>JAUMIR010000002.1:220737808-223237808 GCA_030847615.1 Gambelia wislizenii
TGAAGTTTATGGAATAATTTTTTATTTATACAAAATTATTATCATATTGTCATTTGATAATCGTTACATTCTCCCTGACGGTGTAGCAGTTGTTTCCAATTTACAGAAACCCTCCTGGTGCTTTTGTCACATATGGTTGCAAAAAGCTGGACAGTGAAGAAAGCTGATAGAAAGAGAATCAACTCATTTGAGATGTGGTGTTGCAGAAGAGTTTTACCAATTCTGTAGACTGATACAAAGAGAAATAAATAAATCCATCCTGAACTCTCCCTAGACGCCAAGATGACTAATCTGAGACTGTCATACTTTGGCCATATCCTGAGAAGACATGACTTTTTAGAAAAGGTAGTAATGCTTGGTAAGGTAGAAAGCAGTAAGAAAAGAGGGAGACTGCATTCCAGATGGATAGACTCAATCAAGGAAGGCACGGCTCTGAGTCTGCAAGACCTGAGCAGGGCTGTTGATGATAGCGTTATTGGAGATCTCCCACTCATAGGGTTGCCATAAGTTGAAGTCAGCTTGATGACAACGCAGAAAGAATCACAACCTGGAAACATCACCCAAGGAGACCTTCTGTTGTGCTTTCTGCAACCAGACTTGTTTATCTCGGATTGGCCTTTTTAGTCATCAGCGAGCTTGCAGAAAGCGCGGGATGAGTCCTTCCTGAATCTTCATTTGCGAAGAAAAGCCAGAGAGAGAGGCAGTTAACAACAACAACAAGACCAAAAAACTAATTTTCTCAAGCTCTAGATTGTGGCAGAGAGGTGGTGTGAAAATATGCCCTACTTTTTAATGTCTTATGGTCAAGGAGGCCCTGATTTGGGACATCAGTGCACAAAACCTGACAAGGTTCGATCAGTAGTATTAGTTGTGGAAAGCACTCCTAGGACTTGTCTACACAGGCCCCCAAAAACTGGAGTGACCCACAGTAATGGCATTTCGTAGCAGCTGTGACTTGTCTTGACAATATTTTGCCCCCATAAGCTTCACATGCAAGATGGTGGCTGCAAGTGATTTATTCGCATTTGTACTTACCTCAATTTGCCGCCACCAAACTTTTTTTAAACGATGTCCAAGGTGTGGTAAGAGTGATTTTTTTTTATTTAACAGGAAAGCAAAAAACAAACAAAAACCACCCCGTTTTATTACCTTAGTGATTGCTCGCTAAGGCAAACATCCAGCATGGCGGCAGTGGGTGCTTGCCTTGTTAGCAAGCCCTGCCCCCCTTGCTTACCCAGCCAATCAGCTTTGCGCTTCCTCTCCTATGGGAAAACAATTCATATTGAATCATTTGTCCCAACGAGCAGGAATGTGCATTCCCCTTGCTGTTTTTTTTTTTTTAAACTCCAGGAAAAGCCGCAAAAGCTTTTCCTGCAGAGTTTTTGATGTTTTGGTCCCCCACCTTCCCAATATAGCAAAATGATGTGGAATGCCATTAAGACAGGTAGGATTTTCCTTGCATTCTGTGAGGTGTATTTTCACCATTTAGACAACCCCCTAATTACCATCACTGAGTTTGCAGCTGAAGATCAGATGGGGAACCGTGCATCTATCTGGCACTGGCACTGTATGGTGGCCGGCACCACGAGGGACATCTAGAGCTCCTGTGCCTATCCTTCCCCGGTGAAACCCTCAGCCTATATTATGCCAATATCACTGGCTTACATGGGTTCCCTTGCTTTAGTTACTACTTGGTAGTGGTGGCAACTGTTAATACTGAAAGAACTGTAAAAACATGGGCTCAAGCTGTGTTTATAAATGGGAGCAAGGAGTTGCAGTAGATGCTGGTGCTGCACTGCTGCTTTGATCAAGCCCACACTCAGGAGTTCAGCTATGGTAGCTACGGAATTACAGTTGTCCCTCCACATTCGCGAACTTGACATTCGCGGTTTTGGTTATTCGCGGTTTTGGGAGGGCCCCCGCGGGCCCCCCCAAAACCGCGACACGGGGCCTCCAGAGGCCCCGTGAAAAGACCTGGAGGGAGCGGGGAGGCCTGGGGAGGCCTCCACGGGGGCCCCGGAGGCGCTCCGTAGGCCCCATGAAGGCCTGGGGAGGGGTGGGGAGGCCTTTGCGGGACGCCCGGAGGCCCTCCGGAGGCGCCGCGAAGGCCTGGGGAGGGGTGGGGAGGCCTTCGCGGGACGCCCGGAGGCCCTCCGGAGGCGCCGCGAAGGCCTCCCCGCGAAGGCCTGGGGAGGGGGGGAGGGAGGGCTGGGGAGACCTCCGCGGGGCCTAGCAAGGCCCCGCAAGGGCCTGGAGAGGGAGGGAGGGAGGGCTGGGGAGACCTCTGCGGGGCCTAGCAAGGCCCCACGAGGGCCTGGAGAGGGAGGGAGGGCCGGGGAGACCTCCGCGGGGCCTAGGAAGGCCCCGCGAAGGCCTGGGGAGGGAGGGAGGGAGGGCTGGGGAGACCTCCGCGGGGCCTAGGAAGGCCCCGCGAAGGCCTGGGGAGGGGGGGAGGGTGGGCCGGGGAGACCTCCGCGGGGCCTAGCAAGGCCCCACGAAGGCCTGGGGAGGGAGGGAGGGAGGGAGGGCCGGGGAGACCTCCGCGGGGCCTAGCAAGGCCCCGCGAAGGCCTGGGGAGGGAGTGGGGAGGGGAGTCGTTATTCGCGGATTTTTCACATTCGCGGGGGTCCGCGGAACGGAACCCCCGCGAATGTGAAGGGACGACTGTATGTGAGAAACCTTGCCTGGGAACTTAATGAGCAAGCAACTCACATTGAGCTTTGCTTTCAGAGTTCAGTTTTGAGGGCCCAGGGCCTGCAAAGACTTTTTCCTTCTTTTTGGATGGCATTTCCCCAACATCTTTCAGACCACAAGTCAGTGTGATGAACACAGAGCAATGGATGCAAGCTCCAGGAACAGAGATTCCACCTCAACATTAGGAAGAACTTTTTGACAGTAAGAGCTGTTTGGCAGTGGAACACACTCCCTTGGAGCATGGTGGGGTCTCCTTCCTTGGAGGTCTTTAAACAGAGGCTGGATGGCTATCTGTCAGGGGTGCTTTGATTGTGTATTCCTGCATGGCAGGGGGTTGGACTGGATGGCCCTCGTGGTCTCTTCCAACTCTACAATTTTATGATTCCATGAAATACCCATTTGGGAGTTGATGAAAAATAGCATTCATGGAGTCTCCTTGAAGCTGTACGTTCAACTCAATGCAGTCACTAAGGGGTAGGTGGGGCTTCTGTTTGCTGGGGTTACCAGAGGAGGATAGATTATATAGGCCTTGCATCAGGAATGATTTGGTACTGGCTTAAAACTAAGTCACTTACTCCCAGACATCTGAATACCATTTTCTCAGGTCCGCTTTTTAGACAGTGACAATTGAGGGTCACTGTATTGTTGTAAGTTTCTTGAACCCTCTCCACTTTGGCTTTTAATCCACAATATATGGCACTCGGACAAGGCAGGTGGCCTTGGCTGGTGGTTCTCACACCCTACCCCCACCCTGCCTGGAGATCGATATAGGAAATTGTACCTTATTGATCTTACTAGAGTTCTCTTTGGCCTTTAGTATTATTGGACATAAGGTGTTGGTGTTATAAGTCCAAGGGCAAGTGTGTGTTTATGGGTGGCTTTGCTAATTCCTGACAGGGAAATCCCAGAGGTTGGTTTGACAAATGATAGCTGCTAGACTCCTAATTCCCCTCCTGCTTAGTATATCTGTGAGGCTGCAATGTGAGTGCATTTCAGGTGCCTCTAGTCCTCCTGAAAATGTTCCTCTCTTGTCACCTCCAGTCTGATTCTGATTAGGGACTGGGTGCTGCCCCCAGGTGAACCCAAAGGCAACTGTTAAGAGATGTAATGATGGGTTACAAATCAAGGGGGAAGGGTGCTGGGGCTGTGCTTATGGGGATTCTGGATGTTGGAGTCCAAAAGTAACTTTCCTGAACTCTGCCCTGGTATTTTCCTGGGTCTGTTGTGCAGCAGTTACCAAGCCAGTAACAGATTTCATCACTATCTAATTTATTTCTTCATGTCCCTACTACTGTGCTGGACTTTTAGACAAAGATACGTTTTATAAAAAGCAGCCTTTTCAAAATGCTCTGTAAGCTTTTGCCATTACATCAGCCCCCAGTGAGTCCAATCCAGCACCTGGGGAAGGATGACTTATTTTGCCATTACCCCCCTGGATTTTCCTGTTGCCAACACAGCAGAGGATAGCAGAATCACCAGCTAGCCACACTTAAAGTACACAGTGTATATTAAAACAGCACACCCAGTTACACATCACTCCACCCTGATCAGCCAAGGCTGAAGACCAGTTTAAATAAGAAGGTCTTTGCTGGCTGGCGAAAACACAACAGAGAGAGGGCAGAACAAACTTCCCTTAGGAGGGAGTTCCAAAGCAGCCAGTGAGAAGACTCTCTCCCATGTCTCCACCAAGCAAGCCTGGGAGATCATAAATCATACAGGTAAAACCACGTCTTTTTATTAACCGGAAAAATCCATTAGTAAAAAGACGCGGTTTTACCTCTGTCTCCCACAGGACCGGAACGGCAGAACACTGGAAGAACGTTGACGTCATCTGGTAAGGCAGCATGGAAAGCAGAACCTTCCGGCTACTCTGACGCTATTTCAGCATGTGATTAACCTCCTAATTGTGCAAATGCATTCCTGGCAACCACTGAAACCTGGCATCCAAGTTCAGGGTTAAATCTAGGGGGTTGTTTAGATGACAAAAAAAATCTGGCAAGAATGCAAGCAGAATACCTTTAGTTTAGATGAGCTCCTGCTGGGATTTGCCATATTCAGAAGGAGGGGGGCTGAAAACTCCACATAGACCACGATAACAGCTTGTAGCTGTTTCTCGCTATCTTTTTTTAAAATTTCATGAAAATGTGCATAATAGGTCATCTGTACAACCAATTTGAAAACAGGCACACAGCAGAGCTGAAAGCTGATTGGTCAGACCTTGGAGCGGGCAGGCTTGCAAGGGATGGCTTGCAATGCCGGAGCCGCCATTGTTGTTGTTTTTGCTGGCTGAACTATCGTGTGCACGATCATTCAAGTGGCAGAGCAAAAGTATAAAGATTTTTTTGAGCAGAAAATAGCTCTTCCTCATCTGTTAGTTTTGGAAAAAAGGAGGGGAGGAAAATGGAGAGAGATTTTTGGGATGCAACCCACTTGCAGCCACCATTTCTTTCAGGGATGTAAACTGCAAACTAATCCCTTCCAGCAAGCTTGTGAATGAGTCAAGGAAATGGGCACTGCAGTGATAGGGAGATAAGGTGCTATTTTTTGCAAGAAATTATCCTGTCTAGCTGAGCCCCAGGAGTATGCCCAAACTATGACCTGAGTTTACAGAGGGAGAATAACCCCATCTAGCACAGGTTGAATCCCTATTCCCTGATCTGCCTTCTGACTGAGCAGGTGCACCTCTGTCTTGTCTGGATTAAGCTTCAATTTGTTTGCCCTCATCCAGTCATTACTGACAACAGACACTGGTTTAGCACTGAGACAGCTTCCTTGGAGTTAAATGGAAAGGAGAAATATTGTCATCAGCATATTGATGACACTGAACCCAAAATCTCCAGACAACATTACCCAGGAGTTTCATGTACGATATACATCATATATGTTAAACAGCATGAGGGACAAGACAGAGCCCTGAGGAACACCACAAGCCAATGGCTAGGATGACCAACAGGAATCTCCTGGCACCACCTTCTGGGTTTGCCCCTCCAGAAAGAAATGGAACCACTTTAAAATAGTGCCCCCAAGACTCATCCCAGGGCAGTCAGCCCAGAAGGTATCAAAAGCTGCCGAGAGGTTCAGCAAAACCAACAGGGACATACTCCCTGTGACGGACAGCCAGGGAGCCAATGAGGACATGGTACCCCAGTAGCCAATCCCATGTGAGGAAGAAGAAGGAGGAGGAGGGGATTCTGGAGGAGATAAAGGGGGAGTGAGTGAGGAAAGTAGAGAGTTTTTCAGTTTTGAAGAGTTGAGATGAGGCATTGAGTGATTCAAGACAGTTTCAGTTCCTTTTATGTTAGAGGCTTAGAGAGCGAATGTCTGTGCAGGCCGAATAACTTGGTTATATAGTTATATGGTTTATTCGTTTAACAATAAACATTCTTCTGTTAATAAAAAACATCCAGCCTGGCGTGTGTGATTCTCAGGCAAGGAGACACAGTCAGGAATACACAGCCACACCTGAGTGCTTGTGCTATACCCCTGGGAGACGTAGTTCGGCTGTGACGTGGAGGCCAGGCGTCACAAAGTGGTGACAGGATGGGAGGTGGAAATCCCCCCTTCTCCACAAAGCAATGGCAGCAGTGGGATAAGAAAGGCCCCCACACTGCTTGGGCGTCACAAAGTGGTGACAGTGTCAGGATTCAAAAAATCCAGTGAAGGCTTGAGAATCCAGTGAAGGGATTCAAAAGATCCAGTTAGGGATTGAGAATCCAGGATTGAATCCTTGGTGACTCTGGCAGAGGGGATCTAAGAAAGCCAGTACAGAAGGGTCTAGGAGAGATCTAGTGCTGGGGGAGAAAGATCCAGTGGCCAGAGAAGGATTTCAGTTAATATATTTGATTAGGAAGAACCAAATATAAGTTTGTGTGTGTGGGTAGCATAGGTGTGTGGTGAAAGGAAAAGCACAAGTAATTCCTGAGGTAATTGTCCTGTGGTAAAGTAGGGAATTCTTGTGACTGGAAAAGTACAGTATACCCCTGAGGTAACAAGATTTGGGTAACGTAAGGGGATATTGGAGTGAGTGGTAACAGCAAACCCTGAGGTAATTGTCCAAGGTAAATGTAAGGGTTGCTGAAAGTCAAATCTCAAAATAAAGTGCTGACAGGAAAAGTGCTGCCAGTTTAAACTAAATACAGTATACCCTGAGGTAAAAGATCAGGTAAAGTAAGGGGATACTAGAGTGTGTGAACACAGCAATCCCTGAGGTATCAATCAAAGGTAATTGTAAGGGATTCACTAAGAGAAAAGTCTCTAAGTAAAGTGACATTAAGCACAGACCTGCATATTAAAATGAATTACCTGTATCCCTGAGGTAAAAAGACTTGGGTATAAAGTAAGGGATAAAAGACAAAAAAAGTGACTCAAGCCTCTAGAGCCATTTTAAAAGGAAAAGGGAAAGACAGCTAGCAAACTAAGGACTGGGCTGTCTGACATTTGAAACAAAGGACTTTTTCGGACGTGAACTTACCATGCAAGAAGGCTCGTAACAGGTGTAACACTGCTGCGCGGCAGGGGGCCTGTTATATATGATGCCGTCCCCCTGCCAAAATCAGCTGTGTCAGTTCTGCGAGAGACTGGAGCCAACCGTGCCATATTTGGCTTTTTTTTTATTCACGGGCAACTTCCGTGAATAAAAAATCACCAAATATGGTGTGGCTGCCTCCAGTCTCTCGCGGAACTGACACAGCTGATTTCGGCAGGGGGATGGCGTCGTACAAAACAGGCCCCCTGCCATGTAGCAGCATCGCGCCTGTTATGAGCCTTCTTGCGCAGTAAGTTCATGTCCAAAAAAGTCCAAAGGTGATTTCTGAGGTAAAAGTCTCAGGGTAAGTAGGAAATCACCTGACTCATTAAAGTATTAGTGGTGTTAACCAGCAAAACAAGGGCTAGGCTGTCTGAAACTTAAAATAGAGGTGATTTCTGAGGTAAAAGTTGTCGGGTAACATAAGAAATCACCTGTACCAGCAAAGTATTAGTGTTTCCTAAGGTAAATGTTTGTGGGTAATGTAAGGAAACATTTTCAGAATGCCCCAAAAGATTAAACAAGCAGCTAAAGCTGATGTGGTTGAAGGAGAAGAGGAAACTGAGGAAGTTATGTCCAGAGCTGAAAGCGTAGAATCCGTTACATCTGAAAATGCAGAAAATTTAGAGATACAAAAGGAATTAAGAGAAAGAGAACTACAAAATGAATTGGCTAAGATAAGAAAGGAAAGACAGGAAAAGGAATTAAGACACCAAGAATTTCAGAAAGAACATGAGAGAAAATTAAGAGAAATAAAACTGCAACATGAGAAGGAATTAAGAGAACTGGACCTTCAACTAGAGAGAAAGTTGAGGGAGAGGAGGATAAGGAGAGAAAAAGCTCATGAGGAAAAATTGATAATCTTACATTGACAGAGAGTTTAGTTCCTAAAGATAAGAACACCAATGTTTCTCCTCACCCTGATGTAACCAAATGCCCTAAATAATATAAAGAGGAACTGTCAAAACCAACCCTGAAAGAAAACTCTGTGTATGGATCAGAACACAATAATAGTGAAGTTAAACAATGGAGGGGTGAAAGAAGCCAATTTCAGGAAGGAAAAAGGGAATTTACCTCAGCAAATTCCTCAGTTAAAGAAGCCATTGAAAATACAGAGCATAAGCCTTGGAGAGGTGTCAGGGAAACCTTTCCTGAGAGAAAAAAAATAATTTGTTGGAGATAGTCACCCTAACTGTGTGAACATGATGAAAACATGTTTTAAATGTGGAAAACAGGGGCATTATCAATTTAATTGTACAAGTCAAAGTGACAGGAATATATATTCAAAAGTTAAAATGGCTCTATGTGGGAATGCCAGTCCTCCTTTAGCCAAAGATTCAATTACAGGCCAGAGAGACAGTGACATTGCCATGGAGACCAAGATGCCTCAGAGAGGCCTAAGCAGTGAAGCCAAAGAAAAGCCAATAAGTTTAGTAGGAAAAATCTTTTAAGGCCTTACCACCAGGAGCCCTGGTGGCGCAGTGGTTAAATGCCAGTACTGCAAGCCACCACGTTGCAAGTTCGATTCCAGCGGGCTCCAAGGTTCACTCAGCCTTCCATCCTTTCGTAGGTCAGTAAATTGAGTACGCAGCTTGTGGGGGCAATTAGCTAACACACATTGGAAACTGCTTAATGCAGTGTAGATGTGTAAATAGCTATTGCTTAAAACAATTTGTAAGCCGCTCTGATAGCCTTGTGGCTGAAGAGCGGGGTATAAATAACTAACTAAATAATAAATAAAATAAAATAAATACAATAGTGTGCCTATAAAAGACACTGCACTAACTGATGAATATGTGGGTACCAATAACATAAAAGATTCAGAACTAGTTTTGGAGTCTATAAATGGCAGCAAAAGACCTGAAAGCAGGAAAACAATTGTAGAGATTTCAGAGATAGTGAAATGTTCTTATGGACAGCAAAGACAGTACAGCATAGAGAAAAGCCCACGGCATGAGGAAAACCTTGAGGAGTATTCTGATGAATTAGGAATGTCCTGCAACTTAATCAAAGAGATCCAGAATGAAAGTGTAGTTCTGGGTACAAAACCAGCAATTAACCCGGCTGGGATGCAAGTTCGAGAGCACTTGGTCCAGGCACAGATGAGTTACCAGTGGAACCCAGAACCTGGAATCTTGAAGATAGAGGAGCGTGACCAAGACAGGGAAGGAAAGATTCTGGAGGGTCCAGGATTCTTTATAAATTTGCTGAAAGTCAAGATGGACATTGAAAAGACTGTTGCGGCAAGTGTGGAGGCAAGGGAACCATCAGAGCTGGCAGAGGGCCATCAGAACCCTGCAGAGACCAACACAAAGCTGGGCCCCAGAAATAAAACTGCTAGTGTATTTTTCAAACGAGGGAAAGGTTGAAGGGAGAAATGAACAGGAAATGAATGCTTATCTCTATGTAAATGTATAGAATTTACAGAATGTTTGAATAAATTAAAAAATTGGTAAGATGATTGGATAATACAATGTTTGAATTGTATGAAGTGTCAGATAGGATAGTCCTGGGATGAATGGGTAAGTTTATCTGTAAATAAGCAGGGATCACCAGCATTGAGGCCATGATATTGAGAATACAGCTGCGCTGGCAAGGCACATTTCTAGGATGGAGGACCATCGCCTCCCAAAAATACTACTCTATGGTGAACTCGCCACGGGTCAGCGTAAGAGGGGCGCTCCAAAAAAGCGATACAAAGACTCCCTGAAACAACATCTCAGGCTCGGCCAAATTGATCACCAACAATGGTCCGCCCTGGCCTTACATTGGGAGGCATGGAGACGCACTATCCACAATGCTGCAGCCTTATTTGAGAACTCACGCCAAACAAGTCTCGAAGAGAAACAACGCAGAAAGAATCACAACCTGGAATCACCACCCAAGGAAACCTTCTGCTGTGCTTTCTGCAACCGGACTTGTCTATCTCAGATTGGCCTTTTTAGTCATCAGCATACTTGCAGAAAGCTCAAGATGAGTCCTTCCTGAATCTTCGTTTGTGAAGAAAAGCCAGAGAGAGAGAGAGAGATGTACAATTGCCAAAGCACTTATGTAAATAGTGAAATAATTCACTGTTTATTGAAATAATTGTATAATGTATACAAGAATGTTTGAGAGTAGGTAAGTATTGTTTAGTCTAGGGAATATGTACACCCTTTTGCTGTAATTGTGGCCTGTAAAGGTCACAATTATAGCAAAATTTTCCAAAAGGGGGGAAGTGTGTGACGGACAGCCAGGGAGCCAATGAGGACATGGTACTCCAGTAGCTAATCCCCTGTAAGGAGGTTGAAGGAGGAGGGAATTCTGGAGGAGATAAAAGGGGAGTGAGTGAGGAAAGTAGAGAGTTTTTCAATTTTGAGGAGTTGAGATGAGGCTTTGAGTGATTCAAGACAGTTTAAGTTCCTTTTATGTTAAGAGGCTTAGAGAGCGAATGTCTGTGCAGGCCCAATCACTTGGTTATACAGTTACATGGTTTATTCATTTAAATAAATGTTCTCCTGTTAATAAAAAACATCCAGCCTGGCGTGCATGATTCTCAGGCAAGGAGACACAGCCAGGAATACACAGCCACACCTGAGTGCTTGTGCTATACCCCTGGGAGACGTAGTTCAGCTGTGACATGGAGGCCTTGCATCACAAAAGTTGTGGCAATGGTGGGATAGGAAAGGCCCCCATGCCACTAGGAGGATGCCGGGGTGTCACACTCCCCATCCAGTTCCCTGCATCAGTCATCTACCAAGGTGACCAGAGCTGTTTGTGTCCCATAGCCAAGCTTGGAGCCAGACTGAAATAGATCTAGATAATGCATTTAATCCAGGAGTCCCTGGAATAGAGAGGCCACAACATGATCCAGAACCTTGTCCCAAAAAAAGGCATATTGAAGACAGGCTGATAATTGTCTGGGAGGATTTTTTTTAAAGGAAAGGCCTAATCACAGCTTCTTTCAGGTAGGATGGAACTCTGCCTTGTGGCAGCTAGGCATTCACCACCTTGCTTACCCACTGGGTCAGTCACCCTCTGGCTGATTTAAGCCAGGAAGGGCAAGGATCCAGCATACATGTGGTGGCTCTCACTTCTCCAAGAATCCTGTCCACATCCTCAGGCTGTTGAAACATATCCAATAATACAGGGCTCGAATCCCTGTGCAGCTATGAAAACCCACTGGGTGACCCTTGGGCGAGTCACAATCTCTCAGCCTCAGAGGAGGGCAATGGCACACCCCCTCTGAACAAATCTTGCCAATAACATACCGTGATAGTTTCACCTTAGGGTTGCCATATCAGAAATGACTTGAAAGCACACAACAGCAACAAACACTGAGAAGACCTTCAGTGTTCATGGATTTTATAAACTCGGGAAGTCGACTATGCAGAACGTACATGGAGTGTGGGGTGGCCATTTAGCTAGTGCAGAAAATGGCAAGCCCACTTATAAGAAAGAAGGAAGGAGCAGAACAAGAGGCCTGCCTTGTAGTCTTATTTGGTACACATTTCACAGCCATCTCTCAAGTACGTTGAATGAGATGCGGGCTACTTATTATTTATAGGTTAACATTTATGTCCCACTTTTTCTCCATTTGAGTTCAGGGTGGGGTACTTGGCTTTCTACCCTTCCACGTTATCCTCACAACAGCCCTATGGGCTATGTCAAGCTGAGAGAGATTGAGACTGGCCCATTGTCACCCAGTGACTTTCATGGCCAATGAAGACTAGGGACTTTTTCATACAGGGTAAAAAAAAAAACCTGAGGAGGTCGGGAGAAGAACGGGGCTGTTGTGCTTACAGATCCCCGTTTCAGACAGCCCCGTCCTCCTCCAGACCTTCCCCTGTGCTTCCTCTGTGCTGCGGGTGCCACTTTTTATTGATGGAAAACCTCTGTCAATAAAAAGCGGCGCCCACATCACAGGAAAAGGTGAGGAGGAGGACGGGAGGAGGACGGAGGAGGACTGCGTTGTCTGAAACTGGGCTCTGTAAGCGCGACAGCCCCGTTCTTCTCCTGACTTCGGGTTTCTTTTTTAGCCCATTTGAAAAAGTCCTAGGACTTAGATCTCCCACATCTCAGTCCAGTGCTGAATCCACTGCACTATGCAGTCTCTTAGGGATTTCATAGAATAGAATCATAATCATAGAATGTAGATTTGGAAGAGACCACGAGGGCCATCCAGTCCAACCCCCTGGCACGGAGGAATCACAATCAAAGCATCCCATGACCATCCAGCCTCTGTTTAAAGACCTCCAAGGAAGGATACCCTACCATGCTCCAAGCGAGTGTGTTCCACTGCCGAGCAGCTCTTAC
This sequence comes from Gambelia wislizenii, assembly GCA_030847615.1. Taxonomy (NCBI): domain Eukaryota; kingdom Metazoa; phylum Chordata; class Lepidosauria; order Squamata; family Crotaphytidae; genus Gambelia; species Gambelia wislizenii. The sequence continues at coordinate 220,750,323 of JAUMIR010000002.1, forward strand.
TGTCAAAAAGTTCCTCCTAATGTTGAGGTGGAATCTCTGTTCCTGGAGCTTGCATCCATTTGCCCCGTGTTCTAGTCTCTGGAGCAGCAGAAAACAAGTTTGCTCCATCCTCAACGTGACACCCCTTCAAATACTTAAACAGGGCTATCATATCGCCTCTTAACTGTCTTTTTTCCAGGCAAAACATACCCAGCTCCCTAAGTCTTTCCTAATAAGGCATGGTTTCAAGACCTTTCACCATTTTTAGTTGCCCTTCTCTAGACACGCTCCAATTGGTCAATATCCTTTTTGAATTGTGGTGCCCAGGACTGGGCACAGTATTCTAGGTGAGGCCTGACTAAGGCAGAATAGAGTGGCTCTATTACTTCCCTTGATCTAGACACTATACTTCTATATAGTTATTTCTGCCATTTCTCCCCATTTGTCCTTTAAAAAGTTCGAGAATGCTTTCCAGTCTTCACAGTGCCTCCCCAGTGTTTTACCCTTCATTAATACTGTCAGTCTATCCAATTCAACCATTTCTCGAGTTTTAACAATCCTATCTTCCACTGTGGGTGTTATTTTAGTTTTCCAGACTTTAGCATACTCGATTCGTGCTGCCGTTAACATATAAAATAACATTTTACCATGTTCCTTTTCTGTCTCGTCTTCGGTCATCCCCAAAAGGTAGAGTTCCGGATTAAATGGGATGTTGGTGTTTAGGATTTCATTTATGGTTTTTTGTATTGCTTTCCAATATTTCCCAGCTTCTTTGCAAGTCCACCATAAATGAAAAAAGGTACCCATTTCCTGACCACATTTCCAACAGTTGCTTTTGGTGTTTTTATACATTCTTGATATTTGGTATGGTGAATAGTGCCATCTTAGATACATCTTGTAGTTGTTCTCTCTGACGTTTTGACTTAGAGTGTATTTCATCCGCTTAATCCACAGATTCTCCCATTGCTTTAATTCAATTGGATGTCCTATATTCTGGGCCCATTTTATCATTGCTTCTTTTATAACATTGTCTTCTGTCTCCCATTCTAACAATACTTTATAAAATCTCGTTATCATATTTTTATTCCCTGGTTGGACAATTTTATCCCATGCTGTTTTGTTCATTTCAATACCCTCTAATTTCTTGTCCATATTATATCTTTCTTTTATCTGTCTATACAGATACCAGTGACACTCAACCCCCTCTGTTTCAAGTTCTTCTTGTGTTTTTATGCGATGCTGATTATCTCTTCCCACAACCATGTCCTTGTATGTAATCCATTTTTTTTGATGGGATACCCTCTCTGCTGAAAAAAGCTTCATGGGGGGATGTCCATATTGGAATGTTCGGGCATAATCTTCCTTTGTGCTTTTTCCATATTCTTAATAATGGGCCTCTGATATAATGATTATTAAATTCTCTATTAATTTTGTCTTTACCGTACATGAGATAGGCATGAAAACCGACTTTATTATGAAGCGAGTTGCTTAACATGGATAAAGGAATGGACTACATTGGAAAATGAGAGACTTTTGAGGATAGAAGGTGAAGATCTAGACACTATACTTCTATTGATGCAGCCCAAAATCGCATTGGCCTTTTTAGCTGCCGCATCACACTGTTGACTCATGTTCAACTTGTAGTCTATTAGGACTCCTAGATCCCTTTTGCACATAGTCTCATTCAGCCAGGTCTCCCCCGTCCTGTATCTATGCATTTCGTTTTTCCGCCCTAAGTGCAGTACCTTACATTTCTCCGTATTTAATTTCATTTTGTTAGCTTTGGCCCTGCTCTCCAGTCTATCCAGGTCATTTGGAATTATGATCCTGTCTTCTAAGGTATTAGCTACTCCTCCTAATTTGGTGTCATCTGCAAATTTGATAATTATGCCCCTAATTCCATAATCCAAGTCATTGATAAAGATTTTGAATAGTACTGGGCCCAGGACAGAACCCTGTGGCATTCCACTGGTCACATCTTTCCAAGACTAAGAGGAGCTACTGCAGAGCACCCTTTGGGTTCGGCCGGTCAACCAATTACAAATCCATTGAACAGTTAACTTGTCTAGCCCACATTTTACAAGCTTGTTTGCAAGAATGTCATGGGGAACCTTGTCAAAGGCCTTACTGAAATCAAGGTATGCGATATCCACAGCATTCCCTGATTTGGGTGCCAGTAGTAGTATATTGTAAGCTAATAGGAGCTGCTAGAGATGCCAGAGGGCTTCACTTTCAGCCCCACACTAAGAAGGCATGCTACATGTCCAATTGGCTTCAGACCCATTGTGAAAGGCAGCCCCACACAGAATGCATTTGAAGTATTCTAACATCAAAGTTATAGAGGCATAAATTATGGTTCCTAGGTCTGAATCGGAGAGAAAAGGCCGCAAGAGAGTCGCTGGGGAGCCATGTTTCTTCATGTTTTTTTCACTCCCAACTTCTCTGCACTGAATGCTTCTGTGGTATCTGTGTTTATGCTGTGACATGACTCCTCTCTGATTTCATTCTCTTCTGTCTGACTGAGCTTGCTACTTGCAAAAACTGCAAGTACCTCTTCCTGGTTTTTTGGTTTTTTGTTTTGTTTTGTTTGCAGTTGGGGAAGTACCTTGGAATAAACATGGTTCATGTTTTTGGAAGTACCTTGGAATAAACACAGTTCATCTACATATATTCTGCTTTAACAAATAAAAGTTTTTGGCTTCTGAGTTGGCTGCTTTGTTGTTTAAAAGCTGTATATAGTTTTTTTGTTTGTGTCTGCTAAACTAAATATGAGTTAATAAGAACTGATTAATAAGAGTTCTTGTCTTTTTGACCACAGCCATTTATCTAAATTTTTCTTTTCTGCTTTTGTTCCCCTTTGACTGTGGGGGAGGGAACCCATGTGCGGGAATGTGTGCATGAAATAAGGACCCTCCCTTCCCCTCAGAATGCCAGGTAAAATGGGGAAGATGTAATCTTAAGAGTTTGGTGAATTCTTATTCCACAGAGCTGGGTTTGGGCAAGTGGCAGGCCATGAATAAATTCATCAACTTTCTCTTCCTCCTCTCCAGCCCTCCCTCTCCCAGACGTGAACCATACTGTCATAAGCCCATCTTACAGCCAGCAATTCCCACATGTCTGCCACGTGGCTGGGAGTGAAGTCGTGGGGAATGGGGGCGGGGAGGTGGGCTCTTCTTTCAGAAGCTAATAGGGAAGGCCCGACAGGCTTGGGAATTTAGATGAGGGGGGCAGGCAAAAAGGGGATGGGCTTCCTGAGGCAACCTTTTGCCACCTGTGCTTCTGATCCATCCATCATGGACACCCCAGAGGCAGCCAGCCAGCAATTAGACATTCGCAGTCTGAAACATCACCAGCCCCTCCGCCCTCCCCCTGAGAAAGCCTGGTAGTGGCAAAGACCTTGGAATAAAATCTGTATTTATGGTGTATGAGAGAAGCCCCCTCCCCTACCAGTCCAGTGTCGATGTCACTCTCGGCATGCCAATGTCTTTGCACAGACTATGGTCATCTCCTCCTTCACCCTTATTTGAGATAATGATTTTATATTGGAATAAGAGATTTCCCTCCAGGTTAGGATGTGACTGATAGTTTAAAAAAACAACACGACCAAACTATCCAGTGAGAGTGAATGAATTTTTTGAAACAGCCTGTTCATCAGCTGCTTTTTGTGGTTAGCTTTGGCAACAAATAAAGACCAAAGTTCTGAGGTGGCATATGAACTCTTAAATCCAATCAGATTTGGCCCATTTCATTAGTCCAGTGAAAAGATTGAGAAAAAGGGATGAGGAAGGGATACTACAAATGTTCTTACCTACCAGAGGAAAATTGAGGTCTGTTAGGGAGAATTTGAGGGATAAAGGCTGCTGATGCACTGAAGAAATCATGCAGTTTGACACTGCTTTAACTGCCATGGCTCAATGCTGTGGAATTCTGGGATTTGTAGTTTTGTAAGATATTTAGCCTTTTCTGTCAGTGTGCTGGTGCCACAAAAAACTACAAATCCCAGGATTCCATAGGATGGAGTCATGATAGTTAAAGCTGTGTCAAACAGCAGCAGCCGTAGTCAATTACTCTTAGAGCTAGAAATAGAGTTGCTGGGCTTCCAGCTCCCTAAAGTAAGAGAAGCATGAATTGCAGGTCCCTTGGTAGGCATGCAGAATTCTAACCATATAGCCATGCTTATATTTGTGGTTTGTTTAGAAAGGCTTTTCATATCACGTTTGTGTCTGGCCTTCATGATTTCAAAAGGGTATGAGCAGCTTCTGAACAATTCTTTTAAACAACTGATTATCATTGTGCTTGCATTTGCTCATCATAGGTTTTTGTTATGACTATTATGAAGAACATTTAACATTTATAACAGTGGGTGAGTTCACACATCACAATAAGCCATGTTTTTTTCTTAATCATGGTTTGTTGCTAAAGCCATGAGTTGCATAGCAAACAACCCAAAAGCCTGTGGTTTACCTTCCTCATTTTTGGTTTATTTTTCTTTTGTTTTTCTTCCATACCTTTTGTCATCTCCTGTTTAAGGTTGAGCAGTTGGGGAAACATTTCAATTTTAGATGTTATGACAAGCTGTGGTTTAAACAAACCAGAGTTTGTATACCAAAGATAAAACATGGATTCAAATTGATGTTTGTGGCTGGCTCACAGACTTCAACTTATTAGCAGAGGTTGGTTTGTATATTACAATAAGCCAAATTTGAACGAACCAAACTTGTTATGAGATATAAACATAATCCGTGCCCAATATGAACTAGAAACTGCACAAAAAGAGAAAATGTAACTCCCTGCCTTCAGGCTCACAATCTAAAAATAGACAAAAGGAAGTGTGGTGGCATCACAAGGAAAGGGGAAAGATCCTAATCTATTTCTGTGCTTTCCCATAACAAGACTTAGTAACCTACACTCTTCACTGCACTCCTCTTAATGTTTTGTGTTTTCTGAACCACAATCATTCTCAGACTGTGATCAGCTTTAAAAAAAAAAAAGCATTGAATATTCTGTATAAGAATTCCAGTATTGAATGAGTAATCTGCTCAGAATTCATAGTAAAATGTGGAATTTGGTATGGAAAAATTAGGATGAGTGTGGATTTTAAAAACCATATTATTAGAAGAGCATTATTAAGAGTTAGGATCAAAAATAAAGAAAGGTTTAGTACCAAATTACCAGGTTGTGCATCCCCATAGGAGGCGTTTTATAGGAGGGAACTAGGCACCATGCAGAATTGCTTAAGGTACCAAGATTTATTAAAAATGACACAAGGAACAGAACGCCAACAATTAGCTGATGAAGGACATAAAATGCAATGGTTAACATACTATCAATTAAGAGAAAGATTTAAGGTGGATAAAATTAGTTATAATTTTAAAAAAGAGAAAACAGAATTTGAAATATTGATAGGCATAGAAGAATCCTATATGATTGCTAAAATTTATAAATTATTACTGAGATTCGAAACAGAAGAAGAGCAAATTAAAGAACGTATGGTGAAATGGCAAGGGACATAGGACATAACATTCAATTGGATCAATGGGAGAAAATATAGGCTAGAGGTTTGAAATTTACTTGCTGTAACGATTTGAAAGAGAACTTCTTTAAAATGATGTATAGGTGGTACTTTACACCAGATAAATGGCCAAAATTTATAAAAACACCAATAACAAGTGTTGGAAATGTAATAAAGCCATTGGTTCCTTTTATCACCAATGGTGGAAATGTGAAATGGCTAAAATTTTGCAAAAAATAGAGAAAACAATAAATAAGATTTTGAAGATTGAAATAGTACCAAGCCCAGAACTGTTTCTTTTAAACATGATAGAATTTATAAGGGAGTCAGAGAGAAAACATAATGTATTAATCAATTATATGGTTACAGCTGCAAGAATAACATACGCAAAATATTGGAGGCAGAAGGGTATACCAAGAATTGAAGAATGGATTGACAAACTATGGGACCTGGCCACATCAGATAAATTAGCAAATTTATTAAAAGAGCACTTGATACTTGATACACTCTTATTTGCAAACTTGGCAGCCTTTTATAGGCTGTTTAAAAAATATTGGAGATAATGTGACTAGGTTTTGACATCTAGGTTGGAATTACTTCTCTATGCTATAGTTACTTTGGAAAACATAAATATGATTATTGTTATTGTTATTTTTTTCTTTTCTTAGTTAAAAATACTGTATAGGATAAGAGAGAAGGGTTGTTTATTTAAAGATGGTTTAGTTATAGAGGATTAATCTAGAATTTAATTTAGAGATTGTAGACAGAGATATGTAGGAATTCTTTTGGGGTGAGGGGGATAGGGTAGGTGGTAGGGTGTTATTAGGGATTGTTTGTTGATGTTTGTCTTTATGTTTTTTTGTTATTCTTTGTTTTTCATTGTCTTTGTAAGTTGGATTAAACAATAAATATTATTTCAAAGGAAAAAAGGATAAAATGTGGAATCCAGGAAAGATAGGTTCTGATCTTGATGTGGCCATCAGCACTCTCCCTGTCAGAACCTGGCAAAGTTACTGTGGGATTCTCAGCTCTGTAGTCCGAAAAGTTACTTTTACATGCTGCACTCCCTATCTCTCCATCTACCTACCCTCAGTTCTCTGTCTATAAAATGGGAATATTAATTAATCTGCCTGGGTTGTTACAAAGATGAGTAGGGAAAGTATTGTAAAACATTTAGCATACTGAAAGTGCTATAGAAATGATTTATTGCAACAATGACTATGTAAATGTATCAATTTGCATAATATACTCTAAAATGGCAAATTAGCATAATTTTATTTGCTGGTCTTAAAATTCTCTTACTTTTAGGGCAGAATTTTACTCAGCATTTTAAGTGAGGTCACTAAAGGCTAGCGATCATTGTGTGTCTGTCTGTCTGTCACATTTGTACCCTCCTGACTTTTCCCCATAAATGGTGGGTATCCCATTTTATCAGTGATTACAACTCTGTCAGGCTAGGCTGAGAGGTAAGGAGTGGTTCAGGATTACCCAGCACACATCATGGTAAAGTAAGGATATACCTAAACAAAATGTTACCAAGTGGGAAAAGTATATATCATTTCATGGAGGGAGGAAAGTGCAGGAGCTCGGCATGGGAAGGTTTGGCGGATACATTTCCCACTAACCAGCCAACAGACAAAATGTCATCTGAATATCAGGGAATGTCATACTCTTTTAAACAAAAGCACTAGTATGAAGAAAGATGCTTGACTGCCACACAACAAATGAATAATAAGGAAACATGCATTTATTATGTGTAGATACTAGTTTGCCCTGAAAGGTCCTACAAATCAGAGTATGTCATTTTAGTCATTGCTGAAGGATTACTTTGTTGTAAAATTGCACTGGATATCATATCTATCATTTGAAGACACCTGGCCTGGATCTAGGAGAGGATCCAGGTTTTAAGGAAACAAGAAAACATAAAGCAGAGATGGGCATAGTGCAGCACTGGGACCACATGTGGCCCCAAGTCTGTTTTTTTTTTTTTTAGGCCCTTAGCCCCTCCAAACTCCCCGGACCACTCCTTTTCTGCCCCTCCCAAAGTTGAATTGCTTTTCCTGGGGCAGCAATTAGCCTTTTAAATAGGTGCAGGGGGTCTATCCACTAGTTAACATCTAAAAATACCAGTTTTTCAAAATGAGAAATGAGCTTTTTGCCTCTTCTGTTTTGTTGTTTCTGCCTGCCTGCCTCCTCCTCCTCATATTTATTTATATCCCATCTTTTCTTGTCAAGGTGGCTTATACAAGTTAAAACAGATACAGCTAAAGATTCACATAATACAAGTTTAAAACATAGTTAAAATCAATAGAGTTAAAAACAGTTAAAAGCATAACCATTAAAAAGAAGAACAAATACACACAGTTCAGCACATTTTGAAAGGACCTCTGAGCAATCAATCCTCAAAGGCCTGCTTGTTGTAATGGTGGCAAAGTCTCCACCTGCCTACAGAAGGATAGCAAGGAGGCTGTTAGTCTAACCTCTCTAGAAGGGAGTTCCAGAGCCTCAGAGCAGCCACACAGAAGGCCCTCTCCCATGTTCCCATTGTCTTGTTCTTCTCTTCTGACATTTTTGGCAATCTCTGCAACCCCTGGAGGGACTGCGGCAGAAAGATAGGCCCCCAAACCTATGCAAATGCATCCAAAAGCATACCTAGTCAGAAAAAAAAAATTGCAGAGGAGATTATCCTGCTTGAGCTGTTATAGCAGGGGTGAAGAACATATGACCCTTCATATGGTGTTGGAGTTCAACTCCCATCTCCCTTATCCCTGGCTGTGTTGGCAGGGATGGATGGATGCAGTCCAACAACATCTGGAAGATCATACATTCTATATCTGTGCCTTGCATGACAGCCTGGCTGGTTGGAACCTTGAACATAAGTCCTGCCAGGATGTGAAGATAAACTACAGTATTCTGTTGCAGGTCCCTACCTGTAACTAATAAATGATGCCTCCTTCTCAGCTAGCCCATCACTTGTGGTTGATAGCACTTGCTTGCCTGGAATGTGCAAATGTGAGACTGTGATGGATAGGCTCTATGATGTCACTAGTAATAGAGGATATACAATTCTTTCTCCTGCAAGCCCCATGCCAAAAGTTGTGAAGCTTTGTTGAGCATTTTAAAATTATATATTCAAATGAGGGTACATGAGCACCCTGCCACTGTCCCAGTTCCAATTGGGAATGCCTGTGTATTCCTTTAACACGAAAAAGAGGCAGAGCTTGAGACATTCTTTCTAAAAAGTAATTCGTTGCTCTTGCTGTTTTCCTTCTGCCAATAAGCAAAGATCTTTCTCTTTGGACAGCTTTTGGCAATTCACTGGTTGCTTTTAATGGGGGATCTTTGTGCTCCTTACTTTCTTGTTACATTTTTAAAATGCTTCTGAACTGTTCTAATTCAGTGCTTGGCTTTATTTTTGCTAGCTTATTGTCCTTGGTCATCCACTGGACTGCAGGAAAAGGGTAGTTTGTTTGTTTGTTTGTTTGTTTTGTGTTTTTTTGAGGGAAGGAAGAACCAGATGACTAAAAACAGATCAAACATTTTTTTAAAAAAAATTGATGTGATTAATTAGACCAACAAAGTTCAATTGTGTCTTTGTTGAGGCAACTGTAAATATTAATTTAAAAAAATTAAAGAAAAACAAGAAAAGAAAGTGTGACAACAGATTTCAAAAGCATTCATAAGAAACCTGTCAGGATACAAAATGATTAATAATTGTGAAACAGGTTTCCACTTCAAAGCACGGTGCTTGTATTTATCACATTATGTGTTTATTTTTTGTTTATTTACAGCTTTTATTGGCTTGCTGTTCACCTGTAAAGACTGACAGAGCAGTTTACAGTACAATATAATAAATAAGACAGGAGAAACCCTTCCTGTAGTCTTACCTTTTGAAAGGAACAACACAAAAGGAAAAAAAAAGGATGGGGAGGGGAAAGGGAGGAAAAGACAAACAGAGGCAACAATTCTTAAAGCTGAATACCAGTCCCTTTCATGAACAGCAGAAATGCTCATAAGTAGTGCAGGGAAAGAAGCTGGTTACAAATGGCTTTTCAGAAAAGTTCAACATGCCAATACTGTGGCTATGCTTTTTCCATCTCCCTTTGCTGCCTCCAACATTTCACAGATGAAAACTGGGACTGTAACCAAGCAACATCAGGATGGCAAAAAGAGGAAGAACACAAGAGCTAGGAGAGGCTGCAGCACATCGCTTTTGCTTGAGCCTACTGGGAAGGGCAAGCTTCTGCCCCCTCCTCTCTTCTCCCTCCCACTTGAGTTGACTGAATGCAAACTACTTTTGAACTTCAAACTCAGTTTGCAGCAAGGGAAGTATGCTGAGGACAAAGGGGGGAAGTGAGAGGAAGAGAGAGATACAGATGTTTTAAAAGCAGCTAAAAAGGTGGGATGACAGAGGATTAATCAGAACTGTCCCTGCCAAACAGCTGGAGGGTACATGTATACTTTCGAGAAACAATTCTTATACAGTTGTCCCTCCGTATCCATGGATATGATATCCACGGATTTAAGTATTCATGGCTTGAAAATATTATTTAAAAAATAACAATCCAAAAAGCAAATCTTGATTTTGCCATCTTATATAAGGGACACCATTTTGCTATGCCATTGCATACAATGGGACTAGAATATTCACAGATTTTGGTATCCATGAGGTGTCCTGGAACCAAACCCCAGCAAATATGAAGGGACAACTGTATTTCAAGTCATGACCAGAAATTGGCCCTGCACCCCTTTTCAAGGGTCCTGTGAAAGGCCTAGCAAAACATTGTTCTTTACTAGTTTACAGTCTCTGTGCTAATTACCGATTTGTCTGCATGCCAGTCCGTGAGGTTCATAGAAGAGTCTCCCACTTAACGCTGATGTCACCTCCTGCCATTGAGCTTAGCCAAACACAGATAGTTCCCGCCTGAGCAGATGTACTAAATCTTTTGGCTTGTCAAGTGATATGTCTGTTTGTTACATGCTCAAGGTAATGTATGAGCCTCTCTCCCTATCCTTGCCTACCCACAGCCTTCCACTTTTAGGATAGTCAGATGCTACCTTGGGACACCGTCTAAATTGGGCAGGTTGGTTGCTAAGCCTAAGGCTTCAGTTCTTGGTGATCCTGCAACCTTTTGCTTCTTTTTTTCCCTGTGGAATAATTGCTACACAGTGTGGGAGTGGGATGTGTGTGTGTTTTGGAGGAGAGGACTGAAAGGGTGTGGGAAGGGGCTTTGCTGTCTTGGTGGTCTCCTTATGGGAGATCACATCACCATTTAGTCTGCTGTGTCTCTGGATTCCCCCTCCCCCCTCCCCTTAGAAAGAACCAACATGTTTTAAAACAGCTCTAGCAGGAGATTCTACACACTCTTGTCAGTTGAGGTGTTTAGAGTCAATGATGAGCTAAGAGAAAAAATGCTATCGATTCTGATTTCTATTCTTGGCTCTTGGAGGAAAGTGAGATCCAATGTGGTATGAAAGCCAACACTTCTGGGTTTTGTTCCTAGTCAAATGCAAACACATAGCCAGCCAAATGAAGCCATTCATTCATCCGTTTCAGGAGTGAGGTGTCAGTGGCCTCCAGATGTTGCTAGAATTCCTATCAGCCCCAGTGAATATGAGTAGTGATCACATGATAGGAGTTGCAGTCTGCTCCGCACTCTGCCTGCCCCAGATGTATTGTTTACACCAGGGATAAGTGTCCTGTGGCCCACCAGGTATTGGACTACAACTCCCATAATCAGTGATCATTGGCCATTCCAGCTCATAGGAGTTGGAGTCCATCATGATTTGTTAAGCCTGAGATGTAGACTCCAAAGATTTAGACTCTAAAAAGAAAATTATCTAAGCTCTGCTTTTCACAAGATGATGTAGATTGAATTGGGGGCCTTTTTCCACAGTGCATGTCTTGTACCCACAAGGTAGGGTCCTCTTCTGGCACAGGAAGGGGTGCTGGGGCTTCTGAATTCCATTGTGCATTATCATGATGTGCAAGTGATATGTAATTGTTGCCATCTCACACATTCTCTCGCTGTTTGCACATGCAGAAGTTTCCCTTGCTCAGAAGAGCAAGTGTTTGGGATAGTCAAATGCTGGACGCTTCTCTTGTGAGATGTAACTGTTAGAAGAAATGGAACATGCAGCTCCCACCACCTTGATATCCTACAAACTTTCAGAAACTAATCTCTTGCCCCAAGAGTGCTCTAGTACTAAATGCTGGGGGAGTAAATGGTGTGTCTGTGTCTGTGGCCCCGTTTACACGGCAAAATAAGTCGTGTAATAATTCGGCAAGACTCCTGATAGTTCCCACGTGTTTCGACGCAGTATCGCCCTTTTCAGAAGGAGGGGGTGAAAAAAACCCATAAGTGGCGCAACTTTTGACAGCGCTGATTTACCGCTCTTTTTTAAAAAGTTCCGCAGTATTGCGCATTATCGATGTTGTGAACTATCCGACATCTACTTTCGCTACTTTTTCAACAACCGGAAATTAGGCGGATCCTGGGAGTGGCCCACTATAGCATCCCTCCCACCAAACAAAAGCATCTGTAAAGATTGCTTTATCCCTTTTTGTAATGGCGGAGCAGAGAACAAAGAAGGGTAGAAGGGGCATTGCATGGAGCCATGCAGAGACTGTTGATTTGCTGGATCTTTGGGGGGAAGAAAAAGTACAAGAACAGCTTAGAACATGTCATAGAAATATCGTTCTTGTTCTATGAAGGATCGCAGATGCCTACATCTATTCCTTCTTCTAATAAACCTTCTGCGTCGAAAAAACCTGCATGCATCCTGAAATGCAGAAATTGTGGCTATGATCTTGAACATCAACAAGAAACAGCAAGAAATAGTTGCAAGAGTCTCAATCTTTAAATAGATTAGCTAGGGATAACCTATCGATGGTGGGCGAACGATGAGGTGCAGCAGGTATAGGTGTGCCCAATCAGATTTCTCAGAGCGGGAAAGTTTAATAGAAGCTGTCAACCAATAGGATTAAGAGTGATGGGAGCACAAAAAGGAAGTTAAGCTTTAAGTAGTGACGTATGCCGCTGATTGACAGCTATGGTAATAGCTAAAATGCGAAATGTCGATACTGTGGGAACTAAAAAAAAAACGAAATCAAAAAATTCGTAACTTATTTAATTGCGCAGAAGTACATCATGTGAACTCTGTTTGCGGAGTACTACAAAAAGTAAACAAAAATCGTGTACACTATTCGACGCTAAATCGAAAATGCGATATTGCGATACATTGCGGAGAAAATAGTGCCGTGTAACCGGCCCCTGTGTGTGTGCTGTGTGTTTGTGTGCCTGCATAGCAGGAAGACTTGCTTATAAAGTTTCTAGCTGCTGTTCTAGCACTGTACTAGATAGATTTTGTTCTGAGCTAGAAAACCATTGGGTTTATACTTTCCTGGGAAATAGGTAAGCCAAGGGAAACCCCTCAAGCTGACTTCTGACCCTGCTCATGCAGAGAGAGCACAGCTTGTGATGGAGTCACTTGAAAGCTGTAAAATAGGTGGGGATGCAACTTAAACTGAGCCTGCATGGCTGTGTGGCCTGAGGAGCTCAATGATTCACCTTCATGCTGTCTGAGAAGCCTTTCATGCTTTATGAAAGCCCCGAATGTGGATTCATTCATACCCTGGATGAGGGGAGGGAATCATGTGGCATCCCAGATGTTACTGGACTACAACTTCCAGCATCCTTCACCATTGGCTATGCTGGTTAAGGCTGCTAGGGGTTGCTCTCCAACTTATAGATGGTACGCAGTTCCCATGTCCTACATGGAAGTGGGAAAGGAGGCATCCCTAGTCCCAGTCCATCCCCCGAGCTGGGTTCCTCTGGAGCAGGAGTGGGGAACTAGCTTTGGACTTCAGCCCTCATCAGCCCCACCCAACATGGCCAGTGGTTGATGATTGTGGGAACTATAATGCAAAACCTCTGAGGGTCAAAGAGTCTCTGCCCTGCTCCAAAGGGTAGCAGTTGTTAGTGGCCTGATGAAGCTCTTTCTCTGAGTTCTTCCACCATGAGAGCTGAGGGGGATGATAGGGCCAGCTCTACTGTTAAACAGAGTGAGAACCAAACTATATACTGTGCTGAAAACCTGGCCCATAGCTGAGCTGCACTTTCTTTTTTAATTCCTAGTAAATGTGCAGGGGCCAAATCTGGACTGAGACCATTGTGCATGGGTAGGGAAGCTTACAAGAAAAGACAATAATACTTGGGAAGGTAGAAGGGAGTAGGAAAAGATGAAGACCGCAGTCCAGATGGATAGACTCAATCAAGGAAGCCACAGCTCTGAGTCTGCAAGAACTGAGCAGGGCTGTTGAGGAGAGGGTGTCTTGGAGGCCTCTTACTCATTGTTTTGTGCCTTCAAGTTGTTTCTGACTTACGGTGACCCTAAGGTGAACCTATTACAGGGTTTTCTTGGCAATATTTGTTCAGAGATTTGCTATTGCCTTCCTCTGAGACTGAGAGAGTGTGACTTGCCCAAGATCACCCAGTGGGTTTTCATGTCTGAGCAGCGATTCGAACCCTGTTCTCCAGAGTCATAGTCTAACACTCAAACCACTACACCACACTGGCTCTCATTCATAAGGGTCCCCATTAATCAATTGACTTCATGGCAGTTAACAAACAAGGGAAGCTTTAAATCTTGCTTCCAGCCAGCATTTTTCCTTCACCTTCTAGCTTTAAAAAGGACAGAAATATCTCCATTGGCACCAGTTTTTTTTTTCTTTGAGCCCCTGTGGTGAGATGAGGTCAGATTTAGGAGGGAAAACCTAAGAGGTATTTAAACCTCCTCTACCTGTGCATGGTGGTCCTGAGCTGGATCAGTCCCTGGTGTACCTGGTTGACAGTAACAATGAAAGTGAAGCTCAGCTGCATACTGTATCTTCAGCAGAGCATGTAGGTTAGTCCTGGGGCAATAAGGTGTCATGAAAGGGCAACAAACTAATAGTCATTTAATGCATAATTATTAATTTTTTTACTGCCAGGAATGGAGCCAGTGTGTTTTCCTACAACAGGTGCCAAAATATTCACCAGACTTGACTTTGAGAGTGAAGTGTGTGTGTTGGGGGCAGACATTTGGTTCACTCCTTTTGGCAGCAAAATGTCTTGAGTCAGTCCTGAAATGGTGCTCCATTCAGATGTAATGATTAAAGCTTGCAAAAAGATCTTACAGTTAACACAAAAGAGTATGTTTGCTAGTGCAGATTGCTCAGTTGTTTCCCTTGCATGCAAGAGTGGGTAAACAAACCAGGAAGCTTTCCATCTTTGGTTTGTGTACTGTCATGTCTGGCTTATCTTGGCTTACTATTCTGGCTTGTTAGGAGATCAACAAGCTCCGGATTCTGGTTTAGGTGTAATGCTATGGATGGAGGCTTCCTGTTTTGATCAACCATTCCAGCTGGTGGGAGGAACCAAGGAAAAGCAACCAGGGCCTTGTCTACACTGGCCATAATACTATGCCTTCCAGCCAGAGTATTGTAACCCAGGAGCTGGACTGTTCTCTCTCTCTCTCTCTCTCTCTCTCACACACACACACCAGTACCAAGATTAAACAGGCAGAAATCTGTACGCACATGGTGGCCCGTATTGGCAGGCACCTTCTCCGCTGTCTTGCATCACTCTCTGATGCAGGGAAGGAGGCTCGCAACATGTAATCAAGGCTGGTCACATGCAGGGGGCCTTGATCGTGTGCTGGGGGCCTTCCTCCCAGCTGCAGAGTGACACCAGTGGTGGCGTCCAGCTATATAGGCCAAAGTGTAAGTATGGACCCTGCATTCCTGTGCTGGACCCATCCAGGTTTCCCTGCATAACACGGGGTTTCCTGGATGTTGATTTAAAATGTTTTAAATGGTTTTTTCCTGGCCTGCCCTGGCTTTGCCTTGGGCATCAATCAGGACTGCCTGGAGGTGAATCGGGGCAAGAACGCTGTGTTGTTTGTACTGCAGGGCTCCAAGATGGCGGGGGCAGAGGGAGCCAGGGTAAATTGCCCATCTAGACAAGCCCTAGGTTGTGTGTGCCTTGCTTGGCAAGCTTGCTGGTTCCCATTAAGCCAGGGTACTTTAAAATCATTACGTCTGAATTGGCTCAGAAGACACTTTGTGGTGGTGCCAAGCTCTGAGACACCCACCTGGGAGGCTTGCTTGGTGCTATGTTTGTTAACTCTACTTTGATCCCAGATGAAACCTTATTTAATCTTTTTGTACCGTTTTCAAGTTCGTTGATCTTAATTCTGCTTTTACTGTTTGCTGTCTTTTAATAATTACTGATTGTTGTAGGATTTTACATACTGGATTTAAGGTTAATTTTTTTTAATGCCACCAGGCCTCTTAATCAAAAAGTAGGGTATAAGATGCGTAGCGTTAGAAAGTCACTGGAAAAACACATAACACAGGTGCCATGGTTTCAACAGTGCTATCATATGTCTGCCAGTATGGTGTAGACGTTAGCTTGTTGAACCAGGACCCAAACACTTGGGTGGAATTCCTCATTCAAGTATGAAATTCACTCGGTGTCCTTGAATGAGCAATTTTTAAAATCATCCCAGACTACCTCAGAGGCTTAGTGTGAAGATAAAAATGAAGATGAGGATTGTGTATGCCCTTTGAACTCCTTGGAGGAAAGGTAGGATGATGATACAATTGCACTCTGCATAGAGCACCAAACCATTGTGGTGAGAGAAGGCAACATATGCCACCTTTGTATGGTTAAGGCAGTCTGTGGAGGTGGGTGGGGCGGGGGACGGAGGAGAGCTTTGTAAGGGTCTCCATATCCTAGAGCTGTGAAAGACTGTATTTGAAAAAGTAGCACAGAGCCTAATTCTCCCCCCGCTTCCAGAACTGGGAACCCACACTATTCTGTTTTACTACCACCCCACTCCAGTCCTCATCTAGAGATAAAGACCAAACTCAGGAGTGCCCCTTGTTCCTTGAATGAAGCTCCCTGGTTTTTCTTCCCTCTCTTTCTTTGTGGCATTGACTAGTTGAATCAGTCAGAAATGAGAGATCAAGCCCTCCCTTCCTCCTTTCCCCCAGTGCTATGCAGAAAAAGAAGGGGGGGGGGTGGAATACAGACCGACTAAGAAACCTCTTGGATATTATTAATAAACCTCTTAGCCTGCTTTGCCATCGTTGGCCTTTGATTCCTCACTCTCATCAAAAGAGACAGACAGTTTAAAAATCTTGAGCCTGGGATTCTTAATTTATCATAAACACAAGAAAACGGCATTTGCTTTTTGATTCCGGTTTGAGGTCTCTATAGCTGTGACCATGTTTGCCCTGTCTTCTGGCATTTCTCTCATTAACCAGCAGCTTAGATTAAATAGAACAGTATCTCAATAAAATTGATTCTCTCAAGAATAAAACCATTGCTAGTGTTATGTATTACCTATTCTGTTTTTTTCTGCCTTCCCACTACACACAAGATATTAAAATTGTAACATCTGGGACTATATTTCAGCTGTGAAATATAAATAAATGGCACTGTAGAGTGTGTGTTTTTTTACTTCGAACTGATGAAGAGTTTTGTGTAAACTGAAAGCTTGCTCCATGCATTTTGAATGTAAGTTCCAATAAAGGGCAAGGCTTCCCTTTCAGAAAAATCCTTTGCTGTTGGGCAAAATTATCTGAAACATCATTGCTGGGATCAAGAGTTGCAGGTGGACTGTTTATAACCCTCATGAATGAAAACTTCTTGCGGGGGTGGGAACGAGGGGTGCAATTCCTATTAAAAAGACACATTTTACATTTGTCAATTATTTATGAGTGAATGAATAAATGATTTATAAAATGCTATCACCATCTACAACCCTTTACAGACTTTAAAAAGACACATCCTTGCGTCCAAAGTATCCTAACAATCTACATTTTAGCAATGGAGAAGACAAAGGAGAATGAATGGGAAGGGAGAAACAAGAAAAATAGGCACACAGTGATGTAGAGGAGCCAGGGCTCACAGGGCTGAAATGTCAATGCTTTCTGATTAGCAGGGATAATGCTATTGGCTGCCTCTCTCCAAGCTTTCCTGCCCCTTTGAGCTTGGCTGAAGTCCTTATGGTAACTGTGGGTGGGTGAAGGAGTGGGGATGGATATTCCCAGGAGTAATACATTACTATGAACTATTTCTGCTTCAGTGTAAAGTTTTTTCGCAGTAGTTTGGTCATAAATTGGCAGTCAAGGCCCATTAGCTGTACATAAGACATACTTTTGGTGGAGATGTTGGTGGAGGGGGGGGGTAGAATTGGTGTGTTGATATGGACCAACCTACCTGTCTGCATTTTAGGATTCTTCTTACAGGCATAGCTATGGGGATGTTCATGGTGAGCACCTTGGCTTTGAAATTATCACCTCCTCACTGAAGGGGCAAATGTACAAAACGAGGTGCTGCACAGGGGAAGAGGAAGGGAAGGGGGAAGAGGGTGAAAGGGTTAAATCCAAGGCTCCCTAGAACATCTGAAAGAAAAGGTAGTGAAGGAAAATACCACTTAAGCATTCATGGTGGGAACCGAAGTCTATGAAGGCAAATTGGTCAAATCATTTAAGAGCACAGTGTGTCTGTGTGTGTGTGTGTGTGCGCGTGCATGCATGCGTGTGTGCGTGCGTATGCATGTGGGTGTCGGGGTGTAACTGGGGATTGTAAAGTTGCACTAGAAAAGGTCAGGGAGAAGTGACAGCCACTCCATCCAAGCATGCTTTCAGCCACAGTCATAGAAAGACAGAATCTTGGATTCACAGATGGCTTTAGGGGTGGACAAGCTAGCTGGCCAATGCTTGCCCCCGGGGGAGTGAACAGAAGGAGTGCCAAGCTAAGAGTGAACAAGGGATTTAAAAAGCAGTCACTGTCTTTAACATCTCCACCCCCTGCAAAGTTCTACCAGTTGGTTGGATACCTACTGAAACAATGAGCTCCCAGCAAAGTACGTTTCTTTTTCCGTGTCCAGTTAGATATCATTTGTCTTAGATAAAATCTATGAAAGACAGCTTTAGTTTACTAGAGTTTTTATATTTTTACACAAGCCATGGTACAAAACTAACACTAAATAGGGCCAACTCTGTCTGGACTACGATTTAAATCCATTTCTCTCCTCATTTGTTCTCCGGGTCTTTACCAGACCCTGGAATGGTTACTCTTTTGGACTGCAACTTCCAGAATCCCTCAGCCAGCATAGCCACTGGCTATGAGCATTTCATTACTGCCATCAGCAACAGGGTGCTTTTAAGTGGACTCTAGTGGAAGGGGGGATGTGCTTCTCTCAATATTCTAGTCTTTGGGCTTCAAAAGCAACTACTGTAATTCATTCATGCCTTAGAGAGACATATACCTCCTGGCTGGTTTTGTCTTTGGACAGTAAATTCAGCCCACTGGGGTAAAACTTCCAAGTGTGTTACATAAAAGAAGCTTCTGGCATTTTCATATTTCATGCTGATTGCATAAAATAGTTTTTTGGGAGGTGGAAATTGTGATGTATGTATGTTACAAAGAGTGCATATTCTGTCAGCTGTGGTACATGTATTTGCTGTGCATGTGGCTTAAGGACATTGGCATGGGATTTGCATTTCTTGTGATGTTACATGGATTTTCTGAATGTTTTCAGTCTCGTGTGGTTTTTATTCTACACTGAATGAACATTTTCTTCCTTTTCTCCCATCATGAGAATAGAATGCAAGAAAATAGCATCCATACAAGCCTGCCTTTTGGGTCAAATTTGTAGGATTATGTGTGTGGGGGTTAAACTGAAAGTGACCCCTTCTTTGGTCTGCATAATTTTTCATATTGCATAACTATTTATTTATTTATTTATTTATGTGATTTGTATCCTGCTTTTCTCCCAAATGGGACTCAAAATGGCTCACAATATAAGTGAAAACAGGACATCAAAACTAATATGGACTACAAAAGTTTTAAAAAGTGTTAAACCATATATCTAATTCAGTGGTTCCCAAACGTTGCTCTGCCAGATATTTTGGACTTTAGCTCCCAGAATTCCTGACTGTTGGCCAAGTTGGCTGGGGCTTCTGGGAGCTGAGGTCTAACACATCTGGAAGACCAAAGTTTGGGAACCACTGAGCTAATTAAAACACTGCTTTTAAAATGTTAACATTAAAACAATCAAAACACTTAAAATATATAATGCATATGAAAAACAGCACACCTAATTGCATAGCACTCTGCTATGCTTAGCCTGGTCGGTTCAGGCTGTAGGCCTGTTTAAACAGGAAGATCTTTGAACTAGCTTCCCTTGCATGTTGTGGGATTCAAGGGGATCATGACTGGAATACAGGGGTTTCCAGTTAATGCAGATGTTTTGAAGCTCTTAGAGAGACAGGGTTTGTAACCCCTTCCTAGTTGTCAGAGGAGAGCTTTTCAATGAATCTTAATCTTAGCTTTGTTGTTTGTGGCACTGCCCTTTGCAGCTAATGGAGCAGACTAAGGGGACACGGGGAAGATGTCGTGCCTCTGACTTGCTTGCAGCGGGAGGCAGTTTTGTGTGTGTGTGTCATCAGAGCTGGTGCTGTGTTAAAATTTCAGCCCAATATCTAGCAGGGAGGGCATCAGGAGGTCAAATGGGCCCCTCTGGGCATCCCCCTTGTTAGCCTGTCCTGTCCTTAGGAATTATACACACCGGGTGCCTGTTGTCACTAGGCAGAAGCAAAACACTTGCTCCCTTGCCCTAGAAGAGGGAGAAGCAGATGGGGCCAGAAGAGCCAGTCACTTGCTAGTGGCATTAACACAGAGAAAGGGGACAAGGGCTCTGCAGCTGGTGTAGTACTGAATGCAGGCACACAGGGGTGGGAATCAAGCAGAAGAAACTGGAAATGTAAGATCATCCAACCTGTACTTTGGGATGCAACTCAGAGCAAACACCTGTGTATGTATTTACAAAGTTCATGCTTTTGTGCTCTATCTGCCCTGCCTTTTCCTCAAGACTGGGACTCAAGGTGTCTTACAAATTAAAATGATTGCAATATAGTTAAAAATATACAAAAAGTCAACATTAAAACAAACTATTAATAATACTAAAACAATTTAAACCATACTTTAAAATGATATAAAAAAGCACCCTTGTAAAAGCACTTTCCATACAAAACTTCCATCCTTAAAAGCCTCTGATGGAAGAACATCAAGGAGGGAACCATTCTTGTCTCCTTAGGAAAGTCCTATCTCCACCCCTACACACACACACACCAACTGTCCCAGTGAAGGTGGTGAGTCCAAAAGACGATCCTCTCCTGAGGATCTCAGGGTCTGGGCAGTCTCATATGGTTGTATTGGGTTTTATAGGTCATAACCATCACTTTAATTGTGCCAGCAAACAGACTGGCAGCCGGTGGAGCTGTTGGAGCAGGGGAATAGGACGATCCCTATAATTTAAAAGTATAAATTTTAAAGAAATCATGCTGGATCAGAGTAGAACAAAGCCCACTGAATCCCCCATTCTGTTCACATGGAGGTGCCAACCACAGGAATCTCACAAGCAGATTGTGACCATTTCATAGAATCATAGAATTGCAGAGTTGGAAGAGACCACGAGGGCCATCCAGTCCAACCCCCTGCCATGCAGGAAATCACGATCAAAGCATCCCCGACAGATGGCCATCCAGCCTCTGTTTAAAGACCTCCAAGGAAGGAGGCCCCACCACGCTCTGAGGGAGTGCGTTCCACTGCTGAACAGGTCTTACTGTCAAAAAGTTCTTCCTAATGTTGAGGTGAAATCTCTGTTCCTGGAGCTTGCATCCACTGCTCTAGTCTCTGGAGCAGCAGAAAACAAGCTTGCTCCATCCTTAACGTGACACCCCTTCAAATATTTAAACAGGGCTATCATATCGCCTCTTAACCGTCTTTTTTCCAGGCTAAACATACCCAGCTCCCTAAGTCTCTCCTCATAAGGCATTGGTTCCAGACCTTTCACCATTTTAGTCGCCCTGGGTTCAAAAACCAGGAATCCTAAAGCTCAGATGCTGCCTCTCTTGATTCCTGCTCTAATGCTAATAATAATATTTATATTTATAATGTGATTTTAATTTTGTACTGCTTTTAGCTTGTATTGTTTTTATAATGAAGTTGTGAGCTGCCTTGAGTCCCATTGGTGGGAGAAAGACAGGATAGAAATGAATAAAATAAGTAAATAAGTAAATAAATAAATAATGGGCTGCCTTTTTTATATATATAATTTTTAATGTTTAAATACTTTATTAAATGCTTGAACAAATACATTTAAACACATGTATACATTTATACACCTTTCATAATATACATACGCACAGTATATATAATATACACATACAGTACAAACAAAACTAGATGGACAAAAATCCTTATCTTAAACATTTTAACCTGACCCATTTAACAACCATTGACACATAAACACATAGACATATACGATACTAACTAAATTAAAAAGACTTCCCACCTACTTTCTTCACGCTTCAAATTGTACTATAACAATCATCCTCTAATGATTATTTATCACTTTTTAAACTCTACCTTAACCAAATCTCAAATTATCAGCTTCTCTCTCCTATTTCTGTCCCCAGATTCTTTATACCGAAAAATGTATAGATCCTTCATTTACCTAATAAGAAAATCCAATTACGCTAATATCTCCTTCTTTTTGTTTACTATATTCTATAAATAGGTGCCATACTCTTGCGTATTCCTTTGTTGTTTTTGTTTTTACCCAATTTGTAAGTTTATCTATTTGCGCCAACTCCATAACCTTTTCAATCCAATCACGTTTTGTCGGGGGTTCTTCCAATTTCCATTTTTTAGCTATCACCATCCGTGCCGCCGTAATTAAATAATATAATAAGGACCTGTGTTCTCTTTCTTTTTTATTTCCTATCAATAATATATTTAATAGATATAATTCAGGTTTTAAACCTATTTCAAATCCCATTATTTTTTCAATTTCTTCATTAATTTTAATCCAAAATTTCTTTATCTTATTACATTCTCACCACATGTGATAAAAGGACCCACATTGACTCTTACATCTCCAGCAATTTGCAGAATTTCCCTTTTTCATTTTCGATAATTTAAGCAGAGTCATGTGCCATCTATACATTAATTAAAAAAAATTCTTTCAAATTATAGCAGCATGTAAACTTTAATCCCCTTTTCCAAATATCCTCCCATTGTTCCAATTGTATATTATATCCTATATCACTCGCCCAATAATGGGCTGCTTTTTGGAGGAGAGAAGTATAAGCAGTTCAGGCAGAGCTTGGAAACACTTTTTTGGACTCAATCTTCAAGAATGCCCCAGTCAGCAAAAATACTATAGTTTGGTACCCACTTGTTCTTCTGTGGCTGCTATAAAGCTTCTGTGTTCTTTCACTCTCTCTCCCCCAACTAAGCAGTCTGGCCCTGAGGGTGGCCATCAGGTTTCTCTTCTCTACTGCCAAAGCTCAAGGACAATGGGACTAAAATGCTGTTGCTTCACCTTTGATCCCACACCTTCATCGGGCCCCTTGCTCTCCTTCCTGTGTTATGGCAGGGATGGGAGGCACTCCAGATGTTGCTGAATTGCAGCTCCCATGAGCTATAGCCAGTGTGGTAAGGAATACTAGGGGGTGCAGTCCAAAAAATTCAGGAGGGCTGTGTGTTATTCCTACCCCACGTTATGAGGCAAAGCCAGCCTCTTATTGTTACACTTAGTAGTAGGGAAAATGAGGTTTGAGTGAGAGGCTAGGCCGAAGGTGCTGAAGTACTTTCCATCATCACTAAGGTTTTGAAGATATAAGCACAATAATATGGTATTCTAGCCACCTCTTATAGAAAGCATTCACAAAGTCCACTTCAGCGGACATGGAGGACACCTTGAGCTCTCAAAGGCTAGACTCTTGAGCACAAGCTAAGGCAGGCATACCTTCCAACTGTCCTGATTTGCTAGAGACGATCTCAGTCCTGTCATCCCACTTTTTCAGCTGCATTTAAAATGTCCCAGTTTCTCTTTCCCCCTCCCACATTCCATTTTATCCTCAGCCTACTTCAGTTGCTGCAAATTAAGTGCGAAGTGCAAAAGCAGCTTGCACTCAACTCAGCAGGGGGAAAGGAGAGGAGGGGGCAAAATCTTGTCCTTCCCATTCTGCTTAGGCAAAAGCAAACTGCTGTAGCCTCTCGTAGCTTGTATGTTCTTCTCATTAATAACATTCATCATTTTGGCCATATTTGTCCTGGTTTTTGTTGATGAAATGTTGGAAGATATGGGCAGGTTGTGAGAGCCAGTTAGTATAGTGGATTGAATGCTGGACTACAACTCTGGTTTGAATCCCCACTCAGCCATGGAAACCCACTGGGTGACCTTGGGCAAGTCACATTCTCTCAGCCCCAAAGGAAAGCAAAGGCAACCCCCCTCTGAACAAATCTTACCAAGAAAGCCCCATAATAGATTTGCTTTAGGGTCACCACAAGTTGGAAATGACTGAAGGCATCCAACAACCCAGGCAGGTTGTAGCAAGCTGTTAAACAGAGTACAAAACTGCTCCCAGCAGCCCTAGCCAGCATGGTCCATGGTGGGAAATACTGGAAGTTGCAGAGCAACAACATCTGGAGGGCTTTGTGATTCCCAACCCTGCTGTGAAGGCTTTGAGTAAGACCCTGGTGGCAGGCTGCATGTCTGTTGTCTGAGGACCAGCGTACCTACATTCAGATAAGTTCCACACTGAAGGTTGGGGGGGCCGCTAAGCAACAAATTAGCCACAGGAAGTGTGACTGCAATAGTCACACTGAATGGATCTTCCCATGTAGTGTAGAAAGGGGGGGGCATCCGTTTGTAGCGCAGTGGGCAGGGAAGATGCTGCTATCCCCCTTTCTGTTCACATGGAAAGAATCTGAGAGAATACATAGCATATTGCAGGAGAGGGGAAAATGCTGTCTCCAAAGAATAAAAGCGAACATATTTTCTTTCTGAAGTTCACAGATGCTATAGGCATAAAATAAGGGAGGGCTGGTCTGCCTGAGTTACACCATGAGAACACCCAATAGATTCTCATCCTGAAATTCTATTTCATGCAGCAATTGTAGAGTTTTATTCATTCATATTTGTCAGCTTCTCTGGGCAAAGGCTCCAGGCAAAGAGTATGGTGTTCTTGACTCTTGATCTCCTTGTTCATGGTAATGGGAGGGAGAGCCATGCAAAGAGGGAGAGCCATGCAAAAAGTATCCTCTGCCTGTGTACTGAACCGATGCAGATGTGTATGCATGCTGTAGATTTAATCCGGGTTGCTGAAAGGGAGAAGGAAAAGAGGCAGCAGTGGAAAAAGAGAGTGTCATGTGAGAGCCAAGCAATACAATTTACTCTCTTCCTTTTGGGTATGTGTGTGTGTCCTAGATCTAACTCTACGCTGAAGCCCACATTTCATAGAGGAGATGAAGGATAAAACTAGATGTGTTCAGAGTTAGGGTGAAGACGTTCCTGACAGTGGCCACAGCTGGTTCTTCACCTGTGGTGTGAACCTGTCTTCACAGCTTGCCTTATGCGTAGTACATGGATGCAAGTCAATTTGCTCTCAAGTTTGCCCTTCCCCCTCTTTTTTTTAGGCAGACCTTTCACCATTTTTTAAGGCAGACCTTTCGCCTTTTTTTATTGATTTTAAATGGCATAAATGTATTTACATGTACATGCATCCCTCATTCATCTCTCCAAACAAAATTCACAGATTTTTATAAATGGTCACCAAACTGCTCTGGGGATTAAGATAGTTGGTGATGTATCAGGCACTTTTCTCAGACATGCAGGAAATCAGTAAATCTCTCAATCTCTCTCTCTGTGAACATTGTTACATATGTAAGAGTTGAGGATGGTATTAGTACTGTATTTTTAAAATTGTACTGTTTTATATAAGCTACTTTGGGAAAACTATGATCTTAAAAGGCATTTAAGCCTTAGATTCAACAAACAGTGGCACAATAATACATTTTGAAGTGCTAATACTAGTTATGACAGTGCCGCTCCCCACCCCACCAAAACTACACCCCTACAGAAAGTCCAAAAAATGCAGGAAGCTGAGCTAATCCTCATCAAGAAACAAGTTGTACCAGTTTTCATCTCCAGTTGAAACAGGTCTTCTGTAAAGTTTTGTCTATATGCCTTTCAAGTCACCCATTGACTTATGGCGACCCCATGAATTTCACAGGATTTTTTAAGGCAAGGAATGCTCAGAGGTGGTTTGCCAGCTCCATCCTCTGAAATATAGCCTACAGCACCTGGTATTTGTTGGCGGGCTCCCAATCAAGTCCTATGGGGCAGACAATTTGGTGCATTTAGGGTATTTAGGACCTCTGTAAAGTTAGTGTATCTTAATTGCCCATTTAAGAACAAGCCACCCCAAAGTGCTTTGCATTGCAATTGGGATAGACAGATAAACCCAGCTCCTGTGAGGACTGCAGCTAAGGTTAGTGAGAACAGGCAAGAAACTGAAAGGTTGGTCCATGAAGTCATTATCCCTGTTCTAGTCAGTGCCAGCACTTCCACCCTGTGGAGATCTGGCTCTACTAGGGGCCCTTGCACAGGACACAATTATAACACGATGATTCCAGTTGTAATTTCCATGGCTGTCTGCTGTGGTATCCTGGAGGTGGTGGTGGTACTGTAGTTTGCTCAGAGGCACCAGAGTAGCTCCAGGGCTCAGGTTTCTAAAGGCCCCTCTCTCACCTGCCAATCCCAGGATTCCATAGGATAGAACATGGCAGTTCAAGTGGAATCATGGCCCTACAATTGTGTAACAACAACAACAACAACAAAATTTTTATTTCTTACCTCCTCTCCCCAAGGCTCAAGGTGGGGTACAATTTATTTATTTATACCCCGCTCTTCAGCCACAAGGCTATCAGAGCGGCTTACAAATTGTTTTTAAGCAATAGCAATTTACATATCTACACTGCATTAAGTAGTTTCCAATGTGTGTTAGCTAATTGTCCCCACAAGCCGGGTACTCATTTTACCGACCTACGAAAAAGGATGGAAAGCTGAGTGAACCTTGAAGCCCTCTGGAATCAAACTTGCAACGTGGTGACTTGCAGAACTGGCATTTAACCACTGCGCCACCAGGGCAATATGAATCAAAATACAATATATAACATAAAATCATTAAAACACAGATAAAAACACTTATGTTTAAAATAAAAATTGCATTAAAATTATCCATACAAATTTAAAATTCATAGATTAAAATCAACTGGGTAGGTCTGTCAGAAGAGATAGGTCTTTAGTAATATTTTAAATTCCAACAGTGTTTTTAGTTGACAAATCTCTTCTGGCAGGTCATTCCTGTAAGTAAACCATCTTTGCGGCCCTTACAGCATTCTTCTGCTGGGCTCATCTGAAGCAAGGTTCCTCAGGGGTTGTCCACATAAGTGCAAATACCCCTCACAGAATTCACTCAGAAAATGAGCTGTCTTAATGGGATCCTGCATTGTCTCATTGTATTGTGAAGGGGGGGGCACAAAGAGGGAAAACTATGTGAGAAAAGTATTTGTGGCTTTTCCTGACTTTTTTTAAATAAAGCTCCACTGATATGCACATTTTCACTTGTTAAGACAAGAGATTCAACATGAATCGCTTCCCCATACAAGACAAAGTACAAACCTGTTTGGCTGGACGAGTGCAGGGGGTGGGGCTGGGTTAGAGGGCAAGCGCCTGCTGCCGCCATGTTGGGTTTTTACCTTAGCAAGTGATCGCTAGGGTGATAAAATGGAGGTTTGTACTATCTCTCTCTCTTTTGGAAAGGTGGAATATTGCTTGTGTGCACCATAGATATAGTTATTTTTAAAAGTTCCCATCTCAGCTACAGGCATGCAAAGTTTATGGGGGCTGTAAAACCATCAAGACAGGTCGCAGCTGCTGGGACTTGCTATTACTGTGGAGCAGTCGGGCTTTTTCCTTCCTGTAGACAAGCCCTCAATTTTGGAGAACCCAGGGGGACCTCTAGCTCTTGGGAAGGGCCAGAGTCTGCCTGCCTGCCTTCCTCTCTGCTTTGGTGCTGCCAATCTATGGGGCATCCATACTAGAGAAATAATCCAGGCTGAAACTGGATTATTTGCATGGCCCCTTCCTATGGAATCCTGGGATCTGTAGTTTGGTGAGATATCAGCACTCTTTGGCAGAAGACCTTGTAAAACTGCACATCCCAGGATTCCATAGGAAGGAGTCATGCAAATAATCCCGTTTCAAACTGGATTATTTGTGTAGTGTGGATTTCCTAACACTGGCGCCCTCTGGAGCAGGCTGAGCCTCCCCCTTACTGAGCCTCCCTTCCATAAATAAACACACACACACACACACACACACACACACACACAGTCGAAAACCCCCAAGCCGGTTTGTGAGAGAAAGCCAAGTAGCGGAACTTTCCAATTCTGAGGGCTCAACTGCGCCTCTTTCCCTCTCAATTATTCTGTTGTGACGAGACCTGGAGACAAATTGGCGTGTCAGAGGCAGCTGGAGTGGGTTTGCCGGGAGAATTGTGCAAATGAATACAGATGGGCTTCGGGCGGCTGGGCCGGCGCGTCATTTAATCCAGGGCATGTTTGCAATAAAACAAGCGCTTCCGCGGCGGGGCTCAAATTGGATGAAAATTGCCCTTGAATGGCTACATAAAAGCAGGAGAGGCGGCGGGGGCGGGCGGGCGGTGTGTGTGTGTGGTTTAAAAAATAACCAGACAGGTGTAGGGTTGGGAGGAGGGCTGTTCTGAAAGTGAGGTGTGTCTTTTTGCGCTGGGTGGGAGGAGAAGGGCAGGGACCCTGCGTGTCTTGCCCGCGGGGTCCCCCGCGCCTGCCCTTGGCCGCTGGAAGCGAAAGGAGGCAGGCGGCGCCCCGGCCGGGCTGGACGGGACTGGAGGTGGGCGCGCTGCTTGGGGCGGCGGCGGCGGCGGATAATAGATTTGTTAGCATAATGGAGCCCGTCGCCAGCAGCGGCTGTTGGCGTCACGCCTGGGTGGCGGCCACGCTCCGCGGACAGCTCGTCCATCACCAAATGGAGCCCCCGGGAGGGCTCCGCCATCGCGGAAGGCGAGCAGCCCTCGGCTCAGCCACAGCCTTGCAGGCCGCCGGGGGGGGGTGCGTGGGTGGGTTCGCGCGTGGCCCTCTGTCCGAGCGGGGAGAGCGCAGCCCGGGGACGGGGACGGGCCGCTGTCAAGCTCCTCTGGGCTGAGCCGCAAGCAGGTTTTAGCGGGATCGTAAACCAGGCGGCGGGAGGCGGCGCGCTCCGGCTCCCCACGCGCGGAGTGGGGCTCCTCCTCCTGCGCCTGGTCCCAGAGCAGCCACCACGGTCGCCAGCAGAGCAGCCCTCCCTGCAGGCAGGGTTGGGCACAGCCCCCCCCCAATCCTGAAGCCGGACCTTCCCCCAGGCCAGGATCTTTGGCCAACCCCTTACCTACTGCTAAGGTTAAAGGCAGCCAGATAGCAATCGGGTAGTTTCTAGGGGTCCGTGGGTACCGAAAACCGTGGATAATAGCGAACGCCATGGAAAAGCCAGTTTAAAATACCATAGGGTTGTCTTGGGGGACCTAGAAAAATGGCTAGAGAAGGCGCAGTTTCTAGGAAGACTCTAGGGTAGATGTGCTTTTGTGTCCCATGGATAAGCAAATCAGTGGATAATGAATCGGTACATAGGGGGCCCTACTGTAGCAATAGCACTTCTATTTCTAGACAGCGTATCAGTACAAAGCACTCTCTAAGCAGTTTACAACAGTGTTAGCTAATTGCCCCCCACAAGCTGGGTACTGTGAAGTCGAAGGCGAAAACGTCAGAAAGAAACTATTCCAGAACACGGCCTCACGGCCCGGAAAAAAATCCAAGGAAAATCTAAGCTGGGTACTCACTTTACGACCTGCGAAAGGATGGAAGGCTGAGTCAATCTCGAGCCATGTAGATGGAACTCACAACGTTGCCTCTGCAGTACTGGCATTTAATCACTGGGCCACCAGATGCACCAGCCTTTCTCAACCTTTTTACCCTAGGGGAACCCTTGAAACCATTTTCAGGTCTCAGAGAACCCCTGCCTAAAAATGATTGTATCTAAACATCTCAAAAAAAAAATGTTTATTTTTTTCAGTCTTAATATCTCAGGAAACCCCTAGCGACCTCTTCTGGAATCCTAGGGTTCCAGGGAACCCCAGTCGAGAAACCCTTTAGGATAAAAATGAAAATAAATCAGTTTAAATGAGGACACCAAAGTAATATATTATAAATATAATATAAATTAAAAAATGGATTTACATAATGAAAACTTACAATAATATCATGCCACCCCCCTCCTAATCCAGGCCCCCAGGCTAGGGCCTTGTCAGCATGGTTGTGCAAATGTGGATTGTAGAACTTGGGAAAAGCACACAGAAGTGATGTGTGGCTGCACGCTGACACAGATCAGTGCAAATGTTTGTGTGTGAGAGACACACTCAAGAGAGACACAGAGGAAGCATAAAAAGGAAGGAGGGAGAAGGGGGAAAATGGAATGTGACAGCACCTTTAAGACCAACTGGTTTTTATTTTAGTATGAGCTTTTGTGGGTATAAACCCACTCTTCAGATGCAGTACAGAGTGATTAAAAAGCATATTTATACAGTTGTCGGATAGAATATAATAGGATCCAGAAAGATGCAAATCGTGTCCCTTACCTTACATTTTCATAGGGCTGGGAGAGGTGATACAGGTCTTTCAGCTCTTGACAGTGGTCAGTTAGTCACAGTAGTCAGTGATCACACTAACTGACCACTGTCAAGAGCTGAAAGACCTGTATCACCTCTCCCAGCCCTATGAAAATTTAAGGTAAGGGACATGATTTGCATCTTAATGAATGCTATTACAGTAGGATCCCTGTATCCACTGGGGATTGGTTGGAGGGGGGGGGGCAGGCGTGGATACTGAAAACTGTGGATGACAGTGAACACCATTGAAAATAATGGGACTTCTGGTTTAAAATACCATAAAGTTGCCTTGGAGCACTTAGAGGCTAGAGAAGACACATTTTCTAGGAAGACTCTATGGTAGGTATGTTGTTTTGTGTCCCATGGATAGTTGAATCAGTGGATATGGGGGTTCTACTGTATATTCTATCCCACTCCCACAACTGTATAAATATGCTTTTTAACCGGAGGCTTTAATATCACTGTACTGTATCTGAAGAAATGGGTTTATATCCACAAAAGCTCATGTTAAATAAAATCTAGTTTGTCTAGAAGTGCTGCCACATTTCTTGTTTCCACTCCCCCTCCCTTCCTCTTTTTTATACTGCAAGAGACTAAGGGCTTGACTACACCAGTCACAAACCCCAAATGCCCCCCCCCCAATAATACCACACAACTGTGCAGCCTTTTCCCTGAATCTGGCACAATAGTGACACACACTATAGGGCTCTATTCACACCAGACTCAGGGAATACCCCCTTAATCTGGGCTTTAGAAAACTGCCATGTAAACAATCCATCCTAACTAGATTTGGGGTGGAGGTGGGGAGGAAAGGAAGGATATGTGCTGCCGAAGGTGCCACCATCCCCCCCCCCAACGCCATTTCTCATTCTAAAGACAGAACCCCATCAGTAGCTGCTCTTTCTGAGCTCAGAACCCCTGGTGAGCCCACCATTGTAAGGCTAGACACCTGTTCTGGCTTTAGAGTGGGCTTTTCCTGGAGCTTGGAGGGGCAATTGTGTGATGGAAAATCAATTTCCAGTGGTAGTCACCTGGGAAAAGTGCCTCTCTGAAGCCAGATCGGGCAGCTACTGTTGGCATTTTAATATTCCGTTTCACAATTGCCACTTTTGAGCTCCAGGAAAAGCAAAGTACCAGAGGTAGCTGCCCAATCTGGCTTCATAGAGGCAACTACCATTGGCGCTTTGCTTTTCCCAGAGTTCAGAGGGTGATTGTACGCTGGAAAAGCAAAGCACCAGTGGTAGTCACTTCTGAAGCCAGAACAAGTGGGACTTTTTTTTTCAGCGCTCAGAGTCAAGTGTAAATAAAACCCAATGCAGATTTGGGCTTTTGGCAGGTGTGGCGCTGAAATCCAGGCCAGAATAGTCTGAATATTATGCATCACAGCTTCAGGCCAACGTGGTCTGAATCCCATCTAGATTTTTAACCCCCTCCCCATGTAGTCAACCCTAACACAGTTCTTTGAAATCTACTACAGAGAGGAAAATTATTTTCTTCCACACATAGCTGACCCTCATGTGATCTGATCACCACTGTGTTGGCCTCTGTGTTTTGTAATTGTTGGACTGCAGTTCCCACCATCCCTCACCACTGGGCATGTAGAGTAAGGTTGATGGGATTTGTAGTCCAAAAGCATTTGGCGGGCACACATTCTCCATCTCTGGCTAAACCATAATGTTGTGTGCCTTCAAGTTGTTTCCGATTTATGGTGACCCTAAGGCCAAACTATCATGGGGTTTTCTGTGGCTGAGAGTGTGTGACTCAGCCAAGGTCACCCAGTGGGTTTCCATGGCCAACTGGGGAATCAAACCCTGATCTCCAGAATCAAACCACAACTCCACGCTGGCTCTCATAATGTATATAACTTATAACAAAAGCAGTCACTGTTATAGTGATGTTTTCCCTGTCACCTATGAGGAAAACTGTCATGTATTGCTGTTCCTTTCATTTCCCCAAATTGACCCTTTAGGGCTCCCTAAACTATGAATAAACAATGTAACAAGAAGTTCTCCCTTCCCCTCACCTTGCAAATTTAAGAATGGGCAATTTATTCAGTCCTAAACTCCCACCTGTCCTCTGTTTGGAAGAGAGGAGAGAATGAATCCCGCCCTGTGCTCTCAGCCAATGTGGGAAAGGGCGGAATTTTACCCCTTTAAAAAGAGCTCTGCAATTGCAGCTTCAGCTGCTGAATCTGAACAGAGAACTGTGGAAGCAGAGTCCATTTGCCCATCCATTCTCCATCTCTTGGGGACAGACACGTGGAAGCTCATTTCCATTAGAATCTATGCAGCCTGTGGCTGAACTGAGGGAGCTAGAGGCCATGCTCATGCCACAGGAACACAGAAGATCTAGAAATAGCATTACCCCTATGGCAAGATATTTTCTGCACAAGGCTTTTTTTTTTTTTTTTTGGTAGTGTTTGAATCTTCCAGACTATCGGGACTGCCCTTTTCCTGCCCAGAAAGAGAGGGCAAGAAAGGCTCTGGGAACAGCCATTCATCTTTCAAATAGTTTGCCATGCCCTCCAGCATTGTTCAATATTTTTTAAAAGGGGTTTCAACCTGGGCCTCTGGCCACTTCTGTTTGGGAGTGGGGGATATTTTGGGCAGCCTTGTGGTGGCCACTAGAGCAGGGATGGGCAACTGTGGGAGGTTAGAAGGCTGCATTAGCCCCCCACCAAGAAACGCTGGAGGGCAGCACCCTCAAAGGCCTAAAGGGCCCCGGAAGCAGAAAAGTGTCCTTTGGACTTACCTCAGTAGCCCACTCTGACGTCTGTATTTGTGTAACAGAGGAGGAGCCCTTTGCCAGTGGTAGAGCACAGGCCTTGTACACCCAAGAGTGGGACGTGGGTATCTTCTCAGGTGGCTGGAACGGAAAAGACGTGGGCTTGAGCTCTGGATGAACAACCTCTTTGCAGAAGAGAGAAGTGAAGCCTGTGGCCCATCTATATGATGAAAAAACCCCTCACAGAATGTGAGGGGAATACGTTCTGTTCCAGTGGGATCCCGTGGCGATTCGATGTATGAACTTTTTAAAAAGCCATGCAGGAAATGCGCATATGTGCTTGTTGAGACAACCGTGCAAATTACCCTGCTGTCAGGAGAGGGCGGAGCTGACCACCTGATTGGTCAAATGTACGCAGGCATCAGCTTTCCATCAAGGGCCTGTAAGTGCCAGTGGTCCTGTGCTTTTTTAATTTATTTATTTAAAAAAATAGATATCACCCCGAGACAACATGGAAGGCGGCTGCCGGGATGGGTGAAGGGTTACAGGAGAACAGTTTCTCAGATGGACCATGCATGCCCCTTTGCACGTGGGCCTTTTCATAGGTTCACACAGAGTTGGAAGGACCATCTAGTCCAACCCTGTGCCAAGAAGGAATATTTATTTATGTTTTTATTTATTAAAATACTTACACCCTGCCTTATTAGAGACCTCAGGGTAACTTACAATAGCATTAAAATAAGCTGAACAGGCCTAAAATAGTAAGATAGTTTAAATAAGCTACAAACATGTTAAACCATATAAGTTAAAAACAGATTTTAAAAAATTAAAAGTTTTTAAAACTATATATAAGAGTCTTTGGGTTGCAATAATGAGGCCTAAAGAACATCATTTAGGGTGCTGTGGTTGAGAAGGCCCTCTTTGACTAAAGCACACCTGAGAGATGGCCATCCAATTTCTGTTTAAAAACCACCAGTGAAGGAGCACCCACTATCCTCTCAGGTAGTCTATTCCACTGTTTAACAGCTCTTATCATCAGGAAGTTCTTTGTGATGTTCAGGTGGGATCACTTGTCTTGCAATTTGAATTTACTGGTTCATTTGAATCCACTGACCTTGTCTCTGGAAAACAGGCTTACTCCATCTCCTACATGACATCCCTTCAGGTATTTAAAGAGGGCTCTCACATCACCTCTGAATCTTCTCTTCTCCATGCTAAACATGCCCAGTTCCTTAAGCTATTCCTCATAGGATTTGGTTTTGAGACCATTCATCATTTTGGTCAGCCTCCTCTGGACATGTTCCAGCCTGTCAATATCCTTCTTGAACTGTGGGGACCAGAACTGGACTCAGTATTCCGGGTGAGTTCTGACCAAAACAGAATAGGGTAGCTCTACTACTTCCCTTGATCTGGATGCAATACTCTTGTTGATGCAGCCTAGAATTGCATTGGCTTTTTTTAGCTGCCACATCACATATCATTTGCCAAGACATTTTAGCTGCTGCTATTAATTTCTTTGTTGGCTTTGTTTATTCTCCTTGTTATGGTTTTATGTGGTTAAAAAATCCACCTTATTTGTTCATGTCCTGCTGTTTTTCCATTCTGTTGTTTTTAGTGCAGCTGTGTCTGGTAACAGAGTTCTAGGCTGCTGACACACTGCAGAAATAATGCAGTTTGACACAGTTTTAACTACCATGGCTCCATGCTATGGAATTCTGGGATTTGTAGCTTTGTGAGACATTTAACCTTCTCTTTCAGAGATTTCTGGTGCCACAACAAACTATACATCCCAGGATTCCATAGAATGGAGCCATGGTAGTTAAAGCTGTGTCAAACTGCGTTATTTCTGCAATGTGGCAACAGCCTTGTTGGAATCATGAAAGGATGGACACCCAATGTTACTCATTCAATTTGTTGTTACTGTATTTTTGAATAGATAGATGGATAGATAGCCAAGGAGAAGAGTGCTTCTGAGATTTTCTGTCTCCTGTGTCAGAATAACCTGGTTAGGACTGGGTGTGATGCGCTTTGACTTGGATGGTGGCAGGGGTGGTGGTGGTGTGATTTATTGTTGTTCTGCCTCAGGCGGCAAAAAGGCTTGAACCAGCCCAGATGGTTCTTATAATATCTTTTTTTTAAAGATCTGAATGGAGGCTGAATGGATTGAAAGCTGCTCTGTGAGCCCTTTGAGGCTGAAGAGCAGGACATGGCAGTATCAAATCCATTCAAAGATAAAAGCCCTTTGCAATAAGGACTTGGAAGCCTACCATTCCCCATGTGCAAAATTGTGCCACCCCATGTATGTGGGCAGAAGAAGGGAGATGATTCTCCCTATCCTTCACAATTGCCTTTTGCACCCCCAGCTGCTCCATTCCTCACTCACTGCTTCCACGCACACCCCACACACTTTATGCTCTGCACTATAGTATCAATTAAAGTGTTTGGCCCTAATTGGTGATAATGAGCCCGTCCTCCCCAGAGAAGCCTAAGGTAATTAGCAGGACCTGCACCCCTCCCAGCCCATTTACTACACTGGCTGGTGGCAGGCCTGGCTCTCTGCCCGTCAGCTGCTGGGGAAGG
Source organism: Gambelia wislizenii (assembly GCA_030847615.1). Classification (NCBI taxonomy): domain Eukaryota; kingdom Metazoa; phylum Chordata; class Lepidosauria; order Squamata; family Crotaphytidae; genus Gambelia; species Gambelia wislizenii. The sequence goes on from JAUMIR010000002.1 coordinate 220,785,767, forward strand.
CTGCTCTTTATTAAGGGCTCCCGAGGTGCAGGCAGGTCCCCGAGCTGTCAGGCCAGCCCGCTTTGCAGTCTCGTCACGCTGTTTAAATTGGGCTCAGCAGAAAGCAATTTAAAGAGTGTCAGGGCAGGCGGCTGACTCCGGTGGCAAAGGGCCCCCACGCCGGCAGCTTGATAAACGAGAGCCAGCCTGCCACGGCAAGGTCGATAACCAGCAGCTGAGCATGCTGTGGGGGGAAAGGAGAAGGGGCTAGGCAGCAATACCCCACATGTACCCTGGGAGGGATGGTGGCCACAACAACCATGACAATTTTGCCTTCTTTCCAACAGTGCCCCCTACTGCAAAGGGAAGGTAGAACAAGCCCCCAGTGTAGTCTAGCCCAGCTCAGTTATACTGGGACAGAATCCTCATGGGTCCAATAGCAATTGTAGGTTACTGCATATCACCTGGAGACTGTGGGATGTCATCTGCAGAAAGCAGAAAAGGCCCAGTTCTGCCTTGCCACACAAGGGCCATAGCACAAGGCTGATAGGTTTAGTCCATGAATGGGAATCGTGTGGCCTTTCATATTGTCAGACTCCAATTCCCAGTAGCCCTAGTTAACAAAGCCAGTGGAGTGGAATACTGGGAGTTGCAGTCTAGTAACATCTAGAAGGCAGCCGAATTTGTGAGAACAAGCATGCCAAGGAAAGGCAGCTCTCCAGCTCCAAAATCAGTAACTAGTCTAGTCTGATATAGCGGGGGGAAGGGGAAGCAGGGAGCAGAATCACTTCCTAGTCTGAAATACAGCACATAGATTCCAAGCTCTGAAACCAACAACAGAACAAAAGGCACAAGCACTGTGATCAGCTATAGAGACCTTGCTTATGTGCTTGTCAGCTTAGAAAAGGTTCCAGTTAGGCCAGTAGGCACAAGAAACAGGGCCTCACCAATGGTGGCCCCACATTTCTAGGGCACTCTTCCTTTACCTCCTTTGTTGTTGGTAAGCTTACATTTTGGGGCTACAAGCCAACATCCTGGATGTGGGATAGTAGGAGACAGGGGGACTCTGTCCATAAAAGTGACTTCCCTCCCCAGCTCCCAATGACTTTCCCAGCAAATTTCAGAATGCTTTTAATTATAAAGACACATAGATGGCCTTTGTTGTGGTGTATTGTTCATAGTTCTCAGCCCAACCAAGAAGGGAATGATCTAAAGCCATGAAACGTATATGCTATTCCACATATTCACCCTGAAGTTTGGTGCACTTGGCACAGCATTTCTCAAGTTTCTTTAACCTTTCAGATATATATTCTGATGTCTAGTCACTGAAAATTTCTCTGCTTCTGCTATCACCTTTGAATCATTTGAAAATTTCCTTCCTTTCAAACTCTTTTAAAGATTTGGAAACAGGAAATGGATGGAGCAAGATATGATGAGTAGGGTGGATGGTCAATGCATTCAAACCCCAAATTCTTCAGAAGATCCATCATCTTGCCAGCCCTGTGAGTGGGCGCATTGTCCTGCAAAAAGAGAATGTCTTCCAGAAGCTTCCCTCACCATTTTCCTTTAGTGCCTCCATTAATAGGCACAGCAAGTTAGAGTAGTATTCTGCATTAACTGTTTAGCCCTTCTGAAGATATCTGGCTTTTCTTCGCAAACGAAGATTCAGGAAGGACTCATCCCGCGCTTTCTGCAAGTGTGCTGATGACTAAAAAGGCCAATCCGAGATAAACAAGTCCGGTTGCTAAGAAAGCACAGCAGAAGGTCTCCTTGGGTGATGTTTCTGGGTTGTGATTCTTTCTATGTTGTCGTTTCTCTTCAAGACTTGATCAGTGTGAGTTCTCAAATAAGGCTGCAGCATTGTGGATAGTGCGTCTCCATGCCTCCCAATGTGAGGCCAGGGCAGACCATTGTTGGTGATCAATTTGGCCGAGACTGAGATGTTGTTTCAGGGAGTCCTTGTATCGTTTTTTTTTTTGGAGCGCCCCTCTTACGCTGACCTGTGGCGAGTTCACCGTAGAGTACTATTTTGGGGAGGCAATGGTCCTCCATCCTAGAAACGTGCCCTGCCCAGCGCAGCTGTGTTCTCAATATCATGGCCTCAATTCTGGTGATCCCTGCTTGCTCAAGGACAGCAACATTTGTCACATAGTCAGTCCAGTGTATATTTAGGATTGTGCGTATACAGCGCTGGATGAAAGCGTTCGAGGAGTTGTAAGTGGTGGCGATAGGTGACCCATGTTTCAGACCCATAAAGGAGAACAGACAGTAGAATGGCTCTATACACATTGATTTTTGTGCTTTGCCTCAGGTGTTTATTACTCCAGACTCTTTTGTAAAGTCTTCCAAATGCGCTATATGCCTTTGCTAATCTGTGATCGATCTCTTTGTCAATCTTGGCATCTGAGGAGATGATGCTTCCCAGATAGGTGAACTGCTGAACGGACTTAAGCACAGATTTGCCAACGGCAATATGGGGATGGTGGTGTTTGTCCTGTGGTGCAGGCTGGTAAAGAACTTCCGTTTTCTTCAGGTTGACTTCCAGCCCAAACAGCTCTGCAGCTGTTGCAAAGCAGGATGTTAGGCACTGCAGAGCTGCTTCTGTGTGGGCAACAAGGGCAGCATCATAGACTAGATAGTTTAGCGTCTTAGTGTGAGCCCTCAGACGGCTTAAGTTAAACAAGCCACCATCAACACGGTAACGTATATAGATGCCGTCTTCTTCTTTGAGCTCTGCCATAGCCCTTTGGAGCATCATGCTGAAGAAGATTGTAAATAAAGTTGGAGCAAGAACACAACCTTGCTTCACTCCATCAGTTATTAGAAAGGACCCTGAAAGAGCATCACCATATCTGACTTGACCGTGCTGGCCCTCGTGTAGCAAGATAATCATTTTAATGAATTTGGGGGGACATCCTAGTCTTTCCAGGATTTGCCACAGACCTTTTCTACTCACAGTGTCGAAGGCTTTGGTGAGGTCAACAAATGTTGCATAGAGACCCTTGTTCTGCTCTCTACATTTCTCTTGCAGTTGTCTAAGGGCAAATACTTCTGAAGATAGCCAATCATTAAAACACATTCCTTATCCCAAAAACTGTGGCCATGACCCTTCCAGTTGATGTTTGAGTCTTGCATTTCTTTGGCTGTGGAGAACCCAAGTGCCGTGACTGCAAGACTGTTGTTTGGTCTCTGGTTCATAGTAATGGAACCATATTTCATCAACAGTGATGAGTCATTCCAAAAAATTATCACTAAATTGCTCAAAATGCTGCAAAATCAACTTGGAGGTATCCACTCGATTGCATTTCTGGTTAGCATTCAAACATTTCAGCACCTACTTAGCTGACAGCTTCTGTATAACCGACTGCTAATGAACCATAAACCTCATGTGTTCCCATGATATCTCTAGTGTTTCAGCTATTGTTTTAGCTGAGATTTGCTGATCTGCCAAAATCAGGTCATGAACACGCTCAACAATTTCAGGAGTCAACACTGTTGAAGGCCTCCTAGACCTTGCTACAATTTCAGTCTCAAAATCTCCAGGCTGAAAGTTGGCACACTACTTCTTCATAGCCGAATATGACTGGCACTTGTCATTCAATGTTTGCATCATATACTCATGGATTTCCTTTGCAGTTTTCTTCTGTAAGAACATGAACTTCATGACAGCCTCAGTTTAGCACTTGAAAATTCCATACTTTTCATTGACATGGTTCTACTAATGATCTGAGAAAATTCAGAAGTTAGAGCTATAACCCTGCAAATTTACAATACAAAAGAACACTCTTTCAAGCTACAGTGACAAAATTATGCTCAGATTTTGGGAAGTGGATTGGGCCAAGAACTTTTCAGCATCCCCTCGTAGATTAGATGGTTGAAATTATATCATTACTTTCCTTTTCACTTGTTATTGTTTTTGTTACTTAGAGAGCTACTTTTATTACAGACAATTTTCATGTGTGTTTCTGTTTGATTTTCTAGTATTTTGCATGCCACCTTGGGAAAACAATGTATTTGGAAAGAGAGCTTATCAATTTATTTAAATATAATAAACAAATAAAACCCCAACTTATTCAGCAACATTTTCTTCCTGATGCTACATGGAACATTTCTGGGCACGTTAATTCTACTTTCTGATCTACACGTTATTTCTAACCACACTCTATTGCACTATGTCATAGTGTAACATAGTGTTAGCCATGTTTCACAAAATTAGCACAATATTCTGACTGCTTATAGTAGATGACAGGGAGGAACAGGAAAGCTCTGCTGCTATTTGCCACTAAAAATAATTTAAAATCCACAAAGTGTGCATCCCAATCCATAAGGAATGTTATATATTTCACATGCCCTTACCTTCCCTTAAAAGCTGTGCTTGGTTTTTAAACCTTAGATTGGACTGGTGGGGGCAAGAAACACACACACAGGTTTTAAAATGATGTGTCATATTTGTGCAGCTCACTGAATACAGTTGAGCAGAGGATGAGTTATGACGATGTCAAGTACAATATCTCTGAGCAGACTTCAGACTTGTAAGATCTACATTGTCTTTTATTACAACCTGAGATCCACCAACCACAGCCTGGTGCAAATGGCATATCCTAAAAATTAAGGAACCCCAAGCCCAGGAATTTGTTTTGGGTACAAGAAGGAGATGTAGCTCACAGCACTTCCAAAGAAAAAATCCAGTCTTTGTTGCCCTCAGCATTCTTCACTTCAATAGTACTGTTTAGGGTGGGGTATCATCTCTTGCTTCTAATGTTAAACAATGGGGAATCAGAAAACCTTGCAGATTTACTTCAAAGATCTACCACTTGATTCTGGTCTTTCTGCCCATCTCCAATAGACACCCATACTGCTTGTACTGCACAGCAGTTTCACTAACTCAGATGCATTATTCCGAAAAAGCTATCACATGTTCCCAGGGACAAAACAGTCTCACCGAATGCTCAGTAAATGCAATAACCCTCCATTGGAAGCATCACCTTGACCAAAAACACCCAGATGTTGTGAAACAACTATGCTTTCAATGCTCAGTAACCTAATTGTACAGAAAGGTCCAATGTCTACAGGCACTCTTTGACCTTACACTTCCCTGCTGACATTTAAAAAATGTGTTCCAGGAGGTGGCCAGAAAATGGCTGGAGATGCTCATCTTTGTCATGTTGGAAGGGTGAGACCTGAGTCCCACTACTGTCAAAAACATCCTGGTATTTTCTCAGGTGTTAACATAAGAACTGGTTTGCTATGGAGCTGGTCATACTGGCTGGAGCTTTCTGGGAGTTGTAGTCCAAGAAAGTATCCTTTCCAAGCCATGCTGGCTCCAATTAAGATCCATCCAGATCTGCATTCTTTTGTGAACTCTGGCTACCTAGATGAGCTAGTACTTAATATGCAGAGTCCATGGATGGTCCATTTAGATCAGGGGCAGTGAAACTGTGCCCCTGTAGATGTTTTAGACTTTAGCTCCCAGAATCTCAGCCAATCAAACTGATCTTCCATGAATCTGATCAATTCTGAACCAATGGCCATTACAACTTGTAGTAGTGAATTACACAAAAATCCATGTTTTCTTGTAGAGGCATGCCTCTGTTAACAAAGCAGATGTGTTTCTAAGCATTGCTTCTTTAGCAAAAAAATTGGTACCAGAGACAGAAACAACATGGAAAGAATAGCATTAGGTTCCTACACACTAAACAAGGAGTGCCGTTCAATATGCTTCAGTAAACTTTTTATCCAAAACTTAACAATATGCACAGGTGGGATTAAACCAGTCAGGTAAGCCTTGCATAAATTAACAAGATAATTTTGAACTTTCAAGAAGCCACACAAAGGCTTCTTCCAAAACATAGACAGGGATGACTGTTTCAATCTCCACTTTTCATAGGATTTCCATTTAAGTGGCCAAACTAATAGAGCTATGCCTTTTTTATATGCTGGTGGGGTGGGGCGGTAGCAGGCAAAGCATGTTTATCTGCTTTCTCCCTTTCTCTATTTTGCTGTTCACACAAATTTAGTGAGGGATTCTGGAGGCAGCTGTTGTACCTTACCCATTGTATGTAGGTGCACACAGATGCAATAGAATCAGCTAGAGCAGAATCCTGCTCCTTTCAGCTCAGGCTTTGCTTCTCTCTCTCTGGCTTTTTCTTTGCATTGCTTACTGCAGACACAATGCTGCAATCTAACTTCATCATCTCCCCAATGCCTATGCTGCTAAAAAACTTTCAGCTTAGACAAAAGACAAGGAGGAAGGGGGTAGGATGGTGTAAAAAGCTTTCCTAAAAAGAAGCTTTACCATCAGAGTCTTTGCTCACTGGGTTATGCCTGTATTAAGATGATGGTGGTGGTGGTGGTGGAGATGATGGGTGACACGGTTTTTGCAAATTCCCCATGTTGCAGAAGGGGACAGAAGACTAAAACTCTGAAGCCTCCCTGTGGGTACCTAAGGCATAAATCCTGTTGTTAATCTTGACTAGAGTAAACTCCTTGAATCAATGAGATTCACCTATGTCTTGACTCAGCATTCAGCTATTGATTGGATGTGTCTACTCTAGATGGCACTAACCAACAGGATGCCAGCCGTAGCATGTGAACGGTTGAATCAAGAACTAAATGCAATCACTGTGAGGTTAACTATTTAAAATGTGTGAAATGAAAATGAAACATCAGGAGCCCTCAGGTCTCACCATTTACATGGGCCTGGGGCAGGACTGTCTTCCTGGTCACCTTGACTGACTGTTGGCTTTGTCCTCGCTCCCCTATTCTTGCAAATTTGCACTCCTGCCACCCTTGCTTGGACAAACAGGCCAACAGCTGCCTTTGCCATTTTACTTATCTGACTTGTGGGTAAATGAAGGACAATGTAGCCTGTGGGGAGGATGTTGTTGGTCTCCAACTCCCAGCAGCCCCTAGCCAATGTAGCCAATGATGAGGGGTGATGGGAATTGCATTCCAACAAATGTTTGAAGGGCCACATGTGGCAAACAGGACTGTCCCATTCTGTTGCTCCACTCCCACTGGTTTCTGTAGTATCAGTATAAGCAGCCATTGTATACCCTGAAGGCACCAGGTCTGTTTGATCTTGGAAGCTAAGCAGGGTCAGGCTTAGTTAGTACTTATATGGGAGATCACCAAGGAATGCCAGATGTTGTAGACTATATTTCAGAGAAAGGAACTGGCAAAATCACCTCTGAGCATTCCTTTCCTAAGAAAATCCTGTGAAATTCATGGTGTTGCCAGAAGTCATCAGGTGACTTAAAGGCACATGCACACAGATATACATGTAGATCTGAAAGTTTTTATTTGGAAAGGAGGAATCCAGGCTGGTTGCAGAGGCCAAATTTCCAGTAGCTGTGGACTGGCCATGCTCCCTAAAGGAACCTAGGATCCCATGGGAACAATTGTTTGCCAAGTGCCACAGGCTGACCTACTGTTTCCTTGACAAGAGTGCTGGCTGCCAGAATGAAGGGACTGGTAATTTCACCTATCACTCAGGCAGGGGATGCATTATTAAGCTGTGGCAGGTGATATTGCAGCTGAAAGTGTAGCCGGTTTCCCCAGGGGAGTCTTAGGGAGAGCCTCCTCATCTCTCCACAGCACACCTCAAAGCCATGACAGTGCTGGTGGTAGTGGTGGTGGTGCAATGGCCTTTTAGAGTGATTAAAATCCAAAGGGCAATTGACATGTTTAGTCCAGAGACTTTGGATTGCGGCAGAAGAACTGGTACATCGATTATCAATGCAGTTAGCCTTGTGCCAGTTGGCAATTTCTTGAGAGTCGGTGGGGTTTTGGGGGTGGGGGGTTGTGATTAGAGGCCTGATTCTTCAGAGTGGGACTTTGAATGCACGTCTTTCCCCCACCCTGTACAAACTCCCTCCTTTGCACCCTTCCTGCCCACCTGCCTACCTGCCTGTACTCTGGCAGTGAGGCTCAGCTGGGCTTCTGGAGCTCCACAGGACAGCTTCCTCCTTGATGGCACATGTCAGCCTGGAGGCGGCCTGTCAAGAGGAGCCTTTTCCCTGGGCAGTCACGCCTGTTGCCTTGATGGGCTGGCAGCAACACAGAGCAGGACACCTGCCGGCTTTTGAACACAAACAAGGAGGGAGGGAGAAATCTCTCTCCTCCCTCCTCTGCTCTCCCAGAGTCACCTCTTGCCCAGGCTTAATGAAATATTGAAGCCGGTTGCTGGTGACAGACAGCTGCAGGCTGTGCAGGAGTGAGGAGTGGAGGAGCATGGATATGAGATCTGAAGACTGGCAGCAGAGGGTAATGGATGGGTGCAATTAAGCAGGCCTCCTCCCCGGGCCCTGAGAGGAGAGTCCCAAAATCCAGCTACTGTAAAAGGCACAGGTGGGACAGGCCAAGGGGCCAAAGATCCCTGAGGATTAGACTCCCTTCAGAGGGAGTGCCACTAACCCGGCCATGATTTACAGGAGGGAAAGCACAGTCTCCACCCCACCCCTGCCATGCACATTCAGGTTGAGGGGGTGCTCCATGATGTGTGCTAGGACAATGCTTCTCAGGGTATCTGATGTAGGGGACTGGCAATTATTTTCCCCCAGTGTGCCACGGACTGGCACCAGACATGTGCCCATTGGCTACCATGTTTCTTTCTTTCCTGGAAACTCACCAGGGGGACCAGCAACTGATGGCTCAAGGATTGGCACAAGTCTTGGGACTACTACGTTGAGCAGCTCTTGCCTAGTACATACTAGTGTAAGGATGGGAATGATTGGCTCTCCAGATATTGTAACTCCCAACAGTCCTAGGACTTCATCAGACCACCCTCCAGAAACATTCTTTTTCTGGCATATTTTGAACCGGTTTTATGCCAGCAAAAGAACACCCTTTATCAGACCTACCTTAAAGAGGCAGCCCCAGCATAAACGGAGCTCCATTTACTTCCTGGTCTGAGATCTCTCCAATTCTCGCAAGAAGATGCAGGTGTGGCAAATAAAAAATAAAATAAAATAAAGCAAAATACAGACATAAAATGTTCACACAAGCACAGAAACACACTTTAAATGTTAAAAGTACACCAGGGAGGTTCATAAAAAGAGCGTCTCCTACCTGGCTGTCGCGATCTCACCCAAAAGTGTTCTGTCATTGACACTGTATTACCGTGAGCACAGTGGTGCAAAGTTTCAAACACCAGCAATGCTGGCAAAAAAGCACCACAGCAGATCTATTGACAGCTTGGCCCATCAATAAAAAGGAACAGCTTTAATAATACAAGATCACAAAAGGACGACATCATTTGATATGTGTGCTCTTTCGTGTCATTATGATGCCATATTTGCCTGGTCTGATAAAATCCCTAGTCAGTATATGTAGTTAATGATAAGGAATGTGAGAAGCTGCCATTCAACAACATTTGTAGGGCTGCACGATTACCACCCATGTATAGTAGAAAGGGAATTGATGGCTATGAGAGGGACAAGGTAAAAGGTGGATGGAAGCAAAGCAGGAGGGAAACTGCATTCATGTTTCTGCTTAAATCACTGGTATCATATTTTTCTTTACTATTAAGGTGTAGTAAGTTAGTGGAATTGTAGCTGCCCCACCCAACAAAAACAGTAATCTTGCTGCTACTGGCTATACTATGTTAATGATAATCAGATGAACGGATGGGCATTGTCTTCCATACTTAGTTTATGGTGCAATCCTAGGCAAAACTACTCAGCAGTAAGTCCCCAATGAATTCAATGAGTTGTACCCCAAGTTATTGTACCTAGGAATCTTGCCTTAATTAATGGCATTACGCTAGTGGTGAGTGACAGTGGAATCCCATCTGAGTGCTCAAAGTAAGTCCCATTGCATTCTGGAGGATTTACTCTTAGGAAGGGTGTAGAAAATTGCAGCCTGGTGGGCTCTTTGGGGGCAGACGACTGTAGCCCCTCAGATATTTTTGGACTGCAACTCCTACAATCTCCTCACCATTGGCTGTACTGGCTAGAGCAGCTGAGGTCTGTAGTAAAAAATAAATAAATCTGGAGAGCCACAGTTGACCACTTTTGGGGACCATTCACACTACAGAATTATAGCACTATGATTCTTCATTGTGGTCTCTGTGAATCACACAGATAGGTTATTGCACCTGCACAGAGTCTTTCTCGGAATTTTCTAGACTAGAGCAAAGTGATTTTGGTGGTAGCCCCTCCCTCTCCCTTAACGCTCATGTCTAGTACACTTCAGCTTACTCACTTTAGTCCCTAGTCCTGCCATGTATACCAGCAGGCATGGAAAGAGGGGAGGAGGGAGGGTTGTGTGAATTCACAGATGACCACTTGAAGTACAAAAGTTACAGGTAAGCAACCTGTTCTTTACTGTGGTCTCTGTGAATCACACAAATGGGGGTGACAAGTTAACTCATCTGGTGGTGGGATCCATGTCAAGCCAATAACAAAGAGAGTACTGTCTATCCAAAAGAAGCCCCCGCCCTGGGAAATCAACATAGGTGGTTGTAATCAGGTTGTTGTTACACACAGTTCAGGCAATGGAACACCTCTTATGAAAGCCATAGAAGCAGCCACTGCTCTAGCACAATGTGCCTGAAAACTGCCAGGGACAGGCAGAGGAGCCCATCTCATAAACCAATGTATATAAAGTAGGACCCCCATATCCGCGGAACCAATATTTGCCGTTTCAGTTATCCATGGGACACAAAACAGAACACATACCAAAGAGTCTTCCTAGACAATGCCTAGAGAGGCATCCTTTCTATGCATTTTCTAGGTCCTCCAAGGCAACTCTACAGTATTTTAAACTGGAAGTCCCATTATTTTCAATGGCATTTGCTGTTATCTGTGGTTTTCAGTATCCACAGTAAGTCCGGGAACTGAACCCCCATTGAAACGGGGGTCCTACTGTAATCATCTTTACTAATCACTTATCAATTGTCTAGATGGGCTATTTACTCCATCTCAGAACCCTGCAATACAAACAATGCAGAGCTTTTGTCCCTGGGCTGTCCTCATGACACTCAGGGCAAAGACGGGGGGGGGGCGAGGGTAAAGCCCATTAAAACGTTTCAGCAAAATACCTGGGAAAAACTGCCTCTTTTAGGATAAACCAGGTTGGGCCCCACAGGAACACAGGAGGCCATACCAGCATGCCATCCCATTTCTGCAGCTGCCACCACTTCCATCTGCATTGCATTCTCTGAAGCCAGGAAGCAGGCCTGAAGCATGTGACCATGGCCTTGGTCATGTGCTGTGGACCCCCTTCCTGGCTTCAGAGAGTGTGATGTGGATGGAAGCACCAGCAGCTGCAGAGATGGGCCAGTGTGTCTGTGCAGACTCCTGCCCGTTTTGTGCAGATAACGGGGGAGCAACGGGCCTGTTCTGGCCCATGTAGATGAGCCCTGAGACAACACTGAGACACCCTGAATATCCTACAAAGAATCAAAGAACCACAGTTCCGGGTAAGCAACCTGTTCTTCCTATCCCATAGAATCCTGGAACAGGCAGTTTAGGGAGGGGCATTTGGATTTTTCAGCCAGAGAACTGCAGTGCCTCACCAAACTACAAATCTCAGGATTCCATAGAATGGAACCCTGGCAGTTAAAGTGGAATCATAGAGCTATAATTCTGTAGTGTGAATGAGCCACTGTTCCATTCTGTCCCCTGCCACTAATGGTATGCAACACCTTGATTCATGGCAATATTCACCATGTTGACTACCAAAATTATAACTTTCCGAACTGACAACTATGCTAACTAGCAAAATGTTGCCGCTATGATAAAGGGTGGATATACAAAGAGAGGGCTTGTCTCTATTTTGTGGAGGTGGGACTGGCCCCAAACCTCATGCTATCTGAGGCAGAAAAGCAAATTGTACCCCACTCTCAAGTTATGGTCATTGTATCAAAGGCTGGCACAGTCATTTTGACACTTGAGGCAGAAAATTCCACATTTTTCAGGGGTGGGGAAATGATATTGCAAAAGTGAATGAAATTAGTAATTTGTGCTCTTCCATGACAACTAAAATCATCTGCCTAAGGCAACCACCTCCCTCTGAATCAGGATAGGATCTGGCCTGCAAGGGCTACCTATAGAATTAAACAATTGGCCTACAAGATTATAGAGATAATTTTAATCTTTCTAATCACTATTGATTACTTGATGTGAAAAAGGTCTAAACAAATATCAATTTAGTAAAACTCCCACAGTATTTCCAGGCAAAATCTCTGTACAGTATTTCATTGAAAGAAACGGGTATTAAAACATGTATAAAAATTCCATAAAAGGCTTTAGAAATTAGAAAGGCTTTAGAAATCACTAAAATGTGATTTTGAAGGACAGAGAAAAGGTGATTTTGTATTTCCAAGAAGTAGCCATGCTAGTCTCTTGCAGCATAAAAAGGAGGATGAGACGGGGAGAAAAAAAGAAATGTGATAGCATCTTTAAGACGAACAGGTTATATTTAGCATGAGCTTTTGTTATCCACACTACACAAATAATCAAGTTTACACGATGAAAATGTAGTGGGAAGAATTTGTGTCGAACCCTGGTTGTTTACACGTACATCAGGTCGGGTACGTGATTTTCGGAAGGGGGGCCACCTTTTATCCCACAACCTGTGGGACTTCCAGTCCCATGGTTTGTGGCGGTTTTTTAAAAAGTCACTGGAGGATTCGAAAAATCGGAAATGTAAACAGCCCGGGACAAGCTATCTCGGTACTAGGTGATGACCAGAAATGGTGACCAGGGGCGGGCTCAGAAATCAGCGACCAGAAAAGGAGGGGTCAGTCACCCATTCAACAGATTCAGCCTCACCAGCTGAAAACCAAGGCATCCCTTCCAGCTGCACGAAGGTTTGTGTATGTGCGTGCACGTGTACTAAATCACCCTGTTCAATGGATTTCTACACTGCAAACCCTTCAGCTTTAACCTGTTCCTCAACTGCATGTTACAAAGAGATCATGGGCGGAGGGTCGCCCATTTCATCCCCTGCCTTGATCACCTCCCTGGGTCTGAACGGATAATCAAACATTCATCACCCTGCCCCCCCCCAAGGCACAGTAAAATGTGCAAGCGTCTGAGCAGATGATCACACATTCATTCATCCCCTCCCCACAAGGCACAGTAAAAAATGCCAGTGTCTGGGTCTTTCAAAATGCCTTGTGTGTCACTGGCTTGAAACCTTCACTCCACAGCTGCCTCTGCTTAAAGGGTTAACATTTTAAAGAGACAGGGCAATTGCAAGCCTCTGCCCCCCCCCTGCACTCGGCTTGTACTGGCTTGGGCTGCATGGGCTCCAGTCCGCTCTGCTTTTGATCCCTCTCACACTCCCCAGCAACAATTGATCGCTCATCCCCCCCCCCTCAGTTTAGCTGGCTTTACATGGTGTTCTTTCATTTCTAAAGGAAAGCACAGGGGTTAGCCACTGATCGCTCCTTCCTCCCCAGGATTCCTTCCCGATCCCCTCAGCGCCTCATCCTAAAAGCAACACTCATTAACCCCCTCATTCCCAACCAGAAGCCTGAACAAACATTTGAGCCAGCCAATAGCATCGGTTGTAGTGCGGAACTCTAAAGGAAGTACGTCACTGAAGTTGTGAAAACATGAGTAATCGCATCCTTGATTGACAGCCAAAAAAAAAATTAAAAAAATAATCCCAGTACACTAAACATGTGTAAACAGCAAAAGCACGGGATATAAGAGTGTGGGATAAATGAAAAAATACGGGACCTGATGCCATGTAAATATGAATCACGGGATCTTCCGGAATTTCCTTAAGAGGGACAAAAATAGTTTAAACAGTGTGGGACAAATACAGGATCAGTACGCCCCGCGACAAAAATTGTCGTGTAACTGGCACCCCAGTTTGAAACTGGATTATTTCCCATGGCTCCTCCCTATTGAATCCTAGGATTTGTAGTTTTACAAGGTATTTAGCCTTCTCTGCCAAAGAGAGCTGGTGCCTCATAAAACTATAAACTCCAGGATTCGATAGGAAGGAGCCATGGGAAATAATCCAGTTTCAGACTGGATTATTTGTGTTGTGTAGTGTAGTGTAGTATAGTGTGGATAGGGTAGGGCAAAAGCTCATGCTAAAAAAGCTCATGCCTGGCTGTACACACATTCCTCCTTCACACAATATTATAAATTTCAGGTCAGTTTTTATTCCAGGACATGAAAATGTGTGATTCTCCTGTTGTTGGACTGCAGCTTACATGGTTTCTCACCACTTGCTATGCTCGCTTGGGCAAATGGGTGTTGTAGTCCAACAACATCTGGAGAGCCACACATTCCGCCCCTGCTTTATAGTCCTTTATACTTTCATTGGAGGGCAATTTTTGATCTTGAAGTCAAGGATTAAAATTTAGCGTTGCGCTTCTAAACAAAACTTAATTTCCCTACCTTCTGTTCTTCTTTACCTCCCTTGCCATTCCAGTCATTTTGCTGTATGCTGGAGAGTCTAAAAGTAGCCTGTCAAATGATGAAGGAGCAAAAAGGGCATACCAAATGATCAGGAGATTGCTGGAGCACCCTTCCTTACCAGGAAAGGTAAAAACACATAGAAGATTACTAGAGGGGGACATGATGAGAGGTTTATAAAATGATGCCTTGTGTGGAGAAAGCAAACAGAGATTCCTCTCTTCTGCTTTCATAATGGCAAAGAACAGGCTCACCCAGTGACATTGATTGACAGTAGATTCAGGACAGGTGGAAGAAAGAACTTTTCTGCAGAATGCACCATTAACTTCATGTGCTTGATCTGGAGCCTGTGGTGTGAAGAAGGGCTGTGCTCTTGACTAAATTGCAAGTGGCTGAAGCCTAGTAGGGCTGTTGCCTAATATCTTGTTTGTTGGTGGACTTCCTAGAGGCAGATCCAGCATGGTGTAGTGGTTGGACTAGGACTCTGGGAAACCAGGGTTCAAATCCCGCTTGGCCATAGAAACCCACTGGGTGACTTTGGGCGAGCCACACTCTCTTGGCCTCAAAGGAAAGCAATTGCAAACCTCTTCTGAATAAATCTTGCAAAGAAAACCTTATGATAGCATTGCTATAAGTCATAGTTGACTTGAAGGCACATGACAACAAAAGATTCCCAGGAGCATTGGAAGCAGGATGCCAGACTAGATGGATGGGCATTTGTTCTGATCTAGCATGGCTCTTGTGTTCCCACATGTTAAGTTTTCACATGGCTCTTCTTGTGTTCCCACATCCAAAATGTAGACATCATTAGGGATACTGGATTTGCTAGGATACTGGTTTTATATTAATTTGACATTTCCATAGAAAGTTGAGAAATGTATTTTCCTCCCATCCATGGAGAGACTTCTTTAAAGCCAAGGGTGTGCAATGCCCTCCAGATGTTATTAGGTTGCAACACCTATCAGTCCTAGCCAGAATAGCTAATGGAGAAGGATCATGGGAATTGCCATCCAGCAATATCTAGAAAAACACACATTCCTCATCCTTGCTCTAGAGCAGTGGTTCTTAACCTGTGGTCTGTGGACCCCCAGTGATGTCCTCACAAGGGGTCTGTGAAGGCTTGAAGTCTGCTCAGCCCACCTCCTGCCTGCAGTGAAGTGGCCATGTGACAGGAGCCAAGGAAAAGGCTGGCTGGCTTGGCCTGCACATTGCCATTCAATCCGCTTCAGCCACACAATTGCAGGAAGAAGCAGGAGAAAAGTCTTCCCTCCCCCTCTAGGGCCTCTGAGGGAAGGTTTAATGGATGGTGTAATTGAAGTGTTGTTGTTATTGTTGTTGTTGTTTTAAATCTTAAGTTTTGGGGGTCTACAGCAGCCAAAGATATTTAAAGGTGGTCCCTGGTAAAGAAAAGGTTAAGAGCCATTCCTCTAGAGCAAAGGTAGACAGTGTATCTGTTCTTGGGCTGCTGGGTTTTCCATAAAACCATTTGGGGAGGGGGAACAGGTTGGACATATGCCTCACAAAGTGATCACCTTACTTTATAATAAAGTTGGAACCTTCTAACTTGCTCATGATCCTCTACGGCTGAAAGGTTTGTGCACCTGTATAAAAGGTGTACCTAGATGTTTGCTGACCCTTAAACATTTTCATAGAATCATAGAGTTGGAAGAGACCACAAGGGCCATCCAGTCCAACCCCCTGCCATGCAGGAATAAACAATCAAAGCACGCCAGACAGATGGCCATCCAGCCTCTCTTAAAAACCTCCAAAGGAGACTCCACCACACTATGAGGCAGTACATTTCACTGTTAAACAGCTCTTACTGTCAGGAAGTTCTTCCTAATGTTTAGGTGGAATCTCTTTTCCTGTAGTTTGAACCTGTTGCTCCATGTCCTAGTCTCTGGAGCAGCAGAAAACAAGCTTGCCCCATCCTCATTTTCTTCATACTGGGGGATGTGTCCTTGGGGAAATGGACATTTCTTGGGTGCAGCTTTAGAGTTCAAAAGATGCCTCTAAATATGAAAATTTCATTTCTTGGG
This sequence comes from Gambelia wislizenii, assembly GCA_030847615.1. Classification (NCBI taxonomy): domain Eukaryota; kingdom Metazoa; phylum Chordata; class Lepidosauria; order Squamata; family Crotaphytidae; genus Gambelia; species Gambelia wislizenii. The sequence goes on from JAUMIR010000002.1 coordinate 220,802,166, forward strand.
TACAGAGAATTATATAAATATATGAGTACTTTGGCAGAGTGAGCCAGTGTGGTATAGCAGCTTGAGCATTGGACTACAACTCTGGAGACCAGGGTTCAAATCCTTGCGTAGCCAGGGAAACCCACTGAGAGACCCACAGTCTCTCAGCCTCAGAGGAAGGTATGAGCAAACCTGCTCTGAACAAATCTTGCCAAGAAAACCCTGTGATAGGGTCACCATAAGCTGGAAATGACTTAAAGGCACACAACAAAAGACTTTGGCAGAACAGTGCAGTGAGGACCAAGGGAATAGGGCTGCTCATTTGTTTTGCTTCCTGCGTGAAGAAACTAATCCTGTCCACTTTATCTAAACGCTGTGTGCAGATTTGTCTTCTGACAAAATTTGGAGGTATAAATGGGGACAGAATCAGCATCTGGGACAGTCATTCTGTGAGTCAGAATTTTAGTGATATCCTCTGCCTTTTCCTTTTTGGCAGTTCCATCTAAAATTTTCAGTGCTTCCTTTACTTTTCTTCACACTTATTTATTTGTTTACAACATGTATCTTGCTCCTTCATATTAGAGTTCAAGATGGTATACAACATGGAGAAATGATCTATTCAATAACGCACAGACCAAAGATAAGTCACAGATTTTCCTTCTGCTTTTATCTTTGGTCTGTCTTTTACTGAATGCTTATGGCAGCTTGTTAAGCGTAGCCCACTTCTTCAAGAGTAGTTCCAGAGTGCAGCTCTTACATAGGTTGGACCCCTTTGGGAAGGAGGCCATGGGAGGTTTATGGTGTTTTAGACTGTGTGGTTCATTTTTACAGAAGTACAGGTTGAACACAGGCAGAGGTGCTGTTCAAACATCCCAGGTACTGTTCAAACACCCCAATGGCCCAAAGTCCATTGCTCTCATATCAGAACTCCCAGCAGGACTGGTATCAAAGATCAGTCCCTTGGACATTGGCTAGTGTGCCCATCAGTCTACTGTCTCCAGGGCCAGTTTAAGGGTCTTGTAGCACCCCTCCCCATTGTGTGGGAGCCCCCATCGGGGCTCCCTCCTCAGTCGGGCAGCTTGCTTTGAGTTACTGGCACTGGCCGCCTTGCAGAGTACTGAGGAGTGAACAGGCTGGGGCTGTGCTGCTGGAGTTGCCCGCTGGAGCTCCTGCTGTGTGCTAGACCCACCGGCTGGAGCCCTCGCACCACAAGCAACTCAGAGAAAGCCACCTGTGTGAGGAGGGAGTCACAATGGGGATGGATAGAAAGGCTCACAAGGGTTCCAAGCCATTGTGCGGGGAGGCCCACCGTGACTTGGACGTACCCACAGGAGTGGGCAGCCTCAGGGCCCCACCTGCCCCCTCTCGTGGAGCCCTGCAAGGCTGACCCCATTGGCAGCAGCGAGGGGGGGTAGGGAGGTCTGGCTGCCTGGCTGGTGCCAAAGGTGCACACAGAGCAGACCTCACTAAGCAGGGTGCTGCGTTCCCCCCTGCACACACTGTGGCCTCGGGAGAGCAGCAAGCCGAGCCCTCCAGGGAGGCAGAATGCCTGAGGCGTGGTCTGGACTAGGTGGGCCCCCTCCCCGAAAGGCAGCTGGGGAAGGGTGGAGGTAAGAGGAGTCCCTTTTCTTGGCTCTTTGCCCTCCTTTCTTCCTCCTGTGTCGCTGGTGTTGCTTCATTCCCCTGGCACCATGCCCTTCGCAGACAGGCAGGAAGGTGGGCAGGTGCTGCTTCTTCCATGGCAGAGCAGAGGCTGAGAAGTTGCCATGTGGGCTCTCTTGGACCTGGTGGGCCGCCACCGCCGACCCCTTGGTGTGGCCCTGGCCTGGGCCCTGCTGGTTGCCAGGGTCTCTGCCGCTGAGAGTAAAGTCCCCCCCCCCAGTTTTGCCTTATTCTTCCTCCACCACTCCCCCATGGACAGAGAGAGACTGTCCCGTTTCTTGGGCTCTTCTTCTCAATACCTCTCTTGTACTTTTGCTGCAAGACAGGGTCCAAATGTGAGGTGGAGCCTGTTGTGGTCAGATGGTGCCTTGCAAAACATGTCATTGTTTCTGACTTCTGGAGACCCTAAGGCATTGGGTTTTCTGGGCAGAATTTGTTGTGGTGGTGGTGGTTGCCTTTGCATTCCTCTGAGGCTGAGAAGGTGTGACACAGTGGCAACACTAGGGGGGTGCGGAGAGGCCGAACCGCACCAGGTGACACTGTTGGAGAGGAGGTGACACTGGCCTTAGTAAGGTCTCTCAGGGGGTTTCCACAGCTGAATGGGGCCTCGAATCACCGTGAGGAAGGGCAGCTCCAGCCATGCCTCATGGGGTGGGTAGGGGCTGGATAGAACCAAGAGGAAACACTTCCTGGGGCCATTTCCACTCAGGAGCCACATGTGTGTGTGTGTGTGTGTGTGTGTTACACTGACCTGAGATATATAGGCCCCCCAATAAAGTGTTGCAGGGCCCCCAAAAGTTCCTTAAACCAGCCCTGACTGTCTCATTTCCCCTTCCTTTGAGGCAGAGGGGTGCCAGCAACCATCAATAATGCTAGTCTTGACAGCAAGCAGTTTCAGAATGTCCAGTGCTTCATGGGGAATTTAAAAGGTGGATACAGCAATGGCATTAGCCAGAGAAACTGGTTCCCCTCTCCCAGTTTCTATGTGAGCATCTACTCTGCTTATTTCAGAAGGGAAAAGGAGGCAGCTAGAGCAGTCAGCAGACTCATAATCACTGCTCAGAGTGGGAAAGGTTTTATAGTCTCCGGCAGCTCCACTGTTCTTGCTGACACCGTCACCTGTGGGAGACTCTACTGCATCTTGTAGGGGTTTCACTAGTGCTGAGAGCCCCACCCATAGTGGGGCTGATGAGGTTCCTGCCAAACCTAGTGCCAGCAGTCTCAGAGGACACAGCTGACCCCCCCTCCCCGCAAATGCTATTGGCTTTCTCAGTCCAAAAAGTCAACTCTCTGTTCCTCACTCAGAACAACAGTCTTTCATTGTACCCTTTCAGTTGTGGACCTAATTTGTAGCATTCTTAGCGGGAAGTGGTTTAGCTAATTGTGTGAGGAAGTGATTAGCTAATTATTTAGTTCCCATGGCTATGTATAGACTATAGTTTACTCAAAAAGGACATACTTGGCCATCATACTGGGGTCTGATCTAATCTCTCCTCCCAACCCTTATGCCAGTTATGTGGGAAGGGGGTCACCATAGGTTGTAAAGGTGGAACAGGATTCAGGCATCCTGACTCTCTGCTGCACTACTGAAATCTTGATTTTTCAGCTCTTCTTTGCTGTATCTCCTAGGCACTACTTGTCCAAATGGGGAGAAGACTCCCCTGAACATACCTCCAAGTCCAGTTGCTGTTCTGTACATTTTCTCCTGCTGTTCTGATTCACTAAACCTTGCTCTCTCCCTCTTTCCAGAGCTGAGGGGAAAATGATGCTTTTTTGTTGGGGTACGGAGAAGGGGGAGGATAATGCATGGAAAAAGACAGCGTTTGTCCCTTCTCCTTCCCCACATCTCCTCAGCTGGGATTTACTGTCCAAGGAGATGCACTGTGCTCCCGACCATATAAAATTAGTCATTTCCTAAATCCACCGGCCCTGTGCTAATAAATGGCAGCCCGGCCGTATATCACCTGCATGCCAGCACACGCCAAGATTGATATCTGCAGGGCGGCCCGAATTAATTCCTTGGACAAGCGGCATTTATTAAGCATTCTGAGGATGTCAGATGAAGAAATCCATCCTGCCCTCCCTGGCAATTAGGCGGGCAGCAAAAGAGCAGGGTGGATAGATGGGACTCCCAGTGGGGTATGGATGCCATGGGTCAGAGCCTGTCCTAGCTGCAGTGAGCTCCCAGGACACAGGAGTCCTTTGCACTCATATCTCTCTCGCATACATCCTGCCCTGCACTGGGTCTGCTACTAGGAACAGCATATTTCAGAAGAAGAGTAAAAGGATCCAGAGGGGGACAGAGTAGCCAAATCCAGGTTGAACTTCCTTGCCATTTACAAAGTCATGACCCCATCACTGGAAAGAACAGTAATGCCGATACAGTATATTTCTGAGCACATGTAAAATTTCTTTCCCTAACCATGGCGTGATCATAGACAGACAGAAAGAAGAGTATAAGCTAGTGAGCATAATTCCCAAGCTTTTAAAATCATGCTTTAAATTTTTTTTGTTTAAGGTCTGTTTGGTACCTATACATATGGAGGTTGATGAATACACATGAATTGCCACAGTGCATATAGAACAAAGACTTGCTTGCAAATGTATATTATACAGTGGCACTCACTGTATAATATACATGTATAATATACTACCCCAGGAGTAAGATTCATGTGGCCCTCCAGATGTTTTTGGGTTGCAGATCCCAGCTTCCCTAGTCAACTGAGCCAATGGTAAGGAATGCTGGGCACTGCAGTTCAGCAACATTTGGAGGGCTACATGATTCCCATCCCTACTTTACACCAAACAGATGCATTCAGCCACTATTGCCAAGGCTCTACTGAATATTCACAAGCTAACATTTTCTGCAAGAAAGCACTGGATGTGGAATGTTCTCCCAAAGCCCGCTCTTTACTGACCCTTTGCACACATTTGCTGGGTCGCTGGTGCTCTGGTACCATTTTTTTCCTTTAAAATATTACTGAATTTTAAAAGTATAATTACAAAGAAAAGAAGAAAGAAGAAGGGGGAAGTACATGGATTTGAACACAGTTGAGGCATATAATGCATACTGTATGTGTGTACGTGCCTTCAACTTACCTGTCAGCTGATGGCAACCCCATGAATCTATACTGTTGTCCCTTCATATTTGCTGGGGTTTAGTTCCAGGACCCCCATGGATACCAAAATCTGTGAATACTCAAGTCCCATTATATGCAATGGTGTAGCAAAATGGTGTCCCTTATACAGGATGGCAAAATCAAGGTTTGCTTTTTGGATTATTATTTTTTTAAGAATATTTTCAAGCTGTGAGTACTTAAATCCATGGATACCAAATCCATGGATACGGAGGGACAACTGTATATATAATTCTCTTGGGTATGTTGCCTTTCCCAGTGTGCTGATTGGCTGCTCAGGAAACACACCCAACACACACCCAGCCAATCGACACCCACATGCAAATTCCCTCTCCACCTCACAATGCACTCCTGTCACTCAGTCTGTGGCCCAGATTGGGACCCAGAGAGTCAACTGGTGGTGGTGGGACAACGCTGCTACCACTGCAACGGGACCCAGGTAGTCAACTGGTGGCGGCAGTGGCGGTAGCAGCAGGGCAACAGAGCGATTCACCCTCAGCAATTCCAGGAAAAGTGTGGAATGCTGAGAAGGGGGAGGAGGAATTTAAATCCACTGGCCTACCTTATGGGGTTGTTGTGAGGTCTACCAGGCATTTGGGGGGGAGTGTCTTTAATGGTGTTGTCACATGGCCTTCCCTCTCTCTGTGTGCATTCACACCAGCACAGAGTTGGGAGGAAAGGTTCATGTGTTTGTACAATCTGAGACACACTCTCAGGGGTTCCTATAACCTAGAAATCCCTTAGAACTATGTCTCTCTTTAGGTAGACTGCCACCACTTGATTTTAGATTTAAGACAGAAATGTGATTACAAGGAGATAATCACATCAAATATGCTTTCCAGCCTTAAATGAGGTTTACCAACTACCCCTCCCTTCTGTTCCCAAAGAGAGAGAAAAAGACTTTGTAGCAAAGTCCTGAGTAACAGGCGCGTGCCATAGGCTTGTTTTTTTATATAGAAAATGAAAAGGTTTTTATTTCATTATTCAAGTAAGTAAGCAGTTCAACAGAAATCATATCATGGAGAAAAAGGCATTTTTCCCCAGGCCAGCTTAGAGTTACAAGATACAGCATTCAGAGTTACATTCAGTCGTGGAATAAAACAATAAATCACAATCTAACGCCATCTAGCTAAACAAATTTTTCCTAACTCTAAGAAAAGTTCCACTCCCATTCTGGAAGATTCATTCAAATCATTCTGGAAGATTCATTCAAATCACTCCAATTGGGGGCCAGGCCTCATGGTGGCCTAGCTCAATCTCTGGTATGATGGATGTCCAGAGCAAATGCAGGAGGTCTGCTCCATTTCAGACCCCAAGACCATGTTCTTCAAACAAAGGACTGCATCTCTTCAAAACTCCATTGGCCAAATCTGATTGGCTCATCATTGCCAATCTGATTGGCTCTCCAGTCAGGCGATGTGATGTCATGTTTAACAAATGAGCGTCCCCCTCCCACTTCTCATATCCCCTGGTTTACCTGCTTCTGAGACAAGAGAATCGTTTACAGATACTGGGAAATGTAGTTCTGGCAGATGTAGTTCTGGTTCCATGAGGGGAGTTGCAGTCACTCCATCATGACAGGTGTATGGTACACCAGGTCCAGCTAGTTTTATAGAGTTTTCTTAGGGAAGGAATACTCATATTTGTTGTTGTGTTCTTTCAAGTCATTTACAACTTGTGGCAACCCTAAGGTGATCCTATTACACCAATATAAAATGACCATATTTCCAAAAATATGCTTACCCGAAATTGATGTTTATAAACACACACATTCATGAGTAGCTAAAGCAGTAAGATTCTCTGACCACTGAACAATAAATGGAGAATATTTATCTTTCCAACAAGTATTTTAACAAGAATATTACCTTCTGGTTTTGCAGGGGTATCCCTAGATGAGCTTGCCTGTACCCTAAAAACTTTGGGGGAGAGCTTTCTTTGTCCCACCACAGGTACAGCTGGTGGAGACTTCACAGTGGCTGCTCCCACGCCATGGAACTCCCTCCCATGGAAGGCTAGGTTGGCTCTTTGCACTGGCAAGCAAAGCCTTTTTTAGTATTTACAGGACTTTGGTTTTTGGGGTTGTCTATACAAGGAGAAAAGAAGCAGATTCCTCCACAGTAATGGCCATTTGCAGCAGCTGCAATTTGTCTTGATGGATATTTTTTTGCAGGCATAAGCTTTGCATGTCTGCAGTTCCACATGCCGGCTGTGACTGAATTACTTGCATCTTTACTTACCGCAATTTGCTGCTGCCGAACTTAAAAAAAAAACCTATTTCCAAATGTGATAGAGCGATATTTCAACTTCACAAAAAAGAAAATGACCATCCCATTTTATCACCTAGCACTTGCTCGCTAAAGAGAAAATCCAACATGGCGGCTCCAGCTGCTTGCTTTGTTAGCAAGCCCACCCCCTGCACTCGTCCAGCCAGCTTTGTACTTCCACTCGTATGGGAAAGCGAATCAGTTTGTGTCACTTGTCCCAACAAGCAGGGATGCACATCAGCCCTGCTGTTTTTTAAAAAATCCAAGAAAAGCCGCTAAGGAGTGACTGCAACTCTGCTAAGGCTTTTCCTTTGGAGTTTTGGCATTTTTTTGGTCCCCCGTCTTCCAAATACGGCAAAATGATGCGGGATGCCATTAAGACAGGTCATATTTTCCTCGTATTCTGCGATGAGCATTTTCGCCATTTAGACAACCCCTTTAATTTGGTGTGGCAGAAGGATATTTTAATGGGGTATTTTTAAACATTCACATCATATATTGTTTTATCTGTATTTTAGTTTTGATCATATATTGTAAGTCGCCTTGGGTCCCATGTTGGGAGAAAGGCAGAAGATAAACAAAAGAAACAATTTGAAAGAACGTGTGCTTCTACATATGTTATTTTTCTCAATCGTTGTCTTGTTCCATAATGATGCCATAGTGTAGACAATTGGATTTGGTGTGTAAAGTCACACTGGCAGCAAATGAAACAAGTTCACTGCATTGTTCTCCCCATGTGATGGGAAAGCTGTCATCTCTGTGGTAGTGCGGAAGGGAGCGTGACCCCAAGAAGGCTTAGCCACAGGGAAACAAACATGCCCACTGGGACATTTTTACACTCTGTTGTGTCTGCCCCAAAACCCCAGCAAAATTAGGTGTATTTTCTGCAGGTTGGGGGACAACAGAAATATTCATAAAACATACTCTCCCCCTCCCCACTTTCTTTTAGCTGAGCTGTAACTATAACTCCAGTTTTTCAGATTAGCCACCCTCAAGTTTGTTTGTTTGTTTGTTTGTTTTTGTTTTTGTTTTGTCTGAGCTGATCAAGACAGCGCCTTGCTAAACGTAAGCCTTGAACCACAATCACATCCTGTCTGATCTAGCTTTCCCCAAACTGGTGCCCTGCAGAAGTTTGAAACTCCAGCTCCTATCATCCTTGACCAGTTCCCACTCTGGCTGTGACTGATGGGAGTTCTGTTCCTTGTTTCTAGCAGATCTCAGGTTGGGGAGGGCTCATCTCATCCAAAGGCAAGCTTCCATCTGTTGAATCACATTGGCTTTCTAGACAGAGTTTTTTCCAGACAGTACTTAAAACAAGAGCTGAAATCCACCTGAAAAACAGAGCCTGAATGATCCTCAGTTCCCCAGATACGGAACTGTGTTTACTTAATATGTGGCGAGAGTACACTCTGCATCTGCCCAGAAACATTTCCCACCCCCTTTCCCATTCACAGACCCCAAGCTTGAACCACAGTAGAAATCTGTGCCCAAAATACAGGCCCAAAGGATGCCATCCCTCCAGAGCCACATTAGCCACAGCTTCCCCCCCACCAGTGTGGTACCATTGCTCACCTGGGAGTTCCCTGCCACAAGGCCATGAGCCTCCCCATAAATGAGGTGCCTTCACCATGCTGAGGGAACAACCAGGGCCAATTCTCAGAAACCAGTATGTTTGCCCTGCTTTCTTGACTACTGCAGGCACATCTGCTCCTCACTCGCCAGCACCCTCTAGAGAATGTCGGGAAGCCTCAACCAAATGCCAACATCCTGCCTGAGGTGTTTGGAAGAGCTGGGAACTGAAGTGGCCCCCTTCCCCACGCAGCCAGAGCTTCTGTCTCCAGGAAATCTCTTTCTTGTTTCATTGCCACTCCCTCCCTTTCCCCCCACAATGTGCTGAGAGAGACAGCCAAGAAGAAACACAAACATTTTGGACCCTGCGTCTCTGCCATCGATCACCCCCCTCTCCCCGTGCTGGTGAAACCCACCCCCCCTTCTGAGACAGGTTCCGTGCCTCATTCCCAATTCGGCTCATGCTCACCTGAGCTGCGCGCTGACAAATAGACATTTAAATCAGACAATTAGCTGGCCCCTACTACTGACATTTTTAATGTATTAATGTGCATCAACAGCTAATACATAGAAAATTCCCCTAATAACAGCGCTTGGGCAAAAGGGGTTGCTTTGCCGTGCTGGAGTTGGCAGTGATATACGACTCCGGTGGGGTGCTGGACCTGCAGTTCGCATTAATTACCAGCCGACTGACAGGCCGACGTGACAGCGTGGAATAGGCAGCGGCCCTGTTATAATATCTTTAGCGGTTTTCTCTCTCTCTCTTTCTCTCTCTGTAAGTGAAAGGGATTTATATTGTGCATAATAAAGATGAGCACACACATGTCCAGCTGCAAGTGGCGTGACGAGATATGTGCATACCACGAGAAGTATACAGTATGTACACACGTATCTGCCTGTAGATGGAGGAAAGGTGAAACTGGTTGGGCTGTGAACATTTAATATATTTTTGAATGCATACTGTAGCTTCTTTAAAAGTTATTTATTTTTCATTATTAGGAGGATATCTCATTGAGTTATTTTAATTATTTTTTGGGGGGTGGGGGAAGCGTTTCAGATACAAAACTGGCCAAAATGATCCCTGCTCAGAAGTTATGTCTTACGGGGTAATGGGTACATGTTACAAAGAAACAAGGTATCATTAGTAGTTATTAGGCTACTACCCACCAATGGCACTCCATCTCTGTGGTGCTAGGATTGCATGCTCCTGTGAGGCAAGAAAGAGGCTATGTTGACAGTAGCAGTGCTGCTGGTAGGATCTCCCGTGTCAGACCGGCTTTTGCTGAGGAGCCAGACTGAATGTGCCAGACAGCTACTGGGCAGCAGCAGTAGTGGGGGTGACACTGGCGGAGGATCTATCATAGACAATAGCAGTGGCATCATAGCTAACACTTGTTAGTACAGTGCAGAGGAAGGCATCATTAAACCTCCATTTGAAGATCTTTTACCACAAAAACCCTATGATGACACAATGCAAAATGAAACCAGAGTTAATGCCAGAAGATGAAACGTCCGGGCCAGATGGCACTCAGTGAGCTACTGGGATACAGCAGAAGACAACTACGAGTAGCGCTATGGCTAATGATGCAACTGGACTCAAGCCGAAAGGACACTCACCTGTTGATGTGCTAAGAAGCGAAAGGGAAGTCTGAAGCTGCACAACATACTGTATATTGTAGGGACATGGGATGAGAATCAGGGGAAGCTAGACGTAGTAAAACAAGAAATGGAATGTATAAACATTGCAATACTTGGAGTGTACTTGCTAAAGCGGACAGGACATTTTACTCAGGAAATGAAAATCTAAGAAGAAATGGGGTGGCATTAATAGGGAGGAGAAACGTAGCAAAATGATATAATGCAAAGTGACCGAATCAGGAAAACTCACCAATATAACCATAATCCAAGTTTATGCTCCAACTACAGGGGAAGAAAAAGAAAAAGAAATGGAAAGATTCTATGTTGGAGTCCAGGAGGAAACTGATCACACACGAAAACAGGACTTTTTGTTAATCATAGGTGATTCAAACGCAAAAATAGGAAACAGAGCAGAATAAAAAAAATGTAGGAAAATTTGGCCTAGGATCAAGACATGAACCAGGAGACTGAATTTTGCTAGGCAAACACATTCTTCAAACAACCAAAGATTCAATTATATACATGGACACCACCTGATGGCCAATATGAAAATCAGATAGACTACATAATTGGAAGCAGATTATGAAGAAGCTCCATTTTCCCTGCAAAAACAAGACCAGAAGCAGATGTGACACAGACCATGAACTACTAAAATTAAAAAATAGAGTAAAGCTAAAGAAGACTAAGCCAACCATCATGTCGAAATACAACCTGAAGAACATCTCTATAGAAACTGAGTTAGAGAAAATTGGAAAAAATTGATAGAATATTGGAAAACAAAATGGGGTGAACATGCTGTTACATGGTTTATAGATTAGAAATGGAAAAATAATATTAAGAAGAAGGAATCTTCTGTTGGAGATACGGTGAAAAAAATGGAAATATGATATTATGTATATCATGGAAGAAAGATAAGTTCATATAAAGTATCTGCAAATATAATTGTGTAGTACTTAAAAAAATACTACTGTATAAGAAAGTCAAAAAGGATAAGATGCAAGTTCAAACACAGATGAAGAGGAAGTTGTTTTATGTTTATTTTATTGTATAAAAATGCCTTTTTTGGCTTGTTTTAAAATAAAATAATTTTAAAAAGAAACACATGAAAAGAATTTGAAGATAGGTGAAAAATAGATTTGCACTATGAAGCCTAATTGATTGGGATCAAGAAGAACTCTGGATTGAAGCCAGAGACATTGTCAGGGAGAAATGTAAAAAGACATAGTCTGTAGCCAAAAAGAAAGAGAAGCCTCAATGAATGACAGATGAAACTCTTCAAGCAATTAAGGACAGACAAAAAGCAAAAGTAAAAGGTGACAGAAATAGAGTCAGAGCCCTGAATGCAACTGTGTGCAGGGACAAAGAGAACTACTACAATAATCAATGCAGAGATATAGAAGGTGACAACAAAAAAGGAAGAACAAGAGAGCTCTTCCACAAGATCTTAGAAATCAGGGGGAATTTTAAACCAAGAGTGGGGATGCTCTATGACCAGCAGGGGAATACATTATGTTATCAAATAGAAATAAAAAGACAATGGAAATGATGGAAACAATATACGGTCATCCCTTGGAATCTGCGGCTTTGGATTTCACAGTTTTGTATATTCGCAGAAAGCCGCCGATGGTTTGTTCGGTCGTCGTTCCCTGTATGGGGGAGAGCCGAAGGCCGAGCAAACCCTCAGCGGCTTTGTGGCGAATGTGTGGCTTTCCTTTGGCTTCGTTCCGTTTGGTGGTGGGGAGCCAGGGCTGAGGAAAGCTGCCAAATGCCCGGTTTTTCTTGGCCCTGGCTCCCCCGCCAAACAAAATGAAGTGGGAGGAAAGCTAGGAGTTTGGCGAAGGAGAGTTTGGCGGCTCTCCTCTGGCTTTGTGCCATTGGGGGGGAGCCAGGGCCGAGGAAAGCCACCAAACGCCCAATTTTCCTCGGCACTGGCTCCCCCCGCCAAACAGAACAAAGCGTGAGGAAAGCTGGGCGTTCGGCGGCTTTCCTCCGGCTTTGTTCCGTTTAGCGGGGGGGGGGGAGCCAGGGCTGAGGAAAGCCACTGAACACAGGTGGAGGGGGAGCCAAAGCCCAAACAAACGCTTAGCAGCTTTTTGGACAGCACAGGTTTGAGTTTGTTCGGGCTTTGGCTTTCCCCCATGCCCACGCGCCACAGGGAATGAGGTGGAGGAAACCTGGGACTGGCTGGAAAGCCACCCGTTTCTTGTAGGGCAGAGGGGAAGCCAAAGCCCAAACAAACCCAAATTTGCACTGGCTGCAAAGCCACTGAGGGTTTGTTTGGGCTTTGGCTTCCCCCTGCACTATAAGAAATAGGTGGCTTTGCAGCCAGCCCTAGATTTCCTCTGCCTCATTCCCAGTGGCGCGTGGATGGCGGGGGAGAGCCAAAGCCCAAACAATTCCTCAGCGGCTTTTTGGCCAGCACAGGTTTGAGTTTGTTTGCATGCCTCTCTGGGACTGCAGCGTAGGGGCTCTGCCAGAGGTGAGAGGTCCAGAGAGGCAAGTGAGATGGCGGTGGTGGCTAGATCCTGGCAGGTCCTTCCGTGCTCCTGAGGTGGGGGAATGGGCTGCCAAAGCTCCGCACTCGCCCTTGTCCTTCGCCAAGCACTGCTTTGGCCAAGAGGCTGCAGGGCTGATCCGGCCGCAGGGCCGAAGCAGCCACTTTGGCAGCCCACCTGCCCACCTCGGGAGCCTGGAAGGGCCTGCTCGGATCTAGCCACCGCCGCCTCCTCACTTGCTCGCCTCTCCTCTCCTTTGGCGGAGCCCCTCCACTGCAGTTCCAGAGAGGCAAGCAAGTGAGGCATCAGTGGCGGCTAGATCCCAGCAGGCTCTTTCAGGCTCCTGAGCTGGGGGTGGTGGGCTGCCACAGTGGCTGCTTTGGTCCCACAGCCTGATCCGCCCTGCTGACACTCGGCTGAAGCAGCACTTGGCCAAAGGACGAGGGTGAGTGCGGAGCAACCCCCCGCACTGGCCAACAAGGGAGTTTGCTCAGTGCTCGCTCTCATCCTTCGGCTTGGCCAGCACGGGGTCTACTCCACACTCGCCCTCTTTCTTCGGCCAAGTGGCTGCAGGGCTGATCCAGCCACAAGGCCAAAGTAGCTGCTTCAGCAACCCACACCCTGGGAGCCTAGAAGGGCCTGCTGGGTTCTGGCTACCACCACTGGTGCCTCATTTGCTTACTTCTCTGAAACTGCAGCAGAGGGGCTCCGCCAGAGGCTTGTCTCGGCAGGAGGTCCAGAAAGGCGAGTGAGGCAGCAGTGGTTAGGGCCTGGTGGAAGTGCAGCCGAGGACACCTCCCCTGGGCCTGCTGGGATCTAGCTGCTGCCTCATCGCTCGCTCACCTCTCCGGACCTCCTGCTGAGATGAGCCTCTGGCGGAGCCCCTCCACTGCAGTCCCAGAGAGGCAAGCAAGTGAGGTGGCGGTGGCAGTTAGATCCCAGCAGGCCCGGCGGAGGTATCATTGGCTGCAGCAGCTGAGCAGACTTGCCCAGGCATGGCCCAAGAGAAAAGGAGACACTGCAGCCTCAGTGCCCGCCACTCCTGTTTTCAGTGGTGGCGCCAGGTAGCCCATGCCTGAAGGTGGGCGGGCAAGAAGGCAAGGCGAGCCGAGCAGTGCTGGATCCGGGGCCTGGGAGCCAAGCAGGATGTGGTGTGGATGATGGGGGCGGTGGTCACATTGGGCATTATGTGCGCCTCCCAGCTGGCCCTGCCAAGGAGGAGCAGGAGGGGGAGGAAGGAGCACCACCTCTAGCCATTTGTTCCCTGGGCCAAAGGCCAGGCAAACCCCCACTCTTGCCACTCTTTGGGGGGGAGCCAAAGGTTATTCACATTTTTCAATTTTGCGGTTGTGCTCCGCCCCAACCCCCCCCCACAAATAAGAAAGGAGGACTGTACAGAGGAACTATATAAAAGATATGAAAGGGTGATAGATTCATTTGAGGAAGAACCATATGAAGATGAACCTCTAATTTTACCATGTGAAATGGAAGCTGTACTCAGAACGCTTGGGAGAAATAAATCACCATGAACACATGGCATACCAATAGAGCTGCTTCAATTCACAGAGACGCCTCTAGTTCTAACTAAAATCTGTCAACAAATATGGAAAACAAAACTGTGGAAACATTCAATATACTCAATATGCATTCCAGTCCCCCCAAAATGAGACACCAAGGATTGCAGTACCACAGGACCATTGCGTTAATTTCCCTATGCAAGCAAAATGATGCTCAAAATTATACAACAAAGACTTTTACCATATATGGAGCGAGAAATGCCAGATGTCGAAGCTGGGATCAGGAAAGGAAGAGAGACTAGAGATCACATTGCGAACATACATTGGCTAATAGAGCACACCAAAGAATTTCAAAAGAAAATCAGCCTGTCCTTTAGAGATTATAGCAAAGCCTTTGATTACATAGATCATGAAAAACTATAGCTCACCCTTAAAGAAATGCCACAACATTTGATTTGATTGTCCTCAGAACAAGAAGCTACTTGTTAGGACAGAATACAGAGAAATGGAATGGTTTCCAATTGGCAAAAACAAATGGGTCCTAGAGCAAATCAAGCCTGAACTCTCCCTAGAAGCCAAGATGATTAAACTGAGACTGTTGTACTTTGGCCATATCACAAGAAGACATGACTCACTAGAAAAGACAATAATGCTTGGCCAGGTAAAAGGCAGTAGGAAAAGAGGAGACTGCATCCAGATGGATAGACTCAGGACTTTATCACACCACCCCGCAAAAGCCCATTCTTGTGCTGGCATAACTGTTCAGTTTTTAAGCCGGCAAAAGAACTCCCCATGCTGCACTTACCTTGCCTCTTGTCCAAAGGCTTCCCAGCAATGAAAGAGGAAGTGAATGGAGCTCTGTTCACTTCCTTGTTCAGAACCCCTCAGGTTCTCCTGAGAAGACGCTCGCATGGGAAATTAAAAAAACATACAAAAACAACACACACAAAGTTTTTAAAAGCACAAACACACACTTAAAAACTTACAAGTAACCCGGGGAGGGTCATTAAAAGTGCATCACTTACCTGGATGTCACAATCTAACCTGGAAGTGTTTGTGCTGGACCAGCCATTCACGCTGCATTCACATGAGTACAATGGCGGGGATCAATTGACAGCTTCAGCCATCAATTAAAAAGCACAGGTTTGGGCCAGAACATAAACATGAAAGGGCGACATTGTCTGATATGTGTGCCCTTTCACATTTATGTGACGTCATTATGCCACTGTGTTTATTGCGCCTGATAAAGTCTTTTTTTTTTTTTTTTTACAAGGAGAGGGAGAAGAGGACAAAAAAGGGTCTCACAGAGGGGAGAAATTGGGTTTTAAATCAGTGGGATTTACCTGTGTATTAACTCCCCATTAAACAATTGATTCATTGGCTCTCCTCTGGTTAGGACTAACCAATAGGATTCAAGTCATAATTCCCAAACTCTAGTTATATCCATCTAAGTATGTATGGCAAAGAATGTAAAGCGCACATGTATGTAGAAAGAGGTGTAAAAGTGAATGTGTGTACTCAACAGGTTTGTGTAAGAACTCCTGTGTGTCTGAAAAGAGGTGCATGTGTTTGTATGAGCAAGAACAGAGTGAATATAGATATAGATGTATAAGTACATAATACCACATTGGTATATATATAAAGAGGATGGATTATGTTCGTGTGTATTTATGCCAGAAAAGTGTTGGAATTCTCTCTCTCTCTCATTCTGTGTGTGTGTGTGTGTGTGTGAAGTGTTGGAATTCTCTCTCTCTCTCTCATTCTGTGTGTGTGTGAAGTATGCATATATTTATATACAGTATATGCAAGAAACTAGTAAAATCTGTGCAAGTGACTGGAAGGGAATACAGTAGTGTGTCTGTGTATCTGTATGTGTGTGTGTGTTTAGGGGATGGAAATAGTGTTAGAGTTCATTTCTGCCTGGCTGTTTGGCCATTCAAAGAGGCCAAATATATTAAAAATGAGGGAAAACAAATACAATAGTTGAATACATTAATTAATCATTTATACTACTAAACCATAATTAAATATTTTTGCAGTCAAGAATAGCAACTATGTGCACACTGAATATAAAAAAATATCAGATATGTTTATGTATGGAAGAAAAACATAAAAAGCACCTCTTTGTTTGTACATGTATACATGTGGGCTCAAGAAGTGCCATAGTGTTCATGCAAGGTAAACTGAAATATTTTAAATAAATATTCTGCACAATTCAACAATGGGATAATAGTTTGCTTGTGCTGCAGTGATAGGAACTAACTAGTTGAACTAACTAGTTGAAATCAATCAATATCAATTAAGTTGGAATTTTTATTAATAAAAGGGGCACCTTAATGAAAAATATTTTAAACTAAAGTTGGAATTTGAGCATTAACTTAATTCCAGAATTAACATATTAATTAAGTTATAAAGTAAGTAAGTGAGAAGCAGTGCTAAAGCACCAACATTTTTTTCCATTTCTCAACCTGTTCTTTACCCAAAGCCTAATTCTCTTGGATTTTTGCAAAACTACTTCATGCTTTTTTTAGTCCCTCAGGACTGGAGAATTAAAATGTTTAGGTCACAGCATTTAAACCATTTACTCAAGAGTAATTTCAGTAGGATGAATTATGTTGAGGGTTTTTTGATGTTAGCAGTTTCAGTAACTGATTCTTCTCCTCATCCCACTTCTAAAACTAATAAAGAAATCATATTACTGAAACCACATATTTCTTTGTATTCTTGAAATATGGAGGACTTCAGAAAGGGGAAGATGAGGAGATGAGATTATAAGGGAAGAAAAAGGAAAAATGGCAGAAGGTTTTTTTGTCATATGGATGAGAAAAGTAGTTTTCAAAAATCCATGCAGCTATCCTCTTTCTCCCAAAGCTCAAAACATAGACAGGAGCCGGGGGAGTAAAAGAATCATAAGAGGCCTGTCTATTAAATAGCGAGACTGTATTTCTACCTTTCAGACAAATCAGGGAGAACTGATTGTGAACGCTTGAGTGGTGGTGACCTTGAACATATCTGAACCTGCATAGCAAACATCAACACTCCTGGCTGTTCAGTTAATTGTCAGTTATTGTTTAAAGCAGCTGCATTGATTGTTGTGTGCCAAAAATGCTAAGTTTAAAAGTTGAGCAATGTGACATTCTGGAGCAACTTGAGGCAGACCCAAACCTTTAAAAAAAAACAACCCTGGCTCTTCCAGTATGATCCTGAGACAAAATGATAGTCAATGCACTGGGAAACACCAACATCACCAAGAATGAAAAATGCACATCGAAGCAAGTCCATATTCAAAGCCATGCTCATTTTTTTTTTTTTTTTGGCAGAACGGGTTCCAGAAGGCAGAACAGTGAGCCATCATTATTTTAAGGAAGCTTTGACAAAGCTGAGAGAAAAAGTCAGGAAAAAAAGAGCCAGAACTGAGGGGAAATGGTTTAATTCTTCATCAAGACAATGTGCCTGCACACATAGCACTTTCTGTTAAGCAGTTTTGGGCCGATAAATGAATTACTACACTTGAACATCCTCCATATTCACCAGATTTGGCACCATGCGGCTTTTTTTCTTTTTCCTAAAGTGAAATCAGTGCTTAAAGGAACACGTTTTGAGTCAATTGATACAGTACAAAGAAAACGGCAGATGTGTAGACACAGCTGACAGAAACTGATCTGCTCCATGTCTTCGACCAGTGGAAAACAAGACTGCATCAGTGTGTGAGTGTAAACAGGGAGTATATTGACGGGGACAAGCATTAGAATTGTAATATATATAAATAAAGATGGGTTATTGTATCAGTCTCGTTATTTAATAGACAGACCTCATAGATGGCATTTTTCAGCTTCTTTCTGGTAAGGCTTTTTGTGCAGCCATACAACTTAAATTTAAATGGCAATTTGTCATAAACTTCCAACAAAAATATAATGGAATTACGTGTTTTAGCTTATTAGTGATTAACTATACACATGAGATATTTTCTACTAACTTCTTTATCTCTGGTTATAAGTATAGGATGTTATTACAAGTTGGTTGGTTGGTTTTGATTTATTTCCCCCTGTGGCATTTAACTTGTTTAACTTGGGTGTTGTCTAATTAGTGAAAATGTTCCTTGTAGAATTAGAGAATTAGAGAATACCTTTTGTTCCAATGGGATCCCGCGCCATTTCCCTGTAGTCAAAAGGAGGGGGGCTGAATACTCTGCATAATCTAACAGGAAAGCCTTCATGGCCTTCCCTGAACTTTTTAAAAAAACAGCACATGAAATGCACATTCCTACTTGTTAGGACAAGCGACGCAAATTGATGCACTTTCCTGATATGAGCAGAAGTGGGAGGATGATTGGTCGGATGTGTGCGGGGGTGGAGCTTGCTAGCAAAGCAAGACAAGCGCCTGGAACTGCCATTTTGGATTCTTGCTATAGTGACCATGCGCTATGGTGAGAAAATAGCCTTTTTTTTTTTTTTTTGCTTCTTTATTAAAGTGGAAGATCACAGCTTGGATTTAGTGTTTTTAATCTGTTTGGTGGCAGCAACTCATGGTAAACAAAAACGCAAGTAATTCACTCATGTCTGCCATCTTGATTTGCAGGCATACCCGTTGGAACAGAGAAAATGGATAGCTTCTCAAGCCTGCTATCTTAAAAAAAAATCACATTGAGACAAATAGAAGCTGCTGCGAATTGGCATTACTGCACACCAATCCACATTTTATTGCTTCATATAGACAAGCCCTAATGTTTAAGTGCTGTAGTAATGTTAGCTGAGAGTTCTTCCTTCAGACTGTACATGGCACAACCGTCTTGATACTGGAGAGTAAGAAGGCATGGCTCTGATCCCATTTCTTTCTTGTTTCACTGGACATAGAACTGCCTTCCCAAATGGCGGAGCCCTCTCCTGCCCCACTTTATTCTGTTTGTTTCCCCTTAACAGCAGCAGCAGCAGCCACCGCCGCCACCTGTGTTGTGGAACATAGTGTGTACATGTACATAATGAATGATTACAACAGGGTACATTTGCCTAAGAATTTACTGGTAGAGTAGGCTGAGCATATCACAGAGGCAGCTTTCAGTGGCAGCCTCATGTCACATATAATATGTAGTCCTGCTTTGGGACAACACAAGAAAATTAAGACCTTATAAGAAGTCATGTTTTGGAGACTCACAAGCCTGTGACAACAGCTAACATGTTTCTATTTACCAGCATTCATTTGTAGAAATAATGCTTATAGTATAGAAATGCATGTGTTAGCACTCACACACCAGGCCTCCCCTGTGCCTTTACTTATCTTTTTACATCTATTTCTGGCCAAGAAATCTTCACCATTATTCTTCAGCAGACAGTGGCCTAAATCCTTAGTCGTAAGGGGAGAGACCTATTCGGTCAATGGGAACATGGCAAGTCAACACTTATATAAGTTGCATCGATTCAAAGAGTCTGCTCAAGTCGGAAATAATAGGTAGATTTAGGCCTATATGTTCTGAATTAGTGTGGCTAGCGTATAAGAGACTAAAACTAGGTAGGCCTGGGTTCAGATATCTACTCAACCATGAAGCCAGAGTTGGGCCAATCACTCTTGACAGCCAGAATGTGCAAATAAAAATGAGGCAGGGTGGGAAGTCATCTATGTCAGCTTGGTGGGATAAAAGTTTAATAAATAAGCACTGCTCATCCTGGTCAGTTTATTGTTATTCTCCATGTTCCTAAAGCACAGCTGGAGAACGTGGAGATTGTTCCCCCTGTGTTGCAGGGAAGGAACATCCATTATGGTCCAAATTAGTGGAAGGAGCTAGATGTCACACTGCAACACGAAGTCTAGGAGATCTAAAATCACTGAGTCCTGACATGAAGTGCAATCTCATCTGACAGAACCCTGCTTTGTGATATACTTAACACAGTGATTAATTCAGCACAATAGTCTTGGCTAAAAAGTTCTTTCTCTGAGCCGATACTAGAAGCTCCGAAAACTTTATTTTAAACTGAGCCCTCCTTTGAATGTTGTACTTTACAAATTAGCAGGTGATTCCAGGATGGTAACCTGTCTCTGTTGACACACCTCTGCAGGTATACATGAATCCCCTACTCCCTTATGCTTTACCATTATCCAGAGCAAGGTGTCTGCCTCATGTGACTGATTTTGTCTTTCATGAAAGGATGGTAAATTGCTTAATTCATTTTTATTATATTTTTATGATCAAGAGGGGTGGAATGTTTGTGTGTGTGTGTGTTTCTGCTGCAGGTGCCAAAGTAAATTGACCATCCTTCTATATTATGCACCTTGATTATGCGAGCATTGGCTGCTCAACCTCAGGACAATCAATGCCTCTATATCAGGAATAGGTCACTCTGGTTCCTGTCCTCCTTTAGGTTAGACTGGTGTGTTCACCTAATGGAGGAGACTTGAGATGGATTGTACTATACATAAAAATGATTGAATGACATGAATAAGTAGAATACAGTATAGCCATTTTAGATTTGTTGAAACCAGAGTTTCAAGTGCCAATACATTCTGGAGGGATAATGAGAATACAGATAGAATTCTACCAGATAATAGAAAACTGTGGATAGATACATCATAACAAGCCTATCAATAATTTAATTTAAAAAAGAGCATGTTGAATATCAGTATTAGAAATTACAATATCCCCCATACCAGTATGAGAAAACTGAGTCAGCTCAACTCAGTGAGCTTTGCTGAAAGAAAAATCCCTACCAAGCTAGTGCAGAAATAAATAAATATCAGAAGAGGTGATAGCCTATAAACATTTTTACTATAACCTTTACGCACAAATGCCAGGATTAGTCATTCAAAGCCTGTCCATATTCCCTAATTCCCACCCACCCACCCCACCCTCAGGATTGTTTGGAGGCACTACTGTCTGCCTGTCTATCTCTTCCTCTCCAGAGGTAGCCAAACATGAGTTAGGCTATTAGGAGCCTAAGTATGGAAATCCACCAGGCTTGGTACTCCTTTGCTTTGGTCAAGAGAAGACTGATAGGATCTTCATGTAAGGTAGAATCCAATCAACAGGCCTCCCCTGCTCTCTGATTCGGATCAGACCTTGAGAGTCACCAGTGTAATGAATATTCTGAGGTTGAGTAGGGCCAGACACGTGTCTTATAAGTACGCACTAGATGCCTGTTATAATGCTTAATTGGGGGCATTGATCAGACCCGGCCACCAACGCTTAAGAGAAATCGATCGGCAAAATCTGCCTACTAATTGAGGCATTTGTCATCTTGTCCAAGTTATTGCGGGGGAGGGGAGGCCTTGGACAAATCTCAGCTCTTGAGGTTTTGTCTTAGTTTGGTTCCTGCCTCTCTTTGTAATCAGAACCAGCCCAAGATATTTTGCTGTCTGAGGAGAAGCAGCAAATCCGCATACCTACAGTCCTCCAATTCAAGGTGCAAAATACCCAAAACCAGCCCAGTTATTTTGGCACATGAAGCACAACAACCCACAAACTCCTGTCCCCATACCTGGCAATAAAAACACATTATGAATTAAATAACTAAAAACATGCAGTCCTCTCATTGCATCAAAACATTCTGCCTGAGGCAATTGCTTCACCTTCCATAAGAGTAAGGCTTGCCCTGTTTGTGACCCTAGAACAGGTCTGGGCAAGTTTGGTATGGCCCGAGGCCAATTTCTCCCCCACCTTTCTTTGTATGCAGGTGCACCCCTGTCACGAATGTGCTTTTCCCCAGCTTTTAAAAATCCACTTAAAGACTCAAAAGGCATTCAGTAAAGTAGTGCAGCATATCTTGCTTAAGAGTATACTTTTACCTCCTGCAGCAGCATGATTCTTCTTATCATTATTAACAATAACTTCAGTTACGGGGGTCCATGGGCCACAAAAATGGTTGGGGTGGCACACAACCATTGTGTTGTCCACCAGTGGCAGCTGGTAGCTTCCATGCTGGTAGGCCATTGAATCCACTCTGGGTTTTAGTCTGAACTTCAAAGGAACTATCCAAGATGCTGAACCCTATCCCAGATCTAGAGTAACCACCTTGAATGGGTCCTTTAAAGTTCAGGCTAAAACCCAGAACAAATTCACCCCTTCATTGACATGGGAGATATCAGCCATCATTGATGCCCCCCCCTTTGTGCTACATCTCTGGTCTGTCTGATCTCTGCACCTAATTTCCCTGCTGCTTTACTCTTTCACATAGTGAAGGCTGCAGCTTTTGTGTGTCAAGAGGAATAACAGTTCAGCCCTATCCCTCATCCTTTTACATTTCTGAAATCAGCGTCTGCTTCATATGTGTGTGTTAGAAGCAGGGGCGGGTGTTACTCACCAGTCTGTCTTGTCGCCCGTTTGCCACAGAAATGGGCAAACAGAAAGTGGGTGGAGGGCTGGCACCCGGGGAAGGAAGCCAGTTTTCTTGCTCTTCCCTCCCCACCCTGTTAGCCTTTCCTTGATGTGCACTCTGACAAGCCTGAGCGATCGATACCACTGATATCACTGACCTTTTGCAGAGCTCGGGATCTGATGCGTGACAGGTCAGGTGTGGCAGCAGAACATGGGTGGAGCCCTGCTGCTTTCATCTGGGGAGGCAAGTGGTGAGATGAATTGTCCCGCTTGGGCCTCTGGGCCTGGTTTAAGAGAGTAGGTGAGCCATCTCAGCGTGGCCCAATTCTTTAGCTTGTCTGCGGCTTTCTGTGAGGGAAGCTGTCAGTCTGTATAGTCTTGGGGAGATCATCGGTCACAACTCAAGATTAGGCAAGTGCTAGGTCCACAAAAGGTTGCCAGCTTTTGTTTTCAAAACAGACATCTTGGCTCAAATATAATTCCTTTTGTCCTTAAGCAAAGGTCAGTGTATTCAAGATGAGGTGTGTGCATGTAAAGGAATCGCCTGCCCAGGCCTCTGTTATGCTGTGAATTCTCATATGCTAGTGTGATTATCCCTTCAGTCAGGGTTGAACACATACAGCCCTCAACATGTTATTGGACTTCACGTCCCATTGTCCCACACCATTGACTATACTGGCCAGGGCTGATGGCAGTTGCAGTCCAACAACATCTGAAATGAAAATTAGAAATGTCCCTTTATAATTTTTTATCTTATTTTATTTATGCAATTTATATTCTTCCTTTCTCCTGAAGCAGGACACAGGTGGTTCACAAAACAAATCACAGTTAAAGTTGGACTACAGTGCCACAAATCCTACAGCCAGCACAGCCAGCAGTGGATTTGGGGAGTAGTAGACCTAAAAGAAAGCCAGCATAATGTAGAGAGCCAGCAGAGTGTGTTGGTTTGAGTGGTGGACTAAAACTCTGAGAGATCAGAGTTCAAATCCCCATTCAACCAGTGGTGGAAACCACTGGCTGACCTTGCTCAAGGTCATCTTCTCTCAGCCAGAGAGAAAGGAAAAGGCAATGTGGGGTCTGCGAGGATCCCACTAGTGTCCAAAATTAATATGGGGAATATTTAATTAGCTCAAAAATGGCATACAAGAGGTCGGGTAATGGCAGGATCTTTTAACCTATGTATACCAGTAGTAATGGAGGAGACTCTAAGCAGAATATACAGTAAAATTTTCTTTATTGAAAATTAATATCAACAGCATTCACACAAATACTCAGGCTTCAAGCAATCACACAAGGCTATCAAAGATAGTAGGAAGTATTTGGATAGAGGAATAGAGTCAGGGGATTGTGAGTTATATTATACTGATCCTGTAGAGCTGAGATCACAAAGTAAACCAACTGTGAGGAGGTCTGGAAGATGGGATGGCTACACAGTCTGCCGTGAAGTCAAGAGGGTGGAGCTATGCACACTTTGGTGCTGTTTTAGGGTGATATTTATAACTGATAATTCCCCTAAAGGGATGAGATTTTCAGTGGAATACAATGTTTCTTGGAGGTTCCCAGGACTGAACAAAGGGTGCTCCAGAAGAGTTAACGATGGTTAATAGTCGATGCATTTAGAATTGAATAGGAGCAGACACAGTCTATTATTGGGGGGCAAGGGGAGAAGAAGAACCCATTTTGCAAGCATCAAAGACTCTGCTATTGTTGAGTGGATTAGTGAATGACTCATCTCCAGGTGTTAACTTTGACCTGAGTATTTGTTTGGAGAATTTCCAAAGGCCTCTCCTTTGGTTACATGTGACTTTAGCCTCAGTTTTAGGGGGTTGCTGGTTTACCTGCTAACCACGTGGAAGACCACATTATGCCAAATTATTAAATAGCACTAATTATGTGGTATTCCAAAATGGGGGCTATCAGGGTAGGTAACGCCCCTCTGAACAAAGCTTGCTGAGAAAACTGTATGACAGACTCCCCTTCAGGTTGCCATGAACTGGAAATGATTTGAAGGCACACTACAACAGTCCTCAAAAGTAACCCTCCCAATTTCTGATCTGCAGGATTATAGATTCCTCATACCTGCTGTACGCTATCGTGCATAGATGTGTGAACGCTATACCGGAGGGAACCAATGTGTGGTTTAAGGGCCCTTTGAACAAGAGGCCAGGCTGTGTGGAAGACAGCAGGGCTACATGTTTTTTTATGTATGTTTTTTGTATCTCCAGCAAGGCAAAAATGGAGATAGTATTGGGCAAAATAGGAAAGGGGCAAGCAAAATGATGAAAGGCAATGGGCCAAAGTCAAGACCAAAGGGTGGGGACATGGCATGAGGGGCAAAGAGATTCTCTAGTCTACTACAACCTTCCCCTAATACATACCCTAATGATGTTTTGAGCTATGCTGGCGGTGGCATAATAGCCACCTGTAGGGTCTCCCATGCCAGACAGGTCAAAACTGAAGGGTCTGACAAAGAGCGTCAAAGGGCAGGATGGACTCTCTAGCCTTATGGCAACCATCCTAGGAGAAGGAGAACTCTAATTCCAAACCCGGGCAGATAATGCTTGTCCAACCCTGTAAGGTCAACCATCTAAGAGAAGGAAACTCTAATCAAACCTATGGCCCGAGGACCTCACTGCTACTGTCCATGCTTGCAAGGCCACAGCAGATGAACCTTTGGTTTGAAGGGTGAGGCCAGTTCTGTGCATGCTGCGCTCCACCAGAAAAATCCATTGCACAGGCTCGAAGGACAAATCCAATTCTGAAAAAGCCCTGTAGCGATAGGCGAGGGACGAAACAGCAGGTGTAAAGATGCACTGGAAGCCACAGACCCAACCCTGCATGCAGGTGGTTCAGGACTTTGGTTGCTCAAGGCTGACCCGGGAGATGACAGTCTTGTTCGGCAGCATCCTGAATGACCAAGCAGCCTTTTTTAAGGAGAGCACTGCTTGCTCCATATGGAGAGGGGCCTAGAAAAGGTGGCCTAACAAAAGCTCATCTCCATCTATCTGGTTGGCTAGCCACGGCGAACGGGCATCTTCTGATGTGGTCAAACCAAGGCAAAGAAACAAAGGCACACACTGGCCTCCAAAGGTGTAAATAAACTGACGCTTGCATGCTGGAACATCAGAACCATGTGAGACTCTGAAGATAGTGGACGGCCTGACGTCGTTCTGCCCTAATACCCCATGAACTATCATGACTTAATATTGACATCGGTGCTCTTAGTGAAGTTCGTCTCCATGAGGAAGGCAGCCTTAAAGAACACGGCACCGGCTACACACTTTACTGGTCTGGCAAACCCAAAACCGAAAAACATATTTCAGGAATAGGCTTTATGATTAAAAACTCCATTGCCTCCAAACTCGAAACCTTGCCGACAGGACACTCTGATCACATTATTTCCTTATGCCTCCCACATGTTGTTCTCTTTACTATATATGCCCCAACTATGCAAGCCGACCCTGTAGAGAAAGACAAATTCTACACAGACCTAGGCCAACTCATACAAAAAGTCCCTGTAGAAGATAAAATTATTATCCTTGGTGACTTCAATGCCAGAGTAGGAAAGAACTCCGAAGCCTGGAAAGGTGTCTTAGGCAAGCATGGTGTTGGAAAATGTAATGATAGCGGATGCCTCAAGCTAGAATTCTGTGCAGAACAACAGCTGACTATTACAAACACTATCAGCAGAAAGATAGCTTGAAGACAACCTGGATGCATCCCCGATCCAAACATTGGCACCTCATTGTCTATGTTCTAGTCTGCCAGAGAAACATTTGTGATGTCCATCATACTCAAGTGATGCCCAGTGCAGAATGCCAGACAGATCATCGCCTCATAAGATGTAAGATCCCTCGGGTTCTCCCACAAGAAAAATCAAGACTGGCTTGACGAAAACAACCAAGAGATCCAAGAGCTGTTGGCCAAGAAGAGAACTGCTCACAAGGCATACCTCGCCCAGCCAACTTGCCATATAAGAAAAGCAGCTTTCCGTCTCACATGTAGTAAACTTCAACAAAAACTCCAAGACACGCAGAACAAGTGGTGGATCAATATAGCAGAAAAGACATAATGCTGTGTAGATCTGGGTGATCTTAGAGGATTTTATGAAGCTCTTAAAGCAGTGTTTGGACCTACTTATCAAGTCCAAAGCTCCTTAAACGGTACAAATGGTCAAACATTAATTACTGATAAAGCCTCCATCCTGAATTGATGGGCTGAACATTTTCAAAATCTCTTTAGTGCCAACCGAGTAGTCCAAGTCTCAGTGATCCAACATATGATACAAAAACTGATGAAAAATGAATTGGACATAGCTCCCACTTTGGAAGAGACCCTTAAGGCCATACAGCAGATGAAAAACGGCAAGGCAGCTGGGATTGATGGAATCCCACCTGAAGTTTGGAAACACGGATGTCATGTATTCCATGATAAATTCCACGAACTCCTTGTGAATTGCTGGGAAAAGGGGGAACTGCCATCAGATCTCCGAGATGCAGTCATCATCACCGTGTACAAGAAAAAAGGAGCAAAATCTGATTGTTCAAACTATCGAGGCATAACACTGCTCTCTATTGCTGGAAAAATCCTTGCAAGGATACTCCTGAACAGATTAGTTCCTGCTATTGCAGAAGAACTTCTCCCTGAAAGCCAATGTGGCTTCAGAGCCAATAGGAGTACTATAGATATGGTATTTGCCCTTAGGCAACTGCAAGAGAAATGTAGAGAGCAGAACAAGGGTCTCTATGTAACATTTGTCGACCTTGCCAAAGCCTTCGACACTGTGAGTAGAAAAGGTCTGTGGCAGATCCTGAAAAGACTAGGATGTCCCCCCAAATTCCTTAAAATTATTATCTTGCTACACGAGGGCCAGCGTGGTCAAGTCAGATATGGTGATGCTCTTTCAGAGCCCTTTCTAATAACCAATGGAGTGAAGCAAGGTTGTGTTCTTGCACCAACTTTATTTACAATCTTCTTCAGCATGATGCTCCAAAGGGCTATGGCAGAGCTTGAAGAATAAGGCAGCATCTATATACATTACTGTACTGATGGTAGCTTGTTTAACTTAAGCCGTCTGAGGGCTCGCACTAAGACTCTATCTAGTCCATGAGCTGCTCTTCGCTGATGCTGCTGCCCTTGTTGCCTACACAGAAGCAGCTCTGCAGTGCCTAACATCCTGCTTTGCAACAGTTGCAGAGCTGTTTGGGCTGGAAGTCATCCTGAAGAAAACGGAAGTTCTTTACCAGCCTGCACCACAGGACGAACACCACCATCCCCACATTGCCATAGGCAAAAATGTGCTTAAGTCCATTCAGCAGTTCACCTACCTGGGAAGCATCATCTCCTCAGATGCCAAGATTGATAAAGAGATTGATCAAAGACAGAGATGGGCAACCTTTTGAGCTTGGCATGTCAAATTTTGCCAAAAAACTAGGCATAACTCGGGTGGTGTGTCACTTTGAGGAAAAAAACATGTATGTGTGCAGGATTCCCACTTTGGGGAGGGTGGGAGGGGGGAGGAAAGTGGGACCGGGGGTTGGAAAGCCCCAATCACCACTTTAGGGAGGGCTGGGGGTGGAGGAAAGTGGCGACCGGGGTTTTGAAGCCCCGATCACCACTTTAGGGAGGGTGGTGAGGTTGCAGCTGGGGGGGGGGAGGAGGCCTATGGCCGCGTGTCATCAGAAATGGCTACGTGTGTCAGTGCTGACGCACGTGTCATAGGTTTGCCATCACTGATCAAAGATTAGCAAAGGGATATAGTGCATCTGGGAGACTTTACAAAAGAGTCTGGAGTAACAAACACCTGAGGCGAAGCACAAAAATCAGTGTGTATAGAGCCATTGTACTGTCTATTCTCCTTTATGAGTCTGAAACATGGGTCACCTATCGCCACCACCTACGACTCCTCGAACGCTTTCATCAGCGCTGTCTACGCACAATCCTAAATATACACTGGACTGAATATGTGACGAATGTTGCTGTCCTTGAGCAAGCAGGGATCACCAGCATTGAGGCCATGATATTGAGAACACAGCTGCACTGGGCAGGCATGTTTCTAGGATGGCGGACCATCGCCTCCCAAAAATACTACTCTACGGTGAACTCGCCACAGGTCAGCGTAAGAGGGGTGCTCCAAAAAAACGATACAAGGACTCCCTGAAACAACATCTCAGTCTCGGCCAAATTGATCACCAACAATGGTCTGCCCTGGCCTCACATTGGGAGGCATGGAGATGCACTATCCACAATGCTGCAGCCTTATTTGAGAACTCATGCCGAACAAGTCTTGAAGAGAAATGACAACGCAGAAAGAATCATAACCCAGAAACATCACCCAAGGAGACCGTCTGCTGTGCTTTCTGCAACTGGATTTGTTTATCTTGGATTGGCCTTTTTAGTCATCAGCGTGCTTGCAGAAGGCGCGGGATGAGTCCTTCCTGAATCTTCGTTTGGGAAGAAAAGCCAGACAACCTTCCCCTATCAGGTGCTCTCCAGATGTGCTGGACTATAACTCTCATGTGACAAAAGGGCCATCACAGCTGGAATGATGGGAGGCTGTCTGGTTGCTCAGACTGAAGAACTGAGTCTTTTGACTCAGGAAACTTTTTATGGAGGTGACTGTTAGGAAAAACAAAGAGGAAGGATGGATGTGCCTAGTCTCACTCTGTATAATTGCTGCCCTTTGATACAGAGTCCCAAATCAGGAAACCTTGTAACCTCTCTCAAGTCTCACAGTGTATCAGATGTATGATTGATAATGTGCTTAGCTTGGTCCATGGCAGTGATGTGTTGAAAGGAGGAATACCGGGACACTAGATGAGATCGGGCACATGAACCCCAAGGATGTGGATCTTCCTCTCATTTTTGACCTTGAGAGATGCTTAACTCACTGTTAAATGAAAACATTTATCATTTATGCACTGTAACAATGCAAACTGCTACGCAACCCGCACAGAACAATGATATATGAAGCGATATATCTGACTACATTGTGTGCCATATAGATTATATTTAATTTGTATTAGAGGTAGATTGTCTTGTGTTGTATTCTTCCATCTTTCCAGGCTCAAGATACTTCATATTTGAGGTTTCTGCTAGGCATTAGGCTCATTTTAAAAGCTAACCTTGAAGTGTTTGTTCTACCCTTGCTAGTCTCATGCAAATCACTGTTATGTGTACTTCAAAGGCCTCCCAGGATAAATTCTTCTAGCCTCTCAATTATTCTTCACTTGAAAGTCCTTAATTATCTAATTGATGGCTCTTTTCCTGATGGCTTAAAGCCATCCTTCTAATCTGTGGACCCTGGCGGCCACACCCTGCTGGAAAAAGCTTATGCAGATAGCTTAAGTCTTGCTTACAGTTAAAACTGCCAATGTGTGCAAATGCAGAGTCGTAGCTCTCTAGGAAATTAGGTGCATAACCCCAAAGGACCCAGGGAAAAGTAGAATGGAGAATGGCTCAATATGAATGGTCTAGGATTTCATATTTTGAGGGTATCCTTCACTAGATTGCCAACTGAAGAGGAGTGCTTCCAGATGAAGGGCTCTAGCACTTGTCAGTCAAAAAGCACTGTGCAGTGATTCCATTGTTTCCTCCTTAATATTTTTTTCTTGGATGAGGGATGAAAAAAGATGAAAGAAGCCATGAAAAAACATGTAAGGATTAAAATGGAAAGACAATGTCTTCTAGACACAAACCCATCCACATACAGTACTAGTAACTTTCCATGAATAAAAAAACTTCATCTCCCAGTTCTCTACATATCATCAAGAATTTTCTCTCATGTAAGACATCAGCAGTTCTACTGAATAATAATATGTTGTGCTCTGGCATCGGCCAACAATGGCAGAGTCAGTGTTTAGTATTTAATCCACATTCATTTGTAAGCTTTTTTTAATTTTAATTTTTAATTTCTTATGTTTTCCAGACATGGAAAGTTGTGTATGGTTTCCTTTCTCTCATCTTCTGTCTACAACATCCCTGCAAGGTGGGAGGTTAGACTCAGGGAGTGACTGGTGAGTTGCTGCTGAGTTGTAATGGAATGGGGATTTCATTCCAGATAGTCCAGACCCAACACCCCCTGTGGCTACAGAGAACTTAGTTGGTTGCTTCTTGTTCTGATTTCTTAATAAACACTGTTGGTGGTTCAGGTATTTCTGACATTTTGCCTAGGAGGCTGTTTCCCTTCATAGCTTCTAAACCTTAAATACTCCTAGTTTTGTGCCACTATATTAACAGGATTATGAAAAAAGATTACTTACTGCTAGCTCTTTGGCATTAAGATGCAAATATGGCATGGATTTATCAAAACTAATACTCTCTGATGCAACCAGGTTTCCTGCCTTCATGGATATCAGCAGGCTGGTAGGCAGCAGCATAACCTGGGAGTGACCAATAAAAACCTATGGAGTAGTCCTATATACATAGTTCGGCCATACTGCAGCTACACCCACCACTTTTGGGGTCCAGTCAGCCTGAGATGGGAGAGTAGAACCAGCGGGGAGACAAAGTAAAACCACAAAAGAGTGGTCATTGTAGGAACACCCGAGCATGCCCCAGGCATAACTTACCGGTAAGTCTCCATCATAGCCCACGTGAGAAGTCCAGCCTACTGGTAATGATGCCAACATACCATATGGAAACAAATGCAGAGCAGGACCCTGGAGAACAATGATCCAGAACTTTGGATACAGAAGCAGAGCAGTCATCTTTAAGAAGGTGAGGATCATGACTTCATGGATCAAGGCTTGATTCTAGAACAGGGAGGGGGGAAATGCAGCTGCTTAGGGTTATTTTTGCAGCTCTCAAGGCTCCCAGTTCTGTCATGTTCTCTTTTTTGGCTTGAGTTCTGGGTTACTTCCTTTTGTGTGTGTGTGGGGAAGCCTCTCCTGGACCTAAATTGGCCCAGAGAGAACCAAAAAGGTGACAAAATTGCCCCCAATCCCTAGGGAACATTTGAGGACATGTTTTTTTCAGTGGGGGGTGGTGGTGGGACAGAAGAGTGATACTTCCCTCCAAAGTCCCGTGGAGGACAAATGTAGCTGTCTAACCCCTGACAGTTGCCCACCTCTGCTGTGGAAGGCATCCTAAGCTTCCTACTTTAGGATCCAGGAAGGCGCCAGGCATCAATTTTCCTACATCTAGAGGAGGGAGTTATGTTGCTCTTGACCTCAGAAGACTGTGAAGACAGCACCATGTGGCAGCCCCTCCCTTGTCATTACAGCCCAAGACTGGTATCATTGGCTAGGCCTCTTTAAAAGAGGAATAGTCAGTCAAAAAGGAAACTGCTTAACAGTCTAAAATTGATACTAAACCTAGCCTCTCATCTGAAGGAGTCTTAAACTGGAACTTGATTTTCTAACAATTTGTTCTCTCCAACTACAAAGGTAAAGCTACCCAATTTGGCTCTTACTGGCATGCTTTGCCTGATCCACCATCTAAATGTATCTCTGGAGAGTACAGAGACTTCCTGAGGAAGTGATACTGCTGTTTTACAAAGGAACCTTGAACTTCACATTGGTTAGGGATGGATTTGAGTTTTCAAGGGGGAGGGGAGAGTGTTTTATATTTACAAATGGGGAAGCAAACTTCATTGCCTTTCTTTTACTGCCTTTGTCCACAATGGTCTCATGGCCATTGAGTGCAGCCAACTTTTATAGATTATTGCACAGACTCTTCCTCTATGTCATTCTGAATGTGACTTACTCCAAATCCTTGGGGTGTGAAGCAGACTTCGTAGTGCCTAACAATGCCAGACTGCAGCGGGGCTTGCTGGCCAAAACACAACAGGCACCCAGCAATATTACAAAATTCAATGTGCATTCTCCAAGTACATTTCTTTTGGGTCAACACACAGCACACACAATGATGTTACAGACTCCCCCTTCTACCAACCACAACAATGTACTCCAAAGAGCAGATGTAGGGAAACTGTTTCATCCCAAGAATTGAATAAGCTTCAGTAAGTGCATCACAGGTCAATAGGCAAAGTCACATGGCCCAATGTGTGGTGTCACTCCCTGGCGTGTGGCCCCTGACATGACTACTCACAGGTCAGTCACATGTGCATGCTCTTCCCTCTTGAAATTTTCCCTCCTTTTGTTGGTGTTGTTGTGTACCTTCAAGTCAACCTCACCTTATGGTGACTTTATCATAGGATTGGCTTTTTTTTACAAGAATTATTATTTGGGGGGTGCCATTGCTTCCTTCTATGGCTGGGAGAATGACTTGCCTAAGATCTGAGTGGATGAATGAGGATTTTAATCTTGGTCTCCTAGAGTCCTAGTCCAACAATAAGACCACTACACTATACCAGTTCATTCAAAGCACATTTTAATGCATTCAATAATGTTTGGACATGTTCTTGTGCACATGAGACTGTGTTATGTGATAATGCTGCCTGTGCAAATAAAAGTATGTTTACACAGTGTATGCACATGTTTTGCTGTTGTGTTCATGCTTTGTGCATATGATGGCACTGCAGTTGAGCGTATGTATATATATTGTGCTTTGGCTATGTGTGTCCAAGTTTATAAATGCATGTGTTTTTCCTCTCCTTTTGTTGTCTAAGTTTTCAAGAACAGGCAATAACTGTATTGCCTCTTTTGTAATATTCAGGAATAAAGAGAAGCCTTATAAGGCTGCAATCTGAAAAGGCATTCACTAGGGTGTAAATCCCATTAAATGCAGTGGAACACTCTTATGAGTAGACCCATATAGGCTTGCATTATGAAATAAGGAGTGCTGCTTTAAATAACAGGTATCCCAAAGAACCCTTGAATCACCACCCCTTCAGTCAAGCGGTTCCCCCCTCCTCCTTCTTCCAAATCTCCAGGCTCAAAACATTCT
Organism: Gambelia wislizenii; assembly: GCA_030847615.1. Lineage (NCBI taxonomy): Eukaryota > Metazoa > Chordata > Lepidosauria > Squamata > Crotaphytidae > Gambelia > Gambelia wislizenii. The sequence goes on from JAUMIR010000002.1 coordinate 220,835,577, forward strand.
TCCTTCCCACCCCAAGCCAGTCTGACAGCCCCATCACCTGCCTGGTTACCTGTCAGGTATTTGTCTCATGGCAGCTGGGGGGAAATGCCAGCACTCTATTTCTATGACAACACACAAACAGGGAGCTGGAGTGAAGGGCTCTCAGGCTGCTCTAGTGCAGTGAATGTATTGAAATGAGCAGCTGAGAATAGAAGAAGGCTAAGCCAAACTAAGCCAAGCATCCTTAGCTAATTGCTTTCTGAGGGCAGAGGGGTACTTCACTGTCCTTAGCTAAGATGACAGGGAGATGGAGAGGCAGCAAGCCTGAATGGATTTGAGACAGAGGTGTGCTTTTTTGGAGGGGGGTCATTCTGAGCAAGACGGAGCCCCCTCCAACCCAGTGCCACACACACTTTTCCAATGTTGGTGCCCCCATCCTTTTCCCCAGATCGGGCCCCAGGTGGGGAAAAAAGGCAAATTTGACAGTTTAAAGCCAGATCTTTTACCGAATCGATCAGAGTCATGAAATGAATCCCCCCTCCCTTCCCTACCGATCGATCTTCTCAAAAGAGTAGGGCAGGAAATCTTTAATGGATGTAAGAAACACAGTCAGTGTTTGTATGTGTGTGTGTATGTGACCAAAATGACCTGCTCAGATGGGGAAGAAGTAGGGTCCTGTGCCCCCATGCCTTGTGCCCTAATTAGGGTGCATGTGCATAGGTTATAGGAAATGCCTAAGGGTTGTGCCACTTTAGGGAGTATTGATTGTGTTGAATTGCAGGCCAGGAAGAATCAGACCCTGATTTGTAGCCTCAGCCCCCAGTCTTCCTCCTTGCTAGCCAAAGTCTGGATTCAGGTGGCTCTCCCGGACAGTCTGTGCTTGACTGAGCTCCATTCTTGACTGCTTCTCTGGGATCCCCTATGGGACAGCTCAGCCCAAAGCCAACCAAGCATTTGTGCTTCTGGCACTGGAAGATTCTCGCTTGGTGCCCCAGTGGGACCCAATGTCCTGGAACAGACAGGCTGGGAGTGGAACAGAGAGGGTAATGCCTCCATCCAGAGATACTGGGCAAGAGATGGCTAGATAGAGGGGCCAGGACTGCAGGAAAAAAAGCCACACACTCACACGTGGGAAATGCTGTAGGTGTTGTTTATTACCCATTCTATTATTCATATGATCTCCCTTTCTTTGTTATTGTATTATTCTCTCTTCATTTCACCATTCAAGGAGACTCACATGCCCCGGGCAGAAAACATTCTAAATCAAGCTTCACCAGTCTGCTGCTCTCCAAATGTGTTGGACTACAACTCCTATTATCTCCAGGCATAATCCCCAGCTTTGGTGAGGTATATAGTCCAACACATCTGGGGAAAGGTAACAAAGTTGAGGGAAGGCTGCTTTTTTCTTCTTCTTTGCTTATTTTCCTTCTGAAAGTGAGATTCTTGCTGGCTAGTAAAGCAAGAGGAAACAGTTTATTTGCTACCGCATCTTTCTGCTAAAACTCATTTTCAGGGTAGTTTCCTCTCAAGTCCTTTATAAGGGGACAAAATACATCATATATAAATACTTTTCTACAGGGCTGTACAACCCATGGTCCCCCAAGACCTGATGTGTACCCTCAATTACCCCCCCCATTCAACATCCTTTATGTAGCACTGTTTCTTTCATCCTTTGGATCACATTCAAGTTTGCCCTTGATTCTTTGCATAAGCAAAAATCAGCATCAGGACATTATCATGGAATGTTTTTCAGCATGACAAACAAAGCTAGAAGAATGTGATCAACAGCTACCACCACAGTTACTCTAGGTGAGTTTGAGATCTTTTGTTACCACTCTGTGATTTGGTAGATACAATATTCCGTCACTGGAGTGCACATGCTTACATCATCCATACATGACAGATGAATTATATACATCTGAGTCCCACCTCCCCCACACATTGCACATATATTTTCCTAAAATGAAAATCAGTGCCTTCATAAATAACAATTCAAGAAAGATAGATCAATTAATAAATAAAATAAATAAATAAATAAACATGCTATATATGTATTTCTAACAGTTATATTGAACATCCCGCCTTTCCTCCATTGGGTGCAGGGTAGTTGTACATGGCTCTCCTCTTCCACATTTCATCCTCACAAAATCCTGTGAGGTAGGTTACTCATACAGTGTGAGAGAGTGACTATCTCAAGGTCATCCAGTGAACTTCCTGGCTCAGTGGGGACATGAACTTGTCTAACACTCTGACCTGTACACCCCGTGACTCCCAAATAATGCTATTGCCTTAATGTCATGATTGTGGGCTCCTTTGAAGCTACTGGATGCCACTGCTGAAAGCAAGGTGCTAATGCCTCCTTGGTTTGATCCTGCTAGGCTCTTCTCATATTCTTAAAACAGAAATGCAATTGCATGTTTTACTATGCTATGGCCAACACATAGGTTTCAACACACACACACTAATTTTATATGTAGTGTACAATGTCAGAAGCCCAGGTGAGATCCACCCTAGTTAACATTGGGTTAGAACTGGGAAGGCCCAGGTTTAAATCATTCTCTAAGCCTGAGTGATACTCTTTCAGCCTGAGCTGCCTCACAGGGCTGTTGTATGGAGGGACCCCAGACTGAGGAAGGTGGCTCTAGGAGGAGGAGAGACTGTAGGCCAGATGGAAATATGCCATGAACTACATCTGGTCCAGAGGGAGGAACTGTTCTCCACTCCCATTCTAAAGAGTGAATTCCCCATTGTACCTCTCTGGAAGGAAATTATTATTTTCATTGTAAAGCCTGTATGATGTTTCCATGTTAGGCATGATGGTGGTGATACTATCACTTCCTGCCATTCTGGCTATCAGCCTTCCCAACCCCCCCCCTGCTTTCTAATTGGTCCTTACTTTTCATTTCTAGAGTTCTAATAAGAAAACTTTAGTAACTTGACACATTGCCCTCCTCTCCAACTCTCAAATGTCCACATGTCACAGCAGAGGGAGGCTTTGATTCATGGGGGGGGGCACCTTGAGCAGCTGGGGGGAGCACTGGGTGGGCAAACCTGGGTACATTGTACTTGAAAGCTCTCAAATCCAGGTTTTGAGTGAACAGGGTGATCAGCTCTCTAATCTGTGTCAATCACAGGACAAGTGCCTACTAATCAGGGCTGAGGATTCAGGGCCACGCTGCACTGCCTGCTCTTATGGGGATAGGATGGCAGCAGAGAGGCAACCCTTTTTAAAAATTAAAATTCATCTGCCTGTTGAATATTTAACACCGACCCACCCTCCGCCTGCCGTCATTCATCCTCACTCCATTCCCATGAAGAAAAACCTGCCTTGCATCTTCCTCTACCTTTGTTTAACCTGCTGGTCTCTTCTTACTTCTATATCCGGGATCAGAAGGCTGTAATCCTTCTCTCCTCACCTACCCCATTTTAGTTACATAAAATAAAATAAAATAAAATAAAATAGCCCTTTTATTTGCCTGGAAGAAAAGCTAAATCCCAGAAATTCTGGCTCCCAGCTGGCCCCTCTTTAACCGCTTCTCTCTTTCTCCATGACCCCCTTGTCTTTCTGCATTCCCATCACTTCCCTAAGAGCGCAGTGATGCTAATGACTCCTGCCAGCTAAGCGGGATCAGGACTTTGAGATGGACGCCTCAGAGTAGATTTTGTTTTGGTCCCTAGTTCTGTGGCTCAAGGCATATATTTGCAGAGCAGAGGGCGTTCAAAGGGAGAGGTTTTTCTCACCTGTCAATGTCAGTGTGAGGCTGCCAACTGCAGTTGTTTGATCCTGAAAAAGGATACACAAAAGCTGCAACAGGTTTAGGGCTGCCTGAGCAGCTCTGGTAGCACTTTCTGCTTTCCCCACATTTTGTCCAAGATTGGGAACTCGTGGAGCACATGAGATTGCAGGATGGGGGGTCCTACCTTAAGATCAGATGTATTTATATTCTTGTTTCCGCTTGCTCCAAGAAAAGCCACACTCTTGACTCTTTCTTGTCCAAGAGTAGGCACCATTTCATCAGAGTGGAGTGAAAGAAGAGAAAAGAAGCAAGGTTATTCTGTCACCTCTGGTGAGAAGCAAGTTACTTTTGGCACTCCTCAGCTTTCACTTGACCAGCAGGCATTCAGTCAGTCTGTCTGAACTGCTTCCATCTCATGAAAGAACTGTAACTTTAAGAACTGATGGCTGAGTGTATATTTTTCCTTCTTCCTCCCCTTCTCCTTTCCCCTCTGCATCATTCTTTTGAATTGTTATGCCTGAGGGCAGGGACTCTCTTACTACTGATCTTGTTCAACTGCTCTGGGAGCTAGTCTGTTTGGGTTAAAAAAGCTGAGTAAAAATAGGACTGACCATCCCCTGAGGTGGGGTGAATACCTCAACACAGAAAGGCCAGGATGGATGATGAATTGCATCCCCCTTCCTTCAATCTGCTCCTGTGGGGTGTTAGGGCAGTTGCTCTGAAGACTCATGCTGCCTGTTTTCCTAGAGCAGCCAGTGTGATTCCTCAGTTGCCCAGATGATGCCTCTCTCTAGGTGCCCCCTCAGAGCCAGAGATCAGGTGGGTGGCTTCACCAGAGAATCTGCCCCAGCAACACCTCAGTCTGTGAAGGAACTCCTGGGATTAAGACATAGTGTGAATTATCCACAGCAGTGGTTTTTAACCTTTCAGGAAGACATTCTTCTGCAATGGCAGGAACTAATCTGTTCAGGAGTATCCTTGCAAGGATTTTTCCAGCAATAGAGAGCAGTGTTATGCCTCCATAGTTTGAGCAGTCGGATTTTGCTCCTTTTTTCTTGTACAGGGTGATGATGACTGCATCTCGGAGATCTGATGGCAGTTCCCCCTTTTCTCAGCAATTCACAAGGAGTTCGTGGAATTTATCATGGAATACATGACATCCGTGTTTCCAAACTTCAGGTGGGATTCCATCAATCCCAGCTGCCTTGCTGTTTTTCAACTGCTGTATGGCCTTAAGGGTCTCTTCCAAAGTGGGAGCTATGTCCAATTCATTTTTCATCGGTTTTTGTATCATATGTTGGATAGCTGAGCCTTGACTACTCAGTTGGCACTAAAGAGACTTTGAAAGTGTTCAGCCCATAGATTCAGGATGGAGGCTTTATCAGTAATTAATGTTTGAAATTAATGTTGAAATTAAGTAATTAATGTTTACAAAAGAGTCTGGAGTAATAAACACCTGAGGCGAAACACAAAAATCAGTGTGTATAGAGCCATTGTACTGTCTATTCTCCTTTATGGGTCTGAAACATGGGTCACATATCGCCACCACTTACGACTCCTCGAACGCTTCCATAAGCGCTGTTTACGCACAATCCTAAATATACACTGGACTGACTATGTGACAAATGTTGCTGTCCTTGAGCAAGCAGGGATCACCAGCATTGAGGCCATGATATTGAGAAGACAGCTGCGCTGGGCAGGGCATGTTTCTAGGATGGAGGACCATCGCCTCCCCAAAATAGTATTCTACGGTGAGCTTGCCACGGGTCAGCGTAAAAGGGGTACTCCAAAAAAGCAATACAAGGACTCCCTGAAACAACATCTCAGTCTCGGCCAAATTGATCACCAACAATGGTCCGCCCTGGCCTCACATTGGGAGGCATGGAGACACACTATCCACAATGCTGCAGCCTTATTTGAGAACTCATGCTGAACAAGTCTTGAAGAGAAATGACAACGAAGAAAAAATCACAACGCGGAAACATCACCCAAGGAAACCTTCTGCTGTGCTTTCTGCAACAGGACTTGTCTATCTCGAATTAGCCTTTTTAGTCATCAGCGCGCTTGCAGAAAGCGCGGGATGAGTCCTTCCTGAATCTTCGTTTGTGAAGAGAACCCAGAGAGAGAGAAAGAGAGAGAGAGAGAGAGAGAGAGAGAGAGAAAGGGTTTTTAACCTGTGCTCTAGGGACCACCAGGGGTCTGTGATGTCCTCACAGGGGATCCGTGAAGGCTTGAAGGCTGCGTGGCCCACTTCCTTCCTGCAGTGGAGTGGCCATATGACAGGAACTAAGGCAAAGGCTGGCTGGCTGGCTTGGCCTGCACTTTGTCATTCAATCCGCTCCAGCCACAAATTTGCAGGAAGAAGGAGGTGAAAAGTCTTCCCTCCCCCTCCAATGCCCAAATACTCTGGCTCTCCTTAGTCCTTGCTCACACAGAGACATTTAGGCAGCAATGGAGAGAGACCTTAGGCAGGGCCTTCCCCAGACAACCTGGTTGCCCAATTATTTGGTCAAATGCCTAAGGAGCATTCTGGAGAAAGCCAGACATCTTGGTTACTCTATCCTGAGGGGTCCTTCCTTAGACTAAAGTTTTGGGGCAGCAATGAGGAGGGAAGAGAGAAAGGTGATGGCACAAATGGGATGGGTGTAGATATGGTGACTGATGAGGTGATGACAGGACACTTTACATTACTGCTGGGTAAGAATGCTTTAAACAACCTAACAACTGCAAGCAAGAGAAACGTATTTGGTGAACAACTTGAGGCGGAATGCTATGTGCATGTAAAGTGTATGAATGAATATACTGAGAAACACAGCTGATAGTGCTATGAAATAGTATCACCAATCACAGTCAACGCCAAATCAGAACCTGCACCTTTGAGAGGAAGGAAAACCAATCACTGTTCACATCTGCTATCATTTGACAAACCAAATGTCAGGTTGCAGTCTGATGCTTTCAAAGTAAATTCCCATTCTTTGGAGACTGGAAAATAAAACAACTCCTCTGCTGGTGGTTTTTGTGTGTGTGTGTGTTTTGTTTTTGATTTTAAATACTACCGCTGTACTACTAATAATGAAATATTAAAATCTCCCAATCCACCTCTAGGTTGATGCAAAATTATCCCAATTTGTATGGGGTTGGGAGGCAGGTGGCTGAGTCAACAGCACACAAGGAGATTGGGCTGATTAATTATGAATTAGGACAAATTGGCGGCCTGCTACTCACTAATCTATGTAAATAAGGACGATAATACCATGAGTGCCTATGCAAACAGGAGCTTGCTACGGAGAGATCCCTGCAGTGGTGGGTCAAGGGAGACTTTGTGGTGCTATTAATTTTTATGGGGTGTCAGCATGAAATTTACATGGGCAATGAGATGCCGGTCTTTCATGGGCTGCTCTGCTTAAACTTATGCTTAGATGCATCCTTTGGTCAACTAACCTCCCCAACAGCGAGTGGGTAGGTGAAGAATGTTTTGCAGGGGGCAAAGGAGAGTGACTGGGAAATTGAATAACAAGCAGAGTGTCCCTCTTGTTTGCCTGTCTGTCTACGTAGTCATCTCAAAATGTAAAACCAACAAGGTTTGTCTTTTATTATTAATGCAAGCATCTAGCATTCTGGGATACTTCTCTCTCCCCCCCCCCCTCTGTGTGTATGTATATCTACACCCAGTGCTTAAATTTTGGAATGAAAAGAAGGGGAGCCTTAGATTAACTGCCCCAATCCTGCCAATTCTAGCCAAGTAATGACCCCCCCCCAACTTTCTAAAAACGGTACCCAAGGCTATGTAATTTTAGCACTGTGTGTGACATATTGGATGTCACATGATAACAGTGTTCCTCACGCTATCTAATCCATAGCATCTGCAACCCCGCCACCAATGTGCCAGGGATCGGTACCATAGTTGTGCCCATTAGCTACAACTGTTTTTTGTTTTCTTTCTGGAAACTCACCGTAGGCTGGCAGCCAATACCGTATGGAGCAGCACTGATCCATGGACAACCAGTCTGAATAGCCCTGCTTTACAGAATAGTTGCATTTCCAGAATATGGCTTGCATTATTTGTTCATTACAATACTCCCACTACAAAAAAGAAATAAGAGGAACCAAAGTATCCAAGATGCACGCTATGAAATACACTTCAGATATACTGCCATTGTTAAATATTTTAATAGGGGAATCTTCTCATGCTTACACAACAGTGTCCATACTTTTCTACAGTGGACCAGTCCATCAGTCCATTTGGAAAACTCTTCAGCATCAAATTCAAATATACAGTTCAGTTCAGAGTTGGATTTTGAAAAGTCAAAACAGGAAAGAGCCTCTGAAGTTCTGCATTCTGCATTACTTGGTTTGGGCTAATTGAGATATATATATATATATATATATATATATATATATATATACAGTCGTCCCTTCACATTCGCGGGGGTTCTGTTCCGCGGGCCCCCGCGAATGTGAAAAATCCGCGAATAACGACTCCCCTCCCCCCTCCCTCCCCAGGCCTTCGCGGGGCCTTCCTAGGCCCCGCGGAGGTCTCCCCAACCCTCCCTCCCCCCTCCCCAGGCCTTCGCGGGGCCTTCCTAGGCCCCACGGAGGTCTCCCTGGCCCTCCCTCCCCCCTCCCCAGGCCTTCGCGGGGCCTTGCTAGGCCCCGCGGAGGTCTCCCTGGCCCTCCCTCCCTCCCTCCCCAGGCCTTTGCGGGGCCTTGCTAGGCCCCGCGGAGGTCTCCCCAGCCCTCCCTCCTCCCTCCCCAGGCCTTCGCGGGGCCTTCCTAGGCCCCGCGGAGGTCTCCCTGGCCCTCCCTCCCCCCTCCCCAGGCCTTCGTGGGGCCTTCCTAGGCCCCGCGGAGGTCTCCCCAGCCCTCCCTCCCTCCCTCCCCAGGCCTTCGCGGGGCCTTCCTAGGCCCCGCGGAGGTCTCCCCAGCCCTCCCTCCCTCCCTCTCCAGGCCTTCGCGGGGCCTTGCTAGGCCCCGCGGAGGTCTCCCCAACCCTCCCTCCCCCCTCCCCAGGCCTTCGCGGGGCCTTCCTAGGCCCCGCGGAGGTCTCCCTGGCCCTCCCTCCCCCCTCCCCAGGCCTTCGCGGGGCCTTGCTAGGCCCCGCGGAGGTCTCCCTGGCCCTCCCTCCCTCCCTCCCCAGGCCTTTGCGGGGCCTTGCTAGGCCCCGCGGAGGTCTCCCCAGCCCTCCCTCCTCCCTCCCCAGGCCTTCGCGGGGCCTTCCTAGGCCCCGCGGAGGTCTCCCTGGCCCTCCCTCCCTCCCTCTCCAGGCCTTCGCGGGGCCTTCCTAGGCCCCGCGGAGGTCTCCCCAGCCCTCCCTCCCCCCCTCCCCAGGCCTTCGCGGGGCCTTCCTAGGCCCCGCGGAGGTCTCCTCGGCCCTCCCTCCCTCCCCAGGCCTTCGCGGGGCCTCCAGAGGGCCTCCGGGGGACCCGCGAAGGCCTCCCCACCCCTCCCCAGGCCTTCATGGGGCCTACGGAGCGCCTCCGGGGGCCCCGTGGAGGCCTCCCCGGGCCTCCCTGCTCCCTCCAGGTCTTTTCACGGGGCCTCTGGAGGCCCCGTGTCGCGGTTTTGGGGGGGCCTGGGGGGGCCCTCCCAAAACCGCGAATAACCAAAACCGCGAATGTCAAGTTCGCGAATGTGGAGGGACAACTGTATATATATCCCAAAACTGAGTACCCAAAATTCAAACTGCAAATGAGTTTAGTGTAAATACCTCAGATCTGAGTATCTCATAGCCAGTTCAGAAGTTAGAAAAGTTCATAGATCAGGGGAAAAGACCAGTGGGCCTCCCGATGTTCTTGGACTCCCATTAGCCCCAGACAGCATGGCCAGTGGTTAGGGATGATGGGAGCTGTGGTTTAACAATAACTGGACATCTTCCTGTTCTCCATCCCTAAACTAGATAGAGAAGGTACCTCTGTGCAGGAATGGACTCCTGATCCCGATAGCTCATGACAAGCATTTTACCGAGAAATTCCATAACGTCTTGAAGTGTTTCTGTTGTCTTCTCATTCCCACTCTCACAATATCCCTTTCTGTGTTGTATCTGTGGACCTGTTGAGGATAGAAATCTCGCAAAGACGTCAGCACTCAGGTCAGCTTTGATTCTGATGCAAATGCTGCCACCTGGTGTTTGAGAGCCTTTTCTAGGACAGGACAGAGTGTCCACTGGCTTTAATTTGGAACAAACCAGATTAATGGCAGCTAGGAATGTGCTAAATACCACCCTAAAAGTACCAGATCCCATCTGATTTTGGAAACTAAGCAGGGTCAGCCCTGTTTTGTACTTGGATGGGAGACTGCCAATGAATACCAGCTTCTGTAGACTATATTTCAGAGGAAGGAACTGGCAAAACCACCTCTGAGTATTTCTTTGCCTAAGAAAACCCTGTGAAATTCATGGGCTAGCCATAAGTCAACAGGTGACTTGAAGGTGTGTGTGCACACCCACACAAAAGTCTGTGCTGCTCTGTACTTGTATTAAAGTCTTAACAGTGAGACTGATTTGTTATTGAGGTGTCATTATATACTGTGTATTATCTTCAGCTAGAGCTATACTGTTTTTTTAACCTTTTCATATTCTAATTGAAATGACTTTTTAAAGGACTAGAGTGAGTTATAAATTTTAATAACAATAACAATGCTAACAGTGCTGGCAATGGTAATGATAGTGGCAGATTATTGCAGAGCTCATTGGACCATATTGGCCATGCTGGCTGGGGGATTCTGGGAATTATAGTCTAAAAAGTAACTTTTCCAGATTCTAAGTATACCTCTGAAGCGGCAGTCCTATGCAAGCTTACTTGAGAGTATGTTCCAGTGGTAAATAATGACCTGAGAGTGAGACGCCAGTCAAATGAGTGTTTTATCACGTACAGTAACTCACAGTTTGTAAGCTAGGACTTGGCAAAGTCATGATTTGCATTAAGTTTCTCAGAATCCCCCAACCACCATGTCCAGTGGCCATGACGGCTGGGGGATTCTGGGAACTGTAATCCAAAAATGACATTTTCAGGCTCTGGCTTAAATTGAGCTTGAATTTGCCAGTGCTTAGTCCCAGAATGTGCAGTTCAGTCCTGAAACACATGCTGCACCAGGAACTGTGTAAGAACAGTCCAGCTGGATCACACCTAAGATCTATCTAGTTCATCGCTGAAGTGGCAGGTTCCAATGGAACAGGCTTCCCTTGCCCCTGATCAAAAAGCCAAGGAAAAACTTCTGGAGCTAGTTTCCTTTCTCCTTCCAATTTCCCCAAGGGATGAGGGTTCAGGAAGGGCCAGAAGAAGTGGCCTAATGGGACAGATGAGCTCCACTACTGGCTTGGAGAAAGGTCATGAAAATTTGCGGAAAAGCAAAGTTGATCTAAACCTAAAGTAATGAAGAAACATGTAACATGCTAAAGGCCAATTCTCACAACTTCATCTTTTGTTTGGATGCTTTCTTTTGATCAAATTCTTTTCTGCCCATAGTAAATAGGTTATTGGAATCATTTCTTCCCAACAACTTCTGGAATTTTATACCCTACCATTTGTTGTTGCTATGTGCCTTCAAGTTGTTTTTGACTTATGGCGACCTAAAGGTGACGCTATCATCAGGTTTTCCTGGCAAGATCTGTTCAAAGGGGGTTTGCCTTTGCCTTCCCATGAGGCTAAGAGACTATAACTTGCCTGAGGTCACCCAGTGGGTTTCCATGGTTGAACAGGGATTCAAACCCTGGTCTCCAGAGTTGTAGTCTAACACTCACACCACTACACTATGCTGGCTCTCATTTAATGCCAAACTGCAGCTTATATCCCTATTGAATAATTCAAACAGTGTTTGCTAAGAAGTTGGTCCGGACCGGAATCACATACTCAACCATGAAATCTGTAATTGTGTATATTTAACCATTAGTGCTCATAATTTGGGTACTGCATTAAGAAATTGGTAGACAAAAGTTGATTATTGGATCCTACCTCTGCAAATATTATGTACTTCCTGCCATTGTCTTCAGCCAAGGACTTTTCATCTGTTTCCACAGTCTTTCATTAAGTTATCAATTCCACATACCGGTAACTGAATTACCGATTGCACCACCTATGACTTGCAGGTTCATCACTGGCTGTTATGCTGGCTAATCCCTCCAGGGTTTGGGGGGCTTGAGTAAAAAGACCCACCTGACCACTCAGTTGGAACTGTCAGCTTCAGATGCTGTGGTGGAAGCTTAGAAGTGCTGGGCTTTAGTTGGGTATGTTTTGCTCACCTATTCATGTCATGCAGTGACTGAATATAGTATGTCTCAAGTATATGGTGAGGCACAGGTAGCCTCCATGATGTGGGGCTTGCTTTAGCTGGAGAAAAGAGTCCTGGGCTAAATCCACACTACACAAATAATCCATGGCTCCTTCCTATGGAATCCTGGGATTTGTAGTTTGATGAGGCACCAGCACTTTGGCAAAGAAGAAACTCTCTCTCTCTCTGGCTTCTCTTCGCAAACGAAGATTGAGGAAGGACTCATCCCGCGCTTTCTGCAAGCGCGCTGATGACTAAAAAGGCCAATCGGAGATAGACAAGTCCGGTTGCAGAAAGCACAGCAGAAGGTTTCCTTGGGTGAAGAATAAATACCTTGGGCTTGGTTACACGGTGGAAAAAAAACGTGAAGAATTTGCCAAGATTCCTAATTGTTTACATGCATTGCGGCACAAAGTCGCCTCTTTCAGAAGGAGGGGGGCACAAAAACCCATTAGTAATGCAATAAAGGATTTTGGGACTTTTCCCGACTTCTTTGAAAAGTAGCGCATTTTCGATAGTCTGAACAAGCATCACACTACATGCTGTGTGAATTACCAGCAATCTTTCGGATACATTCACAGCAGAGCTTTACCATGATTGGTTGAACTCACCAGGGATGGACAAGGAGGGGATGGAGGAAAGATCCATGTTGTTTCCAGCCTTGTGTGTGTGTGTGTGTCTTTCCTTCTCTCCCTCCCGCCTTGCTACTTTCAGTCTCTGTGTGTGTGAATGATCTAGTCTCCCCTCCTGCAATCGCGTCCCTTCTCTTCTCCTTGTGCTTAGCCAGGAAAAGGCTGCAGTTCTAGCCTTGTGTGTGTGTGTCTTTCTTTCTCTCCCTCCCACCTTGCTACTTTCCGTCTCTGTGTGTGTGTGTGTGTGTGAATGATTCATCTCCTCTCCTGCGATCGCGTTCCTTCCCTTCTCTGTCTTGTGCTTAGCCACGAAAAAGACTGGATTTTTAGCTTTGTGTGTGTGTGTGTCTTTCCTTCTCTCCCTCCCTCCATGCTATCTTGTGCCCAGCTGCTACGATCTGAAGAATTAAGCAAGCCTATTCCAGTCTCTCTTGTGTGTGTGTGTGAATGTTCATCTCAGGCATTCCTGTGGTAATCAGAGGATGTGCTTGGGAGGCCACGCCCTGTCTCAGTCTGTGTGTGAATATCAAAGCGAAACACAGCTGAAAACAAAACCGATAGATCAATTAAGCCATATATCATCTGAACGATGCACTACAGCTGCGAAACAGCAATAAAGCGCAAATTACCGCAATAAAAACTGTCGTGTACCTGAAGCCCTTGTAAATCTATGAATCCCAGGATTCCATAGGAAAGAGCCATGGCAAATAATCCAGTTTCAAACTGGATTATTTGTGTAGTGTAGATTTGGTCCTGGTAAGACATGCAAACCATAAACCTCCATGCTCAGATATAGCATACATGGGGCTTGGAAAAGTTGCTGTTTTGGACCACATTGGCCATGTTGACTAGGGGATTCTGGGAATGATAGTCAAAAAAAGCAAGTTTCCCAGATTCTAGTATACCCATGAGCTACAACCCTGTGCAAGCTTACTTGAGGGTATGTTCCAGTCAACTAGGTAGTTTGTTCCTTCCAAGCAAATATAAGGGCTGGATTCTGGCAAGAAATAACAAGGTAAACCAAAGGTGGGAATCGTGAGGCCCTCTAGATGCTGGACTGCAACTCCCAAGATTCCTTGCCATTGGCTATGCTGGCTAGAGTGACTGGAACTTGTAGTCCAACAAAATCTAGACCAGTGGTTCCCAAACTTTGGTCCTCCATGTATTTTGGACTTCAGCTCCCATCATCCTGACCATTGGACAAGCTGGCTGGGGCTTCTGGGAGTTGAAGTCCCTGGAGGAGCAAAGTTTGGGAACCATCAATCTAGACTCTAGATTCTAGAGAATTATATAATTCCCACCTCTATAGATCATTATCACTCCCCTGTCCCCTCTTGTGAATTTTCAGAAGCTCCTTAATATGCCGGTGGTTATTGAAAGACACATGCTGAAAGGGATGGAGTGCCAAGTTATTTCGGAGGAGGAGACAGACCAAACTGGATGTCTAACAAAAATGGATGTCTAATAGAAGAACAGCTTTATTGTTCAGATCAGTCTAGGACACCAGCATAGTTGACTGCATCATAGTGAACCCCGGGTCACCTGTAGTCAGAATGGGAGCATAATAGTACAACTCTTCATCACATGGAGCTTGATTTAACCTGGGGAGGCAGAGCTTATGTTCTGGAAGCTGTATCACCAGGCAGAGGAGAAAAGTATTGCTGCTCCCTTTTATCTATGCATCTCCTATGGACTTAAGAAAGCCTGTGAGTAATCCAGCTTTCCCCAACCTGGTGCCTTCCAGGTGGGTTGAACAGCCTTCTTCACTGTTCCTGGCCAGCACAGCCAATCACTATACTGGCTGGGATCTGTAGGGAATTGCAGTCCAACACATTTGAAGGGCACCAGGTTGGGTGAAGCTGTTGTGGAATTTGAAAAGAATGTGCTCTGCCCAATTGTTTCTGCTCAGGAGTAAGGAAGAACTACATTTTTCTAAATTGCAGTCCAACATGTTGCAGTAGCTGTAAAATCAAGATGAGTGCCAAGTATGGAGCAGTAGACGCACCAGTGACCGTCTCTACTATATCAGTGTGGCCGAAGCAAATGTAGTCTGAATGGTGCAAGAATACTCTGACACTCTGAGTGATTGTTTCTCCTCCATACAAAGGCTTTTCTACACAGCTTCTGCCTCTCTAGTGCCATCAGGAACACAGGGTGTGCCATGGTGTGCCCTTTGCCCACCCTCCCCCCTTTCTGACAGAAGTCCTGTGCCCAATCCCATTGCATTCCCCCTCTCTCCCCAGAGGAAGGTAAAGTCCAACTTACCGTAGCTATCCCCAGGAGATCAAAGGTTTTCATAGTTGACATTAACAGCCTGGATGAGATTGCTGCCACTCCTGTGCCGGAAGCAAGCTAAAAAGGTACGTGCTTATGGTTCTGGAAAGGCTGTTCATCAGCACATAGAAATCTACTTTGTAACAAGCTGGATTACAGTCACATTGCCTGTCAATGGCTCTCCAAGGTTTCAGGCTGGAATCTTTACCAGTTCTATTTGGAGATGCTAGGGATCAATCCTGGGATCTTGGGCATGCAAGGCAGTGGCTTGGACCTAGTGCTGCTCAGTTCCACTGAATGGTAAGCTGAGTCTGGCTAGATTCAGCATACAAGAGCCTTGGAGTGTTTTGGGAATGTATAGCACCATAGCTATGAAACCCCTTATCTTGAAGAAGGTGAGTCCTAGGGAAGCATAGAAGCATCCCCAAAAACACAACTGGTGGTTACCAGGAAAGTCAAACTGGCATTGAGGGCACCTGCTAGTTCAGAGCTGGGTAATTTGCAACAGCTTGGGGCAAAATTTGTACCCCCAGTTCCTGTTGCTGGCTAAACTGGACTGGAAAGGAGCAAAAATGCTGCAAAAATATAAGGAACCAGAAGTTACTGGATTGGCACTTCCAGTTTTGATATTGGATGTTGAAGTGGGTCAGACTCCCCCCATCCAACCTGTCAGAATGCAAAACCATGGCTCATTCTGCCCCCTCATCTAATTATATATAAGCCCATTTTTTTCCAGGTTGTTTTGGGTGGGTGGGCAGAGGTGGCAGGCTACAAAGAAAGCCTTGGGGCCACCAAAAAGGCCTTGGGAGCCACATGCGGCACTTTGTACTAATTACTATATAGTGTAGTAGTTACTGTATTGCAAGCATTTGAAAGCCAGGAAAGAGTTGGAAGCAGCTTGCTGCCACATTTGCACAAAGGAAAATATCTCCTTTGGCAGAGGTGGTGGAGGCAGAGAGCTAGGATTACACATCCTCCTCTTGTCTAATCTGCCTCTTTCTCTCCTGGACCAATATTCTCAGGATGACTTCATGTCCTCCTCCTTTCTTACTAGGCATTTAGCTAGGCATAGCATCCTAACTGTATCTTTGTACCTCCAGATGTTGTTTCTATAAGAAACATTTCTCCTTTTACTTAAGATGATCTTTGACACCCATTTCTTTGCATATCCAGCAGAATGGATATGGGAAAGGATTGCTGGCAGGACTGATAGGAAGGAGATTGTGGCATGTTGACAGGATCCATAGCCCAACCTGACTTAATGACCCGGCATTTTCATAGGCCCAGTTTATGTTTCCCGTGTGCTGCTACCTTTTGCTCTTTCTTCCTTCTCAGGATTCCTGGCAGTCAGCAAGATGTGCTGCAGAAAAATATGCCACCCACAGTGAGAGAGTGCCTGGTGGGTGATGGCCAAGCGACTTCTAGTGGCTGTTGCCCTTTGGGCTCTGGGAGGCCCTGCTGGACTCCATCATCTTTACCTGGGCCGGGATAACCATGCACTCTTGTGGATGCTGACTTTGGGGGGCTTTGGTATTGGGTGGCTCTGGGAGTTGTGGCTGCTGCCTGGTTGGGTGGCACAGGCCAACCATCCTCTGGAAGCACACGTTGATGATGTGCCCCCACATTTCAGCCCTGTGCGCTTCCTTGGCCAAGCCTTAGTAGGCATCTACTTTGGGATAGTGGCTCTTGTTGGTCTCTCAACTCTACCTGGTTTTTACTTGCTGGCTCTCCCTCTGGCTGTGGGCCTTGGAGTTCACCTGGTATCTGGAGTGGGTGACCAAACCTCCAATCTTCAGGCTACACTGACGGCTGCTTTCATAACTGCGCCTATCTTCTATGGCCGCCCTGTGGCCATCTTGCCCATCAGTCTCACCACTAGTGTTACAGCCCAGCGGCACCGGCACTACAAGACCGGCAGAAGTACCCATGAGAAGCTTAGTGGCCGACTGTACCGCTTGGGCTTGGCTTACTTGGCTTTTACAACACCATTGGCCTATAGCGCCTTCTACAACACGGCAGCTACTGCCACCTATGTAGCCAACACCATTGGAGCTACACTGGATTGGCTCAGTGTGTTTCCATCACTGACTGGCACTCTGGAGTCAGTTCTTCTCCTACCCTATCATGCCTGGAAAATGCTGGGTTTCAGTGGTGGCTCCTTCCAGGACTGGGAAAAAGTTTTTGCTTTCGTACAGTCTTTCCAGAGCGAGAGGCAGGGGATGGCATACAAGGTACACAACACTACCATACTACTCAGCTTAGTATTATTTGTGTGAAAGTGTACGTTATAGCAAGCAAACCCAGTTTGGCAAGGACAGTCTCTGCTAATGCTTTGTTTTCCCAATTTTTCAGCTGCTTTTAAAATGTCCCAGTTTCTCTCTCCTCCTCCCACTTTGCCCCTTTGCCCTCAGCTTACCTCAGTTGTTGCACACTGAATTCCAAGTGCAAAAGGTAGTTTGCATTCAAGTAACTCTGCAGTGGGGAGAGGACAGGAGGAGGCATAATCTTGTGTCCCAGTTTTCATCTGTGAAACGTTGGAGCATATGTTGTAGAAGGCTGGACAATACAGGAAAAGAATCTGTAAACTCTGAGTTAGGAAGGAGAACGTCTTCTAAATTTATAGGCTCTTCTGTTGCCTGCCAGAATGGAAAAGATAAGTGTAGAGCAGAACTTGGAAACAGTTCTCTTTTTTTGCCTACAAGTCCCAAAATTCCCCAACCAGCATAGCCTATGCTTTTATCAGCCAAAACAGTAACTTTTCCAAATTCTAGGATACAGTAGGTTTTATTCAACTAATTAGAAGTGGACTTGGGAGACAGGAAGCCAAAATTTATGAGTTCTGGATTTGAGAAGAGGGAATATAAAAGTTACTAGTCTTGACTTTATTTAGTTCTGAAAAATTTTATCCAGTCTTTTTTCTAAAGAACTCAGGGCAGCAACATACATTGTTCTTCCCCTATTATAGCCTCACAATGACCATGTAATGTAGGTTAGGCTGAAAAATACAGCAATTGGTCCAACGTCAACTGGTGAGATGATCAGTGTTTTGAAATTCTTGGCTGATGCTTTAACAGGTACACAACATTTGTTGCCTGCTGAGGAGGTTGACCTGCCACTGCCACTGCTATTTATCATTTATATAGTACAACTGATGTCTGCAGTACTTTACCAATGTTAGGTCACCCTGTAATGAGCTTTTATACAGTCTACAACAGACACAGGGAAACAAGAATGGAAAGGTGGAGGAGGAAAAATTAGTGATTATTTTAGCTGCATTCACTTCAGGTGAGTTAAAGTGTAAGGACTAGGACAGGGTGGGCACCATGTGGCCCTTTGAGTATTGTTGGATGGCAGTTTCCATCATCCCTTACCATTTATCTATGTTGGATAGGGCTGGTAGGAGTTATCCTCCAAAAACTTTTGGAGGGCCACAAACTTTAGTTCTGTCCACCCCAGAACTAAAAAGACTTCCTAATCTTCCTAAAGTATGGGGTGCTGGACAACACACACAGGTTGTATGCAGCCTCTCTCTATCCAAAGGGCCACAAAGTATCCCATCCTGCTGATGCTGCACCAATACATTTTAGTGATGGTGGTGGCACAAGAGTAAGGGCTACTTTTTCCTTAAATTTGCTGGTGCTGTGCTAAAACTTTTAAACAAGACACTTTCAATTTAAAACAAGTTTTGAAATAAGGTTCCAGAAATATCCTGGAAGTGCTAATCAGCTTTAGGACAAAACGCTGACTCGCTTGTTTTGAAAGTGAAAGAGCTTCTTTTATAGGTGGGAAATTGCCCTCATTGCTGCATATCTGAATTTTAGTGGACCAGGGGCAGGCTTCTTCCCTTCGCCTTGCCTCACATAGGTTGGGAGTGGTGGGAATGCAATGGCCATGCTCCACAGTTGTTCACCCTGGTTCAAAAAGCTTTCCAGAAAAGGTATACCGAGGAAGGGTTTAAAGAAAATAAGGGAGGCATTGTGGGCAGGGTTGATTTGACTGAAATGAAATTGATTTAAATCGCTTCTCTGAAGGATTAAATTTTAATGATTAAATCACAGTTGAAGCCATTAGTGAAAAAGATTCTGTTTAATCATCATTTTCAGTAGAAGTACATTATTGTTTAATACAGCCTTAATATTCAGAGCAGTAGGCTCATACTAAGCAATTATTCAGAATTGTTTTCAAGTTAATTTTCAATTCATCAAAAAATTGGATCCTTTGCATTTATATCCAGACTTCTTCAGTTCCACTCTATCTCCCCAAATTCTGTGCTCATTGATCGTCTGTCTACATGATTGGAGAAGGGTGGGCTTCATTTACACAATGGACTAAACAGGGCTGATCAAGTTATCTCCCATCTCCATAAAATAGTGTTAACACAGTCATAGAATATAATTAGAAATCGTATAGTTAGCATTCATGATGATACTGACCTATGGCCTTTTAAAATTATCATTTTAAGAAAACTTTGAAATTCAATTAAAAACTGGTTTTTCTTTACTCATTTATTTCTATCAACTCTGTTGTATGGACATGTTCTAAGAGGCAGTCAAGGCATAATAGGCAGCAATAAAGATCATGCTGAGCCAGCTAGATATTCAAGATTTCCTTTGCCTGTAGTTCCCACTCAGTGGTACAGAACACCTAAACATTAGGGAAAAAATCCTGACAGTAAGAGCTGTTCAGCAGTGGAATACACTGCCTCGGAGTGTGGTGGAGTCTTCTTTGGGGTTTTTTAAACAGAGGCTGGATGGTCATCTGTCGTGAATGCTTTGATTGTTGAGGGTGTTTTAGACACACATGAAACTTAAGCTGGGGTTAGACATGGGTAAAACATGGGATTCCCTTTCTCACGTTTTCTTCATGAGGCAGAGGTAGCACCTGAAAATTGAGAGGCAAGCAGAAAATATTTAATCCAGGGGAGAGCAACTTGCAATCCTTGGATGTAGTTGCACCACAACCCTATCAGCTCTAGCCAGCATAGCAAGACGTGAGGCATGATGGAAGATGCAGCCCAATGACATCTAGAAGACCACAAGT
Source organism: Gambelia wislizenii (assembly GCA_030847615.1). Taxonomy (NCBI): domain Eukaryota; kingdom Metazoa; phylum Chordata; class Lepidosauria; order Squamata; family Crotaphytidae; genus Gambelia; species Gambelia wislizenii. The sequence continues at coordinate 220,855,504 of JAUMIR010000002.1, forward strand.
TGTCTCTGTCAGAATCCATTTCTGCCTGCCGGTTCTCCTACACCAATGCTGTTCACTCCAACCATTTCAAATCGTCTTCCTCTAGCCTGCCTCCAAAACTGGAAAGTAAATTTGTCTAGAAAATCAGGCTTGCGATCAGGGGAATCTGGGGTGTAACAATGCGGTTCAAAGATACGCCAGTCATGAAAGGTTAGGAACAGGCAGACACTTCTTGTCCTGACCTTGTGCAAACTGGATTGCCTTTATGTAGCCAAACAACAGATGGGCAATAGTGCTAGTCACATACCACAAAATGTTAATTGGCACACTGTGTTGTAAAAAACATATATTACACTTAATTGCCTAAGACAGGCCACATAATACATAAAAGTTATACCAACCATAAGCTATAAAGACATACAACCATTGCTGTTGTGCGTCTTCAAGTAATTTCCGACTTATGGTGACCCTATCACAGGGTTTTCTTGGCAAGATTTGTTCAGAGAGGGTTTGCCATTGGCTTCCTGAGGCTAGAGTGTGACTTGTCCAAGGTCACCCAGTGGGTTTCCATGGCTGAGCAAGGGCTCATATGATGGTCTCCAGAATCAGTCCCACGCTCAAACCACTACACCACACTGGCTCTTACTCATACAACAACAGCTCAGTGTAAATGCTATCAAGTAAAAATGAACAGAAAAATCTGCACAATAGTAACAGAGGGCAAACACTGTCTCTCTCTGGCTTTTCTTTTGCAAACGAAGATTCAGGAAGGACTCATCCCACGCTTTCTGCAAGTGCGCTGATGACTAAAAAGGCCAATCTGAGATAAACAAGTCTGGTTGCAGAAAGCACAGCAGAAGGTCTCCTTGGGTGATGTTTCTGGGTTGTGATTCTTTCTGTGTTGTCGTTTCTCTTCAAGACTTGTTCGGCCTGAATTCTCAAATAAGGCTGCAGCATTGTGGATAGTGCGTCTCCATGCCTCCCGATGTGAGGCCAGGGCGGACCATTGTTGGTGATCAATTTGGCCGAGCCTGAGATGTTGTTTCAGGGAGTCCTTGTGTTGCTTTTTTGGAGCACCCCTCTTATACTGACCCATGGTGAGTTCACCGTAGAGTACTATTTTTGGGAGGCGATGGTTCTCCATCTTAGAAACGTGCCCTGCCCAGCGCAGCTGTGTTCTCAATATCATGGCCTCAATGCTGGTGATCCCTGCTTGCTCAAGGACAGCAACATTTGTCACATAGTCAGTCCAGTGTATATTTAGGATTGTGCGTATACAGCACTGATGAAAGCGTTCGAGGAGTCATAAGTGGTGGCGATGTTTCAGACGCGTAAAGGAGAATAGACAGTACAATGGCTCTATACACACTGATTTTTGTGCTTTGCCTCAGGTGAAAAACAACACAGCAGATACTTGAATACTATAGATTGTGCTACTATTGTATGCCTTTATGCTGTCTGTTCAATGTCCAATCCATTGTAATATATGTATTTAATAATAATAATAATATTTTATTTATATCCCGCCCCTCTGCAACGCAATCGGGGCGGCTTACAATATAAAAACCCCATACTCACAATACCCTAGCCCACCCGCCCCTTGAAATAATATTAAATTACGAAGGATTAAAAACATGCATTAATTAAAATATATATATAACTTAGAAGAAAGAAAAAATTAAAACATACAATCATAGCCTAGAAAAGGCAGCTGAGTCTTGGGCCGGGATAATTATTCAGGAAAGGCCTGCCGGAAAAGATCCGTCTTGACAGCTTTTTTAAAGCTGTCTAAGGTGGTAATAAGATGGATCTCGTCTGGCACGCCATTCCATAATCTGGGAGCAGCAGCAGAGAAGGCCCTCTGGGAGGTCACCGACAGCCTTGTTTTCATAGGCTGTAATAGATTCCTCCCAGAGGACCGAAGTGTGCGGGGAGGGTCGTACGGAAGGAGGCGGTCCCAGAGGTAAGTTGGACCCAAGCCATGTAGGGCTTTAAAGGTCATAACCAACACCTTGTACTGTGCCCGGAAACTAATAGGCAGCCAGTGGAGAACTTTTAGCACCGGTGTTATATGCTCTCTTCTGGAAATGCCAGAAATCAACCTGGCTGCCATGTTCTGGACTAGTTGAAGTTTCTGAGTCAAGCACAAGGGTAGCCCCATGTAGAGCGCATTACAGAAATCCAGACGGGAGGTTACCAGTGCATGTACCACAGTTTCGAGGTCCCTAGTTTCCAGGAAAGGGCGCAGCTGGCGTACCAGCCGAAGTTGATAACAGGCACTCCTGACCGTCGCATTAACCTGATTAGTCATCTGGAGCGACGGGTCCAGGAGCACCCCCAGACTGCGAACACAATCCTTGGAGGAGAGTGTAGTTCCATCCAGGATTGGAGTTTGTATTCCCAGACCTGGTTTTGGGCCTGTAACTGTTAGTACCTCCGTTTTGTCTGGATTCAGTCTCAATTTGTTTTTCCTCATCCAGTCCATTACTGCTTTAAGACAATCATTGAGAGGAGAGACGCCATCTGAAGTCGAAGCCGATGACCGAGACATGGAGAAGTATATCTGGGTGTCATCCGCATACTGATGACACCGCATTCCATGCCTCCGAATGACCTCTCCCAGCGGCTTCATATAGATCTTAAATAGCATCGGGGACAGGATGGCACCCTGAGGAACGCCACAGTTAAGCTTTATTCTAGTAGAGCAACTGTCCCCAAGCCTCACCCTCTGGGATCTGCCCGAGAGGAAGGAACGGAACCACTGCAAAGCAGTGCCTCCAATTCCTAACCCCCTCAGGCGATCCAGGAGGATGGAATGATCTATTGTATCAAAGGCCGCTGAGAGGTCCAAGAGCACCAACAGGGTCACACTACCCCTGTTGATCCCCAAGCGGAGGTCATCAGCCAGAGCAACCATGGCAGTCTTCACTCCATAACCCGTCCTAAAGCCAGTTTGAAATGGATCTAGATAATCGGTTTCATCCAAGACAGCTTGGAGTTGGGAAGCGACCGCCCTCTCAATCACTTTGCTTAGAAAAGGCAGCAAAGAGACTGGCCTATAGTTGTTCCTGTCCAAGGGGTCCAGGGAAGGCTTTTTCAGGAGCGGCTTAACCACCGCTTCCTTCAGACAAGGTGGAAGGGACCCCTTCCTGAAGGACGCATTGATAATATCCCTAAGGAGTACTCTCGATGTGTCACCCCCTTGGGTGGCCAGCCATTTTATGTCACTGTGCATGCTGATGATCATTTGGTGGCATGTGGACTGCCTTTATGCCCGCTTAATTCTCTTGTGCCAACTGATCTCACAAATCAGCTGGCAGAGAGATCTGTTGGTATGACTACTCTGGCAGCTGAGATCAGCCAGCAAAAGAGCCAAAAGGTGGGTGGGGAAGGAACAGAGCAAGAGGAACTGAGTTATGCCAGATCCAAATCTCCCGCAGGCAGGGACACAGGCACGGCCACTATGTCACCACAAAGTTTGGCCAGGGTAGTCCCAAGTAATTTATAACATTGCTAGGTTAAGGAAGGTTTGGATTCAATACAGAGCTTCAGCTGGTCTAGTGTCAGCACAGCCAGCCCTCTCAGTTTTAAGAAGGCTCTAATTCAATTTCTGAGGTCCATAGGCTATTTTAGGCAGATATAAATTATTAATACCCAAACAAATACTGGCAAACAGGAAAAAAAACTTGAAAGAATCGTGGGAATTGCAGTATGAAACAATACAGGGATGGGGCAGTCTTGTGCTGCAGTGCTTTTCTAACTTAAGCTCACCATGTGAGCCTGCCAGTACATCTGGCATTGGCTGGTCCCTAATGTTCACATCCATGGGAAGAATTGGTGGCCACTGCCACAACTGCTTGTCTGTTGGAAGCTTCACCCCCATCTTATCTTGGTGTATAGAGCTTGGGCTCTTGCTAAGGTAATGTGTAATTCTTCCTTTATCTTTCAGTTTAACTAACAGGGTTTCACTCAAGGAATCCTTGCAATTGTAATTTGGTGAAGATGCTAAGAATTCACTGTTAAAGATCTTGTTGTTGTGTGCCTTCAAATTGTTTCAGACTTATGGTGACCCTAAGGCAAACCTATCACTGTGTTTTCTTGGCAACATGCCTGTTGGGACACAAAAGTGTAAGGCATGCTAAGTTGCAAAAGGCTTTTTGCAGGAGCGCTACACCAATTTTGACAAAACCTTTTCGCCCACAGCAAAACCAGAAAGTCTTAGATTAGTGTTAGCTGTAGCAGCCAAGAGACAGATGGTTGTGCAACACTTTGACTTTGAAACAGCATACCTGAATGCTGATCTTGAAGAGACGGTGTTCATGGAACAGGCCCCAGGGTATGACAGTGCAGGTGAGAGCAAGGTATACTTGTGCAAAGTGCTCTATCTCTTGAAACAAAGCACACATTGCTGGAACAAGTGCATACACCAAGTTTTGGTGTCACTAGGTTACACAAGGAGCGTCGCAGATTCCTGTGTGTACACCAAAGGGGCAGGTGATAGTGCTGTCATGCTAGGTATCTATGTGGACGATCCTTTGTGTGGCAGCAACGAGTGCCAGTGATGTCAAGAAAGTGCAGGTGGAGTTAGAAAGCCAGTTCAAGTTAAAGGATTTAGGCAGCCTGAGATGTTATCTAGGAGTAGAGGTAGAAAGAACCGGTCTTGCAGAATTTTTCCAAAGTCAGAAGAAGAAAATTGACAGTCTTGTGGCCAACTGTGGGCTTAGTGAGGCAAAAGTGGTCAGGACACCCATGACCACTGATTTTGTGAACTTATAGAATCATAGAATCATAGAATTGCAGAGTTGGAAGAGACCACGAGGGCCATCCAGTCCAACCCCCCTGCCACGCAGGAAATCACAATCAAAGCATCCCCGACAGATGGCCATCCAGCCTCTGTTTAAAGACCTCCAAGGAAGGAGACCCCACCACGCTCCAAGGGAGTGCGTTCCACTGCCGAACAGCTCTTACTGTCAAAAAGTTCCTCCACATGTTGAGGTGAAATCTCTGTTCCTGGAGCTTGCACCCATTGCTCCGTGTTCCAGTCTCTGGAGCAGCAGAAAACAAGCCTGCTCCATCCTCAGCGTGACATCCCTTCAAATACTTAAACAGGGCTATCATATCGCCTCTAAACCGTCTTTTTTCCAGGCTAAACATACCCAGCTCCCTAAGTCTCTCCTCATAAGGCATTGTTTCCAGACCTTTCACCATTTTAGTTGCCCTTCTCTGGACACGCTCCAATTTGTCAATATCCTTTCTGAATTGTGGTGCCCAGAACTGGACACAGTATTCTAAGTGAGGTCTGACCAAGGCAGAATAGAGTGGCACTATTACTTCCCTTGATCTAGACACTATACTTCTATTGATACAGCCCAAAATTGCATTGGCCTTTTTAGCTGCCGCATCACACTGTTGGCTCATGTTCAACTTGTGGTCTACTAGGACTCCTAGATCCCTTTCGCACGTAGTCTCATTCAGCCAGGTCTCTCCCATCCTATATTTATGCATTTCATTTTTCCGCCCTAAATGCAGTACTTTACATTTCTCCGTATTGAATTTCATTTTGTTAGCTTTGGCCCAGCTCTCCAGTCTATCCAGGTCATTCTGAATTTTGATCCTGTCCTCTAGGGTATTAGCTACTCCTCCCAATTTGGTGTCATCTGCAAATTTGATAAGTATGCCCCTAATTCCCTCATCTAAGTCATTGATAAAGATGTTGAATAGCACTGGGCCCAGGACAGAACCCTGTGGCACCCCACTGGTCACATCTTTCCACGACGAAGAGGAGCCACTGCTGAGCATCCTTTGGGTTCGGCCGGTCAACCAATTACAAATCCATTGAACAGTTAACTTGTCTAGCCCACATTCTACAAGCTTGTTTGCAAGAATGCAGAACAGGATTTTGAGAGGCCAGACCTGTACCACTCAGTGGTAGACAGTCTGTTCATGGCAAACAACATAAAGCCTGACATCAGTTTTGCAGTTGGGGTGCTCAGCAGAAGAGTCTCCAAGCCAAGGAGGGCGGATTGGGAAGCCCTGAAGAGGATAGTTACATTTCTCAAGGGGACCAGGGATATGCGTTTGAAGCTGGCAGAAAGTCAGGTGACCCTGGAGTGCTATGTGGACAGCTCTTTTGCTGCCAAGACTTCAGACAAGAAGTCAGTGACTGGGTTGGTGGTCAGGTATGCAGAGAGCCCCATAGTGTGGAGATCAAGAAAGCAGAACTGTGTGGCCATTAGTACCACTGAAGCTGAATTCGCAGCCTTGTCTGAGATGACAAGTGAGGTACAATGGGTAAGGCAGATGCTTGCAGACCTTGGGGAGCTGTGCCAAATGCCTGTTGGGGTACACGAGGACTCACAAGCCTGCATAGCTATGGCAGAAGCAGAAAATCTGAAATTCAGTACAAAGTACATTGTGGTACACTAACAAAACATGAGGCAGTTAATACAAGAAGGTATCTTGTGTCTGAAGTACTGTCCATCTGAGGACAATGTTGCAGACCTGCTCACAAAAGCCCTTCCAGGAGGAAGCCATGAGGAGTTGGCAAAGAGGCTGGGCCTTGTCACTAGCGTTTAAAGTGAAAGGTGTCAAAAGGGAAGGTCAACTGACAGATGATTGATGTCCAACAAGGTATGTTAATGATGTTATGCTGTGATGATAACGTGTCCTGCGCAGCAGTTTGACCATTTTGGAGGGGATTGTCAGGAGTTAGAGACTGAACTCCATTATAAAATGGCCGAACAACTGCAGAACCATGCTGAGTCATAATGGCTGACACCATGAACACCAAGTCATGTCTAGTCAGGCCACTACAGGGCAATGTCCTGTAGCTATATATATATAAGTGAGCTAGTCCAAAGCTCACTCTCTTCTTGTGAATGCTGAGGCCTGGTGAAGCAGTTTCTCCCTGAATTGTAAATATTTGTATATATTGCAACTGTTTGAGTTTGAAGATAAACGTGCCTCCTGCTTATTTGGACATCAAGCACTCTGTGTGTGAGTATTCTTGGGAATGGGTTGCTACTAAGTCTGCTGAGATAGTTTTTGGCTTCTGCCGGGGATTGAGTGTCCTATCATCCCCTGACATTGCCCAGGGTCACTCAGTGGATTTCATGGCTGAGCGAGGTTTTGAACCCTGGTCTTCAGAGTCCTAGTCCAGTGCTCAAACCACTACACCTTGCTAGTTCTCAAAGTGCCCCCCCCTTTTCTCAGAACTACACTTTACAGTGTAGACTCTGTGGAAAGGGAATGACTGCTAAATACAATGCTGTGGGCCTCGTGTCCAAACGCCAATATTTTATTAACTGTACAAGCCAATGGCAACAAGGCAACAGTCAAAGAAAACAGAAACAATATAGAATCAAGATTTTAAAAACTAACACGTGACTGTAAGCCCTCAAATCTAATTACAAAAAATTAAAAACAAATATAGTATGTGAGGGGAGAAAAGCCAAGTGAATAACCTCGTTAAAAAAATATTGTTTTTAGAATCATCCAAAAAAAAAAAAAAGTTGCCACTCACCTAGTAATTCTGCTGTCTTAGAAACACTTAGTAGGTAATTTTAAATATAAACGATGCCAAGGATGCAGTAGTTTAAAGTTAGAGCTAACTAATTAGATCCAAGAGTAGCCAAAGAGTGCAAAGAGCAGAAAAGAAAAAGAAAAAAAAGCAAACTATGTGAATAGTTGTCTGTCATACATAGCTTTGCCAGTACTCATTTACTTCCTGTTTAAGATCTTTGCAAACTTATTGTCTACCCAGATGTCAGCCACACTGAGTTCAGTGGGACTTACTCCCAGGTAAGTGTGTAGGATCACAGTGTTAGTTATTTCCTGAAATCTTTGAGCAGAGAATGTCAAGCTTAAAGGCCAGAACATGAAAACTAAAAAGAAAACTTAAACTATTGTACATGGAAAAACCTGCCCTTTATGTGAGTGGACAAACACTTGACTTCTCAGAAACCCTATGGGACCACAAATGCCCAACATAGACTAGGCACTGTGTCATGAGTACATAATTTTCAATACGGGTTAGGAATGTGTTGCCCTTCAGATGTTGTTGGACTGCAACCCTCATCATCCCTTTCTGCTGGCTCTGCTGTCTAGGGGGGGCATTGTAGTTCTACCTGTATTCCCCATCTCTTGTCTACAAAGTTACTCAGAGCTTAGGAAAAAAAATAATAATTACAACTCCCAGAATCTCTAGAAATCCAAAAATAAACCTTTACAAGTTCTGGTACATAGAACTCCTGGCTTAAACAAACTATACAGCAAATCACCACAGCAGGTAAACTAGACAGTTGTGCCCTCAGTCTGCCCTCCCTCCTGGCACCAGTGGGTCCACTGCCATGTCTACATGATCTTTGAGAACACCCTCTCTACCTCACAGCTCTGACAGGGTGTGTTTCTCCCCCATCTCCTCCTTCCCCTTCCTTTTAGGTCTTAGGTATCCATGATGATGCTACACCTGAAGAAATCAACAAGAGATACCGGGAACTGGTAAAGCTTTGGCATCCAGATCACAATCTGCACCAAGTGGCAGAAGCAGAAAGACGTTTTATTGAGGTGCAGGCTGCCTATGAGCTCCTCATGGAGATGAGGAAACCCAAAGCGACATGAAAGGACTTGAGAACTCTATTGTCCCAATACATTTGGGGACCAAAGCATAACTTTTGAAGCTGTCATGCTCAGAGTGCAAGTGGGCCTTCCTTGGAGACAACAATACCTGTTTAGCTGCTCCCTGGAGGATCTGGGGAACTGCCGCCCAATAAAGTAAATTTTACAAGTTCCATCTGGAAGATAGAGGAGACACATGCTTTAATAGGCCATTCCATTTGTTCATATACTGAATGGCTTATAGAATCTCCTGCTGTTTTTCAGGCCTTCTGGTTCTCTGGTGTCAAGGATGAAGTAATTTAAAGAGAACCGGGCCTTCTAGTTCTCTGTACAGGTATCTGTTCTCTGGAGATCTTGTAACATTTTATAGGGTAGCATAGACCTTCTCTTTGCCTTTCTCTTCAGGTTGCCCATCTTTTCACACAGGCAAATAATGAGTGCTGACAATTTTTGTTTTTCTATAGGGAGTATTTGTTCTGAAGAGTAGGGGCTACTTAAAAAAAAAACTGTTAACTATTTTTTACTTCAGTCAGAAACCTGTAAAAGAGAAACTAGGCAAATTCTCCAAAAGTACTAAATTATCCTAGGCCCGTCTATACAAGGGGGGAAAAACGTAGTGCCCCGCAGTAATATCAAGTTGCAGCAGCTGCAACTTACCTTAATGGTGTTTCTGCCCCCAGCAGTCCCCACAAGCTTCGCATCTAAAGTGACAGCCGTCCTCCTACCTTTCCCAATCCCCATGGCAGCAGCGGTGGTGGGGGACGGGACCAGGGATGGGGGAGAGGATGACAACTGCCCTCCTCCCTTCCCCAATTGCTCACTAAGACCAAGAAAATGGAGGCTGCGGGGGCTTACCCTGTTAGCAAGGCCTGCCCCCCACGCTTGTCCAGCCAATCTGGGTCACGCTCCTATCATATTACTGACCTAACAAGGATGTGTGTGCCCCCTCTTGCTGTTTTGTGCCCCCTCCTTCTGATATGGTATAATGGTGCTGATTCCTATTAAGGCAGGTTGGGCTTCTCCTCAAATTCAACGAAGAGTATTTTCACTGTTTAGACAGCCCCCCAGTGAATTGATTCAACTAAGTGTCATTTTTGTGGGGAATGGAATTATTACTAAAAATGTAGTTAGGATCTACGCATTTAACACCCTTGATTTGAACTTATAGCAGTTTTTAAGGTTTTAATTAATGTTTAGTTTCTATTAACTCGTACTATTGACTTATTATGATAACTGTTTTAGCAGTATTTCTAAGCCACCTTGAACGAGTTTATACTGAAAAAGTCAGATGCACATTTCTTAAATAAATAAGCAGTTGTTCCTGGGGTTGTGGTTTAGTACGCCGTCTGATGGGATAACATGACTCATTGGAAAAGCCACTAATGCTGGGAAAGGTTGGAGGCAATAGGAAAAGTAGAAGACCATATTACAGACAGACTGACTCAATAAAGGAAGCTACAGCCCTGAATTTGCAAAACCTGAGCCAGGTTGTTAATAACAGGATCTCTTGAAGGTCTCTCATTCATAGTGTCATCATCAGTTGAAGCACATAACATGTTGCTGTGCAAACTTGCTACAAAGTAAGTCTCACTGAGTCTAGTGGGGCTTTCTTCTAAATAACTGCAGAGGATTACATCTTGGGCTCTTGCATGCTTCAGTTATACTCTCACTAAAACCAATTGTTCTATAAGTCGTATTTGGATATGTCTCTTTGTGTGTGTGTTAAGCATTTTACCAATACAGTAGTGCTAAAATACACCCCAGAGTGTGTCTGGTAGATCAACATGATTAAATCTATTATTTCCGGTTTCCTTCTTTCCCATAAAAAATATTCCTATTACCCCAATTTAAGGAAATTACAAATTTCTACTGCACCTTGTTTTATGCCACAGAGACTATGCAATAATCTTAGCAGACGTCAAACATCCGCTACTAAGCCTCCCTTTACCAGCACAATAATGGAATTCTTCCCCCCTGCTCATTGGCTGAGTCGTCTGGAAAACCTCCTAAATTATTACAGTATTTAGCTCACCCTTTAATGGTCTTCAGCATGGTGTCAATAAGGGGCCCAAGCCTGGAGCAAACTTTCCATTCTAGCTCGCTGCTTCTGCCATCAGGGGTAATCTAACATGTGCCATGGAGCTAAGCCAAACGATTGCTCCAAATCCATAAGACCCTGAGGAGCTAATAGGGGTGATAAGCGACTACTATCTCTGTTGCTCTGACAGTGCATAGGGCAGCAGAAGTCCAGGGGAAAAGTGAGTGATTGGTAGAGTTTGCATACTACAGAGCCCCTAGCAGGTGTCCTACCATATCACCTTCTGACTCTGATTCTGTTGGAGTGCAGTGGTGATAAATTTTGGTGAAAAACAGAGATGCATTTTAGGGGAAGTGCAAAGGACATGGTTTTTGTGTGTGTGTGTGTGAAAAACACTTACAAAGCCCACTAGGCGTCGCTATCAAGCTACTGAAATGCAGAGAGGAAATGAATGAATGGGTCTTCTGTTGGAAACAAAATCTCCTGAGGAAAGAAAAATGATCCTAAGCAGAAGCTTGCAGACAGAAAATTCGTGTGGAGGGTTGTTTGTAAGTTTTAGAAAAGCAACAGCAGAGTAAGTGCTGGGGCCAAAAACGACCATAGGTTCTTGGCGCTAGACACAGATCCAGGTCACGTAGGAGACTGGTGGATTGCCGCAAAGATAAAAAGATCTTGTGCAAATTTGGATTCTGAGTTAAAACTGGGGAGTTGTCTAAACAGTAAAAAAAAAAAAAAAAACCTCTTGGAATTTGCTGGGAATCCTACCTGTCTAAATGGCTTCCTACACCTATCCACACTATTTGGAAGGAGAGGGACCCAAAATGGCAAAAACAACGCACAGCTTTTCCTGTACTTTTAAAAAAACCATGAGGGGGTGCACATTCCTGCTTGTTAGGACAATAGAATGACAAGCAATTCAAAGGGAAGCACAAAGCTGATTGGCCGGGCAACAGTGGGGGCAGGGCTTGCTAACAGGGCAAGCCCCTGCTGCTGCCATGTTGGATTTTCGCCTTAGCGATCGCTTGCTAAGGCAATAAAATGGGATGGTTATTTTTTTGTTTTGCTTTCCTGTAAAATCGGGAAATCACTATATCGCTCCAGCACACCTTGGACAACTTTAAAAAAAAATCAGGGGTGGCGAAGAACTAACACAAGTAAATTACTTGCGCCCACCATCTGGAATGTGAGGCTTATGTGGGCTTCTGAGGCCAAAAAACAAACAAACAAACATTAAGACATGTTGCTGCTGCTGCAAGATGCCATTACTATGAGGTACTCTGTTTTTCCCCCCTCGTGTAGATGGGCCCCTGGGATTCCTCAAAGAACCTGAGAGATTATTACAGATTATATTTGGAAAAACATATACTCTTAGGAAGATGGTCTTGAGCATGTGCCGAGTGCCTTTGCCTGTGTATGTGTGCCTTCAAGCCACCTGTTAACTTATGGCGACCCCATAAATTTCATAGGGTTTTCTTAGGCAAGGAATACTCAGAGGTGGTTTTGCCAGTTCCTTCCTCTGCAATGTAGTCTACAGCACCTGATATTGACTGGCGGTTTCTTACCCAAGTACTTTACTGTACTAACCAGGGCTGACCCTGCTTACCATGCAAAATCAGACTAGACCTGGTGCCTTTAGGGCATTTAGGCCCAACCACTGTATAATTAGCATACAGTTGTCCCTCCGTATCCACGGATTTAAGTACAGTATTCACGGCTTGCAAATATACTTTAAAAAATAATAATCCAAAAAGCAAACCTTGATTTGCCATCTAATATAAGGGACACCATTTACAAAAGAGTCTGGAGTAATAAACACCTGAGGTGAAGCACAAAAATCAGTGTATATAATAGAGCCATTGTACTGTCTATTCTCCTTTATGGGTCTGAAACGTGGGTCACCTATCGCCAACACTTACGGCACGTTTCTAGGATCGAGGACCATCATGTCCCCAAAATAGTACTCTACAGTGAACTCGCCATGGGTCAGCGTAAGAGGGGCGCTCCAAAAAAGTGATCCAAGGACTCCCTGAAGCAACATCTCAGGCTCGGCCAAATTGATCACCAACAATGGTCCGCCATGGCCTCACATTGGGAGGCATGAGACGCAGTATCCACAATGCTGCAGCCTTATTTGAGAACTCACACCGAACAAGTCTTGAAGAGAAATGACAACGCAGAAAGAATCACAACCCAGAAACATCACCCAAGGAGACCTTCTGCTGTGCTTTCTGCAACTGGACTTGTTTATCTCGGATTGGCCCTTTCAGTCAGTCATCAGCGCACTTGCAGAAAGCTCTGCGTTTGTGAAGAAAAGCCAGAGAGAGAGAGAGAGAGAGCATATAATGGGATTTGAGTATTCACAGATTTGGTATCCACGGGGGTTCTGGAGCCAAACCCCAGTGAATATGAAGGGACAACTTTACTTGTAGACTGGGGCACTGGTGACGGTGCTTTGAATCCACAACCATAGACAGGCTATGAAAAGAGGCACCTTAAAAAAAAAAATATGAACCTCTGCACATTTGTGTGATGCTGAGAAGTTGCTAGCAGCTGGAGGAATTTTGATTGCTAAACAGAGTGGCTGTTTCCTTGTTCTGGTATCGCTCCTGGTTCTTCAAAAATGCCCAACAGGCAGAAGTCCACCATCTCCTGGCACAGAAACACAGTGGTGGGGAAAACTTGGTTTTATCTGTTGAACTGCTACCTGTTATGATGATGTTAAAAGGGCAGAAACAAGGGTCAAATCCACACTATACAAATTATCCAGTTTCAAACTGGATTATTTGCCATGGCTTTCATATGGAATCCTGGGATTTGTAGTTTGGTGAGCCCCTAGCACACTGGCAGAGAAGGCCAAAGACCTTGTAAAACTACAAATCCCAGGATTCAATGGGAAGGAGCCTGGGCAAATTATCTATTTCAAACTGGTTTGTGTAGTGTGGATTTGGCCAAGATTGAGGTCCAGTCCGTTGGTCCCTCTTGTTAAAGTTACCGCCAACAGAGATAAATCTTTCATTTGGACAATAATTGGCAAATTTCACTTATACAGTACCTAAAGGTTTTTCCCTGAAACAACACTGGTTTCTGAAAACCTACAGAAAACGCCTCCTGTATAATAAGAAAACCCCAACCCTGGCTGCTCTCGCCTATTCTGCTCTCGGCTGTTTCCGGAAGGACTTCGGGTATTTTCGCTTTGCTTCGGGATGCCTCTGTTTCCATTCCCCCGGGCGGTGATGCGGGGGGAGAGTGGGGGGCAGAATTTGAGAGCGAGTGAGCGATTGTTCCTAGGCGCGTCATTATTGGATACCCGCAGTTTCTAGCCCCGCTCTGCGCCCCGGGATTGGCTCGACTTCCCACAGCGTTGCCGATTGGCTTGCCGTGGTCATGGTTTAGCAGCTAAAAGCGCCCTCTTACATTTTATGTGATTGGCCACTTGTAACGCCGAGGCCGATTGGGTAGCAAAAGCAAAGGGCTTCAAGGGTGGCTAGAGCGGTTCCGTTGTTCTCGAGGTGGAGGGGAGGTGGTTGGTTGGTTGGACAGGAGGGGGGAGAGGAGGGAACTCGTTGCTCCTATTGGCCGGCGTTCTGCCTTAGCCAGAGACCGTCCCCATTGGCTGGAGGACAGAAAGGGGGCTCCCTCGGCACGGTTGGCTGCGGGGCTCGTGCACCCTCGGTCGCTGTCTCGTGCGTGTGTGTGTGCGCGCGCGCGGGGGGGGCTGGTGGGCGGGGCGCATTTCCTCGGAGCTTTGCGGCGGCTGCGGCCTGAGGTAAATTAAAGGGGGGCGGCGGAGAGGAGGCATCGGTTGTGGCGGTACGTCGGCAGGGATGGCGGGTGGAGGGAGGCGGGTGGTCGAGGTAGTAAAAACAGTTTCGGCGGTAGAAACACGGAGGGGGAAAGAGGTGTGAGGGATGGAGAAGGCGAGGGACGGGGTTGGAGGCTGAGGGGCGGACGAATCGCCTCTCTCGGGCGAGTGCGGGGAGGGGGCGGCGGACAGGCCGGGAAGCAGCCTCTTGAGGGGGGCCGGTGGAGGTGGGAGCAAGAGGGGGCTCCGTTCGTGTCACATCTCTTCTGAACCCTACAACACGTGAAGCAAGGAGTGCCTAGAACAGGGTTTCTCAACCAGGGTTCCCCAAGAGGTTGCTAAGGGTTCCGCCAGGTATTGAGATGGGGAGGGGATAAACATATTTTTTAAAACTGTAGAGATAATGGTTTTTAGGCAGACCTGAAAATGGTTTCAAGGGTTCCCCGGGGTGAAAAGGCTGAGAGAGGCTGGCTGAGAAAGAGGCACCAAGGGTGTCCGGGGTGCACCCCCTCCCGCCGTTGAATGAGTCCCTTGTCCCCCTCCTCACCTCAAGTCAGTGACTTCGAGGAGGAGGAGGGGGGGCGGGTTATGGGAGCCTCCTCCTGCCTGCCAACCCACCCACTGAGCCCCGAAGCGAAACACGGGCGGATATAGGGATGATGGAGGGAGATGGAAGGCGACCTACTGTGACAATAGCCAGCCGGAAAGCTGCACGGGAAGAGAGAAAGAAAGGAGAGCCCCGCCAAGGCTGTGGGTGCTTTTGCGCCAACAGTGAGTGATACATAAGGGTTGGGTTGCGGTGCTTGGACGACTCCTGGCTGCTTGTTCGAGCCGCCGCCGTTGGAGGAGGTGTTGAAAATGGCCTTCTTTCTGAGAGAGGAACAGCCCCAGTTCTTCCCTTTGAGGTGCCAGGGCATAGAGTACAGAAGGGAGTATTTCACGGCTGGAGTGAAATGCCTCTCCTGTTCTGTAATGGTAGGCAGGAAGGTTCACTCCTAAGTGTCATGGAAGTGATTGGAAGGTGATAACGGGAGGGAAACACCCCCGCCGGGAGGGGGAAGCAGACAGCCTAGGCTCAACAGTGGGGTAGGACAGTGGAATAGGCTGCCTGGGAGGATCTCCTCTCTGGTGGCCTTTAAACCAAACTTGGATGGCCCATCTTTAAGGAGTACTTTGGTTGTGTATTCCTTCATGACGGGATTGGTCTAGATGGCCTTGATGGACCCCTTTGCAATTCTACAAATCTAGGTAGAAAGGGCAAGGGAGGGTTCCTAATGATGGAGGGTAAAGTCAAGAGAGAACTGGAGGTCTTATTTTGAACACATAGTGACTAATCCTGTGATACTCTCTCTGCTTACCTTGACTATACAGTAATTCATGGTTGGTTATGCTACCAAGTGATCAGTTTATGACAAGACCAGATTTTAAATCTGCAAATCTACTTCCTCATTTTTTTCTTCACTGTTTACAGATGTAAGACATGGTCTGAAAGGGCAGACTTGAGTGGTGACTTCTGTGTTAGATTCGGATTGGGGACTGGATTCACAGTCTATTCCTTAAAGTTTTGATAATTAGTAATCTACCTGATAGGGCAATCGGCTTGCAGCCTGATCCATGTTCATAGTAAGTTCCATTGATTTGAATGGAGTTTATTTCCATATTAGTTTACTTAGAAGTGCAGTCTTAAAAACACAAGTATTATGCTACACAATTAAAGTGTTGTGTTAATACTGTAATGCTAAAATCTGAAATTCTAACCTTCAAATATGGTTGATCATTTCAGTATATTAGAAACTAATTGATGTTTAAATTAATTCACTGTGGGTTTAATACGAGGCTTATATTTCTATGCCATGTTTACAAAGAAAGCATGTATATCTTGTGATAAACATCTTGAACCTCATGGGTATTTGCTATCTGTAGCAAACCTAGTAACTTACGAAATGTGTGTTTGAGAATACAGTAATTGTAAGTTTCAAATTATGTACCTTGTAGAGAACTTCATGTATGTGATCAACAAGATTAAAATAGCTTGGTAAGGGACTCTTATACGCAAAAGCCAATTAGCCAGATGCTGCTACATAGTGTAGATGTTGTTCAGGGTTTAGCAGCGAAGAAACTCTTCCTTTGTTGGAGATCTCAGAATGAAAATTTTTTTTTTCTTACAGACAATAAACCTGTTGTCTAGCCTACAGGTTGTGCATAGTGATGACACGAATATTGCTTGTAGATTTAGTAGGAAATCTAGGCAAAACTCTTGATACTTGTGTATCTTTTAACCAACAGTAGAAACACACCCAAATAAGAATTTGCCTTCGGCTTTTAAAGAATTGTTTCAGATTTTTTGGTAAAACAATTAATCATTAAAGACCTAAGAACAATGACTTACAAATCTTACTTCATGTTGCAAATACTACTTTTCACTTAATCATAACAAAGGTGTTTGCCTTTCTCCCAAAGAAAGGCAAATCACTAAATGCTTCAAATGAGGCCTTTATTATCATTATTATTTTGAAGTAGCATGATTGGTAAGGCAGCAACCTATTGAAATAATCAGGTATGTTGTAAGGTAAGAATGGCCTATGGTAAATACCCTAAAGGCATCTTGGAAGCTAAGCAGGGCCAGCCCTTGTTAGTACTTGGATGGAAGACTGCCAGTGAATGCTGTAGGCTATATTTTGGTGTTGTAGACTAGATTTCAAAGGAAGGAACTGTAGGCTATATTTCAGAGGAAGGAACTGGCAAAACCACCTCTGAGTAGTCCTTGTCTAATGAAGCCCTATGGAATTCATGGGGTCGCCTTAAGTTGACAAGATTTTGTAGGGAAGGGTGAAGTCCCAAAAGCCTTTCTCTTCTAAATCAGTATTGAAATAATCTGACTAGTGGGTGGGATTTCTTCTTAGAAGTATGAAGAAACAACAGAGGGCTGGTTTATACCAGCCTGAAAAAACCAAATTGCTCCACAGTAACAGCAAATGCAGCAGCTGTGACTTGTCCTTATGGTCTTACAGCCCCCATAAACTTCCACATGCATACAGTAAAGATGGGGGTGAGTGATTTATGCTGCTGAACTTTAAAAAAACCTATTTCCATGATGCACGCAAGCGATATTTCACTTTTACAGAAAAAAAGAGAGAGAAAGATAACACAAATCTCCATTTTATCATCTTGGCGATCACTTGCTAAGGTGAAAATTCAACATGGCAGTGGGCACTTGCCCTGGTAGCAAGCCCCACCCCCTGCACTCATCCAGCCAATCATGTTTGTGCTTCCTCTTGTATGGGAAAGCAAATGGAATTGCTTGTCTCAACGAGTGGGATTGTGCATTCCCCACTGAGCTTTTTCAAAACTCTCAGAAAAGCTGCGAAGGCTTTCCTGGAGTAGTTTTTTCTGCTCCTCTTTCAAATACGGCACAGTGATGCGGGTTTCCATTAAGACGGATCGTATTCCCAGCAAATTCCATTAGGATTATTTTGACCGTTTAGACACTCCATATAGTTATCTATTTCTCTTTTGTTCTCCATATTTGGTTACACTTGTATCCTGTTCTTCATCCTACTTGTTAATTGCGACTGGCATGTATATAATGTCCTGACAGATGTGTAAGATCCAGACTGGTTGGTTTTCAGCAACAGAATTAAGTATTTTCAGATCATGAGTGTCAGTGAATGTTACCAACATAGAAGATCTATCCCAAAGATAAGTTTTATATTTAATTTAAGAGGCAGCACCAAAATAAATTCCATATTTAATTAGTGCTTTAACAAAAACCCAGTAAAATACTTCTTTGACCATTGGGTCCAGTAGGTTAGTTTCCTTCTTAATGTTGATTTATTATTTATTTTAAGTATTTCTGTATCACCTTCCAGTCCACAAGGTTCTCCTGAAGTGAAGAAAAATAACAATCAATTAAAATACAAAGATAAAAGCATTTTAAAACACATTAAAAACTTATTAAAAACTCATAAAAGCAGTCTAAAAACAATTCTAGAATCTAGTTTTGAAACAGTTAAAACCTCAATTTCAAACATTGAATGCCATGTGGAACAGCACTGTTTTGGCTACCTGCTGGAAGCTTAAGAGTGATGGGGCCAGTCTGACTTCCTTGGGTAGGCAGTTCCACAGTCAAGACACTACTACAAAGAAAGCCCTGTTACATGTACCCACCAACCTAATTTCACAAGATGTTGGGACATGCAACAGGACCTCCTCTGAAGATCTCAAATTTCTGATAGGCTCATATTGGAGAAGGCAGTCTTTCAGAAATCTTGGCATCAAGTTGTTTAGGGCTTTGTAGATCCACAACAACATCTTGAATTTTGCTCAGAAGTAAATTTGAAGCCAGTGTCATTCTTGCAGGACTGATGTTATATATCATTTAAATTGCGTAGCTGATAGTCCAGCTGCTGCATTATGCACTTGCTGCAGTTTCTGAACATTTTTGGGGGCAGTTCAACATAGAGCACACTATAGTAGTCTAATTGAGAGGTAACTAAGGCATGAACCACTGTGGCCAGATCTCCCTTCCCCAAGAAAAGATGCAGCTGGCACACTAGCCAAAATTGGGCAAAGATGCTCCGGGCCACTACAACATCCTGGCTTTTGAACAGCTGCTACAGCATCCTGGCTGGGTCCAAGAGCACCCCCAAGCTATGAACCTGATCTTTCAGAGGGAGAGCACTCCATCCAGAACAGGCTACAATCCCTGTCCCAGGTTGGTTTTCCTACTGACCAACAGCACGCCCATCTTGTTTGGATGAAGCTGCAGTCTGTTCACTTGCATCCAGTTCTTTACTGCATTCAGACATTTATTCAGTACTACTGAACTCTCCTTGGCATCAGTTGTTAAGGGGAGAGAGGTGGGTATCATCAGAATACTGATGACACCCAACCCTAAAGTTCCAGGTGACCTCTTCCAGCAGCTTTGTATATGTGTTGAAAAGCATAGGGGACAATATTGACCCCTGTGGAACCCCAAAAGGCTAAACAACAGTCCCCTCCAGCACTACTCTCTGGGGCCATTCAGCCAAAAAAGACCAGAAACACGGGCAAGCAATGCTCCCAAGTCCCATAGCAGCCAGATGATCGAGCATTTGCAACCTTCACCACCCAACTGGCTAGTCCTCCTCTGGCAGCTTTAATTAAGCAAGATGGGCATAGGCCTAACAGACAAGTGGTTGGCTTCACCTCTCCATGCAACTTGTCCATATCATCATGTTGAACAACCTTAAACTTATCTATCAAAACTGGATAAGTACATGTCTTAGTTACCTCCCCAGACTCTACCTTCAATGTGGAGTCCAAGTCAGAATGAATCAGAGTTATTTGCAAAGTATTTAGCAAATTTGTCTCAGCGTTTTACTGAGGGCTCCTCCTCAGCAATATGAGGTCTAGGATCTAATAGCCCTTTACCTATGCTGGCAATTCTAAACTTGAGGCCACCTTGAAGTTTTTTCCCAAGGGATGAAGTTCTCTACCAGAGATCAAATCTGTTGTATTTTACAAGAGTCAGCTACTTTTCTGGCTGCCATCTTCAGTCATACATAGAGGACAAAGCTGTCACCAGCTATCACCACCACCCCACCTCATGTTTCAAATGAATTCCTTTACTTTGGAAAATCATTATAAAGCTTTCTCTGTGTAGCTGTGCTGCTTTACTCTTGTGGAAATATTTTGAAATGTTACTTAAAGAATAGAAGAAGATAATAGAATAAGAAGATAATAGAATATATGGTATGTTTGTGTTTTTGCTGAGGATATGGATAGCTACACCTGCAGTAAGTGCAAATTGATAGCTCTGTTGGAAGAGAAGGTCTGGCAACTTGAGGCCTGTGTATCTACTCTTCAGCATATTAAAGATTGTGAAGTTTTCTTGGATAGAGCAGAGCATTCTGTTTTTGATGAGGAACACACAAGGAAAATCTCTGAGGAAGAGGACAGTTCCCAAACACAGGGAATAGATCTTTGGAGGAATGCAACACATAGAAGTAGAAAGACCAGGGATCATTCTGTGAGTTTGGAACTACAGAATCTATTCAAAGCTCTTTTCGTTATCAATGATGATGAGCAACAAGAGCAACAGTATCAGTCCTCAGAGAATGTGCAGGAGACCTTGGAAGATTCAGCACATGGAATGGCTCCTGCCAGTCTTCAGAGGAAATGTACAATGGTGGTAGGGGACTCCTTGCTGAGGGGTACAGAAGCAGTAGTTTGCAGGCCTTACAAGATGTCTCAAGAGGTGTGCTGTCATGGGGCATGTTAATGAGAGGCTAGCAAGACTCATCAAGCCCGTTGACCATTACAATTTGGTCCATGTGGCTACCAATGACACTGAAAGGCATAGCCTTCAGAATATCATAAGGAATTATGAGGCTCTGGGCAGGAAGCTGAAGGACCTTGATGCACAGGTCATTCCGTCTCTCCTCCCAGTTGAAGGACACAACCCAGAAAGGGAGAGAAGAGTAGTGGAGGCAAACAACTGGCTCCACAGATGATGCCAAAGGGAATGATTTGGCTTCTTGGACCATGGCTTGTGGTTTCATGAAGATAGACTTCTGGCAAGGGATGGGTTGCACCTTACAGCAATTGGCAGGAACATTTTTGCTAAGACTCTCAAAAATCTGATCAGGAAGGCTCTGAGTTATGTGGGCAAGGGAGACAGTATTCTTGAGGACAGGAGTTCAGCAAGTGCTGAAGATAATCCGACTGTTACAGGAGAGAACTGGGCAAATAATACAAGATCTCAATAGTGGGTGCGAAAAAAACTGTTAAATAAGCAGCTAGGGGGAATGACCCTGCGTCTTAGATGTCTCTACAGAGCATGGGAAATAAACAGAATGAACTTGAACTCTTAACACAGCAAAGAAAATATGATATAATAGGCATCACTGAAACCTGGTGGGTTGAGTCTTATGATTGGAATGTAGTAATAGAGGGGTATAACCTATTTTGGAGAAATAGACCAAACAGGAGGATATGTCATTTGTTTACACCTGTGAAGAGAGCCATGACTTAAATCTTGGAAGCCAGGTTGAGACCATCTGGGTAAAAATTAGGGGGCGGCGGGAAGAAACAACAGTGATATTATTTTTGGGGGAGTCTGCTATAGACCCTCAAGTCAGACTTAGCAGTTTGATGTTGCCTTCCTGGAACAGATGACCACACATTCAGAAATGAAAGATGTAGGAGTAATGTGGGATTTCAGCTGTTCTGGTATTTGTTGCAAGTCAGACTCTGCCAAGAATATAAGGTCCAACAAATTCTTACCCTGCACACAGTTTCATTATCCGTAGAAAAGGCAATAAGGGGATCAGCTATTTTAGATCTGATTCTAATCAACCGTGATGATCTGGTTAATGGGGTAGAAGTGGTAGGATCCTTAGATGGGAGTGACCTTGTTCTCCTAGAGTTTGTTATACAGTGGAAAGGGGAAGCCAAGCATAGTCAGACACGCATTCTAGACTCTATGAAAGCTGATTTCAGTAAATTTAAGAAAATACTGGGTGTGATCCTGTGGTCAGAAATGCTAAAATGGAAGGGACTTAATGATGTATGGGAGTTTTTTTTTAAGAGATATTGAAGGTACAGTTTCAAACAGTTCCAATGAAGAAGAAGAATGGGAAGTGTTTAACGAACAGAATGGATGTCTAAAGAACTTCCAACTGAGCTAAGATTTAAAAGTGGCATGTACGAGAAATTGAATAAAAGGAGAAATCACCAAACAGGAATTCAGATGAATAGCTAGCTTGTGTAGGAAGAAAGTCAGAAAATCAAAAGTGCAGAACAAGCTCCGGTTTGCTAGAGAGGCTAAAAAAATAGCTTTTCTGATTACATGCAGAGCAGAAGGAAAAACAAGGAAACGGTAGGGCTGCTGAATGGAGAAGATGGTGAAATGTCTTGGTCTTCTCCCCAAAGGAAAACAATGCTCTCAACCAGAGGGAAATGGAGCAGATTATGCAGTAGGGAAAATGCAGCACAGAATAGGTAAAGAGGTAGTGCAGGAATACCTGGCTACTCTAAATGAATTCAAGGCTCCAGGGCCAGATGAACTACATCCAAGAGTCCCCATGTCCCCATCTTCAAGAAGGAGGAAAAAGGACCCAAACAATTACTGCCCAGTCAGTCTGACATCATTATAGGAAAGATTCTGGAGCAGATCATCAGTCAGTCAGTCTGTAACCAGTTAGAAAGTAATGCCATAATTACTAAACGTCAACATGGGCTTCTCAAAAAGAAGTCATGCCAGACTTTTCCCTCTCCCTCTTTTTTAAAAAAAGTAATACCGTATTTATTGAGTTTTCAGTTTATAAAATACAACAAATGAAAATGTCAACATTGTTACAAATGACAGGCATGATCTAGGTTCTTAAATTAGGACTTCTTTCTAGCGTTTTGATGAGGAAATTGTACAATTAATTAGTGATTTGTTTGTTGTTTTCCATATACTGCATACAGCCGTTGAACAGGGTGAATATTTATAACAATATCATGCCGGTGCATCCAGTATATCCCTCCAAAGGTTCAAATGTGAAGGGGGAGGTTTTATAAAGCATGCTTGTGTATTTATGTAATCAATAA
Source organism: Gambelia wislizenii (assembly GCA_030847615.1). Taxonomy (NCBI): domain Eukaryota; kingdom Metazoa; phylum Chordata; class Lepidosauria; order Squamata; family Crotaphytidae; genus Gambelia; species Gambelia wislizenii. The sequence continues at coordinate 220,878,516 of JAUMIR010000002.1, forward strand.
AGTTAAATCATTTCTCATTAAAAGATTGTTTTGACTTATGACCTTGTTGCATGTTTACTTTATCAGTAAGTTTATCATAAAGCCATTGGTCCCACACTCTACGCCACCAATTTTCTATACTGACTTGTCCAGTCTTCCACACGGCAGCTATAGTGATTCTAGCTGCTGCCAGTAGGAAATTTATTAAGTGTCTATTTTTTATATTTTTGTTTTTGCCTGTGAAAATAGAAAGAAGTAAAAGTGCTGAGCAAAAGTGGACTGTTTGTTTCATAATGGAGGACACCAGATGTAAAATTTCCTGCCAAAAGGGCTTAACTTTGGGGCAGTCAAGCCACATGTGCCTATAAGCGCCCCGGTTATGGCAATTTCTCCAGTACGCAGAGGATATATTTTGTGTTTGGTATGATATTTGAACAGGGGTTAGATACCATTTGTGAACTGTTTTTAAAAAAGATTCTCTGGTTAGTGCAGATCTCAATTTCAATGGCAGTGCCAACCATACACTAGTCCATTCATTTTCTGAGAAGGACATTACAAGGTCCGTTTCCCTCACTTCTTTGAGGACATTATTCTGTGGGTATGTGGCTTCGTTTAAAATTCAGTATAATAATGAAGCTAGCCTTTTGATGTTACATTCCGTTGATACACACTTAGAGTCAAACACAGTTAAAGAGCATGGGATTTCCGCTGCATTGTTTGATTGGGCAGTAAATGAGGTTATTTGACAAGACTGGAGCCAGGTTAATGGGGATGGTGGTATATTACTTTGCAGGGCGTTATGTGACATTGCTTTTCCATCAAGAAAAGATCCCGGATTCTGTGAATGCCCTTTTCCTTCCATCCTCCATATTGACGAAATTTGTCTGGGCTTATGAATGAAGGATACATTAAGAATGTGCAGAGGGGTGATGGATCAGGAAAGACAATGGGTTTCCATCTGCACCAGATTTTGAGAGATGTGTGGTCCATGGATTATCTATATCCTTAATTTAAGAGTCTCTTAGTGATTTTTGGTAAAACAATCTACGTGGATTCTGTTTTCCCACTTATTTCCATATGGATCCAGTGGATGGCAAGGTTCTCAGATTATTTGGGTTATTTGACACAGTTGAAAGGCTGCGTAATAAAGTTGGAGGTTGGGTATGGCTAGCCCTCCTTGCTTTGTTGAAAGATATTGAACTGATTTTTTAAAAATCTGGGCCATTTTTGATCAAAAATAAATTTATCAAAGAGTTATTTCCATCTTTTAAATCTTTTTTAGGGTGGGATCTAGGGGTATGGTTTGGAACAGGGAAAAACGTTTTGGTGTGATAAGCATTTTAAATAGTGCTATCCTCCCCATCAAGGAAAATTTTTGTGTCTTCCACTTGGAAAATTTCTGTATCATCCATTGTGTTAATTTGTCATAGTTTCTGCACAATAGAATCATAGAGTTGTAGAGTTGGAAGAGACCACAAGGGCCATCCAGTCGAACCCCTTGCCACGCAGGAAATCACGATCAAAGCATCCCTGACAGATGGCCATCCAGCCTCTGTTTAAAGACCTCCAAGGAAAGAGACCCCACCATGCTCAGAGGGCGTGTGTTCCACTGCCGAACAGCTCTTATTGTCAGAAAGTTCCTCCTAATGTTGAGGTGGAATCTCTGTTCCTGGAGCTTGCATCCATTGCTCCATGTTCTAGTCTCTGGAGCAGCAGAAAACAAGCTTGCTCGTCTTGTTCAGTTGGTTAATGTCTTTGGTGAGACATATCCTAAAGTAGATGAAGCCTGAAGGAAATTTTCTTATGTTTGTTTGTGAAGTTTTGCTTGGTCTTCAGGTGGGATATTTATGCACATTAGTTTGGACTTAGCTAGGTTAATTTTTAGTCCTGCAAATTGTTCGCATTGCAGTAGCATCTTTTGTAGCGTGGGGAAAGAATGGAGAGGTCTGTCCAAAAAGAGTAGGACGTCATCTGCAAAGAGGTTAAGTTTGTATGTTTTTGGATGGTCGGTCTGGATATATTGGGGTTGTCTCTAATCAGATTTACTAGGGGTTCCATGGCAATGGCAAACAGGATTGGGGAAAGGGGACAACCTTGTTTGGTGCCTCTTTGAAGGAGAAACGGTTCAGATATCATTCTATTAGCCAGGAGTCGTGCCGTCAAGTCCTGGTATAGAGATTGTAGGGTATTTATGAATCGTTCATCAAAGTTCATTTCTTTAAGGACTCTGAATAGATATGACCAATTTAATCTATTGAAGGCTTTTAACACATCCAAAGACACCATTGCTAGCAGAGAGTTTGTGTTGTTTGAATGGTGTATCACATTTAGGACTCGTCGGATGGCATCAGATATGTTCCTGTTAGGCATGAATCCTGTTTGGTCCGGGTTAATGTATTCGGTTATAAATGAATTAATTCTGTGTGCCAGGATTACCGTTAATGTTTTGGCATCCCGGTTGATTAGGGAGATTGGTCTGAATGCTGTGACAGGTGGGGATACCTCTGATGTTTTGGGAATTGGAATAATGTGAGATTCCAGCCAGGATTGTGGGGAGGTGCCTTATGTAGGAATGTGGTATATAGCTTTAGTAGATGAGTGGCTAGGTCTGGATACATCATTTTATAAACGTCTGCTGAAAATCCATCAGGGCCAGGAGCTTTCATTGATTTAAGTGATTGGATGGCTAGTTTAAGTTCTGAGTCTGTTATTGGCTTTATCAGATTGATTCTGTGTGTGGCCATTAGTTTTTTGATGTTAAGTCCACGCAGGAAGTTGGGCAATTTATCAGGAGTGGGGGGGGTCTGCTTGGTATAGGGAGGAGTAGAATTTATGAAGTTCTTGTAGGATCTTAGCATGAGAGCTTTTCAAGGCGCCCGAAGGTGTTTTGATTGCCCTTATAAGTTTGCGCTCGATTCTGTGTTGCACCTGTCTGGCTAATAGTTTTGTTGTTGTTGTTGTTTTTGTCATAGAAGTATGCCTTTGTGTACTTTAGGGAAATTTGGATTTTGGATAGGTCTAGGTTCTCTAATTCGCTCTCTTTTTTGAAGCAACAGGGGAAGAGTCGCTGAGTTTTGAGATCTTTTGTGTTTCTTAGTTAATTTGTCTATATTGATTAGGATTTCATTCCTGAGGCTATCTCTATTTCTTTTTCACCTAGATCCTTCTTGGATAAGTGCTCCTCTCTAAGTACTTTTAGGGTATCTCACAAGAGCACCGGGCATGTGCAGTCAGTGGTATTTTCATTATAGAAATTTTTAATGGTGGTTTGGAAACTAATTTTAAAGGGTTCGTTTAGTGAGAGTGAGGGACTAAATGTCTATATTCTTTGTGGCTGGATGTCGGTGTCTGTTGTCCAGTCCAGGATTATGGGCGAATGATCTGAGTATAGTAAGGTATCTATTTCTGTGTGGGTTATCTTCCCCAGGAGTGATCTCTTCTGAAGTACGTTTTGTGTACTGAAGAGTAGTAGGTATAATATCTGGCTGTAGGGTTGAGGATTCTCCACGGATCTACTAATCCTACATCTGTTGTTGTTTTTGCTAAGGGTGTGGCAGATTGATGCGGCGTGGAGGTTGTGTTGGATCGATCCATGTAGGGGTTTAGGGTTAGGTTTGAGTCACCACCTATAATTATTTCCCTTGAGGCAACAGTTTGCAGTTTACTTACGAACGTTCTCATGAATTTAGTTTGCTCCACATTCGGAGAGTAATACAAGGCTAGAGTGTACATGAGTGTACATGATGGTGCCTGTGAGTATTAGGAACCTTCCTGCTGGATCACGGTGTTCTTATTCTAGTGTGAAGGGGCACAGCTTGTGAAGTAGAATAGCTGCTCCTCCTGCTTTGCTCGAACTTCCCACAACATACTGTGTTGGGAAGGGTCAGAGGGGGGAGTATTGGTGTAGTGCCCTTCCTATGGGTCTCTTGAAGGAATAGGATCATGGGGGCCAAGTGTTTGATTTGTTTTAGTATTTTGCCTCCTTTAGAATGGGATCCTAATCCTCTAACATTGAATGACACTATCTGGATTGTGTTCATGGCGGTTTGCATGTGGGAGTTCTGTATGGAGTCAAGGGGGTGATTAGTGAGAATGTTCCCCCCCTTTCTATCGCTTGAGGTCCATTTATCAGTTATTCTATGTCTATGTGTCTCTTGGGTTATGCTCAATTCTCATTCTATTCCTAGACTTAGCCATTTAAAAGGAATATAACAGCTAACAATAAAATATAAACATACAACAGTCAATTTCAAACCAATGGAAAGGTGCGCCAGAGAGAAGTCTGGCCACCGGTTGGATAATATATCTCCAACCATCCCCGGTGAGATTGGGGGGGTTCTGCAGATAGTGGGTTGGTCCAGCATCTCTGGTCCTCCCACGCAGTGGCTCATCTTAATTGAGCCTAGGATAATTGCAGCAAGATTAAGGGTGGAGGAGGGGAAAGGGGTAGAGAGGGAGAAAGGGTGGGGGAGGAAAACTTGGGAATGTGGGTAATAACATTTGAGCATGTGGCAGTTGCCCTGGAGGACTCTCCTTCTTGATTGGATCCGGCATCTGGTCAATTGTTCTGCATGCATGGGATTTGTGTACTGTTCTGTGCATATGGGTTATTTGTAGGGGAGTTCATCCCGGGACTCTCTGGAAATGGCACTTCCAAGTGGGGTTGCAGAGAGGTCTGTCCGATCACAGTGTCCCTATAGTCAGATTCCAGGTTTAGTCTTAATTCTCTCCCTCTGTTTATAGTGGAAATCCAAGAGTGTGTCTTCATGCTTCTGTTCGTCAAGTTGGTATTCCAGCTGGGCGGTGTGGGCAGCAGGCCACCTACCATCAGGGCAAAAACAAACAAGCAAGCAAACAAAAAACTCTTTATACTTTGAAGTTTCCCCCTCTATGACCTGCCCAGTGCAGTAAAGCCTTGCCAAGTCCTCCCTGCTTCAGAGCCCTGTCTCAGCATCTTTGTGAGGGAGAGATCCCGAAGCCTGGCAGATCGATTCCAAGTTGCCAGTTTGCAGCACAGGCTTTCACCCCTTCTTCCTATATTACTGCTCATCACCCCCTTTTGATCTACTGTGTTGGCAGTGGAGGCTTTCTTGAACCATCGCGAGGGGTTGCTCCGAGGTGAGAGTGCATGGGAGGCTAAGAGGGAAGAGGATCACTAGGGGGATCTTCAATTTTTTCTTTCTGCTCTGCGGTGTAGGTTCAGGAATGAGCTGTCCATCAATCTGACACTCCAGTCGGGGGGGGGGGGAGTAGGCGACAGTCCGTTCATTCTCAGAATAAGGATCCTCTTTCCTTTGTTGTCCCCCCACTTTGAGTTGCCCACCATGTGGTGATCGTCATTAGTACTTTCCAGCATCGGGGCCTCAATAGGTAGATAGTTCCCATAGATTGCAATATCCTTTCAATGGGAAGGGGGCTATCTCGCAATTTATATTCTGCCCCCCCTTATTGATCTCCAACTGGGAGCAGACTTGATGAAGGGAGGCTGTTTCACCCCGTTTCCCCACCTCTCCCTCGAGCCGATCCGCATTCTCCCGCTAATGCTGTGTTCAGCTGATTGTCAGTGGTCAGCTCTGCAGTTTCGGTGGGGGAGGGATGCTCTCTCCCCCACTGCTCCCTGGAGAAACATGTTCCTCTTGCCCCCTCTACCCGTCATGTTCCTGGTCTGACCGGGATCCATCGGTCACGTATTAGGGTATCTATTTGTTGGGGCGTAGAAAGACGCGCTGTGTCCACCATGACCACCTGCAGAGTTGTTCCACGTCAACAGGACACCAAGGAGAAGGTTTCTGGAGAGAGTTCTGCAAAAGACTTCAGGCTGAGAAGGAAAAATTCCTTCACCCCAGCACACTGCCTTGAGCTCTGGCTTGCCAAATAAAGACAGCAACAAGGCCAGCCTTCACTCAACTTGAGGGCTTTAATCTTTGTTTGCAGTATATTTACAATAAATATACAGAGTATAGGACAATCTCTCTTAAACCAACAAACTGCTTCGCCAACCACCATCCACAACAAACCCACACTGGAGATAATTCCCATCTCCTTTTTATAGGCAGTTAAACAATGCCTGTTACATCAGGCATCCCAGGTGTGCATACTCTCAAATGTTAACTCACACACACACATGCCACTGGAGCTTAACTACTTTCATTTCTAAGCTTACAGCTCCATCTTGTGGTCACATCCATGTCATTTCCTGACATTCCCCTCCAAATGACGTGGTGTGTCCCATGTGTCATTCACACCTATCCTTTTATATACTGTCACCTTACTCGCTGATACCTAACCTGGTAGTCAATTTCGTGTGCCGTTCTACAGATAAAGGTTTCATGAGAATGTCTGCTACATTGTCCTCTGTGCCAACATATTGTAACCTCAGTGTTCTACTTTGTACATGTTCTCTCACGTTTTGGCATCTCACTGCGATATACTTTGTTCTACATTTTAGATTTTCTGACTCTGCCATGCCAATGCATGCTTGCAAGTCTTCGTTTACCACTGTTGCTCCACTACATTCTTCTCCTAGATCTTTTAACAATTTTCTAGCCCACTGGATTTCATTTGCTAGCTCTGGCAATGCAGCAAACTCTGTCTCTGTAGTACTTAGTGCGATGCATCCTTGTTTCTGGACCTCCAAATAACCAGGCTACCAGCTTAGCTGACCATCAAACCAGTTACTGATCTTCTTTCAGCTGTTTCCAACGCAAATGAACTGTCAACAAAACCTAGTTCTGATGTTCCTCCTGTTACTATTAAGCATTTATCTCTTGTGCCCTTCAAATATTGCACAACTCGCTTCAATGCTGACCAGTCTACTTGTCTGGGATTTGCAGCTCTTCTGCTGAGCAACCCCACTGCGAAGCTAATGTCTGGTCTCATGTTGTTGGCCAAAAACAACAAACTCCCAATTACTGAATGATATATATCTGGCCTTTCAAACATCTCCTCTGATTCCAGATTTTGGTAATCAGGCGTCATTGGGCTTCCTACAACTTTAGCTTCACCTAAACAAGACTTTTCTACTAATTGATCTATTGTTCTCCTTTGGCACAACCTGAAACCACCAATGTGGTCTCTCTCTACTTCTATTCCCAGGTAGCTTTTTAAATGACCAAGATCCTTGAGTTTGAACTTATGTGCTAACTCATTCTGCACCAGTCTGATCTCTTCTTCATCCTTTGCAGCTACACATAGGTCATCAACATAAATTAATAGAATTATACTACCTTTTGTGTATACACATGCATCAGCCACACTTTGCCGATAACCCAGTCTCACTAATTCCTTGTGTATACACTGATTCCAGCATCTGGCACTTTGCTTAAGTCCATATAATGCTTTCCTCAGCCTATAAACTTTGTTACTGCCTTCAAACTCATACCCAGGAGGTTGTTCCATGAATACAATTTCATCTAAATTGGCATTGAGATATGCTGTCTCGAAGTTGAAATGATGAACCACTAACTTCCTTTTGGTAGCCTCAGCAAGCACCATCCTGAGACTCTCTGCCTTGGCTGTTGGTGAGAATGTCTTATCATAATTCTCAAACTGTCTCTGTGAGTAACCTTTTGCTACTATTCTAGCCTTATACTTCACAGTCCCATCAGGCATGTCCTTCTTCCTGTAGACCCATCTACAGCCAACTACTTTCTGCTCTCCAGGTCTATCAACTATCTCAAATACTTTCCTATCCACCAATGCACTGATCTCCTGATCCATAGACATATTCCATTTCTCCTGCTCTGTTACTGGATACCTGAGCATATCCTTATAGTCATCAGGCTCCTCTGCCACAACAGTGCAAGCTCGTGCCTCTTGCACCACAAACCTTTCTGGTGGTCTCCTGACTCGTTGAGTCCTTCGTGGAATAATGACTCTGGTTCTACCATACTCATCCTCAGTGTCGCTACTACTACTTTGAATAGCCTGTCTATGCGTTGGCTCTTGCTTTGGTGTTTGTGTGTCTTCAGAAGTGCTTGCGTGTTCATCACTCACATCTCTGGATGCTATTGCCCCTCCATTTCTAGTGTTTTTGTTTACAACAATATTTTTAAGCTTTATAAAAACATCTTGATTAGAATGAATTTTCTCCCACCCAGCATGGATTTCAAAACTAGCACTCCTTGAATACAAAATCCTATTCCCATCCATCAGGAACCTGTACTTGTTCCCCTCATAGCCCACAAAACGCAACCTTTGGCTTTTGGGCTGATTCTTTTTCCTGAACTGAGGAGGAATGTACACTGATGCAAATTGTCCAAACACTCTTAAGTACTTTAGGTTTGGTGCTCTTCCATACAATAAGTAGTATGGTGTTTGGTTTATCGCACTGCACCATGACCTATTTACAATATGACAAGTGGTTCTTGTTGCTTCTCCCCACAAATTAGCTGGCGTTCCAGAATCCTCTAACATACAATCCCTTATTTGGTTTATCATCCCAATCCTACATTCAGCCAAACCATCCTCACATGGACATCCGGGATTTGTAGTTTTATGTTGGATCCCTTTCCGCCCAAACCATTGCTGCAAATTACTACTTAAGAATCCCCCACCTCTGTCAGTCACAACAGTGCCAACCTTGTAGGGAAACTCCCTTTCAACAGAATTGACCCATTTTTTGATCATATCAGCAGCCTCACTTTTGGTTTTGAGCATTGCCACATAGGTAAATCTGGTATGTCTATCTACTATCAATAGGGTAAACCTGCTACCCCCTATACTCTTTACTTGGTAAAGAGTATACCTGATAAATCGGCATGTACAATCTGAAAAGGCCTGTGGGTTATGCATTTGCTCACCTTCGCTACAGGGTAAACCTTGACCTTTACCTTTTTGCAAATAGCACAGTCCAGGTAACTTTTACAATTCTCTACCTTGAACTCTGGGCAAACCTTCTCTAGGTTTCTCAAACCTTTGAAGCTTACATGGCCCATAACTCTATGAAGGTAATGAGCACACCCATCATGCAGTGGCTTATTTGTTACGTTTCCACACTGCACTTGTGCTACCATTTGATAAATATGATTTTTCTTTATGGCTTTACCACATACTATCCCTCCTTGGACACAATCCCCTCATCTCCTTTGAAAAGGATTTCGTACTCATCACTGGTAAGGGATGCCACACTTACAAGGCTATTTTGTAGTTTTGGTGAACACAGTACATTATGAAATACCTTGTTTAAACCAGGGATTAATACAGACCGTTGAATCTCTACACTGCCAGATTCACCATCTGCAAATACCACAGTGTCCACTGGTGCTGGCTTTGGGCTCTGTAGTTTTTCCCTATCAGGGGTCATATGGTGAGAACACCCACTGTCCAAAATCCAGATAGACTGGTTCTTTTTCTCATTTACAACTCCCTCTACAGTAGTAGCAAACCCCCTCCCATCTTGGGGCTTGTCTTTTCTTTTTCTTTGTGAGTTCTGTCCTTTCTTTGCTGCAAAGACCTTAGGACAGTTCTTTATCAAATGTCCGGTCTCTCCACAGGAAAAACATCTCTGTGTTATGCAGACAGCAGCACTCCCTTCCTCAGACAAGGACGTGGATTGGTTGGTTGGTTGTCTCCTCCAGCTGGTCACTCCCTTGAAGCTCTCCTCTGAGTCTCTCCTCTGTGCCTTTTCCAATATTCTGGATGCCACAAGGTCGACATTTAAATCAGTTTCAGCTACACCTTGGAGATTGTACATTAGAAACCCCCATTCACTGTTTAGACTACTCAGGAGTATAAAAGCTTTTTTGGGTTTCTTCTATTCGGATTCCACACCCACTGAACTCTGTGAAATTATTCTGCATCCTTTTTAAATGCACAAACATGGATTCACCTTCCTGTTGTTTACAAGAATACAGCTTTCTGCTGCACAGCATTTTTGATAAGGCTCCAGCTGGTTGGTTGACATTCTCAAGAGCTTTCCAGACTTCAAACGCTGACCTCTTATCTCTTATATTATTCAGCTGTTTCAGTTCTAAAGCCAAAACAATTGTTGCTCTAGCTTTTTCATCACCTATTAATTCATCTTCATTAGCAGGGTCAGGTTGTTTTTTTACATAGTCCCATAAGTCCTGCTTTATTAGCAAAGCCTCTGTGTAAATTTTCTAGGAAGCATAGTTATTCTCAGACAGCTTTTCAAACCTGACTGCTGTTTCCATGTTTACACTGAGTCTGCGACTTAAACAGATGCAAACAAACACACTGATAACAGTCTGGGCAGGCTGCCAAAAACAATTAGTTTCCAAAGCAAACAAAGCAAACAGATAAGAGCAGACTCCGTGAGTAGACACACTTAACTCACTCCTTCCCAGGACTTTTCTCTTCAGCCCTCCAGGAACACAAAAAAGCTCACCTATTGCAGAACTATATCTCCCACAGCTTCTCAAGCATTGTCCACGCAGACACTGGTCCCATAACACTTGTTGGGCTGTAGAAAGACGTGCTGTGTCCACCACAACCACCTGCAGAGTTGTTCCACGTCGACAGGACACCAAGGAGAAGGTTTCTGGAGAGAGTTCTGCAAAAGACTTCAGGCTGAGAAGGAAAATTTCCCAGTGGGGAGGGCTCCAGAGCATCCGTCATGCTTGGGTTGTCCCTCCCCACTTGCTCCTAGTAGGCAGGAAAAGAGAGACCTTTGGCACTGCCCACCGGTGAGGTCATCTGAGAGGGACGACCCCCCGGCTGGTCAGTCTGTTTCCTGCCTACGCTCCTGGTAGGACGTTTTTCTTTGTTCTCTCCCTCCCTCCACGTGGCCAGAGCCACTCCAGTGAGGAGGAGGCAGCCGCAGCAGCGGCGGTGGCGGACCCGGGCAATCCCGACCTCTCGGACGAGGAGGGATCAGCCGCTGTGGCGGCGGCAGGCTCCGGTGACCCCCTGGCCCAGGACCTCAGCGAGGAGGAGGAGACCCCGGAGCCACACGTGGCGGTAACCGTGAGTGGGGAGAACCAGGGGGAGGCCGCACCGGGAGCTGAGGAGACAACAGCGGCGATGCGGGCCTGGCTGAGGCAGGCCCTTGCGATGGAGGCCGCATGCTGGATCACGTCTGTGCTGGGCTCTCCAGACGAGGCAGAGGTCCCTAGCACCGGAGGGACTGGGGGCTTCCCTACAACAGGACCCCTTGCATCCCCCCCCATTACCCCTAGTCACTGGGAACCCGACCGGGCATGCCCCTCCACCGGAACAGGGGTCTAGGAACCCACAGAGGGGGGGCAAGGGCATTGGCAAGGACAAGGGCAAAGCCAAAAAGCCCTCACCTCGGGTGGTCCCAGTGGACGGGGGGAGGATCGTTGCCCAGGCCTCCACATCAGGCCATGGCACGGGGCGTGCAATTCCCATTACGCAGGAGGCTAGACCCATCAGCGACAATGAGGATGGGCAATGGGCAGACGGGGTACCCCAGCCTACGCTTCCCCCAAAACGCCTCAGGCTAATAGGGGAGCCCAAGGACACCCATAGGGATGAGGACGCAGTTTCTCTCTACTCCTCTACAGGTGGTTTCTCTGATCACTCTGACCTCTCGGATAGAGAGGAGGGGGAGTTGTCAGAGGAGGAGGAAGGGACCCCAACTCCTGACCCCACGCGCCCCTCCTCGCGCCACTTCATTGCTGAGGATTTTTCTGTCCTCATCAAGAAGGTGGTTCGTACCCTGGCTCTCAAGCTTCCAGTAGCCCAGCAAGCCCAGGTGGACCCTGATTTACCAGAGATCTCGGATGAATTCTTCCCCGACGCCCAGCCAACAACGTTGGAGATGCCAGTACCGGCAACCCTAATGCGCATGATATACGATGAATGGCGCTCACCAGCGGTGGCCAGACCTCAGCCCAGCCTGGTCAAGAAGCTGTACTCACTTCCAAAGAAGGTCATGGATAAACTACAGATCCTGATCATCGATGCGCCTGTCTCGGCCTTAGTTTCTTCTGTGATCTTCTGTAAAGATGGTGAAGATACCCTGAAGGTTCCCGAAGATAGATGCATGGACGTGGCCCTTAAGCGTGCACATGAGGCCATTTCACTGGCTATTAGGGCCTCAACAACGACCACTATGATGGCGAGAGCCGCCATCCATTGGTCCAAGGACGTACTGGCGGATGTCCCCAAGTCACAAACTAGAATCAGACAAGACCTGAACAAGCTGACGAAGGTGTCTGCCTTCCTGGCCGACAGCACCCTGGACGCAATCCAATTCTGCGCCAGGGCCCAAAGGGCAACCGTGGCAGCCAGAAGACAGGTATGGCTGAAGTCGTGGAACGCCGACTTCAAATCCAAACAGAACTTGGTGATGTCTCCATTCCTGGGGGAGAAGCTGTTCGGAGATTCACTGGAACCTGTCCTGGTAGAGGACAAGGATAAGAAGAAGAAGACTTGCCTCAGCTCGCAGGAAGAAAGAGAAGAAGTATGCAAAACGGTACCGTCCCTTTCGCGGATCAGGGACCCAGCGATCCTCAAACACGCCATCCACATCTTCGGGATCAAGGGACTTTCGCCCGAACAAACCAAAGAGGGTAGAGAGTAGATACCACCGTGGGAGTCAACAAGGGACGTTGGGTAAGAGCTCCCAGTCCCAATCTACTAGAAATACCAACAAAAACCAACAATGACGGGATCCCCCCGGTGGGGGGAAGACTTCAGGCCTTTGTGGAGGTATGGGAAAACTCTACCTCGGACAGGTGGGTCCTGCAGTCCATACGTCAGGGCTACCGGATAGAGTTCTCTCGGAGACCTCCACATTGGTTCATCCCCACACCACTGCAGTCAGATCCGGGAAAGCGCAACCTGATGGCCAGCACAATCCAACATCTCCTACACCTCGGCGCAATAGAAGAGGTGCAAGGATCACATCGAGGAAAGGGCTGCTACTCCATACTGTTCCTGGTTCCAAAGAAGAACGGAACATGGCGAGCCGTCCTAAACTTGAAGGGGGTGAACAAGTTCGTACGAAAGCGCAAATTCAGAATGGAAACACTGCGCCATATCCTGGACGCCATTCAGCCAGGGGATTATCTGACATCCTTGGACTTACAGGATGCATATTTGCACATTCCAATCCATCAGGACCATCGCCATTTCCTTCGGTTCTTCTACGACAGCAGACATTACCAGTACAAGGCCCTTCCCTTCGGTCTTTCCTCGGCACCAAGAGTCTTCACAAAGATAATGGTCGCCTTGGTGGCATACTGACGACACTCGGGCCTGCATGTCTATCCTTACTTGGACGACCTCTTGATCCACTCACCGTCAGCTCAGGGAGCCCAGACAGAGACCCGGCAAATCCTCAGAGACCTCGAAGCGCATGGGTTCCAGGTCAACTTAGAAAAGAGCTCCCTGATTCCCACCCAGTCCATCCAGCACCTGGGGGCAGTGGTGGATTCCGCCAGGGGTCTGGTATCGCTACCAGCAGACAGAATCAAAAGAATCCAGATGGCAGCGTGAGGGATAACATCAGGGACCAGAGTGGATCTAATGCAACTGGCCCACCTACTGGGTCTCATGATAGCAGCCATTGACTGCCTGCCATGGGCAAGATTTCACGCCAGAAGGCTGCAGTGGTTTCTACTCCCCTTCCAAAAGGAAATTGCAGTGAAGAAGGACCGACTGGTCAGGACCCCGTGGGAGGTCCTAACCTCGCTCCATTGGTGGCTGTCCCCAGCAATCCACAGGGGCCACCTACTTTGGGTTCAGGACCATGTTCAGATTACCACGGATGCCAGCCTCAGGGGTTGGGGAGCCCACTGCGGACCTCACCTGGCACAAGGATGCTGGACAGAGGCGGAGGCGGCACACAGCATCAACTGGCTGGAACTCCGAGCCATCCGCCTGGCCTTGCTAGCATTCAGATCAGGAACAAGGCGGTCCTGATAAGGACGGACAATGTCACGGCGAAAGCACACGTGAATCGACAAGGAGGAACGAGATCTTGGCCACTGATGACAGAAGCCACATGACTCCTAACCTGGGCCGAGGAGAACCTTCTGTCCTTGAAAGCAGAGCACCTCAAGGTGGACTGGCTTAGCCGCACAGACGTCGATCAGGGGGAATGGAGCCTGCACCCGGATGTGTTCGCAGAGGTCACTCAGTCACTGGGATGCCCGGCGGTCAATCTATTCACGTCTCCGGCGAATGCAAAGCTTCCTCGGTTCTTCTCCCGTTACCTCATGGAGGGGCAGAGGCAATGGATGCCCTGACAACACCGTGGCCTCAGGATCTCCTGTATGCGTTTCCCCCTTGGCAACTCATACCAAGGGTCCTCAACAAGGTCCGATGCGAACGGGCGGAGGTGATTCTCATAGCCCCATGTTGGCCGCGGATATCCTGGTTCCTGGACCTTCTGGAGATGAGCTCGACATCACTGCCACTCCCGGACCGTCCCGACCTACTCCTACAAGGGCAGGTTCACCACCCAGACCCAATGTGGCTTCAGCTTCATGCCTGGAAATTGAGAGGCAGATGCTAAGAGGCAGAGGCTACTCTCAGCAGGTGGTGAACACCATTCTAGCTTCCAGACGGGGCTCCACACAGAGGATATACGAATACACTTTCAGGGTATTCCGTAGATGGTGCAAATGAAAGGCCTTAGACTTCAGGTAAGTACAGACACCTTCGCTCCTCCAGTTCCTCCAAGACGGCGTAGAGGCGGGGCTGAGACCGAACACGATCAAGAGACAGGTTGCGGCCATCACTTCGTCCTTACCACCTGAGAAAGCGGCGAGGATAGCCAGGGACCCGCTTCTTTGTTGATTCCTGAAGGGCCTATGCAACTTAGCACCCCCGACGGTACATAGATTCCCCTCCTGGGACCTGCACACAGTACTCAAGGCTTTAACTGCTCACCCCTTCAAGCCTCTCAGGGAGGTACCTTTGAGGTTCCTCACTTGGAAGGTTCTGTTCCTGGTGGCGATAACATCGGCATGCCCGAGTGTCAGAACTTGCAGCGCTGTCGACCCACAGGGACCTATGCATCTTCAGGCCAGACTCCGTGGTCCTCAGACTTCATCCGGCCTTTAAGCCCAAAGTAAAATCAGCGTTTCATAGGGCCCAGGAAGTGGTTCTACCCTCGTTCTGTCCTCATCCTGCGAGGGAACTCGACCGGATTTGGCATACCCTGGATGTTCACAGAGCGGTGCGCATCTACATCAAGAGAACCAGACCTATAAGATCCTCAGAATCTCTATTCGTCTCACCTCATGCGAAGTACTTGGGGAGGCGAGTGTCTCCATCTACTCTGGGACGATAGATAAGGAAATGCATCATGACATGTTATGAATCATTGAACCTGACCCCCCCGGAGGGGATCACGGCTCATTCTACGAGGAGCGCCGCCACATCAGCGGCATGGGATAAGGATGCACCATTAGAGGAGATTTGCAGAGCAGCAACATGGAAGACTCCCTCCACGTTTATCAGACACTACAGGTTGGATAAGCTGCCGTCAGCAGAAGTGGCCTTTGGCAGAAGAGTTCTTCAGCACGTAGTACAGCTGTAACCTATTGAACCTCGCTGGACCCACCCGGGATCTCTTCAGGATAGCTTTAGTACATCCCAAGCATGACGGATGCTCTGGAGCCCTCCCCACTGGGAAAAGGAATGTTGGTCTTACCTGTGATACGTTCTTTTCCAGTGGTGAGGCGAAGAGCATCCATGCCCACCCATGGGCGAGGTTACCGTTTCACTGTCTGGTGATGGTATTCAAGATGGAACCAAGATACTCCAAAGGAACCGGCTGACAATGGCGACGGCGTCGCGAGGCTGTTATATAGACTGACCAGCCGGGGGGTCGTCCCTCAGATGACCTCACCGGTGGGCAGTGCCAAAGGTCTCTCTTTTCCTGCCTACTAGGAGCAAGTGGGGAGGGACAACCCAAGCATGATGGATGCTCTTCGCCTCACCACTAGAAAAGAACATATCACAGGTAAGACCAACGTTCCTATTCTTTCACCCCAGCACACTGCCTTGAGCTCTGGCTTGCCAAATAAAGACAGCAACAAGGCCAGCCTTCACTCAACTTGAGGGCTTTAATCTTTGTTTGCAGTATATTTACAATAAATATACAGAGTATAGGACAATCTCTCTTAAACCAACAAACTGCTTTGCCAACCACCATCCACAACAAACCCACACTGGAGATAATTCCCATCTCCTTTTTATTGGCAGTTAAACAATGCCTGTTACATCAGGCATCTGAAGTGTGCATACTCTCAAATGCTAACTCACACACACACCTGCCACTGGAGCTTAACTACTTTCATTTCTAAGCTTACAGCTCCATCTTGTGGTCACATCCATGTCATTTCCTGACACTATCCGGGTCAATGAGGGTTTTACAGGGTCGTTCCCATTCACGTGAGCCATATCTGCCCCTGTTCCTTATTTTGAAGTGAAATTCCATTGAAGGACTGGAGGGAGGATTTATTAGGGAAATTATTCTTACCCTTTTGCACCTCTGAGTTCTGCGTTTGTGAAGGGTTTTGTTGTAGTTCCTTTGGTTGTTACTTCAGTTGGTGTTCTGATGCGATTGTTGGGGTTTGACATAGATTAGCGTAGGATCACGGCACCCTCGGGCAGCCCTGTCTGTTGCGCATTGAGTAATCTATCATCCCTCTTGAGATTCCCGCCATGGTGTGCCGTTCCAAAGTGACGGTTGGAGAAATTATCTGTCATGGTGGCCAAAATGAACAAGTGAAGCAAAACGGCTTCAAGTTCAAGATGGTGCTTGGTACTTTCACAAACTGTGATGTGGTGAGTCCTCCATAGCAGGGGAGGGGAAGTGAGGTCAGGATCAAGGGGAATAAAGTCAGGTTTTTTAAACTTTATCAAATTTTGAACCACGTACAAACCTACATAAATACACAAGATACGTAACATAAATATATAAGGGGGAGAATGGTTCCACACCTTTTCCTCCTGCTATTTCTCTTATTCAACCCTTCCATACCATCCTTGCATAAAACTTCCAATCCTTTTCTATTTAGTTATTTGATGCCCTACCTTCTCTTTCTACCTTATCCTCTTCCACTTACTTCCCTTCCCCCTCCATATACCTTCTCCTACATACTTGACCATCAATTACCATCTTCCTTCCATGTCTCCCATATATACATATATTCCTACATACATATATACCTACATACATAAATAATAAAAAATGACTTCCTCTGGATTACACCTCGGTTTGGATTGTCTTCCTTACCTTACTGTCGTCTGAATACCTCATTGAATTAGACTTATTTAAGATCACCAATTGCATATAAATACATACTCTGTACATACCTTTAAATACAACATTTCTGTATGCATATATATTTATATATATTTATATCATACTTATAATTTACTGTATTTCCCTTATTTTGATCTGTTTATTTTCTATCCTTAGATTATAGCATTTGAGATTTATAAGATTTAACCCATACTTTTGCTTCCTCTTTCCAGTATCATCTTTCATATTCATCACTATTTTTAATCCCTCCTCCATAACTTCTCCACACCCCCGATTCTCCTCAAAGTGGGCTCTACTCCTTTATTCCAATTCTATCATATTGATTCATCTATATTCCAGCTCTTCGTCCAGTACTTTTGAATTGGTGCCCACTCCTTAAAGTTTATGTTCTTCATCTTAATTTACGATACAGGTCAAACTGTCATTTTCTTGCATTTCTCTAATCTTCATAACCCAGTCTTTGATTTGGGGAACTTCTTTGCTTCTCCATTTCGCAGCTATTATCAGTCTGGCTGCCGATATTAAATATAATATTATTCTCCAATACTCTTTTAGGATTGTTTTGTCAATGGCTGTTGTTATATTTAGTAAATAAAGCTTAGGATTAATTTCATATTGGGTATCCAAAATTTCCTGTACTTTTTAAAGTCAGTTTTTCTTTTGTGGTTCATTAATGGATCGTTGTCTGGGGTTTTTTTTTCCCCCATGTCTCCTCTTTTCTTTTAGTACTACTTGCCATGCTTGGTCCTGGTGTAGGTCCAGGTTTTGTTGCCCTTCTCTGATTTTGGAAGTTAGCCTCTCCTCAAGATCTTTTGGTATGGGGGTATCCAAGGCTTCAAAAATTGGTGGTATCTGTGCTGTGGTCGTTGCTGTCAGCACTTCGGATTTATGCAAGATGATTAATTTGAAGGGATATCCCCATTTGTATTTAATTTTCTTTTCGCGAAGAAGAGAGGTATACGGCTGGAAGGCTTGTCTCCTTCTCAAGGTTTCCATCGAAAGATTATGGTATGCTTGCACTCAATGGGTTTCATAACAAAGGTCTCCTGCAGAATTCAAAGTGGTTATTATTGCTACCTTTTTTGTATATCTGGCAAAACCGATGATAATGTCCCTAGGGGGTTTCCCATCTGGTCTCCTCGGCCCCAGTGATCTATGGATTCTTTCAATGTCTGGTGCAGCCAGTTGTAGATCTGGGCAGATGTTGTTTAGCCATTTAAGAATAGACTCTAGGAGCCCCTTGTTTGAAACATATTCAGGGACCCCTTTAAGCATTCTGGCATCTCTATCTTTGAGGTCTGTAATCTTGAGTTGCATAGAGAAGCTAGCTTACTCCAGTCGTTGGAGCCTAGTGTTGTGCTTCAGGCCCTGCTGAAATGTTTCGTTAGTCATTGTTTATAGGTCTCTGATTTTCTCTGAGATAAGGGACAGTTTTGCGTGGATAGGCTCCAGAGTAGCAGTTCGATCACTGATCAGCTTCTCCCTAAGTTTTTCCAACTGGTCAGAGAGCGTTGAGTCTGCTTTTATCGACGATCCCATATTGCCTCCCTTGGGTGCTCGTGGTGTTTCTCGCACCATGTCTTCTAAAGGGAGGGGGTCTCCTGTTTTGGAGCTAATTTTAGGCTCCTTCGTTGACTGGTAGAAGTCTGTTATGGTGTGGTCCTCAGTCCTCTTGTTACTGGACATGTGGATACAATGGCAGTGAGTCTCTATAACTATGTTCTTGCCTTTTATTATATAAAGGTCGCTGACGTGGTTGGAGCATGCAGGTTATGCGTCTGCCATGTTTCGTGGCTGGCCACGCCCCCTCTTTTTTTTTTTAATAGAGTTGCAAGCTTGGTAGATGAAGGGAATGATGTAGATGTAGCATCATCTACAAAAATTTGACAAAGTTCCCCATGATATTCTTGCAAGCAAGTTAGTAAAATGTGGGCTAGACAATGATACTGTTAGGTGGATCTGTAATTGGTTTACTGACCAAACCTAAAGGGTGCTCACCAATGGCTCCTCTTCATCCTGAAGAGAAGTGACTAGTAGGGTGCTACAGAGTTCTGTCCTGGGCCCAGTGCTATTTATCAACTTTATAAATGACTTGGATGATGGAATAGAGGGTATGCTTATCAAATTTGCAGTTGATGGGTATGAAATTCAAAATGACCTTAGCAGATTGGAGAGCTGGGCCAAAACTAACAAAATGACTTTCAACAGGGAGAAAGATAAGGTACTACTTTTAGGCTGAAAGAAAATGAAATGCAAAGATATTGGATGGCTAACACCTGGCTTGACAACAGTACATGTGAAAGGGACCTAGGAGTCTTAGTAGACCACAAGCTGAACATAAGCCAATAGTGATGCAGTAGCTGCATCAATAGGAGTATAGTGTCTAGGTCAAGGGAAGTTGTAGTCCCACTTTATTCTGCTTTGGTCTGACCTTACCTGGAATACTGTGTCCAGTTCTGGACACTGCAATTCAAGAAGGATATTGATAAACTGGAATGTGTCCAGAGAAGGGCAACCAATATGATGAAAGGTCTGGAAGCCATGCCCTATGAGTTGTGGCTTAGGGAGCTGAATATGTTTATCCTGGAGAAGAGAAGGTTAAGAGGTGACATGATAACCATGTTTAAGTATTTGAAAGAATGTCATATTGAAGATGAAACAAGCTTGTTTTCTGCTGCTCCAGAGACTACATGGAGGAGTGGATTCAAACTACAGGAAAAGAGAATAAACCTAAGTTTTAGGACGAATTTCCTGAAAGAGCTGTTTGACAGTGGAATATGTTGCCTCAGAATGTGGTAGAATCCCCTTCTTTGGAGGTTTTTAAACAGGCTGGATGGCCATCTGTCAGGAGTGCTTTGATTGTATATTCCTGCATGGCAGGGCTTTGGCCTTTGTTGTGTCTTCCAACTATCTGATTCTATATAATCCCATATATTCAAGAAGCCTGAAACACTGCTCACCCATAAACATGGTAAGCTGTTTCCTCTCTAAGCTGCAAATAACTGTAAACTGAGTTGACATGAGGACCAACAAGACAGAGTGATACAGCAAAAAAGGGATGTTTAGGAAGGTAACTAAACATGTTTACAATTCTCCTTTATTAAGTCAGTAAAACTTAAGAGATTTTCCTTGGGTTTTTCCCCCTCTGGGCTGTGAGGCCATGTTCTGGAAGAGTTTATTTCTGACATTTTGCCTGCATCTGTGGCTGGCATCTTCAGATAATCTTAAGAGACTTCATAATTTTGGGATTTAGGCCAACTATAGTACAGTTGTCCCTTCTTATTTGCTGGGCTTTGGTTCCAGGACCCCCTCCCCCATGGATACCAAAATCCATGAATACTCAAGTCCCATTATATGCAATGACATAGCAAACTGGTGTCCCTTATATAAGATGGCAAAACCAAGGTTTGCTTTTTGGATTATTATTTTTTAAAGAATATTTCAAGCCATGAGTACTTAAATCTGTTGATACCAAATCCATGGATACGGGGGAGAGGGACAACTGCACTATGTTTTGCATGTTAAGCTCTGCACAGTTCAAGTTATATGTGTAAGCGTAGCAACCCATGTCTTGCGTGTCATTGTTAATTACTGGTTCAGTTTAGTTAGATTGGTAAAAGAGAAATACTACAATGGGCAGCATAATAGCTATTTTAAAATCCTTTAAATGGTTCCCCCCCTCCTGTTTTTCAATGTTTAAACTGTCAAGTGTTCACAGTTAGGCAAAATTTCCTTCTAAAAAATGAGCATGCCACTCCATCAGTACCACATGTTCTATTGCATTATGTGGCTATACTTGAGAAGCTCACAATTTCAAGGGAAGCTCCACATTACAATAATTGTTAGATGTCGAAGTGCTGAACCTTTAGCCTCCAGATGGTTTGATCTACAACTTCCAGAGTCTGTTACTGTTGACCATGCTGAGTGGGGTTGTTAGAAGTTTCAGCTTAACACAGCTGATGGGGAGATGATTCCCATCCTGGTTTAATATATTTTATCCATGGAAAGTAATATTTTATAGCCTTACAAACTTCTAATGTTACATCTGCAAATTAGTTATAAATATTCTCAATCTTAAAGCCTTTATTCTTCAAACTTTATTTTAACAGCATGCACTAACACTGATTCTGGAACTGCAAGCTGTCAAAATGCAGGGCAAAGTCTGCTTGATACTTTACTATGTATCTAGATGGCTTTTTCTTGACCCTCTTTTCTGTTCTTCTCTTCAAGCAACATAAGTTGACTTCAGAACTTAAAAAAAAAAGAAGTTTTTGAGGAATGCTCTTGCATAGAGACTGCAACATTCTGCCATTCTAGTACATTAAATCCCTCTTTTATTTGTGTTTTTCAGGATCTAAGAAATGAACTGCCGTGTGTGTACTTCCTGACAGAAGATAGATGCTAAGTGGAAAGATCTACTGTGATCTGCAGTCTGGCTAGCAGGATTTTTTGACAACTGTTGCCTTTGGAGCTGGCAGGCTGCTGTCTCCAAGCAGATATTTGCCATTTCCTGCCTTGATGCAAAGCAGCGCTTGAACTGCATCTGCCGTTCTCTGGTATTTGTGGAAACAGATTCATTGCTGTGTCTCATACTAACATAGGCGAACTATTATGTCTAAGAAGCAAAATCAAAAAGGTAAGATTTAACATACAAACTGGTCAGAGAGAGGAACTGTGTTATTGGTCAACACGAAATATGGAGCTTTGTTTGAGGGATTTTCATTAGTGGTAAAAGATAATTTCTCTAGGTTAAGGATTGTCAAACTAGTTCCATAAGTGTATATATAAAAAAAGAGATGTTTTATTTAAGTCTCCCCAAATATAATATTAAATTCCTAATGCTATGCCACATAATGTTAAGGTTTGGGGGAATCTGATAGGTTCCTGGTGATAGGAATGAAAAGAAATGAGGATCATGACAAATTTGAATATTGTTTCATGCCCATCAATTGGCAGTGGCCTCCAAAAACAGTGGGTTGGCATTTCGACCCCAGGCTCACTTGAGAGATGCACATACCTGCTGGCCAGTCAGAGGAAAGCTGGTGTCAGTCCAGCTTTCTTGGGCGTCCTAGGTTGCTCTGAGCCACAGCTTTTCCACCTTTGGTATCTCAGTTTGACAACTTATTCCCAATGAGGATTATACTATTGCTCTGTCTAGCCTCATGAGCATTTTATTGTGTTTCAAATGATATAGTCAGTGTCAAAGGTTTTGCGTCCTTGTGTACAGGATCTTGGCCAGTGAGATCACTGTCAGGAGTTAGAAACTTAACTCCATTATAAAATGCCCAAACAAACTGCAGAGTCATGCCTAATCAAAATGGCTGACTCCATGAACTGCCTAGCTACAGAAGGAGGGTTCTTATTGGTGTGTAAGATCATGTGATTGACTAAGCCAATGCCCTGTAACTGTGTATATGGGAGGGCTCAGAGCAGAGCTCACTTCTCTTCTTCCTGTGAATGCTGAGGCCTGGTGAAGCACTTTGTATATATTGCAACTGTTTGAGTTTGAAGATAAAAGTGCCTCCTGCTTATTTGGATGTCAAACACTTTATGTGTGAGTATTCTTGGGAAAGGGTTGCTACTGAGTCTACTGAGACAGTTTTTGGGCTTCTGCTGGGAATTGCGTGTCCTATCATCCCCTGACAAGCACTTCTGTTAAAGAGCTTTCTTGGGGCAGAACGTGGTGTTACATTAAATATGTGAGTGTTGGAAATGGTAGCTGCCTAGTATTTCTTCCCTCTCTGTCATAAAATTTGCCTTTGTCTTGATTTGCAGTGTTCTGCACTTTCCTACCCTTCACTAGCAGTAGCCAGTGAGGGATACAGAAATCAACAGCATCATACTTTGAGGACACAAGCAAATTTTACTAGATGTCCTGCAACAGGAGGTGCTAATTTGGAATTGCCATTTCCACTGTTAGCATCTTTAATGTTAAAATGCATTTTTGTCTTTAGTGTTCATGGCTGTTGTGCCTTTTCAGGTTTTAAAAGATCACAGTTTATTTATGAAATCGTTCATACTACATCTTAATCTAATTATTTTTGTTTTGTTAGTTATTTGTACTGTTAGTGTCAACCAAAGGATCTGTGGCAGATCCTGGAAAGACTAGGAGGTCCCCCCAAATTCCTTAAAATGATTATCTTGCTACATGAGGGCCAGCACGGTCAAGTCAGATATGGCGATGCTCTTTCAGAGCCCTTTCAAATAACTAATTGAGTGAAGCAAGGTTGTGTTCTTGCTCCAACTTTCTTTACAATCTTCTTCAGCATGATGCTCCAAAGGGCTACGGCAGAGCTCGAAGAAGAAGACGGCATCTGTATATGTTACCATATCAATGGTAGCTTGTTTAACTTAAGCCGTCTGAGGGCTCGCACGAAGACTCTGAACTATCTAGTCCGTGAGCTGCTCTTCACTGCTGCTGCTGCCCTTGTTGCCCACACAGAAGCAGCTCTGCAGC
The DNA here is from genome assembly GCA_030847615.1 of Gambelia wislizenii. NCBI lineage: Eukaryota > Metazoa > Chordata > Lepidosauria > Squamata > Crotaphytidae > Gambelia > Gambelia wislizenii. The sequence goes on from JAUMIR010000002.1 coordinate 220,902,161, forward strand.
GCCTAACATCCTGCTTCGCAACAGCTGCAGAGCTGTTTGGGCTGGAAGTCAACCTGAAGAAAACGGAAGTTTTCTACCAGCCTGCACCACAGGACGAACACCACCATCCCCACATTGCCGTAGGCAAATCTGTGCTTAAGTCCGTTCAGCAGTTCATCTACCTGGGAAGCATCATCTCCTCAGATGCCAAGATTGACAAAGAGATCAGTCACAAATTAGCAAAGGCATATAGCGCATTTGGAAGACTTCACAAAAGAGTCTGGAGTAATAAACACCTGAGGCGAAGCACAAAAATCAGTGTGTATAGAGCCATTGTACTGTCTGTTCTCCTTTATGGATCTGAAACATGGGTCACCTATCGCCACCACCTACGACTCCTCGAACGCTTTCATCAGTGCTGAATATGCACAATCCTAAATATACACTGGACTGACTATGTGATGAATGTTGCTGTCCTTGAGCAAGCAGGGATCACCAGCATTGAGGCCATGATATTGAGAACACAGCTGTGCTGGGCAGGGCACGTTTCTAGGATGGAGGATCATCGCCTCCCAAAAATAGTACTCTACGGTGAACTCGCCACAGGTCAGCATAAGAGGGGTGCTCCAAAAAAGCGATACAAGGATTCCCTGAAACAACATCTCAGGCTTGGCCAAATTGATCACCAACAATGGTCCTCCCTGGCCTCACATCGGGAGGCATGGAGAAGCACTATCCACAATGCTGCAGTTTTATTTGAGAACTCACACTGAACAAGTGTTGAAGAGAAATGACAATGCAGAAAGAATCACAACCCGGAAACATCACCCAAGAAGACCCTCTGCTGTGCTTCCTGCAACCGGACTTGTTTATCTTGGATTGGCCTTTTTAGTCATCAGTGCGCTTGCAGAAAGCGCAGGATGAGTCCTTCCTGAATCTTTGTTTGCGAAGAAAAGCCAGAGAGAGAGAGAGAGAGAGAGAGATTCATGAATCACAGACAGTGACTAGGTGATAAATTTATAATAAAATACAAGGCACAATAGTATGACAATAGGGATAAAAATAAATAAGGCATATCTCAGTTAACAAAGCCTCTGACAGTGAAGTTTCTTTTTACAAAGTCTTTTAATTGTCTACCCAGTCTTCCCTTTGCCTCCTTGTCCTCTTTCTAACTGCAAGTTTCTTGCATCATCAGAATTGGAAGAATGGTGAAGAAGGAGGGCAAGAGAAGCAGAGTTTTGGTGTTGGGTTGTAGCAGTGGGTCTGCAATAAACAATATAATAAAGCTTGACCTGGGAAAGATGGGATTTTGCTCTAGCCTATACTACTGTAGCTATGTATGCCTGCTTACAATAGACAGCAAAAAAGCAGCTGCCTCCAGAATCTCTTACTGAGGACATGCTAACAGCAAAACAGAGCGAAAAGGAGAGCAGATAAGCCTACATCACCAGGATACTAAAAAATGTGCAGATCTATGTTTGGTTACCAAAATTACTAACATAAAAAAATGGAGACTGATGAACAAAAAAGTAATCTTTGCATTCCCCCCCCCCCTCCAAAACCAAATTCTTGCGCAGAAAGAATTTTGGTTTTGGAACATAATGGATGCGAAACTCCATTTGTCTGCTCTGCATCTTAGGGTAGGAGGGAAAGGGTACGGCTGCTCTCTTGCTGTTAAATATGTGCAAAGCCAATTTAAATGTTCCTCAACTTGTGACAGGACAGCTGTCTAGCTGAGATAGAGACAGAAACTAACTACTCTATATTCTAAGTGTGGTTGCTATCAAGAAGAACAGTGACAGAAAATAAGATTGAAAAAAAATACAATCACACTACAATTTATATATTGGCAATGAGATGTGAACTTGGAGCAATATCAAACAGCATGAGCTGGTTGCAGGCATGTACAGAATTATTTCAAGTTATTGCTGGCACCGGTAGAGGTTTGTCAATACAAACCTTAACTTTGCAAGTGGTCAATGAGTTCTGAAAGTTAGAACAATTCTAACCAAAAAGTCTAAGCAATTTGACTTATGGAGAAAGAGAGAAAGAGAGAGAAAAACAACTTACAGCAATTTGAGCATTGAATAATAATAATGCCAGTGGAGTGGTAATAACAGTTGCAATCAACAAACAATAAATACAAAATAGACACAAATTATACACAAAATGCAGTGGGTGAGGTAAAGAAGAGCAGCCAATGTACTCCCCCTCATGCCACTGAAATAGCAGAAAACACAAGTTTTTTCTTTAAAGGGGTACATAATCTTCTGGAACATGGTAGAGTTCAGGGTTGGAAAGAATATGGGCTGTTTAAAAGCAGGCAGATCAGTTCATATTTGTTGACATAATGAAATTTGTTGGTAAACAGGAACAGGGATGTTTGCAAAGATGAAGGTTTTCTTCTCTTCACCCCTCTTGGTACCTTCAAGGCTTCTAAGGAACAGCAGTTTAAACATTTGAGAAAGACAGAAGATAGAAATAGACAAAAAGGCATAAAAAGGAAAACATGTTATCTAGACCAGGCCTTGTGAGAATCTTTGTGCCTCCCCCCTTGTTTCCAGAGATGTGGGCATCAATTTAATTTTGTAGTCACTCCCCCCCCCCCTCGCAGCAGTGAAGCTTCAGCTAGCCATGGCACACACAAGAACTCTGACATCATCTGTGCTCTTCCTGTCCATCTTTAGAGGTGGTTCTTCTTCTGCAAACCCAAAACTAGTAAAGAACAAAAAGGCAGAAATAAAAAGGGAGAGAAAGCATGGATGCTCAACTGGTAGTGGGGAAGGGGTTGAGGCTTTTATATCTGGGCAGTAAAAGAGGGAGAGGGGAAAGAAAACAAAAGCAGACAAACAAGGACAAACAGCAATGGGGTGGTTTTTGCAGGAGGCTGGAATTGGTATCCATAGCTGGGTGGTCTTTTCAGCCCCCCCCCCCTTGCTGCAGAGAGAGAACATCAGGAAAGGAAATAAAAGTCTCACACTGCAGTCTGTCAGGCTCAGTCTTCTTCTGTCTGGTATTCCTATTTTTGAGAAAAACTTAGAGAAATTATTAAAATACCAAAGCATTATGGACTGTAGAATTAAAAACAACAATAGCAACAGTAAGCAAAGAGAATTAAGATCATTAAACATAGAATCTGTGAACATTTAGAAGGCAATGCCATAATCACAAAAAGTCAACATGGGTTTCAGAGAAACAAGTCATGCCAGACTAATCTGATCTCTTTTTTTGATAAAGTTACCAGCTTGGTAGATGAAGGGAATGCTGTGGACATCGCATACCTTGATTTCAGTAAGGCCTTTGACAAGGTTCCCCATGACATTCTTGCAAACAAGCTTGTAAAATGTGGGCTAGACAAGTTAACTGTTCAATGGATTTGTAATTGGTTGACTGGCCGAACCCAAAGGGTGCTCAGCAGTGGCTCCTCTTCGTCTTGGAAGGATGTGACCAGTGGGGTGCCACAGGGTTCTGTCCTGAGCCCAGTGCTATTCAACATCTTTATCAATGACTTGGATGAGGGAATTAGGGGCATACTTATCAAATTTGCAGATGACACCAAATTAGGAGGAGTAGCTAATACCCTAGAGGACAGGATCAAAATTCAGAATGACCTGGATAGACTGGAGAGCTGGGCCAAAGCTAACAAAATGAAATTCAATACGGAGAAATGTAAGGTACTGCATTTAGGGCGGAAAAATGAAATGCATAAATATAGGATGGGAGAGACCTGGCTGAACGAGACTACGTGTGAAAGGGATCTAGGAGTCCTAGTAGACCCCAAGTTGAACATGAGTCAACAGTGTGATGCGGCAGCTAAAAAGGCCAATGCGATTTTGGGCTGTATCAATAGAAGTATAGTGTCTAGATCAAGGGAAGTAATAGTGCCACTCTATTGTGCCTTGGTCAGACCTCACTTAGAATACTGTGTCCAGTTCTGGGCACCACAATTAAAAAAGGATATTGACAAATTGGAGCGTGTCCAGAGAAGGGCAACTAAAATGGTGAAAGGTCTGGAAACGATGCCTTATGAGGAGAGACTTAGGGAGCTGGGTATGTTTAGCCTGGAAAAAAGACGGTTAAGAGGCGATATGATAGCCCTGTTTAAGTATTTGAAGGGATGTCACGCTGAGGATGGAGCAGGCTTGTTTTCTGCTGCTCCAGAGACTGGAACACGGAGCAATGGGTGCAAGCTCCAGGAACAGAGATTCCACCTCAACATGTGGAGGAACTTTTTGACAGTAAGAGCTGTTCGGCAGTGGAACGCACTCCCTCGGAGTGTGGTGGGGTCTCCTTCCTTGGAGGTCTTTAAACAGAGGCTGGATGGCCATCTGTCGGGGATGCTTTGATCGTGATTTCCTGCATGGCAGGGGGTTGGACTGGATGGCCCTCGTGGTCTCTTCCAACTCTGCAATTCTATGATTCTATGATTCTAGAATGGCCAAGGCTACTGTATTGTGGTTCCCAAAAAGCAGACAAAAGGATTCATTGACGATCTGGTGAAACAAGTTTTCAAATGGAAGACTAGGGCAACTCCTGAAAACAGTGGGATTCTCTTTTCCCAACAGAGATTGCTTATAAAGTGGGAAGAGTTCCTTTAAAAAAAATTATGTGAAATGCAAAAAAAAAGTGTAAAACCCAAGCAAATCTACACAAATTTAACAGATTTTTTTAAAAAATAAAAAATAACCCCAAGCATGTTACTGAGGGGGGAGGGCCACGGAGGCCTCCACGGGGCCTTGGGAGGGTCTCCGGAGGCCCCGTGAAGGCCTTGGGAGGGAGTGGGGAGTCTGGATTATTGTTGTTATTTTACTGGTAGTTCCCCCTTAGATCCCCCAAATGTTTAGGTTAATTCATTTCATAATCCCCTCCACCATTCTGTTTTCTCCTCCCCCCCCCACTCACCCGCTGTTGTTTATGTAAATATATTGCACAGTCCCCTCAACCATCTTGTTCTCTCCTTCCCTCCCCTGATTTCCCGCCATTGTTTAACCTGATTGGAACTTTATTTTCCCCCTTATGAATCGCTATTTTTCTTAGTCATCCTCGTGTTTTCATTCCCTTTCCCCCTCCCCCTTTGATAAGACACCATAACTGTTATTTACGAATTACTGTTTATAGATTTCAGGGTATCTAGAGGGAGATGTGATTCATAATGCTTGACCCTTTTTGAGCATTACCACACATGTACTATGACCCTGCCTCCACACACTCTACCCTTCCCATTTGTAAACCTTTTATTAATGCCCCTGACTTTTCTTAATTTTTCTGTGCTTTCCCTCATCCCTTCGTGATGTTTTTTTCTACTTACAACCCTCCCTCTTTTCTGCTCCATTTTGCCTTCCCCCTCCCATAAAAGCTACACCATCTTCTTGATATGTTTGCTGCATGCCCTCCACTCCAAATCTCTAAATTTTCTTCGCTCAGGGTGAATCCCATTCTCTCTGTTCTTTGATGAAAGTTCCCTCCCCCCCCCGTTAGAGGAGATTGTTTTTTTTTAATTGGTCAGTCTCCAAGATGTGCTCGGATTCCCTTCCTCTGATGTTTATATGTTATTGTTCTCCCCAGTTTATTATCCCTGACTTTTGGCCATGTGTCCTTCGCCATCTGTGCTTATACACAGGTATACATTAACTCATTCGCACATCCCTACACAAACTAATCTGTTAAATCTCATACTAGTTTTCTTTCTGTTGTATCTCCTTTCTCCTAATACTCATCTACAGTGACATCAGGGGATTAAGGAATCCATCAAAGCACACTTGTATATCCAGTTTTCTAGAACAGCTCATTCCAGATACAGCCTTTTTACAGGAAACCCCCAGAAAGGGCATTAGCCCTATACTTCCTAAAAAGTTCTTTGAACATCTGTATGCTGCAGGGAATTCTAACAAAGCATGGTGGGTAGTGATTTTAATTTCTGATTCCTGCCCATTTCAACTGGATCATGCATTTCGCAATCCACATGGGCGCTTCATTATTCTGAAGGGCTCTGTAGTGCACAAACGGGTTACTATTGGTACATTTTATTCTCCCACTACCAACCAATGCAATTTTTTATGTCTTAATTTCTATCAAAATTAGATGAGATGGCAGAGGGCGAAATTATACTCAGAGGCAATTCGAATATGGTTATGTATGGACATCTAGATAAATCACAGCCTCCAAAGACATTCCTCCCTCAAGACATAAAATTTTCTGCTCTGATTGATAAAGCTGGCTTAGTGGATGCCTGGAGATTACTACATCCATTAGAAAAAGATTATACTTATTACTCAATGACACATAACACATATACCAGAATTGACCATTTTTTTTGTCTCCCACCCTGTTATAAGACATATCAGATGTCCAGATACACTCCATAGTCTACTCTGACCATACTCTTCAAACTTTAATAGGCATCTAGGACCAGACACCACCAGAATGAGAGTTTAGCGATTTAATCCAGCACTTTTAGCTAACGAGCTGTTTAAGCACCGTATTACAGAGGACATCAAACATTTTTTACTAAGAGAATAGCATTCCGAGTATATCTAAAATTCTCCTCTGGGACACACTTAAGGCCATCCTTAGGGGCTCCCTGATCAAAGAAGGTGACACTAAAAAAAAAAAAAGACACAATATAAACTTTCTTTACTTCAAGCAATTGACGGTCTTTCTAAAGAACATAAATTCTCCACTGATCCACTGATTTTTGCTCAACTACAATGACACAAAGCAACACTTGCAGCATTAGATAATAGGAAAATTCAAACACCTCTTCACTACATTAGAGCACAGTACTATGAATTTGGGAACAAAAACTTCCGTCTCTTGGCTAGAGCAGTTCAATGAAAAGCTCTCAAAAAGATTATACCTTCCCTTTCTGCACCTGTGAAAACCGCCATTTCTGATGTGATAGCTCTGTTCTGTGATTTTTATTCAAATTTATACTAAACAGAATTATCCCCGAACATGCCTAAATTTATCCAATCTCTTCACTTTAAAAAAACTATCAAAAGACTATTCTTCCTTATTAGATAAACTGATTGAAATGGAGGAGCTTAAACAAGTGATATCCAAATTACCATTGCGTAAGTCCCCAGGCCCAGATGGGTACACGGGAGAATTCTATAAACTGTTATATGATCAAGTGGCCCCCCACCTTCTCAAACTATTCAACAATGTTCTCTTCTCTGGTAAAGCACCCAGATCCTGGTATGGGACTAGGATAATACCTATTCCGAAGATAACAGATAATCATCCAGAACTCAAGTCTTTCCAACCTATCGCTCTTCTCAACCAAGACAGAAAAGTATTCACTTATATTATGGCATCTCACATTAACACTTTTATTTTACAATACATCAATCCGGACCAAGTTGGTTTTATGCCCACCCGCCGTTTATCAGATTCAGTGCGTAGAGTCCTTAATATTATCCATCACACCCCGTCAACAGTGTGTTACATTTAGTAGAAACAATTGAGGAATTCGGAATTTATGCTGGGTTCAAGATGAATAAGGAAAAAACGATAATTCTTACTAAGAATTTATCAAAAACAGGCAGGCCTGTGATGTCATAGTTATTTCTAATAAGCTTCATTAGAGGTTCTACCATAATGGCAAAAAGCAAGGGAGACAACGGGCAGCCCTGGAGCATGCCTCAGAAGAGTTGAAATATAGTTGTCCCTCCATATTCACGGATTTAAGTATTCACGGCTTGAAAATGTGCTTAAAAAAATAATAATTCAAAAAGCAAACCTTGATTTTGCCATTTTATATAAGGGACACCATTTTGCTATGCCATTGCATATAATGGGACATGAGTATTCACAGATTTGGGTATTCACGGGGGGTCCTGGAACCAAACCCCAGCGAATGTGAAGTGACAACTGAAGATGAGATTCAGTCCCATTGAAAAAAGTTTTAGCAGTTGAATGAGAGTATATATCATGTAGGGTCGTGATAAATTTAGGTCCAAAGTGCATTTCACAGAGCAATGCAAAAAGATATGGCCATTCTATATAGTCAAATGCCTTTAAGGTATCTAGAGATAGGAGGATTGACAGAGTCTTCATATGATTAGCGTGATGGATAATATATTTTTTTAAAGTTTACTTTTGTATTATACCAGAACAAAACTGTACACTTATACTGTCATTTGTATTACACGTAGTGTTGTCACGTGGTGTTACCCATGACGATTTACAAAATATTTCAAATATTAAAACCTGACTTCCTTTGTACATATAACCTGAAGCATTTGTTTGCTTGTGACTTTCCCAGTCTTCTTCTCTATTCCTTAAAAACCGCCATTTTTCCCTTATAGTATTCCTTAAAACGAATTTTTTTGTTTTTTCCCATGCCTCTTCCCACTCTGCCATTTGTACTTCTTCCCCTATACTATAAGGGAAAAATTCACGGCATGTCAGGATTTGAAAGAGAATAGCTTCAAAATAAACAACAGATGGTACTTAACCCCCGCGAGGTTAAGCAGAATCTATGGTACAAAAGAGAGAAATTGTTCGAAATGCCACAAGGAAGTAGGTACGCTTAAACATATGTGGTGGAGAAGAGAAGATACTGGAGAATATTACTGTATTTATGCACTGCTGCACGTATGGTTATAGCAGCAAAATGGAAAAATAAAGAAGAACTGTTGATAGAAGATTGGTTAAACAAGATATTAATAATGAGGGAAAATGATAGATTATCTCAAACAATAAACTAAGAGGTGGTAACAAAGACTGAAGTAGAATGGACACCAGTCATTCACTATTGTAGATTAAGATGGAACGTGGATAGAGATATTGAGATATAAGGTTATAATAATAATAATAATAATAATAATAAAGGGAAGAATTTGGTAACAACCAACAATACAAAATCTCAATCTGTCCAGATGACATTTTGCTCTCACTCACAAATCCTGATACATCAGTCCCAATACTGAAATCAGTTCTTACAGACCTTGGAAGACACTCTGGTTTTCAGATCAACTTTGCCAAAACTACCATGCTTTGTCTCAATGCTTCACACACCCAGCAAACTCATTGTCAAAAACTAACAGGTATACAGCTCCTCCCCTCTGCCTTTTCCTGACTATGTGTGACAATCACTAAAGACATTCACTAACTCATATCAACAAACTACAACCGCTTAACCGCCTGGATGACATGAAAACTGAAGACCTGGCACAATCTCAGATTATCACTTCTTGGCAGGATTGCCCTCATTAAAATGTTTCTCACTCCTCCCCTTTTTTCCTCTTTCAAACTATCCCCTAGACCCCTTCCCTGTTAGGTTTAAAAATGGCAGCTAATAATCAACCACTTTATCTTTGATTTTATTTTTTTTTAAAAAGACCCTGCTTCCCGAAATCTATTCGCTACACTAATTCAAAATATGGAGGCCTTGCAATCCCTGATCTCACACTTTATTTTCAGGCATTCCAACTGAGTCATTTTACCCAAATCTTGCAGAGAATTGTTCTACACATTGGATGGAGATGGAAATTTCGACACTTAGACCCATTGAACTCACTTACCTTTACGCTTCCACCACTCGCTCAAAAATTAAGACTACAGTATTCTTCACCCGGTTTTGGCCACCTCACTATTTCTATGGCAAGAAATGGTTTCAACTTCCCACACCAGACCCCTCACCTATACGCCCTTTCCTTTTGCATCCTCCTTTTTATTCACCAAACAAATTCTCCCAGTACAAACCCTGGAAACAATGCGGACTATACCGAGTAGGTGATCTTTTTGCAGATGGGAAACCCAAACCTAGAGAAGATATATCCACTATACCAGTAACTAACTTAAATGGCTCCACTTGTACCAAATTAACTCCTTTCTCTCTTATCTGGTCACTGTTGGTGAAACCCCCTGCTCCTTTACCTCCTATAAAAGCAATGCATAACCCCTATGTTAAGGAAAATGCAACATGGGACATACAGTGAAAGAAATAAAATATGTATGTGAAAGTCACAATGACTAAGCAAGAGCAATTATGGGGCTACACAGGTGAAACTGCTAATGTAATCTAGAAGCCTGAGAGCCAAGGACAGAGGTACTGAATGCAGATTGGAAACACCTGAGAATCATTAAGTGTACAAGGTGAAATGTTGAAATACATGGGTTGGTCTTAAGCATGGATGGAACTATGTGGACCAATCAGAATGGAAGTACACACCCACTGGGTGGAAACTAACTAGTGGGTGGTGATAAACAATGGCTATAAAATTGCAATGTTTGCCAATGTATTGTGGTGGAGTAGAGTTGGAGTAGTTTGGAGATATTGTGGAGTAGTGTGTAGAGATTGTGATTTGTTGACCATATAGTATATTTATATAGAAGAATAAAGTAGGTTTTATATAAAACTACTGAGTTGCCTGAGTGAATCCTGGAGACGTTTGGAGACACCTGGAGAAGAGTGAGAAGGCTTGGAGAGTTTGTCAGGATCTTCAGCCTATTCTCTGAAACTCTGCTGCTTTGGAGAAAAGCATTAACCACTGATCTAAGCTGGTTGGCTCTGCTGTATAAAAAGGTGGTGAGTTTGAGCCAGAGGTGAAGAGCTACAACTCCCATCATCCCTGACAAGGGTTATGGGCCCAGTGACTAGAGCACCCAGCATCCACAGAAGCTAAAAGTTCCAGAGAGTGGAAGAAAGCTTTGTGGACGACAGATCAGAGCAAGCTGTTTGTGCTGCACTGATAAGCCTCGTGAGTAAATCATTTTGTGTTTTGCTTAAGCCCAGACGGGTCGGCTGTGCATACTCAGAAGGACTGTGTCAAATTGAGTCACTGCACAAATCAAGATGGAAATTCTAAAGTTTAGTAAATTGAATAGAAACAACTACTCTACCTGGAAGATTTATGCCCAATCTCTACTAGTAAAGGAAGGTCTGTGGTCAACAGTTGAAACAGGGCTGGCAGCCGATGCTGATGAAGCCACTCAAGAGAGAGATAGTAAAGCAAAAGCCTGTCTTTATCTCATGCTTGAAGAAGACTTGATTAATGACGTCAGAGATAAAACGTCCGCCAAGGATGTGTGGGATACCTTGCAGAGATTACACACTCCTTCAACTGCTTTTGCAAAAATGCTATGGTCTAAAAGAATATACAGGCAAAAGATGGCTAAAGGGCAGTGTGTGTTAGAACATTTAAAAATAATGCAAGACTTGTTTGTGCAAGCTGAACTGAGGGGAGTGCAAATTAGCAAAGAGCAGCAATGCTACATTTTAGTAGAATCGCTAGACTCTTCGTGGGACAATATAACGAACAGCTTGCAGAACTTGCCAGAAGCTGAGCTTAATAGAGATTTAATTGTGGCCAGAATACTGGAAGAGAACCAGAGAAGAATGTCTGAGCAGGGTGACTCAGCAAGCTTAAAGACTGTGCCAAAACAACAAACAACTCCTGACTGGCGAACGCAGGAGGAAGCAGCCTCTACAAGGGAGCAACGGAGGTGCTTTTATTGTAAGAAGATTGGTCATCTGCAGAGACAGTGTAAACATTTTGCAGCTGAGAGACGCAAGCAAGCAGAGAGCAGATGGCAGCCGCGGCAGTATCAAAAACAGTCCAGACCTCCATTTTTGAGGGACAGTGGTAATAAAAAGGGGGTTGCAACCATGATTAAGGAAAAACAAAATGCAAATTCTAAATGGCTAGTTGATTCAGGAGCCACATCTTTGATGTGTAATGATATAAATTTAATAAGTAATAGAAAATCAGCTAATGTAAATACTGTAGTTTTGGCTGATGGGAAAGAGCTAAGTACTGTAAATCAAATGGGTACTGTGTACATTCCAGGGCTAAAAGAGAATTTTAATGATGTCTTACATGTAAAGGAGTTAGAAAATAATTTGTTATCAGTAAGCAGATTAACAGAAAGAGACTACACAGTCATCTTTGAAAAGAACATGTGTAAGATAAAACTGAATGGGGAATTGCGTGGCATAGGTTTGAAAAAGGACAAACTTTATTATTTGGAGGACAATATTGATAGATACAGGGTTGAAGAAGCTAATAACATAGAAAATATTCCAATCCACAAAGACTGCATACACGAGCTTCACAGAAAATTCGGCCATGCAAGCTTCAAATGTTTAAAGAATTTAATCAGTATGTGTCCAGATTTAAAAGTTGCTGAATGCAAAAACCACTTAGATTGTACGGTATGTCAACAGGTAAAGGTCAGAGCTTTTCCAGTAGCTAAGAAAACAAAAAGAATTGCTCAAAGACCATTTCAGTATGTACATGCAGATGTCGCCCAAGCTAATTGCTTGTCCTTAGGGGGAAGCAAGTATTTCCTAGTAATTGTTGATAGGTATACAAGGTTTGCATTTGTGAGAATAATGAAAAACAAATCTGATGCTGGGCAAAGTTTAAAAGCATGGGTAAGAATGGTGGAAAGACAATTTGATAGCAGAGTAGGCACCATCATTACTGACAGAGGAGGAGAATTTTTAAATAATCAATTGTTTAACTGGTTTCAAAAGGTGGGAATAAGGCATGAAACTACAAACCCTGCTTGTCCTAGTGAGGATGGGTTAGCAGAGAAGAAAATACAAGATATAAAAAGAATTACTGCTTGTATGATGGCAGATGCAGGGGTGAAAGATAGTTTTTGGGCAGAAGCAACTTTGACTGCAATACATATCAGTAACAGATTGTATCATTCAGAAATTGAAGACATTCCCTACAGGGTATTGTATGGGAGAATGCCAAATTATAAGTACTTAAGGGTTTTTGGACAATTTGCTCATGTTTACACACCTGCTTGTTTCAGGAGGAAAGGAGAACCCAAAAGCAAAAGGCTTAGGTTTTTGGGGTATTCTGGAAATAGCTACAAGTTTCATTTGGGAGGAAAACAAGTGCAGTATTCTAGGTCTGCAAATTTTGAGAGACATGCTGGTTGGGACAAACTGCATGCCAATAAAGAAGTGTTTTTGAGATTAGGGAGTTCAAATGAGCCAGAAGCACAAACTGAACCAATCTCAGGAAACGGAGGGGTTTCAGTTAAGCAGGAAGCATCACCTAGCAGCAGTGGTAGTTCTTCTGATGATGAGATAGCATCTAGGCCTACTACTACTCGAATGACTGAAGACAAGAGATTTAGTCATAGAACTACAACTCCCAGTAGAGAAAGTGAGGATGAAAGAGACAGAACAGCAGATTTTATTCCCAGGCGTAGTCATAGAGTTAGAAAGCCTCCAGATAGGTTTGTTGTGACAAAGGCAAGAGCTTGTTTAGCAGTAGAAGAGCCTGAAAGTTTTGAAGAACTGGAAAGTTATTCTAATGAAGAACAGGAAAGATGGTTTGATGCAATGGATAATGAGTTTGGTTGCCTGGTAAATAAAGATGTTTTTGAAATTGTTGACAGACCCAAAGACAAGAAAGTAATTGGTTGTAAATGGGTATACAAAAGGAAAGAAATGCCAGATGGAAGTATCAAATATAAAGCTAGGTTAGTGGCTAAGGGTTTTGCACAACAGCAGTATGAGAACTATGATAAGACATATTCTCCAACTGCAAAGCCAGAAAGTCTGAGAATGGTTCTAGCAGTAGCAACAAAAAGGAATTTAGTTGTAGAACATTTTGATTTTGAGACAGCTTACTTGAATGCGGTTTTGAATGAAGAAATATTTATGGAACAGCCACAAGGTTTCGAAGAAAATGGTAGTCAGAGAGTATATAAATTAAAGAAAGCGTTGTATGGTTTAAAGCAAAGTGCCAGAGCGTGGAATCTGTGCATCAATGATGAGCTAGTTAAGCTAGGTTACAAGAGGAGCATTGCAGATGCTTGTGTTTATACAAAAGGAGACATAGTATTAGTGATTTATGTAGATGATTTGTGCGTAGCAGCAAAGTCAAAACAGGAAATTGAGTCAGTAAAAAGAGAATTGTCTAAGAAGTTTGTTTTGAAGGACTTAGGTGTATTGAAGTCTTATTTAGGTATTTGCGTTGAATGGACAGAAGAAGGACATTGTTTATTAAGTCAGAAAAATAAAATTGAAAGACTGATTGAAAAGTGTGGATTACAGAATGCAAAAATAGTAAGAGCTCCAATGACAACTGGTTTTGTGTCTGAGGAAACAACTAGAGCGTTTGAGGACAAGACTCTCTTCAGAAGTATAATAGGATCTTTACAATTCATATCTTGCCACACCAGACCAGACATTTGTTATGCTGTAAATGTATTGTCTAGAAGGGTTAATGATCCAAAAATTGAAGACTGGACAGCGGTAAAACATTTATTGAGATATTTGAAAGGAACCTTAGATAGGAAATTGATTATAAGAAACAATAGTTCAGATCTAGATTGTTATGTAGACAGTTCATTTGCATCAGAATTAGGAGACAAGAAGTCAGTTACAGGAATGATAATTAAATACAGTGAAAGTCCAATAGTTTGGAGAAGTAGAAAACAAACTAATGTAACGTTAAGCACAACAGAAGCAGAATTCGCTGCTTTGAATGAGATAGTAAATGAGGTACAGTGGATTAAGCAATTGCTAAATGATTTAAATGAAAGTTACAAGATACCAGTGGAAATTCTGGAAGATTCACAGTCATGCATAGCGATGGCTGAAACTGAAAGTTTGAAGAACAGAACAAAATATGTTGGTGTAAGATATCAAAATGTGCGAGACATGGTTCAGAAGGGTGAAATAGAATTGAGATATATAGAAACACAACACAACATAGCAGATTTGTTCACAAAAGCATTGACAGCAGAAAAACATGAAAGGCTGACACAAATGGTTGGAATGACATTGTAAGACACATACAATATTTTATTTCGGAGGGGATTGTTAAGGAAAATGCAACATGGGACATACAGTGAAAGAAATAAAATATGTATGTGAAAGTCACAATGACTAAGCAAGAGCAATTATGGGGCTACACAGGTGAAACTGCTAATGTAATCTAGAAGCCTGAGAGCCAAGGACAGAGGTACTGAATGCAGATTGGAAACACCTGAGAATCATTAAGTGTACAAGGTGAAATGTTGAAATACATGGGTTGGTCTTAAGCATGGATGGAACTATGTGGACCAATCAGAATGGAAGTACACACCCACTGGGTGGAAACTAACTAGTGGGTGGTGATAAACAATGGCTATAAAATTGCAATGTTTGCCAATGTATTGTGGTGGAGTAGAGTTGGAGTAGTTTGGAGATATTGTGGAGTAGTGTGTAGAGATTGTGATTTGTTGACCATATAGTATATTTATATAGAAGAATAAAGTAGGTTTTATATAAAACTACTGAGTTGCCTGAGTGAATCCTGGAGACGTTTGGAGACACCTGGAGAAGAGTGAGAAGGCTTGGAGAGTTTGTCAGGATCTTCAGCCTATTCTCTGAAACTCTGCTGCTTTGGAGAAAAGCATTAACCACTGATCTAAGCTGGTTGGCTCTGCTGTATAAAAAGGTGGTGAGTTTGAGCCAGAGGTGAAGAGCTACAACTCCCATCATCCCTGACACCCTAATGCTTGTGAGCGAGGCTCTGCTGCATTTATTTACAGGTTTCTATCTGAATCTCAATATGGAAAAGGCCAATTGATGTGCATGATCTGGCAATCGAGACTTACACCTTACAGTCTCAGAAGCTGAATGGGACTACATCTGGTCTGCACCTCCTTACAAATCTAGGTCAGCAGCTACCAAAGAAAGCACTATGAAATTAATAAATAGATGGTACCTGACTGCTGTGCAGCTTTCCAGAATGGTAAAAAATTGTGATGCCACTATGCTAGAGGGGATATGGTGAAAGAAGTTCATACTTACACATGTGGCTGGAGTGTCCATATGTTCAGGCCTTTTGGCGAGATTTATTGACTTACATTTCCAGTATCACTCAACAGAAAATCAGTCCCTGCCCAGCCCTCTTATTGCTATCCCTATATCTTGCAGACAATAAGGCTTTAAATCATAGAAAACTAATTGCATTTCTTCTTGCCGCTGCTAGAAATGAAATAGCCAAACATTGGAAGATTGGTCAATTTTCTATTGAAGGGTGGTGGGGGGAAAATTGGGTTTCTTGGTTGTCAGAAAAATTGACACATTTTATTTATATATGTAACAGACACACAAGGACTACTATGTTTTATGAGGACTGGTTTATTATAATAGAGTATTTATCCAGTAATGGGCAATGTCGTCATCCACCCCAAAACCAGCAACATCTGTGGACGGACGTATTTGGACCTGCCAAGTGATCTTTGCTGGCCTTTTTTCCTGCTGTATCTGGACTTTCTTGGATATACAGTACCTGTGCAACAGAAATATGTATCTTGCAATCTGATCCATGTATATATGGCCTTTCCCCCCTTTTGTTATATTGTTATTTGTTATATGATAAATAAAACTTGTAAAAAAAAGTCAGGACTTAACCTTTCAAATTACTAGCACCTCACAATGGCATATATATGTTAAGAAAGTGTTTGGGTAGACCAAGATACTGGATTTCTGGGTACATTCTCTGTGTTAACATTCTTGGTGCTTTCAGTAATTTCTGTCATGATCACCTCTGTAAAGGCCAGAATGGACATATCCTGAGTGACACCCTTTCTGAACGGAGGTCTGGAAAAACAGGTGGTTTTTTTTTAGGATCCCTTATAAGTGCTTTTTATGGAGCTAGCATAGTGTAATGGTTTGAGTGGTTTAGGACTCCAGGAAACAAGAAGGCAGCTCGGCCATGGAAACCCACGTGGTGGTTTGGGAAGTCACACTCAGCCTCAGGGGAAGACAGTGGCAAACCTCTGAATAAATTTTGGTAAGAAAACTCTCTGATAGGTTCTGTAAGTCAGAATCAACTTGAAGGCACAGAATGTCAACATTGAAATGTTTTTAGACTTCAATCCTGTTTAAGGCTTACCCAACTGAAAATTATTAGGTACCTGCGATAAGTTCTTAAGGAACCTGGGTAATCTGATGCTTTGGACTTTTTCTCAGCCTGCATAGTATCACCATGAGGGTTGGTCCTTCTTCAGATTTCTGACTAATAGACACTGATATCTGTAGGGAGAGTTAGATACATACTCCCAGCACTCCTAAGTTCTGATAAGAGAATGGGTCATTTTGGGTATCACCGCAACTCTCAGAACTCTGGGAAGCTTAGTTAATGGTTGCAAAGCAGTATACAAACCTCATACTTTGCTTCCTGGCTTGTTTATTGTGTCATCTGAATGAAAGTGGTTTGTTCCTCTGAGAAAAAAAATCAGTTTATTTTTTAAGTCAGTGGTGCATTGAAAGACAAACAAGCCACAATAAATGGATGACACAGTAAACAAACATTTAACTTCTACCACTGCAGGGACAAGTAAGCGGGCATCTTGCACCAGTATACTGTTCATAACTAATTAGTCAGGGTTTCTAGGCTTATTATGTTACATGACTTCAGGCAGTACAGTATATTCATCCTGTTCATTCTTTTTTCCTAGTGAAGAGGAAAGAAATGTTGGAAGAAATGTATGTAGCTTTGTGGCTGTGGAAACCATTCTGGCTTAGTTTATGTGAACAAGCAAACATTCAGGCTTACTTCAAATATTACAGATTTGCTGTACAAGCATAACTTCAGTGTAGGAAGTAGCAGTTACCCTGTGTATAGATTATGATGATTTCTCATGCTTTTATTTCTCTGTATGCATCCATGCTGGGAAGCTACAATCAGCTAGGGCTTCATAGTGGGATTTACTGCTCTACAATAGTCACATGTGGTGTTAAATAGTATGAAGTGCTGGCACCAGCATGTAGTAGCTGAGGATTGCCTTCAGCTCTTTTATGTTTAATATTATTTTAAGGGGTGGGTGGTCTAGGGTATTGTGAGTATGGGGTTTTTATATTGTAAGCCGCCCCGATTGCGTTGCAGAGGGGCGGGATATAAATAAAATTTTATTATTATTATTATTATTATTATTATTATTATATGTGGTTTATAGATGTTTAAACATCTGGTTTCATTTTACTTTCATACTGCAGAAGAACTAAGACTATGTACATATTTTCAAATTAAATAACTTAAACTAAGTTTAAACCAGTTTCCAGTAGAAAAACTGTTTAACTTATTCTTGCTCAGAATGTACAGATATACCTCAGTTAACAAAGATATGTTCCTGGGCATTGCTTCTTTAACAGAAACTTTTGTAGCAGAGGCAGAAATAACATGGAAAGAATAGGGGTAGGTTGCCGCACCACAAGAGAAGAGCAGATCAACATGTTTCAGCAACCATTTTATTCAAAACTAACAATATGTATATGTGAAAGGTCAGGCAAGCCTGGCATAAGTAACAAAAACATTCTGAACCTTCTAGAAACTACTTGAAAGCTTCTTCTAAGAGGTATCCAGGAATGACATTTTTTCTTCACCAATCTCTAATTTCTTTATGATTTCCATTTTGGTGGCTAAACTTACAGATCTGTGCTTTTTAAAAAAAACCTGTTGGGTGTATCTGGTGAGGAAGGCTTATCTGCTTTCTCCTTTTTTTCCCATTTTGCTATTCACACATGCTCAGTAAGGGATTCTGGAGGTAGCTGCTGTGTACCTTAGTTGTAGTCAGGCACAAGCAGTTACATCAGGATCAGCTTGAGTAAAATTCCATTCCCCCCCCAGCGCAAGCTTTATTGTATTGTTTGCTGCAGACATGCTGCTGCAATCTGACACTGAAAGTCTGTTTTTTCCCAGCTCGCCTTTACCATCCTTCCAGTGCTGATGCTGCTAAAAAGCTTCCAGCTATTCAGAGGATGAGAAGGAAGGACTGTAAGAAGGAGCTTCTTAGCCAGAGGCTCTGTTAACAGAGGTATGCCTGTATCTTAGGACTTTATCACACTACACTGTTATAGAGCTATTATTCCACTTTAACTGCTCCAGCTCCCTCCTGTGGAATTCTGGGGTTTGTAGTTTAATGAAGCCTAAGAACTCTCTGGCTAAGAGTTCTAAATGCCTCTCTCTAAACTGCAAATCCCAGGGTTCCACAGGAGGCAGCCAGAACAGTTAAAGTGGAAGAATAGCACTATAACGGTGTAGTATGATAATCTCCTTACTAAAAAACTGACAAGAGAAGTCAAATTGCACCATTTCTAAGGCAGCTGATCTCCCTCTCTGTCACGACACATGTGTTTTAGGGACAGAATTTATCACCACAGTCTCTCTAAAGTGTTCAGGTATCTGTAGTTTAATCTAAGCTCCCCTGATATCTAAAATCTGTATTTTCATTTACCCCATAAAAGGCGTTTGTTTCAGAGGAACTGGGAAACAAATTCAATTAAATTAATACCAACCAAACTCTCCAAGCTCCAACCAATAGTCTTTAAATTACATTTTCCAAAAAATGGTTACTTCTGGGATTTTTTTTTTTTACCATATTACCATGTGATTAAGATAAATTGTGAGTACGGTATATGTAAGATTATAAATCATAGCTAACAAACCAACTTTTCAACTATAATGAATAAGAGTTTTGGCTTCTTGTTTTCTTCTACCTGTAAAAGAACTTGGTCAGCGTAAGAGGGGCGCTGCAAAAAAAAAAACCAAAAACCGATACAAGGACTCCCTGAAACAACATCTCAGGCTCGGCCACATTGGTCACCAACAATGGTCCGCCCTGGCCTCACATTGGAAGGCATGGAGACGCGCTATCCACAACGCTGCAGCCTTATTTCACGCCGAACAAGTCTTGAAGAGAAACGACAACGCAGAAAGAACCACAACCCAGAAACATCACCCAAGGAGACCTTCTGCTGTGCTTTCTGCAACTGGACTTGTTTATCTCGGATTGGCCTTTTCAGTCATCAGCGCACTTGCAGAAAGCGCGGGATGAGTCCTTCCTGAATCTTCGTTTGCGAAGAAAAGCCGGAGGGAGAGAGAAAAGAACTTGCAGTGCATCTTACAATATTCCGCATATGTTTAAAAATAGAGTGCAAGTGGGCCTGTTATACCAGTGAATTGCATGACACTTCTATTGATTCCAATAGGGTTGCATTTATTGATTTAGATGCCTGGGAGGCACTAGAAGCATGCTCTTGAATCTTTTGGTGCACTTTTATTGTTGTTTCACTGAACATTATATGCACTTTGATATGATATCTTGAATCTGAGAATAGGCTGGCTGTGCTTAAGTCTTTATCTCATGAATGGAAGCTAGTGCAGTATTGTTGGTATAATTTTGAATTTTTTGGAGGGGGAACATTCAAATGTATGTGTGGCCTTTAATGGAGGCTGCTGTACTAATCAAGAAGTGTTGTTGAATTTGGTGAAAAGTGATTAAACTAAATGTATTCCTTTACACTACCCATGGTTATTCTTTAGAAGGAAGTTGAAGGATGTTCTAAAAGATGTTGAATTCATTACAGCTCTTACATTTTATGATACTGGAATAATCACCTGACAACTGAATTTCCTGAAGTACTGGTGTATGCAGCCAGCTCTTAATCTAGCAGCCGCTTATTAAGGAATTCTAATTGGTAGTGTTTTAGAAGTTAAATTCAAAAACTGCTACACTAATTCTTTGGTTGGCTGCTATCTAAATAGGGGCTCGAAGATAATAAATAGCTCAGGTAATCTTGTTGTATTAGGTTTACTGTTATGTATTAAATAATGTTTTCGATATGGATTGGAGGAAGCTTGGCTCAAATCCTTGTTTGAGGACCTGGCAAGTAAGAACATAAGGAGAGCCATGCTAAATCAGACCAAAGGCCTGTCTCCAGCATTTTGTTCCCACAGTGCCCAACAAGTTGCTTATAAGAAGCCCACAACTACAATGTGAGAGAATTGGCATTCTCTTGTGTTCTCCAGCAACGGATGTTCTGGACATATACTTCATAAATTTCTCTAAATTTTAAATAATGTCCATCACTACATCTTGTTGTAACTGATTCTGCAGGTAAAGTATATTACTTTTTTTAAAAAAGGGAGGACTAAAAAAAGAAGGTCTTTTTTTTGGTCTGTCTTG
This sequence comes from Gambelia wislizenii, assembly GCA_030847615.1. Classification (NCBI taxonomy): domain Eukaryota; kingdom Metazoa; phylum Chordata; class Lepidosauria; order Squamata; family Crotaphytidae; genus Gambelia; species Gambelia wislizenii. Next base: position 220,923,077 of record JAUMIR010000002.1, read on the forward strand.
AATTTCCAAGCTTTCAGCTTCAGTGGATGATACCAGACATTGTCATGAGAGAGTGGGGAAAAACTCTTAACTACTTCCACACTATGCGTATTTTGTAAGTTTTTCTCATTTCTCTCCTTCCTTGCCTTTTCCCATAAGATAAAGATCCTCAAATGTTACACTTCCAGGGGAGTTGATTTTGCCTCCCTGATTAATTTGGTTGTTCTTTCCTACACCATTTCCAGCACTACAGTGTACTTGTTCAGATGTGGTAACTGAAACTCTGTGCAGTATTCCAAAGGTAGTTGCATCATGGATTTATATAAAGGCAATATGATACTGACAGCTTCATTTTTTATTCCTTTTCTAGTTATGCCTAGCTTAGATTTTGCCTTATTCACAGCAGACATACATAGAATTGACTTCTCCTTTGTTAGTCACTACCAGGTCAGTTCTCATCAGTGTGCAGTTTATGTAAATTGAGATTCCCACAACATACACTCAACACTTGCCTACACTGAATTTCAATTGCCTTTTTAGTTGCCATTTCCCCAGTTTGAGTGGATCTTTTTGAAGCTGTTTGCAGTCCATTTTGTTCTAAAAGCCTCAGATTTGGTGTTGTCAGCAAACATAACCATATATTCCGGCATATAAGATGACTGGGCGTATAAGACGCCCCCCAATTTTTAAGTTGAAATATAGAGTTTGCACACACACACCGGTCCAGCCAGCCACCCGGCTGGAAAGCCTGCCCCCCACCAGCCAGTCAGCTCAGTGGCTGTAGATGATGGCATAGTCTGTGAAATTAAAGGACTGAGAACAGCTAAAAAAGCATGGGATACTTTGAAAAATCTCTGTAGTGTTCAATCTTTGGAAAGTAAGGTTGCATTAATAATTAAGTTGGTTAATATGAAGCTGGTTAATATGAAGCTATCAAATCCCATTTTTTTGAATGAGCACATTAATGATTTTAGAGCCACTTACAAACTCCTGGAGAGGAAATCCCCAAAGCTATGCAAATGGGAATCTTCCTGGCAAGTTTACCAAAATACAATCCCATAATAAATACCATGCAATTAAAGAATGATTTAACTCTGCCAGAAGCTTTTATTCAGATAAGAGAATTTCACCATAGACAAAACTTGATGCAAAATGATAAATGTGAATCCAGAAATTCTAATTTTAGGCTAACATCATTTTAAACAGACTGTTTTTCTTCTCTCCTGAGCTAAATGGAGCACAATTTAACACTTCAAAGGCAAGGCAGTCATTCTTACAGCAGGGGGGAGGATCTGCTGGGAAAACTGCCCAGGTAATTTAACACTTCAAAGACAAGGCAGTCATTCTCACAGCAGGGGAAGAGATCTGCTGGGCGTATAAGATGACCCTCCACTTTTGAGGAGATTTTCAAGTGTTAAAAAGCAGTCTTATACACCAGAGTATATGGTACCCTAAGAGACAGTGAGGTGGTTATCTGATGTGAAAGTTGTAAGAATTAAAAAAAAATAATGCACACAAGCTTGGCATACAAGAGTGAGGCAAACAGGCCAACAGCGGTGTTTGACGTGGGTGTATGGAAGAGACAGCACTAGATGAGCTTGTGGCTGTTGAATTACACTTCTCCAGCCCAGAGAGTTCTTGGGAGAGTTTGTTGGGCTCATGCTACTGTGCTTGCTTGGGTCCAGGCTGTTTGTTTTTGTGGTCTGAGTGTAGGCATGCCTGGGGAGAGTCATTAACATTTGTTTGGTAAGCTGCTTGTGCTGAGAGGAAGTGAGTCAGAGACTGCTGAGAGGAAGTAGATGAGAGGCAGAGGGAGCTAGCAGCCAGTAGCTCTGTATATAGCTGCAGTCTCAGGGGCTCAGCATACAGGAGTGAGACGAATAGGAGAGAGGCCAACAGGGGTGTTTGAAGTGGGTGTTTAGTGGAGGAGTTTGAGGGGAAGGCCCAGAGTTCTGTTGTAGTGCCTATTCAGAGTATTCAATATGGACAGTTGAGGGAATTGCTGCAGTCACCTGCAATAGCTGTGGTATGTTTGTCTTCTTGACTGTGGATGTGCAGAGCTACACCTGCAGCAGGTGCAAGTTTGTTGTGCTGCTGTAAGAGAAGGTCCAACAACTTGAGGCCTGATTAGCCACTATACAGGCCTCAGAGAATGTGCATGAGACCTTGGATGGTTCAGCACACAGATTGGCCTCTGCCAATCCTCAGAGGAGGAGTGTGGTGGTGGTAGGAGACTCTCTGATGAGGGGTACAGAACCAGTAGTTTGTGGGCCTGATAAGATGTCTCGAGGCATTCTGTCTCCCAGGTGCAAAAATCTGCGATGTAACAGAGGCTGATGAGACTCGTGAAGCCCACTGACCATTACCCCTTGTTTTGTCCACATGGGAACCAGTGATACTGCAAGGCATAGCCTTCAGGCTATCAAAAGGGATTATAAGGCTCTGGGTAGGAAGCTGAAGGACATAGATACGCAAGTAGTCATTTTGTCTGTTCTTCTAGTGGAAGATCATGGCCCAGGAAGGGAGAGAAAGATAGTGGAGGTGAACAACTGGCTGCGCAGATGGTGTCAGGAATGGTTTGGCTTCCTGGACCATGGGGTGTGGTTTCATGCAGGTGGACTACTCGCAAGGGATGGGTTGCAGTTGGCAGGAATGTTTTTGCTAAGAGACTGAAGGATCTGATAATGAGTGCTTTAAAGTGAGTTGTGTGGGAGAGGGAGACAGTATTCATGAGGACAGGAGTTCATCAAGTGCTGGAGATAATAGTCCAAATGTTATACAAACAACGTGGCAAATGGTACAGAAACCCAACAGTGGGAGAAATAAAACCTTTAAAAGGAAGATGGGGGAATGGCCCATGTTCTTAGATGTCTCTATACTAATGCACAGAGCATGGGAAATAAACAGGATGAACTTGAACTCTTAGCACAGCAAAGCAAGTATGATTTAATAGGAATCACTGAAACCTGGTGCGATGAGTCTCATGATTGGAATGTAGTAATAGAGGGGTATAACTTATTTCAGAGAAATACACCAAACAGGAAGTGTAGTGGAGTAGCATTATACATTAAGGATGTGTACACCTGTGAACAGATCCATGACTTAAATCCTGCGAGCCAGGTTGAGAGCATCTGGGTAAAAATCAAGGGGGAGAGAATCAGCAAGGATGTCATTGTGGGGGTCTACTACAGACCTCCCAGCCAAACTGAGGACTTGGATTATGCCTTCCTAGAAGAGATGCCTGCACATTCAGACAGGAGAGCTGTAGCAATACTGGGGGATTTGAACTATCCTGATATTTGTTGGAAGTCCAACTGTGCCAAAAATTTAAGGTCCAACAAATTCCTCACTTGCCTTGCAGACAATTTCATTGTCCAAAGGCGGAAGAGGCAACAAGGGGATCAGCTATTTTAGATCTGATCCTAACATATATGATCTGGTTAATGGGGTGGAAGTGGTAGAATCCTTGTGGGGGGGGGGAGAGTGACCATATTGTCCAGGCGTTTGTTATACAGAGGAAAGGGGAAGCCAAGTGTTGTCAGACATGCCTTCTAGACTTTAAGAAAGCTGATTTCAGAAAACTCGGGGAATTACTGGGGGTGATCTCATTGTCAGGAATACTAAAAGAGAAGGGAGTACATGATGGATGGGAGTTTCTAAAAATTGAGATATTGAAGGCACAACTTCAGACAGTTCCAATAAGGAAGAAAAATGGCAGGTGTCTAAAGAAACCAGTATGGATGTCTAAAAAACTTTCAACTGAGCTAAGACTTAAAAGGAACATTTACAAGAAATGGAAAAAGGGAATTAAAACAAATAGCCAGCTTGTCTAGGGGGAAAATCAGAAAAGCAAAATCACAGATGGCACTCAGGCTCAAGGAAGTGGTAGGACCATTGCAGGGAGAAGGTGGCAAAATGCTAACAGGAGACAAAGGGGTCAGTTCCACGACAGGAAAAAGTTCACGAGATTCCGGATTACCGTTCTTTCGCATCAGGAGCACATAAATCACACGAATTCTGGCTTATTCGGAAGATGCAGCCTGATGCAGCCAGTTTCGGTTTTTCTTAGTTTACACAGGCAAAGGGGGGGGAATCACCTCCAGATGATTAAAGCCAGGCAGGAGGCGGGGAGGGAGCAAGGAGGGGGTCATGGAGACCATAAATAATGAGAGGAGGAAAAGCACAAACAAACAAAAGAGCGAAAGAGCGATCTGTCAACTTCCCCCGTCTTCCCCTGGAAAGGCTTCTATAAAGAAAGGAGTGAATGAAAGGACGAACAAGCAAAAGTATGGTGGAGCGATCTCCTTCCCTTCACGCATGCACACACAAACACACACCACAGAAGCAGGGGCTAGCCCTGCCTCCGAAGCCTTGAATAAAGGCAAGTGAAGGGAAGGGCAAACAAACAAAAGGACGAACATGCGATCGGCTGTTTCCCCACACACACGAATGCACACACATACACACGAACACACCAGCAAAGCAGGGGCTAGTAGCGATCGTCTTCCCAACCCCCAAAGCCTTCCTTTGAAGCAGACAGGAAGGGCTCAAAGCTGATTTTCCAAAGTGGGCTGCAAGCAGAAGAAGGATGAATTTCTTCTCTCCAACCCCTCAGTCTATTCGGATAAAGCACAATGGTCACTCCAACTAATCAGGATTCAGCTCTGCTCATAGTAATTCGAAAAGGTCGATGCCAGTTTACACGATGGTTAGTTCCCATGACCAATTATGCGCATTTTCGCAAACTTAATCAAAAAAGTCTGGAAAACTAGCGAAACCTGATACTGCGCGACTTATGGGTTTTTTGCACCCCCTCCTTCTGAAAAGGGCACAGTTGCTTCGAAATGCGTGGGAACTATCAGGCTTCTTCTCGCATTCTTTGAGGATTTATTTTGCCGTGTAAACAACCCCAAAGAAAAGGCAGAGCTGCTTAACACCTTCTTTGCCTTGGTTTTCTGCCAAAAGGAGAACAGTGATTAACCTGGGGAAAATGGAGCAGATAATGCAGTAGGGGAAATGCAGCACAGAATAGGTAGAGGTTGTACAGGAGTACCTGGCCAGTATAAATGAATTCAGGTCTCCAGGTCCAGATGAACTACATCCAAGGGTATTAAAAGAACTGGCAGAAGTAATCTCAAAACCACTGGCAATAGTCTTTGAGAAATCCTGGAGATCAGGAGAGGTCCCAGCAGACTGGAGGAGAGCAAATGTTATCCCCATCTTTAAAAAAGGGGGGGGGTGAAGACCCAAATAATTATTGGCCAGTCAGCCTGACATCAATATTAGGAAATATTCTAGAGCAGAGCTTTTAAACAGACAGTCTGTAAGCACTTAGAAAGGAATACTGTGTTCATTAAAAGTCAACATGGGTTTTTGAAAAACAAGTCATGCCAGATTAATCTTATCTATTTTTTTTTAAATAGAGTTACATACTTGGTAGATGAAGGGAATGCTGTGGATGTAATGTATCTTGATTTCAGTAAGACCTTTGACAAAGTCCCCCATTATATTCTTGCAAAAAAGAGATATATTGATTTGCTATCTCTAGAGATCATGCATTATCTGATCTCTGTCATACCCAAACAGAAAACTCCCCTATGGACACAATTTACTTACTTGATATTCAGGAGTTGTATAATACTGGTTTATATGATCCAAGCATTTAATCATTAGCAGAAATGTGGATTTAGTGTATTTGATTGCAAGTAAGGCTTTTGACAAGGTCCCCCATGATATTCTTGCAAAAAAGTTAGTAACCTGTGGGCTAGATAATGCAACTGTTAGGTGGATTTGTATTTGGTTGATGGGCCAAATCCAAAGGGTAGTCACCAATGGCTCCTCTTCATCCTGGAGAGAAGTGACGAGCAGGGAGCCACAGGGTTCTGTCCTGGGCCCAGTGCTATTCAACATCTTTATCAATGACTTGGATGAGGGAATAGAGGGCATGCTTATCAAGTTTGCACATGACACCAGATTAGGAGGGGTAGCTAATACCCTACAGGATAGCATCAGAATTGAAAATGACCTTAACAGATTAGAAAGCTGGGCCAAAATTAACAAAATGAATTTCTAAAGGAAGAAATGTAGGATACTACACTTGGGCAGTAAAAAGGAAACGCACAGATATAGGATGCCACCTGGCTTGATGGCAGTACATGTGAAAGCGATCTAGGAGTCTTAGTGGACCACAGACTGAACATGAATCAGTGATGTGATGCGACAGCTTAAAAGTTAGTGCAATTCTAGGCTGCGTCAATAAGAGTATAGTGTCTAGATCAAGGAAAATAATAGTGCCACTCACTCTATTCTACTTTGGTCAGAATCTCACCTGGAATACTGTGTCCAATTCTGGACACCACAATTCCAGAAGGATATGGACAAGCTGGAACATGTCCAGAAGAGAACGACCAAAATGGTGGGAGGTCTGGAAGCCATGCCTTATGAGGAGTGGCTTAGGGAGCTGGGTATGTTTAGCTTGGGGAAGCAAGGTTAAAAGGTGACATGATAACCATGTTTAAATATTTGAAGGGATGTCATATTGAGGATGGAGCAAGCTTGTTTTCTGCTGCTCCAGAGACAAGGACACAGAGCAATGGACTTAAACTACAGGAAAAAGGATTCCATCTAAACATTAGGAAGAACTTCCTGACAGTAAGAGCTGTTCGGCAGTGGAATGCACTGCCTTGGAGTGTGGTGGAGTCTCCTTCTTTGGAGGTTTTTAAGCAGAGGCTGGATGGCCATCTGTCCGGAGTGCTTTGATTGTTTGTTCCTGCATGGCAGGGGGTTGGACTGGATGGCCCTTGTAGTCTCTTCCAACTATCTGATTCTGTGGTACTACCCTGAGTTCACTGGAGAAAGAACAATATGTAAATGAAGTCATAAAATTTACAGGGCTCTGCCAAAGTAGAAGGCCTGGCAGTTGTACAAAAAAAGCCACCATTCTTTCTATCCAATTTGAGTTGTCTTTTGTTAACTACCGGTAGTTTAGGAGCTCATAGTCCTTTTGAAGTCAGTGGTTCTGAGTGGCTATAGCAAAGAGGGAGTATTTTCTTATCCTAACAAATGAGAGTTATCACAATAGTGTATCATATTTAATGCAAGCAAGCAAACAATCTGTGAATGATAGTTTTCACATTTACAGATGGTATTTCCAGCTGTTGGAATTGTTAGTGCATATTCAAACTGAACAGGTATGAATAGACAAGCATCTGGAGCTCAGGTTTAAGAAAGAATTAACTCAGACACTGTCTGTACAGATAATCTTCAAGAAAGTACAGATAATCTCTTTGGGGACTGAATGAATCTTATCTGTTTAAGAGCCTAAACTGGAATGTGGCTTTATGAGAAGTGTTTATATGAAACTAATAGACAACTGTGTGGTTGAGTTTCTACCATGCAAATTCAAAACACTTCTTACTGAACACCTGTGAGACTGTCTAATGCAGAAATTGGATACATTCATATTGGGCACTGCTGTCTGGCGGTGTAGGAGTTGGAAGCATTTGTATTAGGAATTGTCATTGCAGTTACCTGCCCAGTATAAGCAGGTTTCTGAAGTAAATTGCTCTGCTACCATCATCAGCCACATTTTAACCCAGTAAGGAGAGGCTTTTAGTTCCCTGATGTGTCCAGTTTAATAATGACTTACAAATGATGTATTAGATAATTTTATTGTAACAATCCCATTTGTCTGAAAGTAAGACCTATGAATACTGGAAACTAAGTACTTATGATTGCAGTTGAAGAGAGTCTTGTTATGTGATAAGGACAGACCATAGAGCATACTAAACCATCTAAATGTTGGCCTCTTTAGTTCTTGTAACTTTTAGTTTTCTTCTTTACCATACTTTGAAGTAGTTTCTTTAAAATGAAAAGGCCCAGTTCAAAATAAACATGCTCTCTCACTTCTTGTCAAAATAGGGTGTATTCTTTCAAACTATACTTTGCTGAGAGAATTTGCATCCCGAACTAGCAGTAACAAATCTGTCTGTGCTAAAGCCCTTTTATGGAGCTGCTGGTTTAATTACCCTTGATTTTGATGAAGTGTTTTCAGTTCAAGAAAATGAGCTTGTAATAAAAATGAAGAACTGCAAAAGTCACAATGATAGGTAAATGCAATGGTAACTGCATCACTTAAAATAGTGGGGAATAATGGGCCTTGTCAGGCAACCTTTATACATAAAGTGCCTGTACTTGTCACTGGACTTTTCTCTGTGGTAACTGTGCTGCATAAGAAGTTTCCACTTAAGAGTTACAGTACTGAAATTGTCTTGAGTTGCCCCAGGGGAGCAGTCATTGAGAGACCATATTAAAAATGCCAAGAGGTAGCTGCCCACGTGGCAATGCATTTTATTTGTTCTGAGGTGCTGTACATAATACCTCTTCTCACCATTTCTCTCAATTTCTCCATTTTTCAAGGGTGCAGTCCATTAGCCAAGGCATACTTTGTGACTAACAGAACCTTCTAACAAGCTCAACTAGTATGCTGGCTACAATTACCAGTATTACAGAACAGGGGTAGCCTGTTTACAATGGTTCATTGATAAACTCAGAAGTGGATTTCTGTAATGTAGTTTTTGTGGGGCTTCCCTTGAGATTGATCCAGAAACTGCAGCTACTAAAGAATTGAACAATTAGGTTACTGCACCTACATCAATTCTGTTGCACCTGTTGCTCAAAGAACTGTTCTGGCTGGCAGTATATTATCATGTTCATGGTGATGCCGTTAACATATGAGTCATGAAACCTGTGGTTCTCAAACATTGGTCCTCCATATATTGGACTTAATTTCCAGAAGTCCCAGTCAGAATGGCCAATGGTCAGGAATTCTGGGAGTTGAAGCCCCAAACATCTGGAGGACCAAAGTTTGGGAACTACTGCCCTAAACAACTTGAGATGAAGTTACCTGTGGAAGTGCTTTTTCACCTGTCAACTAGCTATTCACAGTACAGATTAGGGCTTTTTGTTGGTCTTGTCTACACATATACATCTAATGGGAATGGGTGGTATGGGGGAAGACTTTTCCATTGTGGTATCCCCACTTGTGGAATTCCCTCCTCATTGCATTAGAGCAGCCACCTATCTGAAGGTGTTACAGTCAAGCCTCAGCTTTTATGAGGTTTAGGGGTGGAGGATCCCTGTGAAAGTGGAAAAACTGTGAATGTAGGCCAGCTAATTTTTATACCTGAAGGAACACTTCTCTAGGCATTTGTAGGTCCTCTAGTGCTGTTCTGTGGTATACTTCCATCAGAAGTTGACCATAAAGTCACTCTGGAGGACCTAGAGAGAACACATCTCTAAGCATTTCCAGCAGAAGTTTACTATAGAATTGCGCTGGAGGACTTATAATAGCCTAGGGCAGCATTAAGCCTAGGAAAACATTCTCTCTAAGAATCTCTTTAAGTTCTCCAGTGTGACTCTCTGGTCAGCCTCTGGTGGAAGCACACCATAGAATTGTGCTGGAAGGCCTAGAAAATGCCCAGAGAGAGAACATATTTAGTAATCTGTGAATACAGATCGACACCCCCGTCCATGGATTCGGTATCCATGGTTTCACTTATCCAAGTTCCAGATAAATGTTCTCTCTAGGCCTTTCTAGGTCCTCCAATGTGGTTCTGTGGTCAACTTCCAGTGTTTCTCTCATTGAACATAACAGGGTTCCCTATTATCCACAGTTTCAGGTACCCATGGCGGGGAGGTCTTGGAACATATCCCCTGCAGATACAGGGGTCAATCTTCAATCAAATACCGTATATTCCGGCGTATAAAACGACTTTTGAGCACTCAAAAGTGCCCTCCAAAATTGACAGTCGTCCTATACGCCGGATACACTTTGCTTCGCCCACCTGCCTATCTCCTGCCTCTTCGCAAACGGAGCGAAGAGGCAGGAGATGGGGCAGGGGGGTGAAGCAAAGTGTTTTGAAGATCATTCGCCCCCCTCCTCTGCCTTCTCCCCCTTTGGGGAGCAATGGAAGAAAGAGGAGGGGGGCGAACATTGTGGTTTGCCGCAGCCGCCGCTGGATCACTTCTGCAGCGGCCGAGGCAAACCCGCGATTCGCCCCCTCTCCCCACTTTCCTGGAAGGTGGGGAGAAGGGGTGAACGTGCCCGGTTTGGCCACACAGCCTCCGGATCCCCCTCCTGCGCTCTCTCCTGGAAGGGAGCGCAGGAGGGGCATGCAGAGGCTGCGCGGCCAAACCCGCAATTCGCCCCTTCTCCCCACCTTCCTGGAAGGTGGGGAGAAGGGGCGAACGTGCCCGGTTTGGCCGCACAGCCTCCGGATCCCCCTCCTGCGCTCTCTCCTGGAAGGGAGCGCAAGAGGGGCATGCAGAGGCTGTGCGGCCAAACGCGCGATTCGCCCCTTCTCCCCACCGTCCTGGAAGGTGGGGAGAAGGGGCGAACGTGCCCGGTTTGGCCGCACAGCCTCCGGATCCCCCTCCTGCGCTCTCTCCTGGAAGGGAGCGCAGGAGGGGCATGCAGAGGCTGCGCGGCCAAACCCGCGATTCGCCCCTTCTCCCCACCTTCCTGGAAGGTGGGGAGAAGGGGCGAACGTGCCCGGTTTGGCCGTACAGCCTCCGGATCCCCCTCCTGCGCTCTCTCCTGGAAGGGAGCGCAGGAGGGGCATGCAGAGGCTGCGCGGCCAAACCTGCGATTCACCCCTACTCCCCACCTTCCTGGAAGGTGGGGAGAAGGGGCGAACGTGTCCCGTTTGGCCGTACAGCCTCCGGATCCCCCTCCTGCGCTCTCTCCTGGAAGGGAGCGCAGGAGGGGCATGCGGGGGCTATGCGTTGGAAGAGGGGGGTTGTCTTATAGGGCGAATATATCACAAACTCTGCATTTTACCTTAAAAATTGGGGGGGTCGTCTTATACGCCAGGTCGTCTTATACGCCGGAATATACGGTACATGAATGCTTAACCTGCAAATGTTGAAGGATGAGTGTATTTGCTTAACCAAACATTTGCTGATTTTAATAACTAGCAGAAATTCTTTGATTATCACATTTTTATTTTTATTTGATTGTTTTAATTCTGAACCCTGCCTTGTTAATTCTTATTTACTAAATAAATTTGCTATATTCATTTAGTAAATAAAATTTATTTTACAGATTATTACCTTTCTATGTCCTATTCATTTATGTATTTATTAAATAAACATAATAGTGGTTGAAGAGGTTTGGGAGAGAGTTACCTCTACCAATTTGTTCTCCTTTTTCTTCTGGTTGTCTCTGTTTACCGAGCTTTTTAAAAATGTGCATTATATTGCAAGTCTCTCAGCAGGGGTGGGTTTTTTGAAAGCACATTTAAGTGTTGCTGTTTTTAAATCAAAATATAACATTGTTATATTTGAAAGCTGTGCATCTGGAGGATGTTTAAGTTATTTAATCTTTTGGAATAGGGGACATACTTTTTTTAATAGTGCAGTTCTGGAACCATATTAATGAGTTTTATCACAGAAGAAAATTCAAAGAACCATTATGAAAATATCTGAAAATATGAAAGAAAACTTGCTTTAAATTCATATGCCTTGCCTTAGTATTGCTCTGCTTCCAGTTTCATTACAGAATGCTTCCAACCAGTTCCAGTGGGAAGACATTAGTCATAAATAAATTCAATGTCTTCATATTAGAATTACTTAGAAATTCCATGGAAAACTCCTGGTAACTTGTCTTGAGTAATGTTTCTTGGTAGTAACCATAAAAGTAAATATTTTTAAGATTGGTCCTGCTAATTGGTCCTCTTGTCTGAATTTTGAAAGAAGATGGGCTACAGATGTCAAAAACAAATGCTTAAATGTACAATCTTGCTTTTCCTTTGCAGTTTAGGATAGGGAAATGTATGATTTCATCACCACTGACAACTCAAAATGAATTTATGAGTACATTGCAGAGTGAGTAGTTACATTGTGTCTGCAACTTACAAGAGGAAAGTTGGCCCATTAAAACCACAATCACGTAGTGTCAGGAGAAGCAAATAGTTTGGGCCCTCTGTAGCATACAGTATATGCAGAGTGAATGAACTTACCATGTACAGTATGGCATATATTATGGACTCATGATGTTTGGATTATTTTCCTAGCATTTGGAGTGCTTTTTCAATGTGTGTGTGTGTATGTGTCTTGAAGTTGCCTGTTGAATTATGGCAACCCCATGAATTTCGTAGGATTTTCTCAGGCAAGGAACACTCAAAGGTGGTTTTGCCAGTTCCTTGCTCTAAAAGACTAAGAGATTATTTAGAAATATTTCCTTTCTTGCTGTTTTTTTTTTTTTAACAAATTGGAAGACAAGAGCTATTCTTGAACAGAACCAGAAAATGAATGGGATGAAGAGTTAGAGGTGCTCTGAAAGTATTTCTTAACCTCTCCTGGAAAGCAAAGCACATTTTATTTAGCTAGTCCACTGGCTCTGTACTTTATAGAAACTTATCTTAGAAACTAAGGATCACTTCATGCTTGATAGGTCAAGTGTATGTCCCATTTTCATCTTTTGTGTCTTTGCAGTGGACATCATCATATTTAAGGTTGAGAACTTGTATCTGTAAACACACACAGGAGTTGGCAGCATTCCTGAGACTCAGAGGTATGGTTGGCTTTGGCTCCCCAGTATATACGCAGAAGTGAGTCTCCTCATTGCACGTCACAGTGATAGCAGTGTAGGTATATGCTGGAAAGAATTGATTAAGTAGCTCTAAACAGTATAGTTAAAAGTGACTGGGTGTCTACAGATGTCACCTATCCTTCAACTCTATTCTGACAACTGTAAAGTTTCTTTTGGTATAGTATTTTTTTAAGATAGGAAATTTGCACTCTGTAGAAGAGTACTAGGTCTGTGGTTCCTTGGTAAGGAAGACAGTGCTGACATTGAAACTATAAACTTCCTTGCTGTTCCACTAAGTGGGGCAATCTGTAAATCTACAGCCTAAAACCCAAAATTTGATACACTTTTGGCATAACATAAATATTTGCCAATGTATGTTTGCCAGATTCTACAGTTGCACCATGCCCCAATTAGTTCTCCATGCACAAAGTCAAAAGTAAGAGAGATTGTGGATATGCTTGTGGAAGTTATGGTTGTACTAGGAACTACAGTTATACACCATTTAAGAAAGCACAGCTGCTTGCACAACTACTTTATGGTAGCTTAATGATCCATCAGGGTCCTATCCCTTGAGGCAGCAGGTAGGAATTGCTAGTTTGAGACAGAACAGATCTCGCGTGTGTAGAAAACCAGCATGTTGGAGAAAATGTTCAGCTTCGTTTTCTTCCTGAGATGTTGCTTTTCTGCAAGCAACGATTTTGTGGGGCATTTGTCACTTGTTAGAAAACTGTGTTAGCTGAAGGGAGACAGTATGGGCAGCAGTTACACGGCTGAGCTAGGGAGAAGCTGTCACAACCTTTTGAAGTCCAAGTAAGGAGGGAGAGGGAGTAACAGAGATGTCAGTTAACAATGAACACCCCTTCTGTCCTGAGGTTCTGGGGGCAGAAAGGCTGAGAAGCTCAGAACTTTAGCAAAAAACTTTTAGCCAGAGTGTTGCTACACAAAGGGAACCCCTCCCCCCCAAAAAAGTCTAGAGAGCAACTGAGGAGCTGTACAAGAACTAGGCCTGTATATTAATCCTGAGGTTTCCTAAAATTTCTTTGGATGTGCCAGTGTAAAAACAAAAGATGAATATTTGCTTTTTAAAGGTTGTCCACCCATCAGAAAATTAAATATTTGAAATGCTCTCATTGTGGTAATTAGCAGCACAGGTCCATCAATTTAACAGTTTCTACTACAGTGAAAAAGTAGCTTCCGGAAAGATATGAAATGCAACAAGTATATGACATTCAACAACAAAATGCATATCAGATAAACAGCAGTGCAAAACTAGTACACTTCTCAGGAGCTAAACTTCCAGCATAGGCAAGTTTTAGGATATAAAGGGGATAGGGGCCCCATAAGTCAGAAATGACCTGAAGGCACACCACCACCACAACAGAATGTTATCATTCATTGTGTTGTATCACAGTAGGTGATGCTCTGTGAAAGTTTGTGGGCAAAAAAAAAATAAAAAAAAAATAAAAAAATAGAGACATCACTGCCTTTAATGAGCTTCCTCTTGTTGGAAACTGTACGTTTTCAATAGGTCTGATTTTGGTCTCACCTAGTCCAGCTAAATAAAAATAGAACATACCGTAATGTGAAGAAATGCTGTGCAGTGTTGGAGCAAGTTTTCAAATTGTCATTGTGACCCTTTTTTACAACAAGGTTGAAGGCCACTGTCAGTACCTTAGCTTTTTGCTTTTTCTTTTTTTTTTAAGCTATGGTTCCTTCAACCATACAGTATTCCTGGCTCAATTTGAAGTGAGCTAAGAATAGACTAATGCTTTATATAAACTGAGGAAGGTTTCAGTGTTCCTCTCCTGCACCTTTTCAATACTGTTCAGGACCCAAGCACCCCATACCACATTTGACCCTTGGGATCTGTGCTATACATGAGAAGTTTAGTATAAGTGACCAGTTTGCTTATTTTCTTGCATAATCTTTTAATACTACTGATATGACAGATGAGTGGGGACATGACCTGTGATCAGGATCCAAGTTACTTTTATAAAACCACTGATTACAATTATGTAATCCAAAGGTTATTCTGATTTGTCATGTTCTGGGCTTCATTGATTCTGAAACAGCCATTCTTCTACTCAGTGAAATTGGAAGAGAATAGTTACTATTGAACTAAATGTCTTATTGGCATTATTGTTGTGCTAAAAGTTTCATGGTTGACTTGAACGTCAGTAGGACGAGCTAGCATTAGTGTAGTGGTTTGAGTGTTGGACTATGACTCTGAAGACCAGGGTTCAAATTCCCACTTAGCCATATACTCTCAGCCCTCAGAAATCCTTGTGATAGGTTTGCCTTTGGGTCGCCATAAGTCAGAAACAACTTAAAGGATCAACAAAAACAACAAGATATGGTAAGTGGGTTTGGGAAGTGGTACCTGAATTCTTTACTGTGTCAGATGGTTGTTTTAGATGTCTCCTTAAGTCTGTTTGTGTTGTAAAACATGTATATAGGTTACACATCCCTTTTCCAAAATGCTTGCAACCAGAAGCGTTTTGGATTTCAGATTTTTTTTTTTAATTTCGGAGTATTTGCATAGATGTAATGAGACATCTTGGTGATGGGACCCAAGTCTAAATGTGAAATTCATTTATGTTTCATATACAATAGTTGTAATATTTTAATATTTTATTTTTATTGT
Organism: Gambelia wislizenii; assembly: GCA_030847615.1. Taxonomy (NCBI): domain Eukaryota; kingdom Metazoa; phylum Chordata; class Lepidosauria; order Squamata; family Crotaphytidae; genus Gambelia; species Gambelia wislizenii. The sequence goes on from JAUMIR010000002.1 coordinate 220,938,292, forward strand.
AATTTTTTAATTTAAGTAGTTTGGACTATGAAACATTTAGGATTTACAGATAAATTCTCAACCTCTACTGGCATATAATGCTTTTGGTAGAATTGTTAATGAAGAGGTTGCATTTTTATTACCTAGTTGGACTTTGAAATTCAGGTATGGAAGCAAAATACAGAGGTTGTACAAATTGTTATATTTGACAGGGACAGATAACACACTCTAATCTTTTGTAAAACTATAGACTCCCAGAGAAGTTCCTTTAGACAAGATCTATCCTGGGGTTGTATGTTGAGTACCTGTTCTGCAGATATACTAAAGAAAATATGTTAGAACAGATGATAATTAAATTCCAGGATTGCTCTTCCAGGGATTTACCGGTAGATGGAATCCACATAACTTAATTGCAAACATGGGGGAGACCCTGGGCATGTTTCAAAGTCCTTTTCAATACGCAAAACTCATTTGTGACCTTCTCTGTGTAGGCCACAGTTCAGACGTTATGCTCCGTGAGTGAGTGACTTTAGCAGCAAATTTTATTTGGTGCTAAAACAATAAAAAAGCATTAGGAAAAACCGAGCCATGCTAGTGCTTTTCTCTCTGTGTGTGTTTCTTTCTGTAGATGGCAGAGGAGCAAGAGAATTTTTAAGGGTATTTTTTTAAAATTAAGACACATATGTATTGCTTTTGAGTTCAGCATTCTCAGAACTGCTAATATAAAAATTGTGTAAGGTGGTGTACAACAGAGCAAGCAATGTAGCATGAAAATGATGTTGAACAGCAGATCTATTATGTCCTAAATTTAGGGAATCCAGAATACATGGATAAATAAAAAGAGGTTCATTCACCTGCCACTGAGAATGCATAAGGCTCAGCACAATGTAAGCTTCCTTGGGAAAAGCATTCCAAAACCAGAATTACTTCTTCCTGATTCCTGAGAGGCTTTGTTTGGGGGGAGGACAGAGAAGGGCTTCTGGGATATATTTTAGTAATTGGGCAGGATAATATGGAAATAGGTGGCCCTTCAGGTCCCAAGCCATGATGGCTTTAAAAGTTAAGATTACCATTTTGAATTGTGGTGCCAGATACCAACATCACTGGTAAAAACTGGCAAGACCTTTCTGTCTACCCAGACCTGCTTAGTAGTCAAGTCATACATTTTGAATTTACTGAAGTTTCTGAGCAATCTTCAAGGACAGCCCCATGTACTACATTCACATCACAGGAATCCTGATAAAATGTTACAGAAGTATAGATAATTCCATCCAGGCTGTTATCTTGAGAAGTAGTCTCTCTCTCTCTGTGTCTCTCTCTCTGGCTTTTCTTTGCAAACGAAGATTCAGGAAGGACTCATCCCACGTTTTCCGCAAGCGCGCTGATGACTAAAAAGGCCAATCCAAGATAAACAAGTCTGGTTGCAGAAAGCACAGCAGAAGGTCTCCTTGGGTGATGTTTCTGGGTTGTGATTCTTTCTGCGTTGTCGTTTCTCTTCAAGACTTGTTCGGTGTGAGTTCTCAAATAAGGCTGCAGCATTGTGGATAGTGCGTCTCCATGCCTCCTGATGTGAGGCCAGGCGGACCATTGTTGGTGATCAGTTTGGCCAAGCCTGAGATGTTGTTTCAGGGAGTCCTTGTATCGTTTTTTTGGAGCACCCCTCTTACACTAACCCGTGGCAAGTTCACCATAGAGTACTATTTTTGGGAGGCGATGGTCCTCCATCCTAGAAACGTGCCCTGCCCAGCACAGCTGTGTTCTCAGTATCATGGCCTCAATGCTGGCGATCCCTGCTTGCTCAAGGACAGCAACATTCGTCACATAGTCAGTCCAGTGTATATTTAGGATTGTGCGTATACAGCGCTGATGAAAGCGTTCGAGGAGTCGTAGGTGGTGGTGATAGGTGAGCCATGTTTCAGATCCATAAAGGAGAATAGACAGTACAATGGCTCTATACACACTGATTTTGGTGCTTTGCCTCAGGTGTTTATTACTCCAGACTCTTTTGTGAAGTCTTTCAAATGTGCTATGTACCTTTGCTAATCTGTGACTGATCTCTTTGTCAATCTTGGCATCTGAGGAGATGATGCTTCCCAGGTAGGTGAACTGCTGAACGGACTTGAGCACAGATTTGCTGACGGCAATGTGGGGATGGTGATGTTCATCCTGTGGTGCAGGCTGGTAAAGAACTTCTGTTTTCTTCAGGTTGACTTCCAGCCCAAACAGCTCTTCAGCTGTTGCGAAGCAGGGTGTTAGGCGCTGCAGAGCTGCTTCTGTGAGGGCAACAAGGGCAGCAGCATCAGCGAAGAGCAGCTCACGGACTAGATAGTTTAGAGTCTTAGTGTGAGCCCTCAGGCAGCTTAAGTTAAACAAGCTGCCATCTTTTCACTTTGATTTTTACTTTGATCACTCTGTTTTATTCAACTTTATATTTCTTCTACCGCTATCTACTAAAAAAAAAAATCTTTCTATTTTAATTTTCTTCATCCCTTCCCCGCTCCCACTTCCTTGTTTCTATGGCTTCTGTTTTCCTCTTTAAGCTCTACTCCTCCTGCAGCCAGGAGGTTTAGCTTTCAGACAGGCATTTGTAGAGCCTCTTTTGTTTGGGGAACGGCACATTGTTGAAAAGTGTTCCATCTGAAAGGGTGTTATTACTCAAGCCCTGAAGAATCAACCCCACAACTGAAACTTCACTGCTGGGAAAAATCTCTCCAAGTTGCAGATCGAGTGGCATCGAATCAACCACTATTTGGGGGGTCAGCTTCTGTTTCTAAGCCCCACAAGTCAAAATCAGTGTTGGTATAGACAGTGGCTTCAGTATCAACAGCTTCTGTACTTCCACCAGTCACCTTGCTATCAACATTTCCAGAAATTACTATGGCACTTTCTCTATCTGTTGTAGTATTCGTATCAGCATCTCTGACCCAACAGTCTACCACAGTTTCAGTAGCAGGGGAATTGGCCTTGGTGCATGGGGAGAAGGCAGGGAAATCCATCCAATTGAATTCGGGCCATGAAAGACCAGTTTCCCCAGTGGCTTGCTGAAAGTTGAGCAACAAAGAAGATGCTGCTACTGCAAGGGAGAAAAAGTGCTCCAAGCACTCTAAGCATATTGGGTGTTGATGACTTCTTCACCACTGAGATCAACACCTTTGGTATCGACGGCTCCTGATCCTTCTGAAGCACCAGCATCTTCTATGGCACCCTTGGTCCTGGTGGCGGTATTAGCCCCTCTTGCAATCCATGATCCAGATCCTTTGATAGAGCAGTGTGTGCTGCCTTCCAGTACTGAGGTTTCCCAAGAGTCTCCTAGATGCAGGCTGTTGCCTCCTTGGCCAAGACGTGAAAGGTCGCTGTTTGTGAGAGAGCTCTCTTATGATTCTTCCAAGCCATCTTATCATAACTGTTGATAAAAGGAAGATGCACTATATACCTGTGATAGCACAATGAGCACCTGTGGAGAGAGCATCCCAGTTCTTATCATTCATACACAGCATCATATAGGGATTGGTACCTTCACTGGGAATATGTTCCCTACTGACGTTCCCCGAACTATCAGTATTGGAGGTGCTCATATTGGCCACACAAAAGACTGATTCTGGACTCTGCTCAGCATCAATTGCCTCCATTACCTTGGCACCGACCTCTTCCATCTACTCTGCTATCACCTCAACACTGGCGTGCATTACCTCCTCCACAGAAACCATAACTGTGTTGAGGCCACCACCTTCCCCAGTTGTGGTACCTCCCACGGTATCAATGGTGACTCCATCTGTCTATTCAACACTGGTATCAAGCATCAACCTATGTATGCCTAACTCGTATCTGCTCCATCTTCTTCTGTCCCAGTGGCTTCTGTGTCAGCGTCCCTTCAGCTGTACCTTCTACATCTATGGCTGCCTCTGCACCTCCTGTACCACAGCAACAGCTTTCCCCAGACCATTGTGACGACTGCAGTTCTGATTTCCCTTCTCCTGTCTTTCCATCTCCACTCACCTCTTCTCTGTCCGGGGATGTGGAAGAAGCTATCATTGCCTTCTGAGGACATTAACCTCTTCAGACATTTTTCTCTTGATGGCTGAATTATTTGGTTTGGACATTACACCACCACCTGCTCCAGTAGCTGATCCAGTACTTCAGTTAGTAGAAGCACAGATGCCAGCTCCTGCTATGATACCTCCTGCTACCAGCATTGCAGGAACTGATAAAGCAATCCTGGCTTAAGCTAGCACCTCTACCACTGGTGTCCAAGCAGCTTGAGAATCTGTACCAGATTCATCCCAAAGGATCATCCTTTTTGTTCATTCATCCAGCTCCAAATTCAATCATTGTGGAGGCTACCCAGTCACAATCTGGTGGAAGGACATTCAACACCGATTGAAAGGAGGGCAAGAGACTGGACATTTTTGGTCACCATTTCTATTCATCAGCAGCCCTGGCAGACTTGCATTTCAGCCTACCAAAGATTTTTGTGGGACAAGATGCTGGCCTACATTCCCCATCTTTCGGAGGAGCACTGGAATGCAGCACTTTTGTTCCAGCAGGAGGCCCATTCCTTGGCTACACAGCAAATCCAGTCAGCCTGTCACTCAATTGATTGTGCATCTGTTGCAGTGGCACCTCACAAGTATGCCTGGCTACAGTACTGGACTTACTGAGGGCACCAGGTGTTGGGTGGAGGGTTTTCCATTTGATGGAAAGGGCCTTTTCAGTGCCAAGACTGACGAGGCCCTTCAGATCATCTTGGCAACGTCAGTCCTCCTCTTTCTTGAGACTGAAATCACCATCACAGATCTCATGCACACCATCGCAACATTCTTCTTTGCATTAGAGGTGCCAGTATAACCAGCAATGGTACCAATCCTCGGCTTTGAAGAAGTCTTCCACCTCTTTGAAATCTTGGTTTTGATGGCTCTTCCAGGACACACCACACATCCAGCCCAAGCCCACTACCATCCTAAGCTCACAAATAATACTGCCATTATTCCACCTGATAGAACATCACCATAGATTCCTGGGTTTTGGCCATCATCTGTCTGGGCTGCACCATAGAGTCTTAAGTGCTCCACCCATTGGTGTATTTCATTGTACCCCTCCATCAAGAGTTCTATTAGAAGAGATTACCACCTTGCTTCAGAATGGGGCCATGGAGAAGATTCCAGATCACTGTAGGCGAGAAGACTTCTTTACCAGTACTTCACAGTTCCAGAGAGGGATGGTGGTCTTCACCTGATCCTGGACCTTTGTGACGTCAACCATTACATCAGACCGCAAACGTTCAAAATGGTGACACTGCACTCTATCCTACTATTCCTTTGCGAGGGGGGTTGGTTTGTATCCATAGACCTTTGGGATGCATACTACCAGATCAGGTTAAGGTCACAACATTGCAGGTTCCTGAGATTTGCAGTAGGCAAGGATCTCTACCAATACAAAGTACTCCCCTTTGGTCTCTTGGCAGCTCTGAGACTGTTCACCAAGTGTATAGCTGTGGTAATTTCCTTTCTCCCAACTACAGGTGTACAGATTTACCCATACTTGGATGATTGTCTGCTAGTGTCGTCCTTCCAGAAAAGGCTCTTCTGGAACATTCATTTCACCCTATTCCTTCTTCAGGATTTGGTGATAAATGTCACCCCCAATAAGTCAATATTAGAACTGGCAAGGGTTATCAACTTCATAGGGGCAACATTGGACTCCCACACAGGACAGGCTTATCTTCCTATATGCAGGGCAGAGGCCCTCAGAGACAGAGTCCATGCGGTGCTCACTCATCCTCAATGTACTGCACTCACCATTCAGAGGCTTCTGGGACTCATGGCCACCACCACAGCAGTTACTTACCTGGCACATCTGAGATTCCAACATCTTCAAAGTTGGTTTCTCAAGCATTTCAACCCCCTGCAGGATTGCCAGTCCCTACCAAATGACATTACCATCTATCTCTTCTCTGCTGCATGAGGTTTCACAATCTGCTCTCCAGCATGCCTTTTCATATGTCTGAACTGTCATGCATGGTGACCACAGATGGCATGATGATCAGCAGGGGTGGGTGGGGTGGGGTGCACTGTGTCAGTGCCACAATACAAGAGCATTAATTGGTCACCTCAAGAATCCAAACTTTACATCATCACCTTGGAACTTCTTGCAGTGATTAAGGCTTTTCGAGCATTCAAGCAGAAGGTGAGGGGCAAAGTCATACAAGTGACATCAGCCAATGTGACATTTGTCTGTTATATAAATAGAGAAGGAGGCACCCATTTGACACTGTAACTCAATCTTACCATGATCCTGTGAAACTGGTGCATCCGGAGGTGCATACATCCTGTAGTGAGTGCACTTGGCAGGTACAGAGAATGTATTGGTGGACTTACTCATCCATGCCTGTGTTCTCCAGCACAAGTGGTCTCTATCTGATGATGCCTTGCACTTTGTGACATCCAGGTGGGATGGACCTCTTCTTGATCTGTTTGCATCTCCTGCCAATGCCAAATGTCCCCCATTCTGCTCCAGGACAGGGAGAGGACTCGGGTCTCTCAGTGATGCATTTCTGGACAGATGATCTGTCTCTCTGATGTATCTGTCTCCTTCCTTTGAAACTCACCAGGGACAGATCAGCGCCATTCTGATCGCATCATACTGACACAGACAACCATAGTTCACCCCACTATTCCATCTGTCCAGGGGCAGGCACATGTCTCTTCTTCATGTACCAGACCTACTGTCCCATACGCTACTCTGACCTCAAAATGCTGTGTCTCACAGTGTGAGGATATCACCATAACTTCATCCAGGCTTATCACAGTTCTGTCAATGTGCAGAACTACTAAGAGATCCTATGGCTATAAGCGGAGGAGGTTCTGTTACATTGTGACATCTAGGGCTGAGCCTACTTCTCCTGCAGCAGTATCTGCTGTTCTACATTTCATGCTGCATCCGTGTGAACAAGGTTTGACCTTTTATTCTCTAAAGGTTTATCTGGTTATGATTGTGGCTCATCAACCAGGTTCTCCAACTCCAACCACTTTTTTCTCAGATCATGTAAGTAAAAAGTTCCTCAAGAATTTGGCATATGTATACCCACCATTAGCTCCACCTACTACTCTGTGGTCGCTCTCTCTGGTACTTTTGCAACTTAGACACAGGTCTTTTTAGCCACTTGCTGCTATCGATGAGTGTGCACTTACTCTAAAGGTAGCATTTTTTGGTAGCTGTCACTTCTGTGAGATGAGCACGTGAGCTCATGGCTCTTTGCGCTGATGAACTGTTTGTTTTCCATCATGACAAATTGGTCATGTGTCCAGATATTGCCTTTCTTCCCAGAGTGATCTTGCAGTTCTACCTGAGTCAAGACATTGTCCTTCCTGCTTTCTATCCATAACCATCATCTCCCTTGGAAAGATCTCTCCACTGTCTTGATGTGCATCGGGCACTGGCCTTTTATGTTCAGCAGACAGTGGCATTTCATTGTTCTAACAGACTTTTCATCTGCTACGATGGACTTAGGAAGGAACAAAGAGAACTTTACAGTGACTCTCCAAATGGGTTGTAGAGACTATAAAACTCGCCTATGAACTGGCCAAGCAACCTGCACCAGTTGGCTTGACAGTGTATTCCACCAGAGCAATGGCTTGCTTGGCAGCTCTACTTGGAGGCGTTCCTCTGCCTGACTTGTGTAAAGCTGCTACATGGTCGCATCCATCAATGTTCATTCAACATTACTGCAGTGCCAGGGCAGATACCTGGTTTGGATGTGTTCTGCTCTCTTCTGTTCTTCAGTGACCTGACCCACCATTCTCAGATAAGCTTCACAGTCACCCATTTGTGTGAGGCACAGAGGCCATGAAGAAGAACAGGTTGTTTACCTGTAACTGTGGTTCTTTGAGTAGTCATCTGTGCCTTCACACAACCCACCCTATCTTCTTCTTTCAGGTCCCTGTACATTTCATGGTAGACTTCAAAACTGAGGGGACAGTAGCTTCACAGGCTAGGACATGCACAGTAAGCAAGAAGGAGTGGGATTCTTGCCAAGCTGCTGTGCTCTAGAACATTCTGAATGAAGTCCCCACGCAGGTGCAAAACCCATGTGAGGGCACAGATGACCACTCAAAGAACCACAGTTACAGGTAAGCAACCTATTCTTCATGTGGCAGGTGTTGCTGTAGTCTCCAGTGGTAAGGCTGTAAAACACCTTGTCCCAAAACTGTATATGTGATTCTTTTAGAGCAGATTGGGAATCGTCCTATCCTCAAGATTTGTTAAATTGCAACTCCTAGCAGCCGTAACCAGCATAATTGATAGTGAAGAATGCTGCGAATTGCAGTTCAGAAACATCTGGAAGTCTAGACAGATCCCAGCTGTCCTTAGAGAGAGTGAAGTCTGGATCAGAACAGTCTGACCACCACCACCACCCAGATCAGACAAACAGGCCTGTTCTCCCAGCCATGTCGGTTTTAACTGGGATTTTTGAGATAACAATGAAGTAATCAAGCTGCTCTTTACTTGTTGCCTCAGACTTTTAGCTCTCAGAATAGTAATCATATAAAAGGTAGTGGAACACACATTTTGTGGCATGGGAATGACATTTTCTTGGTACTTATAATGTGTTCGGTAGCTGTTAGAGCTTGATAAATGCAGTTTGCAGTCTGCATATCCAGGAGGGCGAGACAACATTAAATATTGAGAAAAGGCTTGGTGCCAACACAGATTCCCTGTGTGTAGATACAGTAACTACACATTATCCTCAGATTAGCAAAGACTAACAAAGGCGGCATTGGGGCTCCAGTTGTCATAATTGGTATCAGGCTAGTTCTATTACAGAATTACATTTCTTTGTCTGGTGTTGTGATCCTTCTGCGATCTTATTCTCTCCATGTGTGTTGTGTGACCTTTCCCATTTGTCTGAGTTGGCTAACAAAGTAGAATGTCATCAGCCTGTTAGAGGTCTTGCAAAACTGACCGGTCAAAGTAGAAAGAGATTGGGCATGTCCCTTGATAAAGCAATGCTAGACACTTTCAACCTTCTCAGTCTGGGCTTCTTTGATTGTTTGTTCCTGCATGGCAGGGGGTTGGACTAGATGACCCTTGTGGACTCTTCCAACTATCTGATTCTGATTCTATGATTCTTGTTGTGTTGCTCCTTCAGTTTATTGTGATTTCCAGATGTGTCAGCCCACAGGTAAGTACTTGCCTCTGTATTGCTGCTACATTCTGAGTTCAGCCCAGTTTGGCATTGGTGTGCCAGATACCAATCTGGGCTGAGTTCAGGGAACATTGTTAGCATCTGTGTAGATGAAAACAGCTGTAGCAAACTGAGGGGGTTGTGTTAGGTCTTGACTCTTTTAATATTGATCATTTTTAGTTGCTAAAATTATTGTCATACTTTGTAATGTTTGCTCTGAAAATAGAGGTAGGCATTCACAGCTACACTTGAAATTATGTGCATGGAAGAATAATAAATATTAAACACAGCGAGGATTTAGGTATATCTGGGGTCCTCAACTTCAGAAATATTTGGTTGCAGGTGCTTCCAAAGCAAGCTTTGATTTGGAGTTTGCTACATTGTTGGAGCTATACAAGGTCTGTCTGTTAAATAATGGGACTGTTTCTACCTTTTAGACAAATCAGTGAGAACTGATTGTGAAAGCCTGAGTGGTGATCTTGAACATGTCTGAACTTGCATGACAAACAACAACATTCTTGGCCGTTCAGTTAATTGTCAAGTTGTTGTTTAAAGCAACTGTGTTGTCTGTTTGCCGGAAAAAATGCTAAGTTCAAAAGTCAAGCAATGTGTCAATTTGAAATTTTTAGTAAAATTGAACAAATCACTAACGGAATCTTTTCAAATGCTTACTGAGGCATCCACGGAAGACTGCATGTCTCATGCGCGTGTGTTTGAGTGGCACAAAAGATTCAGAGAAGGACTTGAAAATGTGGAAGATGAACGCCCTGGACGACTTTCCACTTCAAGAACTGAAGAAATTGTGGAAAAAATCAGCCAGATTGTTCAAGGAGACTGCCAACTCAGTGTCTGAATGATAACTGAAGCTGTGAACATTGACAAAGATACTGCGTGGAAAATTTTGCATGAGGATCTGAACATGCATTAGAATTGTGAAACATAGAAATAAAAATGGGTTATTGTATCAGTCTCATTATTTAATAGACAGACCTCGTATAAGTAAATCGATATTATTCCACACCAGCCCGAATACTAAACTTGCTTAATTTTCTGGAAAGTCCTGTTAAAATAAATGAGACTGGGCAAGAGAGTGGGTGTCTTCTTCATGGTGCTTAGAAAACATCTTATTTTAGTCCTTATCACCATGATAATAATGGATATAATCACTTGTGTTGTTAGGTTGCTAATATGATTTAACATCACAATGGGAAGATGCATTCACTTATAGCCTAACTTTTGTACCATGAACAGAACAAATATTTCTCACCTTCCTCTTATCTCCAGAGCCACCTGATCCTCCAAAACATCTGCTAGGGAAGGCAGTGGGACTTCCTAGGAAAAACTTCCACAAACTAGTGTTCTCCAAATATTCTGGAGTATAAATCGTATAAGTCCCTTCTCCCTCAGCCCTCAAGGCCATTAATTATGTTGCCTGGTAATGATGCAACATTACCTGCAGCCCAGCACATCTGAAAGAAATTAGGTTGAAGAAGGCTAATTAGCATTGTAATACATATAAATAAAGAGGTTATTGTATCAACCTTGTTATTTAATAGACACTCGTATGTTTTCAGGTTCTGCCTGATGACAGTGTGCACAAATGCAGGTCAAACTACTGTGCTGTCACCCTCTCTCCTGGGCTATGCCAACATACTGTTGTCTTTTGGGATGGGTTCTTCCAGCATAATCTTCCACCTCCTTTTCATTATGTTTTTTCACAGCCCAGTAAATCTCTGGAATTAGTCTGTGGTTTATTTTCTATCTTGTTGGTGCTTCCCATTCTGAACAATTCTCTCTCTCTCTCTCCCTCCCCCTCCCTCCCTCCCTCCCTCAGATTCATCAGGATTTATTTTTGATGTACAATCCAATACTGTGATGGCCCAAGGAGGTACCTTTGAGAACATGAAGGAGAAGGCAAGTAATTCAACCAGTTTAAAATGGCATATTGCAGTTTGAAAGTTACAAGGCACTTACGAGCGCAAGAAGCATGAACATACTTGTGTGCATTTGCTGCTTGCTATAGATATGCCTCTTTGCTGGTCTGTTTGATTCCTGTGCTCCCATCCCTGAGTCAAAGCAAGAAACTCAATAACACTTCATTTGTTATCTGTCTCTCTCCCCTCAGTTGCTTCCCCCCCTCCCGCAAATGACTAGGACCATACTTGAAACATTAGCAGATATTTTTTTTTACTTTAAAAAAAAACTGCTTGGAGTCAGGGTTTGCTGGTTAAAATCTGCCCATTTGGCAGCATCTTGAGACATAATATAGTCTTTACAACTGCAGCTTAAGCCAGAAAAACCCAGGTGGCTTGACTGCTGCTGTGGCCTCATGTTGCTTCCAGCTATAGCACAAGTGACACGTTTGCTGCTTTGGGATAGGCTTCAGGAAACATTGCCAGAGAAAACAATGTTAGTGGACTGTTCTCCAAGCAAAAACGAAAGTGACATCAGCTAAGAGAACAGAAACTTAATTTGTTTCCTGTGTTTGGAAGTAAAGTAAAATATTTGACTTGGAAATAAGTGGTTAATATGTGACCTGCGTATCTCATTTTTCTAGATCAGTGCTGTGAGAGCAATAGTTCCCAACCGCAGCAACAATGAAATTATCCTGGTGCTGCAGCACTTTGATAACTGTGTAGATCGAACAGTGCAAGCTTTCATGGAAGGTGAGTTCTTTAGTGACAAAATACTGGTTGAGATACTGGTTGTCAGCATTCAAAACCCAACATTGTAACATAGATGGTAGCGTGAAGCAGGCGGAATTTTTCACATGTGCATTACTTCTATTTGCAATGTAACTTCTGTAGTTATGAATTGTTTGGTTTAGCATCTTAGGGAAGGGGGTTAGTGTACAACTTAGATTTGTCAAGGACTGGGAAATAGCTTTTGGGAAGATAAGGTTAGTGTACAATAAAGACTTGAAAAACATCTAAAAACTGAGGATTTTTTTAATAAGAAGTTTCACCCTGTGGCCATTTATTTTTTTTCTTGGGGCTACATAATGTCATGTTTTATTACAGAAATAACAAAAAATATGTGCACAGTTGTTTAAAATATTGTGTAAAAATCTCACAGTGATCCACTTACCATGTTCATAGCCAAAAGTATATTTTGGATAGATATTTCATGGCATCCAAACATCCCTGATGGTGACAAAATAAACATTGATGCATTTTTGCTCATGAGTATAGATATGTATTTATTTTTGCCACAAAGGTTATGTTTGTATCAGAAATGTGCAAAGTGATCTTAAAGTTGATTCTTTCTAAAAAAAAAAAAAAACACAATTATGGATAAACCCCAAGTACATTTCTAGATTTTGTTTTCAACTTATGTATTTATTATTTTACAGGTAGTGCCAGTGCAGTGTTGAAAGAATGGACAGTAACTGGCAAGAAAAAGGTAAGCCATGGTTTGGATATGAACTGACTTTGGAAAGGGGGTATTGTCTTGGTTTGGTTTCATACTTAAAGAACATGTAGCTTATAAAGAACTTGAGCTTCTTAAGTCTGTCTTAAATTATTCCCACAGAATTACAGTGGTACAGTTGAAGCACTAGTGAGAAAATATTGGAAAATAACTTTGTACACTTATTTGCTTAGATGACATTGACCTAAGATACTACCTATCTTATGGTTTCCAGATGGTACATTCTCAGTTGACATGCAGGTGTAGATGCCTATAAATGTAATATAAGTTTGACTTCCCTTTCTCCCTCTTGTACATTTATTCTTCTCTTCCCCAACCATTTTAGTCTCCTGGGTACACCCTCCATGTATTTTTTGACCTGGTCTTTCCAAAACCTATTCCTACTTTGAGGTGTTACATGCAGTTGTATCAGCTGAACTGAGCCCAAGTCTTTGCCCTCTCTGGAGACTACATAGCTTTCTTATTTTCCTCACCTCTGCTCCTACCGTCTCCTTACCAATTTTTCCCCATTCTCCATTCTACAGGCAAGCTTAGAGCCTCTTGGTCCATATCTTAGAAGCAAATTTACCCTTTGCTGCCCAGTGTGCTATACCTTGTGTACAGTTAGACATGACCTGAACAGAGAGAGGTCTTGAGTCTGAATTTAGGAATGGTTCACTGCTTACTTTGGGACATAGCATCATAGAGTTGGAAGAGACCACAAGGACAGTTTTGTCAGTTTCCTGGAAGCAGATCACTTTATACCTGTGGGAGTCACTGGCTTTTATTGAACTAGCTATCTGCACCCCCGAAATTGGCTGCTTATTTCATGTCAGTATATATACTATTCTTACTACAGCTACCTACCATATGCACCTTTCTCCCCTAGTTTTCTTTCTCTTCTCTCATTCCTATAGATCACTACCTGCTCTTGTTCTCCTTTCCTAGTCTTTATCCAATCTCTCCTCCCTTTAGTATTCTGCTTTTTTTCAAAGCCACCCCCCCCCTGCTATGGGCTTCATATACTCCATCTTACTTAAGTTTTCATATCTGTCCAGTTCCTCTCTACATCTGAATAACTCCCCTATCTATCTTGGCCCATATGTGGCATAAGGCCTGCTTAGCCAATGATTCCCAGAGGCTTCATCACTGTTGCTACTGGGGAAAAACCCAATTGCATTATAATATAGATAATCTTGTCTCTAAAACACACAACATAAATCCAGGGGGTGTTGAACTGAAAATAAAATGGGGGTGTCTTCTCAGTGATTATATTAGAAGGGAAGCCATTCCTATAAATAAATAGAAAATTTCTTATTATTGGTAGGAGAAATGGTAATAGAAATACCAAGACTGTACTTGGAATAGGCTGTACCTTCTTATGTAGACTATAATGGGAGTCTAGCCAAGGCTATGTGTATTCCAGAAGTTTAAAAAAATCTTATCTGCACTAATGTTACTCAATTTCTGCACAAAGAATAACTGGCATTTGTGGCCTGTATCTGGTACAAATAAAATATGGTTTATTCTTCTTGTAATCATGATGAAAGGGTGAAGCAGATAGGGGAAGTAGAAAAGCCTTACCTTCTGACCACTGGAAAAGTTATTGGGCCACACCTCTGGCTTTCAAGATTTCACAGGGCATTTCACACACACTGTCAAGCATATCTTTGCTGGTTTTTAGGGGCTAGACACAGGCAGCTGATTCCCAGAGAGCTTGGTCCCACAGTGAGTGACACGTTGGTCTGAGTGCTGTTGGTAGTTCCAACTAGAGTAGACTGATTGAAACAACTATCGAATTCAGGCCAGTCAATGCTTTTTCTTTGTACAGAATCATGGACTATATCCATCTCTTAGGAGAAGCCAACCCTTCACACTAACTGATGTTGGAGAGCAGTATGTTTAGTGCTCTCCAACACCACAAACTTTCCCTGTGTACTGTTGCCGTGCATAGCACACTTCATATTTATTAATCCAAGTCTGCTGTTATAATTGTTAAATAAATCCATCTCATTTTTAAGGGATCATTGCCAGGAATCTGACTAATGAAGAATTTAATTCTCTCATGTTCAAGCACTGAGAATGATCTTGTTTTACTTCAGGAATTCAGCTTTGCTTTTTTTTCCCCCCTTGGTGTGGTTGCATATATTAATCCCTAGAACAAAAAAAAGAAAACCAAGGCAAAGCCTTCTGCAGAACCAAGTGCCAGCCTTCGTGACCCCAGCAAGCCAGCATGCACTGAAGAGGAACAGTCTGCAGCTTCTTCAGAGAAGGGTGGGATCAATGGTTACCATGTCAATGGCTCGGCCAATGACACAGAGTCTGTGGACTCACTCAGTGAAGGCTTGGATACACTTTCCATAGATGCCAGAGAGTTGGAGGAAAGTGAACCTACTGTGCCTGAGGTGCCTGATAGAGCAGGTAAGTTTTCTGTCAGTTTCTTTCAAAAAAGTGGAAGTGCTGTGTGTGGAAGTGTGCAAAGAAAATGGGGGAGAGCCGTGTAGTCTCCTTTCTGCTGATATACCTTCTGTCACAATTATTATTTTTTAAAGTAAGAATTTGCTTTGTGCTGTTTTGCCAGTTTTGACAGAAAGGAGGTGAAGTAGTCCTTTTCAAATAAGTTTGAAACAATTAAACAATTACAGGTTCCCAGAGAGAGGGGCTAGAAATGAGAATAGGGACAAGTTGAAGGCTATTGCAGATGCCTAGGTTTTGTACTACAGTAGAAAGTGTGTGGATTAGATTTGCAATGACTGTTCAGAGATGGACACTAAGTAGGTTCTGACTAGATGGGTATTCATAGTATGCTTTACTGTTTGATGCTCTTTCATAGTTGGAAAGCCGTGCTAAAACTGTATGAGAAATGGTTAGGGAACCAGATCTACATAGTTTCAGTCTGTTATGCTCTGTCATATTGTTATCTTATGATTTTTTTTAGCAAAACCCCTTCTTTCTCTCCTTAGCAACACTTGAATTAGAAAATGGAATAATGGATTTCAGTCCAAAGTCTGCCACTATGCGGTCTTCACAGAATACCCAGTCTCCCAGAGTGCAGCCTGAATTGAGGAGCCCTGGAAAGCCACTCTCCAGACCTCTCTCAAGTAGCCATTTGCCTCCTCCTTCATCTCTAGTGATGCTAGATGAGGTCCCCATGCCCTCTGGAAACAAAAAGCTAGGTAAGTCTGGTGGGATCTGTGGCTGCTGCATGATTCGTTTGGTTATTTTCTAGATTCAGCGAGTAGATCCTAAATGGTTACAAAATGACAGTGATGCCAGATTCCACTTCTTGTAATTGTCAAGCTTGTAATTTTTCAGTGTGTGTCTCTTCTTTTCTTTTTTGAGCCATTGTGATATAGTGGATTTTGTTGGACTTGGATCTAGACCCAGATCCTGTTTAGACATAAAGGTCATTGCATACCTTTGCACCAAGTCATTCTTACCAGCTTAATCTTCCTTAACGTTTTTTTAAAAGATAGAACAGGAAGAGCCTAAATCGCCAGGCATGCTGCTCTGAACTCCTTCAGGTAGTGTTGATAAATATATGATAAATAAAACAGGATATACTGTCTAATTTTTTTTGCTTGAGATGCAGATGCTTAGAAAGGGTGTACAGCTAGAGGTGCACTATAGAGGTCAACCACCATATCCATGGACTCGGTATCCACGGGTTTCACTTATCCCAAAAAACTATGTTCTCTCTAGGCCTTTCTAGGTCCTCCAGTGTGATTCTGTGGTCAACTTCTGGAGTTCATCTTATTGAAAATAATAGGGTTCCATTTGATCTATGGTTTCAGGTATCCATGGGGTGTCTTGAAACATATCCCCTGTGGATATGGGGTTCGACCTGTATTTCTCTTTTTCATGTCCAGCAAACTAAGGCTTGAGGCACTGCAGTATAACAAATGTTGTGCCATTTTGACAAATAGCACTGATATTCCTATCCTCTGTTTTTGTTACTACTTTACTTCCCTGCATGTCCAGGGTTGGGAACTTCCTGAGTGGGACTGGAGCCCCCCAAGGGCTGGCAAATTCCTGTGCTGCCTTTGATATCAAGCTTCACCAGCTTTATGCTGGTCCAGAAAGACCTGACTCTGGAAGAAAAATTGTGTGTTAAAGTGTTTGGCAGCTGATTAAGCCTAGTGGCTTATCACTTGGCTCTTCTGAGAAACAAATCAAATTGCTGGGTAGAATGCCTCTCTCCCATTCCATTTGAGTTCCAGCTTCATTTCCATTAGGGCTGTGGAGAATTCTTGTAAGATACAAAAAGCATTGAGTAACCTGGGGATTAATTTGCAGAACACATTAGGCAGACAGCATCAGCTGAAATTGAATTTAATTGGATTGCTTAGTGGTGGGAATTTTATGGGCTTTTTAATCGGAATTTTGCATCTCTGTTGGGCAAGCTGTGGATGACACCCTGTCTTCTAACTGGCTTTCCTCCAGGTGATACAAAATTAAAATGAGAATTGGGTGACTGAAATACTTTAATTAGTTGGTGTTCTTGTTCAGAAGTTGGTCATGGGTTTAGAATGTATATTCCCCCATATATTTCATTATACTCCTTATCACAGAGTTTTTTAAGTGTTTGTACTTTTTTGCTTCTTTGATGTGAGTTTGTCCCTGAATCAGACTTCGAAAGGGACCCAGTGTCTAATGAAAAGAGACAGCTACTTGTAGTTTCTCTAGTCTCCTCTGTGCTCACCTCTGCCTGCAGGGGAGGCGGGAGACCTCTGAGACCCTGTTTCTAAACATGGTCATTATCTGTAACTTTAAGGAAGCTGGAATATCCGGCTCTTGGTGGCAGTGGTTCACCTTCTTGCTATAACAAGGACTGTAACAAGCATCTGGCAGTTCTGCTTTGTAAGGGATGAGCTCTTCAGCAAATCTCAGTGATGGAAATAAGCATGGAGATATGCTCTGTTGGTGGTAAAAGGCATAGAGTCTCACCTTTGCAGCTTAGCCTTACATCTTTTCTTCTGGAAGAACTAGCTCTTGTACAGATTTGAGTTTACCAGAGAGTTGCATTATCAAAATTAACTTTGACAAACATTTTGTCTGGGAAGAAATATCCTCAGAATTGTTCAGGGTTTGTTTTTTTCCTTAGTCTATGCACAGATATTTCCATAGAAATGGTATTTAGTTTTGATGATTTATTAGGAACTAATTATATTTTACTTTTGCATGTATGTTTCTGTTTTAGGTTCCAATATTGAAAAATCAGTGAAAGACCTCCAGCGCTGCACTGTTTCACTGGCTCGGTATCGTGTTGTTGTTAAAGAAGAAATGGATGCCTCCATTAAGAAAATGAAGCAGGCCTTTGCAGAGCTGCAGAGCTGGTATGCTAACATCCAAAGAAAGTGAAGGATTCACATAAGAATAATTTTTAAGGTGTTTGGCTAATAGTAGAGCATTCTGGCTTATTGGTTCTTTTTATTATTTTTTTCCATATAATGTGAGTGGTTACCCCAGCCCCACTCTGATAAAAGGTGGGTTCATGTGAGTAGTGCCTATGGTCACGTACTTCCTTTCATTAATTAACATTGCCTGGAATTGTTCAAAAGGCTCTTATTGGCAGTAACTCAATGGAAGTGTCAGATTACCAATTTGTCACATGGTAGCTGGTATCGTCATGTGAACAACATAGCTGCAGGATACAAATCTTAGCTATTTGACTCTGCAACATTTATAGGAGTGTTTTTATCTTAAAGTGGTCACAGTACCCTTTATTATCGTGTGAAGCCACTGAACTAGGTGTGCCTTGAATGCCCATAGCTGCAACAACAACAAAAAAAAAAATCCCCTCTTTGGGCTCAGTGGTAAGTGCACATACTTTTCTGGCAGAAGATCCCAGACTATAGCAGACTGATATTGAACAACAATCCTCACCATGGCCAATCTCATCTGTGGCCTTTCTTAACTGTTCAGATGGGTAACACCATATTGGCCCCTCTGTTGTCCCAAAAATAGGGCTATCAGTAGACAAGGATACACATCTGTTGCAGCCTTATGCTAAACAGTGAGTTTGGGGTTACATTTACTTTGAAATTGTCATGGTTCAGTGAGTTAATCTGATGTTACTGAGAAATCAGAATAAAAGTAAAAAAAATGTGTAGAACTTTCTTATCTGTTAGCCAAACATCATTTTTCATTTTCAAAATTTGTGCTTATTGAGATGTATGGAGGCATATTTTTAATGCACCCCCCCCCAGTCTTTCTTACTTGCTGTTTTTAAACAATGGCTTATCACTGTGCTGTTGCAAATCAAATGTGTGGTAGTATCTGTATAGCTAAAATATGTGTTCACTTTATTTAAATCCTTGGTTCTTTCTGCTGTATCACCTTGGATCAATTCAGTTAACATAACTGTGAGAAGGCTAATGAACACAAGGTTTGATTCAGGTCTGCTTGCATCCCTGGTGTATCTCCAAGAATACATGCAGGGACAACTTGTGGTGCTGATATTTTAGGGCTACTTTCAGTTACTGGATTTTCCTTGTAGTACAGTAGCTCGATATTAATTATTCACATATCCTCTTTCCATCAGTATACCTATGTTACTATAAATCCTGCAAAATGAGAACTCTTAGTTTTGCTAGCTTTAAAATATTTCTTCTTTTATATGTTAGTTCTTTGATCCTTGACTCATAATTGCGTCTTGTTCAAAAAAGGTTAAAGACCTAAGTGTGATTGAGCAGCCTTGCTCAAATAAGTCTGCCTACGTCCCAGTTGCTATGGGAAGGGGTGAGGGCAGAAACCAGGAAGTGCAGTTCCGTGACACAGGGATATGCAGTGCCTGTTTGGAAGTCAGCCAGTGGAACCTCCTTCAATAAATGCCAGGTGAAGAAGGTTCCTGCAGTGAGACTTTGTACACAGAACTGATAAAGCACTGAGAATGTGGTCACGTTGGCTCAGTATTAAAGCCACAATGACTTGCCCTCATGAAATTAGGGCAGTTGCTGCTAGTAGGTAGATTTTAGTCACCTGTTGAAAGAGGAATAGACTTCCGACTTCTGATGCCAGAAGGAGTTGCATTTGGTTCACAGTTTTACAAACCAAAGATGGCACTTTAAATACATTATTATTCTTACGGCTTAACTATTGGCTATAAACTACTCTGAGCACCTTATGGCAGACAAACAAGATAAATACCTTATAAAGGATTTATTTATCTTTAAATGTATTTTACTTAAGTGTATTGAGCATAAAGAAGACAAATCTAAAAGCTGCAGTGTAATAATGTATGTCCAGTGCCAGGCCTCTCCAAGGGTTCTTTCAGTGCCAAACGCTGACACACATTACTGCTATAGTGTAAGTGTTATTGATGGTAAATGATGCAGCAGATGGTACAGAGCAAAGAAGCATTCCAGTCCTTTCACTGATAGAGCCCAGCATCCCTTCATAGCCAATGGTAACATTGAGCCCCCAAACAAATTCTACCCAGACTAATCCTTTGGCTGGCAATCTAATCAAACCCCCATCGCTGGACATTTAAGGAGCCTTTGGGTATGTGTGTATCCCTGCCCCTAGGCAAGGCCGAGGGAAGATGGGCTCCTAAGTCTTATATAGTGCAGAAGCAAACAAGGAAAATCACAGTGCACAAGCACGACCCATCTCGCTGCTAATAGCAATGAGAACTGTAATACAGGCTAGCAACAGAGAAAAGTTCACTCTCCCATTTGTTCCCAGCCTTCATATCTTTTCCTAGCCTCAAACTACAAAGTGAACGCAAAAATATCCAACAGGATCACTAATACAAATTAACTATTTGACCCCACTGGACAGTTGTTAATGTTTGGCTGTGGTGATAACAAGGACTCTAAAACCCATTTGGCTAGTTGCAGAGGCCCAGCTGATTACAATCTAAATTTTGTGGGACTGTGAAAATACCTTTCTTTGTAAAAGATTGAAGTTTCTGCTACTTTTCTGAAGTATCCACCCCAAATAATCAGTGTTTCTGGAAGGTGATACAGAAATAAATTTAAATAAATGTTTCATGTTAGACTGTTTTCCTGATTTTGAGCAGTTCCACACAGTCAAGAGTCACAGTTTTTTTAATGTGTATGTACGTATGTAATTGAGAAAACCAGAGGGCACACCAAATGTTCACAGGTTTAGGATGTTGTGGAATGGGTGGTAAGATCTGAGGATTGTCAGAAGATCAGCTATAAATAATGAAATCCTAATCTACCTTGGAGTGTCCAATAAACATTGCCTTGGCTACTGTGGTAAACAGATGCTGAACCAGGAAGGCCTTTGGTCAGATCCAACAGGGCTCTTCTTACATTCTTGTAATCTCCTAGGTGCTAGAAAGTACTGTGGAAGGGCAGAGAGCTTTTCTAAACATAGCACTGCTCTGAAGTCATCCAAAGCAAAGCATGTCAAGCCTTCATTTTATTCCTACAGAGTAGTGGTTTGTTCCAGTTGATAGCTAGTTATTAAAGGACTACAAAGTATTCCAGTGAATCTTGGAGACTGTCTTTACATTTATTTTGTAATTTAAGGTCAATTAAAACATCTGACAGGATGTTGTACCTTCTCCTTAAAGCTATCAGAGTTTCATCTGTTTTTAAAAAGGTCTTATCTTAGTGTTGTTTGTTCAGTTCTATAAGGCATTCCGATCAGTAGAAAAAGAACAGAATAAAGATTATTTCTAAATTATTTCCATTGGTCTTTGCCTAGAAAACCAGCCATCTCAGTGTCAGATGCAGTCATTTTAGGCTGTAGATGACTGGTGTGTATCTTCTCTTTGATTACTTGAGCAACAGTTTTTTTGGGTGTAAGAATTGAAATAACTTGGTGAGCTGTGGATAATTCTGAAGATTCAGAGCTTAAAACCCTCGCTGTCAAGGTGCTTACGGCTTCTAGAAAAGAAGGAACTAAAGCCGCATATAGAGTTTCTGTTTACAAAAGAGAATCTGCCAAAAAGTAGAAAGGTTTGTGGCTTCCTACTGCCATCTGTTGGCTCAGTCTCTCCACTGGTATTGATCTATCCAGAATCTTAAAAATCACTAAAACAACACAGAACTGTGTTCTTGTCCTTGTTCCCACAGTCTGATTAGTAGGCTGGTTATCTTTTTGTCAAGGTAGTGGACTGTACAAATTATGATGATAAAATACATGATCTCTCTGGGTTTTTTTCTTTTTCTTTTCTTAGCCTCATGGATCGAGAAGTAGCCCTCCTAGGTGAAATGGACAAAGTGAAAGCAGAAGCAAGTAAGACTGCCAAACAATATATTTTTTGCTTAACACTTCTTTACTGAAACTGTCTCCTTTTAAAATGAACAGTGCAAGTGAAAATAAAAGCCAGATCTTCTAAAATATTCCATTTCATGTCACTACCAAATACTTAAATCAAGAACTATGTATGCACATATGGTGGCCATGCCTTTTTTTTTTTTTAATGTGAGGAAGAGGCAAAAAGCCACACCTGCATTGAAGACCACATGCTAAGATGGCATTTTATAAATGAATTTTGGATGCAAATTGCAGAAAATCTGGCATGTATATCTAGGTAGATAAAATATGATTTTGCCCATTCCCCATTTCCAACTGCAGTGATGTCACTAATCTGAGTTCCCACTTTTCAAGCACAATATGAGGAAAAACAGAATCAACACTCTTGAGAGTATGAAATAAGTGGTCTGATGTGTGTCTTTTCATACACATTTCCCCCTGCCCATCTTGAGGGACAGGATAGTCTGGGTCTGTGTCACTGTATGTTACCATTAGGTCCCATCTTGATGTCTAATATAGACACAAATGATGACTGTATTTTTCCCCATATGCTGGGATAAGGGTTCTACCCCACTTCCAGCTCTATGATCACAAGTCAAAGGAAGCGACTGAGCACAGCTGCTTTTATGGTGATGATTATGTTAAGTAGAGATCCTGTTCACAGATGTCTTATGTCGTGTCTGGCTTGGTACTGAGAACATCTAGTTAATCCATCAAGTCAGGACAGTTTGAGCACTCTGTGTGCCTCCTCCATAAATACTGAACTCCTTCCAGTCTAGAGGTTTTCTAAGATTCAGTGCTCAGCATGTTTTGGAAAGACTGCAAAATGTGAGCTAGTTTTTTGGGTCTAATTAAAAGGTTAGGGTGCTAGCCTTTGATTTAACTGAGCTTAACACTTATTTCATTCTCACCAGATATGAGCCTTTAGGATAGAAGAGCCAGAAATGTAAGCATACAAAACATAAGCATTTTGTTTTCTCCTTTACATTTTAGTGGAAATCCTAAGTACCCGACAAAAGAAGGCTGAGGCATTAAAGAAGCTGACTGATGTGGCAGTCCGAATGTCAGAGGAGCAGTTGGTGGAACTCAGAGCTGACATAAAGGTGAACCTCAGATTGGTGTGGTCTGTGTGAGCCCTATTTTGTTATTAATCATCTCTTGTAGACTAGCCAAGAGAGGCAAAGGTCAGATCAAATTTGGTTCTGCACTAGTATTCAGGAGGTACAGTTCTGTTGCCCTATATGAGCTTAGTTCACATTACCTTTATGTTTTCGATGATAATGATAAAAAAAATGTTGAATAAGTCAACCAGGACATGTCAAAAACAGACAAACTGTCTTACAGATATACCTCAGTTAACAAAGTAGATGTGGTCCTGCACATTACTACTTTAACAGAATCTTCGGTACCAGTGGCAGAAGTAACATGGATGGAATTAGGATATGTTCCCACACAACAAAAGAAGAGCAGTTCAACATGATTTAGCAAACTTTTTATCCAAAATTAACAATATGCACGCATGAAATGAAATAACCAGATCAGGTAAGCCTTGCATAATTAGACAAAAACACAGGGAATCTTCTAGAGACCACTTGAAGGCTTCTTCCAAAATGCATCCAGGGATGACTTTTTCTTTCATCAGTCTCCACTTTTGTTATGATTTCCATTTTGATATCAAAACTTACAGATCTAGGCTTTTTTTTTTTTAACATGCTGGGTGTAGTTGGTAAAGCAGGCATATCTACTCTCTCCATTGCCTCTGAGTTGATGTTCATGCATGCTCAGTAAGGGATTCTGCAGACCACTGGCTACACTAGGATTGACTAGATCATAGCTCAAGCTTTTATTACATAGTTTACTGCAAACTAACTGCTGCAGCCTGGAACCAAAATTCTGTGTTTCTCCAGCCCTCTTTCACCATCTTCCCAATGCTGATGCTGCTAAAAAAAAAAACAACCAAAAAAAGAACAACAACAACCTTTAACTAGACAGATGAGGGAAAAGGAGGGGGCTGGAGATCAGAAAAAAGACTTTGTAAATAGAAACTTCTTTGTCAGAGGCTTTGTTAACTGAAGTATGCTTGTAATTTTGAAAGAAATGATTTCAAACATTTCAAATACTATTTTCTTTCTCTTTTTCCCTTAAACTGGCAGCTTTAACTGCAAAAAGGGCAACCTTCTGTGTCAATTAACTGGGTAGAGCCATGCAGAAGAAAGTTGTTTTTTCCCCAGTCCCCAGTCTCCCATATGCCTTAAAAAACAAAGATAAATAATTTTCTCTAAGACTGGTATACAATTGACATTCCAGTAAGTAGTGGGCCTTATCTTCCACTTCACTTGCACAACATATATCAAGTTTATTTGATACTGGAAAGCCCTGGAACTTTCTTGTTGCATCACTGTGTCCACCTGCTCATTAGGAAGGGCAGATATTTTTCTACTTTTTTTTCCTAAGCAATCTAATTCATAGATCTTATATTTGACAAGACTGATATATTGGTCCGCATTCCATTATCTAGTATTCTTTGTTTTAAAACATTTTTATTTTAGACCTGAACACACACAAGGCCTCTAAACTAAAACCATAATTCAGTAACACTTTAGGAAAGGTAAATAGCCATGATTTTTCTGAAGTTTTAATTAATTTGCTAATTTTAAACATTTCTTAGGGAACCTGTCTCTTCCCATTTTATCCACTTACACCAAGAATTATCTGACATGTATCAGGTCTGAAACAGCTCTTATTTCAAATTCACATCTAATTGTATGAGGAGACTCATACAATTAGATGCGGAGACTCTTGATGTATCAAAAATAGAAAACAGTTTTGAACCCTTCCAATTTTCTTATTATTGGTGAAGTCCCAAATTTCTCCACCAAAATTTAATACAGACAACACTGTTGCCTTACAAACATTCAAAGTTGGATGTAATGAACCTGGATAACTGTAATTCAGAAGACTGTTTGAAGTTTGGACACAAAACGGTGGCTTTCAACTCATTTCTCTTTGAGGAGTCCAAGACCCTGTAAAAGAAAAAAAAACACCTCTACCCAAATGTGCAAAAAGAACTCACCTGCTCTATTTCATTAGCATTTAAAAACCATTTGTGTTGTTTCCCTTTTGTTGCCAAAGACTACAATTCTGGATTTTGCACTGTTGATTACTAAATTATTCTGTTGACAGTATGCACCAAATTTTCTCAAGCTGTAGAAATCTGTCTGTGTGGTAGGTGACAGAATATCATCTGCAAATAAAAGAATATTTACTAGTTTATTCCAAACCTTTGGCCTATAAAATTCTTGATTTTGATTTTGCTAAAAAATTCCACTAATATAGAAGTTAAAAAGAAGTGGAGCTAAGATGCAGCCCTGCCTCACCCCTTCATCTATGGCTGGCTGGTTTGTCATATCATGACCAGTTTTTATATTTTTTTAATCACAGAAGAGTTAAGGCTGGATAGCGTAGTGCATGCTTTGTATGTAGGCAGTCCCAAGCGTGGGCCCCAATATTATCAGCTTTAAGAAGCTCTTTAGTACTAGAGCTGGAAAGTTTCCAAGAGCTGGAGTCCTGAAAAGCAGACTTGACGTGGCAGTCATGGCTGAATGTAATGGGCTATATGGGGTGGGACAGCTGTCAGCCTCCAAATACTTTTACTCCCATCAGGCTTAGCCCCCATGTCCAGTGGGGAGGAATTCTATGAATTGCCATCAAATAACACCTAGAGGGCTATAGTCTCCCAGCCTGGGCTTGATGAAGCATTGACTTATGGGTGTTGTTTCTATACACATTGTGAGCAATGTGCTGTAAAAGTGAGAAAGTTTTTGTATGACTCTGGAGATAAAGCTGGTTGAACTCTAGAAATCATACAGAAATATATTATTACTCAGCCAACAATCACTGTCTTAATTCTGCACAGATGTGCTTGAGAGCTTAACTCTTTCCCTTTGTGTATTTAGAGTTCTAAATCTGATTTTTAAAAATAACGTTAATTGTGAAATACAAATGTTGGTTGGCATTCTGTTGGTTAGCCCTACTAGAGTAGACTCATTCAATCAATTGTTGAATTGTGCATCAACACGTACATAATTCTCATTGATTCAAATGTCAGGACCAGCAACAGGATTTAGGCTGTAGTATGCAGATCAAGTAAACAGATATGTAAAATCACTTCATTTGCATAAATAACTGAAATACTAAATTCATGGTCTTTTCAGCTAATACTTGTACTTCAGTTTTGTAGAGCATGTTAAA
This sequence comes from Gambelia wislizenii, assembly GCA_030847615.1. NCBI lineage: Eukaryota > Metazoa > Chordata > Lepidosauria > Squamata > Crotaphytidae > Gambelia > Gambelia wislizenii. The sequence goes on from JAUMIR010000002.1 coordinate 220,964,345, forward strand.
GGGAAATGTTTTGCTTGTAAAATTCAGTGTAGACAATCAAGTGGAAGCCCCCTTTCCACCTTTCTCTAGCTTTTATTTTTATTTCCATTTAAAAATGAAGAATAATTTCATTAACTGAGTACAGAAAAGCAAACATGTTTGCTTTTATACTGTATGAATGTGCATCTGATTGATGTTCTCTCTTCTCACCACCAGAGGGCAGAACAAAGTTGTGTGAAAGTTCTAATTAAATCCCACTGAGCTGAAAAATTTAACCAGTTGTAACTATCCTTCTACCAGAAATCCCATTTTTGACCATGCTTATTTCTCATATTCTGTAATTTGTGGTAGATGACATCTAAATTACTGCTTAAGCAGGCTTACACAGATTGGGATTGTTGTTTTTAAAAAATATGTATATAAAATAAGGTTATCTAATCTAAGTGCTAATTTTTCTGCAGATGCACATAGCTGTGAGTCAGAGCAGCAAATGTACATTCTTTTGTCAGCTTGGTTGATGTCAAATCTATACTTCAGTATCTTATCTGAAACCCTAAATGTTCTTAGCATGCAACTCTTACTGAACCCTTAACATGCCACCATTTATTTCTCCTACTCAGCACTTTGTTAGTGAGCGCAAATATGATGAAGATCTCGGAAGGGTGGCTCGCTTCACTTGTGACCTAGATGCACTAAAGAGGAGCATTGAATCCTTTGGACAAGGTGAGCCAATCTAGACACTGAATGATATCGGAAACCCACACATAATAAGAGTCACATTCATGGAATGGTAAAATTGGATTGGGTAAAATGGCTGCCATAGATTGAATATCCAGTATAAGGCATTTCCAGTTTAAAATGTGTAGATTTTCTCAGTAGGCCTCAGATTCTAACTTCTTATGAGGTGTGGAGCAAGGCCTTCTGTCTGGAAACAGTTGCCTTGTGAGGCTTGTCATAGCCTCGCATGGCCAGATTTCTAGAAAAAAATGGAAGACCTGTTTGCTTAACTGGACTTGTATTAAGTTATTTCAGCTGATGGAGTGTGTGTAGTAGATGTTACTTGCCTTTTAGCCTCGTCTTATTGCCTGCTTTACTAGTGGAGTGAGATCTGCAAAAAATATTGCAGGTTATCTCTCCCACCCCTGTGCAAAGCAGGACATTCCATTCTGCCTCCCTCCCTGTTTTTCTTTTTCTTTTCCAACTCTCTCCACTCTGTGCCTGTGAGCATGCTCAGTCTTCTATGTAATTTGTTGTTGTGGGGAGGGGCTGCTTCTGCACATTCAGGGTTTCAGCCAGCTACATTACAAAATGTGTCAAATAGCCTCATGTTACCTTGGGCTACTTACAAACTTTCTGTGTTCTTATTTCAGTTTCTCATCCAAAGAACAGTTACTCAACCAGGTCGCGATGTAGCTCCATCACCTCCACTTCTGTAAGCACCCCAAGTGAGTCCCCTTCCACGGCATGTGTCTCTGCTTCTTCTCCAGGCCTTGCAGCAGCCAATAAGAAACCACCATCCCCAGCAGAAACTCCTGGAAATTCAGCAAGCCGCCCTTATCAACCCTACCGTGAGGTAATGACTTACCGTTGTCTCTTATAGTGGAGAGTGGCATGAGGATTGACTGTGTGTATGTATTACAGCCCTTGCTTGCAGCCCCACCTGCTAGGACTTCTGCTTGGTGCATGCACTTGTCAGCATTACTTGTAAGAAAGAAAAGAAAAAAAGAGCACAGAGAAGATGCACCCAAGTGTGTCTTCATGCTACTGTTTTAGTAGCTAGCTGGTAGCAGATGGACTTCCCAGATACTGTTGCAATAGAAACTTGGCAAGATGTTTTTGTTCTACTGATACAACTTCAGTGATAGAATTTCAGTGGCATTTGAGGGTTCTTGTTATGTGCTTAATGTGGCAAAATCAGCCAGCTACACTAGATATTGCTTACCGTGATTGCCCCCTTTTTCCATTTCAGGGGTTCCAAGGTAATAAAAGACCTGGTTACAGGCCCCAAGGACAACGCCAAAATGGGCCCTCACACCTGAGTTCAAACCGATACAGAAGTGGGTCTTGGTACCAGTCCAACTCCAGATCCCGGCCACCTCCTGGAAATACAAACAACCTCAGCCAGACTTACTCTGCAGGGACCAATGGAACTGGTACTGGGCCTGAACCAGGTCCACTCACCTCATCTGCACAGGCATGTTTGGGCCCCCTCAGCAAAGAAGGCAAGGCCCTGCCACAGCGGAAACCGAGATCAAGCCAACCTGAGGTGGCCAATTGCTGAGGACCATGAACTCTACCACCTTCAAAACTGGATAACAGGATTGTAGGAAACACCTAGCTAGAGATATTAACAAAGGAAAGTTTACACTCACTGTCCCTGTGCCACCTCCCTTCCCCAGTCATTCCATTCTAGGAAAGCAGCTTCCTAGTGCTTCTTCTGCCCTTGCTTCCTTGCCAGCCGTATGACATGGGTCAGACTTTAGTGGAAAGTACACACATGCTGTCCAGGCGTGGCCTTGGGAAACCTCGCTGTGGCCACCTCCTTTGCACTCTGTGGCTTCTCTTATTCTGGTGCCGTACTTAAATGATGACAGGCTTGTGGCTTAAAAGTGGAGGGAAGGAGGAGATGGGGAGATGTCTTCCAACATTGCCATCCCTAAAGCTTCTGCTCCTCCCCCGAATGCTGCTAGCCAGGCCTTACTCCAAACAGCAAAGCTATTCATGCTGGCAATGAAACCAATTGCTGTGCTTTGTGAGACCAGACTGAGAAATCTAGATGGGAAGAGCCATAGAAGACTGCTGGGATGGTTACTTTCTTTTTGCATCTTATCTAAATACTACTCTTGGGAACACTGGGCTTGTAGGTCTCTTCCAGCAGAGGATGAGAGAGGCCCAGTCCTCCTGAGAGAAGCAACATTCTATCTGTACCTTATATATGAATTTAGATGTTCCCTACTTTTAATGTTCAGTGAGGGTTGGGAGGTTTCATTTATTCCATCTCCCAACTGCAATCCCACCATCTGATCCTAAATTAAATTTCTAGCAATTTAATTAGCAGTGCTAATCTTAAATAATTACAAGTAAAACAAAAATTGCTACAGTCTTTCTTTATCCTTGTATAAATAAAAGCAACGTACATGTTTAAAAGATGTTGATTCTTTGTGTCATTATTTCTTCTCACTAGAGAGGATTTGTGGGAAATGGATTTGTGGAGATCTGTGTTCATTCAGATGTAAATAGATACATTCAGAGTTATTTTACTATTTAATCTTTCAGCAAAAAAAAATGAATTCTGTTTAACAAGTGGAATTGGTTAGCTCTTATAATCTAGGTTTTTAAGCTTGGTGCAACTAGGAGAGATAAATTAAGATGGAAAACTTATTTGGGGCTTCCCATGAGTAACAAAAAACAAATGAGAGGCAGTGCTTGGGCTTGAGTTCAGACCTGCAGTCCAGGGTCCAGTTGAAAACAATGCCTTTGGGGAAGTTGCATGTCTCTTAAGCAATAATTTGCACTTATATAGCACTTTAGTGTGTTATCTCAGTAATCTGTGTAATGATGTAATATATTACTCTGCATATTTCAGGTAGTTGAATCAAGTGAATGGTCACTTGTTTGAAATCATCCATTGAGCTCATGGGCACAGTAATATTTGAAGAGTTCCTATGAAGTCAAATAACAGAATTCTATTGAGGATCAGAGTCTAGTTCAGAAAGATGATCGAGACTCAGACCCACCAATGTTTAGCTGCTACTCATATAAAGACAGGTGAAGTAAACATTTCTAAATAAGTACTAGTGCTTGTAGGGCTAGAATTAAAATTAGTAATGTAACTATAGTGTAAGGTAGGGCTGAGGTTTTTAACATCACCACGGAAGTAAGTCCAAATGTATACACAGTAAAGCATTTAGTTTAAAAGAGTTACCAGGAAGAAAAATTTTAATGTCAAAAATGCCCACAGCTGTCTGAAAGGCGTGTGTAATAAAGTATTAGAATTTCTCAAGCCTGCCAATGGACTGTGGAGTGGAAGACATCATCTATGGTCACCGAAAGAAGTGTTAACAATGAGTGTTTAGTGCAAGAAACTGTGCATGAAAGAAACATGGGTCATAATAAAACAAGGGATGGCAACATGAACTGTATTTCTTTTTTGCATTGAATTGAGAGGATGAGACATGTTAAATTTCTCTCTTGAAGCTGAGTTGAGACCGTCTCAAATACCAAAAAAGTGATACCTTTATTGGCCACTCTACTGGCTTCTTCATCAGGCAAAAGATTTTGCCTGATTTTGCGGCAACAAGGGGAATCCTAAACAAGAGAGAAATGTGGACTAGGGCTAAATTCTCCAAGGTTTCTACCTCTGACAGAGGTAAAACTTCTCTTTTGGACTATAATTGGCTAGTTTTACCTATACAGCACCTAAAAGTTGTTTCCAGATACAGAAATTTCTTGCAAAATCCAGTGATCTCTGCCTAAGAAAGGGGCCCATGGCTTCACAAAGGAACAGGAATCTTCTTCGTGGTCTCTGAATACACACAGTGGGTTACTCCTGTGCCTGTGCAGAGCATTCAGAATCATCTAGAATTGCTAGGCAACATTTTGGCGGTAACTCCACCCTCACATTGTCGGTTGGAGATGACGACTCGTCGTCCAGCAGCTCAGGAGGTGGAGACGGTGCCCTCGGCACGTAAGGGGATGATGAGCCCAACGAGCTGGAGGAAGAGACGGAAGATGGCGAGAGGCTACAGCCCCCTGCAGATGGGCTCCGGTGGCTATGGTGGAAAGAGGCCATCCGAGCCAGTGGTGCTGGAGGAATCTATGGTTACAGGTAAGCAACCAGTCCACATCCTGGATACCAAAGAGGTTGCCTCACCACTGCAAAAGAATTTAAATTTTGTTATCCTTTCTCTCAGCCCCTCATGGCCAAGAAGTAGGAGTGGCCTCTGCCTGCATGAGATCCCTCACCTGAACAACAACATAAGCAACATCTGAGACATGTAGGATTGTGACTTCAATACAATCACTTTTGCTTTTTTAATATCTTTGGCTTAATGTAGAAGCTTCAAAAGTTTGCATCTTGTGTTTTACATTTTGGATGATGTTAGAAACACATTTAAGTTGAAAAGAAAATGCGTTCCTTGGAAACTATCCATAAAATCCATAACTTTGTGAAGTTAGCTTAGAAAATCCTACCATATAAAGACACAGAATCTATAGTATTTACTAATGAGTTAAATATCTAGGAGACATTTTGCCAAAGGTCATGTCCTCCCCTCGCTCCCTAATACTATTGTTATCTCTGCTGCCCTAGAGAGAGAGAACACTTCAGCAGGAGCCAGGAGCAATTACATTATGTGAATGAATGAACTGTGGCACTAATACTGTGGGAAGCAACCAAATAGAATTGGAGAAATATGTCTAAGGGATATAGAGCATCATCCTACTACTGCTCAATTATTGATGGCTATCCATTCTTCCCAAAAGTAAACTTTCAAGGCCTACCATAGCACAAACGTTTTGTGAGGGTATGGCATCTAGTGTTCTTGAAATGTCATTGCAATAACAACTTCAAATGGAAAAGAAGTGTACATATGTGTGGGACAGACAAGCTTCATTTATATCCTGCCAGTCCTGAGCAGAAAGCAGAAACATAACACAGTGGCTCCTAAACCATGGTCCCTGCTGCACTTCTAGGGGACATCCTTGGCCACTCGGAAACCACCAAACAAGTTTCTCTGATGTTAATACCATATGCAAAAGATGCAGCTTCTCTTTCAATTTCAACAGTGAAGCACCTTGTCTTTCAGCACAAATTATTTCAGTGAAAATTTAATATCCTCTCCTGTGTACATGGATCTTCCTTTTGTGTATGCAGATTTACTGAACTGTGGCAATAAAGGAAATGCAGCAGTTGAATTTTAGTTCTGAAACTTTTGTGAAGCATTTTCATATTATTTCTTACCTGCCTCTCTCCAAGGCTCAAGGTGGAGTACAACAAGATTAAAATACAATATATAATTAACACATAAAACCATTGATTAAAACACTTAAACATCAGAGTAAAATAACTGTTACACATTAAAATCATCCATACATATAACTTAAAATATACCAATTTAAAATTCATAGTTTAAAATGGATTGGGTAAATAAAGTGATGAAATGTGATTTGAAAACAAGAAGCAATCTGAGTAGTACAACAGAAAGTTTCAGAACCATTGCCTGAACACACACACACACAGTTTACTTCAAATATGTAGCAAGTACTAAAGCACAATCCCTGCTCCCCTTCTTAGTGTGGATAGTTAGCTGTACTATACACGTGGACAGAGGAAATGTTCTTAAAGTACTGACATCCTCAGCAGCTCTGAAACCAGACCTTATACATCTCTTATACAGTTAGGTCTGGAAATAAATAAACAACCAAGACAGAATTAAAGTGCAGACTTTCAGTTTTAATTCAAGAGTTTGAACAAAAATATTGTATGAAACGTTTAGGAACTGCAACCATTTTCATACACAGCCCCCCTTATTTCAGGGGCAAATGTAATTGGACAAATGGGCACAATCATAAATACAGTAAAATGTTCATTTTTAATACTTTGTTGAGAATCTTTGCAGGCAATGACTGCTTGAAGCCTGGAACACATGGACATCACCAAATGCTGGATTTCCTCCTTTGTGATACTTTGCTAGGCTTTTACTGCAGCTGTCATCAGTTGTTTGTTTGTGGGTCTTTCTGCTTTAATTTTGTCTTCAGCAAGTGAAATGCATGCAGAATTAGGTTGAGATCAGGTGACTGACTTGGCCATTGCAGAATATTCTACTTCTTTGCCTTAAAAAACTCCTGGGTTGGAAAAGGCCTTCGACAATGTTAGGTGGATATTTCTAATAAAGGTATTGGAGAAGCTTGAATTTGGATCATTTATAATTAATAATGTGAAAAGAATCTATGAAAATCAGAAGGTCCACATTATGATTAACAGTAAGAGAACAAATGCAATAAATATTCAAAAAGGAACCCATCAAGGATGCCCTTTACCCCCGTTGCTGTTTATAACAACTTTGGAAGACTTACTACATATAATTAGAAGAGAGAGAGAAACATATCTGGCCTGAAAATAAAAGATCAGGAATACAAAGTAAAGGCATATGCGGATGACCTAGCAATAATTTTGGAAGATCCAGTGGAAAACGTAAATAAGCTAATGGAGGTTGTGGAAACATTTGGAAAGTTCTCAGGTTTCAAAATCAATAAAGATAAAACAATTATTATAACAAAGAACATATCAAAAAAGAAAGGGAACAATTGAAATTAATTTCGAAGTGCAAAACAGAAAAAAGGTGAAATACCTAGGAATTTGGATAACAAATAGGATATTTGGATAACCAATAGGAATATGGATCTATTCGAAAACAATTACAATAAATTAGGGTTGTCGATTAAAGAAGATATGAAGAACTGGGAAAAGCTAAATCTAACACTGTTAGGTAAAGTGGCCGCAATCAAAATGTCTGTCTTGCCAAAAATTCTTTATTTATTTCAAAACGTTCTGATATTGTCCAATGACAAAGCATTTGGGAAGTGGATAAAAGACCTGAGAGATTTTATCTGGCGGGAAACTAAGGATCAAGTGGTCAACCTTAATAGATCAGAAAGAAAGAGGAGGTTTGGCTCTTCCAGACCTCAAAACATATTATGATGCTTGCAGTTTGTGTTGGCTAACTGAATGGATTAAATAATAAAAGATTATTAATGCTTGAAGGAGATAGATTGAGATTTGGATGCCACGCGTACATCTGGTACGGGAAGGCAAAAGTTCACAAAAGATTTCACTAATCGTATAATAAGAAAAGCAATACTGAGAACATGGCAGAAGATTAGACAACAATTCTATATAAAAATTCCAAATTGTTTATCACCTCAGGAAGCATTTATGGGAAGATGGGGAAAAACGGAAAAGTGGATAACTTATAAAGATCTGTGCAACTGGAAAACTAAAAGTGACTGTAATTTTATAGTAAAAGAAAAGCTTGAGAAAGAGGGTTGGCATTTTCTGTGGTTTACTTAACAGTTATACAGTAGCTATATAGAAGATAAAAAAGAATTTGATTTTGAATCAGAGGGAAAAGAACTTGATAAGATAATTTGGAAGGAATATAAGAAGAAAATAACAAAATTTTACAACTTGCTATCACAGGATTTGCAAACTGAAACTGTTAAAGTTGTTATGCTGAAGTGGGCAAAAGATATTGGCGAGAACATCGCTTTGGAGGATTGGGAAAATGCCTGGCGTAAAACCAATACCTTCACAGCCTGCCAAAATCTGTAGGAGAACTATGTTAAGATATTCAATAGATGGTATCTTACACCATTGAAAATTAGCAAAATCTATAAATTAAAAAATACTAAGTGTTGGAGGCGCAATAAAGAGATAAGGGCTATGATGCATGTATGGTTGAATTGCCCGACAGTTAGGAAATACTGGCTAAAGATCCATACAATAATACAGCGAATGTTAAACATTCATTTACCAATGGACCCAAAATTATAGTTGCTGAATATTACCTCAATCTTAGGAAAGAAGATATTGGAGAATTTTGCTATATTTATGTACAACCACAAGGATGCACATAGCGTCAGAATGGAAGAGCAAGGAACAACCACTGATAGATGACTGGTTACATAAAGTAATAGAAATGAGAGACAATTATAAGCTAACACATATTTTGAATAGAAGACACACAAACAAAGTAGATCTAGAGTGGTCACCAGTATTTGATTTCTGTAAAAATAGGTGGAATGTGGGAAATGGTAATTAAAAGAGTAAGAGTGTAAGAAAACAGTACAAGGATAGTGGTCTGGATTATAAGAGTTAAATTGACTGTGAAAGATGGACTGTGTTTAGTATTGATAGCAAATACTAAGAAGATAGTAAATGATAAAATTTTCTTTTTATTCTTATAACGGAAGTTATAAACTATCAAAGAAGGTGGGATTGGCTTTCGGGGGAAGACAAGATTATTAGGCACAAAAAGCAGTAATATGTATACAAATAAAATGTATTAATGTGTATGTAATACTGTAAATTTTTTAAAAAATTAAAAACCTCCTGGGTTGCTTTCACAGTATATTTTGGGTCATTGTCCATCTGTAAAGTCCAATCAACTTTGCTGAATTTGGCTGACTCTGAGTAGACAATATATCCCTACACGCTTCAGAATTCATCCAGCTGCTTCTGTCTTTTGTCACATAAATAAACACTAGTGACCCAGTGCCATTGGAAGCCATTCATGCCCATGCCATCACACTGCTTCCACTGTGTTTTACAGATGATGTGGTATGCTTCCAATCATGAGCCGTTCCAAGCCTTCTCCATACTTTTTTCTTCCCATCATTCTGGTACAGGTTGTTCTTAGTTTCATCTGTCCAAAGAATGTTGTTCCAGAACTCGACTGGCTTTTTAAGATATTTTTTGGCAAAGTCTAATCTGGCCTTTCTGTTCTTGAGGCTTATGTATGGTTTGCACCTTGTGGTGAACCCTCTGTATTTGCTCTCATGAAGTCTTCTCTTTATGGTAGACTTTGATAATGCTATGTCTACCTCCTGGAGAGTGTTCTTCACTTGGCTGGATGTTGTGAAGGGATTTCTCTTTACCATGGAAAGGATCCTACTATGATCATCCACTACTGTTGTCTTCCATGGACATCCAGGCCTTTTGGTGTTACAGAGCTCACCAGTGCGTTTTTTTCTTATAATGTACCAAACTCTTGATTTGGCCACTCCTAATGTTCCTGCTTTCTCTCTGATGGATATTTATTTATTTATTTATTTATTGGCATCCTAAGGATGGCCTGTTGCACATTGAGAGCTCCTTTGACCGCATGTTGTGGGTTCATAGCAACAACTTCCAATTGTTAATGCCATACCTAGAATCAGCTCCAGACCTTTTGCCTGGTTAATTGATGAAGAAATAACAAAATAATAGCCCACATCTCTCCATGAAACAGCTTTTGAGTAAATTGTCCAATTACTTTTGGTTCCTTGAAAAAGAGAGGTCTACATATTAAAGAGCTGTAATTCCTAAACCCTTCCTCCAATTTGGGTGTGAATACACTCAAATTAAAGCTGAGAGACTGCACTTTAAGCCCATATTCATTATTTAACTGTAACTAGAATTTATTTTGGTAAACAGCCAAAATAACAAAACTTGTGTCAGTGTCCAATTATTTCCAGATCTAGCTGTATATCTTGGGGAAGGGGCACAAGTTATGAACTTGGAGTGGTATGAGAACTGGTGGGCCAGAAGCGCTAAGATTATGAGCCTAAAATTTCACCTCAGCAGTGACCTACTTATATGTCCTATAGTCCTAACAATTATTCTCTTAGCCTTGGGACTCAAGATAGAAATGCCCAGTTTGACTGCATTTCTGCAACTGCATGAACAATCTGCCCCACAAAGGTAAAACTGAGTTGGAACAGGAGAAAGGTTATGCCATAAAATACATCTCTACCCACTTCATCCTTCACCCAAAGAAATGTCTTAAAATGCAGAACAACCAAATTCTCATGTTCAGATGGGATGTCCCCCTCTCTCCCCTTACAGTTGGGGAAAACTGTCCTAATTTAAACTGCTATTGAATGTATGTATTTATTTGTTTACACATAGAGATGTCTAAAATCCACAAAAGAGTGACATCTTTATTGGCCAACAGAAATGCACAAAATACATCATGCAAGCTTTCAAAATTCCACTGGTTTCTTCATCAGGCAAAAGATGTTTAAAAACATAAAGTAGAGATGCAAAATTTCTAGAAAATTTGAAGCTATGTGGTGGGGGGAGAAATTCCTGGCATTTGAGCACAGGAAAATATATTTTTTGGGGAAAATTGAAAAAATGAAATACAGTATTACAGACTATTACTTGAGGAGCATAAAATGCATTATGTATAACTTTGGTTTGGCATATAATTGTCATGCTTTGTATATTAAAGGCACAAGTTATTCAGAAAATAATTACCAATTTATTTTTAAGATGATGTTCTTAAATTATGGATTTACAAGGGCTTGAACTGTAAGGAATACCTAAACTCTAAGGAACCTCCTTGCTTTTGCCAGTTTATGAGGAGCAGAGGGAAAACCCAGTATAAACAGAAGAAATCAAAATTATTTTGCTTTTCCAGCCCTCTGTCATGCCAAGCAGCCTAAAAGCATTCATTTCCATAAAAAGAACTGAAAAATGGAAACCAAGGCCAGGAATTGCAATGATGTGAGATACTGTATGTGTGAGGACTACCTGTATGAGCATCTTGTCTTAAATAGTTAATTCCTCATTCTAAGTTCCATTTTTGTTTTTTTCCAGGGAAAAAAGGCTTTGGAAAAGCAGGGGAAATTATTTTCCCCCAGTTTTAACCAACTCTTCACATCTCTATCTAAACATGCATATTCTGTGCTACAGTTGGAATGGCTTAGAGCTCAGTTTTTAAAAAGGCAAAAGAAACGCTTAGGCTTAAAATCCAGAAACAAAAGGAAAGGTGATGGAGAGGGCAAAAAGAGACCAAGGAAAGTGGGAGACAAGTTCTTAATGTTGTGAGGTCCCTGGTGGAATGGCTTCAAGATGCAGAGAGCAGCAACGGAGGACTTGTGATGACCCTGCTTTACTTCCCCTCTTCCATGATCTGGAGAATATCAGCATTAGTGGTGCTTCAGCAGGTGGCAGCAGTGTACCCATGCATGCAGAGGACATAGGTTAAGTTGGCTCCTTGCTCAAAAAGGTGGGCTATACTGGCCACAAGCCCTGAAATGCAATTATGCTGCAACACAGCTGCTGTTGCTATATCAATTACTGGTGTCAACTGCAAAATAATCATGCTGACATACGCCTCCTTGAAAAAGAACAGCCAGGACATAATGGTGTGGAACAAGTGTTTTAAGAGGTACAGGTGGGAAGAACTTGGTATTAAAGCAGGTGCCCACATCAGCTGGCTTATTTGGAGTACCATGAAAAGGCAGCAAATTTTCAGTCCTTCAACTAACTGATTATTATTGTACTTTTACTTCTGTGAAAAAAGGAGAACTTGTGAAATTTGCTGCCTCTAATGCCAAAATAATATGTTCAGCCTTGAGAACTGTGCATCTTTCCTGAGGGAAGGGAGGAGAGACGAGAGGAAGGGCATGTGTAGCTTTGCCTCCAGCAGCAAAATTGTCTTGGCCCAGCCATGGGCTGATGACAGCACATCTTCTCCTAGCAGGTACACCAGTGTGTCCAAACCTTAGCAGGGAGCTTGAGTGGGTGGGGATCTGGGCTGAGGGGTAAACAATGAGAAATCACCTGGATGATGTCACACACTCTCAGATCCTTATTCAACAACTTTTAATGAGCACCTACTTATTGGAACCATCCACTGTTGCCAGCCAGCTGCCTATAAACACACACACCCTCGTTGTTCATTCTTGTTATGTATTCATATCAACTCTCCATCCCACAAAAGGGCTTGTGGGAATTGTCCCATCATCTGGGGAAGGCTGTAAATTCCTGGTTCCTGTTCTTGAGAAGTTCCTCTGAGGATCTTAAGAAATGCTACACAATGGGTGCAGACCTGTCCAACATGGCGATACAAGAGTGATACTGGAAAGCTGCCTTCTGTCTTGTCATATAACTTTCAAAGACACACAGGGGCCCTGCTGGAATAAAATGAGTGGTAATTAGGGCCTAAACACCATAAAGTCACCAGATTCTGTCTGATTTTGGAAGTTAAACAAGGTAAGACCTGGTTAGTACTTGGATAGGAAACTGCCAACAAATACCAGGTGCTGTAGATAATTTCAAAGAAAGGAACTGGCAAAACCATCTCAGAATATTCCGTGCCTAAGAAAAGCCTATTTGTGAGGTCACCATAAGCCAACAGGAGACTTAAAGGCACAGATGCACACAATTGACTATCTCTACCACTTGCTTTCAGGATTCCTTGTCAGGATCAGTCCCCTTTGCTCCTACTCCTGCCATATTCATTCATTTCCCTGTGGCCATGGCGTAGAGTGTGCATAGCAGTTTGTGTAGAGGTGAAATGATGTATGTGTAACTGTTTGGGCTTTGCTTAGGAAAGGAGATAACGAGGCATCTGCAAGCAACAGTTTTAGTTTCAAGGCTAGAGATGCTGGGAAGATAGTAACTTTTGGTTTATGGAATGCTTGTATCAGTGGATGATGGAAAACAAGTAGTTATGCAGCCCACTAGTTTATGTTGATTGTAAATGCTTTTAACTTAGAGTGTATCTGTTAGGTTCTCAGTCTCAGCAATGACTTTGTATTGTATGCTTCCTGGCTTTCTGGCAATAAAGCTTTCTGATGAACCCTGAAGCTTGTGCTCTTTGAGTTTGGGAATGCTAACACCTGACACTCCTCTACTGATGTCAGTGGCCATGCGATAAAAACTATGGCTGTTTCAGACACACACTGCCTGGCCCCACATCCTGCTGTGATCAGAACAGTAATGAAGGAACTGTCCATAGCTTTCATAGTTATGCACCTCAGCTCTTTTGTGGCCCTCCAGATGTTGATGGATTACTATTCCCATTATCCTTTACTACTGGCTAGGCTAATTGGGACTGATAAGATTTCAGAGCTGACAACTGGCTCCACCAGCTCTGCTTTGGCTTCTCAAGCACTAGCAAGGCTAAAGGGATAGACCTGGAACTTGTGGACCCTTGGTTACTACTGATGAGTACCTAAAGACAAAGGTGGGATGGGGAAATAGACACCAAGCTTTTCTATGGGAAATAACCAGCAAATGCTGGCAATCCGGTAGGGCATTGGAAGACACATGGCAGGATGGAAAAGGATGGTAATGTCATCCAAGTTGAAGGGGGAGGCAAAGGCTCACAGTTCCTGAGGTGAGGCCATGGCCTGAGCACCATTCATGCTGGTTAGCCAAAGCAGTTGGCTGCTAGGAAGGGAAGGGTGTCCAAGGACCTCACAGGCCTCACTTCTGTTGGGGGCCTGTAGTGAGAAGATGGTTTTGATGGGCTCACTATGCTGCTGTGTCTGTGCTGTTCTCAGCAAAAAAAACCATGCAATGTCCCTTTTGTTCCAGGAGATCTGACTAAGTTCTGCATGGAGAGGGAGAGGGGTGCCATGGGGTCAATCTCCTAGTAGACCACAAATGCCCATTATGAGTTTATATCCTTTCTTATGCTGTGGCTGAAACACTACTTTGTGGAGTTGGAGGTGTAGACTCTATTCTTGCTGTCTCCTTTTCCATCTATAATAAATGCTGTTACTGGTGCTAGAAGAATCCCATCTACACTTGTGTCTTTCTGTAGGGTAAATTTATGTTCTCTCAGCAGAAAGGAGATTTTAAGATCTCACGTTGTTACACGCATACACATACAGTACAGTATCAGTTCTAGCTCAGCCCATCCTAACAGCACAATAAGGCTGTGGAACCATATCCTTTTGAGGTTACAGAATGCTGGGCTAGTGAAGGGAGGAGGTATAATATTTCGGAAAAGAACAAGAAGAGAGAAAAAGTGGTGATTTAGGGGTTGGGGGACAGAAAAGAAGCCCTTGAAGACACCTGAAGGAGAAAAGTAGTTTGAGGATGGACCCCTTTTGGTTTACTTTTGCTTTGCTTGTTATTGTGTTGAATGAGTGGGATAAAAGAAATGTTTTCCACATTTCTCTGTCAATCTGCCTCTACTTGCCCATAGTAAAGAAATGAGTGTCATTCCAAAGGCACAGCTAATCTCTCATTATAAAATATCAATAACAGTACTCTGGTGCTCATCCCCCTTCCCTTTCTCTTCCTTTTCCTGACCTACCTTTTTCCTATTCTGGTGAAAAGGTGGGATATAAATAAAGGGGGAGGGAGGGAGGGAGGAGGAGCACTTTTTCCAAGGGTAAAAATATTTTCAGGCTTGGGTGTGCACATAAATGAAACTCCTGTCGGGCCTGGTTCTTTTTCTTCCTCTTTCCTTCTCCCCTTTTGAGTTTTAAAAGTTCTGACATTTTTATGCTTAAATAACTCTGGGTTCCTAAAAACTTCACATTTGCCTTTAGGCTATTCAAGCAGCCATTGCTAATATTTTTTAAAATGTTAGTAAGTAGCCTAGTTCTAACTAACAGGTCTACATGTCTATTGGGAAGACTTCCAGTGATTCCAGAACCTAATTGTACAGGGTTCTGCATCACATAGAAGCTTGCATGTGGACAACTTCAGTTGCAAATCTTTCCTCCTACAGACATCCACAAAGACATCTAGGTGTAGAACCATACCTTCTAGGTGAAAAAAATGACACGTATGGCCAAGTGGCATTAGAATGCGGTCAAGATGGCAGAATTTATTAATGAGGAAGAACAGACAGGTGAGGTGATGCTGCAGAAGTTTGCTTTTTCCTGAGCCTAATGGGAAGGACAAAGAGTCCACCACACCCCTCCTCTCTTCTCTCATCTTCTGAATTGAGTGGAAATTACTTGTGCCGCACTTTGAACTCAGTTTGCAGCAGATGAGGTAAACTGAGGACAAAGGGGGACAGTAGGAGGAGGAGAGAGAAATTGGGACATTTTAAAAGCTGCTGAAAAAGTGGGATGACAGAAGATTAATCAGGACTGTCTCTGTCAAATTGGGAAAGTTGGAGGGTATGGCATAGAGGTATGCTATTGTATATGCAATATGTCACAGGTAGGGATATATGGGCACAGAACGGCTTACAGTTCTGTTCTCTTTACAGAACTTTGAAAAATTATTCTTTTGGATTACAGCTCCCAGAATCCCTTGCCTCGGATAATTAGACTTTTTTTTAAAAAAGAAGACTCTTCTATATCTGGCTTTTCCTGGAATGAATGGAGCCAAATTTAAGGGCCATGTTTTATTTGCATATGTGGTTTTGTGGGGTAGAGGCAGAGCTTAGTGAGAGCATCTGTTCTTCATGCAGAAGGTCACAAGTTCAATTTTTAGCATGTCCAGATAAGGCTGTTGTCTGGCACCCTCAAGAGCAGCTGAGAGACAACACTGCCAGCTACATTGCTGCACTAGAGCAATGGGACTGACTTCAGTTAAGGCAACGCCCTGTGTCACAGCTGAACGAGATCAAATAGGTTGCCACTGTACTTAACTAAGGCGTTTACCACACAGAGGTCCAAAGGTGCAATGATTCTGTCATGTAAATGACGAATTCATGTCTCTTTTGCACCATATGTATCAGCCCGTTCCGGAACAGAGGCAGAAGAACAGGAGAGTGTTGTGCTTTCTATGCATCACATTTGTGGGCTATGCCCCTCCTTTCTGTCATTTCCCCATTTATGTGTCAATCTCCTCCTTCTCACGTCACTTCCTCATGTGATTGTGCGCATGCGTTATTGTGTGGATCTTGCTGTGTTCACCTTTAGATTTTACACGATCTCGCGATAATTGAGCCTCAGCCCAGTATTTCCCTCACATAGTGCATGCGTTCTTAGCAGCATGTTTGGTGCAATGGTATGATCACAGCAATTTCAGGACACACTATTTTGCACAGTCAGTATGCCCTTCCCGCACTTGATTTTTATAAAGTAACATTAGCAATGCGACTGTGCTGGACGTTAAAAGTGCATTTCTTTTTAAATTCAAAATGTTCTATACTCTCTAAAGATTGCACTAAAATTTGAAATAAAAACAGTGCCACGACATCTCTGTTGGATGTCACTGGAAGTTGAATTGGGAAGAGTTTAGAGGTGGAGTGAAGAGTGAGCAGCCTGGTCATGCCCTTGCATGATCACATGATGATGAGAAGCTGGAACAAGCACGCAATTTCACACTACATGTGTGTTTCTTGTTGGAGTTTTGTGCGATTAAGGGCTATTGATGGAGGGAAATCGTCAATGAGTTTGTAGCGTGCCAGAGATCAAGCAGAGATGGAGGAAACACTGAATACATATGGCATCATGTGGGCTGCGGAAATCCAACCAAATACTGAAGCGCTTTCAGAACTGAAGAAAACCTTGTGTGGTAAACACCTAAAATAAGGGGCATGTCAACTGGGGGAGTCTAGCAGTTTTTCAAGCTCTAGGGTTGAGGGGTCATAATCTAGAAGTCATTCCTTATATTTTTAATAAAGACAATACCATACTTTAAAGATGGATAGACACTGTGGCAGCTGCTTTCATAGAAAACAGAGCCCACTTCCTCAGAGAAATGACATATGCTGTCCTCAGGTAATATTTTATGTATATGGTGAAGTAGGCTCTTCAGTTCACAGAAGTCAATGCTACAATAAATCTGTTTGTAAAATGTCACAGGAGCCTCTTTGTTATTTTTATTGCAGCAGTGAGTTGGAGTTTCCCCTCCAGAAGCTCTTGTTAATTGTTTTCTAGCAGCTGCAGCTTCTCCTGCCTTGCCGCTGCTGTCTCTCAGTCCTTTTCTCTATATTTTCTCCTCCCTCCCATTCCTACCTACCAAAACAACTCAACACCACCTTCTTTTTGTGATAGTCTGTGCCTGGAATGTGAGGCTTCTATTCAAGCCTGGGAAGGCACAGGATAAACCTTCACCAATTGAGGGATGGACTAAAAACTCAGATGAGGCTGTCTATGTGACATCTCCAAACCCATTGGCTTCATCAGGCAAAGATGATTAAAAAAAAAAAAGGCAGGCAGGGGAGGAGAATTAATGAAGTCAGAGCCACGTATCTGCATTTTGTTTGAGCTGTTTGCTTAAGTTGTTTTGGAGGAATGGTAGAATCATAGAATCATAAACATCAAAGTTGGAAGGGGCCAAAAGGGCCATCTTGGCTAAACCCTGTCATGAAGGAATACACAGTTAAAACACTCATGAAAGATGCCCATCCAACCTCTGTTTAAAGACCTCCAAAGCTGGAGAATCCACCACCCTCCAAGGCAGTCTATTCCACTGTCAAACAGATCTTACAGTAAAAAAAAAGTTCTTTCTAATGTTTAGGTGAAATTTATGCTTCATGGAGCAGCAGACGACAAGCTTGCTCCATCTTCTACATGATATTCCTTCAGGTATTTAAATATGGCTCTCATGTCACCTCTCAGTCTTCTCTTCTCCAAGCTAAGCATGCCCACCTCTTGAAGCCATTCCTTATAAGGCTTGATTTCCAGACCTTTGATCAACTTGGTCATCCTTCTCTCAACACGTTCCAGCTTGCTGATATCCTTCTTGAACTGTAGTGCCCAGAACTGGTCACAGTATTCCAGGTGAGGTCTGACCAATGCAGAACAGAGTGGAATTACTACTTCCCTATACTCCTGCTGATGCAGCCTAGAATCGCATTGGAGTTTGGGGTGGCCTCTGCATTGCACTGTTGACAGCAAAAGAAGAGATTCTCCCCCTCACCTTCCTTGCAGAGGCCCTCTATTTTGAGATTTGGGGACAGTTTGTACACCAGATGCACATTTATAACTCTAACATCATCAATCTACTTCTTCCCACCCCCACCCCACTGCAATGATTTTTTAAAAATCATCATTGCCTGAGAAAGAAGCCAAGGGGGCTTCAAAAGCTAGTGTGATGGATTTTTGTACCTTTTGGTTAATAAAGCTATCCCCACACTGTGTATTTTGGATGTTGTTTTATGGTCAACATAGTAACCCCTGCATTTGTAATTTGATCTTTGTGAATGCGCCCATTGTGTCCAACTTAATCCATTGGCCTCTTGTGCCCCTTTCCTGGACATCATTTACAAAAGTAGAGGCCATGCCTCAGTAGCAGGAAGTGTCCATCAAGCAGGTCTTCCAGCAGGAAATTAACTTTCCCCTTTGCCTTATCAGGAGGAAATTTTATTTTTAAAACTACTTTCAGGTTGACATCTTTTTAACTAATACTCCTACTCCTACTACATCTGGAGATGGGGGGGACAAAACTAAGAACAGCACCTAACAAACAAAGCTGACATCCTTTTTTTAACCTCTCAAGCACTCTAACAAAGTACTAGAAGCCAACTGGGAGAGGAAAGGCATATTTTTGCCTCAGGCAAAAAGGGATACAGGGGAAAGCTTGCATTTCCAAAAGTTTAAGTTATTACATCCTGAGATACATAGACAAGATCTCCTTTTTGTCACCTCAGGTTTTTTTTTTTTCCTTTCTGCCTCTCTCACTTAGAGAGAGATCTTTTCTTTTGATTGGAAATAAGTTTCTATATGCCAATGTAAGACTTCTTCTCCATCCCCATAGCACCTCTTCAGGACAGGCTAGAAAAGAAAGGAGGAAGGCAGCCATTTTGGCCTTGTGACCAGTGCCTTTCAAAAAAACATGCTGTCCATATCCACTGGGCCCTGGAAGTGGGATTGTTAGCATCTAACCCACAGCTTGTTGGCTCTGAAACGTAGATCCTAGAGAGACCCCTCATCTCTTTTTATAGAAAGGGAAGCTTATGTAATGTCTGCTCTTCTTTTTACTGTGGACACTTGTCAACTCATCATATTGAAATGGACCAGACAAGGAGGAAAAAAATATTTGTACCTAACATCTAATTTTTCTTTTTGGTTGCTTCATAAAAGAACCAAAGCTCTGTATCCCCCTCATATTCCACCAGCTTCTTAGAGCAAGGGTGGGCAATTTTCAGTGGTGATATAGGCTCATTGCCCCAACCAGACCCATAGATGTAGAAACACCTTACCTGATCACCATGTTGCTAAATTTTCTACCACTGTGGTAGCCACATAGGAGGAGAGGGAGAGAAAGTGCAATTTCCCTTTAAAACACAACTCTTTCCAATCCAATGTCTACTGCTGTCACTATAAACTGCCCTTCGCCCAGTTCAGTGAGCTTCTAGGAGCATAAGTTGCAGAAGGTTGCAATGGAAGCAAGAAAAAACATTTTGGGAATAAGGGAGATTTAGAGGCAGCAGCTTGTGCTTCCAAGTGGGCCACACTGAAGTCTCCAAGGGCTCAGGTGAGCTGTAGAGCACCTTCGTATGCACCACATCATAGTACCCTGTACAAGGTATGACTTGAAAACCATAGCAGCAGGATTTGAGCATAAGCTTTATACACAGTAGAATGTGTTTCAGTCCCAGATATTTCCAGTTAAAGAGGGAACCTCAGCTGAGAAAGCTTGGGCATGAGATCTTGAAAAGCCAGTGCCAATCAGTGTAAGCGCTACTGGTGAAGATGGACCAAAAGCTTTTGACTCCCTTTAAGACAGTTCCATATGTGGTGGCTGTTGTTGAACTACTGCTGGTTGGATTACCAGAGATCTAGCCAGGGACCAACAAGTCTTGGTTTACTTTGTTAGTGAGCCCAAATTTGCTTATGCCATAACCTGCCCCTTTTGCAGGAAGGGCACCAGGTCTTTTGCATTATGCTGAGTCTGAGTACCAGCGTAAGGGTAGGGTGGGTGGTGAGCTCCCCTCTATGTCATAACTCTCCCTCTGGATGACTCAGAGGAGGAGGAGGAGGAGGAGGCAGGTTTCCAGGAAGCTGCAGCTCTGATAGTGAAGCTTTGTCTGAGTCTGAGGAGATGGGTTTGGGCAGTAGGGGACCCTGCTCCCCAGCAGGAGTTGGCAGAGACTGCTGATGTTGGAGATGACATGTCCCCATCCTTTGTTGAGCAATGAAGGGAGAAACAACAAGCCCAGCACCAGTTAAGTAATAGATACTGACCTAAGTAGGCACTAATTAGGCACCTGTGACCTTGGAGGAACTGCCCGTAAATATCCCCACAGTTCTCTCTCAGCCTTAGTGCTGACAACTGTCTTACAGGTATCTGGTTGGCTAGTAGAACTCTATCACATTCGTGTTTTTCATGACCTTGGACTGGCTACATTTTGGACTACTCTGTCTACTCCTTGCTGGCTCACGTATCTGACCTGCTGGTACAACGTCTGGACCGACTATTGACGATCTTCGTGCTTTCCCCTTCATCGTGCTCTGACAACTCCTGACTGACCCAGACTAGATTGACTGCCTGACAGCTCCTACACACCAACCATCTTTTCTCAAGCACTTGCTGACTCATATTCAGGACACATTACAGTGGAGTAGGGGTAGTGAGGGCTCATCTCACTTGCAACATACTAAGCCTTGGAGACTCAGAACACAGTGAGAAACCTAGTGGAAAGTGAGTGTGCAGCATGAGGAAAAGACCCTGCCATTCTCCCATGCTCCTGAGGTCAACCTAGCTCACATTTCTCCAGGCACAGACAGAAGGCAGGAGTTCTCCTTCTCACTGGAGCAAAAAGAGCATTTCCAATGGCAAGCTGGTGAGTGGATTTGTGAATCCTTGGACATGTCAGTCTTCAAACACATTCCTATGTTGGTCAAATAGTGTTCACAGAGTTGCTACAACCCAGTTTTCCTGTCAACCACTTTCAATACCACATTTTGCAATTTGCATGTGTGAGAGTGTTTTTTTTTTTTTAAGTTCACATAATGACAGTGTCCCTGGGAGTGCTGAGTCAGTGGGTGGTGTGCTGGCAAAATAATGCTCCTTCCCCACCTCACCCTTTCTTCTAGCAAATTTTCTCAGACACCTTCCCATCTCTCTCAGTTAGTCCTGTCACTCCCACTAAAGTTTACTGATGCAAGAAAGACTGGGGTGGGGAGGTGGATTGTCATGTTGCTACACTAAAACTGGAGAGAAATTAAGCCCTGAGGTGAACCCACAAGGTAGCAAAGCAGTGCATGGAGGATGAGCAGAGCTTTGTATTTACATTAATAGCAGGGGGTGAGGACAACATTGTGCAAGACAAAACTCCAACTTAAAACATTTGTGGTACAGAATTAATGTAAGAAAACCTCTACTCCAGGGTGGGGAATGTGCAGCCCTCTAAGATGTTTTTGGTCTGCAGCTTCAATCTGGTCTAATCAGTATAGCCAATGGTCAGAATGATAGCTGGATCAATGCATGTCCCCTGCTCCTGGCCTATACCTTTAAATAAATGCCTATTATGACTTGTGGCCCATGAGATCAAAATATAGCGAGCCTCCTAGCTATATTTACCAGACTACCAGGAGCTTAACGAACTCTGTTTTTGTTTTCTGCCTGGGACTTCAGAAGTAGCATTACGTCAGATACTCGGCAGGCCCAATAAGTGGCTGGTATAGGGCTGCCAGTTGAGGATCCAGGCCCTGAGTTTTCCAGACCAAACTCTGTGATTCAGGGATGGCCCTTAGGGATGTCATTAAGCGCTATGCATTAAGTAGCAACCAGAGTTGCTCACCGCTTGTCATTCAAATACACACACAGAGAGAACTTATTTTCTTGTTTGGAAATTAAGACATAAATATTAGCTGAAGGAGCTTCTCCCAGATCAAGGTGAAATGAGGGGGTTACTTAGGAGCATTTAATCTGTAATTGGTTGACCGGCTGAACCTAAAGGGTACTCCTCAGTGGCTCCTTTTCATCTTGGAAAGATGTGACCAGTGGGGTGCCACAGGGTTCTGTCCTGGGCCCAGTGCTATTCAACATCTTTATCAATGACTTGGATGAGGGAATTAGGGGCATGCTTATCAAATTTGCAGATGACACCAAATTAGGAGGAGTAGCTAATACCCTAGAGGACAGGATCAAAATTCAAAATGACCTGGATAGACTAGAAAGCTGGACCAAAGCTAACATAATGAAATTCAATACAGAGAAATGTAAAGTACTGCACTTAGGGCAGAAAAACAAAATGCATAGATACAGGATGAGGGAGACCTGGCTGAACAAGACTACTGACTTTTTCGGACGGCGATTTGTAATGCAAGAAGGCTCGTCCCTGTTGCAAGGCTGCTGCATGGCAGGGGGGCAGTTTCGGATGACACTGTCCCCCTGCTGATACTGTTCCGCAAGAGCTGGGAGGTTGCAGCGCCATATTTGGCCATTTCCTTATCACAGAAGTTGACCGTGATTAGAAAATGGCCAAATATGGCGCTGCAGCCTCCCAGCTATTCTGGAACAGTATCGGCAGGGGGACAGCGTCATCCAAAACTGCCCCCCTTCTGCACAGCAGTCTCGCAACAGGGATGAACCTGCTTGCATTACAAATCGCCATCTGAAAAAGTCCTACATGTGAAAGGGATCTAGGAGTCCTAGTAGACCACAAGTTGAACATGAGTCAACAGTGTGATGCGGCAGCTAAAAAGGCCAATGCGATTTTGGACTGCATCAATAGACGTATAGTGTCTAGATCAAGGAAAGTAATAGTGCCGCTCTATTCTGCCTTGGTCAGGCCTCACCTAGAATACTGTGTCCAGTTCTGGGCACCACAATTCCAAAAGGATATGGACAAATTGGAGCGTGTCCAAAGAAGAGCGACTAAAATGGTGAAAGGTCTGGAAACCATGCCTTATGAGGAGAGACTTAGGGAGCTGGGTATGTTTAGCCTGGAAAAAAGACAGTTACGGGGTGATATGATAGCCCTATTTAAGTATTTGAAGGGGTGTCACATTGAGGATGGAGCAAGCTTGTTTTCTGCTGCTCCAGAGATTAGAACACGGAGCAATGGATGCAAGCTCCAGGAACAGAGATTCCACCTCAACGTTAGGAGGAACTTTCTGACAGTAAGAGCTGTTTGGCAGTGGAACACACTCCCTCGGAGCGTGGTGGGGTCTCCTTCCTTGGAGGTCCTTAAACAGAGGCTGGATGGCCATCTGTCAGGCATGCTTTGATCTTGATTCCTGCGTGGCAGGGGGTTGGAGTGGATGGCCCTTGTGGTCTCTTACAACTTTACAATTCTATGATTCTACAATTCTATGATTAATCTAGCCTACTTGGTTGTAGCCAAAAGGTAGATGCAGAGCAGAGGGTGAGCCCAGCTTTAGTCAGACCCCAACTGGAATGCTGTGTCCAGTTCTGGGCACCACAGTTCAAAGAGGATGTTGACAAACTGGAGCGTGTCCAGAGGAGAGCGACCAAAATGGTGGGATGTCTGGAAGCCATGTCCTATAAGGAACGGCTTAGGGAGCTGGGTATGTTTAGCTTGGGGAAGAGAAGGTTAAGAGGGGACATGTTTAAATATCCTTGTTAAATAGCCTTGTTTAAATATCCGAAGGGATGTCATACTGAGATAGAGCAAGTTTGTTTTCTGTTGTAGGACATGGAGCAATGGAGTCAAACTACAGAAAAAGAGATTCCACCTAAACATTAAAAAGAACTTCCTGATGGTAAGAGTTGTTCAACAGTAATGCCCTGCCTCAGAATGTGGTGGAGTTTCCTTCTTTGGAGGTCTTTAAACAGAGGCTGGATGGCCATCTGTTAGGAATGCTTTGATTGTGTGTTCCTGCACGGCAAGGGGTTGGACTGGATGGTCCTTGTGGTCTCTTCCCACTCCACGATTCTATGAAAAGGAGGAAACTGGAGACTTTATCAGACCACCCTCCTAAATCCTGTTCTTTTGCCAGCATAACTTTGCTGTTTTTATGCCAGCAAAAGAACTCCCCATGACACTTCCCTGTAATCTCAGCAAAAGGCTTCCCAGCAACGAATGAGGAGTGAACGGAGCTCCGTCCAATGTGAAGTCAAAGGCTTTCACTGGCGACATCCATAGATTTTCCTTGGTTTTTTTCCGGGCTGTGAGGCCGTGTTCTGGA
This sequence comes from Gambelia wislizenii, assembly GCA_030847615.1. Classification (NCBI taxonomy): domain Eukaryota; kingdom Metazoa; phylum Chordata; class Lepidosauria; order Squamata; family Crotaphytidae; genus Gambelia; species Gambelia wislizenii. The sequence goes on from JAUMIR010000002.1 coordinate 220,988,837, forward strand.
AGACTTTCTTTCTGATGTTTCACCTGCATCTGTGGCTGGCATCTTCAGAGAATGGTTGGGTAGGAGTGCGGGTGTGTGTGTTATATACTGTGAGCCCCTGTTGAGGAGTATATGTAAATTTGTGTATTTGAATGGCTAGTTTCTGGGTGGAGATGTGCAAGGAGGGTTAGTGTCTATTTGGCTAATGGTTGGTTAATAGTCCACTATCCAGCAGACACTAATCCTTGCATATATCCTCCCCAACAGGGGTTCACAGTATATGATAACAGCAGTTAGAGACTGAACTCCATTGAAAATGGCCAAACAACTGCAATGTCATGCTGAGTCATGATGGCTGAAGCCAAGGAACTGCCAAGTCATGCCAAGTCATGGTAGCCTTGGAGCCCCAGCTGCTAAAGAGGGTTACTAGAGGGCATAGCTTCTAGAGTACAAGAGCTGATGTAATGCACTCATGTGGTTGAGTAAGCCAATGCCCTGTAACTGTGTATAAAAGAAAACTCAGTCCAGAGCTTTTTCTCTTCTTGTGAATGCTGATGTCTGGCGAAGCAGCTTGTCCTTCAATTGTAAATATTTGTACAGATTGCAACTGCTTGACTTTGAAGATAAAAGTGTCTCCTGCTTATTTGGCCGTCAAACACTGTGTGTGAGTATTCTTGGGAACGGGTTGCTACTAAGTCTGCTGAGATAGTTTTTGGCTTCTGCTGGGGATTGAGTGTCCTATCATCCCCTGACAGTGGTTATGGGCCCAGTGATTGATCTCAGATTAGATAAGGTGCATCCAGAAAAGTTTCCAGAAACTCTTTTGTTTTGAGTGCTTTTGGCTAGTTGGCTGTGAAACAGGTAAGTTTCAGCCAGGTCTCTGTAGTACAGCTATCTTCAAGTAATTTTGAAGAGCTGCCAGCTGCCAGCTGTTTGTGTTTCATAGCTGGATTGCTACTAAGTCTGCTGAGATAGTTTTTGGCTTCTGCTGGGGATTAAGTGTCCCCACACACACTCCTACCCAACCATTCTCTGAAGATGCCAGCCACAGATGCAGGCAAAACGTCAGAAATAAACTCTTCCAGAACACAGCCTCACAGCCTGGAAAAAACCTAAGGAAAATCTATGGAGCTCCGTTCACTTCCTCGTTTGAAATCCCGTGGATTCTTGTGAGAGTACCTAGCATAGGAAATTCAAAATTAAAAACAAAAAGAACACTCAAAAAGTTTCAGAAAGATTTTTTTTTCTTGAATAGATTTGAATAGAAATCTATTCAAGAATACCGGTAACTATGGAAAAACATGGCATGAAGTTAGAAAAGATTTAGAAAATTGGACAAAATTGAAACTATCACTGATGGGGTGAATTGTGGTGATCAAGATGAATGTGTTTCCTATTTCAAGCTATTCCTATTATTATTAATGAAATACCTTTTAAGTTGTGGCAAAGAGACCTAGCACAATTTATTTGGACAGGCAAGAAATCCAGAATTAAAATGAAGCTATTACAAGATGTGACATCTAGAGGAGGTTTGGGACTGCCAAACCTGAAAACCTATTATCACACTTATTGTCTAAACTGGGTTAAGGAATGGATTAGACTGGAGAATAAAAGGCTTTTGCAATTAAAAGGAGTTGATTTGAGGTTTGGTTATCATGCATATCTATTCTAGATCAGGGGAAGTAATAGTGCCACTCTATTCTGCCTTGGTCAGACCTCACCTAGAATACTGTGTCCAGTTCTGGGCACCACAATTCAAAAAGGATATTGACAAATTGCAGCGTGTCCAGAGAAGGGCAACTAAAATGGTGAAAGGTCTGGAAACGATGCCTTATGAGGAGAGACTTAGGGAGCTGGGTATATTTAGCCTGGAAAAAAGACAGTTAAGAGGTGATATGATAGCCCTGTTTAAGTATTTGAAGGGGTATCACATTGAGGATGGAGCAAGCTTGTTTTCTGCTGCTCCAGAGACTGGAACACGGAACAATGGATGCGAGCTCCAGGAACAGAGATTCCACCTCAACATTAGGAGGAACTTTTTGACAGTTTGGCAGTGGAACACACTCCCTCGGAGCGTGGTGGGGTCTCCTTCCTTGGAGGTCTTTAAACAGAGGCTGGATGGCCATCTGTCAGGGATTCTTTGATTGTGATTTCCTGTGTGGCAGGGGGTTGGACTGGATGGCCCTTGTGGTCTCTTCCAACTCTACAGTTCTATGATTCTATGATTCTATTCTATGATAAACTCAAAGCCAATAAAGAGTTCAATAATCATTTTATAAGAAAATCTATTTTGAGAATATGGAAAAAATACAAAAGATTAATAACTAGCAAGATCCCATATTGGCCCTTGATCAATGAGGCTTTTCATAAACAAGAAGAAATATCCCACAGTAAATGGTTGACATATATAGATATATTACAGATTGAAGATGGTAAATACAGATTAAAATCTCAGAAGAACAAAGAAGCAGGATACCAGTGTACTTGGCTCCTATATAGACAACTAAAAGAAAGGTTTAAAATGGATGAAAAATTGCATGGAATAGAAATGCATGATGCAGATTTGGACATTATATTAAGGGAAGAAAAATCTCACCTAATCTCAAAATTGTATAAATTACTATTAAAAATTGAACTGGAAAAAGAAGAAATTAAAGAGTGGATGATAAAGTGGGCACAGAAGGTAGGAGAAACTATAACATTGGAAGAGTGGCAAAAACCTGGAATAAAAGATTGTGATACACCTTAAGTCAAGACTTAAAAGAAAATTACTTTAAAATGTAAAAATGAGCCAAGGCATATAAGAACTAAATGGTCACAGGAGTTGGAGGGATTAATGAAGCAGAAACTGGCTTGAGATGCTGTATGTTCTTTCCAATCTAAAATAATGATGATGGATTCCCCTGTAACGCAGATAGAGTCTTATGAAAATCTGATCTAACTGTTTCAAGAGGATTTAACATGTAAACTTAATCCTTAAAAAAATGAAGGTAAACATTTTAACCATTTAGGTAAGGTCTGGTTTGACAAAGAATGTATGCAAAAGAAAAAAGCCCTTAGAGATTCATTCCTTGAGTATAGGAAGTTAAACTTAAGAAGTGTCTCTCCAGCATATCTCCAGTTTAAAAAGGAATATAAGTCCCTTATAGTATATAAAAAGAAGCAATTCAGTCAAAAATCATGGTCCTTATTGCTTAGTGCCTCATTAAATAATGACACAAAAAGCTTCTGGCAACTTGTTTCTGGAGCTTTATGCTCCTGCTCTCAAGCTCCTAGCTGTGAGATTCCAGCTGATGTCTGGGAAAACCACTTCAGAGATTTTTTTTCTGTGGCTAATGAAAATGAAAACATTTCAGCTGTATCTAATGAAATAATGATATCTATGACAGCTCCTTGGGAGTCGGTTTCCATAGCTGAAGTCAATGACTTAATTTTACATCTCAAAAATGGAAAGGCCCCTGGAAATGACAATATTCCTGCTGAATTTATTAAAACTAATAGCCACTGATGCCTCCTCTATTTGCGGCTCTGTTTACCCAGATAAATAACTCTGGATTGGTTCCAAACAGCTGGAAAGTAGCAATAGTAGTACCAATCTATAAGAAAGGCCAAGCTAATGACCCTGGAAATTATCAGCCAATAAGCTTATTATCCATTATGGGTAAACTTTATGCTCATTATCTTAATAACAGGCTGACCTCTTTCCTAAATGATAACAACATTTTCTCTGAGGCCCAAGCAGCCTTTAGAGAAGGTTATTCCACTTCTGACCACTGCTTGGTTCTTGCACACCTTGCAGAGAAATATTCAAGACTTATGCATGGTAAGCTCTTCATAGCTTTTATGGATCTGAAGGCTGCGTTTGATTCTATTCCCAGATCCAAGCTTTGGGCCAAGTTGGAGTCTCTATTAACAGATACCAGACTCTATAGCCTAATTAAGGTGCTATATAATAATAGTCAACTTTGTATAAGATGTGGTAACCAAGGCCAGCTCTCCAGAGTTATACCCATGGTAAGAGGTATAAGACAGGGATGTATTCTTGCACCAACCTTATTTAACATCTATCTAAATGATTTAGTGGATACCATGATGGATGAGAATGGCCACTTACCTAAATTAGGCAATAAGAAAATCCCTGTTATGCTTTATGCTGATGACACTGCAATTCTTTCAAGATCTAGAAAGGAGCTTAAACTCCTGTTATGGAAATTTTCAGATTATTACTCTGAGAATGAGCTGAAGATAAATAATGCAAAATCTAAAATTCTTGTTTTTGAAAGGAAATTTACAATATCTAGATAGAGTTTAAATGGCTGTCCCCTGGAACAGGTCAGAAGCTTTCAATACCTTGGGCTTGTTTTTCATCATAAAACCTTGTGGTCCTTTCAAAGATCAGCAGCAATCAGCAAAGCCCTAGGTTGCAACTTAGCCATCTTTAAAAAATTTCACACCAAGGGGAATCATTATGTACCTGCTGCAGTTAAGGTCTACAATGCTAAGATTATGGCTAAATTGCCATTTGCAGCTGCAATTTGGATTGAGGGGTTTAATTCTGAGCTAGATAATTTTTATACCAGATTTTTAAGGGCCCTCCTTCAGATGCCAAAATGTGTTGCTAACTCAGTTTTAATGCTTGAAATGGGGGAAAGCCCTCCCTCTATGAGGGCATGGCAGACAGCCATGAAACTTTGGCTTAGAGTCATACTCTTCAAGCATGGTAAAGGTCTACTTAGCCATCTTACAATGGACACTTATGAAATCAGATGGTCCAAGTATATTGCCCAAAAAGCAACCACAATTGGGCTTTCACCATCCTTCCTTCTAAACCTGGGTTATGACACACCCTTGAAAACAGTTAAACAAAGACTTCAGGACATTACCATTTGCAATTTGCAGGCTAAATCCTTTCTGTCATGCTCACCTAGTGCATTGCATATACCATATTCAGGTTCATTTGCTCTGGCTGATTACATAAAGAACATGACTGTGCCAATCTGTTGCATATTATTTATGAAGGCCAGATGTAATGTTTTTCCTTCAAGCAATGTTGTATGGTAGATATGCGGGGCTGCCATTTGCATCAAGGCTCTGTCCACGTGGGTCACAGGAGGTGGAAACCATGTCTCATATCCTACTATCCTGTGTCCTTCATTCTCAGAGTCGTAAACAACTGATTTCTCCCTTGCTATGCCATCTACCTGGCCATTCGGAGAGGTTCTATGTCAAATTCTTACTAGAGGATAAATGTCCTAATATTACCTTGTCAGTTGCTAAGTTCTTATCTGTGGTCATTAAGACCAGTGAGAGGGAAGTTAATAGTTGAATAAGTTGGGTGAGCTCCAAAAAAGTCTATCAATAAGTATCCTAATTTTATTGGTTTGTATTATGGTTTTATCTATTAATGTACATCATGTCTGTTATTTGATGGGTCTATGGACTGTATGAATAAATTAATTGATACTTTAAAATGCAATATAGGTGGTATCTAACCCTCCATAAATTAACTAGATTAATAAAAGTATGGACAGCAAATGTTGGAAATGTGAAGAAAAAAAAGGGAACCCACTTTCATATGTGTGGACCTGTAAGAAAGCAAAGGAATATTGGAATTCCATAAATAGTATAATATCCCTAATATTAAATCTTAAATTAGTGTTAGATCCAAAAAAGTACTTGCTGAACATGCTTAAGACAGAACTTGAAAACAAATATGGAAAAGTGTTATTTTATATTATTGTGGTGGTGAGAATAACATATGCAAAAAAACAAAAACAAAAACAAAAACAAAAACGGAAGGAGAGACAAATTCCAGACATCTCAGTTTAGTTATTAAAAGTTTATGAAATGATGGAAGCAGATAAACTTATCTATTTAATGAGAGACCAAACAATAGATAGATTTTTAAAAGTGTGGAAATATGTGATTAAATATTTAGAGAAGGAAAGAGGGAAAAATCATGATTAAGGGAGTAGAATGAATAAGATGAATAAGAATATTGTAAAATTAAAGAATTAAATGGGCTAGACGACAGAGTCAAGTGAGAAAAGAAGGAAATGAGAAAGGGAAAATAAGGGACAGGAGAGGGATTGATGCATTTGGTTAATATTCACCCTAGATGGAAAGTAGGAAGTCAGAACTGTATATACAGTATGTGTTTTATTTGTTGCTTTTTTACTCTAAGAATTAAAGAATATGAGGGTGGAAGCCGCTATATGTTTTGTTTTCTTTCAAGTCCTAGGTTGTTTGCTTTCAGATTTATGTTATGTGCTGTTTTCTCTTCTGTTGTTATAAAGTTATTTGTTTTAATAATTATTAATACACAGATTTTTTAAAAAAAAGTTTCAAAAAGCACAGAAACGCACTTAAAAACTTCCAAGTAAACCAGGGAGGGTCATAAAAAGTGCATCACCTACCTGGATGTTGCAATCTCACCTGGAAGTGTTCTTGCTGGACCGGCCATTGACACAGCTTTCACTTGATTGAGTACAATGGTGTGAAGTTTCAAACACCAGCAATGGCAGCACAAAAGCAACATGGGGATCAATTGACAGCTTGAGCTGTCAATAAAAAAGTACGTTTTTTTAACTGGACATGATCACAAAAGGGCAACATCATCTGGTACATGCACCCTTTCACTATCATTAGGCATCTTTATAACATCTTATTTGCCTTGTCTGGTAAAGTCCTATGTAAATACATAGACTCTTTCGAGAGTCTTTGCAAGCTGCAGCAATGAATCAATTAAGCCTTGCAAAGTGTAGCAAGCTGGTGCTTTTCTTGCTGAGGTGGAGATTTACACATATCCCCTCCTTCTTACCTGGAGCTGAGTCCACCAAAACTGGAGAATTTGCACCTGTCTCCTGCCTAGAGAAGACCCACAAAAACTAGAGACTCAGGGCTAAGCTCTGAAATCAGGCAACCTTAGTCTGGTAATATTAACTTGGCATAGTGCAGGGATGGAAAATGTCCAGATTGCAGGCCACATGTGGCCCACTGGATACTCTGTCAGATCTATGACATCTTCTGCTATTATATCTTGTTGCGCTGGCAGCACCTCCCAGGGTTTGTGGTGGGGGCTGCTGGTTCAGGATATGAAGCAAGCAAAATAACCATGCACCAGTTCTCGGCTCGAAAAGAAGGCTATTTTATTAATGGCAGCAGATAGAAAAGCAAACAGGCATATTCTCATCAATCAGACAGACAAAGCAGAAAGATACAAACCAGCTCCGAAGCCCTGTGTTGTGCCCTCTCTTTATATGTGTTTCTCTCATTGAAGCTTTGCAAACATAGTGGGTAGCAAGGAAACTTTCTCAAGTCAATTAACAAGGGGAGATTTTTCTCATGCCAATTATCGTGCCAGGTGCCGGGGTGTCTCAAAACATCCTTATCCCCTTGACTGTGGGATGACGTTCTCATTCCCTCCTGCCGCCTCTAGCTATACAGAGAAACCTCTCCTTGACCCATTATACTAAAGGAAAACAGGGCCTGGTGTGTCAAATGCAGCCTGAACCAATCTTTTGGTAGGCCCTGCACGCAGGATCTAACATATCTGGCCAGTGATTGGAGACCAGAGGTTATTTACAACTCAGAAGCAGAGCTCTGAGTTGCCCTCTGAGAAGAGATTGCATTAAAGTGAGCTTTAGTTTGCATCATGGGAAGCTGCTGTGCTGGCGTTTACTCCAGCTAGGTAAACATAGAAATGAGCTGTACCTTGTATGGTTGATGGGGAAAATGTCCAAACTGGTAAGAATTGCTCTTTATCCTTCACACTTTGCTTCAGTGGCAGCTAGTGTTTCCCATGTCTGTGAGGCAGTGAACCCACTCCTGGTTTTAGTCTAAATTTTAAAGAAGCTCTCTGGGGTGTTGAATTTGTTTACGGAATAAGGTCCAACACCTTGGAAAGCTCCTTTAAAGTTGAGATTGAAACCCTGAGCCATTCAACAACCCTATGACATGGAAGCCACCAGTTACCTATGCTTTTGGCTGCACTCTCTGGCCTCAGCCCCACCCATTGTTGTAACAAAGCCCCGGGACCCTCCCCAATTTGGAATTCAGCCCTGGAACCAAAAATGGTTCTGCACCTTATTTGCTCAAAAATTCAAAACTCAAGCAGGTAAACATTTCAATGCATGGAGGTAAAATGTCCAGGGAAAAGCTGTTACCTACCCTTACAGCCCACATCTTGGAATATCACATAATTGGCAATATTTAATAATTTGGCTTGGTGTAGCCTTCCACGTGGTTAGCAGGTAAACCAGGGACCCCCCAGATACCAAGGCTGGAGTCACATATAAGCTAGAGAGGTGCCTTTGGAAATTCCTCTAAGATTATACCCAGGCCAGAGTTAACACATGGAGATGAGTCATCCACTAATCCACTCAATGATAGCAAAGTCTTTGATGGTTGCAAAATGGGGTTTTCCTCTTTCCTTCCTCCCCTGCAGTAGAAGTTGCCTGCTCCTATTCAATTTCAAATACATCACCCATTAATTATCATTAACTCTTCCGGATAACCTTTTTTTCTAGCCCTGGGAAACTTTGAGAGACATTGTATTCCACTCTAAATCTCATCCCTTCAGGGAAATTATCAAATATAAATATCACCCTAAAACACCAGCAGAGTTTGCACAGATCTCCTTCCTCTCAACTCCATGTCAGACTGTGTAGCCATCGGTGAACAATTCTCCTGCTTTCTGACTCCACACCAGTTCATGTCACTATTCTGCCATCCAGACATCCCCTCTCACAGTTTACTTCATGATCTCAGCTCTACAGGATCGGTATAGATAACCCACAATCCCCTGACTCTATTCCTCTATCCAAATACTTTGTACTATCTTTGACAGCTTTGTGTGACTGCTTGAAACCTGAATATTTGCGTGAATGCTGTTAAGACTAATTTCCAAAAAAGATCATTTAATTGTACATTCTGGCTTGGAGTCTCCTCAGCAATTACTGGTATACATGGGTCAAAAGATCCTGCCGTTACCTGGCCTCTAGCTGCCGTTTTGACCTACCAGTAATTAAGTATTCCTCATATTAAGATTCAGACACTAGTGGGATCCTTGCGGACCCCACACAATTTGGGTAACAAAGCTTAAAATTGCCTGAGTTCTGCATATATTTTATAGAGGGTATGTAATAAATTGACATTTTCTAAACATTTTAATGTTCTCTGTTAACAACAACAACAACAACATGAGAAGTCAAATACTGAGACAACCCTCCCCCAAGTAATGACTATAGGTTAAGTGGTGCCTACTCTGATTTAATGCCATCCCTGCAACTGCTACTAAAAGCCGAAGAGCTGGGTTGATTAAAAGAAACTAAAAAAGGAGTTGAGAAGAGGGGTGGTAGAAATAAATAATGAGTAATAAATGAGAATACGCCTCTATATGCCCCTTCCTCTACTCCTTTAAGGAAGTTAAAGGAAGGTTATTAGCAAAATAATAATATAGCTGATACCTTGATATATGGGAAGCATAATAATTTGAGTAATAAACTAAATGGTTTTAATAGAGGTATTGTGTATTGATTTGTGTTGTGTATATGTGTGGGGTAGGGGAGGGAGGGCAAGGGAAGGAAGGGAATAGGTGGTGGGAAGGGAAATTATTGTACTACAGTAAGACCCCCGTATCCACTGATTTTAAACAGTAAAAAGAATTTTGGATTGTGACTTACCTTCAGAAAACTCTGTATGCTGCAACTTTACAGTACTGGGACTTTGGAAACTCAGTATTTCAGAACTTAAATATAACAATTCATTGTATAATTACATTGTTAAAATTGGTGCTTAAGAATTGAGTGGGGTTTGCAATTGAATATAATAATATAATAATTCACAAATACACTGTTAAAAATTGTTAAGAAGTTTATTGTAATAGATATTCCATCACTGTTAGTTTCTTTGTATTTTGTGAAACCTAGCTGCTTTCTTTTGTTGTTCCATTATTTTCAATAGCATTTGCTATTATCCACAGTTTTCAATATCCACACCCTCCCCCAAGAACCAATGCCCTGCGGATACGGGGGTTCTACTGTATTGTATTGTGTTGTTGTTTGTGATATGTTTTATGTCATATGTTTTCTCAAGGTCTATTGTGTATCTTGGTTTAAACATGTTAATATGGAATTATAATATAATAAAAATATATTTTTTTAAAAAAAAACCCAAAGTGGCAACACTAAGCAGCCCTTCTGAAAAGGAATGAGGCAGATTGATCTATCCACATGTCAGCTGGCCCACTGAAGTTGTCCTCAAAACTTTTCTCTCTCATACTCTTCAACTGTCCCAGTTTAACAACTAAAGCCCCAATTAATCCTCCACCTTCCCACTTTTTTCAGCTGCTTTTAAAAGGTTCCAGCTTCTCTGCCTCTTCTCACTTTCCCCTTCATCCTCTGCTAACTTCAGTTGCTGCAAGCTGAGTTCAAAGTGCAAAGCTAGTTTGCACACAATTAACTTGGTGCGTGGGTGGGATAGAATGCAGAGTCTTTCCCTTCTCGGTAGGCTCAGGCAAGAGTAAGCTGCTGCAACCTCTCCTAGTTTTTAAGTTGGGGGGATTGTTTTTAAGTTATTACTGTTGTTATGAATTTGTTTGTTTTATATCCAATTGTTGTGAGCCGCCTTGATTGCCTAATAGGCAAAAGGCAGGGTACAAAAATAAAGTTTTTTTATTATTATTATTAGTTTGTATGCTGATCCTCATTTTGCCACCTTGACCACACTCTAAGGTATCCTGGTTTTCATCTGTGAAATTTTGGAGAGTATGCTATGTACACTTTTCCTAAAATGGGGTGGGGGGACCTCAAACCACTTATTAGACCTCCTGATTAGATTTTCAGCCATCTACTGTAGTTATGCCTTTAAACAGCCATTTGATTTGCAGCCATTAGCACTGAACTTTCCAGACCATGTTTAGTTTCGTGCCCTGAAAAGCTTCCACTGCCAGTTTCTGTATGACAGGCTGCTGATAAAAAGGCAAGTAGCAGATCAGATTGCGTATTTTATCTAGTGAACTGGCAACCATAGTTGCTTGACATCTCATTGCTGTGGCAGTGTTGCTTCCTACTCATATCTGGATGTGATGTGAGAGGCCTTGATGCAAAAGTGCCTTAAGTGCAATTTTTTTCGTGTGTGTGTGTCCTTTTTCCTACACAACACATTTGAAGACAAAATACAAATTTGAGGACTAGATGTCTTTAAAGAGATAGGTTTCAAGAATCTAATCATTTACCAAGAGAGATAAATGGCATCTGTCAGTTGCAAGAGTTGCACCAGGGTCAGATTAACAAAAAGGCCAGGCCTTTATGGTGACATTTTATCTCCTTTCTTCTAGGGTTTGACTACATGGGAGGTAAAAATCCAGATGAGATTTGGACTACTTTGGCTCAGAGCTACTGCACATGAAATTCAGACTATTCTGGCCTGGATTTCAGTGCCACACCTGACAAAGACCAAATCTTCATTGAGTTTTTACTTTTACTATTCATTTACATTTCCTACTCATACTTGACTCTGAGCTCTGGGAAAAGAAAAGCCCTAGTGGTAGTCACACTCTCTGAAGTCAGATCAGGCGGCTAGCCTCAGGATGGTTGGGCAGGTGCCTGTTCTGCCTTCAGAGAGGGCAACTACCACTGGTGCTTTGCTTTTCCCTGGGTGATTGTGCACCGGAAAATCAAAACCCCAGTGGTAGCCGCCCTCTGTCAAGTCAGAACGGGTGGCTACCTCACAATGGTGGGGCTTGCTGGGCATTCTCACCTCAGAGAGAGTGACTATGCAGCGTTTGCCCTTCCTTCTCCCCCACCCCCCAAATCCAGTGCAGATGAATTGTTCACATGGCAGTTTTCTCTGGAATTTTCAGAAAACTCCAGAGAAAATTGTGTGTTTTCTAAAATCCAGACTAAGGGGTTATTCCCCAAGTCTGGTGTGAATAGGGCTATACATCATGTGTCACTATTGTACCAGATTTGGGGGAAAGACCACATATCATGTGGCATTATCAGGCCTTATTCAGAGGGATTTGGGGTTTGTGACTGGTGTAGACAAGCCCCTCATCTCTGTATTTCTCTCACTCTCAGCAGAAGAACATGGTTGGCACAGAGGGAAGGGTTAGAAGTTTGTCTTCTGGAAACTGGATGTTCTGTTGGAATACAAAACTGTCTTAAAGTGATCTGGGGGCTCAAACCCTTGTAATCAAGCTCTTGGGCAAGTTATTTGTCTTTTAGTCTTACTGGTTTGTCTTATATGAAATGGGTGATTCGTGACTGGCCAGAACCAACACAACAGCCATTTTGCAAATGGGTATATTCCCCCATGACAGCCATTTTGTGATGGCTTACACAAAACTCTTTAACTTCCAAATGGATTCATGGACCCCTGGAGATGATGGACTACTGTTTTATGCTGTTCACTATCACAAATTATCATCTCAGACTGAATTTGATTTGCCACATGACATTCTGGAAGGCAAGATGATGTTGCTGGTGGTACAGATTAACAAAAGAATAAACTATATGACCTAGTAGCTGCTCCTTAGATAAATAAAGAGTCCATGCTTGTCTCAACCTTGAAAGACAGGGACACGTGAATCAAAGTTCCTCTCATGCACCTGATCATGCTATTGACAACATCTGTCTCATCATAAATATCAGCTACACAGAAATAACATGTTAGAGTGCAGACTCAGTTACACATAATAATCAACTTGAGATAAGTGGATGGCTTTCATGCGCTGATGGAATACAATCCTCAAGTGCATTACATAGTTGTTTGGGTGAGATTATGGAGATTTTCAGATGCTCTAAAAAAAAACCTGCGGAGGTCAGGAGGAGGACAGTGCTGTCCCACTTCAGGGATCGATTTCACAAGCCCCATCCTCCTGCCATCCTTCTTCTGTGCTGGAGCGATGAGAAAGGTGCCACTTTTCATTGCTGGAAGTTTCTGTCAATGAAAAGTGATGCCTTTCTCATTCCTCCAGCACAAAGGAAGCACAAACAAAAGGACGGGAGGAGGATGGCATTATGCGAAATCGATTGCCGGAAGCAGGAGAGCACCATCCTCCTCCCGACCTCTGCAGGGGTTTTTAAGAGTGTCTGAAAAAGTCCTTAGAGTGTAATAGAATACAAAAAAAAAAATATTCAGTACAGAAAGACAATGATCACTGTCACAATTTGCATTTTTTGCATCCTTCTACACTATCATGCCACCCTAACAACTATAGCATGTGCTTGACGATTGTATTCCACCAGTGCATCTACAGAAGTGAATTTAAATCCACAGAACTCATGCTAAAATATATCAGGCAGCCTGAAAGGGGCCACTAGCTTCCTTCCTTCCCCTTTCCTTTTTATATTGAAACAGACAACATGGCTATCTCTTTGAAAAATGCCATTCATTAGACTGCATATTGACTTAGGACTTCATACCCCAGGCTCTGCTTAAGTTTTTTTCAAAGGTTTGGGGTGCTGCCTGGTCCCATAATAGCTGCTGCTTTTCTCACATCTCAGAAAATGATTCCACTCTGAAACAACTGCCCTTGTGTAGCTGTTACAAGTGCAGTAACCTGCCTTTACAGAAAAAGGTTTTCCTACTCACAACTGGTGAAGCAGGGTTTTGTTGTTGCTTTTTGAGGCACCTTGAGTTTTCAAGTTCTAAAGCACTGCAGAAGTTAAGAAGGAAAAGGCATCTCCAGACAAAATGCTAAGTAAGGTATTTGAATATAATGCCAGGAGGGACAGTCAACAAAACTTCACTTCTCAGACAATATGAACAGTTTTTGGGGCAGTTATCAAATCCCAGCAGAACTTTACAGCTATTCTTGTCCTGTTCTCATTAAGGTGAGGTTTCCGGGTGGATCAAAATTCCAGTTAGTGTGTGTGTATGCGCACACACACACACACACACAGCAGAGAGTCAGTATAGTGTAGTGGTTTGGATATTCAGCTAGGACTCTGGGAGACCAGGGTTCAAATCCCTACTCAGTCATGGAAACCCCAGTAGGTGACCTTGGGCAAGTCAGTCTCTCTCGACCTCAAAGGAAAATAAAGTAATAGCAACCGCTCTCTGAAGAAATGTTGCCAAGAAAACCACATAATACGGTTGCCATAATCTGGAAATAACTTGAAGGTACATAACAACAACAGCATACCAATTGGTCTGCTTCATTGTGGGAGACCTGAAAATTCATTAAATCTTTACTGTCAAATGTCTGTACACTTAGTAGCAGAAACAAAATGTACCAAGAAGATTCTATGTATTTCCAAGTCAGTAAATTAAGAAATGTACAGTTCATTCAGTTCTTAAAAAAAAAAAAATCCATATGCTCTTTTCTAACTGTATCTGTACCTCTCTTTCCTCAGTTTTCCTTATATTACTTTTTCTACCTTCTTTAGACTCCCTCACTATGAAAACTGAGCCTGAGGGAAGCACTTCTCCTACCTCCTCTTTTCTTGCCTTACTCAATCACTATGATATTGATAGCACCAGAAAAAATAAATGATAAAAACTCTAGAAGTTTAGGACTTTTCTGGAAGTGTCAACCTTCTACACATTTTGTTTTTATTTATTATTTGCCATCATGTTATGGCCACCCTATGAATGAGAGACCTCTTGGATTGAATCCATCTACCCATAGTTGTGACCCTCCTCTTTTCCTGTTGCCTCCCACTTTACCAACCATTTTATGTAATGTTTTGGAACTGGAGGTAAAGAATTCATAAAAAAAAAAAAAACCCTGCTAGCTTTACAGCAAACAAGAGGATCTCACTCTCTCATTGCACACTCACTTTGATGCTCTCATGAATAGAGAAGACCTTTTCTCTTGTCACCCCCAACATCTGAATAATTGCTTCTAAGTTCAGGCAGCTTTTTTTTTTTTTGTTACAGATATATATTTTTTCTCATATCACTTCACACAGCTTTCTGGTATGCACAACAATAATTGTCAGTGCACCAGTCTTTAAATAATGTTTTGTTCACATGGATAATGAAAGTTCATCCATGCCTCAAAATAATCACAGAATTTTCTGTCTCTTTTCCCCAAAATGACTGTTGTTGTGGGTTGAGGGGGTGGAACTATTAAAAGTAGCACAGATTAATTCCCCCCTCCACAGATGGGGGGAGTTTATGCCAATTACTCTGATGTCATAAGTGCAGGGTATAATCGCAAGTCTCAAAAATCCTTTTTGAGTTTAAGTGTCATTTACTTTACTTTGATCTCTTATAAGCATAAGGTTGGATTCCACAGGTTGAATCTCCCTTATCTGGAATTCCAAAATCTGAAATATTCCAAAATCCAAAAATGTTCACTTGGGTGGCTGAGATAGTGACACCTTTGCTTTCTGATGGTTCAGTGTACACAAGATTTGTTTCATGCACAAGATTATTAAAAATATTGTGCATAAAACTACCTTCAGGCTATGTGTATAAGGTGTATATGAAACATAAATGAATTTCACATTTAGACTTTGGTCCCATCTCCAAGAAATCTCACTATGTATATGCAAGTATTCCAAAATCCAAAATATTCCAAAATCTGAAATATCTCTGGTCCCAAGTGTTTTGGATAAGGGAAACTCAACCTGTAGTATAGAATAATTGTAAACATACTTGCTTGAAGTTGTGTGGCACATAACAGAATGCCTCTTTGATGGACTACATGGTTAGATATCCTGAAATAACTAAAAGTGAAGTTCACTTTAATCTCACTGTTTCCCAAAAAACAAAAAGGAAAAAAAAAACTTTCTTTCTGAAATAAAAATTAATTTTAAATAATTCTGGCAAGACTATAGCCTGTTTTTTTAAAAAAAAACCTCACAGTGATTCACAGTGTAATGAGACCTATTATCCCCTAAAACAGATCCCATCATCCCCCACCTTGGTTCACTTATAATTGGCAATAGTTTGATATCAATTTGGCTAACTTGGGCTTTTCAAGGGCTGACAGGCCAGGGGAGCACACATTAGCCAGGAAGGAGACTAGTAAATTCTCCAACATTCACACCTTTTGGCATAAACATGAGATAATTCTTTGAAGTAGGAAAAGGTTCTTCCTACCTCACCTCTGGTAAGGAAAGCCATACCTATGGGTGGGAGTTCCCATTGCCATGCTAATTACTGTATATTCTTTCATCTGCATATCTACAACTCAAAAGGGAGGTTGTCTGTCAATCACCAGATCTAAATGTACACCTTTCCACCAGTTCCTGGTTTATGTGGATTCCCTTGTTTCAATAGTTGGGGAACCAGCTGAAGACAAACAT
Organism: Gambelia wislizenii; assembly: GCA_030847615.1. Lineage (NCBI taxonomy): Eukaryota > Metazoa > Chordata > Lepidosauria > Squamata > Crotaphytidae > Gambelia > Gambelia wislizenii. The sequence goes on from JAUMIR010000002.1 coordinate 221,005,078, forward strand.
TTATTTCATCTAGATTGCACATTCAAAGGGATTTTTCCTATAAAACCCCCCTTAAAAAGTTCAGTTCAACATATTCAGACCCCCTTGCTCCATTTTCCATGCCAGTCTGATTTGCTTTCGCTCTTCCCTTTTCTAAATTCTCTTCCCAGATCCTACTAAAGCTTCCCTGACCCCTGGCTGGCATTCTGCCAAGACAGGTGCTCCCACCAGTTCAGTAATTCTAACTCCTCAGCTCTAGTTCTGCCCACCCCACTTTTGGTATACCAGGTGCAGCTACTCAGGAGGAATTCTCCACTTCAGGATCAGGTGCAGTATTGCCCTGAAGCCTCAGTCTAATCCATTTCTAAGTATTTCCTGCCTTACTTCAATAGTCTTGTGTCTGCGCGCTTGAGGAATGCTTGCATGTGTGAATGCAGTTTAAACAGTTCAACAAAGTTTCTTCAGGTTATTCTTGGTCTCTTGCTCCATGTTTATCCTAAGGCTCCACTGATATACACAGGTTAAAGATCTTGTACATTACGCGAGCTCTCGCAGGCTAATGAGTTGCTATAATTCTCCATTGTAAGACCAGTACATGTGTGGACCTTTTCCACAGACATGAGGGTTTTGCATAACAACAGTATTATTGATAAACACAGTGATTTCCAGGTCACCCAGGAGATGAGATTCTCTCTTTGTTGGATCAGACCTCAGCTCCATACAGAGCTTGGAAGTCACTTCCTAGGACTACAACTCCCAGAATACTCAGCTGGGATAGCCACTTTTGGAATTCTTAGAGGTTTTTTAAAACAACAACAACTTTTCTCTTGAATTCATGTAGTTCACCATCCCCCAGTCTGCAGCCAGGTGCATTTGGGAAGCCCACCAGTAGAGCGGGAAGAGAAATAGGCTCCTCCCCACCCATACCCCCTAGAATCTAAATATCACCCTAAAACACCACCAAAGCATGCTCAGTTTCCCAGTTTCCCATTGGTTTGCTGGGCCACCTGGCGCTGCCAGCCCTTCTTCTCTGCACAAATCTCTGCTCTTTGGATAGGTACAGTATAGTCCATCATCCCGAACTCTGTTCCTCTATCCCAATACTTCCTACTTTTGTCAATAGCCTTGTGTGAGTGCCTGAAGCCTGAGTATATGTGTGTGTGTGTGTGCACGCGCGCTCCCCTGATTATTTTTCAATAAAAAACATTTTTATTTTACCTCCTGGCTTGGAGTCTCATCAGTTAGCATGAGTATACACAGGTGAAAAGATCTCACCATTACCTGGCCTCTTGCAGCCACCATTTGAGCTAGTTAAAATTCCCCATGGAAATATTGATTTTTAGTAGACACATGTGGAATTTCCACGGACCACAGTAATTTGGGTAACAGTATGTCAGGAAGAGAGAGGGAGAAACTTGCATGCTGGAGAAATGCAACACAAGTGCTTCTTTGGGAGAAGGTTCTGGCTCTGCACATAAGCAACCACTTGTGTGTTGCTTGATGGTGCTTGATGGTTTTTCAAGAAGGTTGCCAAATCTTTTTTCTGAAACAGTGAACTAGAACGATCAGCCACACAACAAAAGCCTTGATGAATTGGCTTAAATCGCCTTTCACATGTCATGTCCTCTGAGCTCTTTTATTTGCTCCTAGTGCCAATGCCCAAGCACTTGCATTTCCAAATACATCTCTCTCATATTATGTTTCTAAGATGGATACACATGCTTCTACATTGAAAGCCAGGGCCCAACATATTGTGCACCAATCCCAGAGGATACACAAACATGACCTGAGCACTTCTATGTTGCTCACTTTCTGCCCTTGAATCCTCTCTCTCACACACACACACTCAAAAAATTGACTTCACAGAGTTTCCCTCCTGCTTTTTCTACCTTCCCATTGTACCCAGACAGCACGTTCACAGTCCATCCCACACAAGCTGTACTCAAGATAAAAGGCTATGCCTAATAGGTCGGGTGTTCGCCCACACAAAAATGGGAAATGGTACTGGAAAAGCAGGTACGCAGTCAGATAACACCCCCGACCTTGTCACTCTGTCTTGTTCTGCTGATGGGTAAGATGTAAACTTGTCTTGAAATCTATTACTGCTAAAAATTCTTTAGATTATTTTAGTTCCAGGGGTGGGACAACTCAATAAACTTAAGACTTGATGAACTGATATGAAACTGATTGCTGTGAGCAATGGGCCCAGATCCTGTTCTGAGGCAATGTTTATTATTGATGACAATTCTGTGGTGAGAGCCAGCATGGTCTAGTGGTTTGAGTGCTGGACTCCAGGAGATCAGGGTCTGAATCTCTGCTCGGACACTGGAACCCCCCTGGGTGACTTTGGGCAACTCACTCTTTCAGCCTCAGAGGAAGGCAATGGTAAACCCCTTCTGAACAAATCTTGTCAAGAAAACCTGTAATAGGTTTGCCTTATGGTCACCAGAAGTCAGAACAAGAATGGTTTTGAGGATTGTCATCACCAGATCTATGAACATTTCATCTTTTTATAAAAGCACTCCTCTCCATTGATGCCCCCTTGTCGTGGGAGAGAGGCTTGCGTACCCTAATGATGTTTTGAGCTATGCTGGCGGTGGCATAATAGCCACTGGTAGGGTCTCCCATGCCAGACAGGTCAAAACCAAAGGGTCTGACAAAGAGCGTCAAAGGGCAGGATGGGCTCTCTAGCCTTGTGGCAACTGTCCTAGGAGAAGGAAAACTCTAATCCCAAACCCGGACAGATGGTGCTCGTCCAACCCTGTAAGGTCAACCATCTAAGAGAAGGAAACTCTAATCAAACCTACGACCCGAGGACCTCGCTGTTACCGTCCATGCTTGCAAGGCCAGCAGACAAACCTTTGGTTTAAAGGGTGAGGCCAGTTCTGTGCACGCTGCGCTCCACCAGAAAAATCCATTGCACAGGCTCGAAGGACATAAAAGCACTAAATTTTCTAGTGGCTGGAGAATTTATGATCTCATAATGTCAGTTTGTGGGTAATATTTTTTTTATTAAAAGGGAAGTTTCTCTCCCCTAAAGTATTGTAGGACTGCAAATCACATCAGCCCTGGTTACTGTACCCAAGAGTGAGGGATGTTGGGAGCTGCAGTCCAACATAATCTGGTGGAGCAGAGTTACCTGCCTCTGCCTAATGGCTTGCCTGTGAGTCAGAGTCTCTGGTGAAACAAGCCAGAAACTAGGCTAAATATTTAACCTTATGCTGAAATATATTACTCTCAAAGATGCTGGTAGGTCCCTCCCTCTCTTTTTGGTCTTGGGCTGAAACAGATTAATGTGGCTACCTCCATGAAAACAGGCTAAATAGGGCTTTGTAGTGGTCAGATAGGGAAGAAGGCGACGTCAGGGCCCGAATTAGTTGTTTGCTTTTCCCCATGATGAGTGGAAGACATTATGCAAATTAAGCTACTCCAGGCAACTCTGTTCAATTTGCATATTAAGGGTGTAAAATTTGAGTTACCTAGGCAAAGACTTCTGATCCCACTTTCCCAGAAAAGCATAAATAGCTCTGGTGATTGTTCTCTCTCTCTCTCTCTCTCTCTCTCTCTGTGTGGCTTTTCTTTGCAAACGAAGATTCAGGAAGGACTCATCTCCCGCTTTCTGCAAGTGCGCTGATGACTAAAAAGGCCAATCCGAGATAGACAAGTCCGGTTGCAGAAAGCACAGCAGAAGGTCTCCTTGGGTGATGTTTCCGGATTGTGATTCCTTCTGCATTGTCGTTTCTCTTCAAGACTTGTTCGGCATGAGTTCTCAAATAAGGCTGCAGCATTGTGGATAGTGCGTCTCCATGTCTCCTGATGTGAGGCCAAGGTGGACCATTGTTGGTGATCAATTTGGCCGAGCATGAGATATTGAGAACTCCTGGAGAACAGGAGAAGTCCCAGCAGACCGGAGGAGGGCAAACATTGTCCCCATCTTCTAAAAGGGGAAAAAAGAGGAACCCAACAATTATCATCCAGTTAGTCTGACATCAATACCAGGGAAGATTCTAGAGCAGATCATTAAACAGAGAGTCTGTGAACATTTAGAAGGCAATGCCATAATCACAAAAAGTCAACATGGGTTTCAGAGTAACAAGTCATGCCAGACTAATCTGATCTCTTTTTTTGATAAAATTACCAGCTTGTAGATGAAGGGAACGCTGTGGACATTGCATACCTTGATTTCAGTAAGGCCTTTGACAAGGTTCCCCATGACATTCTTGCAAACAAGCTTGTAAAATGTGGGCTAGACAAGTTAACAGTTCAATGGATTTGTAATTGGTTGACCGGCCGAACCCAAAGGGTGCTCAGCAGTGGCTCCTCTTCGTCTTTGAAAGATGTGACCAGTGGGGTGCCACAGGGTTCTGTCCTGGGCCCAGTGCTATTCAACATCTTTATCAATGACTTGGATGAGGGAATTAGGGGCATACTTACCAAATTTGCAGATGACACCAAATTAGGAGAAGTAGCTAATACCCTGGAGGACAGGATCAAAATTCAAGATGACCTGGATAAACTGGAGAGCTGGGCCAAAGCTAACAAAATGAAATTCAATACGGAGAAATGTAAGGTACTGCACTTAGGGCGAAAAAATGAAATGCATAGATATAGGATGGGGGAGACCTGGCTGAATGAGACTACGTGTGAAAGGGATCTAGGAGTCCTAGTAGACCACAAGTTGAACATGAGTCAACAGTGTGATGCAGCAGCTAAAAAGGCCAATGCTATTTTGGGCTGTATCAATAGTAGTATAGTGTCCAGATCAAGGGAAGTAATAGTGCCGCTCTATTCTGCCTTGGTCAGACCTCACCTAGAATACTGTGTCCAGTTCTGGGCACCACAATTCAAAAAGGATATTGACAAATTGGAGCGTGTCCAGAGGAGGGCGACTAAAATGGTGAAAGGTCTGGAAACCATGCCTTATGAGGAGAGACTTAGGGAGCTGGGTATGTTTAGCCTGGAAAAAAAAACGGTTAAGAGGCGATATGATAGCCCTGTTTAAGTATTTGAAGGGGTACCACATTGAGGATGGAGCAAGCTTGTTTTCTGCTGCTCCAGAGATTGGAACACGGAGCAATGGATGCAAGCTCCAGGAACACAGATTCCACCTCAACAGTAGGAGGAACTTTTTGACAGAAAGAGCTGTTTGGCAGTGGAACACACTCCCTCGGAGCGTGGTGGGGTCTCCTTCCTTGGAGGTCTTTAAACAGAGGCTGGATGGCCATCTGTCGGGGATGCTTTGATCGTGATTTCCTGCATGGCAGGGGGTTGGACTGGATGGCCCTCGTGGTCTCTTCCAACTCTGCAATTCTATGATTCTATGATTGTTTCAGGGAGTCCTTGTATCGTTTTTTTGGAGCGCCCCTCTTACGCTGACCCATGGCAAGTTCACCGTAGAGTACTATTTTGGGGAAGTGATTGTTCACTCTGTGGTATGTTTTCTACAAACAAGTATCTCTTTCATCTGGAGCAATAGTCAAAATGTACGAGGTGTTTTGTCCGAGCTCACCAGTGGCCGTTTGTTCCAGCATAGGCTGTCTACAAAGATCTTTTAGAAATGGTTACTCCTCAAAGCAGTTGGAGTAGGTTATTTCTCATGTTTTGCCCTCCCTCCCCCCTCTTCTAAGTTCAGCAGTATCACAGGAGCTTCCAGAATGAAAACCCAGACTTGCACCCTGCTTCCTACATTACTAGCATCTTTAACAAACACCTCCCATCTTTCTCTCCTACAACATTCATGGCTATTTAAAATATTTTGACTGCTTCTGCAGTTCTGTCATCTGTTCCATTTTCCCTAGGTATTAATGTGGGGGTGGGCACTTGTCAGAGACTGGGAGGCTATCTGTGGAAGCTCAGAAGGCTGCAACCCCTTCCCACTCCTTCAGTTTTTTCCCCTTTGGTTTCAGTTTTTGAAAACTAAACATTCCCTAGGAAGTCGAAGGCAGCTTCAATGTGATGCACATGCACAGCTCAGGAGGATTTACTAAACCAGGACCTGAACCAGAGGCTGACTTCCAGTTTGTATGTTTGTGCCTTCAAGTCACCTGTCAATGTATGGCAACCCCATGGATTTCGTAGGCTTTTCTTAGGCAAGGAAACATCAGAGGTGGTTTGTCATTGCCTTCCTCTGAAATATCACCTACAGCACCTGGAATTCCTTACTTCCATTTTTTTTTAAAAAAATTGAATGGCTGGGGTGGGGGAGTTTCAAACAAACTAGATTTAATATTTATTTTTATTTAAAACAAAAATAATAAAATGTAGCACCTATTTTGGGCAGCTAATAGGAATTTATAATATAATAATCTGACCAAAATGTTAATAAGAGACATAATTGTATGCTTCTAAAATTACAATAGCAGCAAAAATAAGGCCAGTGTAATGGAACTGACAAATAAAGAGGGGGAAGCTTCAGCTTATCTGTGTAGCAAAAATACATCTCACACCATGCACTTGGAGCAGTTTGATTCTACTTGCTGTGACTGTACCATATGGAATCCTAGAATTTAGAGTTTGGTGAGTGGGACAGTTAGAATCCATTGCTAGAGAGATGTAGTGCTGTATTCTGATGTAGGACATTTAAAAAGAAATCATTACTGGGTGTCCAGTTTCCCATTCAAAAGGTTTGTAAGTACAAGGTTCTCCCCTGTACACAAAAGTTGACATTCAGATTATCTTGAAAGTGTTTTTTTTAAAAGAAGCAAGTCAATACAGACCTGCAAATACTGTACATTCATATACATCGACATCCTAGCAATTTTTATTATTCTGCCCGCCACCAGAAGATATCTGAATTAAAAAGAAGACACATCCCCAGAACTCTTCTCAAAGCTCAGAAAAATTGGTTAAAACTATAACTGATCTGGGATTGTAAAATGTATAGATTTGGAGATTATTTTTCTCTTTGGTTTGCAGTCACTTGCAGAAAGCAATGGAAGAGGGTTCACTGGTTAAATTATTTGCACCCATTTATCTCTTCTGGGTGTCCAGAATCCAGGACCAGGTGTCCTTTTGGACACACAACTATTATTTTTAAAATTACTTGGTTCAGGGAGTGGACTAGAGTTCTTTAAATACTAATGTCAAGTGCCACCCCAAACTATAAATCCCAGTATTCCATAATTGGAGTCATGGCAGTAAAAATGTTGCCATACAACTATAACACTGTAGTGTAAACACTGAGTAGTTCTAAATTAGGTATGATCAGATCATTGCCCAGCATCATTCACTTAATTTCACAGCAGCTTCAGATGACTGTGTTCTTCACATGTATATAAACCCCCTTGTTTTCTCACTACTTCTTCTATCTTTTTTCTTACTGTTAAAAACTGATTAAGGAGACAAAGGACATTATCAGACTAGCCCCTTAACAAGTTCTTTTGCTGGCATAATTTTTTTTTTTTTATGCTGGCAAAATAACGTTCCCACCCCCACACTTACCTTCTTTTCCCAGCAAAGGCAGCCCCGGCAATGAAGAGGAAGTGAACGGAGCCCCATTCACTTCCTCATTCGAAATCCCATGTGGCAAAATTTAAAAATAAAAACAAAAATAAAGTATAAAAAGTTTTAAAAGCACACTCACATACATACACACACTTTAAAAGTTCCAAGTAACCTGTGGAGGGTCATAAAAAGAGAGAAACTTACCTGGATGTCCTGATCTTACGTCAGACTGGCCATTCTTGCTGCAGTCACAAGAGTTAAATGGCCCAAGGTTTCGCACACCGGCAATGCCAGCACTAAAGTGCCATGGGGGAACTATTGACAGATTCAGCCGTCAATAAAAAGGTACAGGTTTGGGGCTGATTTTAACCACGAAAGGGCGAAGTTGGCTGATCTGCACACCCTTTCACGGTTATGCGGCATCGTTATGATGCCTTATTTCATGTGTCTGATAAAGTCCAAGCACAGGATAGTTGCACAATGCCTTGTAACTGCTAGCATGAAGAGCCTTCCATCTACAAATCCCCTGAAATAAAGTCAAATCATCAGCAGAAAGGACCAACTGTACCTCCACTCAGGATAGATGTTTTGCAGTCTTGGCCCTAGTGCACACGGAAAGGGCTGTTCCTTCATATTTACAAGTTTCACTTCTGACAGCAGAGAGATATGGAGCAGGGCCTCCCCAAAGACCACAGTGGATGGGCAAGATTATCTTTTGGGTACAACATGCTTCCAAACTGTGTTTATAGGGCTATTTCATATCTATTATGAGCTCTTTGCTCTCACAAATGGTCTGAAAGTCAGTGACATTTGAATAACATTTGAGCTGTGTGATGTTTCATGTCATGGGCCCTGTCAACCCTCTGACTGCAGTGCATTGCAGATGTATCTTTCCCCTTCACTCATGCATAGATATTGTTCATTAGCAGACCTTGCAACTGGGAGTGCTGCTACTCCAATGGGACTTTGACTTGCCTTGAGCAGGCTAGGATGGCTGACATATAGCTGGCAGGTCTCATTCGTCCTGGGAAGTCTATGCTCCTGTTTGTTTTTCAAACCCTACAGGTTATAGTCTTCCATTAAGACTATTTAGACAAGACCTCTGCAATACATTCATCGCATATCTACTCAAAAGCAAGCCCCTCAGAGGTCAGTGGGACTTGCTTCCATGTTAGTGTACATGAGATAGTAGGCTGGTAATATCTGACAATCAGGATCATTTCATAGTCCCCAGCAATTATTTAGTGGTAAATTACTAGCTCATCATGGCAATTCTCCATAGCTATACAACCCCCACCCCACCCCACCCCAGGATTGCCAAATGAAAATCAGGACAGGGCTCTTGTACCTTTAATGGTTGTGCAAAAGAGGGAATATCAGCAGGTGGAGCATGAGTGTGAAACAATACCTACTGAAAATCACTCTTCTGCCCAAGTATTAAAGGTCTAGGGCTCCTGTCCTGTTTATCACTAGTCTGGAGTGGAGAACATGTGGCCTACTAAAGGTAGTTGAACTGCAGCTTCTAGCAATGACTATCCTGGGTAGGGCTGATGGGAGTTGGAGTCCAATAGCTTCTGGAGCACCAAAGCCTCTTTCAATTAAAGCTACAGAAGCCTTGTCCTTTTTTTCACCTGACAGCCCTACTCCTGCAGGAGAGATCCAAAACGCAGGCAGTTGTGTTGATCCATTTCAACAGATCAGTTCTAGTAGTCTTCATCTCTATCAGAAGCAGGTCTTTTGTAAGAATTCAAGGAACTTAATTCAAGACCAAAGAACCCCGAAATACTTTGCCTTACAGCATAGAAAGCTACTGTTGCTGGGATAATCCATCTACCCCTCCTCTCCTGACATTCCCCCTCCCCTGCCAGCTACTGTGAGGGTTGCAGCTGAGCTCAGAGAGCATGAGGAAGTCACTGAGGGAGTTGGCAGGCCGGTGATGTCATTCTCCCTGCCACTCAGAAGGCCCAGTGTTTTGGCTCTGCAAACTCAAGCTCTCTTGCAACCCTGGTCCCCAGGGAAGGACCAATCTGTTTCTGCATTGTGTTGATCTCAGTTTTATGGCCTGGCAATAAATGTAATGATCTTACTACATCTTCTCCTGACAAACTCAGCTTGGAAAACTTCTCAGGAGTTGAATTTGCATTCAACAAATACCTCTTGTAAAGATGAGATGCTCAGTTGCAAATCTTTGCAAATGTTGTCTTTACAATTTCAGTTGGAAATGTCCTTAATTTTTTTAATTCTAAATCTTAATCCTTGTGGGTTAATTTTAAGAAATAATATTGATTATACAGTTTAAATTTAGAAGTTTCTGTCTTCCCTTAACCTAGGTGCTGTAGGCTATATTTCAGAGGAAGGAACTGGGAGAGCCATCTCTGCATATTCCTTGCCTATGCAATTCATGCGGTTGCCATAAGTTTACAGGCGATTTGAAGGCACATCCGCACACAAACCCATTCAAGTTGTCCCTTCATATTCACTGGGGTTTGGTTCCAGGACCGCCCCCCCCCAATACTGAAATCCGTGAATACTTAAGTCCCATTATATGCGATGGCATAGCACAATGGTGTCTCTTATATAAGATGGCAAAATCAAGGTTTGCTTTTTGGATTATTATTTTTTTAAGAATATTTTCAAGCTGTGAATACTTAAATCCGTGAATGGGGAGGGACAACTGTATATGCAATGGCATAGCAAAATGTTGTCCCTTATATCAGATGGCAAAATCAAGGTTTGCTTTTTGGATTACTTTTTTTTAAGAACATTTTCAAGCCGTGAATACTTAAATTTGTGGATACCAAATCTGCGGATACGGAGGGACAACTGTATAATGATCAAGGTTGGGGGTGGGAGCTTTGGAAGAAAATATTGATTTTAAAAATTTGTGAGATAATTGAGTTTAGAGGAAATTTGCTTTAAATCTGTTCTCCCCCAACCCACTGCATCTCTAATCCCTTGCTAAATTCAAGAGTTGCTACAAGAGTAGCTTTTGTTCTTGGCTTCAGTCCTGAACCATCCTGGGGGGAGCTGGTTGTGCTTCTCTTGTGGGACCTGTTGCTGAGAAACAACCTTGAAGGCCAAGTATGCAGGAATAGAAGCAGGTGAGGCAGCAGAGTGAGACAGCTGTTTTCAACTGTTGTGAAAAATCAGTGTTAGGATGGGCATGTTTTGACAATGAAGTTATTTTATAGAGGGTTATACATTTGGATTAGTGTTTCATCTTCTGTGCTTCTGCCTACACATGGATTTCCACATAGAATTTATTAAGTGCACCAGCATTTGTAATGGAGCAACTTTGCTTTCTTTTTGTTTCTTTTTAATTAAGAAACACATTTCCAGCCACCATGGCTGGTGGAACCTCTTTAATGCAAACTTTAATGCAAACTTTTTAATGCAAACATGCAAACAATGGTTTGCAAAAGTACAGGTTTAATTCATTACAAGTGAGTCAGATGCCCTGTTTGTCACAGCTATGGAACAGCCTCCACTGAATACAAGGGAAGCAATTCTGTGATTATTCTGCAGAAAGCATGAAGTGTGTGTACATGTGCAAGGGGACACTTCTATGCACATAAAAGAAAACCTTTGTGTTGTAATAAGACTCAAGTTAATATCTGGAATCATTGACACTGAGCACAATTTTCTCATTGTACAAGTTGAGGGGTTGTTCTTTTTTAATAAGAAGCTTCTTGGAAGAATTTTTAATGTTATGTTCTAGTCCACCCTCCACATATATTGTATAATGGTTTGAGAAAGTAAGGAAAAGTAAAAGAGATGAGGAATAGAGTTGAACTCCTATACACTTAAATGGGAATAACCTCATTAATGCAATGGGATTTACTTCTGAGTAGATGTGCAGAACCAACATGGTACAGTGGTTTGAGTATTGGACTAGGAGACCAGTGTTCCACTCCCCACTCTGCCCTGGAAAACTACTGGGTGACCTTGGGCAAGTCACACTCTCAAAATCTCAAGAGAAAGGCAGTGGCAAACCCCTCTGAAGAAATCTTGCCAAGAAAACCCTATGTGAGGATTGCCATAAGTTGGGCTCCACTTGAAGACATATAACAAGGCATGCATAAGATCATATGGCACATCTAAAAGGACTGTCCTGCAACCTGAATACTGATATTAAATTGGGGGTCATTTTTTTCTTTCTAGTGTCTGCAGCCTGCTTCACATATTATCATGTACACCAGCCTAAGTATGCAGTTGGAGGACTAGTCCTTTTAAGCCACCCTAACCCTGCCATAATCAGAATTTTTAAGCCACACCAATTGTGCCATCCTCAGAACTGAAATGCTATGCTTATTCCCTGACTTCAGAATAGAGTAAACATGTACTCCATATTCTCAAATAGTCACATTCTATCTTTGCGGGGGGGACGGACTATATAACTAATGTAAATAAAGCATAATAGAGGTCATCAGACTCACTGACCTACTACAGAATCCAGAATTATTTGGGAAAGGAAGAAGGGAGCAACAGCATCAGTCATGGTATTAATAGCATAGTGGTTAAGAGTTTAAACTATGGGATTTGGTGGTGCAAAGCTCAGCCTTGAAGTCACTAGCTTCTACCTCAGCCATTATTTCTCAGTTTCAAGCCTTTGCCTCCACCTGTAACACTGTGAAGAGAAGTTGATTGCATTGACAGCCATTCAAGGCTATTGAGACGATTTCAGAGATCCCTTTGGGGACTTAGGGAAAGAGGTGCATGCCTATTTACTGAACGCAAGTCAAATATTGTACCTTAATATAGCATATTAGAAGCAGGACAGAAACCATTCTGAGAGAACTATTGCACCAACCCACTGAAAATAATGAGAAAGATGCAAGACAAGAGCACACCTGCTCAACCTACTGTGTGTGCACCCTCAGTGGAGTACATACATATGTGTATGGAGGTGGAGTCCAGAGTATAGGTCTTCCCTGCTGCGCAGTATCAACAGCAATACAATGAACCTGTGGTATTTGCTGGCATCCATACCTTGACTTTGTTCTTGTTTTGTGTTTGTGAGAGTTCTTTTGAGAAGCATCACTGCGGAAGTTCTTTACTCAAGCTCAGGTCATTTCAATGTAGATGTTGCCTTTGAAATGTCTTTCTATCACAAGTGCAGGGGTGAGGAGGCATTTGATACAACTGGGGCCTCTGTTAAAGTATTAGACCACACAAGGGGGAGCAAAGGGCTTTCCAGCCAAGTTAAACTCTTGTCTCTAGAAGAGCAAAAGAACAGATAATCCAGTTTCAAACTGTCTTATTTGTGTAGTTTGGATTTGGTTGCTCTTTATGTGCTCCCCCTTTCCCAAGCTGCTCAAACGTCAAGGCAGCCTTTACCAGGTGAGTTCCTGCTAGAGAGAGGGAGACGTTTCCCTTCTTCAATCGTCTCTATCTTTATAAAAGTGTACCAGTCAATCAGACTTTGTTTGGGTGCAGAAGGATGCAGCAAAGCAGCATCAGCTCCAAAACACAGCATCAGTTCTGAACCTCCGCCTGTGGTACCCTGAACGGTTCCTCTTCAGCTCTTCTCTTGCACATCATCCAGACTGGGCAAACTCCTCTGGCCATTACCCGCAGGGCAGGCAGATAGATGCCTGTTCCAAGACCCCTCTGGGCAGAGTGGCTTTGGCAAGGTACAGATCCACAGATCCTCATGTTTGGATTGGCTTTTGGGGAGGGGCTATCCATTCTTTCCCCAAAATCCACTCTTCTTCTCTTCCTGCTACTTCAGGAGTCTTATTTGTTTGTTTCTTTGTTTAGGTATTTATATCCTGCTCTTCAGCCACAAAGGCTCTCAGGGCTGCTTACAAATGGTTAAGCAACAGCATTTTACACATCTACACCACTTTATAGCACTCTAGGCACTAAGTGGTTTCCAGGGTGTGTTAGCTAATTGCCCCCACGAGCCGGGTACTCATAGACTTGGAAGAGACCACAAGGCCATCTAGTCTAACCCGCTGCTACGCAGGAAAACACACTGAAAGCCCCCCCGAGCCTGCAGCGTGGCTTCTTCATCTGCACCCAGGCAGGCAGCCAGCCAGCCAGCCAATCGGCGCCCCTCCGCCCCTCCTCCTCCTCCCCCTCCTCCCCCAAACTTGCCACTCTACAGGTTGCTTGTTCCTTTAAGGGAGAGCCACCGGGTGTGCCTTAAGTAGCTATGGTAACTTCCAAGTTGAGGATGCTGTGCGAGGCTCCGGGGGGCTGAAAGCGAGGCAGGCTGGGCTCCCTGCAAGGGGGACCGCCGTCCCCGTTGGCCCCGCGGCGGACCAAGCCGAGCAACTGGCGGCGGCGGCGGCGGCGGTCGGTGCGCCCGGCGGGGTGTCCGTCTCGGGGCTGAGCAGGGCAGCGCCTGGCACGATGCCCCGGGCGCCCGGAGCTGGGCGGCGACCGCGACGGCCGGCGCTTCCCGGGACTCGCCGTCGGAGCTGCGGAGGGCACGAAGCCGCCGGAGGGCGGGCGAGGCGACGATGCGGAGCCGGCGGGGGGCTTCGGGACGGGGAGGCCAGGAGGAGAGCCTCCGGAGGGGGACGCCGGCCCGGCTCCGGGGATGATGGGGGCTCCGGCTAAGCAGGAGGCGGCCGCGGGGGGCTTCCCGCTGGGCTCTCAGGGCCAGCGCCAGCCGGGCTGTTCTCGTCGTGGTCGTGGCCGTCCTCTTCCCGCTCTCGTGGCCGGGCCGCTTCGAGGGCTGAGGGGGCCACCTCGGAGTTGGCGCCAGGCCGCGCCTCGACCGTCCCCACCGGCGAGCAGGGGGCGCCTTTGGAGCTGACCCCGTGGGAGGGCAGGGGCGCCCTTCCCGCTGGCCACCGGCTTCCCCCCGACGCCTCTCCCGTCCGGCCTTCTGGGCCCCCGCGCTTTGGGGGCGCCAACTCCCCGCCCCTCCCTCCCTCCCGTCAGAAGCCGGAGTGGGGGCGGGCGGACGGGCCCCCTCTCGCTCGCCAGTCTCGACTCGACTCGAGGGACGAAGGGGCCCCGCTCTTTCCTGTCTTACTCCCGCCTCGAAGTCTCTGAGAAACTCTCTTCTCTCTCAGTCTCTCTCTCTTCCCCCTTGGACGATGGAGCGGTCCTGGCGCGCCTCCTAAAATGCCGGTGATGAGGGGCCTCCTGGCTCCCCAAAACACCTTCCTGGATACCATAGCAACCCGCTTTGATGGCACGCGTGAGTTGGCTTCCCCCTCTGTTGCTTTGCTTTTTTGTCAGGCCCTCCCTCCGTCCCTCACCTGGGTGTCTGGGCCAGCCATAGGGAAAGCCGAGGGCTGCCACTTCGAGGTGTTTCCTGGCAGGAGCTCTCTCTCCCCCCACCCTTGTAAAAAATCTCTCCTAACCTTGTCTACATTAGAGGTGGGAATCGTGCCCCACCCACCCCCACAGAGATGTTAGACTGCAATTCCCAGCAGCCCAAGCCAGCATAGCCAGTAGTGAGGAATGCTGGGCATTGCCATCCAACAATATCTGGAAGGCCACATGACTTCCTACCCTTCCTCTACCTCCATGGAAGAACATGCCCTGCTTCCCCCCCCGCCCCCCGCAATCTTCTTCATCAGCTCACACACACATACAACCCAATTTTCACTCTTGTGACTGACTGGCCTGACTGAACTAGGTCTTTCAGAGAAAAGGTGGGCTTGAGCCCCTTCAGGCTGGAGACGTTTCAGGCATGACATAAAACAGCTACAGCGAAAGTGGTTCTTCTGGATAAGATGTAATGTGAGACCTGCTCCGTTCTGTGTGCCCCCACCATGTATGTGGAGGTGTGTAGTGGACACTCATGCTGGGAATCTGCAGATTATGTTGACCTCCTAAAGCATGGAACAGATGGGCATGTAACCATCCATCACACCTCTGGCCATGCACACTTGAGTTGCATGCAGTTCTTGGGCAGACTCCAAATTTATTCAGTTTATATTCCTAATCAAGTGGAGATTGTGTGGCCCTCCTGACAATGTTGGACTAACATGTCCAGCATTGGCCCTGCTGGCTAAAGCTAATGGGAGTTCAAATCCAAAAACATCTGGTGGTCTGCATATTTCTTATCCCAGATGTTGACTCTCCATGCTGCATGGAGCAGGAAATTGGGCTGTTGTTGTTGCTGTTTTTAATATCTTATTACTAAGGGTTGGTTGGTAAGTGCATTCCTTGAAGGGGCTGATGCCCTTCTAAACAAGATTTTCAAAGGAGTTTCTCCCCATCAAAGGGAGAATTTTACCAGATGTAGCTACCTCCCCCCTCCAATCTCTGCAGCTAAGGAGAGCTATACCTGCCTGGTGAAATTACACCTTCTGTGACAGGTATAGCATTTTTCCACATCTGCGCTGAGAAAGAGTGGCTGTCAAGCTATCAGGAGAAGCTGTGGAATTTGTATCTGGAAAATCTTAAGGGTGAACCCTGAAATAACACACCATTTCCCCCTTTTCTCCTTGATGCTCTACCTGTATGCCTTTGTTGCATGTGTATGTGACAGACAGGAGTTTGCAAATGTGTGTCTTCAGGGGCACCAAGATTGACCATGGCTTCCTGCTGAGCCTACATTTCAGGGTCCCACTTGTGTAGGTTGTGCGATATCTCAGATGGACCTTGGATATCTTGAATGTACTTCAAATGTCTGAATGAGACAAATCGGTCCCTGTGAGCACAAGGGCCTTCCAAATCATGGATCCTTCCAAGCTGTCCATACAGTGTGTGAAATGGAAAACTGGATTAAGGGCTTTTCTGTTGGACACAGCTTTGAAAGGGTGGAGGTATCAGAGAATTTCTTTTATTAAGGTTAGAGTGGTTTGTTATCTGGATAGAGCATGAGTGATCTAGTTAGCTATAGGATGTTGATCACAATTTTCCACCAAGTTGTTCAGGATGGCATACCCTACCTTGTGAAGTAGGTGCCTCAAAGGAGGTAGAAACAGTAACTACTGGTCCAAAGATTCCATTCTGGGAGAAAGGCGGCATATAAACAAATAAAATAAAATGAGATCACCAAATAGCCTTCATGGAGGATTTGAAACTGAGCCTGTCCAGTCTTTAGTCTGGCATGTTAGCCACAGTACCACAAGGTCTTCAAAAGGGTGTTCCTAGACAACTGTGAAGCAGTTTCAAAGGGTAAGGATGGACTGGATTGCCAATTGTGTGTGAGTTTGAGGAGAGGTGGGGAGGCATTTGAAAGAAAGGAGCTCCATTGCTCAGTGTGCAAGGGGATGGGAAGGGGCTGTCCCCTTTCCTTTTGTAAGAGCTGCCTTCATCAGTGCCCTCCGCTCTTCTTTGCTGCTATTTTCATAAAAGTTACGGGAAACCCTGGCTTTGACAAGACTGGAAAGCTTTGGATTTCACTGAGGTTCCCAGCAGCCTCCCACTTCCCATAATTTGAGCATTGATGAGGTGGCTTGTCCTTCCACAAGGAATCCCAGAAATGAAAGGCTTAGTCACATTGCCACTTTTGAGAGACTTTTTTCAATGCCTAAAAGCTGGATTGGCTTTTAAAACTCTGTTTTGAAGCTTGAACCAGGATGGGATGACAGACCTTTTAAATATACTCATCACGCAGCACCTCGTCATGCCAAATATAAGCATTCAAAGGTTCATTCAGGCAAGCTGGAGCCTTCCAGATGATTTGGAGTACAACTCCATCAGCTAACATGGCAGTGGTTCATGGGAATTATAGTCTGAGCCCTATCCTACGTTGGATGAATTTCAGCAGGGAGAAACGTAAAGTACTACTTTTGGGCAGAAAAAAAATGAAATGCAGAGATATAGGATGGGTGACATTTGGCTTGACAACAGTACATGTGAAAGGGGATCTAGGAGTCTTAGTAGACCACAATCAAAACATGAGCCAATAGTGTGATCCAGCAGCTTAAAAAGCCAGTGCGATTCTAGGCTGCATCAATAAGAATATAGTGTCTAGATCAAGAGAAGTAGTAGTCCAACTCTATTCTGCTTTGGTCAGACCTCACCTGGAATTCTGTGTCCAGTTTTGGGCACCACAATTTGAGACAGATATTGACAAGCTGGAACATTTCCAGAGGAGGACAGTCAAAATTGTGAACAATCTGGAAGCCATGCCCTACGAGGAGTGGTTTAGGGAGCTGGGTATGTTTAGCCTGGAGAAGAGAAGGTGAAAAGGTGACCTGATAGCCATGTTTAAATATTTGAAAGGATGTCATATTGAAGAGGGAGCAAGCATGTTTTCTGTTGCGCCAGAGACTAGGACACAGAGCAATAGATTTAAACTACAGGAAAAGAGATTCTACCTAAATATTAGGAAGAACTTCCTGACAATAAGAGTTGTTTGACAGTGGAATAGACTGCCTTGGAGTGTGGTAGAGTCTCTTTTGGAGGTTTTAAAACAGAGGCTGGATGGCCATCTGTTGGGAGTGCTTTGATTATGTATTTTTGCATGGCAGGGGATTGGACTGGATGGCCCTTGTGGTCTCTTCCAGTTCTATGATTCTGTGGTTCTAATGAATGCTCACACAGCAGCCACTTCATAAGTCAGTCTTCATCAACCTGGTGCCCTTTGAATGTTTTGGACCTCACCATTGCCCATGTTAGTTGATGACAATGTAGTCCAAATCTTTTGGAAGGCACCAGGCCAGGGAAGGCATAAAGAATAACATCCCATTTAGGGTATACATATTCCTATGATTCCTCACCATTGGCTATGTTAGGTTGGGCTGATGGGAGTTGTAGTCCAAACCATTTGGAAAGAACCAGGTTTGGGAAGTCATAAGGAAAAGTGTGCCATTTAGAATATAGACACTCCTGTAATCCCTTCCATTGCCAGGTTAGCAGGGCTGATGGGCATGGTAGCCCAAATAGTTTAGAAAGTACCAGGCCAGGAGAAAGCATAAGGAATAAACATCTTTATTTATCTGTGGCCTTTCAGATGATGTTGGACTCCAGCTCCCATCAGCCTTTCCAGAAAGACCAATAGTGAAGGATAATAAATGCAGTAATTCATCTGCATCTGGTGCAATATACACACAAACTACTCTCCTAAGTGGTCCAGTTAATAATCTGTATGGTTTGCAGCGAGGTTCGAAATAGAAACCCCCCCCCTCTGCTTTTTGTAAAGGAATCCCTACCATTGTTTTGCACAGTCTGGTTCAAACCAGGTTAGAGGAAGGGGGGATAATATAGATGAGAGAGGGAGCTTTCTCCACCATTTGCTCCTCTCCCACCTAGTTTTTTACCTCACCTGCTTCCCACATAATTTCCTCTCTATCTCTTTCCCCCCCAGTAGAAGTAAGATTCCATTCCTTGCCCTGAACAAAAGTCAGAAGGACTGGAGGAAAGAAATACAGTAAAGGCCAATACCTTTGTCGTCCTCCTGACTTTTGTATGGCACCAAAGGATGAGATTTTATTGCTTGCTTGCATTCCCTTGGAGCTGGCAAGTTCAGTAGGGGGTTGTTCCGAACTCATAAAAGGAATGTCTTTAGGGGAAAAGACACCAACTTAAGGAAGATTTTTCTGACATTTGATGGTATCTGCCTGAAAGGAAAGGCAATAAGTTACCACCACTGCCTTTCTCCCTACAGAGGTTTCACATTTGGCTCATCAGAGAAGTCTCCTGAGGGATGGTGATTGTTTGTTTGTGATGGTGGACAGCTCAGTGTCTCTGAAGTAAAAGATGAGCCAAGTGGGTAAAATCTGTGTTAGGCAGTGGTGGGCAGACAGTAGATCCCCAACTTGCAATCAGTCAGCAAGGGTTTCTCTCTAGAGGTATGTTCAATTTGATTTGGCATAAAATTATCAAAATTTGTATATTAAAATATAGTGTATTCGAACTATTGTTACAAATGGAATTTACTTTTTTTAAAAAAAGTGTGTTTGTAACAAATGGAGAAACAGTCTCCTAAACTGTACGGAACCTCTTTGGTTTTGCTAGTTTATGTGGAGAATACATATACACCTTATCTTAAAGATTTTATTCATCATACTAAAATAAAACATTCCATACTCAATTTTCTTCCTTTTTTTCATTTTTAAAAAAACAAAAACAAAAAAGGCTTCAGGAAAAAACAGGTTTTTCCTGAATTTTTCCAGGTATTTTCTGGGCCTCCATATCTTTATTTCTCTCCAAGAACTGCTTAATAACCCTAACTTGTATTGCCAAAAAGAAGAAAACTTGGGGTTACCAGCATATTGGTTTGGAAAGTCAAGGCAGTTCTGGTGCTCACAGCAATTTCCTAGGCTCAGTCTTCTTTAGTTATAAGTGCATTTCATTTTCAGCCAGGATGCAATTGATGTATCTTCTAATAAAAAACAAAAACAATGTAGATCCCACAAACCTGAAGCCTGCTCACCTATGTTAAAGTGAAATGAGAGACCCCAGCTCCATTTGGCATTCAGCAGGGAAGAAAGATGCCTTGTATGCATGCGGACATTTCTATGGTTTATCTGTTTTTCTGCAAAGTCTACTTGAGTTCAACATAATGCAGCTAACAGGACCCACACCAAACAGCCAGCTAATACGTTGACTGAATAGTGTTTTCATAACACGTATAGAAAGCGTGGATCTCAGTTGCTAGAATTTTGTTTTAATCAAGTCTGCGCAGTAGAAATTGCACTGAATTACCAGAACAAAGAGTATACTTTTATTGAGATTAACCAACTTCACAGTGTGATTCATGAGCTTTTGAGTTACACAGAATGTTTACTCAAAATACTGGAAGTGGGGGAGAATTCTGCATAACTGGCAAGTTCTCTTAGCACAGTGATTTTGGTCAGGTCCAAATACTAAAAGTATGTAAGCTGGTGACTTCTCCCTTTCTTTGGGATGGTGTGTTTCTCCTTTCTTTATATTGTCTTCCTCTATAGTTTGCTAGGTACAAAACATTATTTGAAGACAACCATCTCTAGATAAATAGTGTGTTCCTAATGCCCTTTAGTTGGGAGGGCTTAGCTCTGGTCATTTTGTGGTCCCATCTGGACAAAGGGGATAAAATTTACATGCTCCTATAACCTTAAAGAAAAGTGGTATAAAATGATGTACAAATGGTACATTACCCCAGAGGTTTTGTCAAAGGGGATAGCAACTTATGTTGGAAATGTGGAAAACAAATTGGTTCATTTATCTGTATGTGATGGAACTGTAAAAGAGTAAAGAAATATTGGTTTAAAGTAAGTAAATGGATTCAAAGGATTTGGGGTTTTAGGTTTACTCTGAATCCAGAATGATTCTTGTTAAATATGATAAATGAGGAAGATAATAAGGTGAAGAAATTTTGTAATCTTATTAGGTATAGGTATATTTTGTAATCTTATTGGGTATATGGTAACAGCTGCCAGAGTGATACTTGCTAGGTATTGGAAATTGAACAAATATGTATGGACTGGATAGAAAAACTGATGGAAATAGCAGCAATGGAAAAATTAACCAATTTAATTAAGGGTAATACAATAGGCCTGTTATAGATTTTATGAAAGAACAATGAGGAGAGGTTATTATCCTGGATTTTGAGAACTGAATGGTGAAGTAAATGAAGTGTAGTATTTTTTTGTATGCTGTATACTTAAGACATCAAGAAGGAACAATTTGTATTATATATTAGGAGATGAGGAGGATGTCTAGAAGTGACATGACTCAAATCATTGGGAGAGAAGCAGAAAAGAGAAACAGAGGTGGGGAAGAGCAGGAGAAATGGAGCAGATGTTGGGTGTGTGGAAGATTGCCCTGTGTATCTGTTGCTATAGTGGTTGGTGTCTTCTTTTTTTCTGTGTATACTTGTTTTTGTTGTTGTTTGTTTTGTCTTTTTCGATTTTGAGTTGTGTGTTTAAACTTCAATAAAAATATTTTTAAAAAACTAAAAAATATAAAAATAACTAGTTAAAGTCCACAAACTCTTTTAAAATGAAGCTTGTTCTGGTGTTCTGTGGAGCTTGAAAAGTAGAACATCATAGGAACATAGGAAGCCAGTGGATTGTGCCACTATACACCAGAAATACTTATTTCACAGACACCCATCCAGCTAGTCAGCAAGAGATTTAGCGTGATCTCTGAGAATCCAACTGCCAGCTGGGGAGTCTCTGCACTATTCTGGATAAGAGACACCCACCCCCCACACCGGCCAGCAGGCAGATCAGATGAATGCAGCTTGTTTTGATCTAATGTTGGTGCTTCTGTTGATTTTACAAGATTTGGGTGCCTTAATTATATAATGAAACTATAAACCAAGTTGGATATAAGTGTGCAGAAATAAGATCTTAGCTTTAATATAAAGTCCATAATTATACCCATCTGATAGGAGGCAGGGCTATGGCTAAGAGAGTGTGCCAGCCTTGCAAAGTACCCCAGTGTTGTTATACATGAGTTGTTGTGTGGTGTCACAGGATTCTGTGACAACTATACAGCGCAGTCCAGTGTAGTTCAGTTTCCTGGTGTGTTGGCTTTGTATAGTGCAATCCAGGAGTGGAGCTGTGAAATTGATTATATCAACAGTACAGTTTATTAAGGGATGTAATGTATTACATGACCTGCATGAAATCAGAGGGAAAACTGAAGGTATCCGGTGAAGGTGGAAAGGCACATTATAACCACCAGGTCTGCTCACTGGGAAACAGAGAAGCAAACCTACTGTAGGTTTCTCAGTGACCAGGTCTACATATTGTGATAGACCCAGTGCCCATTCTAAGTAAAAGCAGACCTCTGTCAGGATTTTTTTTTTCCATACCTAAACTGACTTTCCACAAGATCATTAGCCACTTTTGGCATCAGATTAATATAAAACAACTTCTGCTCTACTTGAATTTTCAATTGCACTAATATTCTTAGGATATTCCTTAGGAGTTGTTGTTTTGTTTTTGTTTTTGTTTGTTTTACAGTTGGATCTCTTCCACACTCCACAATTATAGTGCTATGGTTCTGTTATAACTGCCTATGAATTTGAGTTTTTGTAGTTTGGTCACAGACAGGAGAGTGCCCTGGCTGAGGATTCTAATGCGCCCCCCCCCACCAAAGTCCAAGCCACAGGATTCCATGGGATGGGACCATGGCAGCTGAAATGGAATCATAGTACTAGTACGTAGTACATAGAACTCACTCCAACTTGTCTATATCCTTTCTAAAACGAGGCACCCAGAACTGTACACAATACTCCAGATGTGGGCTGACCAGTGCAGAATATAGAGGTACTATTACTTCACTTAATTTGACAGCTATGCTTCTATTAATTTGGGCTAAGATAGCATTTTCTTTCTTTGCTGCCGCATCACGCTGCTGCCTCATGTTCAATTTATGATCAACAATAATCTCAAATTCCTTTTCATATGTAGGCCTTGGACACAACAGGGTCCTTGGAAAGTGAGGGAACTAGAAGAACTACTGAAACCTCCTCGAGTGCAGATGCAGAGTACACAAGAGAGAAGGGGAGGGAGGGAATGGCTGTACATTAGTGGCAGGGAACAACACTCTCTTTGTGCATAGAACACAAGCTTTGTAGTACCTGTCCTCAGTTTGTGGCATTTCCATTCAGGTGGTAAATAACCAGTTCAGGTAGCAGAACTAGGAAACTGAAATCATGAAGAGATGCCAATCAGAGTATGCAGCACTTGACTATATCACTCGTAAGCTGTAGGGCAGTGATGGCGAACCTATGACACGCGTGTCAACACTGACACGCGTAGCCATTTCTGATGACACGCAGCCGTAGGCCTCCTCCCCCTGCTCGCAACCTCACCACCCTCCCTAAAGTGGCGATTGGGGCTTCAAAGCCCCAGTCACCACTTTCCTCCACCCCCCCACCCTCTCTAAAGTGGCAATTGGGGCTTCGAAGTCCCGGTTTCCACTTTCCTCCACCCCCACCCTCCCTAAAGTGGCGATCGGGGCTTTGAAGCCCCAGTTCCACTATTCCCCCCCACCCTCCCCAAAGCAGGAATCCTGCACGCATACATGGTTTTCCCTCAAAGTGACATACCACCCAAGTTATGCTCAGTTTTTTGGCGAAGTTTGACACACCAAGCTCAAAAGGTTGCCCATCACTGCTGTAGGGTCAAGATTTCGTTTAAGGCAGCCTCCCCCAAAACCGTGTCATCCTGAAATTTTGGACAGCAGCTCCCATTGCCTTGATTATTAATCATGTTGGCTGGTACGGATGGCAGTGGTAGCTCCAAGAACATGAGCAACAGGTTAGAGATGTTGGCTGAATATAGAACAAAGATGGAGGAACTTGTGGCCTACCAGATGTTTTTAGGCTCAAGTGCCCATCAGCCACAGGCAGCTTAGCAATGGACAGGGATGATAGGGATTTGTGGTCCAGCAGCATTTAAAGATATACAGTTTCCCAAGCCCTGACATATAACTTGCTTAAATGTACTTACATATGTCTTTGGCCTGGCGTGGGTATGCTGCTCCAAAACTGAGAGGAATAAAGGATACTAAGGTGGGCTTTAGTGTGTGTCTGTGTGTGTGTGTGCGCACGCGTGCACATGTGCTTTGTTATAGGGGTGTAGTATTTCTTAAGGTTCCTATGGGGAAGGATCCTACAGAAACTAAAAGCTAGCAGAAAGAAAGGGCAAAAGGATTAGTCTTTCCTCCACATTCGCAGATGTTAGGGGCACAAGACCCCCGCAAATGTGAAAAAACTGTGAATAAAAATAGGCCTCCCCCCACCCGCCCACAACCCCCCTGCCCTTCCAAAGTGGCGACAGGCTTTTCAAGTGCAGGGGGTGGCTGAAAAAGGAAGGGCGGGGGGGTGGAGGGAGGGCAGCCAAGAGGCTTTTCAGCCACCCCCACCCCCACCAAAGCTGCGACAAGGCTTGAAAAGCCCCTTCGCCGCTTTGGGAAGGGCGGGGTGGTGGTGGCTGAAAAGTACCTTTGCCGCATACTCCCCGCTGTCCTGGGGCTTGGCTCTCCACCCCAAATGGAGCCAAGCCCCAGGAGAGCGGGGAGTTGGGCATGCGGTTTGCTAGGGGAGCACTCCGTTTAAATTGGCTCCTCTTCTTTGTGTGCGAGGGAGAGAAGCTGATTTAAACGGGGTGCTTGCTAAGCAAACCGTAAATAGGTGGAACTACGAAAGTGAAAGCCGCGAATGTGGACGGGCAACTGTATATTATTTTACAAAATTTGTCAAACATCTCTCTCCTCTATTCCTCACCCCCACGCTGGTTCCCTTATCTAGTCTCTCTCTCTCTCTCTCTCTCTCGCTTTCTTTCTTTGCAAGTCTCAGGGCAAGTCCTGTCATATTCACACACACACACACACACACACATATATAACCAATGTGAGCCAATCTGGGAGATAATACTTGTCTAAAAAGTGGGATGGACTTCAAATTAAATAAATGCAACTTATATAATCCATTATTTATATAACCTGGATTTATTATCCCAGCAGGAACCTCAAGGTATGCAAAACTGATAAAAACTCACAAACCAAACAGATCACATCCTAAACAGGAAATAAACTAGTTAAAATGATAGTAAAAGGGACAAAGCATAAAACTGCAAAACAGGGCCAGGTTCCTCTGACAAGGTCCTTTTGTAATAACTACACGGGCTTCATCACATTTAACAGTCACATATTATGCACAAACCCAAACAATTTGACATGTCCTGATGTGGCTGTGCAGTGGTGTGAAAAGCTGCAGCGGGTGGATTTCGGCCTCTTGTGCTGCTACGAAAAGGCATAGCCTCTTCTAGGAAATGAAAAATGTGGCAACCTTACTCCCATTCTACTGCAGGATTTAGCCTGCTAGTGTCACAGATCATAGAATCATAGGGTTGGAAGGGGCCCTGTGGGCCATTAGGCCCAATCCCCTGCTCAATGCAGGATCTTCAGCTAGAGCATCCCCAGCAGGCAGCTGTTCAGCCTCTTTTTGAAGACTGTCCAGAGAAGGAGGCCCCACCACTGCTCTAGGTAATTGGTTCCATTATTGAACCACTCTCACTATCAATAAGTTCCTTCTAATGTTCAACCAGAATCTACCCTCCTGTAGCGTAAAACCATCAGATCAGGTTCTACTCTGAGTCAGCAGAGAACAAGCCAGAACCCTCCTCTTTGTGGCAGCCTTTGAGGTGTTTAAAGAGTGTGATCATGTCACCCCTCAATCTTCACCAAGCTGAACATGCCCAACTCCTTCAACCCCTCTTCATACATTTTGTTCTCCATACCTCTTATCTTCCTCATTGCCCTTCTCTGAACTCACTCCAACTTGTCTATCCCCTTTCTAAAATGAGGCATCCAGAACTGAACACTGTACTCCAGATAAAGCCCAACCAGTGCAGAATATAGGTGGACTATTACTTCCCTTGATTTGGAATATATGCAGGCTAAGATAGCATTTGCCTGCTTTGCTGCAGCCTCACACTGCTGGCTCATGTTCAATTTATGATCAACAACAAACTCAAGGTCCTTTTCACATGTAATACTGCTGAATCAAGTATCCCATATCTTCTATCTGTGCATTTGTTTTTTGTGGCCTAAATGTAGAATTTTGCATTTGTCTCTGCTGAATTTCATTTTATTAATTTCAGACCCGTTTTCTAGTTTTTCAAGGTCCTTTTGAATTCTGCTCCTATCTTCCAATGTGTTAGCTAGCCCTTCCAGATTTGTATCATCTGGAAATTTGATAAAGGATTCCCTTCACTCCATCATCTAAATCATTGACACAAATATAGAATCATAGAATCATAGAATCATAGAATATTAAAGAGTGTCTGCCTCAGGACAGAACCCTGCGGCACTCCAGTTGAGGCATCCTTCCGGTCTGAAGCATAGCCACTGATGATAACTCTTAGAGCATGGTTTCGCATTAATCTGATGGTGTTTCCATCTATTCCATATCTAGTCAGTTTGCTATTCAAAATATCACAGGGGACCTTATCAAATGTTTTGCTGAAATCCAGATAAATGATATCAATAGCATCCCCACCATCTATTAAACTTCTAACCCAATCAAAAAAAGAGATAAGGTTAGTTTGGCAGGATTTGTTCTTGACAAACCCCTGCTGGCTCCTACTGATCACTGCATTGTCATCAGTATGCTTACAGACCAAAGCCTGTATAATCCATTCTAATATTTTTCCTGGTATTGAGGTCAAGCTGACTGGCCTGTAGTTTCCTGTATCTTCTTTTTTGCCTTTTTTGAAAAGGGGCACAATACTTGCTTGTCTCCAGTCCTCTGGCACCTCACCCATTCGCCGAGATTTCTCAAAATGAGGGCAAGGGGTTCTGTGAACATGTCAGCAAACTCCCTGGGATGCAGTTCATCTTGTCCTGCAGATTTGAACTGGTTTAGGTGAACTAGGTGAATCCTGACTAACTTCTTATCAATCTTGATTTGCGGTCTGGATTCCTTAGCAAGGTCTCTGCTGATGCATGGTAGCACACAGTCCTCTTTTTTGGTGGAAACTGAATCAAAATAGGGATTTAGCAGATCTGCCATGTAATTGTGATCTGTTAGCATTTTAACATCCTTGCTGAGCAGTGGTCCCATCATTTCCTTCGTCACTCTCTTGTTTTGAATTTATTTGAAAACCCTTGTTTGTTGCTCCTTGCTTGCCCAGTCTCAACTCATTTTAGCTTTCTTTACACTATTCCCACAAGCTTGGGCTACACATCTGTATTCTTCCTTGGTGATTCATCCTTCCTTCCATTCTTTATACATGCTCCTTTTTCCTTTTCATTTCCTCTTCAAATTTACTGTGTAGCCACACTGGCTTTTTCAGATTTTTCCCATTTTTCTTCTTAAAGGTAGAATCATAGAATTGTAGAGTTCTTCCATGGAATTGTTTGTGATTGTACTTTTAGCAGTTTCTTCTTCATGAAATTCCACCTATGCTGGGTGTCTTTTTCCTTTAGCATCTCTAGCCATGGAGTTCTGCCCAGTATTTCCATGAGCTTGATAAAATCTGCTTTCCTGAAATCCAAGGTTTGTGTTTGACCGTACTCTTCTTTGATCTGTTCCAAATCATGAATTCTAGCATTACATGGTCACCCTAAAGTACCAACTGCTTTGATTCCAGTGACCAGTTCTTCCCAAAGTCTTTGTGTTGGTGTATAGGCATAGAATCATAGAGTTGGAAGAAACCACAAGGGCCATCTAGTCTAACCCCCTCCCCTGCAGGAATACACAATCAAAGCACTCCCAACAGATGACCATCCAGTCTCTGTTTAAAGACCTCCAAAGAAGGAGACTC
Organism: Gambelia wislizenii; assembly: GCA_030847615.1. Classification (NCBI taxonomy): domain Eukaryota; kingdom Metazoa; phylum Chordata; class Lepidosauria; order Squamata; family Crotaphytidae; genus Gambelia; species Gambelia wislizenii. Next base: position 221,032,626 of record JAUMIR010000002.1, read on the forward strand.
CACCACACTCCGAGGCAGCACATTCCACTGTCAAACAGCTCTTACCATCAGGAAGTTCTTCCTTATATTTAGGTGGAGTCTATTTTCCTGTAGTTTGAACATCTTAAGCATTGCTTGTTGTCATCTTTTACTCTACTGTGAGTTTTACTGTGGCTCCTATTCTCTCTTTCAGCTTCTGTTCTAGAATTCCCATCCTTGTGTTTAGAGCTTGCTTTTGGGCAGATGCTTAAGGTATCATCTCCAACCCCCCCCCACCCCAAGGATTTAGTTTAAAGCCCTCTTGACCAGATTTACTATGATGTTGCCAAAGAGATTCTTCTAGGTCTTCGTGAGGTGTAGCCCCTCAGTAGTCAGTAGTCCTTCATCTAGGAAGTAAAGACCAGGGTCCCAGAAGCCAAACCTCTCCTGTCAACACCATCTACAGAGCCAGTTGTACACCTGCAGTATCTTCCTGCCTCTGTGTGGCCCTCTGTCTTTTACTGGTAGAATTGACAAGAATACCACATGTGCCTCTAAATTCTTCTGACCAGGGTACACATGAATTAGAGGGGTACTGCTAACACTTTTTCTCTCCCCCTTTAATCTAAGGACAGAGTATAGGTGTGTAATGATAAATATTGACCCCTACAGTAATAAAATACGAGGGTACACCTTGGTAGAGTGTGTATTGTTAAAATGAGCTTGGGCATTTTAACAGACAGTCCCTGAGGGGAATACACTTGCAAATGTCTCTAGTCTCAGAAGGGGGTGGTGAAGCAACAACTCCTGCACCAATCTATAAATAAATGATCCCTCCATGCAGTACTGTACTTAGTAATATCGCTGCAGTTGGGCTGCTGTGTAATTTGAACATTAACTGAGGGACAATCAGAATTATAGCACAGTGACATGCTCATGTTGAACTCTGGCATTCAATCTCTCTGCACATTGAACAGTGTGGTTTGTATCTAATGGTCTGTCTGATTTGAGTCTGCATCTGTGGTTGAAGAAATTATTTTGAATAAAAACTCTTGTCTAATCTGTTGATATATTTTTGAACCATTCAAAGATCAGAGATGGGATGGGAGAGAAAAGTGCCCATCGGAGGCTTTAGGTCTTCTCTGTTCCTTTCCTCCCATGTATCATGATTGCAAAGGTTAAATTGTTTGCTGGATGCAGTGGGATGACCCCTCATTAGCTGGCATTGCAAATCTGTTTCGATTCTGAATTGAACTCAAATTAGCTCACTTTACTTTTCTAATCACTGGATAAATTAGCCAGATTTTTGCACCTCTGATAGTTAGAAAATGACATCTCTCTTAAGAAAATAAATTGCTGCTATTTAACTATTTACTTAAGCATATACACACTGATTTATTCCATAAAATTGAAAGTACGCAGTGCGTCCCTCTGCAGGTTTACTTTGAAGGTTTTTTTGTGTTTAATGGAAACTTATTTCCATCAGAGTTTGGAAAAGTTACTTTTTGGATTATGACTGCAATCCTTCTATGCTAACTGGAAAGTTTCTGGGTGCTGATTTTTTTTTTAAAAGGTAATATTAACAGTTCTGACATTCAGAAATGCATCAGCTTGTAGTCCAAACTGTTAGCAACTATTTTCTCCTCTTGTTCATTAACCCATTGAAGACTATAGCATGGGTCACCAGGTAGGTCTTGGGTTAGGACACTGATGGGCAAAATATGGCCCTCCAGGTATTGTTTGACTGCAGCTCTCATCACCCTGAATGAGGATGGCCATTTATGAGGAATGTTGTGAGACACCGTCCAACAACATCCAGAAGGCCTTACAATTCCCATTCCTGGCTCTGGGCTTGTTTTTGCATATTGTATCATTACTTTCTTGGTGTGTTAAAATGTGTCCATGCTGACTGTTGACTGCAGGTTTCCTTGGAAGCAATCAAAAATACACCCAGAGGGTACTTGCAGCCTGCATCTCACAGAATGGGGATGCTGTGAGAGCTGGGGCAGTGTAGTGGCTAAGAGACAAAGCTTTGAATCAAGAGGTTGTTATCCAAATTGTGGGGTCTGTGAGAATCCCACTAGTGTCCAAATCTTAATATGGGGGATATTTAATTAGCTCAAAATGGCAGCAAGAGGCCGGGTAACAGATCAGAGCTTTTGACCTATATATCCCGGTAGTAACTGAGGAGACTGCCAAGCCAGACCAGGCAATTAAATGGAAATTAATTTATTGGAAATTAATCTTAACAGCATTCATGCTAAAACTCAGGCTTCAAGCAATCACATAAAGCTATCAATGAAAGTAGGAAGTATTTTGATAGAGGAATAGAGTGATAGAATTGCGGGTTACACTATACCAATCCTGGAGGGCTGAGATTGCAAAGTAAACCAGCAGAGAGGAGGTCCAGAAGACAGAAAGGTGACACAGATTGACATGAAGTCAGAAAGCAGGAGGCCTGTGCACCTGGTAACACAGACTGATGTGGAGTCAAGAGGGAGAGGGTCTGTGCACATGGTAACATAGACTGACATGGAGTTGAGGGGAAGAGGGTCTGTGCATGTGGTAACACAGACTGACATGGAGTCGGGAGGAAGAGGGTCTGCACACTTTGGTAGTGTTTTAGGGTGATATTTATATGTGATAATTCCCCTGAAGGGATGCGATTCAGAATGGAATACAATGCCTCTTGGAGTTTCCCGGGACTAGACAAAAGGTTCTCCAGATGTGTTAACAATCATTAATGGGCAATACATTTGGAATTGAATAGGAGCAGGCAACTTCTATTGTGAGGAGAGCTAGGGAAGAAAACCCTGTTTTGCAACAATTGAGGACTCGTGGCTATTTTTGAGTGAATTAGTGAATGATTCACCTCCAGGTGCTCTTCAGGAAGAACTCTGAGCTGGGTATGACCTGTTTGAGGAATTTAGAAGGCCCCTCTTTAAGTTGTATATGGCTCCAACCTTAGTATCTCAGGAGTCCCTGATTTACCTGCCAAACACGTGAAAGGCCACAGCAAGTCAGATTATTAAATATTTGCCAATTGTGCAATATTCCAAGATGGGGGCTGTCAGGGTAGGTAACAACATCTCCAGTTTGAATCCTGCCTTTGCCAGTAATTTCTGGGGAGGCTTAGAAAAGCCGCCTCCGTAGCCTCAGTCCTCCCCATCTGTGATACTGAGGGCTGTTGTAAGCATTAGAATGAGGTGCTGCATGTAAAGCACTGTGAACCCTTAAAATGCCACAACTATTCATCCTAGCCAAGCACACTCCAGATGGGTTGAACTGCAACTCCGTCACCCCCAGCCACCACTACCAGTAGCCAACTCTATCACCATATTGGCTACAAATGGTGGGAATAGCAGGCCACGCAACCTAGATGGTGCCAGGTTAGAGGAAGCTGCACTACATCAAATATTTTACTATTTGTGTGGGTTTTTTTAAAATCATGATAGGAGAGGGCATTATTGCATGGGGTACTGAGGGTGAAAATAATAGGGCAAAGATAAAACCGTTTGGTGGCAAAAACCCATCTACTGTGGGATTTTATTTTGCTTTGTTTTACTTTAGATGCTGCAAACAGGCAATGTGTACACATGCCCTGTCAGAGCTTTTATACACAGTGTGCCTTTTATATGTAAGATTTCTCTCTGGAAATTTCTCCTCAGAGAATGCCGCCTCTTCCCTCCACTCTGTGGGGGAGGCATTACTCCAGGTGCTACCTCTGAGGGAAGTGAGAACTAGGAAGGCATGAATCCAGACTTCCACCCCCCACCCACCCACACACCCCATTGTGGGGCCCATGCTCAAAAAACCTTGGCTTGGTGCAAGGCACATTCATTGGCCTCTTCTCTTCACCAGGTGGCTTTCTGGCATTTCGTTGTCATGATGTGGCTAATTCTGGAAGGCTTTTTTAAAAAAAACATTTGCTGATGGCAGTTGGAGTTGTTGCTTGCCCACCTTTTTCCTGAAATGCAGGTTGAAAATTTTGACTGTGTCTACTTTTTAATCTTTTCTTACTTACTCTGTTATCTATTGTTTTAAATTGTCTTTAAAGCAAGTTTGTAGAAAGAATTTCATAGGTTTACTATTGTACTTTGCTGCTGTTGCTCCTGTTTCATTATGGTCCTTCACCTTGCCTGCATATCATTAGGATGCAAAAAGGAGAACATGGTGCATATATTTGATATAAATCCCGTTTTCCCTGCAGTTTGATGGCATGGGTGCATAATATGCATGCCGGTTTAATTCATGGTGGATGGTCAATTGCTTGTCTCAAATTTCCTCATGTTGCTGCCAGTGCAGGGATGGTACTAGCCACAGAGCGGCACACAACTGTAACTGGTTTGCAAACACAGGATATAACACAATGGCTTCAGTGCAGCTCTAGTTATATACACTAGTCACCCATAATACTTGGTGGCCTTTGATAGGAATGGATGGGCATCTCCATCTGCATCTAAGAGGCTTATCATATGAGGAAGTAAAACAGGAATGCAGCCAGATCTCTGCCTTACCACATGATGATGTCATTCTTCAGTAGTTCTTCAATTCTGGTCCCATGGGAGATGGTTGTAAAAATGAGTCTTTTTTCCCCACTAACTGGAAAGATCTGTTACAAAAAAAAACCTTGCCTTTACAATCGTCTCCCATGGGACCAGAATGGAACAACAACTGAAAAACGATGTCATGTGATAAGGCAGAACAGAAGGTGAAAAGATCTGGCTTCATTCCCATTTTACTTCCTCATGCAATAAGCCTCTAAATAGACACATATATACCATCTGGAACCCAAACTGATCGTTTTGCATGGATACAGCTGATGATGCATGTTGCTGGTGTGCATCACTTGGAAAATTGTTCTCTTTATGTACTGGGGTGACTGTTTCTGGACATCCTTGGTTTGAAGGTGAATTTTCAATGCTTGTCATAATTTGTCATGAAGGGGTTAGTAGTTCAGAGTACTAAATCTGGGTTGGGCAACATGTGGCCCTCCAGATAGTTTGCTGGATTGTAGCTCCCATCACCCTTCCCCACTGGCTATGCTGGCTAAGGATGATGGGAGCTACAGTCCAACAACATCTGCCCTGTTTGGGTTGAAAAAGTAAATTTTATTTCCTGTCTATGCTGAACAACAATAAAGAGAAGTGAGTGCCTCTCTCTCTTTGATTGCACCCAGTGGTTTAAATCCAATGGTTAGTCCGCAACTAGTGTGGACTCGTTTAATAATGAGATCTTGGTACATCAACACTTATGTAAGGTCCCATTGATTCCAAAGGTCTACTCTTATTTAGGCTAACAGTTGGATTGAGGTTGAGGAGTTTTGGAAATAAAGTACAGTTGCTTCTTCAAGGACATTTCTCTCACCACAGACTGTATTATTAAGCCCTTATACACCTCCCTCTTATAAAACAAACTGCCTGTACCAAGGGTAGGCAACTACTGTTGCCTGATGTTTTAGGGCTGCAGCTCCCATAATCCTTCCCCATGGGCTATGCTGTACTGGCTAGAACTGATGGAGATCACAGGGCAAATACATTCAGAGGGACACAGTTGAACACCCCATGGTTACAATCCAAAGACTAGTAGATCACTCCCATCATGGCAGGAGGTTCCCACAAAGCCTTTCTTTGGAGACAGGGGCTTGTGTGTGAGTTCACAGAATCATAGAGTTGGAAGAGACCACAAGGGCCATCCAATCCAACCCCCTGCCATGCAGGAATAAACAATCAAAGTTGTACCACTTTAGGCTGCAGGCCAGGACTCACATGACTTGAAGGCTCTTGGGTGTGCCTAAGTACAGATATACAGCACCTCCACATAGAAAAGTGACATTTCAGGGAGAAGGGTAGGATACAACATGCCCATTTTCTATGTGAAAGTATTTATTGTATTTTTGGTATGGAAGAGCATTGAGCCCCATGATCTTCAACCCACAGCCTGAAGTGGTATAGTCCACCTGTAGATCTACTTCCTCTCCCTGCTGTTCTGTTAGAACTATGCCCACCTGAGTAATTTTTAATTTCCTTCTCTAGGTGGGTGGGTGCTCACCATCTCTGGGCACAGAACAGGTATCTCCATTGGGTCAGATGTGCAAAGGCTGCTGGCTTTTGTTTGGTTTGTGTGTGCATGCGCATACACGCACACACGTGCCTTCAAGTCACCTGTTGACTTATGGCAACCCTATGAATTTTCATAGGGTTTTCTTAAGCAAGGAATAGCCAGAGGTGCTTTTACCACGTCCTTCCTCTGAAATAAATCCTGCTGCACTTAGTATTCATTGGTGGTCTCCTAAGCTGAGCCCGCTTAGCTTCCAAGATCAGGCAGTATCTGGTGCCTTTAGGGTATTTAGACATCTCTTTTTGGTTTTTGTCTTCCTTTTAATGCTGGGCTTAGCTCTCTGACTTGAGAAAGCAGGATCTGTTTGTTCGGCAGGTATCCTCCTCTCTTATTCTCTGCTTCTGCTACCTGATTTGTTGATCCAGTTTAAGTACAAAGCTGAGCACATTAAAAAGAAAAGAAAAAAGGAAAACATACTTTGTGTGATTTTCACCATGGTATTGCAGCTTCTTCAAAAATAAACAGTGGCACATATTGAATAACTATATGGTGGGTATTTCTGGAAGAGATTGCTCAGACAAATGGCTTGCAATCTCAAGCAGTTACCCACCTGCTGAGTGATTTTGCATAGGCAAGGTGCCCATCAAAAGTGGCCCATCCTGATTCTGTAACACTAAGGCTGCCATCCAGTGCACATTTATCCAGGATTAAATCCCATTAAGCACAGTGAAAAGGATTTAGCATTCATCATGTGTGGGATTACACTGTTATACAAGTTAATTTTTCACTTCCTCTGTCTTCCAGTTAGTTTCCCAACCCAGGAGGGGCTGAATTTTTTGTTTGTTTTAACCTATAAAGCTCTCTCTCTCTCTCTGGCTTTTCTTCGCAAACGAAGATTCAGGAAGGACTCATCCCGCGCCTTCTGCAAGCGCGCTGATGACTAAAAAGGCCAATCCGAGATAAACAAGTCCGGTTGCAAAAAGCGCAGCAGAAGGTCTCCTTGGGTGATGTTTTTGGGTTGTGATTCTTTCTGCGTTGTCGTTTCTCTTCAAGACTTGTTCGTCGTGAGTTCTCAAATAAGGCTGCAGCATTGTGGATATTGCGTCTCCATGCCTCCCGATGTGAGGCCAGGGCGGACCACTGTTGGTGATCAATTTGGCCAAGCCTGAGATGTTGTTTCAGGGAGTCTTTGTATCGCTTTTTTGGAGCGCCCCTCTTACGCTGACCCGTGGCGAGTTCACCGTAGAGTAGTATTTTTGGGAGGCGATGGTCCTCCATCCTAGAAATGTGCCCTGCCCAGCGCAGCTGTGTTCTCAATATCATGGCCTCAATGCTGGTGATCCCTGCTTGTTCAAGGACAGCAACATTCGTCACATAGTCAGTCCAGTGTATATTTAGGATTGTGCGTAGACAGCGCTGATGAAAGCGCTCGAGGAGTCGTAGGTGGTGGCGATAGGTAACCCATGTTTCAGATCCATAAAGGAGGATAGACAGTACGATGGCTCTATACACACTGATTTTTGTGCTCTACACAACATGGAACTGTAGGGTCTGATGGAACTTACCTGTGTCAGAAGGTATTCTGTTGAAACCCTTCTCTGGATGCACTTTGCAATCTGAAGCTCAGAGATGGGACCCCCCTTTTTTGGGGGGGGTAACATATTCCCCAATCCATCTTTGGGAATCCCTTTCTAGAGAAGATTTCCTGGCCTTCCATGTTGTTTTTTCCCTATCATGGTTTTTGTTTTACCAGAACAAAGATCAGTTAGTTTATGGGGGGGGGCGGGGTTGGGAGGATTCCTAGCACCTGTACCTGGTGATTGTTTTAGGTGTGACAATTCATATTGTATTTTATTGTTGAAAAGTGTTTATCTGGGTTTTTGTGCTCTGCTAGATTTTATCAATTTGTTGTTTGAAAGCTTGCATAATGTATGCTGTGCCTTGAAGTTGGCACAAAAAAGGTATCCCATCTTATGGATTTTGTATTTTGTTGTATTTTGCTGTCTGGCCAACATGGCTACCGCTGAATATTTTTTTCCCTGGATTTCAATATACCAGATTTAATCACAAAAAGGAAATCCTGTTACCCAAATTGCGTGGGATCTACTAGTGTCCAAATCTTAATATGGGGAATATTTAATTAGCTCAAAAATGTCAGTTAGGGGCCAGGTAATGGCAGGATCTTTTGACCTATGGATACCCCTAATCACTGGAGAGACTGGAGATTTTCAGATGGGGCCAATATTCCATGGCAGGCATGGAACAGGGTCAAGAAAGGGACTCCCTTTTGGATGACGTCAACCCATTCCATCTTGCTCCCATCCTGCCCCCGGAGTATGCTATTCATGATGAAACATCACGACTAGAACACTTGTTCCATGTCTGTCATGGAATGGGGTGTGTGTGCGAAAGGGAGCCCTGTTCCTGTTCCGAGATGACAGCCACAGGGAGGAGGTCCATTCTCAGCACTTCAAGGCACGATTGGGACATCCAGGTAAGTAGCACCCTCCCCTCCCCAGGTTACTTGTAATTTTTTTCCTGTGTTTTGGTACTTTGTTTTTACTTTTGACAGTTAGGGGGGTTAAAAAAATTTAATTTGCCATGTGCCCGTTCTCTCACGAGAACACACACAATTTCATTTACAACCGGCCAGTGAGGGGAGGGGGAGGACGTTCCTGCTGCGGAATGAAAGTAAGTGTGCGAACATTTTTCTTCTATTCCACGGCAGGAATGGGAATGGAGGTGGCAGGGCAGGAATGGGGTATTTGGCCCCTTCTGAAAATGTCCTTCAAGTCAGAACGTACAATTAAATGGGTTTTATTGGAAATTAATTTTACAACATTCACTCTAACACTCAAGCTTCAAGCAATCACAGAAGGCTATTGAAGAAAGTAGGAAGTATTTGGATAGAAGGGTAGAGTAAGAAGATTGTGGGTTATATTATACCAATCCTGGAGGGCAGAGATTCATGTAGCAAAGACTCAGAGTTGCATTCTGAGGGTCACACAGCAAACCACCAGCATGGAGGAATGAAGAGGAAGCATGGACACTGCGAACATTTTAGTGTTGTTTTAGGGTGATATTTATATTTGATATTTCCCCTGAAGGGATGCGTTTTAGAGTGGAACACAATGTCTCTCAGAATTTCCCAGGACTAGACAAAGGGTTCTCCAGGTGAGTTCACAATCCTCAATGGGCGATACATTTGGAATTGAATAGTAGCAGGCAACTTCTATTGTTGAGGAGAGGAAAAGAGAAAAAAACAGGTTTGCAACCATTGAAGACTCTGCTCTTTTTGAGTGGATTAGTGGATGACTCATCTCCAGGTGTTCTTTAGGAAGAATTCTGACCTGGCTATGACCTGTTTGAGGAATTTAGAAGACCCCTCTCTAAGTTGTAGGTGACTCCAACCTTAGTATCTGGGGAGTCCCTGGTTTACTTGCCAACCATGTGGAAGGCCACAGCATGCCAGATTATTAAATATTGCCAATTGTGCAATATTCCAAGATGGGGAATGTCAGGGTAGGTAACAATCCTAAAGAAGAGGGAACCAAAGGACTAGAATTTAACTCTTTGAGGTTTTCTGCCTCCAACAAAGGTATCACTCTTTCACTGCACTACAATTCAGCAAGTTTTAACTATACAACATCTAAAAAGGTTTTCTAGATCTAACAGTATAGAGACTCCTTGAGAAACTCAATATTCTCTGCCTAAGAAAGGAGCAGTTAGCTTCAAATAGGACAGGGACAGCTGGATCTCAAGAGAAGTTACTTTTTCATTGCTAATGGAGTTGAAATTTTATTAACTGTCTTTTATTGCTCTTTGTCCCTAGTCCTCACAATGCCAATAAGGGCATCTTATCTGACCACATCTCAGACAGAATATAGATCTATGACTCTAACTTCATCACTATTTTTCTCCTCTGTGATTTTTAACATCTTTGTTTCATGAAGAAGCCAGTGAAGGTTCAAAAGTTTGCATAATGTTTTTTATGCTTTGGAGCTGGCAAAAAAAAAAAAGAAAAAAGGCATCACTGCTTGTGGATTTTGGTTTTTGTTGTATTTTGTTGCATGGCTAACACGGCTACCCCTGAATATTTTTTTCAATGATTTGTTGTGTTACTGTCATGTTTTTAACTGTTGAGATGGCTAGATAATTCACTTTATGAGGTGTTTAATAGATATAACTAAAGTAATAGATAAACCTTTGCTTTGGGACCTTTGCATTTCAGTTTTAGGTTCTCCCAGAACTCCAAGACCCTGCCTACACCTGGACTCTCAGTAATATAAGAGCAACTAAACCAGTGCTTAGAAAAGTTCCCTTTTTGGACACACACTCTCCTATCCCACAGTGAACATGTCTGGGTGGTGAATTGTGGGGATTATAGTCTAAAAGGGTAATTTCATCAAGCTCTGAGCTAAACAAATGGCATTGCAGGTGGGTTTTACCACAGAGTACTGTGACATCAGAGCAGATCAGCCACTTGCTGCTGAGTAACATTTACCACACAAACATTAGTTGATTTTTATGTATTTTTACAGCAACAGTTAGAGAAAACAGAGCATGTGTCTGGTAAGTATAAATATCCCCACAAAGTCACTGTGTGGGTGTCTATGCAGGCACCTCTAGCATTGCGTGAGTTGTAGGCAGAATTTTAGATCCAAGTACGCACACAAAGTATTTCTACAGCAGCAGCAGGTAGCTTATTGTGTGCTCTATTATTGTTGATTTTAGCATATGATTTTAATTCCTGTTGATGTATTTACTTCAGTGACAGCTGATTTGGAGACCATTTAACCAGAAAAAAAAGCACATAAATATATAAGTAAATCAGTATTATTCCACACCAGCCCAAATACTAAACTTGCTTAATATTCTGGAAAGTCTCTCTCTGGCTTTTCTTCGCAAATGAAGATTCAGGAAGGACTCATCCTGCACTTTCTGCAAGCGTGCTGATGACTAAAAAGGCCAATCCGAAATAAACAAGTCTGATTGCAGAAAGCACAGCAGAAGGTCTCCTTGGGTGATGTTTCCGGGTTGTGATTCTTTCTGCGTTGTCATTTCTCTTCAAGACTTGTTCGGTGTGAGCTCTCAAATAAGGCTGCAGCATTGTGGATAGTGCGTCTCCATGGCTCCCGATGTGAGGCCAGGGCGGACCACTGTTGGTGATCAATTTGGCCAAACCTCAGATGTTGTTTCAGGGAGTCTTTCTATTGCTTTTTTGGAGCGCCCCTCTTACGCTGACGCATGGCGAGTTCACCGTAGAGTAGTATTTTTGGGAGGTGATGGTCCTCCATCCTAGAAACTTGCCCTGCCCAGCGCAGCTGTGTTCTCAGTATCATGGCCTCAATGCTGGTGATCCCTGCTTGCTCAAGGACAGCAACATTCGTCACATAGTCAGTCCAGTGTATATTTAGGATTGTGCATAGACAGCGCTGATGAAAGCATTCGAAGAGTCGTAAGTGGTGGCGATAGGTGACCCATGTTTCAGATCCATAAAGGAGAATAGACAGTACAATGGCTCTATACACACTGATTTTTGTGCTTTGCCTCAGGTGTTTATTACTCCAGACTCTTTTGTGAAGTCTTCCAAATGCGCCATATGCCTTTGCTAATCTGTGATCAATCTCTTTGTCAATCTTGGCATCTGAGGAGATGATGCTTCCCAGGTAGGTGAACTGCTGAACGGACTTGAGCACAGATTTGCCAACAGCAATGTGGGGATGGTGGTGTTCGTCCTGTGGTGCAGGCTGGTAAAGAACTTCCGTTTTCTTCAGGTTGGCTTCCAGCCCAAACAGCTCTGCAGCTGTTGCAAAGCAGGACGTTAGGCGCTGCAGAGCTGCTTCTGTGTGGGCAACGAGGGCAGCATCATCAGCGAAGAGCAGCTCACAGACTAGATAGTTTAGAGTCTTAGTGTGAGCCCTCAGATGGCTTAAGTTAAACAAGCTACCATCAGTAGGGTAACGTATATAGATGCCGTCATCATCTTCAAGCTCTGCCATAGCCCTTTGGAGCATCATGCTGAAGAAGATTGGAGCAAGAACACAACCTTGCTTCACTCCATTAGTTATTAGAAAGGGCTCTGAAAGAGCATCGCCATATCTGACTTGACCACGCTGGCCCTCGTGTAGCAAGATAATCATTTTAAGTAATTTGGGGGGACATCCTAGTCTTTTCAGGATCTGCCACAGACCTTTTCTACTCACAGTGTCGAAGGCTTTGGTGAGGTCGACAAATGTTACATAGAGACCCTTGTTCTGCTCCCTACATTTTTCTTGCAGTTGTCTAAGGGCAAATACCATATCTGTAGTACTCCTATTGGCTCTGAAGCCACATTGGCTTTCAGGGAGAAGTTCTTCTGCAATAGCAGGAACTAATCTGTTCAGGAGTATCCTTGCAAGGATTTTTCCAGAAATAGAGAGCAGTGTTATGCCTCGATAGTTTGAGCAATCCGATTTTGCTCTTTTTTCTTGTACAGGGTGATGATGACTGCATCTCGGAGATCTGATGGAAGTTCCCTTTTTCCCAGCAATTCACAAGGAATTCGTGGAATTTATTGTGGAGTGCATGACCTCCGTGTTTCCAAACTTCAGGTGGGATTCCATCAATCCCAGCTGCCTTGCCGTTTTTCATCTGCTGTATGGCCTTAAGGGTCTCTTCCAAAGTGGGAGCTATGTCCAATTCATTTTTCATCTGTTTTTGTATCATATGTTGGATAGCTGAGCCTTGGACTACTTGACTGGCACTAAAGAAACTTTGAAAATGTTCAGCCCATCGATTCAGGATGGAGGCTTTATCAGTAATTAGTATTTGACCATCTGTACTGTATAAGGAGCTTTGGACCTGATAAGTAGGTCCAAACACTGCTTTAAGAGCTTCATAAAATCCTCTATGATCACCCAGATTTGCACAACGTTGTGTCTTTTCTGCTGTATTGATCCACCACTTGTTCTGCATGTCTCAGAGTTTTTGTTGAAGTTTACTACATGTGAGGCGGAAAGCTGCTTTTCTTACATGGCAAGTTGGCTGGGTGAGGTATGCCTGGTGAGCAGTTCTCTTCCTTGCAACAGCTCCTGGATCTCTTGGTTGTTTTCATCAAACCAGTCTTGATTTTTCTTGTGGGAGAACCCGAGGGATTCTTCTGCAGACTGGAGGATACTGTTTTTGATATGTTGCCAAAGCACTGTGGAAGAAAGATCTGTAGAATGGTCTTCAAGTTTTGTTTGCAGATTTGCCTGGAAGTTGTCTCTTATGGTAGTTTGTTGAAGATTGTTGACTTGGAGCCTCTTCTTTAAGATGCCACCCCTCTTAGGTTTGAACTTAAGATGAAGATTTAGTTTACATCTTACAAGATGATCTTAAGATGATCTGTTTGGCATTCTGTACTGGGCATCACATGGGTATGACGGACATCGCAAATGTTTCTCTGGCGGGCTAGAACATAGTCAATGAGGTGCCAGTGTTTGGATCGGGGATGCATCCATGTTGTCTTCAAGCTATCTTTCTGCTGAAAGATTGTGTTTGTAATAGTCAGCTGTTGTTCTGCACAGAAATCTAGCAGGAGGTGTCCGTTATCATTGCAATTTCCAAAACCATGCTTGCCTAAGACACCTTTCCAGGCTTCGGAGTTCTTTCCTACTCTGGCATTGAAGTCACCAAGGATAATAATTTTATCTTCTACAGGGACTTTTTGTATGAGTTGGCGTAGGTCTGTGTAGAATTTGTCTTCCTCTACAGGGTCGGCTTGCATAGTTGGGGCACATATGCTAAAGAGAACAACATGTGGGAGGCGTAAGGAAATAATGCGATTAGAGGAGGGGGGAGGCCGGGAGAGGCCTCTGCGGGGTCTTGCTAGGCCCCACGAAGGCCTGGGGAGGGATGGGGGAGGGCCGGGAGAGGCCTCCATGGGGCCTCCGGGGACGCTCCGGAGGCCCCGCGAAGGCCTGGGGGAGTGCTGGGGAGGCCTCCATGGGGCCTCCGGAGACGCTCCGGAGGCCCCACGAAGGCCCGGGGAGGGAGGGGGGAGGGCCTGGAGAAGCCTCCGCGGGGCCTAGCTAGGCCCCACGAAGGCCCGGGGAGGGAGGGGGGAGGCCGGGAGAGGCCTCTGCGGGGCCTTGCTAGGCCCCACGAAGGCCCAGGGAGGGAGGGGGGAGGCTGGGAGAGGCCTCCGCGGGGCCGCCGGAGACGCTCTGGAGGCCCCACGAAGGACCGGTGAGGGAGGGGGGAGGGCCTGGAGAAGCATCCGCGGGGCCTAGCTAGGCCCCACGAAGGCCCGGGGAGGGAGGGAGGAGGCTGGGAGAGGCCTCCGCGGGGCCTAGCTAGGCCCCACGAAGGCCCGGGGAGGGAGGGGGAGGGCCCGGGGAGGCCTCCGTGGGGCCTTGCTAGGCGCCACGAAGGCCCAGGGAGAGAGGGGGAGGCTGGGAGAGGCCTCTGCGGGGCCTTGCTAGGCCCCACGAAGGCCTGGGGAGGGAGGGGGGAGGGCTGGGGAGGCCTCCGCGGGGCCTTCGGAGACCCTCCGGAGGCCCCGCGAAGGCCTGGGGGAGGGCTGGGGAGGCCTCCATGGGGCCTCCGGGGACGCTCCGGAGGCCCCATGAAGGCCTGGGGGAGGGCTGGGGAGGCCTCCATGGGGCCTCCGGGGACGCTCCGGAGGCCCCACGAAGGCCCGGGGAGGGGGTGGGGAGGGCCGGGGAGGCCTCCATGGGGCCTCCGGGGACGCTCCGGAGGCCCCGCGAAGGCCTGGGGGAGGGCTGGGGAGGCCTCCATGGGGCCTCCGGAGACGCTCCGGAGGCCCCACGAAGGCCCGGGGAGGGAGGGGGGAGGGCCTGGAGAAGCCTCCGCGGGGCCTAGCTAGGCCCCACGAAGGCCCGGGGAGGGAGGGGGGAGGCCGGGAGAGGCCTCTGCAGGGCCTTGCTAGGCCCCACGAAGGCCCAGGGAGGGAGGGGGGAGGCTGGGAGAGGCCTCCGCGGGGCCGCCGGAGACGCTCTGGAGGCCCCACGAAGGACCGGTGAGGGAGGGGGAGGGCCTGGAGAAGCATCCGCGGGGCCTAGCTAGGCCCCACGAAGGCCCGGGGAGGGAGGGAGGAGGCTGGGAGAGGCCTCCGCGGGGCCTAGCTAGGCCCCACGAAGGCCCGGGGAGGGAGGGGGAGGGCCCGGGGAGGCCTCCGTGGGGCCTTGCTAGGCCCCACGAAGGCCCAGGGAGAGAGGGGGGAGGCTGGGAGAGGCCTCTGCGGGGCCTTGCTAGGCCCCACGAAGGCCTGGGGAGGGAGGGGGAGGGCTGGGGAGGCCTCCGCGGGGCCTTCGGAGACCCTCCGGAGGCCCCGCGAAGGCCTGGGGGAGGCCTCCATGGGGCCTCCGGGGACGCTCCGGAGGCCCCGCGAAGGCCTGGGGGAGGGCTGGGGAGGCCTCTATGGGGCCTCCGGAGACGCTCCGGAGGCCCCACGGAGGCCCGGGGAGGGAGGGGGGAGGCTGGGAGAGGCCTCCGCGGGGCCTTGCTAGGCCCCACAAAGGCCGGGGGAGGGAGGGGGAGGTCCTGGAGAAGCCTCCGCGGGGCCTAGCTAGGCCCCACGAAGGCCCAGGGAGGGAGGGGGAGGCCGGGAGAGGCCTCAGCGGGGCCTTGCTAGGCCCCACGAAGGCCCGGGGAGGGAGGGGGAGGCTGGGAGAGGCCTCCGCAGCGCCTTGCTAGGCCCCACGAAGGCCTGGGGAGGGAGGGTGGAGGGCTGGGGAGGCCTCCGCGGGGCCTTCGGAGACCCTCCGGAGGCCCCGCGAAGGCCTGTGGGAGGGCTGGGGAGGCCTCCTTGGGGCCTCCGGAGACGCTCCGGAGGCCCCAGGAAGGCCGGGGGAGGGAGGGGGGAGGGCCTGGAGAAGCCTCCGCGGGGCCTAGCTAGGCCCCACGAAGGCCCGGGGAGGGAGGGGGGAGGCCAGGAGAGGCCTCCATGGGGCCTTGCTAGGCCCCACGAAGGCCCGGGAAGGGAGGGGGGAGGCCGGGAGACGCCTCCATGGGGCCTCCGGAGACGCTCCGGAGGCCCCATGAAGGCCTGGGAGGGAGCGGGGAGGGCTGTGAGAGGCCTCCGCGGGGTCTCCGGAGACTCTCCAGAGGCCCCATTGAGGGCTTGGGCGGGAGGGGGGAGGGCTGGGGAGGTATCCACGGGGCCTCGGGAGGGTCTCCAGAGGCCCCGGGAAAGCCTAGGAAGGGAGTGGGGAGGCTGGAGGAAGCGACTATGGGGCCTCCAGAGGCCCCATGGTCGCTATGGTGGGGGAGGGGGAGGGCAGTCGTTATTCGCGGATTTTTCACATTCGCGGGGGTCTGTGGAACGGAACCCCCGCGAATGTGAAGGGACGACTGTACTGTTAAAATAAATGAGACTGGTTCTAGAGAGTGTATGTAATATTCTATGCACAGTACATAGAAAGACTACTCCTGAAAGATGTTTTTCAGTTTTGGGTTTGCCAGACCAGTAAAGTGTGTAGCTGGCGCCATGTTCTTTAAGGCTGCCTTCCTCATGGAGGCGAACTTCACTAAGAACAGCAATGTCAATATTAAGTCATGATAGTTCATGAGCTATTAGGGCAGTATGACGCTCAGGCCGTCCACTATCTGCAGAGTCTCGCATGGTTCTGATGTTCCAGCATGCAAGCGTCAATTTATTTACACCTTTGGAGGCCGATGTGTGCCTTTGTTTCTTTGCCTTGGTTTGACCGCATCAGAAGATGCCCATTGGCCACGGCTAGCCAACCATGTAGTTGGGGATGAGCTTTCGTTAGGCCACCTTTTCTAGGCCCCTCTCCATTTGGACCAAGCAGTGCTCTCCTTCAAAAAGGCTGCTTGGTCGTTCAGGATGCTGCCGAACAAGACTGTCATCTCCCGGGTCAGCCTCGAGCGACCAATGTCCTGAACCGCCTTTGTGCAGGGTTGGGTCTGCGGCTTCCAGTGCATCTTTACACCTGCCATTTCATCCCTCACCTATCGCTACAGGGCTTTTTTGGAACTGGATTTGTCCTTCGAGCCTGTGCAATGGATTTTTCTGGTGGAGCGGAGTGTGCACAGAACTGGTCTCACCCTTTAAACCAAAGGTTCATCTGCTGTGGCCTTGCAAGCATGGACAGTAGCAGCGAGGTCCTCGGGTCATAGGTTTGATTAGAGTTTCCTTTTCTTAGATGGTTGACCTTACAGGGTTGGACGAGCACCATCTGCCCGGGTTTGGGATTAGAGTTTTCCTTCTCCTAGGATGGTTGCCATAAGGCTAGAGAGTCCATCCTGCCCTTTGACGCTCTTTGTCAGACCCTTCGGTTTTGACCTGTCTGGCATGGGAGACCCTACCGGTGGCTTTATGCCACTGCCAGCATAGCTCAAAACATCATTAGGGTACGCAAGCCTCTCTCCCATGACAAGGGGGCATCAATGGAGAGGATTCTGGAAAGTACTGTTAAAATAAATGAGACTGGTTCTAGAGAGTGTATGTAGTACTCTATTCACAGTACATAGAAAGCATCTTATGTTAGTCCTTACTACCATGATGATAATGGATATAATTACTTGTGTTGTCAGGTTGACAATATTAGTTAACATCATAATGGAAGATACAGTTGCTTATATCCTAACTTCTGTACCACAAACAGAACAAGTATTTCCCAACTTCCTCCTACTTCCACAGCCATCTGAGCCACCAAAACATCTGCTAGGGGAGGCAGTGGGACCTCCTAGGACAGTGGTTCTCAACCTGTGGGTCTCCAGATGGTGTTGGATTACAGTTCCCAGGAGCCCTCTGAGGTCTCGCCTTGACAACCAGGTGGTCCTCCCAGTCATTTGTGAGTCTGTGAGTTCAATCCTACAGCCTCACTAATGACTGAGAGGACCACCTGGCTGTCAAAGGTGAGACCTCAGAGGGCTCCTGGGAACTGTAGTCCAACAACATCTGGGGACCCACAGGTTGAGAACCACTGTCCTAGGACAAACTTTTACAATCTAGTGTTCTCCAAATATTCTGGAGTATAAGTCCCTTCTCCCCCAGCCATCAAGGCCAGTAATTACATTGCCTAGTAATGATGATAGCTGCAGCCCAGCACCTGAGTTGAGGAAGGTTGATTTGGAACAAGGTGCAACAGGGCTGCACGAGCAAAGGTGAATCACATTGTTGGGGTGTAGGAGCATAAAAATTAAAAATTCATCAAAGATCCCAGGGTGCAAGCCCTTTGGGAAGTTTTCTTCAAAGTTAAAATGGTTAAGAATTAATTTCTAAAAACAGCAGAGTTAGCAGAGACAGGAAAAGCGGACAGGACTCATTACATCAATTAGTAAATCACTCAGAACTCAAGCGCTTAAAAAAATAAAAGACTCCTTCTCAAAAAGAATACTTAAGCTTTTACTAATAGCTTTTAAATTTACATATGCATGGGAAGCCTACATCCTAACTAGCTAGTGGATTTAGGATAGGATAGATGTCTGATTCACCATTCAGTGAGACCAGTAAAAGGGTAAAAGGTAGCCATTGCTACAGGCATGCAGGGAAGAACATGCTTCTTCTTTGGAGAGCAGACAAAAAGTAATAAAATTTGAAACCACAAGGTCATTAAACCTGGGTCACATGATGACACGATGGTCATCCCTTCCAGCTTGACTGTGACTAAGATACAAGCCAAGCCCACTAGGGTAGAGTGAGGAAAAGGGGAGGAACTTTTTCACATGCAGGGAGGTCCCTAAAACTTCCTAAAACTTGCTTTGCTCTACCAGCAAGCAAGTGGGGGGGGGTTTGCAGGAAGAATGCTGGATTTCCAGCACACATAATATGTAAGATTTCCCATGTTCAGCTGGAAATACTTTCTGCTCATGCAAGTATACCTGTGGAGCCAAGCCACAACTGTGCTCTCTGTGTGTGTACATGTGATGTTCATGACTTCTATATTTTGACATGTTATATATCATTCTTTGATTGCAAAGACTACTATCATACATTTGAGTACAAGTGAACAAGTGAAAAGAATAGATTGCAAGCTAAAGAGTGTTAGGAAAGGGACTGAAAAGTAAAATAGCAATACAGTCATCCCTTCACATTCGCGGGGGTTAGGTTCCCCAGACCCCCGCGAATGTGAAAAATCCGCGAATAACAATTGCCCTCCCCCTTCCCCGCCAAAGCGACCACAGGGCCTCCAGAGGCCCTATAGTCGCTTTTCCCCGCCTCCGCCTCCCTCCCCAGGCCTTCATGGGGCCTCCGGAGCTCTCCGGAGGCCCCAGGATCGCCTCCCCAGCCCTCCCCACCGCGTCCCCAGGCCTTTCTGGGGCCTCCGGAGCATCTCCGGAGGCCCCAGGATCGCCTCCCCAGCCCTCCCCACCGCGTCCCCAGGCCTTTCTGGGGCCTCCGGAGCGTCTCCGGAGGCCCCAAGATCGCCTCCCCAGCCCTCCCCACCCCGTCCCCAGGCCTTCCTGGGGCCTCCGGAGCGTCTCCGGAGGCACCAGAATCGCCTCCCCAGCCCTCCCCACCCCGTCCCCAGGCCTTTCTGGGGCCTCCGGAGCGTCTCCGGAGGCCCCGGATCGCCTCCCCAGCCCTCCCCACCCCGTCCCCAGCCCTCCCCACCCCGTCCCCAGGCCTTCCTGGGGCCTCCGGAGCGTCTCCGGAGGCCCCAGGATCGCCTCCCCAGCCCTCCCCACCCCGTCCCCAGGCCTTTCTGGGGCCTCCGGAGCGTCTCCGGAGGCCCCGGATCGCCTCCCCAGCCCTCCCCACCCCGTCCCCAGCCCTCCCCACCCCGTCCCCAGGCCTTCCTGGGGCCTCCGGAGCGTCTCCGGAGGCCCCAGGATCGCCTCCCCAGCCCTCCCCACCCCGTCCCCAGCCCTCCCCACCCCGTCCCCAGGCCTTCCTGGGGCCTCCGGAGCGTCTCCGGAGGCCCCAGGATCGCCTCCCCAGCCCTCCCCACCCCGTCCCCAGGCCTTCCTGGGGCCTCCGGAGCGTCTCCGGAGGCCCCAGGATCGCCTCCCCAGCCCTCCCCAGCCCGTCCCCAGCCCTCCCCACCCCGTCCCCAGGCCTTCCTGGGGCCTCCAGAACGTCTCCAGAGGCCCCAGGATCGCCTCCCCACCCCTCCCCACCCCTCCCCAGGCCTTTCTGGGGCCACCGGAGCGTCTCCGGAGGCCCCAAGATCGCCTCCCCACCCCGTCCCCAGGCCTTCGTGGGGCCTCCGGAGTGTCTCCAGAGGCCACGGGATCGCCTCCCCAGCCCTCCCCACCCCGTCCCCAGGCCTTCGTGGGGCCTCCGGAGCATCTCCGGGGGCCCCGTGAAGGCCTCCCCGGCCCTCCCCCTCGCTCCCAAGGCCTTCGCGGGGCCTCCGGAGGGTCTCCGAAGGCCCCGCGGAGGCCTTCCCAGCCCTCCACCCTCCCTGCCAAGGCCTTTGCGGGGCCTTACAGGGCCCCGCGGAGGCCTCCCTGGTGCTCCCCAAGGCCTTCGTGGACCCTCGCAAGGCCCCCCGGTGGCCTCCCCTGCCCTCCCCCCTCCCTTCCAAGGCCTTTGCGGGGCCTCCGGAGGGTCTCCGAAGGCCCCGTGAAGGTCTCCCCGGCCCTCCCCGCTCCCTCCCAGGGCTTTCACGGGGCCTCCGGTGGCCCCTTGTCACGGTTTTGTGGGGGCCCGGGGGGCCCTCCCAAAACCGCGAATAATCAAAACCGTGAATCTCAAGTTCGCGAATGTGGAGGGGCGACTGTATTGTAAAATGCCAAATGCTATATAGTACAGCCACATTTGGAAAACAGTGCAGAACCTACATTGGCTGGTAGCAGGACCAGATGGACCTCTGGGCTGATCCAGAAGAGCTCTTCCTATGTTGTTACATTCATGTTAGCAAAGAATTGGGTACTGCAATATGTGGCACCAGCCACTGAGGGCTTATAGGGCTTCAAAGGTGGGGAGTAGATGAGTTAAGAAAGAATAGGTCTGCTTATTACTAGCAGCCATGATAGCTAAACTGAACCACCATGTTCAAAGGGAGTGTACCTTTTGAGTAGCAGTTGCTGTGGAACAAAAAATGGAGGACTGTCTTTGCAAGGATACTCCTGAACAGATTAGTTCCTGCTATTGCAGAAGAACTTCTCCCTGAAAGCCAATGTGGCTTCAGAGCCAATAGGAGTACTACAGACATGGTATTTGCCCTTAGGCAACTGCAAGAAAAATGTAGGGAGCAGAACAAGGGTCTCTATGTAACATTTGTCGACCTCACCAAAGCCTTTGACACTGTAAGTAGAAAAGGTCTGTGGCAGATCCTGGAAAAACTAGGATGTCCCCCCAAATTCCTTAAAATGATTATCCTGCTACACGAGGGCCAGCGTGGTCAAGTCAGATATGGCGATGTTCTTTCAGAGCCCTTTCTAATAACTAATGGAGTGAAGCAAGGTTGTGTTCTTGCACCAACTTTATTTACAATCTTCTTTAGCACGATGCTCCAAAGGGCTATGGCAGAGCTTGAAGAAGACGACGGCATCTATATACGCTACCGTACTGATGGTAGCTTGTTCAACTTAAGCCGTCTGAGGGCTCACACTAAGACTCTAAACTATCTAGTCCGTGAGCTGCTCTTCGCCGATGATGCTGCCCTTGTTGCCCACACAGAAGCAGCTCTGCAGCGCCTAACATCCTGCTTTGCAACAGCTGCAGAGCTGTTTGGGCTAGAAGTCAACCTGAAGAAAACAGAAGTTCTTCACCAGCCTGCACCGCAGGACGAACACCACCATCCCCACATTGCCGTCGGCAAATCAGTGCTCAAGTCCGTTCAGCAGTTCACCTACCTGGGAAGCATCATCTCCTCAGATGCCAAGATTGACAAAGAGATTGATCACAGATTAGCAAAGGCATATAGTGCATTTGGAAGACTTCACAAAAGAGTCT
Organism: Gambelia wislizenii; assembly: GCA_030847615.1. NCBI lineage: Eukaryota > Metazoa > Chordata > Lepidosauria > Squamata > Crotaphytidae > Gambelia > Gambelia wislizenii. The sequence continues at coordinate 221,054,500 of JAUMIR010000002.1, forward strand.
GGAGTAATAAACACCTGAGGCAAAGCACAAAAATCAGTGTGTATAGAGCCATCGTACTGTCTATCCTCCTTTATGGATCTGAAACATGGGTCACCTATCGCCACCACCTACGACTCCTCGAGCGCTTTCATCAGCGCTGTCTACGCACAATCCTAAATATACACTGGACTGACTATGTGACGAATGTTGCTGTCCTTGAACAAGCAGGGATCACCAGCATTGAGGCCATGATATTGAGAACACAGCTGCGCTGGGCAGGTCACGTTTCTAGGATGGAGGACCATCGCCTCCCAAAAATACTACTCTACGGTGAACTCGCCACGGGTCAGCGTAAGAGGGGCGCTCCAAAAAAGCGGTACAAAGACTCCCTGAAACAACATCTCAGGCTTGGCCAAATTGATCACCAACAGTGGTCCGCCCTGGCCTCACATCGGGAGGCATGGAGACGCAATATCCACAATGCTGCAGCCTTATTTGAGAACTCACGACGAACAAGTCTTGAAGAGAAACGACAACGCAGAAAGAATCACAACCCAAAAACATCACCCAAGGAGTCCTTCTGCTGCGCTTTTTGCAACCGGACTTGTTTATCTCGGATTGGCCTTTTTAGTCATCAGCGCGCTTGCAGAAGGCGCGGGATGAGTCCTTCCTGAATCTTCGTTTGCGAAGAAAAGCCAGAGAGAGAGAGAGACCTTTTGAGTAGCAGTTGCTGTGGAACAAAAAATGGAGGACTGTCTTTGTCTTCACAACCAGCTTGTGGGGTGCTGGACTGGATAGGCCTTTGTTTGAGGGCTGTTCCTACATCCTTCGCTTAAATTTACACCACTGATGCTAGCAATTTGAATAGAAAGTTCATATGTCTTTTAATTGAGGTCACTTTCACTGTTAAGTACACAGTAATATCTCCTTATTAAAAGATGTTTTAAAGAAACAGATTCTTGTAAAGGAAGGAAGGCCTCAAGTAAAAGGACCACTTCAGATCAAAGCTCCACTTGTTCAATGGGACAAAGGTATTCAGGACCCTGGCCAGCTCTGCTTCAGATTTCTGGAGCCAAACTCCTGAGAATGTGAACTCAAATGACATCTTTTCTTTATGCCTTAGCAGCACTTAATAAAGCTACTACTCATAAGGGGAAGGCTGCATACACAAACACACACAGAGAGAAACCACATCATCTTTTTCAATTACTGTGTATCTGGCTTCATATATAAACTATGTAGAGTTTAAGATGAGATTACTAGGGTTGCAGCTTGTAGATTAAACAGCTACAGCTTCACTTGATTAATTGGTAAAATTCAGTTTTAGTTCATGACAGGAAATTGTAAATGATGTGGCTGAGAGTACAGGGTGCAACTGGTTATTTCAAAGGCTGTTTGGATGACAGTGTGTTTATTTGAACAGGGAATGGAAAGGGAAAGGTTAAAGCTGCCCTTTTCTTCTAACAACTATATTTTATATTTTGAAAGGAAACGATTGTGTGTTTCGCTTAACATGTGAAAACAGGCACTGGCATTGAGGGTTTGGCAAAATGAAGACTATATGAGCTAAGAGACAAATAATCAACTAAAATATTGGTTGGCGTATGGTCTTAACTTAAAATCTCATCAAGATGGCTCTTATATGAGGACTACAAGCACTGTTTCAACATTTCACACTTTCTATATGTGAGCACTTATTGGCTCACATCAGTCCACATAGTTTGCTTCATTCACTGTGGAATGGATGTTCTTTCCTACCCCTGGCAGAAGAATAACAAATGAAGTAACAAACAGTTTACAGCTTTTTCATGACACCCAACATTTGCTGCCTGAGGCAGTTGCCTCTCTCTGCCTAATGGCCCTGCTGTCCAGCCCATGCCAACATAGTCCCCATATGTAGAAATAAATAATGAACAGGGGATGTGGACCCCATATAGTAAGCTTTGGAGCACTTGCAAACATACAGCCCCATACCCCAGGGAGTTTCCTCCCAGAGGTCGCACTGATTTGTATCTGGCCCACTGCTTTGTTTGGCTACAGGACACTATCAGGCAGGGTGTTCCCATGACAATAGAAGCAGGTGTCCAGGCTCGGTGCCTTAGCACTGAAAATAACTTCCAAGTGTTGAAACTGGGCAGACCAAATGAAACGCTCTCTCTCTCTCTGTCTCTCTCTCTCTCTCACACACACACACACACTTCCTCTGTGTGTGTGAGAGAGACACCTCCTTCATGCATCTGTATGCAATGAGTCTCTCTTTCCTGGCAACTTTTCTATGCTCCCCATCTTTTCCAATGGGCATCAAAGGCAACCCCCCCCTTGAGCTGAACTCAGCATACCCCCGTGCTCTGGCATGTGCACTCTTTTTGCACACCCACCCCCTGAATAGCAACTGCTCCCCTGAGCTGCACTCTCTAACAGACTACTATCCTGAGTAGGCGAAAGGACACAGCAATAGCAGGAGCACACAGTGTCCTGGGGTATAAATAGCTCCCACCATGAGTTGTAACAATAGCTGTGCCACCTGTGCTGGGAACAAATTGCCTGGATTCAGAAGGGGAGTCAGTGTCAGTTCTCCCCACCTCACTTGCACATGAACCCACCTAGAGGTAGTATATACGATATGTATATATGTTGTGCATATGAAGTTTCTCTGTGTGTTGCTACTGTAGAGAGGGAAAACTTTTTTCAAGATGTATAATTCTGCATTAATCAGTATCCTACATATACTATAGAGAAGGATCCCAGCCAGATTGGAAACCCAGTAGTACCATTGTCTGAGGGTTATTTGAATGCTCTGCTCTTTGGGGCAAGGAGTATGTGGTGATGGTGGTAACCCTTCCTCCCCAAGCACCTAATCTGAATGAGCCACCTTTTAGCTGGATTTACCCTTAAAAACAAACAAGTAGAACCAAAACCACAGAGCTCTTTGCTTATTTGTGCCCAAAGAGTGTGCTTGTGTGGACAGTGCACAGTGGATGTACTATCATCTCTGAACTCATGTACAGAAGATGATCAAATCAGACTTGAACCTTATTTCAACAATGTGAGCCAAAGAGCATCTTCCACCACGCCTGAGGACAGCAGGCCAACTTAGCAGATGCAGGGTAAGCTATGTGGCAAATACGTCACTGTTCACCATCAGAGAGAAATGGTCAGGGAGCTCTGGGGTGCTGGCCAAGGAGGCAGTGAGGGCTGCAAATGCTGTTGCCCCACTTATAGCTCAGGTTCCATCACAGGAGGGAACTAGCTTGCTGTGCCTGGGGTGGGGGTGGAGGGCTGGCCCTCTTTCTATCCTCTCTTTTTACCAACTGGCACTGGAGCTAGATTGCAAGCCCATGTAGGGAGAAACGTCTGTTCATGGACCTTGCAAGTGATTGTGGGGAGTCATGGCCATACAGCAGCCTGGCCTGATGTAGCAGTGGAGAGTCAGGCAGTAAACAACATAAAATGTGAAGAGGGAGAAAGAGAGATAAGTAGCTCCATGCCCTGGAGGCAGGAGGGAGGTGTAGAGGGCAGCCTGACAGGCTTAACAGAGGCCACAGAGATAAGTGTGAGAGAAGACCAAGGGCTGGGTGGGAGGTGTGATGAAAGGAGGAGGAGGCAGAAGTGACAGCAAGAGGGCTGGTTTGAGATCCCGGCTGGCCTTCTCCTAGAACCTCTCACTGCAGATCCATTTACCGCCTATACCTGCACAACCTGTGGCTCTTGATTCTGAAGAGTTGTGTATTTGACCCACCAGGACCCTGAGCTCCTCCCCTAGAGTGTCCCCTTTATTTTTGGAAACTCTATGAAGTTAAAAACTGTTAACTTTCCTCTAGCAGAGCAGCAGTTTAAGAAGGCCTGACTCAATTGTACATTACTTTGCCCTGACCTCCAAGGGGAAAAAAAAAGGGAAAGGCAGCTTCAATTTAAAGAACTTAAAACTTTACTTATGGCTATGCATATAAATATGCTTTGAGAGCCTAAATCCTAACTAAACTAATGAATAGGTTTGGGTGAAAGAGAGAGGGGCTCCTTCTTGACTCACCAACTCAAAGAGTAGAGACAACAAGGCTGCTGAAGAAGCAGGTGAGAGAGAAAAACATGGTACCTGAGAAGGGACAAAATCTCTATATGACCAAGACCAACAGGAGTGCCCTCGGGCACATTATCGTGTTATTTAGTTGCAAACTATGAAAGAGAAAATGCTTTCAACATGGAGGAAAGTCTGTCCTATGTATTACTCTCTTGCCTTAATGGCAATAGAGTATTGGAGGGGGGAGAGAGAATGCTAAATTTTTCCAACAGTCAGCAGCTCAGCCTGGACTGCAAAAGCCAAGGGATTGTCAAGCACCTGGTTCGCATGCTGCCACGCAAGCCTAATAGGCTGAGTTTGGCACTGTGGGCCAGACAAGAGAGGGCAACAGGCCAGGGCGGCTCACACTGTCTAGTTCCTTTGCTTCTCTGTCCCCTGCACTCTTAATCAAACAGTTCCAAAAGGACCCCAGCTATGGGCTGCTCCATAAATACTTAACCCACCCCACATGGCTAATAGTGAGTAACAACAGCAGGCAAATTACAGAGCAGGTCCCAGCACGCTCTCATCGCTCTCATCGGCACCAACTCAAGCAGATCTAACGGGTGCACACAGAGCCTGAAAGCTGCTGTCATCCTGGGTATAATTAGAGGGTAGAGCAGAGCTGGGGAGTGCAGTTTAAACAGGCAGGAGAATGCGGGGGCTCCTGCCTGGCACCCCCCCTCCCATATTTTAATTGCCTTTTAATTTGAAAGAGCTGTATTGTGGCTTCAGATGATGTACAACAGAGCAGTGGGGAGGAGGGTCCTCAAGCCACAGTCAAAAGAGGATGTTAGCATAAAGTAGGGTTTTCTTTGGAGGGGGGGAGGCAGGGAAGGAGGGTGGGTGGGTTTGGAGAGGGGTTAGTCCTCTTGCAGTCAGTATGCATGCTTGTAAAGGTTTGCAGGGAAGGGGAAGAGAGAGCTTCCAAACATCAGCTGTAGGGTTTGGTACTATCACCACAAGTTGATCTGTGGGAGAGTGGAGGCACTTCCTTTCACCTTAACAGGGGAATCATCCCTTAGGCTGATGCTTTTCCATTGCATGGAGTGGTGTGTATTTTGCAGTCCGATGCAACAATACAATGGTATTTAGAGTTTCTTTCCTCTTGAGTCATGAGTGGCAACAAAGCTAAATTTGAAGAGTTTATATTTTCAACAGGGAGCCAGTGAAGTGTACTGGTTTCAGCATTGGATTACAACTTCAGAGACCACAATTTGAATCTCAGTTTGGCCATGGAACCCCACTGGGTGACTTTGGGCAAGTCACACTCTTTAAGCCTCAGAGGAAGACAAGGGCAAACCCCCTTCTGAACAAATCTTGCCAAGAAAACCCTGTAATAGGGTGGCCTTAGGGTCACCATAAGTTGAAAACAACTTGAAAACACACAACAACAAAACTTTTTCTACAGGCAATGCCTGATGACATTTCAGAGATCTGGAGAAGCTGACATTTTGGAAGTCTAGGGGAAGCAGGATGTGTCATTGGCCAAGAGGTAGGGCTTCCATGCCCTTTCCCCCTAACTAGCAAATAACAGAGATTATCCAACCCTGTGCAATGGTTCTTAAGTGTAACCAGTATACTTCACACAGATTGAAGAATTTAGATTGCCTCAGCACAGAATTTGGGTTGTCTTGGCATTGAATTTCTGTGAATGTGAGTGTGTGTGTGTGTGTTTAAAAGCATAGATTATATGTAGCTCTGGCTGTGCATGGAGACAACCTTCAACCACAGGATCTTTTTTATATATTTATACCAAGGATCCTTCTTGGGTGTTGAGACTCATCCCTATCTGGCCTAGGAGGGAGGAACCACTATTTATAGAAACTTTCCTCACCTAGTGCCAAGATTATGGCTGTAGCTGTAAGACTATCAGCAATTATAGGTAGCTGCCTAAGGCACTCTTTTGTCAAGTTAACATTTCCCATGCAGCAGCAAATGATGATTTGGAATGGCTTTTCTCTACCCCTCAGTGCCATTTTAATGCAAAGCAAAAGAAGGAAGGAAGAATTTTTAAAGGGAGTAAGGAGGGACTAAGCACCTCTCTCATCCTCAGAGGAAGACAATGGCAAACCCTCTCTGAACAAATATGGCCAAGAAAACTTTGTGATACGTTCACCTTATGGTCATCATAAGTCAGAAACTTGAAGGCACACAACAACAACAATGGCTGTAGAGCTTTGAAAAGTTACTCTTTAAACACAATGACTCCCAGAATCCCCCAGCCAAGAAGTCCAGTGGCCCTGTTGGCTGGGGAATTCAAAAGATTAGTCCTGAGGAGGCAGCAAGCAAACGTTCCTGTCCAAAAGGGAGAAAAGAGAGGTTTTAATGGACAATAGGAATGGTTTTCCACAAACACCTCAAGTCAGATGCCTGTGTATTCACCAGGCAGAGGAAGAAGGGAGGTCAAAGAGCACTAATAAAGATTGCTAAAGTTTGGCCACCTCTTAGTGTTCCTGTGGAATTAATTACAAACCATATACTGAGCAAGAGAAAAAATAATAACAACATTCACAGGCCATGGACTGGATAAGTAGGGTATAGTAAGTAGCCCTCAGGATCCAAGCCTAATTTACACAGTTGTGTCTCCAGACTTGGCCTTCCTTTGTTTTATTTTATGGGGATTTAGAAGGGTAGGAGGAATACTAAGAACTGGATATGAGGAGGAGGGCAGAGGCGGAGACTTCTGTGACTCCAGTGTGTGAGAGGGCTAAATCCTGCAGGAATTCTGTGTGAAACTGTCAAGTCTTCCTGAAGCAGTCATCTTTCTATGACAGCTCCCAAGTGCCTAGAATGTTTTCTGTGATCTGTGAGACTGCTGACCTTGTAGACCTGGCCTCAAACGAACAACTAGGAGAGGCTATTTTTGGTCTTTTGCTTTCTCTTGGTTTCTTGCTCCTTAGCTGCATTTTGAGGAAGTGTGTGTGCTTTACCTCAAATGTGCCAAGTAAAATATGTCCCCTAGATGATGACCCAATGAGGAAGCCTCTTGAGGTCACCCCTACCATTCTGAAGGGAAGGCCATGAAGTATGGCACTGGCAAACTGCTGAAAGAAACAGGTTCTGAGTGAGTCCTTTACAACTTAAATGCGGGGGGGGGGAGTGGTGAGAGGTTCTTTTTAATAATAGCAGAAGCCCAGAGCAGGTGAGATGATACCTTGGAGATTATCAGACACACTTAATATGGCATTATGACGATGCCAGGAGACCACGAAAGGGCTTCCCTTTCACATGATGTCGTTCCCAGGTCGTCATGCTCCCGTGCTGCTTCCGTTCCGCCTGTGTTGCTTTTAGTTCATGGGCTAAGCCGTGAATAGATCACCCGTTCCATTCCTGTCACAGAATGATGGGTGAGTGAAAAGGTGCCCCGTTATTGCTGGTGCGATGCCAGCGTCAGTGGGAGGTCTGTGGCAGAACACTTCCAGGTGCAATCAGGAGATAGAGGTAAGTGACACACTTTTTTGTACCCTCCCTGGATTACTTGTTTGTGTTTGTGTGTGTGTGTGTGTGTGTTTGTGCTTGCTGTCACTTTTGTATGTTTAATTTGTTTTTTAATTTTTGAATTTCCGGCGTGCTCATCCTCTTGCAAGAACAGCCCATGATTTCAAACCAGGAAGTGAATGCAGCTCCGTGAGAGTAGGTGTGTGAAGCTTTTAGTTTACATGTCGGGACAGGGACAGGAGAGGGATGGGAGAGAATATAGCGAGATGGGAGCACTATTTTTGTCCCCTTCTGAAAATCTCCCTTGTATTGAATCCACTTGTCTGTAGAATATAGATAGCAGGCTTCTGGGTTGTTCAGAAGAAACATAGTTTGCATGAACCAGCAGACAATGTCAGTCAGGATTGCAGAAAGGAATAAATCCTTGAAATGGTTAGCAGGAGAGAAGTACATTCTGCATATCTATCTATCATCTGTCTGTCTGTAGCTATGTATTTATAGATAAAAAGGAAATCTCCTGGATGCCACGTCATCTGTTCTGGAGTCCCTCAACTTGAATCAGAGTGTCAAATTTATTCTGTTTGTTCAGAGGTGCTCTATCCTCCAGCCTGCCTGTGGGTACAAAGAAAAGAAATCAGAGTACTAGCTAGCAAGTGATATAGGAGAAACATTGGCTATAGAGTCCAGCATCAGTGCACAAACATGGCTGAAATTAAGTAATGGCAGTATTTGATACTAGATAAATTCTGTTACATTGTAGATGTAATTCTGTGCTTTTTGGTTGCTAAAACTATTAGTGTAAAGTAGATAGTACAGGCACGTGTGTGCTATGAATAGAGGTCTGGGGTCACACAGGTAGTCAGGAAGTTGCACTGTAGCCTTGGGCAAGACACTGTCCTAGCCTGCCTCTTGCAGGGGAATAAAATGGGTTTGGCCCCATATTGACACACTGGGCTTTTGAGAGCAGGTGGGAGGATTCTGTGGCTCTCCAAATGTAAGATTTGCAGCAACCCCCATCATCCCTGTCCATTGGCCATGCTGACTGGGGCTGATGGGAATTAGAATCCAACCACAGTCAGAAAGCCCCTTCTGACTCAGCACCCCCTTGTCTTCCGTATGCAAACATGAAACATAAAACAGGATCAGACTGGAATCACACAAGCCAGCTTGAATATCTATGAGTGTCAAGGTTGTGCACATGACACTGCTGACATTGGGGCTAAGTGTTAGTAAGTCCCAGTTCACATTAAGCCCTGGATCAAACCAGTTCTTGAAGTTTGACTCTTTGGATCTATTTTATTTTCATTTCGGTCAGTCCCATTTGTTGAGGGATTTCTCTGCAGTTTTATGGCCTCCCAGCATAAACATGTTTTGTGACAAATGATTAAGCAAATGTTCAGGTTTTGGTTTTAAAGATATTATTTCACACCTGATGGAACTGACTAGTGCAACGTGGTGTCATTGAGGAGGTAGCGGTGGCCGTCAACATCAAGACAGTCCTTTAGAGGAACCGGGAGCCTCATGAGGTTAGGAATCAGCCACTCAGATATCAGGGAAGAGTACATAGAATCATAGAATTGTAGAGTTGGAAGAGACCACAAGGGTCATTCAGTCCAACCCCCTGCCACGCAGGAGTACTGTATTCCTAAATCTTAAGCCAGAGGTAACTAAATTATCTACAGAATTAAAACACTGTTCTGGAAATAAATATTAAATTTTCTAACTACGTACATGTATGTAAAAACATTACATTTTTGCAATAACTTTTCATCCTGTTTTTGTCTATCTGTGTTAATTTTTGTAAACTGCTTCAAGTCTGGGATAAGGGCAGGGGATTAATTAATTAATTAATTAAGATTATGAAGGTGATGGACTGTCAGCCTAAGACATTTTGGTGCCTGAGGTCGAAAAGTAAATAACACCCTTCAGTCTTACCCAGTACAAAGTGCACAGTACTCAAAGCCAGTAAAATTATTTTTGCACAAAAGACAGACAGAAAAGCCTAAAGGCACTTCTAGCCACACTTGGCTGTAGAAATGCAAAAATAACAAATTACATAAATAGTAATGTCTGGTTCATACTTGGATGGGAGACCACCAGTGAATACTAGATGCTGTAGGCTACATTTCAGAGGAAGGAACTGGCAAAACCACCTCAGAGTATTCCCTGCCTAAGAAAACCCTATGAAATCCCTGGGCGACTTGAAGGCACTTGCACACACACAATGACCTGCCCTTTCAGACCTTTCAAGTCTGCTGCTTGATGTAGCCATCTCATTCCACCTAACAGTAAAATCAGCCTTAGCACTGGGCAGTGAGTGGACGAGTGGAAATGACAGTGTCAGGCCTGAGATCCTATCCTAGGAAGCAAGGTAATGCCTTCTACTGATTTCCTAATACTTTACATAATAATTGTGTTTGCCCCAGCTACACTGGTATGTTCCTCACATTTTTACTGAGATAAGCATATGAAATATGAATGGATAAAGCATATATCCAAAGACATGCCCAGGTACTATGGATTATAAATCTGGCAGGATTTTAGAGAAGGTGAAATGGTGTTAAGATGTGCTTTGACTGGTCTTGCAGAAAAACTGTGTTGACAAAAAAATTACATAAGACGAATACAATAAAACTTGTACAACAATCAAGTGCATGTTTTATATTAGACTGTTTTGTTGTAAGCTGTGCTCATTTTGTTTCTTTTTAAAAGCCTGAATCATATTACAGTATTTATTTTATTGTTTTGTGGCAATTATATTTAAGCCATCTTGTAAAAAATCTCCCTTCTCAACAAGCAGGGTATAGATATGTAAATAAACAAGAATTCAAACACTGTCCTACCACTGCTCACTTACACATCATCCTAGCACTGCTCAGAGCATTTATTCTTCTCAAAAGTAATTTTCTAGGCTCTGCTCCTGGAGGACCCTTTCAGGGAAGGAGATTCACTGGGGGGGGGGGAGTATTTGAACTTCAGTTCAACTCTCAGGCCCCTCCCCACCTCCAGACCTCTGAGGTTTGTACCTTGGTGAGGTTGAAAATTCTCTGTTAGGAATCCTGCCCCCACATGCCCCTCACAAAACTACAGTTCTAAGGACAAGGGGCAACCAGTTTAAGCCTGTAGTGTAGGTGAGCTGTGGGACTCTGAATGGAGACCTGCCACAACTTTTCCCCACAGCCAATTCTGTCATCTTCAGCTCACAGGTGTATTCCTGGAAATAGCTGTGTTACTTTGGGTCCACTCCCCTCCTGCCCTACTCAGCGCATGCATGCCTTTAATTTTTTAAATTTTCGCCGCAATTGTGTAATGATGGTAAAAAAATAACAATTTTTTAATTGTTTCACTATAATTATACAATCACAGCAAAATAAAATTAAAAAAGTAAAAAGCACAGAGAGAAAAAACAACGACCTTGGCCTGCTTGGGAGCCCTTGTGGCGCAGTGGTTAAATGCCAGTACTGCATGCCACCACGTTGCAAGTTCGATTCCAGAGGGCTCCAAGGTTCACTCAGCCTTCCATCCTTTCGTAGGTCGGTAAAATGAGTACCCAGCTCGTGGGTGCAATTAGCTAACACACATTGGAAACTGCTTAATGCAGTGTAGATGTGTAAATTGCTATTGCTTAAAACAATTCGTAAGCCACTCTGATAGCCTTGTGGCTGAAGAGCGGGGTATAAATAAATAAATATAAATAGCAAGGGGGAAAGAGGAGAGAAGGAAAATCACACCCCCTCATGCCATGTGACTGTCATATTGTTACAGCTGAAGATAGGACCTATTGCACCAGGGGAAATACTGGCATAGTAGTGATATTGGGAGCCATTGATGGGTTTTCCCCGTCAATTATAAGGTGTGCTACAGAAATAAATGCAGTACAAAGCAGCAATGGGATAGAGACAACGTTGTGTTCTAAGTACTGGCCAAATAGGCTCATATCTTGTTGTAATTCTGAAATACTAGTCTCATGTGATACTCTCCCCAGTGCACCATACATAGATGTTTTCCTTTCAAAGTATGTCCTTTATGCTGCCCAGAGAACTTTGATTTGTCAGTAGTTTAACAGTGAAATAAATAAGGGCTGCACTGTACTAGCTTTGGAATTTTCTGGGTTGCTTGCTGCTGCTGCTTTTTCTACTTCTTTTCTTTTTTAAAAAACTGCCCTTGCTTCTATACTTTTAGTTCCAGCCCATGTAAAAAAAAATTAAAAATAAAATAACCCAAGATAATTTGGTGCCAGAGGCAGAGATGCAAATGGTGCCCTCCCCACCTACCCAAGTTAAAATGAATGGTACGTAAAGCCAGCCACGGCGATTGGGGGAGACCCGTGGGGCAGAACCACAGGCACCTCTCTCAGTTTCTGTATATGTGTTTTAAAGTTGCTTGTCAACCTAGGGTGACCCCGTGAATTTCAGCAGCAGGGTTTTCTTAGTCAAGGAATACTCAGAGGTGGTTCTGTCACTTTCTTCTGCTGAAATATAACCTACAGAACCTGGTATTCCCTGATGAACTCTCATCCAAGTACTAACCAGGCCTGATCCTGCTTAGCGTCCAAGATCAGTCAGGATCTAGCGTCTGTCCCAGTACCTCAAATTAACAAACAAAAAATAAACAAAAACTTGTCTGTGTGTGTGCATGCGTGTGCACATGCCTTCAAGTTGCCTATCAATTTATGGCAACTCCATGAATGTCATAGGAGGGTTTTTTTCTGCAAGGAATACTCAGAAGCAGATTTGCCAGTTCCTTCTTCTGAAATATAGCCTACCGCACCTGGTATTTGTTGGCAATTTTCCATCCAAGTGCTAACCAGAACTGACCCTGGTTAGCTTCCAAGATCAGATGGGATCTGGTGTCTTTAGGATATTTAGACAAAAACCTACCAGAACAAAAATAAATCAGATCTGCCCAGTAGTAAGACTGTCCTTAAAAAGTCATATGGTGACAGTTCACTTCTGTCTATGCTCAGAAAACCTTCTGCTACAAAGCAATTCTTCTGCTACAAAGCGAGAGCAATTCTTACCGGTGGGTGTCTTACAGTTCTTACTGGCACTCTAATGACACCTGGCTTGATGGCAGTGCATGTCAAAGGGATCTAGGAGTCTTAGTGGACCACAAGCTGAACATGAGTTAGCAGCATGATGCAGTAGCTAAAAAAGCCAATGCAATTCTAGGCTGCATTAATAGGCGTATAGTGTCTAGATCAAGGGAAGTAATAGTGCCACTCTGTTCTGCTTTGGTCAGACTTCACCTGGAATACTGTGTCCAGTTCTGGGCACCACAATTCAGGAAGGATATTGAGAAACTGGAATGTGCCCAGAGGAGGGCAACCAGGATGGTGGGAGGTCTGGAAGCCATGCCCTATGAGGAGCGGCTTAGGGAGCTGGGTATATTTAGTCTGGAGAAGAGAAGGTTGAGAGGTGACATGATAGCCATGTTTAAATATTTGAAGGAATGTCATACTGAGGATGGGGCAAGCTTGTTTTCTGCTTCTCCAGAGACTAGGACACAGAGCAGTTGGGTTCAAACTACAGGAAAAGAGATTCCACCTAAACATTAGGAAGAACTTCCTGATGGTAAGAGCTGTTCGGAAGTGGAATACACTGCCTTGGAGTGTGGTGGAGTCTCCTTCTTTGGAGGTTTTTAAACGGGCTGGATGGCCATCTTTCAGAAGTGCTGTGATAGTTTATTTCTGCATTGCAGGGGGTTGGACTAGATGGCCCTTGTTGGCTCTTACAACTCTATGATTCTATGATTCTAACCCCCTTTGCAAAGTGGGGGAGTCTCAATCCTTTCCCTGCTGGCTGGCTGCTTTTCTTTTCAAATTTAACTCCTTTTTTTCCTGGTAGAACAAAAGGTGGCGAATGTGGAGCTCTCTAGTGTTGTGGAATTGCAGCTCCCACCATGCTTAGCCAGCATAGCCAATACTGAAGGATGAAGGGCTACATCTGGATATGTTTCCTATCCCCTGCAGTAGGGGAAAATTGCTAACAAGCCAACTCCCTCCCCCTGCCCCCTCCCATTACCTGTTTCTGGTAACCTGTTTTATTGTATAAAGCCTGGGGGGGGGGGGAATCCCACAGAATTCCATGTCATGTTTAGTGCAGCCCTTTCATGGAATCATGGAGGTTTGTGGTTTTGCAAACGTATGTATGTATGTATGTATGTATGTATTTGAGGTATTTCTGTATCACTTCCTAGCCCGCAAGGGCTCCTGAGGCAATGAACAAAGAAAAGCAATTAAAACAGCACAGATCAGCACAACTGTATGATTCACCACCTTCAGCTTGTAACATTCAGTTTGACAGAGACTTTGCTGTGGTAATGGGCTGGCTTGCTCTTCAGATTTTTGCACTGAGCAACAGTATCAAACTGTTACATTTGGCTAACTACTGCCATGGGTTACAAGGTACTGTTGTGCTCGGGTCCTGTCTGTGGGCTTCCCCCTTAATGCCTTGGGGGCATCTGGTGGGCCCACTGTGGAGAACAGGATGCTAGACTAGACTGATGGGCCCTTGGGCTGATCCAGCAGCACTCTAACCCTGAGATTAACAACATGCTGCTAGAGCTATGTGCCTTTCTTGATTTGAAATTGATCTGGCTCATTTTAATATTAATTATTAGAATATTATTAGAATAATAAGTAAACTTGATAGTGCCTGAATACCCTGAAGGTGCGAGATCCCGTCTGATCTTGTAAGTTAAGCAGGGTCAGCCCTGGTTAGTACTTGGATGGGAGACCACCAACGAATACCTGGTGCTGTAGACCAAAGCTTCTTAAACTGTGGGTCGCGACCCCATATGGGGTTGCATAACTGAATGTGGGAGGGGGTGCAAAAAATTTGGCAACAGTAAATTTGATTTGTATACCTATTTTATATACCTATATACCCGGGGTCACATAAAAATTTATCAGGCAAAAAGGGGTCGTGAATGGAAAAAGTTTAAGAAGCCCTGCTGTAGACTATATTTCAGAGGAAGAAATTGGCAAAATCACCTCTGAGTATTCCTTGCCTAAGAAAACCTTATGAAATTCTAAGGTAACAGGTAACTTGAAGGCATATACTGTACATGCACACATAAACTTGGTTGAGGGGAGAGGTGATTAATTTGGATGATTAAGGTGGGTGTTGTGGTCTCATGTTTTGCCTGGACCCCACAGCCAGCCTCTCTTTCATTCCTGCCACTAGTTGGTCCTGCTCTAGCCCCTAGACTGCACTCTTCTGCCAGGTCTTATACAGCTTCACTCTCTGATACTTATGATCGCCACTCAACTTCTCTAGAATTAAGTCCAATCTTTTTTTCATTCTTCTGTCTGGATACAGAAAGGGTGAAGTGGAAGAAGATGCCGACATAGCATCTATTTCTTCCTCCTGTCAGCTTCTTCCTATTCAAATCTATGCAAAGCAATCGGGGCTGGGGCTGGGCTCTGGCTCTCTCCGCTGGTGAGAATTGGGGGGGGGGGTGAGTCCAGATGCCACAAGCGATGACTAAACTCTGCATGGAACAACTAGGGTAAAAATAGCCAGAAGCTGGAGATGTACCAGATGGTGCCAACTCCTGGAAAGATGGTTGGTGGGGAAGAGGGGAGGAGACATCCTGCCTTCCCCACCTTATGCTGGTAAATGGGGGAAGGAGTCATGACAGAGGATACCTACATCCCCCAACTCTGCCCTATAGCTATGTTTCCCCTTGTATCCTTTACAGATTGTTTCCTTCTCTTCCCACTCTGCTCTGACAATGGCAGGGCTTCTTCTAGGTCGGTGTTTCTAACCCCCTGAACAAATCGCAGGAAACCCACCACCTTCATTCTTGTCCTCTCAGTAGACACCAGGAGTTTCCCTCGCTGGTGCTCATCCTGCAGCTCACCTAGGGCTTATCTCCATGGGCAGTTTACCCCATTTTGGAGCCCTGCAGTCCTGACGATACAGGGCTTTTGCTCCATTTTGCCCCCAGGCGGTCTCACAACCCCTGGGGCAAAGATGGGGCTAAGACAGGGGGAAGGCAGGGTAGGGCCTGATAAAATATCTGTTAAAATGTGTTCCAGCTGGGAAGAATTTGATCAGGGCCCGTGTGACCACTGGAACCCATTACAACATGCCAGCCCATCAATGTAGCTGCCAGTTGCCTTGGTTTTCCAAATCCAGGAAAGGGGCCCACAGCATGGGACCACGCTGGTCACATGCAGGGGGCCTTGCTCACATGCTGTGGGCCTTCTGCCTGGATCCAAGAGTAGGACACAGTCAGCAATGGCAGCTAAAAGGAAGGGTTGGCATGCCTGTCTGGATTCTGACTGATTTCATCCAGGTAACATTGGAGGAATGGGCCAGCTCCATGGGCAGGATCTGCCACCGGGGAGCCAGCATATCCTGGCCCGTGTAGATAGCCCATAGCAATGTGTTTTTAGTAGATTGAGTAGTTCTGCATCAAGCCTATCCTCCCCTTTCAATAAGTTCATTATCCTTCTGCCTCTTTGTCCCACTGTCCATAAATATGTATATTATTTATTTATGTCAGTTTAACAGGTTTCTCATGGGTATGCTATACACACCCAACAGCAACACAGAATTCTACATCTATCTGCTCCCTCTCCTTTTTCTCTCTCTACTAATTACATGTATTCTGTATGCCTTGTCTCTCCTGTGATTTGTATGCACAATAAAAAAAAAAAGTGTAGCACTTGCACACATGGTGAGATTCACTGAGTGTATACCTCTACTCCTATGCAGAGAAGCACCTACAGATCTGTAAAGTGTGAAACAATCCTCAAACAGCAAGCAGTTCTAACATCTTTCCAATCTTCCCCTTATCTACTTTCACAGTATACTGCCTGAGAGGTCACTGATAGCCCTAATTAGAATTTAGGAACTGAGGGTCTGTTCACCTCTGTACATCTGTCACTCACGAACATGGTGAGTTTGTTAATCAGCAGTGGCCAATTAATCCCTACAGAGAAAAGTTCTGAGTTACCGGTACTTGATCTCAGCTCAGATGCAATGCTGTTGGTATGTCTGCCTTCAATTTGATTTTTAAAAGACTTTATTTTTAAAATATATACATTTTTATCCTTCTCTTCATGTGAGTGCAACTGCTACCTTTTTGTCTTAACAACAATACTGTGAAGTAGATTCCAGTGAGAGAGAATAGCTATGTCCAGGGTCACCTAGTAAGTTACATGACTGAAAAGGGATTTGAACCTGGATCTCTCTGTCCTTATTAGTCCAACATAGCCACACTACTCTAGGAGAACTCTCCATGTTAGATTAATTCAAGAAATGCAGTTAAAACAGAGCGTAGAAAGTTATTTTTAAGAGGAATGAGCCTAATGAAATGCTGAAGCCATCCGTAACAGAGGAGTGGGCCCTAGAGTATCATCCTGCTACCACTCAGTTAATGATGGCTTCGGCATTTCACTGTATTCATTCTTGTTAAAAGTAACTGTTCAGGCTCTGAATTAATGAACCTTTTACCAGTTTAAATAGCAAGCCATAGGGACTAGAGGGAGGCAGTTCAGAAACAGAACCATAGGGCAAGGGCATTGTAAGGAGACCTTTGGCGCCTCCCTCCCATCAGTCATGGTAAATTTAAAATGACTGCCTGACAATGCTATTAGCTCCAGGATGGAAGTTCTCTTCTACCTGATAATAGCATCTGGGTGGGAGATTATCACTGGGGCTGGAGTGAGGAGAGGAAAGGGTTAAAAATGCTGTCATCCCAATTCTGATTGATCTAGTCTCACCCCCATTGCTATTTAAATGGTAGAAAATATTAATTTTCAAACCCCAATCCATATTAATTGCAATTAATGAAACATTCAGTTTGGCTCAATTGTAGAATTGTCTGTCATTGAATGTGCTTTGTCTCTCTCTCTCTCTGGCTTTTCTTCGCAAACGAAGATTCAGGAAGGACTCATCCCGCACTTTCTGCAAGCGCGCTGATGACTAAAAAGGCCAAACCGAGATAAACAAGTCCGGTTGCAAAAAGCACAGCAGAAGGTCTCCTTGGGTGATGTTTTTGGGTTTTGATTCTTTCTGCGTTGTTGTTTCTCTTCAAGACTTGTTCGTTGTGAGTTCTCAAATAAGGCTGCAGCATTGTGGATAGTACGTCTCCATGCCTCCCGATGTGAGGCCAGGGTGGACCACTGTTGGTGATCAATTTGGCCAAGCCTGAGATGTTGTTTCAGGGAGTCTTTGTATCGCTTTTTTGGAGTGCCCCTCTTACGCTGACCCGTGGCGAGTTCACCGTAGAGTAGTATTTTTGGGAGGCGATGGTCCTCCATTCTAGAAATGTGCCCTGCCCAGCGCAGCTTCGTTCTCAATATCATGGCCTCAATGCTGGTGATCCCTGCTTGCTCAAGGACAGCACCATTCGTCACATAGTCAGTCCAGTGTATATTTAGGATTGTGCATAGACAGCGCTGATGAAAGCGCTCGAGGCGTTGTAGGTGGTGGCGATAGGTGACCCATGTTTCAGATCCATAAAGGAGGATAGACAGTACGATGGCTCTATACACACTGATTTTTGTGCTTTGCCTCAAGTGTTTATTGCTCCAGACTCTTTTGTGAAGTCTTCCAAATGCACTATATGCCTTTTCCAATCTCTGATTGATCTCTTTATCAATCTTGGCATCTGAAGAGATGATGCTTTCCAGGTAGGTGAACTGCTGAACGGACTTGAGCACAGATTTGCCGACGGCAATGTGGGGATGGTGGTTTTCGTCCTGTGGTGCAGACTGGTAAAGAACTTCTGTTTTCTTCAGGTTGACTTCTAGCCCAAACAGCTCTGCAGCTGTTGCAAAGCTGCAGAGCTGCTTCTGTGTGGGCAACAAGGGCATCATCATCGGCGAAGAGCAGCTCACGGACTAGATAGTTTAGAGTCTTAGTGTGGGCCCTCAGACAGCTTAAGTTAAACAAGCTAGTATGGAATAAAACTGTATTGAATTGTACTGTATTCTGATTGTGTACTGTGTGTTATTGTAGCCCGCCCTGATTCTGAGGAGAGAGGCGGGTAATAACTAACTAAGTATTATTCTTATTCTTATATTCTTATTCACCTGTTGAATCTCTTCCAGCAGGTCGTTTCACAGTCTAGTATACATATGGTACTGCATCCCTTTACTCTAATCTAATGGTGAAAGGTCTGGAAACCATGCCTTATGAGGAGAGACTTAGGGAGCTGGGTATGTTTAGCCTGGAAAAAAAGATGGTTAAGAGGCGATATGATAGCCCTGTTTAAGTATTTGAAGGGGTGTCATGTTGAGGATGGAGCAAGCTTGTTTTCTGCTGCTCCAGAGACTAGAGCACGGAGCAATGGATGCAAGCTCCAGGAACAGAGATTTCACCTCAACATTAGGAGGAATTTTCTGACAGTAAGAGCTGATCAGCAGCGGAACACACTCCCTCGGAGCGTGGTGGGATCTCCTTCCTTGGAGGTCTTTAAACAGAGGCTGGATGGCCATCTGTCCGATATGCTTTGAACATGATTTCCTGAGTGGCAGGGGGTTGGACTGGATGGCCCTCGTGGTCTCTTCCAACTCTACAATTCTATAATTCTTTGAATCTAGCCCTAAACATGTTTACTCAGAAGTAAGTTCAAGCGATAGTAGTAAAGCTTGCTTCCCAGTAAGGAGCCTGGGAGTTGCAATTTTAGGACAACATACTTTTGATGCACTAAGCCAGTATTACTATGCTGGCATAGACAGTGATGACAGGAGAGAAAAGCCTCAGGTTCAGCAGCTGAGAAGGTAGTTAAGCATTGGAGAAAGAGGCTGCTTTGAACTAGCAAGTCTTGGGCCCTTTCACACTACAGAGTTATAGCATTATGATTTCCCTTGTAACTTCCAAGGCTGCATCCTATGGAATCCTGGGGATTCATAGTTTGCTCAGAGGGACCATAGGAGCTCCCTGGCTGAGGATTCTAAAGGCCCCTCCCTCCACTGCCAATCCCAGGATTCCACAGGATGTTGCCATGGCAGTTACACTTGGAATCATTATGCTATAACGGTGTACGTAGTGTAAAAGGGCCCTAAGTCTGCCTGCCTTGACATTGTTGTGTGACCCGGAGAAAGTATAAGTGCTAGTGTGGTGTACCAATAGGATTGTGGCCTGCCGTCACTAACTCAAACCCCACTTACTGTCATGAGGATTACTGAATAACATTTGGCTTTTTTTTTAAGCAGCAACATGTCATTCAAACATGGAAGCGAGAGTCATTGAGGGTTTGCGTTTCTAGGTGATGTGAGATTATGGACTTCATCAGATGAGGCCAATAGCAGGGGAAAAAACTGTGCCATTTAGGATGTGACAATAGCACCAAAGGCAAAATTATCAGACATTCTCGTCACTTACCCATTCCTGCTGTGTCGCACTAGCGCAAATGAGGCATTGCTTTTACTGATGGGCTAAACCCCAGTTCAATGCAGCAGGAATGGGTAAGCAACATTGTCATCTAATAATTTCAGCCATTTCTGCTATCGTCCCATCCTAATGCCACTATTTTTGCCACGACTGATAAAGTCCCAAATTACAGGTGGCTTCTGGGCCAAGCAAGAGGAGTACCTCCTCACACCAAAAAACATGGTTCCCAACCCCTTCCCTCCATGCTCGGCCCATGAACTGCCATTGGAGTAAATGATATATCAGACCAAAGACTGAGGAAGAATGATTTTCTTGAGATCTGCTGAGTAGTTGTATAGTTTAGGCAGATTTTGAACTCATCTCTTTCCCAGATCCAAGGCCATTATTTATTTATTTATTTATTTTGCTTGGTTTTTTTCTGGGCTGTGAGGCCATGTTCTGGAATAGAAATATTTATTTATTTATTTATTTCCTGTCTTTCTCCCTGTGGCAGGACCCAAGGCAGCTCAGAACATTTAAAAACAACAATCGCTGAAAACATAGTACAATAAATAAGAATTAAAAAGAGATTAAACCACTTACATAATTAAAATTTCACATAAATGGTAAAACATTTTAAAAACTCCATGAAAATTAAAATGGATCTTAAAAACAGGAGCACTGGCAGTCCAACCTTCATTTCTCAGCAAAGGCCTGATGGCATAAAAATGTTTTAGCATTTGTTAGGTACTCCTTCCTTTCTCTCTTGCAGACAGTAATTTTGTACTGGGCAATGCCCAAGTGCGGGGAGCCTTTCCGGTGGTTTACTGTTCCGATGGCTTCTGTGAACTGACTGGCTTCTCTCGGGCAGAGGTCATGCAGCGTTGCTGTGCCTGCAGTTTCCTGTATGGGCCCGACACCAGCGAACTCGTCCGTACTCAGATCCGCAAAGCCCTCGATGAGCACAAGGAGTTTAAAGCCGAGCTCATTCTCTACAGGAAAAGTGGTGAGTTTTCTTTCCCACAAAATGGATGGCACTGGCAAGATTGCCATGATTCTCTGGGGAGACTGAAGAAGTCTCATATGATGGTTCAGAGCTTAGGAAAGTAACTTCTTTTTTTGGGGGGGGGTAACTCCCACACTCAGAATCACTCAACCAGGAAGTGTTTGGGGGAATTGTAGTCTGAGAAAAGCATTTTTTTTCAAGCTCTCGATGAGCTAGAAGGCCCAAGTCCCACTACGCTTCCTCAAAGTGGTGAGGTTGTTGGACCAAAGCCTGGCTGGACAGTGTGGTGGAAATCAGAAATCATGCTGTTAGCAGTGGGGAGAGAACTGAGATATCAGCCCCATCTGCTTGACCCGCCTTGGCCTTAGCCAACAGGATGGGATGGGATGGGGCTATGTACCCTCCACAGCTATACAACAGAAGAATTACCTCTTCATCTGAGTGTCACCAGGTAAAATAAGGGACAGCACAACCTACCTTTAATTAGCTGCATGACAAGTAGCACCTGCTGTAATTCCCTCTTCTACACAACCATTAAAGGTACAGGAGCCCTGTTCTGTTTTTTGCCTGACAGCCCTACTTCATCTACACCCTGTTCTACACAAGTGAAAGGGGAGGAGTCCTGTCTGCTCACTGCCCAGAGGGATCCATCTGGGCTGGCAAGGGAAGCTGTTTTAGGAACATAGGAAAGCTGTCTTATATTAGGTTGGACTAATGGCCCAGCTAGTGCAGAGCTTGGAAAAGTTACTTTTCAGAGCTCTGGGTTACGCCTGATCTCTTTCCTGGGCCAGGGATTGAACTTGGATCCCTCTGCATGCAAAGCAGGTGCCACTCTACCGTAGCCATGGCTTCTTCCCAACAGAAGACTGTTTTGTATGCTGGCCTATTTCTGGGATTGGGGCAGTGATGCAGAGGTGGCTCTCTTGGGTTTTAACCAATTTCCCAGAAGTGGCTGTGTAGGGGATGGTGGAAGGGGTGAGCATGTACAACCAAGCCCTGGAGAAGCTCTCTCACCCAAAGTTGGAGGCATAGTGGAACAGGGGTAAGTTTCAATATTTTTCTTCTGAAGGCAGTGTCTTTTACATGCAGCCCTTTATGAAGGATTGTTCTTGGGGCTCTTTTCTCTCCTTCCATTTCTTCACTGGTGATGTAGCAGAGAAGGAAATCAAAGAGTGTGTAGCGGAGAGAACCAGGCCTCCTTGCCACCCTATACACACACTGGAAGTCATAATTAATCTCACATATTTCCTTGTTTGTTTGTTTTTAGGTGCCCCCTTCTGGTGCCTGCTGGATGTGGTGCCTATCAAGAATGAAAAGGGAGATGTAGCCCTT
The DNA here is from genome assembly GCA_030847615.1 of Gambelia wislizenii. Classification (NCBI taxonomy): domain Eukaryota; kingdom Metazoa; phylum Chordata; class Lepidosauria; order Squamata; family Crotaphytidae; genus Gambelia; species Gambelia wislizenii. The sequence continues at coordinate 221,076,647 of JAUMIR010000002.1, forward strand.
TTTCTGGTCTCTCACAAGGATATCACTGAGACCAAGAGCAGAGCATCTACAGAAAACTGGAAGGAAGGAGGTGAGGTTAGAGGAGGGCTAAGAGAGGGCAGAATTGTACTGTGGGCTCAGAGGCTTATTACACAAGGCAGTAAAGTGGAAGTGCACTGGATCGTTTCACTTTCTGTTCTGCCTTACCGCATGATGTCGAAGTTCTTCAGTTGTGGTCCCATAGGAGACGGTTGTAAAGGCAAGTCTTTTTCCAAACTGATTTTTCCATTTAGAAAAAATACTCACTTTTACAACCGTCTCCCACAGGACCAGAACTGAAGAACTACAATGTCATGAGGTAAGGCAGAATGGAAGGCGAAATTATCTGGCTGCACTTTCTCTACTTCCTCATGGGATAGTGGATCCAAGAGGCCTCAGAGAAATTAAGAAACTGTGTATGATAGGTGAGGAAAGCTCCTCCTCTGGTTGCTGGGCTTACCATGAGATAGTAATGGGCCAGTATTTTCCCCTGCTGAGTCCCTAAAATATACTACCATTTTTATCCACATATCTCAAAGTGAGAGGCATGCATTCCTCAAACAGATGCTAAGGAAGGTGTGAATGAGGACAGGCAAAGCAGAAGGGAGAGAGAATGCTTCAGATGCTTATTAAGTTCAACCAGGAAGATGCCACAGTAATGGAGCTAGCGGCTTACTTTTCCTTGGCAGGACTCTTCTGCTTTGAACAGCTGTACATGAGGCAGGTGAAATTTCCTCCATCATCACCACCTTTCCAGGTGTGGGGGAAATGACACATTTTTAATTTCTGCAAGTCACAGATTGATGACAGGCATAGGAATCTTGCCAGAAACAAAAGTGGCAAGGCTCTTGTTAGGCTTATCACAACATCACGTGTCAACCTCCATGCCAAATTTACTTGGGGAAAATGGACTTGCATTAAGTAGCTGTTTGCCCAGCTGTTGTGGATTTCTTAAATCTCTTGAAAATATGTAAATGATTTGAACATTTTCAATGTCCCCATCTCTTCTTATCATTTTAATTTCTTAAATGCAGTTTACTTTTAATCAGAGCTAGGAAGTGTGAGTTTATTGGACTACAACTCCCAGAATCCCCCAGCCAGCATAATCCCTGCTGCATCCTCCGCATCCAAATTCTCTGTTCAGAGAAGCCAAGCTGTGCATTCTGAATAAGTTATAAATGGTTGTATATTTTCGCATATCTTTTATTCCTTTTGCTGTATGCAAGGAAGGAGAAGGAAAAACACAGAAACCTGGACTCTGCCCCTGGACCAACAGAAGCCCAGCTTGGGGCTTGCTTTGCCCTCAGTTTCACACATTTCTTCTCAAAACCAAACCAGACATGTAATGTCTGGTGTATACCTTTATGGGGGTACAGCAGCACTTGGGATGGGAACAGAATTCATTTGGTTTACATTTTAATATGACTTAATTTTTACTCTTTGATCCAATACACACAATGAAGCACAGTTCGTTTTTAATATTTATGCTCTCCTGATTTTTCAGTACAGTTCTCCAATTTAAAAAAAAGCACACAACAACATTTATATTAGGGGAAATTGCATGTAAGTAACTCAGTATAAGGGGAATTGCTTGCAAAAATGCGTATATTAGGGTGAAGTGTGTGAAAATACATATATTAGAAGAAATGTGCATGAAAATGTGTGCAAATTTTCATGCAAATTTGTTTAAAAGCCACAAACTGATGGAGAAACAGAGCAAACCAAATTTAATGAGACAATTTGAAATCCAAAATTGACAGGCATGTTTGCCCATTTCTTATGTTGGCTCTGCACTCCTTCCCCTGGCCTTTTAACTTTCCCATTCATGCTTGTCTGCAAAGTGAATGTTTCCTACTTTTGGACTTCTGTGCTCATGGAGACTGCAATAAAGTTTGTCCCATGCTGCCCATTCCTGCCTCTTATGTCTTATTTCAGGAAGGCACTTGGATAATGACTTTGGAAGCCATTATGCCTCTTTGAGTCTATCCCTCCATCCATCCCCTTATTTATATTCTTCTTGCCTTTCTTCCAGACTGAGACTCAAGGTGGCTTACAAAAAGGCCAAAAATTACAATAAAAACACCTAGTTAAAAACATAAAAAGTTAAGATTAAAACAATTAATTAACATTAATTAAATAAAATTTAAATAAATTAAAAATTACATAAAAACAGAATTAAACCATTTAAAATCTTTCCCTGCTCTACCTGGATTGAAGTTGGGATCTTCTGAGTGCTAGGTATGGGCTCTGCTACTGAGCTACACTCCAAACTCAACTTTTGCATCTAGGCCGCATTAACTTTGATGGTGCATATTTCCTTTACTCCCTCAGTTGTCCCCTTGGACACAATATTTATGGCTGGAGGTGTTTTCTTCTTCCTTCCACATGTGGTGATGTGTATGTAAAATGCTGTGTTTATATTATATTCTCTTGAGTAGTGATGCCACCCTAAGGATGGAAAAGCAGCCAATTAGTTCTGCTAGTCAGCAGAGCAGTTCAGCTAGATGAAAAACACTGACTCCCTTTGCAGTTTACAGGATGAATAGTGTTGCCTGTACACTGTCATAGCTAATGGGCAAAGAGGAGTTTTCTTGTGCCACCATAGAAGGAAGGTATAGCCAGGAAGACATAGCAAGGTACACCAATGCATAGCGTTTGGCAGCAGAAAGGAACTTTGCATGCCATCAAAAATGTGAACAAGCTGAGCGACTCTTCCCCAGAATTGTTTCAGTGATTGTAAGACTACTGACATATCTAAAGAATCTTTGCAAAACAGGGAAAGAAACCTCCAATAATTACTCTTAAATAGTCCGTGACTCTCATAAATTGATATGCAGTCATAAAATGTATAAAGACCAGTTTCAAATGCTTCAGTTGTGGGGACTAAACCCCAAACCCTTGTCACCCAGATTTAAGCATTAGCAGAAGCAAAAATCCACTCCAGGTAAAGACTGAGAGTTAGCCTTAAAAAACAGGGCTCAAGCTCTTTTCTACTGTCCCTCTAACAAACCTGAGTGTTGTCACTTCCATAAGAATGCAGATGAACATATCTTGTGCTAACTTGCCCAACTTCTGCCCTTTTTAGGAGGACGGCGACGCTATAGCCGCGCTGGGGCCAAAGGTTTCAATGCCAACCGTCGTCGAAGTAGGGCTGTGCTCTATCACCTGTCAGGGCACCTCCAGAAGCAGGGCAAAGGGAAACGCAAGCTCCACAAGGTATGTGGTGCAGGCATGCTCTAGAGATGGGAGAATGGGGATGAAACTCCCAGAGGTATAGTTGGCACTAGAATCTTAGACTGTATCTGTACGTTGTGTTGGTTGGCAAATATTTGCAAAATAAATAATAAAAATGATATACTTGTCACCCAGTTTTCAAGTTGATGAATATAACAATGCAGGGTGAGTTTCCCTTATCTGGAATTCCAAAATCCAAAATACTCCAAAATCCAAAATTGTCCACATGGGTGGCTGAGATAGTGATGTGTTTGCTTTCTAGTGGTGCACTGTATATAAACTTTTTTCATGCACAAAATTATTTAAAATATTGCATATAAAATTACCTGCAGGCTATGTGTATATAAGGTGTATGCGAAACATAAATGAATTTCATGTTTAGACTTGGGTCCCATCTCCACAATATCTCATTATGCATATGCAAGTATTCCAAAATTGGGAAAAAAAACCTGAAATACGGAACACTTCTGGTCCCAAGCATTTTGGATAAGGGATACTCAACCTGTAGTATAATATTAGATGGTGGTGGTGATGGTAATGATAGCAACAACAGTAACAATAATGGTAAATGGTAACCCTATGCCTAAATAACCTAAAGGCACCAGATCCTGCCTGATCTTGGAAGCTAAGGAGGGTCAGCCTAGGTCAGCACTTGGATGGAAGAGCACCAGTGAATCCCCGGTGCTGTAGGCTATATTTCAGAGGAAGGAACTGGCAAAACCACCTCTGAGTATTCCTTGCTTAAGAAAATCCTGTGAAATTCATGGAGTCACTGTAAGTTGACAGGCGACAGCAAATACACACACATGGTAACCCAACATCCTAGATTGTGAAATGCAGACACCTGAAACTTGGAGTGGAAATTAAGGGGATCCTAGGGGTGTGCCCCTAATATTTATTTTGTTTTTAAAATAAGCAGTTATGTCTTTGGTCACTAAGTGGCAAATTTCCCTAATCTTCTGTAATCAGCAGAAAAGAAGCTTCAGTCAGATCTGGGATATTCATTTCTCTGGAGGGTGTCTAGGAAGCTCCTAGTTTTGTTTCCCTCTGCAAAAATATCTGAATTTTTAAGAGTGTAAAGCAGGAGAAGACAGAGAGAATAGACCCAGCTGACTGGTAAGGGAATTGGGCAGAGGAGAATGAACAGAGGGAAATGAGGACTAGTGGAGTAGAGGAGGGAGAGGAAAAAAAGAAAGGGAAAGAGAGTGCACTCAGTTTGGTGGAGTGGACTCTAACCATTGTAAAGCTGGGTATTTTTGCTATAACAAAATGAAATCAAACAACAAATAAAATCTGTAATTATACCAGTCTGACCACATAATAAAAACCAATAGCATAAACATAGCACCACACCAGGCTGAGGGTGGCGGGGACAAGGCTATAGGGAATCAGTCCCAAAATGTGATAGGACAAAAATGCCTCCTCTTATGAGCAGACTGATATCTGTGTGAGAACTGAGCTAAACAATTGGATAAAGGGTGTTGCAGAGTGTTTAGGTCACCACTGTAAATGCCCTGCATGTGCGGACACTACTCTAGTGTTTAAATAGAGGTTGGCATCCTCTTCAGTCATTACACTGTTGTAAGACTGCCTTATGACACCACATTTCAATTGTATAGGTTATTGCATATGCAAGAACCAAAAATCCCCAGCCCCAAACCTACTTTTTAAGCCACCTAGTCCCGCCAACACAGCCATTCCCAAGTTACCAGAGAATGGGGAAGGATGAGCCATGACCCATCCAGCCTTCTTTCTGTAGCTTGACATACCGCGACAGGCAGTACCAAGGTCTGAACATGTGATGGCTCACTCCCTGCTCTCTGGCAACTTGGACATGGCTGTGTTGGAGGGACCGAGTAGCTTAAAAGGTAGATTTTTTTAAGGATAACATCACCATAGATTTCATCTCCCAAAGATCTGAATCATCATAAGCAACCAAACAGGGCACATTTACAACAGGCTAGTGTGGTGTTCACAAGGGCATAAATTGTTCTGGCCTGATCTCTTTCACTACAAGATGCAACTGGCTTAACAGGTAACACCAGTAAAAGATAGGTGTGAAGTCATTATGACCCTCTGTTAATCTACAGGCAAACAGAGCCCAGAATCTTTCTCAAGTTATTTGTCCCTGGCAGGTTACCGGTGGTGAAAGACTTCTGGGAGGCTAACTGCCAATCCTGCTGCCAACCTAAAATGCTAGCTATAGCACTGTGGCATTCAATGCTTGGCAAAGGAAAACCAGCAGCTGTCCAGCACTGGAGCCCAGGGAGGGCTCCCTTAAGTGGTTAAAGCTATTCTTATTTAACAGTCCTTTAAAAGCAGGTTAAAATTGTGAATGCATTATTTTGCCCAGATCCAGAGAAGGAGGAGATCAGTCATGGAAGCCAAGCCTTTGTACACAGGTCTTCTTGGTGAGACTGGGAAGTTCAGGCATCTCAAAATGTGAATGCCACCCATCTGTGTTCCATTCCTTTCAATGGAGAACACTTTGTATTCAGGTGCACATCTGGATAGTTATGTACCTGGTACACGTAGTCATGTGCAACAGAGCCCTGAAGTTTTTGACAAGTTGATCCACATGCACCCTCACCAGTTTTTGTTTCCCGCTAGACTGCGGCTGAGGAAAGTATATTCTAGAGAAAGGAGGGGGTGGATGGGGTAGAGGAGAAAGGGATCGGAGGAGGCTTTGGGAAGCAGATGGTGCTATTGATAAACAGAGGCTTTCTGAGGTGGGTGGAAAGACATCTGCTTTCATTCTCTGCCCTCCCCCCACCCTTTGGTCCCAAGTAGGAGTCTCTCACATTAAGGGCAAGTAAGAGGGAATTGCTGTTTTGTGTGGTTAATAAGCCTCCTTGGAATATCTGATTAGCCACCATCAGTGGACAAGATGGATAGTTTTCAGTTCATCCATTTTTAATTTTATACAGCAATGTATGTAGAGATTACAAGTGATAAAGATACTGGTTTGCCTAGTCATTCCAGGCTTCGTAATTAATTTTTTTCCTCATTTAGCATACAGCCTGGCTCACCAGCTTGAGCTATCTGTGGCCTGAAAGACCCCTTGTTGTGATACAACATTTTACTGTCTGCTTGTGGCACACTGTGGTCAGGGTTGTTTGTATGGATCTGTGGGTGAACAAAATGGGATAGCTTGCTTTGTAGGGGAAGTGATTCCCAGTGGCCTTCCAGCCCCACAATTCAAAGTGGTACCCCTTGTTGTCCTCTTCCCCCCTCCCATCCACCAAACAGGGTGTCTTCGGCGAGAAGCCTGCCCTACCTGAATACAAAGTGGCTGCAGCACGCAAATCACCATTCATCCTCTTGCACTATGGGACCTTCAAGGCTGGCTGGGATGGGCTGATCCTCTTGGCCACGCTCTATGTGGCTGTTACAGTGCCCTACAATGTCTGCTTCAGCAGCACCAAGGAGGAAAGGCTTCCAGAGGCTGTTCGTGCACCTCCCAGCATTTGTGATCTTTCTGTTGAGATCCTTTTTATCCTGGGTAAGCAAACCAATGATGGAAAATGGCAGCCAGAGGCAGGAGGGGTGAGGATATATTAGTGGCGTAGTGAACATTCTTCGTATGTGGAAGATCCCAGTTTCTATCCTTGTCTTCTCCCAATTATTTATTTTTTTTAAAAAAAGACCAGGGAGCAACTGATGAGAAAGACCCTTCTCTGCCCTAGAGGCTTAGTGCAATCTGAAGTTGGCTATTGTTGGCAAATTCTGTTATGCCACCTAAAGTTTTCTCCAGATGTAACATTACAAAGGCTTCTTGAGAGACTCACTGTTTTATGCCTTAAAGGAGGGCTTGCTGCCTTGCAGAGGACAGGGATGGCCTCAGTCTCAAAGGGAGTGACTTATGGAGATGGAAATTTAATTTCCTGGATTTTCCTACCTTTGTCTTCATTCCCCGCATGGCCAAGAAGCGGTGGGGCTTCTGCTTGTATCAACCCTCCCTCAAGACCACCTGAACACCAACCTAAGCGAACATCTTGATGCAAAACCATGACTCCAACACTCACATTTCTTCTATGTGATTTTTTAACAACTTAGCCTGGTGAAGAAGCATGTGAACTTTGGAAGCTAGTGTGTTGTATTTTGCTCCTTTTGGTTCACCTAATAAAGGTATCACCATGATGCATATTTTGAATTTTGTTGTATTTTGCTGTATGGCCAACATGGCTACTCCTGAATATAACTGCCAGTCAGAGTAGACAAAAACAGATTAGATGGCAAAATCATTAGCCTTGGAATAAAGCAGATTTCTCAATTTGTAACTTGCTTCTGGAGTTCATGAACAAATGGTTCCTTTGTGGGAAACAATGAGTTTGGTAAGCAGGAATTAGTTTATCTCAGTCACATTTTACTCCTCCATTGGCAAATAGGGAGCATGCTGTAGCCTTTAATGAGTTACTTGCCTTTGGCAGACACTGTTGAAGGTTTGGGCTGTTCTCTCTCTCTCAAAATCTATTAGCCTGCAAAGTAAGAGGCAGCCAGCAAGTGTGCTCCTGCCCATAGCTGAATGCAAGCATGGTCACTGGGGGCCTGTCTATACTGCAGAAATACAGCAATTTGACACCACTTCATCAACCATAGTTCTATCCTATGGAATCCTGGTATTTATAGTTTTCTGTGGTATTTAGCCTTTTCTATCAGAGAACTCTAGTGCCTCCACCAGGATTCCGTAGGATAGAACTGTGGTAGATAAAGTGGTGTCAAACTGCTGTATTTCTGCAGTGTAGACAGGCCCTGGGCCTTGCTCAACTAATCTGGGGCAGACCATGTTGCTCCTGCGATGCGGTCAGCACAGCTGGCTTAAAATGTCCCATATCTTACTCCTTCCTGACTCATACCTCTTGCCCCTCAGGTACATCTCTAGGAAATGATGTCCCCTGTGGGGAAGAGACACTTCTCTCATTATCTATGGTGCATCTCAGTCCGTAGCCCTCCCCAGAACCCCACCCCACTCTGATATATGCTGTCCTTCCAGCGCTAGTGTTTAGCCTTCACACTTTCCCTTTTTGTCTTTAGGAGCTCCAGACCCACAATTGCAGTGGGTTGTCTTGATGGTTGTTTTTCTCACCTTTCTTTCCAGACATCGTGCTGAATTTCCGCACCACTTTTGTCAGCAAGTCAGGGCAGGTGGTATTTGACCCTCACGCCATTTTCCTGCACTATCTGACCCGTTGGTTCGTGCTGGATCTCTTGGCGGCCCTACCCTTTGACCTCCTCTATGCCTTCCAGGTCAATGTGGTGAGTGGGGTATAGGGGAGCTTAATCATAGCATGTGCCAGAGGTCGAGGCATCTGAATGTGCCTATAAAATCATTTGCTGGCAGCTCAGTTACCATTTAAAACAGGCAAGAGTTGAACAATCTTTGCAAGGCAAAAACCTCCACTGAACTCAGTCATTTGGGGTTCTCTTTTATGTTGCTTCCTGAGCATAGTTTCTTTTAAATATTTCTTCTCTTTTTAAAAAGGAGGGTGAGATGTCATTGTGCCACAAAATTGTGCCTTATGAACTGGAACCCTCTTCCCTAAATCTCTGGGAAGGGAAATGTGTTTTGCATATGCTGAAAGGGGCTCTCTGCTCCAGAAAAATAGCCCAACTAATACATCAGAGAGTTATTGTAAATTTTTATGGTTTGACACCAGTTACCTGAAATAAACTTGAGGATCCAGTGAGGGGTAACAACTGTCTCTCTGTGGACAGAGAAGGTCTGTAACATCTCTGTGAATCCTGAATTTAGAAAGTAGCACTGAAATTGGTTTGGAGAAAACTGTATGGGGTTTCCAATGTTGGAAACAAACTGTTGGATCAGTAAATTCAGCTCATTGGGTCTAAGAACTCACTTCAACACATGCATATTTATTTTGGGGGACATTGTGGAAGGAGGAATCCTGTCTCTCCTGCAGCGCACCTTACCAGGGATGCACAATAAATGCTGGGGAGAGTTGTGAGTCCAACTCCATCCATTTGGCCACTGATTGGCTGTGGAGGTGCCGCAGGCATTTTCTGGCTGCCATCACACAGCCAGGGAAGAAGCTGCAGCCTTACATTAGCGGGGGTGGGGCTACTCCTTCTTCCCCAGGTCCACGAGGGCAGCCAAAATGCCCCTGCATGCATCCCCACAGCCAATCAATGGCTGAAGGGATGGTGCGCACCCCACAAGCCCCTTCTCCAAGCTCCTGTTGTGCACCTGGGGATGAACTGGGAAAGAAGGTGCATCCTCTGTCCTGGGATGATGATGTAAGCATACTATCGGAGATTAGTGCTCTGCCAGCGTGCTTTACTGGATCTCAGTCCTTAATGCCATGATTATAAGCCATCATGCAGGCCTCTCTAGGCCAAAGGTTGGGTTATACATTGAAAAGACAGACTGAATACCCAACATGTTTTCTAGGACATGTTTGGGTTCTGGCATTGAAGAAGGATTCTTTGGCAAGACGGAGGTCAATGCTAAATATATGGGTATGTTTAGGGAACAGCTGGAAGCTCCTAGAGAGGGTGCCTGAGGCCTTTGGATGTTGCAGAGCTACTGCAGGAGGGAGAGTGGGAGTAGGGAGAGGGTCCAGAGATAGAAAAGGTGACTCCACTGCAGGAAGCCACCTTTAGGTGGGTGGCGGAAAGTGATGCCATTTGTTGCTGGTATGGGGTGCAAAAAAGCCTGGTGAGGATGTGGTGAGAGACTCTGCATCTTTTGGGCCCAAAGCATTCCCATTTCCCTAATATGCCCCCCCCAAAGGAGAAAAACTATACCTCTGTTGCAATAGGGATATTTTTATTTCATCTCCTTTGATCCTTCCCATCCCCCTTGGAACTAGTATTAGCTCCAGAAGGAAAGTTTCCTTCTCCACCAGTGGAACTCTCTGCTCTTGACTCAGGTAGAGCTGCTGTTTCCCATGCAGTGCCTCTCCTAGCTAGTGGCTGGCCTGTAACCAGACACGTTATAATGGAAGGGCTTTAAGGAGACAGAGAGCAATCAGCTAGGGGCTGGTGATCAGCGGATCAGAGTGAAACTGCAAAAAAAGAACTGAGGTATCAGTCTGATATAATTTAATGTAATTGAATTCATTAATTTGGTAAAAATCTTGATCAGACCTAGTGTATACCGTTTCCTCTTTCCCCCCCCACTCACTGTAGTCTTTTAACATTTTGTACACACACACACACACACACACCTAATGGAGAAGCTTTCCCTCCTCCAATAGTCCTAGTTAGTGGCGCGCTAACCACTTCTCCACCAACTTTACACAAGATTTTCATCTGCTAGGGCACAATACCTGTTCCCTTGTTTCCCATTCGTTTTGCGCTTCCCCTGTGTGCCAGCAGGGGGCAGTGTGGATTGAGCCAAACTTTCCTCCTGTTTTCTTTCCCTCTCAGTACTTTGGAGCTCACTTACTCAAGACTGTGAGGCTCTTGAGGTTACTGCGGCTGCTGCCCAACCTGGATCAGTACTCCCAGTACAGTGCTGTTGTGCTCACCCTGCTCATGACTGTCTTTGCACTCCTGGCTCACTGGGTCGCCTGCGTCTGGTATTTCATCGGGCAGCGTGAAGTCGAGAGCAACCCCTCCCAGCTTCCAGGAATAGGTGTGTGTGGTGGGGCATCATATTATATTACACATACAAAGGAAAGCAAGTTATGTGTGACTCAACAGAGCATGGATGCAGAAGGATAGTGTGTGTGTGTACCATATGAAAGGAAGTGTAGGTGCATATTGTGCCACAACAGCCATTTGAACAGAGAAATAATCCACACGCACTTGCTTGAGGACAATACATTAGTTTATAATTACAGCTATCTGGCAGATGATGGGGACTGCTTAGTGACAATTTAAACGGCAACTCCTGCAGTTTCCTTCAGGCAGAGTTGTCAAATATTTAGAGATTTAGATCCTGAGAACCTGAGGGTTGGAGAGCCTTGGTGAATCAAGGGTGACATCTGTTTCAGTTTGAGGAACTTTTTAGCATCATCACAACTGTTTTATCACATGAAAATATAACTGTTAGAATCTAGATCACCTACTTTGTTAAGGAGAAGTTCCATCAGCCAGCAGCCCCCCAGCCCATCTTAAGAGCCAACTGCTAGATTTAGCAAAGATGTCCATTCAACTTTTGATTGAGGAAACAACGACTTGTGATGGTCACAGGCTTGCTCACTGGTAGGGAGTGGATGGAAATATTATTCTCCTTGCACCCTGATCACCACCTGAATGGACCTTCCTCACCCTACCTGGCAGTCGGCTTTTCAGATGGACTGGGGGCTTCTGGCTGATAAGGTCATCTGTGACTATGTAGGATAAGTGAATACAGAGTAGTTACGGATCTGTAACTCTAGGTTGCAAATCTGTAATCACAGAACTCAATACTACCTGAAAACAATTGTTCATTATTGTAATTACTTGAATTAAGTTGAATGGATTCCAAGCCCCTTGTATTTTGGGATTAAGGATTTCTTTCCTATGTGCTTTCAAAACCTATTTGTTTTTGCCCAGAGCTTGGAAAAATGTATCCTGGGAAGCCTGTTCTTAGAACTGAGGGCCCTTCTTGAACAGTTACTTTTTTGGACTGCAACTCCCAATACCCATGCTGGCTAAGGATTCTGGGAGTTGTAGCCCAAGAAGGTAGTTTGCCAGTGCTGCACAAAGGAGGGTGATTGGGTGGGTGACAGGAGGGGGCTGGCATTCATGGGAAAGGGACTTTGGCGCTGGACATTCCTATAACTTGGCTTCCCTCTTCCCACAACTTTGCTGCCCTCCTCTTCCTCTCAGGTTGGCTGCAGGAGCTGGCTCGACGCCTGTCGACTCCCTACTACCTGGCACAGAGAAACAGCAGTGAAGAAGACAGTTCTGCCAATGAGACAAGTCCCCCCCTGAACGGCAGCATGTGGGAGCTGCTGGGGGGCCCCTCCTTGCGTAGCTCTTACATCACCTCCCTCTACTTTGCCCTCAGCAGCCTGACTAGCGTGGGCTTTGGCAATGTGTCGGCCAACACTGACTCAGAGAAGATTTTCTCCATATGCACCATGCTGGTGGGGGGTGAGTGGGGCCCCAAGCCAGGAGGTGGGGTGGTGGTCATAGCGGCAGTAGCAGCAGCAGCAGCGGCAGCAATCTGTGGGCTAGAAATGCCCAAGCCTCAGTGTGAATGTCATCACCTGCCTCATGCCTCCTGCTCCCGTTTCCCTCATTCTCAGCTTCTATCATGGGTTCCTGGGCCATCTGGTTATCATGACAACAGTCCAGGCACCTTCTATTATTATGCTCTTTATTTTGGTACCATACCCAAATCCAGCCAGGTGGTTCTTACATTCTTAGGTTCTTTCCTCATAGCAAAAAAGAAGAAGAAGCAGATGGCTTTTTTCATCCCAGTTCTTTAGATGGTGGATTAAATGATGGGCAGGGACTGAAAACTGCCTGTTTATATTTAAACTTAAATGTAACCATTAGGTTAGAAAAGGTGAAAGGAAATGAGGGAGAGAGGGAAGGTGGAAAAGGCAGGTACAGTCATGTCATTAATGTTCTCTGTAACCAATAGTCAGGAGCAGGAGCAGCCTAAGACATTTTGCCAACAATAAGATGGTGCCCCTTCTGAGCAGAATGGTAATTGTATCTTATGGGGCGGCATCCTCTGCTACACCTGAGACTGCCAGTTGTAGGCAAATAGGAAGGAACTGCCCAGAGGCTGGTAATGCAGCCTCTCATCCTTGTCTGCCTGAGGCAGAGGCTCACTCTGCTGAATGGTAGAGCCAGCTTTATTCAGCAGCAAATGTGTTGCAAGTGGCCTAAGACCCAAGGTTTGCAGCAATCTTAGAAACAGGAAGGCCCATGAACTGAGCTAAGGCCTGCATTCCTGTCTACCTGTCCTATAAAATGAAAGCGACCTGTTTCAGTTCTGGATGATGGACTTCTGTACCCAGCTCCAGGTTCTGTGCTTCTTTAGGTGAACGAAATGCCTATGAGATGGTGGCATTCTAAATGACTGTACTGGTTTAGATTGCAGGTAGAACAGAATCCCATTTTTAATGCTCCCTTCTAGGGAATGGGCAGCCAGGGAAAAAGAAGAGCCCTTGTGAAGGGCAACAGCTGTCCCTTTCCCCCAGCTGCTCAACCACAGCTGGACAGTATGCAGTTGCCTCCCTGCCCATTAGCCTCAAATTGGCTGTAGGGATATGTCCCAGTGCTTTCAAGCTGTGGTTGTGCTAAGGAGTGGGAGTCATTGCACAAGGTTAGTGGATGCCTCCTTCCACGATGTCCATCAAAGTTCATACAGGTAACTGAGGATTACACCCTTTAATGTCACCAGTAAGATCCTGGCCACAGCCTATAGTAGTTCAGTCCAATCTGCCACCCTTTCTCCACTTAATTCTGCTACACATGTCAGAGAGTTTTCCCCGTGGGCAAAGAAGACCCAGCATTTGAGCCACAAGGCCTAGCTGTTTCTTTTAGATTGCATATACAGTGTAGTTTATCACAGCTTATAAATTTCGCCCTCTCTTACTACTAGGGTGGGGGGAGAGACAGTTGCATAGTAATTTCTCACGCAGTTGGTGGTGAGGACATTATTTGCCACATTTGCCAGACTGGTCCTGTTTCTCTTTCTCTCCTTCCTTCTTTCCCCCACTCCAACAGCCTTGATGCATGCGGTTGTCTTTGGCAATGTGACTGCCATCATCCAGCGCATGTATGCTCGCCGCTTCCTCTACCACAGCCGCACGCGTGATCTGCGTGACTACATCCGCATTCACCGCATCCCTCCACCCCTGAAGCAGCGCATGCTTGAGTACTTCCAGGCCACCTGGAGTGCCAGCAATGGCATTGATACTCGTGAGGTGAGCCTGAATCCTGCAGATGAAGTCCTACATGATTAGAGGGAATGGGGTACAATAAATGAAACTGGAGGTAAAGATAAAGATGCTGATGCCTTCACGCACCACGTTTGCTTGTGAGATCTTTATTAATACAGGGTGAAGGCAGAGCTGTGTGTACGTAATGCTAAAAAAGGAAGCAAGGGAAAAAAGCCAAAACGTTGTACCATGGAAAATGGTATAAATTGTTCAGTTTAAGCAAGACTGCCTCTCTGTTTGTGTTGCATACTTTTATTCTACTTTGCCTGGCCCTTAATAGGAGCAACAAATAAACAAATAATAGATTTCCCTCACAAATGGAAGTTTTATTCCACCTCCCTTCAGGGTTAAAACAGCATTCCATGATGCTTTCCCACATCTTTTCAGAACCTATTCTTGCAATCATAAGGGCTAGAAACTTGCTTTAAGATAAAGCATATGAATATTCTTATGAGGCTGAATTCAAGGTCCAGTGCAAAATTCTACATTTTCTGTGCACCTGGATACAAATGTTGGGAATTCTGAATTGGTGAGAGGTGGAATGAAAGAGTATTTTTTAAAAAAATCACATCTGTATTTTCCCCAAGGAGCTCAAACCAGTGTAGCTATCTCATTTTATCCTTGCAACAACCTTATGAGGTAATGGGGGATTGCAACTGGCTAATGGTTGGTTGAGTGAATGAAGATTTCAGTCCAAATTATACAGACCAGTTCCAATACTTTGTCCTCTATTCCACATTGAGTCTCCTGTGTTTGGGATGAAGATCTGGTCACTGGGACAATAATACGCAATCAAGCCTCTTCCCAAAAGATGCACTGCAGGTTGACATCACAAAGAACCAGGAAATAGAGCTGTGGAAAGAGAAGAGACCAACAACACCCAAAACTCTTATCACTCTTGTCATCCTTTTGGATGTGAGATCTACTTCTGGTCAGGGGTAGGCAATTTTTTTGTGTGGCCTTCCAGGTGTTGCTGGACTGCAGTTCCCATCATCCCTCACTGTTGGCTGTTCTGAGTACAGCTGATGAGAGTTACAGTCCAAGAACATCTGTTGAGCCACAAATTACCCACTCCTGCTTCAGTCTCAGTGGCAGCCATGTTCTGATGGTGGCTCCTTGGGCGTCCTTTTCAAATTTGTTCTCCAAACATTGCTCCTCCCTGTGCAGTGCTTTGGGGAAAGCAGAAATAGCACTGCTACTCCTGTAACAACTCTCTTCCCATCCTTTTCTTTCCTCTCCCACTCTTCCTTGCATTATCCAGCTGCTGCAGAGCCTCCCAGACGAACTGCGCGCCGACATTGCCTTGCACTTGCATAAGGACCTGCTGCAGCTTCCTCTCTTTGAGGGGGCAAGCCGGGGCTGCCGGCGCTCTCTTTCGCTCAGTGTCCGTACTTCCTTCTGCACACCTGGGGAATACCTGATCCGGCAGGGGGATGCACTCCAGGCCCTCTACCTTGTCTGCTCAGGCTCCATGGAGGTGCTGAAAGATGGCACCGTCCTTGCCATCCTAGGTACAATGCCTGCTTTTGTTCCTGTCCATACTTTCCCCATCCCAGATTTCACATGACAGTGCTGAGAAATTAGATGGCCATAAAAAGCTGAGCTCTTTGTGCATATGGATGTGTGTGTGTGAAAGAAATTGGATGGTTCCATGGCCCTGAAGGTCTTATGTCTGCAAAACTCCAGTGGGGAGGCTAGGCCAGAATATTTCCTCTTGACACATCAAAGAATCATTATATAGAGGACACATTTAAATGTGTACCCCACAATGGCATTCTCGACTACTTTATCTACAAGGGAAATCTAGCTCTTTCTTTTATTTCCCCTGCCCATCTCCCTGACATTAAAAAGGAATGCCTTGTACAGCTCTACCCAAACTCTTCCCCATTTGATTTTCCCTTTTCCAAATCCAGAGCTTGGAAAACATTAATGTTCTGGACTACATTTCCCAGAGTCCTTTAGCTCTGGCGGGGCTTCTTGGAGTTGTAGTCCAAAAAAGTAACTTCCCCATGCTCTGAGACACACATTCATCTGAGCTGGAACCCACCCATTGTTGCTGATTTTACTTTTTCCTTCTGCTAGGTAAGGGGGACCTGATTGGTTGCCACATCTCATCCAGGGAAGAGGTGGTTACAGCCAATGCAGATGTGCGAGGCCTGACCTACTGTGATCTGCAGTGCCTGGGCCTGCCTGGCCTCCTTGCCAGCCTCGAACTCTACCCAGAATTTGCCAGCAAATTCCGCAGGGAACTCCCCTGCGAGCTCAGCTACAACCTGGGTGGGGGCAGCAACATTCCAGTGAGTGGAAAATTGCTACACAGAAAACCACAGTAAAGGATGGGGTGGTAGTTGCCTTTGCCTGTGTCTGTCCTTCCTACCAACCTATCAATCAATCAGTCCAGAAAGAATAAATTTATCTCCTAAGAGTCTGCTAGATGCACAGAAACTTAGCTGAGTTACATCTGGTTTGGTCCCCCAGTGGCAGGGTTCAGCATCTAATCCAGCTGGTTACTAGTGGAAGATGAGTTGCCTCTTGTCCCAGCTCCTTGAGTTCCCCTGCAGCCATGCTTGTTACTCGGACGCTTGTGCCATGAATGGAGCCCTTGCTTGTTTCCCCCTCCCCACCCCCTTCTCCAGGAAAAAGGGGATTCAGCACAGTACTGATACCATGAGGGCCACAATAGGGTCTGAAGCCTACAAGCATCAATGCCCAGTAATGCTACAGTCACACCAGGGCCTACAGGGATCTGGGGGCAATGCTGATCAGTTTCAACTCACCAGTGGACCAGAGAGGGAGAACCAGATGGTGTCTGAATCTATGGTGAGCATGCAAAGCCTAGTCTGAAATTAATCTGCACAAAGTGGCCTTCCCAAACTTGATAAATACACCACCAGTCCTTGTTGGAAAACACTAACAACTGCAGCCTAATGCTGAGGACTGCAAATATCTTTGACAAGCATTGGTCTGAACAAGACTGGGGTCTCCAAACAGACTACAACCAAAAGATGAAAGGGTGGTATATTCAATACCTATGCATACTAAAAGCCATTTCATATGTTAAACCACTAGGAAATAAGAGGACATCCACACTTAGGTTATAATGAATCATCAGTTCCATGTTCTGTTACATGGAAATGTAGAGCAGCAATGACTGGTCATGATTTCCCAGTACATGTATTCCTCATATATTATCTGAGTGGGATAGAGGGAGGTTTCATGCTGATTTCTACATGGATGTATTTTACTATATGCTAATGTTAAGATGCAAAACCATTCTCAGCCTGTGGGAAATTAAGTGGATTCCAACCTCATTATTTTCAAAAAGCATGGATGAAGAGTTTAGAACTCCTGCCTATCCAGCTGGTGCAAGGGGGAATGACTCATTGGTATAGTGGATTGCTCCTCCTAATCTATCCAGAGAAAGAATCATTCTCTTACTAATAAAAACAAAAGGACAGAGCTAATACAATAGTTTACTTGGAGGTTTTGTGCAGGGGAGGCTTATTTTCAGTGTATTTGGGCACAGAAAGGGCAGACTCCTTCTTTTCCCCTGAACTGTCAGTAGGACATGGTGCAGGGAGGAGGGCAGGCTGTGATAAAAGATGCAAGGGGTGCTCTTGTGTGTCCTTCTTTTGCAGGCTGAGTCCCCATCACTAAGTGGCAGGGAAACCACCACTTTACTCTCCATGGTGGGGAAGGATGCTGACACTTCATTCCGTCAACGTCGCCGAACTCCCTGCTTGTTCCCAGAGGCAGTAGATGAGCACTCCAACCCCTCATACCCTTCTTCCTCTGGACCCCCCAGCCATCAGCTGTCACGTTCAGGCTTCCTGCGCCACCCACCCTCAGAAACATCCTCACGTCCCACAGCTTTGCGTCTGCACAGCACCCCCTGCAGTGGCCCCCCAGACCTCAGTCCCAGGTAAGGAGCAGGCAGATGGAAGACTGGAAGCAGCCTGCTGGAATGGGGGAAGCTTAGCCTCTTCTCTTTCCTTCCCTCACCCAGCTTGAGATTCTCCTTTGCATTTCTAAAGCACTGTCATCTACATTTTAAATCCAGTCAATCAATCTGTATATAGATATGCTGATAAACTTTGCCCTCTTTTTGAGTCCTGGAAGTAAGAGCGGGTGAGGGAGCGTGGGACAGATTTTTACCTGCTGTCATTATGAAACCTGCTATGGTTACCCCTGTGCCTGCTGACCCACTCCTTGACATAGCTGAGCCATGAGATACTTGGCCCTAACAAGCCTCACTGTTCTGTCAAAACTCCCACTTTTTTGCAGCCAGAGGTTGCTGTTCAGATAAACATGTGCGTGTAGGTTCATCTACTTACTGTAGTGGCAGCAGGCTTAAGGAGTGTCACAAATATCATTTTCTTGCTCCCTGCTTATTAGATGTTCTCCCCTCTCCCTGCTTCTCCCACTGCAGGGTTGTAGATGGCATCGAGGATGGGTCTGGATCTGATAAACCTGTTTTTAGTTTCCGCCTTGGCCCTTCAGGCCCAGACTACAGCAGCCCTTCACCTGGCACAGGTAAGCATTCTGTGTAGCACACAAGTCAAAGGATTATTACTATCGTTAAAATGATTTCCTCCCATTTCTTTGCCAAGCCAATTATTTCCTTTTTTACAGACAGTGGCCTGCTCACCATCCCCCCTGAGCTGTCCAGTGCTGACACTATTGAGAAACTGCGCCAGGCGGTAAGATTTGTGTCAAAGAATCAGTTGGCAGCAGTAAGTGGGCTCTGCCACCTCTAGCATGCAAGTGAAGAACAAGAGAATACACATGTAAATGCTCTCAGGCAAGGGGAAATCCTGTACATAGGAAGTGAACACGTCAGGAAGAAGGCTGGGCTAGACCTCCCCCCCACAGCTCATGGCAGACCACTATTAACACATTTACTGCCTAAATTGGTAAAGTTTTTACGAAAATCTCTCCAGGCCTTAATTCTGCTGAATGCACAAATTGCTAAACCATTTAATTGTTGACTTTTCATTCCAGGCAGCCAGCATGCCTCTCAACACCAATTGGCAGAGTGAAAATAGTGGGAGAGAGCTATTATCCCTGATGCTCTGCTTCCCAAGGATGCCTGTGGTTGGCCACTGTAGGGAAACAGGACTACACAAAGGCCTCTGGTCTGGTCCCAGCACGTTTCTTCTTTTCTATTCTGCCACACAATCAATGAATGTGGTTATTGAAGAGAGTTGTTTCTACACCACTGCAATCACACCATTGTTATAGTGCTATTATTCCACTTTAACTGCTCTGTTTGCCTCCTGTGGAATCCTGGGATTTGCAGTTTAGGGAGGGGCATTTAGAACTCTCAGCCAGAGAACTCTTGGGCCTCACTAAACTACAAACCCCAGAATTCCACAGAAGGCAGCCATAGCAGTTAAAGTGGAATAGCAACACTATAACAGTGTAGTGTGATAAAGTATCTTTCTGGCTAAAGCAAAGTTTTTATTCAAAACAAGTCTGAAGGTGAATAAGGAAGAATTACACATTCAAGGAGCAAAAGGATAGTTTTCCTAAGTGATGAGAGAAGCCCAATCTACTTACTTTCCCTGTTCTCTCCCTCTCCCGCACGTTGGGGCTGTAAATTTGCAGCCTGTGTTATGCTTGCCAGTAAACCCAAGGGAGAAAAGTTATGTCACACACAAAGGTCATTTGGTTAGCAAAGCAGGGTATGGGAGATTACAGCCTAAGGCTGAGGGAGAAATGAGGGATTTAGCTGATACTACTCACCCATGTCCCCTCGCATGATTTCCCAGGTGGCTGAGCTTTCTGGGCAGGTGCAGCAGATGCGGGAAGGTTTGCACTCTCTGCGCCAGGCCGTCCAGCTCTTCCTTCTCTCCCAGACACCAACTCAGCCCCAGGTGGACCCTGCATCCTACAGGCCCTTTCCTCATGTGGATGCTCCTGCGACACCTCTGCTGAGCCCACTCCGAGTAGACACAGGACTCTTCTGTTCCCATAGCACACTCGCAGCACCCTGTCCTAATGGAGCCTGTGGCCGGGTTCAGTGGATGTGGTCACCGCCAGCTGGACAGAGTTCACCCTGGCCTGGAACATTCTGGACACTGGGGTCTGGAAAGGACTCAGAGGCTGGGGTTGCTGTTTCATCAGCTGGTCATGGATCCAAGGACCAAGGGAGCAATACGCAGCAACCAAGCCAGAGCCAAAGAGACAGCCCTCTTCCCCAAGCTTGCTTCCCCACAGGCCTCCCAGAAACCAAATCTTCCAGGACTCAAGCCTGTGATTCCTCAAGCCTTGAGATGGTGCTGATTGGCGCTGGGGATGAGGGGGCTACAGACAGTGCCCCCTGCTGGCCAGAGGTGGAAGGGGCAGGCATATGAACTAGTTTGCCTTGCTTGCCAAACTAGTCAAAGTTCAAACAATCTTTGGGATCAAGGACAGTACTGTGTCTTACAGTATGGGGTGCTACCACATTCTGGGGAACAAAGAACACCAGAGTAGAGAGGAACTAGAAAGCATATAATGTTTGAAAAGAACGGCAGCAATTCTCACAATAAGGATGGAAGAAAAGGACTAAAAGATAACCATAGAAACATTGTAGAATGGTAGGACAGTCTTTCTTGGCAAAAGCAGGCAAACTGGACCTGCTGCAACAGTTCCTGTTGCCAAAAGCCAGAACTGTCAGAGTTGGATTGTTGCCTGGGTTGCAGAAAACATTAATGTCAAACTCAGATGGTTGAAATATGCAAAATACACACACAAACACACAGCATGTTTTGCTTTCTTCAGGCAACTTGATAAGTTAGGAATCAGCTGTGGCATCAGGGTAAGACTGGGAATTCATTGTGCATGCAATTTTCTGGTGGGAGGGCAGGACAAAGAATCTTTCTGGCCCCTTTTGATGCTGGGGCTGTGCGAAGATGGGCATCTTTTTTTATATAAAATAAAAGGTACATTTTGGACACAGACTTTTTAGTTTCCAAATATGTCTCAGTTGCCAGGAGTGTGTGTGTTACTGACTCTAATATGGAGGAAGGTCAACAGAGATGATCCTTAAGCCAAAAAGGAAAGTGAACGCAAGCGTGTGTATTACTCCCTCTTAGATAACACACTATCACAACATGCAACTGCTCTTAAACCACTGCTGGAAGAATAACCTCACACCCACATATTCCGAACTACACCCTACAAAAGCCTTAATTCCATCTGCAGAAGTTATGCAAGGTAAAACTTCATGTGTAACTGATGGGGAGAGGAGGCAGTGAGAAAGGTCAGCAACTGAGCTTTGTTACTGAGTAGAAATGTGGATTTCTTATGACCCGACCCAACCCAACCTAACTCTAGGTATAGGACTACACTGACTGCATTAGAAACTGTGGCTGAAATTCACAATTGTGGTTACAAATGCATAACCCAGTTACATATTCATAACTGGTTTGTATTCATGATCCCTATGCATTCAATAGTGTAGCAAATACTGTATGTAGGTATCGTAAAAGTCCCCCAATCCTGCCTTACTGGGCGGGGCACTGCAAGCAAAGTGGGTCTCTTCTCCTGTTGATTGGGATGCAACAGACTGACATTTCCTCTCCCACCCTCTGTAAGTGATCTCTGGTGGAGAAGGAATTGTGACAGGGATCCTGGTTCTGATTGTGCTGGAGATCACACGCAGTGAGGGGGGACGTCAGTCTGCTACATCTGATCAACAGGACAACAGACACCTGTTGCTCACAGCAGTTGTTCCCCAGTAAGCCAGAACTGGGGGGGGGGACCCTACTTAGCTGAGTTACTAAAATAGTTACATAACTAAGTTGCCTTGACTGTGTGTTCCTCATGGCAGGGGCTGGACTGGATGGCCTTATGGTCTCTTCCAACTATATGATTCTATGATTCCAATCCAGAATACCAGCCTATATATTAGATATAACAGCTAGATGTCTAAAAGATGATATCATGATCCACATTGAAGCATCTTAGGTTTGGTATGACTCTATGGATTTTTAAACAGACAGCAAACAAACAAAGACCAACAACTTTAACATACACAGATTCTACCATTCTGATCATTACAGGTCCAAACACATTGGGATAAGCCACCTTTTTACAATCTCCTTCTAAGAGCTAAGTGCCTCATGGGTAAGTTAAGTTAAACTATTAGTACTGTGGCAATAACATCAATGTTCTTGCAGGCAAAAAGACTATATGCTCCTACACTTCTATCTTTGCTTCAAATTAATAGCACAGGATTTCACCTTCACCCCCAAAACATATTTGGCTAGAGATCTATATAGTAACAAAGCACCCACAAAACAGAGAGGAGAGGGGAGACTGATAACTATTTTTATTAGCTCACGTGACACTTAACTCTCCCAGTTTCCCATCCTTGAATCCTCCATGGAAGAGTGAATCACACGTCCCAAAGAGAATCACACACACAACAGGCCCACTAGCATTGCCAGCAGAATCAGAAAAGCTTTGTTGCTGCTCACGCAACAACGGACACCTGGCAGGGTGCTTCTGTCAGCCAGAGACCTCAGTTTAGGCCTGCCTTTCCCATATACATCTGCAGACTGATGAAGCTCGGCTCCTCCTCCTCCTCCTCAAAAGAAAAGGCCACTTACAGGTTTCAGTCCTAGCCAAGGGAAGGGCAAACTGTATGAAGTGGCATCATCAGTGGAGAGCCTGGTGATAATCCCTGCTGGCAGAGGGAATGGGGCAGGGAAACCCACACCACAAGTCCACTGACACCTTTGGTATCATCCAAGCCTCAGGGTTGGCCAATTTTGGCAGCCTCTGCTTTGATAAGCGCAATCAGGTCTTGGTTGATGAGGAAGACAAAGCGTAAGCTAGCAATCTAGGGAACAAAGAAACAGGAAGAGGTCAGATCAGGAGATGAAAGAGAAGAAGGAAACACATTAGCTTTTAAAGATCCTGTTCTAACCACTTCTCTGCTGCTCAGGGTCATAACCCACCATGAGAGATCTAAAGCAGCTACTACAGGGACTCTGATGCCTCCCCAGGCAGAAGGCTGTCAGGATAAAATTGTCCTCAAGATCCCTCAGTTGTGGATTTCGCCCCACAGCTAGCATTTGGGTCATGTCAGAAAAACATAAACAGCTCTGCTCACCCCCTCCTTCATTAAGAATCTGCAGGATCAGCTGCCTCTGTGCAAAAGTCAAAAGTATATGCAAGTAAACATTTCTAGAATGAGATGGGCTCACTAGGAAGATGCTCTAGGTGCCAACCTCACTTTGTTATGTGACAGTCAGGGAGACTAAAGCACAGCCACCTTCTCTCCTGAGCTCACCTCAACCACAGAGTTGTTGCTGAGCTTCCATTTGCTCCCACAGAGTACAGGGCGCCCATCAACATAAATGGGTCGACGGCCTTCATTGGCTAGGAAGAAGTCACCATTGTTCTTCAGCTTGATGACTCCTGTGAGTGTGGCACATGTGGAAAGATGAAGACAAATAAGATATCCCCAAGGGGAACAAGGAAATGCAACCACAATAGCTTGTAGGGAGGGCCTCCAAAACATGTGCTTGTGGTATTGTGTTCACTGCAGGTTGGAAATACTGTTGTTTCCAATAACAACAGTATTTAACAGTTATTGTTAAATACTGTTACAGCAGGAATAAGCAAAGAGTGAACCACAGGCTACGTGTGGCCTCCTGGGCCCAGCACCCCTATACTGTGTATCCATATCTTTTGCACTAGGGAGCTTTGCTATGTTCCTGCTCCTGTGCTGTTTTAGATTCCTGGTCATTTTCCTTGTATTTGTTTTAAGGCACCTCCTGGACCAAAAGCAGCTCAAGGGATACAAAAAACATACCAGAATTGTATTTCACTCTCACTCCCAAAAGGGGTGAACAGCCTTTTGAAGGAAAAAACCAATAGGAGTATTGGCAGCATGGGGAGTGTGGCTCTCCAAGGAGTGGGTATCCTGAGGCCTCTTGAATTTGCCCACCTATTTTACACTGTTCTCATTAACACTGCAAAACTGAAAAGCTCAGATTAAATCTTTGCAAGGCTATGAATTCTTAAAACGCCCAAGCAGAAAAATGCTACTGAATTTGGACTTTTCATATTTTCTTTCTATGACACGAGGAAAGAAGGGAAATTGGATGGAGTTTGCAGAATTCATCAGTGGTACAGTATGAGCCAAACACTGTTAACAGAAACCACAGAGAGAAATCAGAACACAGAGCTGGCTTCTCACCCTGCTTCAGGCACTCAGGAAGTGCCTTTTCTTTCAACCATAACATAGCTGTCCCACAAAAGCTCACTACCATCACCAATCAACCACTTCAGCAATTCACAGCCAGCCTCCCATTCTCTACCTTGCTTGCGAGATATCTTCCAAGCTGGCCCCTCCAATGCTAGATCCACATCAATCTGATTGTCTTTGGTAGCTCTTCCAAGTGTGATCTGAAGAGAAGATGAGTAGGACAATTTACACTTTCTGTTGAGGGAACAAGAATTTTGCTCCAAGGAAATTGTAATTCAGCAGTCAAAATTAATTAGGCAATCAATACAGTACATGAGCTTTTATTCTGCGTTAATTAGCTGAATATGCACATTGCATCCTTAAATGGATTCTGATAGTGCCATAACTTGCAAAAGTCAATTTGATGATGGGAAGGAAGATAAGGGTAAGTGAAGGATGGAAGAAATGTATGGTATTGCTGGAAAACCCATTTGGAAAAAAATGAAGTCCAGGTTTTCCAGGATATTTAAATCTGCACCAAATACCATGTTACACAGAAGGACTATTAATAGATGTACGGAATACACACAATCCTGACTTTTATCAATTCAACTACTGCCCTGCTCTGAATCTGTCAGAAAAGTTCAATAAAGAATTACTGTTACCTCCTGGATTAAATCAGTTCTTTTATAGAGAAGAGATTTGGCTCCAAACCAGCCTACGCACACTGAATATTTAAAGATATTCTGTGCTCATGAAAAGGACAGAGAACTCCAACCCTTAAAAACACATAGAAACAAAATTCTATTATTCTTTAGAAACACACTGCCTTGCCAAAATATTCACCCCTCTTTGTCTTTTCCGATTTTTTTGAGTTACAACCAGGGACTGATGTGGATGGCACTGGCAGCGACAAGCGCCTGTCTGGGGGGGGGGGTTGTGCCTCACCAAAAACATTTTGCACCTTTCACAGCACTGAGTATCTTGTCTACATCAAGTAGTAACAATGCCAATCAAATCCATTTCATTTCCAAGTTGTAATACAACAAACTGTGGAAAAGTTGAAGACGAGGGGTGTATGAATATTTCTACAAGGCACTGTAGCTGGAGACTAGTCTGTGACTGTTTTTTTTAAAACTGCTTTTTTAAAAGAAAATGTCTTCAAACTGGTGCTGTTCAGTGATTTGGAGTCTTTGTTACTAACAAAATGAATTTAAATTACCACCCGTCCATGCACTGAAATGTTCAGCACTGTCTGATCCTAAGGAAATGAACAAAAGATTGAACTCACCTCCCGAGAACGCATGAGGTAACGCACCATCCTTCCACGCAGAACTGCCAATGTCTGGTTATCAAAGTCAGGAGAGCTCATTCCTTGGAAAGGAAGGAGGGGTTAGAATGAAGAGGCCTTTGGAAGAAAGTGGTAGCCCAGAGCAAGCTTCTAGATGCCAGGCATACTGGGTGTGTGTGTGTTTCTTTGTTTATAGCACCAAACTCAAGGGCAAGTCTTTGGGCAATGCCTCACTGCCACAATTCCCCTCCTATCCCAATGCCCCTCACTTTGGTGCTTCCATCAGAAGAGGCCTTTATGAACCTCTCACCTGTTATACTGTCCACCAGCACCTGCCATTTGTGCAGCTCTTGCTCCAACTGCCTGATTTCACGCTTCTGTCTCCGGTCTGCCACAGTCAGCTCTGCCAGAAAAGCAGCAGGTGTGATAGAGGTATTCAAAGGAATGATTAAGACAAAACTTATTTTAATTAGATAATGGACCAGGCATCCTTAGCCTGATGTCTTACAGATGTGCTGGACTACAATTGCAATCATCCCGATTCAGCACACTCATGTCCCACACATCTGAAAGGCACCGGTATGGGGAAGTCTGTCATAGCTAGGGATAAGCCAAGTGCTCTCAGACCAGTGTTACTCCACTGCGGGGGGTGGGTGGGAAGGTGGTTGTTCTGCTTGACCACTATGTAAATTTTGGGAGTTAAAGGAGAATGTTGTTTCCTTACAAATGAAGTATGTGAGGCTCAGCCCTGCTTTTTGTTCATAATTACCCAAAATGTGAATTCCTAATAGTAATTCTGATTTTCATAATTTCTTTCCCCATTATGTTCAAAATTTCACCCTTTTGGATGGGGATATAATAGAGCTACAAAGCCTACTGCATAGAGTTGTGTGGCAAAAAGGCCATTTGAGGAGAGGGTTTCTTTTTGTAAAACAAACAGAATCCAACTCACCATGCTCCAACACTTCATCTCGTACATCCCTGCAAGAAGAGAGAGAGGTAGAGGGTTAAACAAATCTTGGATTCTTAACTGACTTCTATAGTTACCAGTTTTGCATCTGCATTATTCTACTCCATTCTGAAAAGTAGAACCTACAGAAACATACATCTGTACTGATGAGACTGGATGGATTAGAGCTCTGCCATGTGTGGGATGTGGTAGCTACAGTAACACTTAACGCTGCAGAACAAGAAATGGCCAGCAGTTTTCAACTGGGAAGTTCCATGGGAACAAGACTGATGGACACAGAATGCTGAGAAATTAAATTCATTAAAAAACCTAGTCAATAACTGGTATCAAACTGAAGATTGCAAAGCCCAAATACGAATATCTACTCTCAAGAAACCAGTGGGAAGCATTGCCTACCAACTCGTACAGTTTCGTATTTACACAATGGGAACAGCAATGACCTGCCTCAGACTGTCACTGTAAGCCTTAAATAAGGTTCTATTCCCATTAATCAAGATAATCAGAGCAGTAACATCAAGGCACAGAAATCTATGTGTAACACGGGAGGATAGCTAAAAAGATACAACTCAGGGGCAGAGAATCTACATCACAGGCCAAAGGTTCCATGTTCAATTTCTGGCATCTCTAGTCAGGACTGGGAAAGACTCCTCCTTGAAATCCTGGAAAGCCACTGCCAACCAGTTTAGACAATACTGAGCTAGATGGAGCCATGAACTGATTCATTACAAAAACAGCTTCTTAGGTTCAGATTTATTTATTTAAATTTATAACATGATCTGCTATGTTTTCACACACCCATGGTAATGTGGAGTGTTTAATTAAATAACAGAGGAAACACATCAACAGCAGCAGCTGCCGCCACCACTAAAAAGAGTGGAAATAAAAGCAGTAGCAGCAGATTAAAACTGGTATGTGACTCTTCCCAAACATGTGCTCTATGTGCTGATTTACACAAAACCCTTGCCAACCTTTTTAATGACTTCTCAAGCCAGACCCTGCTTGAATATGAAGTAACATTCTCTTTCTGCTGAGCTTTTTACTGTCTGTGTACCCCTATCCCTTCCACTTACTTCAGTTTGCTGTCATCTATCATGTCTTCAGCATCAGAGAAGTTGAGCACCTGGTCCCCTTTGGGCAATGGCTGCACTGAATGTGACCAGAGAAGGGCAAAGGTCAGATTAGACTCCTGGCACAAGCCTCAGCCTCTGAAGCTGCTAGGAAAGAGATATGTTTGCTTTACCTGTCTGATCATCCAGGAGGTAATACTGCTTCATGAGTTGCCAATGGGTCTGGAGCACCTTGGCTGTGCGAGAGGGGTAGAAAACCTCTGGGTGTTTGTGCAGCAAGTCTTGGAACGTATCCAGAGTGGGCTGGCTGGTCTGGGACAAAGAGTGAGAAGAACTTCAAGCACAAAGAAATGCATCCCCACAAAGGCTGCTCAACATGTTAATTTTTGTTAGTTGGAATCTTAGGGTCAGGATAAATGCAGCTATAGAATTGTCAGGCATGTCAAGTTCAGGTCAACTTAGGTTCTCCTGAAAGACCATGGGAGTGAAATTTACAAGCAACTGCACAAACATCTGATTGCCTGTATCTTAAGGATACATGAACATATTAGAAAAGAAGGGCAAGGGGAAAAAAAGAGAAAAAAATCAACAACAAAAAAAAATCTGGGATCATTTCTCAGACTTGTGGTCAAGCAAACCATGTGCTATATAGGAAGAAGCAGAATCTCACCAGTGCTCTTCTAGAAAATGGGCTACTGTGAATCCTAGTGTGCAGTATTTTAAGTAACCAGGGCTGGAGTTTCAAGTACCCAGTTGTTCTTTCTTACCGATCCCACTTTGCTTAACAGCTGCTCTTCTGCTTTGCTGAACAGTACTTTGCTCTGCATAGAGGCAATGGCTTCAGGATGCAGCTGCCGCATGGCCTGGCAGGAGAGCCTGGGACAGAAGGAGAAAAGAAGTCTGAATACCCACCAAAGGGAAAGTGTCACTGGAGCAGATGCCCCCTTGCCAAACACTTCCAGCAACACTTGCAAAATGTTGGGAGCAACAACTACAGAAGAAAGAAAAAAGAAAGAAAGAAAGAAAGAAAGAAAGAAAGAAAGAAAGAAAGAAAGGAAGGAAGGAAGGAAGGAAGGAGGAATGAAAAACTTTTAAAAAGAGAAGACATCAAGAAGTGTACAGCTACCTCTCTATCTTCATTAATGGCAAGATGGACCCATTGTACAGAATAATTTTCAGTACCATCAGAACATTCTCCTCATCTCTTTTGCAACCTTTCCCCATTTGGCTCCCTCCAGAGGTCTTGCACTAAACCCCTGTCATTCCAACCACTGGTCATGCTAATTGGAGCTGATGGGAGCTATAGTCCAAAGCAATTGGGGAGAACTAGGTTGGGGGATGCTTGTTTAAAGGTGACACATGTAATAGTTCTTGTATCAAGCCCCCCTAACCCCACCCCATAAGTTAATTCTAGAAATATGGATGTAGGATTAGCTTTTTAGATAAGGCGTGGGTATGCCAAAGAACTATTTCGCATTGGTTCAGGCCAATCAGCCTGGCTCTGAGTAATTGTTTAAGAATATTTCTTCAATGGCAAATGCTAAGACCATGAAGTCCCTTTCTTTACTTAAGAAAATGCAAACTATTTCATGTATAAGGTATCCCTATCCTAAGCAAATGTCTAGAAGGTGGCAGAATACCAAACAAGGGCTAAAATGGAATATTCATCTGAACTATGAACAGTCAGGCACTTGCCAATACAGGTTGAGTCTCCCTTATCTGAAATGCTTGGGACCAGAGGCATTTTGGAATATTTCAGATTTTGGAATACTTGTATATACATAATAAGATATCCTAGAGATAGGACCCAAGTCTAAACACAAAATTCATTTATGTTTCACATATATCTTATGCACACACAGCCTGCAGGTAATTTTATATACAATATTTTTAATAATTTTATGCATGAAAAAAGTTTATATACATTGAACCATTAGAAAGCAAAGGTGTCACTATCTCAGCCACCCATGTGAACATTTTGGATTTTGGAATACAGTTGTCCCTCCACATTCGCGAACTTGACATTCGCGGTTTCGGTTATTCGCGGTTTTGGGAGGGCCCCCCCGGGCCCCCCCAAAACCGCGACACGGGGCCTCCAGAGGCCCCGTGAAAGACCTGGGGAGGGGTGGGGAGGCCTTCGCGGGACGCCCGGAGGCCCTCCGGAGGCCCCGCGAAGGCCTGGGGAGGGGTGGGGAGGCCTTCGTGGGACCCCCGGAGGCCCTCCGGAGGCCCCGCGAAGGCCTGGGGAGCGGTGCGGAGGCCTTCGCGGGACCCCCGGAGGCCCTCCGGAGGCCCCGCGAAGGCCTGGGGAGCGGTGCGGAGGCCTTCGCGGGACCCCCGGAGGCCCCGCGAAGGCCTGGGGAGGGGTGGGGAGGCCTTCGCAGGACCTCCGGAGGCCCCGCGAAGGCCTGGGGAGAGGTGGGGAGGCCTTCGCGGGACCCCTGGAGGCCCTCCGGAGGCCCCGCGAAGGCCTGGGGAGGGGTGGGGAGGCCTTCGCGGGACCCCCGGAGGCCCTCCGGAGGCCCCGCGAAGGCCTGGGGAGCGGTGCGGAGGCCTTCGCGGGACCCCCGGAGGCCCTCCGGAGGCCCCGCGAAGGCCTGGGGAGCGGTGCGGAGGCCTTCGCGGGACCCCCGGAGGCCCCGCGAAGGCCTGGGGAGGGGTGGGGAGGCCTTCGCGGGACCCCCGGAGGCCCTCCGGAGGCCCCACGAAGGCCTGGGGAGAGGTGGGGAGGCCTTCGCGGGACCCCCGGAGGCCCTCCGGAGGCCCCGCGAAGGCCTGGGGAGGGGTGGGGAGGCCTTCGCGGGACCCCCGGAGGCCCTCCGGAGGCCCCGCGAAGGCCTGGGGAGGGGTGGGGAGGCCTTCGCAGGACCTCCGGAGGCCCCGCGAAGGCCTGGGGAGAGGTGGGGAGGCCTTCGCGGGACCCCTGGAGGCCCTCCGGAGGCCCCGCGAAGGCCTGGGGAGGGGTGGGGAGGCCTTCGCGGGACCCCCGGAGGCCCTCCGGAGGCCCCGCGAAGGCCTGGGGAGTGGTGCGAAGGCCTTCGCGGGACCCCCGGAGGCCCTCCGGAGGCCCCGCGAAGGCCTGGGGAGGGGTGGGGAGGACTTCGCGGGACCCCCGGAGGCCCTCCGGAGGCCCCGCGAAGGCCTGGGGAGCGGTGCGAAGGCCTTCGCGGGACCCCCGGAGGCCCTCCGGAGGCCCCGCGAAGGCCTGGGGAGGGGTGGGGAGGCCTTCGCGGGACCCCCGGAGGCCCTCCGGAGGCCCCGCGAAGGCCTGGGGAGGGGTGGGGAGGCCTTCGCGGGACCCCTGGAGGCCCCGCGAAGGCCTGGGGAGGGAGGGAGGGAGGGCCGGGGAGGCCTCCGCGGGGCCTAGCAAGGCCCCGCGAAGGCCTGGGCAGGGAGGGAGGGAGGGCCGGGGAGACCTCCGCGGGGCCTAGCAAGGCCCCACGAAGGCCTGGGCAGGGAGGGAGGAAGGGCCGGGGAGACCTCCGCGGGGCCTAGCAAGGCCCCGCGAAGGCCTGGGGAGGGAGGGGGAGGGGTGTTTGTTATTCGCGTATTTTTCACATTCGCGGGGGTCCGCGGAACGGAACCCCCACGAATGTGAAGGGACGACTGTATTTCAGATTTCCAGATAAGGAAGACTCAACCTGTAGTAATTGTTTCAATGGGTAAGTCTGATTTCTTTCTGTTATCTCTCTAGGAACTGGGTTTCTATGCTAGTTTGCTCACACTTTCACATCTAGTGCTACCTGCCCAGTAGTGGTACCAATAAAATCAATTTTTCTGCTTTCACTGTTCTAAGCATGCCATCTTTTGTTGCTGATTGCCTATGGGACAAGTAGGTGACTTTCAAGTATACAGAAAAGCTCTGGACAGTTAACCACCTCTTGCTATGGAGTTGGTTATGAAGAAGGGAAAAAGGATCCCCAAAATCATCATCATCATCATCCTCATTATTACTACTACTACTCTTATTATTGCTCTTTGGTATGTTGCCATTTCCAGTGTGCTGATTGGCTGCTTAGGGAACTGACCAACCAATCAAAGCTCTGTTGGGCAGCCAATCAGCACACTGGGGGTGGGACCATGTGGAATTTCACTCCTCTCTCCTTTCTAAACATAGCGGAGGCAGAGGGGGTGTGAGTAGCAATGGGGGGATGTGGCATGGTGTGTGTGTGCGTGCAGCATGGCATGTGCCTGAGCGCGGGCGGGGCAAGCCTGGCAGGGGGAGGGGGTATGATCCTGGGGGGGCGAACCTGGCAGGGGGAGGAGGGTATGATCCTCGTGGGGGGGAAGGGGGCGCAATCCTGGCGGGGGGAGGAGGGCGGGATCCTGGCAGGAGGGCCACAGGGGGCGGGGGGGGGGAGTTTGAAGGTCTATGTTACACCAGGTATAGCTAGTACCTTTTAATCACACAGCTGTTAAAAATAGAGGGGGGTCTCCTTCCTAGCCAAAGCTACTAAAAAACGAAGAATAAAGATTGTACAGTAAGAGAACAAGCTGTGCAATGCTGCCAGCAGAAGAAATAAATCACCAACAGACAAATCCCTCTGCAAAGTGATGGCAACATGGAAAAAACAAAAAGAAACACTACAGGCCTTGGCACATTCTAGGCCACATACAGCTCTTCATTCCAAGAATATACTTGAAAATAAGCTCTAATTAGTTTTAAAAATGACTTCCAAGTAAGAATGTTAAGGCTCCCTGGTTTTGAACACAGATAGAGACACGTTTCCCACTACAGGATGATCTGTTTCTCTCTCTCTGCAGGAGACAGTCTGCTGTTGCCAGATTAAGAAAGAAACAGTGTGACACCTCCCTGTCATTGGAAACAAGGCATTACCTTGGGAGAAATTTAGGCTGTGCGGGTCAAGAACCAACTCAATTCCCACATTCCCCATGGTGGTTCGCAAACAACAGGACTTACTTGGAGATCACAGGGTCGTAGAGCAGAGCATACCATCTCTCCTGAATTTCTCTCAAGTTAAAGCGACAGCTGAATTTCACTCCCAAGTGCACGGAGGTCAAGTCATTGGTCTTCGGGGAAAGAGGGAGAAGGAGAGAAAATGAGAATGGCCACCTTCTTCCCCAGCATGCAGAAATAGCACAACAATCCAGGAATTTCGCTGCAACTGACACAAGAGAGGCCCATTTAAAGGTGTGAGCAAATAAGAGGTATGCTCTGGCTTTGGAAGAATAGAGTGTTGTTTTTTTTAAATCCTAAAAATATTTTTAAGTTCAAGGCCTTTTAGCTTCAAGAACTTAGAGCTTAATACATTGGAGGATTAACCATGCAATATTGTTATATCACAGGGAATGCAAGGAAAGGATGCACAGAGAACAATAAAAGCTGTCATGTAACAAGTCAGACCAATGTTTGTTTCAGTTCTGACTACACCAGGAGTGGGGAACTTGTGGCTCTCCAGACATTGTTGGGCTATAAATCCCATCCTACTGTAACTGATGGAACAGAATTCCTAACAACATCTGGAGGGCCACAAGTTCCCCACCCCTTGGTCTTCAGTGACCGGTAGCCGCTCACCAGGAACTGTGTAGTACAACATACCCATGTTTCTTTGGTTCCAAGAAAGCAACCAGGCCCATATGAACAAAGAGAAGGGTTTCAAGGCACGTGAAGGCACAACTTAGTTATAGATATGGAGGCAGGTCACTGCTTGTTAGTCTTATGTAAAGTATTTTGCATTTCTTAAGGAAAGAATGGCACATAAGTGTTTCAAACATTTTTCCTGACTCAATATAGATCTGGATTTTTTTTTAAAAAAATTAGAAAATCCAAACACTCTGATCTTTCTCCCTAGTCTAATCATACTCCACTACCTGAAGAACAGCATTGATCAGCAGGAGATCATCAGTGGGTTTCCAACGGCCCAAATCTTTGGTGACCTGCAAGGGCTGCTTGCTCTTCTTCATCCGTTTGGCGAGGCTGGGGTTTGGAGCTGGGCTCGGAGTGACAGGTGCAGAGATGGATTTGGACACCTGAAGAAGCAGAGAGATTGACATACAGGTGGCAGCAGACCCAGCAGCAAGGACAACCAAAAGACAACAGAGACCTCAGTTACAAACAGGCCACTGACATGTTGTGTTGCAAGATTATGAAGGGGCACCTGCAACAGCAAAAGAAGGCCACCAGGAAGTCTATGAAGATTTCTAAAGTGTGAAATTGTAGACCACCTGGCAAAGGAGTGGCCATGATGGCTCTTATCCATTACAGGAGATGTCACACAACTCACCTTTTTCTTCTCACTGGAGGAGGGCTCACTGCCAGAGCAGCGCCCAGGCTCCACCCCACTAGGGCCCTTAGCCCGGCTGGATGATTTGGCAAGGCTGCTCTCTACCAATTCATCATCAAACTTTTTCCGCTTGATGAACCTAGAATGGTGAAGTACCATGTTATCATATTCTATTGCAGTAGTTATTCTCCCCCCTCCCCGCAAAGCATGGCTGCAAACAATATGAACCTCAGTGGAAGTTAATGTAATTGCCTGGAGGTTAAAGTCTATTAAGAAATTCAGAATGAACATTTCGTTGCTTAAGAGTCTATTAAAAAACAATCCTGGTCTGTATGGGAATCAGGTCGCAGATCACATCCCTGAATGAAGCAAATCTTATTTCTAATCCAACTAGCATTCATGCTTGCATTTATGTAATCACAGTGCTTGAAGTTGTTTCTGCAAATTAGATGAGAGCAGCAGTTTGATTGAGTTCACTTTTCTCCCTCATAGTGTTTTTAGCACTATGTGAACCATGCTGCAAATTAAGTAGAGAATTTCAGAATATGATAATCTCATCTACAAGAAATTCCTCTTCTGGGCCTAAAATTGAAAGGGACCACATCTGTGAACATTTTTTAAAATTCCTCCACCCTGGATCTGCTGAAAGTTTAAAAAAGTGGGAGGAGCAGGGACTAGCCTCAGATACCAGGCAGGGCTTTGGAAACACACACAAAAATTCTTATGCCTTCCACGCATCTCTAAAACACAGCACTATGAAAACAATCAGACTCCATCCCTCCTCCAACTCAAGGGAGGGGGAGGGGCAACCACAGCTTTGGGTTGGCTACAAACTGCCAACTGACTCAATTAATGCAAATTGGTAGGAGGACAGAATGCATTGCTCCAGATGTCCTAAAAGTACAGTTAAATACAGGTTTTATTTAACCTTAAGTTCCACATGTGATCTTCCCTTCTCCTCTCAAAATACTATCTCTGCAAATGAAAGGTGTCAGACTTTATCTCAACACTACAGCTCTTAATTTCTGGGTAAAAATAACAAGCAAGCAACATATCCAACTCAAAGGCTCCAGTCTCCAAGCAAGATGCTCAGACATAAGGTGTTCTCCTTTTCTCTAGACTGTTCACTAACTAAACCGAACAGTTACCTGGAAGAACTGCGCCGTTTTGGAATGGCACCGGAAACCTGTGATGAGCTTCTTTTCTGTCCAGCCAGAGACTCTTCGTCTTCAGAGCGGCTCGCTGTACCCGACGCCATCAGTCTGGAATCCAACACTTCTGACACAGAAAGGAGAAAATGGAATCAGTCTCTGGCACTATAACTCTAATTTGATCATCAGTGTGGTCAATTTTAACTACATAACTGATACTGGATGCTTCAAAGGAAATTAAAATATTTTCCACTGTTTCACCCATTAGATATGGATTCATCCATATCCCAGCAGTCTTAGAAGCTCAGAAGAACTGAGTTTGGGCTACATTTCCCAAGAAAAGCACTTGTCTCATCTTCAAACATATATTCTTCAGAATACCTTTTCGAGGAAATGTATAATTGATTTCTGAGGATTTTACTCCCAGAGGGCTTTCTCAGCTGTCGCCCCCAAATTGTGGAACGGCCTGCCAGATGAGATCCGCCTATTGACATCGTTAGACAGCTTTAAAAAGGCTGTCAAGACGGATCTCTTCAGGCAGGCTTTTCCGGAATAGCTAATCCCGGCCTCAGGAACCCCCTTTGGAAGTTGATTCTGGAGCTCCTAACTGTTGCTGCTCGCTAGGAAGAGTTTTTAATAACAATTGTATTATATGTTGATTTTAATTTGTATTGATTTAATAATGTTTTAAGGGGGGGGAGGGATTTTGAGTTGTTTTATTTTATATTATGTATTATTTTACTGTTGTAAGCTGCCCCGATTGTTCGCAGAGGGGCGGGATATAAATAAATTTTATTATTATTATTATTATTATTACTTCTGCATAGTACTGCTCTGCCACTGTTATTTTACAGATGACAGTTTCCACATTTAAACAAAACTGTTGTGGGACATGCAAGAGCAATGATCAGAGTATTAGCTTTGGACACAAGAGGCCTGGTTTCCAAAGTTCTGAAGAACTGGACCCACTACATGATGTAGAACGAAGCCTCAGTTCCCATCTATAATACACTTGCAATATATTTTTCTTCATAAGGTGAAGGGGCATTTGATGGTTTGGTTATGGTTTGGTGTTTTTGTTCCTTTAATAAATGTTTACATACTAAGGTTTTTTCCTCACATTTACTAAAAACTACATTGTGTGGAAACAGGCTTCCTTTTCCCTTATTGAGTTAAGTAGACTAAACTCAGACTAAAGACATCTTCACATAAAGGAAAAAATGAAAATAAGTACAATTGAAATCAGTGTACCCACAGAACATGTCTCCTAGAACAAAGGCTCTAGCAGACTAGCACAGGGTTTCTCAACCAGGGTTCCCTGGAATCCTAGGGTTCTGCGTGAGGTCACTAGGAAGTCTGAGACATCATGATAGGAAAAAATAATCATGCTTTTGAGCTGTACATAATGACATTTATTAACACCTCCCTTGAGAGAATATTCCAATGACAGCATTCCATGACAAAAATACTCTTCCTTCCGTCATGGACTACCTTACCTCAGGTGAGATCAAAGAAAGGGCAACCCTGGTATACAGGCAAGGTCATATGGGAGAAGACAGTTTTTCAAATATTCCTAATACTGAACGTAAGTAGCTGGAGTGTGGTGGAGTCTCCTTCTTGGGAGGTCTTTAAACAGAGGCTAGATGGCCATCTGTTGGGAGTGCTTTGATTGGGTGTTCCTGCATGGGAGGGAAATGGACTGGATGGCCCTCCTGGTCTCTTCCAACTCTATGATTCTATGGATAATAGCAGCCAAACTCTTGTTGTGCTAGGATGGCTGTCTCCAGGGCCATCTAGGTCAGTGACAAAATAAGAAACAGTGCAACCCACCTCTAAAAGAGGCTGACCACAACCTCTCCAGTCAAATGGACCACTTACCAACAGGACCTCAGTCTTGTCAGAATAGAGCTTCACCTTATTGGCCCACATCCAGTCCATCACTGATCCCAGGCACCAATTCAACACTTCCACTGCTTCACCTGAATCAAATGAAAAAGAGAAAGGCAGTTAGGTGTTATCAGCATACTGACTGCACCACACTCCTAATCTTTGGACAGCTTCATTTGGTGGGTTTCATGTTGGTGTTGAACAGTCTTGAAGACAAAAATGACCCTGTGAGACCACACCACATAAAAACCTTGCAGCTGGGCAGTAGTTTCCCTAGCACCACCTGCTAGAACTGGATTTCCAAGGAGTGGAATGACTAAAGTCCTGTGCCCACATTTCCCAACTTGGACAATACCACGGTCAATGGTTGTAACAGCCACAGAGGAGTCTAGGATAATAAGCAGGAGTGCACACCTCCATCTTTCTCCCAGAATATGCCATCCACCAGGCCTTTTGACTTCATTAGCCAAGCCATTTTCCAAATGACAATTTGTCACTTGAACTCAATTGTTAGTACAACGGCCAAAGACAAACTCTAACCACCAAAACTAAATATCTAATAATTCATGATTCCATGAAAAATCTAATAGCATTTTGCTAAAATGACTGTTGATCAGGGCAATAAAGACTATTCCTGTGCCCAAAAACATCTGAGGTTCCATTAGGAAAATCCTTTGTGATAGAGTTACCCACCTATTTATCCTAATCTTCTCAGTCCAGACTGGCAGTAGTTCTACTGGGTATTAGGCAGACAAGCATCTTTCCTATCAGCTGTTACAAAATTCCTTCCCAACTGGAGATACCAAAAC
Organism: Gambelia wislizenii; assembly: GCA_030847615.1. Taxonomy (NCBI): domain Eukaryota; kingdom Metazoa; phylum Chordata; class Lepidosauria; order Squamata; family Crotaphytidae; genus Gambelia; species Gambelia wislizenii. The sequence goes on from JAUMIR010000002.1 coordinate 221,114,349, forward strand.
TGGACCTGGGACTTTCAGCATGCAGAGTATGTCCTCTGACCCTCTCCAAGTATAACCAATCCCCTATCAGAGTGTCCGGTATTGCACAGCTACCATTCACTCCTTGCCCCTAAAAGAGATGCATTTGTCACCTGTGGGTGTTACAATCCTGACTTGAAAGTGGACTTCTTTTAGAGTGGCGTCCTTCACACTCATTTCCTTCAAAGCAACTATTCTGTCTTGCAAGGAAGAGTTTAAAAACTTCCAGGATGGAGGAGATAATCTCCTCCTGTCCAATATTATTAGCCACCCTGAAACACCTGCTCTAGTTCAGCGGAGTCCAGGATTCAAGTCCTTATTCAAGCCGTGCATTCACTCCAGGTTCCTGAGCAAATCCCTTTCCGGCATATGACAAAACTAAATGTGTACTGCAGCATAAACACAGAAAAACTGGTTTGCTTGGTATGCGAAGGGATCTTGTAGCACCTTTAAGACAGCAGCAGCCATGGAGCAGGGAGACCTGCTTACCCTCACCTACCCCACAAGGTTACTATGAAAATATAAAGGGCGGGCTGAAAAACCTCCTATGTTACTCTCGGCCAAATACACACTACACAAATAATCCAGGTTGAAACTGGATTGTTTGCCACGGCTCCTTCCTATGGAATCCTAGGATTTGTAGTTTGGTGAGACACCAGCACTCTTGGGCAGAGAAGGATAAAGACCTTATAAAACTACAAATCCCAGGATTCTATAGGAAGGAGCCGTGGCAAATAATCCAGTTTCAAACTGGATTGTTTGTGCGGTGTAGCGCTGGCCTCAGTTCCTCAGGGGAAAGGCAGAACACAAACGTGATGACTGTAATGAGTTCCTGACGAGGCCCGTGCATTCCGCGCAAGCGCACTACGTTGCTGAAGGGACACGTCCCACCACACAAGCCTCCGGCTGCGCATGCGCTTCCCACCCGCCCCAACGGTTTCCCACAGTTCGGACGAGATGAGAGTAAAGGTGCCCCCGGCCTCTTCTTAACCCGTTTCTGAGGCGCTCAGGAAGTTTATACCTCACCAGTCCCGATCGTTACGACCACTCCGGCTTCTTTCCAGCATCCATCTCCGAGGCGCGAGGAAAGCTGAATCACTTCCGGATGACGAGACGACCAACGGACAACCAAACCCCACCCATTTCCGGTTCGTCACGGAGAAGCCCAACTGAAGCCGAGAGCGCTAAGAGCGGCCATGTTGGTTAAGGGCAGGTTTCCAGTCTTTCCAGATTTGTAAGGCGGGTTGCCATGGGGAACGGGCGGCCGCGATGCCTGGCATCGGGACCCGCCAGTATTTAATATTACGCTTTTCTCGGTTTGTGTTCAGCCGGTTGGCATGTCAGTTTCGATGGGCAGCGTATTCAGGAGAGAAAAAGAAACGCTTCTCGCATCATGTGGATTTTAGTGGCAGAAAATGAGGGGATGGCTTAAAAGACACAAAAGCTTACCAGGCTTTCAAAGTTACAGTAATTGCATCATGACAAGGGGAAAGAAAACAATATGGAGGTCTGTCACCTTCTTATAATATTGATACAGGAACTGTTGGGTAGGAAGTTGAATGAATGAGTGGTTATGGTGGTGAAAGAAGGGAGAACATTTAGGGAAGGTGAAGTATGTGAGAGGGGAGATTATCACTCTACACTGTTATAGCGGTATTATTCCGCTTTAACTGTGCTGGCTGCCTCCTGTGGAATCCTGGGATTTGCAGTTTAGGGAGGGGCATTTACAACTCTCAGCCAGAGACCTCTTATATGTCACTAAACTACAAATCCCAGAATTCCACAGGAGGAAGCCACAGCAGTTAAAGTGGAATAATATACTCACTCTCTCTCTCTCTCTCTCTCTCTCTGGCATTCTTCACAAACGAAGATTCAGGAAGGACTCATCCCGCGCTTTCTGCAAGCGTGCTGATGACTAAAAAGGCCAATCCAAGATAGACAAGTCCGGTTGCAGAAAGCACAGCAGTAGGTTTCCTTGGGTGATGTTTCCGGGTTGTGATTCTTTCTGCGTTATCGTTTCTCTTCAAGACTTGTTTGGCGTGAGTTCTCAAATAAGGCTGCAGCATTGTGGTTAGTGCGTCTCCATGCCTCCCGATGTGAGCCCAGGGTGGACCATTGTTGGAGATCAATTTGGCTGTGCCTGAGGTGTTGGTTCAGGGAATCCTTGTATCACTTTTTTTGGAGCGCCCCTCTTATGCTGACCCGTGGCATGTTCACCGTAGAGTACTATTTTTGGGAGGCGATGGTCCTCCATCCTAGAAACGTGCCCTGCCCAGCGCAGCTGTGTTCTCAATATCATGGCCTCAATGCTGGTGATCCTTGCTTGCTCAAGGACAGCAACATTCGTCACATAGTCAGTCCAGTGTATATTTAGGATTGTGCGTAGACAGCACTGATGAAAGCGTTCAAGGAGTCGTAAGTGGTAAGAGTATGAAAATGTATGAAAGAAGTGAAGAAGGGAGAAGGAAGGGATGTAAAAATGTACGCGAAAGAGAGGAGGAGGAGATGTGGAATGTTACTGTAGGAATATTATGGTTAGAAGAATGAAAGAGGGATGGTAAAGGCATGTGGAAAGAGGATGAAGGAAAATGTGAAAAATGTAAGTGGAATATATATGTTTATGTGCTTATTTGGTATGTTACCAGGCTGTGTGGATCAATACAAATATGTTTTTTAAAGTTACAGTAATTGCATAATTCATCCTTTTATCAATGGCTAGCCTGTATAAGAGGAAACTGAACCTCTATGTTCAGATGCAATATATTTCTACACTGCACATCCTAGGAGTCCATAGGATGGAACCATGATAGTTAAATAGAATAATAGTGCTATAATGGTTTACTGTGAAAAGGTCCTTAGTTATATAACAAAAAGGAAAGAAAAAGTATGTGTGAAGTGTCGCTTTGAAAGACTGTGGATGTTGCCTGAGACTAAAGTAGAATATGGGGGGGGGGGCTTATAGATCTTTGGGTACAGTAGGATCCCCGTATCCACTGATTCATTATCCACTGATTCAATTATCCATGGGACACAAAACAGCACACCTACCATATAGTCTTCCTAGAAAATGTGTCCCCTCTAGCCATTTTCTAGGTCCTCCAGGGCAACTCTATGGTATTTTAAACCGGAAGTCCCATTATTTTCAATGGTGTTCACTATTATCCACGGTTTTCGGTATCCACCCCCCGAACCAATCCCCAGTGGGTACGGGGGTCCTACTGTATAGGATTGTTGTAGGCTGCAAACCTTAACCTCCCATTGAACTCAGTACAGTAGGACCCCTGTATCTGCTGGGGATTGGTTGAGGGGAGGCGTGGATACCGAAAACCATGGATAATAGCGAACACCATTGAAAATAATGGGACATCTGGTTTAAAATACCATAGCGTTGCCTTGGAGGACCTAGAAAATGGCTGGCAAGGACACATTTTCTAGGAAGACTCTGGTAAGTGTGCTGTTTTGTGTCCCGTGGATAATTGAATCAGTAGATACGGGGGTCCTACTGTAGAACTTATCTCTGAGTAGATATGCATAAGTTTGTACTGTTAGGCATCCTTTGAAAAATATGTAAAATTTGCATTTCGGAATAAGTATCCTTTTAATAATACCTTTAAAATTGTAATTCTTCTCTTTCCAGAAAGATGGCTAGACTTTAAAAATAAGCTTTGTTTATATCTGGTCCATACTGTATGTTGTTCTAATTATATAGTATTTGCTTTTTCACAGCCCCCTCTAAGCTTCCTGCCAAATAAGCCTCCTTGAACTCCCACTCTTTTCATTAATTATTATCCTTCTGCTAGGATAAAGTTTTCCCAATATTTAAAAATTGTACAGTATTTTGGGAAAAAACAGCCATGTAATTTCAAATTGATTCATAGGTGGTATCTTACACTTGTTCGATTGGTTCACATTACCAAAACTGTATCCTCCAATTGTTGGAGGGGTTGCAGCTCCAAGGACACCTACCTCTATATGTGGTTGTTCTGCCACATGGTGGCCCAATTTTGGACTGAAGTCCTGAGAATCATTAGTAGCATGACAAAGCAAGCAGTTGATGTTTTCCTTCAGCTGTTTTCAATACATGATTCACAATATGAACACCTGAACCACAAAGATCTCAATTTCCCCCCCTCATAAATACAAGGCTGGACATTGCTTGCAATTGGAAGATGCATAACTTCTCAGTCCAAAGATGGTGGAATAGGATCTGGGATACTTGGCAAAATGGAGAAGCTCACATACAGTGAGAAGCCAATAAAAGGAAATATCACTCACAACTCTTTCGATGATAGGTGGATTCCCTTTTTTGACTGTGTCAGGGGTACATTGCATTACCATCGTGCCAGTTAGTCGGTAGTTTTTGTCGTGGGGCGTCCCGGGACTTATTGATCCCGTATTCGTCCCCCATTGTTTACACGATTTTTGTCTCTGATTTAGATATCCTAGGAGATCCTGGGATCATAGTTTACACGGCATCATGTCCCATGTTATATCTCCTCTCCCACTAAATACCATCCCATGGTCTTTTTTGTATACATGCGTTTATGGTCCTGGGATTTTTTTTTAGCTGTCAATTAAGGATGCGATTACTCATTCTTTCACAACCTCGGTGACAAACTTCCTGTAGCGTTTCCCACCAGGAGCGATGCTATTGGCTGGCACAAATATTTGTTCAAGCTTCTCCATTGGTCAGAGGAGGAGGACAAAGGCAATCCCCCTCTGCACAATTTGATTTTTAAAAAAACCTGATGGGTAAATGCCCCCAAAAAGTTAAAATCCATGTAAAAGGAGAATGCCAGTACAGAAACACAAGGCATTTTAAAAGACAAACCTCGGTGCAATCGTCTGCTCAGACGCTGACATTTTTTACTGTGCCTTTAAACAGGATGGAGGGGAAGCTGCCAGGTGTATGTGTGAATGAATGTGTGATCGTCCACTCAGATGCTGGCGTTTTTTACTGTGCCTTTAAACAAAGGATGGAGGGAAGCTGCCGGGTGTGTGTGTGAATGAATGTACGATTGTCCACTCAGAGGCTGCCAGTTTTTTTTACTGTGTCTTTAAACCCATGGAGGGGATGCAGGCGGGGAGGGGGATGAATGGGCGATCATCCGCCCACGATCTCTTTATAATTTACTCTCTTTAAAATTTAAACCGAGCATGCAGAGGAGGGACCGGTTAAAGCTGAAGGGTTTGCAATGTAGAAATCCATTGAACAGAGTGATTTAGTGCAGAGAGACACAAACCTACGTGCAGCTGGAAGGGAAGCCTTTGTTTTCAGTTGGTGAGGCTGAATCTGTTGAACGGGTGACTGACCCCTCCTCTCCTCTCTGAGCCTGCCCCTGGTCACATCAATTTCCGGTCATCACCAAGTACTGAGATATCTTGTCCCGGGCTGTTTACATTTCCAATTTTCCGAATCCTCCCGCGACTTTTTAAAAAATCGCTACAAACAGTGGAATGGAAAGTCACACAGGTTGAGTGATAAAAGGTGGCCCCCCTTCCTAATACCTCAGAACCGACCCGATGTACGTGTAAACAACCAGGGTTGGACACAAATTCTTCCCACCACATTTTCATCGTGTAAACAACACCCAGGTTTCTAGCATCTCACCCAAGACTCTAATTGAGTGCTGTGGGAGGTGGTCAGATTGCTAGCTGATGCAAGGTGTGGGTGGATGGAGCTATTTTTGTATGTTGATTGTGTTGTATGTGTTTATTACATTAAAAATTGTAAAGAAAACAAGAGCCATGGAATAAACAAGTTATTTTGCACTTAGCTGCTTCGTAAGATATTGATACAGTATACACATGGAATGCTTTGTAAAGCTACTTCCTGACTACGACTTTCTCTACAAAGATATTTGGGATTCACTGATTTACTCACTCATTGATGCAGGAGTCAAAGTTGTTCCCCAAAAGTTCTTTTTTTAAACCCCCCCTCTTTTAAAACCCCTCTTCCTTGAAATTGTGTAATGAAGACTGTCCCATGGTAACAGCCAGTACTCCAGTGTACATCAAGCTAAATTGGTGTGCAGAAGTTCCACACTAGCATGGTAGAAATAGAAATGGTATAATGTTATAGAGGAATGTGTCTTCTATGACTGTATAATGCAAACATAAATTATTAATTTAATTATAAATGGCACTGTTGCTTGCCACCTGCTGCACAAAGAGTTGTCTCTGTTCCAAAAACAAAAGTGGTTTTGTTGTGACATATTGATTTTGTTTGCTACCAGTTTAAGGATGGAACTGCAACTGCTTTTTAAACGGGGAGCTGATCATGCAAGTGAGTTGGAGAATAATTTCAATGCCCCAATCCTAAACTCTGATATCAGTGTATCAGCAATGCTATCATTATCAATGTTTGTAAAATCATTCTGGACTATAGCTATTGGAGCATCCCATCCTAAGCATCTATATACAACTGACCCTGTGAAAGGTTTCCTTTCCTGAGCAATTTATTTTTCTACAACGAGCTCATCTTTTTGGATGCCAAGGTAGGAATCCATGCAAATGGATTTGAAAAGATCCTCAGCATGGGCATCAACATGAGCAAACCACCACCTTTTTAATTACTGGCATCCCAAAACTTTTCTATTCTGTTTTTTAGCAATATAGAAACTGTTGTGTTTACTGTACCAGTCCTGAAGAGCCTCCTGTTCAATCTTCCCAGATCAGCATAATCTTGTCATGGGATTATTTTGGGAGCTTTCTGACAAATCTCCCATGATATGTAGTGCAGAGGAATTCTAGAAATGCAGAACTTGGGGTCCACATTTCTGTCTCTGTCACTTACAATGGATTTATCTCCTGCTCTTTCAGTGCCCATATCTCTTTTCCTCCAGTTTAGACTACTGTTGGAATCTGAAAGCCTGGGGTTGGTGTGGAAAAGACACTTCTCTACTTCTCCCTTGTCTCCACTGGACAGGCAATTTTCTACTGCAAGGTCTAGCCTACCAGCAGCTCCATTGCAATCCATTTACCTTTCTTGGTTTGTTTTTTACCCATAGGTTGAAATCATATACCCATTTACTTAGGAGTGCTGCGTAATGCAGAAGTTGCCATGTTGGCTAAGTATAGCTACTTATTAGTATACACTACTGTATAGATTTCAGTTGCATTTACTCTTACATGCATTTTATAAATGGGTTTATAAGCACATTACCATGCATGCACATTAGGAATCAGTTATGCAACCATTTGAAATGGTTTGAATAATTTACAGAGAACCAACCATCTCCTCCAGGTTCCAAAATAGACATCCTCTTCAGAGACATCTGTTGTGCTTTTGCATAAAATTAGTCCTTGAGAGTTTTTCCCATCTTGCTGTCTACTTCAGACTAGTTTAAAATGATAATGTGTGGGTGCAAAGGGTTGTTTGTTTGTTTTTTGGCTTGTACCCATGCAATGGGTTATTTCCAGAGATGGGAGGCAGGAGCAGGTTTTCCCGGCTGAAGAGAGACCTTGAGAACAATTCACTTTCAGCTATAGTAAATAGTAGCTATAGTAGTTACTTCTTTGGTAGAAAGGAAAGCAAAAGTATTTGTCTCCTAGAGCAGTGTTTCTCAGGCTTTCTGATGAAGGGACCAGCAATTTCCCCCTCAATTTGCCATGGACTAGTGTCATATTTATGCCCATTGCCTCCAACTGTTTCTTTCCTGAAAAATCACCATAGATTGGCAGCCAATGATTTATGGATGGCACCAGCTCAAACTTTGAGCAGTGAGGTGGTGAATCTTTGACATAAAGCTGCTATCAGTCATACTGAACATGGCCAATTGTAAGGTATTGCGCATCTGGTCCTCCAAAATAAGTGAAGGAGCAGAAGCTCCCACTTCTGTTCAAGATAACAGGAAGGTGCATGATACTTTTATCTAGAGTAACCATACCAAGGAAGCTAAGACTCTAGTAATACTGTACATTCTTACTGCAAGTCTGCATTTACCTTAGGTTTGACACACCTTTAACTGTTAAAGATGACAGACAGAAATTCATCAAGCATAGGTCCTGTACCACATCCTCTCCATACAGGAAAATGCTGCAGTTTTTGCATTTCTGCTTTGCATGCAGAAGGTTGAGGAGTGTGAATAGCAAACAATATGGCAACTTAAATTTGCCCACAATCTTTCCTCAATATAAGTAGAAAAATGTGAAGCTGAGAAAGGCAGCATGAACTGTGCCTTTCAGGAACGTGAATAAGATACAAGCTTATGCATTGCACTTTGCCAGTTGTACAGGTTTCCTTTCAATCTGCCAGGGCCTTTCATTCTCCCATGCAGTGTTATCCAGCAACAAAGACGCGGAGAGTTTCCCCTCTTTGCATAGCCTGAGAGGAAAAGCTGTCCTTTTTCTTACAGTATTTGAATTCCAGGCCTAAGCTAGGTGCATTTTCATTTTGCTGTCACACAACTGGGGAGTGAGACTTAAACCTAGGGAACTGATCCTGATCCAACTGGAGAGTTTGGGACTGGGAGCCACATGAGGTGAGCTTGTTTTCACACACTGTAGTGAATTAGCAGACCTGTCTGATAATTCATAGGTTCTTGGCTGCCAGTCCAAGAGAACATGCTTCCATTTCACAGCTAGATGTTTTTGTTTTCAGTTTTCAAGCCACAAAGCAAACATACTTGTGGAGGAATTCCTAGCTGCTAGATGGGCAGAATCTGTAGGGAGCCTAAGAATAGCAACACTCAGTCCAGTGACTTTCTCGGGCAAACCTTTTATGGGACAGGAAGAAGGTTGCTGAATCACATCTCCTTTCCTCCAACTCCATTCCCTGATGAAAAAGTCTTCCTAACCACTTACGCTTGGAGATTGACTCTGGGTGTCAAAAAGGAAGTGAACATATTAAAAGTTGTGAGTGCAGTGTCATAACTGTGAGTAATGCAAAACACTGAAAGGAAAGACATGATCTGCAAAAGGAAGACTTCCTGTCTCATAAAAGGTTTGCCAGAGAAAGTCACTGGACTGAGGACATTTTCAGACATGTCTTACCGCGCAAGAAGACTCTGGGAGAGATACATGGCTATCCCACAGCAGGGAGTCCTTTTTGGATGCCACCGTCCCTCTCGTGGCATCGTCCATGACAGTTCCGGGTCCCATCTACAGCAACCATGCCATTTTTTACTCACGGAAGTTGTCCGTGATTAAAAAATGCCGTGGTTGCTGTAGATGGGACCCGGAACTGTCACAGACAATGTCATAGAGGGACAGTGGCATCCGAAAAGGACCCCATGCCGCGGGATAGCCACGTACCTATCCTGGAGTCTTCTTGCGCAGTAAGACATGTCTGAAAATGTCCTGAGTGTGACTATTCATAGGCTCCCTACAGATTTTGCCCATCTAACAGCTGGGAATTCCTCTTGCCGCATTCATTGGCTGAAAGAGCAAGACCCACTGTTTGGTGTTCAAAGCAAGGCCAGAGCTTGGAACTAGTTACAAATAACTAGGTACCTGTAACTAATTCCTTTTTCCAATAACAAAGGTATAACTGGATTACATTATAATAGCAACTTAACTGTCATGATGACCTGCAGTCATCATGGAATCCCATCACAAATTCACAGGAATAACATTGGAAACTTCCACTCCTTATTTGGAAATGGGAAGGGGGTGGGAGAACCTCATTGAATAAACATGATGTCACATCACTTGATTAAGATAACTCTCTCTCATTGGCAAAAGGCAGAGCCAATGAGAGATCAAGACAAAGGACTTTTAAAAGTTCGGATCTTCCCTTTGTTTTGAGACACACTGGTTGAGCACAGGGCCAAGCTAGATTGAGCTAGCTGAGATGCATCAATAGAAGTATAGTGTCCAGATCAAGGGAAGTAATAGTGCTGCTCTATTCTGCCTTGGTCAGACCTCACCTAGAATACTGTATCCAGTTCTGGGCACCACAATTCAAAAAGGATATGGACAAATTGGAGCGTGTCCAGAGAAGGGCAACTAAAATGGTGAAAGGTCTGGAAACGATGCCTTATGAGGAGAGACTTAGGGAGCTGGGTATGTTTAGCCTGGAAAAAAAGATGGTTAAGAGGCGATATGATAGCCCTGTTTAAGTATTTGAAGGGGTGTCATGTTGAGGATGGAACAGGCTTGTTTTCTGCTGCTCCAGAGACTGGAACACAGAGCAATGGATGCAAGCTCCAGGAACAGAGATTCCGCCTCAACATTAGGAGGAACTTTCTGACTGTAAGAGCTGTTCGGCAGTGGAACGCACTCCCTCAGAGCGTGGTGGGGTCTCCTTTCTTGGAGGTCTTTAAACAGAGGCTGGATGGCCATCTGTCGGGAATGCTTTGATTGTGATTTCCTGCATGGCAGGGGGTTGGACTGGATGGCCCTTGTAGTCTCTTCCAACTCTACAATTCTATGATTCTATGATTCTATGACTTTGACCCACATGGCCTAGCTCTGGGCCGCATGGCCAACAAAGCCATGGAATAACCACAAAATACTAAACTGTGATAACAAAAGGTTGCAGGGGAGCCAACCTTATCCAAAGGCCTCAAAGGATCCCAAAGGACTCTGAAATTCCATCATAGAGACTGTAAGTTACTTTACATTAGTAGAATAGGGAACTGTTTTAGTTAGCTTGCGTTAGATTTATGTCTTATTTCTAAGTGCTCTGAATGAATGCATACTGTATAAGCCTTAAGTTGAACCTGGGAATGTTTTGCCTTCTCAAGTAACATAGAACCCTAGAATTGAATAAAAGCTTTCTGCTATTTTCTAACCTGCCTCGAATTGCCTGTTTCTGGTCAGTATCAGAACCTTCTCCAGAGAACAGAACCTTCTCCAGAGAATCTCTTGGAGAACAGAAGTCCCAGCAGACTGGAGGAGGGCAAATGTTGTCCCCATTTTCAAAAAGGGGAAAAAGGAGGATCCCAACAATTATCATCCAGTTAGTCTGACATCAATACCAGGGAAGATTCTAGAGCAGATCATTAAACAGAGAGTCTGTAAACGTTTAGAAGGCAATGCCATAATCACAAAAAGTCAACATGGGTTTCAGAGAAACAAGTCATGCCAGACTAATCTGATCTCTTTTTTTTAATAAAATTACCAGCTTGGTAGATGAAGGGAACACTGTGGATATTGCATACCTTGATTTCAGTAAGGCCTTTGACAAGGTTCCCCATGACATTCTTGAAAACAAGCTTGTAACATGTGGGCTAGACAAGTTAACTGTTCAATGGATTTGTAATTGGTTGACCGGTCGAACCCACAGGATGCTCAGCAGTGGCTCTTCATCTTGGAAAGATGTGACCAGTGGGGTGCCACAGGGTTCTGTCCTGGGCCCAGTGCTATTCAACATCTTTATCAATGACTTGGATGACGGAATTAGGGGCATACTTACCAAATTTGCAGATGACACCAAATTAGTAGCTAATAACCTAGAGGACAGGATCAAAATTCAAAATGACCTGGATAGACTGGAGAGCTGGGCCAAAGCTAACAAAATGAAATTCAATACAGAGAAATGTAAGGTACTGCACTTAGGGCGAACAAATGAAATGCATAAATATAGGATGGGGGAGACCTGGCTGAATGAGACTACATGCGAAAGGGATCTAGGAGTCCTAGTAGACCACAAGTTGAACATGAATCAACAGTGTGATGTGGCAGCTAAAAACGCCAATGTGATTTTGGGCTGCATCAATAGAAGTATAGTGTCTAGATCAAGGGAAGTAATAGTGCTGCTCTATTCTGCCTTGGTCAGACCTCACCTAGAATACTGTATCCAGTTCTGGGCACCACAATTCCAAAAGGATATGGACAAATTGGAGCGTGTCCAGAGAAGGGCAACTAAAATGGTGAAAGGTCTGGAAACGATGCCTTATGAGGAGAGACTTAGGGAGCTGGGTATGTTTAGCCTGGAAAAAAGACAGTTAAGAGGCGATATGATAGCCCTGTTTAAGTATTTGAAGGGGTGTCACGTTGAGGATGGAGCAAGCTTGTTTTCTGCTGCTCCAGAGACTGGAACGTGGAGCAATGGATGCAAGCTCTAGGAACAGAGATTCCACCTCAACATTAGGAGGAACTTTCTGACAGTAAGAGCTGTTCGGCAGTGGAACACACTCCCTCGGAGCGTGGTGGGGTCTCCTTCCTTGGAGATCTTTAAACAGAGGCTGGATTGCCATCTGTCAGGGATGCTTTGATCGTGATTTCCTGTGTGGCAGGGGGTTGGATTGGATGGCCCTCGTGGTCTCTTCCAACTCTGCAATTGTATGATTCTATGATTCAGATTAGAGAAAAGGGGTTATTATTGTTCTTTAATACAGCCGGTCTAGATCTCACTGCCTAGATGGGGGAAAAGGAAATCATAGAGTCAGTGAATGGTGGCAAAATGAAGAGGAATCCCTTGGGTTTGCGATTGAAAAAAGGGCCAACCCTGGACTTCAGGCAGCAGAAACTCTAGGGTCAGCCACGACATTAACAAAAGACAATTTTGCTGCTTCTACAGTACTGTCAGGATCGACCCCTGAAAGTGCCTATTCCTGCCATTCCTGTGTGGTTCTGTAACATTGCTGCAGCCTTGCTGTTTATTATGTTTTCATTCTTGTATGCTGGATAACAAGTGCTTTGAAGCAACTGTGGGAGGACAATGGTTACTATGAGATAGGTCGCTGCTGCTGCTCAGAGCCTTGAGAAGAATGGGCTGAACGCTTGTGTGGGAATAAGGTCAGAAGATGAGGGATAGCCAATAGTTTTGTAGTGTACAAGATTTCATAGATTGCCAAATGCTTTTAGTATACTGTCTGTTCTCTAGATCTTCATTCTGAGCACCAATTTGGTGTGTTATGCTTTCTGGATTACTCTGCCAATAAAGTTTCCTGTTTAACTTTGAAACTGCTGCTCACTGTGTCTGGGAATGCAAGTACCTGACAGATACAGTATAAATGCTTGAAGTTACTTTTTTAATTACAAGGGTGTACCTCACTAAATGGTAGAAGAGGAATATCACATGGTTCAAATGCTGACTCATCTTGTGCCTCTTGCTCTCTTGGGGTGTTGCTGTGATGGTGGATGGGAAGAGAGTAGTGTTGTGCCACAGGCCAGCAGCTTGCAACATTCAGATATTGGGGTAAGTAAACGTTTCTATTTTGGTTACTCTTGAGAAACAACAAAGTAACCTCTGACTTTTTTAAAAAAGCCTTTAACTATTTAAATAAAAAGCCTGGAACTACTGTACTGTATAACTGCCTAACTACTGGAGAGCAATTTGAATAACTGCTTACTTTTTAAAGTAACTTTCCAAGCTCTCAGCAAGACCACCAGAAAGGAGTGATCACCCTGGTGTGAACTGCACTTAAATGTTTACTTATGGCACATCACCTTGTTTTTTAAGAACTGTTGCTGTTGTGTAGTTAATTGCTGTCAAGTTGGCGTCAACTCCTCCTGATGTATGAATAAGAGACCTCCAAAACACCCTATTATTAACAGCCCTGCTCAGGTCTTGCTAACTCAGGGCTGTGGCTTCACTGAACCAATTTATCCACCTGTAATGTGGTCTTCCTCTTTTTCTATTGCCTTCCACTTTATCATATTTTCTAATGAGTCACATTATCTCATGATATGTCCAAAGCACAATAGGCTCACTTTAATCATTTTGGCTTCTGGGAATGTTCAGACTTGATTTTCCCTCAGACCCATTTATTTGTCTTTTGGCAGTCTGTGATATCAATATAACTCTCCTCCAGCACAACATTTCAAATGAGTTATCTTCCTGTTAAGCTTTCTTCACTGTCCAATTTCCACAACCATACATAGAAATCGGAAATGCTACAGCAAGAACAATCCTGGGTGCCAGTTACACGACAGAAATTGTCGCGGTGTTTACCGTGACTTTGTGATCACGAATCCATCCCTCGCTGTTTATACGATTTATGTCACTGGTCTGGATATCCCGGGTGGTCCCATGACTGATATTTACACGTCCAAAGTTCCGGTTTTGTTTAGGTTTTAATTTTTTGGGGGGGGGCTGTCAATCAAAGATGCGATTACTCATGTTTTCACAATCTCGGTGACGCACTTCCTTTAGAGTTCCGCGCCACGAGCAATGCTATTGGCTGGCTGGGGGGGAGAGAGGGGGGGCAGAGGTTTGTTATTCTCCCTTGCTTCTTTAAAATTTTAACCCTTTCAGAAGAGGCAGAAAGCATTTTGAAAGATCCAGACAGATCTTTCACTCAGATGCAGAGCTTTCCTTTTGAAATCAAGCCGCTTGGGTTTCCCCTTGCCTCTTTAAAATATTAACCCTTACAGCAGGCTGCAGAGATTTCAAGCCGGCTATAGGCAGGCGTTTTGAAAGACACAGACACAGAGAGGGGGAATTAAAGGCTGTTCATTCACTCAGAGGCTTGAATATTTTAATGTGCCTGTTCTGACCCAGGGAGGTGACCAAGGCAGGGGATGAATGGGCGACGACGATCTCTCTGTAACATGCAGTAGAGGAAAAGGTAAAGCTGAAGGGTTTGCAGTGTAGAAATCCATTTAAAAAGGTGATTGAGTACACGTGCGCGCGCGCACACACACACACATCAACCTTTGTGCAGCTGGAAGGGATGCCTTTGTTTTCAGCTGGTGAGGCTGGATCTGTTGAACGCGTGACTGACCCCTCCTTTTCTGGTCGCTGATCTCTAAGCCCGCCCCCAGTCACCATTTCCGGTCATCCCAGTACTGAGACATTTTGTCCCAGGCTGTTTACATTTCCGATTTTCCGAATCCTCCAGTGACTTTTTTAAAAACCGGCACAAACCGCGGGACTAGAAGTCCCGCAGGTATAGGGATAAAAGCTGGCCCCCCTTCTGAAAATCACGTACCCGACCTGATGTACGTGTAAACTGCCAGGGATCGACACAAATTCTTCCCGGGACATTTTCATCATGTAAACGGCCCCCTGACTTTGGTATTCAGTAATATATGAAGAATTAATATACCTCCTATCACTTTTCCCTGCACTGCCCTTCCCTTGCGTGTCTTATCTTTTTAATTTGTAAGTCTCAGGCCACAATCTCTATTGATATGAGCTGCTCCAAATTATTACTTTGGGAGATAATTCTCTGAAAATACAATGAAAATACAATAAATAAATAAACTTTAATACCCTTCTGAACTCTAAAACTACAGAAGTCTTGATTGCAGCACCATTTGTTTAAAAAAGAGTTTGATACATACAGGCAAGGTCCTGTTCAGTTCTGGCACAGTGGAATACCCCATCATTGTTGCTATGCCAGATTGCCTGGTTTTTCTATAGTTGTTTCTTCAATGCCTGGCTCAAAGTAGTCATCAGAGCTAAAGCACTATGGGAGACCTGGCCCAGAAAAATCATGTGCTTTTTAAAGCCAGGCTGGAGGCATGTACCAGGTGGCTGCCCTCCTCCCCTTCTTACAATGGTCTGCAAATGTAACAGGTGGCTGAAGAGTGCCCATTGCTATTCTTTGTCACAGCCACTCCTTCACAGAGTGGAATCTTGAAGACTTCCCTGTTCAAGTGACAAAACTATAAGATCCTGACCTAACAGATATATCATGTCATAATATTTTGTGGACTGGAAAATTTGTGGAATAATTAACCTGTTTTTCATTATCATGAGGCTCTGTTGGGCGTAGTTGGTTCACTGTGAGGCCTTTCTTTTTATTCCCTTGGAGAAAGCCATTGATGAATATCACAGAAACTTTCCAGGACGGTCAGCCCTTGCCTAGCTTTCTTCTAAATCAAAGGTAAGGAACATCTGTGGTCCTCCAGATGTTGCTGGACTGTAACTCTTGCCAGCATAGCCAGAAGCGAGGGGTGATAGGAGATGCAGTCCACCAACTTCTTGAGGGCCATACATTCTCTATCCTTGGTCTTCGTTTTGTCATACCAGTTTTGATTTTATCTCAATCCTTGTGTCATAAGGAAAGGTATCTGGGCATATCCTTGCACCACTAGTTGTTGCTGCTTAAGTTGGTTTTGTTTTTTGTTTTTTTTTTTGGTAAGGTAGAAGAGATGGAGAAAAGTGTTTTCCAAATTTAACAAGCATAAAAGGTAGGTCCAAGTGCCCTGCTGCAATTTTAGTGAGAGAGTTGAAGGAAGCAAGAGGGACAATACTACAAGTGAAAGCCAAGCTAGCCTTGATATATTTTTTGATTAGGGCAGGAAACACTGCAAGTTCAACTCAGAAGCAAAGAGCACCTCTAAAGAAAAGCCACAGGTATAGTATCTTTCCTGAAGCTCAGTAATGAGCTTATGAGGAGAGACTTAGGGAGCTGGGTATGTTTAGCCTGGAAAAAAGACGGTTAAGAGGCGATATGATGGCCCTGTTTAAGTATTTGAAGGGGTGTCACGCTGAGGATGGAGCAGGCTTCTTTTCTGCTGCTCCAGAGACTGGAACACAGAGCAATGGATGCAAGCTCCAGGAACAGAGATTCCACCTCAACATTAGGAGGAACTTTCTGACAGTAAGAGCTGTTCAGCAGTGGAACATACTCCCTCGGAGTGTGGTGGGGTCTCCTTCCTTGGATGTCTTCAAACAGAGGCTGGATGGCCATCTGTCAGGGATGCTTTGATCGTGATTTCCTGTGTGGCAGGGGGTTGGACTGGATGGCCCTTGTGGTCTCTTCCAACTCTACAATTCTATGATTCTATGAAATAGCACAGAAAGTGTAAGCCACTGCTATGTAAACTACTCTTCCACATTCACTAACTTGGGTTAGCTTCTATATTTAAAAAATCTGTGTCAGGCAGTGTGTTTTATTTGATAGAGTAGTAGATTTGAGCATGATTTTGTCTTTTGGGCATGACTCTGTTTTGACCCAGTTGTTTTTTCGTGTTCAAAATGTCTACAACATTTACACTAAGGATTGTGTACTGTTTTGTTTATCATGTTCTTCCCCTCTCTGCATTTGCACAGTATGTCACTTGTGTTTCTAGAGAAGGAATTGTGGCCAAAGACAAGGACTAAGGCTGTCAAGAAAATAGGAGTGCTGCAGTGTGTGTTTGTGCATACCAGTAAGAGAAACAACACTACTGAACCTGCAGGCGTACATGCTGCATTTGGGTGTAACTCCCACTGACCTCAATAGCAGTTCCTTTTCCTTTTTTGGACTACTTTTGCAAGCCATGCTTATGAGTCTACACGTGGAGGATGGCCCTGTATAGCTGTTACCACCATTTGGTGACCAAGGAGAGAGTGGAAGGA
This sequence comes from Gambelia wislizenii, assembly GCA_030847615.1. Lineage (NCBI taxonomy): Eukaryota > Metazoa > Chordata > Lepidosauria > Squamata > Crotaphytidae > Gambelia > Gambelia wislizenii. The sequence continues at coordinate 221,131,549 of JAUMIR010000002.1, forward strand.
CTGGGAAATGCCCTGTTGTATTCTTTGCAGTCACAAATGTTTTCTACCCTGTTGCTGGGGAAAGTAGGTCCTCTGTCTCTTAAGCTGCAATGTGGCTATGCTACATTAAATAATCCACACATATTGTGTTTGTCAGTGCATGTTTTATGGTGGGCAGAAAAGTGACTCTGTAACAATCAGAATCTTGCTCAGTTTTAGAGACAAAGGCAAGCCATTAAGAGAGCAACCTAGCGGCCCTTTTGATGACATTCCTTTAACAGCAACATTCAGAATCTCTGTGATTAAAGCATGTCATCTCAGATCCAACCTAGCTTTCTGTTTCAGGCAACAAGTGTCTTTGATATTAATTAGACAATATAAATTATAAAAAGCTAGCATGGAGAAGGTGATTTTGCTCAGGAGAAGGCAGTTTATCATCTTCTTCACCTGAGTTTTGTTTTGGCTTTGAATGCTTATAACACACCCAAGGAATTCAGGTTCTCCTTATTCCCAAAGAACCATGCCTCTCGCAGCAAAGGTGCAGTCCGTTTGCAGTAAAGGAGAGAACAATATATAAACCCAGCTCTCAACAGCAGGGTATATGTTGATTTTTCCTCCTCTCTCTTTTTGGGAAACTGGAAAAGCAGAGGATTTTTTCTGGTGCTGGCTCAGTTTCTTGCATCATGTGCTGCCTCACTTTATAAGAAAAAGCAGAATACCAGGAAAGACCCATAGAGCCTTTGGCCTTGTAAAATTGTCCACCATCACCCCCAGTGTTAAGCACATGTCCCCTTGAATCTCTGCTGAGCATCCTCCCCCCCAAATAAAGGGGCAGTCCAATTCTGCCGATCTTTCAGAGAGAAGAGCAGGCAAGAACACTGCTACTGATACCTAGTCTGGTGCCACCAGAAAGGTCCTTCAAGTAGCAGCCCTCTACCAATTGTAAGTCACAGGCCAAAGTGGGGATGTCTCTAGGCCGAGACAGGAACATGACCATCATTGTCTCCACTCCAATTAGTGACCCAGTCCTTCTTGGTGATGGTGCCTGTCTTCTCCTCGCGGAAAAGCTGGCGCTCCTGGCGGGGAATCTTGACTGCATGGTACTGTGGCACCTTGGCTTCTTCATAGCGGGCACGTTTGAAGAAGCCAAGCTGGAAGAGAAGATGCCATGCTATTACATCAGTGAAGGCAATCAACAAGTCACAGGTCGGAGTGCTAGAAGGTGGGATGTCCTTTGTTTTGCCACTAAGCTAGAGATTACATCCACCCCCCACAACCAATGAACTGAATGATTCTTGTCACCATGTCCATTCTTTCTCTCCAGTAGGAGAGGTTACTTACCACACATCCTCAGAGCCCACCCTACCACCAGGCAGAGTGAGGCAGTCATCCTCAGGCCATGGGTGTTGAGGAAAAGCAACAGCTATGTCCCAGACATTCCTTCTGGGTTCTGCTCAGTCCTCTCTCTTCAAATTAGTTGGCAGCCCTGAGGTATGTCACAGGACCCTATCTCATTGATTAAAGTACAGGCCAGTTGTCCACTGGAATGGTGAGGGAGTCATGTTGTCCTTTGCCTCAGGTGGTACAACGTCTTGGCCTGGGCCTGCACAGCATGCATCTGGAACATGTAACCTGTAACCATGCACTCTGACATTCATGCACAAACACTGGTGAGGATTCCTTTATCTGAGCACCCTTGATCTCATGCAGTTATCTTCAGATTCTTCCCCAGTTATGCACTTGCTAACACACTAGTTTTAAAACATATCCAGATGGTAGACTACCATATTGCAGGTCTGACACTTTAGAATACAATTAGCAGTATAAGAAGTATTCTGGGCAAAGGCAGTAATTATCTCTACCAGCCAAAATATTCTTGCCATCATTACAGAAAGCCACCTGTGTCAATTGAACATCTCATATCAACTCTAACAGGTTTGTGGTTGAAAGTACACATAGAAGCACTTGACTTATAGATTGTGCAGGGTCAGAAATACTAATTGGTGTATACATCCCCATTAACTTGAATCATCTGGATTTATTTCTGTGTATTATGATTCCTAATCCCCTTGCACATTCATGTTCCTTCACACACTGTCCTAATTATCAGTGGAACCTTGAGTCAAAGTGTCCTCCTAGGTGGGCCTACCTCCTCTTTGCTGCTCTCACTGTTGCCCACCCACTTTCTTTCACCCTTTGGGTCCAGTCTGCTCAGAGGAAAGGGGGCAAGGTAAGTCTTTCCTTGCCATTTGCTTAGAGGGGACAGGTGACAGGAAGGAAGAGGAGCAGTGGGGCTAGGGGAAGGCTTGAGGAGTTGACAGTGAGCTCCTGTGGGGCTGTGGGCCTCAACAGGTGCCCATTGGTGCCAGCAGGGGAGGTCCTGCCATTAGGCAGAGTGAGGCAGCCATCTTAAGTGGTGGTGGTGAGGGGTAGCCAAGTGTTGGCAGGATGGAGCCATGTATGTCTGATGTCTGGCCCTGCATCCTCTAAGTTGGCCAGCTGCCCTCAGGTATAGTGGATGCTGTCTCCTCATATTTGGTGGACTTTGTCCCCTCAGCAACATCTTATTTATTTAATTCACATCCTGCCTTTCTTCCTACATAAGGCCCAAGACACCATAAGTTAAGATAAAATACAGCTAAAATGAGCTGCAGTTCAGTTAAATAAGAAATCCCATTAAAAAACGAATTTAAAATGGTTTAAAAGCATTTAAAACATAATATTGAAGATTTAAAAAAATAGCCAGTTACCAGCTGAAGGCCTACCTACATAAAAAGGTCTTTGGCTGCTGACAGAAAGAGAGCAAAGAGGGGGCCAACCTAGCCCCCGCAACCCATGAAAGAGAATTCCATAGTCTGAGAGCAACCACTGAGAAGAACCTCTCCCATTCATCTATACACAGAATGAGGGCCAGTGCAATCTTATTCCTCAGAGGGAGCAAAATGTCTTCGGTCAGCCCCGGGTATCAGCCCAGCATCAACTAGGGCAAGACATCTTGATGCTTTCAGATGTTTTGAACTCCCATAATCCCTGAAAAGTGGCTGTACTGCTACAGATTAACAGGAGTTGTATTCCATATCATATGAAGTACACCAAGAATTTTGTACCTCAATGTGGCTCTGAGAGCACACACTTCAATAGCTAATGCCCATCACAGCATGTTGTTTCACATGCATGTGCTTGACTCCCTGAATTATGTTCTGCTGCACACTCACACTTAGTCAGCTTTTTGGTAATCACCCACAATTGGTGCCTTGTCTTTGAATAACTAGGGATTTATTTCATGATCATGCATTGTTGCAGTCAGTATCCTTGCAACTCACATGCACACCAGAATGATAATTCCTCCTATCTGTTAGGCTCTGCAGAGTCCTCTAGGCACACCTCCATGTGCACTTAGGCATCCTCAAAAGTGCTCAGGTATTGCTGGCTGTTGGTACATGCATTAGTATTCTTAGTGAGCTCACAATCAAGAGCACTCCATCATTTACAATTCCCACTCCCTTTCTGCATCTATGCTCACACTCCTGCACACATACAAACAGAGTCAGTTAGGTGGGTCAAAACAGGCATTACCACTAGGCCTCCATGGCCTGCCTGTCAGCATCAGATGGCTGGATGGCCAGCCGGGCCCGGTAATAGTTCGTGGAATATTTGGATACCCGGCTGGTCCTCTTGAAAAAGCCACACTAGGAACGGGGAGAAGTATGAATGGTATTAACAGCCTTGCAAGTGACCAGCTCCTAGAGATGGTCTCAAAAACCTTAGCAGCTAGGATTGTTCTCTTAAACATCCACTTGTATCCATAGGTAACACTCAAGTTGAGCATCTCCCATCACACTCCACAGGGGTTAAGAATTAGGTCACCTGTTATTGAAAAACTGTTTCCAAATGTGAAAAATAGCTGATAAATTGTGCTCTTTTTGGAAGGATGTGACCTCCAGGATTTCATAGCTATGGTGGACATAGCTGGACATAGCCCAGAGACTGGGCTCTTGTTGCAATGGAAAGTATATCTAATAAACAGAAGATAATCCTGACAATTGAGCTTTTGCTGTCAGGGCACATGTTTCAGTGTGAAGAAGCAAGTTTTGAAATCAGTGTCAAGGTAAATAGAAGGGCCAAGTTGGCCTGAGTACCCCAGGCAGCACTGTCACTTTCCCCCAGCCAGCCTGCTTACCTTCCACAGGATGGAAACTAACAGGCCCAGCACAAGAATCCCAGCTAGTATGGCAATGAGGATGATCCACCAGGGAATCCCTCGTGCCAGGGCCACAATGGGATCCAAGTAGACAGTCACTGGGATCTAAGGAAAAGAGAAGTGCAAAAAGAGATAGATCAGACTGACCTGAAATCTGCAATGAAGAATGACAGCTACCATCAGAAAAATCCAGCGAGCTCAGCAATAAGCCAAAAAAGACAAGTTGTCAACTGCCTCCCTTAGTAGACACAATAGGGCAGGCTCTTGCTGAACCACAGATTACAAGCAAACCAAAAGTGGGTCCCAATTCCAGGTTAGCAATATTGCTGCAATTCCTTGCTGCTATTTTTATTGGAAGGAGGTGCAGTTTCCACTTCATCTCATGACTTTACTATTAAGTAAATCTTGCACCTTATTAACAATACCCCTCCCCTTCACCTTTTAATTTTCATACTTTTTTTTCTTTCAATGGATATTTTTGGCCACTGTGAGCAGTTTCAGTCAATCCGTTTCACTGTGACAGGGCAAAATGCCTCGGTCTTGTACTTATTTGTGATTTCAGTAAGATCTTCCTTCTCTCTAACCTTGGAGCAAGAACTGAGGGAGGAGTTGGAAGGAGCAACCTAAGAAATTGGTTTTGGCCACAAAATACAAAAGGGAAAGATAAAATGGAAGTGAGCTAACCCCTGAGCATCTGGTACCTGTGCTGTGGCATCTTTCAGAATCAGGTTACGGATGGTAGATTTCACTGTGATGCTAGCTCGAACAATGACTTCCACAGATGGCACATCAGAGTACTCCTACAGACGGAGGGAAATAAGGCTCAGAACAATAAAAAGTCACAACCAAGGGAATGACAGAGTCTCCCACTGGGACACTGGGCAATCTGCTGTCATGTTTTGCCATGTTCATGACAAAAGAAGCAAAACAACAACCAACAACAACCGACAACAACCCCCACAAAAAAAAAGAAGAAGAAAAACAGGGGAAAAAAGGAATCAACACCACAACAAGAAAAATAGTGGAGGAAACCCCAGATGTTTTTTTAAAAGGAGAATACTGATTGTAGGCCCATCAAATTTTGAATAATAGTCTTCTTCATGGGGCACAAGTTCAGTTAAGGAGATACCTAAGAGTCACTGAAGTGGCCACTGCACTTATTCTTTTATTGGTGCAGAAATACATGGCACTTTTACCTGAAATACATTCGGACAACATGTAGAGTTTACTCCACTATTTCATCAAAATGACACTTCAGAAAATTCTGGTCAAGGGCTGCAAGCCATCATTGCTTCTGGCTAAGCCACACCAGCTCCTGTAAAGATGTACTTACTATTTCGTAATAGCAAAGTGTTATCACAGAACTTTTGTCTAACTTACATTCTTTTGCCCAGCCTATATCCTTCATGACCTGATACGCTGATATGACACCCTGCATAAAACTTGCTCATAACTGCATATGTTGTTGTTCCCCTCACACCCAGCAGGGGGAGTCAGACTAACCTCCAGAAAGGTGCTGTTCCAGAGACGGCCCCAAATTATGAGGACTGCTGAGCGATCAAAGCTGTGGAGGGGGCACTGGAAGAGCTGGCAACGAGCAGTACCTTGAGCACAATCCTGAAGCACAAGGCAAAAAGTAATAGATGATATTAGAGCCAGGGAAAAAACCATAGGTAGCCTGTGGTCTGAGTGAGGGTGTGCCTTGACTCTGGAATTCTAGAGTGAGACTCTATGATTCTATGAGATGCCTCTTCTGTTTAGACTATGAGTTGCTTCTGTAGAAAATGCAGTATCAGGCAGACACATGTATCTTTGTCCCACCTGGGTAGCATTTAAAAATCCTGCTGGATTAAGGTAGACCTTTTTGTATGGGTACCACCCAAGAGAAGCTGTAGTTGGGTATCTTTACAAAGTGCTCACCATCCACCACCACCCTTTCACACATCTTGCTGACTGAGTGGCTGTAATGATGCTGTACATTGCAGGATCTGATTTTCTAGCACAGGTTCTATTTGATGCACTAGAATCCTGAGAGCTCCAGCTTTCATTTAGCTAACACACATTAGAAACTGCTTGGAGAGGTGCCTAGTGCACTATAAAAAGCAGTGTAGATGTGTAGGTGCTATTGCTTAACAATTTGTAAGCTGCGTTGAGTGCCTTCATGGCTGAAGAGCGGGGTATAAATACTTAAATTAAATAAAATAAATATAAATAAACACCACAAGTTTCTGGCCCTCATGGTTTCAGAGGCACTGCAAAAGTGAAGATGTTGTACAGTCTACCTGAAGGCTCTCCTGTGAAGACTAGGAGGACAAGAGTGAAATAGGATTTTTTTTATAGTGACAGACATGCCTCAGTTAACAAAGCCTGTGACAAAGAAGCTCCTTTTAAAAAAAATATTTTTATACCAGGCCAGTCCTCTTTCCTCCTGATTCTTTTTATACCTGGAAGTTTTTCAGCAGTATCATACTGGGAAGAAGGTGAGGGGAGGATGGAGAAACACAGACTTTCAGTGTTATGTTGCAGCACTGTGTCTATGGATAGTGCTTTAAAGCTTGAGTTTGAAAAGAATTGAACTCTACTCTAGCCAATACTACAGTAAGACCCCCATATCCACTGATTCATTATCCATTGATTCAGTTATCTGCGGGACACAAACTAGCACCCCTACCATAGAGTATTCCTAGAAAATGCCTAGAGAGGCATCCTCTCTAGACATTTTCTAGGTCCTCCAAGGCAGAAATCCCATTATTTTCAATGGTGTTCACTGTTGTCTGCGATTTTCAGTATCTGTGGGGGGGAGGAACCAATCCTCCGTGGATATGGGGGTCCTACTGTACTGTAGCTGTGGGTTTCTGCCTATCACAGGCAAAGTAAACAGCAGCTGCCTCCAGAATCCCTTACTGAAGAGGTGTGAATAGCAAAATACAGAGAAAATACAGAGAAAAGGGGAGAGCAGATTAGCCTGCCTCACCAGCTCCTCCCAGCATGTTAAAAACACATAGATCCACAAGTGTGGTCACCAAAATGGAAATAATGGAAAAGCAGAGACCTATGAAAGGGGAAAAAATAATTCCTGGATGTGTTTTGGAAGATGCTTTCAAGTGGTCTCTTAGGAGCTTTGTAAGGTCTTTGTTTACATAAGCATGGCTGACCTGACCTGGTTGTTTCATTTCATATTTGTATACTGTTTGTTTTGAATAAAAAGTTCACTGAAACATGTTGAACTGCTCTCTTTTTTTGTAGTATAGGAACCTACTGTAATAGTAATTTTCTGTCTTTTGTAAACCACCAGTCCCAGTCTGGGGAAAAACTAGGATATAATTAAACAGATGGATGGATCTCTATTCTTTCCATGTTATTTCTGCTTCAGGTACCAAATTATCTGTTAAAGAAGTCATATCTAGGAACACATCTATAGTAGGACCCCCTTATCTGCTGGGGATTGGTTCTAGGGGGCCCTGTGGATACTGAAAACTGGATAATAGTGAACACCATTGAAAATAATGGGACTCCTGGTTTAAAATACTGTAGAGTTGCCTTGGAGGACCTAGAAAATGGCTAGAGAGGACACATTTTCTAGGAAGACTCTATGGTTGGTGTGCTGTTTTGTGTCCTGTGGATAATTGAATCAGTGGACAATGAATCATTGGATATGGGGGTCCTACTGTACTTCATTCATGTAAGTATAACTGTATGGACAAACTTCATCCTACACATAATTGGTCTAAGAGAGTCCTAACATTGTTGCTGTATAATTAAAAACAAGTTGTGAGGCTACAAATTTTGAATGGAAGGGCAGCAAGGGTGAGGAAGCCTAACGCTTTCACTGCTGGCCATTTCATTATTCAAAGCCAGGCACCAGCTTAACTGTTCCTGTACTCTTGGGGTTCCAGATGCACAACTACTCTTTTAAATCATAGCCTCTTGAATCTGCCTTCATTTTTTATAAATGAAAAGTATAATTATACTTTCATAATTACACTTATCAGCAGTTTATCCTTTCCTATGCTTAGCTGAGTATGTGGGGTTGGGGTGTCATTGAATGTCATGTTGTACACTTGGTTCCACCCTTGCATGGCAATTTTATGGATGGGTGGAATGTACTCAGCCTCAACCACTGCCCTTGGACAGAGTCTCACTCACCAAGGTAGCATTTTTTCGCCTCTCTCTGTAAGTCAGTGGCCTGCTGGGTGCTTCTGCCCGCTGAGTTTCCCGCTTCTTCCTACCTTGATGAGGAGGCTCCTGAAGAAAAGAGTAGGGGATTAGGGACATTGCAAATATTGTCATTTTCTGTTCTCAAAACAAACATTACAACTTCACCATTTTATCAAATAAGCACCAGATTTGCTGTGTAGATTTCAGACATTTATCCAAAACAGAGCAAAACAACTTGAAAAATGTATTCATCAGTGATTCAGATGGACATTTGGTCTGCTCAGGAATGATGAGCAATAAAAGCCATTATTGTGCTTTTGTGTGGGTAGCCATCTGTAATTAAGCCAGATTTGTATTTTCACAGCACAGCAAGATGAAGTTTTCAAATACAGTCATCCCTCCACATTTTTGGGTTAACCATTCACATATTTCTAAATATGTTCTCTCTAGGTGTTTTCTAGGTCATTCAGTGTGATTCTGTGGTATGCTTCTGCTGGAAGTTGACCATAGAATCTTGCTGGAGGACCAACAAATGCCCAGAGAAGTCTTCTCTCTAGGAATCTCTATGGTCAGCCTCCAGTGGAAGCATACCACAGAATCACATTGAAAGGCCTAGAAAACACTTAGAGAGAACATATTTAGAAATATGCGCATGTTAGATGTCTGGAGAAGTGTTGTCTCAGGAAAAAAGAAAAAGAAAAATGAAAAATAACAGGCCTATATTTGCAGTTTTCTCTTCCAACTCTATGATTCTATGTCTATGTCTATGGCGGTCCTCCACCCCTACCTCTCATGAAAGTTGAGGGTTGACTGTAGATGTAATGTGAAACAGCAGGGCTGTGCCTTGGTTTGGGGAGCAAACCTACACTTAGAGGTTTACACTTCTAAAGATGGAAAGATACATGATTTAGCTGATGGTGCATTTCACAATTTCTATAACTGTGAACATCAAGGCAAAAATTGCAGATCACAGTCCCAAATAAGATTATTAGAGAAGACAAAAATATCTGCAAAAATAAATGGTTGCAGTTTGGACCACTGAAGGAGCACACAAAAACCAGTCCTTTGGGTATGCTTTTCCTACCACAAGCAGCACAGCTAACCAAGAATTTGATGGCTAGTAGTACTTATATCAAAGCTGTGTCTGATTGTGAAGAAGTGAGATAAGAGCGTTACACTGCCCTCATCACTGCAAAATGTTCTCTGTTGTTGCCTCAGTCCCATGACACTTACCAGAGTCAGACGCAGTGGGTTGGGTTCTGGGTAGCAGGTTGTATGCTGCTGAGGCTGGGTTGATAGCTCCAGCTCTAACTTCAAGGGATAGAGGAGCCATTTCCCGTTTGCGATTTCATGTGGCCACATGAGATTGAGGAAGGCTGAGCCAAGGGTGTTCAGTGACTGGCCCCTGTTTGTGACCTTGGGGTGAGAGGGGGAAGGAAGGGAAAAGCTGCCTGTGAATCATGAAAGTGCTACCCAAAAGCAAAGGTAAACATTATTCACCCAGTCCCCCACAGCAGGGGCTAGGAACATACCACCTTCCAGATGTTGGACTACTACTTCCATCATTCCTCTTTGTTGTCTATATTGGATAGGTCTGATGGAAACTGTAGTCCAACAAGAACTGGAAGACCATAGGTTCATTATCCCTGCCCTTGGATTTTCCTCAATATGCAGAGTGCCATGCTTCAATTACATTTTTTTTTATTAATCTCCATAGATACAATCTCCATGCATGACATATGCACAAGATCACAGTTTGTTTTTAATCAGGGATAACTACTCTTCAGTATTTCTATATTCACAGCTGCTGAAACAGGTGAAATCCCTAATTCATCCATAACCAGGCAATAGAAAGGAACAGTTTGGGCTGATTTTCCTTGGTTTTTTTCTCGGCTGTGAGGCCATGTTCTCTGAAGATGCCAGCCACAGATGCAGGAGAAACGTCAGAAAGAAACTATTCCAGAACACGGCCTCACAGCCCGGAAAAAAACAATGAAAATCTATGGATGCTGGCTGTGAAAGCCTTCGACTTCACAGTTTTGGCTTATCTGCAGGGTGCTTAAATGGATAAAGAGTCTATTTTGAGTCACCTTGACTAAGGTGTTGTCTATGTAAGGGGCAAAAATGTGGATTGATGCACACTAATGCCAATTTGAAGCAGCTTCGATTTCTCCTAATGTTTTTTTTTTTCGCAAGATGGCAGGCATGCAAAGCTATCTGCTTTCACTGTTCCAATGGGTATACCTGTGAATCAAGATGGCAGGCACAAGTGCATTACTCGCATTTTTATTCACACCAGTTGCTGCCGCTGTACAGTACTTTTTTTAAAAAAAAAGCATATCTAAGGTGTGCAAGTGCGATATTCTGCCTAAATAAATAGAAAAAAGAAAAAAAGCTGCATCATCACCTTAACACACAATTGTTAAGGCGAAAATCCAACATGGCAGTTCCAGGCACTTGCCTTGTTAGCAAGCTCTGCCCTCTGTGCACATCTGACCAGTCAGCTTTCCACTTCCGCTTTTATCAGGAGTGTGAATGAATGTGAATTGGTTGTTCCAACAAGCAAGAATGTACATAGCAAAGGCTTTTCCTGGGGAGTTTTTGGTGGATTTGGCCTCCCCTTCAGAATACAGCGGATTGATGCAGGATGCCATTTAGACAAATCGTATTCTCCTTGAATTCTATGAAGAGTATTTTTGCAATTTAGACAACCCCTTAGATAACTGGAAGAGGAAGCTTTACATCGTTCCATGAGAACAGAGTGTCAGAAATAAGTGATGGGTTTCTTGGTATCTACTGTTGAGTCTTTGCTATCTACCATATTTCTCTTCTGTCATGGATGGATCCTATTCTCTCACCATAAAATCCAGGCTTTCTGACTCCTAGTTCCAAGTATTCTCACTTATAGCTATAACCACTAGACTGCTGTAAAACAACTTTCCCCTACATGGCATCTGCTGATGTGTTAGACTCATGTTTTTTGGATGATGGAAGTTGTAGTATAACATATTGGGAAGGTGCTAGGTTAAGGAGCAGGAATTAATGAAGGGGGTTACAAGCAAGGCCTCAAGGCTCTGATCTAGAAGAGACACTGACACTCACCGTCACCTTGTAGAGCACGAGACTGCCCACCTCACTCTCTTTCTTCATAGCACTCTCACCCCGCACCACTCCACTATAGAAGAGCTGCTGTGGTTCTACCATGCTAAGGAACAGAGAAGGGGAAAGACAAGACTGGGTGCTTGGAACTCTCAGTAGGCAGAATGAGTGATACACCCACCCTCTGCCAATCCAGAAATGGCTATGCCATCATAAGCATAGGCTGCTATGGTTCTGGGCACAAATAGGGGGTAGATTGCTCCATTAGTTTCTATTGGACATGTGAAACAGGATCTCTGAAGTCAAGGATTCATAGCACAGGCAGTTGATTTCTGCTTACAGTTCTATACCAGTCCTCTTCCCTACAAATTCTGTACCAAGGCCACCCAAAATGCTCCCAAAGGTATAAAATACGCACACTGAGTAATATTTGCCCATACTTAGTAATTTTATTTTTGCCAGCCACAAAGGATATAGCTGCATAGAGCAAAAAAGCCCAACTGTCCCAGCAACTGAAAGCACTGTAATCCACTCAGTGTTGGAAAGAGGTCTAAAGAAAGCACTTTCTGCTTCTAAAATTGGCACAAGACAATTAACACCCATCTTGATCCAAACAAAATGTAGAGCTATTATGGCAACCTTATGGAACTCATCTGCCACAATCCTATACAAACCAATCTCTATATTTGCATGAATTCATATTCAGCTCTGGATTGTAGCTGTGAGAGCTGCAGAGTAAATATGGAACATATGAAGGAGAAAGATGTCTAGAGTTTCTCTTATGCTGTAGCATTTGCCTGCATAAAAGTATCTTGCAGTGGCCCTTTGTGAAAAATGGCATGTGGGAAATGTCCTATGAAAACTGACTAATTAGACCTGTTATTTAAAACCTGCAAACCAGCAAATATTATTTAGACTGATGGATCTGGATCATGCATCTTTCTTATATATGTCTGTTCTGGATGTATCTGTCGGCAGACACCAAATCTTTTTACATTATATCTCTATACCATAGCTTGACAAGGAATCAAATTAACTGGAAGTGAATGTAAAGTCTTCTCATATGGCTCTTACCCAGTAACAGAGAGGGGGAGCTCCATGACCACACGGGCACGTGCTACAATGGGGGCCAACCCAGGCTGCTCTGAGGTCCTGTGGGCAAAAGATCAAAGAGTTGGAGATCCTTAGTTAAGATAGTGTTTACTATCATCACATTCCCATCTGCCATCTTTTTTTTCCCTCTGGAAACTGTCTGACATTTGTTATAGATTCCTCACAACACCTGACCCAAATTATCATATCTCTACTATCCTGTGCGAAAGACAATCTAATTATGGAGTTTTTAAAACTTAAACAAACCCAAGCTGCTCAAAAGCTTATATCACAAGTTTGGCAAACTGACCTGAAAGATCTTAGATCTGGGCTATCATGAGCAAAGTTGTCTTCATTAAATTGCATAGGAGATGGGGGTCTGCAAACCTGGCAGAAGTCTTGCAATTACTTTGGTTTGATCTAGCAATCCCAGCTCTTGAAAGGAAGAGAAGCACTACTCACGTGCTAAGCTCTAGCCCCACTTCCAGCTCTGCAGTCTCCAAGGTAATGCCAGAGGTGCTGAGAACAAGGTAGAACCGAAACTGAGGGGAGAAGCAGAAGGGGGAGGGGTGGGGAATTTTGAAATAAGAACTGTGACAAAGCATAGACAGATACTTGTCTGGAGATGATCATGATCTTTGCCACTCTGTACTTCACCTGTGCTCCACGTTTCATGGGGTTCCCAAGCTCACATTCAACATAAGAGGCATTCTGGTTAGATACACAGGCTGGGGTCTTCTCCTGTAAAATATAAAGTTATTGATCATATGTGTGCAGTATATATTACTATGTGCTACCCCAGATCAAAACCACCACCATAACCTAAATTCTGCACCATATGGTGTAAGCAGAAAGAATCACTGCAAATATGGGCTTAATCTGCATCAAGTAATCCCCTCGTCCCATTAGAAAAATAGGGCAAGGACTGAAGCAACAGAAGGATACATAAAATGTGGGTAAATAAGATATGAATAGCTTCTTTGAGATGCCATCCTTCTGACTGGTTGATTGATGGGATTTCTACCCTGCCTTTCCTCCTGGATGGTATTCCAGGAGAAACTGCCCAGTCTCTACCTTTTCTTCAAAGCATATGAAGTAGGGCTAAGCACCTGCTGAATCCTGCAACAAACTCAATTTTGCACTTGAGTTCTGTACACAAGAGCCCTGGAAACATTTCTACCTGCGGGACTGCAAACAACCTTGGTGCTACCAGCCACCAGAACTGCATCATCTTTTGAATTCCACTGTTGCTACTGCTTCTTTAACTTCTGGCGCATAGCAATGCTTTTGCTTCCAACACTGAGAATCCTCAAGCATAGCAATGTAGTCTTCCAGTGGTCACATCATCCCCATGGCTTCTGGTCTTTGCAAGTGCACTGCTCCCTACTGTGCTCCCTACTACCCTGGAATCTTTAGCATCTCCCTCCCCACACAGCCATTCTTCCTTAGTGCCGGCAACATAGCATTGTTACCTATAATTTCACCCAGCAGAACCACCTATCCACATACAGGTCTGTAGTGTCATAACTGTCCAACATAGTATGCCAGTGCAACTATGAAGAAGAGAGGCCTTTGGGTTCCAAATGCAACTAGGTATGCTATTTCTGAAAGCCTTCCTATTCCACATTTTCAATTATAAATGACCCCACATTAAAGATGTAAAACATATTCATGGAGAAAGGGTGTCTTGGGACCCATGTGTATTTTTGCTCATTGATGACTACTGTGTATTCTGTGCAGCAAAAATTGTCAACCATAAGATTGTTTGTCCTTCAGGAAAGCAAAAAGACCAGCACTTTGTTGCCAGCACCAGCAATAACAAAAAACATTGGGCTTTCTGCAATGCACCTTTGCAATTTTTTTTGCAAAGGATATCCCAGAATATGAAAAATTACTTGAAATGTACATGGATTATTGCAATTTTGCCTAGTGATTTTTTTTTTCATCCTCAAGTACAAGAACAAAATAAGGGAAGCTGTACAACCCTTTGAAGAGCCAGTCCTTCAAATTCCACTTAACATTCTCTCCCCACAGCTTCAAAGGTATCTGCGTCCTTTCTGGAAAAACAATTCTGAATGCCCTAAGACCTACACCAATCAGCCAGTTCCACAGATCAGCTCTTTCCTTTGTTCCTTGCCACCCAGCCAGCTGGGATATTTTGCAGCAGATTCCAAAGCGTACCGTGGCATTGTAGGAGCGCACAGCAGAGTAAGGCAAGGTAGGTGGCAGAAAGATGAACAGCATAGCTTCATGAGCATCGTCTCCATCCTGCTGCGGGTTAGCAGCATCTGAAGGAAAGTTGGTGATGAAGATCTCAAGGGCTACCACTTTTTGGTCACTCATGGAAAAAATGTCCAAGCCATCATCACCCCTATAGGAAAGGAACAGAGGCTTTTGTGAAGGTCTGCTAAAATAATCACAAACCAGAACAGCTTCAGAGGAAGAACTCTTGAGCATGGCAACTACTTTTAAGAGTGCATAATGAGAGAGGTGATACCTAGTGATGTACAGTACAGTAAATGGGTCTTAACTACCTCTTCAAGACTAAGCCATCCCAAAATCCTTCATATTACAACAGAGCAAGCTCATAATGATACTTGGGGTGAAATCCTCCCTCCCCCACCCAAAACTACACTGAGAATGTGCAGCTAAGCTCAGATGTGACCCAAGGACTTGCTGGGTGATGGCATGGTTCCAGTGTAATCAAAAAACCATGGCGCTTTGACCCTGAAAACCTTGGTTCCACTGCACCACTGTTGACATGACACTGGATCTGGAGGAGGATATTAACCTCTGGCCTGTTAAGGTGGACCTTGGCAACACCCTTCCATACAAACCAGAATGCTGAAATGCAAACCCACTTGTATTTTTGCTCATTAATCACTACTGTGCATTCCATGCAGCACCCACACTATCAGTGTTAAGTGAATACCAAGTAATAATACCAGAGCCAAGACAGAAGCAGTATCATGCTCATACCTGGGCAGGGGATGGAACAGAGCATCATCAATGCGAGAACTGAACTTATAACTCAGTTGCAGGTTGCTCTGACATATCTTGTCTTCTCCACATCCCTGCTTGAGGAAATTCACCTGCAGGAGGAACACAAGGGGTACATAAAAAGGGAAAGGGCAATGCATCTCCAAAGGCACACCAGAAATGTTTGTGGCAGGAATCAAAGGCTGGCTCAAGCTGCAATATGGAACTCCAGCTCATGTCCCGAGCACAGTACACATCACAGAAGGTACAGGTTGAATAAGCTTCAGTTTCTCTTATCCCGTTCTCTTTGTCATTAGCTATAAAATGAGGGAAGGAAAAGGAGAACTGTCCCAGATCAGCCATGACTCTGATATGCTTGCCTACCTCTGTCCTCTGAGTGTTGGGTGGCAGAGCATTCAGCACAGGTGACAGTGGGCCCAGGGTGGTACCCGGGGCCTGGCGTCTACTACGGGCATGCTTGATGTTGTAGTTCACCAGCACAGCGATGGGACGCAATTTGTCACGGACGTGATCCTGCAATAGAGGTCATCAGTTTAGAAACTGGGAACCCCTTTTCTCCACGAAACAAGTTTTGAATGGATTTAACCTAATGCCAGTTGTGTCCCTGCTTCTTTGCCTTCAAACTGGTAAGAACTGAGAGCTGTGGGATTTATGGCCAATATTTCATGCAAAATCTGGTGGCCAATAACAGAAATGGTGCAGGAGCTTAATGGTGAGAGTAAAAACCTAAATACAAATAGTTTGAAAGCCTCAATGTTATTTAGTTTATTTTTAAAAATTAAACATGTGTCAAGTGCTTGTTGGCACTGGCAGAATAGAGAAAGGAAGAATAAAATGAATTCTACTGAGTAACTAGCTATGTTTTTTAAATGTCTCCCAAGAAGTTATAACATTTTTTAAAAAACAAATCTAGAGACAGATGTTTTCAAATGAAAGCTGAGCATTCAGGGAAAGAGCTTGCCTTCTAATGCCCCCTCCATACTGTTTGTTTAGAGTGATGACAGGCACATGGCACCTACATAGGGACTTCGGAAGTGGTACTATGTATAATTATTTGTTATTTAAATTTCCTCTTTTTCTGCATTACAATGAAGCCCACAATGGGGGACATGTCAGAATAGCATTTCTAGTTCATCTGTGCAAGAAAGTGGAAGCATGGCATTTGAAGCAAGGATGGTGTGGCTTATAGACCTCGTGCTCAATGCAGGTCACCATGATGTTCATAATAATTCTCAGATTCTCTTTCTTCCTCACACTTTCCCTACATGACTAAGCTAGGAAAACTATTCTGGCCAGCTGATACTGAGAGACTGACAGTCCCCTAAGCGACCCTCATGCTCTGGTGTGGAGACCCACCTTCAGCTGCATTGTGGCCTTGACGCAAGAACGGACATGTTGCTGGGGCAGTTGTACAGTCCCTGAGTACTGATGCTCAGGGTCAGTGGTCCTACGGTTGCGGAAGATGACTCTGGGAGTTTGGCGTAATTCCTGGTGGTCGGCATCGGCATCAAAAGTGTATTCAAGTGCTAAGGAAAGGAGCAGAGGCTGTGAGTTTGGGGTTGGGGGGCAGATGAGAGAAAAGAGCTAGAAATCTTCTTCTGTTGGTGCCAGCTGCTTAATGGGCCTCTTTTGCCTGGCACTAAGGAGAAGATACACAGGGCTGACCCAAGCCATTTTTGCTGTCTGAGGCAAAGGACAGGACGGCACTTCCCCTTCCACATTTCACATATAGATCCAGATTGAATTGGCATTGGGAAAGTGTCCTTCACCATGCCTGAAGCAGCAAAGTAGTTTCAGTGCTAGAAGATGGGCCCAGCAGCAATATCTTCCATCAGAAGAGGACCAGCAGGAGAACTCAGGAGGAATGGCCCCATGCCTATGCTACTGTTGCCTCCCCAGCACCCACCACTGAAGCAGGCTGCTTCACTCTGTGTAAATCATAGAGTTGGAAGAGACCACAACAACCATCCAGTCCAACCCCCTGTCATGCAGGAATACACAATCCAATCACTCCCAACAAATGGCCATCCAACCTCTGTTTAAAAACCTCCAAAGAAGAAGACTCCACCACACTACAAGGCAGTGTATTCCACTGCTGAACAGTTTTTATTGTCAAGAAGTTCTTCCAACGCTTACGTGGAATCTCTTTTCCTGTAGTTTCCTCTAGTTTGAACCCAATGATCCGTGTCCTAGTCTCTGGAGCAGCAGAAAACAAGCTTGCTCCATCCTCAGCATGAATCCCTTCAAATATTTAAACATGGTTATCAGGTCACCTCTCAACCTTCTCTTCTCCAGATTAAACATGCCCAGCTCCCTATGCCGCTCCTCATAGGGCATGGCTTCCAGACCTCCCACCATCCTGGTCACTGTCCTCTGGATACGTTCCAGCTTCTCATTATCCTTCCTGAATTGTGGTGCCCAGAACTGGACACAGTATTCCAGGTGAGGCCTGACCAAAGCAGAATAGAGTGGCACTATTACTTCCCTTGATCTAGACACTAGGCTCCTATTAATGCAGCCTAGAATTGCATTGGCCTTTTTAGCTGCTGCATCACACTGCTGACTCATGTTCAGCTTGCGGTCCACTAAGACTCCTAGATACTTTTCGCATATACTGTCATCAAGCCAGGTGTCACCCATCCTATATCTGTCCATTTCATTTTTACTGACCAAATGTAGTATTATATATTTCTCCCTGTTGAAATTCATTTTGTTAGTTTTGGCCTAGCTTTCTAATCTGTTGAGGTCATTTTGGATTCTGATCCTGTCCTCTGGGGTATTAGCTACCCTTCCTAATTTAGTGTCATCTGCAAATTTGATAAGCATACCCTCTATTCTGTCATCCAAGTCATTGATAAAGACGTTGAATAGCACTGGGCCCAGGACAGAACCCTGTGGCACCCCACTGGTCACTTCTCTCCAGGATGAAGAGGAGCCATTGATGACTAACCTTTGGGTTCAGTCAGTCAACCAATTACAAATCCACCTAACAATTGCATTGTCTAGCCCATAGATTACTAACTTTTTTGCAAGAATATCATGAGGGACCTTGTCAAAAGCCTTACTGAAATCAAGATACACTACATCCACAGCATTCCCTTCATCTATCAAGTTTGGCCCTACCAACAGTCCTGCAATGTTTGATATGGTGAAAAAGATACCACAGCCCACTTGGGTAGTGTGGCTCTTTCTTTGACATTATGATATCAAGGACATCCTAAGAGGGAATAAAACGGGCACAACAAGGATCTCTAAGTAGTAATTAGCTTTGTTGGGCTCCAGCCACCAAATACTCACTGATGGGTGGACTGTAGCTTGGAGGGTTGGCTGTGTAGCTGAAGCAGGCTCTCACATCCACACTATAGAAGGAAACAGAGAGGAGGAGACCCACTCAACAACTGAAAGGAATTAGCACAGAGACGCCTGCCTTACTTCTTTTGAGCTCAGTGAGATGGAAGCTTCAGCTTTCTGGGTCTTGGTGAAGAGGCAGCTCCCATTTACCAGAGAAGCACTGGATTAAACGGGCAGGGAGAGTGAATTTTCATTGCCCCTGAACCAAAGAGGCCAGTCAGTAGGCCAGACAAGAAATATTACATATGCTTAGAGCAAAGAGGTCTGGTTTAACCATGAACAATAGTGTCTGTAAGCATCTGGCAAACCTGCTCTGGTGACAGCAACCGCTCACCCAGAAATCTACAGAGATGCTGGGTGAGTGTCACATTTCACTGGGTCAGATATGTACTTGCATGTGCTATGGATGCATGAGATCTGCATCCTATTAAAATAAACCAAGGATCTGTTTCCCTACCTCACTCCTCAAATATAACTAATCACTCCATGCATTTTCATCCCAAACTTCAAATATTTTGAAGCGGGTGAGCATATGTTTAAATTATCCCAGATGGATTTTTCCTTTCTGCTCACCTGGATTCCTTCCTACCATTCAAAATAGAAAGCTTTGATCCCTTCCCCCAATCTTTTAACTTCAACCCAGTAGACCAGGAGGGGACAACACCTGAACTCACAAGCCCCCCCCCAAAAAAAAATCACAGTGCCAACATTTAGTAGGAAATCATGCCACCAAACTTTGGTAAACAAACCACTACACGCCATTAAAGTATGAAGAAAATGCTTGCTCTGTCATGGTTTTCCACCCTGCAAATTTAGCATGATATACTGCCAAATTTTGATGGTACTGCAGCAGAGATGCCCATGGTGGATCTAAGGAGATATAAAATTGGCCTCCAGGCCCACCAAAGTTGCCCACCCTCCACTAAATCCAATGTCTTGAAAGTACACCAGTTTCATTTTGTAGCCACATGCATTCAGCTGCTGGGAAAAGGTGCCAGCATATCCATGGAAGAGCTATCTGGCATCAGCTGAGAAAGAGAATAGGAGAAGTGGCAGATGCAGGGCAGTTTGGTGACAGAAGAGGCGTGGTTTTTCTTCTCCTTACCAGATGCCCTCAAAATATCGGCAGTTCATGTTCTCCAGGTCAACATTCTGGGGGTAGACAGTGATATTTCTGGAGATGTGGATGACAGGTCGGGATCTAAAACAGATATTGGATATTCATAAGAGATTGGGTCAACTGTAGACAACTGGAGTTTCATGTCTTGGAATGTCATAGGGGCTGGAACCCTACTTATATCACAATACTCTTAAGATGGGGGTCACTTTCATTTTTTTATTTATTGTTTATTTTATTTATTTATTTATACCCCGCTCTTCAGCCACAAGGCTATCAGAGTGGCTTACAAATTGTTTTTAAGCAATAGCTATTTACACATCTACACTGCATTAAACAGTTTCCAATGTGTGTTAGCTAATTGCCCCCCACAAGCTGGGTACTCAATTTACCGACCTACGAAAGGATGGAAGGCTGAGTGAACCTTGGAGGTACTGGCATTTAACCACTGCGCCACCAGGGCTCCCTGGTGGTGCTCAGGAATCCACAACTAAATAGCCAAGAGTCATGGAAAAGCTCTCAAGTGTAATAAACAAGAACAAAAAAAATTAAACAAAGTGATACATTATCTTTCCTGTCTCCCCTTCTCTGGTTTTCTATACAAAAAGGTGCTAGGTCTCTCCATGCATTCCTTCATGTTCTTTCCAATATCCATTACAGAAACAGTAGAAAAGGAAATGCCATAAACATCAAAAGCACAGTGGTGGTACAATCCAAACAGCAGATGCCTTCTGCAAGCAATTGCTTTTGCATAAAGGTTTGGCTGTTAGTAAACTATGGTCTTGGTTATCTGGATTTGGATTGCTGTTTACTGATAGCCTAGGCATGGTGCAATCCCTTGGTACACATAAGATTCTGGATAAAGTTCTCCAATGGTAATGAGTAGCTTTCAGGAAATTCTTTAGGTAGTTCATTGGTGTGTCACAGCCAGAGTTTCAAACAGATGTCTGGAAGATGGGGGGGGCAGGTAGGATCTAGTGGCTAGGGCTATGGGGGCACCACCCAGAGCTTGTTGGAGCAAATTGTTGGCCTGGAATTGCTGCTCCAGGCTAGCCCTATTGTTGCCTGACTGTGTATGGCCGATCTGCCCTGACCCAAGCTCCTCCTCTTGCTCTCTTGCAGTTTTCTCCAACACAGCATCCTACAGATGTTGTAGGCTACAATTGCAGTCTAAATGCAATCCAACTTCCATTATTACCAACTAGGACAGGATGAAAGGATCTCCCAATAAAGGAGGAAGACCACTTGTTTGTATATTTGCTGGCTAAAGGATTCCTACTTAAGAAAGTTTATAGAAAGCTATAAGCTATGGCAGGATGAGGGACATGGAAATACAGGGAACCAGTAGGATGAGTTGATGAGTTATGGTTTCCATTATATAAAATGATCAGTGAGGATTTATCTCCCCTTTGTTTCTTTTTTACACTTACCTGTATAGCACTACTGTGTCAGAAAGTGATCCTACAAGGAGATCTGGGTACATGTTGCCATCAATATCCATTCCTCCAGAAAAGGAGTAGCCAAACATCTTAATGCCAACACTCTCCCCAGTCAGGATCTGTAGTGGATGAGGGGGCAGAACAGGACAGTGGCAATCAACATGATGGGAACTCATTATGGGGGAACAGGAGGCACTTAGAGCTCAGAGAGGAAAGGAAGGAAGAGCAGCAGGGACATCAAATCTCCCTAAATCAAACATGCACCCCAACAGCAAGAGAGGGGAAAGGGCTAGACTGACCTGAGCAGGTTTGGTGACAAATCCCAAATTACTGCCATGGTAGATATAAACCTTGCCATCACCATCCAATGGGGCTCCAACTGCAAAGTCTGGAAAGAAAGTAATAGTCCGCTCACCCCAAGTGCCTCTTTCTACCTTTCTCATTCCTGGGTGGCAGAGCTTCACAGACATGACCCAGCTCCTGTTACATAGTCATACTTGATTGCTACAGGCCCACATGAAGAATCAGTCATCATCACGGAAGCAAAAATGGCTCTGACAGCATCAAACATCCTCCACCCATATTTCATGCACAGCTAGCTAATTTCAGTCTCTTACACACAGACTTCATATTCACAGCGGACTACAGAACAGGCACATGCTTTCCCCTTACCCATCCCTGTATCATATAAACTAGGACAGACACACTCCTAAGATCACCAAACACTCTTACATGTTTTTTTCCCCATCACACACATTCACACACACTCAGGTACTGGATTCCTCAAGGTTGCCAATGGGTTTCTTCCTGCCTGACCCCAAGAGCTAACCATCCACCACAATTTTAGATATGTACATTTGGAAGTTCATCCCAGTGCTGTCAAGGCAGACCAGTTCAAGAGCTCCCAACTACCCCATTCCCACAGCAGCAGGCTCTCTCAGTTTTCTCACCTTGAAAGCCATCTTGGTTGAGGTCACCAAGAGCACCCACTGTGATACCAAACATGGAGTCATAGGAGCCATTGAGGCGCACAGGAATGACATTTTTCAAGCGTTCCGGCTGGTTGATATACACGTAGACTGCACCTCCAATTCCTTCTTTGCGATCAAAGAGATTTGGTGCCCCAACCATCAGGTCCATCCAGCTAGAAATAACATGTTGTGAGTGGGGTTGCCATGGAAATACCTATTGGTCTCAGAGTACAGCAGCCATGGGGGTTATACTGAATAAGCAATCCAGAGTAAGTTACTCTTGCCAAACCACTGTACCACAAGATGCAGTGATGGCTAGTACCCTGGATTACTTTAAAGGGGGATTAGAGAGACTCATAGATGATAAAGCTAAGACATTATTCTTCATCTCTTTTCCAACAATAGAGTTGCTAGTTCCACATCTATGGAACAATGTGATTCCAAATTTCAGGCAGGATCATAACTATTTCCATCTTTTCCCACTGTATATCTTTAGCAGGACTGCCAATCAAGAAGGATGAAATGGCCTACTCTGTTCTTGTGCCTCTATTAGCAACTTAGTGTGTAGGAACCAGGCCAATCTAGTTTTTCATATCACAGAGATAAAGATTTCCACTTATTCATATCTGCATGTCAAGCTGCTACAGTAGATAGCTGAAATAATGGCAAACTTTGGCAGTGCTCCAAACTGCTCACTTGGCCTTCATATTTAACCCATAAATTGGAAATGACTTAAAGACACACAATAAGAACAAACAAATGGTTTGTAACTTGTATTGTTTTATATATGTTGTTAACCACCTTGAGTCCCATTATCAGGAGAAAGGCAGGATGTAAATGAATAAAATAAATAAAAATAAAAATAAATAAGTATCTTCACAATATTTACAATTATGTTATATATTATTCTACAATTCTGTGATTTTTTAAAAATAAAATTTTGAAATCCCACCCTTATTCCAGGGAGCTCAGGGTGGTATGAAAACCCACCTTGAGTCTCACTTTGGGTGGGAAAACAGGCCATAAATCAAATAAATAATCACCCCTAATTTATTTTCACAACAATCCTGAGAGGTAGATTAAGAGAATTGGCAATTAGCTCAAGGCAACTCAGTGAGTTTCACAGTTGAATGGCAATTTGAACCTGAGATCCTGGCACTCCATCCACTAGAAAACCTAGGCTCTCATAATGTGGATGGTATGCGCAAGTAAAGCTCATGCAGTCACACAAGGAAATAGTAATTCGAGCCCTGTGCAACCTGTGTCCCTTGCTCATCAGTGCTGTAGCAGTTGCTAGTAAGAACACTAGTAGCATCACAATTGATGCTCGCAAGCACCCAGCACTATAGCGTCAGACTAATATCTGAAACAGAGAATGTGCCCACATGCCATTTGGGCAGAGGGCTTTCTTCCTTCATCCCACATTGCTCACCCATCATTATTTAGATCCACCACAGCCACAGAATAGCCAAAGGAAGAGGTGAGCTTCTCGCCTTCCAGGATCACTTCAGGAACCAGACGGTTGACATTGTCTCGTTTCAGGATCACCACTGCTCCAGTATGATTGGATCGGGGCGCCCCTGTTACAAAACTCAATTCATCCTTCCTGATAATCCCCACTCCAGAGTCCAGAGAAAATCCTGGAACAAGAGGAAGGCATGTTAGTCATCAGAGAGAGGGGCGCTCCTGAGCACAGTGTTAAGATTAGCAGCTGTTTGAAATGAGGAGTCCCAAAATTACAAAATGAGCTTCAAAACAGGCAGATGTGAACACTGGTTAATCTCTTGAAACAATTGGTTCTGACCCTTGATTCTGAACTCAAGGCACACATGCATACATTCACATACACACAAACACACACACGCAGCACCTGTAAGCACCACAGCGGTTTAGAAACTGTTTTGCTTGCATGAAATCATGAAAGCTGAAATTTTCACACTTTGTTTCAGGATGACTCATATGAGGGAAAACCACTTCAAATCTTATGTGACTAAACAAATGTCCCAAGTTGTAGGCAGACTGATTTTCTGAAGGCCTCAGCAATACTCACATCTTTCCCAGACTGGGTGGGGTGGCCACAGTCTAAAACATATCACCAGCTGCATCTTGGGAAGCTGTATTCTCACATTGTCACACAGAACTTATGTGTGACCAACTTATGGCATGGACATTTCTAGTCAGGAAGAGGGCAAATGGAGGTCACTCTGGCTGTGGTATAAGCTCTGGCTAGGGTTCCAACCCGCATTTGCAGCAATGTGCTACTGCCTGTTCCGTATCTTAATTGTAAAATCATAAGAGTTGGAAGAGACCACAAGGGCCATCCAGTCCAACCCCCTGCTCTGCAGGAATACACAATCAAAGCATTCCCAACAGATGGCTATCCACCCTCTGTTTAAAAGAAGGAGACTCCACCACACTCTGAACTAGAAGTATGAGGGTAGCATATGTCCTGAAGTGAGCACTACAGTGATGCCGTTTCATACTTTAGACTTGACTTGTAGTAAGTCACAGAAGTTGGCTATCAGTTGGCTAACCCAATAGGAAGGTCATCAGATGAGGCTCTAGAGTGAGAGTTCAGTTTGTGCCATCTGTGGGGTGGTGAATCTGCATCAGGTTTTAATATGAATTTTAAGGAGCTGTTCAAAGTGGTGAACCTGTTTAGGGGATAGGGTTTAGCATCTAGATAGCCTTGTGAACGTTTGGAGCAGACTCACTGTCCCACTGCATGGAAGCCACCATCCACCACTATATGCAGTATCACAAATGTCACTGCAATTTAATATCATGGCAATGAGCTACCAGCTAATGAATGAACTGGTTTGTTTAAAAAGAGGAGCACTTTCCTTGGCCAGACTGGGAATTATACACACACACAAGAAGCAAGGTATGAACTTGGCTAGTTTTAAATGTTGGTGTTCTTTTTTTGTTTGGTTGTTTTGTGGCCAAAAAGCTGTTTGGTTTTAAAAGGGTGTTTCACAAAGGGTACTGGAAAGTTATTGCACATTTAAACGAGTTTAACATATGCAAATGAGAAAATTGGAGAGGATCTCTTTTGGAAAAGGAAGCCATCTTAAATAGCTACAGAGTCAGAGATGTGTCTCCCTCACAGCACCTCCTTCTCTCCCTCCCTAAGTTAGAGGACAAGCTAAGAGTTGAAGCACTTCTTATAGCAAATAAACAATTTGTTTTTTTAATTGCTCCCTTTATGAGAAATGATCCCTCTGCAGTCAACTCTCATAAGCTCTGCTGATAGTCTTGCCCTTTGCCTTTAGTCTTCTTCCCACGGACAACAAGGAACTGGGAGAAGGCCCAGAAATGAAGGCTGGACACTGGCCAGGAATGTATATACTGTTTCTTATATAAAAATTAAGCAAGCTTGCCATCAATCCAGCAGAAAAAGACTGGGAAGCAGCAGACTAGGTGGGTGGGTGGGTGGGTGGAAGGTGGTCTCTGCTCTGAAATCTGTAAAGAAGGAGGGCTTCCAGAAATGACACATGAGTCCCTTCCCAGAAATCACTCCTTGTGACTTAGCTAGAAATGAGACCCATGAGTCCCTTCTTTTTTCCTTAGCCTCATTCCTCCCCGCGTCCGAGACACCTGGATTCCATTTACACAGCCCAAGGTGGGCAAATGGTGGCCTGCTAGATGCTGTTGGAGTACAACTCCAGGTTCCCTCACCACTCGTTATACTGGCTAGGGCTGATGGGAGTTGCAGTCCAAGAAGATCTAGAGAGCCACAGTTTGCCAGCACCACTGCCATAGCCCTAACGTGGAACTTAAAACAGAAAAAATAAATTAAAGGGGACAGGCCAAGTGCAAGGACCCTTCCAGAGCAATCTCTCTTCTGTTCTGAAGAAACAGTGACAAGTCAGGTATAAAATATTCCAATCTCCCATCAGAATTTATTTTTCGTAAGAGTAATTCAAATTTTCTTTTAATAATGTGTCATAAAATTTTGTTTTGTTCTCTAATGGAGCATAAATTCCTATTAATAATTCCTTCTTTCTATACATTAATTTGAATTCCTATGTATCTACCATTTTATCTTCAATTTTTTTTTTCTGGTGACAAGTACTTTTTTGCATATATGACTACCCCTCTTTTCTTTTTGATTAGCAGTAGAAATGAATTCTTTTCCTAATTTTGGATATTTTACACATTTTTTTAATGTGCATTTCCTATAAACATACAAGATCATTTTTTAATTTGCTCAAATAGTGATAAACCTTTCTGCATTTTTGTGGTATATTTACTCCTTTAACATTCCATGAAAAAAAATTCAAATCCAGATTCTTTTTCTTTATTGATTGATTTTCCTTTTTTGTTTTTTGACATCACCTAGTAGGAATGGGGTCCACAGCAGCTTTATTCATGACTGGCTTCTTGTAATCACAAGGTTTGATGTTTTAAATCAAGGATGGGAAGAACACTTGGCCCTCCAGGTGTAGCTGGACTTCAATTCCCATCAGCCCTAGTTAAAACAACTCATAATGAGGGATGATGGGAGTTACTGACCAACAATATCTGGATAGCTGTTTATTCCCCATCACTTTATGAGTGTGTATGGAGGAACACATGATGGACTAAGCAAGAAGTCAGGGCCTGCATAATGTAAGGTCAGACCCTATGAGTGCCTTCTTCTGCCTTTTAGTAACCAGGAGCAAGCAACGTAGATACCTTCATGCAGAAACAGTGCAGATATCACAAGACAAGGGGCAGACAACCACAAAAAGCTGCTTTGGCATTTCCCCTCCCATCTTACTTTTTTGTCCATGCTGCCTGAACACTGCAATGGTTTATGGTAAAATCTAAACAGCAGTTCTCATTCTAGCATAAACTGTTAATTTTATTTGCTTCCCTATCTTTCCAAGTTATGGACCACCTCTGGGCTCATCTGGACAACTGCTCAAATGGCAGTTTTTATTGCTATAATTACTGCTTTTACTTGCAAATCCAAACATTTCTCTAGTATCAGTGCCTTTCCTGGTAATTTCTATCAATTACCACAGTTTTTTAAATTTCCAAATCTACATATGCACCTACTGCTGCAGTTCATATTATTTTGGGGCAGTGCCTTATGATGCAGGCTGGGATTATTAACTTGTCATGCTTTGCAGCTGGCCATCTGCCCCTGGTTCTTTTCTGTCCTTGCCCAATATGTCTCCAGGGAAACTGGTCACTGTTGCTGTAAGACATGTTGCAGTATTCACATGGTTTCCTTTTCTCTGCATGGCTTCCATACAATTTTTAATTCTTTTAAACCTATTTAGCACAATTGATATACCATTTCCTCCCACATTCTCTCCAAAATGTTAGTACTATTACTATAAGTTGCTCTGATGATATTGCTGTGTTTTTACTCTATGCTATTTCCTGTGCAAAAGGAGGCATAGGAAAAGACTGAGGATGGCAAAAGCGTGTGTGAGAGAGACAATGAGAGTGTGAGAGAGATGGCCTATCATCGTAGCAACAGCAAAATAGCTGTTTTATAGCAATCATGTTAGAGTTCTGGAATTTTTAAAAAAATAATGCAATCATTGCTTCTCCTCTGTTTCCTACTTTATATGTCAATCACCTATGATTAACAAGAAGTCCTGTTTTGGAGTGTGATCAATTTCCTCCTGGACTCCAGCATAAAATCTCTCAATTTTCTTCTTCTTCTTCTGTAGTTGGAACATAAACTTGTATTATGGTTATACTGATGGATTTTCCCTGAAGTCTTATTGATATTATTCCGTCAGACTTTGCTTTCTATCCTTTGAATGTTTTTGCTACATTTCTCCTCACTATTAATGTTGTCCCATTTCTTCTTAGATTTTCATTTTCTAAGTAAAACACTGACTCAAAATATCCCATTCCTGTCCACTTTAGCTCACTCATTCCAAGTATTGCAATGTTTATACGTTCCATTTCTTGTTTTACTATAAGTATGTCTAGCTCCCCCTGATCCATGCTTCTCACATTCTATGTTCCTATGTGTTGTTCAGCTTTGGATTTTCATTTCATCCCTGAACACATCAACAGGTGAACGTCCTTTTGGCTTGAGTCCAGGTGCATCATTAGCCACAGTGCTACTCATAGTTGTCCTCTGCTGTATCCTAGTAGCTTGTTAAGTGCCATCCAACCTGGGAGTTTTATCTTCTGGCACTATCTCTTGTTTCATTTTGGACTGTCTTATCATAGGATTTTCATGGTAAAAGTCATTAAAAAGGGGTTTACTGTGCCTCCTTGTGCACAAAACTAACAAGTGTTAGCTATAGTGCTACTGCCATTGTTTCTGGGAGATCATCCACCAGTCACACACCCAGCCCTCTACTGCTGCTGCCCAACAGCTGTTTGGCACATTTAGTCTGCGGCTCCCAAGGCGGCTCCCAAAAGGGTAGTGCCATTGTAGCCCCAGACCCCTAAAAATGTGACCACTGATCATACTGGCTGAGACATTAAATGGTGAGGGATAGCAGCATAAATCACCAGTCTGATAAGAAATTGGTCTACCTCTCATCAGCTCAAGGTATAGGAGTTGTGTTGACTAGCGCTTACAAGAGGGGATCAGTATCTGAAGATGCTGATGCAAAATCTGTCTCCTTGAAAATTACTGTCTATCATAATACTATCACAATAGCCAGGTATCTCTTTCTGAGCCCCAATTTAGAATGGTCTTACTCCAATAAAAAAATTCCCTAAAAATTCCCTAAAAATTCCCAATTTCCTTGAGACGCTTCCCTCTTCTTTTCCCAGATATTTCAGGCAGCAGGGAAAGGAAGGCAAAAGAAAGAGGAAGCTAGATTTGCTGACTGGTCACCCTGGGATGAGGGCAGGTCTACCATCTTTCATTCATTGCCAAAACAAACTGCTAATAAAGGAGTTCATCTGCTTCTTAAAACCAAAGTGGGAGACACCTAAATGCTAAAATGCTGTCTCTCTGCTTATCTGTCCATCTATCTAGAGCCTTTCAACCACGGTCAGTGCCTGAAAATGTTACAGCTCCCAAACCATCCTAAAAATGTGACCAGTGGTCCTGCTGGCTGAGAGATTCTGAGAGCTGTGGTCCAGAAACAGTAACTTTCCCACAATCTGGGTTAAGGCACATAGCACAGGTTTGTTTCCCAGATGGTCACCCATTCTAGTAATGAGGGCCAAATCTAACATATCTCATCTTCAGAGATGGAAGTTATAGTGTATGTGGAGGGTTAAATAATTTTGATCATTTTGGCTGAATAAACTGATCCTTCAATCCAGCCCAGCCTTTCCAAAGGACCAAGGGCCTATACCACTGACCAACCAAAATTAGTATAATTATCCTGGGGTTGTACCTATTCCAGTGGTGTGGGAACTATTCCAATCTCAAAAAGCTCTCTACCAAGTGCATCAGTTTTAATGAATCTAACCTTGCCTTTCCCCTTACGTACTAATTTTCCACATGAGCTGAATTTAGAGACTTGGGGAACATTCAAACATCCAGCCTTGCTCCCACTTTCTGAAGGACCACATCCTTGACCCAGCTGTATTATGTGCTCTTTCCTCCAACGATTCAAATTGGTTCTGAAAACATGTAAGATAGGGGTGTAAATATGAGTACATGCATGTAACGCTCCTGTTTATGCATTGGGCAATTTGCCTTCAGCTGTTTTGGTGTTTTGTTTGTTTGTTTTAAATGTCATGCATTATCTTAGATAAATTCACAAGAATCTCAGCTTTCATTTCTTAAACAGCCAAAACATTATCCAACCAGACTTAAGCACTTCACATGAAATTCACTGGGAAAATTAAACATGTGGTTACATTTCTCCCAGCAACAACTCTGCCTTAAAAGTGCTTACCTTTGGACTAGGCCATGTTTCGGGTTTCTAGCTCTCCAATGTTATAAGGAACATATTAATATTAAGAAAACAGAAATTCTTTGCTGAAGCTCAAATCTACCCTTCATGGCTTTGTATCCATCCCTTCACAGCCCACACCAGCTTTCCTTCCATTCCTATGCATTAGTGGTGAGCAACATGTGGCCCACAGGCCTTAGGCAACTCCACAAGGCTGTTTTGTGGCTTTCTAAAGTGATTTTAGTGGCAAGCAGGAAAACCTAATTTATGTTTGCTTTCAATGGCTTGGAGTGGTAAATATACAAGTTTATAGCTCGGCATATACTTTTCTTCCTATCTTCATTATGTTTCTTCTCAAACACACACACACACAAAATTAAAATGTAATATGGTACTCAAGTTAAAGCATACTGGTTTAGAAACATGAGGAAAACAACACTATGAACAAATGCCTTCACTTTTATAGAGGACAAAGCTTGCTTCCCCACTCTCTTAGGGTAGAATATATAGTATGAAACAGACACAGAAACTATTGGGTTCTTTTACCCCTTTGCTAACAATTTTACAAATAAGTTTTTAAAAAACACACAATTTCATATCTGCAACATTCCTGATACCAATATTACTATGCTAATGCTTCCTGACCAAAGTTACACGTAGAGGTCAATCATTATTAAGTCATTTACGGAACCGTTCCTCAAAGATCTCTTCTCCTGATCAACTAAATAGCTCATCTATTCTATTCCACTCCTAATACTTATGTCTTACTGTTCAACAAATCTTGCCAAGAAAACCCTTAGGGTGTCATAAGTCAGAAACAACTTGAAGGACAGAGCCTTCTTTTGCTTGAGAGCAGTAGTACTCAGGACAGGAGCCTTAATTTCATGTATCCTTTGGGCAAGGGGGAGAAGCAGGGGGAGTGACAAAACACAACATAAGGGGGAACAACAGAAACTAGCTAAAAAAAAGTACTGGGGGAAGGAGAGGGGCGAGAGGGAAAAACCACTGAGACGGGCACACCAACACCTTACAAACCTAAGTAGCTATTCTGGGCCACGTCTCCAACACTCCCGGGGACCCGTTCACTGGGTTCTGGCGTTTTATAGACCAGCTGGTCGGGGTCTGAGCTATCAATGTTTGTCACAAACAATATCCCTGCAAGGCCAATGGAAGGAAAGAGAGAGAGAGGGTTAGCAGCATAAGAAATTTTGGCGCCGAGGCAGGAAAGCACCACAGAGCATTGGGCAGGAGTCAAAGACTAGCAGGGCTTGGGTCAGACTCACACACAGCACCAAAAAGGCAGGATCCCTTCTAGCCCTACCTATCTATGATCCCCTCTGTGAGCAATGGTTTGTTCATGTTTCACTTCTTAAGGTCAAGAGAATAAAACACTGGCTTATTGAGGACTCCACAACAGTGGGTTATTTTTTTTCAATCCAAGTCTCCTCAGGGCATATTGATTATATTTTTGGCTCTGTTTCAAGCCATAATGCTCCCACCACCACCAGCAAGGTATTCTTAGCTTCAGGATTTGACTAGCACCCTGCCCTGTGTGGCCTGCTTGATTGCTCTGTAGTGCTTGCCCTGCTGGGCGCAACCCCATACCAAGGTAGCTGTTGGCAGCCAAGGGGATGAGCGAGGGATCCTGGTCCTTTTCTCCCCCAGCTTCATACGGCCCGTCGTCGTAATGACTCAAATCCAAGCCACTCAGCTCTGCCCGTATGGTCCCTGCCAAACCAAATTCCTGTTAGTGATTGGCAGGATGAGGGATTTGCAGGGAGATACCCAGCCTCACAGCACAGTCAGGGACCCATGTCTTTTGGTGAAGAGGTTCTTCAGTTTCTCCCCCTGTCTCAAATGAGGTCTGAAGTAGTAACTGGTTTATTTAACAGGCCTCTATGGGGTCCATGTGGACACTCAGAACTAGAATATTCCTTAGGGCCAAAGTGAGGAAACTTTAGCCCAACAGATGTTTTGGACTTCAACTCCCAGAAGGCCCAGGCTGTGTGGCCAGTGACAAGAGATTATGGGAGAAGTGCTGTTCAAAACATCTGGAGAGCCAAAGGTCCTCCCACTTCCATATCAGGGTGTTGCAAGTGGTAAAGAAACAGATATGCCTATAAGTGTTTCTCATACAACACAAAATGGATTTGGTTTTCAACAATTCTACTAGTTCCTCTGCCCAGTAGGGAGCCGAAGTTCAAAATTGGCACTTACACCACTAAACGTGTCCTTGGAGTAGTTGCAGTTGGTCATGGTCAACGCTGAGACTGACCAGTAGGGGAGCTATGATGCAATGAGCACACAGTGCCTCTCCTACCTCAGATAGAGGAGCCTGCCTGACAGTCAGTATTGGTTGTGTTGGGGAAAGGCTGTAGCTCAAGGACAGAACATATGATTTACATGCAGAAAATCTGCAGTGCAATCCCCAGCCTTTCCAGTAGGGGCTCCATTTGAACCCTTGGAGGGACACTGTGAATCCATCTAGCAAGTAGATAGATAAGTGGAGTGCCTTAGTACGAGGCAGTCTTCTATGTTCCTAAGACTGGCAAGGAAGGCACATTTCCAAGGCAAAGATGTGGACACATCACCATAATGGCCGCATTCCATTCATTCACTTGGGGAGCAGATGGACCTCCCCTGCTCCACTGGAGGCTACTGCAGCTTTCATCTAGGCTGCAAAACCAGAGTGGCATCTACCTCACTTAATACGCCTTGGGCTGGGCATGTGTTTTTCAGCTTACCCTTCCAGTTGTAGGTGCCAGGTGCTCCAAACAGGATATAATGCCTGTCTGCAGTGAAGCCAGTTGCCATCCCCTGCTGGCAAAAGCCAAAGCGATCATGCCCCTGTGGCCGCCCTTCACAGAACTTCCACTCGCCACCATCGAATTCATCAGAAACATGTAGCCCCTCGCTGAGTACATAGCAGCGGCCAATCACATCCCTTGTCTCCAGAGGTTCATTTACCCGGTTCCGTGCTTCGTACAAGTGGGCACAGGTCTGGGATACACAGGAAGGGAAACCACAGGACAGAGTGGATTATAAGGCAGTCCACTTTGGTATTCAATTCTGCACAAAACTAACCAGTAAAGCAGGGGTAGAAAAACCTGCATTCCCCCTAGATAATGATATGTCTCTCTTCCTGGAATGTACTATTTCAGGCTTCAGATGGAGGGTTGCTAGGGGGCTTCTAGATGGAAAGTTCCTAGAGCTAAACAAAAAGACACTGGGCAGCTGCTCCATCTTTTCTTCCTAAGTGGATTTTATGTAGAAAGCTAGGGAATACTGTGCAAAAAGACAGGAAGGCTACAAATGGGAGAAGACATTGTCTGGATTGCTCTTTAAATTCCATTATACGAGAGAGGATAAGTGTACAATAAAAGTTTTGTCAGAAACCACCCCAGATGAGTGTGGCAGCCACACAGGAAGCAGATTGAGGGATGTGGGAGGCAGGGTGTCTCCAACCAAGAGTCAATCCTGGAGTCAGAAGGCAGGCAAGTTGTGTTGACCAGGCATGGATAGAGGGCCAGATTCCTTGCTTGTGTGTATAGACCTAGTCAGTCCAAAGGTGTGTGCTCTGCAGGGATTTGGAGACTGAAGCACAGGCCAATGTGCACAATTTATTTGGCCAAGTCCCACCTCAGACCATAAGGCTCCTAGTACCAGCTCTGGATCCCTTGACACCATATTTGAATTTCCCTCTATTACAAAAGACAGCTCTTTTCCAGAAGGTTGTATTCTTCGTTAAAAGAGCATACAGTACTCTTCTAATGTGATGTGCACCTGATGAAATGAGCTGCAGTCCACAAAACCTTATGCTGGTAAGATTTGTTTGGCCTTTAAGGAGCCAATGTTCAAACAAGTTACCAGAGTAGGGATTTTTTCACCTTTGCCTCCTCCCCAGAGATCTTCAATTTCACTACAGAGAGAGGCAAAGAATTTCCTCTCTAGAAAGCAGAGCAGATGCTTCAGATGTCCTCACGTTACTTTGCAGAACATGGTCCTTCTTATATGGAAAAAGTAGGGGAACATACCCCCTTGTACCTGAGAGGTGTGTGCAATACAGACGGGACACTTGTCTGAGTCACCCCCACTCACAAGAACAACTTATAGCAAGGGGTTCCCATCTCCTGTTCTAAGGGAGATGGCAGGCTCCAATTACACTTTGCAGTCCAGGTACAAAGTGGTTAAACAGAATGACCACCCACCCAGCCAGCCATGGCCACTGACCACAATCTTGCCGCCGGGGCCCTGGCTCTTGACGGTAACTCCAAGCCATTGGTTCTCCTTGCTCTCTTTCTTCAGGTCAACTGTAAGGTATGGACAAGATGGAGAAACTAAGTCAATCTCAATTTAAGAAGCAGATTCTCTCCATTGACAAGGACACAGAAAACCTGCTCCTCTTCTAATATGGTAGGTCAGAAGATACCCTAACACATTTAGTGACTCACAGGATAGGCCAACTAAAACCAAACTACACATGCAATATAAGAGATCCATGAACGGATGTTCTAGTGTACAGTATTTCCATTTGGTTAAAGGCAGTTGAATGCATGGGACCGTGGAGAAGGGGTTTAACCTTTTCCCCGCCCCACCCCAAGTCCCTTCTTCAATTCAAATCCTCCTATAACAACTATTAATCATGGACAGGAGGAAGCCATACAACACTAGTACCTGTCCCTCCCTGGCTAACAGCAGCTCCAGAGGGGGCAACATGGATTTGGAGTTACATAATAAGGGGGAGAGGTAAATCATCTCACACAACACCATTGCTTCAGTCCAGATTATAAACCCACACCCAAATGGTTGGTTTCAGCTCAAGAAAAAGGTGTTTGGGAGATTCATTTGAAGACCTTCCTCATCCCATGCAGTTCAGCCCTAAGAAACAGTGCATTTTCAGAAGTTGTTTCTAGTAATGTAGTTAGAAACCATAATGTGGTTTTGTTTTGTGCTAAAACAAAGAAAGTAATCCAAGGAGTAGACACTTCAATTACACCTTCAGACCTTTCAAATCAAGCCAAACTTACCAAGTTGTTTTGGCATCTGAAGCAAAAAACACACACAGAGAAGCCTACAAATGCCTTTCCTCATCCGTAGTGGTTAGGGGGAAAAAAGGAATTAAAAACAAACTAAATAATGAACTGTGTGTGCCTTTTCATAACATCCAAAATCTGCTGCCTGAGGTAGCCACCTCCCTCTGCCTAATGGTTAGGCCAGCCCTATGAATCAAGGGATACTTGACATTCTCATCCCACAAATAGCACAGATCAGAATTCAACTGAATTAGATAGATGTAGATTCAGACTAACTTCAGTATAGCTTGTGCTAAATTTCTGAAACATAAGATGCTGAGGAGAAAACTGGTCCATAAATCACACAAATTCAGCCATGTGTGGGCAATGCGGAACCAACTGTTCATTTTTGTTCATGTATTCCAAATCCTAAAAGTCATCTGCCCCCACCATGAGAACAGCAGTGTTTTGCCTTTAAACCAGTAATTTTTTATTTTGTATTTTTTTACTTTTAAATAAACAGATGTATACATCTGGAAACCTCCTGGAGGCATTAATCTGCTTGTAAACAAAGATGTGTAGGGAGCAACCACTTCATTTTACAGTGCTCCGAAAAGAACACAGGTTTTTTTTCACCTCTGCTATAGTAAATTCAAAGCAAGGTCTGGCCCTGGTTGATTGGGAGGCAATGTAGCACCCCAGCTCCTGGAATTTGTCTAATCTCAGACCATGAGAGAAGGAGGCAATAATTACATTGAGATAAATACATACTCAATTACCTTCTTTTTTTCCTGATTCTTGTTTCACATGTTCTGGGCCAGCATACTGGCAATGAATGAAAATAGGCTCATGTGGAGTTTCTAGGGTCCCCTCCTGCTTTGGTTGAGTAGGATGAGACCTCCAGAGACCATCTATTTGAGCTGCCACTGCCCACTGATTTTAACCCCCCTTTACTAATAACTAACTAGGAAGTTACTGGGGAAAAGCTTTAACTTGCACTGTCCACCTCTGCCCCAGCATAGACACACACAACTGAGCCAGGCACGTGAAAGAGTGTGGAGAAAAGGGAGAATTTAAAGGAAAGCTTTTTATTCTAAGTACAATCTACACCAGAAGAGGTATCTTCCACATGAAGGCACTTCCTTCAGGCACACAGAATGTGCCAGATAATGGGGGAGCCCCCATTTTCACAGCTCCAGATACATACCTTACCTTATGCTTAAAGGAAGCCATATATGATGCACTATCCACAATGCTGCAGCCTTATTTGAGAACTCACGCCGAACAAGTCTTGAAGAGAAACGACAACGCAGAAAGAATCACAACCTGGAAACATCACCCAAGGAAACCTACTGCTGTGCTTTCTGCAACCGGACTTGTCTATCTCGGATTGGCCTTTTTAGTCATCAGTGCGCTTGCAGAAAACGCGGGATGAGTCCTTCCTGAATCTTCGTTTGCGAAGAAAAGCCAGAGAGAGAGAGATAAAGATGTAAGAATGAGAGCTTCTGGCTGAGGAAGTGTGTCAGTTATAGTGCAAACAATAACTTTCAGATTCTGGGAGGGATAATGTCTGATTCAGATTCAAAACTGACCCCAGTTTAACCCTGATCCAAATCCATCACTGAATGACAGCCTGCAAAATGTGTTGTTTTCATCTGAGGAAATGCTACCATGCAACTTCCTTACCTCCCTCATCAATAGCCAGGCGTTTGCAGTCATTAGTCTCATGAGTCAAGGGACAGGCATACAAGCCGCCAGTCCTGCTGGCCTTTTGACCTGGCAAAGCAGCAGCCTGTGGTGCTCCCACCAATAACCTGAAAGAAACAGGACAGAGGACTACGTAAGAGCTTTGGAGGAGTGCAAACAGGGAGAAGAAAATGTTATCAGTTCCATTTCATGGCTGTTTCTTGGAATATGACCGGCATTCTCATTGCATCCAAGTTCTATATCAGGTTTAAAGACTGGGGTTTTTTTTTCTTCTGCAGAAAAATGGAAATTTGTGCATATTTTAGCATACATTTTCCTTGCACATATGCATTTTTTCTTAATGTATACATATTTTTACACATTTCTCTCCACTGGCTAAAGCATGTTTGTGTGCAATGTTCAAGCATAGGCATTTTAAAGGTTTTTGCACATTTATGTCCATATAATTTTAAAAAGAAAAGAAATCCAAGTTCACATGAGTTATTACTAGGCTGTCGTGTTTGTATTCTTTTATTGCCCTTTTTAAATATGGGATTTCTTATTTCATTTTTTAAAAGAAACAATTTTCTAATATCTCTGGCTACAGAGAGCATATGTGAAAACTGCAGGGGAAGTTTAGAAAACATAGTTTTAAGGGAGAGAGGACAGGGAGCAGGATGGCCTGTTATCAAAGAGTATAGCTTAGGTCCCTCTGCATAGCTCTGCATAGCTCTTTATTTTCTTGAACACCAAGGATATGCTTAAGGTTGCAACACTAAGCACATCTACCAGTGATCAAGTTCCCTTACTTTGAGTTTAAGTAGATGGGGATGTAGCTATGTGTTTGTGTGCGCACGCATGTGCATACAAGTGCCATGCATGCGCAAAATGAGGGCATTGCCTTCTAAATAAGAATTCTGCCCCTCCCCCTGAATGACATTTGCCTTCAGGTCCCAAATTTCTGACACTGCAGTGACTTAAAACTTCAGTTGAGCGTTTAAAATACAGGCCTCATCTATACAAGGCAAAAAAAAAAAAAGAAATCAGATTGCTCCACAGTAATGGCAATTTGCAGCAGCTGCTATTTGTCTTAATGGACTTTTTTGCAGATTGCAGACATGCCTGTGAATCAAGATGGCAGCCGCGAGTGATTTACTCGCTTTTTCACTTGCCTCAATTTGCTGCCACGGAACTTTTTTTAAAATCTATATCTAATGTGCCATAGTGAGATATTTCGCCTTAACAAAAAAAAGCAACAACAACAACAAAAAAACATCCCACAAAACCCCATTTTATTGCCGAAGCGGAATTCCATTAAGACAAATAGCATTCTCCTCGCATTCCATGAGTATTTTCACCATTTAGACAACCCCACAGTTTAGGCATCCAAAGAAAAGGGGCAGGCAAAGTAAACAAGGAAATGTACACACAGTAAATAGAAGAGTTCTAGGTTTGAACTATTCAGTGTTTCATTCTCTGCAATGCTAGAAATTTGAGGATGGCAAGAAAATTTCATTAGGGGCAATGCTCTCACCCCCTCCCCCTGCCATTGCTACACTCCTGGGCAAAGTACAGGTGCAGTACGCTTGTGTTTCACACAGACAGTCTGTGTTGTATTCAGGTACTGCCCCCCCCCGCCCCGCCACAGTCCTCTTTCTCTACCCTTAAGACTAGGAGAAATCCTACTGCAGGTTTGTATCTTAGATCCTGTCAGCAAGCCATATATGTGGTGGTGGTGGTTGTGTGCCTTAGGGTTGCCATGAGGTGAAAGCAACTTGAAGGCACATACCAACAACAAATGTTGTGTTCTTTAAAAGGCAATCAGTACATTCCACATTTTGTGCAAAAACATTTCGTGCCGAGGGAATTAAAAATTTTCTACAAGAAAAGATGTATTCCATGATTTACAGTCAAATTATACTAATTTGTAGCTATACTAATTTGTAGTTGAACAGTTATTTTGTACTCTTCCTTTCCCTGCAACCTCTGCTGACTTCTGTTGGTTCTTGAGAAATGCAAAAAAAATAATGCCAGACACTGAAACCTTCTTAGGAAGCTGCCTTCTACTGAGTCATAACATTTGGTCCATTGAGCCAGTTCTGGCAGCTCTGACTGGCAGCTCCTCTCCAGGGTTTCAGGCAAGATTTTTTTTGCTAGCCCTACCTGGAGGACCCTGGTGGTCTCCTATGCAGGTAGTAACCAGGGCTAATGCTACTTAGCATCAAAATCAGACAAGATTGGGCATGTTCTGGGATTATAACAATTTTTTCATCCAGCTTCATGTGTGCCTGATCAGGTATTCATGTTTTAACATCTTTCAAGTTTATCTTCCCAGTCTTACAGTATAATCCTGGGATTTCTAGTTTGGTGAGGCACCAGCACGCTTTGGCAGTGAAAGCTAAAGACACTGTAAAACTACAAATCCCAGGATTCAATAGGAAGGAGCCATGGCAAATAATCCAGTTTCAGTGTAGTGTGGATTTAGGGTGAGATCAACTGGCTTTAAGGCACAAATAAATAAGATGAAATATGGGCAAAATTAATTTAACATGCAGGACTGAGTTATAGGAATGGAATGGGAAAACTGAGTGGGAACAGAAAATGAAGGAAAGCAGAGCGTTTACTGTCGTCTCAGAAACAGCTTTCAAGAGAAAAGAACAAAAGCAAAACAAAATCCACACACCCACACCTGAAAAGGTGGATTGAATAGGCAGATCAGAGCAAGTAATGGACAGAGGGGAGCTGTCTCACCACAAGGATGATCCATAGGAGAAAGTAAGGCTAACAGGAGAACACAGCCAAAATATGAAGGCACAGGAGAGGGAAACAAAGATGGATAAAAAACGATTGGGAACTGAGTTTCTACTGAAGTAGTTACTGTATATCTGCCTGTCTCCTCTCCCCTATGTACTACGCCAGAGATTTTCAGCATCTCCATCCTTCCCATCCCATCCTCAAGACACTAATGTACTTCGTGGAAATACCAATTAGTTAAATGAAAATCAAAATCAAATTCTACCACAGCCAGTCGTTTTGGGAGATGGGAAAGAATGGAGGAGGCAGTGAGCAGCAGGAGATCTTTCCAGCTTTCTGTCACTATGGAAGGAAATGTCTGAGGTGCACCATTCAACAGCATGTCCCAACTCCATTGCAAAACTGACATTCATCACCTGTTGCTGGATGTCTGTCACAGTTGTCTGTCACTCCTGCCTCTCTTTCCAGCTCCTGGAATTCTTAGCCAAGGACATAACATGATCTGGAACAACCCCACAAACCATTTCACGCTTGCCTCTCTGAACAGAGCAGCTTTTGCCTCATAGTCCAACACAGTCACATGCCAGAGCTAGATCCAAGAATATAAGGTTCACGGGCTGAGAACCACTGTATGAGGTTTGCTGTTTGCCTCTAAGCCATTCAGTTATGTACTGTTCTTGTCAGCAGTCACATTGCGTATATAGTCACAATGGCTTGATAAGAACTAGCTAGCCCTCAACATCCCTTATCCACTCTGTTATCTACCTATCATAACAAGGATACAGAAATGACAGAAAAATACATTTTCTTCCTACTTTGAATGCATATTCATGGAAAACCTGAGGAATCTAATCTAGTGTTCTCCGGTTGAATGTATTAGCCTGCACAGCCACTAGATAGCACTGTATCTGAAGAATACCTCTGGAGAGAAAGTTGATTGAAAATGTGTTAGTTTACATGAATACAGTACCAGTAAAATTCAGTTGTTAATTAAGATAGACTGCAAAGTCATTATTTTGCATTAGCGTGCATGTATGTGGAGTATCAGCAGAAAAATATGAAAGATTTCTAAGCACGCATTTCTAACAGCAAAGTCTCACGTTTGCAATTTATTGCTGTTGTGTGCCTTCAAGTTGTTTATTACTTATGGTGACTCTAAGGCGAACCTATCACAGGGTCTTCTGAGGCTGAGAGTGTGTGACTTTCCCAAGGTCACCCAGTGTGTTTCCATAGCCAAGCGGGGATTCGAACACTGGTCTCCAAAGTTATAGTCCAACACGCAAACCATAATGCCACACTGGCTCCTTGTTTGCAATTATACTGCAGTATAATTTATGACAAAAGGTGGGAATCACCTTTGGACTGCCAGTCTCAGCAGCCTTAGCCAGCACAACCAATTATGAGGAATCCTGGGAGTTGCAGTCCAACAATCTCTGGAAGGCCACATGATTCCCTGTCCTGATTTATGGTAAGATACTTTGATTTGATGTGAAAAGCAGGCTAAATGCAGGGTGCCAGCTAGACGGTAGTTTTTGTCACGGGGCGTCCTGGGACTTCTTGATCCCGTATTCGTCCCTCCATGTTTACACGATTTTTGTCTCTGAACTGGAGATCCCGGGAGATCCCGGGATCATTGTTTACACAGCTTCACGTACCACGATATGTACCTTCTCCCACTATATAGTACCCCGGGGGGGGGTTGTTTACACGAGTTTACGGTCCCAGGATTTATTTTTTTTTACCTGTCAATCAAGGATGCGTTTACTCGTTTTTTCACAACCTCAGTACTTCCTTTAGAGTTTCGTGCCACGAGCGATGCTATTGGCTGGCTCAAATGTTTGTTCAGGCTTCTGTGTTGGGGATGAGGGGATGATTGAGTGTTGCATTGGGGATGAGGCAATGAGAGGACAAGGGGAGGAATGAGCGATCGTAACATAATATGGGGAGGAAGGAGCATTCAGTGGCTATACCTTCTGCTGTCCTTCCGAATTGAAAGAACACCATTTAAATCCTGTTGAAAGTGAGGAAGGAAGGGGTGCTCAGAGGCTACAGCCTTTGCTGTCCTTCCGAATTGAAAGAACACCATTTAAAGCCCATTGAAAGTGAGGATGCAGGCGGATGTCTCTCTCTCTCTCTCTCTCTCTCTCTGTGTGTGTGTATGAATGGATCGTCTACTCAGACGATGGCATTTTTAACTGTGCCTTTAAACAAATGGAGTGGATGACGGGTGTGTGCGTGTGGATGAATATGCGATCATCTGCTCAGACGGTGGCATTTTTTACTGTACTTTTAAACAAATGGAGTGGATGCAGGCGGGGTGGGGGATCATCTGTGATCTCTTTACAATTTATTCTCTCTTTAAAATTTAAACCAAGCATGCAAGGGAGGAACGGGTTAAAGTAGAAGGGTTCCCAGTGTAGAAATCCATTGAACAGGGTGATTTAATGCAGACACACACAACCTACTTGCAGCTGGAATGGAAGCCTTTGTTTTCATCTGGTGAGGATGAATCTATTGAACGGGTGACTGACCCCTCCTCTCTGAGCCCGCCCATGGTCACGTATATTTCCGGTCATCACCAAGTACTGAGGTATCTTGTCTCGGGGTGTTTAGACGTACGATCTTCCAAATCCTCCCGTGACTTTTTTAAAAAATGGGACAAACCGCAGGACTGAAAGTCCCACGGGTTGCGTGATACAAGGTGGCCCCCTTCCCAGAATCCCATGCCCGACACGATGTACGTGTAAACAGCCAGTGCTCGACATGAATTCCTTCCATTACTTTTTCATCGTGTAAACGGCACCCAGGCTAAATGATCTGTGAGTATTCACATATAGGTGTGTGGCTTATTAGGGACTTCAGGAAACTCTTAAGACCTGTAGAAAAGGAAGAAACAATCTCATTTCGTACTGCTCTAGGAATGGCTCAAAGCCTGAATCCCTGTAATAGAAATGTCCCATACATATTTTTCTCTAATGCACCTGTGAGACAGCTAGTCTTTTAAGGAAAAGCTTTGCCACCAATGTCCACAATTTCCTGTTCTGCCAGACCTGTGTTGAAATTGGAGCAAAGAGAATCTTTCACCCTTTCTGCCTAATGCTGAAATTGAAATCAGCTCCACATACGATCCATCCACACAGCACTACTCTGGCTCCACAGCAGTATTCACAGGCCCCAGAGAGAACACTGCCCTTTTTAGAGTCCAAACTCTTCACCAGCCCTTGTGGATGTCAAATCCTTTGGGGAATGAAGCTTGTATGAGGACAATCCTTTCTCCCCACACCCAGTTTCCTGCTGCTTCTCCTCCCCTCATGGACCAGATGCTCTTCCCACTGGGTCATCAAAGCTTCTGGACAGAGATTTTTCCATGAAGATGGCCAAATGGGTGTGCTGCCTCAGAACCTCTCTCTCTGTGTAGATATATTTTTGTAAATAGTTTCCTCCAAGAAACGGAACACTGTGTCAGATTCCAACTTAACTATGCATGCCAGGAAAGGGTCCTAAACTAGGTAGGGGCAATCTGTAGAAGGAAGTCAGATGCCAGAATGTTTTAAAAAGTGGCAAAAGACTGGTGGCCAGAGGCATTTTTATCTGGATCAACACATCCACCTACACACCATGGCCAATACAATAATTCAGCATTGTTGAACAGCTGCACCTGCTCTTCTAGGCCACACTAGAAGAGAGACGCCCCAGCCAAGTCACTCATCTAGTTTTGTTTTATTGTTTGCCACTGCAAAGTTTTCTGGTAAGGCAAGCCGCATCTTGATCTTCTAGACCATATACAAGTGACCTATCTTCCCAGAGTAATTATTTTATTAATTATTATCTATTACTAATTTTAATTAGGATTCTTTAAAAAAAAATACCATCCACCAGCAGGTAAAGATCTTTTTAATTAATCAGGCATTTGGTTGCCTAACTGGCAGTGCAGTATGGTCTTTTCATGGTGTGCCTGTGCTATACTTTTAATGTTCTTATCATGTTCTTAAAATGCTTTATCTACACTCCATCTTTCCTTCAATTCACTCAAGGCGACTCATGTGATTTTCCTCCTCCAGTGGTAGCTGGTGGCTTCTGTGTTAATAC
Source organism: Gambelia wislizenii (assembly GCA_030847615.1). NCBI lineage: Eukaryota > Metazoa > Chordata > Lepidosauria > Squamata > Crotaphytidae > Gambelia > Gambelia wislizenii. The sequence goes on from JAUMIR010000002.1 coordinate 221,175,314, forward strand.
AGCCATGGTGGGATTATTCTGGGCTTTAGTTTGAATGGTGAGGGAGCTATCCAAAGTGGTGAACCTATTTTAGCAATAGGGCTCAACAATGTGGAGAGGCCCTTTAAAGTTGGACTGAAGCCCGAGGGTTTCTTCCCTTTCCAGCCATGCCAAGGACAGCTCTTCTCCACTTCCCTTCCTCTTCCCCACTGTTCGCAAAAGAAGCCTGGCTTGAGTTGTGTCCCAACCCCCCCCCCTTTTTTTTTAAAACCAGATGCAGAAGAGCAATTTTCCGCTGAAATAAATGTTCCTACTTTTGCTCTGCTGGTTGAACGCTTGTGCCGGCAAAAAACAAAACAACAATAGCTGCTCCGGCATTGAAAGGCCTGCCTTGCAAACCTGCCCCCTCTGAGGTCCAACCAATCAACTTTCAGCTCTGCTGTGTCCCCTGTGCGAATTAGTTGTACAGATGACCTATTGTGCATACTTTCTGCACTTTTTTAAAAAGATCGCGAGAAACAGCAAAAGCTTTATTATGGACTGTGTGAAGTTTTCAGCCCCCCTCCTTCCGAATACCGCAAATGTTGGCCAGCGTCCATGAGGACCACTAGCATTATTAGCAAATTCTTTGAGGATTTTTTTTATCATGTAGATGAGCTCCCAGAGTAATCTGATCACTCAATTGACATCAGAGTCGCCAGCCACAACCAACTTCTGCATCACTTTGCACTCATAACAAACTTGTTATGAGGGGTTCTGAGGTAGGTCATGCTGAGAGATAGTGACTACCTCTATTTTTCCAAGTCCCAGTCCTACATTCTAACCACTACATGAATTTAGGAGGCATAAAATAAACAAACACACTTATTAAGATACACACACCAAATTGTTGTAGGCACCTTTACAAAGGGGTAAATGGCTCGTGACCAGTGTCCAACAGAATGAAGAAAGTGACAATTGGGTGGGGCTGAGCCTAGAGAGAACAAACATATGTCCCAAGGAGTCATCACCATGATTGTTACCTTTCTGAGATGCCATGTGAAAATCTTGTATCTAACATCAAATTTGGATTGCTGACTATTTCAGCACTTATTTTAAAAAGTAGTTCCTAGCCTCGGGGGAGATGTATAACTTATCCAATATACTCCAGTATCTATAAGGTAAATTTTCTGGGCCTGTTGATGAAAGTCCTCTCTGATGGAGTCTTCCTACATTAGTGATCTCCCAGCAATCCTTTCAAATTTCCCATACACCCCTGAGTGACAGTGCAGCAGAGACACTATGGAAAATTCAAAATGACAACTTACTAACCCTACTGCCTAGCACACTGGGATGAAGGCAGGCATCCCCCTGGTGCCTGCCCAAGAGCTGAATCTTTTACAGTTGCCCACTGATACCAGGTGCCAATGCCAGGCCTACCTGGCATGATTTGCTCACTCCTCTCCCTTGCTTCTTGCTCACATTTCCATGCCTGGACACCACCTTTAATGCCATCCTTGTTTTTAAATCACCTTTGCCGCTAACCTGCTCAGAGTTTATCTCCTATAGTTTTATCCTCGTCTTTCTTCCAAGGAGCTTAGGACAAGCAGAGATATGGTTATTCCCTTCCTCACCCCCACCCCCTTTATTAAATTAACTTGCAGCTATCTGGTGAAGCTGGTGAGGCTATGAGCTTGCAATTGGCCCAGTGTGGTCAGTAATTTTCATGGCTGATGGAGCATTTGAAACATGGGTCCCCTTGGTCTGATCTCAATAATAAACCACCACTGGCTCCTTTACAAAGCATCTGTATTGGCATGGCTCATTTCACCTGTTTGGTCTGAGGTTTCTTCATGCAAAGTTCAGAGAGAGTCAGCAGAGAGAAGACATGAGGACACATTTCCATGGGAAAGCACACACTATGCTGGTAGTACTGGGCTGGAAGACTCAATAATCAGACATAGGAGATTATCAGACACGGCGAATGTGGTGCCAGAATAATGACAGTGGAACGCAAAAGGATGCCAATATCACACAACGTCATCCTTTTGTGTTCTGCTGTCATTATTCTGGTGTTTCTTTTTATTGACAGGCCAAGCCGTGAATAGATCACCTGTCCATTGCCAGCGTGTGAAGCTTCAGATCATTTAACTCACATGAATGCAGCATCAATGGTTGGTCTGGCATGAACACTTCTGGGCCAGATCATGACATCCAGGTAAGTGACACACTTGTTTAAACCTTCCCTGGTTTACTTGGAAATTTTAAAGTGTGTGTATGTGCTTTTTGTAACTTTTTGTGTTTTATTTTGTGTTTTATTTTTTAATTTCCCACACAATGAAGTCCCACGGGATTTCAAAGGAGGAAGTGAATGGGGCTTCATTCACTTCCTCTTCATGTCTGGGGAAGCCTTCTGCCAGGATTAGAGGTAAGTGCAGTGGGGGGTGTTCTTTTGCCGGCATAAAAAATCATCTTTTTATGACAGCAAAAGAACATTTAAAGGGGTTCGACTGATAGCACAGTGTTAAGAGCTTAAGAGGGCTCTCCCAAGAAACGCTGCTGCTTGGAGTAGAGCAGCAAATGGTGTTTTTTCCCCACAGGATTATGGTACATACTGCCAAAGGCCAGCCAAGTTACTCTAACATGCAGTAAAAATACAATAATGATAAATTAATAACTTAAGTTTTTTCTGCCTTTTCGTAATACCCCGAATCTTCTCCTTGGGCTGGTGCCTCACTCTGCCTAACAGCAGAGTTGGCCCTGGCCCTTGCATCTAAGAACTTCAGGTCTACCCTCCGCTACAACTTTTCTCCACCTGCATCAAAACTTTCATGGGACACGTGCAGAAATCTCTATAGCTTCAGGAGTTCTCCAGAAGTCACAGAGAGAAGCTGTGAAAACAACACATACAGCTATGCATTCTCCTACACAATTGTGCAAAGAACAAAGGAACTCACAAAAGCATGAACAATCCTAAATCTGTTCTCTGGGTGGAATGAGAAAAACTCCCACTCTCCCGCTCTGCTCTGTAGTGCTTAGTTCGATGTGCCATCCCCAACAGAGACGCAGTGGAGGATGGTGTGCCTGGTCTGATGCCAGTTTGTATAGCTTTGGTGTAAAGGGCTGTGGTGTCACTCACTGGTTGTCTAGATGAGAAGATATAATACTGATTGCTGCGCATTAACGCAAATTTGCAGCAGTGTTCATTTACCTTCACGGTCCTTTGGCAAAATCGATTGTATGCAAAGCTATCCATGTTTGAAGTTCACACGGAGCCATGCCTGTGAATCTAGATGGTGGCCGAGTAAATTAAACCGTGTTATTATTCTCCACATGTTGTCGCTCCTGCACAGTATTTTGTTTTTTTAAAAAAATGAAAATCAAAGGTGCATAAATGCGACCTTCTGCTTTAAATGCTGTTTGGTCACCTCAGTGCAGCAAAAAAGTGTGTGATCGATAACACAAAACTCCAAAATGGCACTTTGGCCACTTCCTTGCCAGCAAGCCCGTCCCCTGCGCATGTCCAACCAATCCGCTCTCCACTTCCACCCTAACCAAGAATGTGCAGCATCCCAAATTGGGTGTCCAGATGTGCAATAATGCACAAGCCTGCCCATTATTTGAAAAACCTCAGGGAAACCCACAAAGGCTTTTCCTTGCAGTAGATGGAGTTTTTAGCACCCTCTTTCCAAATATTGCAAATCTTGTTCGCAGTGTGTTAGGACAAAATGTATTCTCCTCAAATTCTATGAGGAGCATTTTTATCGTCTAGACAAACCCTCAGGCTAGTGTCACCCTCCCCCCCCCCAAATGGTGCCAACCGGTACGGTTTGGCCTCTCCGCACCCCCTGAGTGTTGGCAGTGGTAAAGGGACAAAAGAGGAAACAGTTAATGATACATCCCACAACTTTTTTTATTTATATGTATATACCCACATACACACACATCCATCACAATGCTAATAATGTCAAACCCAAAGCTTTCAAAGTGTGTGATAAACTTCCTTAAGGTGATTTGGGAAAATGCCCAAACAGTGCAACTGACTCTATGACTCCCTCAGCATAGCCTTTGTTTCTGTCTTAAGCAGCCCAGCGGCAGAGGCTGCACATGGACCGGGTCTTCTTTGTTTGGAGCAATGTTCGTGGATAGTGTTGGGGTAGCATGTCTAACATTTGGTTTTTATTATTTTTTTATTTTTTTGAAAAAAATATACTGGTCCCTGCAGAGGTCTGGGAAGAAACAAGCACCAAATATAGTCCAGAACAGCTCTTGGAGTGGAGCTGGGGTACTCCTCATTGGTTTGGGTGGGATGCACAAAAGTGCTCTATTCGTCTAACAGTACAAGCCAATGCACCTCTACTCAAAAGCTGCTCTGAATTAAAAAAAAAATGTGTTGATATGATTAGCAAGCCAGAATTTGTTTCTGACAAAGCAAAGGTTTATTTAGGAAAAGTAAGAATTAAACTTACTTTGCCTTTGGCTGTTAAGAAGTTAAACACAGAAATTTACATACTTAGCTCAACTTTGACTTCCCTGGAGAGGGTGAGTAGTTAAAAATCATGACAAGTTAAAAGAATTCTGGTAGAAAGTTGCCAACTGTCCCAACCGTTTGTTGGCAAGCCTTTGCTTCTCTTAGTCAGAAAGCAAAACAAGCACCTCTGTTTCATAGCCTCAGACAAACTGTCTTTCAAACAGGTGCCCTTCCCGTGCCTGTGTCTCATGGTGGCAATGAAAGGAAGACCTCTTTTGTGGGATGATAAGCTTGGTTTTGAAATATGTAGTGTCTCTAGAGCCTGGAAAGGTCACTTTTTTGGACTACAGCTCCTAGACTCACTGGTTATGATGTTTGGGGGATTCTGGGAGTTGTAATCCAAAAATAACTTTCCCAAACTCTGACCACAACAGGCAGGGTTGAACCAATAAAGATCCTTCCCAGTTAGGAGATTTTCACATCAGGGCCAAAAGCCCCGTTACTGCCCCGCAAGCCCCTCTCTCGTTCCTGCAACGGAATGGGGATAAATGTTCGCACACTTACCTCCATTCCGCTGCAGGAACAGACTCCCTTCCTCCTTGTCCAGCTGGCCGTAAATGCAGCCGTTGTAAGGCTGCCTTTACGACCGGCCGGCTGAAATCCCACTCATTCCCGCGAGAGAATGAGTGGGAGGGAAATTCAAAATACCGCCCCCCAGCTGTCAAATCCAGAAAGTAAAAGCAAAAAAAAAAAAAAGTTTTTTAAAAAAGTAACCAGGAGGGTGGGGGGTTAGGGTTAGGGACACCCCACTTACCTGGATGTCCTGATCATGGCAGGAAGTGCTTGCCACGGAGCTCCTCCCCCATCCTTGTCATTCCAGAACAGGGGTGGGATCCTATTCGCACACCCGTGGTCCATTACAGAAACAGAATCGGGTGTTTAATAACAACTTCTCCCCATGAATACTATATCACAGGAAGAAAACAGAACAGTTACACCTAGGGCACGGAACAGGGTGAACGTCGTCTGAAAGAAAAATCTTTCAGCGACCCTGTTCTGTGCCTTTAACAGGACAAAGTGGCTGTGTGAAAATCTCTTTAGAAAGAGATTTAATTTTGCACGCTGATTAAATGCCAGCTGAAATCCCACTGAGGAAAGTAGCCAGATGGGATCAACAAGTTTCCTTTATGGCCCTCTCAGCCAGGAAACCCCAGATGGAAGAAATGTAAAATGTTTCCTTCTTCTCAATTTGCAAGTTTCTAGGTAGTCATGTTCAATTTAGAGCTCTCATTGCCTGTAACTAATGCCCAGGAGGGGCACGTCAGCCTTTCCGAATGGGAGACACTCATACACAAGTTGGGAAACCATCAAATGATGATATGATGGAGAAGGGAGCACAACCACTGGAGAAACCCAGAGGGCCAGCATGACACCCCAGGAGGGGAAGATTCAGGCTCTAGGGTTTGTTTGCTTGTTTGTTTATTGGATTTATATCCTGCCTTTCTCCTAAAATGGGATTCAAGGCGGCTTACAATAATTAAAAAATACAACTAAAACATCACACATTACAAAAGTTTAAAAATAATTAAATTAAATTACCACTATTAAAATATACTTAAAACCCACAAATTAAAAATATAAAATCGATAAAAATACAACATTAAAAGCAGCACACCTAATAAAATTCACATTTCAAACACCTGCCTAAATAAAAACGTCTTCAACTGCCAATGAAAAGAGAGCAGGGAGTGGGCCAACCAGACCTGTGAAAGGGAGTTCTACAGTCTGGGAGCAGCCACAGAGAAGGCTCCCTCCTAAGTCCTCACCAACTGTGCCTGTGAAAGTGGTGGGACTGAGAGAAAGCCCTCTCCTACCAATCTTAACACTAGGGCCAGGTTGCATAAGGAGATATGGTCCTTCAGATAGTCTGGACCCAAGTCATTTAGGTTCTTAAAGCTCAAAACCAGCACTTTGAATTCTGCCCAGAAATGGACTGGTAGCCAATGCAGCTCTTTAATGGGGGGGGCATGATCCCTGTAGCCAGCCAGCCCCAGTCAACAGCCTGGCCACAGCATTTTGGACCCGCTGAAGTTTCCAAACAGTTTCCACAGTTGAGGGTTTGAGGTTCCCTCACTTCACTTTGCAATAACAAATGTGACTGTGTTGATGGGATTAGATGGGTTGAGTGCTGCTTTTTATCCTTGGACAGGCCAGAATATACCTGCAGTTAAAGGACAGAATAAAGACTATTGTCTCTGCTTTGGTTCATGCCTCTCAAACTGGCCACTGGTTACTAAATGGAGCATTTTGAGAGTGACTACCTGATCATTCATGCTTCCTCAGAGATAGTGTCTGAAGCAGCAGCTGTGGCATTATCATACCTCTCTGGAAAACTTCTCTCTGGAAAATGTCAAAGCCCGAGGGTAGGGATTTGAGTTCAACCTCATGCCCTCCAGACTTATTGAAACTTTATACACAGAGCTTTGCAGACATAAGAGGACACTCAGTAAAGAGAGACTTAGCAACCCTCTCTGTGGAGCTCTGCCCTGACATGGCAGAAGATCCAACAGCAAAATGTTATCTTGGGTGCTGATCTAATGACAAGCCAATTGCTGTATGAATAATGAAGGAGAAATAGCATCTGAAGAGTACAGTTGTGGCAATGCCAAGAACTGGAGTGTACAATAAAAAGCTGCCTCTGAGTAATTAGTTTCCAAGATACTATGAGCCATCAAGGTGAGCAAGAGAAAAGATGGCAGTGACAAGACCTAAGGAGCCCTTTTACAAATACCTAGCTGCCCTTTTACAATACCTTTTACAATACCTAGTTATGATTCCACTTTAATTGCTATGGCTGTATCCTGTGGACTCCTGGGGGAGTTGTAGTTTGGTCAGAGGCACCAGGGGAGCTCCTTAGCTGATGATTCCAAATGTTCCTCCCTTAGCTGCCAGTCCCAGGATTCCTTAGGAGGGAGCCATGGCAGTTAGTGGAATCAACTCCAAAGGGCTACAGCAGAGCTTGAAGAAGAAGACAACATCTATATACGTTACCGTACTGATGGTAGCTTGTTTAACTTAAGCCGTCTGAGGGCTCACACTAAGACTCTAAACTATCTAGTCCGTGAGCTGCTCTTCGCTGATGCTGATGCCCTTGTTGCCCACAAAGAAGCAGCTCTGCAGCACCTAACATCCTGCTTCGCAACAGCTGCAGAGCTGTTTGGGCTGGAAGTCAACCTGAAGAAAACAGAAGTTCTTTACCAGCCTGCACCACAGGACGAACACCACCATCCCCACATTGCCGTCGGCAAATCTGTGCTCAAGCCCGTTCAGCAGTTCACCTACCTGGGAAGCATCATCTCCTCAGATGCCAAGATTGACAAAGAGATCGATCACAGATTAGCAAAGGTACATAGCGCATTTGGAAGACTTTACAAAAGAGTCTGGAGTAATAAACACCTGAGGCGAAGCGCAAAAATCAGTGTGTATAGAGCCATTGTACTGTCTATTCTCCTTTATGGATCTGAAACATGGGTCACCTATCGCCACCACCTACGACTCCTTGAACACTTTCATCAGCGCTTATACGCACAATCCTAAATATACACTGGACTGACTATGTGACGAATGTTGCTGTCCTTGAGCAAGCAGGGATCACCAGCATTGAGGCCATGGTATTGAGAACACAGCTGCGCTGGGCAGGGCACGTTTCTAGGATGGAGGACCATCGCCTCCCAAAAATAGTACTCTACGGTGAACTCGCCATGGGTCAGCGTAAGAGGGGCGCTCCAAAAAAGCGACACAAGGACTCCCTGAAACAACATCTCAGGCTCGGCCAAATTGATCACCAACAATGGTCTGCCCTGGCCTCACATCAGGAGGCATGGAGATGCACTATCCACAATGCTGCAGCTTTATTTGAGAACTCACGCTGAACAAGTCTTGAAGAGAAATGACAATGCAGAAAGAATCACAACCCAGAAACATCACCCAAGGAGAGTTTCTGCTGTGCTTTCTGCAACCGGACTTGTTTATCTTGGATTGGCCTTTTTAGTCATCAGTGCGCTTGCAGAAAGTGCAGGATGAGTCCTTCCTGAATCTTCGTTTGCGAAGAAAAGCCAGAGAGAGATAATTGTGTATAGGCTGCAGAATCCTAGCAAAACAAACCCTCTTGATCTCAGCTGTCCCTGTGCAATCAAACTCAGTACAGTCATGGAGATGTCTTAATAGCCTGTAAAGAACCAGCTGTCCTCCCAGAGGCTGCTCTGGAGTTAATCCAGAGTGAGTTGGGACATGCAGCACACATGGCTGGGTACATAGAAAAAGGGGCTCCTACCCAGAGTGGGAGATCCAGCATGGTGTAGTGTTGAGCATTGGACTACGACTCGGGAGACCAGGGTTTGAATCCATGCTCGACCATGGAAACCCACTGGGTGACCTTGGACAAATCACATTCTCTCAGCCTCTGAGGAAGGCAATAACAAACCTCCTCTGAACAAATCTTGCCAAGAAAACCCCATGACAGGGTCACCATAAATCAGAAACATCTTGAAGGCATACAACAACAACAACAACAACAACCCAGAGGGGAGAAAGCACATTGGAACTGAACTGTTAAGAGTCTACAGCAGGGGTGGTAAGCATGCAGCTCTCCAGGTGTTGGCGGATTGCAACTGTCAGTGTCCCCCACTATTAGCTATGCTTGCTAAGGCTGCTGGGACTTCCACACAAACAACATCTGGAGGGCCATATGACTCCCACCCCTGGTCTATAAGAATAGAAACAGGCCAAGGGCACCCTGGAATAATTACTTCAGCTTCCCAAATGAGTCCTTCATAAGCACAGGGGCACAGTGCCATTCAGAAGCAAGAAACAATCACAGAACAGAAGTCAGAAGAAAAAGCAACCTTAAGGAGAGCTGTCCCATCCCTGCTGCTCTTTCACCTTATCTCCCAATGGGCTTTTAATGGGAAGGTATTTTCTCAGCAGAGGATGAATGCTGAGGTCATAACAGTTGTGCAGCTGTTGTGGTTTCTGCACATAAATGCACATACACTTGCACTATCCTTCTAATGGGATGAAATCAATACAATTTGCTTTTCCCAGTTTATCCCCAGGCTTGTGACACATGTAGATTGTAATGCAGCTCATCCTAAGGAGCCTCTGAAAACAGGATAGAAGAGCCTGCATGTGCCATAATGTCAGGCTCAAGAAAACCATTTGTTCTTCATTGCAACAAGTGCAAATCCACCAAAAGCAAAGACAAAAATGTGGGTTGGTTCAAGCCAGAAAATAATAAGTGTGTAAATCTGCCCACATACCAATGTGCATTGCTGGCCTTTTATGTCCTTTTGCTTAATTCCCCCCAACATTCTCCAAGCACATGCATATGAGATAGAGTTTGAAGCTCAGACATCTCCTTGAACAGTTATTGTTATCTTTCTTTCTATCCATCTTTCCCCCCAATTTGGTACTCAAAGCGGTGTACAATAAAGAGGCATTGTTAAAATCAGGAAAATACAAAAAACAAAACACAATTAAACAATGAAAAAGTTTAAAACAGCTAAAAATTTGAACACACACACACACCAGCACAGCCATTAGCAGAGAGACTGATAAATGTCTGTTTTTACTATTAATCCTTGGTTTTCTCATATGGCAATTCTGTCAGACTGTCTTGTTCTGCTCTCTGCAATTTATGTATTTTATTCTTTTGATTGTTGTACATCACTCCACTGAATGGAGGGTGTAATCTAAAACTACACTAAATAAATGAAGTTTCTGAGAAGGATAATTGGATTTTAGAGACTTCTATTAATGTTGGTGTGGACTAATTCTACCATATCAGTGGTTGGGCTGGAAACTGTTTTTACTACTGTATAACTCTCAGACTCCCCCAGCCAACAGCCATGGATTCTGGGAGCTGTAGTAAAAGAATGTAACATTCCTCAGCTCTGCATAATCAGCTTCTATCTACATTATTGATGTATTATACATCTACATTATATACATTATAATAAAGTGCACCCACTTCCTCCAGGGCTGAGAAAATCCAGAAGCAATTTTTGGAGCCTCAGCTTCTGCAAGCTGCCTTGCCAGTTTCATTCAACTCCAGCTACCAACTCGTAGGTCTCTGCCTAAAATGGAAACTGCAAATTTGGCTCCAAACTGTTTCCACTAGCCAGAAGTGACAACTTCCCATGAGCAAGGAGAAAGATTCTCCAGCACATGAACTTTCTTTTGTTAAATCCCAGGGGTTGTCTAAATGGTCAAAATAACCCTCATGGAATTTGCTGGGAATCCTACCTATCTAAATGGGATCCCGCATCAATCTACTGTATTTGGAAAGAGGGGAACCCAAAACAGGAAAAACAATGCAGGAAAAACCTTCATGGCTTTTCCCGTAGTTTTTTTAAAAACAGCAAGGAGGATGTGCAATCTTGCTCATTGGGAAAAGAGATTTGATATGAATCGCTTTCCCATAGGAGAGGAAGCTCAAAGCTGACAGGACTTGCTAACGGCAAGCGCCCACTGCTGCCATGTTGGCTTTTTGCCTTAGCAAGCAATCACTAAGGCAATAACATGGGGTGGGATTTCTTTTTGGCTTTCCTGTTAAATCAAAAAATTGCTCTAGCACATCTTAGACATGTTTTTTTTTTTTAAGTTCAGCAGTGGCAAATTGAGGTAAGTACAACTGCAAGTAAATCACTCGCAGCCGCCAAATCACATGCAAAGCTTATGGGGGCAAAAACACTGTTAAGACAAGCCGCTGCTGCTGCAAAATGTCATTACAGTAGGACCCCCTTATCTGCTGGGGATTGGTTCGGGGGGGAGCATGGATACTGGAAACCGTCAATAGCAAATGCCATTGAAAATAATGGCACTTCCAGTTTAAAATACCATAGAGATGCCTTGGAGGACCTAGAAAATGGCTAGAGAGGACACATTTTCTAAGAAGACTCTATGGTAGGTGTGCTGTTTTTTGTCCTGTGGACACAATTGACTCAGTGGATAATGAATCAGTGGATACGGGGGTCCTACTGTACTGCAAGGCACTCCAGGCTTTTATCCTTGTATAGGTGGGCCCCCAGACTAACCAGTGAGGAAACAGCCAATTGCACTTCTGAGGATAAGAAAGCAATCAGTTAAAGAAAAGGATGGTCAGTAGTCAGCATAGGTAACACTGCCTATTCAAGTGAGAGGGGCTCCAACCTTTGGCCCTCCAGACATTTTGGACTACAGTTCTCACAAGCCCTTCACTGACCACGCTGGGTGCACTGTAGGCCAAAACACCTTGAGGGGCAAAGATTCTCCATGGCTGGATTCCAGAGACTGACTTTAGGGCAGCCCCATAAACTTCCCATACCTGTAGCTGAGATGCAGGGAGTGAATTTGCTTTTTTAAATCTGCCACCTCCAAACTTAAAAAACAACAACAACCCTATTTCTATGGTGTGCACAAGCAATATTCCACCTTTCCAAAAGAGAGAAAGAGAGAGAGAGAGAAAAGATAGCTCAAATCCCCATTTTATCGCCGTAGCAATCAATTGCTAAAGCAAAAATCCAACATAGCGGCAGCGGACACTTGCCCTGTAACCAAGCCCTGTCCCCTACACTTGTCCAGCCAATCAGATTTGTACTGTCTTGTATGGGGAAGCGATTCATGTCAAATTGCTTGTCTTAATGAGCGAAAATGTACATATCACTGGAGCTTTTTTTTAAAGTCAGGGAAAGCCATGAATGCTTTTCTCGCGTAGTTTTTCCTCTTTTTGGCCTCCTTCCGTCACAATACGATGAGATAATGTGGGATCCCATTAAGACAGCTCGTTTTCTGAGAGAATTCTGTGAGGAGTATTTTCACCATATAGACAACCCCTTACAAATTCCAAAATACCTGTTGATGTAATCCTTTTTTTAGGTTAACCAGAGTGTCATGAAAATGTGAACTTTTTGCTCAATCAAGCATTACAGTATTGATTATGGAGTTTTTCTTATGGCCAATGCAGCTTATCTTGCTTTTGGTATGATCTTACAGAAGCTATCTTTAAATCTGGAAATGGCGGGGGGACAAGAAAGACACAAAAAAGGTGTTCATTTTCACGCAGCTCAGAAGTATAATGGAAGGTGTACTGACCCAAGCGTTAGGGGTAAAGGAAAGATCATAGAATCATGTATATATATAATACATACATACATATATATACATATATATATAATACATATATATGTATATGTATTATATATATATATATATATTATATATGTATATACATATTATATATGTATTATATATATACATATGTATATGTGTATATCTATCTATCTATCTATATATATATGTATATGTATATACATATACATATACATATAATACATACATACATATATGTATGTATATAATCATAGAATCATCCCTGACAGATGGCCATCCAGCCTTTGTTTAAAGACCTCCAAGGAAGGAGACCCCACCATGCTCCGAGCGAGTGTGTTCCACTGCCGAACAGCTCTTACTGCCAAAAAGTTCCTCCTAATGTTGAGGTGGAATCTCTGTTCCTGGAGCTTGCATCCATTGCTGTGTTCCAGTCTCTGGAGCAGCAGAAAACAAGCTTGCTCCATCCTCAACGTGACACCCCTTCAAATACTTAAACAGGGCTATCATATCGCCTCTTAACCGTCTTTTTTCCAGGCTAACCATACCCAGCTCCCTAAGTCTCTCCTTATAAGGCATCATTTCCAGACCTTTCACCATTTTAGTTGCCCTTCTCTGGACATGCTCCAATTTGTCAATATCCTTTTTGAATTGTGGCGCCCAGAACCACTCCCTGTTCAGACTTCTCCCCCACCCCCCAAAAAACACCTTTCCTGGGATAATGAAAAGGGAAGAGAGAAGGACTATATGACCACCAGCATCTCCTGCTCACAGTATTCCAAGTGAGGTCTGACCAAGGCAGAATAGAGTGGCACTATTACTTCCCTTGATCTAGACACTATACTTCTATTGATACAGCCCAAAATCGCATTGGCCTTTTTAGCTGCCGCATCACACTGTTGGCTCATGTTCAACTTGTGGTCTACTAGGACTCCTAGATCCCTTTCGCACGTAGTCTCATTCAGCCAGGTCTCTCCCATCCTATATTTATGCATTTCATTTTTCCGCCCTAAATGCAATACTTTACATTTCTCCGTATTGAATTTCATTTTGTTAGTTTTGGCCCAGCTCTCCAGTCTATCCAGGTCATTCTGAATTTTGATCCTGTCCTCCAGGGTATTAGCTACTCCTCCTAATTTGGTGTCATCTGCAAATTTGATAAGTATGGCCCTAGTTCCCTCATCCAAGTCATTGATAAAGATGTTGAATAGCTAGAATAAAGATCATCATAGCTAGAGTAAAATAGCACTGAAAATAGTAATCAGCAAATACCCTCTCCTCCACTTCCTCCCAGTTCCCCTACCCCAATCCCTGCTCCTTAACAGCATTCTCCTCTAAGACTGGGTTAGCCAGGAATTCCCATTGCACTCCCCCTGCTATAGAGCTGGCTTAGGGGAGAGGGTAATTCAGCTACAGGAAGGAGCCAGAGTGGCGAAGAAGAAGGGGGGGGGTGCGGAGGAGAGGGAGGGAGATGGTAAAAATAAACAGGAATTCACTCAAAATAACTCAGCCTTCAGCATGTCCAAAAAAGGAGGGGGCTAGAAATATTCATGCAACTATGTATGTGTGCGCGCATGTGTGCATGCTGCCCATGAGGTATCATCAGTGCTCCACCATTCAAGGGACATGGGAGACTCCATTCAAAGATCCCCACCACTACCCACAAAAGCTTTTCAGCTACTTGATTGGGAGTGCCCACACTGAGATCCCTTACTTCTCCCCCACCCCCAAAAAACACCTTTCCTGGGATAATGAAAAGGGAAGAGAGAAGGACTATATGACCACCAGCATCTCCTGCTAAAAAAAAAAAAAAAAGCCCAGCATCCATTTTGGCTGCACAGACAAATCCCCCTCGTTCCCATTAGGCCTACCATTAGATAAAGTGTATGGCAGTCAACCATAAGCAATAGTCTATGTGAAGAGTACCATCAGAAAAGGATTGTTAATTTGTTGAGTTTATTATTATTATTACATTTTTACAAGAGATCAGAAATGTTACTTTAGTCAGCCTACACCTCCCAAATCCTCACACAACTACCCAACATGGCCAGTGCAGCAGCCTTTTCCCTACCACTTGGGGAGTCACTATGGGATTTCTTGCTTCAGGCATGTCTTGGACCCCCCCCCCCATCTCCTTCCCTTCCCTGCTGTAGTTCTAAAAGAGTGCTGATGAGGATGACGCTGCCACCACCTGCCCCGCCCCAAATGCCAAGGAAGGAGTGAACAAGACAGAACACAGGAACCCCTGCCACAAATACCCACCAGAGACCACGAGTACATGCAAGAAGGGACAATCAAAAATAACTGAAGCCATGATAATAATTTTTAGCACCCTGTTATTCTGGCCAGGCAAGGGCAGGCATCTGTTTCTCATCCAGCAGAACAAATTGTGGAGGGTTTTGTGTTTTTTTAAAAAGACATTTTGGTTTACTGCAAAGTCCCTCTTTAGACAATAAGGTGGATCTGGTTTGACCTTGGCTCCATCCAATCAATGAGGCAGCATGGTTAAATCACATCAACAGGGGAGATTCACAATGGTCTTCCAAACTGTGCTTTAAGAGGAGGGTACAAATACAAGCTGTGCCTGCCAGAGTACAACAAACCACACCTGCATACTTCTACTTGAAAAAGAGGGAAGTCTTGTCTCTCCACCCCGCCAACTCTTTTAAATCAGTCCCTCTATCCCCTCTATCAGTCCAAAATCTATCCTCTATTTTGAGTGCTGTGGGCTACCCTTCCAGGTTGCTGTTATCAAGCCAACTTTGACTTACGGTGACCCTATGAATGAGGGACTTCCAAGAGTCCTGGCCATCTACCACTCTGCTCAGGTCTTGCAGACTGAGGGCTGTGGTCCCTTGATGGCCTCAATCCACCTGTAGTCCAGTCTTACCCTCCCAGCACTGCTCAGCAATGGTCTCAACATGGGGTGCGCGAGCACCTTCCACATTTGTTGGATTAGAACTCCCAGTCTCATTGAGGACACTGGGAGTTGTAGTCAAAAAGGAACCCAGTAAGGGGAGGCTTCTATAGCACATTATGTGCCATCACTCAATAACTATCATAAGAAGGCTGCTCTTTCTGCCTCAGCACATTTGAACTACCAGAGGAAGCATCCCTAGGACCTTCTCTCAGGAATGGGAAAATTGTGGCTCTCGCCTTCTCCCAGCAAAGCTAGGGGCCCCACCCCCACAGCCAATCAACCAGGCTGTGTGGCAAAACAGCCACCAGAGACAATGAGTAAATGCAAGAATTTAGCAACATAAGGCTAGCGATCTCAGTGGGGAACCCTAGGGAATAGCTTTGATACACCCTGGTGCAGTATACACATATGGCCCTCAGATTTCAGCAGGCAGGGAGCTAAGGCTTAGAGGGAAAGTGCATATACTATATGTACCCATGTGTACACATGTGTGCATGCACAACCCCATGGATGCATAACCAACACTGTATGTGGCCCTCAGGGCCCTCAGAAACAGTGTTGCACCAATACTGTTTCTATTTAATCCCAAGAGTGAGTAGCCTGGGAGTGGTTATCTAGTAGATAAAGACATGTGCTCTGTATTTGCATAGAGCAATTCCCTTCTTCATTGACAATTAGAGTGGTGTAGTGGTTAGAGTACTGGACTAGTAACTTGGGTTCAAATCCCCACAAACTAACCAGTCACTTTCTGTCAACCTGATCTACCGCACAGGATTGATATAAATATAAAAATGTGGAGTGAGGGGGTAGAGATGCATGTATGCTACTGTAAACTCCTCTGCCTAAATCCACTTGCTAGACCCACCTATAGCAGAAGCAGTATAATTTACATAAGGGTTGACTTAACCTCGTGCAATTGATTCAATGGGACTGTTCTTGTTGGGACTAGCAGTTATGTTTGGGCCCTTGTGTGAAAGGAAGGAGATAAAGGTAATACACAAATAAATAAGTTCACTGTTGCTTTGCATTTGCCAGGGATATTCTTACATCCGAAGTGAGTTTCAGGGCTAGAGCCAATTCCAAATCAAATCCTGGTCAGAGGCCTGAATATCACTCTATGGAGGACCATCGCCTCCCAAAAATACTACTCTACGGTGAACTCACCACGGGTCAGCGTAAGACGGGCGCTCCAAAAAAGCGATACAAAGACTCCCTGAAACAACATCTCAGGCTTGGCCAAATTAATCACCAACAGTGGTCTGCCCTGGCCTCACATCGGGAGGCATGGAGACGCACTATCCACAATGCTGCAGCCTTATTTGAGAACTCACGACGAACAAGTCTTGAAGAGAAACGACAACGCAGAAAGAATCACAACCCAAAAACATCACCCAAGGAGACCTTCTGCTGTGCTTTTTGCAACCGGACTTGTTTATCTCGGATTGGCCTTTTTAGTCATCAGCGCGCTTGCAGAAAGCGCGGGATGAGTCCTTCCTGAATCTTCGTTTGCGAAGAAAAGCCAGAGAGAGATGCGTGCAACAAAGAAACCATAATCACATAGGCTTCCTTGCAATGTTAATTATCAGATAAAATCAGGAAAGCATCTTGCCCACTTGGGTAATCAACAGGGGGCAGGGGCAGTTGGAGAATCAGAGGATGATCATGTGGGAAAACATCCACTCTTGTGAGCAGCTGAACTCAAGTGGAGCACCCCAGAGCCTGCCTGGTACAAGAGAGGTGATGGAACTCCCAGCCTTGCAGGCTCATCAGTGCCCTTTGCTGTGAAGGGAGTAGGGAGTTTATTTATTCATGCTAAGCTGCTGTCTTGCCTTCTGTCCCTCCAGTGGAGAGTCTCAACAAATCCCCCTCAGGGAAGAGGAATGCAGGGAATGTTTGGGGGGGATTTACAGCAGAGAAAAATAATGCAACTGACACTCTCTTATATACACAAAGACAAAGACACACACACACTGTGTAACTTTTACTCAGGGAAGTCCAATGCAAACCTCTTGGTTCCAGCTAAGCTCCTTGCTAATGGTGATGTACAGGTATACCAGAATCAAAGCCACTCTTGATTCTTGCAGAAAGCATAAGCACCCAGTCACAGACTAATATCGACAAAAGACTAATTGCTCCACACTGCATTAAGATATGACCGTCTGGTAAAATGGCCACAGCTTGGAGCTAACACAGAGCCTGGGAAACTTACTTGCTCAGAATACAATTCCCAGAATTTCCATGCTGGCCATGTTGACAATGAATCCTGGGAGTTGTAGGCCAACAAGCTCTGGTTTCAATTTGAAATTACAAGAGAGGTACAAAAATAAGGGGAAGGAACACTTTTAATGTGCCAGCCCGAAAGGTGAGCTTGAGGAACAAGATGTACTTTTGGTTCCCCATCCACAGCACAGTCTCTAAGGCATCTCCTTGCTAGAATGCAACAGCCTGTAGAGTCTGTCACACTTTGCTCAACAGGAATTTGTGTTACACTGGGACTGAATGGAAGATATTCACAACTGTGGGCACAATCTGGAGGCTGGACAAAGGTCCTACTGCCAGAGCTGGAGGCCAAGGCAGTCCTGCCAGGAAGCCAGTGAATACCATCCTCCTGGAATCTCTCCGTGGGCACTTGCCTGACCCCAAGCAGCCGACCAACAAAAGACTTACACATGAAACAGGGAATACCAAGGTGCCCTTGCAACACATTCCTCCTGTGGCTGCTTGTTCAGCCTCTGACTCACAGTGAGCTGGACTGTGGGCACTGGGAATGCCTGGTGCCTCTCCTGATTCAGTCACTGGCCAGCAGGTGTTTCTTTGGCTCACCACCCCCTCCCTAAAAAAGATAACAAGCCCACAGACCAAAATGGGCCCACACTCCCATTCCCTCTGGCACTGGTCTGCCGAAAGCAAGGCCAGCCTGAGTTTGGGAAAGTTACTTTGTTGGACTGCAGCTCTCAAGATCTTCCAGCTAGCATGGTTCTTCAAGGGTACCAAGTATGCCCTATGAGAAGCGGCTTAAGGAGCTGGGCACATTTAGTCTGGAGAAGTGAAGGTTGAGAGGTGACATGATAGCCATGATTAAATATTTGAAGGGATGTCATACTGAGGATGGGGCAATCTAGTTTTCTGCTGCTCCAGAGACTAGGACATGGAGCAATGGGTTCAAACTATAGGAAAAGAGACTCCACCTAAATATTAGGAAAAACTTCCTGACAGTAAGAGCTGTTTGGCAGTGGAATGTAGTTGTCCCTTCATATTCGCTGGGATTTGGTTCCAGGACCCCCCTGTGGATACCAAAATCCGTGAATACTGAAGTCCCATTATATGCAATAGCATAGCAAAATGCTATCCCTTATATAAGATGGCAAAATCAAGGTTTGCTTTTTGGATTTTTTTTTTAATATTTTCAAGCTGTGAATACTTAAATCCGTGGATACAGAGGGACAACTGTAACTACCTCGTAGTGTGGTGAAGTCTCCTTCTTTGGGGGTTTTTAAACAGAGGCTGGATGGCCATCTGTCAGGAATGATTTGATTGTGTATTGTTGCATAGCAGGAGGTTGGACTGGATGGCCCTTGTGGTCTCTTCCAACTCTATGAATCTATTATTCTAAGTAGCCAAATGCTCCTTCAACAGCAGAAAGTAACAGGGGAACCAGGAATTGTAGAACCAGCTGGAGTGGGACAGGAAAGAGGTTACATTCCCTCCCTTCCCAACACCAACCTGATCCAGTTAGATGCACCAGTAAGAGCTTTAGCTCAGTGGCAGATCACAGTGGCAGAGCACAGACACTGGAGAACCTCTATCAGTCAATGTACATAGATAACACTGAGCTAGATGGATCAAGAGTCTGGCTCAGATTCAGCCTCCATTACAGCTACTTTTAAGTTGTTGTTGTTGTTAATAGTGGGGAGATTTGATCATAGGTCTCCTGCATCACATCTGTTTGGCCCTAAGGATAGTAGTGTGCATAGAGCCACAGAGGAGGAGGAGGAGGAGGAGGAGGAGGAGGAGGAGGAGGAGGAGGAGGAGGAGGAGGAGGAAGAGAGTGTGTGTGAGAGTGTCAACAGAGCACTGGGGTGAGAGAGACAAATAATCTAGGGCATATCAGTGTCCCTCTGCTTGAACCTAACTTATACTTCACATAAAAGTAGTATAATGGGGAATAAACTTAACAAAAGAAGAATCATGAGTACTTTTTATATAGCAAAATTCTCAAGAAACAGTGGGTAAAAAAAACAGGGGTACAGAAAAAGAAGTAGGCATCACATAGGTCAGGAGGGTTAGAAAAGACTCATCTGGTTTTGTACGTTTGGTTTTCCTAGAAATGGTCTTCCATTTTTACCAACATAGCCAGAATGGATACCCAATTGAGAGGCTCAGAGAAGCTCCAAATGCTCCTGAGGGGTATGTCCACAGTTATACAGGTCAGAAATAAGGGAGGACTGTAGTTTCCAGAGTCTTGGAAAACTTTCATTGGAAAAATTACTTTTTGAATGATATTTTCCAGAATCCACCAACCCACCTAACCAGTGTTGGCTGTGGGGGCGGGAAGTGAGTGTCCTGGAAGCAGGAGCCCCACTGTGTGATAATATTTGTTACAGCAGGCTTTAGCCCAGAATAAATACTTCAAACTACCTGTGAATTATCATGTGGATGCCAACTTCTGCACAAAAATACTACTCATTCTTTATCCTTTTTGTCTAGGATTTCAAATCTGATTTATATGAACACATTTACTCTCATCTGTTTGTACCAGTTGTACATATGGGCACATGTAATCTATCTTTACTGCTGTAGTTGTATAAACGAAATGAAACTGGTCGTGGGGCTGTAGGAAGGCAAGTGATAGAGCCTGGATGATTCTGTACTCCCAATACAAATAATAGTAAATGATAATAAAATATAACAATCCCTAATGATAATGTTAATAAAATGTTATGTATATAGTGCCATATATGTCATTGTCCTCTTCCCACTACTTAACCAAATGATACCTGTCATAAAAAGTATACAACAAAACCATATTAAAGCTTTTTAAAGTATGCATAAGGATTTTGCTTGTTTATTCATCATGTGCCCATAGGTCTTATTATGAGCTAGACCAATTTCCCATTTCCAGCTGGACTATTGATTTTAGCTGCCTTTCAATAATTGAGGAGTGAGGGGGTAGGCAGCTCTCTGTGAAAGAGCTGTGGCAATGTAAAGCAGGAAGGAGCATCCCTGCTCACTAGATGTGGGGTACATTTCATCCCCTGGGAGGCTTCATGGTGAAGGCCAGAGTAGAACATATGTGCCTATGTGTGCAGGTAGGGTAGAGGAGGACAGGAAGGAGGAGGGAGGCTGTGGATTTCGGTGTCATTGCTCAAATGTCCCATTAGTTATTCTGCGTGCAGTCAGTGGCTCGAGGAGTTGTGCTATAAATATTCATCACTACATCCATTAATTCTGTACATTCCTTTTCAGTACTACAACTCCTTTGGCAGGGAAGACTAAGTGAGAAATAAAAGTCATCTTGTGTGTATGTGTGCCTTCAAGTCACCTGTCGAATTATGTTGACCCCATTAATTTTCTTAGGCAAGGAATACTCAGAGATGGTTTCCCAATTCCTTCCTCTGAAAGAGGAACAGCACCTGCTATTCTTTGGCAGTCTCCCATCCAAGTACTAATCAGGGCTGGCCCTGCTTAGTTTCCAAGATCAGGTGGGATCCCATGCCTTTAAGATATTTAGGCCCTAAAGTAATCTGTGTGTTCTCCTGCACCATACTGTTCTCTGCATGGGAAAAATCCTGGGAATAAAGTCATCTTACCCCCAGGATTTTGCCCATGCAGAAAACATAGTGCAGGAGAACATACAAAAGCGGTACATTGATTGTCAAATGTGACCTACAAACATGCATCATTTTCTTTGAAAGTGCAGTTGGCTGAGCCTGTATGCAACTGTGAAGAAGGTACCCATGCATTTTTAGGTGTGATGTCCTTCATACAGCTTCCATGTATTTGTCCACATCGAAGAGCTTTCTGTGCAAGAAAATTATGATATCTGAAACAGTGAACTGATTGAGAGACCAAAAGAAAAAAGAAAAGAAAAGAAAACACCATTATGGTGTTAGCCTAGTCTACAGAAATTGAAGTTGCCCACACAGGTCTTCCCCAACCCAGTACCTTCCAGATGTGTTGGACTACCACTCCCACTATCCCCATCCAACATGCCCTATGGTTCTTCTGGCTGACAATGATGGGCCATGTAGTACCACTTAAACCTGGGGGGGGGGACAGATTTGAGAAAGCTGACCACAGTCTTAGCAGTGGTGTGGAACTGGGATGTACTAGTAGAGACAGATGGATGCCACCCCTTTCTTCAGTAGCTACAAGCTTTTAAGCTATAGTACAACCCCCCCCCAAAAAACACCCAATTATGTAGTGTGTATGTGTGCATGCACACACTTTCAAGTCACCTGTTGACTTATGGTGACCCCATGAACTTCATAGGGTTTTCTTAGGCAAGGAATACTCAGAGGTGGTTTTGTCAGTTCCTTCCTCTGGAATATAGCCTACAGCACCTGGTACCTATTTCTTGGTAGTCTCCCATCCAAGTATTAATCAGGGCTGATCCTGCTTAGCATCCAAAATCAGATGGGATCTGGTGCTGTTAAGGTATTTAGGCCCTGTACAGAGTGTAGCTCACACATATTCCAGCTGGAAGCATACATGAAATCAAGGAAGAAATTATGGCCAGCCATGTATAGGAGAACTACTGTGTGAAATAGACAGTGGCATGAAATAAGCGATTATTGTATATGTAAGCATATGTGAGGATATGAGTGACTAGCCTGCAGTGCAGGCACTACAGGTGATCTATAACATATTGGAATAGGAGCAGGCAGGATCAATCAGTTTGGTTATCTGTTAGAGCAGGTGTAGTCAATTTGGTTGCTGACTACAATTCCCAGAATCCCTGCATTATTGCTTCCCCTGGTTTAGAGTCAGGCCTACACACCTGCCTGACTCTCCAATAACATGCTACAATCTGCCCTACACTTCAGCTGACAAGAGGCAACCAAAGACATGTGGAGGTGGACTGCACATATGCAGACCAATGGCATATTAATATACTGTAGTTTCACCTATTCATAAACTAGATTGTGTCACACACTTGAAAGAAAAGAAATAAGAAAGTTGAGAAGCACAGTTCTAAATGTTGACAACGTTCTAGAACAATGGCTCTTAACCTTTTCTTTACCAGGGTCCCCCTTTAAATGTCTTTTTGTTGCCACAGACCTCCAAGACTTAACTCAAGATTTAAAACACTAACAACAACAACAACAACAACAACAACAATACAATTATACCATCCCTCAGAGGCACTGCAGGGGGAGGGAAGACTTTTATCCTGTTTCTTCCTGCAAGTCTGTGGCTGGAGCAGGTTGAACGGCAAGGCAATGTGCAGGCCAGCCAGTCACAGACCACAGATTAAGAACCAATGTTCTAGAACAAGAGGCTGGATTGCCATCTGTCGGGGATGCTTTGATCAAGATTTCCTGCGTGGCAGGAGGTTGGACTGGATGGCCCTCGTGGTCTCTTCCAACTCTGCAATTCTATGATTCTATGATTCTATGATTGCCATCTGTCGGGGATGCTTTGATTGTGATTTCCTGCATGGCCGGGGGTTGGACTGGATGGCCCTCGTGGTCTCTTCCAACTCTGCAATTCTTTGATTCTATGACTCTAAGTGCTACTTGTTCAAAGACAGGGATGGGACTCTGGTGCTCCTATCCCTGAGTTGGCTTCCCAAACTCATCCAGTGCCTTTGGGCACTTCCACGTGAATGGTTTTGTGGGCAACAGTGGTGCCAATCTATTGCAGGTTGTGGGGAGGGAAAGTGCATTCCACTTCGAGAATAGTCAGACAGTCTAGCAGGCACAACACAAGAAATAGAACTAGTGATGACAGTTTTGCAACAGGAATTACTTATTCAAGCTAACTACACTGACTTCTATTTCCTATCCCCACCAGGGACATCATCTAAAATTATCTCCTGCTTTGTTGGCACTGTATAAAAAACAATCCAGTTTCTCCATACCTCAATTTTCCACTGACCATGAAACCTGTATATTTTGCTCAAAGATGGCAACAGTGCTGAGTGATAGCTAGATTTAATTAATTTTTTTAATGGAAGGGGATCGCCTATTGTTTGTTACTTTTTTTGTTTCAGTACCACCTGAAGCCATCACATCATTAAGCAGAGCCTAATTTAAACGTTTGCTATACCCTCCTCCTCCATTCCACCTTGAGACGGGCCCTGCAGACTTTGTGCCTTCAACATCAAGTCAGCCTTTTACTTCTCCTCTTTCCTCCTCCCTCTCCATATTTGCTTTTTGTAACTTCTTGACTGATTAAGAAATCTGGAGGTCTCAAAGCAAGTGCGACTTTGGAGTTCGCCTAACAAAGATATTACCCTGCTATGGATTTTGGAATACTTTTTAATGAGAAAATTCCTCTTTCCTCTGCAGGAATCCACTGCTAAAGCATGCCATGCAGGTGGCCATTCAAAGTATGTTTAAAAACCTCTAACAATGAAAGGAGCCAGCGTGGTGTAGTGGTCTGAGTGTAAGACTATGATTCTGGAGACCAGGGTTCAAATTCCCACTCAGCCATGAAAACACTGGGTTGGGCAAGTCGCACTCTCTCAGCCTCAGAGGAAAGCAAAGACAAACCCCCTCTGAACAAATTTTGCCAAGAAAATCCCAAGATAGGGTTGCTATAAGTCAGAAATGACTTGAAGGCACACAACAATGACAAGAGTCCACTACCTTTGGAGGTAGTCTATCCCACTGTTGAACAGCAATTACCACCAGGAAGTTCCTCTTAATGTTTCATTGGGAGGGAGGAAAAGAAGGGACTCTGATGGGTAAGGATTTTTGTGACCAACAGGAGGCTCTCCATAGGCCCCTGGCACAAGAAGTATGTCTAACTGACCTGGGATGCACTGAGGTATGGAGAATGGGATGCACACTGGATTGGTTCAGTGGCTTCAATAAGAACTATGGTGGAAGAGAGAGCAAGGAAGAGCTCATAGCTTCCCTTAAAAAGCAATGAGGGATGAGCTGTGGGCCAGTCCTGGCTGCCAAAGTAATTTTATCTAGCTTCTAATAGTCCAATCAAATAATAATCAAGATATAATTAGAACAAAGTTTGCCCTGTTTCAACCATGAGAAAAAGAAATGTTTCCAAGTTGTGTGAGAAAGAAGAGAGGCCACACTTTAATATCACCCTTTTGGATGTTGTAAATAATGCCCTTTTCTTGCCTGAGCACACATGCTCTACAATTAGGAAAGTACTACTACTACTAAGACGCATAGCAAGTTTGTGCAGCAAATTTCAGTTTTGGCTCCCAGAGCACTGTGTAAAACAGAAGTGGGGGGACATGTGGGCCTTCTAATGTTGTTGAACTGCACTTCCCATAGTGTACTTGAGAGCTTCAGAAGCCTTCTGACACAAGTGGAGCAGGAAGGTGCCATTGCACTCATGTCCTATTTGTGGGCTTCCCATAGGCATGGGAGCTGCATGATCATCTGATTCTGCACAGCTCTTGTGGCAGGTCTCAGCTCCAAGGTTGGGAAGAAGGCTTCTTGATGGATGCTGGGGCTAGAGTGTGGAATTGCCACAGCAAGTGTTGGATTTCCAAGCAACTGGATTTGCATGAAATTATGTTGTGGTGGTAACACTTTATCTGTTTCACAGTACTCTAAGGCTGCTGACACACAGCAGAAATAATGCAGTTTAATACCATTTTATCTATCATGGCTCCCTCCTATGGAATCCTGGGATTTGTAGTTTGTTGTGGCACCAGAGCTCTCTGACAGAGAAGGCCAAATCTCTCACAAATCCCAGAATTCCATAGCATTGGGCCTTGGCAATTAAAGCAATGTCAAACTGCATTATTTCTACAGTGTGTCAGCCACCTTAACAATATCCTCAGAGAATGTTTCTACTTAGGAAGGAACAATGTAGTATAGAAGAACCCACCAGCAGCATTACTGCTGGTTTCACCTGGCCCTGTTCACAGTGCAGACAGAATGCTGGGAGGTGCTATCACAGCAACGGTGGGTGAGGTCTAATTGTAACACCTCTACACTGGACACCCATAAATCTTCAACAGAAGACAAGAACTGTGCAACTACTTTTCCATTTGAGAAGCCAGCCTTCTCTCGTCCAGTACCCATGACACTGTCATCACTGTGGTTACAAGGGAAATGATTTAAGTTCTCTTGCTGAAGCTAAGCTGATCTTATATGGCAGGTTAACTGGGGCTATATGTAAGCTGCACACTGAACTGTAGTTAAACAAAACAAAAAATATAAATCATTTTCGAACCACTTTAGTATGCCATATTATGCCTTTTTGGTTGGCCTACTAAAGATATCATCACAATACAGACTTCAGCTGGAAAACTCTTTCACGGTCAATATTTGGATAGATTTCAGATTCCTCTACACTGGATCCCTATTACTCCCAGCGTATAGATGGAGGACTGAGATTTGAGGCATCCATGATGCAAAGAAAATACTTGAGCTCAGGGCTTCAAGAATATTCCCAACCACTGGGCCATACTGCTAAAGAGTAACATTAGGACTCTTTCCTTTCTCTGCAGCCCAAGGGTCACACCTTGGAAAGAAGTGATGCAGCAATAGCCTCAGATGGCTCCAGGAGAAATGGTGGGAGTGTAACAGAGAAAGCCGGCATTAAGACAATGTTACTTAAAATGGTTGGATTAGCAAGCTGAGTCCTTGACCTATCATCCTGGAGCCATCCATCCCTTGTCCTGAACCATTCCTACTGGCAGAGGTACCCTGTGGTTCAGTCATGGGTGAGTGTTTTTTTCTGATGCTGTACAATCAACCACTAACATATGAAAATTCCAAGATAGCAGGGCCAAAGGGACCAACATCAACTAGGAGTACAGTTTCAAAGTGCTATTTTTTTTAAACTACAACTCCCAGACACCCACCCCACAACCAGGATGGCTATAATTATTGGCACTAAAGCCAGCTTCCTCTGTACACGCCCACAGTTTCTTCAAGAGCCCCTCGAAGCTGTTGGTGTGTGACCTCTTCTCCAAGCTATGAACCTGAAAGTCATGCAGGCTGGGGGAATTCCTGAAGTTGAAGTCCAAAGTTTTCTGGGCTCTGACTATAGACAAGAGAAACAGGAGCCTTGTCCACAGGAATGGAACGGGAAGAGGCAAGCAGGCAGGCAGGCAGGCAGGCAGGCAGAGGATCAAACAAAGAAGCTCAGCAAGCTGCCTGTTGAAGAGAAGGGACTTAAGAGCATAGACAAAGCAATTAGGAGGTCTGTGCTGTGTGGGAACCTCAGGTTAGGGTTAGAAGGCAGACACTTCCTAGATCACAGTGTCTCTGTAGCAGCCCAGCTATGACAGAAGTCAGATACTTCAGAGAGTCACTAGAATTCCTGCTCCCCCACATTGTCTGTTCCACCCAATTTAAGGACAGTTAATCTCACTCCAGCCTTTGGGGACTACAAGCCTCTGGTGATGTTACCAGCCAAGCCTTTCTAATGAATTTGCACAGCCACCAAAATGAGAGGTTAATATGTCCTCAACCTGGGCTTCTCTCTCTCTCTCTCTCTCTCTCTCTCTCTCTCTCTCAGTTGTGTGCCACATGGCCAGCTTCTCCTTTGCTCTGTGTTTCTCTACAAGGCAGAGCAAGGGGGAAATGCAGCCTGGTCAGCAAAGCTCCACAAGGTTGGGTACAAAGCCATGATTTTGCAGTTAACCCTTGGAAAAATCAAGTTCATAATACAGTAATTAACAAACAGCTCTATATTTATTCACTGAGACAGTAAGATGAGAATCCATCCTTTGCCCTGTTGTAGTCAGTGGGTTAGCAATGGATTCAACCCCCGAGAAGGGAGTCCTCACATTCAACAGTGATTAAGCTGCTCAATCAGAGAATGAGTCTGCATGTATCTTTGGAAATGGTTCAGAATTAGATCTTTCCTATCTCTTCCAGGATACAGAAAGTGGCAGCAGGCTGGTGGGGAGGGAGGAAGAGACAGAAAATAGCACACATCCATGGAAGAATAATATATTTCAAAATGTACCAGATGGTTTTGTTAGTGAAATTTGTAGGAGTGTGTGTGGAGACTGTAGGGAAAAGGTAAGAAGCCTATTTAGACAATAGCTAACAACACAATAATGCAAGCTCTGGCACAGACACTGCTGGTCAAAGACACCCTCTCTACAGAAATATTATAAATATTTAGGGTTGGGCAGTGGGGAATGTAAGGAGGGCCTGTGAGTGTCCACCTTCCTGCCCTGCAAATAATGTACTAAAATCATCATAAGAATGGAATTTAAAGAAACAATCAACACCCACTAGAGGGTTAGAGGAAAGAAATTATTACAGTACTACCATCAGCACCTTCCACAAAATCTTTGCTAAGGCCAAAGGATTGGGCAGGGAAGGAAGAAACACCTTGTAAATAACTCAGCAGCAGCAGCAACAGTGGCTGCCGCTGCCAACAAAATCTCACAGAATATCCATTTCGCATGTTTCAGTCCCAAAGGGGAAGATACAAATGGTATATGTTTTAATGGCAAATGGCAAGGGATTTAGGCATAGACTGTTGAATTTCCTCCCTCCCTTTCATTCTCTTCCCCAGGAGAGAGAGTCAAAGCTTAAAACTGACACACTGAATTCAGAAGACCTCCCCGCAAGATTTGTGACTTAATTTGTCATTAAGTCTGAAAGCAGGAGGGAGACTTTGCTGCCTCATCAGTCTCATGTGTGAGAATCATTCACTAGCGCAACTCACACTGTTTACACACCACCTTTCAGACCTTGCTATACACAGAAAGAAAAGAGAAACACACCCTGTCATGCAAGGCATGGAACTCACCAGCTGACAGGCTGAGGTCTGAGCTGCTGGTGCAAGGCCACTGAGAAGCCAAAGAAGCTGCCGTTGTCTCCATACTTGAGGATGGTTTCAGTAATGTCTAGATTGAAGGCTGAACTCCCCAGGAGGTGGAGGCTGAGGCACAAGAGACAGAAGTCAAGTGCCCCAGACATGCTGGGGAGCTTGCAGCAGGCACAAGACTTGGAGCTGCCACTGCAACTATTCCTAGCCCTCCCCCTCTGGGAGGCTTTGGAGGAGACAGTTGCCTGGCTCTGTCACACGCCCTCTCACTCCCTTTGCTGACTGACCGTGAAGCCAGCTCAATATTGTAAAAATCCTCAGGCAACCTCGCCTCATGTTTCCCTCCTCTCTCTCTCTCTCCCATTCTGTAGTGCAGGTAGGAGGAGCACAGCTTTCAAACAGCAAACACGCCCCCTTTCCTACAAATCTACCACTGGACATCATGAAGAGAAAAACCAGAGAAAAAAGGCAGGTGCAGAGAAACCCAAAGGCCACAAATCCAGAGACTGTAAATAAAATTTTGGTCAGGAAGGAAGGAAGGAAGACTCTTTCTGAAATAATAAGAAACTCTAAATGATCTGCAGTATTGCAACATGGCGTATGTTGGCCCTGCTCAAAGAGGTTTTAATTAATATAAAAAACATGCAAATGCTGTCAGCCGTGAAACAAATGGACAAACCAGATCCCACTTTCAAACCACCTTGAATTTTGGGGAGGAGGGAACTGTCGCTTGTCTCAAGCTCATAGGTGCAAGAAAGGAATTTAATTACAATTCTGTGCATACTTGGGAACACAGCTGGGGAAAGCTCCTTTTTTGGATAACTTCCACCTTTCTCCCAACTCCTATTCTGGCAGTTACAGTTTTTAAAAAAGTAACGTATTCCAGATCTGACAGTCCAGCCTTTAGTATGTCAGTGGAGCATACCACATGTTGACTGCAACAAAATTATTTATTTATTTTAAAGTAGCAAATACTGGACAAGCAAATAACAAATACATATAAAGAGTCAAGGGAAAAGAAGGAGTACATCAACACGTTTCTGTCCGTTTCTCACATTGCTTACCACAGCACAGAATTGGTAAAGAGGTAGTTCAGGAATACCTGGCCAGTATAAATGAGTTCAAGTCTCCAGGGACAGATGAACTTCATCCAGGGGTATTAAAAGAACTGGCAGAAGTAATCTCAGAACCACTGTCAATAATCTTTGAGAAATCCTGGAGAACAGGAGAGGTCCCAGCAGACTGGAGGAGGGCAAATGTTGTCACCATCTTTAAAAGGGGAGGGGGAGAAGACCCAAAGAATTACCGCCCAGTCAGCCTGACATCAATACTAGGAAAGATTTTAGAGCAGATCATTAAACAAGACAAGGAATGCCGTGATCACAAAAAGTCAATGTGGATTTCTCAAAAATAAGTCATGCCCGATCTCATCTCTTTTTTTGATAGAGTTACCAACTTGATAGATGAAAGGAACACAGTGGATGTAGTGTATCTTGATTTTGGTAAGGCTTTTGAAAGGTCCCCCATGATATTCTTGCAAAAAAGGTAGTAACCTGTGTGCTAGACAGTGCAACTGTTAGGTGGATTTGTAATTGGTTGACTGACCAAACCCAAAGGGTAGTCAACAATGGCTCCTCTTCATCCTGGAGAGAAGTGACCATTGGGGTGCCATAGGGTTCTGTCCTGGGCCCAGTGCTATTCAACATCTTTATCAGTGACTTGGATGAGGGAATAGAGGGTATGCTTATCAAGTTTGCAGATGACACCAAAATAGGAGGGGTAGCTCATACCCCAGAGGACAGGATCAAAATCCCAAAATGACCTTAACAGATGAGAAATCTGGGCCAATACTAACACAATGAATTTCAACAGGGAGAAATGTAGGATGCTACACTTGGGCAGTAAAAATGAAAAGCACAGGTATAGGATGGGTGACACCTGGCTTGATGGCAGTACATGTGAAAGGGATCTAGGAGTCTTAGTGGACCACAAGCTGAACATGAGTCAGCAGTGTGATACAGCAGCTAAAAAAGCCAATGCGATTCTAGGCTGCATTAATAGGAATTTAGCGTCTAGATCAAGGGAAGTAATAGTGCCACTCTATTCTGCTTGGTCAGACCTCACCTGGCATACTGTGTCCAGTTCTGGGCACCACAATTCAGGAAGGATATTGAGAAACTGGAACCCTGGAACATGTCCAGAGGAGGGCGACCAGGATGGTGGGAGGTCTGGAAGCCATGCCCTATGAGGATTGGCTTAGGGAACTGGGCATGTTTAGTCTGGAGAAGAGAAGGTTGAGTGGGGACATGATAGCCATGTTTAAATATTTAAAGGGATGTCATACTGAGGATGGGGCAAGCTTGTTTTCTGCTGCTCCAGAGACTAGGACAAAGAGCAATGGGTTCAAACTACAGGAAAAGAGATTCCACCTAAATATTGGGAAGAACTTTCTGACAGTAAGAGCTGCTCAGAAGTGGAATACAGTGCCTTGTAGAGTGGTGGAGTCTCTGTTGGAAAATATAGTTTGCAATAGGTGGAAATGGTTTTTGCTATTGAAGGGTTAACTGAGAAGGCATATGAGATGAGCTGATGTAACTTCCTGAAGTTTTGCTATTGGGGAATCTGGGATAAAGGGGGGTGTCTGAGTAGTCTTCTTTGTTCCAGAAGCCATGATCCTTTAACAAACCGCATGGCCCTTTGAACTGAGAGGACCCCGAAAGGGGTGTCCTAAACATAGATTTGCAACAATGTAGTTTTTAAGTATTTTTAACTAGTTTTAGTTTGTTTTGATGGAGTTTTTGTTCCTGCCAAGAATGAGCTCTCTAAACTGTGAGTAATGAAGCTTTTGTACTTTTTAAACTAACTTTTGAGTCTTGAGTGGTTATTTTACTAGTTAAACAACTTGGGAAAAGACAAAGGGTGTTTGGTTATTTAATAAGGTATGTATGCTTACATTCTGACGCTAGATGCTGCTGCGTTTGCATTAAACTCTGCTAAACTGGCTGTATTCTCCACTAACGTGTGAAGTACAGTGTGGATGTTTAAACAGGGACAACATACCCTGATATTTTAAACAGTGTATTTTATACACATTCCAATAGTTTCCTTCTTTGGAGGTTTTTAAACAGAGGCTGGATGGCCATCTGTCAGGAATGATCTGATTGTGTATTCCTGCATGGCAGGGGGTTGGACTAGATGGCCCTTGTTGTCTCTTCCAACTCTATGATTCTATGATTCTATACGCTCTCAAATAAATCTGATTCCTTTTTCTAACCCCTTAGTGATTGTATTTTGACAAAGGCAGTTCCCCAAAAGTGACTAGTTCTCTAAATAAGAAGTTGCTACTGTTATTGGAAAACATATTTAGCAATGCTAACTGCGAGTCCAAGGTGATCTGCTGACCCTTGATTTCTGAAAATACCTTCTTCCAGAAAATTGCCTTATATGAGTACTCCCATCACCTATGCCAATAAAACCCTAGCGGCTGGCATTCTGTCCAGCACAGCAAGGAGCAGGATGGGTGCATATAACAGCATTAAAGACATCAGGTATCATCAGTTGATTACCTTAATAGAACTCACCTGTATCTGTAGTAGCTCCCCTGTCAAAGAAGCAGTAAATCTACTCCGGGCTCTAGTCCAAACTTAAAAGAAGTTAGCTATGGTGCTGAACCCTATCCCCAAGATAGACTTAGCACCTTGGATAGCTCCTTTAAAGTTCAGACTAAACCCAGAACAGAATTCCCCATCCCACTGATGCGGGTGCTATCAGCTGGCACTGGTAGCTTTAAAATTCCCAGTTGCCTGACTGCTTATGCTCCCTGAACTCTAAATGAAATTTTGTTGAACCCGAACATATCTCTTCAAGTGCAAGAACAATGCCACGCATTTGGGGGATAAATCCTGATACAGAGAAGCCTTGGGGCTCAGACTTACTGCAGACTGTACTTTAAATCAAGACACCCCAGGATGCCTACAGACATTAACAAACAAACAAAAAAAAAGACAACTAAGAATAGTGTTGCTTCAGCACCCACCATGAGCCACATACAGGAGAAAAATCAACCATCACATTTTCCAGTACACAGGGGCTATTTTTAAACAGCTGTGAAAGCTTGGAGTGACATTGGAGTGTTGGCAGAGGCCCCACGTCCCTGGGAATCCAGATCATTTACAGGATGAAGCTACAGCAGCAGCAAAGAAACAGCACAAGCATCACAGGAAGAACTTGGAAGTCCTCAGTCCCTTGGGATTCCTGTTCTTCTGGTTTTAGCAGGGCTGCACAACATATTCAACCCCCCAGCTTTTTTACTAGTCAGAAAGTGGAGAACTCTTGCTTTTTTTTGAGGGGGGGGCAGTTCTTTCTACTGTATACCCATTCCAGTGCATTGCTTCTTTCTTTCTTTCTTTCTTTCTTTCTTTCCCGCTCTTCAGCCACAAGGCTATCAGAGCAGCTTACAAATTGTTTTTAATTAATAGCAATTTACACATCTACACTGTGTTAAGCAGTTTCCAGTGTGTGTTAGCTAATTGGCCCCACAAGCCAGGTACTCATTTTACCTACTTACAAAAGGATTCAGTTTCACCCAGCTGATTGTCTTGCAGTTTCTGCTACAGTTTATCTATGCCACTGTCAGCTTACTTTAGTCTTATTCTGAACAGAATCTGGGTATTGGCCCAATTCCTTCTGAAGACCCCAGAGAGAGTATTTCTTTATTCCTGCAGGCTACCATTTTACAGAGACAGACAGAGAGACACCCCTGAACAGATGTTCCATGCTATATTGGGCAGATAGACTCAGAAACAAAGATTCTAGCCTGCATGTCCTTTCTACTCAATAATAACTTTTACACGCCCCTTGGGGAGAGGAGGGGGACAGGATCATGGGTCATCTTGAATAATTATAAACAGAATCTAGTGTCAGAAAACACAGGAGTACAATGGCATCTTGGTGTCTGCAATTGAACTACTGGGCTAAATCTGGATTTGTTTAGCATTGCTGCCAGTTGAGCCTTTGGCTGCCACAAGGTCTCCTCTATTGCCATTCCACTGAACACTGTGCAAACCTCTCATGTCACTCCAGACAAACAGGTACTCTAGCAAGTAAGATATTACAGCAGTCTACTTTTCAAAGTGTCCAGTGGGGAATAAGACAGTCCCAGTATAGAAAGAGGGGGCAATGCAAAAGTTCTTCCTTAATTAAAGCAACCAGTTCTTGATGTTCTACGTAATACAGGCTGATGGACTCTGTTTTCAGACTTCTTATTTTACACTTATTTTCTTCAGAAGAGAATGGAGTTTGACTGGTATAGCCAGACCTTATGCATACTCAGACATGCGTAAATCCCACTTAGCCTCAAACAAATGTGAATAGGCTTAGGGTGCTTCACAAGTAATGACAAGACTGCTTCTCTTCTAGCACTTGTGAGTTACCATAATGATATAACTGTTTTACAAACGTATCACAGATTAGTGTCTGCGGGGGAGTGGGAGAGAGAGACTGTTTCTTCCTACCACCTGATCACAAAGCTTCACCAGGGTAAGCTCCCCCTTATCGGGAACAATCTGGTTGACTGTTGGGGCTCACTGTGTGCCACCCATTAAGGGCTCCATTCTAGAGTTAGTTGAGGGTTTGGTGGAATGTGGATTTCCCTTCTGCACTGAAGACTGTCTGGTCCTGTGACGGCTGATGGCCCTCATGTCAGTGGAATGGTAAATCCTTCCCATGTTTTAGAATGGATTTTGAAGGAACTCTCTGAGGTTCAGGACCTATTTGAGGGATAACAGTCACCATATCAGGCTGCTGCATTAAAGGCAAGGCTAACGGTCTGGTCACCCAATCCCTCCCATCACTACCACAGAACTGCATTAATTTGCAGTAAGTGGAACTACCAATCTTTTTCCTCCCCTGGCATAACTCCTCTGTCTTGAAGAGTGGCATGCCAAGGCAGATATCCAGCAAGTGCAACATTTTCCACCACTGCCTCTGTATGCCAGGAGAAACACTACTTTCCAAATGTCTGCTTCATTTCCCTGCCAATATACTGCATCTGTACACTGTATGCAGCACACACAGATAAAAAAACATTCCTGTGGACAGGGACTGATCAAAACAAATTACACAAGGTTTTAATACTGGCAGCAATATCTACATCCTTGCTTCTAGGATTGAATCTAGCTGTTCCCAAGAATACTGAATGATCACTTTCTTCCCCCAATATTCACCTCTTTCCTCCTTGATGAATGCTGTCTTCTGACTGGCTTGCTGCTTTGACAAGTTTTCTGATGATGACTGAAGAACATGTGGGACCTGCAAGAAAATGCAGCAGTGCTCCTTGGCTTCTAACAAGAGCGATCCCATTCATCCCAGCCAGTCTTTCTTCCACAAAGAAACTGCTTCCCATCTCCAATGCCCACATTTGCCATTTCTTTTCCATGTGGCATTTGGTATCATTCAGCATACTACTGAATAACTGTTAGCAGGGCCGGTTTAAGGGCCTTGCAGCACCTGCAGCCACAGGGGACCCCATCATTGTGTGTGGGGGTCCATTGTAACCCTCCTCCTGCAAAAGCATTATTAGTAGTATAATCTGAATATCCAGTACTGTGAATAGGTTAGGTCAAGTTAGGTTACATTGACCTGAGATAAACATATGGTGCCCCCAAACTAAAGTGTTGCAGCCTCCCCCCCCAAAATTCCTTAAACCAGCCCTGACTGTTAGGGGTTTGTTTGCCTGTTTTCCCTCTTAAATTTATTTTCTAAAGTTTTTTTTTTAACTCCTGCAAACCTGGGGTGGGGGCGGAATGTCTGCTGAGCATTCCCTCTCATTTCTCAGTGACTCTGTTCTAGCTCCATTTCTGTCAGCACTCACCACCTGAATCTATTATGGTAAGGTACAATTGTCTGTTCTCACACTTCCCTAATCTTCTGTAGGATCCCCCCCTCTCCCACCTCCCCCACCTCAAAAATAAAACCCCTACCTACATCTCAATAATCCACAGTGTATGTCAGGACTGTACACGTTGGCCCTCTAGATGCTTTGAACTTGGAACTCCCAGGAGTCTAAGGGCGCATCTACACTGTAGAAATAATGCAGTTTGATACCATTTTAAGTGCTGTAGCTCCATCCTATAGAATCCTGGGATTTGTAGTTTTACAAGGTCTTCAGCCTTCTCTGCCAAAGTGCCGGTGCCTCACAAAACTACAAACCACAGGATTCTGTAGGATAGAGAGCCATGGCAGTTAAAGTGGTGTCAAATTGCATGATTTCTCCCGTGTAGATGCACCCAAAGCCAGCCTAGCCAATGGTAAGGGATTATGGAAGGTGTAGTCCCAACCATCTGGAAGGGCAAAGGTTTCCCAGCCCTGGCAAACAAACATTTCAACTTGTGTGCAGGTGCAGACAATTCCACCTCAATGGTGAAGACCACTGTTACTTCAATAAAATAATAAACATAATCAGGACTCAAGAAAGGTAAGCAAGTGGTCTTGACAAGAGAACTCTACACCACACAGAAAGAAAGAGAAGCCACAAATTATAGAAGAAAAGAAACTGCTCGCTTTCTGTTTTTTACAACATATAGGTGATCAAGGGATATGAGTAAGTCACGCTGCTAGTATCATTGAACGGATTTTGAAGTGGAAAGGGAAGAGAATATAACACACTTCTGAATGCATTTTCAAACATGACCTTCTCTTTCCTTTCCAAAGAGTTCACTCCTTATCTCTTACAGCCTGTCAAAACCATCACATTTCTTTCCAGCCTCTTTTCTCTACTCTCATCTTCCCATCTTATAATCTTGCTACCAAGAGAGAGAGAGAGAGAGGGAGAGAGGCCCAGCAGAATTGCCATGTTTGGTATTAGAGGAAACTACATGGCAGTTGGTGAGTAGGGGGATTGCCCTCTAGCTGGCTCTGAACAGCCTTTCAGAAAGAAGGAAAGTTATTATATAAATGTTGGTTATTCTTATTACCTCCAGATGAGAGAAAGTACTGTATATACATTCCTCTTGGAAGAGGTACAAGTTTTTCTGATTTTGTTCTATCGTAAGTAGTAGCATGGGAAATTTCCCTTAGAATACTGTACAAGTACCAACTTCCAAATTAGGCTTAGGAGAGCTCACTCTTTCCCTTCTCCTATCATAATTTGGAAGCAGCTTTCTTTAAAAAGCTGGGAAGCTGCACCGGTTTAGCAGTAGAATCAGACAAGGGTGGGGAAAATTCTTTGTTTAGAAGATTCAATCAGCCTCCCAAGACCGTTCTTGGAGTTGACAAAAAAAATCTAGAAAACCCAGCCCTTGTTCATGCTAGCTTTTGAGAGGCAGTCAAAGTATCTGATCAACAATCCACAAATCAGGATGAGAGAGTTTGATAGCAAGGACAGGAGCCAGCCATTAAGTCTTCTTTTTGTTAATTCAGAGCAGTCGGACTATGAGTCTGGAGACCAGGGTTCAAATCCCCGCTCAGCAGTGAAAACCAACTGGTTGACCTTAGGCAAGTCACACGCTCTCAGCCCTCAGAAAACCCTGTGATAGGTTTGCTGTAACTTGGAAACAACATGAAGGCACACAATAACAACAAGGGGCAGGGCAAAAAAACCCCGAGAAATTATCCAAAGAACAACAGTTTGAACGCTAATTCATTTAGGACCAAATGACTGAATAATTTCCCTTAGGTACTCCAGGCTCCAAGATGGATAAAGCAAAACAGCAAGTAGAGGACAGTGGGAATCCAGATAATGAAGAGATTCCTCCTCCTTCATCAGACTGAGCTCTCAATAGACTCGTGGTAGTAACCCTCCAATGCTGAGAAAATTATACCAGAATCATTTGGAACTCTTGCTTGAAAGGGCTTCTTTTCACTAGCAAAAAAATGTCTAGTCAAAGGCTTTCATGGATGGCATCCATAGGTTTCTCATGGGTTTTCTCCCAAGGCTGTGAGGCCGTGTTCTGGAAGAGTTTATTTCTGATGTTTTGCCTGCATCTGTGGCTGGCATCTTGCCACAGATGCAGGAGAAACATCAGGAATAAACTCTTCCAGAACATAACCTCACAGCCCGGAAAAAAAACATGAAAAACCTATAAAAAATGTCTGCTTGCAACATCCTGTGGCCTGGGTTATGGAGAGGTGGATGGATTATCCTTTGTTGTACCCATAGTTGGCACATGTGCATGTTTGGCCTGTACTAAACATCCATTTCAATGGAGTTTTGATACCCTTCATTAACATGAAGCTGTTACTGTACCTCTAACCACAGATGCCATCAGTCAGTGGCCATTCCAGCTGGTCTTACATGAACCAGAAGTATCTGAACTTGCCTCCTTTCCTCCTTCTATTCTTCCTTTTTGTTATTTCTGTTAGACCAGTGTCCCTTAGCCTTTTCTTTAACAGGGACCCCCTTTAAATATCTTTTGATGCCACGGACCCCCAAGACTTAACTCAAGATTTAAAATCCTAACAACAACAACAATAATATAATTACACCATCCATTAAACCTTCCCTCAGAGGCACTGGAGGGGGAGGGAAGACTTTTCTCCTGCTTCTTCCTGCAAGTTTGTGGCTGGAGTAGGTTGAATGACAATGCACAGGCCAAGCCTGCCAGTCTGCCTTTGCTTTGGCTTCTGTCACGTGGCCACTCCACTGTGGGGAGGAGGTGAGTAGAGCAGCTTCCAAGCCTTAGCAGATTCCCTGTGAGGACATCACAGCCCCCTGGGGTCCACGAACCACAGGTTAAGAACCACTGTGTTAAACTACAGTATAAGCCATTCTGGCAGGGACCAATTAGTTCTGCCAAGCACTTAGTAGATTCTGAAGTGCTAAATAAATAAACAAGTGTTATCAAGAGACTGAAACAATCAAAGGCCCCCAAAATTAATTGAGAAAGGGATTGTTGCTTGTTATGAACTAAAAAAGAAAGTGATCATCATCAGATGTTTGTCATGGACTGAAACCTTCAAGCTGCAAGATTTTACAGGAAGGAAAATCAACCCACACCTTCTAGCCTATGGAAAGTAGTAGTGTCACCCTCTGTAGCAGCTTTGAGATTTCAGTCTGTGCCAAAGTTGAACACTAGCAAAGACAAGATGTTTGATTGGATGTGCCATGTACATAATGAAGGCTGCAATCTTATATACACTCACTGTGGAGTAAGTCCCATTGGGCTCAATGAAGCTTACTTTCAAGTAATCATGAACAGGATTATGATGTAAGACTGAAGTTCTACACAAATTTACCTTAAAGTAAGTCCCATTGAACATAGTGGGATTTACCTCCAACTAAGCATGCAGATGCTAGTTCTGTTAGGTTGCTGTCCTAAGCAGATAAGTCTGATTCAAGTCAGTGGTATTAACACAATCAGCATCTACCCCAGCCTTTCTCAGTTTGGTGCCCTCCAGATGTGTTAGTGATTCCCAAACTCTAATCCTTTAGGTGTTTCAGACTTCAGCTCCCAGAAGCCTCAGCCACCTTGCCCAATAATCAGAGATTCCTGGGAGCTGAAATCCAAAACACCTGGAAGACTAGAGTTGGGGAAACACTAAGTCCAATGGCTACCATTCTGGCTAGATTTGATGGGAACTGTAATCCAACGTATCAGGAAGACACCAGTTTCAGAAAGCCAATATCATTGTGCGAAGGGAGATACGGTGACAGAACAGCTACACTATCCCACAAACATTCAACCAAGGCTGAAAAGAATATGTGCGTATGTGCCTTCAAGCCAGTCAACTTATGGTGACTCCATGAATTTCATAGGGTTTTCTTAGGCAAGGAATACTCAGAGGTGGTTTTGCCAGTTCCTTCATCATTCCTGGACTTTTTTCTTTATCTTCTTCAATTTTCCTCCACACCTTAGCCATCACAACCTATAGCCCAAGATCAGAATATCTGTCTCCCCTCCCTAAATTGATTCAGCTCCAGCTTTGATTCACACATTAATCAGTCCAATGAGATCATCAGACCACCATGTCATCTTTTGCTAATTCACTCTCTGTCGTCAGATATGCTATGACAAGGCACTGCCAACCACATTTAATTTCTGTAATGCTTCTTGGCTCTTTCAGTAACAATGACCAAGTTCATCCAGGCACCTTCAAACTACAGACAATGCCTCACGCTTATTCAATTAAGCTCATCAGCATTCCCAGGGGCAATACTACTTTTTGCACAGAGGGGCCACTGCCCACCTACCCCCACCCAGCACCCTCCCCAACTGGCCGAGTGTTACAAAGTACATTTAGACCATGCAAAGGTAGAGGCTGCGTAGAAAACGACATGTAGAAAGCTTCACCTCAATGACCCTGTAGCTTTGTCCCTGGTGATAACCCTGTTACTCTATATGCTCGGGGGTCGTGAAGACCCTCAAAATATCAACAATAATTTGAGAAATTAATATACAGTTGTCCCTTCATATTTGCTGGGATTTGGTTGCAGGTTCCCCCATGGATACCAAAATCCGTGACTACTTAAGTCCTATTATATGCAATGGCATAGCAAAATGGTGTCCCTTATATAAGATGGCAAAATCAAGGTTTGCTTTGGATTATTATTTTTTAAAGAATATTTTCAAGCTGTGAATACTTAAATCCGGGGATACCAAATCTGTGAATACAGAGGGACAACTGTACTCATCTTGGCTATGCAAGAGGGAGCAACTGATAGCAGGATCTTTTGACGTATTTTTAGCGGTACTAAGGAGGAGACATTAAGCTAGATAGTACAATAATTGATCTTTATTTGAGAAAAACTATAACAGCATTCATGCACACATTCAGGCTTCAAGCATTCACGCAAGACTAGTGAATAATATGGGAAGTATTGCGATAAAGGAATAGCAAAGGAAGTTGTTTGTGGGTGATACAACACCTGTCCTTTAGAGGTGAGGTCACGGAGGAAGCCAGCAGAGTGGGGTTCCGATCAGGAATGGCTGCACAGATGGATGTAGGTCCACAGGAAGAGGATCTGTGAGCGCTTTGGTGGGAACATGGGAGAGGGCCTTCTTGGTGGCTACTCCAAGGCTCTAGAACTCCTTTCCTAGAGAAGTTAGACTAGTGCAGTGGTTCTCAACCTGTGGGTCCCCAGATGTTGTTGGACTACAGTTCCCAGGAGCCCTCTGAGGTCTCACCTTGACAACCAGGTGGTCCTCCCAGTCATTAGTGAGGGTGTAGGATTGAACTCACAGCCTCACTAGTGACTGGGAGGACCACCTGGCTGTCAAGGTGAGTCCTCAGAGGGTTCCTGGGAACTGTAGTGCAACAACATCTGGGGGGCCACAGGTTGAGAACCACTGGACTAGTGCCTTCCATAGTGTCCTTCTGATGGCCAGTGACAACTTTTTTTTTATTTCAAGAGGCTTTGGAGACTGGCTTTTAATAATTGTGCTGTACTATTTATATTCTTATTTTTTTGCTAATTCTATTGAAAATTTAATTTATATTATAACTTTTGTATACTTTATTGATAAGAGCTTTTAATTGTATCCATTTTAATTCTTGTAAGCTGCCTTAAGCCACACAACTGAGATAAAGGTGGGATATAAATAAAATAACCATCTTTATCATCTATGGGTATACCCAATGAATAGCCAACTGTATCTTAATTTATAAGTCATAATGATAAATATCAAAAGCAAAGAACACACTTACATGTTCAAGATGCAGCTCAGAGCTTTTGTAATAT
Organism: Gambelia wislizenii; assembly: GCA_030847615.1. Lineage (NCBI taxonomy): Eukaryota > Metazoa > Chordata > Lepidosauria > Squamata > Crotaphytidae > Gambelia > Gambelia wislizenii. The sequence continues at coordinate 221,216,423 of JAUMIR010000002.1, forward strand.
TCTTCTCAGCAAGAACTTTATTATACACATTTCTATATATGAGTACAGTACTTCATTATTCCAGTGTGCTCTCAATTAAGCTTTTGAACAGCAAAGAGTACAGTAGGACCCTAGTATCCACTGATTCATTATCCATGGATTCAATTATCCATGGGACACAAAACAGCACACCTACCATAAAGTCTTCCTAGAAAATGTGTCCTCTCTAGCCATTTTCTAGGTCCTCCAAGGCAACTCTATGGTATTTTAAACCAGAAGTCCCATTATTTTCAATGGCGTTCACTATTATCCACGGGTTTTGGTATCCACACACACCCCAAACCAATCCCCAGTGGATAAGGGGGTCCTACTTTATAGGAGATTTAATAGGGTGAGCAAATATGAGACCCCGTGAACAATTTAATTCAGCACATTATACATTAAAGCCATATTAATTTAATTTGAGTAAATTAATTCTCAAGGGCAAAGATAATTTTGTGTGCCTGAACGTATATAATCCGGAGGAAATGTTATAGAACAGTAGAACAGGGGATATATATGTAGAAACACAGAGAATCTTGCAGCCAAGTTACCCCCTGCTAAGCTCTAGGATGCAAAGCTGACAGAAGGAATAAAGGAATGAGAAAACCCAGTGATATTCTCATGTTGGTGTTGTTGAAAATCTTCAGGATTAGAGAAGGAACTGAAACTAGAGAAACAACTTGTAGAGGACAGGAGATTTATTTTAAAGAGAGAAGGAAGGCTTAAATACTCTAAACCAGGGTTTCTCAACCAGGGTTCCCTGGAACCCTAGAGCTCCCCAAGAGGTTGTGATTGTGAGGGGGGGGGGAAGCAATACAAGTATACAGAATAATGTAAAGTCAAAGGCTTTCACGGCCAGCACCCATAGGTTTTCTGTGGGTTTTTTTCCGGGCTGTGAGGCTGTGTTCTGGAAGACTTTATTCCTGACGTTTCGCCTGCATCTGTGGCTAGCATCCAGGGCTGGTTTAAGGCACCAGTGGCGTCAGCCTCCGCAGGGGACCCCATCATTGTGAGGGGCCCCGTATTAACCCTCCTCCTTAAAAATCATTATTAGTAATCATCTGAATATCCTGTACTGTTAATAGCTTAGGTTGAGTTAGGTTACATTGACCTGAGATAAACATATGCCCCCCCCCCGCCAAAATAAAGCATCACAGGGGGCCCAAAATTCCTTAAACTGGTCCTGCTGGCATCTTCAGAGAATGGATGGGTAGGAGTGTAGGGGGGGTTGTGTTTGGAGGTTGTATTTCCTCATCAGTTTCCTTTCTCTGGAGGATCTGTGAACCCCAATATCTGGAGGACAAACTGAAGCACCTAAACTGGGCTCTACAAGCTAATGGTTACTCCAGATCAGACATCACAAGAGCAGCCAGACTCAGAAAAAACCACAGGAATGAAGAAGAAAAACAGCCACCCAAAGGGAAGGTATTTTTACCATACATCAAGGGAGTCACAGACAGAATAGGGGAAACTGATGAGGAAACACAACCTCCAAATGATCTACAGACCAACCAAGAATATCCAAGAAATGCTGCACTCAGCGAAGGACAAAAGAGACCCTCTCACAGCCGCAGGAGTTTACCTCATACCATGCAGCTGTGGACAAGTTTACATAGGGACCACTAAACGCAGTGTGCAAACACGAATCAAGGAACATGAGAGACACTGCAGACTGGGCCAACCAGAAAAATCAGCAGTAGCAGAACATGTTATAAACCAACCTGGACACAAAATGTTATTTAAAAACACCAAAATTCTGGACCAGGCTAACAACTATCATGTCAGAATGCACAGAGAAGCTATTGAAATCCACAAACACCTGGACAACTTCAACAGGAAAGAAGAAACCCTAAAAGTAAACAAAGTTTGGCTCCCAATCTTGAAAAACACCAAAATCAAAACTCAACACATGCAAATGAACTCCACCCAGGGACCGGGGGATTTCCAGCAGACAATGGACCATTGGCTAAATAGACACTAATCCTCCTTGCATATCTCCCCCCAGGAATTAACCATTCAAATACATAATTATACATATACTCCCCAACAGGGGCTCACAGTATATAAACCCCACATACACTCCTACCCAACCATTTCTCTGAAGATGCCAGCCACAGAGGCAGGTGAAACATCAGGAATAAACTCTTCCAAAACACGACCTCACAGCCTGGGGGGAAAAAAACCTGTGGAAAACCTATACAGAATAATGTTTATGCAGGGGCTCCCTGAGACCTGAAAATTATTTCAAGGGTTCCTGCAGGTTTAAAAGGTTGAGAAAGGCTGCTCTAAACTCAGAGGATCCTGTCTGATCTTGGAAGCTAAGCAGGGTCCGCCCTAGTTAGTACTTGTATGGGAGACCGCCCAGATGCTGTAGGCTATATTTCGGAGGAAAGAACTGGCAAAACCATTTGGACATGTTCCTTGCCTAAGAGAACCCTGTAAAATTCATCGGGATTCCCTAAGTGAGGTATTTTACTCTGCCACCTTGCCAGGAAGTGAAAGCTTCCATCATTGCACCTGCATACGCTGAGCGGGTTCGTATATAGTGGTCCCTTCATATTCACTGGGGTTTGGTTCCAGTGCTTCCCGTGGATACCCAAATCCGTGAATACTCAAGTCCCATTATACGCAATGGCATAGCAAAAGGGTGTCCCTTATATAAGATGGCAAAATCAAGGTTTGCTTTTTGGAGTCTTATTTTTTAAAGAATATATTCAAAGCCGTGAATACTTAAACCCGTGGATACCAAATCCGTGGATACAGAGGGACAACTGTAGTTCTTGCCATGGACTCAGCTGTTAATAGTTCAGCTAGGGCGCGCGCGGGCGAGGGAGCGAGCGAACGAACTAACGTACGAACGAGAGAGAGAGAGAGAGAGAGCGCGCGTGCGCCTGTCCCTGCGCGTGACTCGTGGCTGGCGTCACGTGAGACGGAGGCGCGCCTGGGTGGGTGCTGGGCTGCCTGCCTGCCTGCCTGGCTGGGGGGCAGCCATGCTCTCGCGCCTGCTGAGGGAGCACCAGGCGAAGCAGAGCGAAAGGAAAGAGCTGCAAGGTGGGTGAGGGCGCCTCCGACCCCTTGGACGGGCTTTTTTTTCAAACGCCGCCAAAGGAGCCCAGCCCCGGGGCTTTGCGGGCCCTGGCCTGCCTGTGGCCCTCAGAGCCTCCCACAGCCATCTCTGGCCAGTGGGGTTTTGGCCCCAAAAGCTGGTCCAAGGGAGATATTGGGACTAGGGCTGGTCCAAGGGAGATATTGGGACCAGGGATTGTCAGTGGCGAAAGAGTTCAGTCGCAGCGCTTGGCTTTAGTTTAGGGTGCGTCCACACGACACAAATAATCCAGTTTGTCACTATAGGCTCCTTCCTATAGAATCCTGGGATTTGTAGTTTGGTGAGGCACCATCATGCTTTGGCAGAGAAGGCGAATGGCCTTGTAAAACTGCACATCCCAGGATTCCCATAGGAAGGAGGCATGGCAAATAACCCAGTTTCAAACTGGGTTATTTGTGTAGTGTTAATAAATTAATAAATTTATTTATTAATTAATAAAAACATTTCCTCCGCGCACATGGGCATTGGTTAGAGATGTCACTCGCAGCCCTTTATCGCCTGTATTCTGTGGCTTTTGGACTACTCACCCACATACAACAGAGCTACAGAAACTGTGGTCCTGCGCATGAGTTGAGTTGAAGCTCCCATTCTCCTTCTCCAGGCTGGCTGGAACTGATGGGAGTTGGAGTCCAACAGCATCAAGAAGCCATAGCTTCCCCGCCTCCCCCCCTTTACAATCTATAACAATGTTGTTGTTTTAATGAAGGGTGGTACTCAGAGTAGCCACAATGAGAACTAAGAAAAACAATTGAAAAAATGCATTATTGTGGGAAAGTTCCCAGTGCTGTGGCACACTAGTTCACATGGGCAGTGTATCACTTTATGCAATGGGGAATTCTAAACCCCAGCAATTCTATATCCTATCAGCTACTTCTGAATTTATTTTAATGTTTCTTTCCTGCTTCCAGCATATCGGATCAAACTGTTGGGGTGGATATTGCAATTGTGCATGTTTAATGTTCACTAATAGCAGGGGGAATGGAAAATATGAAGCATGTAATTCAGTGAAGAGGCAGCACACATCTATCTTTCATTGTAATGATTTTGTTCTGAGATAGTGAGGAAGACAAATGACCTGAAAGACTAGAGCACTCTTAGGCCTCACTAAACTGCAAACCCCTGAATTCCATAGGAGGCAGCCATAGCCTTCTTTGTGGCTGCTCCCACCCTTTGAAACTCCCTCCTGTGGGAAGCTAGGCCCCCTCCTTGTTGTCATTCTGCTGGCAGGCAAAAACATTTTTGTTTAAGCAGGCCTTTGGCATATAATTGTGGCTTTTGTCAGATAGCATATAATTGTGTGCTTTTATGTTGTTTTTATCTGTTTTTATTGTGTATGTTTTTGTTTTTAATTGTGATTTTAATTGTTTGTGAGCCACTTTGGGTCCCACTTTAGGAGAAAGGCAGCATAGAAGTTGCACAAATAAATAAAATACAGTTGTCCCTCCACATTCACAGATTTGGCATTCACAGATTTACGTATTCACAGCTTGAAAATATTCTTTAAAAAATAATAATCCAAAAAGCAAACCTTGATTTTGCCATCTTATATAAGGGACACCAATTTGCTATGCCATTGCCTATAATGGGACTTGAGTATTCACGGATTTTGGTATCCACAGGGGCTCCTGGAACCAAACCCCAGCAAATGTGAAGGGACAACTGTAGCAGTTAAATTGGAATAATAGTGCTATAACAGTGTAGTGTAATAAGGTCTGAGCGGATGCATTTTGGGTTTGTGCCCCACCCACAAATATATGAACTTTTTCAGATTTTCTTTTCTTTCTAGAACGACGGCGGCGAGAGGCCATTGCTGCAGCCACTTGTGTAACAGAAGCCCTGGTTGACCACTTGAATGTAGGGTAAGTGATATTAAGCAATGGGGAATTCTAAACCCCAGCAAAACATTGTTGGTAATTATTACATACATGGACATTACTATTCCAGCTTGTGGGATAGAATCAAAGTACATGTTATTTCTCTCTGTCTCAACATATGGCTACATCTTTTACCCCATTGCTAAAATGTAAACAAAGAAGACCAAATCAAGATTTTTGTCATGGATGGTAGAGAGGCTTAACTCTTTGCTACTGTGATCGATCTGGATGATCTGAATACCATTGCTAAGGAACACATGCAGAAGGTTCCTATTTTATTTGTGTGTTCTTTTTCAGCTTCTGGCCAGCTACTGTACTGGTGGGCTGAAATTCCACCTGAATAGTCCAAAATGGTCTGCTGAAAAAAATGGGTTTGGGGGGTGGTTTTTATTTTTGTTTTGCCATATTGCTGGTAGAAAGGTAGTGGTGGGGACTCCAGGTTTCATGTCTGAATAAGAAGAAAAAGTCATAGCTGCTTGCTATGTTTTTAAAGTGACATATTTCTTAATGCTTCTTTTCCACTTAGGCTGTTCATTAGAAAGGAAGCAGCGTGGAAAGCAAATATTGTGGTTGAAAGTTGTAAGTTGTGAGCCAGGAAGTCCCAGATTCAATCCTACCACCTCTAGCATAATAAACTCCTTAGGTTCCAAGCTCGTCAGATCCTCGTTTGCAATATGGCAGTAAAAGTAATACTGACCTGCCTAGCAGGGTTTTTCTAAATATTACCCAAGAGAGTATACACAAAAAGTTTTCAAAACTCTGTAGTTTTGAAAATAGCTATAGTGCTAAATATTATTATGGCTGTTGCTGTTTATTGTTTGGAAACCATGTGGCAAAATTAGGTGCTATGAGAACATCATATGGCTGACCTCTCTTCCAGTCTCTAGATTGAGCCCAAGAACTCTGTCTTGTTTGTAATGGGGCAAAGTTTTCCAGGAGCAGAATAGATCATGCTGCTCAACCTGTGTAGGTAATCTTTCACTAAACCCCTCTACAATACTGCCCAATACTTTTAGGCTGCTGTTCTGAATCTGTAGCAGAAGTTGATATCAGAACATGCCATGAATTAAATAAATGAATCTCTTATTTGGCTATTGCTACTATCCAGAGTAGGCATCTGGAAAACCGTGCTGTTATGTGATCGGTCTTATAGTTTAATGTAATTCCAGATGATTGGTTGCTGTGTTTTTTTAAAAAAGCTACATTTTCACTTTTGGAAGGAAACCCTGTATGGTCATAATCATTGATACAATGTTCACTATTGTAGTTCCTGCAATCAGTATTACACAAAAGCAGCATCACTGTTTGACTGTTGGAGTTGCAATAGAAGAAAGTATGACACAAGCTATGGCGGTATTTATGGTTCTCTTACAAATTACTATGAACCACAGCCTCTGGTGTTGGACCACATGCATAAACATAGCTCTAGAGGTAGTTTCTATGTTAGATGTGCTTTCTGTAGGAAGGGAGGCCAGGTTAGGTATTTCTCAGTCCTGGTGGGAGGTCAACAGAAATTGGATGCACAGTTGAGTCCAGTCATTGTGATAAATGCAAGATCAAAAACTGTATCATAAGAACAGTCCTAGCTCAAACCAAAGACTGTCTAGTCCAGCATTCTGTTTCCCACCATGGACAGTCCAGTGTCTACTGCAGTGATGGGCAACGTTTTGAGCTTGGTGTGTCAAACTTCGCCAAAAAACTGAGCATAACTCGGGTGGTGTGTCACTTTGAGGAAAAAACATTATTTCACGATATTTATTGTTTAAGTAACATGAATGTATACAGTTGCCCCTCCACATTTGCAGCTTTCACTCTCGCGGTTTTGATTATTTGCGGTTTGCTCAGCAAGCACCCCATTTAAATCAGCTTCTCTCCCTCCCACTCAAGGGAGAGGAGCTGATTTAAACAGAGTGCTTGCTGAGCAAGCCAGGTGCTCTACTCCCTGCTCTCTTGGGGCTCGGCTCCATGGGGGGGGGGGAGAGAGCCAAGCCCCAGGAAAGCGGGGAGTTGGCGGGAAAGGCGCTTTTTAGCCCCCCCACCCTTCCCAAAGCTATTGAGCTTTCTAAGCTTTGCTGCAGCTTTGGGAAGGTGTGGGTGGCTGAAAAGCCTCTACGCCGCGCTCCCTCCACCCCTCCTAACCTTCCTGAAGAGGCTATATGGGGCTCTCAATCCCCAGAGCCCCCTCGCGAAGCCCGGGGAGAGGCCGGCCAGAGTCCCTCCTGCCCTCCCGTCGCCTTATCTGGCCTTCCTGAGGCGGCTCCAGGGTTTCAAAGCCCTGGAGCCCCCTCAGGAAGGCTGGGGAGATGCTGGGCAGACTCCCTCCCACTGCCTTCTCCAGCCTTCCTGAGGCGGCTCCGGGGTTTCAAAGCCCCGGAGCCCCCTCAGGAAGGCCGGGGAAAGGCCGGGCAGACTCTCACCTGCCCACCCACTGCCTTCCCCAGCCTCCCCGAGGCGGCTCCGGGGCTTCAAAGCCCTGGAGCCCCCTCGGGAAGGCCGGGGAGAGGCCAGGGAGATGCCTGCCCGCCACCTACCCGGCCTTTCCGATGCAGCTCCAGGGCTTTGAAGCCTCAGAGCCCTCGGGAAGGCCGGGGAGAGGCTGGGCAGAGTCCCTCCCTCCCTCCTGCTGCCATCCCCGGCCTTTCCGAGGCTGCTCCGGGGCTTCGAAGCCTTGGAGCCCCCTCAGGAAGGCCGGGGAGAGGCCGGGCAGAGTCCCTCCCTCCCGCCACCTTCCCTGGCATTTCCAAGGCGACTCTGGGGCTTCAAAGCCTCAGAGCCCCCTCGGGAAGGCTGGGGAGAGGACGGGCAGAGTTCCTCCCTCCCGCTGCCTTCCCCAGCCTTTCTGAGGTGGCTCCGGCCTTTCCAAGGTGGCTTCAAAGCCCTGGAGCCCCCTTGGGAAGGCTGGGGAGAGGCCGGGCAGACTCCTGCCTGCCCACCCGCTGCCTTACCCAGCCTTTCCGAGGTGGCTCTGGGGAAGCACGGCAGGCCTCAGGGGCGTGGCCAGGTGGGGGGAGGCTCCACCCCCACCTTCCTAAAGTGGTGATCGGGGCTTCGTAGCCCCGCCCGCCACTTTCCTCCACCCTGCCTAAAGTGGCGACCAATCGCCACTTTAGGGAGGGTGGTGAGGTTGCGGGCGGGGGGAGGAGGCCTACGGCCGCCTGTCAGCCCAAATGGCTACACGTGTCAGTGCTGATACGTGTGTCATAGGTTCGCCATCACCGGTCTACTGGAAGCCTACAAGCACATCAGGAAGGCAAAAGACATCTCCCACTGTTGTTCTCCAGCAACTGGTATTCAGAGGCATCCTGCCTTATCCTGAGCATATGCAGAACTAGTAGTGATTGATAGCCTAATTCTTTATGAATTTGTCTAATCTCCTTTCACAGACATGTTGTGGCTGTGACCTTGTGTGCAGCAAATTCCATTGTTTAAATGCACTATGTGAAGAATCACTTTCTGTATTCTAGCATGAATCTCTCATTGCTCAGCTTCATTGGACAACCACTGGTTCTCATACTGACAGAGGAAGAAAACCTCTTTATCTGCTTTCTTCCTACCACCATGCATAATTTTACAAACTGCTATAAATCATGTGTCATTCCCCCCTCCACCTTATTTACCTGTCTTCTAAACTGGAGAACCCTAAATATTTCCATATCCAGCTCCATGGTTATGTTATTGGCAGTATTATTTTTATTGTCTTCCTATATGATCCCAACATACTCTCCGTGTGAATGTCTTTCACTTCAAGTTGTTTGGAATTTACTAGGTTAGAAAAATCCTCTGTTGCTTGAACTAGCTTGGCAGTTTTTTCAATGCTGTTGTAGCCAGGACCTCTATGTTGCTCAGCAAAGCAATTTGCTTAGCCTGGGAATGCTTGATATGATTGTAAGAGTTATTGTTTTAAAAATATACTTTTTTAGCCCTCTGTAATATGATAACTCAGGATAATTTTGAAAATGTAGTCCATAGTCCACAAACCAGAAAGAGAAATTGCCGGGAATAATACAGATGTGATAGAAAGACATTTTAAAACAAGATTCCTTACATCAGCAAGTTCTAGGGCAATCTTTCTCAGTTTGGGCGAGCTTACCTCTCTGTAGCCCATGTCATAGTTGAAGTTCTCAGATATTGTAATTATATATTTTTTAAAGTGGGTGCAAATGTCAGTAATCGGTTGCCTTATTCAAGCTACAGACCACCCTCTTGCTTTTGTACTGTTTATTTACATGGAAAGTGGAAGTTGCTTCATTTTTATAGCATGATTCCTGTTCTTGATGGGCCATGTCCAGTCTCTGTAACTGGAGCCATCTAGCTCTGTGGTTAGCTGATGGGAAAGGAGAGAGTTGCCACTTCATTCTTCTGGCTCTTGCTTCCCCATGGGTTTTCATCAACAGTGCAAGCCCACATCAATTATTTGGGATGGTGGGAGAAATGATTTGGCAAGGCTTGCTTAGGTCTTCTCCTATGGCATTGCTGCATGGTGTACATTGGAGGAAAGGAGAGAATACAGGGATTTAAAAGCGACTCTGAAGTAAATTTTTGGATGCCATTACTTCAGTGCAAAAAAGAAGCAGCAGCATGCATTCTATTTACAGTTGTCCCTTCATATTCACTGGGGTTTGGTTCTAGGACCTCCGTGAGTACTCAAGTCCCATTATATGCAATGGCAGAGCAAAATGGTGTCCCTTATATAAGATGGCAAAATCAAGGTTTGCTTTTTGGATTATTATTTTTTAAAGAATATTTTCAAGCTGTGAATACTTAAATCTGTGGATACCAAATCCGTGGATATGGAGGGACAACTGTATTTTCCTGTTTCCCACCTGCTATTTTAAAGTACAGATCACATCACTGCTTCCAGCTACTGGCTGCATTTAGCTGTCCTGGGAAAGTTACTTAGGTTTCAGCTGCCTGGGTTCCAGGCTTGGGTGGGCATGACACTGCTTTGACCTACCAGTCTTGTTGACTCTGTTAGAGTCCAGATGCTGGGAAGCAGCATGCCATTCAGACCTAAAGCTTGGCACTGTTGTTTCATTATATGCATGTTGACCAGGCTGTTGAACTATTGTAACTTGATCTTTTACCCCTGAGACATTCTGACATTAGGAATAAAAGTAGAATAGCCAGTGCTGTGAAAATCGTCCTCAGTCTGATGACATCTATATGTGTTGGACAACAGCTCCCATTGGCCTTGCTGCTGGAGTTGACCATTGTATCCAAGAGACCTAAAGAAAAGGAATGCTGTCTTATATCATTCTCCTTTGACTGCCCCTCATTTCTCATCCCCAACAAGTCCTTTAAAAATAATGTTGGGAAGAAGCTCATTCAGCACCCCAAGCTGCAGGGAGGCCCAAACAAGTGGGTCTTACCAGATTGTTTGAATGGTTAACATTCATAGATTGTACAAGGAATGAAGTGGGTTTTTAAAAATTTATTTATATCCTGCTGTTCTCTCAGTGTAGAACTCAAGGTGGCTTACAACTTGGATTAAAAGAGAGTACAGCTAAAATCAATCACTAACAGCAAATAAATTGAACATTAAATAAACTATCAATTTAAAACAACACTGAATTAAAACCATTTAAAACAGTGGCTCTTAACCTTTTCTTTACCAGGGACCCCCTTTAAATATCTTTTGTTGCTGCAGACCGCCAAGACCTAACTTAAGATTTAAAACCCTAACAACAACAATCTGTCTATACGCTTGGGTATGTTTCCTTTCCTAGTGTGCTGATTGGCCGCTTAGGAAACACACCCAACCAATCCCCTCCCTCCTCTCACTCCCTTAGCCAATCACCACCCACATGCAAATTCCCTCTCCACCTCACAATCCACTCCTGATACTCAATCTGCATCTACACCCCCAGCCTCATAACGGCCCCTCCCTCCTGTCACTCCCTCAGCCACTTACCAGCCACATGTAAAGCAATGCAATATTTTTTCCTAAAATAATAGTGTGTAGCTGAACCGTGCGAACCTTTCAAATCTACTATAATGGCATATGTTATGCTGAGTACAGCTAGTAATAATAATAATACCAGATAATCATAATAATATTAATACAGTCACACCATCTATTAATCCTTCCCTCAGAGTCACCAGAGGGGGAGGGGAGAATTTTCTTCTGCTTCTTCCTGCAAATTTGTGCCTGGAGCAGATTAAACAGCAGTGAACAGGCCAAGCCAGCCAGCCTTTGCCTTGGCTCCTGTCGCATGGGCTGAGTAGCCTACAAGCCTTTGCAGACCCCCTGTGAGGATATTGTGGCCCTCTGGGGGTCCGCAGACCACAGGTTAAGAACCACTGGTTTAAAGCATTTAAAGCATAATAGATGAAAAAGAAAAAACCATTGAAAACCCTTCTTCAAGAACCAATTAATGGCCAAAAGCCTATTTAAATAAAAAGGTCCTTGCCTGCCAGCAGAAGGAAAGCAGAGAGAAGGCAAGGCCAGCTTCCTATGGGAGGGAACTCCACAGCCTGGGAGCAACCACCATGGAGGTCCTGTCTCACGTTCTCATCCAATGTGCCTATGATGGTGGTGGGACCAAGAGAAAATCTTCCCCAGAGGCTCTCAACACCCAGGGAGACTCATATAGGGAGAAAAACCTCTCACTAGCACAATCCCCCCCCCCACAAAAAAAATCAGTCTCAAATTCCTATGGACAACTACTTGCAGGAGAACCATTATCATTCTGTTTCCCAGGTGAAACCCAGATCTTCTGCCAAATTTATACAATTTTAACTGCCCGTATATTCCGGCGTATAAGATGACTGGACATATAAGACGACCCCCCCCCCAATTTTTAAGTCAGAATATAGACTTTAGGGTATACTCGCCATATAAGATGACCCCCCCCATCACCCGCCCTCCACGAAGCCGCGATCAGGCTCCCCTTCGTGGCTTTGGGGAGGGCGGATGGTGGCTGGAAAGCTTTCCCCCCTCCAGCCAGCAACCCTTCCTGAAGCTTTCCCAAAGGTGGCTGAGGAATCGTGAGGGATGGCTAGCTGGCTGGGCAGAGGTTCAACCTCCTCCCGCGTTTCCCCAACCCATGAGGAGGCTGGTCAGCCTCCTCGTGAGTTGAGGAATTGCGGGGATGGCTGGCCAGCTGGGGAATCGCGGGAGGTGGTTTTAAAACAGTCTGTCACTACCATCTCAGTAATTATAGGCAATCACACAAAAGTGTGCGAGCCAGCACGGTGTAGTGGTTTGAGTGTTGGACTAGGACACTGGGAGACAAAAATTCAAATTTCTGCTCAACCATGGATATCCACTGGGTGACCTTGGGCAAGTCATACTCTCTGAGCCTCAGAGGGAAGCAAGGGCAACCCCCCTCTGAACAAATTCTGCCAAGAAAACCTCACAATTGGGTTGCCATGAGTCAGAAACGACTTGAAGAAACACAATAACAACAAACACAAAAAATATTTTGTGGAGAAGGGAAAGAAGAATTAATATCAACTCATCAAAGCTATTTCAGTGGCAGAAAAAAAAAGCAAAAAATATGCATAGGAGAAGAGAACCCTGTCCCAGGTTAAAACATCTCTAGTAAATAATAAATTAGGGACGGCCCTGTTGGTGATGGCTCCCCAATACAGAAATTTTCTTCCTTGGAATTAAGGTGCGAGGTTCAAAGTGTAATGTGTAATAATGAATTGTTTAGTCCAACTGTGATCCAATGGATTCAAAGCTAAACATGAGTCAACTGTTTGATGCAGCAGCCAAGAGAGCCAATGCAATTCTGGGCTGCATCAACGGAAGTATAGTTGCCAGATCAAGGATAGTAGTAGTGCTGCTCTGTTCTGATTTGATCACACTTCACCTGGAACACTGTGGCCAGTTCTGGGCATCACAGTTCAAGAAAAATATTGACAAGCTGGACGTGTCCAGAGAAGAGGAATCAAGATTAGCAAAGGTCTGGAAATCAAGACTTAGGAGGAACGGCTTAGGGAGTTGGGTATGTTTAGCCTGGAGAAGAGAAGACAGAGAGGTAACATGATAGCTATCTTTAATTTTATGATGGGATGTCATGTAGAAGATGGAGCGAACTTGTTTTCTGCTGTTCCAGAGATTAGAACATGAACTAGTGGATACAAATTGCAAGAATAAAGATTCCTCCAAAATGCTAGGAATAATTTCTGTTTGACAGTGGAATAGACTTCCTTGGAAGGTGATAAACTCTCCTTTGGAAGTCTTTAGGCAGAGGCTGGATGAACATTTGTCAGAAGTTGTGTATTCCTGCATGGCAGGGAGCTGGACTAGATGGCCTTTGTGGTCCATTCCAGCTCTATGACTCTATGATCCCTTTCATGCTCAGTGTAACATTTTATTTGCTCTCCTGTAAACAAAATACTTAAACACCTGTATATAAAGAAATGTGGGGATACGTTAAGCCCAATGCTGGGTCCACTTTTTCCTGGAAGGTGGAAGAAAGGGGCGAATCCCGCGGTTTGCAACGGCTGCTGCCCATTCCCTCCATTTTCATTCCCTTCCAAAGAGCCCTGGTGGCACAGTGGTTAAATGCCAGTACTGCAAGTCACCACATTGCAAGTTCGATTCCAGCGGGCTCCAAGGTTCACTCAGCCTTCCATCCTTTCGTGGGTCAGTAAAATGAGTACCCAGCTTGTGGGAGCAATTAGCTAACACACATTGGAAACTGTTTAATGCAGTATAGATGTGTAAATTGCTATTGCTTAAAACAATTTGTAAGCCGCTCTGATAGCCTTGTGGCTGAAGAGCGGGGTATAAATAAATAAATAGAGAATGAAGACGGAGGGAGAGGGGCAGACAAGGCAAACCGGGTACGTTCCCTTTTGTCCACCTTCCTGGGTGGGAGGGGGTCTTCTCCGTGACTCTGAGTCATGGAGAGGATCGCCTCCCAGCCACCGAGGCTGCACGGGAGGGGGGAGCCTGGCTGGACGGGAGGTGGCCGAGCCTCTCCCCACCTGGCCAGCCATCCCCCGTGATTCCCCAGCTCGTGAAGAGGCTAGCCAGCCTCCTCGTGGGTTGGGGAATCGCGGAAGTGGCTGAGCCTCTCCCCACCTGGCCAGCCATCCCCTGTCAGTTTGCATTATCTAGTAGGTCTTATGGGCTTCCCATTCAGTTGCCTCGGCCACTGCTTGGTCTCTTGTGTGTTTGTTCCCTTTGGGCCGCTGCTTGATCTCTTGTGTGTTGGCCTCAGCCGCTGCTTGATCTCTTGTGTGTTTGTTCCCTTTGGGGAGTGGCGGCCGCAGCAAACCGCAATGTTTGCCCACCTCCTCTGTCTTCGGTTGCTCCCCAAAGGGGGAGAAGGCAGAGGAGGGGGGAGAATGAACTGGTAAACACTTTGCCTCACTCCCCCCTGCCCGATATCCTGCCTCTTCACTCCGTTTGCAAAAGGAGCAAAGAGGTAGGAGATCGGACGGCGGGTGAAGCAAAGTGTATCCGGCATATAAGACGACCCCTGATTTTGGAGGATATTTTTCGGGGTTCAAAGGTCGTCTTATACGCAGGAATATACGGTAGTTCTTTATTATTATTATTATTACCTCTTACCCGCCTCTCCCTGTGGATCGAAGCAGGGAACAGCAACAGATTAAAATACAGTAGCATCCCTGTATCCATGGGGGTTTGGTTCCGGGATCCCCTATGGATGCTGAAATCTGCGGATAATAGTGAATGCCACCCGTCGCTGGAGCCCTCCCAGGAGAAGGGAGATGAGCTGTCCTCCTCCTCTCCCTTCCCTTGCTGCCACTGCTGATGGGGTGGGTGGTGGGTGGAGGAAGCAGGAGAGGCAGAGGGCTTTTGCCCAGGCTGAGCCATGCTGCAACCGCTGCCAGGCAATGGATAAGGGAGAGGAGCCGCCACTGGAGCCCTCCCAGGGGAAGGGAGGGGGAAGGAAAGACCCCTCCTCCCCCTTCCTTCACCCCTGCCATCACCGTAACCAGAGCTCTCTCAGGGAAAGGGAGGGGGGTCGAAGGATCTTTCCTCCCCCCTTCACTCCCGCCATCACCCCCGCCGTGACCAGAGCCCTCCCAGGGGAAGGGAGGGGGGAGGAAAGGTCTCACCTCCCCCCCCCCGCTATTGCCAACCGTGGATAATTGAATCAGTGGTTGGCGAATCAGCGGATACGGTGGTGCTACTGTATAACACATAACTTCAATTAAAACACATAAACCAGTTAAAACACATAACATCTGTTTAAAAGAAGATATAAGGCCAATACGTATTAAAACAATTAATAGTTTAAAACTCATAATTAATTTTAAAAATCATCTGGATAAGCCTGCCAGAAGAGAATACATTATTCTTCAAGGTAGAAAGAAAATACGTCAACTTCATACATTTCCTTTTACCTTGAGATGAATGAATGATTCTGCATTTGGTCATATTGTTAAAACTCTGTATAGTTGACAGAAGGTCTGGTTTAATTCTAGAAAACAGGGTAGTAATGACTTCAGTGAAACTAGTTTCCATAGGAAGTAAAGGCTGAATGTCGGGGGAATTGTGCTAGTGAGAGGTTTTTGTCCCCATATGAGTGAGCCTCCCTGAATTTTTTATGGTAGTCTAGAACAAAGCTTCTTAAACTGTGGGTCACAACCCCATATGGGGTTGCATAACTGCATGTGATGGCTGCAAAAAAATTGGCATATATATATAAAACCTATTTTATATACCCAGAGTCATGTAAAAATTTCTCAGGCAAAAAGGGGTCATAAGTGGGAAAAGTTTTAAGAAGCCCTGGTCTAGAGAGCTTTTTCACTGTGTTCAGTGTTCACATTTATTACTGCCTGAAATTGTTTTCCATGTACAGAAAACACTTGATTACTCATTCCATGAAGAAGAATATTTTAATAGTTAATCTAAAATTATTGACTTAATTAGTGCCTCATTAAAGAAGAGAATATAGCAGTTTATAATAATTTACTGAAGGCTAAGGATTTGTTCTCAGACAGTATTTCTGGTTAGGCAGGAAACACTTGAATAAATACCCAGTTGATTAAGGAGGGAACTGGATCAGAACACAGTTCACTAAAGACTATTAAAGAGTTTTAATTGACCCAATCAGTTCATTAGACAGGAGCAACATTTTGTGAAGTGCTGTTGAAAGCTGTTAACTGGAGAAAAATAAAGATTAGGTTCCTCTTGAAACACTCAAGCCATTAAGAAGAATATATATAATAATGTAATGCATTCAGAGATCAAATACAAGGCGATTCATTAAAGCATCCCCACTCCCACAAGCAAACAAATTATACACCAGTCAGAAGCCTAGTTCACCCAGTTGAAGAAAGGGTGAAGAAAGACACATCATAGGCTAACACCTGGTGTTGCAAACTTCATAGTAATTGATAATGAGCCATGTTCAGCATCTAAAAGTTTCCACAACCCTTTTTCCTCTTCTTTTGTACTTCCTTTATCTCAAAAACAAGGGGGGGGGGGAGAACAGTGACCTTTGTTTATACATAGCTAGTCAAGAATTTAAAGTATTTCAGCTGGTTGCCTCATTTGAGTGTCCCACATAGCTCTTAAAGATGTATGGAGGCATACAGGGTGACCTTCGTGTGGCAGAGTCCCAACAGCCCCTCTCATCAGCCTCTCTTGGAACTTGCCACAAAGGGGCTCTACCTTTCTGCCTGACCTCTGGCAGCACAGCTCAAGTGGTAGTCTACTTTCTTTATAGTCTCACTAGGCAAGAGACCTCATCTGTATGACCAGCCCTGGATGGAGACTGTGCTCTCCTCTTCCAGGTCCTAGGAAGCAGAGCTCCACAAAGCTGTGAGGTCAACAGTTATCAAGTGACCCAGGAAGGAAGGTGATGGCAGGCAACAGCTTCTTTTTCCTTCCCACTGTATTTTCCACAGTCTACCCTAGGATGAATGATTGATACAACTAAATCAGTAACATGAATGAGTGACCTCCAGGTGCCTTACAAGAGGCATCTGTTAAAGATGATAGCTTCTGCTACCTGAGGGGCTTGTGGCAGGGTTCAGAACTTACAGAACGTTCCTGATGCATGAGTAGTTTGTTTGTCCTCTCCTGTCCTGCCCTTAGACAGCCTTAGGAAACAGGCCAATAGTGTAGGATGATGGAGTAAGCAGTGGGCACTCTCCATGTTTTGAGTTATGTTTCCTGTTGTTCCTGACCATAATTCATGCTAACTTGTCCTTATGAGAATCATAGTGCAAAATATCTGGAAAGTACTAGTTTGTCCCCTCCTGATCTAGCTGCTAGAGCAGATGGAATGGTAAAGACCATAGTACCTGAACACAAAGGTAGTTCAGAGGAACAGAACTGGGCATTCCTGCATCAACATTCTGAATGTAACTGGACTACAAAATAGTTTAGGCATAGACTGATGGGACTGTAGTTTTGGCAGGACTAAGGGCCAGGCTTCTGAATTACATAGAGCTGTTCTTCAGATAAGAAGGATTTCATAGGCTCCTGAAACACAGCACTAACAACAGATATTCTTTGAACCGGTTCAGATTTGGTTTCTCTCTCTTTTCTATAGCACAGTTGAGCAATCATTTTGGGGCCTACTGTTACTGTCCATAGCTTCCCCCCCCCCACCCTTTTGCCATACCTCTATCTGCAAGGCAATGAACAAGCCTTTTCCCAGTATCCACCCTTCTGTGGGTGATCCCTTCATCTCCCTCGGAGAGAGATATCACTCACCCGCCTTATTATGCCCAACCTTTCACCTGCCTTTGCCTAAGACATGATTGGATCCAGATGTTCCCAGTGCTTCATAATGATTGCCAGATGTTGCTTAGCCACTAAATCCACTACAGCTTGGGAACTTACCCAGCTACAGACTCCCAGCGCCTGCTTCTGCCCTAGGGGTTAGTGTGCTCTGTACTGGGAAGCCACTTGGTGAGGAGAAGAGTGGAAAGAGCTTGATAAAGGGAATTTTCTCCTGCTCCTCTTCTCCTCTCAATTAATTGCTGATCCTTTCTCCCACTTTAGGGTGGCACAGGCCTATGTAAACCAAAGAAAGCTTGACCATGAGGTGAAGACGCTGCAGATCCAGGCTGCTCAGTTTGCCAAGCAGACCGGCCAGTGGATCAGCATGGTGGAAAACTTCAATCAGGCTCTGAAGGTCAGTGGGATGCCTACATGAAGGAAGAAGGCACAGATTTCAGACAAGTTACACTCCAGCTCAGTCTAAAAGGACAAGATTAATTTTAAGAGGGGAGGGCAGGCTTACACAGAGGAAAAGGTGTGGGTTGAGGGACATAAAAGGGGAATATGGTCATGGACAGAACTGGGTGTGATGCTGGGCTTAGCTCTAGAACAGAGGTGGGTAAAGTCCAACCATTCAGTTGTTGGTGGACTGCAACTCCCGTAGGCCTTAGACAACAGGCCAGTAGTGAAGAATGCTGGAAGGTGCCATCCTGCAGCATTGGGAGGGCCACACTTTGCTCATGCATACTCTAGAACAAGGAAAACATTAATAAATTGACTTTCGAACACACATGCAATGTGTCCTGTAGTTGGTTGCAGCCACCTGGGCTCTTTTGACTGGAGATTATAGTTTCCAGGTAGGCTTGAGCCCTGACACTATCCACCCTTCTATTAAGAAACAAACAACTGGGTATGGACATAGTTACAACAGAAAAGCAACTGTGGACTGGCAGATCATGGGTCTCCATCCATAACTGAGTTTTTGCTGGCTGAGCAAGGGGCAGCAGTTGTTTCTAACCACAGGCCAGCACAAAGTATGCAAAAACAAGGTGCTCAGTTGTCTTGAGGTTGCAACAGTGCTGGTTCACTGTGTTGGATGCAGGAACCTTGTAGCCTCGTAAACAGGGGAAGGTGTTTTCCCCGTTTCATGCAGCATCTGTGTATGGCCTGTGTACCTTTTTCTAGGATTATTTCTCTACTTAAGAGGTGGGTTTTGCACTTTACTACAGCTATATTTTGCAAAGGGAGATCAGCCACCTCTCCCTCACAAGTTGCTCTCAGGAGGCAGTGACTTGCATTGAAAAGGGGAGACCTGATTAATGCTCTCCCTGTCATGTATTCATGTGAACACTACTTTCTTCTGCCAGTGTTCTGGATCTGTGTTTACCTCAAAGCTTGTTCTGTGGGATAAAATCAGTTGGGGCAGGGGTGGTGGGAGAATAGGAGGTTGGGAAAGAGTTAAACATTCTTGTTCCTTCCCACTCCCCCCCTCCTGAGGATGCTTTGCAAAGGACAAAAGAGTTTCAAAATAAGGAGTAATGTACCCAAAAGGTGTCTGGAGACTATTTTAAATTCACTGTCCCTTGAGAGACTTTCAACGGATGGCAAAATGGGTGTAGTAGAGAGTAGAGGGAGGGAGTCACGAACATGAGGGTTCCTTGCACCCTCTCTAATACTTGCAGCAGAGCATTGTCTTCTGTTCCAGCACCAGCTTCCTGTTCAGCTGTCTCCTTGGCAGTACTCAGGCTGAACAGATGTGCAGTGTCTCTCTTGGGCATCAGCTGCTAATGTCAATTACTACTATGTTCCCAAGGAGAGGTCAGTGTGCTTCTTCCTTCATAGGTTACCTATGTGTTCCTTGTCCTCCAAGTAATGCCTACTTTTGTTACTCATCTGGTACAAATGTCATATGTGTTTTAGTTTCTGGCCTTGATCTCTAATGAGACTGGGTGGGGTGGGGTGGTACAGAGAAGGAGTCAAATTTGCAACAGCAAAGGACAACAGTTAGCTAGTGAGGGCCACTGATGGAAGTGTAACACAGAGGTGAACATGAAGTCATAGGAGGGGGCAGCAGAGTAACGAAAGCCCTGATTGGAGTCATCCACTGGAAGTGGAGAGGCGAGTGGGCATTGAGCAACCTGGAAAGAGTAAGAACCTGCGTATTCCTATTCAGAACAATTTTGCAGAAATCACTATCAAAAACTAATATAGATTCCCTGATTGAGATTATTCCAGTCACACTGACAGTTTTCTTACTGCTTCGAAGTGACAGATAATCCTGATAATAACTAGTTGGAGAGCACCGCCTGCTGGACACAGATATTATTTCAGAGAGAGAGAGATTGAGAGAGAGAGAAGATACTGTACATTTTTGCTTGTATAGTTTGCCATTCTAGTCATGGGATGTTTTTGGTTTACAGTGTTTTAAGATAATGGAGTTTGATGTTCTTGAACAAAGGACTTCCCTTAAAGCAAGTGGCAGTCTGGCAAGTGTAGTCATGCCTGATCCTGACAAAGTCTACCAGTGTATATTGTTCATTTCCTGTACCTTAGTAACAGTTTGACCTATTAAAATGGAATCTCGATTGCAGTTACTAGTAAAATTGCCAGTGTGTTGTCATTATTCTCAATATAACACTATCAATGTACATGGCATTTTACAGAGAAACCTAAGGAAGATAGATGCATCTCTGCCCCAGGGAGCCTGCCATCTAAATTTAAGTAGCGTAGGTGACAGCAAAGAGGTGAAGGTAAGTGTTAGGAAATGCAGTGAGGTGCATCAAGAGGTTGAGCCAAAGGCTTAATGAAAGTTGGGGTAAATGGAAGAGCAATTGTTGAATTCACCTCAAGTCATTCAAATACCACAGAAGTAGCAGCAAACGAAAAGAGGTTCAGTCCTAGCTGAGTCTCTGGGAGTTAAGTCAACATGTGTGTGCACAAAACTGAAAAACATAAGGGACAGAGGTTTGATTATGATTTCTTCTCTCTGGGCAGGAAATTGGTGATGTGGAGAACTGGGCGCGTAGTATTGAGATGGATATGCGGACCATTGCCACAGCCCTGGAGTACGTTTACAAGGGGCAGCTTCAGCCTTCCACCTCTTGAAATGGAGGCCTCCCTGTCAGTCCTCTGCACCTGCGGAGCTTGGATTCCTTTTCTCATTCTCATTTGATTGCCAGTGGCAGTGGAGTGGCAAGCTGTTTCCCTGTAAGCCCTTGCTAAGTATTTGTGGATGCCTTTTGGAGTAGGGAACGGGATCCCTCCTCTCCCACCCCAGCTGCTGTAAGAGATGCTGTTGCGCTTCTGCTGAACAAGTGTGGTGACTTCTTGTTTCTGGGGAAACAAAAACAGACTGGGATGGAGTGAGGAGAAAACAATATACACATTGCACTGAAAGGAGAAGGGCTTGACTCTTCTGGACAAGTTCATATTGATCTTTGCTGTGAAGTTAAAAATAATGGAATAAAAACATGGTTTAAACACACTGTGCAAGTGTTGTGTGTGTCTCTAAATGGAGCAAGTGTGTGTGCTGGTTGTCTCTGTCGCCCAGACCCATTCTGAACAGAACAAGCAAGTATGCCATTCCTGTTTCCCATATCTAAACAAGGCGACATATTTAAACAAGGCGACCGCATGCAGATGGAGTATTTCAGTGTGGGGTTGGCCTAATGCCCATTACCTCTCCCAGAGTGGCCTCCTCATCCTCTTTAGTTCTTAAATCCCTCTCTGAAGGTCCTTTTGAAACCTTAACAAAGGAACCTTTCTCAGGCTGGTTTATTCTAATCTACTGTGATTCAGCATGCATTACATGCTTGCTAAATGGGGTGCCATGGCATGAAGAAGAGGGTTCAGCTCCTACCCACCCCCCAAAAATTCTCACCCACATGTTTTGCCAGCCTTGCTGCATAGAAGACAGCATAATTCTGAAATGGTCCAGGAAAAGTCCTTGCTCAAGGAAGCTCCCTTGTCTCATTCCACTCCTACCTTTTGCCAAATGTGTTACTTCATATTTAGCCTACTCACCCTCTTAAAGCAGGTTTTAGCTGGCAGATTTCCTGTTTCCCTCCCCTATACACAGAGTGTCTCCTTGCCATCTGCTTCCTAGCTACAGGGATGGAGATCTCTTGGATTAACAATGCCTTTTCATTACATTCCTTATAAGCAACAGCACTGCAGAACACAAGATCACGGGTCAGAGCTCGGCAATAGCATCTCAGCTTCCTATGCTCTCCATTCCCACTCCTCCCCATTATGAGACTTTCTCATAATGTGTCAACAGCAGGTTGTCTGTCAAACTCAGGAAGAAGCTCCACCCCGTTTAAGAGGAAGAGGGTAGTATTGTATTATCCAGTCCAACTTCCCATATACCATAGGATTCCCAGCTAAGACAATCCAGAACTGGAAGCCACCTTCTAAAGTGTGGGCACCAGAATTAAGGAAGGATATTGAGAAGCTGGAACACGTCCAGAGGAGGGCGACCAGGATGGTGGGAGGTCTGGAATCCGTGCCCTATGAGGAGCTGCTTAGGGAGCTGGGTACATTTAGCCTGGAGAAGAGAAGGTTAAGAGGGGACATGATAGCCATGTTTAAATATTTGAAGGGATGTCATATTGAGGATGGAGCAAGTTTGTTTTCTGCTGCTCCAGAGACTAGAACACGGAGCAATGGGTTCAAACTACAGGAAAAGAGATTCCACCTAAACAGGAAGAACTTCCTGACAGTAACAGCTGTTCAGAAGTGGAATACACTGCCTCAGAGTGTAGTGGGGTCTCCTTTGGAGGTTTTTAAACAGAAGCTGAATGGCCATCTGTCAGGAATGCTTTGTGTGTTCCTGCAGGGCAGGGGGTTGGACTAGATGGCCCTTGTGGTCTCTTGCAACTCTATGATTCTAAGTGTGTATCCCTTGTTAGAACAAGAACTGTAGGCTTAAATTGGATGCACTTCTACATTGATGCCATAGTACAGATACTCTTATTTTCATTGTGCTGAGTTCACAACTGAATGTGAAATTGGATGGGGGTGGGGAGGGAGTTACATTTTGGAGACAGGGAAGTTACATTTTGATGCACATCCAATTTACTCTGCATCCTTTAAACTGTGAGGTTCACGTACAGTGACAGAATTTAATGTTACAAAAACTCTGGAGGAAGAAGCTGGACTCCAAGGCCAGTTCTTGTCCCTGTACTTTCTGCAACCTCCCTCCCTCAAACTACTGTAATTAGAGTTGGGTGTGATTCAGTTGGCTTGGGGAGTGTGTGTTTTCTCCCCTTCTCTGAGCCAGAGTTAAGAAAGTTGGTAGGAAAGGCTGACTACATTAAGTTAATCATTAATACACTTTAAAAAAATTAATTACATTTATATTGAAAGGAGCACATTTTTAATAATCTCACAGTGGTGGATAAATTTGTTACATTGCTACACTAAAAGCCTTACCAGAATTTATTTTATTTATTTGATTTATATGCCAGCTTCTTCCCAGAGTGGGATCCAAGGTGGCTCACAAAAAGTATCTATTAAAGCCTAACAGTAAAAGTTTAAAAACAATTTAAAATCATCACATTAAAACAGTATAAAATCATTTAAAAGGCATACAAAAGTTTAAAATTACACGTTAAAAGTCTGCTTAAACTAAAAAGCCTTTGCCTGCTGGTGAAATGAAAGCGAAAGGGGACAGTGAATCCCTGTAACTGGCCCTGGTTAGCATTCTGACTGTAGCATTTTGGACTTGCTGAAGTTTTAGAGCAGTTTCCAAAGGCAATCCCACATAGAGTGCCCATGTAGAGTAGAATGAAGGTGAAAGGGGCCTTTTCGGCTATTGCTCCCAGATTATGGAACAGCCTACCAGATGAGATCCGTCATATTACCACCCTAAATAGCTTTAAAAAAAGTTCTTAAGATGGATCTCTTCCGGCAGGCCTTTCCTGAATAGATACCTGGCCATAAAAAGGAAGGAAATCTAGCTTGTCCCAATCTTGCCACAGCCACTGTCCATTGTTTATTTATATTTATATTTTATGTTATTTTTCTTTTTGTATTTTTAAAGTATGTTTTAATTCTTAAAATATTTAATTGTATTTTAAGGGGGGCTGGGATTGAGGGTCTGGATGTATATTTTAATTGTTGTAAGCCGCCCCAATTGTGTTTCGTAGAGGGGCAGGATATAAATAAAATTTTATTATATTATTTATTATTATTATAAAATCCTACCCTTGACTTAATTGCTTTCCCATCCCTTCCAGTTTTTAGTTTTGGAGGGAAGGAAACAGCTGCGTGAATTTTTGAACACTGTTTTTCACCCATCCCACCAAAAACCTTTCTCTTGCTTTCTCCCTTCCTTATAGCCTCATCTCCTTTTACTCCATCTTTCTTTAGGTAACTGATTCCCATATAGATCCCAGTGAATGATCCAGAGGGAAGCACTTTATATATTAAGAGCCTCTATGCAATGTCCACAGGAAAACCTGGATGCAAAGAAGACCAGCCTCCTCCCAAGTGGCCCTTAGTATTTTTATTATCATACTCTAATTACAAACTAAAATAAACAAATATTCTTTTAGCCATTTGGACAAATTCAGTCATCTGATCATGAAAACAATAGGCACACATTTGTTTATGATTTCAACTGGATCTTTTGATCTAGACCCTGCTGGATTAAGAAAAAGGAACTGGCAGTTTTGCAAAAATACAAGACAACTAGGCTTTGAGTAAAGAACCAACTGAATAATGTAACATTTGTTGTCTGGTCGGTGCTGGCTATCGCTTAATAGCAATTATGGAAATTATGTATATGCTTAAGTCCCACCTTAAGTCAATCACCTTGAAAATGCACGTAAGTCGCCTCTTTTGTTAACACATTTCCAATTTAATTCATAACATAATAGATTCTAAGTAGCCAGTTTCCATCACTCCTCTGAGCCTAGCTTTCCCCCTCTATTAGCCCCCACACTCAGAAGAAGCAAGACCTTTCCTTTCTGCCTAGTGACTACCCCTGGATGATTCAGGATTTCCCTTGCAGAGACCTCTAAACATGGAAGATTGTTACAGTCATTTGAAAAACCACCCTGCAACATTATGAAAATAAAATAATAAAATATGTCTAGCAAACTTCAGAGATGAAATGTGCTGAAGTTGTTACTGGTTGGAAATGAAAAAAAACATTCTTCCTTATTAAAAACAACAATATTGAGGGTTTTCTACACAACCTCTCTCCTATTTCTGAAGAGCCCCTCCAATCTCTTCCTTCTTCCATTTTAGCAATCAGGCATGAAAACATAGTTCAGAACATCTACTAACAAATACAGCTTGTGATGTCTGAAGAATTTCAGCCCGTTTTCTCTTCTTTGCTCATAGAAAGATTAACTATACAGACCTCTTATTCTGAATCTTGTGATGAGCTTTTCAGAACAACAAAGAGGCTATTTTTCTATTTTAAAGTCTCCCCCCCCCACATCCATTTAGTAAAAAGGAAGCATATAAAAGCATGTTTTGGTTATTTGAGTCTAGGACTAGCACTCTCTGGCTGACAGTGTTCAAAGCCCCACTGAACCATGGAAATCCATTGGGTGATCTTGGGCAAATCGCCCTCTCTCAGTTTCAGAAGGCAAAGGCAATGGCAAACCCCCTCTGAACAAATCTTGCCAAGAAAACCCCATGATAGGGTTGCTTTAGGGTCACCATAAGTCAGAAATGACTTGAAAGTACATAATAAAAATATAAACTGCTTTTTGAGAGCAGTTGCTTCTACTGTGCTCGCCTGTCATGCCTCATGCCTAGTAACGAATGAACTACCTTGTGGAGACTACAACTTAAGGTGGTACCAGGTTAGAGGATATTTCTGTTACCGTAATAGCCATTATTTTTAAGAATTTATTTTTTTAATTCTGACTATTTAAGAATTGTTATTTTTAACATATTTTATGTGCAATTGTGAAATTGGTTCAATAGAAACAGAGGAATGATTTGAAGCTCATCTATATAACAAAGTCACAACTACACCCAGATCAGGTAGAGGAGAATAGGAATAGCCCACTTCTCTGGAAGGATTCTGGTTAATGCCAACAGGTGTTAAAATGCACTTTTCTACAGTTCCTGAATTACTCATTCAGAGGACCATAGGGAACTACTTCCTTGTGGGCTAAATAAGTAAATAAATAAGAGGATACCCTATCTCTATAAAAAGTGTCACATTTTTCCTTCCCTTGCAAGATTCTCATTAATCATAAGGTTACATTTTCTGATAGTATCATTTACTGTCCTTGCATCCCAGTGGCTCACTGAAAGGCCAGAAGCATCTTCAAGCTTAACTGCAGCTAATAGCATTCTTAGCAGAGTATGGCCCCAGCGGGATGTGATATATAAAAATTGGGAGGCTATTAGACAACCAGATGCAGCTTAAATATCCTGAAGGTACCAGACCCTGTCTGATCTTGAAAGCTAAGCTGTGTCAGACTGGTTAGTACTTGGCTAGGGGTCCACCAGAGAATACCAGGTGCTGTAGGTTATATTCAGAGGAGGGCAAAGGCAAACCTCCTCTGAGTAAATCTTGACAAGAAAAGACATGACAGGGTCACCATAAGTCAGAGTCAACTTGAAGGCACATAACAACAAAATTAGTCACCCACTCCCACCCGTAACAGCTTTTGACTACCAGTGGGGGAGAGCTGTTGCATGTTGCTCACTGTTGCTCTAGGGATAAAACCCCTGATTCTCTCCCCTCAGAATAGTATAAAATAAAGAAGAATCAAACATAAATGCCCTCACCTCTTTGGGGGCAACTCACATACATTTAGAATTAAACAAAATTAGTGTGTGATGAGCTTGTGGAAAACAAACAGGAGGGGACACTGTAAGATCAACGAAGACCACAGTAACACAGGTTATAAAGGTTTTCAGAGAGACAGCTATGTTAGTTTCAGCATAAGAAGGACAAGGGGGTGGGGAGGAGGGGTCCAAAAGTCTCTTCAGACTAATACATTTCAGCATAAGCTTTCAAGTGCTGCTATACCCGTCCCACCCATTCACCCTTTCTTCCTTATCAGGCTGTAAGAAGTAGGCATACAGGTTGACCCCTGTATCTGCGTTCCAGGACTACCCCATGGATACATGAAACTGTGGATAAAGGGAATCCTGTTATTTTCAATGAGATGAATGCCAGAAGTTGACCACAGAATCACATTGGAGGACCTAGAAATGCCTAGAGAGAACGTATTTTTTTCAGACTTGGATAAGAGAAACTATGGCTATCGAATCTGCGGGTACGGGGGTCAACCTGTATTAGGTTCCAGGACTGACCATGTTAAAGAGTTGGATGACAGCCCAAGGATCTCATTGAATGTCTGCCTAAGATCTGTGTATCATATGTATGTATCATCAATACACCTACAGCTCAGAATAAAGTTGCCTTTTCTGGAATGCAGTTTTTATGTCCTAATGATTTCACCTATGGCTTAGGAAGCATGCTATGATGATGATGATGATGATGCTTACTCAGCAGGCCACCCACTGTTGATTAAGGGTTAAGAGTCTGTTTCAGAGTATCAGGTTAGGGAGACCCAGGTTCAAATTCTCCATCAGCCATAAAGTTCACTGTGTTCCTGTGAGCTAATCGCTCTTTCAGCACCAAACCTACCTCACAAGCTGTTATGACAATTATTCCTTAGAAGGCAAACTCATCTGCGGCTCTGAGCTCCTTACAGGAAGGATGTGATATAAATAGAGTTGTAAATTCCCCATTGTTTTCTGATTGCCTCCCTAATGGCATGGTTTGGCTGTAGTTCTGGCTTATTCTGGGTCAAGGTTCAGGGAGATTTTATCCTTTTTTCAAAAATACATTTTTATTAAGATTTTTCTATATACAATAAAAGTTCACACAAAGGTAGTAACTATGAAAGAGTGAGAAGGAAGGGAGACTTGATCCTTTTGTGCTTTTTCCTGCACATTTTCAGCATAGCCCAACCCTTTAGTATTTTCTGCTTCCCTAATGCTGTTCTTTCCCAGGTTCCTAAACATTTAATTGAAGTGTAGGTAAGTAGAAGTTGACTGGATAAGTTTCCTTGCAGCTGCACCAAGAGTTAATGCTGGACTCAGTCCCTGCCCTTGGGCGTCCTTCAACAGCAAGCTGGTTGGGAAGGGCTCTGGCCTCTCCCCCTCCATGGACTTTGGCTAAGATCAAAACTTTTGGCTCTCTTGCGCAGCTGAAGCCAAGCAGGGCAAAGCATCTCAGCCACCGCAAGGCATAGCTGTTGCTTCTTCTTCTAGTTTCTGCTGAAGCTGTCAACATACTCATCTAGTAAGAAGGTAAGAGGGACATATGGGATGGGGAAGGGGGATGGCATTGTACCATGATCAGTCTCAGATAATTTAAAAAATACACTACAACATATTATTTTCTCTACAGGGTTGCAACCCTGTGAGTGACACAATGCACAGCCAATTTTTCCCGGGGAATGATGAGGAAGCAATGGTCAGGGCTGGTGTTTGTAACATGGAAATCCTCCTGCTTTGGAATTGCTTAGGGGAACCAACATCTTGCATTTACAAGATAAGAGCAGAAGTAGGGATGTGGATTCCCAAGTTCCAGCTGTGGAGTACAGTTTGGTTATAGGTTTTGGGGGGGGGGTTGTAGGTTAGCATTTGAAATATGGAGGTTGTGTCCACTTCTACCACTGTGTGCCTTTAATTTAACCTAACCGCCTACCACCCCCACCCCCCAACACAAACACACTTGATTCACACTGTTTTATTTGTCATGTTAGAATGACTTCACAGCTGCCTTGGGGTGAAGAGCCACTACCATCTTGGTTCAGCATGGAGTCAGATTTCAGGCCAATAGCTGTGTATTCTCTTTGAAAAATCCCAGAGGGGGAATGATCACAATGTTGGTTACCAGTTATGTGTGTGTGTGCCTTCAAGTTACCTGTTGACTTACGGCGACCCCATTACTTTCAAAGGGTTTTATTAGGCAAGGAATACCCAGCAGTGGTTTTGTCAGTTCCTTCCTCTGTTACTAGTTCCTTATTTGTATAAAACTTCCAAATAGAGCTCTATCAGAAAATAATGATGTGCTCCTGCACCATAAACAAGGAGTCAGTGTAGCATAATGGACTAAGGCTCTGAGAGATCCAGCTTTGAATCCCTGCTCAGCCATGGAAACCCACTGGGTGATCTTGGGCAAGTCACAGTCTCTCAGCCTCAAAGGAAGGCAAAGGCAAACCCCCTCTGAACAAACCTTACCAAGAAAACCCTGTGAAAGGGCCACCATAAGTCAGAAACAACTTGAAAGTAAATGGACAATAATTATCTTTGGCTGCTGACATACTGCAGAAATGATGCAGTTTGACACCGCTTTAAGTGCCATGGCTCAATGCTATGGAACTCTAGGGTTTGTAGTTTTGTGAGATATTTAGCCTTCTCTATCAGGGAGCTCTGGTGCCACAACAAACTACAAATCCCAGGATTCCATGGGATGGAGCCATCATAATTAAAGTGCTGTCAAACTGCATTATTTCTGCAGTGTGTCTGTGGCCTTCCATCAAATCCTAATTGTGCAAAGGGCATCAATGAGGTATGATCCCAGATGACAATGACAGATAAGATTCATGCAAATGCCTTATTGTCTGTTATAGGAAAAGCAACAGAGTCGTCTGACATCTTAAAAGCTAACAGAATCTATTATAGGATATGTATTTATGGGCAAGGGCTTCCTTTGACAATTCCATTTTCTTTCTTCAGAATTGTGTTAGACTACAATTTAAATATATGGAGAAGACCTCTCTATATTTGTATGTGTGTAGATCATCACCAAAAGTCATTGCAAATTTTCTCAGAGAGGAGAACAAATGATAATATTTGACCAGATATACACATGCAACAGAACTAGGGTGATAAAATCCCAAGTTGGTAGAGTGAAAAGTATAGACTACAGATGGAATGCAAACTGTAAATTCATCTATAATGGGATGGGAATATTGCTGCTTTTTAGATGTTGTTGAACTGCAACTCTGAGCATTCCCCACCACTGGCTATGCTGGTTAAGGCCACTGAAGAGTTGTAGTCCAACATTTGGAGGTCTGCATGATTCTCACCACTGATCTGTATGTAAACGTATACCCCTGCTAGCAAACAACTAGCTAGTCAGAAGAAATGGTTCTAAACTAGCCCTGAAGTTTATTTTAAAAACTTGGATGTACTTTCAAAAACATGATCTTATACCTGCAGTGTAAAGCAGGACAGTGCACTTGACCACTCAGGAATCTATAACTTCATTAAACCACCTTCTGCTTCATGTGTTCTAGATTTCACGCTCTGTTTGACCAAAAGGAGGGAGGGACAAAATTTCTATGAAGGGCTTTTGAAAATTTACAATTGTCCTATCTCTCTGGCTTTTCTTCACAAACAAAGATTCAGGAAAGATTCATCCCGCACTTTCTGAAAGCGCGCTGATGACTAAAAAGGCCAATCCAAGATAAACAAGTCCGGTTGCAGAAAGCACAGCAGAAGGTCTCCTTGAGTGATGTTTCTGGGTTGTGATTCTTTCTGCGTTGTCGTTTCTCTTCCAGACTTGTTCGGCGTGAGTTCTCAAATAAGGCTGCAGCATTGTGGATAGTGCATCTCCATGCCTCCCGATGTGATGCCAGGGCAGACCATTGTTGGTGATCAATTTGGCCAAGCCTGAGATTTATAAATAAATGAATGAATAAATAAATAAATAAATAAATATAATTAGGAAGAAACCTAAGTGGCAGGGGGGAAAGATACCCCCCCATGTCCCCTAGAAGGTGTTTGGGGGCACTGGAGAGTCTAAACTGTGTTTTTTGGGGGGGGAACAATTTTTTTAACCCCTGGAAGACCCTACTAGCCACAAAAATGGCCCTGGGGACTACATGCAGCCCACAGGCCACACCCTTTACCTACCCTCATCCTACATGGAAGAGATGGAGCGTAACTTTATACTCCATGCTTCCATTTTTAAATTTGGTTACAATATTGCTTATATACTGCCGTTTAGCCCTCAAAGTAGCACCCAAGGTGGTTCACATTATTAAAACAAATACAGTAATCATCTCTCTCTCTGGCTTTTCTTCGCAAACGAAGATTCAGGAAGGACTCATCCCGCGCTTTCTGCAAGCGCGCTGATGACTAAAAAGGCCAATCCGAGATAAACAAGTCCGGTTGCAGAAAGCACAGCAGAAGGTCTCCTTGGGTGATGTTTTTGGGTTGTGATTCTTTCTGCGTTGTCGTTTCTCTTCAAGACTTGTTCGGCGTGAGTTCTCAAATAAGGCTGCAGCATTGTGGATAGTGCGTCTCCATGCCTCCCGATGTGAGGCCAGGACAGACCGTTGTTGGTGATCAATTTGGCTGAGCCTGAGATGTTGTTTCAGGGAATCCTTGTATCGCTTTTTTGGAGTGCCCCTCTTACGCTTACCTGTGGCGAGTTCACCACAGAGTACTATTTTTGGGAGGCGATGGTCCTCCATCCTAGAAACGTGCCCTGCCCAGCACAGCTGTGTTCTCAATATCATGGCCTCAATGCTGGTAATCCCTGCTTGCTCAAGGATAGCAACATTCGTCACATAGTCAGTCTAGTGTATATTTAGTATTGTACATATACAGTGTTGATGAAAGTGTTCTAGAAGTCACAAATGTTGGCGATAGGTGACCCATGTTTCAGACCCATAAAGGAGATAAATGTAAAGGAAAACCATACCTACCTAATGGAGGAGCAAGAGACACTGTAGGAATTTAGCACTCAGAATTTAGTTCTCCTAGAATATACAGTTTATTGTATCAACCAAGAACAGTGGTCCAGTCATTTCTCTATCTAGCAGTTATCCTTAGGCTTAGATTATCTAATGTTTGAAGAAGACTGTGATATAATCATTTCCATACCAGGCAGAGTGCTAAGCTAAATTCTACATAGAATTGCGACATGGCAGACAGGAGTCAGGCTGAAGTGCATTAAGTGCTACGCCTGTGCCAATAGTACATGTGCAAATATGTATATATTTAAATTAATATATGAAAAACAACCATGATGATGATGATGATGGGGCTCAGAAATGTACCAAATCCTGCTAATCTGAAAGCTGGCTGTGTATTTGTGACTCGATTAAGGCTACATTTCAGGATGGAAAACCATTCCAAGTCTCCATCTCTTATCTAAGCAAATGGGATATAAGTGAATTTCAGTTATTTTTAAAAAGTACATTGGTCTTCTTCTCCCAATGTTTATATGCTGGACCATATGTGAATCAGGCCCCATAGGTCCTATCGCTGCTTTGGACAAAGCCAATTACAAAACTGGGTTATGAAACTTTGCCTGATCCTGGAATTTTGGAGCAGGAGGCTAATCTTCTTATACTTAACCCACACAGCCTCAGCAAGCAGAGGTTAAGCATCCATGTGAGAGAAAGCTGAGCATCCATTTCCCAGCCATGGAGCTGGACTTAATAAGCTACTACAGTCCTATAAAGTTCAGTTGGCACATGTCAAATGAGTGCCATAGGAGATGGTGGTTTAGGTTTGGAGTCAAGACTGAACATAACATCTGTTGAAACAGAATTTCCCAAGGATCCAACTTACCCACATTTTGCTGTTGTTTCACTTCATAGTCTCAGAACTCTGTGAGAATTAGGTAAGAAGTAAGACTAGCAGCGTGCTCTGTTTTGGTTCTCAGCTATGGAAGCACACAGTTTTTGCATTAATTAAACATACAGTTATTTTTGGTGGTAACATTGCTAACACAGATTAGACTAGAGGTTTCCAAACTTTGGTCCTCCAGGTGTTTTGGACTTCAGATCACAGAATTCCTGATTGTTAGCTAAGCTGGCTGGGGCTTCTGGAAACTGAAGTTCAAAACACTTGGAGGACCAACGTTTGGGAACCACTGGAATGCACCCTTTGTTTGTATGTGCCTTCAAGTCACTTCTGATTTATGGCAACCCTAAGGTGAACCTATCATGGGAGTTTCTTGGCAAGATTCTTGACAACGGGGGTGGGGTTGCCTTTGCCTTCCTCTGAGGCTGAGAGAGTGTGATTTGCCCAAGGTCACCCAGTGCGTTTCCATGGCCGAGTGGGGATTCCACTACACCATGTTGGCTCCCATTAGCAAATGCTGAAGTAGGAGAATACACTACTGCTGTTACTGCTGCCACATTTAACCACGTCAGTTAAGAGTATGAGGCCCAAATTATGCTTGTACTCTGTGGCATGGTGACTGTGTTTTGAGCCATTTGTGAGATACAGTTGAGGTAATTTTGTCAAAGTAACTTGATGGTGTGGTAAATAGGAAGCTGGTCCATACAGATCAGCAGCCCATCTCTCATACACCCACTGATGCCTTTCCACTAAGTTGTGTTTTATAGCTGTTACTGTGCTTTATGGTGCACTGTCTGATGTGAACTGGACCTAGTAGAAAAAAATGTTTTGGTGTACTTATTACATTTATTCCCCACCCTTCCTCCAATTTATTCAGGATGGTATATATGGATCTACCCCCTCCTCATGTTATTCTCATCATCATTTTGTGAGGTATATAGAATTGGAAGAGAGTTACTAGTCCTGTGAGGTTCATAGCTGAGGGGGGAATTTGAACCTGGCTTTTCTCAGCTGTAGTTCAACTCTCTAACCACTGTACCACACAAGTTCTCTTATGATTAGCTAAAGGATGCCATGACTGAATTATAACTAATTGAAATAATTACCTCAGTTTTGAATTTGGAGAATTTTTTTTTCTTTTTTTTCTTTTTTGCACTGTGCCTCAATTTTGTCATCTCCAAACTGGAGAACCCTACATGACACCCATGCTTGCTAGAAGACCTGCAGCATGGAGCTGGAAATCTTCTGATATTCTTATCAGAATCTAATCTAAATCATTCCCAGGCTAGTGACCTGTGGCCTAGTTTAGAGCAGGTTGATATGGGAACTGTGAGAACCCTGAAGGTGGGAAGGAAGTAGAGGAAGGCCCTGTATGGATGTGGCAGCACCCCTCTAGCTGTAACAGTAGCCCACCATGGATTAGTTTGTTTGTCTGTTTATTGTTGAGAGTTTTGTGAACAATTACACTGACAAATTTTCCCAAGACTGGAAAGAGCTTGTTCACCTGCTTGTACGTCACTCCATGTAGTGGTGATGGTGATAAGAGAGTTTAGGGCTTGACTCTTGCCTGTTCCACTCTCCTTGTGCTGCAGGTCACCATCCTTGATCACAGCCATAGGGTGGCTCTTCTCTCCCACTCTGTGGAAATCTCTAATTTCTCCATCCTTTTGGTGTATGAGATTTGGCTCAGGTTCTCTCCTACACATGAGGAGCACTAGAACTAGACCTTTACATTTAAATATAACCATGCACTATTTTTAAAAGATTCTCCAGGAATTGTAATGCTAAACCAGAAAAGAAGGATAGTCAGAGAAGAAATACTAGCAAACACAGGGGGTTTCTATTAGTGTTGCTCACAGGGACTGTGCTTCCTGATCCCACTAAGTCCATTATGAGTATCAGGAACATGATGGGGCCTGTTGCTTGTGGCCACCTGAGCCAAAATTGATGTGATGTTATTCATACCTTTAGTTCAAATATGGTTCATTTGTGTGTGTGTGTGTGGATAAATAGTCAAAGGAGGGGCAATTGATCAGGAACATGGTATAAGGGAATGTGGCCTCTAGGTCTTTTCCAATGCTTCAATCCAATTCAAAGTGGGGGGGGGGCTCATCTATGCACATTAGGAGGAAAGCTCTCATTGGCACCAATGATCGTTTCCCTCAGAGGCCCCCTCAGTTGAGGGTTATGGTGGGGCAAAAGAGTTAGAGCTTCTTTTTCTTCCACCTTATATCATGTTGCTCCATGCCAGCAGCTTGTTTTTAAGGGCTAAAGAGATCAATAATGTCACATCTACAAAAACAACATATATTTGGCAAAGCTGTGCTGGTGATTCATTAAATCACTTTGTTTCCTTCTTGATACACTCTCCATATCTCTTTCAATCACCTCATAGTATGTAAAAGCTCATCTGTGATTGCTTAGGTACCAGCAGGCCAGGGTCTTGTTCTAGACCGAAAACACCAGCAATTAGAACATACCTTTACATATGTGGTTAAGACAGCCATACCCCAATTCTTGACTTTGAGAAGATAACAAAATTGAGTTACAGCTCAAAGCCAAGCATCCCTCAGTTCTTGGCCGACCTTGCCAATCTCCCTCTTCCTGCAGGCATTCAGTGACACTCTACAATGTGGTGCTACGTGGTGCTCATCAGTGTCCTTTGGACTGTGGTTTGGCTCTTCCGAGACCGGCAAATGTTGAGCTCCTTCAAGGATAAGTATGTTTTCATCACAGGCTGTGACACAGGTTTTGGGAACATGTTGGCCAAGCGGCTTGACAAGAAGGGCTTCCAGGTGTTAGCAGGTTGCCTGACTCAGAAAGGAGCTGATAATCTGCAGCGTTCCAGTTCACCGAGCCTGCGCACCACCCTCCTTGATGTCACCAACTCCGAGAGCATCCGCAAAGCAGTGGAGTGGGTGAAGGGTGAAGTGGGTGAAAAAGGTGAGTCTCACCCCAGCAGGGATCAGAGAGAAAACAGGCTGGAGTAAGGGTTGTCTATAAACGAGATCACCTTGTAAACTTAATGTGGATTTGAACCTGGGTCCCCGTGCTTCAAGTCCAGTGCTCTAGATTTCCATTAGTCCATGCAAAATAAGAATACAGAATTGCATAAACAGATTGATTTGTATAATTTGGACATATCATGAGATGACATGATGCACTGGAAAACAACCACAATGGTGAATAAATTTGAAGGCAATGGGAGAAGAGGAAGACCGCATTACAGGTGAATTGACTCAGTCAAGAAAGGCACAGTCCTGAATTTGCAAGACCTGAGCTGGGAAGTTAAGAAGAGATTCTCCTGCAGATCTCTCTCTCATCCACAGGGTTTCCACCAGTTGAAGCTGACTTGGACCCATAACAACAAGTATAAGTTGCCAAATCCAACTTTTCTTGATGCAAAATTTGCATTGTCTTAATGTAGAATAGTAATACTGTACTTACAATCCAGAAACCACATCACAGGCTGGGAATAATGCATAAAGACTAGAGCATAATGCAGCTGAATTGGCTGCTCACTGGTGTGCACAGAGAGCAAGACGACTGTGGAACAGGAAGATGCCTTAGGTTGACTCAGACCATTGGTACATCTAATTTAGCACAGACCAGTGGCAGCACTAGGCTGAACTGCACCAAGTGACACCTGGTGGGAGGCACAGACTACAGTGACTGGTGGCAGCTCTTCAGGAGTTCAGACAGGAGTTTTTACCAGCTCTAACTGCAAGTGTTTAAGGCTGAATGAGGGAAGTGGGAACTTCTGCATGGGTTCTCCTACTGAGCTATGGCCCGGCATCAACATTCCAACTATGGTTTATTATTTTTGTACTACTTTCAATTTTCAGAATGCTTCCTAGCTTTTTTTATGACCACAGTGTGTGCCGCTACTATATCCTTTTACAGTTGAGAACTGAAACTAACCCCTCCATTGCCTTGAATCCAGCCCGCCCCCCCAGCTCTGATTACAAGATGTTGGTTGCCTCTGAGCAGTAAAGCCTAAGCAGAAAGCTTTGGAATCTTTGGTATCTGCTGCTAAAAGGGTAGCAAAGATAAGAATGATCTCTATTTGAAGTCTTGGAGAGATGCTGGCAATCTGGTGCCCTCCAGATACTTTGGCCTACAACTCCCACAGTCCCTGACTATTGGCCATGGTGGATAGGATTATGGAAACTGTAGTCCAAAAACAGCTGGAGACTACCAGTGTGCCTGCACCATTAGGTTCAATGAACCAATGGTCTTGATTCAACATACAGCAGCTACATATGACATCTTCCCCCACTCCACCCGCAATTCTCTCACTGAATTAGAGTGTTATTCATGTAAGGTGTAGGAATGCAAACTCCTTATCCACCTCTTAACTCATAACTCCATGCTCTGTAACCCCAATTGATAGGCAGGGATTGAGGTGGGATGGGGGAACTGTGTCTCCATTGGAATCCCAGCAAACACTTCACCTGAGGAAGGAGTGGTAGGCAGTTTGGGCTGAGGAAAGCCAGGTGATTCATCCCTTTTTTCTCTTCCCCACCCCAACAATCCACTTCCATTCCTCCAGGGTTATTTGGTCTGGTTAACAACGCAGGTGTGGCCAACCCTATCGGCCCTACAGAATGGATGGATGTGGAAGATTACCGTAAGGTCATGGCTGTCAACACTTTTGGAGTGATTGAGGTATCTTTGGCTTTCCTGCCTTTGCTTAAGCGAGCTCGTGGCCGTGTGGTAAATACCTCTAGTGTCTTGGGTCGCCTCTCAGCTAATGGCGGTGGCTACTGTGTTTCCAAATACACCGTTGAGGCCTTCTCCGACAGCCTCAGGTAGGATAACAGGTAGGGCTTTATTTGTGCTCATTCTTTAGCTACTACCATCCCGTTGGGTTTCCCACCCTAGATTTACCTCTCACATGAATTTGCTCCTCCATCCATATCTTGCTTCCTTATAGGCTGCTGCCACACTGCAGAAATAAAATGCAGTTTGATACCACTTTAACTGCCATGGCTCAATGCTTTGGAATGCTGGGATTTGTAGTTTTGTGAGATATTTAGTCCTCTCTGTCAAGAGAACTCTGGTGCCATTTTGCAGTATGGCAGCAGCCATATTCTTTCATCTCCTACCTCTGGGTTTTTTCCTCTCCTTGTCTTCTTCATTCCTCTGGTTCTACATGGCTTCTGCCCCTGGCAAACACTATGCATTTCCTTTATTCACATAGGCCAACTCCTCTTCTTTCATGTGTCCCTTCTTGCTCTTATTCTTCCATCCTCTTCTCCTTGCTCTTGGACATAGCTCAGAGGTAGAGAAACTGTTTAGCTCAG
Organism: Gambelia wislizenii; assembly: GCA_030847615.1. Lineage (NCBI taxonomy): Eukaryota > Metazoa > Chordata > Lepidosauria > Squamata > Crotaphytidae > Gambelia > Gambelia wislizenii. The sequence continues at coordinate 221,253,986 of JAUMIR010000002.1, forward strand.
CTGCTCCCCCTTATGGTGGAAAAAGATTAATTTTTGCCTCCTGACTTCTGGAGGGGAGAAGCAGGCGGGGGGGGGGTGTAAGAAAGGTCTTTAGCAGTGCAGCCCTGCATGTGTACATTACAGTTATTTCAATGAGACTTACTCCCAGGTAAATGTGCATAGTACTGCAGCCTTAGCTTAAAAAAAATACAGTAGTTCAGGAATAGAGGTACAGCCATTGATAGACTGGGGAACTAGAATATTTACATTGGACTTTCCCATTTTGATTATTTTTTTCAATCTTACTTCAGCCTTTATTTGATCACATATATTCATTTCCCCCTAAGAAATCAAGTGATGTTCCTCACAATATGTAACATTTACTCTTTATAACTCTGTCTTGCGATTTATCATAAACTGTTGGCACTCTCAAACCAATGGTAAGGACTTGGTATTGTAAGGGCTAAGTTGCTAAATCCTGAGTGAAATAAGGTGATACCAGCAATACAGTCATCCCTTCATATTCGTGGAGGTTAGGGATGCAAGACCTCCACCAATATGAAAAAACCGTGAATAAAGTGGGTCACTCACTGAGGACACTGTGGGAGATTTCCTGAGTGAATGCCCCACTTGAATCCACCTTTGCCAGAAACACTGAAGGGTAGAAAGCCAGTTCAAGGGGGAAGCTCGCTTAGCGGGCAGTTTCCTTAGCGAGCTCCCTGCTTGAACCGCTTTCGACCCTTCAGTGTTTGGGGCAAAGGCGGATTGAAGTAGGGCACTCACTCAGGAAACCACCCATGGTTTCCTCAATGAGTGCCCCGCTTCAAAGTGAGCTTCCTGCTTGAAATTGCTTTCAACCCTTGAGTGTTTGGGGCAAAGGCCAATTCAAGCTGGGCACTCACTCAGGAAAACCCGGGTACAGATTCGCTCAACCCTCAGCTGCACCCCGCCTCAGGGAACAAATGCCAAAGAAACTGGTGGCACTTGCAGCAAAGCGGCATGTTCCCTGTGGGGTGTGTGTGAGGAGGAGGATCAGCCCTCCAGCAGCTTTCTGTGAATAGACGGAACCGCAAATATCAAAGCCGCGAATATGGAGGGACAACTGTACTGTGGATTTGGGAGCTTTGACATTTTATGATAAATTGCAAGGTAGGGTTTCTCCCAACAAGGGACTCAATGCAGCTTACATGTTTTAAAATAAAAAATAAATAAATAAAAACAAAGATTCTTCTTCATCTCAACTTGTGGGTGTTTGAAAAGATTTCCAGTACAAACCTGTTTGTGTTTCCTGAGAGGTAAATCCTGCTGATTTCAGTGCAGCTTCCTTTCAGGTAAGTGCAACATGTCCACATATAAGAGGGTTGGGAAAATAAGGCACCCACAGGCCCCCAGGCCATTTTTTGCAGTACTCCAAGCTTGGTAGGACATGCCCAGCCCTCTGACACCCCTCTTCAAAATTTAAACATGTTGAGGGTAGCCCCCCGCCCAACCTTCTGCAAAATTCTGGCCAATTATGGCCGTTTTGTTTCCCTCCCCAAGCAGCTAAAAGTAGACTGATAATAAAGCCTGAAAATTACATAGTTTTACGTCCAATTTTGGAAAAATGTGCCCCTGAAGGCCACGGGCTGAATGGAGGTAAAAATTGGTCTTGATGCAGTTGCCTACCTCTGACAGATAACTTTAAACTATAACCACAAAAACAATCTATTTCTAGAAAAAATACATTTCATACTACATGTTGGATAAAATTATAAACATCGTGATGATGCTTGTCCCTGGCAGAAATGCAGTGCTCCAGGCTTCTTAGGAGGGAAGTAGCTATGGGAAGGATGGAAGAGGGCATTGCCCACCCAAATAAGAATCCCAAGTGCCTAATTAAATTGTCCTTCAGTCCCCAAATTTCTGGCATTGCAGTAACTTAACATTTCAGTTCAGCATTTAGAAATCCAGTATAAACATTAGGGGGGGGGAAGGGGATTGGTCAAGCAACAATGCAAGCACAGGAAATATTAATTTAAAGTGTGAACAGTTTCCAGTGTCTAACTCTCTGTAATGAAGGTATACCAGAATGGACCATAATTCAACCATTTATTTTCTAAGGCTCAGACTGTACAATCCCACCAGAGTGTTAAGTTACTTCATGTGACAATTTAAAAACAAAGGGAGGAGCAGGGTGGTGGTGGTGAAAGAATTTTGGTCTTTATTTCATTTTCCTTGGTGATGTAAAAACAAAGAAGTGTTTAGATGGCAAAAGTTGCAAGTGTTATGTGAGTAGTTTAAGCCATTGACTTATCTCCGAGCGTACTTGAAGAACAACAGGAAGCTGCTTGGGTGGCAGGTTTTCCTCTTTGCGGTGGCTGCCTATAGTCTTGCCAACTTTTAAAATTTTCTGACAGGGTGCCTATGCTGTTAATAGCTGCACAAGAAGGAAAAATTCAATGCCTTTGAGTTTCCTGCCTCTGAAATGTGAGAGCAAGAAAACCTCAGTTCTGCTTTTATAGATCTAAAGGTCCCAAACAGAGAAAGGAAACAAATGTGGAAACTGCCTCTTCCCTCACTAGAACGCATATGAAGATCACTTGATGCAGGTGGTAAATATGCTGTAACACACTTTAGCATTTAAAAATTAGCCAACCACAAACTGAAAAGCTACTTTTATGTAATAAATTGGCAGATGTGCAATTCTTGTTTTCAAAATTGAGTGTGTAAAAAAGTTCCTACATATCGTATTGATGGAATGTGGTTGTAAATTTTGCAAGAGTGAGTATGGATCTCCTTTTCTTTCAGGAGGGATATGTACCATTTTGGTGTAAAGGTCTCCATTGTGGAGCCAGGTTTTTTCAAGACTGCTGTGACCAATCTTGAATCAATAGAGGCCTCCTTGCGTCAGCTCTGGGATCGAATGAGCCCTGAGGCCCGGCAGAGCTATGGTGAAGACTTCTTTCCAAACTGTGAGTACAGATGCTGGAGTGGAAGGGAAGGAACTAGGCTTGGCTCTTGAAAAACACAGCTATCAGCCGTTACCAGCCTATACCTCTATGAAAAGGTACAGGGCAGGAAGAACTTTCAGCAACTTAACTCAAACTTTAGGAGTTTTTCAGATTTTTCATAAGCCTTCTAGCAAATTTTTAACCCTGCTTCAGTTCAAAAATACCAAAACACTTAAAACAGGTATACCTCCATTAACAAAGTAGATGTGTTCCTGGGCTTTACTTCTTTAACAAAAAAATTGGTACCAGAGGCAGAAATGATGTGAAAAGAATAGGGACAGATTCCTACATAAAAAAAAAAAAGAGCAAATCAAGTAAGCGTTGTGTAAGTAAACAAAAACATTTCCAATTTTCTAGAGACCACTTAAAGGCTTCTTCAAAAATGCATCCAGGGACTTTTTTTCTTTTACCATTCTCCATCTTTCTTATGATTTTTGTTTTGGTGGCCAAACTATAGTTCTTTACTTTTTTTTTTTTAACATACTGGGGGAGGGGGCTGGTAAGGCAGGCTTATCTGTTTACTTCCTTTTGCATTCCATGCGTGCTCAGTAAGGGATCTGAAGGGAGCTGCTGTTTATATTCCTTGTTGTCAGCATACATATCTTATTTAGATCTATGAGGCATGGGGAAACCTTTTCTCTATGAGAAAGGTGATCAGCTATGGACCTGCAGCATTTTTCTGGCCTGCAATTCCCATCAGCCCTTGCCAGAATAGGTAACAAAACAGAATTATGGCAGTTGCAGTCCAAAACCATTCACAGGGTAACAACTGTCTACCCATTTTTTTTTACCCCTGCTTTAGAACCTTCTTCATGAGAAGACAGATGATTTTGTTACATCAATAAACACTTGATCCATGTTATCTTAACTCCATAAAAGGATGATACACATGATGATACAGCACAGAATTAAATTAGCAGGAGTATTAAGGCATGGATGAGAATCATGTTGTTGTCTCCAGACGTTGTTGTTGCACCGCAACTCCCATCAGCCCCTAGATAGCATAGCTAATGGTGAGGACTGCTGGGAGTTACAGGACAACATCTGAAGGACTGCATGATTCCCACCCTGTTCCAAGGAGAAGCTAATTGCTTGGTTTTGTTCTACATCAGTGGCTCTTAACCCTTTCTTTACCAGGGACCCCCCCTTTAAATGTCTTTTGTTGCCCTGGGCCCCCAACACTTAACTCAAGGTTTAAAACCATAACAATAACAACAACATTATACCATCCATTAAACCTTCCCTTAGAGGCACTGGAGGGAGAGGGAAGACTTTTTTTCCTGTTTCTTCCTGCAAGTTTGTGGCTGGAGCAGATTGAATGACAATGTGCAAGCCCAGCCAGCCAGCCTTTGCCTTGGCTCCTGTCATGTGGCCACTCCACTGCAGGGAGATGGGCTGAGCAAACTTCAAGCCTTCGCGGACCCCGTGAGGACATTGTGGCCTCCTGGGGGTCCCCAGACCACAGGTTAAGAACCACTGTTCTAGATTTAAGAGCAGGGGAAAGCAGTTCTAGATCTAAAGAAGAGTGTAGCCAGCATGCATGGGGCTGGGTACATTGTGTCTCATGATCAGGTGAAAGATCTCCATTAATACAGTTAGATAATGGCAGCAATATCTAATTACAGGGGGAGGGGAGTGGGAGAAATATAGCAGGTAGTACTAAATGTGTATGTTTTTTAGTGACTTCAGATTTTTTTTCTCTCTCCCATAGACCTGAAGGTCCAGAAGTTTATCATGAACATCATCTGTGACCCAGACCTCAGCAAAGTGACCAACTGTATGGAGCATGCCCTGGAGGCTAAGCACCCTCGCTCCCGCTATAGCGCTGGATGGGATGCCAAGTTTGTGTGGCTGCCAGCCTCTTACCTACCTGCCTTCATGGTGGACGTTGCTCTGGCTACTATTCTACCAAAGCCAGCCCACAGGGTCCGCTAGACGTCAAAACCTCTTCCCCTACCCAGGGCCAAACCTGTGGTCCATCTGTCAAAAAAGACCGCATTTTACAAAAATTATGAAGAAATAAAATATATAATCAGTGTGAGAAAGGTGTTACCCAGCCCACCTTATCTTCCACAGGTCAATGTGGGTTAGGTTACTGAAACTCTCCATATTACACAGAACACCTTAGAGACTGGGATGGGCAGAAGGTAGATCTCCGGGTGATTTGCTATGGATTTGTAAATGTTTCTGACTTCTAAATTGTTTGACAATGGCAGCAAGAACATGACCAAAAATTCACTCCATCCCCAGATTATCTGCTGAAATGGAGAGCTTAGGGTGATGGTGGTGAACCTATGACACGCGTGTCACCACTGACACGCGTAACCATCTGTGGTGACGTGGCTAGGCCTCCTCCCCCCTCCTCCCCCCCACAACCTTACCACCCTCCCAAAAGTGGCAGGCAGGGCTTCAAAGCCCCGATCACCACTTTATGGAGGGAGGGAGGGGGAAGGAAAGTGGCGGGCAGGGCTACGAAGCCCCGATCGCTACCACCACCCCTGAGGCCTGCCTGCTTCCCCGGAGCCACCTCGGAAAGGCTGGATAAGGCGGCGGGCGGGTCGACGGGAGTCTGCCAAGCCTCTCCCCAGCCTTCCCGAGGGGGCTCCAGGCTTTGAAGCCCTGGAGCCGCCTTGGAAAGGCTGGGGAAGGAGGCGGGCAGGCAGGAGGGTGGGTGGGAGTCTGCCCGGCCTCTCCCCGGCCTTCCCGAGGGGGCTCCGGGGCTTCGAAGCCCCAGAGCCACCTTGGAAAGGCCAGGAAGGTGGCGGGCGGGCTGCTGGGAGGGAGGGAGTCTGCCCAGACTCTCCCCGGCCTTCCCGAGGGAGCTCCAGGGCTTCAAAGCCCCGGAGCCACCTTGGAAATGCTGGGGAAGGCAGCGGGTGGGAGCCTTGGAAGCCTGTCAGTGCCTTCGGAAGGAAGGGGGGACGCATGTGGGTGGGAGGTTTTCTACCCTCCCCTTGCCAAGGCAGCAACAGGTTTCATGGGACCGTCCGTGCCTTGGGAAGAGAGGGAGGAAACTTGTGTGTTGGAGGCTTTCCACGAATAGTCGAAGTTGCGAATGTGGAGGGGCAACTGTATACATTTATGTTATTTAAACAGTAATTATTGCAAAATAATGTTTTTTCCTCTAAGTGACACACTACCAGAGTTGTGCTCAGTTTTTTGGCGAAGTTTGACATTCCAAGCTCAAAACGTTGCCCATCACTGGCTTAGGGTAACCATAAGTGGCCTTGCGTGTGGAAGAACTGCAGCCCGAATTCCAGTTCTCAAAATGAATTCCTCAAAATGAATTCATAATGTTTGCAACAATCATTGGTAAATCTTCAGGATTCTAGTGGGGGTGGGGGAGTTACCTGAGGCGACTTCTTGAAGTGATCTATTACAAGAAGGCAATCAAGAATATTATTTCTAAGCATGGCTTCTGACCCTTTAGAAGGGAACAATAATCCAGCATGGTAGACAAGGGATTTAAGAATGACAAAGGAAAAGAATGGACACAGGATCCATCCCAAAGTCCATGGGGGCAGGAGAGAGGAACTGGATATCCAGAGATAAGACTGAACAGATTGGAGAATAGTAAGCAGGGGGCATTGCAGCAGCTGACTGCCTAGGGCAACAGCTTATGAAGCTTTCCATGTCAACTTGTGTTACAGGGAAGACCTGATAGTTTGACATGGGAATGCCAAACAGGGATCACAGAGGGACAATGTTAACGGTAGATTCTAGAACACACTCCAGTTAATGTAGGGCAACTGCCAGGTGCTCTCACCAGTCCGTGGCAATTATTGCAATTATCAATATCCTACATTTTTCCTAGTTTGGGACTCAAGGCAGTTTTTCCTTGAGCACATAAGAGCACCTTTCAGACATTTACACACTGCAGGGAAATACCAAGAGTGGTGAGTAGGAAAATGTTTCAAGGAACCTTTTCTACTTTTACCAGTCACCTCACTCAGGATGATCCACTACACTTCCAAAGGACTTCAGGGATTCCCCATGCTACAGTTTGAGAACTAGGATATTTTATAGAGAAGGCAAAAGATCATCAGGGCTTCTCTACCAGGAAAGGAGACAGATAAATGGAGTAAGTGAACACACAAATGGAGATATAACTTTAGCTTAGTTGGATATGAGTAGCTTAGGGCCTATTCAGAGTCCACACCACTCAGTAATCAGAACCTGCCCTGCAGATATTAGGAAGGCAGGTTTCAGTCACAGCCCATCCAAGCCACTGTGCCTGTCACAGATGTAGTACTGGGCCAGAAGTATGAAGATACCCCAGCCACGAGGCCAAAAAGCATTGAGAAAGGAGAATCTACTAGGCAAAGAATGAGGGGAGAAAAATATCCTGACTTTGTGAAGTCGAAGGCTTTCACAGCCGGCATCCATAGATTTTTCATGGTTTTTTTCCAGGCTGTGAGGCTGAGAAATAAACTCTTCCAGAACACGGCCTCACAGCCTGGAAAAAATCCACAAAAAATCCTGACTTTCCTTGGTCCTAGTGGTAAACAAGAGGCTTTCCAGCTGTTCCCATCATAGCTTGACCAATGGCCATGCTTGCTAGGGCCCAGGTCACACACAGCTGTCCTAGATGCATGTAAAGAGTAGTCTTGAAGTTTAGAGTCAGGTCGCTAGTTTGACCAGCTCCATAGAGTGATGTGTGGACTCATTCATAAACTTCACTAAGGGAGAATGCTCAAGGCTTTAAAAGCATTCACAAACCTAGCACAAACATACTACTGTGTTTAGCACCAGCTCACATGAAAGGAAAGCATTGCTACTAATCACATGAGTGTGCTGGAAGCAGCCTGCCTACAGCATTGCTTTTAGTAACACATGTCAAAAAAAAAAAAAAGGGGTGGTGGTGGCTGGGAGAGCAAAGCTAGCAAGCAAGAAAAGTTTATTGTGTTAGACAGCCTTTCCTGTGACCTCATCACAGTATGGTTTCTGCTACACACAACTTCCTCATTACAGCCTACAATGTAATTCAGTTTAGCAGAACCCAGCCCAGTTCTGTACACCAGATTAAAGGTCAGGAAGACAATATACTGACATAACTGAGTTGATATTTACAGAAGAGGTTGGGGAAACCGCAACCTCAGTACAAATTAACAGGAAGCCTAGTCCCAGATAGGAATAAAGAAGGGCTGGGTAAAATGTGGCCCTTCAGATGTTGCTGTACTATAACTCCCATCATCATTCACCAGTGGCTGTACTGGTTATGGCTCAAGGGAGTTGTAGTCCAACATTTGGAAGGCTAAGGTGCTACACTCTGATTTTACCATTTGTTATACTTCACATAAATGAAGTAATAACTGTTTTTCTTAGAAACCCCAATAAGGTGTTCAGCTAACAATTACGATAGACTAAAGCCTAGTAGAGAGCTGAAAGCAGGGCAGAATAAGAGAATGCTATATATCTAAGGTGAGTGCTGTTTCCTATGAAGGAAAAGTAAAACAAGCACCAGAAAGATGCATGCATATGTTTAACTGCAAGAAGAACTCTTAGTTCACACCTATCCTCTTGTTCAGGGTGGGGAACATGTTGCCCTCCAGATGTTCAACTTCCATTTTCATCTGCCCTGACCAGTGATGAAGGATGGATGACAGGAGATGGACAGCAACAACACTTGAGAGGGTCACACATTCCCCATCCTTGCACAACACAATACTACTTTAAGACACTTCCTACATTTCCTGAGCAATGAAGGAGTTGCTTTCATTTGGCTGGACCTAACTCTAGTCCAATATTGTATAAAGAGAGCAGTTTGTCTCCTCTGCTCAGCTCAATGCAAGAGGGACAGAAGGATGAGCCAAGACCAGAGTAAAAGAGTACCCGCAATTGATGATGCAGGTCAGGATGGCCTACAACACAAATCAGTCAGGACACCTCAGAGAAACAATGTCTTTTATTTTCCAAATAGTGATTTACTGGCTTAAAAAAAAATCAAACCCCCCAATTTCTCATCTCATCATGGCCTCCAAAACAATAGTATCTGCTCAGTTCAAAAGCCTGCCTTTCCACAGGGGAAAGGAACATCCTAAAAATAAGTGTCTACTTCCTATGAGTGTGGTATCGGGGAAAAGCTGCAGCCTTTAAGGAAGTATGAATTTAGAAGAAGCAGGACTTCAAAAGTACCTGTTCACAGCTATTAAAGGCAGTAGAAAAGTCTCTTGGTATAGAATAGCAGTCATTTATCACAAGATGCCCACTAGGTGGCACAAGGAAGGGGGAATGAAGTGTGGAAAATGGGCACTCTTCCCATGAGAAAAATGGGGGAAGAGAAATAAGGCAACATGTGAATCTTTTCAGGGCAGCATATATTTTCAAGGAAGGCAACAGAAGAAGAGGCATGCACCCGGCCCTGATCCATTGGTATGTGATGGTCAGCTGCATCCCCAGAAGATGAGACAGAAATTTTCCAGAGTTTTGTAATTACAATTGCAGTAACCAGATGTACAAGAAGAGGGGTGGCTACATAACCTCATAGCCACTGCGAATTCCTTTCATGAGGCAGCAGGCAAAAATAATGCCAAGGAGCTGGAAAGACAATGAGAAAAAATTGTATCAACAGAGATTTTCTTTGCAAGTAGCATAAACACACTTTTCCGTGGGTATATGAAAAACTCCTCTTCAGATGCTTCTCCTCACCTTTATTTGTCTCCCCTCCCTCTTCCCAGCACTACAACACTTCTTGGCATGTGGACTACTAATGCTTTTAAATGACCAGTAGGAGAAAGTGGTAGGATAGAGAATGTCATTGTTTGTGGTTTGTACATTTGGCTCATTTGTCCTGTTCATAGGCTTTGATAGCATTTCAGCACTGTGATGTTGACTGAAGACAATCAAACACAAAATCCATGTGTCCAGCAGAGGAGTTTAGCAACATACTGGTCATGACTACTACCAGGTGGACCCCCTGTAGTAATAAGCCCAACTCAATATGGCAGCCATAAATTAATCTTAAAAGTTTTAACCAAAAGACTGTAGGTAAAGCTTTCATATTCTGTTTCTTTTCAAAGTGTTAAGTTGACATCCTGTTGCAAACCTCAAAAAAGTGGAACTTTACATTTAGAACATTAGCTTCAAAAAAAAGCTCAGCTCTTATTTTTTTAAGATTCAAGATTGCGAACAAAGCCATGGGAGTATGTGGCCAATGCCAAATAAAATCCAAAAGCCAGCAGTGGGGAGCCAGGCAGGATAACTCAGAACCTTGGATGGTGCTTTGTATCTACTCAGACAATTCTAAAAACAGAATTAGGACCCTTTTTAGTCTGAACCATATAACCTGATTTGAAAAGTATTCAATCTTTCAAGGTGGAGAACCAATTCGGTATGAAGCATGGGACACACAAAGACCTGGAATGCTAGTTTGCAGAGGCTGGAAATAAATTCATTAATCAATTAGGTCTCCCATATCCATTAAAAATTTCAACAGCAATTTTAAAATCCACAAATCTCAATTGAAGTAATGCTATGCTTTTGATTAACAATAAACATTTTATGCTATTTAAATGTGTTACTTTAGGGGGACAACTAGGTTTCTTTTTGGCCACTTTTAATAATTTCAAATGTTTTTCTTTAATTTATCAAATTAATTATTTAATGAAGAAGTGCAATATGGAATCCTAATTTTGAAACCTTAAGTATTTTAATAGATAACGTATTCCTGATGTAATAACACCATCTTATCTGATACAGTTGCCTTAATAATTGTACTGGTCTAGCTACTATGTAAAGACTCCTATGAAATTCCTGAATAGCAGATGAGATTTCATCTAACATTCTAAACTTTTATGGAATTCATTCAGTATATTTCATCACTTAGAGGGCAAACACCTGCTGTTGACTAGGTGCTGTATAGCGATGATCAACCAGTAGGGTGAGCACTCTTTATTTGGATTCCCCGCCCCCACACGTGAACTCTTGATTTTAAAAATCTGTATATGATATATGTGGGGCTAAACTCTTGAAACCAAACTTGGTTTGATCATTGGAATTTTGTTAATTTTGATTGCATGTATTTTTAACTTAATTGGATCATGTTTTTCTAAAATTTAAACTTTTCTTCTTCCTATAGCCCTGCCATAGGACAGGCTGAGGCAGAGTCTCAGTGTTGCCCTGTTCAGTCTGAGGCAAGTGGGATTTATTTTATTCATTCTAGGGGCTTTCACAGCTTTATAGCTGTTGGATATTTATGTCCCCAAACTTGCAGCAAGTTTGGTGAAGGCTCCTAGCTTTACTTTAATTTAGGAATTTTTATAATCTTTGGGTGGGCTCTATATTAATATTGATATTCTGATTTGTGTGTGTTCACATTATTGTTAGTAGAGAGAAATCTTAACATGAGAAATTTTACTGTTAAAATATTCCTTTGTAATATTCTTCTGTTTAACATAATAAATTTAATGATTGATATAACAACATACTAACATTAGCCACCTTCAGGTAGAGCATAAGTAAAGTGGCTGAACACATTCATGCTAACACTAATAATTCCATACTCTGACTTTGCCCCAAGCATAATATAACAAAGCAGATGTGCGTGCAGACATGCATACATTTCCCCAAAGATCAGTATAATTCTTGGTACCTCAAAGAAGGCAATGCCCAATGCTACTGCAGCCACAATTATAATGTGTTTCCTCATCCAGCCCTCTATTTTTGCCACACAACCCTATACAGAAAGAAAAAAAAGAAGTCAGGAAGAGTGTCTTAGGAAAACCAGGCAGTCAGTGATAAACGCCTTTGCCTCCCTCATATTCCCCCATACAAACCTCCCAGTTGACATTCTCCTTAGTTGGGTTACTGGTGCAATCATCAGTATCATTCTTGCAGCATGATTTAGGCACACGTCCGGGACTGAACTCTTTCACACCAAACCAGTCAGTATAGTTAAAGGCGCCACAGCACTTATACTATAGTCAGGGTAAGGGGATAAGAAGAAAGAGAAGTAAGCATCTTCCAGAATGGCATGGTTTTTAGATTAGTTACCTACCTCGACGCTTTTAGAGCAGAAGACATTTCCTTAACACTCATGGTTAAGTATTATGCAAAGCATTCCATAATTATTATTATTCCCTTTTGCAGATAGGTAGCAGAAGCCAGCCATGATTCATTCATTCCAAATGAATGAATGCAATTTAAGAGTATGATACTCTTTCCACTGAGCCACAATATCTAACTGACTGACAGATACTGAAGACATACCCTTGGGAGAAGAGTGTAGTCTACTGGATTCAAACTGGAGGAATGGGATGGGTCCATTTCATGCAATTTTTCTTATAGCAGGGGCAAGTGCTCCTGGGGGCTACAAGTGGGCCCCTAAGGCAGCCCTTGACTTTTCCAGACTCCCCAGATCATCTTTCTCATGAATAAAGCATTTGTTTTCTCAATAGACTGCAGGGACCCCTTGCACCATTTAACATTAAAGCATACTTGTTCAAAACCAGAAATTGATTTCTGATTGTTTTGGATTTTTTTCATTTTTGGCAGTCCTTGCAGCCACCAGAAGCTCCAAGAAACAGAAACACTAGCTCCTCAACCTACTGCAATTGCTCACTGCTGATTTATAGAATTCACTGCCACACAAGAGATAATGATGTCCATAGACTTAACAGATTTTTTTAAAGAATTCATGACTTCATAGACTGTTGATCTACCACACAATCCTAAATATACAGTCGTCCCTTCACATTCGCGGGGGTTACGTTCCACGGACCCCCGCGAATGTGAAAAATCCATGAATAACTACTGCCCTCCCCCTCCCCCACCATAGCGACCATGGGGCCTCCAGAGGCCCCACAGTCGCTTTCACCAGCCTCCCCGCTCCCTTCCTAGGGCTTCCCGGGGCCTGCGGAGACCCTACCAAGGCCCCGTGGATGCCTCCCCAGCCCTCCCCCCTCCCGCCCAAGCCCTCAACGGGGCCTCCAGAGGCCCCAAGGAGGCCTCTCCCGGCCCTCCCCACTACCCCCAAAGGCCTTTGCGGGGCCCGGCAGAGGCCTCCCCGGCCCTCCCCGGCCCTCCCCACTCATTCCCAAGGCCTTCGCGGGGCCCGGCGGAGGCCTCCCCGGCCCTCCCCGCCCCCTCCCCGGCCCTCCCCGCCCCCTCCCTGGGCCTTCATGGGGCCTCCGGAGCGTCTCCGGAGGCCCCATGGAGGCCTCCCCGGCACTCCCCGCTCCCTCCCCGGGCCTTCATGGGGCCTCCGGAGCGTCTCCGGAAGCCCCATGGAGGCCTCTCCCGGCCTTCCCCCCTCCCTCCCTGGGCCTTCGTGGGGCCTAGCCAGGCCCCGCGGAGTCCTCTCCCAGCCGTCCCCCTCCCTCCCCGGGCCTTCGGGGGGCCTAGCCAGGCCCCGCGGAGGCCTCTCCCGGCCCTCCCCCTCCCTCCCCGGCCCTTCCTGGGGCCTAGCCAGGCCCCGCAGAGGCCTCTCCCGGCCTTCCCCCTCCCTCCCCGGGCCTTCCTGGGGCCTAGCCAGGCCCCGCAGAGGCCTCTCCCGGCCCTTCCCCTCCCTCCCCGGGCCTTCGTGGGGCCTAGTCAGGCCCTGCGGAGGCTTCTCCCGGCCCTCCCCCTCCCTCCCTGGGCCTTCGTGGGGCCTAGCCAATCCCCGCAGACCTCTCCCGGCCCTCCCCCTCCCTCCCCGGGCCTTCCTGGGGCCTAGCCAATCCCCGCGGAGGCCTCTCCCGGCCTTCTCCCTCCCTCCCTGGGCCTTCCTGGGGCCTAACCAGGCCCCACGGAGGCCTCTCCCGGCCCTCCCCCTCCCTCCCCGGGCCTTCCTGGGGCCTAGCCAGGCCCCGCGGAGGCCTCTCCCGGCCCTCCCCCTCCCTCCCTGGGCCTTCGTGGGGCCTCCAGAGCGTTTCTGAAGGCCCCGTGGAGGTCTCCCCGGCCCTCCCCGGGCTTTCACGGGGCCTCCGGAGGCCCCGTGTCGTGATTTTGGGGGGGCCCGGGGAGGCCCTCCCAAAACCGCGAATAATCAAAACCACGAATGTAAAGTTCGCGAATGTGGAGGGGAGACTGTACACTGGACTGACTATGTGACAAATGTTGCTGTCCTTGAGCAAGCAGGGATCACCAGCACTGAGGCCATGATATTGAGAACACAGCTGTGCTGGGCAGGGCACGTTTTTAGGATGGAGGACCATCGCCTCCCCAAAACAGTACTCTACGGTGAACTCGCCACGGGTCAGCGTAAGAGGGGCACTCCAGAAAAAGCGATACAAGGACTCCCTGAAACAACAGGCTCGGCCAAATTGATCACCAACAATGGTCCGCCCTGGCCTCACATCGGGAGGCATGGAGACGCACAATCCACAATGCTGCAGCCTTATTTGAGAACTCACACCGAACAAGTCTTGAAAAGAAATGACAACGCAGAAAGAATCACAACACAGAAACATCATCCAAGGAGACCTTCTGCTGTGCTTTCTGCAACCGGACTTGTTTACCTCGGATTGGCCTTTTCAATCATCAGCGCGCTTGCAGAAAGCACGGGATGAGTCCTTCCTGAATCTTTATTTGCAAAGAAAAGCCAGAGAGAGAGAGAGAGAGAGAGAGAGAGAGATCTACCAAAATGAGGACTGAAAACCCAGCCTACTAATTATAGTACAAGAGCTGGGCACATGTATGACTGCTTCCTAGGTAAAGTCACCTAAAGAGAAGAGGCATTTGAAGGACTGTGTCCCCCTGTATGTGCCCAAAAGAGCTCTAAGATCATCTGGAGAAGCCCTTCTCTTTGTCCCACCATCTTCTCAGGCTCGTTGGTGGGAACAAGGGAGAGGACCTTCTTGGTGGCTGCTCCCGGACTTTGGAACTCCAGCTCCAGAGAGGCCAGGATGACCCTGTCCTTGCTCTCTTTCCAGCAGCAGGTTAAAACATTTGTGTGTCACCAAGTTTTTAGAAACTGACATGTGTTGGGCTTCTATGGCTGTGCTGTTTTTAAGATTTTTAAGGGTCTGTATAGAGTTTTTAATGCATTCTAATATTTTAATGTTTTAAACTTATAAATTGTTTAATTGTTTTTTAAATCTTATATTTATACTTTTATTTTTACTTTTGTATTGTTTTTAACTTGTATTGTTGTTAGCCACCTTGAGTCCCATTATCAGGAGAAAGGCAAGATATAAATGAATAAAATAACAATGATGGATACTGATGACAATGATGCCACTGCCTCTGGTTTTAAATTCCAATTTCTAATAAGATATATGGTTAGTAAGGCTATTCTGCCCATTACCACACACCCTTCTCCCTGAAAAAAATTAAGTCCAGAAAATAGAGCTTCGATGTTTTACTCACGTTCTTCTGCAGGTCATCTAAAGTATTGGCGATTCTTGAGTCATTTTGGTACTGTTTCATTTCTTCTCTGATTTCATGATCAATTACTAGGTTGACCTGGGGAAAGACAGAAGTGAAAAGTCAGTGAGGATGGAGAGAGTGGAGAGAGTTTAGCTAGAATAGGGAGAGTGGAGAGTGGAGAGAGTTTAGCTAGAAGTTGATATGAACAATTAAGCCACCCTGAGGGAGACCATCTCTTT
Source organism: Gambelia wislizenii (assembly GCA_030847615.1). Lineage (NCBI taxonomy): Eukaryota > Metazoa > Chordata > Lepidosauria > Squamata > Crotaphytidae > Gambelia > Gambelia wislizenii. Next base: position 221,269,482 of record JAUMIR010000002.1, read on the forward strand.
GGAGACCCAAGACAACTTCTGGATAAATTCTCCTGGTGGTGGCCATCAACCTAAAGATAGATTTCTTCATCTGCTGTTCCTCTCTAGGGAGTATCAGGAAAAAGTATGGAGGCAACAGTATGTAGCTTAATATCCAGGGACACATCTTACCTTGTCCTTGAAGATGTAGCCAGCTATGGCAGCTGCTATCTCCACCAGGAAGATCAGTGTCAGCAGGACAGCAAACTATAGAAGGGAATGAAGTGTTTTAACATCTAGGAGTCCTCAGTGATCCCAGCCCCATTGTGCCCTTCAAACTGGGCTGTGTTGTTAAGGCAAAAATAATCCTTATCCAAACTACACAAATCTCACCTTGATCCTGAGGCCAAAAGTTGCAGTCATGGCAACCTAGCCCCCAAACAAGGGAACAACTTACTTAATTACCTCTTCAACTCTAACCCCCTACCAGGACCCACCCAGATAGGGGACACAGCATTTATCCCTATTCAAAAGTTATGAAGTTGGTATAGCATCATTCCCCTATCCCAACATTTCATACTCAGGGTGGGAGAAAGTAACTAATTCTTCTGCTGTTCCCAAAATCTGTCAGTGCTCTCCATTAGCTTCCTCTCTGCTTCCATAATACTTACGTTATCAGATCCATCAGTATATCCCAGGGGTAAACAGTGGCATTAATTGGTCTCTATATCTCTCGTTGTGCTAAATGCTCTTCAAATATTAACCAAAGAATTTTTTTGCAATAATACCCCTCACTTTCTCCTGGGATACAAACACACTCATGCAAGAGAGCTGGATTAATGTATGGGGGGGGGCTCTGTACTTATGACTCAGTATTAAGGACCCTGGCTCTTTGTGAACTAACTACACAGTCTCCCTAACAATATGCATTGTGTACAACACACCCATTTTCCCCCAGACCTCAGCAGATTTAACTACACAGCACTAAAATATCAATGATGTATTTATTGTATCGTTACTGATTTATCTCTCAGCAACTAAGACTTACTGTCTTTATCTCTGTGGCAAGAAACAATAGTTACAGAGTAGAGTTAGGAAAGAAGGGCAGTCTTAGACAATGAGAAGCCCTTAATCATGTTCCGTGGTCATTCTATCTTTGTCCACCTGAGAGGTCCATCTTAATCCCTCATCAGGCCAGACAAATATGAACTAGAACACAACTATTTCAGAACCTTGCAACCAGACTCTTATTCTGAGGACCAGCAAAACTGTGGAAGCAGTTCCACATTTTTTGTTTGTTTTATTTTTTTAGAAAGCAAAACTTCTATTCCTTACAGGCATAGTTACAGGTTAAATTTTGGGCCAATATTGGAAGGCAATCCCAACAGGAGAAGGATAAGACTGGGATCAGAGTGGTCATGATTTCAGTGTCTTATGTAGGTATAAATTATACAAAATATAGGGATTTTCTGGATTCATTTTTTCTTGGTATAGAATTTTTTTAAAAAAAAGAAAGGAAAATAAAATAAAACCAGTGTCCCCATGGCCTTTTCTGTGGGGTTCTCAATAATGCCAGAAAGAAAGAGAAATCACACTTCCACATGGAATTCACATTGAATCCTAGACATTCTTGTTTTCCCACCACTTCCACAGCACCAGCTATCCTTGTTGCAAAATAAAAAAAGAAGCCCTTCTTGCACCATACCAACCTTCCCAGGAGACTAAAACACACTTGTAGAGCAAAGTACAACCTGTGCTGTGGGCACAATGGGAGAGGGAGAACTTATTGCCTCAGTTGCATGGAAAACTAGAAGCTGGAATTGGAACAACAGGGCACACATGTTCTATCAGCCCCATGAATCTATGTTACCACTTGCCTCCTGGTGACCACTGAACATCTCCCCACACCCCTTTTCTTCACCACTGACCCCCCTGCTCACCGTGGTGACCATGCAGTAGTTCTCTTTTATTGCTCCGCAGCAACCAAAGAAGGAGATGAAGAAGACAATAATGCCCACAGCCAAGATGACGATAGGGGCACCTGAAGCAGAGACAGAGCTGGTTGTCTGCAGTGTGTTCTTGAGCTCAATCTGTACATAAATCCCCAAGGCAATCAGAGCAATGCCACAGAGCTATGTGAGGGAGAGAGAAAGGGGGAAAAAAACCACATTATATTGCATGGATTGGGTGGCACAGAGAAAAAAAACAGTACAGTAAGACCCACTTATCCACGGGACCGCTATCCACCATTTCAATTACCCACAGTCATCACTGCAGGAAGAGTTTATGGGCCTCTCTAGGTCCTCCAGTGTAATTCCATGCTATGCTTTGGCCAGATGTTAATCAGAAGTTATCGTGCAAGCTTCTTTTGAGGAAGCAGAAAGGAAAGAGGGGAAAGTTGCCACAGGGCAGCAGGAGAATGGGGGGGGGGGAACTATGCTCCTCCTGGCCATGGGAAGCAAAAATACAGGGTTTGTTACTATCTGCAGTTTCAAGTATCTGTGGAATGTTCTGGAATGTATGTATCCCCCACAGATGATGCATAATGAAAAGAAGCACTGTGCTTCTAAGGTAGAGCAGTGAGTTACTGCACATAGAAATACATACAGCTCAGATCATCATCATCATCATTTTATTTATGGTCATAGACCAAAAATAAACTCAGAACAAAAAGTTGTTCTGACCTCAAATTTGTGAGGCAAGGTATTGGAGAGAAAGTCCATCTCGTTTGGGTGTGGCAACCCTTTAGTGTTATTAACTACTTCTGCATCCCAGCTTCCCTCCAATTAACTCAAGGTGGTTGATATGGCTCTCTTCTTCCCCACACTACCTTAACAACAACCCTGTGAGATACAACTGGCTGCGAAGAAGCTCAAGATCACCTACTGAGTTTCACTACTAAATGTGGACTAGAACCTAGATTTCTCAAGTCCCAGTATGACTCCCTGACTTTCTCATTAATTTGCATGTGCCAGGGAAGGCCCTAAATACCTGGATGTCCAAGTCTATGTTACCACTGTGCTGGCAGTTTCTGGTTGCATCTATCTGTGCAACACTCCTAACAAGTAACACTACTGGTTAATGAAGTGTGTAGAACTGTTCTACAATCATTTAGCAGGCGATTGTTCCTCAGCCTTACTATGATAGTACACAGGGGTCATCTCATACACGACCAACAGTACATGCTATTCACCCAATGCCCATTAGATGCATCTCATCCAATATAAACATAAGCCAAATTCTGGCATGTTAGCTGTGATTTTGGCAACACATTCTGTCATTAGGGGATGCATTAGCTTCTTAAAATGTTTTATCTTTCCACTTAAAATACTCTTCCCTTGTTAAGGTGGGTCTGTCTTGACAGAGATTTCCTAATGACAGCTTCCTACACTCAAGTCTTAGTAGCCAATCTATCATGACAACGAGAAGATGGAAATTTTAAGTTATGGAAGTGAAATCTGTGAGGCATGTCAGAGTTGAAGGGGTAAATAGTAAGCCTGGGCTAGCCAACAGCTGAACTGAGGAAATGAAACATGGGAGACCACACTCATCAAACCAATCAAGTGGGGAAAAATATGTTGGAAGTCATTAAGGATTGAAATTATGGATACCATCTATAAATATAAATTGCTTGGGTAGGTTTCCTTTCCCAGTGTGCTGATTGGGTTAGGAAATCCCTTACCTCCTCTCACTCCCTCAGCCAATCACCACCCACATCAAATTCCCTCTCCACCTCACAATCCACTCCTGCCACTCAATCTGCATCTACACCCCCAGCCTCACAAGCACCCCTCCCTCCTCTCACTCCCTCAGCCACTCACATATAAAACACTGAAATATTTCGCCCACAATAATAGTGTGTAGCTGAACCACGTGAGCCTTTCAAATCTACTGAAATGGTGTATGTTACACTGGGTGCAGCTAGCTGATATTTAATTCAGGGCTGACCCTTCTGTTAGGCAGAGTAAGGCAACTGAGGCCTCAGGCAGAAGATTTTGATTGTCATGGAATGGTAGCAAATTATTAGTTATTTAATTTATTATGATTACATTTTTACTGACAGTAGCGGGGAGAGGTGCTTCTGACCAGCCTTTGGTACCATACACCATGACTTGTGGGGAAGCAACCACATGCTGCTCCACCTCAGGCAGCAAAAAAACCTTGGGCTGGCCCTGATTTTAATTAAACATAGAGTTAAAAACAGCTCACTTGATGTGTAATCATTAACTTACACACAATTTCCGTTTCCCATACATCAAATTTCTCCAAAACACACCCACAACTGCCCACCTTACGTTTTTAAAAGCCTGCTTGCTGTAGCTTTTCCTTAATATGCAGAAGCTGTTCTCAAGCTTAAAAAAACATAAAACAAACCTGAAGATAAGCAGGGGGGGGGGGCTTTGACTGGAAAGGCAGTACAGTTGTTCCTCCGTATCCACAGATTTGGTATCCATGGATTTAAGTATTCATGGCTTGAAAATATTCTTTAAAAAAATAATAATCCAAAAAACAAACCTTGATTTTGCCATCTTATATAAGGGACACCATTTTGCTATGCCATCGCATATAATGGGACTTAAGTAGTCACAGATTTTTGTATCCATGGGGGGTCCTGGAACCAAATCCCAGTGAATATGAAGGGACAACTGTATAAAAATATTTTTTAATAAATAAGGCATGCCAATTTTGAGAGTACTTTGTTTTAATATGCACAAGTTTCACAGCAGTTGTTTCTTACTTATTATGGATATATGAGCTTAAAAGCTATATACAGTAGCAACAGAATGCATGTTACCACCACATATGCATGAGCACACACACAGTGGCAACTATTAAGGATTCCCATTTATAAAAAGTAAAAAGTCAATCAGCTCCTGCAATTCTAATACACCCTGTGCTTCCCAATCTATGCATTCTTAGACAGTAAAAGGCTTCTCCATCACCACTTGACATACGAGTTTATTCTTCACTAAGCTTCTCCTTAAGTAGCTTCTGAAGAAAGGTACAACAATAAGAACCCCATTAACCACTTTCCTCTCTGGTGCGGGGGGGAGGGGTAGGTGCAGGTTGGATTTTTATCTCAAACGATCTAGTTCCACTTTTCATAGAACTGCAACTCAAAACACTATTCTGCAATAGAACCAGAATAGGTAAACATGGAGGATATGGAAGGAAAGATGTGGCACAAAAGTAGTTCATACTTAGCCACAGCTGTTGTACTCATGATGGGGGGGGGGTTTCAGTTAAATGTAACCAAATATTAGTTGGAATAGCAGTTTACTCTTAATTTTAACAATTCAGAGCAATTGTCATCTGCACTGTGTAAAAAGAGTACATACAGTCGGCTCTCCATACCCATGGGTTCTGTATCCACAAATTCAACCAACCACATTTCGAAAATATTTGGGGGGGGGGATTCCAAAAAGCATGCCTTGCTGTTCACCATTTTATATAAGGGATGCCATTTTACTACATCTTTGTATATAATGGGACTTGAGCATCCATGGATTTTCGTATCCAAGGGGGGTCCTGGAACCAAACCCCAGCAGAGACTGAATAAAGTTAACATCCACCTACTAAACCCAGGCAGCAGTCTAGAGAAAGGTAATAAGAGAAGAGACAAACGTTGAAGAATGGAACTGAAATAAGTAGCTTTAAAAGGCAAGAACAGGGACAGGATCAGGAATATGAGGGGAAGATACTAGAGAATCAGGACTGATTCTGATGAAGAGACAACATGAAGGAACCTGGCTCTTGGTTTCTGATACATCAAAGTTACAGGGCTGGGGCTAAAAAGACCAGTGCTTGGGAAAATGACTTTTATTGACTAAAATCATGCAGCAACCAAGTTGGTCAGGGAATTTCAGGAGCTGTAATTAAAAAATAAGATTGCCAAGTGGTGGGTTTCCCTTCATTAGGGGGTTGTGGTCATTCCTACTCATTTGAACCAGTGCTTGGGAGAAGTAAGAGATAGGGGGTTCTTTGCCACTCTGGTGGGAGGTGAGATGAAGCAGCGAAGAACCCCCTCCTTTTACTTTTCCCAGCAGCTCCCCTCCTCCTGTCCCTTTGCAGCCAGAATTGGAGGCCTCCACTGACAGGATGGGTGAAGGCTGGACAGCTCTCCTCTTCCTCGTGGTGGCTGCCCTCCTCGTTGTTTCCGGGCATGCGCTGCCATGTCCCCTTCACCTTCCTTCTCCTATACAAAACTGACATGGCCACCATCTTGATTCACAGCCATGTGAACACTGCGGAGGAGAGCTTCACATACTATCGTTTTTGCCAAAACGCCATAGAGACAAAGGAACACTGCTGCGAATTACCCATAATGAGCAGGTATGTGCATTATTTCCTCCCATACAGATGAGCCCTATGTCATCTACAGAGCACAGAAATGCCTTCCCTCTTTATTTTTTCTCACCACCCAGTTCCCAAATAGTTGGTGTGCTTCCTGGAGCTAGTATTTACTTTGTCCTATCACAGCAGAGTGGACCCACCCAAGGCAAAGAGACCCAGCCCTCTTCCAGATGGCATACAGCTCCTCCCCAGGTAGCCAGCCCTGACCTTGGAGGCAGTTCAGCAGAGAGCCACTATCATCATCACTCTTGTCAGATGAGAATGCAGGGGACAAGCAGAGGTTAGTCTTCCAGCTCCACACAAGGGGACAGAGGGACCCCACTGGTTTGATGCGAACAAAGGAAACCAAAAAGAAAATGTTCTACTTTGTTTTATCACCATTGTTCACAATAGCCTAATTCACTTCTGTGTAGAACAATCAGTGTCCTGGCCTTTCTTTAAGAATTCTCATAAACTCACTCATGGGGAAGAGGAAGAGATCCAATAGTGGAAGCCTGAGGAGGATCCATAAAAGGGGTGTCACAATCAGTTTCCCTTGTAGAAGTGGTTCAAACACATATGTAATTTCCCCCTTTCCTTCTTGAAGGCAAGGAACCACTTTCTAGGTGAGGGTAAAGTTGTACTCTCCAACTGCAATAGAAGTCAGATGGGTACACTGATTTAACAGCCTTTATGGCTTTTTGGTGTTGAGGGTGGTGGAGGAGAGAATTGGTTTAGGCCGTTTCCAGACAGATAACCCTTCTTCATCCCTGTTTCTCCTGTTATTTACAACTGATGATTCTGATTAAGCCCACTGGAAATGTACAACACCCAGTATCAACTGCTAATCCAAAGTGATCATTCCAAGTAGAACAGCAACTGTTACCAAGGAAATGCAGAAAGCAATCTCATTAATTGGTATTCTTTTGCAATAAGCTCCTTCCTGCATCCTAAAATTAATATTGTGGAAGAAGAGGTTCTCTAGAACTTGTCACAGATATTCTGTACTATGAGGAGATTTTCTAGAGCAGCAACTGCTGTTTGAAGTGAGAATGGCTCATTTTCTCTTTTGAGAAACCTCCAGCTACTGTCTTTGTACATTCCCTATCTTCCTACCATCAGATTCAGGCAACTTCATGCTATTGCATACATCACAGCAAATCTAACATGCCAAGAAGTTGGCTTACACTAATGTTTTCTGGGGTGGGGGGGGGGAAAGATTTCCCAAACCATACAAGTGGCAAAGGGAATGGCAACTCAAAACTCATGAGCTGATGTGACAAGGACAGTCCAAGCCAGTTTCTGTGTGCAGCCATATTCTCAGAAAAGCTGTGCAAGGCTTTTCCTTCCTGAGCCAAATACCAACCTTAGTTTTATACCATGAACATATCTAGGGCTGTTTCCACAAGTAGTGCATGTGCAGAGAGAGAAAAGGATAAATGAAACCCAGTCAATATAGAATCATGGAGTTGGAAGAGACCACAAGGGCCATCCAGTCCAACCCACCGCCACGCAGGAATAAACAATCAAAGCATTCCCAACAGATGGCCATCCAGCCTCTGTTTAAAAGCCTCCAAAGGAGACTCCACCACACTCCAAGGCAGTGCATTCCACTGCCCAACAGCTCTTACTGTCAGAAAGTTCTTCTAAATGTTTAGGTGGAATCTCTTTTCCTTTTTTCAGGGCAATGCTTTTGGCTCTGACCAACAGGGCTCTAACCCACAAGAGCAGAGGCCATAACAAATGTATATAAACTGAGACAAAACCCACAATTTCACTCGCTCTCTGGCTAATATTGTACTATGGCCGTACTAAGTAACTAAGTGCAAGCAAGCAAATAAGCCTCCAGGCCATCCAGTTATCCTAGCAGAAGTGGGGCCTAACAGGGAATAATGGTATGGGGGATTTAAAATGCCAACTTCCAAAACTTACACTTAAGAACTGAGATTTTAAAATTGTGACCAGAGGTCTTTTAGCTTTAACTTAGGGCTGGGTAATTGTGTCTCCTCCCAATATTTTTGGCCTCATCAGCCTAGTCAGCACAACCAATGGTGAGAGACTATGGCAGGTGCACAGCAACGCATCTGGAAGGTCACATCCGCTCTAGCTCATCAGTAAAAACATAATCAATACTCCCACTGAATAGTGCAAACCTAGTGAATAGTATGTTTTTGACTATCCTGCCTGAGCTAAAAATATCCTAACTTCTCACAAATCATATAACATTGTGCTGCTTATTATAAATGCCTAATACAGTACATGCTTCTATGTCTACAGTTGCCCCTCCACATTCGCGAACTCAGCATTCGCGGTTTTGGGAGGGCCCCCCCCGCCCTCCCAAAACCGCGACACGGGGCCTCCGGAGGCCCCGTGAAGGCCTGGGGAGGGAGAGGGGAGAGCTGGGGAGGCCTCCACGGGGCCATCGGAGACCCTCCGGAGGCCCCGTGAAGGCCCTGGGAGGGAGCGGGGAGGCCTCCATGGGGCCTTTGGAGACCCTCCGGAGGGAGGGGGGAGGGCAGGGGAGGGTCTTCTGAGGCCCCGTGAAGGCCTAGGAAGGGACTGGGGAGTCCGGAGAAAGCGACTATGGGGCCTCCGGAGGCCCCATGGTCGCTTTGGCGCAGGAGGGCAATCATTATTCGCGGATTTTTCACATTCACAAGGGTCTGGGGAACCTAACCCCCGCGAATGTGAACGGACGACTGTACTTTGATTTAAAAGCAAGGAGTTTTGATAATGAGAATACGAGAACTCGTGTCATTTTGTCACCAAAAGCTGAGCCAATACATACATAGAAATCTGGACTACTACAAACATACAATTAGAACTTGCATTTAAAATATTTAATTTTTGAATTTAGGTTTTGACATGTAAACTTAGGAAAGAGTGAAATTTTGCCAGAAATTATTTTCAGATGTTAGCAATTACGGAAGTTCAGATTCTAAATGCTTTTATCGTCAGCAGGGCTACAGCCTATATTCACATATCAAAGTGACAAAGTGATTTTAGTCACATTATCAGGGAGAGCAAACATATGGCTAATGAGCCCTCTCTGAAGCTGGCAAATCAAGTACCATCTACCATGGAGCAAGGTGAGTACCTGGATTTACCTAGCCTACTTCCCACCTCCTCCCATACTAGTACCTTGATTTTTAAGAAGTATTAAGAAAGGATGGGGCCTAAATACCCTAAAGGCACCAGATCCTGTCTGATCTTGGAAGCTAAGCAGGGTCAGCTCTGGTTAGCACTTGGATGGGAGACTGCAAACAAAGACCAGGTCTGCAGGATATATTTCAGAGGAAAGAACGGGCAAAGCCACCTCTGAGTATTCCTTGCCTAAAGAAACTCTATAAAATTCATGAGGTTGCTATAAGCCATCAGGCAGCTTGAAGGCACATACCCAGACACACATTTAGGTAAAAAGCTACTCCATCCCACATTCTTTTTCTTAAAGATTCCAACCCACAAGTTGGTGCTTGCTTTTCCTATATCTCAGTTCCCAGTCAAATCCTTTCCCAATTCCACATCAAAACAGGGTTGGAGTTTAACTTGCTGATAATCAGTAATGGGCAATTGGCAGAAAGGATTTTTGGCCCAAATACTGTAACAGAAAAAGTCAAGCACTACTGTGTAGACACAGCTGAATCCAAGTTTAAAGCGAGCCTTTGGTGCCATCTGCCCTGCCTCCCCCCTCCACCAACCAGAGGCAAAAAGAGAGGGGGCATTGATAAGTAGTACCTAAAACAATAGGATACAGCTGCAAGCTATTTCATGGGACAGAATTTACTTTGGTCAATCATAAGGATGGTGAGTCAGCTGTGTGTGGGCTTTCCCAGTTAGTTTGACCAAAACGGTAAATATATAACTCTGGGATTAGTCACTGCAATATTAATGGAGAAAGAGGGGTTAGGGTCTATGCAAATCTTCATTCTCTGCAATGAAGATTAAGAACCCATTAATCCTAGTCCTTTTATTCCATTCTTGTAGAGCCACTGGAAACTGAAACTACCTTATTCCCTTGCTGCCACTCCCACCTCCTTGTCAAGTGTCTCTCCACCCAAAGGGGTTGCTGACTAAGGCTCTAAATTTATTTCCCATCTTTTCCACCTCAAACAATGCTCCCTTCAGCTGCCATCCCTATCTTGACTACATCTGTCATTTTAAAGTCTCTAGCAATACAGGGGAGAAACACAAACATCTTTCTTGACATGCTGAGCATATTTTTCAGAGTGTGGTGCTAAAAGTCAAGCTTTATGACAAGTCTCCATATGAGATTTATGTGAAGTAAACCCTTTGAAAGTTTTATTAAGTGAGGTCTCCCTCGTTTTCTGCTTTTATACATACACATTTTCTTTATCACCATCTCAATCACACCCCAACGTGATTGATAATGAAATAAAAAACCATCTCCCCAATATTTAGTTTCCCTAATAAGGATTCCCACACCCACAAACCTTCAGTGGGCCAGATGACATCAGTGGCTGGCCACTCCCACCATGTTATTAGCCTCTTGGCTGAAGTGCTAAGTGGAGTGTTGTTTTTTTTAATATGTAATTCTTATTATTGTTCACCTCTTATGTGATACTAAAACATTATACATACTAACATATATTATTTACATACACATACATACACATTACTTCACATTACAACAATCACATTTAACATAACTAACATTGACTTCCCACTCTCTTGACCAAAATCATTATTTTACAGTATTTTAAACTTCCTTGGTAATTACATATAATCTTGAAATCTTATATTTACAGCTATAATGTTTCCAAGTATCTTATGTATTTAAACCTCCAGAAAATTTATACCTTCTTTCTTGTTTATATAGTCTAACAAAGGTTTCCAAACATTGATAAAATTTTCTAATGTTTTTTCCTTTATTAGTAACGAGGGTTTGTCCATCTCTGCTACTTTAAGCACTTTTAAAATCCAGTTTTCTTTAGTTGGTATGAGTTTTTTCAGGTCAGTGCCTCAGCAAGCAATCAGGTTTCAGTCTGTCACACATAAACATGCCTTCCTTGTGTGGGAAAGAATACAGAGGCTGAAGGAGCAAAGCAGCACCTCCAAGCACTGGCCAACAGCAAGAAAAGGCATTCCTGCTATCTGAAGATATGCAGTCCTCCCTCCACATTCGCGGCCTCCACACTTGCGGTTCCGCATATTCGCGGTTTGCTGTGAGGGAAGACGGGGAAAGTGGCGACGGGGCCTGTTGCCGCTTTCGGGAGGGAGTGAGGAGGCAGGGGAAAGTGATGACGAGGCCTCTGGAGGCCCCATGGTCACTTTGGGAGGGAGTGGGGAGGAGAGGGGAAGCGATGACAGGGCCTCCAGAGGCCCCATGGTCACTTCAGGAGGGAGTGGGGAGGCGGGGGGAAGCGATGAAGGAGCCTCCGGAGGCCCCGCGGGGGCCCCGTCACCGCTTTTAGGAGGGCAGGGGAGGGCTGTCATTATTCGCGGAATTTTCACATTCGTGGGGGTCTGTGGAACCTAACCCCCGCGAATGTGAAGGGATGACTGTAATGGACTCTTCCTCCAACTGAAGGGGCACAGGGCTCCAGAAATGCGGGGAGGGAAGAAAATTGGATCTGCCACAGACTCCCCCACCCCTGTCATGTAATGTAGCACTTGTCAGCATGAACATTGGTGGTGGAAACATAAATCCAAGTTTTCTTCTGCTATTGAGCAAGGCATGTTCTCTTTTGCAGAATTACACATATGACTCAGCCTAGGTCACTGAAACTTTACTAACAACCTGATGTCATATTCCACAGAACAAAGAACTGGGCCAAAGGACTTCCAAATTTGTTTCATACACACACACCCATTTGTTTCCAGCAACAAGAACCAGAACAGCACAACCACCACTGATCATGCCACACTTCTCCCACACTGAATCCCATGACAGACGCTTTTGCTGCAACAGCAATAGAAAGGTTAAGACCAAACTGCCAGCCCCACTGGAAGAAACAGAATCTCTGAACTTATTGGATGGTTAGATTTGGCAACCTGGTTGCCCAATATTAAAATAAAGTCACAAAACCGTTGGCTTCCTACTTCCCCAAACTCTATGTGCCATATCTGGAGAATTCATGCAAGGTGACTAATCTTACATTGGACTGAAAACACCAGTCATTGCCACTTAAAAACATCCTAATAACTGTAGCTACATCCTTGAAAGAGAAATGAAGGCACCGTCTGCTCCAGACAAGTAGATTGCTACCTTCCTACTGAACCCCAAGGGGAGAAATTCAGCAATCCTCACTTTTACTGATTCAAAATTATTTGAAATTCTGTATGAACCGGCCCATGTATGGGGGGGGGGCGGAGTACCTCGTAGAAATAAATGGCATTTCACAGCAGCAGTGACATGTCTTAACAGTGTTTTTTGCCTCAGAAGCCCCCATAAGCTTCGCATGGCGGCCATGAGTGATTTACTCGCATTAGTTCTCCACTGCTGCCAAACCTTTTTTTTAAAAAAAAAAAAACATTGTCTAAGATGCGCTGGAGCGATATAGCGATTTGTCAAGTGAATAGGAAAGCAAAACAAAAAATCCAACCCTGTTTTATCGCCTTAGCATTTGCTCACTAACGCAAAAATCCAACGTAACAGAGGGTGCATGCCCTGTTAGCAAGCCCCACCCTTGCACTCACACACACCCCCATCAGCTTTGTACTTACTTTCAAATCGTTTGTCCTGATGAGCAGGAATGTGCACCCCCCTCGCTGTTTTTAAAAGAACTATTGTTCTTTTAAAAGAACGTTGTTTCTGCCATTTTGGGCCCCCTTCCTTCCAAATAGTGTGGATTGGTGCAGGATCCCATTTAGACAGGTAGGATTCCCAACAAATTCCATGAGGTTTATTTTGACCATTTGGACAACCCCCAGAAAAACTCATCCCGTATCATGATACAGAAGGGGGATATGGTTACATTTAATTAACCAATATGCAAACTATTTTGGCAACAGGAAACTATGGAACTGCAGTTCTGCTTTTGTTTTAACCCCTGCCCCCCGGCCAGGCATTTACTTTTTTTTTCTTTTTTGCTTTTTTGCAGTCTGAAATAAATTAAACCAACTTTCTTACAAAGACATGATCATCTCCAAAACTGAATTCCTAGAATTCTCTAGCAGAGAAACCATGACACTTAGTAACTGGAGAGGTTTAAAGTATGAAGAGAGGCACGTAAAAAGGTTATCATCTATGTAGGAGTCCCATAGGAATGTAACACAGCCAAGGAAACCAGCCAAGCACACTACTTGGCAAGCATGGAGCAACCTGGATGGGGAGCTTGTTGGCACTTAACAAACTCCTGCTACTTAAGGAAACCAGGAAACATACAGGCAAGCCATCAAGAAAATGGAGTAACTACAGTACAGTACAAAACTTTAAAGGCTACTCCATTTTGTTGGAGATAATTCAACCTTTAAAGGTTAATTGCCCGAAGTTTAACTAAAGCAGCTTCTATGTTGAACAGGCAATACAGCAGTGAACAAACACAGCCCGGAGTTTTTGGTGGGGGGGGGGGTTAAAGAAAGACTACAAACAACCCCTGTTCCACACCATTTCAGAGCCCCTGCCCTCCCCTCCCTCCAACCGACTGACTTACCCAGAATATGAAATTAAAGAAAAAAACAAGGAACTTCACACACTTCATGCCGCCTTCGACACCCATTTTGTCTTATTAGTCCCTGCAGAGAAAAACAGAACAGACGGCGCGTTAGAGCTAAGCTTCATTGCAGAGAGGAGGAAGGGGTGGCGGGGAGAAGATGGGCGTTATTAATATAATGGAGTCTGGGAAAAGGAAACAGGAAATTTGGAGGAGACAGTCCTGAGGCCGGGGATGGGGGGGGGGACGTGTTAATTCCAGTAACCGTGGGCAGAATTTCCTCAAGGGACGCTTGTGGTGTTTTGTTTTTAAATCCTTTCAGAAAAGTCCATTTCAGAAATAGACTACTAGGAGGAAGTAGGGCTGGGTTTAGCTCACGGGCTACACGGGACGCCCCCATTCACACGCACACACGACAACTTCCCAGCCCACCAGTCCGGAACTAACCCCTCCCCCAATTTCCTGCTGCTGTCCCCCAATACACCGTCTCCCCTCTCCCCAATACACCGACTAATTCCTGACAAACTCCAGGCGCCCCTACTTTTCCCTCCCGAGAGACCCCCCTATACACGGGGGGGGGGGTTCGCCAGGCAGGGGAAAAGTGAGGGAAAGAGAGAGAAAGGTGGCTGCGTGTGAATTGGGAGAAAGGGACGGACTCCTTTCTTGACCAGCCTGGCGGCACACCACCGCCAACCCCCCAGTCCAGTTTTCTCTATATTCAGAAAGGGGCACCCGGGAGGGCTGCGCCGAGGGTCCGGCTCGGTCCGAAGAGGCAACTCTTCAAAGCCCCCCTCCTCCTTCTTCTTCCTCTTCCTCCTCCTCCTCCTCCTCCGGCCCCTCTTCTTGGAGGCAACGAAGGCAGATTTCGGAGCCTAAAGGCGTGGCGATGGCGGAGCCAGTGAGGGTGAGTATGTGTGTGTGTGAGAGAGAGAGAAGCACAGAAAAAGCTCCAGCATTTCAGCCAGAGAGCTCTTCGGTTTCCCTAAACCACAGGATTCCGCCAGAGCAGTTAAAGTGGACTCCTAGCACTGTAACAGTGTGATAAAGTCCTCTAGGACTCTGTTACACCTCCCTCCCCGTTATGTCTTAATTTATCTTTCCTGTCCCCGAATTACAAACAACCCCCCTCCCGCAGAAAAAGAAGACTTTTTTACCTTCAACTTCCTTCTCCTGAAGGCAGAGCAAGAATTAAAAAAAAACCCAAAGCCCGCCACAGAGTGAGTGTCCGGGGCCGGTGAGGAGCGCAGCGTCGGCGCCGCTCTTTCTTATAGCCGCCTGGCTGCTCCGCTCGTCCGCCCTCCTCGGCTGGCTCCGCCACTCCTGCCGCGCCTCGCTCCCGCCCCAGCTGCGCCACCGAAGGGAGACCAGCGGGCCCAGCTGCTCGTCATGTGATGGGGAGGGAAAGCGGGGGCGGGGCGGGGGGTGACTGGGCTCGACGGGAGGCTGGGCTGAGTCAACAGGAAAAGGAGGAAACGGGATGGGGAAGGAGGGAGGGAGGAAAGAAAGGAAGGGGCGACTGACCCAAGATAGCCACGGCCAGGGCGAGCCGACTTGCCTTCCCTTCCCTTGGCTCAAACCAAGGCCGTTTCCCCAGGGCGCTCCAGCGGAGCAAAGTCCGTTTTCTTCGTGAGGGGTAAAGTGCCAGGAGTGGGGGGGCATGGCGGCAGGAGGGTCCACTCGACACGCAGGCAAACGGGGGTGGAGGCGTGGGAACGGAGAGGAACTGAAATCTGAGGGGAGAACCACAGGCGGACGACCACGGGCTCCGACCGACCGCCGACGACAGAGCGCCTTGAAGGCGAAGAGCTTTTCGCTTTCGCACAGCTTACTTGTGGACTACAAGTCCCAGAATCCCCCCTCCCCAAATCATGATTCTGAGAGTTGTCTAAACAGTAACTTTTCAGAGCGTTCGTGGGTTACATACAGTTCACTTCATCAGATACACACATGGACAATAGAGGAGGCGAGTGGAGTTAACGGAGTCAAAGAATTGAAATGCCATGAACAAAAACAGTAATAAATGTAGTTATCTTGAACAGTGGCCAATAACAAGCAACCAGGGCCACTGAAAAAGTCGGTTGATCTCTCGAAAGTTCATGGCGAGATAAATCAATCTCAAAGGTGCTACTAGATTCCTTCTCCTCCATCCACCCTCTTTTCTTTCTTATGCTGTGAGAAACTAACATGGTTATCTCTTTGAAACAATAGGTTGGTAATGCAACCCACTTGCATTGGTGAGCTGATTAACACCATGGGATTTTCAAAACGTCTTTGGCCATTGAAGCCACAGGAGACACACCGAACTTTTTACAATTGTCCATCCATATTCACTGGGGTTTGGTTCCAGGTTCCCCCGTGGATACCAAAATCCGTGGATACTCAAGTCCCATTATAATGGCATAGCAAAATGGTGTCCCTTATATAAGATGGCAAAATCAAGGTTTGCTTTTTGGATTATTATTTTTTTAAAAATATATTCACAGAGGGACAACTGTATTTTTGTTCAGCAGTTTCCCACTGGGTTCTGTCTTTGGCCACACCTTGGATGGTAGTCACCCAACCTAAAAAAACTTACTAGCAACAGGAGAGACACAGAACTAGGAATCAGATTTTGGAGTGAAACCTGCTGCCAAATATCTTAACATATCTACTCTGCCAACACTCAGGATTACATCAGGGGCTTATATAGCTTATATAGCTAGTCATCTTCCAGTGTAATGTACACTATCATTGGCAAGAATGCCCTTTTGTATTCTCCACAGGGTAAACAGGACATTCTGTATGCAAAAAGGGGAAAAGGGAACACATTAGAAGTAGGTGTGGGTGTGTAAATAAAAAAAAACCAAAGGGAAACACCTGAGTCTCCCAGGATGCTCTGTCTCTTGGCCTCAAGGCATCATTTTTGAACAAAATAACATAAAAGACAAATTGCAGCAGATAAAGGCAGAACAAGAATTCATCCAGAGATTTATCCCCATCTCTTGTGGCATAAAACAAAGGCTTTTCCTCATTCTGTTCAGCAAGTCTTACTATCAGGTTGAGTGTACAGTACATGGAACTGAAAACTTAAGGCTGCAGTCCAAGACATGCTTATGTTGCAGTGAGGGTATGTTGGAGTTAATCCTTGCTGAAGCTGGTGGATCATTTGTTGTTAACTGCTTGTGGTGACTTTACGAATAAGTCAATGGGAACCTGAGTGGTGTAGTGGTTTGAGTGTTGGACTACAACACTGGAGACCAGGGTTCAAATCCCTGCTCAACTATGGAAACCCGCTGGCTAACCTTGGGAAAGTCACACTCTCTCTCGGCCTCAAAGGACAGCAAAGGCAAACATCCTCTGAACAAATCTTGCCAAGAAAACACTCTGATAGGGTCACCATAAGTCAGAAACAATTTGAAGACACACAACAACAATTAATGGATCACTCTGTCATATACAGCCGTGCTCAGAACTTGCAAACTGAGACAGTGACTTCTTTGATTTCGCGTATCCACCTGAATCATGTGGAGCATACCTTTGAGTAAATAACTGCATAGGCTTGGTTTGCGTATTTTACTAGGGAGTAAGCATGACCAGCCCGATATAGTTTATTGTGTGCAGGTAGCCAGGTGTGGCACAAAGGAAACAATTTTCTGTCACTCCCCACTTCTAGGAGCTTACTCCAAAGCAACTGCTCAGCCATTGCAGCCTCAGGGCTTTTTTCCCCCTACTCCTCTTTATGGTTCTTTAGACTGCAGGTTCTAGCATTGCCTGGTTTCTCAGAAGTAAATTGCATTGGCTTCAATAAAACGTATTCCAGAACAATTTCCATAGAATAAAAGCCAAACTTTGATTGTTTGTACAGATATATGTAGGGAGGCATGAGTCTAAAATTAAAAATGTATTTAAAAATTCCAGGGATCTAGCCCGTTAAAATATATATATATATATATATATCTTCTTTAAAAGTAAAAACCTTTTCTTTCAAATTCAGGCAGAGTGGCGCATTGGAATGCAGAGACAGCTCAATTAACATTTAAATGTGTGGTCTGATCACCCGATCAATTAGACTCATTAAAAACAACAAAGAAGTCAGTTTAAAAATGCATATTAGGTATATCATTTAGGTACTGAAGGTATATCAATCTTAATCTACATATTAAAAACAAACTTAAAAAGGTTCCTAACTAACAAAGAGGATTTAGGGTAGAATAGACTCACCCAGCCTAGAACGGTGTGGGCTACATGGTGACTTGAAAGGAACTCAAAAACAACAACAGCAACAATAACAACAACATGGCTACAGCCGCATGGAGCCTTAACTTAAAAGGAACTTAAACAAAGTGTAATAATGTTTAAATTAGGTCATGTGATGAATGACCCATTGCTCCAGTTGGCTGAAATTGCCTAGTGAATTAAGAGGAGGAGGAGTTGGGAGAACTGAAACATGCAGGGTAAATGCCTAAACTGAGCTCAACATGGGAATACACAAGATTGTATTGCATTACAATAATGATTTCCCCACATACTACAATATGGAACCAGGCATAGTAGTTCCATTTAATAAACACAAAATCTTTGAGATCACATGCATAGTTTCTTTATCTTTAGGAGCTCTGAAAGGAAAATTAGGCATTATGCAGCTATTGGCACTCATTCTTTATTTTGAAGATTTGTTTAAAATGTTACTAGTCACTTTAAGAGATTTAAAATAAATAAAATAAATAAATACAAACATGGCATTGCAGGTATAAATTACTCTGTTTTCTTTCACTAGCCATGTTCAGTGGGGCTGGCGTCTAGGCTCTGGAAGTTAATAGTTTTTAGATGGTAGTAACATTCCTTCACTTGAAAGTGTGACAAGCCATTTCTGCTATAGGTGAAGCCCAATCTCCTGTGTATTCTTTTGATTGCAGCCCTGCACTGTTGGAGCTGTATCGGTAGGCTCTTCTTTCTCCTATGTTTCTGTTTCACTTGTTATTTTTGTTTATGATGCTCCAGAGACTGGGATTTCAGCCTTGCTAAAACTGGGTTTTATCAGCGATGTTAAGAGATTTCCCGGAGTCTGTTCAGAATCCTGTACAGTAGCACCCCCACATCTGCTGATTCACCAACCGCAGATTCAATTATCCGCAGTTGGCGATGGCAGAAGGAATCTCACTTCTCCCATTCCTTCCCCTTGGAGGGCTCCTAGTCACCACTGCAGTGATTGCAGGGGCGAAGGGGGAAGGGAGGGGCAATGTAGCCTCCTCCCCTTCGCCCCCGCAATCGCCGCTGCGGCGGGGTCATGGCAGGGGCGAGGGGAGGGGGAGGCGCAATCTTGCCCCCCCTTTCCTCAGGACGGATCCTGTTGCCAGGGTGTAGCCATGGCAGGGAGGAGGCTAGATGGCTCCTGGGATGGCATTCGCTATTATGCGTGGAATTTGCCATCCGCAGGGGGCCCAGAACCAATCCTCTACAGATACGGGGGTGCTACTGTATCTTTAAAAGCACATTTATTTCAAATGTGTCAAGTTTATAATGCTCCTTTAGTTTCAACATTTGTGGTTATGTTTCCTGGAGGTTGGAAAGAGGCCAGGAGATATTTTGAGTGTTTTGTGCATTGGCATTTTCATTCACTGCAGTTTTTCTTTTTCTGGCCCAGGTGAGAATGAGCCCAGATGACAACCTATCAGTTCACCACTGCTGAAGTAAGAGTCAATCCTGCCCACCACCACCATCAGTCCACTTGTCTTCTACTAGTATCAGTGATGCCATCTCGTCCTCCATCTCAGGCAGCAAAATATCTTGGGCCAGTCCTGGTTCAGACTAGCCCCTCCACTACTCATTCAAGGGTTGAATAAGTTGTTGCGATAAATAGGATATTCCCCACTCCCAACCATCCACGTATCTAACATACATGAGAAGAAGTTCTATGCCCTTCATTGTGTAGGGCACAAGCCTGCCCAGGACACGTTTGGTGCCCCTTTTGTATTAATACAAGAATTGTAGGGTTCTTGGGCCATTGGGGGCAGGATTAGCTCATGCATCCCCACAGTTCACACATCTATTGAACAATACTGGGATGTAATAAACTCCCTCAATGCTTGTCTGTGTATGCAGGAAAAGAACAATACTATGATGGCAAGGAGGCATGGTGGGCTGCAATGAGAACCTTATAGAAAGTAAGCTGTGCTATTCTAAGAGGTCTGTGGAAGTTTGTCCTTTTAGTCCAGCTACTTTGACTGGTGGCAGTAATTCTTCAGGGGGGAATCCCGAAGAGATCTTTCGCATCATCTTCCACTGTACCTTTTACACTAGACAGAGGTGCTGTGGATTGAACCTGGAATTTTCTGCATGCAAAACAATGGCTCTGCTACTGATGTAGATTCCTTCTGTAAGATTTTGTGTGAGCATGTATGTACTGGAGCATGTGCTCTTACCTTGGATTAATTCATCGGGAGTAACTACTGCTCCTTAGTTTCATATTCAGCTGTAGTAGTTGTTGCGATTGGATGGGTGCCAATGGGCAGGCTGGCCGAAGTTCAGCATGCAGCCTTGGTTTCTACTCAACTGGCTTACCCTAGGAAAGTGATGGAAGAAATCAGTGTGGAGTGATTAAAAGCCATGGTTGCCATAAGCTCAAAGATGCTGTGAACCCTCTGTGAAATATTCTTGTTACCTTGTTCCTGGTCTTTTGCCAGATTGTGCTCTCCCCCACCCCAGTTGGGTGTCATAGGGATAATGAAGGCTAAACTGTAACATTTGGAGGCATTTGGGATTTGTCGATACCATTTTAGGAGATCTTCACCACCTCATCAGTTTCCAAAGTTGGACACTTTGAGAAGCACACACACACACAAAAGGAATTGGGTTACATATGCCCCACAGCCTCACTTTCCCCACCCCTAATTTAGGCTTGGAAAGGGATTTTTAGTACCTTTGAGACTGAGAGAAAGGAGTTGTAGCATAAGCTTTCATAGACTTGGTCTACTTCCTCAGATGCACAGAAAGGCTTAATCAGGCTGCTACTGTTTCACAAATGAAATTGATAGCATTGGGGAGATTTCATATGGGAATTCAGATGAGACTTTTAAGTGGTGACAATAATACTGAGAGATATGGAGATGAGGTGAGAGCCAAAAAGCTAGCATGTGGGATGTGTCCTTACCATACCAGCTGAACAGGTAAAAAGCTTAGACAAGTAAGGGCTACAAAGGAAGACAAATGGCCAGCTCAATAACTTTGCTACTTGAAGTGAAAAGGCAAGATAGCAGACACTCTATTCCACATACAGAAGCCAACCAGAAGGGCAGCTAAATAATTATTCAACACTGACAATGAGAAAATGCACTTGAAGGCAGCAGGCTGAGGGAATTCAGGTCACCTTGCTGCTCCTTCCTGTCCCCCAATATCTATCTCCTGAAGTAGTTACCTCACTATATATTGGTGGGCCTGCTCTGAAAACAAGCAAGCCCTTATTTTCTCAAATTATGCCCCTAACAGACCTTATGAGTTAGCTTGAAGAATGGAGATTTTGTGCAGGCATACCTCAGTTAACAAAGCCTCTGACAAAGAAGCTTCTTTCTACAAAGTCTGTGCCTTCACAAATTCCCTTTTTCTTCCTTGTCCTCTGTATAGATGGATTTTTAAGTAGAGTTAGCATTGGGAGGATGGACAGACTTTTAGTGTCAGGATGCAGCAATGTGTCTGCAGTAATGCAATGCAATAAAATCTTGAGCTGGGTAACAGCTAATTCTATTGTAGCTGCATGTGCCTACCTACAACAGGCAGGGTAAACAGCAGCTGTCTCCACAATCCCTTATGGAGTATACTGAACACCAAAACAGAGAGAAAAGGGGAAAGCAGATAAGCCTGCCTCACCAACTACTCCCATCATGTTGAAGAGGTATAGCTCTATAATTATGGCCACCAAGATGGAAATAACAAGTCGGTCTAATGAAAAAAAAATCATTGCTGTGCTTTGGAAGAATCATTCAATTATTATTGTAGTCTCAAGGATTCAAAATATTTTTCTTTACTTATGCAAGGTTTACCTGGCCTGGTTGTTTCATTTCACACATGCATATTGTTAGATTTGTATAAAAAGGTTCACTGAAACATAAACTCTTCTCTTTTGTGGTGAAGGGACCTATCCCTATTCATTCCATGTTATTTCTGCCTCTGGTATCAAATTTCCACTTAAAGAAGTAATGCCCAGGTATAGATCTACTTTGTTAGCTGAAGTATACCTGTACTTCACTTAGCTAGGTAATGAGAGCTGCTCTTAAAAATGAGACTGATTTTTATAGATAGTATGGGTAAAGCAAAGAATACAAAATCTGAAGTACTAAAGGAACAAACTAAAACTGTATTGTCAAGTGCCAGTGTGATCAGAGAACAGCTGGGTAAACCAGCCTGACCGGTGTGTTATTGTATCTACCAATGCTTTGCTTTTGTTTAATGAAACTCACTGAACTGTTTATTAAACTACTGAGGTTTTACAATTTCCTCAGCTAGATGAGGAATAATTATTGGGAGATAATAAGTGTTAATAAAATCAAAAGGCAAAAGCAAACCCCTTATGAACAAATCTTATCAAGAAAACCCGGCGATAGATTCGCTTTACATTCGCCATAAGTCAGAAATGACTTGGACACATACCACCACCACCATAACAATAAATATATCCATCTGTGTCCTGCCTTTGTTAGCGCCCCTGACAAGCCCCATCCCCAGGAACTCCAAATATTGGCTTATTAATAATTCGGCAAATTAATATAGTCATCCATGTGGGAGGACAATAAAAGCCAGGGATTTGCTGTAAGAATCCCAAAGGCAAGTACTAAGCCATGGATTGCCCAAGGGAAGGACTATTGACAAACTCCAACTGAAGGAAACACAAGAAGGTCAAGCTAGACCTAGGGACATTGCCTGCACACACCCTGGTAGACAGACACTTGACCCCATCATTGGTGGTTGGAGTACTCCTTTGTCTGGAGGTATCACCCTTCTCTTAGGCCCCAGACCCAGCCATCAAGGAGGCAGCTCATGCTTTGTAAATTTAATCACCAGAGTATTTAGGGTAGTTGCAACACATTAACATCTTTGGAAACCCATTGTTCAATCTCTAGAGCTTCCTGCAATCCATTGTTTCAACACACAAAATCTCATCACCTGAGGTCACGTTTTGGGGTATAATTACTGGCTCAAAACCCTGCCTCTGTGCACACAGATCTACTTCCTGAGGATACTCTGTCCATCTGTGTAGCCATTCCTGCTTTATCCATCCATCAGCTCTAAGACTTCAGACTACAGGACAGGTGTCGTATTACCCCAGAAAAACTCCCCATCTATTCCCGTCAACTCCTCTCCTCCCATTCCTAGTGGTCTTGTGTGAATGTGTTGTTGTATGAATGTGTGTGTGAGATTGGTGTTATTATTTTTGGATCCTTAATAAAAATAATCGTTAACTTGCTCATCTTGTGTGTGTCAGTTCAGAGTTAGTAGCGATAGACATAGGTGTAATGTTCCCCTTTTGTTGACCCCTTTCACATTGCTAAGTTGAGTTGCTACTAGTTTCCCCAAAATATTAGAAACGCAATATTGCATGAGTTTTCCACGATTTGGGTAACACCTTTTCTGAGCACTCTAGATAATTTACAAGTAAATTTCAATGAAAAAAAACTACCAAAAAAATCAAAATTCCTGCTGCGATTTATATATGATTATATTGATTCCTGACAGCATTTAATAAAAAGCTGCATATTTTCCTTGGAAATGGTGTATATTTGGACAAAAGTGGAGCCCTCCAATAGCAGATAGATTCTGAAGCTTATACAGACATACGAGACCAAACACCTCAAAATACAGCAACCCCAGAAGATGTGTGAATACTTTGATGGTTTTAGCAATGAATGAATCTTCTCTCTCCACACCACCCACCCCTGAAACCTCAGGCCTTTTTGACAGCACTTTGCCAGCCATTTCCATATCTCTCTTGCTCACCACACTCTGTTAGGACAGAAACAAGCCACAAATGAGATTTTATATGTGACAGAACCTAATGGCAAATGCTCCAAAGATACGGGATATTATCTGCGCAAACCAATGGCAGTGTACACTGATCTCCTTGTGTTAGTTCCCATTTTTAAAGAAAGTGATGGCACTGCAATTGTTGACTACTCTTCCCGGATTCTAAGTGCCACTTACTTTGCTAGCCTTTTGGTGCCCAGTAAAAGTCAATTTTGTTTCCTAAGCTTTTAATTAATTGTTATTTTAACTATCTCTCTTACTATTGGCATTTTATTATTTTTTAACATAATATTTTATTGTTTTAAGTTAAAGTGAATAGTCAGATTCTACATTTATATAGTTAGTCTCCTTGGAAACTTTTACTGAAAGGCAAACAAATCTTATATGAATGTTTTCTGCTAAGTTTGTCTGTCTGTAATGGCAAAAAAAGGTTAGTTGTATTATTCTGAATCGTCATTTCATGTCTGCTGCATGATAAAAAGAGCATTAAAGCTATGCAGTTTATTGCTCACTGTGTTATATAGTATCCATTGGTATTGAGACTAATATTAAAATTCCTGAGAGCTGTTATGCTTTTGTTGAATAGTTTGGTAGAGAATTCTTCTATCCTCAAATCATTGACAAAGAAAAGCTTTGGGTGCTGTAGGTGGAGTGAGCTATGTATTGTCCCTGGACTACTTCCAAAGCAAGCACTGTCATGAAATTACCGATCCATGAGTGAATGGTGAGAGAGTGAAGTATTGCATTAGGCAGCAGAATCAAAGCAGCAGAAAGAACACACTCTGGAAGGTCACAAGCAGGAATGGCTAATGAAGGTACAGAGAAGAAAAGTGAGGAAGGTGCCAATCACTTGGAAACCCTTACAAAAAGAGAAATGAGTGGCTTTTAATGTACTTTAAAAATGTATTTAGCTCATTAAATTAACTAGCTTCAGATAATTTTCAGCACTTTAAAATGTGCCACCACTGAGGACTCTTTAATCCAAAAGCCACCTCTTTATCAAGTCACCCAGAGTGGTAAAGTATGAACAGTTACTGAGGGATACCACCAAATAAAGCAGGGATACGGAATGCATAGCCCTACAGATGTTGTTGGATGGTAACAGCACTGGGGTATATGTGAGTGTTGTGTATGTCTGGGTGTGTATATGCCAGTGTTTTTAGAGTTTTAGCTGGTTTTAACTTTTTTTTTTTTAGTTGTGTTTTAAATTTTGATTTTTGCTGATTTTAGCAAGCCTTTTTGTTGTACACCACTGTGAGTCCCAAATTGGGGGAAAAGCAGGATAGAAATAAAGATAATAACTTCTAATTAAAGACCTCCAGAGATGGAGGGTACACCCACCCACCCCACCCCTGGCAACCCATTCCATTATCAAACAGCTCTTACAGCAAAACAAAACAAAACCTAATGTTTAGGTGGAGTCTCTCTCTCTCTCTCTGGAATTTGAATCCATTTGAATCCATTGGCTCGTGTTCTAGTCTCTAAAGCATCAGAAAACAAGCTTGCTCCATCCTCTACATGACATCCCTTCAAATATTAGGTATGTGATCTCTCAGTCTTCTATTCAGACCCACCTCCCAAAGTCATTCCTAATAAGGCTTGGTTTCCAGATGTTTTATCATCTTGGTTGCCCTTTGTGATGGGTCCTCTCTCCAGGTTGCCCCCCCTTCCAAACCATTAGGCTCCTCTCACTCACCTTTCCCCCTTTCCCCTCAGGCTCCCTCCTGGATCGGGTACTTGGACCTCAAGGTGAACCCTACGAGGACAAGTGGATGCGTTCTGTGGGTTCACTGTGGTGTTGCCAATCTCCATGCTCTTAACCCTATCTCTCTGGAGTCCTTTCCATGCCTCTATGCCATCTTTCCCCTGGTTGCCTTCTATCAGAGACAACCCTGTTTTGTATCCCTTATCCCCTGGAAGCCCCTCTTCACAGCATTCCTGAGTTGTGATTGGCTGGCACCAACCAGACTTACCCAGCAACTCCCTTCATAGCCTTCTCTGCACATGTTCCAGCTTGTCGATATTCTTCTTGAATTGTGGTGCCCAGAACTGGACATGGTATTCCAAGTGATGTCTGACCAAACAGAATGTGTGTATATGTACTTTAAAGTCACCTGTTCACTTATGTCAATCCTGTGAATTTCATAGCGTTTTCTTAATCAAGGAATACTCAAGAGGTGGTTTTGCTAGTTCCTTCCTCTAAGATATATCCTACAGCACCTGTTATTCATTGGTGGTCTCCCATCCAAACACTAATCAGGGCTGTCCCTACTTAGCTTCCAAGATCAGACAGGATCTTGTAGCTGTAAGGCAGTGGTTCTTAACCTGTGGTCCAGGGACCCCCAGGGGTCTGCGATGGCCTCACAGGAGGCCTGAAGGCTGCTTGGTCCACCTCCTTGCCTCAGTGGAGCAGCCACATGACAAGAAGCAAGGTAAAGGCGGGCTTGCCCTGTACAGTTCAATCCACTCCAATCACAAACTTGCAGGAAGAAGCAGGAGAAAAGCCTTCCCACCCCCTCCAATGCCTCTGAAGGAAGGTTTAATGGATGGTGTAATTGTATTATTGTTATTGTTATTATTGGGGTTTTAAATCTTGAGTTAAGTCTAGGGGGTCCACAACAACAAAAGATATTTAAAGGGGGTACCTGGTAAAGAAAAGGTTAAGAGCCACTACTTTCGGATATTTAGGGCTGGGCCAGAAAGCAGAATAGAATGGCCCTAATACTTTCCCCCACCTGGATAGTAGGCCTCCTGTTGATGCAGCCCACAATTGTGTTGACTTTTTTGGCTGCTGCATTATAGTTGACTCATGTTTAGCTTGTGGTCTACTAAGAATACTAGATCCTTTTCACATGTACTGTTTTCAAGACAGGTGTCACCCATCCTATATTTCTGCATTTCATTGTTCCTGCCTTACATTTATCCCTGTTGAAATTCATTTTGTTAATTTTGGTTCATCTCTCTAATCTGTCAAGGTCATTTTGAATTCTGTTCCTGTCCTCTGGCGTATTAGTTTCCCTCCCCCTAATGCGGTGTCATCTGCAAATTTGATAAGCATGCCTTCTATTCCATCATCTAAATAACTTATAAACATGTTAAACAACACTGGCCCTAGGACAAAACCGAGGCTCCCTGCTAGTCACTTCTCTCCAATATGAAAAGCAACCATTGATGAGCACTCTATGGGTTTAGTCTATCAACCCATTACCTAACTGTAACATTGTCTAGCCCACAGTTCAGCAACTGCCCTGCAAGAATATCATACAAAAGCTATACTGAAATCAAAATATATAGTACTATGTCCACAGCACTCCCCTGATCTACCAAGCTTGTCAATCTATCAAAAAGACATAAAGATTAGCTTGACATGACTTGTTTTTGTGAAACCCATGCTGGCTCTTAGTAATTACATCATTTATTTCTAAGTGCATACAGACAGAGTGTAGAACCTTTTTTGGTACAGTCAAACTGACTGGTTGGTAGTTGCTCAAGTCCTTAAAAAAATTTTTTTTTTTACCCTTGTTCAAAATTGGGCCATTTGCCTGCTGGGATCTCTCCTGTCCTCCAAGAATTCTCAAAGATTGACAGTGGCTTTGAGATTACATCTGCAAGTTCCTTTAGTACTCTTGGAAACATTTCATCTGGCCCTGGAGACTTGAATTTAGAGTAGCTAGGTACTCCTTTACTACCTCTTTATCTGTTCTGAACTGAGGTCCTTTTATTGCAGGATTTAGTCAATTTTCATCAGTCAGAGTAGTTTTTATTTTGACAAAGACTGAGGCAAATAAGGTATTAAATAGTTTGGCTTACTCTCTGTCCTGTTAGCATTTCACCATCTTCTCTGTTCAGTGGCCATAGTTTCCTTGTTCTTCTTGCTCTGAAAATAGCCTCAGCCCCTTATTACCTGTATTTTTAAACTCTATAGCAAGCCCAAACTAATTCTGAGCTTTAGCTTTTCTGACTTTCCCTCTGTAAGAACTGGCTATTTGTATTCCTCTTTCATGCTTTCTTAATTCTTCCATTACTTATACATCTTTTTAAAATCTCAGCTCATCCTGAAAGTTTTTGTACATCCACTCTGGTTTCTTTAGAACTCTCACTTCTCTTCCTCACTGGAATTGTTTGCAACTGTGACAATATCTTAGCTTTAAGACACTCTCGTGCACCATATACTCCCTTTCCTTTGAGCATTTCTGATAATGTGACCTCATACAATATTTCCCTAAGCTTTTCTGTAATCAGCTTTCTTGTTGTCAAGAGCGTGTGTCTAACTACATTTCCCCCTCTGTAGAACTTCCTAACTTCCTTTCCCCTCTGTAGAACAAATACAAAGAGGACATGGTCACTCCCACCCAGGGATCCCAGTATTTCCACCCCAATTACCATTTCATCTGTGTTGGGAAGGATGAAATTCAAAGTACCTGATCCCTTTTTGCTTCCTCCACCTTTTGTGCAATGAAATTGTCTGCAAGGCTAGTGAGGAATTTGCTGGACTTTACACTCTTGGCAAAGCGTGACTTCCAACACTTAAATGTCTCTTTTCTTTTTGAATATTTGATTTGTATCATCCACAGCTTCAGTCTGGCTGGGGAGCCTACCATAGACACACACGCACAATAGTCACTGTTCTTTCCCTCCTCTTTTAATTTTTACTCAAAGCCTCTCAACTTGTTTTCCATGTTCTAAGTCACCTAATGGAAGTACACATCCTTGACATATAATGCTGCTACTCCTTTTCTGTTTGGTCTATTTATTTATTTTTTAGAATAGGCTATAGTTATACCCTTTCATTACATTCCAATAATGAGACTCATCCCACCAGATTTCAGTGATGCCTATTAAATATTTGCCTTCTTGTGTTAAGACTTCAATTCATCATTTATTTCCTATGCTCTGTCTAAGACAGAGTGGGTAATGGGTAATTCTCTCCACCTGATTGTTCTTTTTTCCATCTACTGTCAGGCTCTTATATTATTGTCCAGGACTAGGCTGGCAACTGTCACCCAGAGGATCTTTTCTTCAACTTCCCCTAGACTGTGGAATGATGTACCAGAAGAGATTCAACAGCCTAATATGGTCTCCGAATTTAAAACAGCATTAAAAACTTCTCTTTCAGCAGGTCCATTAAGATGATTTTTAAACTGTGAATTTTAAACTATGAATTTTAAATATGGATTTAATGTTTCAAAAGGTTTTTGTCTTATTTGTTCTTTTAAACTGATGTTATGCATTTTAACTGATGTTGTATGTTGGTCTGTTGTTGTTCCCCGCCTCAATCCATGGGGAGGCAGGAAACAAACAAACAATAGGCCCAACTCCCCCTGTATCACTTAAGTTATTGTCCCCAGTACTTGGTGTCCCTCTGTCCTCTGGAATATTGTCTCCCTTCCAGAAGTCCTTCATGAAAGTGCAATCCATGGTCCAAGAAGCCAAATCTTTCTTGATGGCACCATCTGCAGAATTAGTTGTTCGCTTCTAGTATTCTACTCCCTCTTCCTACGCCATGTCCTTCAACAGGAAGGAGTGATGAAATGGAACGCTGAACTTACCATGAAGGTTCCTTCTCAGCAGTAGTGGGGAGGGAATCTTTCAGTCTGGGTTGGCTCCTCCCATGATCTTGACAGGCAAGGCAAAATACCAAACAAAAAACAGCAACTCACCACCTTAAGGAGGAGAGCAAACCCCACCTCCCCAGTGATGGAAAAGTGAACTCCAGCAGAACAATTCTATAAACGAGATAACAAAACCAAACAAACAGAAGGGTGGGAAGAATTCCCTCCCCACTACTGCTGAAAAGGAACCTTCACAGTAAGTCCAATATTCCATTCTCCAGCAGTGTGGGGAGGTACTCCTTCAGTCTGGGATCTACACAATCAGTCTCCAGAAGGGTCGGGTAAATGATTTAGTGCTTCACCACCTGCTCTAAGACTCGTCTTCCAAAAGATGCCTCAGCAGATGCAAACTTGTCTATTTTATAATATCTCAGGAAGGAAGACACAGAAGCCCATGTAGCCGCACAGCAAATATCCAACAAGGAAGTCAAACTGGCAAATACAGCTGAAGTGACTGCACTCCTAGCTGAGTGTGCTAAAATCCCTTTCAGAACAGATAAGGAACTATGTGTGTATGCCAAAAAATATACAAATGAAGCCACCTAGCCAGAGTGGAAGAATAAACTTTATGCCCCTTGGACATCTCTGAAAAAGACACAAACTATGTGACCAATGAAAGTCCTTTGTAAGGTCCAAATAAAACTTGAGTCCAACGCACATCCAACCTGTGCCACTCCTTTTTTGGAGTAGATGGATGCAGACAAAAAGATGGTAAGATCAACTCTTGTGATCTGTAAAAGGTAGAATTCACCTTTGGAATAAAGAAAGGTTCCAATCTAAGTGAAACAATCCTTATGAAAAATGTGAAGTTTGTCCCTCACTGACAACACCCCCAATTCAGAAACCCTGTGTGCCAAGATAACGGCAACTAAAAACACAACCTTAAAGGTTAGACATTTTAACTCCATTGTCCTATGTGTCTCAAACAGAGGTTGAATAATCACGTTCAGAAAAACGTTAAGATCCCACGAAGGGAAATAATGAACCACCAGCGGTCTCAACTGAGACATCCCCCCTTAAGAAAGCTCCTTACATGTGGATGTGACACTAAAGCACCCTTAGCACCACTTTTTAAAAATAGAACTTAAGGCAGATATAAGTCTCTTCAGTGTGTTGGCAGACAAGCCTTTCTGAAGACCTGCTTAAAGAAACACCAGCACAGAACCCACTGAAGCCCTCTGTGGCTGGACCCCTTTACGCAGACACCATCTACGGAATGCTCTCCAAGAGGATTCATACAACCTGATGGTAGGACATTGTGCTGCAAGAATAGTCTGCATGACCTCCTCCGCATAGCCTTTTGCTAACAGCCTCCCATCAACCTCCAGGTGTGCAGTTGTAACCAGCCTGGAGGGACTATGCCCTTAAAGAAAGAAGGTGGTCTCTCCCCAGGTGAAGAGGCATGTGGTCTCGGTCATAAGCATGCGGGAATGACTCCCCCCATCTGTTTATGTGGGCCTTCATCCACACTAGGACGTGATGACCTAAGGAGTGGAACTGAAGGCATGCCAGCCAAACCACTCACAAGTCCAACCAACTGATACTGTGATTAGCCTCCTCCAAGGGCAAAAGGCCCTGAGCCATCTGTCCCCTGCAATGAGGACCCCATCATCTCAGACTGGTGTCCGTTGTGATTAGGATTCTCCTGGGGTCCCAAATGGGGATACCCTCCTTGAGCACCTCTGCCAAACATGAGGTAAGGGCCTCCGTTGCTTTTAAGGGAACCTTCAGGCAACTGTTGAGCTTTGTGGCAATCTGATCCTGGAAAGGAAGAAGGAGCCACTGCAATTGTGGAAGATGGAACGTGGCCCAAGGAACTGTATCGATGCAGGCTACCATGAGACCCAGAAGTATGGCTAGACTCAACAGAGGAATGGATGTCTGTACTAAGACCTGTTGAACTAGGTCCTGTAACTTTCTCCTGTCATCTGGGAGAAAAACTTTGTACAGTTGAGTATCTATCAGATCCCCAGATATTGGAGCCGTTGGACTGGCTCTGAGTATTTTCCATGTTGATCATGAAGCCAAAATGCTCCAGACAACAGATGGTGGACTGGACATGTTGACGAGCTATCAAAGAAGGGGCCCTGATCAAAAGATCGCCCAAATAGGGGTGAACATGGACCCCCTTAAGCTGAAGGTGAGCCATGAAAGCTACCAAGAGCTTTGTGAATACCCATGGGGATGCGGAAAGACTGAAGGGAAGGGCTTTGTACTGTTAATAATCCTCCTGAAATCCAAACCGAAGGAAACGATGATGGTCTAGATGTGTAGATAGGCTTCCCATCAATCCAGAGAGTCCCCCTCCTGAATGCATCCCAGAATGGACCGTAAGGTTTCCACGCAGAATTTCCTCTTGGCCACTCACCAACTGACTCCCCGGAGATTAAGGATGGCCCTCTAGTCATTCATTTTGGGGACCAGAAATAGATGGGAATAGAGCCCCTGGAATCTCTGTCCAGGGGGAACAGGTTCTACTGCATGAATCTGACTGAGATGCGCAATCGCCTCCTGCACAAGCTGATGCTTCTGAGCTGCGCTGGAGGTACACGACTGGTGAAACGTTGGAGGCCTTCAGATGAAGTCAATCGTTTACCCCCGTGAAATCTTTCTGAACACACAAGAGTCGGATATTGGAACATTTTAACCAATTAAACAATGCCACCCACCTCAAGGAAGAGAGCAGCCCAAGCTTCCCAGTGATGGAAAAGCAAACTTCATAAAAAACAAAAAACAAAAACAAACAATAAAACAGAATGTAACAACTGAAGGTGGGGGAAGGATTCCCTCCCCACTACTGCTGAAAAGGAACCTTGATGGTAAGTCCAATGTTCTGTTTTCCAGCAGAGTGGGGAGGGACTCCTTGACTATGGGACCCACCAAAAGCAGCCTCCAGAAGGAATGGGCAGACAATAATAAGTGTTTCACCACCTGCTGAAGAACCTTCCTTCCAAAGGACACCTCAGCAGAGGTAAACTTATTGATCTTGTAATGTTTCAGAAAAGACACCGAAGCCCAAGTGGCTGCACAGCAGATGTCAAAAAGGGACGTTGATGTGGAAAAAAGCTGCAGAAGTGGCCGCACTCATGGTAGAATGCATCAAGATCCCTTCAGGTACAGGTAAAGCACCATGTATGTATGTCAGTTGAATGCACACATAGCCACCTAGCAAGCGTAGAAGAGAAAACCTTACATTTCTTGGAAGCCTCTGAGAAGGACACCAACAAACTGTCTGACTTTCAGAAATTCTTAGTCTGCTCCAAATAAAACAGCGCACATCTAAACTCTGCCACTCCTTCTCCAACAGAGTTGGCTGAGGACAAAAAGACGGCAAGAGCAGCTCCTGCATCCTATGAAACAAAGAGTTCACTCTGGGAACAAAGGAAGGATCCAATCTAAAAGTTACAGAGTCCTTGTGGAAAATGCAAAGTTCTTTCCTATCTGACAAAGCCCCTAATTCTGAGACCCTCTGAGCCAAAGTAATGGCAATCAAGAAAATAACCTTAAAGGTAAAGAACTTTAAATCAACCGCTCTCAAGGGCTCAAACCGAGGTTGAACAAGTGCCCTTAAAACAATACAGTATTGAGGTCCTGCAAGGGGAACCGATGAACCACCGGAGGTTTAAACTGAGAAAGCCCTGTAAGAAAACTACACATGTGGATGGGACACCAAAGTGCCCTTAACAGTACAATTTAGGATGGATCCCAATGCGGACGCATGTCTCCTCAATGTATTGGTGGCCAAACCTTTGTTGAGACCCACTTGCAAGAAGGCTAACACTGAACTCACGAAGGCCCTCGCTGGTCGAACCCCTTTATGCTGACACCATTGACTGAAAGCCCTCCAAGTGGACTCAAACAACCTAATGGTAGAAGGACATGCAGCCAGAATAGTCTGAACAACCTCCTCCTCATAGCCCTTCGCTAACAGTCTCCTGCTCTCAACCTCCAGGCATGGAGTTGTAACCAGCCTGGGTCTAGGTGCAACACTCCGTTTTGAAGAAAGTCTGTCCAGTGAGGAAGAGGCCAAGCCTCTCCCACCAGCAGATTGACTATGTTAGGGAACCAAGGTCTGCGGGACCACCTTGGAGCTACAAGAATCACCTCCGCCCTTTCCAACCTGATTTTGTGAAGTACCCTGGAAAGGAATACTAAAGGAGGAAAAGCGTAGCACAACACCTTTGGCCAAGTTATTGTAAGAGCATTGTAAGCCAATGCAGCCGGTGTCCAAAACCTGTACACAAACCAAGGAAGCTTGTGATTCTCCTGAGATGCAAATAGGTCCAGCCAAGGCTGACTGAACCATTGCATTATTATGTGAAACACAAGGGAGTTCAAGCTCCACTCGCCCTGATCCACAATCTGTCTGCTCAGCCAGTTGGCCTGAGAATTCAGGGAACCATGCAGATACTCTACCTGTATCAATGACAGGTGTAACTCCCTGCAAGAAAGAAGCCACGTTGCCTCTAACATGAGCAACCGGAGCTGGGTCCCCCCATCTGTTTATATGGGCCTTTGTTGAAATATTGTCTGTTCAGACCAGGAAGTGATGACCCTGTATCAAGTAACGGAATTGAAGGAGTGCCAGCCAAACTGCTCTCAACTGCAGCCAATTAACACTGAGTGGCCTCGTCCGAGGACCACAAGCCGTGGGCCATCTGAAACCCTCAATGGGCTCCCCACCCCCTCAGACTGACATCCATGGTAAACAAGATCCTCCTGGGATCCCAAATTGGCAACTCCTCCGTAACAACCTCCATCAGCCACCAAGAGAGACTGCCTCACTCTTGGGGAAACCTTCAGGTGAATCCTGGACTTCATGGCAATCTGATCCTAAAAGGGGAGAAGGAACCACTGTACCTCCCAATGGTGAAGCCTGGTCCAGGATACCGAATCAATGCAGGCCTCCATAAGACCCAATAGTCTGTCTAGCCTCAACAGAGGAGAGAGCATCTGTGCTAAGACCTGGCAAACCAGTTCTTGGGGAGTTTCCTCCTCCTGTCCTCTTTGAGAAAAGCCCTGTAAAGCTGCGTATCTATTAGGGCTCCCAGGAGCTGGAGCCTTTGTACTAGTTCCAAGTGGCTGTTTTCCTTGTTTATCATGAAGCCGAAATGCTCCAGACAACAAATGGTGGAGTGGACATGCTGACGAGCTGAGGGGAAGGAGCTCTGATCAAAAGATCGTCCAGATAGGGATGGACCTGAACCCCCTTCTGACAAAGGTAAGCCCTTGATAATCAAGGGGTGGTGGTGGGAGGCGGGCGGATCCCGCTACTCATGGCAGCCATTGTTGCTGACTCCGAAGCATTGGACACCTCTGCAACTGCGTGGTCCAACCTGGGAACCGAGTTACTATCACGCAGATCAGCCAGGCTAAAAGGACTGGCTAGCCCTGCAACAGAGCCTCCAGAGAGAACTGAGAGGGCCTTCTCTTGCATATGGCCCAATGGGACCAGCTGGTTTCCTTGCTCTGAGCCCTCATTCGAAGAGTTTGGAGCTATGAACACTGGCTTCTTCTAAGGCAGCCATCCTCCTCAGAGTGGGAGAGCAGACCAACAGCGTCACTGGAGCCAAAAGCCCAGACCAATTATCAGCAAGGCAGGACAGAACTGGGAATGCCAGGCTGCTCTCCTTGAGGTGATGGGTGGTATTGTTTAATTGGCCCTGCATGTCAAGCAGCTTGGGAGGCGCCAACCCTTCCCACTCTGCTAGAAAAACTCCTCCAACGATGGACGAACAGATGTGTCCCCACTGGAGCAGACCTCCAGTCAAAGGGGATGATTGGACTTCAACCCCTAATTGGAAGACTGGTTGGAATTGCTCCTTTGGAAGCCTGAAGACTGTGACTTCAGTTGATGTCTGGGAGCTCCCAACCTAGACCGGAAGGATTTGAACTCCCTCTGCTTGAACTGAGGCCTAAAGCTGCAGAATTGTTGAGAACCTTGGCTGAACCCCTTCCTCTCCTACTTCTTAGGCAAGGAAAGAAGGGCCTTCTTTTTGTCCTTGGTGTCTACCAGAACCTCTTCTTGTGAATTGCCAAACAATTTAGAACCTTTGAAGGGGCAGATAGCCAAATTGGAATTGGATTTAATATCTGCATCTGTTTTTTAGCCACAGTTCTCACCTAGCTGTGACCTTGGCTGCTAAAAACCTAGAGGTGAATTACACAGTGTCCAGGCTAGCATCTGCCATGAATGCAGCAGCCCTAGAGATCAGTCCTGCTTCACTTTAGGATCCCCCTTGGGGAGGACATCCAAAATGTCCCTTAGACCACTGGATGGTGCCCCTACCAAATAAAGATGTGGCTGCAGCTGCCCTAATGGCCAGAAACCTCATGTGCCCTTCTCAGAAAATTATCCACTCTTATTGTCTTCAGGGCTTTTTGATTGTCATCACCATCCCAAGGGATCCAGAAATCAAGCCTGCCACCAATGCATCGATGGGGGGGGGGGCAGTTTAAGCTTGTCTATCACCTGGCTAGGCAAAGTATAAAAAGTCTTTGCCAGGACAGGAGCTGAGCAAGAAGCTCCCGGAGAAAGCCATTCACCCTGTAAAGTCTCTGAAAAAAACCTCAGGAAAGTGTATCACAGACTGATCCAATTTTGATAGAATCAGGATGTCAGGAACACCCCCCCTCCTTTCCCTATGAAACCTTGGTAGAGACCTGCAGCCCCAGGGTCTTCTCTACTTTGTTGAGCAACACCTGAAAATATTACGTCAAACAGCCTTGGAGATAGCTGTTGGGGTAGAGAGACCTCCTTGTCTAAGGAAAGCTCTCCCTCTTCCTTGTCAGAGACAGCTACAATATCCTCAGCCTCCTGCTCCTCCCAGAGGGGGGATGAGAGCTGTACCGACTTATTGCATGCCTTGAGCAGTGGAGCTGAGGGCCTGGGACGATCCACCAAATGGGGAATGTCCCTCATGCTGACAAACCGCGCTTGCGTGCCTTGAGGCTTGTATCAGAATGAGTGTGGGAAGAGCCAGAAGCCCCACCCCCATCTTTTGGCACAAAAAACACAACAGGCCTACTGGGAACACCCAATAGGCCTGCTACCTCTCCCTCCTCTCCAGAAAAACTCACCACCAAAACCGGGTGCACTATCAGTGTGATCCATTCTGCCAGCTGTGGTGCAACTCATCGCCATCAATGACCAAGGGAGGGAGGGAGACTCACATCAGCCACAGAACTCAAGGCCTCAGACTCCTGGACAGTCACATGGTCTGATCCAGGAGCCACGTCCCCATCATGCGCTCTCACTGGCACTGCAGTGTCTGACCACCTCAATTCAGAGCTTCGGGAGAGGTCTGAGAGGCCCTGATCCTCCACACAACCCAAAGGGGTCAACATTGTTCCCAGCCCCAACTCCTCATCTGACATGAGCTCAGGGCTGTGGCCAGCAGCAACCTCCCGGACAGCCATCCTCCTCAAAGTGGAGAGAAGCCTAGAAAAAAAGGTGGGAAATGGTGAAAACAGCCTCATTGGAGTCAAGCTCTGCTCCATTCAGCAACCTAGGCAGGGCAGAACTAGGGAGGTGGGGCTTGCTCTCCTCCTTAAGGTGGTAGATTGTTCTTTGTTTGGTATTTTGCCCTGCCTGTCAAGCATCATGGGAGGAGCCAACCTGGACTGAAGGAGTCCTCCCCACACTGCTGGAGAATGACTATCTGAGCTCCAAAGTCCTTCAGCTTCCTCCCTAGATCCTCACTTTCTCTTGCAATATGTTGAAGGCTATACCTTGCAGTATCATTTGTTCTCACATTGATTAGAAGGAAAGGGTAATTGGTGGTAGGTTTGATGAGTCTTGTCAGCCTGTTATATCATTGAACTTCACCCCTCCAAGAAAGCCAAGAGTCTTTACATAAGGGAAATGCAGAGTACACATCACATCCTTGAAACCGTTTTAACAAGAGGAAAAAAAACAGTAAGTGATGCAATATATTCCTTTTTTAAAAAAGATTCTGCAACTGGTGCCAGTAGTCTTCCTCTTCAGTTATAGCTTCTTCCCCACTGTTAGAGAAAGGGAGTGAAGAAAGAAGGGACAACACATTTCCTCTTTTACAGTTATGTGCAAATACAACCTTTCCTTTCCAACATTTCAAACCAGGCAAATTATTTGGGCTATTTCTTACCACTAGAATGGGTCCAGATTAGCTGTACTATTAACAGAAGTAAACTGAATCTAGAGAAGCCTCCCTTCTAAAAATGGGCATAGAAGAAATCTTTTGACAGTTCCTCCTCACTCTCAGATTGCTCTGGAGGCTTCTCCCATGCTTTGGAGCAGCTTTTCAATCCCTGTCCTCTTCTGAATCCAATGTTTCCTATAGAATCATAGAGTTGGAAGAGACCTCAAGGGCCATCCAGTCCAACCCTCTGCCATGCAGGAATGCACAATCAAATCATTCCTGACAGATGGCCATCCAGCCTATTTAAAAACCTCCAAAGGAGACTCCACCACACTCCGAGGCAGTGCATTCCACTGATGAACAGCTCTTACAGTGGGTATTAGCTACGCCATCTAATTTGGTGTCATTGCAAACTTGATAAGCATACCCTCTATTCCCTCATCGAAGTCACTGATAAAGATGTTGAATAGCACTCGGCCCAGGACAGAACCCTGTGGCACCCCACTGGTCACCTGTCTCCAGGATGAAGAGGAACTATTGGTGACTACCCTTTGGGTTTGGTCAGTCAACCAATTACAAATCCACCTAACAGTTGCACTGTCTAGCCCACAGGTTACTAACTTTTTTGCAAGAATATCATGGGGGACCTTGTCAAAAGCCTTACTGAAATCAAGATACACTACATCCACTGTGTTCCCTTCATCTATCAAGTTTGTAACTCTATATATAAAAAAAAGAGAGAGATGAGATCGGGCACGACTTATTTTTGAGAAATCCACACTGACTTTTTGTGATCACAGCATTCCTTTCTAAGTGGTTACAGACTGTCTTGTTTAATGATCTGCTCTAGAAACTTTCCTAATATTGATGTCAGGCTGACTGAGCGGTAATTCTTTGGGTCTTCTCCCCCCGCCTTTTTAAAGATGGGGACAACATTTGCCCTCCTCCAGTCTGCTGGGACCTCTCCTGTTCTCCAGGAATTCTCAAAGATTATTGACAGTGGTTCTGAGATTACTTCTGCCAGTTCTTTTAATACCTATTCTGAATCCAACCAAAGGCCATTCTCTTTTCAATTATGAAGCCTAATCCTATCCAAGCTTACTTTGCCATAAGCCCTATCACTTGCTTCCCAAAGCGTGCACAAGATTTTTTTTACAAGTGTCTTGAGATATTTCATTGTGCATCTTACTGTAATATTTAATTACAATATGAGGAATAATACTGTGTAAATATTTCAATATTCAGTGGGATGAAGAATACACAGACACAGTGATTTGCTATGACTAAAAAGTTTAATAAATGGAAGGCACACAGTTTTATAAACTGTACATTTGATTATGCTAGTGATGAAAGAAATCACTGGAAAAATGAGCAAATCATCTGTCATTGCATTTCCATCTTTATATTACTCTCATCAGCCAAATGCTGCACGAGTGAAAGTACAGACTTTTTTTTTAACTGAGAAGAAACAAAGAACTAGATACTTACCAATTTGCCAAGTCAGAAATAAATTCCTTTGCTTTCTGGTACTGCTGCTGTCTGTAGAACTACATAATTTGATTTCATATGATCAGAACAAGACTACTAGGTCTGTTGTTACAGTACTCAGACTGGCAACATACTTCAATGGTCATTCACTGCAAAGATGTGATATGGAGATAAGCAGGACAGAAGCCAGCTGCTTCATACCATGAAGAGCATTTGACAAATATGAACCAATCCAACATCAACATTGATAAATGTTTAGCATGTATTCTTCCAAGATTTTTTTTTAATTAAAAATCTAGTTTACTTCAAGAAATGAAGTAAATCCAGCTTTGGTTAATTGAAATGTACCAAGAAGCATGAATGTAGTCGGCACTACAGAATCTAGAATATTGTTGAAATATCGTTTTTAAAATAATCTATACCCACAAATCAGAGCAGATAAAATCCTGTTGGCATTTTTAATGTCAGGATCTGAATGGCAAAAATATTTCAATTGTGTAGTTGTAATCTTGTTTGAAGCAGCACCCCATCCTGTCAGCTAAGTTTTTCCATGGCATAATTGAGAATTGTACAACTTGTACTACTACTTCTCACAAGAGAATAACCATGTGCGCTGATGTGCATGTACGCTGGATATCAGTGACATCTGCACTCCCAGGATACCACTTGAATTTGAAATCATTCAAAAATAATATTCTGTAACAGGAATGTGTATTAAGTTCTTTATTAATTTCTCAAATAAGCTAAGAACTCTACTCAAGATTAGTGTTTTCTTAGCAATGCACCCTCTTGTTAACATTCTCATCTTATATGATACAGCTAAATTTATTAAGAAGGGGGCCCTTCTTCAATAAAGGACTGCTTTTTAATGTTCAATTTCTACTGCAGAAGCAAAGCAAGTTAAAGTTGGGCAACTCCCAATTATTAACAGATCAACAGAACCTTTCAACTATGGAATGCTGATAATGGTGAACTAGTGACAGTACTATACTTCTACACTACCTATCTGTGGCAGATTATTCAGATGATCATTCTTATATAAAATATGAAACACTGACCATTCAATAAATGGAAATGAAAATTACTGGAAGAATGAGGAACTTCTATATATTCTCAGGGCCATTCTGTTCTGTTTATTAATGGATTGATTAGTAGATTCCTCATAATGAGAGGGTTCTTCTAGTGTCCACATCAGTATGTATTACTGAGCTCAGCTATGGTTCATTTTGTGTAGTTTTGCAAAGTATTTTCGTTAGGCTTATGGATCCATAAGCACAAAACAAAGACAATGGTCTCTCAGAATATTGTTATTTATAGCTATAGTTGAAGTCTACCCCAACTGAAAGGGGGACACAGCTAGTACCACTGAAATAATCAATTAGCAGAAAATTCAGTCTAACTAATAGAATGTTAATCCCCTGGCCAGGTCAATCAAGAAGGTCTTAAGAAACTTTCCAAACTGCTCAAGTGGAGACTGAAAATGTTAAGAATCTTTGTCTAACTATGGAGCAAATAAATGGCATTAAGGTAGAGATTGCACAGAGACAGCAGTAGTGTCATATAGACGGAGCAACCAAGTAAGCAGCTCCTAGACCGTGGCAAGTACACAACTTCCTTTACCTAAAATGTTTGAATGACTGCTAATACTTTTAGAGTGCTACTTTTAGGTTTTTATAAGCATTTGAGATAGGTTGCATAATGAAATTGGCTAGACACAGCAGCAGAAAATGAAAGACAGGAACATACAGTCCCAATAAAACAGAACTACATTTTCCCACAAACCAGTTTAAGCACGAAAGCAACGCTACAGAAATACATAAATAGTTTAAATATTGAAAGAAAACTGGACCCCCAGAACCAACAGAAGGAGGGGAAAGACTAGGACTGAGGCTTTCAGAAGAACACAGCATTTCATGTCAGTTAATACCCATCACAGGAAAAGATGTACTCATCAGGTGGCAAAGCTGTGCTGATGGGTGTTTGTAGGGACTGCTAAGGAGAAAGAATCAAAATATTTAATTACTCCCATTAACAGCATAAATACCCATTCAATCCCAAAACAATTAAAGTTACTTTTTCAACCAACCTTGGTCAAACGCGCTCCCACTTAAAAGATTTTACTGTAGATCTGACTAAAATGAAGCCATAAGTTAAATCCAAGCTGGTTATTTCATGTAATATTCCCTCACTTTCTAAATAGAAGCCCATGTATATTTCTTGCTTTTAAGCGTAGTAAGTTATGACCTTCTTCAGCTTACTTATGGCTCCATCCTGATGTATTAACATGGTATTTGTAGTACAGGATTTCAAACAAACATCAGGTACTTACAGCTTAAAACTAACCTGTACTGGCAGTGCTGTGGGAATTTTTCTTCTCTACCAGTAAGAAGCAAATGCTGAAATTCTGCTGCTAGTCAACAAAAACACAAATTGTATTAAACCAAAAAGGAGCTTAATTAATAATTTAAACTTAAAACTTCAAAAGGCAAACTCCAATTTTGCACTTATTTGCAAAAACACACTGTGTTATGTAAAACTGATGTGTGCAACGTATTTGCTGAACAAGTGTGAAAGGCAATGCAGAATCCTTTCAAGAGTAATAGAGAAAGTTAACCGAAGAGCCGTGTTGCTGCATCCCTTCTAATATATAGGATAGAATCCAATGGAGGTGGTTCTTCCTCTCACAACCTCTCTATGTACCCTCAAAATCTGTAGTGAAGAGTGAGAAAACCTTTTGGAACAGGTTTTCAGGTGGAGTAGAAGGCTACCAGGGAAGTGAAAGAGTAAGCTATCACATCTGATGCTGGATTAAGGCTAATATCTGAAAAAAGCATGTATAATTGAGCTCGTAAATGCTAGCTGACCAAGTGGTTAGCATTAGAAAACCAAGTATACTACATATACTGGAAAGCCCAGGATAGAGGGCTCAGTTAGTTACTTTTAAGACTCAGCTTATATATACTGACCATCTCTCCCAACTTTTAGCTTTGATAGCATTCAGTGTAGATAGAATATTTCAAAACTAATGATTGTCAAACAGTTATAATAAAAAAAAACTATCAGGGAAGGCACTTCATAATAGTGACTTCATAATGATTTGAATTAAAAAGGAAGACACTTATTTGGTCTATGATTGCTCTATCCACAACACCGATCGCAATGCTCTATTAAAAATCCCTGTTGCCAGAAGAGAAGCGTGGCAACAGTACAATTAAGACATTCCAGTCTAACAAGAGGACTGTCTTACAATGTGAGTTTCTGTCAAAAGAAAACTTATTTATGTTCAACATTTCCCTTATCAACATAGATCTCCTAGGTTATCTTCTCAGGTTATTAACAGAAAGATGACACAGAAAAAACAAAATTTGGTGTAAAAGTTCACTTCAGTTTCATAACAGGCCACGGGCAAAGCTTTAGCTCCCTCAAAAGCTAAACACAGCACAGAATTTCCATGTGAAATGTAGAACAAAACTTTTGTTTCATCAACAGGTATTTTTATTCTATTTATATCAGTTTAAACATATTTTTGTAACTGACACAAATATTGTAACCTCATGTTACCCACCAAGATCTCTGAAACCTTTCAATACTGTTCTGTATGTCAAACATTTTCTAAATACCTTTACAAGTTTGTGTTCAATGGGTAATGTGGATAAAAGGGTATATAAAATGTTTTATAACAAAAACCGTTGCTTTCATTTGAGAGGACTGTGTAATTTAATAAAACAATATACATCCACCAAATATACATGTGCATACAATTTAAAAATCACAATCCTTTCATTAAAGCTGAGACGATATTATTCTAGCCAGTGGCCAAAATCAATGCGAGCTTTAAATCAAGCTGTTACTTGGTGAACAGCTTTAAGTTAGTAAAATTTAAAAAGTATACATAGGCTAAAAAGTGGCTTCCAGACGTTGAAGTACTATCTTCAGAGCTATACAAGGTTAAGTACCATAAATAAGATTCACACAAAATACAAGTGTTTCTAATAGTAGCAACTGAGACCTAAGCACTAGGAAGGTCAAGTTCGTTAGCAAACAGTTTTCTTACCAGATCCAAATTTTGAAAAAAATTAGTCACCTACAAGAAAATAGAATTTTTTTGTAACCTGTCTGGATTACAATTTTAACCTTCAGAGTCGTATACTCTAAGCATCTGAAGGTTAAAATACAATCCAGATGTGGGCATGGCATCTGGGCACATGCAAAAGCATCCAAGGTATCTGCTCTGTAGTTGTCCTCATAGAACTCTCAAACCACTGCTTAAATATTTGTACTGAAAAATCAATTTAACACTAGAGTTCTTAAAGAGAAATTTGAGAAGGGGGACACGATGGCAATTTCCCT
Organism: Gambelia wislizenii; assembly: GCA_030847615.1. Lineage (NCBI taxonomy): Eukaryota > Metazoa > Chordata > Lepidosauria > Squamata > Crotaphytidae > Gambelia > Gambelia wislizenii. The sequence goes on from JAUMIR010000002.1 coordinate 221,312,949, forward strand.
TTGAATTGCTAGGGTATAAAATTCTCGAACTATTTCCCCCCCCCAATTCTTCAATATGAGTCTGGTGGAACATTTTTCAGTGTGATATTTGGGGAATACTCTGTGAAGTTCTTTAGCAGAAGAGGAAATCGTAAATTTGGGTAAATACATACACATGTAAATTTATGACTTAATTTTAAAGTTCAAAGCTGGAGATGCATCTCACTTCGGAGACCAAGATCAAAGAGACTCAAGATTTCCAGTGGTTCAATATGATTTTGAGAGAAAGGATAAGTTCTGTCCTGGGAAAAAGCAGGCAAATTAGAGGGAAGAGCTACCGTAGTAGTGGAGTCTACACAGCAGCCCTGGAAATAGTTCTATTGGTGCAATGTTAGTTTAGAAATTCATGCATGAAAATCTAGGAAGGTATAGCAAAGGAAAGTCATAAAACCTATTCAGATCATTTTGCACAAATGGGGGAACCAGTTACATATTTTTGGATTGTACTATAATTAAAGACAGGCATAGACTGTTCCAAGATTAAGCATCTCTCAATTCCCAATCCATAAACACTGTCAGAAATCACAGTCCATAAATGTGGTCATACATCAGTAGTTACGTCTTATATTATAGACTATTGTGGATGAAGAGAAAATACAATGCTAGTGATGTTTTATTTCTTTCTATGTATCAAGTGATGACTGTATAAAATCATTCATTTGGATAAAAAACACATTTCTGTATCCATTTTATTACACAGTGACAGGAAAGCATGCTAAGAAATCAGCTTTTTTCTCATGGATATTTAAAGATAATGGAAAACATGAGTACAACCCATCTATATTCCAAGTCTCTTTAGCAACACAAATCATTTTAATAAATTAGTTATTTATCTAGGGACAAATTATAGTTAACAAAGCAGATTTTTCAAAAGTACAGAAGAACTGTTGATTAGCTTTGTTTTATCTTGCAGTGTTGTCCAGCTTCACCATTAATTTGTCATGAGTTGTGTACGTCAGTAACAGTGAATTGTGATTGGAATACAATTAAGAGTTGGGTATTAGGTGGTCACACTGAATTTTTCAAACATTAGTCAGGAAAACAAGTTCTGCATGTGAGTCAGTGATAGGGAGCTGGCCGTGTTACTAAAGTAGTATGGCAGTTTTAAGCATTTTTAAAATGGATCAGTGAAAACACAAGTTACAGGGTGCCACAGAAAAGTAACCAAAGCTTGATTCTGGAACAGGAATTTGAGGACTGTGTATTAAGAGGAGTGCATAAAGGAAAACAGCCATCAGTGTACACACACTTTAGATTTTCCCTTTGGAAGAGCCTCCATTCCAAACTCCAAATTTTTAAATGAAGGGGGAATTTTAGAAGCAGTTTGAGAATCTACGGGGGTTACTAAAAGGGCTACCAACAAAATCCGGGTGCTTATGGAGATTCTGTGTACTCTTCTTCTGAAATGATACCTATGTTTCAGATGTCACGTTTGCCAACAGACCTACGTTTGTTAAGACTATTTGGAAATATTATCAGCATTCCTTAGTTTTACATCTTTGCTCTAAAATGAAGTATGTAAAGGATTCTGATTTTTACTTTAACTCAGTAGGAGGTATGCTACTGAAATATTCAAATACTAAAATCCTCAAACCTCTACATTCACTTTATGTTTTGGTGCATAGAAATACTGCAAGTTGTTAACCCTTAAAGACCGGCTGATGAAAAAAGCTTTATTTCCTACTAAATGTTTAGCCCAATTTTCCCATCTTACAAAACTCAGACCTGCATTTTTCTCCTCTCTGTAGGCTCTACATTAATATTTACTTATGATAAACAACTGAAAATTATTTCATTTAAATTTAGGTTCAGCAGTTGCCATTGACTTGAATGACAAAGGTGTGTATCAATAAAGAAAAGCTATTATAAAAGACATTTTCTGAAGAACACTAACAGGCACGAGAACTCTTGAAACTCCTTAATTCATGATATTTCAAGGACAAAAAGATGGCATCACCAAACCAAGTTTCAGAAGTAGAGGTGGTAGAAGAATATTTCACAGGAATAGTTAAACAGCAAAATTTCTCATGTTAAGATTTCCCTCTACTAACAATAATGTGAACACACACAAATCAGAATATCAATATTAATATAGAGCCCACCCAAAGATTATAAAAATTCCTAAATTAAAGTAAAGCTAGGAGCCTTCACCAAACTTGCTGCAAGTTTGGGGACATAAATATCCAACAGCTATAAAGCTGTGAAAGCCCCTAGAATGAATAAAATAAATCCCACTTGCCTCAGACTGAACAGGGCAACACTGAGACTCTGCCTCAGCCTGTCCTATGGCAGGGCTATAGGAAGAAGAAAAGTTTAAATTTTAGAAAAACATGATCCAATTAAGTTAAAAATACATGCAATCAAAATTAACAAAATTCCAATGATCAAACCAAGTTTGGTTTCAAGAGTTTAGCCCCACATATATCATATACAGATTTTTAAAATCAAGAGTTCACGTGTGGGGGCGGGGAATCCAAATAAGAGTGCTCACCCTAGTGGTTGATCATCGCTATACAGCACCTAGTCAACAGCAGGTGTTTGCCCTCTAAGTGATGAAATATACTGAATGAATTCCATAAAAGTTTAGAATGTTAGATGAAATCTCATCTGCTATTCAGGAATTTCATAGGAGTCTTTACATAGTAGCTAGACCAGTACAATTATTAAGGCAACTGTATCAGATAAGACGGATAAGATGGTGTTATTACATCAGGAATACGTTATCTATTAAAATACTTAGGTTTCAAAATTAGGATTCCATATTGCACTTCTTCATTATGACTGGGTTCAGACCTTGCCTCCATCCAAACAAAACAAAACTCTCATGATTTCTCACTATGAGAACATACTTGGGCTTGCATTCACACACACACACTGAACATACTGTGACGCAACGAAATTGAAAACCACTGATTTCAGTTAAAAGCAACCAGTCTTCCATGATACTTGAACTGAAGAAATTATAATCTGAGAGCAAGCCAGGATCTAAAACCATAATTTGATCCTGACTGGCTTTCATTGTCAATAGTTTAAAGAAACTCAATTCTTAAGTTTGGACCCAGAAAGGAACTGTGGCTAGTTCAAAGATCAGAAGTAGAAACATTTGATCTCTTCTGTATGGATGCAAAAGAGTACAATAAAGCACATAAGACTGAGGCTCATTCTCACAGCAGCAAATCATGGTTTCACATTTAGTCTGAACCAAACACATGACTACAGCATGCATAATATCTTACTCAAACGAAGGTCTTCTATTCAGAATACTGATTGTTAGGAGATAGAACGTAATATAAACACTTCTTACATATGCAAAATACCCATGGTTTTCAGTGGATGCAGGACAGAAATTGGATTGTGCTCTTTCACTCACAAATGAAAACACCTGAATACCCCTGCCTCTGGAAGAGGATGGAATGATCTACTAGCTTCAGAATGCCCTCTTCTATTGAAAAACAATGTAGTTATCAGTAATCCAAGCATACTGCACAGACAACTCTCAGAGGTCCCTTTGAATATATAAACAGGCAGTACAAAGCTACAGTAGAAATGACTACTGTGTGTACATTTATTAAACATGATATACTAGTTGTTTTAAGTTTAGATTATCAGTAATAGTTCAGGCCTTGCTAATGATTCATGAGACATGAAACATGTCACTAGAATCCTCTTGGATGAATAAAGATAAGTTTGCTGGTTTTGGTCTTGCTAAAGATTCTTGGAGCTGTGTGGGACTTTAAGGCACTACTAGATGGTAAGAAAAATATGTTCAAGCAAGCATATATGGGCAAAAGAAGTTGCATGCATCTGTAACTGTTCATGTAGAAGCAATAAACAACTTTAAGAGACAAGCCACTTTAATACTGAGTAGCAGTCTACTTCTTCAGTAGTGGGGATCTCAAGTGACAACAATATCAAAGGAAGCTCAAGATGTCCTCACTGTTTTCACCCATGTGAGCAAATAACTTCTTAGTTAATAGATACATACTGTATACCTGTATTATGGCTGTCACAGTAGGCCAAAATAGGTAAATCAGTAAAATGATGAGTGCCACAATTAATGAACACTGAACATGACAATGTGTTCTGGGATACTTTGTTGGAAATGGGTAGCCAACCAATGGATATTTAGTGTGAAAATGACACTGCTGAATATTTAATACAATTACATTAGCAAAGTAAGTGTCTCAAAATGCAATAAATTTAGAAGAACTAAAACATATGAAACTACAAAGCCTGTATTTCTAATAGAAGACAATGCATACTTGAAGCCTATTAGCCTGAAAATTATTTTTAAAAGCATGTATGAAAGCATCATGTAAACTTTTTAGCATGAACGGTTCTTTCAAATGCAAAGCAACGATGCTGAAGCAGACTGTCCACAACACTAACCATTAACAGTTTACAAACAGTGCCATTAACAAGGATGACAGCCATGGGGAAGGGCAAAATATTTAAATAACAGAATTTGCCTTCATAAACTAAGAACATTACCCCAATATGTTTTGTTACTCCCAGCTCTCATGCAAATACTTCATCTTGATGATAGCAGGACACTGAGAAAAACAAAAGAACTGGTATACACTAAATAAAAAGATGTTAAGACCAAAGATATCCAGACAAAACCAACATACCAAGGCCTTCAACTGAAAGTACTCACTGTCACCCACTGGAGGAAAGAAGTTCACCTTTGCTTTCCTTCTAAGTTGCATAAATGGGGCCAAGTCCAGTTAAAGAGACAGCTGAAGCCTTGTGAGGGTTGTTGTAAGATTCACAGTACAATTGTTGCTACTCATACTGGCATAACCCTCTCAAGGCCCTGGTAATCATACCATGTAATGTGGGCAAGATTTGTATCACATGCTGGAGCTTCAGCTGTAGTTTTTAACCGAAGGTTCCTCACAGCCCACTTTCTCCAGTAGCTTGATGGCTCTTTGCTATTCACAAGCAGAGATGTCTTCTCAGCCCCAAAATCAACTACAAGGTCAAATGGGAATCTGAGACACAGACCTCATGGAATGTAAAGCTGATGCAGCATTATCTTCCACCTAAACACTGTAAAATTTTTATTAAGTACCTGGAGGTCCCTACCTAGAAGTCAGAAGCAGACAGTTCTCTAAGAGTCATCTTAAGCCAGAACAAGACTTGTGCTCTATAATTAAATCTACTTAGTAGAACACACTTAAGCAAAGGAAAATGTGATATGCCAATACTGTAATCAGGTGAGCTATACAAGATTGTGCTAAAGAAAGCTGCACTACTCAGAAATAAGTTATCAATGTCCTCTTCATTCCACATTCTTAAAGACTGTTTTGCTTCAACTTCTTAATAAGTGTACAGGTCTATGTCTACTCACTTAGGAGTCAGCTACAGCATAAATAGTGACTCTGAAGTTTAAATAATTCAAAATATATCAATGTAGCATCAGGAAATTTGTGTTTATTATACTATAAGCTACCACAGCATGCATCTGTACAAACCTTTAGGCAGTTGTCCACAGCTGGTCATGAATAAAAAGACAATTTTTTTCTTTCATTTTATTACAATGAAGTTAAACAGTACAGAAAGTCACATGAACTTAGTGGGTCAATTTTATAAACCCTGCAATAGGAGGAACTCTAAATACATTAAATATTGTTACATGTTCAGACTTAAGTTTACAAGTAGATGGTAACAGTTAAAGCCCTCACCAAACTTTTGTTGGGGACATGAAGTCCAACAGCACCTGAAGTGCTGTGAAGGCATTATTTTACGAACAGCAACATAAGGTTACAGAACTTGCCTTTAAGATGGTATGTTCATGTAATTCCAGCGCCTTCACAATTTAACGAACCATATTTACTATACTTCACTTCTAAAAACCTAGATGAAACATGAAAAAGAAGCCATACAGTATAAATTGCAACATCAGGGAAGGTTCTGTTTTATTATTCTAAATAATTTTTTTCCATGTAAAATAAGAATGTCCAACAGTTCCTTGTATGTGGAAAGATTTTTTTTTTGCTAAAAGTCACAACGAAGTTTTAATTGATGGAAGCTTGGCTATATTAACAGCACAAGATGAGAAAAGGTTTAATCTCCAAACCTATTAAGAGTGCTTGCAGCAGCATCAGTAGCGGCCACCTTGCGACATTACTGGAGGTCTCATTCCCATTGGTGGTCGAGGAGGTCCACCTTGATAAGGAGGCACCATTGGGGGCCCTTGACCATACGGAGGCATCCCACCAGGAAGGTATCCTGGCATGCCCTGGTGATGAGCACCATACTGACCTAAAAAGGAACATTTGAAAACAGTAAGGCAATAATCTTTAGCAATATTGCAAATTAGTTATGTTTTCACATGTTTCATGATTAAGTATATTTCTTTCAAACCAGATTAAATTTAGTGTGTCATTACCATGAGGTGGCATTGGAGGCCTCATTCCTTGTTGCTGTGGGGGAATTCCTGGCTGCGGTGGCATCATACCTCCAATTGGTCCAACAGGTGGATTGCCCATGGATGCTTGCCCTGGTCGAGGGAGATTACGCTGATATTTAGGCAATTGTGCTCTTCTTTCCTCCTATGAATGGAAACACATGGAGGGAATTTCATCAATATGAGATCAACGGTCACTCTGAGGCACAAACATAGCCCAGACATCATGCAAGCAATGAATAGCAAACTTAAAACAAATGAACTCTGACAATTACATTTTAAAACAGAGATGACACAGAATATAAATTCAACAAATTAATACTTTTACTTCCATTAAGGCAGACCATAAGGGTAGCATTCACACAAACTATTATGTTTGTATCTGATTTATGCAAAGTACCAATAAGTATGAAACAGTTCAAAGCAAGTCATAACATTAAAGAGTATTTGCCCCTGAGAACTATGCTTTAAACATCAATTCTACATTTTACTGAGACTAAATATGGAAGGCTGTATTGCTGTAGAGCTGGTATATAATCAATACAACTACTGATCAGGGAATGATAATTTATGCAACAAGCAGAAATCCTATTTAACTTACCAATGATATATCCTCATCTGGGTGGATCAACTTACTGGTTGCGCTGGTTGTTGTAAGGGTAGCAGGCTTACTTGTTATAGAAGTAGCAGGTTTAGCTGCAGTACTATTTGTTGTACTAGTGGTCGAAGTTGTAGACTGTGTGTAAGCAGGGAATGTAGGTTTGGGGGGTTCTGTGGTAGTTGCAGGCACATTATTCAAAGGTTTGAAATCTGTACCAACTGGCCCTGGAACAGTTGCCTGAGCCTGTAAAATACAAAGTTAAAATATAAGACTAGCTGTACTTAAAACACATAAACATTAAACTCTCTAGCAGTATGGCCTACTGGCACAGCTATTATTAGCCCAAAGTAAAAGATCAGCCTTATGTGAAAAAGCAAATTGAATAAAATGAAATAAAAATCCCCCTTTCATGTACACACACTAGAGACACTGCAGTTCAAAAGCCACAACAGAAGCAAAACAAACTGCATTATCTATTTGTTGCTGTTGTTTTTGCATAATTTTGTACCACACTCAATAAAGTAGTCTGCTCAAGATCTGTTTCACTAAGAAACAGACTAATTAGGCAAAATGTATTAGTTTTAAAACCATATTAGGTAAGTTAGCATTTACACACAGAGTAAGAACATTTAGGAAGGTTTTTTGTAAGAACACTAGTGTGTCAAAATGTATAATATTAAATGAGATGAGTTTAAAAGCATTCTCTGCATAAAAACCCACTGATACTCTGAGAGCCCTCAAATATCTTTTACTGTTCTGAACTATTTTCCTTTTCTATGATCTCTGAAGTTATACTTGTTCCCACTGGAAATGATAAAATTAGAATATACAGAGCTCTTAGTTTCACTTATGAGAGAATGCTTTGTTAAGCAAACAGCACGTATTTTGAAATAATCACTGAATTCCAAACTAGAACTAACTAGGTTGGGATTTAGTGCATGATGCAATTCCACCCACATTTTCTTACATTTATCATGATGCATCAGAACTAACAGCATGAACTAGAAAAAACAAACCATGCATCAAGTAAACCACTGCCCACTAAAATGCACTTAACTGCTTTCATGCTCTCTTTTTAACCCTTTAGAACCACAATGTAGAATCTTGCATTTCTTTCCATTATCCAAATACAGTACATGGTTTGTAAAAATCTCTAACTTAAGATTGGGGCAGCTAAACATAATCAGGAATATAGAATTATCTGAAGATGTTTAGGCATTAAAGTTTACATAACGGTCTAAAGGGTTAATTGGCAAAGCAATTTTAACTGCAACTTCCTGCGTACTTGTGCTGTGCTAGGAAACAGAGCTTTAGAAGGTGCTGACAGTTCTGAATTGGATGAAGTTGTACTTGAGCTTGTGACAGGTGTCCCCATCTGTAGCATAAAAGAAAGGAAACAGTAAACAGTCTCCAAATAAATGCGTGAAAAATAACCGAGAGGATATTGGATTATTTGTAAATGAGTACCTTCCTTGCAGAAATTCAAAATGCAACAGTACATTATGAAGAATTCTGCAACATGCTTGCCAAGTCACACAAGCAGTAAAGTCATATTCATTTACGATAAATCCAAACAATAGAGGAAATGAATCTCTCACGCTTACCATTCCATTTTAGTATGAGAATTGAAGATTTAACTCTGAAAGCTATGAATTTTATTCCATAATTACACATAATGATTTGGTAAACTGAGTTTATCATAGACTAATATGAAAAATGAATACAACGAATACACTAAAAAAAATCAGTTCAAGGATATATCCCTGCTCATACATTTTGAGTCCTTCTTAAGAGAACAGGAATGTATGAGGCTATTTAAATGTTTACTAACTTTATATAGGAACTTTTTATAATCCCTGAGTACCTGCTTACAAAAATCATAAGCCATGCTTATTCCTCTGTAAGGAAAATAAAAAGCCTATTCAGTTTTGACCTGATGAGAACATTAAGTTCTCAACCAGAAAGTGAGCAGAAAATGAAATGACAGTAAGTGTAAATAGCAAGGCTACGGTAAGAATATATTGCACAATAAATACTGTGCAACATATCAGATAATACCAAGCACTCTTTCTATCCATTTCAGTGACAGAAAACTATAAGTCAGCCTTCAAGTTTCGTGAGGGTTAGAAGTGCAGGATTCCCACAAAATTGAAAAAACAAACAAACACAAATATAGGCCTGCATAGGTTTTTTTTAAACCTGAGAGAACACTTCTGTAGACATATCTAGGTCCTCCAGTATGATTCTATGGTCAATTTCCAGCAGAAGTTCGCCAGAATCGCACTGGAGGACCTAGATGTACCTTGAGATAACATATTTTTCAGTTGTTTTAGGGCAGCAGCAGGTAAGAAATAAATAATAATAGTAATAATAATAATAATGATAATGATGATACTCATCACCATCGCCTGCAAATCATCAAATTCACAAATACTTAACCCGAAATGTGCAGGGACGACTGTATTGTTTCTGCACTGAAACTTACTAATGCAATTCATACATTAAAAAGGTGGTGGTGGGGGAACACTAAAGGATGTTTAGACTTACTTGTCCAGCACTAGGAAAAAGTGGTTTAGTAACTGGAGGCTGAGGGGTTGGTGCTGCGACAACAGGAGCTGGAGGTCTGTTAAGAACACCTTGAGCAGTCACAGGCTGTGCTTGCGTCATGGGAGGTAAACCTGGCCGCGGACCAACAGGTGGAGGCATACCTATAATAAAATAAAATTACATGTTGTTTTTTTGAAAATTTTGCCACTACCACATGCAAGTTTTTTCTTCATACACAGCTTTTCTTTTTACTTTTAAGTCTGAAAACTCTTACTTTATCCATCAACAAGAGGACCAAGCACCATTAGAAGGCAGCTCTCCCCTTGCCCCCAGACAGAACTTTTCTGGTTAATACATCAGACAAAAAGGAGCTATAGCAGCTCCATAAAGCTTGCTTCACCCCTTGCAGTCAGAAAAACCTACTGTCAGAAGTCTGTAAGTAACGACTACAGAGGCTCCCCCCACCCATGCTACCATGACACGTGCAGACTAAAATTATACTATTGATAAAGTACAAAAGCTTCATTCCACCTTTGCAAAAAACTACACAAATGGTAATGATGCGTGTGTGTGGGGGTGGGTGGGATAGGATTTTAAATCATGGCAAGAATAGCCTGAACCAACTTAAGAAAACATACAATTTCAGTTGTATTTATTTATGTAGGTATTTATACCCCCTCCTCAGCCACAAAGGCTCTCAGAGTGGCTTACAAATTGTTAAGGAATAGCAATTTACACATCTACACTACATTAAGTGGTTTCCAATGTGTGTTAGCTAATTACCCCCACAAGCCGGGTACCAACAAATGAAAGAGAAAGCCACACACACACCACACACACACACAAATACAACCTACCCTAAATAATTTGTTTTACCAGTATTTGTCTTATAAACTATACTGGTTACCATATTTTATCAATGAAGGTTAATTGGTCAGGTAGATACAGTTCTCTGTGTCTTAGCCAGTATTTTTAATACTACTGCACCTAACTGCCACTATGTGCCCCTACTTTCTGTGCAGATCATTCTTACCAACCACAGAGCCAAATTAAAAACATAATTAAGTAACTCTCACCACAGTATGGATTCATCATTCCTGACCTACCTGGCGGCATACCAGGCATGAGAGGTGGGATTCCTGGCCCTGGAGGCATCATGCCTCCCATTGGCATCATCCTGTGAAATACAAAGACAGACATGAAAATGGACCCTGCTATAGAAAATGCTAGCATAGGATAATACGCCATGGAAGATACTCAACTGAGAAAATGATCCCGCTTTCAGTTGCCAGCCAGCTATGCCATCCCTGCCTAATCTTTCAGTGGGCATTCAATAGTGGACATGTTCTAGAGGGCTGAGAAATGGAGCTAGTTTTCACATGGCACCAAGGGCTACAGAAGGGAGAGGAGGGGAAGACAATACTACTGTGGTCATCAGTACTACACTGGATCTAGCACCATATCTTCAAGGCTAAACTCAATATACAAGCTCTCTCCAAGACTTCTCGAGCTAAAGATGAAGTGAGCCTCTGAAGGCTGCATAGAGGGGATGGGAAGCAGGTACATTCAAGGAGCAGACAAAAATACCTTAGAAATCAATATTCAACACCAGTGAAAAAATGTTTTAAAATACAGTACTGGGAAAAGGTCCAGTGTATGCAAAGTTGCTTTTAACAACCCTTGAGCTTTATAGACCTGCAAATTAACAATGCTGCTTTTGGAACCTCCAGTATATAACATGTAGGAAACAAAAAATAAAGACATTTCCTTTCTGAAATGACAGGCCTTGATTAGAAGACTGTTCTTGAAGTAAATTATTTATACTAACCCAGGAGGCATTCCAGGCATCACCGGAGGCATTCCCGGCATCATTGGTGGAACACCTGCCATTAATGGTGGTATACCTGAAAGCCAGAATGTTTAATAATCACTGATACTGTAATTTTAAAAAACCAACACAGCATTTGCAATAACATTAGTTAATTCAGAAAAGACATGATCTGAAAGCTAACAAAATCTTTACCTTAACACATCCAAGTGTCTAATACTAATGTTACCCACTGGATTTTACCCTTCGGTTTTTCTTACATCTACATTGCCAGCTGTATCAATCAATTTTCACAGCTCTGGCAACACACCTTATAGTTTGATCCATTCACAATTAGTATGTTGAAGTGCAACTATTAAAGGAGGAACAGTTCAACTCCAAACTACAGGTTGCTTATTATGAAAACCACAACAAGGTCGGGGCTGCAAAGATTTCTGGTAACTGGCAGAATTAGCTGCCAATTTATTATTAACTCATACCCTGCCTGAAGGGTATGCATAAATAAGGATGAAAATCAAGACATTTTATTTTAATACTAATGAGAAACACCCAACTTTAAGAACAAGTGAGACCTACAATAGTCTAGTTTCACCCTTAAAATCAGAAAGTGCGATTCATTTCAGCAATACTTGAAGTTATACAAATTTATTCACCTGTTTTCCAAGCAATATTAGAGTCCACACATTGCCAAAATAGTTTTTTCAGCCCTCAAGTATCTTAGATTATGATCCTATTCAGTATACAGCAACCTAAAATTCCAGTTATTAATCTGATTTAAGTTACCATTCCAAGTAGTCACACAAAACTGTTCCCCATTACTGAAGAAAGTTCTAAGATAATCATCCCACTTCTTCTGTTTTTAACAGCCAGCTACCTGGAGGTATTCCTGGTGCACCTGGCACAGGAGGTAAACCTGGCTGTGCCATTGGTGGTATATATCCCTGTTGGGGTTGCACAGGCTGTGCTTGAAATGAGGTTGAAGCTGAAGATTCATCATCATCATATTCATCTGAATCATCTTGTTGTTTCTTTTTCTGGCTCTCTGCTAAAAAGAGTTTAACATTCGGACTAACGTTAATTGTTTGGTATTAGACCCCTTCCATCTTGGAATCACTCTACTTGTGAGGTTGTGAGCAGTGAATCTTTGAAACTTATGAGGTTGTGAGCAGTGGATCTTTGAATATAAACACGGGAATCCCTTTTCAATACAGGTTAAGTATCCCTTATCTGGAATTCCAAAATCCAAAATATTCCAAAACCCAAAACCGCCAATATGGGTGGCTGAGACAGTGACCCCTTTGCTTTCTGATGGTTCAATGTACACAAACTGTGTTTCATGCACAAAATTACTGTATTTTAAAAAGTGTGCATAACATTAGCTTCAGGCTATGTGTATAAGGTGTATATGAAACATAAATGGATTTCATGTTTAAACTTGGGTCAAATCTCCAAGATCTCATTACATATATGCAAGTATTCCAAAATATTTTTTAAAAAAATCTGAAATAAGGAACACTTTTGGTCTCAAGCATTTTGGATAAGGGATACTCAACCTGTACTAAAAACTATGGCCAAAGCTAAACAAACACTGAGCACTTATGGAAATAGTTTTGCAACTCTTCTTGAGCAATGTTCACTTTATTTTTTCAGTTGTATTCAATGACCTTCCTACACAGAATAATCAGGCCCCACTCCAAGCAATAGAAAGTAGGATTAAAAATGCCAAAACTGTCCAGTTACTGATCAGATGCACCATAACCCTTTGCTATAAAGAAATGAGCAGTGTCAGTAATCAAGACCACCATGATAACAAACAAGTGCAAACTAAAACAGACTCTCTCAATGTCAGGTTCAATCAAAAATATTTTTTAAATGCAGGCAGAATGTTACAGTACAAGTATCAGCTGCCAATAATACAGAGTACAAATAAAATTAAGAGCGAGTGTGGTGTAGCAGTTTGAGCATCCAACAAGGATTCTGGAGAACAGGGTTCGAATCCCCACTTAGCCATGGAAATCACTGGGTGACCTTAGGCAAGTCAACTGTCTCTCAGCCTCATAGGGAGGCAAAGACAACCCCCCTCTAAACAAATCTTGCCAAGAAAACCCTGTGATAGGTTTGCCTTAGGGTTGCTTAAGTCAGAAACAACTTGGAAGGCACACAAGAACATTTCAGACTTGGCTACCAGTTTCTATGTATAATGTTCCATTATTAGCTTACAAAGGAGAAAAAAAAGTACAGTAGGACCCCTGTACCCACTGATTCATTTATCCACGGGACAGAAAACAGCACACCTACCATAGTGTCTTCCTAGAAAATGTGCCCTCTCTAGCCATTTTCTAGGTCCTCCAAGGTAACTGTATGGTATTTTAAACCAAAGTCCCATTATTTTCAATGGCGATTACTATTATCCACCGTTTTCAGTATACACAGGGCCCTCCACAACCAATCCCCAGTGGATAAGGGGGTCCTACTGTACATGTGGTACACATCCATATGAGTGATGTGCAAACTGGCAAGTGTTTAACTATGCACTTCAGTCTCATAACAATATTAGCGAGACATGAACATGAGAAAACAAGACGTTACATCTTTACATCTCTATGTTGTTCCCAGCAGAAACATTATGCACTGATGAGTTTATTCTAATACAAGCATTATGTAGTGTTTCTACGGTTAGCTAAAGAAAATTGTTCAAGTTACCTTGGGTTTTTTGTTCAAGAAGCCTTCTTCTTTCATCCATGTCTTTTTCTGGAATGCCTTCCATACCATAGATTTCCAGTTCAATGTCAGTTCTTCCAGGTATTGCATTTGGAACAGCATCTATTGTTTCTTTATGTACCTAAATTAAGAAAATCCTATGTAATACAACTTGCTGATATTAATTCCAATCCCAATGCCTACAGAAGTGTTCACCCAGATTAATGAAGCAGGTATGGTCCCTATTTGTTAGAAACAGAACATACAATTTCTAGTTATTAAAAAGGGCAATGAGTTGTCATTCAGCTGTTTTATTTAATGTTTCTTTAAAACTGCATAGTGTGTTTTTAACAAACTGGGAGATAGAAAATTTTAACATATACACAGTGGGCCTTCAGATCTGCGGGCTCTAGATCAGCAAATTCAACCAACTGCTGACTGCTACATCCCATATTATAAAATGGCGGCGACACGATCACAAACACATGTGACCATCTACATTTTTTGACGTGATTGTTTGCATATTTTGGTATCTGCAAGGAGTCCCAGAACCAAACCCCCTGGATTCAAAGGGCCAACTGTAAACAACTTTTATATTTGCTCTAGGTGCTTCACACCAAACTTACAGTTAACATCAAAGCAGAAACCTGAGGTTCACGGACTAATCTTTATTACAAGAAATCAAGGAGTAAAACAAGGGCGTATTCTAGTTCCTTCGCTTTTCTACCTCTCACATATGCCTGCCTAAGCAGGAAATTGTCTAAACTTTGTCAAGACTGTAATGATAAAAAAACTAAAGATTTATTAAACTATGATTATAAGGAGGAAAAATTAAAAATTATTTACTCAAAACCAAAGATTATGGTCTTCCAAAAGGGACAGTAGATAACAGTTGTGCAAACAGCAGAACAATGTTACAAATTTACATATTTAGGAATTTAGTTTAAAGAAACACTTTTTTGGAAGACCCATATGGACACAACAAACTCCGTTTTGGAACACAGGGAACACCACGAAATTTAGTCATACAGAAAGTGGTTTTCTAACTGACCATACTTGAAAACTGTTTTGAAATAAGTTGATAACCTAGATTTTGTATGGAGCCTGGGATGATTCTCAAATTGTGAAATCAGAATCTCAGTTGAAACATTTTGTAAGAAGTGGTTATTTCTGTCCTGGTACACCATAAGCTCTTATTAATGCAGACGGCAAACTTCTTCCAACTGTGGGCTGCATCTATAATGCCATATTCAACTGATTTTTTAGAACTAGGGGGGAAAAAATCAGATATCTAATCTTTCCAAACAGTGTCATTCTAAGCTACAAAACCTGGGAACAGATTCTAGATACCATAAAGTTACCTGGATCCTTTGCTCTTTGTTCACCTCTCCATATAGCTAAATTGTGATACACTTTGAGCCTCATTTTAAGCTGTAAGTTGTACATATGTATAGGAAACCGTTTCTAGAACCTGTTATCTTAATGGCTCTCTGGTGTGCCTGAGCTTAACACCAAGTCTAGTCTTTAAAAAATTGGTCCCAAATCATTTAGAAGTTTACAGGTCAAAAAACAGCACAAGGATGCAGACCCAGAAAAGAATAGGGAGCCAAAGTAAAGGAAACTGATTAGACATAATATGCATGTGTCAGTGTGGCTAGGTCATATTTCTCAACTGTAAAACAAAGCTCAGCTGGTAAAAACTAATCCCACCAACCAACACCATGTTTCCAAGCTGTACCGTAGGTTTAATTCCCTTAAGACCAGTTTTTGGAATTTTTTTATGGAAAACACTTAGGGATGCAACTTTATAGTGTAATCTATGTGCGTTCATTCAGAGGTTCTTCTAGTCACTGATTACTTCCATGTTAGCGTAACTGCAACACCAGTATTGTAAATATAGCTTTTACTTCTTAAGAAATTTTATCTGGACCACATCTCTCTCCACATCCCCACTTAAGTATGGAGCAAAAAAGCCTTATCCAAACACCCTTATAGCAGGCAATTCATACTGGGAGCAACTTTTGTTAAAGTGCTACTTTGCATATTATTAATTTTCTTTTCCCCAGCACTGGGACTCAAAGAAGCTTATAGAAACTGAAAACCATTTTGAGAAAGCTCAAATCAGTATACACATATAAAGTAAGTAAAAACATCATGGAAAGTGAAAGGAAATGCGTTTATTTTAAAAATCTATAATTGGCATTTTCTTAAAGAAATCACCCACAGCAATTCACAAGGATAAAATAGTTAAAATGATACATAGCAAAGAATTAAGTTAGACCAGCCTCCAAAGTCTTCATTAACAGAGCTGTTCCTGGTATTTGTAAAAAACAGATGATTAATGTTTTCACTTAAAGTACTGAGAAGGGTATGAACATTAAGAAAAATATCATATTTTTTTGTAGCAGACTACACAAGATCTACTTGCCACTTACCTGCATACAGTGTATAGCTAAACCAGGCCCAGTGTACAATTTCTTATGACATATATGGCATTTAAAGTGCTTTGCTTTTTGGTGCTGAATAAGAATTTTCTCATCATCAAAATCCCTGTTACAATACCTGTTCCATATTGTTAAGGAAAGCATAAAACTGTATCACATTTACTAATTATACACATTAGTAATAATTACTACAACACAATGTCCTCCATGGGTATGGGTATCACCCTATAATTCCTATCACCTAGCACAGCCAATGCCACTAGATCAGGGAAGGCTGCTGTAATAGTTTTCTTTTAAAGCCACATTTCTTAGTAGGTGGATGTCATTGTATAGGTTATAAGCACATGACTTTAACGAGGGCTACTAATTACGCCACCAAAGGATGGAAAAAGTTATGTCTGTTTATAGATTCAGATATGTGACAGTTGTCCCTTGACATTCGCGGGGGTTACGTTCCACGGACCCCCGCGAATGTAAAAAAACCGCGAATATGGATTGGCCTCCGCGGCCTCCCCCCACCCTCCCCAGGCCTTCACGGAGCCTTCGAAGGCTCCGTGAAGGCCTCCCCCCACCCTCCCCCCTCCCTCCCCGGGGCCTTCACGGAGTCTTTCAAGGCCCCGTGAAGGCCTCCACGGCCTCCCCCCACCCTCCCCAGCGCTTCACGGAGCCTTCGAAGGCTCCGTGAAGGCCTCCCCCCACCCTCCACCCTCCCTCCCCGGGGCCTTCACGGAGTCTTTCAAGGCTCCGTGAAGGCCTCCGCGGCCTCCCCCCACCCTCCCCAGCCCTTCACGGAGCCTTGGAAGGCTCCGTGAAGGCCTCCCCCCATCCTCCCCCCTCCCTCCCTGGGGCCTTCACGGAGCCTTTGAAGGCCTCCGCGGCCTCCCCCCACCCTCCCCCCTCCCTCCCCGGGGCCTTCACGGAGCCTTTCAAGGCTCCGTGGAGGCCTCCGCGGCCTCCCCCCACCCTCCCCAGCCCTTCACGGAGCCTTCCAAGGCTCCGTGAAGGCCTCCCCCCATCCTCTCCCCTCCCTCCCTGGGGCCTTCACGGAGTCTTTCAAGGCTCCGTGAAGGCCTCCGCGGCCTCCCCCCACCCTCCCCAGCCCTTCACGGAGCCTTCCAAGGCTCCGTGAAGGCCTCCCCCCACCCTCCACCCTCCCTCCCCGGGGCCTTCACGGAGCCTTTCAAGGCTCCGTGAAGGCCTCCGCGGCCTCCCCCCACCCTCCCCAGCCCTTCACGGAGCCTTCCAAGGCTCCGTGAAGGCCTCCCCCCATCCTCCCCCCTCCCTCCCTGGGGCCTTCATGGAGCCTTTCAAGGCTCCGTGAAGGCCTCCGCGGCCTCCCCCCACCCTCCCCAGCCCTTCACGGAGCCTTGGAAGGCTCCGTGAAGGCCTCCCCCCACCCTTCCCCCTCCCTCCCCGGGGCCTTCACGGAGCCTTTCAAGGCTCCGTGAAGGCCTCCCCCCATCCTCTCCCCTCCCTCCCTGGGGCCTTCACGGAGCCTTTCAAGGCTCCGTGAAGGCCTCCGCGGCCTCCCCCCACCCTCCCCAGCCCTTCACGGAGCCTTCCAAGGCTCCGTGAAGGCCTCCCCCCACCCTCCCCCCTCCCTCCCCGGGGCCTTCACGGAGCCTTTCAAGGCTCCGTGAAGGCCTCCGCGGCCTCCCCCCACCCTCCCCAGCCCTTCACGGAGCCTTCCAAGGCTCCGTGAAGGCCTCCCCCCATCCTCCCCCCTCCCTCCCTGGGGCCTTCATGGAGCCTTTCAAGGCTCCGTGAAGGCCTCCGCGGCCTCCCCCCACCCTCCCCAGCCCTTCACGGAGCCTTGGAAGGCTCCGTGAAGGCCTCCCCCCACCCTTCCCCCTCCCTCCCCGGGGCCTTCACGGAGCCTTTCAAGGCTCCGTGAAGGCCTCCCCCCATCCTCTCCCCTCCCTCCCTGGGGCCTTCACGGAGCCTTTCAAGGCTCCGTGAAGGCCTCCGCGGCCTCCCCCCACCCTCCCCAGCCCTTCACGGAGCCTTCCAAGGCTCCGTGAAGGCCTCCCCCCACCCTCCCCCCTCCCTCCCCGGGGCCTTCACGGAGCCTTTCAAGGCTCCGTGAAGGCCTCCGCGGCCTCCCCCCACCCTCCCCAGCCCTTCACGGAGCCTTCCAAGGCTCCGTGAAGGCCTCCCCCCATCCTCCCCCCTCCCTCCCTGGGGCCTTCATGGAGCCTTTCAAGGCTCCGTGAAGGCCTCCGCGGCCTCCCCCCACCCTCCCCAGCCCTTCACGGAGCCTTGGAAGGCTCCGTGAAGGCCTCCCCCCACCCTCCCCCCTCCCTTCCCGGGGCCTTCACGGAGCCTTTCAAGGCTCCGTGGAGGCCTCCGCGGCCTCCCCCCACCCTCCCCAGCCCTTCACGGAGCCTTCCAAGGCTCCGTGAAGGCCTCCCCCCACCCTTCCCCCTCCCTCCCCGGGGCCTTCACGGAGCCTTTCAAGGCTCCGTGAAGGCCTCCGCGGCCTCCCCCCACCCTCCCCAGCCCTTCACGGAGCCTTGGAAGGCTCCGTGAAGGCCTCCCCCCACCCTCCCCCCTCCCTCCCCGGGGCCTTCACGGAGCCTTTCAAGGCTCCGTGAAGGCCTCCGCGGCCTCCCCCCACCCTCCCCAGCCCTTCACGGAGCCTTCCAAGGCTCCGTGAAGGCCTCCCCCCACCCTCCCCCCTCCCTCCCCGGGGCCTTCACGGAGCCTTTCAAGGCTCCGTGAAGGCCTCCGCGGCCTCCCCCACCCTCCCCAGCCCTTCACGGAGCCTTCCAAGGCTCCGTGAAGGCCTCCCCCCACCCTCCCCCCACCCTCCCCAGGCCTTCACGGGGCCTCTGGGGGGTCTCCAAAAGCCCCGTGAACGCCTAGCCGGCCCTCCCGGCTCCTTCCCACAGCTTTCAAGGGGCCTCCGGAGGCCCCTTTTCGCGGTTTTGGGGGGGCCCGGGGGGGGGCCCTCCCAAAACCGCGAATAATTAAAACCGCGAATGCTGAGTTCGCGAATGTGGAGGGGCAACTGTACAACTAATGTGTGAAGACAAATCTTTGTATTAAAATCTGTGTATTAAAATTTTGAGGCTGAAGGTCAGAGGCTCTCAGTTTTTGGTATGACTCAATAGTGAACCATTGTTTTTGGTACCACCTACGACACATCTGCCTTAAGTTCTCTCTTGATACTGGAGTGCCTAGAGGTGGAACAGGTCTTATGTCACATTGACATGACCACAAAGAAGCAGGATAAGTCATTTCCAAAACCTTGTGGCACAGCAACTCCTCTCATACTCAGTTCTACACAATGGATGTCTTGCTTTCTGAAGAACTTTGGGACAGATAGAAATCTCCCAATAATTAATGGAGAACTGGGGAGAGGGGATTATGTACTGCTGAGCATACTGCCTTAACAAAAAGCCAGACATTTATTCAGGCATGTTAAAGGCAGTGATGAAATTCCAGCCATTGTAATGCAATATATACAGATCTACATGTGATCCAATTTTCTTTCTGGGCCCAATTCAATGTGCTGATGGTGACCCTGAAAGTACATATACAGTTTAACACAGTGATGTGATATGAAGTACCAATTTCTCCAGTCTGAGACTGCTTGAGTATTAAGATCTCTTAAATACCTCAACGTAACCCAACCGCCAGCAACCAGAACTTTTTTTTTTATACAGGTGTGCACTGCTGCTGTTGGTGGTTGACTATTAAGATCTCCAACAGAGATCCTCCTTGTATGCTACAAATTCATTCTTCCAGTGGCTCCATCCAGACTCAGGAATTTACTGCACAGAGATTCTTCTCACTATTCTATTATTTTATTTATTTATGCCACACTATGAAGATCTTGCTTTCAAGGAGGACTATCATTTTTTAGTGGTTTTAGTGAACTCACTTGCCAGGTTTTTACTGATGTTCTTGTGAACAGCCTTGGATCTCATATTGGGAGAAAGGAAGGACATACATTAAATAAATAACAATATATTCCTGTATACACCTTACCAGAAATATCAAATCTTATAAACATTTCCCTATTTTCCACTACTTAAATATATGCTAATTAACAATAACTGATGAAGGTGCACCATGGCACAAGGACAGCACAAAATAAGAGCTGAGATAGTCATCATACATACTAAAAACCACCAGTACATTTTTGTCCATTCAAGGTTTTAAGAGGGCAACTTTGACATCTGTATCACAATGTTCAAGTATATTTTGATGTACTGATGCTAGTCTTACGTAGTAATTAGTCATATTTATTTCAGTGGATCTACTCTACACAGATACATGGATTTAACCCATTTCCTTGTTGTCCTATAAGATTTCTGTGGTCTAAATCCAAATGTTAATCCCAATTAGAGTAGACCATAAGAGAGGTGTAGTAGTTTGATTGTTGGGCTAGGACTCCAGGAGACCAGGGTCCAAATCCCTGCTCAGCCATGGAAACCCATTGGCTCTCAGCCTTGGAGGAAGGCAATGGCAAGCCCCTTCTGAACAGATCTTACCAAGAAAAACCTATGACAAGTCAGAAACAACTTGAAGATACACAAAAACAACAAAGAGTACACCTACTGTAGAACTGTGATTTGCACAAGTGCTCACTGACCTTTCAATGAACCTTCTCTAGCTGGGAATATCAACTGGATATATCTGCAGAAAGTTTGCAGAAAG
This sequence comes from Gambelia wislizenii, assembly GCA_030847615.1. Taxonomy (NCBI): domain Eukaryota; kingdom Metazoa; phylum Chordata; class Lepidosauria; order Squamata; family Crotaphytidae; genus Gambelia; species Gambelia wislizenii. The sequence continues at coordinate 221,334,185 of JAUMIR010000002.1, forward strand.
AGACCTGAAGTCAAATGGATGGGAGGGGGGATGAGTAGGAGGAAGACAATAGGAAATGAAGGTATAAAATAAAACATATTACAAAAAATACCTAATTTGGGTTGAGGTGGAGAAAGTAAATCAGAGAGAGAGAGAGAAAAATTCCAAGTGTGGACAGTCATCCTCATAGCAGCATTAAAAAAAAAACCACCATGCTAGTCTGTTACAGCATAAAAAGGGAAGGTCTTTAGAAGCACTTTTAAGACTGATTTACTCTAGCACAAGTCTTTCACGAACTTCAATCTTCAGTGCCTGTGCAGAAGTGGGCTGAAATCTATAAAAACTCATGTTGAAATAAGCAAGCCTTAACGATGCTACAAGAGTCTTTCTGCCCCCCTCTCTTCTTCTTCTTCATCCTTACAGTTAGCACATAAAAACCCTATGCAGAGAAAAAGAGAAAGAAAATAGCCCGGCACTTAAATCCCTTTACACCCCACGACTTAAACGTAACGATACTAACGGCTGAAATGAATAAAAAATAAGTCATCCATCCACCACAACAATGGGGAACAAGACGCAGAGGCCTAGGCGGCTGCTTGACAAAAAGCAAACACCGGAAAGACATCTTGTGCCTCTAAGAACAATTCGATCCTTTGAAGTAATTTTAAATACATATTTACATAGGAAGCTATCGTTAACGGCTCAGCAACGACTGAAACACCGGCAACTAGAAGGGCGTTTTTTCATCACAGAAAAAAAACCAGCGCCTCTGAAATTCGGCCTTGAGGTTTTGCAATACGAAAGCCAAGGGTGGCGAGGAAGCATTGAAAGCCGGCCCTGAACGGACTGTGCCAAGCGAAGGAGCCGAGGCGGGAGGCCCGGACTGAGAGAGAGAGGCCCGGAGGAGGAGGAGGGCGGGCGGCTTCCTCTCCACAGAAAACTGGAAACCAAGCTAGGCCGCCAACCTCTCGGTTCCTTCCTTCCTTCCATTAAGGGCCTGCCCGCCCGCCCGCCGCCGCCGCGAGTGGAAAAGGATACCAGCACCAAGGCTTCAACTGCTTCTTTTTCTTCCTTCCCATGTCGGCTGAGGCGGCGACGGTTTAGCGAGCGAGGACCCAAAACTTGACGACGGCCAGCGGAGCCTCCCCAGACGTAACCCGCGCGCTCTCCTCAGACAGCCACAAAATGGCCGCTCCGCCGCCGAACTCTCGGATTCCCAGAATGCAACGCGCGAGCGCGGGTGTTGTTCTAGCGACGTCACGCATTCTTCCGTCATAGGCGGCTTTCCTTTCCTACGCCCTGAAGGAGGAGGAGGGGGGTGTCCCAGAATGCAGCGCGACTAAAGTGTTCCATCTGAATTCTGAAAGCATGTGCTAGCTTGAAGGGGTATCGGATATTGGTTGCTCTAAGCCAGTGGCTCTTAACCTTTTCTTTACCAGGGACCCTCTTTAAATATCTTTTCTTGCCTCGGACTCCCAAGACTTAACTCCCGAGATTTAAAACCATAAGAATAATAATACCATCCATGAAACCTTCCCACAGAAGCACTGGAGGGGAGGGAAGGCTTTTCTTCTGCGTCTTCCTGTAAGTTTGTGGCTGGAACAGGATTGAATGGCAATGCGCAGGCCAAGCCACCTAGCCTTTGCCTTGGCTCCTGCCACATGGCCCCTCCACTGCAGGGAGGAGGTGGACCAAGCAACTTTCAAACCTTCTCAGACCCCCTGTGAGGACATTGCAGCCTCCTTAGGGTCCATGGACTCCAGCTTAAGAACCACTGCCCTTTCGTAAAGCGTTTAATTTGGATGGGCTACCGTTGTTGAAATTTTCATTGTGATAGTGTAACATGGCTTCCCTCTGGAAATCCCTACACAAATGGGATTAGTAACTCAGCCGACAGCCTGATGTTGTTGTTAGCTGCCCTCAAGTCAACTTCTACTTATGGCGACCTTGTGAATGAGAAACCTCCAAGTCACCCCAGAAAAAAACTCAGGGGTACCCATGTTGGCCATACAGCAAAATAAAACAAAATACAAAATACACAAAAGAGTGATATACCTTTGCAAGGTCTGTCTATTAAATAACAAGACTGTGTTTTTCCACCTTGGAAATTCTCAAATCCTGGGTAGACTCTTAAAGATAGGATCCTTCACATAGTCTGGACCCAAGCTGTACTCATATAGGATTTTATAGATCATAACCAGCACTTTGGATTGTGCCTGGAAATTAATCAGTAGCCAGTGAAGCTATTGTAATCAAGGAATTAGGTGTTCCCTGTATTGAGCTCTGGTCAACAGCATTTTGAACTCATTGTACTGTAGTTTCTGAACAGTTTCCAAAGGCAGCAAAATAATTCAAATGGGATGTTACCAAGACAAATTGGAGCATGTCCAGAGGAGGGCAACTAAAATGATGAAAGGTTTGGAAACCATGCCTCATGAGGAAAGACTTAGGGAGCTGGGTATGTTTAGCTTGGAAAAAAGACGGTTAAGGGGCGATATGATAGCCCTGTTTAGGTATTTGAAGGTGTGTCACATTGAGGATGGAGCAAACTTGTTTTCTGCTGCTCCAGAGACTAGAACACGGAACAATGGATGCAAGCTCCAGGAACAGAGATTCCAGCTCAACATGAGGAGGAACTTTCTGATACTAAGAGCTGTTTGGCAGTGGAACACACTCCCTCGGAGCGTGGTGGGGTCTCCTTCCTTGGAGGTCTTTAAACAGAGGCTGGATGGCCATCTGTCAGGGATGCTTTGATCGTGATTTCCTGCGTGGCAGGGGGTTGGACTGGATGGCCCTTATGGTCTCTTCCAACTCTAAAATTCTATGATTCTATGATATATGTCACCATAGCCAGGAACAGGTGCAGCTGGTGCCCTAGCTTTGACTATGCAAATTCTCTCCTGGCCACAGTAGAAACATGAGCATCCAGGCTCAGGTCTGAGTCCACCCAAGCAGCAAACCTGCATCCCTGTTTCTTGATCTGTCTTTTGGCTGACCAGGAGCATCTCTTGCATTATACCTAACACCTAATGAACCCTGCCTCAGAGTCCCTTTACCCCATAGTATCTCAGTACAACATGTAGATGACATTGCTATTATTACATGACCTTGAAGATCAAGTAAGCTCTTTCCCACTCTTGGTTACATTGTAACTTCTTTTCCTGATAAAGAGACCCTAAGGAGTTGAAAGCATGCATAGATTTTGGTGCTTTTTTGGTTGGCCTAATGAACCCAAGATGGACTTTGGAATACCTGATATGGCCAACAGGACAACACTTGTACAGTTGTCCCTCCATATCCACAGATTTGGTATCCACGGATTTAAGTATTCACGGCTTGAAAATAGTCTTAAAAAATAATAATCCAAAAAGCAAACCTTGACTTTGCCGTCTTATATAAGGGACACCATTTTGCTATGCCATTGCATATAATGGGACTTGAGTATTCACAGATTTTTTTTATCTACGGGGGTCCTGGAACTAAACCCCAGTGAATATGAAGGGACAACTATATTTTGTGAGTTTACCCAGTAAATCCTACTGAGTTCAGTGGTAACAGATTCCCAGGAAAGTAGGACTTAGTGGGGCTCCCTTAGAACTAGATGTGCTTAAGATGGTATTGTTGATCGGTCAGAATAATTAAAGGGAAGCAGTTAGCAGTCCAAATTTCTATCTGTAGGTTTACTTGGGATCATGTCCCTTGAGTTATGACTGTCACATAAGTATGTACAGGAGTACTGCAGCCTTGAATTACACTGGATTGGGTTAAAGACACTATACACGTGTTCCTGGGGTAACCCCAGTGGATTAGGTAGGGGTTATTTTTGAGTAGACAGACACCGGATCACGCTGCAAATTTGTGGAAGCTGAGCCCCATTGAGATAAATAGGACGACTTAATTATCACAACTCCCATGGGTATCAAAGGGCACAGACTCCAACGACATTTTTCGGGATTAAACTCCTGTGTTTTGGTCCATCTTTTAAAAAAATGCTGTACTGAAAAACGGGGATGATTGGCAATGATATATGAGTGAACACTGAGCAGCAACAGGCAGGCATTTCTTCATGGAACATGGTGGCAGACTTTTTTTTTCCCCTGCCATGCAGGAACACACAATCAAAGCACTCCCACAGATGGCCATCCAACCTATTTATTTATTTATTCAGCCACAAGGCTATCAGAGCTGCTTACAAATTGTTTTAAGCAATAGCAATTTACACACCTACACTGCAAGAAGCAGCTTCCAATGTGTGTTAGCTAATTACCCCCACAAGCCGGGTACTCACTTTACCAACCTACGAAAGGATGGAAGGCTGAGTGTAGGGCCGGTTTAACCATACCGTCAAATCTGCATTGGCAGGGGGCCCCAGCCACAGGGGGTCCCATCCTAACCGTCTCCATCTCCTTCTTCCTTTCCTCCCTCTGCCCCCACCGAGCAAGAAAGCTCCTGCGGGGAGAGTGCTGGCGGCTGCAGGAGGAGAGGCCCAGAGATGGCAGCAGCAGCAACACCCGGGCTCGGGCTGAGCTGCTCCAAGCCTGGGGCCAGGCTGAGCGAGAGTGGGAAGCGCTGCGCCGGGAGCTGGCGGCTCCTTCCCTTCCCTCCCAGTTCCCATTCAGATGGGGAGCTCATGGAGGACATGGCTGGAGCCACCCCCTGCGCCCTATGTGTGCCGGTGGAGCGGAGCGCCGTGGAATGGGGGCTTGTCCAGCGAGGCCCACTGCCTCTGTCTGGCTGGGCTGGCAATGGCAGCAGCGGAGGACACGGGGGCCTGGCGGGAGCTGGAGTGCCGCTGCACCAAGCACGGTGGGAGGCCCCAGGAGCTTTTCTGCCAGGAGTGTGGGCACGTCATGTGCGCCCTGTGCCCGGCTTTAGGACCTCACCGTGGCCACCCAGTCACTCTCATTGCCCAGGTGGTGCAAGGCAAGCGGGTACGCCCGGTGGGAAGGGGCAGGGAGATGCCCCTCGGCAAGGCCGGTTTAAGGAATTTTGCCCCTCCTGCAACGCTTTATTTTGGGGGGCCCATATGTTTATCTCAAGTCAGTGTAACCTAATCTGACCTAATCTATTCACAGTACAGGGTATTCAGATTGTTACTAATAATGCTTTTGCAGGGGCAGGGCTGGTTTAAGGCACCAGCGGCATCAGCATCCGCTGGGGGGGCATCATTGTGGGGGGCCCGTAGTAACCCTCCTCCTGCAAAAGCATTATTAGTAATAATCTGAATATCCTTTACTGTGAATAGTTTAGGCTGAGTTAGGTTACATTGACATGAGATAAACATAATGGGCCCCCCAAAATAGAGCATTGCAGGGGCCCCCCAAATTCCTTAAACCGGTCCTGGCTGAGTGAACCTTGGAGCCCTCTGGAATGGAACTTACAACGTGGTGACTTGCAGTACTGGCATTTAACCACTGTGCCACTAGGGCGCCTATGTTTAAAAACCTCCACAGAAGGAGACTCCACCACACTGGAAGGCAGTGTGTTCCACGGCCAAACAGCTCTTACTGCCAGTCATTACAGTACTTAATGTTTTTGTTAGAATATAAAACCACAAGAAAAACATAACTAGCAACACAGATCTATGCAAATGGACAAAATGAAAATAAATACACAATAATAATGCCATTATTAGGTACAGTAGGGCCCCTGTATCCACTGATTCATTATCCATTGATTCAATTATCCACAAGACACAGGACAGCACACCTACCATGGAGTCTTCCTAGAAAATGTGTCCTCTCTAACCATTTTCTAGGTCCTCCAAGGCCACTCTATGGTATTTTAAACAGGAAGTCCCATTGTTTTCAATGGTGTTTACTATTATCCACAGTTTTCAGTATCCGTGGTGACCCCCCAGAACCAATCCCCAGCGGATAAGGGGGTCCTACTGTACAGTTGTCCCTCCATATTCACGGATTTGGCATTCATGGATTTAAGTATTCACAGCTTGAAAATATTCTTTAAAAAATAATATATTTTTTTAATTTTAAATTAAATTTTTAAAATAAAAAAATTAGCTAACACACATTGGAAACTGTTTAATGCAGTGTAGATGTGTAAATTGCTATTGCTTAAAAACAATTTATAAACTGCTCTGATAGCCTTGTGGCTTTTATTTATAAATAAATAAAATAATAATCCAAAAAGCAAACCTTGAGTTTGCCATCTTATATAAGGGACGCCATTTTGCTATGCCATTGCATATGATGGGACTTGAGTATCCACGGATTTTGGTATCCACGGGGGGTCCTGGAACCAAACCCCAGCAAATATGAAGGGACAACTATAATGAAAAAAATGGTGGCAGTCTTTCAAGGAGGAGGAGGAAAACAGCAGCAGCAGCCACACTGTACGACCGGAACGATCGTTAACACGGTGGAGATTGCTGGCGGTGCAAAACAAGACGCTGCACTGTACGGCAACGGGGGGGACGATTTTTCCTTGCGCCGAGCCATAAAAGAAAAGGAAAGATGTTGCCTTCCCTTCAGGAGTCCGTAGACGGAGACGAGAGGGAGTTGGAGAGCAGCGAGGAAGGGGGCGGCTTGCCGGAGCAACGGAAACTGGAGCGCAGCAGCAGCAGCAGCAGCAGCTACTATTGTTTGTACGGCTATCAAGGCTGCCGGTGAGGAGGCAGCTAGGCCTGGGCTTCTTTCCCTTCTCTTCCAGCCTGAGCCCCCAAAGACTCTCCCTCCCTCCCTCCCTCCCTCAGCCCCGTTGGGCTTCACTGTGCAATGGACCTGGGTTTTGAAATGTAGCTTTTTTCCCACCTGCCCTGGTTCCGACCACTTTTTTATTTAAAGTATTTATATCCCGCTTTTTAGCCACAAAGGCTCTCAGAGCGGTTTATACAAATGGTTAATTTGACAGTTTTAATCTAATTTAGTCCAGCCCCTTTCTGTTTACCCTTCAGTTTCTGCCTGTTTCTAATCGCTATCGTGATCTTCCAGGAATTTTGGTGTTTTTTTTTAATTTAGAAAAATTATGGCTAAAAGCGAGTGGCCACCGTCGTCATATCTTGGGGTACCTAGAATTTGTTAATATAATATTGTATATAATCCTCTGTGTTTAACTATAATCTGTATGGCCTGGGTAAGAGGTGGATTTCTCCATCTTTGGATGTTTTTAAACTGTGGTTGGATGGGCACTTTTCAGAAGTGTGCCTTTGTGGCTGAAGAGCGGGGTATAAATAAATAAATACAGTGCTTTAGATGTGTATTCCAGCATGGCAGGGGTTGGACTAGATAGGCCTTGGGGTACTGCCCAACTCTAAGATTATGTGAATCCATAAAACAGGTTGAATGCAGTGTACCACCATATCTTGTCACATTCACTTCTTATACAATTGATCCAATGCAGTGGTTCTTAACCTTTTAGTTGCCAGAGACCTCATTTAAATATCTTTTGTAGCTGTGGTTCCCCAAGACTTAACTCAAGATTAATAATAATAATTAATACCATTACACCATCCATGAAACCTTCCCTCAGAGGCACTGGAAGGGGAGAGAAAACTTTTTGCCTGCTTCTTCCTGCAAGGTTGTGGCTGGAGTGAATTGAATGGCAATGCGCAGGCCAAGCCAGCCAGCCTTGGCTCCTGTCAGGTGGCCGCTCCACTGCAGGCAGGAGGTGGGCTGAGCAGCCTTCAAGCCTTCACGACCTCCCTGTGAGGACATTGCAATCCTCACAGAACTTCTGTTCTAATATGTACTGTATTAGAACCTCTGTTCTAATATGTACTGTAATTTGAAATGGGGGAACAGGACATGATTTAAACAGGCAATTGCACCTAAGTATGCATCTGTGAAAAAAAAGAGAATTGTGGCTCTTTAAAAACTAAAATAATAATTATAATTAAGCTTTTTTGGACTCTATCCAACTATCAGTCCTTGGTTATCTCCTGTGTACCAAACTGAGCAGCAGATCCTAGCCCAATGCTTTTCAAGCTCACTGATCTGGCAGACTGGCAATTTCCCCCCTAAATGCCAGTGACTGGTACCATATTTGTGTCATATTATTATATTTGCATAGATTTCTGTAAACTCACAGTCACAGCTTGCACTCAGTCACTGGGCCACCAGCCACCACTTTTACAGTCATTGCCCTAGTCTACCTTCTACCTGTTCCAGCTTTAGATGGACCTTACAGGAAAGATTTTCCAACACTTAGTTCTTATTTTAGGCCATGTTAGGTGTGCCCTGAATCTGTTGATTTCAGTAGGCTTAGGTAAGTTTTGTCCAGCCAGCTTCTCCCAATGTGACTAGGAAAGATGTGGGTTGTAGTACAACACATTGGAAAGGCACCAGGTTAGAGATGTATGGGTTTAGAGGTTCCAAACTCTAATGTTTGGAGTTTGACTGTTAATGGACTTTTCCTTGCTTTATGGAGTACTGTTTGACCTGGGGTGACCAAAACTGTACATCAGGGATGAGAAGCATGGATTCCCCAGATATTGCTGAAGATGCAACTTTCATTACTTCTCACCATTGGCTAGGCTGGATTGGGACTGATGGGAGTTGTAATCCCATAACATCTAGAGTGCCAAATGTTCCTCATCCCAGGTGTACACAATTTTTTCAATACTGCTAACAAATATTTTAAATATATTGGCATTTGGTTGCTTGCTATTTTGTTTTCTGTTTTGTTCACCCCACCTCTGCTCTGCCCATTTCTGGATTAAGTTACCATTTTGGATTTGTGCTCCAAATTTTACTCTTATTTTCCCAGGTTATTTGTTGAATCCAAAATTATGGCTACAGCATTAACAGAAGAATAGTTGTGTTAATGTGTAGCTCTATGCACACTGGAAAGTAAGGATTGCTGAAAACAGTCGAGATTGGTTCAAAGCAAGTCAGCACTGACATGTTGCTTGGTCACAATTCTAAGCCCAATTTCTAGGCTCAATAGGATTGATTTCTCAGCAAACAAGCTTTGTGTCATTCAAGGACAGAAGGTCCTTTTACTATAGATGAATTCTGAACAGTTCCAAGCAGCAGCATTCATTTGACCTGTGGGTTTGGAAAACCTGGATTTCAAAGCGACGCATGTATCAAATGTTTTAGATCAGGAGTAGGAATCCTTAGGTCTTCCAGATGTTTTTGGACTAAATGCAGGGAGGGGGGATCCAAAATACAGAAAATAAAAAAACATGTGACTTCTGGTCACATTCAAGTCACATTTTGAGCCCAAAATGTGGCATTATATCATGGGGAAGCCATGAAAATTGAGCCCAAATCTGACACCATTGCACACCTCTGACCTAGCCCAGCAATGCCTACTCTAGGGATATAAACACTTAGCTCTCCAGAGGTTTTTGCAGTCCTATCCAGCATGGCCAGTGGTAAGGGACCATTGGAGTTGTGGTCCAAAACATGTGGAAGGCTTCCTCACACCAAACTGCTCTGGCAGGGGCTCCACAGTAGGGATGAGGAATACTTGACTCTCTAGATATCTTGGGCTGCAACACCCACTATCATGTACCACTAGCCATGTTGGCTAGGGTTGATGGGACCTGTAGGCGAAAGCATCTGGAGGAGTCAGGGATCCCCACTCCTGACTTATAGAGATTTCAGGGCAGATAAAGACCTTTCCCATTGCCTGCAACTGATCCTTTTTTAAAAAAACTGGATATACCTGGCACTGAACCTGGGGTCTTTTCCATGCAAAACTTATTCCCAACTACTGAGCTATGGTCCCTCATCAGCAGTCAGCAGTATTGTGTATTGTGTAAAAAACCCTGCTCTGCTTCCAAATATGCACCAGAATGGAGGGAGGAAACTCTTTTACTATGCGTATTGTGATAGTGAAACTTCTCAAGTTAAACAGCTATACTGCTCTCTTCCTTTTGCCTAGATGTCCTCTCATGTCTGTTTAGTATTGGGCCTTTCTGCTCTTTGGATTTTTCCCCCTTAGAAGAACAGTTAAAAAAAAGAAAAGAAAAATAGAGTGCACTTGGTGGTTATGGCTACATGTCTTGCATGCGTTAGTGTTTGGTTTGTCTTTTCCAGGTTATCCCAGGGAGGAGAAAATGATGATGGGAGTTCAAGCAGTGCATCAGCTGAATCTCCATCTTCTGATGACTTTAGGTAAACCAGGATGGCAAAATGCTTTAATCTCCTGAATCCTTTCCTGCACAAAATTTGTTCAGAGTGGGTTTGCCATTGCCTTCCTCTGAGGTTGAGAGAGTATGACTTGCCCAAGATCACCCAGTGGGTTTCCACGGCCAAGCAGGGATTCAAACTCACTCAACCCACTACACCAACTGACTCTGGTCCTTTGAATGTAGTGGAATATTTAAAAGTAGATACCCACTTAAAAATTGAATCTTAGTTGTTCCTTAGTTCAAGGCTTCCAGAGTAGAGTACAGTAATGGTTATAAAAATAAGAAATAAATTGTAGTAAGGGTGTTTGAGGCTGCTGTTTATACTTCTTAATTGTTTTTCTAAGCAATGTTTAAATTTTGCTTTTAACAGGATGTGTTTGTTGGCTCTTGTCCAGTTGAAATTTGCATCCTTTTTCTGTGGAAGCTCTTGCATCTAATTTCAGTTGTGCAAGGACTGGTTGTGGTAAACCACTTTGGAGTCTTGAAGAAGTAGTCAGAGGCTATCTCTTACCTAACAGTGTTGTTTTTTTTAAATGTTAAAGCCTCTCCTTGGTGGATACGAACTTATCGCCTGAAGCAGAGATGGAACTACGCAGTTATATTGCCAAGCACTTTGCTAAGGGATCCTTTTTTGAAGGAATGGGTAATGTTGCATCTGTAGAGTTGAGGTAAGAGCACAAATACTTACTGTTTCTTCCTCCAAAATGAAATATTTGTATCCTCTGGCTAGAATTAGATGTTATGGTTGTCATATGACTGCTGCCAAAAACAGTTGCCCCCTCCTTCTATTCTTTTCACCCCCACAAAGCATCTGAGGTGAAGCCATCGTGTGATATTATTATTTATTGATCATTTCCAACTATATGTAATTTGTTCATATCTTAAGATTTCAAAGCACGATACAGTAACCATAAAACACATAATATAATCAATATACCAAATCTGCATTAATCATAAAATATTCACTCAACACTAGGCACACTTGCAAAAATAAGGATGTCTTCAACACATGTCTAAAAGGGAGAGTTGTCAGTTTGCCATTTGTTTAAAATCTTATGCACTTCTCCCACTTGCTTTACTTTTTCGATACCACTTGTGGGGTGAGGAAGCTTACCTATTACGGGTTTTGCATTGCTAGACATTAGAAGGGAGTGACGAGGAAAGGAAGGGCTGTTCTTTTTTGGTTGGTTGATTGGTTATTCTTGGGGGTGGGTTGTGGTTGTGGTTTTGGTTTTTTGTTTTTGTATAGGTGACATGTCAACTCTTAATAGAAAAAAGTCAACACTCTTTTAAAATTTTTGATATATTTATTAACATGTTAGCAATGTAACAAATGTTCTTCTGTACCAAAAATTATAACACAGTTTTAGATCAGATTTTATTTTGAAAATAATGACTGAAAAAGGTCATTTGGTGTTGAAATTTCCCATTCTTCTGATGCTCTTGAAAAAGTCACTTCTCTAGATGGCAGTATAAAGTTCTTTGAAACCATTCTCTTTCAAAGAAAATGTGAGATAAGGAACAGCTAGTTGTATACTAGTCCTGTTATTATTTTCACATACGTTGCCAAATGTAGCAGGTGTAGGAGTCCTTAAAATATGCCAATGTTGACTCACTTTTTTTTGCTAACTGTATGTTAAAATTTTTAAAATAGAAAAAGATAGCATGTACCTTAGTGATTAAAACCAAGTCAGAATATATAATTCTCTAAGATCTTAATCAATGCTCTTACAAATGGCAGCGCTCTTGTGTTCGATTCACTGGAAGTGAATTTGTGCTTAGATGAAAACAGGCAGAGTGATGTGGGGTGTGTGTGAGAATCTATGGCAGAGAAACCAGTGCTTCCTAAAGCCCTCTGTTTATGTTGGCCAGGATGGAGGATGTCTTTAAAAAAAATTCCCTTCCCACCAACACTAGTGGGAGGGAAAAGAAGTTACAGGGACATTTCAGGGCAATGAGGGACCTTTGGATTTCCCTCACTGCGTGTACCTTAAATTCCCAGCATGTATCTTAAAAAGGATTGTTTTCAGCCTGCTGCATGTGGATCACCACAAATGATACAACAACAAGAGCAGAGCTAGCTGTACAACACCAGTGAGGCCTTTCCTCACGGACCTCCAGTTCTGCACACAGAGAGGGAGGTCTGCTGTATCTAATGGCCCTTTAGCCACGTTCTAGAAAGTGTAAGATTGGTATATGATTGTAGCCTAAATCTTTATATTGTTACGAAATTAAAGCGGCGTTGCAGGGAGAAGCATACTTTATTTTTGGAATAGTGCATATGTAGATGAAAACATCTTAGAAGAAACAATCCCTCCTGTGTTAGAGTGAAAGCTTGTCTATACAGAAGTGACATGGAATTCAGTAAGATTTGCTCCTAAGGGTGCATCTATACTGTAGAATTAATGTAGTTTGACACCACATTAACTGCCATGGCTCCATCCTACAGAATCCTGGGTTTTGTAGTTTTGTGAGGCATCAGCACTTTTTGGCAGAGAAGGCTAAAGACCTTGTAAAACTACAAACCCAGGATTCTATAGGATGGAGCTATAGCACTTAAAGTGGTGTCAAACTATATTACTTCTACAGTGTAGATGCACCCTTAGTCAACAGATACAGGATTTCAGCCTAAGATTCCTTGTCACCTGCCATTTTAAAAACATTTTAAAATAGTTAACACCAAAAATGCATTGTCTGATTAATTATGGATGCCTTCTTAGTTGATTAAAAGAATATTTAATTAATCCATCTAGGGGTTGCATCCCTTCAATAAGCATCCATAGGATTGGGTGCATAAATCAGAACATAAGGCAAGGGGCAAAATCAGTCCTTTTAATGCAAATGAACAGCAGATTGAGCTACTTCTGTTGCACATCATTGTTGTTGTTGTGTGCCTTCAAGTAGTTTCTGACTCATGGTGGCTCTAAGGTGACCCTTTCAAGAGGTTTTATTGGCAAGGTTTGCTCAAAGGGGGTTTGCCATTGCCCTCCCCTGAGGCCGAGAGAGTGTGACTTGCCCAAGGCCACCCACTGGGTTCCACATTACTGGAAATAAATGGTTAGAGTGGTGAGTTAACAAGACAGCATCACTTCTCCTCTCCTTCTCTTTGCACTCTTCAAAATGAGGATTGGGAAAGATAGGAGCCTGCAATAGAAAAAGAAAGGCATTCTCCTTAGGCCTGTGTCTCCCACTATCTTTAATCTTGTCAAGCTGTTTCAAAAAGCATGCCAGAGAGGATTATCAATGGGGCAGGGAATCACCTCTTGCAGGGACTGGATTTAGCTTAGGAAACTAATTCAGCCTTTCCCGATCTGATGCCCCCTGGATGTTTCAGAGTCCAGCTGCCACCGTGCTGGGGATATTGGGAGCTGTAGGCTAACAGGTCTGGAGGTTACCAGCTGAGGGAAGGGTGATGAATTGTTGACTCTTAAGAACAAACAATTGTTGAGATTTCTTCTATGATAGCAGCTTTGTTGAAAAGGTACAAGTTGGCTATATTTTATTTTAAAAATGTTTGTAGTTTACTCTGGAATGGTGGGTAAAGAGATGAGTGATTGATGCACTTGCCACCAGCTAATCTTGCACCAAAGAGGTATAGATAAAGGCCTTGAGGTAGAAGAAAAAGTTAATGGAAGTATAAAACAGTGACTAGAATAAAGTGCCTATGTAGAGTCTAATCTCTGAATCTTGCTTTTGATCAAGTTGGAACTAGTGTGCTCAGTTAATAATGTGATCAATAAGAAGACAAACTGCAACATCAAATACAGAATACAATTTATTTGGTACAACCATCGTGTGATTAATTCAGTATTTTTCTGTCAGTATACCAGAAAGTCGAGTTGGTTGTTATTACTGTCTGCTCCAGCCAGAAAAATCTGCCGAAACAGCTAATGTGGAATCAAGCAGCAGCCCTTCAGATTACGTGATCTGTTTTTTGGGAGGCTCAGAGAAGGGGCTTGAGCTATATCCTTTTACTGTTTGTGTGTGAGACAGAGAAAGTGAAGGTTAAGAGCTGAAAAAATGTCATGCTTCTCAATTCGAAGTATTGTGGTTGCTTCACTGACTCAGGCCAACATGTAGATTGCTGGGCAAATCGTTTCTTTAGAGTTCTGAGAATGCCAGTTTTGTATTGTTTCCTATATATTTTAGGAATATGATGGTCCTATAACTAGATACAAATGAACAAATCTGAATCTAAAGTAAGTGTCCAGGCCTTATATTTCCAGGACTGTATTGGAAAGTCAGAAGACAAAAAGCTAGGATGAAAGGAAGGCCCAATATATTATCCCCCCCTCCTCGCATCTTTGATGGTTTTCAAAGGCTGATTCCTGTTGTAACAGAAGTGAAACAAGTCCATAAGCTGCTTTTCAGTGTTTATTATTTTTCTTTAAAAAAATGACTTTCACATTTCACACACCTATTATCTATATGGCTTAGCTAATCATTCTGATGACTCATTGAAGACATTGGCTACTCCTTGAATTCACAATTCCTTGAGTTAAGTTAATTTTGAATATAAGGTCATGATTTTTCTAGAATGGTTATCAAAAATGTAATATAAATGAAGAGCTCAAGAGCATACAGTGATGCATGCAGTGGTCACATCTAAGATCTCTGAACAGATGTATAGGTTATTTCCTTAAGAGCTTACATTCAGACTTGAGCTTGACAGATATGTTCAAGACCTGAAGATTAACCTAGATTCAGAGGTAAATGTTGATTGCTATTTCCTAAATGAGAAAGACAATGGTTATGCAACTTTTTCCTATTGATAAATGAAATGTATTTTTTAAATTGGCAACGCTTTTTTTTTAAAAAAACACCACCCTCATGTACAAGCAGATTCGTTTATTTTTTCCTCCCCATGTTTCCATCTTTCCTTCTCCTGTGTGCGCGCGCATGTGCCTCAAGTCATCTGTCTACTTATGGCAACCTCATGAATTTCATAGGGTTTTCTTAGGCAAGGAATACCCAGAGGTGGTTTTTCCAGTTCCTTCCTCTGAAATATAGTCTACTAGACCAACTAATTTTTATGCCCCAACAACAGCAAGAAGTAGGGGAAGAAAGTTGCAGAGGTTAGGAAAGAGGTGACTAAACTAAGCACAGAGTCAAAAGCTGCGTAGCATGTTTGCTTGGGTCTCTTGTTTGAACAATTCCCCAAATTGTTCCTGATCTGCTAATGGTTTAATGCTTGTCTGGAGCTTGACGCCTGCTGTTTGCATTTGTTTTTCAACTGTAAGCTAAACAAATCCAGGATGTCTGTCCAATTCTCTCTTGCCAGAGGTTCTTTAAACTACCACTGTTGAAACACTATCCTTTTAGCTTAGGCCTTTGGCCCTAGAGATCTATTCTGTACCATATTTTGGGAGACACCACACTGCCTGGATGTAATTTGAGGTGAGATGGCTGGAAGCAAAAACATATGTGAATTGGCTGGTTCTCTGAGTTTGTTGTTGACACCTGAATGTGTGGACAAAATGTGTGACATAGTTTGCTACTTAGATCCTTGCTCACCTTGGATGGTGAGGTTCTGTTGAAGATTGCAGATTCTCTTTTGGTAATGGCCAGTGCTTTTCTGGAGTGGAAGCAAAAGTCAGAATTGGGTAATACCCTTTATGGGGACCTGTAATATGTCATAAAAGAGGCAAGCCTTCAGGTTTTTCAGAACTCTTCCTCAAGCTAGTTATTATAAAACATAGGATGGGAGAAGGAACAGAAAACCAAGAAATTTGGCCAGATTGGATGTGTGCTAGAATTAGGAAATTGGAGGCTGGAAGATTCATCTTTAGGTACAATGTATCAGATAACTCACCTTGAGGGGTAAAGAATCAGTAGCCTTCTCCCATCTCTATTGACAAAACAGATGATTGAGTGCAGTTGACTTCCTCAGCAGCTGAGAGAGTGCGACTTGCCCAAGGTGACCCAATGGGTTTCTGTGGCTGGGTGGAGATTTGAACCCTGCTCTCCAGAGTCATAGTCCAACGCTCAAACCACTGCACCACACTGGCTCATCAAATATTCTTGCCAAAACTGCTGCAGAGAATTGTTCACGGGGGATTTTAGTACATGCAATGGCAATATAGCTTGTAATTCTGGAGATGATGTAAGCAAATAAACCTGTGCTGAAGGTGGGGGGAATTTCATCATGCTTAATGACACTCATTGCTCCCCAAAGCAGCAGAAAGTAGAGAATATCCTAAAGGGAACCTATTCCAGATGAACACTTTCAGGTTCCCAAATATAGTCTGTTTGTGAATCTTGGAAGAATTTAAGAGCAGCAAACTTGAGGAACTCTAATCAGTTCCTCAAAAGAAAAACTATTCAGTGGTAGCTGCATTGGCCATGCAGCATAATACAGCAAAATCCACAAAACAGTTATACCTTGATTGGGCCAACTAAAATGTACAAAATGCATCATGCAAGCTTTTGAAGCTTCACTGGCTTCTTCATCATTGTCTGATTTATTTATTGATTTGGTGCAGTCTAGCATGTAACACTTTTAAAAAAAAAACTTGGTGCCATCATATATACCTTGTTGGTAAGTGTGAGCATCCTTTATGAAGTTGGTACTCAAGAAGGAAACATAATACAGAGGTGTTAATGAGCTTATGTGAATGTTTCAATGCTTAATTTGAAAGAGCAGTAAGTAGAAAGCATGGTGGGTGTTTGAATGGAATAATCTTTGTCCTAGTTTTACAGTTAGGAGAACTACAGTGTAGGAAAAACATGTGGTTTAGATACACACAGTGTTCAGTGGCAGCCCAGGGGCAGAGGAGAGCCAAATCTATGTTTCAGTGCTTTTCATTATGCTTTTGTTAATTTTTCATTTAATTAAAAATATTTTTAGCTTCTGCCTCCTCATGCTCAAGGAGGCTTACTCCTTCAAAGTGAAGGATACTTTGACAAATGACGCCCAGCATTTCTTTTAGCTTTGTACTTAACCACTGCTGAATGTTACTAAGGTATTTGTAAGAAAGACCTTTAAAACTGAATATACATTCTGGTGTATGTGGCACTTATAGGCCAGGGAAATGCAAATATTTACTTCAGCATCTTTTGTGGGAAAACATTACCAATACTCATTGGAATCTCCTGGCCAATATTTCAGCAACTCCAGAAAGCTTTCTATGTACTCAGGTTGGGTTTGTGATTTCTGGAACATAATTCCCTATATATTCTAGTGTGAACTATTTTAGTTTCTCAGGGGAATTTCAGACTGTTTCTATAGAACTTTAATTCTTCCATTTGTTACAGAAAAATAATCTGGAAACCTGCATTAAACCTTTCCTCAGAACATGGTTTGAGGATTCGGTGTGCCCTGTTCAGAGAGTGGTCCAGCTCTTCCAGGAGAAACTTGCACTTTTGTTACACGCTGTGAGTACTGTTATCTGGAAAGCAGCTAGTTACCAGCAAAGTATAAACAGCACTAGTCTGGGAAGGTAGCCAACTGTTAATTAGCTCACAGGAATGCAAACACAGTCAAAGATTTAGTCCAGTAACACAGTCCAAATGTCAGAGGCTTACAGCAGTCAGTCAGCAGGGGTCCAAAACAGTCCATGGGTCACCAGGAGCAGGCAGCAGAGTAGTCAGGGACAGTCCAAGGTCTAAGCACAAGTCAAGGTAACAGAAGTCAAGATAACCAGAATCCAGGCGCCGGTCAGCAGGAAGCTTTCACCAGGAAGATCAGATCTCTGGCAAAGCCTCCATTTCCTCTCCCAGCATATATAAAGCAATTAAGGCTTTGTCAGGTGTTTCTTAATGAGTAGGTTTTTCTCATAAAGTCTCAGAGATTTCCTTTGAGCTTCCTTTTGAGCTCGCTGTTGGGAGTCTACGATGGTGGAGGCAAGTCCCTCTCTTCTTCATCCTTATCTGAATGGGCAGGACTCTGCTGGGACTGATGCCAACCCACTCTGACTCAGGCTATTCCTCTGCTTGAGCCTCTAGGTTGGCAGGGTTCCCTGCTGGCACAGGTGTAGACAAACCTGTGCCAGGGTCCCTAGGGCCATTCCCTGCCATGTCAAACACTCTGTGCGTGAGTATTCTTGGTTACTACTAAGTCTGCTGAGATACCGTAGTTCTTTGGCTTCTGCTGGGGACTGAGTGTCCTATCATCCCCTGACAGTTCCATCCCAGTTGTGAAATGCTCTCCCCTTGATGGTCCCAATTGGTGCTGGCATTGGTGTCATTTCAGCACCAAACTAAAATTTGACTGTTCACCCAAGGTTTGGGGAACCTGTGATCATGACTTGGTTTTGGCCTATTGGACATTGGGTGTTATCTGTTCTTCTGTTGTTTGTTCCTTGTACTTGGATCTACTGCAGGGGTGGGGAATCTTTGGACTTCTGCTTGGTTGTTTTAGCCTTTGCCTCCCAGAAGCTCTAGCCAGCATGCCTAGTGGTAAGACATTATGGGGTTTGTCGTCTGAAACATGTGGAGAGTCAAAGGTTCTTTACCTCCGGTCTTCTCAAGCTCAGCTTTACTTGCATACACTTACAATAATACAAAGAGACACAATGACCTAAAACCTATTGTTAGTCCCAACTAGAGTTGACCTATTGAATCAACAGAATTTACCTATGTGTTGACTCACTATTCAAATATAGATTAAGTGGGTTGACTCTATTTGGTAATAACCAATAGGATTCAGGTCACAGATTCTTATTCAGTGATTTTTGGCTCAGAGACTAAGAAAGCAGCTTCTCAGCATTTGTATGTACAGTAGGGTAAACTATTGCATTCAGGTTAGGGTAACTTGGGTTCAGACCCTTGCTGGGCCAGAAAGCTCATTGATTTACCTTAGTTCACAATTGCTCTGTTTCAGTTGAATCCTGTGGTGACCATAAAATGGAGGGAAGGGGGATATTGACATAGCTGCAACACAAACACCTTAGAAAATGAGTGGATAATATGAAAAAATGCTACATTTGCATTCTGAAAACAAACTTGCTGGCTGCTAATTGCACAGTATTGTAAGTATCAACTCAGAAAAGTTCCATGGAGTTCATCCTAGATACCTGCTTTTAGGATTGTCTCTTGAGCCTGTATCATAATATAAAACACTGACATTATCAAGTTTCTCTTGCAAGGCTTTGAGTTGCATTCCAGTTGAAGTCAAAGACTCTGATGAAAGAACAAAAAAAGATATTCACAGGTAAGAAAGCTATTATTCAATATGTTCTTTCCTACCTTGTTACATGGCATTTGTCTAATGAAGAATGGTTAAAAAAACCCAAACATTCACATTCTGTGGCAGGTTTCTTAGAGCTGCAAGCCTTCAAGATCTTGTCCGGGAAACCACAATGACTTCGTTATGTATAGCAATGACTGAGGGACACAGACCAGTGGTGATAGATTGTAGTGGACCACAGCCACAGTTCCACAACGCGGGTGAGTTTCTAGATGGAGACGTTTTAGGTACAGCAGTGCTATTCATCTTCACAGAATAGTTAATAATAAGAAATTATCGACTTCACCATTGCTTAGCACTCTCACAAATGGCAGCTTTTGGGGGGAATCACTCTCACCAGTCTGCTCCTAACAGAGTTTAGTGGTAGGAAAATTGTCTACCAGAGGTCTTATGCTTCTGATTATATAAACATTTACCTGCAAGGTTCTTGTCAGTAGTTATGGGCAAGCATTGGGGATCAATACTACAATTTTGTTTTCTAAAGTTGTACTTACCCAAAGTTTCAGACTCCAAATATCTGAGAAAACAGGTCCTTCCAACCACCCCCATAAATGTAAATTCCTGAAAGATCACAGTATACTGTGGCAGGAGGTGTGTGTGTTGGGGGGGGGGCTTTGCTGGTATACTTCTAGCTCAGTCATGTAAAAAGCCAAGATAGATATATTGGCCATAAGAAGATGCCAGAATTGATATTAACCTAACCAAAAGGACTAGGAAATGTATAGAGATCACAAAAGCTTGCACACATTTTTGGGTACTTTTAATTGGCCTCATAAAGGTATTACAGTAACATAGGTTTGGGCATTTTTCTGGCTCAGTACTCTGCCATGTGGTCATAGCATAGAGAATCAAACTTCATTCTGTACCTGCCCTGGGGCACTGGCAATGGCATCATGCTTCCATTGCGGGCTGAATGTGAGAAGAGTCCTGCTAGCACAGGCTGGTGGTCTGCCTTTAGAAAGTCCACAAGCAGCCCTCTTCAAGTAGTATTCTGTGCCACATGTAGCAGCCACATATCTGCTGATTCACCTGGCCCGTCCCTTCCCTTCCCCTGGGAAGGCTTCTGTCGCTGCGGCAGCGATCATGGGAGATGAAGGGAGTCGGGGAGCTTGCCTGCCCCATCCCTTCCTTTCCCCTGGGAGGGCTTCTGTCACTGTGGTGGTGATTGCTGGGGTGGAGGGAGAGGGAGCTCACCTGCCCCATCCTTTCCTTTCCCCTGGGAGGGCTGCTGTTGCCATGGTGGCAACAGCATGGTGGCAAGATGACGTACCCGTAGAATCCTGAAGAGGTGCATTCTTCAAGCATCTAAAGATGAGAATGTGCCTCCAACTCATCCTTCCTTTGTAGATTGGCAAAGGTGATTGGCTCTATCCTATTTGCTAACCACCAGTCTCTGCTTCAGGAACCATGAACAGTTTTCCCTTTATTTTTCCTTTTGCAACACCCTGGCATGTTTCTCATGTTCTCATGCTTACATTGAGGGGATATTTGAGTGTACTGTGTTTATCCCCAAATACTTATCCCCCGCCCCAAATGTTTCAGGTAGTAACAAGTTCTGTGAAGACTGGATGCAGGCATTTCTGAATGGTCCGGAAGGGGGAAACCCATTTCTTTTCCAGCAGATACTGGAGAACTTTAAATTAAAGGTAACTCACTATGTATAATAATGTTGTAAAAGCAGGTATTTGAACATTTTCACATATTGTTCATGAATTATGATAGACTCTTTTTCATCAAGACAGTGTTAATTATTGGGTTGCTCTGTGGACATGACCCTCACCCAGTTTAGCCAAAGAACTATAGTTTAAGACAGTTAGGATCTTTCAGACCTCCAGATGTTGTTGGACCTACTGTCACTATGCCTCACCATTGGCTAGACTTGCCAGAGCAGATGGAAATTAGGATTCAGCAATATCTGGAGGGCACGGTTTCTGTAGCCATGGTTTAAGATAAAATCTGTCCTCAACTGAAGTCAGTAACAAAAATGGCTGTTGTTTTTCTTACAGCTTTTTTCAATCAGGCTATTCAGCTTTAAACCAAGGCAATTTCTGTCCCTACTTTACTCTTTGAATTGCTAACAGAAGCCATGTCACAAAAGATAACCTTTATAAACTAGATACTGATAGAACGTAAGATTTTTTTTTCTGCATACCAGGCCATGAAATTTAACCAAGTAAGACAATGTGCAACTTGGAAGGCTGCAGTCCTGTGCGTGCATATCTGTGAGGAACTTAATAGGCCCTGCATCTGAGTGGATGTGCATTGGATTGCAGTCAAACATTTTGAAGTGCTCAGTATTTCCAATAGGAGAAATAAACAGCTGCTTTCCTGTCTTCCTCTGAAATCAATGCGAATTTGAAGTGCTTAGCTTGAACTTGTGACCATTGTTTTTCAGATCACTGATTGTACTTTAAGGATGAGGAATTCTTTCTAGAGAACTTTTCATTTACTGCTCCCATAAAACTGCTTCTCACGTTTTATGCACAAAGCCTTTAAATCAGAGAAGGCATTGTGTTGTACATGCAAGCAGTGCCTGGAAAATGACAGACAATCATGCCAATCAGCTGACTTTGGGGGAGTCAATGCAGCCCCCTTGCTTTTCTTCTTGAACAGCTGATCTTATGCAATTGCCAGTTCCATTCCTCAGTCACTTCTGCACAGCCTCAGTCATTCTTTTTTAACTCCCAATAATTACTGAGGAAGAAAGCACTCTGTTTACTTGTCTTGTCAAAATCAATCAGACTTGTAAGTGTTTGACTGCATTCTTATGTGTGTCCTCAGAAAGAAAGCATATTAAGTTCAGTGGAACTTTCTTCCAGACAAACATGCACAGGATTGCAGTAGGAAGAACTGGACACACAGATCTGTTTGCATGGGTAGTTTCTCAGCTTGAGTACTTGTTTGTTGCTCTTTGTAGGCCATCCAAGACATCAACAATCTGAAGCGGTTCATCAGACAGGCAGAAATGAGCCATTATGCTTTATTCAAGTGTTACTTGTTTCTGAAGAATTGTGGCAGCGGAGATGTCCTCTTGAAAATCGTGAAAGTGGAACATGCAGAAATGCCAGAAGCCAAAAATGTAATCAGTGTCCTTGAGGAATTCATGAGAGAACCAGCTTGCAGTTTAAATTCCTCCCCAGAACGTAGGACTCCTTACACATTGCAGAATTAGTGTGTATCTATACATACTCTAACATGTGAAAGAAATGTGCATTAAAAAACAAAGCCACAAAGTGTACATTGTGAAGAACTGCAGCTGGTCCCCTCACAACATTTAAATGTGGTCAAGAAAAAACACTCTTCTTTCACATATTGCAGTGTATGCTGTGTTTTGGTGGCTCATGAATAAACAACAGGCTTAAGTATCCCCTCCCATTTATTCCTTTTCTTGCATGTCTGGCTTGAGAGACAATGTCTTGGTTTCATAAACCACAGTTTCCCCATGATATCTAACTTGAAAAACTGTGGTTTAAAGCATTCCTTACAAAACTGGTTTGGAAACCAGGAATTAAACTTTGGTTTGTGATCCTGGTTTGAAAGGAGCACTTAAAATAAGTTTTTTTAAAATTTTGGCATCATAGCAAAACAGGCTTAACAAAACATTTGGACTCTTTCCAGGTAGGAATGCAAGAGGAGGAGGGAAGATGAGAATACCTGAGCTTGTTGCTTGTTTCTCCTTTTGCTAACCTGTTTTTTTGGACTGGGAACATTATGTATTTACCCAGCCATCCTGTTGTTGTTGTGTGCCTTCAGATCATTTCTGACTTATGGCAACTGCAAGGTGAACCTGTCATGGGATTTTCTTGGCAGAATTGTTCAGAGGGGGTTTGCTATTGAGGCTGAGAGAGCATGATTTGCCCCAAGTCCAATGGGTTTCCATGACCAAATCGGGATTTGAACTATGGATTTGAACTGTGGTCTCCTGAGTCAATGCTCCATAGTCCAACGGTCAAACCACTGTACCATGCTGGCGTTAGCCATCCTGTATGTACAGTGTATTCCTTAATTTCACGATGCCTACAGTGGTCTTTAGGTAGATAAATGCTGTGAAATTTATTGTATTTGTATTTGTGAAATAGAATCTACTGCTGTATAAGTTCTTTCATAAGATTATCCTAAAACGAAGGGAAATTAAGTGTCCTATTATCCAAAACTTTAATAGGACAACTACGTTTTCTTTCTTTTTAGGAAAATATTGTGTGAAAAGTGCTTTTGTCTTTTCCTGGGGAATAGGAATAGGAGATTACATAGCTTCTGGTTTCAACAAGCAGACTAAGGCCTTTTAATGTTAATGATGGTTTATATTAAGAAAATAGCTATCCTGGTGGATCATGACTGAATATTTTGATCAGATTTAAGAACTGGTGAAAGAATGAGTATATGTACATTCTTCATAAACAGAACTATTCCTTTTCATGGAGTAGCAAGATTTTTTCCCCTTGATACCTTGCCTACACATAATAAAATAGTAACTGATCCCTAGTAATTCTCGGTCTGCAGTTACTGAGTAAACATTTGCCTTCAGTACATTTGTGGCTTAAATACTTTAAACTCCATCTACACCCACTCTTTCCCCAAGATCAGCTTTTGCTACGTACTCTCTGCAAGGGTTCATCTAAACAAGAAATAATGCTCTTACCTGCACATTATTCCCAATTCGCAGCAGCATCATTTTGTTCCCATGGTGTTTTCTACCTTCACACGACTGCGAATCAAGATGGTGGTGATGTCATTTTTTTTTTTTTGGCATGGTTGTGGTGGCAATTGGGGAAGACACTATCAGGAAGGCGAGAACCCAGCAGCACTTGGAGACAATGTAGAGGGTAGCCACCTCAAGGAAGAGAGACCAACGCTTGCCCATCACCCATCCCAGTGATAGTGGCCTTTGATTCTGTCTGCAAAGGGATGGGAGGAGCCACCTGGCCAGCCGCTGAAACAAGGAAGAGGAGGGCGATATTTCACTGCTCCAGCTTCATCTTGTCTTCCCGGGCTGGGCTGCTTCTTCTGTCATGCCTGTCCTGTGCCCCCCATAGCCCGCTGACATCAAGCTCGGCAGAAAGGCATGAAGGAAGGAGCAACCCAGCCCAAGAAGGTGAGAGGAAGCCAGAGCAGCAAAGAGCCGCCTTCCTCTTCCTTCTCCCTGTGGCTGGCTAGGTGGCTTCTCCCATCCCTTTGCAGCCAGAATTGGAGGCCGCCACAACTGCTGGTGGGATGGGTGAAGGGCTGGTTGCTCTTTCCTCTTCCTCGCGGTGGCTGCCCTCCTCATTTCTGGGCACTGCCAGGTTCCCTTCTTTTTTGACGGTTTGAAAAAAAGTTTTAAAAGAGCACAATTGCTAGCGCTTCTGGGCCCTTGACAGCAAGCCCGCCCTTGCACATGTCCAACCAATCAGACATTCAGCTCCGCCCTCCAGGCTGTGCAACAAATCACATCAGTTGTCCCAATGAGCAGGAATGCACATTCCCTTCAAGGTTTTAAAAAAAGTTTGGGGAAAGCTGCGAAGGCTTTGTCCATGACGTGTTTGGTGGTTTTTGCCCATCTCCTTCCGAATCCCATGAAATTGCCATGGGATCCCACTGGGACAAAAGGTATTCTCCTTGAGTATTTTCATCATCTAGACAAGTCCCCAAAACTATACCCTCAACTGTTTTCATGAGTTTTAAAAAGTAGTTTGGTATTGTGAAATGAGAACATATCAAAGGAAGGGAGGGGAGGAATACTTCATACAGGATAGTAGAAATGTCAGAGTAAAAATGATTTGTGCCATAGTCACAAACTGCTTTTTCAGCTTCAGAAAGTTTGAGGAGCAGTTTGAGGATTCTTATTGGAGTAGGTGTTGCGATGGAATTTCTCACATACATAACCTTTTTTAAAAAAAGCTAATATCCCATCGTAAGATGTTTGACAGGGGAGGCGGGATGCATGTAGGCCCTCTAGGGAAACAATTACAGTCTCCTACTCTTGAACAGTTGATCAGTGGGAGGAAGGGTCTTCCTCAAAATGCACTAAAAAACCCCACAGCTCTGGCCGTTAGATCTAACTGTGCTTGTGTTTGTACACAGTTCTCCAGCTAAGGTTTATCGTGAATTGCACATCACCTTTGGCGGGATGTATCTAGAAAGTTCCTCTATTCTGGCTTTGTCTATATTCTGTCTAATGGAGAAATGTCTCTTGGGTATTTAAATCTGTTTTCACATTTCTTTAAAATATGATTGCTCCTACTCCCCAACCTCTTGCAGAGGTCAGCCCTGCAAAAATGTATATGCCAAAGGTCCTCTATTATTATTATTATTATTATTATTATTATTGATAAAGACAGCTCAAATTCAGACTTAGTCCTAATTAGAGTTGTCCCGCTGAAATCAAAATAAGTGAAAGTTACTCATAGCTAACAAGTCCCATTGGTTTTAGCAAATCTGAGTTGGCCCTATATTCCAGAAAAATATTCCAAAAAGCAAACTTTGATTTTGCCATTTTCTATAAGGGACACCATTTTACTATGCCATTGTATATAATGGGACTTGAGCGTCATGGGTTTTGGTATCCACAGGGGTCCTGGAACCAAACCTCAGCATATACCAAGGGGCTCTGTATGACTGAATCTAGATCAATTGAATTTATTTACCTATGCAGTGAATACAAAACCAACATAGCCCTGATAGCCCCAATTACTTGTAACCCAGGGTCAGCCCCTCTACCCCAAACAGTTGATTGGTGTTATCAGCCTTGACACTTTGTTGTTGTTACTGTTGTGTGCCTACATGTTTCTGACTTATGGCAACCCTAAGCTGAACATATCACAGGGTTACCTAGACAAAATTTGTTCAGAAGAGGTTTGTCACTGCCTTGCCCTGAGGCTGAGTGTGAGTTGTCTAAGGCCACCCAGTAGGCTTCCATGGCTGAACAAGGATTCAAACCCTGGTCTCCTGGAGTCCTAGTCCAACACTCAAACCACTAAACTACTCTGGCTCTCACCTGACACTGCACCATCCATCTTATTAGGGAAAATGTGATCCAGCCTGGTGTAACTGCAGTTTTGGCTTAAGAATGCAAGTTTTCTGCCTTATGTATAGCCCTTTTGCATATTGAAGTCCTATGCAGGAATTGACTCTGCTAAATTATGACCCCAAATTAAATTGAAGCAACGGTTGACTCCAGTACTCAAATGACACTTCCATCAGGATAGTTGTTAATTATTTAATTACAGTTGTGTCTGTAAAATATGACTCCATCATTGCAAGTTTTTTTTTTTTTGGCATGTTTATACTGACCACCTCATTTTAAAGGGGGGGGGAGCTGAACAATCAGTTGTGGGATCTGTGCACAAATAATTGTTAGAAGAAAACTATACAGTTATGTACACAATAGAAAAATATTTTGACATTTATTACTGCATTCTACTTTGCAAGTACTGTCTTTGCTCTGATAGCCCTTGAGGGGAAAGCGTATTCTCTTCATAATTTTCTTTAAGGCAGAATTACTTCACTTGGTGGCATAATAGTTAGCCATGGGGAGGAGGGGTGCAGGGGTCAGAGGGACTAAGGGAAAGAAAGAAAGCCTAAACTTACCTTCATTTGTAAACTTAACAGGTATTCTGTGTATTCATTCCATGACTATTACATATGATGAAAATTAATGTATTTTTCCTACATACATTCAGCCTGTGGAATTCTGTGTATCTTATGAAGTGCTCTGTGATACTCATTTGTATTCCGTTTGGGGTTCCTGAGGAACCTCATTAGAGAGTTTTCTTTAATTAGGAACCAGTGATTAATTATAGTATTAAAATTCATTTACCTTCGAGCAAGTTTGTTTTTATTTTGCTTTTGTTGTTTCTTTGCCAAATGGTTGAATATAATGTCTTTGTCGTCATACCCCTGACATGGCCCTTCAGATAAAAAGAGGCTCCTGGTAAGCAGTGTTAACCCATGATGTCACCAAGGGGGACTTGGGGGCAGACGTTTGTGTGAGCCAACCTCAGATGTAAGGCAAGCATATGTCCTGGTAATAAACCCCTGCCTGTGGTGAAAAGTGGACCTGGTGCCTCAAGAGCATGTGCACCTACCTTCCTGAGGTTGCATTTGAGAGAGGCATTTGCATGGACAGGAAAACCTCCACAAGAACTTTGAGCAGGAAGAAGATGCATATATGAAAGTGACACAGGAATGCCAAGTGTACCCAATGTTATCTCCTGGCTGAAAGAGCTTATAAATAGGAGCAGGGGGGCATTATTACATCTTAGTAATATAGAACCTTCCTTTTTTGTCCTTGTGAAGTCATTTAGGTCACAGGTCACCAATGCAGGATTATAGAGGCCACAGGCAAAGGTAATAGACTTGTTTAAAACCAGTGGTTCTCAGGAGGTGGCAGCAATGGCCACAATCTTGCACTGAGAGATGGTGAATAAAGTTCTGCCCAGGCAGAGTTGCACTCCCATCTCCCCTCCACTGAAACACACTTGTCTTTTGCTTTCCCCTTCCCTGCACACACATGGACATGAAGTAGCTGGTGAAAAGCAGGGGCAGCTGAGGAGCTTCTGGCTATGTCCCTATAGCCAGATGTGCAACCCCAGCATCAACCTTTGGGACTTCTGGAGGATCCCCAGGAGGTTCCAGAGAGTATCTTCACCATCATGTAGGGACATAGCCAGACATTTTTTGCATGCACCTATTGTCCACCAGCTATCACATGGCCATGTCAGGGAGGACAGCATGAGACAGGTTTTGAGAGGGTAGGAGTCATTGCCTGAGAGTGAATTCCTCCCTCTGTGACAACAACAACAAAAAAGACTTTACAATGGGAAATGTCACTAGAAAGATGCCAGCCATTGTTTAGGTCAAACAATTTGTGTGGAAAGATCTGGATCTGGATTGGATAGGGACAGCAACACCCATAATTGCTCACCACTGCCTATGCCAATGTTAGTTTTTCTTAACAACAGTTGCAAGATTTTCCTTGGATTTTTTCTGGGCTGTGAGGCTGTGTTCTGAAGCCCAGAAAAAAACCAAGGAAAATTTATGGATGCTGGCCATGAAAGCCTTCAACTTCAAGTTGCAAGATCAGAACAGACCAAGGTCCACATTTAGTTCCATTCCTGCATTTACACACTGACTAGTGATGGGTGAACACACATTTCTGCAAGTGCATCAAAAGACATCCAGCCAGTTCAATGAGAGACCCAGATGGGCATTACAGTATGTGTTGGATTGCAGTAGTGTAGCGTCCAAATAGGGAGCATACCCCTCCACACTCAGGCTGCAGGTGCTTACCCATATATTTTCAGGAGGCAACTTCATGGAATCATAGAATCATACAAGCAAAACTTCCATGGAGGGTGAGGGCAAATATTTTTAATCTTCTCTGCCTTCCCCAAATGAGGGTTCTGAAGGTTTTGTAATACTCCCACTGTAGCTGCCTGTGCCAGTGAAGAGAAAGTGCTCTTCAGTCCAACTGTTAACTTGTAAACTGTAACTTGTCTTCTAAGGACTCCTGGCTGCACACAAAGCAACCCACTGGTAAACTTACATCAGAGTCAGACCTGAACTGTAAATCTGTTGATTCGCATAATTACTGATTCAGAAGCCCAGTTCAAACATAGAATACTATGGCTTCTTGCTATGGGAACAAAGTGTAGTGAGAGTCTTGGGCTTGCATGCTTATACTCTCAGAGGAAATTAGACCAGGGATGAACAACCTGTGGCCCTCAAAATGCTGCTGGGTGATTCCCATCTTCCTTGGCCATTATCCATTCCAGCTGGAGTTCAACAACATCTAGTGAGCCACTGGTTCCCCCATCCTATTTTAAACAATCATTAGTAAGACCATATCAGGACCAAATTTTGGAACCTGGTTTGAGGAGTAACCAGGGTTTCCTGATTTTGGCTATTACATGTGCTTTAGTTTGTTTAAAATGGACAAGTTTCTGATCCTGTGAGAACAAAGGGGGCATACATGGGCTCACTCTGGCCTGGTTACATAAGCACAAAACTACTGTTTCATCTGATCAGGACCAATGTTAGTCTGCTTTCAATAAAAAACAATGGTCTGGGATCCCTACTCAGAGGGGCGGGGTATAAATACATTTTATTATTATTATTATTATTATTATTATTATTATTAGCAGCATGCCAGATTGTGTGCAGTGACTTGTAGGGAAGATGCAGGAACTTAACTTTTTCTTGCATGCTATTCCATGGTAAAAAACTGGTGTACTCCCCAAGATATTCCCCCTTTATTTGGCAGAAAACTACTTGGGACCAAAGAATATGCAAGGAGACATGTAGTGAGCGGGAAAGAATTAAGCAAACACAAACCCATTCCACTGCTTCTGTCCTGCAAACTCTATACCCAGTAGTTTTGATCAGATGACAAGAGCGCAATTTATCTAGCAACATTTATTTCTTACTTCTTCCTGTTCCTACTTGCTTTCAAATGCAGCCAATTCCCATGGGTATCTTGTCTGTTGTCTATGCTTGAGAGTTCTCACTGATGTTGCAGAGGTTCTGGGGCAAAATCTTAAGTTTAGGGAGGGAACATTTGAAGATGTTCTATCCCATAATAGAAGCCAGGGATAGGCAACTGTGGAAGAATGGGACCAACTTTAGTCCCTGTTGGCATAACTGATGCAATCAGAAATGACATTGCTTCACTTCCTATTTCAATTATTGCCAATTTTCAACCTTTTGTTGTTGTGGTTGTAGTTGCTTTGGTGGGCATGGTTTTGAGCCATAAGGGTAGCAAAATTGCCTAGAATTTTAAAAAGAAATATTTTGAGGCCTGGGGACTTGGCCTGCACTTTGCCCACCTCTAATATAAATGTTTGCAATCATCACTGCCACCTGCCCTAATAGGGAAGTGGTCATTGACCTAGAACAAGCTTGAAATCATTAGAAGCCTAATTTAAAATGGTTATCAACCTTCAGAAACAAGTTATAAAAATTATTTCCAGCAAAGACCAGTAGATGTCCCTGTAGATGCTGTGCAATCCCTCTCTTTCACCATCCTTCTTGTTCAGTTGCTCTTTAAACTCTGTGCTGTAATTTTTCATTATAAAAGATACCTGATAGCACTTTCTGGCCCTATGCCCCATCATGCAAACTCAACCGAAGAGGAGACTGGCTTTAAGCCCATATTTGTTTGTCTTTCAGCTTATAGTTTTATCTCTCAATGATGGCATTTTGATGATTCTACATACTTCAAGAAAGGTTCGGGCTATGCCCCAGAGATTCTGGCAGGAGCTCTGTTCAAGGCAAAGACTGTTGTGAAGAGGGTAAGACCTACTGCAAGATGTAATTAATCTATGAATGTCTGCGGCACTGCAATGTTGTAAGCTTGCAAGGACATCTGGAGGTAAGAGAGAAATTTATCCCCTAATCACCCATTGGAACAGCAATATCCAGAACCACCAACCATGTAGCTTTAAGAGGCAGTTTAACTCAGAGCGGTGGCCCCCGTCTTGTGTAATTTGACTAGCAAGAGGCTTAAGCCTTACAATACTTATTTTGCAGAAATCAAGTGAACATTGAATTTGATGAGGGGTGGAGGGTGAGACTCATAAAACATCTGTGTGATGAAAGGGAGAAATTCTAATGACTAACCTCACTGAAAGGTTGTCTGTACTCTCCTGGATCCATGATGGATTGTCCTTTGCTATGGTAAGGGACAGATTAAATGCCTAGAAAGGAGATTTCTTCTCTAGTTAACTGACATATAAAATGTGTAGCCAAGTCCAGAACCAGATTACGCAGGAAGTTCCATTAGCTGTAGCATTAAGGTCTGATTTGCATAAATCAGTAGATGAAGAGATTAACCTGTTTCTGTAATGTACCGCTTCAGATTGCAGATAAGAGATTCATTTGACTGGGTGTTGCCCAGATGATGATGACAGTAAAGTCATAATAATTAATGACAAACAATATCCTGGCAGATAGAGAACTGGTATATCATCAAGAAGACTAGGCTAGAATTCTTCCCCCTGGTATCTAGTGCTATACAGATTGTCCTTTATTGTATTTTGTTGGGTAGCAGCAGCATTCAGTCATATAAGCCCCCATCTAGAGTCTCAAGTGGTATAGTCCAGAAATTAGTTTATCTCATGCTATTGTAACCTATTCTCTCCTTGCCTCCGCAGTTCAATTAAATGGGTCATGTTCATGCAACCAATGGGCTGCAGTGGAAGCTGTTGTCCCATGACATCCTGCTTATGAGATCATCCCTAAAAATATTACATACAGAAACTGCTCTATTTTAGCCTGGAAACACATATCTATGGGAAAGAAGAGTTCAAAAAACATTCTGCCCTACCCCAATTTCCACCCCTCTGTGCTGCACACCTGCAAGAGGGATGGGTCAATTTGTGCCTATTGCATGTACAGTTGTCCCTTCATATTCGCCAGGGTTTGGTTTCAGGACCCTCCCATGGATACCAAAATCCATGAATACTCAAGTCCCATTATATGCAATGGCGTAGCAAAATGGTGCCCCTTATATAAGATGGCAAAATCAAGGTTTGCTTTTTGGATTATTATTTTTTAAAGAATATTTTCAAGCTGTGAAAACTTAAATCTGTGGCTATCAAATCCATGGATACGGAGGGACAACTGTGTGCTATGCTAGGTGTATGTGACAGTGAGTGCCACGGAAGCTGCACTTTGGCATAGGCCAGGCCTTCCTCGTCGCACTACTGCCATCATTAAAACTTCATATAAACAACCAATTTTTGGCAGGATTTTAACCTATCAGCAGTATCTCCCATGAAGCAGCATTATATCAATACCCTACTATGTTGATACACATGCCCTGTTATAAACTGAAGTTCTACCCCACCATGCATTGCTGTTCCATATTCAGCAAAGCATTCTGCTACAAATAAGCCAGAAACCTGCCAGGTATGACTGCTCTGCTGCCAAAAACAAACAAAAAGCCTGCATAATACCTGTGGAGGCCAGATGCCCACCACACTAGCAACAGCAGACACTAATTTGTGTCCAGTTGTGCAAATGCCAACCTTGGAACAGTGCCACTTTGAGGTTTTCCCCAACACAGCAGGCATAATTATGTACAACAGTGATTATGTGTGTGTGCATATACAAGCACAGACCCAAAAGTAGGAGGAAAGGGGGATAGATGAGTGCGTCAATGATTGTTAGCAGGCTCTGTTACTTACTGCTCTAGCAAGTAGGGGTAGGAAACCTTATTTCTGCCAGAGAATTTGCACTACGATTTTCATAAGCCCCAGTCAGCATGGCTGATGTTCAGGGATTATGGATGCTGTAGTTTTAAAGCTTATGCAGGGCATTAGGTTACTGATGCCTGCCTTAGGTTGGCCAACAATTCCTTGAAAAAACAAACTGCCTTGGCCATGTATTCAGTACTAGGACATGGGCAGATGCATATAGAGCCTCTACCACACAGAAAAAAGTGGTGGTAGAGATGCACAATCTTATAAACAAACAGAGTGGGTGAACATTCCTCATTTCCTTACAATACCGCCTAACAGCTTTCATGGGGAGATCACAGTGGGTGGGAGGATAGATTGTACAGGAAGTTGGTTCAGGGGAAATATAAATTGACATTGGGATGGAGAGATAGATCTGCATACCTCATCCATGTGACCCTAAAAATGGATTCTGCCCCTCTTTCCTATGTGAGCAGAGCACTGTCATCACTACATCTATGATGACATTCAATCAAAGTAAGCAGGACATTACCTGGGCCATAGTGAAGAGGGGGCTGAATGTTCCACCTCTCCCCAAATCATGGGAGCACCTCAGGCAGCTGAAAGATTAGTTTCACATCTTTTAACCTTCTTTTTGGCTGTGTCTTAGCGAATCATTCACTTCTATAGGGAAACCTAGGCCAAGCAGGTATAAAATTGCTCTGACCACACATTTCCATTTCTTCCTCCTCAGCCCTGTTAGCTACCTAAGACCCAGGAGGGGTCATTGAGGCTGTTCCTATCCAACGGGGAGGGATGAGGCAATTCAGAGGAGGAAACGTAGGTGGTCCAGGAACAGAGGGGAAGAAATGAGAATGTGCTCCCAAATGGAGTATGCCATCCTTTCCCTTTCCTTCAGAACAAAGAGCAGCTACTTTTTCCTTCTCTGAATTGCCTCCCTCCTCCCTGGCCTCCCCTCCTCCCCAGTAAGGAGCAGCAGCCACTGCCACCCCACCTAGAGCTTTGAAGCTTTGGAGGGGGAAGTTTTGGATTGAGTGCAAAGATAAAAAAATAGCACCGCTGCCCCATCTGAAAAGAAGAGATATTTATGCATAAGCCATTAATAGGATTCTGCCCCTAAAGCACTACACTTGGGGGATGCTACTGTGATCACATTTTTTTCCTCCTGATGTTACCCCACCTACCCTGACCTGATCAGCCCCTTTACATAAAACAGGTCTGAACCATGTTGGCAAGTCTAGGAGCAAATTTTGTCTTCTTGGGACATGCCACTGGTCTCAAAAAAATTCCACATTTTGGATGGGCCTGCTTCCTGTTTTGAGGGGAATAAAACAAACAAAGCATGTCAATCCAACCTCATATTAGCCTGTTGTTTAATACAGCTGCATATTTTTCCACTCTTTTTTTTTTAAGGAAAAGGCATAGGAGGGTCTTGGGACTCCAAAACTGGCACTGAGGGTTGCATGTGGCCTATGCGGCAAAATCTGCCCAACCCTAAGAATTTTCTGCCCTGGTGGTGCAGTGGTTAAATGCCAGTACTGCAAGTCACCAAGTTGCAAGTTCGATTCCAGAGTGCTCCAAGGTTCACTTAGCCTTCCATCCTTTCGTAGGTCGGTAAAATGAGTACCTGGCTTGTGGGGGCAATTAGCTAACACACATTGGAAACTGCTTAATGCAGTGTAGATGTGTAAATTGCTATTGCTTAAAAACAAACAAATTGTAAGCTGCTCTGATAGCCTTTGCGGCTGAAGAGTGGGGTATAAATACCTAATTAAAATTAAAATTTAAAATTCTACAATAGAGAAACAAAGACACACACACACGCTCCATATGCCCCTCTCTCATTATGACAGGAATTTCATTACTAATAAAGCAACCTTTGTATCACCCACTCATAGGTAAAACAACCAGAGCATTATTTTGTTTTACTCGTGGAGGATTTGAAGCACTGTTTTTATAAGGCAAAAAGACAGGAAAAAAAGGATTTGACATGGACTCATTAATGAGACTAGTGCCAAACTCTGTTCAAATCACTCAAAAGCCTAAGTTTGACTATGGCAACAATTTGTGAGCTCATCAAGAGGAATCCAAACACTGATATGACAATCTCAACATTCTTTGTGTGTCCGCCCCCCCCCCCCGCACAACTTTGGGTCAGCTCTAAAGGGTCAGATTTCTGCTGTGTGCAATTCTTGTTTTTGATTTAACAGCAGAAGCAGTCCCCCAGAAGGACTCTACAGGACTCTAGCCATCACAATACAAATGAAATGTATCTCAGTGGTTCCCTTGTTTCTTTGGCAAGAGTGCTGATATGCAACATGAATTTGGCTATGCTGTCTGTTTTCCCTATCACGGAGGCCATACTGCATATTGGGTGAAGTCTATCTGCTCAACAAGAAGAGAGTGTAGTGACACCAATGACACTCCTAATAACCTGCTTCAAAATACAAATGAATCTGTTCATAACACTTGGACTGTAGGATGCATCAAATGGCATCTCCCCCAAAATTCTTCTTTGGCTGGCTATGTAAAATTAAATCCTGTGCATGTGCAGTCAGCAGATTAGCAGCTGCTTTGCAGACACATGCACAAGAGTGCTTTAATTTTAAAATGTTACTTGGATTTGCTGTGAACTATCAGGTTGCCCTATCAGGTTTTCTCATTTGGTGAATATTTATTACTTCTTGCAGCCCCATTTCTTTTTTACAGCAGTCTCACATCCCAATCTAAAACTCAAATATAGCTTGGGGCATGGCTCTTTTCAGATGTTCATGGCTGAATTTCCAAGTGGCTCTCTGCCATGGCTGATGCTGGGAGCTAATGATTTCCAGAGACCATACAATAAGGCACATCTGTTCACCCTCATTAGTGCCCATGTGCTAATACTACAAACTAGTAGAGAACTTTAAGAAAACAGATTAAGCCTTTTTGTTTCCCAGAGAAGATAGTGAGAATGCTTGTTTGCTGAACTGGTTCCAGGTTGAGCTGTAGAGAGTTTGGCCACCACTAGATGAAAAACAGAATGAGGCAAAGCCAATCCATTTTATCAGTGAATGTAACACCCTATAGTGGAAAATATTTGAAAGAAGGAAGAAATAGTAGAGGTACAATGTTTTCTTCTCCCAATACATTCCTGGGCTTGTGTACTAGTACTGGTTTTGAGTGTGCTTACTGTTTTGCAAATCAAACACCTGAGAAGTGAAGAAACAGCTTATCTGCACTATACCCAACAGTATTTTGCTGTTCTACAATTTTTGCTTTCTGTGTGGTTTGCTTGTACTTCACCAAGTGCTTCAGGTACACTAGTTAATTCAGCTGCTGCAGTGTCCAAAAACGGGCACCTAACAACAACTTGTCCCATCTCCCAGGAACCATCTGCTAGTTTGCTGCTATCAGAGATAAAGGGCCTGTTCACACATTAAATTTTTAGATATCAACTTAACACCTTTTTTTAAGCACAGAAGTGGGGAACGTTTGGCCTTCCACATATCTTGGACTCCAAC
Organism: Gambelia wislizenii; assembly: GCA_030847615.1. Classification (NCBI taxonomy): domain Eukaryota; kingdom Metazoa; phylum Chordata; class Lepidosauria; order Squamata; family Crotaphytidae; genus Gambelia; species Gambelia wislizenii. Next base: position 221,370,128 of record JAUMIR010000002.1, read on the forward strand.
TCCCAATCATCCCAGCCACCCTGGCCAATGGTAAGCAATTATAGGCATGGTAGTCCAAAAAATCTGGAAGGCCCTTGATTCCTCACCAATCTTTAGCATATGACACAACTGTAAAGTGTGAATGCAAAAAAAAACAAAAACAAAAACATGTATTGTACCAACACAAATACACATGCCAGGAATCTAGGATTAGTTGGCTCAACAACAGGCCTTGGCTTATCCTGGGTGTACAGCTATGTACCATCTTGTAAGATGCACCCATAATTTCAGTTTCAGCAGTCACATAGGGCTCATCTTCAGGAAGAGGAGTTATTTCTTAGACAGGGCACTGATGTAAGCCTAAGTTTCTACTGATATTCAGTATAAAACTATAAACTGACTGATCTGCTAAAGGAGAAACATCACCAGCTGTTACCAATCCCTGAAGCAACTTCCTTGTGCAGAACATCAGAACTCTAAGGAGTGTCTCTCACTTCAATGGTCAAACTGTGATTGGACTGCTCCACAGACATCAGGTGAGAGAGGACTGTTGTTCTGTACAAAAATAAATAAATTACTCCACACAGAAATCTAGCTATCAAGGAGAACAGTTGTAGTACTGACTTTTCCCGAACCCCCAACTTTCTATGTGCAATAATCCCCCCCCCCAACATGGAAGCATTCATTTGCATCATTTGCCACCTGCTGATTTGATATGGCACACCCTAGTTGCTCCTTTACTACTTCTGTGAAAACTAGGCCCTAGCTGAGGTACTATTTTTGAATATATCTCTGGCTGACTATGTATGAGAGATTTTTAAAGCAGCACTTGGCTACTTTTATAGTACATTAGGCAAAGGGACCACGCTCACATTTTCCAAACAAAACTGAACGGATGTTGCTCAATCTACACATAAAAAATAAAGGTGACTGTAGAGCTTGTACAGTGCCATAGATTGGTAGCGACCTAAAATTTAGGGGCATCCACAAGATGGCGTGAGGTATAATGTTGTGGAAGGGCATCTTCAAAATTAAAAAACAAAAACAAAAAACACCTCTGGATATCTCTCTAGTATGGCTGGCACAAGATATTATTCTGCCTGAGCAACCACGTCCATGTCCAGAAGATGACAATGGAACAATTCCATCTTGCTTTGGGGCAGCATGCTAGCCTAGGGAGTGCAGGGCAAGTTGCATGGGCACACTCAGCTCTGTCTTTCAGCATCTCAATACAATATCCTCTCCCTCCCAGCATCCCCCTAACTGTTGTCCAGTCACAGAGCAGTTGCTGCTTTAAAATACCCTAGGAGGAACCAAGGAAGAAAAAATCAAGGCCAAAAGAAAAGATCATGATTGTCAAAAAAAGAAGATATAACATCTTGCTATGACAAATAAAAACCCAGTCGCAAACTGCATAAATTAAATATGCAGTTGTATTTAGGAATCTGGTTAAAGCACCTTCAGATCTTTTGTTGCCATTTGGTTTGTCTTCTAATTGAAAAGTGGCCACTGTCATAGACTGTGTGTGAACCTCTATATATCAAGCCACCTAGAATTTTCAATGCGATACATTCCTCAAGTTTGCTGGGCATTAGCAACTGTACTGTGCAAACTGCCTGACCTATTACTTAAAAGCAAACCAAGCAGCCTGGGTCAAGTGTCCTTTTAGTGTATACTATCAGTTAAAGAAAGAAATCAGTCTTTCCCCATGGCCCAAAAGATGGTCAATAATTCTTCAAACTGCAGATGCTGAAAACGTTAACCTGGGAAAATGTAGGCAAAATTTCACCATGTGCATAAACATTCACCATTATGTGCGATGGGAAGAGGTGCCCACTTATATAAATATAGAGCTAAATCATCATCTCTTTCTCATGAGATCAGCACCAAACTATCTTTGTGAACAAGGGACACAAGGCCTGGCTCTAATGAAATATCGTGATACCTGCAAATTGGCATGTCCACATATCTTCCAAGCAAGTTTCAACTGACCAGTTCTTGTTTAAGTCAACAAGTCACCTTTGTTTCAGTAGTATGGTCATCCTCCGCCTGGGCCTTCTCAACATGTGCCCTTTCAGAAGGTGGATTTGTTTATATCCTATACTCTTCATACAAAAATAAATCCTCAGGTTTCATTTTACCCCCAGTGGAGCTGGTAGATGGAAAGTCATCCATTTGTCCTTGACAGTTCCGCAGTCTAGGCTCTCAAGGAGGTGGAGGTAGTTTCAAGTCCAAGAGGCTATAGGCAAAAATGTTCCAGAATATGGCAAAGAGTACAAACACCACATACATGGAGACAAAGATCCACCATAAGGACTGGTCTTGGAGTCTCTGCTCATAGTTCCTTAAAATAACCACACCAAGGGTGATTCCAACAGCCACTCCACCAAGGTGGGCAACAAAACTTGGATGTGGGCATGGCGGGTAAGCAGATGGGTAGAACCTCAACCACACAGCTCGTCCAAATTCAAAGCTCACTGGAACAGAGAAGTCACAGTTAAGTCACACACCATCTTGGTTCACTTCCATATGCTCATGAGGGGAAAACCAGGTGTGGCACTGGTCTACAGCCAAAACAGCAAACATAGCCCACATTTCACTCCTACCCTCCATAACATGCAGTTCTGCATATTTCATGTCACAGTGCCATCATGTTATATGTTTCCTTGTAGATACCACCACAGTTGTGGTGATGGGTGTTTTGGCCACCATAAGAACTTGCCTACAGTGCCAGAAGGGTGGCACACAGCTCCAAGGAGTATGAAAGTGTGGATTTACACTTATAAGAGGGCAAGAAATGATCTGTTTTTTATAAGACTTTTAAACCCCACACGCTTCTACCTTCAGTCTAGCTAGGAGAGACATGGGGGAGTGAATTTTCTGTTAGTTGTCTGCTTTTCCTGTTCCCACAGTTTCTAAAAGATACTACTTGCACAGTTAGGTCTTTTTGCGTGTAGCTTTTGGCTATTTAAACCCTGGGTTAATGTGTTGGTCTTGGTCTATGGATTTAATGCAAGCTAAACTGTTGGCTAATGGAGGGCACCTTATGGACTTTGGGAGTCTATCATCAGCCACAAAGGGGACTGGTTTGCCTATCAGTTGAAAGAACTTTGAATTTTTTTTCTGCTATAAAATATTTGGGTCATCCATTAGTCATCAATGAAGCTTCACTTTGCAATATTGCTTTTGTCCAATCTGATCACCCAAGACTGTTTTGTGTAGTGGGCCAGATACTGCCCTAAATGAGAACATCAAAGAACTGATCATGTTATTACATTAGGAAAGTTCAAGTGTGTCTTATGCTAGGGGTGAGCAACTGCCATGCCCTGCTGCGCCCCCATTCAAACTGGGATGTGTGTATGTCATTTTGGTCCAAAATGTCCTGCAGTTGTGCCCTACTTCTGTCCCCAGTGGGCTGTTTTAGGTCCAGGAAAGGCCTTCTTTTGCAACAGGAAGCTAACTGAAAGTAAACTCAGAGAGGCCCCAAATCATAGCATACCCCCTCACTGCCTCTTAGGCGTATGGGAGAATATTTTTTGCAAAAACATTTTAAAATTTTTTTTTAACAATTGGGGAGTGCTTTTTAAAAATGTTGAGGGAGCACCTAAAAAATGGCATTGTAGGACTGCACTTTCCCCATCCCTATGTTTCACAAAGGAGAACATGGTGTGGGGAGGCTGTTGGGGACAGTAGCATTATGTTGTTCATTCATAATATTACTGTACTTCTGTCCCAGAAAAAAAACAAACCTGTGACAACAAGATGGGCTTCCTTCTTGTAGGGTAAGGATCCAAGATGAACAATCAGCTATGATTCTTAGGGTTTTTTGTGGGTTTTTCCAGGCTGTGATTCTGCTTTCCAAGTTGCCACCACAAATTCTGTATATAGGAAGGTCTATTTATTTAAGAAATGCATGGGACCAAAATAACCCTAGATACCCTAAGGCACCAGATCCATCTGATCTTGGAAGCTAAGCAGGGTGAGCCCTGGTTAGTACTTGGATGGGAGACCACCAATGAATACCAGGTGCTGTAGACTATATTTCAGAGGAAAGAACTGGTAAAACTACCTCTTAGGATTCCTTGCCTAAGAAAACCTTATGCAATTCATGAGGTTGCCACAAGTTGACAGGTGATTTGAAGGCACATATACACACAGAGCAGGTACACTTACAATAATTTCTTTTGAAACATATCATGTTATGTCAGACCTGAGGATACTTACTACAGATCAAGGCAACAGCCATGCGCAACAGCTTGAACTGGCACTTCATTCCAGACCAATTCTGGGAAAGCAGAGGGAAAAACAACAATCCATTATTAAGCTTTTCACATGTAAGTAACCTGAAAGCAGATGTGAGCATCAAGGGACTGGTGTGTGTATTCCACCAACTCCCATGCCAACCTCTCAAGAGGGCTGACAAGCTTTGTGCCACCTACTGTAGCCTTTGCCAAGCTCTTAATTAACCAAGCTTCAAGGGAGAGAAAAATAAAATTAAGGCTTAGCTTTCTGAAGTCAATCAATCCCTTCTGCTGACCAAAGAAGGGTGATTTTGTGAAAGAAATCAACAAGATGGGAATCCCAGTTTAACCCGTTTGCTCCATGCAACCAGGACTGCAGAATCAGATCAGTTTCTAAATGTCTGTTCTCTTTGCTGAAAAATGTTATCCTGGTCACTATCCCCCCCCCCCAAATACTTAAGAGTTCAACTACTAGATGAAAAGTGTGCATATGGACAAAAGAGGGGACAGGCTGATGAGCCAAATGATAAATTGTTGCGCACCCGCTAAACTTTTAAGCATGCAGAACACATCTATGTACTTTTTACACCCCTGTTTTCACACCCCAGGGCCACTACCTCAAGCTCCTGACTCATCATCAATATATTTCTTTTTTTAATTGAAAAACCGTTTCAGCAGTTTACAATTGATTATAAATTTCAATTCAATTTCCTTACTCGATTTTTCTTTTACAGTAAATCGCTGAAATCTAAATATTTACATTAGTTTACTTCCCAAATTGTCTTTTCTATCTGACTTCCTTTTCATTCATCCAGTCTTTTAGGATATCTTTTTCTTTCTCTAATCCTGACTTCTGTTTCCAACAGTCCTGTTCTTGTTCACTCCACTGCTCCTTCCAAATACTCCCTTTTACATTTTAATTCCTATCCTCTCTTTTGATTAGAAGCTGTTTCAATTTCTTCTAAGTCATCAATATTAATATGCCCCCTTAATCTAAGCAAATATAGTCTATTTAACCTTGATTAGAGATAAAGACAGATAAGGTTGAATTAGTACCTCATCTCTCTTTTCAGTATTCAACTACAGGTTGCCAATCCTTATCTACCTGTTTTGTAGTTTTCTGATTTATCCAGAAGGTTAGCTTGTCCACAGCCAGTCATCTACAGTTGGTGTCTCTTTAGTCTTCCACCTTTGTGCTACAGCTAATCTTGCAGCTGATACCATATATAGTAGAATTTGCCAAATCATTAATGTGTTTCTGAAGGCTTCTCTCCAACTGCTCCACAGTACTATATTCATTTATTCTGCTATACTGGTTTAAAAGATGTTCTGCTAGGAAAACTAGCAGAAAAGGGCAAAGGGCTGGAACAACTCAGCATGAAAAATGGTTGCAAAGTTTGGGGCAGTTTAGCTTAGGGAAAAAATGACAGAGAATGGTGCGGAGGGGGAAACACAAGATAATTATTACTTAAGCGAAAAGGAACAAAATTTAAGCCTAATTGAAGTAGGAAAGGAAACTGGCTCAAACTGATTCACATGATAATATTTACACATTAAGGTAATGAATAAGAATGATTTGCAGCATGTGCTTATTACCCAGCACAGGAACAATCCTAGCATTTCCAGACATTGTGGTCACACAGATAAATTTATCTGCATAGTATATAGGATTTGGATATGAATATTGGAGAGGCATATTTGTTAGGAGTTTCTGTTGGGCAGGTCAGCAAGAATTTCTATATGTCAAAAATCTCTGGACCCCTGGGCATTAAATGAGACATTAAACAATGCTTGATCCTCTGCTAATCTCATTTTATATACATTTTCTATAATGATTCCAGTGGGTCCAGCAGGGCTTTGACAGCTGCTATTGAGCATGCTCCATAGCATCTAAGCATGCTTAATACCAGTGGTTCTTAACCTTTTCTTTACCAGGGACCCCCTTTAAATATCTTTTATTGCTGTGGACCCCCAAGACTTAACTCAAGATTTTAAACCCTAACAATAATACCTAATAATAATACCTAATAATAATAATAATAATAATAATAATAATACAATAACACCATCCATTAAACTTTCCCTCAGAGGCACTGGAGGGGGAGGGAAGACTTTTCTCCTGCTTCTTCCTGCAAGTTTATGGCTGGAGTGGATTGAATGACAATATGCATGCCAAGCTAGCCTTTGCTTTGGCTCCTGTTATGTGGCTGCTCCACTGCAGCGAGGAGGTAGACTGAGCAGCCACCAAATGGATCCCCTATGAGAACACTGCAGCTCCCTGGGGGTCCACAGAGCAAAGTTTAAGAACCACTGCTCAATACTAGTTACTATAGAAACATGAAAGGTATTCTGTATAGGTGGCTACATTTCTGACTGCTTATGAAATTTATCCCCACCTTCACTTCAGATGATCATGAAAGTCATGGCTAACCATATTTGTGACCTTATAAGAAAGTATCCAACAAAGGTTATGACAGACAGATCACTACAGTCCACATTTTACTGTATGGGTGAGCAAAGTATAGCCTATAGGCTACATGCACCCCCAAGGCCTTCATCTCTCACTCTTGGAAGCTTACGGGGTGGCAGTTTTGATTCAAGTTGGGGTTCAGGGCCCTCAAACTGCCCCAAATAAAACTACAAGTGAACCTCCAGCTATTTGTTTCTCTTTGCCCAGTTTTTCAGAATTTCTAGGCTCGATGCAGCCTACAGTGGGTGCGAGGGGTGAAAAACAAGCCCCATACCCATTGGAAGTTACCCACACTTGATCTGGGTAAATTAAAAGCCCTAGGTAAAGAAGAAAGAACATTTCAAGTGCAGAAACTTATTTCTCATTTGGTTATGGTGCACATTTGAATATATTGTGGAGCTGGTATCTGACATGCAAAAAGAAAAGAAAAAAAGCCAGTCTGTGACAAAATAATAATCTGAAACCCAACCAAAACTCCAGTAAGTTCAGAATAAAGGCAGAATGCTATTGTTTTTCATTAATCATAGAAATGCTGCAAACACAAGAAACTGCTATATCATCAATCAGTCCCTACCCTAGATTGCTAAAATCTGGCATTTCTTAAATTTTAGCTCAGTTTCATGCTTCTAACCTTTTAAAACCCATGTGAAAATATGTTTCTATTTTCACCACATTTAATCACAAGCATGGCTCGCTCATAATATTCAGGACTCCCTCTATAGTCCCTAAATTATTTCTCCTCTCCACTCTATTATTTCTCCTTTTTTCACTTCTGCAGACATCATGTACCCAGCAATCTTTGAAAAACAATACAGAACTGCACGTAGCAATTCAACTGCAATAGCCTTTAAGTGCCACAGCTGTTCTAACCCAGCTGGCACTCAGGTCTGCTGTGTCATGCTCATGTTTTATAAGCTTTTATATTACAAATGGACAAACACTATAATCCACTCTGGATGTCTACTCAGAACCAAGCCTCACTGAATTCTATGAAGTATAGTCTTGGGAATTGTCTACACTGAGGGTAATAACCTGATTGAAATTTGGACTACTTGGGCCCATAGCTGCGTCGGATGAAATTCAGAGTACTCTGGTCCAAATTTAAGTGTCACACCTTGCCCAAAGCCCGAATCTGATTCATTGGATTTTTACCCCCCAGTGCAGTCCCTCGCTCTGCCTTCAGAACGAGAGACTGCACAAGAGCTCTGCCTTTCCAGCATGTGGCCACTCATTCTGAGGACAGAAAGAGTAGCTGCGCGTGGCCCACTCACTCGCTCTGCCCTCCTAACGAGCAGCTGTATGCAGGGTCCTGCCTTCCTGGTGTCTTGAGATCATAATGAGAGGCTCAAACAGGAAAACAGCTGGTGACAGTGGCACCAAGGAGGGGAAAATGGCAACACCTGTCAGGCAACAATTGTCCTGCCTTCCCACCCTCTGAATCTAGTGTGGATCCTTTGTTCACACAACAACGAGTCTAGTGTTATAGGGCCGTGCATCATGTGGCATTAACACACCAGATTTGGGGGGTTCACTAGGGCAGACAAGGGCTTAGATACTTGACTTTCTGTTTCATCTTGATATACATAGAGCATATATATTGTATCATAATTCTGAAGATTCACTGACCACCAAAACAGAAAGTACCTAAATCCAAGCACTCTTTCATACTCCTTGGAGTTGTGTGCTTCAGGCATACTTTCCTCCTCCATGGAACACTACTGCATTCATCTCTAGAGAGCAAAAGAAATGGGTGCTATCTTTGCATCTTCCTCCTCCTCTCTGAGGATGGGATGGGACAGGATGAGGGGAAGCAGTGGATTTGCCATTCCCATCATCCTATCCCCTGAGGCAATAGCCTTTCCCAGAGTAATGACAGCATCATGCCTGAGATGGGGAACAACTGTTAGACTTTCCTAGGCTTCATGGTCACATGCATTCATCTTCTGCTGTGCTTGTAGAGCTTTGTACACAGGCTTTTTTTTTTTTTACATTTCAAACTGTGCTTGCTGAATATTACAAATATAGAAAGTCATGATACTAGTTGCTAAGGCTGTTGTGAACTCTCCCCTAAACACCAGTGATACTCTTCTTCTTCAGTTTTCATTTTTCAGCAAAGCAATAGGTAAGGTAGGGTGTGGAACATTTTGCCCTGCTAGATGTTTTGGACTGTAACTCCCACAATCTCCTACCACTGGCCATGTTGGTGGGGCTGATGGGAGTTATATGCCTAGGCTTTTGTTGTAACTTGCAACAATTTCTAAGAATGCCTGAAGGAAGGTGCCTTCATGTGAGAAATACCATTTTGCTAATGTAGATTGCTATTTAAAAACAACCTTTTCTTTTAAAGAACTCCTCCTTCCCACACCCTTTCACGTGTGTTTGCTTGGTGTGTGTATGTCTCTTCAGAGTTAGGGGCAAAAAAGTGCAAGTTAAAGTTCCTCAGTAACTTCCCAATGAATTACTTCGTCATAGGGATTTAAAATCAATGGGTGATGGCAGCTATAGATGACCTCAAGGGGTACCATTTCCTACTCCAGAGCAGGAGAGGATCCATAACATGGGGGATATATCTATATCTATATCTATCTATATCTATCTACATAGATATAGATATGGCCAAAGTGTTCCCCAACTTAGAGGAAAGGACAATTTGCAACCACCTATTGATGGCAAATTTACTGCTTCTCCAGGACAATAGATCATGAGCCCTGACAAGCTATACAAACTTCCATAGGTTCAGTAAACGCCAACTGCAAAGGTTTTTTTTTTAACCTGAAAAGATAGTCACTCTGGATAGAATCACGATACCCAACTCATACAGCCCGAGAAGGAGGAGTTTAGTCTCATTTCTTTATTTTACATTATAAAATGGCTGAACAACTGCAGAATCCATTATAAGATGGCCAAACAACTGCAGAATTGAGTCATAATGGCTGACTCCACGAACTATCAAGTCATGCCTCGTCAGGCCACTAGAAGGCAATGTCCTGTAGATATATATTTGTGTGTGTGTGTGTGTGTGTGAGAGAGAGAGAGAGAGAGAGAAAGAGAGAGAGAGAGCGCTAGTCCAAAGCTAACTCTCTTCTTCTGAATGCTGATGCCTGGTGAAGCAGTTTGTCCTTTGATTGTAAATATTTGTATATATATTGCAACTGTTTGACTTTGAAGATAAAAGTGCCTCCTGCTTATTTGGATCTCAAACACTCTGTGTGAGAGTATTATTGGGAATAGGTTGCTACTAAGTCCGCTGAGATAGTTTTTTGGCTTCTGCTGGGGACTGAGTGTCCTATCATCTCCTGATCACCACATACTTCAAAATGACAAGACTCAGGCTTCATAATATCAAACAAATTACTCTGTGTGCTTTTTAGTGCACATGTGCCCTGTTAAGTGCTTGAGAGAACTGCTGGGGCACCTCCTTCCCAACTTCCCTGGGGTACTTCAAAGACTGAGGAACCCTGAGGTAAGGCCGAAGTAGTCCAGACCTTAGAGCTGTTCATCATGCTGTCAGTTATCTGAAGAGAACATATATGTCTTGTGACAGGTGTCCTGCTTTTATTTTTAGCCAGCCCTTCACTCCATGGAATGGGGGGGGGGATTTACCACCACCACCACCACCATTTATCTATATAGTGCTATTAACATACATGGTGCTTTACAAGTAAAACAACAACAACCCACACATCCACCCTGAGGTAGGTTGAGCTCTGATACAGTGACTTCCCCTGGATCATCTAGTGGCCTTCATGGTTGAAAGAGAATTTAGAAATCAGGTCACTCCCGTCGTAGTTTAACGCTTTCATCACTAAGCACACCGGCTGTCTTAGAACACACTGGCTTTTGTAACTTTTTCTTTTTTTCTTCTTCTTCTTTTTTTTTTACAGTTAATTTGCTGCTGTCTTGAATACCTTGGCAGAAAAGAGATTTATTACTGTGGGACCTCAGTATCCACTGGGGGTTGGTTCCAGGATCCCCCCCGGATACCAAACTCTGTGGATGCTCAAGTCCCATTATATACAATCGTGTAAAATGGTGTTCCTTATATAAATGGCAAATGGCAAATGGCAAGGTTTGCTTTTTGGAATCCCCCCCCCCAAATATTTTTGAACCATGGTTGGTTGAATCCGTAGATGCAGAACCCGCGGATACGGAGGACCAACTGTGCTACTAGACTGAAAAGGTACCTGGTTGTATGGAGAAATATACTGATGTCCTCAAATCACTGCATGAACCCTCAATGTGCATTATTTGCCACTCTCACTTGAGAGACGAGTGAGCCTAACCTGAAGAGTTTCTCCATCTATGGTTGAGCTTGCTTTTTTCCTTTAACATGGCACAGTCTCTTTAAGTATTTATTTTGAAATTATTATTATTGTGAAGCCTCTACAAAGTTCAACATTGCCACTGCAACACAACATGAAAGTGACCCTGTGCTCTTGAAGGCCATGCCTAGCAGGTCCTATCAAGTTGACAAGGCTTTGAATATGGCCCAGAAGAGGGATTTCGTGTCTGCTGTGCAAAGATGAGCCTAACTAAATACAGAGAGGTTGGTCACAGGGTGATAAACTGACCACAGCAAATATGAACCCAATGAGAGTGTGGAATAGTTGAGATCTACATTGGAGGGGCGACTACTGGCACCAATTAAATAACGGATCTTTAAGGTATTATTTTGAGGGGGGGTTGCCATAACAAACTGGTTTTTAAAATGTTATGACATATGTCACTACCCCACACATTTTCATATAGCATTTCATGAATTTAAAAGGTCTCTTGCCAATCTATGGGAGGTTAATGTATGCTTTCTGAATGAGTCACTGGGCTAGACCTAAGATCTAATCAAGTATATGAATCAAGAAATCTGAAACAAAGAACCCAAGAGATGAGAAATCAAGGAACTTTATGTGCACTGTAAGTGTATACTTTATAAATACATTGGCACATGTATCATACTGTGTATGGCATTATACACTTATATATTCATACACAGATTTACTTTTTTATTGTCTAAACACTGACAATTTTATAACTTCAATCATATGCACTCACCTCTTTTCCCTTTTCCCCTTGGAAAAAGTGTTTTAACCTTAGAAAAGATCTGTCTGCACATATACATGCATAAATGGGGAAAAATGAACACATTTGGGGCAAACAGTTGTTCACTGAATTCAGTGACAGGTGCTTTTGTTACGAGTCCTTGGGAAGTCTGTGAGGTAAAGCAAAATTTTAAAATGACAGGAGATGCATTTTAGGGGAGCTGGTCCCTTCCTACTTATGCCTCATATTGATCTCTGGAGACGCCCCTTCCCCAATCAATGCCTTAAAATGTATAGATGATCAGTACAAAAACTGTAGATAGATTCTGAATCTGGCACACTAATTTTAATTTAAAGGTTATAGCTGTGTGCCACATGCCAAAGTAAGCCACGTTGTGGCTGCAATACTAGCATTTAACCACTGTGCCCCAAGGCTCCCTTCTTGAATTGTGGTGCCCAGAACTGGACACAGTATTCCAAATGAGGTCTGACTAAAGCAAAATAGAATGGTATGATTACACCCCTTGATCTAAACACTATACTCCTATTGATGCAGCCTAGAATCTCATTGGCTTATTAAGATGCCACATCACACTCCTCAGTCAGTTTAGGGGTCTCCTAGATTCCCTTCACATGTACTGCCATCAAGCCATGTGTCTCCCATCCTATATCTGTGCATTTCATATTTTTTTCTGCCTAAATGTAGTACCTTATCTTTCTTTCTGTTGAAATTCATTTTGTTAGTTTAGGTCCAGCCCTCCAATCTGTTAAGGTCAATTTGAATTCTTATCCTGTCCTTTGGGGTATTCACTACCCCTTCTAATTTGGTATCATCTGCAAATTTGATAAGCATACCCTCTATTCCACCATCCAAGTCATTGATAAAGATGTTGAATAACACTGGGCCCAGTACAGAGCCCTGTACCATCCCACTAGTCCTCTCCAGGATGAAAAGGAGCCATTGGTGAGCATCCTTTGGGTTTGGTTGGTCAAACAATTACAAATCCACCTAACAGTAGCATTGTCTAGCCCACATTTTACTAGCTTAATTGCAAGAATATACTGGGGTATTTTGTTGAAGGCCTTACTAAAATCAAGATACGCTACATCAACAGCATTCCCTTCATCTACCAAGCTTGTAACGCTATCAAAAAAAGAGATCAGATTAATCTGGCACTACTTGTTTTCAGAAACCCTTGTTGACTTTTAGTGATTATGGTATCCCTTTCGAAGTGCTTACAGTTTGTTTATTTAATGATCTACTGTAGAATCTCTCCTAGTATTGATGTCAGTCTGACTGGGCGATAACTGTGAAGAGGGGGGGACAACATTTGGCCTCTTCCAATCTGCTGGGATTTTTCCTGTTCTCCAGGAATTTTCAAAGATTGCCAGTGGTTCTGAAATTACTTCTGTCAGTTCTTATAATGCTTTTGGATGTCATTCATCTGGCTCTGGAGACATGAATTCATTTAGAGTAGCCAGGTATCCCTATACTACTTCTTTATCAATTCTTTGCTGCATTTCCACTACTGCATTATCTGCTCCATTCTCCCATGTTTGGACACTGTTTTTCTTCTGGGAGAAGACAGGCAAAGAAGGTTTTGAGTAGTTCTGCTTTTTCTCTGTCCCTGTTAGCATTTCTCCATCTTCTTGGCCCTTCTATTTCCTTGTTCTTCCTTTTGCTATGGACGTAACCAAAAAAGCCCTTTTTATTGTTTTGAACCTCTCTAGCAAACCTGAGCTCGTTCTGTGCTTTAGCTTTTCTGATTTTTCCCCTACATGTCCTGGCTATTTGTTTTAATTCCTCTTTGGTGATTTCCCCCCTTTTCCATTTGTTGAACATGTCCCTTTTAAATCTTAGCTCCATTGAAAGTTCCTTAGACATCCATCCTAGTTTCTTGAGACACCTCCCATTTTTCCTCCTCATTGGAATTGTCTGAAGTTGTGCCTGCAATATTGCTGGAAATATAGCATTCTTCCTGCACCCCCCACTTAGTAAGTTTTGGGAAACCATTGCATGCTTAGGTTCCTCTCCTTCTCCTCAAAACCATCTTAGCCATTTTTGTAACTATGGGGTGTCCACCGTTGAGTCATTCATCACATGACCTCATGATTTAAATATTTTATTACTCTTTGTCTGCTCTCTTCTTAGAGAAGCCTCAACGTGAGGTTCATTCTCTCTTTCACTTTCTTTTTCTTACACGCACCTCACTAAGCATGCATGAAGAAGAGAGTTAAGCTCTCTCTTACCCGCATTCACCTTTTTTGCCCTGAAGAATAAAGAAATATGGATGCTACTGCAAGTAATACTTAGGGAATCCTGCCTTGTTTATCCTATCCTAACTTTGAATTTCACTGGATTGGGTGAGTTTTACCCTGAAATCCTTTAATTAGTTAAATAGTACCTTTGCTTTGAATATGTAAATTGCAAGACTTGTTTGTTTGATATTCTTTTTAAAGCAAAGTTTTTCTTGTCTTTGTTTAAGTGGCTTTAGTGATTTATAGTATTTACCAATGCTAATTAAGTCTGCTCTGCTTCGTGTCTCTGCCTAACTCTGCTCAGTGAACTTTTACTTTTCTCAAGAAGATATTCCCAAAGGGCTTGCTCCCTGGAATCTTTAATATTTTTTTAATTTTAATGCTCATACACCCCAACAACTATCTTACTTTTAAGAAACTTCTATCCATCCTGAACTCCCTTCTCTTTTAGTATTCCTGACCACAGGATCACACCCAGTATTTCCCTATACTGAAATCAGCTTTCTTAAACTTTAAAATGTGTGTCTCACTATGCTTGGCTTCCCCTTTCCACTGTATCACAAACTCCAAGAGAACATGGTTACTCCCACCTAAGGATCCTTCCACTTCCACCCCACTAACCAGGTCATCACTATTGGTTAGGATCAGATCCAAAATATTCGAACCCCTCGTTGCATCTTCCACCTTCTGGACAATGAAATTGTCTGCTAGGCAAGTAAGGAATTTGTTAGACCTTATAGTCTTGGCAGAGTTTGACCTCCAACAAATAACAGGATAATTGAAATCTCCCATTATTTCTACACCTCTCCTTTCTGAATTTGTGGTCAGCTGTTCTAGCAAGGCATCATCCAAGTCCTCAGTCTGGCTCAGGATTCTGTAGTAGACCCACACAATGACATCCCTGTTATTTCTCTCCCCCTTAATTTTTACCCAGATGATTTTCCTTGGGTCTTTTCCAGGCTGTGAGGCCGTGTTCTGGAAGAGTTTATTTCTGACGTTTTGCCTGCATCTGTGGCTAGCATCTTCAGAGAATGGTTGGGTAGAAGAGTGTGTGGGGTTTAATACACAAATTTACATATCCTCTCCAACAGGGGTTCACAGTATATAACCCCCCCCCCACACACCTACCCAACCATTCTCTGAAGATGCCAGCCACAGATGCAGGCAAAATGTCTGAAATAAACTCTTCCAGAACATGGCCTCACAGCCCAGAAAAAACCCCCACAGAAAACCCATGGATGCCGGCTGTGAAAGCCTTTGACTTCACATTTACCCAGATACTTTCAACCTGGCTTCCAGGATTTAAGTCATGGATCTCTTCACAGGTATAAACATCCTTGACATATAATGCTACTCCTCGTCCTTTCTCTGAAATAGCTCATACCCCTCTGTTACCACATTCCAAACTTGAGATTCATCCCAGCTTGTTTCAGCGATGCCTATTACTGTATATCAGATTTGCTTTGCTGTGTTAAGAGTTCAAGTTCACATTGGCTCTGTCTGTAAATAATTCTAGCTCCTGTAAAAAAACCTGTTATGATGTAAAGAAAAAGTTAAACTAATTTTCTTTTGTTTAGTTCTCCACAAAAATAGGTAATATAGTTAGAAAGCTCAGGATGCTGCTGCTAAATATTGTATTTTCTCCTCAGCATTTTCATGCATATTTTTTTATTCCTAATTCCCCTTCCCCCATTATTTCCCATTGGGTGAAATGTCTTATTGCTCACAGTTCATTTATTTCCAGGAACATTTCACTTTACAGGCAAGAGCATTACTTATTTCTCACAGTTACCCAAAGGCACACAGGGAAGCAAAAAGATTTCTAAGAACCCTTCCTCTCCTGAGTAAAAGAAAATCAAGACATAACCAAAAAAAAAAAAAAAAAAAGTGGTGCAGTGGCAAATGCAAAGCATCATTTTCATTATGTAAGACCCCACCTTCTCAACCGTAAGCAAGAATTGTTCTTATTTTAATTACCAGAACTGCATAGCACAAAAAGATAACTTCAGCTAAGTATAAACAACCAAGAGTCTTGTGACACCCTAAGGATTAACACATTTATTACGGTGTAAATTGTCATGGACTCTGTATCTGCCTAGACAGTATCTAGATGGGAGACATCCATGTTTAGCGAAGTCATTCCGTGCTACTCATTAGCATTCGTGTATAGCTCTGGTTTTGCCCACTCTATCCTTCAGGAGTGAGAATTTTGCAGTCTTCCAGATGTTGCAGAACTTCAACTCCCAGTATTCCTAACCACTAGCTACGTGGGATAGGGCTGCTGGGATTTGCAGTCCAACAACATCCAGAGGGACACATCATTCACACCCATGCTGCACGTACTTTGCTATGTTTAGTCTATGCGAAGTATGAATGTTGTCTAGATGTTGTGTGTATGTGTTTTTTAAAAAAAAGAATGAGAGAGATGATACCTTTGCTGCTAACAGAAACATGGAACGCAGGTGAGAGCACAAGGAAGAAAGACAATGAAATCTAGACTTAGCAGCGGCAAACCTGTATATCAGATCAGGTTGGTGCTGAATGTTTTTTATAAAACACAGGGTGAGGAGAGCTTGGAAATGTGGCATAGGCAAGTGGAGTAGGAAACTGAACTCTTTCTTCATGCTTCCTTGATGACCTGCTTAGCTTCTGTATTGTTGCCTTCTCAGCCTGCCCTGATACCTAATTTTGGGATTACAGTTCCTTTTTAGGGTTTCCTGGGAAGAGGGAATTACTATTAAACAATACTAGATCTGTAGAATAGATATGCCCTGAACATATGGCATGTGTGTCCTGGTAAAGCCAAGCAAAATTATGGTTCATCTGCTTAAATATAAATATGAGAGGTCTGTGTACAACTTTTGATAATCAGCACACGTAAAATAAAAAGTAATAAATATCTGAAAATATTGAGAATATTAAATCAGTTTGCATTCAAAAGAATAGTTCAGATACGACATGAATCCCTATCCAAAGGATGGCATTAGTCACTAACACATCCATGCGTCATTACCAAAGTTTGGGAACGTAACTTTTTTAGACCAGTCCTCAACTAGAGGTCATGCCGACTAGGGATTCTGGGAGTTCTAGTCCCAGAAAGTAAAATGCCCCCATGTCTAGCACTTACCATTACTATGTTTGCTAGGTGGGCAGATACGAGAGCATACACTCCTCCAGATGAGCCCACAACAGGTGCAGTCATATCAGCAATAGACACTGCCAAGGAACCTTGAAGAAAAAAGGAACTTTTATGACATGATCCTGCTAAACCAAGTTTTAATATTCTCCTACCTCTTAATGAATGAAATTCTGGGAGGAAGGCATTAAGAGATTATTATTTTACTGCAAAATAACGGCACCTTTGTTATTCAGTTGTTGTGGGGGACAGCCATGTGTCTGCCACCTAAGCAGAAAATGTGCATTTATCCAACAAAAGCATGGCAGTTTCCAACTGATGGCTTTGGAAAAGTTCTAGACAAACTCACAAAGCATTTGACTGCTATTTATCATAGCAGGGTGGAACATACATGTTCAAGAGCACTAAACTTCTGAATACTATCTGCTGGAGACCAATAACAAGAATTGGCCATCTCCATCACCTTCATGCCCTGTTTGTTGACTTCCAAAAAGCCACATGTTTACAAACAAAATGCAGGATAATTTAGTCTTAGTGAGATTCAACAAGGCATTCTAAAAATACATTCTAAAATGTAGGTTGCTAGAAAGGTGCTGGCTTTAGTATCTGCAAGGAGCAGCTCTATGGGCACCCACAGCCCTTCCCAATCATTTTTGTAGTGCAGCTTTTGAAAATACAAAATGTAGCAAAGTATGTGTTCTGCTGATTATCTTCTAGAACAAATTACATTAAACTGAAAAGAGAAAATGAAACACAACTTTAAAATGAACACAAAGAAGTTCATCTTCCCAGTTAGTACCCCAAAAACCCTATACAACTTTTTTTAAAAAGTCAAAGAAAGGTACTGCTTTTTTTTTTTTTTTACTTCTAGCTCGCTGAGGAGAGCATCCTCAACCAACACCAAGCTTCAATTAGCACCCTCCTTCACTTTTGTTCCCCAGGTAACTGCCCACCCACACACCTAAGGCCAGACCTGTCTGGCAAAACAAGAAATTCTACCAGTCAGGAAAGTTGAACAGAAAGTTTTGGGGTTTTTTGCAACTTTATTTTTGCAGCCATTTTGAGCTTTGTCTGCTCAAAACCTGACCTCTTTTTAAGACCCCCTGCTAATTCAACCAAGGGTCCATCTAGGACAGTATGCCATTTCTGAAAGTAGCCCAACAGACACCCCCAGGCAGGGTGTGAATAAATTATCACATTGGAGTGGTATTTCACAAATACTTGTCATAAATTAATATAACTTCATTGATTGGTTTAGGTCTGTATTTTGCCCAGACCGAAGGATACTGAAACCATGTACAGAAAGTGTGCAAGCAATGAAAGGGGCCATGTTGATTCCCAGTACCCCTATTCACATTTCATGTGGTGTCTTTCCTACTCACTGTTTAGCAATGAAAAGCCAAACCAGAAAGGAGGCCTGGGACACTCCAGTGTTGACAGGCCAATAAACTATTTAGTTTTTCTTTTTCCATCAGCTGTTTTGATTAAAAACAAATCTAAAATGTCCAGGTTTCAATCTGGCAACTGTAGATGGTCAAACAACCAGTACCCTCTACTAAACTACAATTCATGGTAGGTACCTGGGAAATTTTTTTTCCTCAGCCTAATTGCTGCAACAGACTTACATTTTATTAGATGTTGCTCATAATCTTCCTCATTAAGTTCCTCCATTTCCAAAATACAGTTGTAAAATTAGCAATTTCAGAAATCACATGGATTTGTATCATATCCCACAGCGGCCAGAGCATCTTTCATGGCTCACAATTAGATGAACTAGTTTGGAAAGCTTCCCTTCTCTCCTGAATGAATGGCACTCAGTTTTAGAGATGGGATGAGCAGCATACGTTGGGGGTCATCCATCAGTAGGGCCTTTGTCAAGGGTCTCTTTGGCTGATTAGCAATATGTCCATATCAGCATCAAAATTTGGCAGAGTGATAAAGATTGCCTGCAATAACCAGAGCTGGAGAATGAAACCAAAAGAACATATGCAAAACCAGACAAATAAATTGTGGACTGGTGTACACTTCTGGGGAACTTTATATTTTGAGGCTTCTGCTGCCAATAATGAAATGTGCAATAGATTCATTACTAAATAATCATTTGAAATGCAGTTGCATCTTAGAAATGTAATCAAAGGTTGAGATCTTCTAGCAGTCTTTCATACAAGATTGAGCTGGCTTCAGAAGGCCTGTCCGTGACAAGTCTAATGGAAGCAAAGAGCTCATGAGGTGGGCAAATGGCCTTGGTCAGTGCATGCTAGAAAGACAAGAAGCAGAAATTACCATAGCTCTTCAAGACCAAACTATATCTTGTGCACAGTTGTATATCCATCCCTCCTTTTTTTGTTTTCAAAAATGAAAAGCCCTGTGGTTGCAATCAGGTGCTGAGGATCTAACTCTTCCCCCATGTGAAATTCCCCCCTCTAGATGCTTCTCTCTCCACTCAGGGAAAATTCAAGAGCATCTTTTCTTCTGTGGAAAGGATACTGTCAGAATTGGGTCCAGACACTGCCTGTTTCTGCCATTTTCAAGTGTTCTCTTGTAACCTTGCTGTTAATTGCATTTTCATTTCTTTGTGCTTGTTAACGAGTGTTCAAAGGGAGTATAACTGTTGCTAATGGGAATGGAGAGATAAGCTTGCAGCTGCACAGTCAGCTTGGAAAAATGGGATGGATGTTGCATGGGAAGAGAAGGTCAGGGGATGATGGATAACCAACAGTATTGAAGCCCACCAGATTTTATAGATTGTAATATGCTTTTAAGTATACTGTCTACCTTCTAAGTTTCAATTCTCAGCAATACGACTGGGCATATAAGACGACCCCCCCTAATTTCCAACCAAAAATCTAGGGTTAGGCATATATTCGCCATATAAGACCACCCCCCAATTTGGCTGGCTGGGGGAGCCTTGCCAGCTGATCCTCTTTGTTTCCCAACTCATGAGGATCTCCTTGTGAGTTGGGAAAGTGAACAGGATCAGCTGGCAGGGCTCTACCAGCCAGCCAGCCGCAACATGTGCCCCTCTCTTCAACCTTCCAGTCAAACTTGATTAGAAGGTGGAGGAAAGGGGTAAAAATGCCCAGTTTGCCTCAGCAGCCTCCTTCCCTTCGTCTTAGCTCTTCCGAAGGGGACCAAGGTGGGGGAAGCGGGGGCGGCCGTGGCAAACCACTAGGTTCGCCCCTTTCCCCCATCTTCAAGGAAGGTGGGGAAAAGGGGAGAAAATGCCCTGTTTGGCTTGGCGGCCCCGTTACCTCTGGGAGCCCAGACGGAGGTAACGGGGCCGCCGAGCCAAACTGGGCATTTTCACCTCTTCTCCCCACCTTCCTTGAAGGTGGGGAGAGGGGGCGAATCTAGCGGTTTGGCTCGGCGCCCCCGATTCCCCTGCCTTGGCTCTCTTCCGAAGGGAGCCCAGACGGAGGTAACGGGGCCACCAAGCCAAACTGGGCATTTTCGCCCCTTTTCCCCACCTTCCTTGAAGGTGGGGGAAAGGGGCAAACCTAGCGGTTTGCCTTGGCCGCTGAACACAGAGGCGATCGAGAGGCGGCCGCGGCAAATTGCAATGTTCGCCCCCCTCCTCTGTCTTCCATTGCTCCCCAAAGGGGGAGAAGGCAGAGGAGGGGGGAGAATGAACTGCTAAACAGTTTGCTTCACCCCCCCCCGCCCCATCTCCTGCCTCCTCGCTCCGTTTGCGAAGGTTGCGAAGAGGCAGGAGATAGGTAGGCGGGCAAAGCAAAAGTATATATTTGAATGCTCAAAGGTCGTCTTATACGCCAGAATATACGGTAATCTTGTATGGTATGCTTTCTGGATTTCTGTGCCAATAAAGTTTTCTGTTTAACTCTGAAACTGCTGGTCACTGTGTCTGGGAATACAATTACATGACAAATACATCCCTTCCATACCTGCGTGGGATGGACATGGCTGGAGCCTGCCCTCTCCCAGGCCAGTCAATCAGATGTAACAGAATGTTAGAAAAAGGGACTGAAGCAAAGGGAGCAGGGTAGAAAAACTGCTTGTCGGTTAAAAGGCAGTTAGTTAGGGCTTGAGCCATCTGAGAGCAAGCTGATAAAAGTTCTAGCCAGCTGGGAAGAGGAGGTAAAAGAAATAGTGCTGTGCCAGCTCAGGGAAAGGTAGGTTTACCTTAGGTAATGACTTGAAGGCACACAACAACAAACCATTTGCCAATTTTCTCATCCCTGATGTGAAATAATTTATTTTATTTTATTAAATTGCATCCTGCCTCTCTCCCAACAAGGATGTTTTGATACACTGAGATGTCTAGCTGGAAAAAAAATGGTTAACTCGAGGGAGATTTTTCACATTTTGACAGTTTTTGTAAATACTGTAAATGAATTGTGCAGACAATATTTTTGTGCATTAAAAACATGCAAAACACTTCAAAATTCTTTATATTTGCATGCAAGCATAAAACAATAAAAGATTTCCCTAATATTTTTGTCCATTGATTACACCTGCTCCCCTCCTTCTGCTGCAAACACTTTATAAGTGAAAGAAAATGTTTTCGCTCTCATGCTGTGACATAATTGGCTGGTAGCAAAGGCATGCTTTCTGCCTGTGATCTTTTCTTACAGTGTCTTCCAAGCGCTGTTCAATCCTCCTAATGAGAAAGCTATTTCTCCTCTGTTCCTTTTCATTTTTAGCATTTCTTTTCCACAGTCTATCTGACACAGTTAACAAGAACAAAAACAGCTGACAAGAGGCAGAATATGTAGGATAGAGAATGATGGGGATTGGGAAATGAGAATGCAAAGTGCTAGATAGGTGAAAATCAAACCCACGTTAAGGGACATATATATTTATTTATAAAAATGGTTTCTTGGTTGCTTTCAGACCAGAAAGAGCTGCTGGGGTAACTTACAATTTAAAACTTTCCAACAATGTAAAAAAAATTAAAACATTGAAACTCAGGAAAATTAAGACCTTTTAAAAAGAGAAAAGGGAGCTAAAATCACACAAATCAGATTGTAAATTACTCAAAAACCATGGGGAACAAGAATGTTTTTAACTACCCATTTAAAATTAAACAAAGGAGAGGATAGGCTAATATATCTAAGAAGAGAGTCCCACAGTTGGAATGATCATAGATAACACTAATAACACAACCAGGAACACAAAAGCATTCTCCTCATGCCTGAGTTACAATATTTTACTCGTCCTGCACCCATACGAGTGCACTAGGGAGTGGCGACACTAGGGGTGTGTGGAGCGGGGGAACTACACCGGGGTAGTCTAAACGGCAAAAATACTCCTCATAGAATTTGAGGAGAATTTGTTTTGTCTAAACGGGATCCTGCATCATTTCACCATATTTGGAAGAGGGGGCAAAAACTCCAATTACTTTGCAGGAAAAGCCTTCATGGCTTTCCCCCCATTTTTAAAAAAACTCCAAAGGAAATGTGCATTCCTGCTCATTGGGATAACTGATTTGCTTTGCTACTCATTCCCAATAAAAGCAGAAGTGGAAATCTGATTGGTTGGATGTGCACAGGGAGTGTAGCTTGCTGGCAAGGCAAGAGCCTAGAACTGCCATGTTGGATTATCGCTGTAGCAATCCTGTGCTGAGGCGGTGAAACAGCCTTTCCCCCCTCTTTTATTCTGTTCATTTAAGCAGAAGATCACACTGCTACACCTTGGGTTTACTTTTTAGAAAATACTATTCGGCTGTGGCAACTGGTTACAATAAAAACGTGAGTAATTCACTCATGTCCACCATCTTGATTCGCGGGCATGCCCGTTTGAACAACAAATGTGTATGGCTTTGTATGCCTGCGATCTTGGAAAAACACCGTGGAGACAAATGAAAGCTGTTGTGACTTGGTGTTAGTGTGCAACAATCCACATTTTATTGCCTTGTATAGACGAGCCCCAGGTGACACCATCACGGGAGAGGTGATACCATCCAAATCACTTTTTCAGACAGGGAGAAAAAACCTGAGGAGGTCAGGAGAAGAACAGAGCTGTCGTGCTTACACAGCCCTGTTTCAGACAGCCCCGTCCTCCCAACTCTCCCCTGTGCTGTGGGCATCGCCTTTTATTGACGGAGGTTCCATCAATAAAAAATGACCTTCCCCCATGCACCAGCAGCATGGGGGAAGGTCAGGAGGAGGACAGAGGAAGACGGGGCTGTCTGAAATGGGGATGTGTAAGCATGATAGCCCCATTCTTCTCCCGACCTCCTTGGGTTTTTTCCCCCATCTGAAAAAGTCCTTAGTGATGCCGCAAGGCACTAGGCAAAGATTGTCCTCCACTATACCCGTATGTTTACCTGCTTATATCTGAGCTTCCATGCAAAACCTGTTTCCCACCTTTGTCCTTTTAATTACCCTTTACTACCATTGTTATACTGATACTTATTAACATTCCAATATGTTTTGTATTTCCATTATTTTTCACATTCCCCTACCCCATTTGTATATCTGTCTGCCCACAGAGTCTTCACTCTGTGCATCAGATGAAGTGGACTGTGTTCTTAAAAGTTTATGCTAAAAACCTCTTCATCCCAACTAGTGTCAAAAGTACTACTGGAATCCTCTATGTCTTTACAAGCAGAAAAGGACAGGTTCTTTCTCCCAAGAACTTATGATCTAAACTTTAAGAACAGGAGACATTACGGATGGGAAGGGAAGGAAATAACAACAAGCAAAAGGGATGGATGAGGGCTGAATTACAGTTGTCCCTCCGTATCCATGGATTTGGCAGCCATGGATTTAAGTATTCATGGCTTGAAAATATTCTTTAAAAAATTATAATCCAAAAAGCAAACCTTGATTTTGCCATCTTATATAAGGGACACCATTTTGCTATGCCATTGCATATAATGGGACTTGAGTATTTGTGGATTTTGGTATCCACGGGGGGGTCCTGGAACCAAACCCCAGCGAATATGAAGGGACAACTGTAAATAAAGGGATGGAGAAGAGTAAATGCAGTCACACACAGCCCTTATTTTAGGTCCAGTTCTCTTGTATATTTGACAAATTTGTGTCTGGGTTGTATCAGAAGTAGGAACTTATGTGGCTGAATGCTCCATACAAACATAGCCTTCCTGAGCTTCTTCCACATAAAACATTGGTACTCATGGAGAAGGGGTCTAGACTTGCTTCCTCTCTAAACACTGAGTTCAGTACATACATCCCACTGCCTCTGGCTACATCTCTCATGAGATTGGAGGTTCCAGAATAAAAGCAAAACTATCCTGTATGGTAAAAGAAGTGCCTCTGTTTTTTTAGGTAGAACCCATTCCTGCCTTTCCAATCCAATTAATCTAACATCTACACTTCTACCTTTCTGTACTTTTTCATGGCAAAGAGCAGCATCTGATTTATTACTGCTTGGTAGGTTTAATTTCCTCATTATAGCAAAAAAAATTAAAGTTATACTGGGAACATGGGGGCTATTGGGAGGAATTAACCACTCATTTTTTTTATCATTGTTCCAGCCCACACTTTGAGTTCTCTCTTCAGTTGCCTCTCACCCTCCTCTCTTGATTTAATTAGATTTTGATCTATCACCAAGCCAGTTTCCTTCATCTCTAAAATGCAGAAGTGCTGGACATGAATAACAAATGCAGTAAAAATGTGAAATCAATCAGTCTATGAAGGTCTATCATCCAATATTGGCAAGTTGCCCTACTGGATCCTAATCAAACTTTAAAACTGATTGCTACTGACTCTACAACAAGCAGATATAAACCAAAAGGAACATATAGATAAACCAGAGATTACACCCCCCCCACACACACACAACAACAACTTGAGAAGTTCACAACCCCTACTGGTCATTATCAATTATGGCAAACTAACAGAGGCCAATGTGGGCTGAAACACTGCCTGTCCCAGTGATTCAAAAGGAAAACCACAGGGACAAACTATGTACTTGGTAGGCTTTGACTTCTATAAAGTGTCCTTTTTAAAAATTACTATGGTCTTGTCTATACTGGCCAAATAAAATGGCTTTACCTCACTTTCTCTTGTGAGTTGTCCAGACAATGCATGGCTTGAATCCAGGTCTTTTCAGCACCTTGGGGCTTTAATCCACACCAGAAAAGGGTGGGGATTTACTCTGGATTTGAGCAGAAAATCCAGGTATTTTCCACATGTGTGTGGACTGTGTTCCATAGCAACATTGTTCTGGGGCTGGAGGAAGGAGTTTTTGGTGGGTGGGCAAAAGAGGTCAGGAGGAGACTCCCTGGGCCAGGCAATGAACTGACTTTTCCTGCTAGCAAATGCCTCTTTCCTTGTTTCAGTTTCACTTTTTAACTGGTTCCTTTTTTCTTTCTCTTTTTGCATATGCAGCAGTTGTTCAGAGAAGTGCAGACCAGCATACTAATATTGTTAACTTCACATATCTCTGCTTAATAGGCTGTCTGAAGCCCCTCCAATCCATGGGAAAAGACATACATACATGTGCATGCATGGCGGGGAAAACCAAAGCGGACACAGCCATGTGGTCGTGCTTACTGTGAATTATCCGACTGGGGTGAGTTTGAGTGGGAGAACTGCACATGGACAGTGCTCTTGGACTCACCTTAGTGTGTGTGGTGATCGTGTAGACAAGCCAGTGGTCACTGCATACCAGGATACCGTGAAGGTAAGCCAGATTTTCCAGTCAGTGTAGATGAGCCCTGCACCTTTCACTGTCACATTCCATTTATCAGGAATACTTTAGTGGCAAAGGATCAAGAATTCCAGAAATATAACCTTGGTACTAGAATGATAATTATGTTTGCCCTCCCTGCTCTCTTTCCACCAACAGGTTAAGACTTTTTTAAAAAAAAAAATAGAAAGGCCTTTGATTTTTAATCACATCGCAGAACAGTGTTTGGAACCAGTGTATTGTTTTTATCTTGCACACTTTAAAAACTGTTTTAAATGTATATTAAACTGTTTTTAACTATTTGATTTTAATAGAACTGATGTTTATTTTTTTAAAAAAACTTTTGTATTACAGGTCATCCCCTGTATCCATGGGAGATATGTTCTAAGGCCTGCTGTGGATACCATAAACTTTGAATAATAGGGAAACCTATTATTTTCAATGAGACAAATGCCAGAAATTAACCACAGAATTGCACTGGAGGACCTAGAAATGCCTAAAAAGAACATATTTTTTTCAGATATGGATAAGTGACACCATAGATACCGAATCTGTGGATACGGAGGGTCGACCTCTATTACATTTTTAGCTAAACTTCTATTCTAAAGTTTGCAAGCTGCCTTTGGTCCCATGGCAGGAGAAAAAAATGGGTTTTAAATTGAATAAATAAATTAAAAAATAATAGCAAGGATAAATGAGGTGCCTTCCCAAGCAAAATTATAAAGAGATCTCATGTCCAAATGATGGACACCTTCTACCTTTCCTCACAGGCGCCCTGACTACAGGCAGCTTGAAATATGCAGCTTATTCAATATCAGCCATAACACTTACCTGCTAAAACTCCAGCAATGTAGACAAACCCAATTCTTGCAGCACCATGTACCATTTCGAGGGGAACTCCAACTAAAAGCTGAAGAACTACGTTGAGTCCAAGGTGCTCTATCCTGGGGCAAAGGGAAACAGCCCTCATTAGTTAGTTCAGCTTCCCTTCATGGAAGAGGCTTTGTATGCGGAGCCCCAAATAACTACCATACAGTTCTTAGCTCTAGAATTTCTTAGTTTACAGTAATTCCTTCTGACATGAAAGTAGTTTCTTTTTTATCTAAAAGAGGAAGGGGAGAATTCTGTCCTTTTAACAATGTTGATTTGCAGAGTATGATAATAAGTACAGCAATTAAGAATATGGGCTGGCTGGCAGGAACCCCAGAATTGTTTTTAAGATAGTGATGGGAGGGGGAGCTCAACTTTGGCAGGCAGGGTATTATTAATTTTACTTACAATTATGGGGTTGTCTAAATGGTGAAAATACCCCTCATGGAATTCTCTGGGAATATGACCTGTCCAAATGGGATCCTGCATCAATCCACTGTATTCAGAAGGAGGGGCGCCCAAAATGGCAAAAACAACACAGGAAAAGCCTTTACGGCTTTCATAGAATCATAGTTTCCCCATAGTTTTTTAAAAACAGCAAGGGGATGTGCATTTCTGCTCATTGGGACAAGCAATTCACTTTGAATCACTTTCCCATAGGAGAAGAAGCACAAAGCTGATTGGCTAGGCAAGTGCGGGGCTTGTGAACAGAGCAAGTACCTGCTGCCACCATGTTGGATTTTCGCCTTAGTGAGCAATTGTTAAGGTGATAAAATGGGTTACTTTTTTTGGTTTGCTGTCCTGTTTAATTGAAAAATCGCTCTAGCACTCCAGTGTACCTAGTGCCATTAAGACATTTTTTTAAAGTTTGGTAGCAGCAAAGTACAAACGCAATTAAATCACTCGCAGCCACCATCTAGCATGCAAAGCTTATGGGGACAAAAACACTGTTAAGACAAGTCACTGCTACTGTGAATTGCCGTTACTGTGAGTACTCCCAAGTTTATTTGTTTGTTTTTGGCTCATATAAATGGGACCTATGTTTTGACAAAACAATGAAAACAGAATATACTGCATTAAAACAACAACAAGCTGGTAAAAATACAGTACGACTACCATGAAAACAATGGCAAAAATGTAAATGAAATATTATAAGTAAATAATAAATCAATAAATATAATTAATATATCAAGCAAAGTGAAAAATATCTAAGACCCTATTAAATGGGTGCAAAGGTGCCTATACAGTCCCCAAACACATCTGTTCTCCACTACACTACTTTAAAAGCAAAAGCTGGGGAGATATTTTGGCAGATACAGTATCACGTTAATAATATTCTCAAAAGAAAATGAAAAATATGTATATCTGCCAAGCTTCAGATGTAGAGAATCCTGATAAAAGACTTGAAATTAGGGTGCACAGTGTGGTAGTCACATTTGTTGGTGACAATAAATTATTTAGGCTGGCAAGAACAAAAAGACCCTGTAAAGAGTTCCAAAAGGATCTCTCTTAACTGGAAGAAGAGGAATTCAAATGGTAAATGAAAATTCAGTGAAATCAAGTATAAAATTATGCATACTGGGGCAAAAAAATAAATCTCATCTTCACATATACATTGATAGCACGTAAGTGGGCACTCATTGACCAAAGTAGAGCCAGAGTGGTGTAGTGGTTTAAACACTGGACTATAACTCTGGCGACCGGGGTTTGAATCCCCACTTGGCCATGAAAACCAACTGCATGACCATGGACAAGTCACACTCTCTCAGCCTCAGAGGAAGGTGAAGGCAAAGGCAAACCTCCTCTGAACAAATCTTGCCAAGAAAACTCTGTGGTAGGTTTGCCTTAGGGTCGCCATAAGTCAGAAATGACTTGGAGGCACACAACAGCAACAATTGACCAAAGGATCTGGAGATCATGGTTAATATCTCTGCAGTTCAACAAAAAGAAACAGCACATTCTAAGTGGGGCATTATTAGAAATGAAATCAGAAAAAGCACTGCCAATAACATGTTGTCTTTGTACAAATCCATGATGTGACCACATCTGGAATACTGTGTACAGTTCTGGTCACCACACTTCAATGGGATGTTGTAGAGATGGAAAATGTGCAAAAAAAGGGCACTCAAATGAACTGGAGCAACTTGCCTTTGAAGATAGATTGCTGTGTTTGGGGCTGTCCAGCATAGGAAAAGGGCAAATGTTCAACATAGTTTACTCTCAAATGTTCACTTACCATGTGACAGGCAGATAGATTCAATCAAGGAAGCCAAGGCCTTGAAGTTGCAAGACCTGAGCAGGGATGTTGATAACAGGGTGACTTGGAGGTCTCTCATTCATAGGGTTGCCATAAGTCAAAGTCGACTTGACAGCAATTAACAACAAAAGTGTGCTTTTGTGCCTTGGTTATTGCTCAACCACAATGTTGTTGTTGTTGTTGTGTGCCTTCAAGTCATTTCTGACTTATGGTGACCCTAAGATTATCCTATCATGGGGTTTTCTTGGCAGACTTTGTTCAAAGGGGGTTTGCCCTTGCCTTCCTCTGAGGTTGAGAGAGTGTAACTTACTCAAGAACACCCAGTAGGTTTCCATTGCCAAGTGGAGATTCAGACCCTGGTCTCCCAGTGTCCTAGTCCAACATTCAAACCAGTACACCATGCTGGCTCTCTCAACTACAATACCTGTGTTTATTATTATTATTACTACAGCCCTTGCTTGCTTTGCACAGTTCTGGTAATTCCTGACTACTTAAGAAGTTCCTGGAAAGGCTCAACTCTTTAGACTCTTGATGGTGACTAAATATTTCAGAGGGCGGTTGAGCCCTGCCTGGCTCCCTCACTGTTCTGGGATCCACATGGGTTTGGTGATGTGTAGGAAGTCTTCAGCAGAAAGCCCAGCTGAGTGAAAATAACTCTCAAAGGTCCAAAGTACTATCCACATGCTGCCTGGAGCATCATACAGCAAAGACAGAATGATCAGTGCCTTGAAGTATAGAAATAATGGCTTCTCTGCCAAGTTGTAGTTGAAGGGGACTCGTGCTTCTTTTGATGGATGTATTTTAATTGCGTTTTTATCTGTTTGTTATATCCACAGAGTAATTTTAACTCAACTGTACTGTAGTTAGCTGCCTTGGGTGCCATTTTTTGGCAGAAAAAAATAAGCTTAATACATAAAGGAAAGTAAGAGACATGGCCAGAACCACAACTAAAGAGCATTTGAAGAGGAAATTGTTACAGAAAAAATTGACAAAGGATTGTTACATAGGTCAGAAATAGGATATTAAGGAGATTATCAGACGTGGCAAAAAACACAAGAGGAGCATGGGGGGGACGACACTGCTGTCCCACAAACATGTCCCAGTTTTAGGTGACGTCGTCATCATCACGTGCTGACTCTGTGTTGCAGCCACGAGTAAGGCATTGGTTTTTATTGATGGGACCTCTGAGTCAGCACGTGAGGATGACGATGATGCCTGAAACCGGGACCCGTTTGCAGGACAGTAATGTTGTCCTCCTGTGCTCCTCTTATGTTTTTTTTGACACATCCGATAATCTCCTAAAACAACCAAATCATTGTCTGAAAGGAGCACTGCATGGAGGAGAGGAATAGTATGAAGTGGCTGAATAGATTCTTTTGTATCCAGTCTGTACCACAAAGACACTGGAGAGATACTGAATCATTTTGTTCAAGAAGTGCATTTAAGCAGATTTATCAAAAAGAGGCTACAAATACTGAAATCTTAGAGATAATTAACAAATTACAAACTACCAGAGCCAGATGGCATTTACCAAAGTGTTCTTAAAGACCTCACCTGGGAAAGTTCTGATCATTTAACACACATAGGCAAACATCATTAAGATCAAGAACTGGAAAGCAGCCAATGTAACACCACTGCTTGTTTTTTTAAAGGAGGATACAGGAAGTATCCAGGAAATTATAGACTTCTCAGCCTAACCTCTATTCCAGAAAAATTGGTAGGCGGCATTATTACAGTTGGAATTACAGGGAAGGAATAGGCTCATAGTCTTTAGCTATTTTAGATTAGATGTGAACTCTGAACACTGTGAGCTAAACATATAAATATTTACAAACGAAAACCTCTTTGGAATTATGAATTAAAGCAACTGATGCAAATGGTTCAATAAATAAGCTTTATGTATTGCCACTGAATCAAGATAATAGAGTACTTTTATGAAAAAGTGGGGGGAAATAAGATCTTAACTGAATTATATCAAGCAAGGAATTGACCAAAGCTGAAATCTTGTATTCACCTGCCTGCTGAACTCAAGAGGACTTATTTTTAAGTAGACTGATCTAGGACTGCATGGTTTTACTTTAAAAAAAGATTGTACCAATAGTATTTCATTGTATTTCTTGTGATTTTTGCAAATTGTAAAAAGAGCTTATTAAAATGGACCAAAAGGGCAACAAAATGGCAAATGGAAAGTGTAAAGGGATGTACATTAAGGCAAAAAAATCCTATAACTTCACGTACGCATTCACAAACATCTGAGCTTCTGTTCGCTCAGAATAGAAATGGCAGGTTTACGGGGCACAACATTGAAAACATTGACTCAGTGTTTACCATTCATGAAAATGGGAAAACGGCTGATCTGAAAGTTATTAATGAAAGGAATGAAAATAAAATTGCCAGTATTATAACATTTTTATAAAGAAGTAAGGTGTGTGGCACATTTGGATTACTGACCACAGTTCTACTTGCCTCAACTCAGAAGGTTATCAAAAAGAGCAAATGAAAACCAAACACAGGATTGGCAACCCTTTTCTTTGCAAAGAAGGCTAAAGCATTTACTTTTTTTTCTGGGGATGGGGGTGGAGAAGACAACTAATCTTACAACCCCACGTATGCTTTGTTGTTGTTAACTGCCATCAAGTCAACTTCAATTTATGGTGACTTCATGAATGAGAGACTTCCAAATCACCCTATTTTCAGCAGTCCTGCTCAGGTCTTGCTGACTCAGGTTGAAGTTTTGCGATACTGTGCAACTGCCCGGCTGGATTTTTTTAAAAGGGATGCATGCATCCTGAAAGCACAGGAAATGATGAATTAGAGAGGGAGGAGGTGAAATCATTGTAGATGAAGAGCAGAGATGGGCAACGCAGTGTGTGGGAAGTGGAATCAGTGGCTGGCACACAGTTGTAATAATGGGATTGGCAACAGCATGTGATAGGCTGTGCTGCCATCAAGCGATACATCCATTTCCTTCTCAAGAGAGATGATCACTTCTTAGAACCATGGTGTGGTAAACTTCTGAGTCTATCCACCTGGAATGTGGTCTTACTCTCTTCCTACTGCCTAATTCCTTACCAAGCTGAGGAAAAGTGCCACTGATCTCAGTTCTGAGCAGTCATACATAGGGCTGTGCTTTCAGCAGGGACGTGATTTAGAGCAAGGATGAGCAACTCAAACCTCTACAGACACAGGTTCCTACATTCATCACCACTGACTATGCTGGCTAGGGCTGCTGGGAATTGCAGTCCAATGACATTTAGGGGGCCTCATGTTCTCAACCCTGTTCTAATGCAATAGGTGCACATTTATAAATAATAATCAGGCTGAGCATATTAAAGTTCTCAATCAGTACAAGGCCTGAATTCACTATTTTTGTGAACATTCTTGTGTTCATTAGGCAATCAACCTTCTTCTTACTTCTCTCTCATGGAAAACTTTGCTGGAGAGATTATACAATCTCTTTCCTTTGGAATATGCAAAATAATGCATGGAGGCTTTGATGTGAATTATCATGCACTACATTTTAAAAAGCTAGGACTAAGTCTTATCACTCCAAAATCAATTGTTCAGGGTTCACTCTTTAAATCTAGGGACAAATCCTCTCTTATACATAAAAACCTTCCTTTTATCATTATCAGTTAAACAGCTTCAACCTCAGCAGTGTGAATTAGTTCTTTATGACTGTCTATTTTTTCCACTCTGACAGCCACAGTGAAAGTTCTACATTATCAAAAATATCTAGGAATCTGTTTAAAACAGTAGTAAAATGCAAGTTTGGGAAAGACAGAAATCTAATTTTTATTATATAGAAGGAAATAGCACTAGATGAAGGGTAGCATACAGCAACAGTCATGGGAAGGTGCCCATCTTTTCTAACAAAGAGTTTAACTCTCTTGAAATAATTACTCTTGTGAAGCAATGATTTATTTCAAATGGGAGAGCTTAAAGGGTTTATTTCTCAGTGCATTTGATGGACGCCTGTTCTTTTAAAAAGTGACCCAAGAAGCTTTCTATTCAGTCAAACTCCTACCAGAACCAAAAGCATCAGTAGTCCCATAGTCAATCAGCACCCATAAAACATAATTAGCTTTCTCATGCTCCAAATGTGTCATTCTTTAGATGACAATATAACTGATTTATCAAGGCTGCACCTTCTCTGTAACCAAACAAATGGGGATCTTAGAATCAATGCAAGTCATTAGTTATGGGAGCAATACAAATGGGTGGGCCTCAGAGATAATTAACGTCTACTTGGCTTTTAAAACTAAAAAGGCCAAAATTTATAGCTCTGGCTTATTGTAAGGCTTTTCTACATCAGACTGAAGCAGAAACAGCACACATTTTTGGAAGTTCTCAGGAAGCCCAGCTGGCCATCCTTAACAACTGCCTTCTCCTTCAATACCTTCTGGCTGTCACATTAAAATGAAGAAGAAGTGGATGATGAGCACAGTAAATTAAGATCTTCAAATTAACATATTAAAGCCACAGCAGGAAGTATGCAACAATAGACTTCACCACCTTTGTATTAGCTTGGCCTTTAGGAGAGAAGGGTGAAAGAGAGGTGAATAATGGTCTCACCATTAAAAAAAAGGATTATTACTTTTCCTAAGATTTATTTGATTCTCCTGATGTGAAAAATATTCTAATGTGGTTAAGCTAGCTATAAGTGATTGTTTAGTTGCCTAACTGTGGTAAGTATTTCATCATATTAACAAAAAAAATCAGCAGAGACTGCTTCTCAAAATGTGGTATAGCTTTGATAGTTTTTACATCTAAAAGATTTAAAATCAGCTGCAAAAAAGAAATAAGCTTATGCCAGCAGTCTCTTAATATTTACAGATGTGAAGCACAGGATATAGTATCTTCCCCAGAGTTTCTCTTGGAAACCAGCCAAAGGTGTGAAAGAAATGTGATAATTAAAAGGTTCAGCACATTTTTCAAGCAACACAACAGGATAATGGCAACAAGATACCTGTCAAGGCAAAGGTTAGTGTTTTGTGGCTAAAGAAAGCAGCCTACCACATAGTTTAAGCATTTACAGTCTTCTGATGTTGCAAGATGCTTTACAATCCACACAGATGGACCAAGTCAACCCTTTTCATCTAGATAGTGTCCAGAGCATTTGGGGCCCAACTAGATGTGCTTTCAAATTAATTGCATGAAAGTGATGGGTGTCCATGGGTTACTTTTAAAAGTAAATAGCTGATATCTTTGGGGAAACTGCAGGGAAGCAGAAAGGGGACTATGCTGTCAAGGGAAAAGAGTTCAAAGCTCCCTGCTTTGTTCTCAATAATTATTCCTTTCCCCACAGCTGCTATTTGCACAGAGAGTCAAACTCCTGTTAGAAAGCATCTAAGGATGGTTGTAAGATTCCTACAGATCAATAAGGAGAGTCATCATGATAAAATCAAGAATTAAAGGTATTTCTCAATACAGGGCAGATTTTGTCACCTTAGCTTGTGCTCTTGATGTCCTACACTAATTAGAAAGTAATATAAACTAGCTTATAGAGCATTATTTTATCTTTAGATCTAAAGTCATTTTTAAAAGGGACCCAATGGTACTGGTAACACTCTTGTTTTATGAATAGACCTGGAAGGGCAAGAGGACTGCCCCAGGGACATTGCAGTATAGCAGAAACCCAAGCCCACACTAAGATTTTGGTAAGACTGGATGTCCACTAAAATAAAGCTTGGACAAGCACTTTATCAACGTATGGAAAAATTATATGCCTGGACTATAATTTCCAGTATCATTCAACCAGCATGGCATGCAAACCTAGCATTTTAAAGCATTTTTTCAACTTCTTTCATGTTGTCTTAAGGGCCAAAATTTGCCTTTGAAAACTGAAATGGTATTTACAAATATGACAATACTTTATTGGGTAAATGATAATAATTGGACAAAAAATAATAACTATGGCATGGTCCAGGCTACTGTTCAATAAGAAGCTTTTTCTTGGAAGCATCATATCCAAAATAGTTGTGCTGCACAACAGCACCTCATTTCATTAAAAAGTGCAGCCACAGATGGAAGAAGGGGAGAATTGAAACATTCCACTTAAGGTTTTTTCTGAATTGGCTTCTCTGCAACGAGCCCTTGCCTCCCACCCTACCTTAGGGCCCACTACAGTTTCAGTCAAACTTGGCCAAACACAACTCTGGTGGGCCCCCTCATCTGCCGGTAGGCCATGGCTGGTTTTCTTAGCAGCAGTGGCAGGAAACAGTAGTGGGTTACTTCAGGTTACCCTTTTAATCCACCACAGTGCAGCACTAAATTGGGGAGGTGTTGTCCATTGTTCCTTAGGTTCCTGGGCTGTTTTTTCTCTCCAAAAGGAGGCTCAAGGCAGGTGTCAATGGTGGGCCTGCCCATTCCTTCAGCCTTGGAAGCACCCCGAGGAGACCAGATGTTGGCACCTGGCACCAGCATTACATTCTCCCCTGTCCTTTCCCCCTCCCCTCCGATATGCACCTATGCCAAAATGGAGAAACTCAGTATTTTTTTCAGCACTCACCCTGCATGCATGAATATGTATGTGAGGTACCTCCAGGCCTGAGCACGGAGCTGAGGATGATATAACAATGAGTTCTTGAGATATAAGGGATGGGTGACTTGCAACACAAACCTATCCAGTACCACTCCATTGTAAAGAAAGAAGGCAACCTAGGAAAAAAAGGGAAATGCCACAATTAACCATAATTCATTCAATTAGTGGCATCAGAAAATATATTTAGGCATTTAAGGAGACATAAAAGACAATCTAGTGGAAGCAGATGTGACTAAAGGCCTGGTCAGACCTACACATTCAAAAGCCCACTGTACAAATTGAGAAGAGAGTTGTCAATGTTTTGCTGCCTGATCCTTGTGAGGAGTTAGAAACTGAACTCCATTATAAAATGGCCAAACAAACTGCAGAGTCATGCTGAGTCATAATGGCTGACTCCATGAACTGCCTGGTCTGCCTTAGCTACAGAAGGAGGGTTCTTATTAGTGTGTAAGATCATGTGATTGAGTCAGCCAATGCCCTGTGACTGTGTATATGGGAGGGCTCACTCTCTTTCTTCCTGTGAATGCTGAGGCCTGGTGAAGCAGTTTCTCCTTCAATTGTAAATATTTGTATATATTGCAACTGTTTGAGTTTGAAGATAAATGTGCCTCCTGCTTATTTGGAAGTCAAACACTCTGTGTGTGAGTATTCTTGGGGGTGGGTTGCTACTGAGTCTACTGAGACAGTTTTTGGGCTTCTGCTGGGGATTGAGTGTCCTATCAATCATCCCCTGACAGTGGTTATGGGCCCAGCTGATCTCTCTCTCTCTCTCTTTGGCTTTTCTTCGCAAACGAAGATTCAGGAAGGACTCATCCTGTGCTTTCTGCAAGCACGCTGATGACTAAAAAGGCAATCCGAGATAAACAAGTCCGGTTGCAGAAATCACAGCAGAAGGTCTCCTTGGGTGATGTTTCTGGGTTGTGATTCTTTCTGCGTTGTTTCAAATTTCTCTTCAAGACTTGTTCGGCGTGAGTTCTCAAATAAGGCTGCAGCATTGTGGATAGAGCGTCTCCATGCCTCTCGATGTGAGGCCAGGGCAAACCATTGCTGGTGATCAATTTGCCGAGCCTGAGATGTTGTTTCAGGGAGTCCTTGTATCGCTTTTTTGGAGCGCCCCTCTTACACTGACCCGTGGCGAGTTCACCATAGAGTACTGTTTTTGGGAGGTGATGGTCCTCCATCCTAGAAATGTGCCCTGCCCAGCGCAGCTGTGTTCTCAATATCATGGCCTCAATGCTGGTGATCCCTGCTTGCTCAAGGACAACAACATTCATCACAGTCAGTCTACTGTATATTTAGGATTGTGCGTATACAGCACTGATGAAAGCATTCAAAGAGTCATCAGTGGTGGTGATAGGTGACCCATGTTTCAGACCCATAAAGGAGAATAGACAGTACAATGACTCTATACACACTGATTTTTGTGCTTTGCCTCAGGTGTTTATTACTCCAGACTCTTTTGCAAAGTCTTCCAAATGCACATATGCCTTTGCTAATCTGTGATCGATTTCTTCGTCAATCTTGGCATCTGAGGAGATGATGCTTCCCAGATAGGTGAACTGCTGAATGGACTTGAGCACAGATTTGCCTACGGCAATGTGGTGATGATGGTGTTCGTCCTGTGGCGCAGATAGGTAAAGAACTTCCATTTTCTGCTGGTTGACTTCCAGCCCAAACAGCTCTGCAGTTGTTGCGAAGCAGGATGTTAGGCGCTGCAGAGCTGCTTCTGTGGGGACAACAAGGGCATCAGCATCAGCGAAGAGCAGCTCACAGACTAGATAGTTTAGAGTCTTAGTGCGAGCCCTCAGACGGCCTAAGTTAAACAAGCTACCATCAGTACGGTAATGTATATAGATGCCATCTTCTTCTTCAAGCTCTGCTGTAGCCCTTTGGAGCATCATGCTGAAGAAGATTGTAAATAAAGTTGGAGCAAGAACACAACCTTGCTTCACTCCATTAGTTATTAGAAAGGTCTCTGAAAGAGCATCGCCATATCTGACTTGACCGTGCTGACCCTTGTGTAGCAAGATAATCATTGATCTCAGATTAGATAAGGTGCACCCAAAAAACTTCCCAGAAACTCTTTTGTTTTGAGTGTTTTTGGCTAGTTGGCTGTTAACAGTTAAGTTTCAACCAGGCTCTGTAATATCTTCAAGCAACCTTGAAGTGCTGCCAGCTGCCAACTGTTTGTGTTTTCATAGCTGACTCAGTCACCGGAATGGGAGATAATAGTCTCATCTGCTTTGAAAAGTTGGCTGATGGAAATTATTCAGCATGGAGTTTATACATGGAGGCTTTATTAATTAAGGACAGTTTGTGGCACATTTTAGAGAATGAAAGTGTGATCCCAGTGGGTTCAGAAGATGAAATAGCAGCATTCAGGCTAGCAGACCAGAAGGCTAGCGCTGCAATTCTCTTATCGCTCAGCCCTTCCCAGTTAATACACGCGGCCCCAGCAAAGACAGCTTTTCAGCTTTGGACAGCTTTGAAAACGGTTCATCAGAATTCATTCTGACTCTTAAAGATGATATGAACTAAGAGACTTTATAACACAAAGCTGTCTACAGGAGGCTGTGTGAAAACCCATTTGGAGGAAATGAGGCAGCTTTTTCAAGAGGTGGCCAACAGAGGGGTGGACATTCCAGAAGCCTATAAGTGTTTTATTTTATTGGGCAGTTTGCCAAAGGAATGGGATTTCCTAATGTACAGTCTGCAGACCACCAGGGAGCATGATTTGTCTGTAGACCTGGTAGCTGGGCATATTCTGAAAGAGGTCCAATGCAAGCAATTTGATTCCCAGATGGAGGGGAATAAACAGCCACAAACTACCAGACGTAGTCAGAAGAGCACTGAAACAGAGGCACCTGTGGAGGAGGGAGCCTGCAGCTACGTGAAACTCTGTTTCAGATGCAAAAGGCCTGGACATTTTAAGAAGGACTGTAAAATGCCTGCACCGGATAGGAGGGGTGCATCCTCTCAGGCTGCAAACCATGCCTTTGTAGCACAACACCATCCTGATGGTACTGAGGAAAGAATTTGGTAACTTGATAGTGTTGCGAAGCACAATATGGTTAATGATTTACAGTTGTTAACCAATGTTAAAAATGCTTCAATAACCAATATTACACTTGCAGATGGTGCTCTCAGCAAGGTGCAGAAAATGGGCACTGCGTATGTGCCATCTTTTGGTAAAGATTTTGAAAATATGTTACGTGTTAACAAGCTAGAGAATTGTATATTAAGTGTGTCCCAAATGACTACTGATGGTTATACAGTTATCCCTTCACATTCACGGGGGTTAGATTCCCAAGCAACCCACGAATGTGAAACAACCGTGAATAACCCAAAAAGCACTGTTTGGGGAGGGAGAGAGGGAGGGGAGACCAGACCCAACCAAGCTGCTCTACTGCCAAAGAAAAAAGTTCAAACTCCAGAGCAAAGAGAATGGGTTTACAACAGGCTAATCGGCAGGCAGGGAGGAGAGAAAGCGGGGGACACCAGACCCACCCAAGCTGCTCTACTGCCGAAGAAAACATTCAAGCACCAAAAAATTCACACACCAAAACATTCAAACATCAGAGCAAAGAGAATGGGTTTACAACAGGCTAATTGGCAGGGAGGGAGGAGAGAAGGAGGGGGAGACCAGACCCACCTAAGCTGCTCTACTGCCAAAGAAAAAGGTTCAAACACCAGGGTGACCGGAATGGGTTTAAAACAGGCTAATCAACAACATGCAAGTGGCTTGCCCACCCCCCAGATTCCCCCCACACCACTGGCCTCACTCCCAAAAAACCCAGTTTCAAACCCATTCGGGTGGCCACCAGCAGGGAGGGAGGGGGAGACCTGCCTAATCTCCCTGCCGATTAGCCTATTGTAAACCCATTCTCTTTGCCCTGGTGTTTGAATGTTTTGGTGTGTGAACTTTTTGGTGCTTGAGTGTTTTCTTCGGCAGTAGAGCAGCTTGGGTGAGTCTCGTCTCCCCCTCTCTCCCGCCCTCCTCCCTGCCAGTGTGGGCTCCAGCTCCCTCCTCTCCCAGGGAACAAAGGCCAACGAAAGCTGCACATGGGGGGGGGGAGACAGCTGCACATGGGGGGGGAGGAGAGAGAAGATCCGTGAATAAATGAAACCACGGAAGTCAAAACCATGAATGTGGAGGGACAACTGTAAAGTAATATTTGAGGGGGAACACTCAACAGTAACAGAAAGGCATAACATAAACAATGTTTCTGCAAAAGGGATAAAGAAACATGGGGTGTATAATATGTTGCCTAAAGGGAAGGTGGCAAAAGTGAACCCTGCAGACAATGTGCCCCTACATGATAAGTATGTTGATTACTACCACAGGTTAATGGGCCATGCTAGTTAGAAAGGGTTAAAGAAGCTAATAAAAGTGTGCCCTGGTTTAAGCATCAAACACTGCCCAAGGTTTTTAGAATGTGCAGTGTGCAGGAAAGTTAAGGTGAAAGTTTTTCCTATTGCCAAAAAGACCCAGTGTGTCACCAAGAGATCCTTTGAAGTTACCCACACTGATTTAGCAGGCCCTTACAAGCCCACTGAAGGGGGTAACCACTATTTATTTGTGATAGTGGACAGACACACTAGGTACACCTACGTATACTTACTGAAGGAGAAAAATCAGGCTGCAGGTTCTGTGAGTGGGTGAATGCAGTGGAACACGAATTTCCTTCTCATAAGGTTTCCAGTCTAGTGACGGATAGGGGAGGGGAATTCTTATCCAACAGTCTGCAGACCTGGATGCATAGGAGGGGCATTAGACACAAGACCACAAACCCAGCATCTCCAGGGGAGGATGGGCTTGCAGAAAGGAAAATTGGGATGTTGAAGTGCATGATGGAAGATGTACAAGCCCCAGCTGGGCTATGGGGGGAGGCAGTGAAGACTGCTGCTTACCATTTAAATAGATTGTGGACGTCTAGCATCAACCAGACCCCATATTGTCTATTGTACGGTAGAGCACCAAACCTCAAGCACCTGAGTGTTTTTGGACAATATGCAAATGTGTTTATTCATCCTAGCCTAAGGAAGCCTGAGCAGCCTAAAACCAGGAGGCTGCGTTTCCTAGGCTATGAGGGCAATAAGTAGGTGTTTTCTCTCCATCCTGGAAAGGTTGTGTTCTCCAGGACTGCAAACTTTGAAATGCACTCACGGTGGGACAGATTGCATTGCAGTCAGGAGGTGTTTGTTCCCTTGGGGAGGGATGTGCCAACAACTCCCAAAAGTCCCACAAATGGAGGGGTGGTAATGCTTGATGATGAAGGGGAGGCAGAGGAAGAAAAGCCTGACACTTCACATGCCACTCCAACACACACACCACCACAAACAAGCAGTGAGCCTGACACAGGGAGAGATAGCAGAAGCAGTGCAAGTGAGGATGAGCCAGACAGAACTAGGGTGCTCATCCTCAGAAGGTCAATGAGGGTCAGAAAGTCTCCTGATAGATTCGTTGTTCAGGAAGCCAGGCTATGTAGTGTCATGGCAGAGGAGCCTACAAGTTTTCAGGATCTCCTAAAACTTCCCCAGGAAGAGAAGGAGAAGTGGAACTCAGCCATGGACTCTGAGTTCGAGTCACTAGTTGAGAGGAAAGTGTTCCAGGTAGTAGAGAGGCCCAAAGACCAAAAGGTTGTTGGTTGCAGGTGGGTCTACAAGCTGAAGGACATGCCTGATGGGACACAAAAGTGTAAGGCACGCTTAGTTGCGAAAGGCTTTTCGCAGGAGCGCTACACCAATTTTGACAAAACTTTTTCACCCACAGCAAAGCCAGAAAGTCTTAGGTTAGTGTTAGCTGTAGCAGCCAAGAGGAAGATGATTGTGCAACACTTTGACTTTGAAACAGTGTACCTGAATGATCTTGAAGAGACAGTGTTCATGGAACATGCCCCAGGGAATGACAGTGCAGGTGAGAGCAAGGTATACTTATTATGCAAAGCACTCTATTTCTTGAAACAAAGTACATGTTGCTGGAACAAGTGTATACACCAAGTTTTGGTGTCCCTAGGTTACACAAGGAGCACTGCAGACACCTGTGTGTACACAAAGGGGGCAGGTGATAGTGCTGTCATGCTAGCTATCTATGTGGACGACCTTTGTGTGGCAACAAAGAGTGCCAGTGATGTCAAGAAAGTGCAGGTGGAGTTAGAAAGCCAGTTCAAGTTGAAGGACTTAGGAAGCCTGAGATGTTATTTAGGTGTAGAGGTAGAAAGAACCGGTCTTGCAGAATTTTTCCTAAGCCAGAAGAAGATTGACAGTCTTGTGGCCAAGTGTGGGCTTAATGAGGCAAAAGTGGTCAGGACAGCCATGACCACTGATTTTGTGAACTTTGAGGTAGAACAGGAATTTGAAAGGCCAGACCAGTACCACTCAGTGGTAGGCAGTCTGTTGTTTATTGCAAACAGCACAAGGCCTGACATCAGTTTTGCAGTTGGGGTGCTCAGCAGAAGAGTCTCCAAGCCAAGGAGGGTGGATTGGGAAGCCCTGAAAAGAGTGGTTAGATTTCTCAAGGGAACCAGGGACATGAGTTTGAAGCTGACAGGAAGTCAGGTGACCCTGGAGTGCTATGTGGACAGCTCTTTTGCTGCTGAGACTTCAGACAGGAAGTCAGTGGCCGGGTTGGTGGCCAGGTATACAGAGAGCCCCATAGTGTGGAGATCAAGAAAGCAGAACTATGTGGCCATTAGTACCACAGAAGCTGAATTCTCTGCCTTGTCTGAGATGGCAAGTGAGTACAATGGGTTAGGCAGATGCTTGCAGACCTTGGGGAGCTTGCAGACCTTGGGGATGCCTGCTGAGGTGCACGAGGACTCACAAGCCTGCATAGCTATGTCAGAAGCAGAAAACCTGAAATGCAGGGCAAAGTACATTACGATATGCTACCAAAATGTGAGGCAGTTAATACACAAAGGTGTCTTGTGTCTGAGGTACTGTCCATCTGAGGACCATGTTGCAGACCTGTTCACAAAAGCTCTTCCAGCAGGAAGCCATGAGGAGATGGCAAAGAGGCTGGGCCTTGTCACTAGTGTGTAAAATGAAAGGTGTCAAAAGGGAAGGTCAACTGACAGACGAATGAGGTCTAACAATGTAGGTTGATAATGTGTGTTGTAATGATAACATGTGTCCTGCGCAGTAGTTTGACCATTTTGGAGAGGATTGTCAGGAGTTAGAAACTTAACTCCATTATAAAATGGCCAAACAAACTGCAAAGTCATGCCTAGTCAAAATGGCTGATTCCATGAACTGCCTAATCTTCCTTAGCTACAGAAGGAGGGTTCTTATTGGTGTGTAAGATCATGTGGTTGAGTAAGCCAATGCCCTGTGATTGTGTATATGGGAGGGCTCAGAGCAGAGCTCCCTTCTCTTCTTCCTGTGTATGCTGAGGCCTGGTGAAGCAGTTTCTCCTTGGATTGTAAATATTTGTATATATTGCAACTGTTTGAGTTTGAAGATAAATGTGCCTCCTGCTTATTTGGACATCAAACACTTTATGTGTGAGTATTCTTTGAAAAGGGTTGCTGCTGAGTCTACTGAGACAGTTTTGGGGCTTCTGCTGGGGATTGAGTGGCCTATCATCCCCTGACAATCCTTTGATGATTACTTACCCACCAGCCACAAACCAGCAAACATGCATTAAGAGTCAGTGTAAATGGAGGCTCATTTGGGTATACACAGGTCAAAGGCTCTTCTGGAAAAGCATGACTCCTGATCAGTCATGGTTTCCAATTCTGTAGAGGAAGAAGTTGCCCTACATGCACCTGTACAGAAGTAGTCCTCTTTTCATACATTCCTACAGATCATACTGATATCAAATGCAAGCACAATAGAAATCAATGGGACTTGTCAGTTTCAACTAAATGCCATTGTATTGCTTTCAATACAACTCAGCTGCAGCCAACGATTTGTTTCCATATAGGAGTTCTGGTAATTGTTTAAACAGGTTTGTAATGCCAAACAAGCTTTTGGCTAAAACTGGGAGGTTGTTGGGACTGCCACTCTCATTGTACCTCACCAGTGGCTATGCTGACTAGGGTTGCAGTTCTGCAGCACCTGAAGGACCACATGCTCTTCACCTGAGCTAAAAGATACAGACACACATTGTTTAATTCTCTCTCTTCCAGGTGTTCTCCCCTGCCAGCAGAGTTCTACAGAAGCTGAAGCTTCCAAATCCTCTTCAGGAGTTGAACTCTGATCTGTCAGATTACCAGAGCATGAATTACACAGGAAAGGTCTTTATAATCAAGGAAAGGATATAGCTCAACTATCAGCCCTACCTTATAAATAACTCCCCTAGGACCACTTGTAACCTGATCATTCAGAAACACCCCTTGCCAGATTGTTACTCTTTCTTTCTTATTTCTCTCAGGAAAATGTGGCTCCAGGTAAACACACAAACATACCTCCCTTGAGTCTAGTCATGCCTAATGATACTTGCCTCTACAATGGTAATGGCAATCATGAACCAAGGTGGAGGGCAGCAGGTGTAGCTGTCATAGTACCACTTCCGATCTATCTCACGTGGCAAAGTCTCATATGCTACGTGCCGAATGAGCCGTTGTGAAAGGCTAAGTCCTGTCTCCTCCAGCAGTGCCTTGCTGCACAACCTTCTGTTCCCTTGCAAAATGGCTTGGCGAAAGCTGTTGGATCTTTTGTTACTCATCTGAAGAAAACAAAGAAAGGAAAGGGAAAATTAAAATGCAGAAACTAAGCAAGGTCAGGTTGCTGTTCAAACTGAGGGAGTTTGGCCATGTTGTCAGAGAAAGCCACAAAAAGATGTCCAGAATGGAGAGGTGTAATAAATATGGGCAATAAGAACCCAGATCACTTACTTTATAGCCCTTTCTACTTGTCATATTTCTGGCATATCCAAACAAACATAACTGTATCACATTCCACAAAGAACTGTCAGCTTATATATATCAAACATAACGTCAGGAACAGAGTTTCTGCTTGTCAAAAAAATTCTGGAGGGTGAATTTTGTGCAAAAAAGGTTTTGTTGGTGAAAAAATGGTGATTACCATGTCAGATAAAGACAGAAATTGAATTTAGTTAAATACAATGGGCCTTCAATCTCTGCTGGGATTTGGTTGCAGGCCCCCACAAATACCGTATATTCCGGCGTATAAGACGACCCCCCAATTTTTAAGGTAAAATGCAGAGTTTGTGATATATTCGCCCTATAAGACGACCCCCTCTTCCAACGCATAGCCCCCGCATGCCCCTCCTGTGCTCCCTTCCAGGAGGGAGCACAGGAGGAGGATGCGGAGGCTGTGCGCCCAAAAGGGGCACGTTCGCCCCTTCTCCCCACCTTCCAGGAAGGTGGGGAGAAGGGGCGAATCGCGGTTTGGCTGCGCAGCCTCTGCATGCCCCTCCTGCGCTCCCTTCCAGGAGGGAGCGCAGGAAGGGGATCCGGAGGCTGTGCGGCCAAACGGGGCACGTTCGCCCCTTCTCCCCACCTTCCAGGAAGGTGGGGAGAAGGGGCGAAT
This sequence comes from Gambelia wislizenii, assembly GCA_030847615.1. Lineage (NCBI taxonomy): Eukaryota > Metazoa > Chordata > Lepidosauria > Squamata > Crotaphytidae > Gambelia > Gambelia wislizenii. The sequence continues at coordinate 221,415,031 of JAUMIR010000002.1, forward strand.
CGCGGTTTGGCCGCGCAGCCTCCGCATGCCCCTCCTGCGCTCCCTTCCAGGAGGGAGCGCAGGAGGGGGATCCGCAGGCTGTGCGGCCAAACGGGGCTTTGGGGAAGGGGAGAGGCTGGGCGGAGGGTGGCTGGGGGGAGGGGGCTTCGCAGCAACCCCCCTCTCCAAAGCGAGCCTTTGGGGAAGGGGGGTGGCTGGGCGGAGGGTGGGCGGGTGGCAGGGAGTAGGGGGCTTCCCAGCCCCCCTCCCTTTCGGGAGGGGGGTGCATGCGCGGGGGGGGGGAAGGGAGGAGGGGGCTTCTCCGCCACCCCCCTCCCTGAAAGCGCATTTCTGCGGCTTTCAGGGAGGGGGGGTGGATGCATGGGGAGTGGGCAGGGGGAAGGGAGGAGGGGGAAGGGAGGAGGGGGCTTCTCCGCCACCCCCCCTCCCTGAAAGCGCGTTTCTGCGGCTTTCAGGGAGGGGGGTGGATGCATGGGGAGTGGGCAGGGGGAAGGGAGGAGGGGGCTTCTCCGCCACACCTCTCCCTGAAAGCGCGTTTCTGCGGCTTTCAGGGAGGGGGGTGGATGCATGGGGAGTGGGCGGGGGGGGAAGGGAGGAGGGGGCTTCTCTGCCACCCCCCCTCCTTGAAAGCAGCGGTTCCGCTGCTTTCAGGGAGGGGGGTGGATGCGCGGGGGGTGGGTGGGGGGAAGGGAGGAGGGGGCTTCTCCGCCACCCCGCCTCCCTGAAAGCCGCGGTTCCGCTGCTTTCAGGGAGGGGGTGGATGCACGGGGGGTGGGCGAGGGGAAGGGAGGAGGGGGCTTCTCCGCCACCCCCCTCCCTGAAAGCCGCAGTTCCGCTGCTTTCAGGGAGGGGGGTGGATGCGCGGGGGGTGGGCGGGGGGAAGGGAGGAGGGGGCTTCTCTGCCACCCCCCCTCCCTGAAAGCGCGTTTCCGCTGCTTTCAGGGAGGGGGTGGATGCGCGGGGGGTGGGCGGGGGGAAGGGAGGAGGGGGCTTCTCCGCCCCCCCTCCCTGAAAGCAGCGGTTCCGCTGCTTTCAGGGAGGGGGGTGGATGCGCGGGGGGTGGGCGGGGGGAAGGGGGGAGGGGGCATCTCCACCACCACCCCTCCCTGAAAGCCACGGTTCCGCTGCTTTCAGGGAGGGGGGTGGATGCACGGGGAGTGGGCGGGGGGAAGGGAGGAGGGGGCTTCCTAGCCACCCCCCCAAAGCCGCGGTTCCGCGACTTTCGGGAGGGGGGTGGAAGTGCGGGGGGTGGGCGGGTGGCAGGGAGGAGCACTTTGCTTCACCCCCTGCCCGATCTCCTGCCTCTTCGCTCCGTTTGCGAAGTGGCAGGAGATAGGCAGGCAGGTGAAGCAAAGGGTATCCGGCGTATAAGACGACTGTCGATTTTGGAGGGCACTTTTGAGTGCTCAAAAGTCGTCTTATACGCCGGAATATACGGTACCAAAATCCATGGATGTTCAAATTCCATTATATATAATGGTGTAAAATGGCTTCCCTTAAAAATGGCAAACAGCAAGGCTTGCTTTTTGGATTCCCCCCCCAACAAATATTTTCAAGCTGTGGTTGGCTAAATCCATAAATGCAGAACCTATGGATATGGAGGGCCAACTGTATTCACTCTTCTTAGCCAATATCTGCAAATCTGAAGGAAAGCTTCCTTACAGGGAGAGTTCTAACATCACAACATATATATATAATTAAATGCAAGATTACTATTAAAGTGTCAGCACTTTTATCAAAATATTGAACATATACAGAACGATTGAAAATAAATTCTTGATTTACCTGGAGAAGTATTTTGAATACCTTTTAATTTTTGCATATTGCCAGGCTTGATGTGGCCCACAGATGGTCCAGAAGGCAGAAAAGTGACCCCTGGACTGTCCAAAAGTTGCCATCATTTCACATGAATCTACATTGTTAACACAAATTAACAATGGAATCCAATGTGGCTACAGCACTATACTACAGCATACTTAATGCTTTATTCTGTTCTCTATACCACGTGTTAGAGGCACAGGAATACCTCTTTTCTCCTGGTATCAGAAATGCCTCAAGCAAGGGACATCCAACTGCTATTGAGCTTTGTAAAGAAATGGATTCTCCAGCAATAAACTGTTAACAACAAGCTGGACACAGACATTGAGTCCAACATAATCACAACCACCTTTCATTCTGGCATGTGCTGTTCACTGTTTGTACACTCCTAAATAATAAAGTACAGCAAGAATATATGATGCTTCCAGTACAAGCACACTACCAAAACTCTTGGGCAATTGCCAAAACACATTCTGCGAGTCCTTTGCTCCCAATACATTACAACTTTCTGTTGACATCTGCTCATAGAAAGCTGCCAGGGCCTTACTCAGTATGAAGGTTAAGCATGGCAGCATTAGCATGCCAGTGTTGTTGCTGTTGTTTTTGGACCATTTTCTTTTTGGCTAACAGCCTCAGGATTTCAAAGCCTGAACCTTCTGCTTTCTGACATACAGTCCATATTGGGTAATTGCTGCAAGCAGAGCCAAGCTGCTTAAAAACATACTAATCATTGCTGAGAGCAACACTGAAGCAATCACAGTCATGAATGAAGATGGGTGAGCTGTAAGCTCCAAGAAACAGCTACTGTATGGCCTTACCTTATATGTTTTTATTAAAATATTTTAAAACTCTAACCAGGGTGGTCCTGGAATTCACCTTATAATTTCTCTCACTCGTGCTTGCTAGGTCATATTGGGGCAGGTAGAAAAATTCCTCTCCTCCTCCTCCTCCTTTTTTGATCAGTTGTGAGGTGGAAGGTGTCCTGTTTGGCCAACCACCACACAAGATTGCTCTACTGCTAGGTGGAACAGTATGTCTACCATCACTCCCCCTTTTTAAAAACAAAACGTAGAATGAGGAACCACTTCCCTTCACTGGGGGGCAGGGGCAGTCAAGCAGGTAATGAAGAGGATGGTTGTTGTTGTTGTTTTATTCATTTCTATCTCACCTTTCTCCCACCAATGAGACTCAAGGCAGGTAACATCATTATAAAAACAATACAGGCTAAAAACAGTACAAAGTTAAAATCACGTTATAAATATAAAATTTGAAAAAGAATTACAAGTTTAAAAAATTACAGTAAAAATTAAAATACCTTTTTAAAAAACCCTTAATTTTTTTAAAAAAACACCCCAGTGCCTGTCTTCTCACCCCTTCCTTACCAAGCCAAAAGAAAGAAAGAAAGAGAAAAAGATTCTTTTCTTCATTTCCTTAAAAAGATATTGTAGAATGGCAGCCAAGTGGCATGACTAGCTATGTACTACATGGTACCAGTTGCTTCCTCAGGCAATGTGAAAAAAAATCACATAAAAAGAAGCAACAAGGCTTAAAAACTAGGGCAGAATGGTAACCTGATGAACTAAGAGCCAGAGGGTACGAGTAGCTTCCATGTTCCAAATCTGCTTCAGGTTTTAGTCCAGACGTTAAAGATGCTACTAAAAATGTTCAACCTTACCCACCCTCCAAATTGGTTCAGTACCTTGGAGATTTAAATTTGATGTTATAATCTGGAGCAGATTTGCCACCTCACTGACATGAAAATCTTCAGCTGCCACTGATAAGAGATAGTTCTGAAATTATCCTTGACATCTACTCTTACAAACTGGGAAAGAGATCTGAGGGGGGCTAACCATTCTCTATACAGGGGGCCCTTTCACATCACATAGGTATAGCATTATGATTCCACTTTAATTGTCATGCCGCATCCTATGGAATCTTAGGGAGTTTATAGTTTGGTCAGAGGCAACAGAGGAGCTCCTTGACCGGGAATTCTAAATGTCCCTCCCTGAACTGAAAAGCCCAGGATTCCATAGGATGGGACCATGGCTGTTGTATGTGAAACCATAGTACTATAACTGTGTGGTGTGAATGGACAAGGCACAGTTTTATATCTGCTGTTTTAATGGAACAGAACCAGGAGCAATGAGGAAGCCCTTGGGCCAAGGACCAAAAATCTCAGGGCAATATTGCCAATGGCCAGTTGCAGTTATAATCATGGATCTATTCCTTGAGAAAACAGCTAACTCTGGGAGCATGCAGCCAAAATTAAAGTAGGAAAGTATGTCCACTAAATAAAATGCCCACATTTATTCCTCAGATAGTTGGTAAACAGATGTGAGCAGGGATGCTTCCAAGTGGAAGGCTCCTAGCACTACCTGCAAAACCCATTTTGAAGCTATTCTACCTTTTCTTTTTCAATGGATTTTATGTGATAAGGAAAAGAATTAAGCAAGGAGGAGGGAACTTGAGAGGGTTAGAAATGGGAGGTGATGACATCTGGACCCTGGTAAAATTTCATGATGAATAAGGCAGAGCAATTGCACAATAAAAGCTTCTTCTGAAAGCAGCCCAAATAAAACAGGTACTTTAGTTGTAGTCCAAAAAAGCCCTTTTTCTGAGCAATGCTAACAACAGCATTACTTAGTTCAAAAACTTGGACTGGCAAATTCTTGGTGGGATTTGGTGAGATAACACAACAATTAACTTTCAAGTTTGAAGTCTTAAAGCCCAGGTTGGGTTGTAATCATTCAAAATGCATGGAGCAGAAAACTTAACATATTCCCTGACATTTATGAAAGACTAGAGTTACAAGCTGAATGTTCTCCTTAAAACAGCCCATCAAGGCTCCTGCATATGAGCAAGAGAGGAGCATAGGTTTGTGTGCCTTGCACGGATTAGTTGTCCTCAGATTTTCTATACCTTGGCTCAGTCATAAATCAAATTGGATAATCTATCTGACCTTAACACTATGCTTTCAGAATCTGAGTGGGCACGTATATGGTCCTCTCCCCCTTACAAATCACATTCAGCTGCTGTTAGAGAAGGGACACTAAAAAATTATTCATAAATGGTACCTTACCCCTCTGCAACTCTCCACAATGACCAAGTCCATGTCCCCTAGTTGCTGGCAAGGTTGCAATGTAATCGACTCCTACTTGCACAGAATCATAGACTCATAGAATTGTAGAGTTGGAAGAGACCACAAGGGCCATCCAGTCCAACCCCCTGCCACGCAGGAAATCACGATCAAAGCATCCCTGACAGATGGCCATCTATGTGGGTAGAATGTCCATCAGTACAAAATTTTTGGAATAAGGTATTCTATTATCTCTCCTCCATCACATAACAATCTATCAACTTTTGTCCTGCTCTTTTCCTCGACAATTTATACTGGTGGAAACAGTACCTTAAAATACAGAAAAATATTGGCGTTCCTCTTAGCAGCTGCCCAGACCGAGATAGCCAAGCACTGAAAACTGGATTGTTTTCCATACAGGGATGGTGGCAAAGGGTTTGGTCCACTTAGCTCTCTGAGAAACTAGCCTATATGACCAAGCTATATAATAGTAACGCGCCAGCTACTACTTTTATAGAGGACTGGTTTATTTTAATACAATATGTAAACAATACAAGCCAACGACCAAGACCCCCAGGATGCCAGCTCCTGTTCTGGAAGGATGTGCTGCACAAGTCAACTGTTCCCTCTGCAATGTCTACGATATCGTCGACTGTTCTTACTTAGACTAATCTGTGAAAGTGAAGAAATGCAAAGTGTGTAGCTGCTGTGCCCTGAACTATACAGGTTTTCCTTTCCTACTATTTGTAACCATCCTATGTTTGTCATTCAATTTTCATTTGTTTGTGAGACATTATTGTTTCTATGTTGACTCACAAATTGATCCAAATAAAATCTTGGGGGGAAAATGGATAATCTAGACAAGATATCAGAAGAAGACTAGAACTAGAAAGGGCTCTGAAGGGACTAAAAAAGATCCTCAAGTGTATAAATATATAACTGAATACCAAAGTCAGGATTGTCCATGCCAGAACATTTCCTATTTCTAAGTATGGATATGACAACTGGACAGTAAAGGAAGAGAATCAACTCATTTAAAATGAAATGTGGTGTTGGCAGAAGTTCTACAAGTCTGAGAGCAAATCAAGCCTTTACTCTCCCTAGAAGCCCAAATGACCAAACTTAGGCTATTGTACTTTGGACACATCATGAGATGACATGACTCATTAGAAAAATGGGAATACTCAGCAAAGTGGAAGGCAGTAGGAAAAGACTGCATTACAGTGAGAATGTAATTATAAGCAGATAGACTCAATCTAGGAAGCCACAGCCCTGAGTTTGCAAGACCTTACAGAGCTGTTGACAACAGGGTGTCTTGGAAGTCTCTCATTTACTTTATAGTGATGCCATAAGAGGAAGCCAACTTGAGGGCAATTAACAACAAACAAACTGGAAATTACCAGCCAATAAGCTTATTATCCATTATGGGTAAACTTTATGCTCGTTATCTTAACAACAGACTTACCTCTTTCCTAAATGATAACAAGATTCTCTCTGAGGCCCAAGCAGCCTTTAGAGAAGGTTATTCCACTTCTGACCAATGCTTGGTTCTTGCACACCTTGCAGAGAAATATTCAAGACCTATGTATGGTAAGCTCTTCGTAGCTTTTATGGATCTGAAGGCTGCATTTGATTCTAGTCCTAGATCCAAGCTCTGGGCCAAGTTGGAGTCTATATTAACAGATACCAGACTCTATAGCCTAATTAAGGTGCTATATAATAATAGTGTGTACCCTAACGAAGTTTTAAGCTATGCTGGCGGTAACACAATAGCCACCGGTAGGGTCTCCCATGCCAGACAGGTCAAAACCGAAGGGCCTGACAAAGAGTGTCAATGGGCAGGATGGTCTCTCTAGCCTTATGGCAACCATCCAAGGAGGAGCAAAACTCTAATTCCAAACCCGGGCAGATGGTGCCCGTTCAACCCTGTAAGGTCAACCATCTAAGAGAAGGAAACTCTAATCAAACCTACGACCCAAGGACCTCCTTGCTACCGTCCATGCTTGCAAGGCCACAGCAGATTAACCTTTGGTTTAAAGGGTGAGGCCAGTTCTGTGCACGCTGCACTCCACCAGAAAAATCCATTGCACAGACTTGAAGAATAAATCCAATTCTGAAAAAAGCCCTGTAGTGATAGGCGAAGGACGAAATGGCAGGTGTAAAGATGCACTGGAAGCCGCAGACCCAACCCTGCATGCAGGTGGCTCAGGACTTTGGTTGCTTGAGGCTGACCTGGGAGATGACAGCCTTGTTCGGCAGCATCCTGAACGACCAAGCAGCCTTTTATAAGGACAGCACTGCTTGCTCCATATGGAGAGGGGCCTAGCAAAGATGGCCTAACGAAAGCTCATCCCCAACTACCTGGTTGGCTAGCCACGGCCAACAGGCATCTTCTGATGCAGTCAAACCAAGGCAAAGAAACAAAGGCACACACCGGCCTCCAAAGGTGTAAATAAATTGACACTTGCATGCTGGAACATCAGAACCATGCAAGACTCTGCAGCTAGTGGACGGCCTGAGTGCCGCTCTGCTCTAATAGCCCATGAACTATCATGACTTAATATTGACATCACTGTTCTTAGTGAAGTTTGTCTCCATGAGGAAGGCAGCCTTTAAGAACACGGCACCAGCTACACACTTTACTGGTCTGGCAAACCTAAAACTGAAAAACATCTTTCAGGAGTAGGGTTTATGATTAAAAACTCCACTGCCTCCAAACTCAAAACCTTGCAACCGGACATGTTTATCTCGGATTGGCCTTTTCAGTCATCAGCATGCTTGCAGAAAGCATGGGATGAGTCCTTCTTGAATCTTCATTTGCAAAGAAAAGCCAGGGAGAAGGAGAGAGATAATAACAGTCAACTTCGTATAAGATGTGGTAACCAAGGCCAGCTCTCCAGAGTTATACCCATGGTAAGAGGTATAAGACAGGGATGTATTCTTGCACCAACCTTATTTAACATCTATCTAAATGATCTAGTGGTTACCATGATGGATGAGAATAGCCACTTACCTAAATTATATAATAAGAAAATCCCTGTTATGCTTTATGTTGATGACACCGCAATTCTTTCAAGATCTAGAAGGGGGCTTAAACTCCTATTACGGAAATTTTCAGATTATTGCTCTGAGAATGAGCTAAAGATAAATACTGCAAAATCTAAAATTCTTGTTTTTGAAAGGAAATTTACAATATCTAGATGGAGTTTAAATGGCTGTCCCCTGGAACAGGTCAGAAGCTTTCAATACCTTGGGCTTGTTTTTCATCATAAACACTTATGGTCCTTTCAAAGATCAGTAGCAATCAGCAGGTTGCAACTCAGCCATCTTAAATCTGTTTCACACCAAGGGTAATCAGTACCTGCTGCTATTAAGGTCTACAATGCTAAGATTATGGCTAAATTGCTATTTGCAGCTGCACTTTGGATTGAGGGGTTTAATTCTGAGCTAGATCATTTTTATGCCAGATTTTTAAGGGCCCTCCTTCAGATGCCAAGATGTGTTGCTAACTCAGTTTTAATGCTTGAAACAGGGGAAAGCCCTCCCTCTATGAGGGCATGACAAACAGCCATGAAACTCTGGCTTAGAGTCATACTCTTCAAGCATGGTAAAGGTCTACTTAGCCATCTTACAACGGACACTTATGAAAGCTGATGGTCCAAGTATATTGGCCAAAAAGCAACCACAATTGGGCTTTCACCATCCTTCCTTCTAAACCTGGGTTATGACACAGCCTTGAAAACGGTTAAACAAAGACTTCAGGGCATTACCTTTTGTAATTTGCGGGCTAAATCCTTTCTGCCATGCTCACCTAGTGCATTCCATATACTATATTCAGGTTCATTTGCTCTGGCTGATTACATAAAGAACTTGACTGTGCCAATCTATCACATATTATTTATGAAGGCCAGATGTAATGTTTTTCCTCCAGCAATGTTGCATGGTAGATATCTGGGGTTGCCATTTGCATCAAGGCTCTGTCCTCGTGGGTCGCAGGAGGTGGAAACCATGTCTCATATCCTACTATCCTGTGTCCTTCATTCTCAGAGCCGTAAACAACTGATTTCTCCCTTGCTATGCCATCTACCTGGCCATTTGGAGAGGTTCTATGTCAAATTCTTACTAGAGGATAAATGTCCTAATATTACCTTGTCAGTTGCTAAGTTCTTATCTGTGGTCATTAAGACCAGTGAGAGGGAAGTTAAGAGTTGAATAAGTTGGATGAGCTCCAAAAAAGTCTATCAATAAGTATCCTAATTTTATTGGTTTGTATTATGGTTTTATCTATTAATGTACATAATGTCTGTTATTTGATGGGTCTATGGACTTTATGAATAAATTGATTGATAGAACAACAAACAAATGCTGAAAAACAAGGTAAGACGAAAATATTTTTGTAGAAGGAAAACCCAAAAGGCAACACACTTCTCACCCCAACACATAAAAAACACTCGTTTTAGAACTGTACCAAATGTTTTCATCTGAGCTTGGAAGGAACAAGTTATAAATAATACAGTTATCAGCAACTAGTTGCTTTTGAGGGGCAACAAGGGTGCAACAAAGCTACATTTCAAAACAATGTAATGAGTAAGACTAGAATTACTTTATCAGTTACAGTTATTTTCAATAATCACTTTTAAGAGCATTTTAACAGGTATTTTTGCAACAGTATTTAGCAGTTTTATGTAATTCTTAATCTGAAGGCTTTTGCCGCATAAAAGTAACAGCAAGTAACTGCGACCTTGCACCAAATAAATGCAATGGACTACTTTTTTCAAACAATGTAAGAAAGTAACAGGGATGAACTCCTTCTGAAAATTAACTTTCTAATCTCTGGTTTTAGAGAGTTCAACACTGCTTTTGTTTGGCTTCAAAGAAGATGTTGAGAGCAAATGGAAAAAGGGCTCTTTTTTTGTTTTTTGAGGGGGAATAACTTCCACCAGTTTACTCAGCAACTTTTCTGAAACCAATTTTTTTAAAAAAATGTGCTTCCCCATCCAAGCTGCTGCTTATGTGATCCTAAACAATCAGGGATCAAATTACCAGCATGGCTCCATAGAACAGATTTGATTGTAGTTATCTTTGCACTCCCTTCACTGTCAATGATGTGTCCATACAACAGGAAAAACATCCCTATTGCTTAGACGACCAAGCCTGAGCTCCAGCTTGTTGTATGGTTCTGGTGGTTCTCTGGTTTGGTTGCCACAATAATGGGGACATGACTCTTTTCACAATATATAATGATGCCTGCATAATAAGTAGAAATGTTTACTTCCTTTTGCAGGCCTCTATAAAAGATCAACAAAGGTGCAAACTTTTATTTTTAATTATTTGAGTATGTTGGTTTTTTTTTTTAAATAGACTTTTATCCACCCACCCCATATCCTCCATTGCAGCAGGCTAACTTAGGTGGCAGTTCTCCAATGCTTCACAGTCCCCCCCCCCCGCCAGCAGCTGCTGCAATATGATCCCTGATTGGTTAGGATTGCACAGGCTGTATGAACTGTTTGCATACTGTTCATCTATCAACATGCAGAATATGCAAGCTTCAAGCTACTATTATTTTTCTCTTTAAATCTGAAGAGTTCAGATAAACCGAATTTGCTCCATTCAGAAGGAGAAACAGAAATATTTGCTTGGTGGAACAAGGAAGGATTGAAAACTACTGTACCTGCACTCACGTTCCATTAATTTTATGAAGAGTTGCATATCAGTTGTTTCTCATCACACTGGAGCAATAAAAATGCCAACAGCCATTTAAGCCATAAAGATCAACTTCAGTAATATTATGAAAGCAGTAAATGTTGGCATTAAGTAAAGAAATTAAAACCCTTAGGAAATGTGTCTCTTACAATGGAAATGTCCAATAAAGGCCTATCCATTTGAAAAAGGCAGCGCATCAAGGCCAAACTAAAAACAAAACTCTTTTTTATTTATTAAGGTCAGCTCAGACCCACAAGGACATAAAAAGAATCCTGTGGGATTACACCAAAGGCCTATCTAGTCCTGCATTCTGCTTCTGCAGATGGTTGTAGGAAATCCCACAAGCAACAGCAGTTTCCTCCTCATGGGTTCTCTGTCAACCGAGAAACAGACTGCCTCTGATACTGGAGGTAATCTTTAGCCATCACGACCAACAGTCATTGAAGCCCTTATCCTCTATGGATTTACCTAATCTCCTTTGAAACTTGTTCAATTCGGCAGCCATGACTACTTCAAATTCCATAGTCTGACTGTGTGTTCTGTGGAGACATAATTCCTTTTTTTCCTGTCCTGAATCTCCCACCACTCAACTTCAGTGGGTTTCAGCATTATATGAGAGGCCTATCTGCTTTCTCCATACCATGCATATTTTTATACACCTTTATTATGTTCCCCTTACATGCACACTTTTTTTTTTTTTTTTTTTTTGGTAGGCTAAAATGTGCTAAATGTTGTAACCTTTCCTTATAAGGGAGTTGCTCCGGCTTCTTTTAACATTTTGCTTGCCCAGCTTTCAGATTCCCCGATGGTTTACATTAAAAAACATTAAGATTTTTGTTTGAAAAGATGGCATAATGAGCGGCTGCAGATGCTCCTCCTTGTCAGCAATGGACACAAACGTGCCACTCAGGGATACTTCTCACATTTCAGCTTTCTTAGGACAGTGTAGGGAAAAACAGAGACACTTGTATATGAAGATTCACACCTTTTTCTTAACAGAAGTGCTGCTGGTGGCAAAGTGCTGTTTGAAGCACTCCTCAGTAATGTGCAAACACAGAGAAGAACTCTAACCAAGAAGGAAAAAAGAGAGAGCCACTATTCCCTTTCAGCCAAGCAATTCTACAACATAAACTTATCCCAATTCAAGTGCCATGTCTTTCTCCCAGGAATCCTAGGAGGTAAATAAGTTTAGTAAGGGTGCTGAAATCCCTAGCTACTTCAGGAGAACTACAGCCTCCAAGGGATTGTTTACACTAGTGGGAAAAAATAAATCCCCCCCTGCCCCGAATCTGGCCCGCTGATGTCACATGACATGCAGCCTTTCCCCCAAATCTGGCCAGCTAATGCAACAAGATGTATGGCCCTATACGCATCAGATTCAGGGAATATCCTCCTTAATCTGGGTTTTAGAAAACTCACCATTTTCTGTAGTGTAAACAATTCATCCACACTGGATTGGGGGGTGTAGGAGAGGAAGGACAAGCGCTGCCTGAAGCGCTACCATTCCCCTGCTCTTTGGCACCATTTCCTCATTCCAAAGACAAAGACCCAGAGCTAGTCACACTTTCTGAGGTCAGAACACTCAGCCAGGCCCACCAACATGAGGCTAACCACCCGTTCTGACTTCAGAGAGAGCAACTAGTGCTGAGTTTGTTTTCATGGAGCTTAGAGTGGGCAATTGTATGCCAGAAAAGTAAAGCCCTGGCACTAGTTGCTCTCTCTGAAGCCAGAAAGACTGGCCCATCCCACCATCATGAGGCTAGCTGTCAGTTCTGACTTCTAGCGACTAGCACTGGGGCTTTGCTTTCATGGAGCTCAGAGTTAAGCCTTAAGTGTAACAGCTTTGAATGGAAGCTAGGTGTTTTAAAATGGACTTTAAAAACAAATCTTTCTGCTTCACTGGGAGTAAAAATCCAAATTCAGATTTGGGCTTTGGCAGGTGTGGTGTTTAAATCCAGGCCAGAGTAGTCCAAATTTCATGTGCCGCAGCTCCAGACCAAAGTAGTTCGAATTTCTTCTGGATTTTTACCTCCACCCACCCACACCATGTAGTTAAGGCCCATATCTCTTAGAGATCAGGTCCAATTTTGCTAAGGTAGTCTTCTTCAATCTGTCACTCCCCAGGTGTGTTGAACTTCATTTCCCATCATCCCTAGTCTATCATAGTCAACAGCCATTTTGATTGAGGATGACAGGAGTCATAGTCTTATAGTACATTCGAAGGACACTAGGTTGGAGAATGAGACACATGTAAGCAAAAGAGGTGTAAAAATAATGTATCTGAAACATAAACTTTCCTCTTTGTCTTTGGCTGAATGGGGACGAGGGCCCTAAACAATTAGAACAGTTGCTGTTTTCAGCCTAATTTGTGTGTATTCTGACATCTCTCATGTTTTGTGGTGTGATGGTACTATCTGGTGCTGAAGTAGATGTGAGGTGAGAAACCACATTTCAGCCCTCAGTTTCTGAACTGCCTTGCAATCGAGAAGGGTTTAAGGAATACTTGATTTAAGCAGTACTTTAATGATATTGATAACTGGCTAAAAGGAATAAAGGAAATCTGAACCTTGCCTTACTTTTGGTGGGACAAAAATCTGTCATGGCACAGAGAAACTACTGAAATATTCCAGCTTTACATCGAGTGCCGCTTGTGGGATCATAAGTAACAATACACAGTTATGTATAGCAGTGTTTTCCCTTTAATTTGTATTTTATTTTCAACTTTATATATTATCCAATATATTATGTATAATAAAGTTATCCAAATAAAATTTCCATAAATGCTCTGGCTTGGATCCAGAGTTCCCTTCTAGTGAGCAGAGTTCCATTCAAGGGACACTGCAGCTGACAGAAGCAGGGGAGGCAACTTTTGCAATTATCTTTTCCCCCTGAATTCCCTTTCACTCACTGAAAATCTGCTTTGAAGAGTTGGGGGACAAGCCAGAATGAGAGAGGGCTGCTGAATATAACTTTGGCCCCTGCTAGTCCACTAATAATTGATTCTTTTCAATTTATGCAACCTAATGATGTGGACAGAATCTTTGGAGAGGTGAGAGTCATCATGTGTGTTCCAGACCCTTGTCCTTCCTAGATTATTACACAGGTCTGAGAGGGACTGACCAGAGTGGGTAATGCCTCCTTAGAGCAAGCCAGGGTCCCAACAAGTCAAGGAAGTTGTTGTAAGACCTTTACTTTAAAATAAACAAATTTCTCTGGATCCCACTACAGTTTGTCCCTTCATATTTGCTGGGGTTTGGTTCCAAGACTCCTCGTGGATACCAAAATCCATGAATACTCAAGTCCCGCTACATGCAATGGCATAGCAAAATGGTGTCCCTTATATAAGATGGCAAATTAAGTTTTGCTTTTGGGATTATTATTTTTTAAAGAATATTTTCAAGCCGTGAATACTTAAATCTGTAGACATGGAGGGACAACTGTATATTGGATAACTATCAGCCAGAGTCCAACATTCCATTTTGGGGCAAGGTGCTGGAGCATGTGGTAGCCTCTCAGCTTCACCAGTTCCTAGATGAGGTGGATCATCTAGATCCATTTCAGTCTGGCTTCAGACCTGGTTATGGGATGGAGATGGTTTTTTTGTCACCTTGGTGGATGACCTAGGCTGGGAACTAGAAAGAGGGAATGTGTCTCTGTTGGTTCAGCTAGACCTTCTGGTGGCTTTCAATACCATTGATCATGGTATCTTTCTGGACTGCCTCTCCAGCACAGGATGTGGGGCACTGTTTTACAGTGGCTCCATTGTTTTCTGGAGCAGAGAAGGTGGTGGATGAGGAATCCTGTTCAGTTCTTTGGTTGTTGGCCTATGAAATACTCAGTTTTCTGTCCTGTACCTTGTGCCATTTAACATATACTTGAAACCATTAACAGGGTCTGTATACGAAGCTTTTCTCCATGCTAAACTGATATCTGACAGCAGTAATGAACTGGATAAGGTCAATCAAATTGATGCTTAATCCAGGAAAGACAGTAGAGAGGCAGATCAGGAAACAAGGATTCAGTCTGTGTTCTGCTTGTCTTCACTCCCCTGAAAATGCTGCAGGTTTTCAGTTTGAGTGTACTCCTGGACTCAGCCCTGGACCTGGAGGACCAGGTTCTGGTGATGACCAGGAGTGCATTTGCACAGTTCAAGCTAGTGTGCCAGCTACAGTCATTCCTGGAAATGTATGATCTGGCAATTGTGGTACATACCTTACTAACATCCCATTTGCAATATTGCAACATGCTCTATGTGGGGCTGCCTTTGAAGTGCTCAGAAACTTCAATTGGCCGCAAAAGCTGCAGCCAGATTAACTGCAGCCAGAATTTTATAAAAATATAAAATATTTTTATATTGTAAGCCACCCTGATTGCATTGCAGAGGGGTGGGATAGAAATATTATTATTATTATTATTATTATTATTATTATTATTATTACTGAGGCTGGCTACAAGGAGCACGCAGCTCCCTTGTTGCAACAGCTCCACTGGCTGCTGCTCTATTTCTGAGCACAATTCAAAGTGCTGGTTATGACCTATAAAGCCTATATGACTTGGGTCCAGGCTATTTGAAGAACTGTATCTCCCTGTATCAGCCCTCTTGAGTGCTAAGACATCAAGAGAGGCCCCTCTCTCAGTCCCACGACCTTCTCTGGTTCACTTGTTGGAAATGTGGAAGAGGGCCTTCTTGGTGGCTGCTCCCAAGCTTTGGAAATTCCTCCTGAGGGAAGCTAGGATGGCTCCCTCCTTGTCATTTCATCAGCAAGTGAAAACTTTTCTGTTCCAACAAGTTTTCTAGGAATTGACTGCATGGACTTTTAATGGTGTGCTGTGTATGGTGTGTTCTGCTGATTTTTATCTTTTATTGCATCTGTTTTAAAGGGTTTTAATTGTAGGTAGTGTTTAATAGAACAAATAAATGAGTGCAAGAGCAAATCAAGCCTGAACAATCCCTAGAAGCCAAGATGACCAAAACTGAGGCTGTCATACTTTGGCCATATCATGAGAAGACATGATTCACTAGAAAAGACAATAATGCTTGGTAAGGTAGAAGGCAGCAGGAGAAGAGGAAGACCACATTACAGATGGACAGACTCAATCAAGGAAGCCACAGCCCTGAGTCTGCAAGACCTGAGCAGGGCTGTTGAGGATAGGGTGGCATGGAGGTCTTTTGTTCATAGGGCATAAGTCAAGGTTGACTTGATGGCAGTTAAGAACAACAGCAGCAGCAGCAGCAGCAGCAGCAGCAATAGCAGCAAAACGGCAATTGTTTAATTGTATTTTTAAAACTTTGAATACGTTTTACTTCTCTTTTTGTAACTGTTTTTAATTTTGTTTGTTTTAACTTTTGTAAGCCGGCCAATAACAACAACGAGGAGGAGGAGGCAGCATTGGTGAAAGGTGTCTCCCTTCCATTTTGCCAGTGGGATCTTTTCTGGTTTGCAAATTCTTTTGACAATAGAAGAACATTCAGGATCCAGTCCTGAATATACTACAAGAAGTTAAATACATGTAGGGACATGCACCTTCTATTATTAAAAACTCAGTACAAGGTTTCTATCCCCAAAAAGGTTGGTGTAGCTTTTGTCTTCTTTCTCATGCTCTAAGATAATTGGCTGGCTTAGACATAACAGCACTGTTATACATTTTATCTTCATAGGATTTTATCTTCATAGGATACATTTTATCTACATGGGATTATGGGGTGAGAGGAGATGAGATTCAGTAGGACCCCATACCTACTGGGGATTGGTTCTGGGGGCCCTGTGGATAACGAAAACCGTGGATAATAGTGAACACCATTGAACATAATGGGACTTCTAGTTTACAATACCACAGAGTTGCCTTGGAGGACCTAGCAAATGGCTAGAGAGGACCCATTTTGTAGGAAGACTTTATGGTAGGTGTGCTGTTTTGTGTCCCATGAATAACTGAATCAGTGGATAACGAATCAGTGGATACGGTGGTCCTATTGTACATTCATTCTGTTCATTTTTATACCTGTATCCAGGTATAATTGCTTGCTCTTCATCTCTCAACTTTTCTTGAAATGCTCCTCTCACTATTTAGTCCCAGACCCTTTTCAGCATTAGAAATGGGCAGATTCAGGATTGACTGAAAAATTACGTATAGAAAGACAAGCAGCAGGGGAAAAGAAATCAGACATTTCTTTCTATGTACCAATATTTTGCAAACCTGGACACATTGTTCCCCATTCTACGTCTGCCTTGCATTGTCTAAGAGAAAGGATGCCATGTCTGTATATAAGCGCGCGCGCACACACCCACACACAGCTTGGTGAAACATAACCAAAACATACTTAGCATTTCAAAGACATTGCTTTGTGCCAATTGGCCTATGATCTTAAAAGTGCAAGTTCTCTCTGGGTTTTTCATTTGTTTTTAGGCATCATTTTACTTTTTATTTTATTTTGAAATCTGACAAGCAGTTGCTTTGAAAATGCATATGGCATAGATAGGTACATTTTTCAGAACTGCAGCTGGCTATGGCTCCTTTTCAAAAGTAAAGTAGTGGCAAATTGGTTTTTGTTGCTGTTTGTGAAATGACCCAACAACCCCAAAGCAACAGAGATATATTGATTTGCTATCTCTAGAGATCATGCATTATCTGATCTCTGCCATACCCAAACAGAAAACTCCCCTATGGACACAATTTACTTACTTGATATTCAGGAGTTGTATAATACTGGTTTATATGATCCAAGCATTTAATCATTAGCAGAAATGTGGATGTAGTGTATTTGATTGCAAGTAAGGCTTTTGACAAGGTCCCTCATGATATTCTTGCAAAAAAGTTAGTAACCTGTGGGCTAGACGATGCAACTGTTAGGTGGATTTGTAATTGGTTGACTGACCAAACCCAAAGGGTAGTCACCAATGGCTCCTCTTCATCCTAGAGAGAAGTGACCAGTGGGGTGCCACAGGGTTCTGTCCTAGGCCCAGTGCTATTCAATATCTTTATCAGTGACTTGGATGAAGGAATAGAGGGTATGCTTATCAAGTTTGCAGACGACACCAACTTAGGAGGGGTAGCTAATACCCCCGAGAACAGGATCAGAATTCAAAATGACCTGAACAGATCAGAAAGCTGGGCCAATACTAACAAAATGAATTTCAACAGGGAAAAATGTAGGATACTACACTTGGGCAGTAAAAATGAAAAGCACAGATACAGGATGGGTGACACCTGGCTTGATGGCAGTACATGTGAAAGGGATCTAGGAGTCTTAGTGGACCACAAGCTGAACATGAGTCAGCAGTGTGATGCAGCAGCTAAAAAGGCCAATGCAATTCTAGGCTGCATTAATAGGATTATAGTGTTTAGATCAAGGGAAGTAATAGTGTCACTCTATTCTGCTTTGGTCAGACATCACCTGGAATACTTTGTTCAGCTCTGGTCACCAAATTTCAGGAAGGATATTGAGAAGCTGGAACCTGTCCAGAGCAGGGCAACCAAGATGGTGGGAGGTCTAGAAGCCATGCCCTATGAGGAGTGGCTTAGGGAACTGGGCATATTTAGTCGGGAGAAGAGAAGGCCGAGAGGGGACATGATAGCCATGTTTAAATATTGGAAGGGATGTCATACTGAGGATGGGTCAAGCTTGTTTCCTGCTTCTCCAGAGACTAGGACACAGAGCAGTTGGGTTCAAACTACAGGAAAAGAGATTCCACCTAAACATTAAGAAGAGCTTCCTGATGGTAAGAGCTGTTCGGAAGTGGAATGCACTGCCTCGGAATGTGGTGGAGTCTCCTTCTTTGGAGGTTTTTAAACAGAGGCTGGATAGCCATCTGTCAGGAGTGATTTGATTGTGTATTCCTTAATGGCAGGGGGGCTGGACTGGATGGCCCTTGTGGTTTCTTCCAACTTTGTGATTCTATGATTCCAAAAAGAGACAGAGGGTCTATTGCGGACTGACACAATACCTCACATCCAAAAATACATGAAGTGACACCCTGCTTTTCGCCCATGCAGTTGATTTGTGGCTTCCTTTAATAAGCAAGTTATTAAGGCTGAAGGCAGATGGATAGAAAAAATACAAAATGAAAAAGTGAGTGAATGGGAGATTCATTAAAGGCTTCTTCTCCCTAAAATGGTTTATTGGATTATTCAGCATCTGAGGAAGAAGGCGGCTCAGATTACTTGTTAACAACACACATTTGCTTTCTCCCAAAACATATTTAGGTTTGAAGAAGATACATAATGTGACAACTACAATAAGCATATTTACTGAAGTTAAATGTGCTGCAGAAATGCTTCTGGGATTTTTTTAAACAAACTAGACAGATGAATTAATCATTACCCACATGACTTTTAAAAAAACCTATACAATTATGACTTGAAAAAGTACTCCTATAGCTTTAAAATGTAATGCAAGAAACAGTCTTACAAAATTGGATTCTAAACAGAAAGGAATATTCAGACAAGCCAGGCTCAGAAAACTCCATCAGTTAATAAGTAACCACATACATGTACATGACAATAAACAGGAGTGCCACCCTAAACAAAGGACCCAGAACTTTTGGTTGAGTTTCATAGGCCCTGTCTACACTAGTGAAAACCCCTGAAATCCACCAGCACATGGCCCAATAATGATTCCCGAATCTGGTGCGATAAGGCCACATGATGTACGGCCCAATCAGCACTAAACTCAGGATATATCACCTTAATCCAGGTTTTTAAAACCCACTGTTGTCTCTAGAGTTTGCTTGAAACTCTGGAGAAAACAGCAGTGTGCTCTGGATTCGGGGGGGGGGGATTTGCAGGAAGGCAGGACAAGAACTGCCTGACAGGCACCGCCTTTTATTCCCCTCCTCGGCACCATGTCCTCATTCCAATATTGGTTGGAAAGGTAGAGCCCTGGTACATTGTCACTCACTCTGAGGTCTGAAGGAACAGGCAGCTACACAATCACATGGCTGGCCTTTTCATTCTGACCTCAGAATGAGCAACTGCACACCAGCGGTGGTGGCACAGAGAAGGAGGAAAATGGTGCCACAGAAGTGCCTGGTGGTAAAAATGATTCATTGTATAGACAAAGCCCAGCAACGAGCAGTGCAGAACCGGGCTGTGGCTAGGTAAGGTGTGGGGTGCTTGGCCAGAGTAGTCCAAATTTCATGCAACACAGCTCCGAGTCAAAGTAGTCTGACTTTCAATTGGATTTTTACCCCCAGTGTACACTGGCCCATGGTTAGCCATTGTTTTTAGTTCTCCCTTATCAAACAGCCAAAGTATGTGCCTCCCTTTTGTTTCTGGTGCATGGCAAGTTTTTTGGTGTTTTTTTTTTAATATAGAAAAACTGACTGGCAGTATGCATGTACATATGTATTTGCAGCAATCTTTTCCTTCCAACCTACAACACTGAAGCTGCACCCCACTACAAGACAGAGCTGAGCAGCACTTTTGAAGAGGCGCATTGGCACTGCCATCCCTGCCGCAAACCCTTTCCTCACATTTTGCTTGTAGTTTAAGATGTTCTCTACAAGCCTGCACCACAGGATGAACACCATCATCCCCACATTGCCGTAGGCAAATCTGTGCTTAAGTCTGTTCAGCAGTTCACCTACCTGGGAAGCATCATCTCCTCAGATGCCAAGATTGACAGAGATTGATCACAGATTAGCAAAGGCATATAGCACATTTGGAAGACTTTACAAAAGAGTCTGGAGTAATAAACACCTGAGAAAAAGCACAAAAATCAGTGTGTATAGAGCCATTGTACTGTCTATTCTCCTTCATGGGTCTGAAACATGGGTCATCTATCACCAACACTTACGACTCCTCAAACGCTTTCATCAGCGATGTCTGCGCACAATCCTAAATATACACTGGACTGACTATGTGACGAATGTTGCTGTCCTTGAGCAAGCAGGGATCACCAGCACTGAGGCCATGATATTGAGAACACAGCTGCGCTGGGCAGGGCACACTTCTAGGATGGAGGACCATCGCCTCCCAAAAATAGTACTCTATGGTGAACTCGCCATCGGTCAGCGTAAGAGGGGCGCTCCAAAAAGGCGATACAAGGACTCCCTGAAACAACATCTCAGGCTCGGCCAAATTGATCACCAACAATGGTCCGCCCTGGCCTCACACTGGGAGGCATGGGGACACACTATCCACAATGCTGCAGCCTTATTTGAGAACTCACGCTGAACAAGTCTTGAAGAGAAACGACAACGCAGAAAGAATCACAACCCGGAAATATCACCCAAGGAGACCTTCTGCTGTGCTTTCTGCAACCGGACTTGTTTATCTCGGATTGGCCTTTTTAGTCATCAGTGCGCTTGCAGAAAGCACAGGATGAGTCCTTCCTGAATCTTCGTTTGCAAAGAAAAGCCAGAGATTGCCTGTAGAAGAGTATACTGGAGCCTTTCCTACTACACTTATACTTCTTGTTGACATGGCCACTTCATTTGTGGGACCATCGTGTGATGCTTAAGGCAGCATGTATTCCAGAAATTTCATTTAGGAATAAGGTTTTGTGAATGGCGAATGCATCCTACAATCCCATGAGCCCAGATTTAATTTTCACAAGACAGCCTTATAATTTAAATTTTTTCACATATATAATTAAAATTGCTCTTTTAACTGACATCTCACTGATCAGGTTTCAGCTTTTTAATTATTTGAAACAGCTGAACTATCATAATGGTGGATGAAAATTTCATCACCAAGTTCCACTTTAATAAGCACAATGATGAGCTGCCTGGCTATTTTGCTGGGGAAAACACTATCTGCTGTGTACATGCCCATTTCAGATGGGGTAGAGCTGATAAACAAACTGAGCAAGATCAGATGGTAATTTATATTACATTTCAGGATGTTGATCTTGTCCTCCAAGAAACAGCCCATCTCATACCATTTTCTGCATGTGGTGAGTGACATGCTGCAAGATTAGAAAAGAGCCACAACACAGAGCACATGGTTTGCATGCAAAAGGCCTCTATTTCAACCTGTGGCATCTTTGGGTAGGATTGGGAAAGAATCCTTCTGTGATATACACAGAACACAAACTCACACTTCTTCAATAAAGTTCTTTATTGGAAAGGAATCATGTGTCAGGAATATAGGCAAAGCTGCAACTGAGATTCAGACTAGCAGTGATAGAGATAAAAAACACCCAGCGTGAGAAAGCAAGGGGGAGCGAAAGCTCTGAACCATCTGCCTGACCTTGAGCTCCTGGTAGGACCTGGTCTCCCATGGCAACCAAAAGGCCTGGCTCCTTTCCCAGACATTCCAAGGCCTAGGACAGAACCAAACCCAAACTGACTAACTGTCAGGGTCTTCCATGAACTCCACTCTATAACCCAGAATTCATGGACGATCCTGACACCTTCCTGAAACTTGAAAGCCACTACCAGTCAGTCTTGACAAGTATTGAGCTAAATGGACAAAATGCTTGACTCAGTATATGGCAGCTCGCTATGTTCCTAGATGGAACTAGGAAGGAGATAGAATACTACTGAAATGCAAAGGCTAGGGTACTAACAGCACAAGAAAGTACTTAAATTAAAGTTAGGGGCAATGCTTGGTTGAAATAAAGAATATGAAATAAAGACTCATATTGTCCCATCAAATGAAGATTCTCAGTTGTTCTGTATCAGTGGAGTCTCCTTCTTTGGAGGTTTTTAAACAGAGACCAGATGGCCATCTGTTGGGAATGCTTTGATTGTGTATTCCTCCATGGCAAGAGGTTGAACTAGATGGCCCTTGTGGTCTCTTCCACGTCTATGATTCTATGATCCTTTCTAACTCTGTGAGGCTATAGGACCAAAGCGGTGCTTTGCAACACAGCAACCACCAAGCAAAATTGCAGAAAGAAGTATCAGTACATAAATACAGTTAACAGTGTCTACTGCAGGTTAACCTAGCCAAAGAGCTCTTCCCTCTTTTGCATCCAGCTTTATTTCCCACTGCAAATCAACACATCTCTGAATCCTTAACAGAGAAACACTCAGCTACATTCACAAAACCATAAACGTAAGAGGCTGACACATCTATAACCCCACTCCAGGGCCAGACAACTATAATTAGTAAATAGCAACCAGTAAATGAGACTACATGGGTAGTTTCGTGGTTAAAATGAAGTACTCTCCTGGATTTCTGCCAAAAGTGTTTATCCCTATGCCAAAGGAAGACCTAGCTTATAAAAGAAACAGATTCCTCCATTCCTTCAGAACTCCCTAGGTTTCAATATCTTTGTGCATTCCTTGATTAACCAACCACCACCAGCAGCAGCAACACTTGTGGATGATACCCAGACCATGGGTGATGATGAAGAACAGCCGGCAATATCTTGGGCAAGGGAGAGAACAGAGTAAATGGAAACAGTCAAAGCCAGGGAATCCAAACTGGAGCTAAGCAGAATTGTTCAGCAGGAGCCCAGGTCCAAGTCAGTTCAAAAAGAAAAACAGAAGGCCAGATCACAAAACAGATCCAATAAACAAACACTCATGCAGTTAGCCAAAAGTCAGTATTAGGAATGCAGATCTTCACTTACTTTGTCTTGTTCTGCACATACGTAGGATTAGTAAATTCACAAGTTTTCTCCCCGCTCAGTGAGATTACAAGAGTGTCAGTGAATTTTTTCAGTGATTTTTGCACTTTGGGACTAAACAAAAATGCTGCATAAAGCAACTTATTTGCCCCCGAAGCTCAACATTTTTTATAGAAATGTCATTTTTGCAAATAAGCCCCCCAAGCCAAACACACACACACATACACCTACAGTTGTCCCCTCATATTTGTTGGGGTTTGGTTCCAGGACCCCCTGTGGATACCAAAATCCGTGAATACTCAAGTCCCATTATATGCAATGGCATAGCAAACTGGTGTCTCTTATATAAGATGGCAAAATCAAGGTTTGGTTTTTTGGATTATTATTTTTTAAAGAATATTTCCAAGCCATGAATACTTAAATCCATGGATACCAAATCCGTGGATACGGATGGACAAGTGTGTGTGTGTGTGTGTGTATAATTTCATACATTAATGGGATCTCTCCAATATGCAGAGAAATCTTTTCTTATTATAGATGAGAAAATATGTGAATATTCTTTACATCCCTAATCAGGATCAGATAGGGAGATATAATCTCCATGACAAGAGCACAAGAATAGGACCACAGTTGTTCTGATGAGGTTCCCAGATTTCTTTAGACTTCTTACACTTTCCTGCAAACAAGTTGGCCAATGGCACCAGGCTCTTCCTTACAAAACATAAAGGTCCCAATTTGAGGCGTACTGTGTTCAGTTCTTTTCCTGTGAGGGCCAAAGTACCAAGGTCATGAGGCCAGTGGATGAAGACCCCTCTATGGCCCAATAAAGGG
This sequence comes from Gambelia wislizenii, assembly GCA_030847615.1. Lineage (NCBI taxonomy): Eukaryota > Metazoa > Chordata > Lepidosauria > Squamata > Crotaphytidae > Gambelia > Gambelia wislizenii. The sequence goes on from JAUMIR010000002.1 coordinate 221,438,976, forward strand.
TGTTATCTGAGGAGAGCCATGCTCACCTGGCCCCAGCTAGAGAAACTGGAGCCTCCAGTGCAGAAAGTTCACTGCTCTGCTCATCACAGGTATCTGGTGTTCACATCATACCTGGCCAATCCAGAGATACCGCCTGCCAATCACTGTTCCCTTGGGTGACTGTAAAGGGCTCTCAGAACAGAGCACTTCATAGCAGCTCACTATGCAAAGCATCAGTTGAAACTCCAGGTTAAATCCCTGCCATTAAGCACCTCTTGTCCTCTGTTCTTCCTTACAGCATGTTTGGCCAAACACACATTACCAAAGAGTAGCACCAGCACTTTATAGCAAGACACTGGCACTATGATTTATGTCCCTTTTATGTCTGCACTACAAAAGTATTTCTAAGCACCATGAAAATAAAATAAAAATGACATTCTAAATTTATATCCTCCTCTCCCTTTCCTCATGGCCGTTAAACCTGCAAATAGAACATGGAATGTAACTCCTTAAAAACTCTTCCCACAAAAAGATAATAAAACCATCCTGGTGATATTTAATCCACAAAATAAAAGTGCAGAACAAGATGAAATGTGATGTTTTCTCCTCTTTATCATGCTGTGTGTGATTAAAAAAAAAAAACACAGTTTAGGGGCTTCTTCCCCTCCTGTCAAGCCAAGGCCAAACCAAGCTAGAGTATCCATAATAATAAGCAAGTGCCACCCACAGCAGACACCCCATCAGTGGAGAATAAAAATGTTACTTCTCTCAATGACTTTTATAGATGGGAGAGGGAAGGCTGCATTATCTCTAGCTTTGAGAGGTGGAATTTTATAGGGACAAGTGGTGCATTGCACTGTTAATAGAATGCCATGATTTTCCCAGGGAGCAGAGGGAGGGAGGCAAACAGGGACACCATAAAGAAGACTGCAAGCTCAGACTAACTATGCTTTTACTCATGTCCTTGCTCTACCTGATTTTAGGCATGTCTCCTAACCTAACTTTGCATTTGAATTTGATGGAAATGCTTGGGAATTATAGTGAGAAGAGCTGGTTCAGTCTCCTGGGCTGTTAACAGGCAACAGTGCTATTATTCTTCCCAGGAAACCATTTAGTGTATGAATGAAATCAGAAGGGGAGCTGCAAGATTTGGGATGATGAGTCAAACATACCTTGAGAGATAAATAGGTGCACTGCTAGCATACCTGCCCCCATAACTGATGGCACTATACTGGTCCATTTGCTCAGAAGAGGTGTTGAGCCTATTGCCAAGCCCATTAGTTAGTAGCTCCCTTGTCGATCTTGGCATGAGGTTTGACAGTTCACTCCAATACAGTCATGGCTGGCTCCTAGTGGAGCTGGCATGGACAGAGGGCCGGGTCACCAGAGGTGGAGTCAGCTACATCTCCCTTGCCACTACCCTTCTCTTCTGTTGGAGGATGCTTAAGCCATGCATTACAAGTTAGTGGGGGAAGTAACTAAACAAAAGAAGTAGTGAGTACAATACCACACTGGGGTGAAAGGGGGTTCCTGTGAGAGAACAAAAGCCTATAAATGACCTCAAGTGAGCATGACCAATACAATACTTGACCAAAGTGCTCAGGCAATGTGAGCAGAGGGCAGTCTGAGCACAACACCAGACAAGAAAAAAAGGGCTGCAGATAAAAATAGTCAGATATAAATAAAATAAAATAAAATGGACATACCACTCTTTGAGCAAGGAGAGCTTTCAGCCCTGGTCAAAATGGCAAGAGGAAAAACAAAACCTTTTACTCAGATTAAAATCAACTGCACTGAAAGTGCAATCCTATACACACTCATACGGCAGTAAGTTGCATTAAAAAAATTGGGCTTACTGTCAAACACAATATACAAAACTGCACACACAAATAAATAAATAAATATCCCTAGGAGGGAAGTCCTAAAATAGCCCAGTAAGTTCTGAGGATGCTTAGTGGGTATGAAGTGGTATGTCAGCATTTTACAATCCAAAATGATGCGATATGTTCTTTCAAAACATTATCAATAGTGGAGTTGCAGCTATTGTGGATATGTTAGAAGAGTATGGGAGGGAAATAGGCTGCTTTTATGGCTCCTTTTTCTGGTGAAAGTGGCTAACCAATGGCTTTGTCCACAGAGCAACAGTCAGCAACATAGGACATAAAAATTATGCAGATGGAAAAGGTTATGAATTTTCTTGAACACATTTGCTTTGAGTAATATCATTGAACCATAGAACCATAGAGCTGCAAAAGACCACAAGGGCCATCCAATCCAACCCCTGCCATGCAGGAACACATAATCCAAGAATTCCGGACAGATGGTCATCCAGCCTCTGTTTAAAAACCACATTCCAAGGCAGTGTATTCCACTGTCGAACAGCTCTTACTGTCAGGAAGTTCTTACTAATGCTTAGGTGGAATCTCTTTTCCTGTAGTTTGAGTCCATTGCCCCATGCCCTAGGGCTCGTCTAGATGAGAAGAAATAATGCATATACCTGTGCATTATAGCCAATTCGCAGCAGCATCGTTTTGTTCCCATGGTATTTTCTTTTCTTTTTTTTTTAAAAGGCTTAAACTGGCTGAAAGAAAGGATAAGACTTGATATTACAAGATTGCTACAACTGGAAGGTTCGGATATACGATTTGGGTGGCATGCCTACTTCTATTATAATAAAATAAAAGCTAATAGAGATTTTAATAATCCCTACTTGAGAAAATCATTATCAAAAGTATGTATAAAATATAAGAATTGTTTGAACAACAGGATACCCAGGTAGGTTTCCATACAAGAAGCATTCTATAATTGCATCTGGAAAGTGACTTACATATCAAGAATTGCTTACTCAAGACCATAGTAAATGCAGAATTAAGTCTGCTGAGGAATTAAAGGAGGAGGGGATTCGGTGCCATTGGTTTTTGCATCGACAGTTATCTAAAAAATTCAAAATGGATGAAAAAAACAATTGGAAAAGGAAATGAGAGAGAATAAACAATTAATTTTGAAATGTTATAATTTTCTGCTAAAATTGGAGCTGGAGAAAGAAACGGTCAAGACATATATGATAAAATGAGCACAAGATATTGGGCAGACAATTCAATTTGAAGAATGGCAGCGGGGGAAACTGGAACAGAAGGTTAAAATATACTTTTCGTGCTGACCTGAAAGAAAACTACTAGAAAATCCAATTTAGATGGTATTTGACACCAGAAAGAATAGCGAGAATGTATAAAAACACAAGCAACACATGTTGGAAATGTAAGAAAAAACTGGGAACACATATCCACATATGGTGGAATTGCAAAAAAGCAAAAAAAATTCTGGAGGCACATTCAGGCATTAGTGAAAAAGATACTAAATGTAAAAATTACTCTGGATCCAAAGATGTATTTATTATTAATCATAGGTAAAGAATTAGACAAATCAAATGGAAAGATGCTCTTTCACATTATCTTGGCAGCCAGAATGTTATATGCCCCCCCCACCACAAAAAAGGAAATTAAAAATACCAGAAATGACAGACTGGTTGCTTAAATTTTATGATCTTATTGAGATGGACAAACTTATTATTTTGCTTAGAAATGAAACACTGGAAAAGTTTGAAAAAGAGTGGGAGAAACTAATTTTATATCTTAAACAGATCTGGGGAGAGGATAGCATACAAGGCATAATTAAGTAAAAATATATTAACTGATAGACAAGTATACAGTATATGTTAGGGGTTTTTTTGCTTCTTTTTTTGTATGATTACTGAGTTGAAAGAGCTTTTTTGAAGCTATATAGTAGAGATTACCAATGTAAAATAAACCAAAGAAATAATTACAATAAGATAATAACAAGAGATAGATAGAATGACAAAGTAGATTTATCTTGATGAATATAAAACATAACTGTGTTAGGAAAATATGAGCAAGATAATTATGTTATAATCAAGTTTGTGATTAAATACAATGAAATTTGGAATTTGTGCTATATAATTTATTTAAAGAGAATCTAATTCACTTATTTATATAAAAGACTTTACTTAACAAATTAATTATAGTCAAGGATAAGAAGGAAGTCATTTTAATCATTTTTTAATGTTTTGTGGGGTTTTTCTTGTCTAGTAGGTTAAATATTTATTTGTGCGTAGTAGATTAATTTATTAGGTTGTGTACTGTATACACATTATTCATGTTTTATGTTTAGAAATGTGTTTATTTAACATGAAACAACAACAAAAATGGAAGACACAATAGCTTAAGAATTACATCCTATCACAACTTCAGTAAGCCTGAGGAACCACGCCAGAATCTCATAGGCATCTGAAGGAGGGGAAGATTCCATTGTCTGGGCATCTGCCCAGAACATTCTATGACATGCCAGAGGTTGAAACAAGTCCAAAGTCATGTTTACATATTAAATAAAGATAAACCAATCTTCCTGGAATGTGGACAGTCATTTTAGTCCATTACAAAAACTCATACTATATGTAAGTTTTCCCAACAATAACGAAGACCAGACTCTGTTCAACCAGTTTGCAATCGTAAGAGGGCCAGGTTTCCAATTTTTGGCAATTTCTTGCCTAGTGGCAGTTAAAAGGAATGCAATCAATTTATGGTGTTTAAGGTGGGCACTATTATCTTTATACAATAGTAGCAATAAAAAAGCAGAGCAGAAGTGTACCTTTTGGTGGGTAATACTTGAAATTTGCTGCAAAACAGCTTGCCAAAATTCTACCACTGTTGGCCATATGCATAAATGTTCCTGACATATTACAACCCCTCCAGCAGCATGGAGTGAAGTTTAATCATTCTTGAAAGTTAGAAAGGCGAAAGTTAACAACATTGTATTATTTTTAAGGTAGTTTCCCTGACACTAGCTGATCTGGATTTGTATAGGGCTGAGGTCCAAATATGGGTCTATTCAGTATCAGATATTGCAATTCGAAGTTCTGTTTCCCAGAATAGCTTCACATGTTGATTTGTGCCATGTAAGTGCTTAATAAGGTGTATAGCAGTGGTCGCTCCCTTACCTTGATGTGTATGATTCACACAAAGCGCCTCATAAAAGGTTAGTGCCCATAATTGTTCACCCACTGAGGTAAGATGGGTTGTTTCTTGTTAATTTGTTGTGTTTTTTATTGTACACTTTGTTACACGATAATAATTTTTTTAAAAAAGAAATGTGTTTACAGTATTTTGTATTGCTTATATTTTGTACTAATAAATATATGTTTTTTTTAAAAAAAGGATACAAAGCTCTCCACTCTGATGTTCACATGGCCACGAATAAAGATGGTAGCCGTGCTATTAAAAAAAATTGCGATGGGGGGTAAGGAAGGCAAAGGGAACCCAGAAACAACAAGGAGGGTAGCCACCACGAGGAAGAGGAGGAGGGCCGCCTACCCTTCACCCATCCTGGCAGCTATGGCGGCGGCCTCCAATTCCAGCTGCAAAGGGATGGGCTTGATGTCAGCAGGCTTTGGAGGGCATGGGACAGGCATGAGAGAAGGATCAGCCTAGCTCGGGAAGGCGAGATGAAACCACAGCAGTGAGGAGCCACCCTCCTCTTCCTTCTCTACAACCAGTAGCTGTCCCGGTGGCTCCTCCTGTTCCTTTAATTGCATCCAGAATTGGGATAGGGTAAGGGCTGGCGGCTCTCTCCTCCTCTTCTTCATGGTGACCACCCTCCTCCCCGTCTCCTGGTGCTGCTGGGCCCCTTTTGACAGTTTTAAAAAATAAAAGTTAAAAAAGGACATGATCGCTAGCACTTCCAGACGCTCGATGGCAAGCCCGCCCCTGCACATATCCAGCCAATCAGATGTTGAGTTCCACCCTCTCTGGATTGTGTGACAAATTGCACTGGTTGTCCCAACTAGCAGGAATGCGCATTTCCTTCAGAGCTTTTTTTAAAAATCAAGAAAAGCCACAAAGGCTTTTCCCATGGAGTATTCGGAGTTTTTGGGGCCCCTTCTTCAAAATACATTGAATCGTCACAGGATCTGTTTGGGACAAAAGGTATTCTCCTCGAATTCTATTAGGACTATTTTCACGGTTTAGATGAGCCCATAGTCTCTGAAGCAGCAGAAAACAAGCTTGCCCCATCCTCAATATGGCGTCCCTTCAAATATTTAAACACGGCTATCATGTCACCTCTCAACCTTCTCTTCTCCAGGCTAAACATGCCCAGCTCCTTAAGCCACTTCTCATAGGGCATGGCTTCCAGACCTTTCACCATTTCAGTCGTCCTCCTGTGGACACGTTCCAGCTTCTCAATATCCTTCTTAAATTGTGGTGCCCAGAACTGGACACAATATTCCAGGTGAGATCTGACAAAAGCAGAATAGAGTGGGACTACTACTACCCTCAATCTAGATACTATACTTCTATGGATGCAACTTAGAATCCAGTTGGTTTTGGTCAAATGAAACACACTGCTGTAAAGCCAAGAAAAAAAAATAACTGCAAAGCAATGTCCCAGTTGTCTCTGGGTCACACTAACATTTGAAAGTGTGCATCACCACATACCGGACTCTTCACTCTAGCCAATGGAGAGAAAAGCCAGCCCATCCTACCTACTCTGCTGAACAGTTTGTCCTTGCAACCCTTGTTTAATATATCACCTCTTTTCATACAACTTAAAGACTCTCACCACAGTTTTTCAGGTAAGTGGCATCATGACTAGTAGTAAGTTCTAAGGAAATGCAGAAAGAAAGAGAGAGAGAGCACTCCCATTCCCTTGGCTCACACTGCACTCTAGATATACCAGTTATGCCTGTTCCCCCACCTATCTATGCTTCACATGGAAGGGGACAGGCTTCCACACTCCTTTAACCATTTGGCCTGGCCAGGTCCAAAACAGAACTGGGTCCTGGAAAGATATCAATATCTACTCTGTGTGTGTGTGAGAGAGAGAGAGAGACAGAGACAGAGACAGAAAGGGAGGGAGGGGGACATTGATCAATGTCACCCAGTGAATTTCATGGCTTAATAAGGCCTAGAGCATGGATCCCCCAAGTCCCAGTGAATCACCAACCTGGCTCTCTCACACTACAATTTCCCTCATGTACACAGATGTCCTTTGTCTCAGAGGCAGGATACTTTCAGAATCTTCTGGAACAAGAAAATGCAGTTATCATTTAATTTCTCTTTTTGGGTAGATATCCAACATCTCAAACTTCTTCAATACCTGAAGCCTGTGTGCAATACCAGTGTCTTGCTGAAAGATGACAGACATAATGTTTTCTGTTGTTCATGATTTTGAGAGGGACCTAGAACAGGGTATCAAGACAGACACTTTTCCCACCCAGAGGAGGTATCTGTGAGGGCAAAGTATATATCGCCCTGCCTTTATTCAGTTTTAACAGGAAAAAAAGGCCCTAAAGGTATCTCCTCAACAAAGCAGTAGGAAAAAGAAGGCTGTCCTGGTACCTGCAAGTGCCTGCATTAATTTGATTACTGTCATTCAGCTCAAATAAGGTTTGTTTGTTTGCTCTGACATCACCACCAACCCAGTGGCAAGGCATCAACTTGGGGCAAGCAGACATTGGATAATAAGACATCTACTCGTAGTTTTCATTAGCCATTATACCAAGCTTCAAAAAATGCTGCATCAACTTTAAGTGTTTCAGCTAAATATTTGGTTTGGAACAGAGAATATTCTAGTGGGAAATCATATTGAGGATTGTTTCTAGGAATCTGTCCAACATTTCCGAAGTGTCAATATCCATTCCCTTCCACAGACAGAGATTTTTCTCCCTGTGGCCTCCATTTCTGAACATCATGCCTTATCTGTACACCATTTTATCACAAGAGCAATATTTACATTCTTTGTTTCTTTCCCCGACCCCTGTACAAAGAATATCCACCCCAATTCCAAGTCTGGTTCTAAGAAAATTCAAATTCTGTAACAAGAATGAAACAGTGCAACCTCCCCTAAAACATGTATTAACAAATGTTGCCTCAGGCTGCTCACACTGCTTGTTTTTGTTTGAGCCTAATATTCTGTACATTCTGTAAAATTTGAACTGTTATTGGCAAGAGGTGGGGTGCTGGCAATAGAAAAAAATGCAGCAAAAGAGCACTGGTGGGTTAGATATGGAGAAAGATGACACTGCTTGGAGTAGAGATGGGTGAGTGTTTGTCAATTTGGATTCTCTTCAGTTTCCCTGTTTTTCAACTTCATTCAAGTCTGATTATGTACACTTTGTATTAAACCTTAATACTTGTTTGCCTGTTCTCATGCATTTCATTATCAGCATCATCTTTATTTCTATTCCACTTTTCCCCAATTTAGGACTCAAAGCAGTATACAATAAAAAGGCATTGTTAAAATCAGGATAATACAAAAGTTAAAACACAAAGATTTTTTTCCCTAGAGGTCCATCATGGGTTTCGAATTCTGTACCAGATTTTTAAAAGAAAGACAAGAAAGAATTCTTGAGTGCGCATGAAAACAGCACCTTCTCAGTCCAGTTAAAGCACAGCCTTCTGATCTCCTCCTATTAATGGGGAAGGGAGGGGGAGCTGCACCTCAGAATATACTCATATTACTGCTCCAGTGTGTTAATGGGCCTGTCAGAGGGTTACAAGAACCCAAGAGCATAACCCCTGATTTTTTAAAAAAACACAAACACCATTGTGGTCTCCCTTGCTTCACACCTGCTGCTCACCTACGTCAGGCAAGCAGGTGGTTCTTAGTACAGAGGCCTCAGCAGCACCAGCTGCTTCATTGTCATCACCCCCCACCCTGCATTGATAAGTCTGAAGAGGAGTTGGGCTGAGCAGCATCAGCATCCAAGTAACAAGCCAGCCAGCCCTTTGTTTGCTATGGGAGAGAATAGGGAAGAACACTTGACCTGGAAGCAGAGACTCTGTCTCTCCAGGGGATCCTGCCACCCTGCTGCTAAGGCTTTGCGGGCTTTGCAAGACGCTGTGTGAAAAAGGTGACCTGAGAAGGGCCATGGCCACCAAAGGCAAGCCCAGTCATCAGTAACACCCCTGCTAGTAATTAGGATCCAGCTCATCCCCCTTGCCCAAACAGTAGCAAACATTTTAGTTAAACAGCTTTATGCTTTATCTCTGACTACAGCTGTTGTTGTTTGCATACAAGGGGGCTGGCTAGTATATGCAATTTTCTTCTCCTATCACTTGCCTTTTATGGCAGAGAAAGAAAGGGGGGGGGGCAAAAGCCCAACAACAACAAAACCATGTTATACAATGAAAATGCTAATTCTCATGCTAATGGAAATACACATTTGTTTTTGGAGTGAGGGTTCTCTCCCCTCCCCAGCTTCTCAAACAAAATGTTAATCTTTAAGCACTCTTCAAGATGAAAAAGAAAGGAAGCCCTTTTGGTATAGCATCTCCTTCCATAAAACTAAATTGCATGTGGGTTCTGCCAGAAGCATCCTTTACACTCAACAAAGTGCAGTTTTCATGCATACATATGCGAAATAATTCACAAGGCCACATTTATCTGACTACTTCAGCTCTCCTCTGCCAAGCACTGAAAGCAGGCCTTGGGTCTGTTTGTTTTCATGAAAAATATATCCATATATATCCATATTTAAGTTCACTGAATGATTTCCTAGGAAGCAGCATTAGCCTGATGAGAGGAAATTCACACGGAATTCGCTTGTTTCAGTTGGATGTTTACATCATACATACATTAGATATTTCTATATTCATATGCTGAACGGACTTAAGCACAGATTTGCCTATGGCAATGTGGGGATGGTAGTGTTCGTCCTGTGGTGCAGGCTGGCAGAGAACTTCCGTTTTCTTTAGGCTGACTTCCAGCCCAAACAGCTCTGCAGCTGTTGCAAAGCAGGATGTTAGGCGCTGCAGAGCTGCTTCTGTGAGGGCAACAAGGGCAGCAGCATCAGCGAAGAGCAGCTCACGGACTAGATAGTTTAGAGTCTTCGTGTGAGCCCTCAGACGGCTTAAGTTAAACAAACTACCATCAATACGGTAACGTATATAGATGCCATCTTCTTCGAGCTCTGCCGTAGCCCTTTGGAGCAGCATGCTGAAGAAGACTGTAAATAAAGTTGGAGCAAGAACACAACCTTGCTTCACAACCTTGCTTTTTCCAACCCAGCAATTCACCTACGTGGGAAGCATCATCTCCTCAGATGCCAAGATTGACAAAGAGATCGATCACAGATTAGCAAAAGTGTATAGCGCATTTGAAAGACTTTACAAAAGAGTCTGGAGTAATAAACACCTGAGGTGAAGCACAAAAATCAGTGTGTATAGAGCCATTGTACTGTCTATTCTCCTTTACGGGTCTGAAACATGGGTCACCTATCACCAACACTTACAACTCCTCAAACGCTTTCATCAGAACTGTATACACACAATCCTAAATATACACTGGACTCACTATGTGACGAATGTTGCTGTTCTTGAGCAAGCAGGGATCACCAGCATTGAGGCCATGATATTGAGAACACAGCTGTGCTGGGCAGGGCACATTTCTAGGATGGAGGACCATCGCCTCCCAAAAACAGTACTGTACGGCGAACTCGCCATCGATCAGCGTAAGAGGGGTGCTCCAAAAAAGCGATACAAGGACTCCCTGAAACAACATCTCAGGTTCGGCCAAATTGATCACCAACATGGTCCGCCCTGGCCTCACACTGGGAGACATGGAGACACACTATCCACAATGTGCAGCCTTATTTGAGAATTCACGCTGAACAAGTCTTGAAGAGAAACGACAATGCAGAAAGAATCACAACCCAGAAACATCACCCAAGGAGACCTTCTGCTGTGCTTTCTGCAATTGGACTTGTTTATCTCGGATTGGCCTTTTTAGTCATCAGCGCGCTTGCAGAAAGCGCGGGACAAGTCCTTCCTGAATCTTCGTTTGCGAAGAAAAGCCAGAGAGAGAGAGAGAGAGAGAGAGAGAGAGAGAGAGAGAGATTCATATATTCTTATAAGGTGAACACAATTTTGAAACAATGGTTGGAAGTAACACCTTAACATTAATGATGTTACCTATGACATGGTACTTTAGAGATCACAGTGTTTCCTTCTCCAAAAAGTATAATGACTAGTAATATTATTACCGTTTTTAATGTACTTTTTGCTATCACTGCTTTTGAGGAACAAGAAATGCTTTCTTAGATTATTTTAGGGTTTAAAAAAATATATATGACTTTTTAAAATCTAAATAGATAATTAATTGGGTTTTTAAAAGTTTTTTTAATGCTTTTTAGACAATAAATTGCTTATTACTTTTTTATTACTTTAAAAAAACCAAATCAAGGTAACAAACTACTCTGCAAAGAAGGAATAAGGGCAAGTGAATTAAAGCCCTTAAATGGCAGAATGGATAGTGTTTTTGCAACAAGTTACATTAAGTTAATTTTAAAAAGTAACTTTCCAGGCTCTGCTTTTGAAGGGGTCCTTCAATAAATACGATGATGAATGGTGATGACAATGGTGGTTTGTTCCTCATTATCTTTTGATGTCTGTTTCCAGCATACATGTTTCCATCTTGTGAAATTGTCTGGTTAATTTAAAAAATGTTAAAAATGTGCATAAATAGGTATGCATTTATTTTGCTTTGCTGGAGATAGCTAGAAAAACTTTTAAGAATCCAAAACAACTCTGGGGATAAAAGCACAGCAGCCAGGTCAGAAACACACAAGTAAATTACCAACAGAAGATTGGTGGCTCAAAGTTATTTACTGTATATGAACTGGCGGAGGGGGGGATTCACTCCAAATTTCTCACCTATAGAATTACATTTCTGATGAGAGTGAATTAAGAGTTTTCCTCTATATCAGCACCATTTATATTAGCAGATATGAATGGTGGTAAACCTATGGAAAATAAATCACCTCTTTTAAAAATGGAGAAGTGTGCTAATCAATACTTTTTTTTCCTTTCCTAAAAAACACAAATCTAGCTGGTCACTTCTAACGATGGTTAATACAGAAAATATCATGTGCTATCAATTCAGATAAACATTTTTTAAAAATAATTCTCATAATTACAAAAACCTTTACACTGTATAGTTACATTTCTTGTTAATGACTAGCATCAAGAGGTCTCCCACAGAAACTGGCACTCCTTCATAGTAGAAATCTGTAAGATAGAATCCATACCATAAGAAGCTTTACTATGTAAGATGGAAAAAAAGGAAAGAAAGGTTCAAAGAGGTGAAGGAGTGCACTAAAAGGTCATACAGGAAGGCTCTGAAAGAGGGAGGCAAGGAAAAAAGAGAAAGAAAGAATCTAGGTTTCCAGTTAAGCCATTAAAAAAAATATGCCATACTGATTTTCATGGTGTGTGTACATGTGGCAGGGGGTTGGGAGATTGCGTGCGAGGGAGTGAGAGATGAGAGAACTGGTTCAGCACAGTGGCAGGCAAAGCAACCCAGCAGTCCCAGGTGGGCACCAGTCAACAGTTGCAGGTGGCAGCAGCAGTTTATTGGCTTTATGCCTGACCTGTGTCCCCAAAAATGTAATCAAGGCAGCTCAAAATAAAATGGAGACAATATATTTGGTGCAAATGGTCTGATTCTTGCACAAAAATATTGCTTGCTACTCAGAAAACATGTTTTCTAAAGAGGGCTTTAGGCAGACAACTCTCACCGGCAATATGGGAATACAAATACCCATTGTATTACATGGGTATTGGTGTTGTAAAATTCACTGAGATAACACATGCCAAGTGTTTCAAAGACTGTAAAATGTGATACAAATTGAAGGTATTTTATAATATTATTAGCATGAAGTGGCAGGGATCAAACCCAAAATAACTGATAACCAGATCCCACAACATCAACTCATGCTGAAAGGCTACGTTCATTAGACAGATGCTCACTTAAGAGGTCCATATCAGACACACTTGACCAGCACTGCATGACACAAACCTAATGGCAGAAGGCTCCCTAGCAATGGGCATCTCTCTGAGGACATCACCATAGTACACAGCTGTTACCATCCAACAGGAACCTGAATTAAATTACCATCCAGTCCAAGATCATGAGTCTTAAACCAGCACGTGCTTTTTGCTGGATCAAAAGGAGATAGTGGCAATTTAAAAAACAGAAAGGCCACCTTGACAAAAAGTTTGGTCACTCCTTCTCAGAATTTAGACCCAGGAGAGGTTGGCAGAAAGTGTGTGGTGCATTTCACTGTGTAGAGAACCACAGCCTAGTAAAGCTCAGAACCCAATCAACATGGATCAGAGAACTGTATAGGGCCAGTTCCAGTAGCAAAGCACTTTGGCCACAGCGGAAGACACATATACATAGCTTTTTAATGGAAAGCTATATCCACATGAGCTTTGCAGGCACGTTTCCTAGGGCGTGACATTTATAACAAATGTACCAATCTCTTCTCACTTTATATAGCAAAACTGGCAAATTATAGGATTAAGACAGGTGGTACAACCAAACAAGGGAAGCATTGTACAAAACCCCACAGAAAATGACAGTACAGCTCCCATATCTGCATTGCCTAGGTCCTTAGTGGATGTCACGATCAGGTCATAAAGAAACCTTTTCCTGCAATTAACACTGTGTGCTGTATGACCGTTTGATATTTTGCATTCCTTTGAAATGGTAACAAATTGATGTGCTGAGAATAGCCAGGAGAAGATGGGTTCTATTGGAACAAATGTTTGGGAGGATACTGCAGCAGAAGGGGGAGTGTGGATATTTGGGTAACCAATAAATGAGTTACTGTTTAACCCTGAAGCTACTGTCCACTGACTCTGAAGACATGGCTACAGGACAGCACAATTCCATAATATGCTTCTGCTGGAAATTGACCATGGAGTTGCACCGGAGGACCTACCAATGCCTACAGGATTGTACTGTATCTTTTTTTTCAAGCATGGCTTCCTCTTCCTCTGGTTTACTGCCATAGCAGAACCCTGAAGGACACATATGGCCCCAGCTCTTTCCCGAACCTGTATGTGAAAGAGTCCATACTCACCTACTGCCACCTGTAATCTCATGACTTTCTTCCCTAAGTGCCAGCACATCTGCTTGCCCCAATTCACAGACAAAAAAGTGAAGAAATGGGCAATTGCTTTGGGGCCAGTGACCACTCTGAAGGTTGGGCAAATGCTTGTGGAGAACACTTATTTTGTCTTAGTTCAAATACATTAAAATGCAGAAAAATACCTTTGTGTTTGATTTCAGGCAGTTGACTATTGTGGGTTCATCCAGAATAGTCATGCTGAGTGATTTGTGTTGCACTGTGATGTCCCTGTCAGACTTCAATCACTCAGACAACAGGCATTAGTTGAAACACTTTATTGCAGAGGTATAGAAGTGAACGTTGCACTTTATTGACAGATCTGAAGAACTTCCCGCCAAACCTCCAACTATAATATCTTCAAGCAGTTTCATTTCCCCCCTCTGGCCCACTCTCCCCCTTTCACCTGAGCTAATTGGGTTCTGACTTTCCCATCTCCAACTCCCATTTTCTTCCCAGGCCTACACAAACTTGAGCATTGATATCAGCAGTCTAAGGACATTCCAGAGCCAGTCAAACCCCTCCCATCATGCCTCTCATCCGTGTCAAGTCTATGGCTGGCCCAAGCAGGCTTCAGGCCTAACTATAGCTAACTATACAGCGGCAATTCTAATTATAGCTAACTAACAACCAGAGACATGATGTGCACCAATCTCTGATGCTTAATGTTGCAACCCCTTCCAAATCCCATCTGCTGGCTTTAAAAAAGAAACAAACCTCAAAAGGTTGCTTATTTCAATTCATTTGTCTGCTGGTCATGTGGACTGGCAGTATTAGCTATGTGTGTGTGTGGCTTCAAGTCACCAGTTGACTTATGATGAGGCAAGGAATACTCAAGAGGAGGCTTGCCATTGCCTTCCTCTGAAATACACTTTTCACCAACTGGTTTTCCTTGGTGATTGCCCCTTCAAACACTAACTAGGCCTGACACTGCTTAGCTTCTAAGAGCAGGTAGGATCTGGTGCCTTCAGGGTATTTAGGCTCAATAATGTTAGGTGGAGGTGCATCTAATTTCCTTGCCCCTTCTGACTTTTTCTTCTATTTAGGATGTGGAATTATCACGTCCAAAGCCTCCAGTTTTAATTAAAAAAAAACACCTCTCCAAAGTGTTAGCATTAAGATAGTAAGCTTAAATTCCATTGCTAATCAGTGCAGCCAGTATTTGGCTCATGGGACCACGACGTCAAGGTGCTCCCCAGACCCACTCAATACAATTACCATGGAGTTCCCTCCATGGCTCTTTTTTAAAAAATATATTTATTTTCATACAGTACTAGAACACTATATTTTCATACACCACCACCAGCACCCCTTTCCTCCCGTTTTACTGTTTCACCTTTTCAGCTTGATGAAGAGCCACTGAGAGTGGTGAGGGAAATTCCACAATCAGAAATAAAAGGAAAAGTCAAGTTGGATGAGGGGATCAGACAGACCACATAACTAACATCTAACACCTAAGCCCATGTCATCAACAGACACCCACAGATAAATCAAAAGCAGCTGCATTTATGAACCACACTAGTAAAATCATGCACATAACATGTTAGGGTTTTTTTTTTTAAAGTCAGTATTTTCAGAAACAAATAGAGAAAGGGAGAGATGTGGCAAAAAAGCTCACTGTCAGCAGAACACTGTTAGGCCCATGGGGGAAAACACACTGAGTACAGCACAGAACTCCAACACTAGAGGGATACATTTGCTCTGTCTGGATGAGACCTGGATTAATCAACTTCATCATGTTGCAAAAGCAAATAAAAGGCTCCCTGTTTGAATTAAGGTGATTCAATGTTAGTCAGCTGCATTGTTAGCAGTTAGCAAACTGCTAATTTGCATTTTTTTTCCAAAATTTGGAAATAATTTCCACAGAACAGAATTGGTGGGGTGGTGGTACTTTTTGGACAACACCTACCAGAATCCTCTAGCTAGCACAACCCCAGTGGTGAGGAGTTGTAGGAGATTATCAGACGGGGACAAAAAAATGTCCCATCTCACAATCTCCTCTCCCGCCCCAGTTCTGTCCCTGTAATGATATGAAAATTAAAATTTTCAAACCTACCTTTAGCATGATTCTCCCTCCCCCTCAGCAGCCCAGGAGTAAATGGAGCTCTCACGGAGCTGCATTCACTTCCTGGAATGCAAATCCTGGCCGTTCTCACAAGAGGATAATCGCGCAGGAAATTCAAAAGTTAAAAGAAAAATACAAGTCTAAAAGTAAAACCAATCACAAAAATACACTTTAAAAAATACAAGTAACCCGGGGAGGGTACAAAAAAGTGTGTCACTTATCTCATTGTCCCGATTGCACCCAGAAGTGTTTGGCACAGACCTCCCACTAACTCTGGCATTGCGCTAGCATAACAGGGCACCTTTTCATTCACCTGTGATTCTGTGACAGGAACGGAATGGGCGCTCTATTCACGGCTTGAGCCGTGAATAAAAAGAACGATGGCAGAACAACATCATCTAAAAGGGAAGCCCTTTCGTGATCTCCTGGCGTCCTTGTCATGCCACAGTTAGGTTGTCTGATAATCTCCGTAGTCCAAAAAAGTAATTTTTCCAAGTTCTGCTAGTGGCAACAATTTTATCTTCTATCTCTTATGAACAGAAGACATGTTATGTTTTGAGCCAATAATCAGTTCCAAGCAATTTGTTGGCTTTACTACAAAGGAAGAGAACAGGTAAGTCAACCTCTTCTGGATGATATGCTTGTTATATTTCAATTTATAGCTTGGCTACACCCAAGGCTTAGGGCAAACAACATTTGTGTCAGAAAATTAATTACACGATTAATCGCTCTCAACATAGCAGATAAATTCCCAACTTCTTTAGCACCTTTGTCCAAAAAAGCAGCTCAAATAACAACACTTCTGAAAAGATAAGATTCCAGAGTGAAAGAAGTGGAATAGCAGAGGTAATCCAATAGTACTTCTGTCTAAACATCCTAGTGGCCCTGATGCTGCACATAGTACCTTTAAAGGAAACCTACAGACTGTGAATGGAAGTAGTGGAGGAAGAAATAAAATATGTGTTCGGTCCAAACTGTTTAAATTATGATATGCCAAAAATACCCAAAACAGACTTTGACAAACCTGCAAGACAAAAGGAAATGGGAATAGATGCTGATATAAGAAGTATCCTCCTAACAATGATATCCCCTCTCGTACCAAAAGACTCAGGAATGTAGGACATAAAATGGGCTTCTAACAGGATTGCTAGAGAAGTACAGTAAGACTCCCATATCCACTGATCATTATCCACTGATTCAATTATCCACGGAACACAAAACAGCATACTTACCATAGAGTCTTCCTAGAAAATGTGTCATCTCTAGCTATTTTCTAGGTCCTCCAAGGCAACTCTATGATATTTTAAACCGGAAGTCCCATTATTTTCAATGGTGTTCATTATTATCCATGGTTTTCAGTATTCACGGGGGGGGGGGAGAACCAATCCCCAGCAGATATGGGGGTCCCTACTGTATGCTCCATTTCCTCTATTTTTGCCTGAACCAAAAGAAAAGAATAACTGTGCCTCACTTACTCAAATGTATTGACGCCACCTTGTCGTGGGAGAGAGGCTTGCATACCCTAATGATGTTTTGAGCTATGCTGGCGGTAGCATAATAGCCACCGGTAGGGTCTCCCATGCTAGACAGGTCAAAACCGAAGGGTCTGACAAAGAGCGTCAAAGGGCAGGATGGGCTCTCTAGCCTTGTGGCAACTGTCCTAGGAGAAGGAAAACTCTAATCCAAAACCCGGGCAGATGGTGCTCGTCCAACCCTGTAAGATCAACCATCTAGGAGAAGGAAACTCTAATCAAACCTACGACCCGAGGACCTCGCTGCTACTGTCCATGCTTGCAAGACCAGCAGACGAACCTTTGGTTTAAAGGGTGAGGCCAGTTCTGTGCACGCTGCGCTCCACCAGAAAAATCCATTGCACAGGCTCGAAGGACAAATCCAGTTCCAAAAAAGCCCTGTAGCAATAGGCGAGGGATGAAACGGCAGGTGTAAAGATGCACTGGAAGCCGCAGACCCAACCCTGCATGCAGGCGGTTCAGGACATTGGTCGCTCAAGCCTGACCCGGGAGATGACAGTCTTGTTCGGCAGCATCCTGAATGACCAAGCAGACTTTTTAAAGGAGAGCACTGCTTGCTCCATATGGAGAGGGGCCTAGAAAAGGTGGCCTAACGAAAGCTCATCCCCAACTACCTGGTTGGCTAGCCGCGGCCAACAGGCATCTTCTGATGCGGTCAAACCAAGGCAAAGAAACAAAGGCACACACCGGCCTCCAAAGGTGTAAATAAACTGACGCTTGCGTGCTGGAACATCAAAACCATGCAAGACTCTGAAGATAGTGGACGGCCTGAGCGTCGTTCTGCCCTAATAGCCCATGAACTATCACGGCTTAATATTGACATCGCTGCTCTTAGTGAAGTTCGCTTCCATGAGGAAGGCAGCCTTAAAGAACATGGCGCCGGCTACACACTTTACTGGTCTGGCAAACCCAAAACTGAAAAACATCTTTCAGGGGTAGGCTTTATGATTAAAAACTCCATTGCCTCCAAACTCGAAAACTTGCCAACAGGACACTCTGATCGCATTATTTCCTTACGCCTCCCACATGTTGTTCTCTTTAGTATATATGCCCCAACTATGCAAGCCGACCCTGTAGAGAAAGACAAATTCTACACAGACCTACGCCAACTCATACAAAAAGTCCCTGTAGAAGATAAAATTATTATCCTTGGTGACTTCAATGCTAGAGTAGGAAAGAACTCCGAAGCCTGGAAAGGTGTCTTAGGCAAGCATGGTGTTGGAAATTGCAATGATAACGGACGCCTCCTGCTAGAGTTCTGTGCAGAACAACAGCTGACTATTACAAACACAAGCATTCAGCAGAAAGATAGTTTGAAGACAACCTGGATGCATCCCCGATCCAAACATTGGCACCTCATTGACTATGTTCTAGTCCGTCAGAGAGACATTTGTGATGTCCGTCATACCCGAGTAATACCCAGTGCAGAATGCCAAACAGATCATTGCCTCGTCAGATGTAAACTAAATCTTCATCTTAAGTTCAAACCTAAGAGGGGTGGCATCTTAAAGAAGAGACTCCAAGTCAACCATCTTCAACAAGCTACCATGAGAGACAACTTCCAGGCAAATCTACAAACGAAACTTGAAGACCATCCTACAGATCCTTCTCCTACAGTGCTTTGGCAACATATCAAAAACAGTATCCTCCAGTCTGCAGAAGAATCCCTCGGGTTTTCCCACAAGAAAAATCAAGACTGGTTTGATGAAAACAACCAAGAGATCCAGGAGCTGTTGGCAAAGAGAACTGCTCACCAGGCATACCTCGCCCAGCCAACCTGCCATGTAAGAAAAGCAGCTTTCCGCCTCACATGTAGTAAACTACAACAAAAACTCCGAGACATGCAGAACAAGTGGTGGATCAATATAGCAGAAAACACACAACACTGTGCAGATCTGGGTGATCATAGAGGATTTTACGAAGCTCTTAAAGCAGTGTTTGGACCTACTTATCAGGCCCAAAGCTCCTTATACAGTACAGATGGTCAAACATTAATTACTGATAAAGCCTCCATCCTGAATCGTTGGGCTGAACATTTTCAAAGTCTCTTTAGCGCCAACCGAGTAGTCCAAGCCTCAGCTATCCAACATATGATACAAAAACCAATGAAAAATGAATTGGACATAGCTCCCACTTTGGAAGAGACCCTTAAGGCCATACAGCAGATGAAAAATGGCAAGGCAGCTGGGATTGATGGAATCCCACCTGAAGTTTGGAAACACAGAGGTCATGCACTCCACGAAAAATTCCACGAATTCCTTGTGAATTGCTGGGAAAAAGGGGAACTGCCATCAGACCTCCGAGATGCAGTCATCATCACCCTGTACAAGAAAAAAGGAGCAAAAGCCGACTGCTCAAACTATCGAGGCATAACACTGCTCTCTGTTGCTGGAAAAATCCTTGCAAGGATACTCCTGAACAGATTAGTTCCTGCTATTGCAGAAGAACTTCTCCCTGAAAGCCAATGTGGATTCAGAGCCAATAGGAGTACTACAGACATGGTATTTGCCCTTAGACAACTGCAAGAAAGATGTAGGGAGCAGAACAAGGGTCTCTATGTAACATTTGTCGACCTCACCAAAGCCTTCGACACTGTAAGTAGAAAAGGTCTGTGGCAGATCCTGGAAAGACTAGGATGTCCCCCCAAATTCCTTAAAATGATTATACTAAATGATTGCTACACGAGGGACAGCGTGGTCAAGTCAGATATGGCGATGCTCTTTCAGAGCCCTTTCTAATAACTAATGGAGTGAAGCAAGGTTGTGTTCTTGCACCAACTTTATTTACAATCTTCTTCAGCATGATGCTCCAAAGGGCTACGGCAGAGCTTGAAGAAGACAACGGCATCTATATACGCTACCGTACTGATGGTAGCTTGTTTAACTTAAGCCGTCTGAGGGCTCACACTAAGACTCTAAACTATCTAGTCCGTGAGCTGCTCTTCGCTGATGCTGATGCCCTTGTTGCCCACACAGAAGCAGCTCTGCAGCACCTAACATCCTGCTTTGCAAGAGCTGCAGAGCTGTTTGGGCTGGAAGTCAACCTGAAGAAAACAGAAGTTCTTTACCAGCCTGCACCACAAGACGAACACCACCATCCCCACATTGCCGTCGGCAAAGCTGTGCTCAAGTCCATTCAGCAGTTCACCTACCTGGGAAGCATCATCTCCTCAGATGCCAAGATTGACAAAGAGATCGATCACAGATTAGCAAAGGCATATAGTGCATTTGGAAGACTTCACAAAAGAGTCTAGAGCAATAAACACCTGAGGCAAAGCACAAAAATCAGTGTGTATAGAGCCATTGTACTGTCTATCCTCCTTTATGGATCTGAAACATGGGTCACCTATCGCCACCACCTACGACTCCTTGAGCGCTTTCATCAGTGCTGTCTATGCACAATCCTAAATATACACTGGACTGACTATGTGACGAATGTTGCTGTCCTTGAGCAAGCAGGGATCACCAGTATTGACGCCACGATATTGAGAACACAGCTGCGCTGGGCAGGGCACATTTCTAGGATGGAGGACCATCTCCTCCCAAAAATACTACTCTACGGTGAACTCACCACGGGTCAGCGTAAGAGGGGCGCTCCAAAAAAGCGATACAAAGACTCCCTGAAACAACATCTCAGGCTCGGCCAAATTGATCACCAACAGTGGTCCGCCCTGTCCTCACATCAGGAGGCATGGAGACGACTATCCACAATGTTGCAGCCTTATTTGAGAACTCATGCCGAACAAGTCTTGAAGAGAAACAACAACGCAGAAAGAATCACAACCCAAAAACATCACCCAAGACCTTCTGCTGTGCTTTCTGCAACCGGGCTTGTTTATCTCGGATTGGCCTTTTTAGTCATCAGTGCGCTTGCAGAAAGTGCAGGATGAGTCCTTTCTGAATCTTCGTTTGCGAAGAAAAGCCAGAGAGAGAGAGAGACAACATTGCCTGATATACATACTCACTGCTGGGCCCGGCAGAGATGCACATGTTGCCATAAAGCAGGGGTGGGAAACTTCTCAGGATTGGGGGGCATATTGGACCCCCTGTAATTCTCCTGAGGCCACACCACTGCTGTAGCTGCTGAAATTCAGCAGCTGCTGTTGAGTTTCTTGCAAACAGAAAATGCTGTTGAAATACAGTAGCAGCTGTGGTGCCTCTCTATGATGGAGGAGGGTGCCAGAGTGCTTTCTTGGACCATAGAACCCGGTCAGTCTGAAGGGCAGAATATTTCTTTTCCTTCCAGAAGGGAAGGAAGGGATAGCAAAACCATTTGCTTTTCCATGGCCGGTTGATTGTTTTTTGGTAGGTATTTTTGTTTGTTTTGTTTTGTTTTGGTCAGGGATGGCAGTGTTACTCATTTCAGCAGCAGAAGCTGAGACAGCAGGCACCTCAAAGGAAAAAAAAAAGCCTCAGCAGGGGATTGGGGACTGCATGTAGCCTAAAGGCATACACTGCCTATCCCTGGTACAGAGGCTCTGCACTGCACATCTTCCATCACCACCCAATACCCCAGTTTAAATCTCTCTTGTTAACTATAACTAATTGAGCACAGATAGTCATCACTCTAGATTGAGATGCATCTGAAGACACATGCAATCATCTCAAACCATTTCCAAAGTGGAAAAAAAATTAAAATGTGAATGGAGAACAATGAATGTCATGATGCAAACATAAACATATATCGTTCACATGATCTATATATGAATCTGTATCCTCCTGACTACAGGAGTACACATCATTACATACAATTACTTTACAGCTCCCAGTCTTGTTAACTTGGCTTGGCTGCATATGTTTACAAGTGGTCCCATCATCTAGCCAAGTTTCCACAGGAACTAGGATTAAGTTTGCCAGAATAAAAACTAGAGAGGCCTTCTATCCTTTTAATGGTTGTGTAGAGGTGGGAATTTCAGAAGGTGTTGTTTGTTACTTAGTTGTGTGACAAGCATCCCCTGCTGAACTTCCATTTTTGACACAACCATTAAAGCAACTTCCAAATTCAAATTCTTAAAAATTTCTGGGCATTTAGTGTAGCTTATGGAAGGTTCTAGAAGCCAAAAACTGGCCCTGAGACTTTTCTAAATTGCCCACTCCATGATCTCCATACTTCTCTCTCTCTCTCTCTCTCTCTCTCTCTCTCTCTCTCAACAAGAGATTAAATGAAACTAATAGGGTTCCCATCTAACTAAAAAAAATCAACAACTATAAAACTAATGCAATTAATTTTAAACAATGGCAAAACTATCTCAGTTCATTTCCTACTACCTGGCAGAATGTGCATGTCTGACAAGGCAATCTTATACCTCATTGTTCAGATGCAAGTCCAACTGAGCTCAGCATGACCTACCCCAAGGTAAATGTGTATCTCACTGTAACTTTAACCCATCTCCTCAAAGAGGCCAGTGAGCATGCTTAATGAGCTTCTCCAAAGACTGCAGGCCTTGTAAGGGTCCTGTTCTGGCAGATGATCACATTGAGGGTACAACTTGGCTGGAGCAGGGCCTGGAAAGTAAAGAGCAACACAAAGGGGTTTCCCCAATATATTTGAGGCAAGAGAATGACCAAGGAGACAGTGAGGCCACTGTTGAATAAGGATGGCAAAGTGCTAACAGATCACAATGAAAAGGCAGAACTACTCAATACAGTACGACCCACAAATTCATGGAGGATACATTCCTGGATTTACCGTGGAAATGTGAAACTGCAGATAATAGCAAACCCTATTGAAATGAATGACTTCGGCACAAGCATACCATAGCATCACGCTAGAGGGCCTACAGATTTCCTAGAGAGAATACCTCTCTAGGCATTTTCTAGGTCCTCCAACATGACTCTATGGTCAACTTCCAGCAGACACATACCATATAATCATGGTGGTGGGCCTAGAAAATGCCTAAAGAGAACGTATTTTTTCAGATGCGGGTAAGCAAAACCATGGGTACTGGTCCCACAGATATGGGGGTCATACTGTAACTATTTTGCTTCAGTTTTTCCCCCCCAAAAAGAACTGTGTGCTTCTGTGCTTCTGTGTAAGGAATCTGGGTTGCAAATCAAGATTGATAATGTTGGGATATGTAGTTTGCAATCTAATAAGTTGAGGTGTTTAACTGCTGAAAGGGTTAACTGATAGAAGTAAACAGAATCTGTGATGTAATTTCCTATTGAAATGTGATTGGCTTTCCAGAGGGGAAAGGTGTCTTCCAGGTTCCTTTTTTTGTCTCTGGAGAGTCAACCACGAGGTAACACTCGCCATGATGTTTTCATAGGATTAGGAGCCACCATTCACCTCCTGAATATTTTTGTTTTTAACATGTAGTTTTTAGTTGTATTTTACTAGTTTAGCCTTCACTTATTGATATGTTGCTGATATTCACTAAGATATGCATACTGCCTGTAAGTAAAGATGTTTTTATACTTTTAAACTGCTTCTTAGTGTTTTGAGTCTTTTTAATGCTAGAGAATATTTGCCTGGGGAGGAATTCTAGTGGATGGCTATTTTAAACCTGCATGCTGGAATTAATACAACTCTGCTGCATATGTATTTTAAATAGAAACTCTGTTAATAAGTTCTGTGCCTTCTAAAGGGGGTGAAAGCCAACTGTCCTTTGGCGTCTGCTTTTCAAAGGTACTTCCAGTAAAGCACAGGGGGGTAACAATTTTATTAACACCCCATTAGATAAGGGGTTAGTCAGGAATCACCTAGTTAACCTAATGAGTTCAAATCTGCAAGGCCAGATGAACTGCATCCCACAGTAGTGAAGAAACTTGGTGATGTACTCTCTGAACTCCTTGCCATCATTTTTCAGAAATCTTGGAGAACAGGTGAGGTGTCAGAGGACTGGAGAAGGGTAAACATTGTCCCTCTACTCAAAAAAGGCAAAAAAAAAAAAAATCCAGGAAACTACAGACCTATAAGCCTGACCTCAATACCAGGAAAAATATTAGAATGGATTATACAGGAGTCTGTCTGCAAGTATCTTGATGACAGTGCATTGATCAGTAAGAGCCAACATGAGTTCGTCAAGAACAAATCCTACGAAATTAATCCTATACCTTTTGTCAACGAGGTCACTCATTCAAGAGATGGAAGGAATGCTGTAGATTTAATTTACCTGGATTTCAGCAAAGCATTTGATAAGGTCCCCTATAATGTTTTGATTAGCAAATTGATTAAATGTGGAATAGATGGGAACACTGTAAGATGGATCCATAACTGTTTGGAAAACCATGCTCAAAGAGTCGTTACCAGTGGCTGCGCTTCAAACTGGAATGAGCTCTTGTGTAGATTGTCTCAGGGTTCTATCCTAAGGCCATTATTCTTTAACATTTTTATTAATGACTTAGATGATGGAGTGGAGGGAATAAAGTTTGCATATGACATAAAGCTGGGAGTGGTGGCTAACACATTGGAAGATAGGAACAGAAAGGACCTAGATAACCTAGAAAACTGGGCAGAAATTAATAAAATGAAATGAAATGAAATAGAGACAAATGCAAAATTCTATATTTGGGCAACAAAAGCCAAATGCACAGGTATAGGATGGGGGATACATGGCTCAGCTGTACAACCTGAAAAGGACCTTGGGATTATTGTTGATCTGAAGTTGAACATGAGCCGGCAGTGTGATGCTGCAGCAAAAAAGGCAAATGTTATTTTAGCCTGCATAAACAGAAACAGTTTCCAAGTCGAGGGAAGTGATAGTCCCGCTATATTCCGCACTGGTCAGGCCTCATCTGGAGTACTGCTTTCAGTTCTGGGTGCCTCATGTTAAGAAGGATATAGACAAGTTGGAGCAGGTTCAGAGAAGGGCAACAAGGATGATGAGAAGTATGGAGAGCCAAACACATGAGGAAAGGTTGAAGGAGATGGGCATGTCCAGCTTAGTGAAGAGAAGACTGAGGGGTGACATGTTCAATCTTTAAATACCTCAAGGGCTGCCACAGAGAAGGGGGGATAGGTTTGTTCTCTGCTGCCCAGAGGGTAGGACCAGCTCTAATGGACTGAAGTTACAGGAAGGTAGGTTTTGATTGACCATTAGAAGGAACGTCTAAGCAAGTGGTTCAATAATGGAACCAATTGCCTAGAGAGGTGGTGGGGCCTCCTTCTCTGGACAGTCTTCAAAAAGAAGCTGGACAGTTGCCTGCTGGGGATGCTCCAGCTGGAGATCCTGCATTGAGCAGGGGTTAGACTAGATGCCCGACGAGGCCCCTTCCAACTCTGTGATTCTATGACTGGCTGCTTGCACATCTGAGGGCCTTGGAAGAATTACATGGGAGAAGATGTTCTTGATATATTTGGAGCCTAAAGCAAGAAAAGCTTTAAAAGTGTAAGCCATCAGCTTGAACAGAGCCCAGAAACAAACTGGTAATCAGCATTCTCTGTCAAAGAGTTTCTAAACCACAGTCAAGGGCAGCTCTACTTATACACGGCGCTTTGCAGTAGCATAATCTGGAAACTAGAAGGGTGGAAGTAATACTACCTATGAACTCCTCTTTCGGTTATGGGTACAACTAAGGAAACAACTATTGTTGGTAAAAGGCATTCTAGGCCACAAACTGAGAATCCAGGAGCATCATCAGGGTTTTGAACGTAGTACCACCCATCCCCATAGCTATGAACCAGTTGCCTGTAGGCATGCACCGTCCCCTCAAAAATAGGCATTCTCCCTTTAAATTGCTGTCCAGTCCAATGATTCTACACATTTTACTTCAGCATTATTTATAAATCCATCCTTAGAACTTTTTTAGTCCTCTAGATGGACAACAGATAAAGTGATAATAATGTGAATTAGTTTTGGGAAGCTATGAACAATTCTGATCAATGACGCTTTAACAGCTGACAGCTGGTTCTTGTTATTCTTCCATGAATACGGACAGCCAGATAGAGAGGCACACTCATAAACCACCACCCACACAGCACACGTACAGCAAATAACATACAGTATTTTCTCTCACTCAAGTTTCATCTTCGTAGTCTGGGAAAGAAAATAGTTTAATCATACTTAGTAAACAGGAACAACAACAAAATCTTTAAAAAGTGTAGTTATGGAGATGTCATTTTAAAAGGGGCAAAAAAGGCCTGCATTACCATTAGGTAGAGTGAGGCAATTGCCTCAGGCAATTCCTTTTGGGTGTCATGAAAAAGCAGAGAACTGTGAGTTGCTTAATTTATTATCATTTGTCTTTTTACAAACAAGGACAGGGAGAGACAGGAGGTGGGGGGGGGTGGATTTGCTGCCTCAGGAGCCAAAGTAACTTGACTGGGCTTGAGAGCACTTTAGCATGCTGGAATGAGATGGATGGGATTTACTGTTCCTCTTCTGACATACTTTCTGAAGTTCAGTCTATAACAAGAGTGAGAACAGTGCAGCCCTCCAGATATTCTTGGGCTGAAGTCCCAGCATTCCTCACCATCAGCCCTGCTAACTAGGGCTGCTAAGAGTTGCAGTCCAACACCATCTGGAGAGCCGCATGTTTCCCACCCCAATCTATGATGAGGGCTTATTCGCAGCTGGAAGCCATCGTTCATCAAATATGGAGCATGCATGGAAACCAGGTCAATTCAGGGTACAATTTCAGGCACACTTAAAACTGGAAAGTAAGTCCCAATGGAACCTGTAGAATCTTATACATGAGTAAGCCTACCCAGATTTGGTTTAATATTTCCAGATCTATAATGCCCCACATTTTTTAACAAGGTGATGGGAAGGAGGCCAAGTTCACCACAGACTCCAAATGTATGCATTAATATCTGTAGAAAGCTGTGATTTCCCACTTCCATTTTTTTTTAAAAGAAACCTTCACATAAAACAGTGGGTCCATTTTTGATGTAATTCAAAGCTTCACTATCTATACACTACTTGATTAGAAAAGCAAAAATGTAACTGAATAGCAATAGGGGAGTAGGTGTGACAGGAAGTCAGTGTTTCCTTGCTGCATTTCCTCAATAAATGTGCAATGAAACATTCTCATTTACAGGGGGGAATCATCTTGGTCTTAAAAAGTTCATGAAATGTCTCCCTTTCAAAACTCCTCACAAGGACCTCTTAAATGGCAAGTGGGTTTGCATGCTAGGGTTAGCAGGGAGATGGATGTCACAACTCTATTATCAGACAGATTTATTATGCTGTAAAATCAGAGTTTAGAAAATTCACTTCAGACTATAGCTCCCAGAATCCCCAATCCACTGGCTATTCAAGGGCAGCCCTACTTATATATGGCTGTCTTGGAGATTCTGGGACTTGCAGTCAAAAAATAACTTTTCCAAGCACAGATCTGCAGGTCTTTTTCCCTAGGTGCCAGGCTCAAGAGGGGAATTAAAAGAGCAGAGACTGTGGTGAAATCCACCAGAGGAAAAGGAGGCATGTCTCAAGATGCTGGGAAGATGGCCCTTTATTACCATACCTAAAAAGCCTGATGCATTTTGGTCTGTGGATACTCTCAAGCCCTTCTTCAAGGGACCACTTAAAATCAAAACTGCAAAAATTTCCGAGCCAGGAACTCTAAAAGACATTTACTAGCATAATTTTTAAAAAATGGTTTACAAGTGTAATAGATGGGCTTATAAGTGGTGTCTTAAGATGTGTCATCTTTTGCGCCTGGCAAAGTTTCCTATAGCAGGTCTGTTACAGTTCTCAGGAAGCTATCTTTTGCTACTGATGGATTAATTGCTTTACAAGTTTCTCCCTAAAAGAAGAATTTCTGATGGGCTGCCATCACTGGCTAATCTTCACCAGTTGCTTCATGAAATTTTATGCCCTGTTACTAAGGAATGACCCTTTTAGTCCAGTTCTAGATAGAATAAAATAAAAAAAAAGGATGGTGCGAGGCATCATTTCTTGCCTAAAGTCAAGACAAAAAAAAAAAAAAACATCAACAAAATCTTGTGTGAAAATCTTAAGAACACAAAGCGTAGCTTAGCAACCATGCAGTCTTGCAGATAGGGAAAATTTTAGCGAGATATTCCCTTTTAAATCAATGTAGCTAAATGGCCAAATATATAAAGAGTTTATTAAGAGTGGAGGGCTAAATTGGAAGAACAAGAGAAAGTAGCACAGATAATTTTGTATATAATCAATAAAGGCAATCTATCTTAGCTAATTACATGGCACCTACTCAAATGAAATATTTCGTTTCAGGGCATATGCAGAGTTCACCGCAGAAAAGAGTTTATGGTAGAGAACATCTTTGAACTCTTTGGTTGAGACAAATTTCATGGAGTCTCACTACCCAAAGGGTAGTCACCAGTGGGTCCTCTTCATCCTGGAGAGAAGTGACTAATGGGGTGCCACAGGGTTCTGGCCTGAGCCCAGTGGTATTCCACATCTTTATCAATGACTTGGATGAGGAAATAGAGGGCATGCTTATCAAGTCTGCAGATGACTTATTGAGCAGAGAGAGGACCATCTGGAGGCTGTAGGGAGGAAGAAGTTGCTGTTTGTTGCTGTTGTGTTGGACCTCTGCTTCACCAGTGGGACTTTGCTCTTTGCAGAACTGAGGCCCTGACTCAGCAGATACTGGCCACCAGCCAGCATAGCTGCCTTGCCTGTCTGGGATATAAAAGCAGAACTCTTGCAGGGGCAGTCTACTGCCGGTGGGGTTGCCATTCAAGAGGTTGATACCAAAGGGTGTGTGTGTGGCACTCTTTGGGGGTGACACTTTGAGTGTACATAAGGGCAAAGGACTGTTCTTCTCACTGATGGAGGCAAGGGTTTGTTACCTGCTTTTACCATCTACCTGTTTGTACATTGTTTTAGTTGTTTTAGTTGTTTTTAAGTGCTTTGCCTGCCTAGTAAAGGAAGAATGTGGTTGGTTTTTTTAAAAAATAAGAGTTAGGTGGTGAACGTATTCAGGGAACAGCCACTGAAGTCATACAGGGCAGAGGGAGATATGGAGGGAGGAGACAATTACAACATCATGAAACAGGAGAGTTTAACTGTCTCTCAGGTAAAATATCCCAGATAGCCTTAGAGACAGTCCCCTAGGGTTGAAAATGCTGCTGCTCAATGCCAGGTCAGTGAATGGTAAAACAAGTCAGCCAGGATTTGATTCTGGATGAGCATACCAGCCTGGCCTATATCATAGAGATCTGGCAAGATGAGGCAGGGGGGAGGGGTTAATCTCTCTCAGCTCTGCTCATTTGTTTTTTCTGTGTAGCCGCAGGCGAGACCTGTGCAGCAGCAGACGGGGCAAAGGGGGGAGAGAGGGGCTGGAGGGATCTTGCCTGCCCCATCCCTCCCCCCCCCCCAGGAGAGCTCCTGTCACTGCCGCTGTGATCATGGGGGGAAAGGAGAAAGGAGGGGGAGGAGTCTTGCCTCCCCCCTTTCTCCAGGAGGTCTCCTGCAGCAGCGGTGGGGTGGTGGATGGTGTTTGCTATTATCTGTGGATTTCACCATCCGTGGTGGGGCCTGGAACCAATCCACCGCGGATACAGGGGTCCTACTGTACAGCTAAAAACCTGCAAAAAGTGAACATTAAAAAGGGATTAAACTACCTGTCTCTCTCTGGCTTTTCGTTGCAAACAAAGATTCAGGAAGGACTCATCCCATGCTTTCTGCAAGCACGCTGATGACTATAAAGGCCAATCCAAGATAAACAAGCCCGTTTGCAGAAATCACAGCAGAAGGTCTCCTTGGGTGATGTTTCCGGGTTGTGATTCTTTCTGCGTTGTCGTTTCTCTTCAAGACTTCTTCGACGTGATTTCTCAAATAAGGCTGCAGCATTGTGGATAGTGCGTCTCCATGCCTCCCGATGTGAGGACAGGGCGGACCATTGTTGGTGATCAATTTGGCCGAGCCTGAGATGTTGCTTCAGGGAGTCCTGGTATCGCCTTTTTGGAGTGCCCCTCTTATGCTGACCTGTGGCGAGTTCACCGTAGAGTACTATTTTGGGGAAGCGATGGTCCTCCATCCTAGAAACGTGCCCTGCGCAGCGCAGCTGTGTTCTCAATATCATGGCCTCAATGCTGGTGATCCCTGCTTGCACAAAGACAGCAACATTCGTCACATAGTCAGTCCAGTGTATATTTAGGATTGTGTGTAGATAGCGCTGATGAAAGCGTTTGAGGAGTCGTAAGTGGTGGCGATAAGTGACCCATGTTTCAGACCCGTAAAGGAGAATAAACAGTACAATGGCTCTATACACACTGATTTTTGTGCTTCACCTCAGGTGTTTATTACTACAGACTCTTTTGTGAAGTCTTCCAAATGTGCTAATATGCCTTTCTTAATCTGTGATCGATCTCTTTGTCAATTTTGGCATCTGAGGAGATGATGCTTCCCAGGTAGGTGAACTGCTGAGTGGACTTAAGCACAGATTTGCCGACAGCAATGTGGAGATGATGGTGTTTGTCCTGTGGTGTAGGCTAGTAAAAAACTTCCATTTTCTTCAGGTTGACTTCCAGCCCAAACAGCTCTGCAGCTGTTGCGAAGCAGGATGTTAGGCGCTGCAGAGCTGCTTCTGTGTGGGCAACAAGGGCAGCAACATCAGCGAAGAGCAGCTCACGGACTAGATAGTTTAGAGTCTTAGTGTGAGCCCTCAGACGGCTTAAGTTAAACAAGCTACCATCAGTACGGTAGCGTATATAGATGCTGTTGTCTTCTTCAAGCTCTGCCATAGCCCTTTGGAGCATCATGCTAAAGAAGATTGTAAATAAAGTTGGTGCAAGAACACAACCTTGCTTCACTCCATTAGTTATTAGAAAGGGCTCTGAAAGAGCATCGCCATATCTGACTTGACCGTGCTGGCCCTTGTGTAGCAAGATAGTCTTTTTAAGGAATTTGGGGGGACATCCTAGTCTTTCCAGGATCTGCCACAGACCTTTTCTACTCACAGTGTCGAAGGCTTTGGTGACGTCAACAAACTACCTGTACTGGCAATATTAAAACTATTTAGATCTACACTTAAAAAGATAAAATACAATAAAAAGATAAAAAGCAATTAAAACAGCTCATTCTAAAACCATACAACACCCTTAGCTCATTCTTTTAAAAATGTCTGGGTTTGCCCATAAATGATTGCCCCTAAGCATCCCCCCCCCCACACTGTGGAACCAAGACTACACCCTGGTTCACTAGGGAGCTGGTGGTAATGAAACATGTGGGATGGAGACCAGAGCAATGATGACAGAAGACTCAGAGTGAGTCTGACCAAATATAGGCTAGAACTAACTTGAAGGCATATGCCATGGCGATGGTGACAGCAAAGAAATAATACTTTTCTGCCCCCATTGCATCTGCACAGTGTCATCCAGCAGAGTTGTCTCAAGTGGTCAGGGGCCTTTTACATGCTGTCCCACAAGAAGATAATAAAGACCACTCAGCAGCCCACTGTGAAGAATTTGCAAGATACTTTGCAGACAATATTGCTCGGATTCACTCTGACTTGGATGCTATATTTGAGACAGATCCAGTGAGTGTAATCTTGGCACCTGCTTGTCCTATATTATTGTATACGTTTCAGTTTGTGCAGCCTGAGGATGTGGACAGGATCCCTGGAGAGTGAGAGCCACCACATGCATACTGGATCCTTGCCCTTTCTGGCTCTTGAAAGCAGCCAGAGATAGATTGGCTGAGTGGGTGAGGGGAGTGGTAAATGCCTCACTGTAGCAAGGAAAGTTGCCAACCTGCCTAAAAGAGGCTGTGATGAAGCTATTGCTTAAAAAAAAAAAAAAAAAAGGCCTCCCTGGACCCCACTATTCTGAATAATTATTGCCCAGTCCCTAACATACCATTTTTGGGCAAAGTTTTGGAGCATGTGGTGGCCTCCCAGCTCCAAGGGTTTCTGGATGAAACGGATTATCTAGATCCATTTCAATCTGGCTTCAGGTCTGTTTATGGGACAGTGAACAGTGCAGCCCTTTTTGTATGACTGAGATGATATAAATATTCTACATTATAAGTAATTGCTTTGCACCATTCTGCACCAGCAGTGTGCACATGTGTTGGCCTCCAGAAATCTGTAAGTCAAAATGTAGAGAACCAGAGTTTAAATGGTGGAGTGGTTTGCAACTGGTAATAAATGATTTTTTAAAAAACACAAATAAACAACTATAATATGACTTTTTTTTTCTATCAGAGCAGCTGTATTGATTAGTAATGCCTCATCTCACAAGTGGAAGGAAAAACAGGCAAAACAATGTGCATGTGGAATCCCTGTGATTTATTGGTTTCACCTCGTGAGTGGGGAAACTCTAATTCTGGTCTGCTAGTTCAGACCAGAGAGAGAAAGAGAGTGTGCTGGATAGGAAAGCTGCTGTGTTTGCCAGGGATAAGAATTAGGCCCCTATCACTTTGAATTAGGTAATACAATTTTGATATGTTGATTTAGGAGGGAACAGGAAGACAAATTCCTTATAGTGGGCACTATATTATTTGTTTGTATTTATTTTCTATTTTTATTTAAGGCTTTGGGATTTCCTACAATAACTGCTGAGCAGCAAGAACTTAGCAAGCGGGTCTTCCATTGGTGTTTCATGGGGTGCACTGAACTTTGACAGCATATCTGCCGGATAAAATACAGTGGGCCCTTGGTATCTGCTGGGGTTTAATTCCAGAACCCCTGTGGATACCAAATCCGTGGATGTTCAAGTCCCATTGCACAGTAAATGGCATAGTTAAATGGTGTCCCTTATATAAAATGGCAAATAGCAAGGTTTGCTTTTGGGTGGGGGTGGTTTGGAATATTTCCAAATCATGGGTGGTTGAATCCATGGATAATGAATCCATGGATACAGAGGGCTGACTGTACACAGTATTGCAACTGAGTTTTATGGTTTTTAAAAAGTTTATACAAATCTGCAAATTGTTTAAACTTTTATAATTGTGTTTGCAGTATTCATTTATAAGTGGCCCCATAGAACTCGGGGAAGTGGTATATCCACATTCCTTTTCACTCTTCTCTTCCTATGGACATTCTGTGGCCACCAAATTGAAGTCTTGGAGATTCCTTCCTTGGTACACACACATTTCAAATAACACTGTTTGAAGTTTACTGAAGAAAAACATCAATAGGAAAAAGTTTTAAAATCTAAATGGATACACAAAACACACGCACATCATTTGATTAATCTATAATAACAGAAGATAATGTGTATGTCTGTGTCTGCTACAGATCTAAGATCATGATATTTAGACATTTGTAATTTGGCACGGATACTAATGGGGCCCTAGAGGAGTGCATCTTGGAGTTATTTTTTAAAGATTAATCATTTTATTCAAAATTTAAATCTGCTAGTAGGTTTTAGTACCACTTTCACTCATTTGGTGACAGACTAATCAGTGTAAATGTAATCTATAGTACCATCTTACAATATTAGAGGGCAGGGGGGAACCTGGAGGTTACATCATGGGATTACAGTATTCTGTTTTTGAAAGGCATTAACCATTTTTAATTAAGTTCAGTTTGATGGTAGCTTGCAGTATTGTCTCCACTCACTAGGGTGGCAGACTAATAAATGTATACAGTGGTCTTCCAGATGTTTTGGACTTTGGCTCCCAGAATTCCTGACTATTGGTCAAGCTGGCTGGGAGCAGAAGTCCAAACACCTGGAGTACCAAAGTTATAGTCTACAGTGCTATTTTAGTTTCCTAACTAAACTTTTTACCTATGAACCATTAACCTTTTGCAATGGCTAAAGCTAATGTTAACACTGACAAAAAAAAGAATGTAACTTTATTTTACAATATGGTGAAGCCAAAATATATGTCAAAATCAGGTGTGAACATCTTGTGACCCTCAAGATGCTGGACTGCAACTCCTAGCAGCTCTGTCCAGCACAATCAATGGTGGAGGTTGCTAGGAGCAGCAGCCCGACAACACTAGAAGGGATACATGTTCCCCACACCTAGTCCAAATGGAGGATGGTTCTGGTCCTTCACAGCAATCTTTCCCAGCTTGCTGTCCAACAGATGTGTTGGACTACAACTTTGTGGCATCACTAAGGCTGGTGTCAGCCCTTCCCACTGACAGTGTCACCTGGTACAGTTTGGCCTCTCTGCACCCCCTTAGTGCCCCCACTGCTACAACTCCAATCACCCCCGCCAATCAGCATGGCCATACAACTTATTTGGTACAATGCATGTAGAGGGCAACAGCTTGGCATGATCTGCAACAGTGTCTTAGGAACCTTTTCACTAGTGTTGAAAAAGCTTTGGCTATGTAGTAGCACAGTAAACATCTCCCTGCTTTGTTCATGGAAAATGCCACATCAAATGTATAAGCCACAATTTGTGGAAAATCCTGAACCCATTTTACCAATGAAAACCAATTGCAATCCCAGCCAGTAAACAAAACAAGTATTATAGCAACACAGGCTACTACATAAAACTCCCACAGGCTTTGTCACGTATGACAAGAATGGTCATTACACCCTCTAACAACTATATGGACTTGTGTTGTATGTGGGGAAATAATCATTGTAATGTAAAAGCAATCTTGTGTACCTCATTCACAATCTTAGATAAGTCTAGGGTTTTTCCCTGCATGCATTTTGTTCTCCCAAAATTCCCTTCTCTTACTTCACTGGGCATTTCTAGCCAACTAGAAGTGCTGGATGATTTACACATGACCTAATTTGAATTTTATTGCTTTTGTGTGACTTCTCTTTTCTTCTGAATCTGACTCTCCATGAGAATGGAGGCATCTTAAGCTTTCCTGTAACCATGCCATGATGCATCGGAACCCAGCCCACGGCTGGTGAGTCTTTCCTACCCATTCTTAGTCAGTTTAGGGACCTTTTCTTATGTTTGTTTTAGTATGTAGATTGAGACTGATATACCTTCAGTAAACTTTGTTTTGCATTTTAAACTGACTCCTTTGTTTTGTAATGAGTCTAATTTAACTGGGGGATCCCAGATCTCTGAATACACTTTCAAATGATAATAGAGCTTAAGTCTGTTTCTTAATCGCACTCTGCATAAAGCGTGAAGTCAAATGTGACTGAATGATTTTACCTTTTTTAAAAAGGAGATAATTCTTGTTGTTTTTAAAGGACTAGATCCTGCAATTTTATTTTTAGACTCATTACCTTCCTACAACTTGACCAAACCTTAACCAGAGTTTTGAAAAGTTACTTCTTTGGACTACAATCCTCACCATTCCCCAGCCAGCACAGGCAGATTTAAGATCAGCGTCGAAGCCATGTAACTAACTATAGTCAAGACAATAAACAACTTTACATTATGTTCAATCCATTAACACGTATCTTTTGCTAAAAACAGAACATGAAAGAACAAGATAATGTTGCAGAAAAGGGACAGATGCCTCTTGGGATACTGCAGTTTGTATGTTAGAGAGGTCTGGGAGTGATGAGAACCAGACCATCAACTGCAAAGCATACATGTATTTATAGCACATCAAGTGCAATCTTATTTGCAGTCAAATTAAGCAAAAATAAAGCCCAGTAGTTGGGAAAGTAAAGTAAAATAACAGTTTTCTTTGCACAAGGAATTCAGCCCTGTTTGGAGATAATGGCAGATGGCATTAGCATCCTAATTTTTAAAAGCAAATGGTAAGAAGTTCGAAATTTAAATAACCTACAGTATGTCTTACGAAAGTTTACTTTAGGAGTTAGGCCAGTTTTTAAACTGAATGTATGGATTTGCAATTGATCTAAAAGTATGCACCACAGATTAGTTTACTTCTGTCCTGTCACACACACATCTGGGCAATGTTCACAGTATTTTTTATTCTTATCTCCTCTGTCCCTTGCTCCTATGGACAACCTCAACAGATTCATACTTGACTATTCCGGAGCAGTTAAGCTACCTTAAAGCCTTGAACTGTCAAACTCTTTATATGCAGGAGTGAACTTTCACTTCAACTTACAGTATGAGGCCATCTTGATTTTTTTTCATGTGCAACTTTCTTCTTGCTTCCCACCTTTCCTTCCAGGAATACATCAGTAGTAGCACTAGGGAGGTACAGAGAGGCTGAACTGCACCAGGTGACACCACTGGGCAGAGGGGTGATGCCAGCCTTAGTGACACCACAGGAATACAGCAGCAGCCAGTAGTGTTAGTACCCTAAAGGCTTGAAAAATCATAACTAAATTTTGGGTCATAAAGACCAAGGTCCCTGTTTGTATTTAAAATTATACACTTTATATGGTTAGGAGCCCCATCTATGATGTTCTATGGTTTCTAATGCAAGACAGAAATATAAACATAGTAAATATACATTAACGTAAGAATGGTTCTGCAAGCATATATGCTGTCAAATACATCTCTAAGTACACAAGCATGCCTTTTAGTGTTAAGAATGTGATGTTACTAAATTACACATTTTCAATGAATAACTATGTGAAGAGTTTTGTTAACCCTAACGGCATTTCTCTTCTCCAGTATTTATAGCACAGCAAGAATTTGAACAGATATCACTAAATTACACATTCTCAATGAAAAACTCTCTCAAGCGTTTTGTTAATCCTGGTGGCACTTCTCTCCTCTAGTGTGAGAACAAGATAACAACTACCTTTTTGTTGTGATTTTCACAATTTTTGCATAATGGCTCTGCACAAAAACTGGTGTCTTTTCCCTGTATGAAACAAAGTGTGCACGTGCGTGTGTGCGCGCACACACAGGCAAATGGGTGCACACACCCAACAAGCACAAAAGGACAGGCTGATCAGTCAAAAGGATGCAAATAATTGATCTGATGCTTCTAATTTTAACAGCCCATGCAACAAGGCAGCTGCTATCACAGTTTTGTAATTTGCACAATGTGAGCAATTTGCAGAAAAATCATTCTCACAATTGCAAAAGCTATCACTGAAACTGACAGAAAGTACCCTGCCTTTCTGAGAGAAAAATTGGGCAAGTAAGAATTTACATCTCTTCTTTGCAACCAAGCATGTACATACAGACACACAGTGAGAATTATAAAACTTGGAAATGGTACATTTTTTAGATGAACTCCCAGAATCCCTCAGCCAATATGGCCACTAGCTATGGTAGTAGGAGAATTCTAGAAGCTGTGGCCCCAAAATTATTATTTTTTCCCAAGCCCTGGAGATTCCTATGGAGTCTCCCAAGTTTTTGAATGCTAAGAACTTAAAAAGAAAACCCTTTCCTGGCATTTATGGGAATGAAATTTCTCTGAAAACAAAATCACCTGGAAGGGCACTTTGTACTACAAATCAGTTCAAACAATTAACCAAAGGCATCCAGGTGTTCTCCTGTTAACACAACTGTCACAAACAGACCCCAGCTCAAGACCAGGCCTTGGGTCCACAGATGCTGAAATGGTCCATTTAAAGTGATAGGGTGAGAGAAGCGTTTAGCTTTGGAGACAGAAAACCTTCCGGATTAAAACAGCCCTCACCATCTCCTTTATATGTGACCTTTGATGGGAAAAGTGCCCAACATGAGAAGAAGAGGCACCAGAGCATTAGCGTATCAGAGGTGAGGCCTTTTTTTTTTTTAGAGCAGGGAACAACAAAAACCTGAAACAATACCTGTCCTCTCAAAAGAATAACTTACCAAATTGACAAAGTCTTGGTAGCAGATCTTCCCATCAGAATTGTTGTCTGCCAAAGCCAAAAGCACTTCCAGTTTATGTGGATCTAGCTCAGAGCCATGTTTTTGGAGGAGGTTTCGAAACTTCTCAGTGCTTATATAGCCAGTGTTTTCAGGGTCAAACTAAAAGACAGAGGGGAAACAATGAGAATACCTGACAGTCAGTGTATTAGCATTTCACAGACATCAAACCTAAAATGCTTAGAGGTTCATCACTCTTTTCCAGTCCCATTCCTCCTTCCCATAAGATTCTCAGGGTCCCTAAAATAGGAATGACAACTAAATTGGTCAGTAACAGGCTGCTATGCTAACCCTCAGACAGAAGAGCCAACTGTGAAAATATTATTGGGCCCATTATGAAAACTTAAGCCATTTGGCTAGAAAGAAAAAGAATCTTGCATGTGACCTGAGCAATACCAATGAATGGAAACATGGGAGGCTGGACACTCCCACTGCTTCCCTAACAATGGTGTGTTATTTTCACCACATCAAATACTATTTCCTGCATATGAAACTTTCTGAGCAAAAAGCCCCCATATCCTGTGCAAAATGCCAATGAGTATGTTTTGTGAAGAGTAGATCCTGTACTGAAAAGTTTATCGCCTGTCTAAGATTCTCCTTATCAGGATTTCCTAATACTTCAGAAACCCATTTTCCAACTGTACAGCTGTCCCTTCACATTTGCTGGGGTTTGGTTCCAGGACCCCCGTGAATACCCAAATCCGTGAATATTCAAGTCCCATTATATTCAATGGCATAGCAAAATGGTGTCCCTTATACAGGATGGCAAAATCAAGGTTTGCTTTTTGGATTATTATTTTTTTAAGAATATTTTCAAGCCATGAATACTTAAATCCGTGAATATCAAATCCATGAATATGGAGGGACAACTATATTTCAAATATCTTCAAATATTATCTCCATCTCTTGTTAGTTCAACATTCAGCTCTAAGTCAGAAAGTGACGATGGTAGCAATGTTGGTGATGATAATGATGAGTATCAGGCCTTAATAATCAGTCTTTAAATCCAGAGTGCTGTGTTACAACTGCTGTGGTAATGCAACTAAAAATGTCTGTGGCATGTCATTCCACATACTGGGCTACAAGTACTTATCACCTAGATCTATGCTATCATGTTGTGAACTTCCATATTCGTGTTCTACATTCCCAGAGCTCCCAGAACTGCTGTGAAGCACCACAGCATTCTGTACAGCATGACTTCTTACAACAGCTGGGAGATGAATGATGCATTGCATGGAGGCCATTTTTAATAACATCTATATGGCAACTATAATATGTGTACCAGCTCTTACAGCAGGCGTAAGGAATACAGAGCCTGTGGATGTTTGTGGACTATCATGCCCAACAGCTCTAACTAGCATAGTCAACAGTCCTAATCTTTGTTTTACAGAAACTTTATTGCAAGAAACTGTAAGGCAGGATTCAAATATGGCTAGACTTCCCTCCCTACAGGACACTGAGCAGAGTTAATAAGGATTTGGGGAACCTTGCAGAGAGCAGTTGCCCCTTCCAAAGCAGCCTGATGAATAACCACCCACCATACCTGATAGATTATTACTTTCAAGATTATCCATGCAATGGTTGTACTTCAGAAGTGTGGCCATCCACAGGATTACAGCTCCAATAAATCTTAGGTAGTATAACTGTTGCTCCAATCAAAAACATTCTCTTCCCAAGCTGATGATATATATTTAAGTGGAATATGAACATAAACAACATATTAAGGCAATGCACTTCTGATGTTAATATCTTGTCCTCCTTTCAATAAGCTCAGTGCAGCCAACATGGTTATTTCTCCACACTGTCCTGATGTTTTTGTCCTCAAAACAACCCCGCAAGGTAGGTTAAGCTAAGAAAGAAGAAGGGAACAGGGGAGAGAGAAACAGCCGTAAGGTTGTCCAGAGACCATCATGGCCAAGCGGGGATTTGAAACCAGGTTCTACTCCAGCAGTAATTACCATAGCACAAAGGTTCTCAAGCCAGCTTTATGATACATTTGATTCTACATGAGGCAGTAGCAGTAAGTGAATATCACACTGAAGTCTACTGGCTGTTCTCTTATCTTCCTGTAATACCTTTGCTTGCCTGCAGAAAAGAAAGGTATGTCTTGACTGAAAAACATCCCATCTTTGTGAAATCAAAGACACATCAGCAGACATACATTTGACAATCTCCAACAAAGTTGGGAATTAATTCTGTGATTTGATGTTACTTGAAGTTTTCTGTTGAGGAAAGGGCTTTCAAAAGGGCTTTCAAAACCAAAGGGCTTTGAAAGCTATAGCTTGCTTTTTCAAAACAGACTCATGCACATTATGAGATGTTTTATATACATTCAAAACAGTCTGCAATAAACCACTTTGTATTGATAGATTTTCCTTGGGTTTTTTCCGGGCTATGAGGCCGTGTTCTGGAAGAGTTTATTTCTGACATTTCACCTGCATCTGTGGCTGGCATCTTCAGAGAATGGTTGGGTAGGTATGTGTGTGGAGTTTATATCCTGTGAACTCCTGTTGGGGAGTATATGTAAATTTGTGTATTTGAATGGTTAGTTTCTAGGTATGGAGAAATGCAAGGAGGATTAGTGACTGTTTGGGTAATGGTTCTATACCCAGAAATGAACCATTCAAATACACAAATTTACATATACTCCCCAACAGGGGTTCACAGGATATAAACTCCACACATACCTACCCAACCATTCTCTGAGGATGCCAGCCACAGATGCAGGCAAAACATCAGAAAGAAACTATTCCAGAACATGGCCTCACATCCCAGAAAAAAAACCAAGGAAAATCTATGGATGCTGGCCGTGAAAGCCTTTGACTTCATTCTTTGTATTGGTTTAGGAAAGGAATTGTGGCCATTGATTTCAGGTCAGCCTTCC
Source organism: Gambelia wislizenii (assembly GCA_030847615.1). Classification (NCBI taxonomy): domain Eukaryota; kingdom Metazoa; phylum Chordata; class Lepidosauria; order Squamata; family Crotaphytidae; genus Gambelia; species Gambelia wislizenii. The sequence goes on from JAUMIR010000002.1 coordinate 221,479,956, forward strand.
CCTACCTGGTGCGCTCCAGATGCGATCAACTCCAGTTCCCCAAATCCCTCAATCATCCAGTATAAGCAATGGATCCTGTTACAAAACCTTGACTCATTTAGATCTCTGTTACAAGTAATCATTTGGAAATGTGAGAGAAATATAACAAGTTGCCCTTCTAAGAGAATTCACAGGTAACTTCTTAGGAAAATGGTTTCCATTTCTAATATATGTTGACTCTAAAAGTTGATGTGTAGAACAGTTCCTAAACTCAATGCCACCTCTCTCCCTCCGGTTTTTAATATGTTGTGTAAAACATTAATAGGTTCAATGAATTAGATCTCTGGTGACTGGGGGGGAAAAGAATACATAAAGGTAAATTTGGCAGTTATGTTTGAAATGAATGTTTTCTGTAATGTATTCTTCCTTTGGTAACTGAAGAATCTTCAAATAAAGTAGTCTGTGGTTTTGTGTTCTTTTGGGATTTTTTTTAAAGGTAGTTCTAAGATTCACTGGCAGATGAACACTAAAAATAATTTCTTTGCAAATGGTTTTCACTCCTATAGCAGCAGCAGGAATGATTAATGGTGAGATATAAATTTCTAGGGTGCAATGTACATTTTTGTGTTCACAAAAAGAGAAAGCCCAAGCTGGCAGCAGGCTGAAAACATTTTCTTTCATAAACTCAAATCCCAGGAGAATCTCAGTGGGTTTTACAATAAATCTAATGTACTCTAGTCTTGGCTGGATCTCAGCTATGGGGAGATTTGCCTTTGATCTTTCAAACTTGGCCTGCTGGCCTCTGGTTGCCAATAATAATGATATCAAGCTTGTCAGATGGGTTGAAAGGCAGAAGAAAAGAAGTGGGGATTTATGAGAGAATTTTCAGCCCAGGAGGGCATCTTTCCATGGAAACATTTTGTACACGAAAAAGGCAGTTTGGTAAAAACGACAAGAACCTTTTTCAAAGAGAAAAAAATCCTTGCTGTTTCTAACACTGAACAAAGGCTATACCTTTGGCTAGGACTGATTGGACACAGCAGAAGAAAAGCTGGTTTGGCAGGCAGCCCAGGCGTTTGAGCTGGGGGAGGGAGGTTTGGCAGGGGGCAAAAGGAATAGCTTGCCAGCAGCTAAATCTGATACAGGGCTCCTCCTGCCAAGTGGAGTAGTGGAAAAGGAGTCTATCAGATGAGAATAGCCCAAGCTGGCACCCTTGGCAGCTCTTTGGCCCAGATAGCATGTACATTCATCTTCTACTGTTTCAATCAGGACACACACCCAAGTCACTATCGGAGAGAGGTGGTGGTGGCTGTTGCTGGCTAATGTTTTAAGACTGGGAAAAAAGAAGCAGCTCTAAGAAGGCAAGGAGAGCCTTGCTGGATGTACATCGGTGGCTGGTGGTTCCCATGCCAGTGAGGACAGTGAATCTAATCGAGTTTTCAGTCTGATTTTAAAGGTGCTGTCTAAGGTGCTAAACCTATATGGGGGATAGGGTTGATCACCTTGGACTAAAACCCTGAGTGGGCTCATCTGTCCTGGGCTACAGTCAGCAAGTGAGAGGAGAGTCAGGTGGAGGAGAGTCAGGTGGAGGAGAGTCAGGTAAGGCAAAGAGCTGTATGTTAGTCAATTCAGTCCAAGTCAGGCACAGGTTATTCAGCAAGATGAAGGAAGGAACAAGAGCATGGTCATCAACTGGTCCAGAAGCTGTTACTCCAAGCCAGTAATCCAGATAAATGAAGCCAACAAGGAATAAGACACAATGAGTTGTCAATTGTAGCCAGTCCAAGTTCAAGAGCACACAAACACGGAGAGACAGACCAGTTACATGCAACAAAGACACCAGAGAGCTGCTGGAAGATTTATAGGCATCTGTCTCACCAGGGGCTTAATGAATCAGTGTTTCCTGTTTAACAGATAGGGAACCTATGAAACCTTTTCTCTTCAGCGATCTTTAAAGGGAGGAGATGCATCCGTGGCATCTGCCATGTCCTGTTGGAGAGCAGGTCACCCAACTGCCTCAGCCCCCAGTTCCTCAGACTTGGAGAAACCACTACCATCCGGAGTCATAAACTACTGGCAATCTGGCTCCTCTCCTCTGTGTCCAATTCTTCAGATTCCAGAGGGTGAGTGTGACATCACTGCCCAGCAGATAAAGAGTCCACCAGCCGCTGCTGATACTAGCCAGTCCTCCCCCAACTAGGGCCCTCCAGTGCCAGAACCCCCCACCATCCCCATCCAGCATGGCTAGTTGGAGGCTACCAGGTTGACAGAGGCTGACCTGGTCCAACCTTTCTGTTCCCAGCCTATGACCACCCAAAAGTTTCTGGAGAACCCATCAAGGAGGACATTGTGAAGGCCTCAGTTCTGCATTATTATTTTCTTTCCTCCCCTCCCACCTACTCTGCAACAGGTACTCAGAGGCCTGCTGCTAGAAATGCTATTAAGCTATTACAACTAACAGCAGTTGGTAGGCCTATCCTTCATGAGGTTGTCTTATCCTCTTCTAAAGCCATTAAACATCACCCCATCCTGAGACAGTGAATTCAGTAAGTTAATTACATATATAACATGCACATACTGTATGAGGTAAGACATTAACTTTTTTTTTCTCGCCTGATCTACTGCTCCTGGGGTTCATGGGTTGACCCTCAGTTTCTTTCCTTTTATCCACCCTGTTTAATTTTATTTGCATCCATCCTCTTCTCTTCCCCCTTTAATATCTTCCCCCTCACCTTTGCAAATCATAAGCTAAAAAGCCACAAACATTTTAGACTTTCCTTCATCTTGGGGAGGGTGCTCCTTCCTTTCAGTTGCCCTTTCCAAGCTCTTGTGATATCCTTTTCAGGACAGGATGAATCCAAGGAGAGACCATATTCCAAATGGGGCTTCACTCTGGGTTTATATAAAGGCATTATGATCCTACACCCTCCTCAGGTCCTTTCCTAACAATCTGAAACAAGAAACAGACCCTTTTCAAGTAGTAGTAGCAGTCGTAGGAATTGTTGTTGTTGTTGTTGCTTCTGCTGCTGCTACACATTGAGCTAATATTTCTACTGAGCTATCTACCATGTGCCCAGCATCTCTTTGCTTCCCATTCAGACTAATCAAGAGATATGGAAACTCTAGTTACAATGTGATCCAAAAGCACAACAAGCAAACACTGCATAAATAAGAGTAATTTCTGATTTCTATGTACGGTTGTGAAAGCTGGACAGTGAAGAAAGCTGACAGGATGAAAAACAACTCATTTGAAATGAGGGACTGGATAAGAGTTCTACAGATACCGTGGACTGCTAAAAAGATAGATGAATGGGTCCTAGAGCAAATCAAGCCTGAACTCTTCCTAGAACCCAAAATGACTAGACTGAGGCTGTCACAATTTGCACATATCATGAGATCACATGATTCACTGGAAAAAGACAATGAAACTTGGTAAAATGGAAGGCAGTAGGAAAAGAAGAAGACTGCATGACCAATGGATTCAATCAAAGAAGCCACAGTCCTGAGTTTGCCAGACCTGAGCAGGGCTTTTGATGACTGCGGCTCTTGGAGGTCTCTCATTCATAGGTCACCATAAATTGAAGTTCACTTAATGGCAAATAACAACAAAATAAAACTAAATCCAGTTGCTTGTTCCAATGAAAGTAGACCCATTGGATCTACTGCTGAATGGTAAGCTAGTGCTTAGAAAAATCACCACTGATTCAATGGATCTACCATAATTGGGATTAGCAACTGGATTTAAACAATAAGTATATGATGTTACGTATTTATTTATTTATTTATTTATGCATGCTTGCACAAAGCTCAAGTAGCATCTGGAATCCTCTAGCCTTTTCCATCTTTTTTCTCTGAATTACAGTAGAGGCTGATGGCTCTCATGTCGTGGGGAAATGAATCCATGCGAGTTCTTACAGCTATCTAAGGTTCTGAACCTAATTTGGGGGCTGGGGAGGGGAGAGATAGCTTTCAGCACCTTGGACAGCTCTGTCAAAGTTCCTAGAGTGGATTCACTGGCCCAATGGCCACAGAGCCACCACCCTCCAATGCTAAATCAGCCACTATTCAGGCTTTGGTTAAAGCTTGTGAGTAGATGAAACTTGCACAGGGCTGTTCTGGATGTATAAAAGCTTCCATTTTTAAAATTAAAGGCATAGTTTAAAAAATTACTATTGAGTGTGGGCAGTTTGGGTTTTTTTTCAACCCATTTTTGGAATCAAACATGGCAGAGATAAGTCAGTATGATTAGAGACCTGAGCCATCACTTCATTTTATAAGGCAACCTGAGTTTCCTTTGATAAAGGCTCTCAGATGTTCTCCTGATGAGCTGCTGTTCCTGATTACATGGTTTTGAAAGTTCCTTGGTCTTGACAGGTATACAATCTTATGTTTTTGTACAGTGCATAAATGACTTCCATTGCTTGGATTGTTTATTGTTCTATAGCATAGGATTAGGTAGTACAGGGTGCCTCTATATTTTGCTGGGGTGTTAGTCTTCATTGTTTGGAACTGATTTGCATAGGGGGCATTGATCACTCACTTCATGCACTCATCATTGCACGCTGACAATGTCAAATGATACCCTATATGTATACATGGGCCATAATGGAGATAATTTAAATATCTCCTTACAACACCTCTATGGTAATGGCTTCAGGCCTAAGCTATACACTATGTTGAATATGCACTGTGTCATTTAGGGTTACTTCTTTCCTTCCTTCCTTCCTTCCATCCAAATAAGTGTCCATAGTCTTGATGTAGACTGGGACAACCCCACGTGAGTGAGGTTTAAAACTCCTGCTCCCTCCTAGAGAGATTTTATTTCACCCCACTGACACTGGTGCTCAAGTGGAAAAAGGGGAGCATCCATTAGCACCAATGGAGAGTCCCTGCCTCCCTACATCTCTCACTTGTGAGTGGAATTTTCAAATGAAACTTGGCTAATGGGGAAGGTTTAAATCATTCTGATCAACCTAAAATGGTTCCAATCCAAGGTGCTGGAATTTACTTTAATTTGAAACAATATTATTACATGTGGGGGAGGGGGTAGCAGCAGCAAGAACAAGAAGTAGCAACACTGAATGTGTAACTTTTTTACAAATAGTGTTTTAACTAGAGCAGAATTCCAATAGTCCAGAACAACAGGTCTCCATGCACCTGAAATGAATCGGACATATTCAAGGTCAGAAAGAAGGGATCTATATACTGAGACTTGTGCGATCCAACTTCTTCTGAAATGATCGGGAGCTAGGAGTAAGCAATGAGACAACTAAGCTTATGGTTGTCAAATTATTCAAGGGTATTTTCTCAACTCTGACATTTTCTTGGGGAGTGTCTCTGAGCATGAGAAGCATGCCCACTTGCCACTCTGATAACCGCATCAGGTGGCTCCCTATCAGGGTAACAAATTTAATCAATTCAGCCACTCAAGAGACTGGAGAAAATACTTCAACTTAAAATGGTGCATAGTTGCAGCTTCAATTCAATTCAATCCAGAAGCTGCAAGGAAACTGGCTTCTTTTACTGAGTGTGTTGGCAGCAATGACTTGGTCAGGGAGGAAGAAGATGGTGATTGACCTTGTTTCTGCCACTACTGCATACCTGATCTTTTTAAAAAAAGAACAGGTAGGACAATAAGGACAACAGCCAGAAGAAGTCCTTCAAAAGCCTCTTTACTGATTGGGTATTCAAACTTGGTAGCATCTCAATTATAAACCATTAGTAACTTGCTACCCGTATAAACACCTCTGTATAGCTATATAAACATCCTTGTTTATCCTGTGAATCAAAAAGCCAATTCACATAAATAGCAAGTAATAAGACAGGAAGACTACTGAACAAGACTCAGAAGCATCTTTGGAACTTGGAGTTAACAATGGTAGTTTAGATCAGTGCTTCTTAAGCTATCTAATGTGGGGGAACAGTAGAGGTTTTTTCCAAATGTGCAGGGAGCAGCACTATGTTTGTGCCAATTGATGACAACGGTTTATTTTCTTTTTGGAAACTCACTGCAGACTAGCAGCCAATGGCTTATGGACTGACACTAGTCTATGGACCACCACTTTGAATAGCACTGGTATAAATGGTCCCTGGCTGTGACACAGCTTCTCATATATCCCATGCTCTGTATCAGTTGCCACATTGTGCCATACTGGACTTAAAACAAATCCATAGAACAGGAGTATGTCCTGTAAAAACCACCAAAATGTTCAGATTACAAAGTCCTTCTAACTGAGTCTTTGTATAGCTTTTTAAAAATACATTGAATACCTAGATCTAATTCTGCTATATTTGCTTACACAAATTTGGAAATTGTTTCACTTAGAATTGTTTACTGTTAAAATTCAATTTTCACAATATATTTCAGCAAGACCCACTTCTTCAGATCAAGAATTAATTCCTGAGCAGTTTCAAGCCCCTCCTTTAAAGAACGAATAGAAAATATCAATTTTGGAAAACTGAACCAGTTATGAAAACAGTATTGTTTCTTCTGTATTTTACAAATCTGAAGCAGCACTTCACACAGACACCCTACACCCACCCTATTCGTGGGGAGGGGGGAGAAAAGAGAAGAAAATCTGACCTTAAAGAGATGCTTGGAGTATTTATCCATTATTGAGTTATGAATGGGAGAGATTGCCAAGGTCTCCTGTTTCATTAAGAGGTCACACCAGGACTAACTTCTGTGTCCCTTGAGTTCTTAGCCTTATTTAGAACACAGCCTTAGATGAACACTATCATCAAGTCAACATAATGGCTCCCTCTTCTAAGTTCAGTTGCAGTTACTCCTGCCTCTACCTTTATACTTCAGTGAGCAAAATGCCACTGAACTGCTTGAGGGTGTGGACGGCTGGAAAGCCCTCCGACAATAGGGCACTAACGGTAATTTCATGCAAGATTTCCTCTGCATTTCAATGACAATTGCCCTTAATTCCCTTGATCCCCCACCAGGCTCTTAAGCAAAAATGTAAATGTGTTAATGGACACAATTGCAACTGGACTTGAGACCAGATCCTCCCTACCTCCTATGATATCTACAAGGTTCTAAAAGTATTCTGCCAAAATCAACAGATATCCTAGTGAAACAGTTTAGAAAAAATTGCCAGGAACTTTTATTTAATTGGGGGGAGGGGGAGGATTTAGAGTTCTTTTCCTCTGCCTCCCCATGAATCTTGAATCTCAAATTATTTTGTTGCTTTAATTAAAGGCACATTAGCCACAGCTGAATTCACAAATAGGGTGGGTCAAAGCTGCACTGCTGTCAAACAATGGCCTAATATCTAGGGAAATCGCTACTGCCTAGCACTGCTCAACCCATGTTTCCTTCCCCATTTCAAGAAAGATCTCATTTGAATAAGGAGGGCAAACAGCTCTGGGACAAATCAGAGCAAAAAAAAAAAAAACATAGAAAAACCGACCTCTGCCCAGCTGAAAACAAATGAGAGGACCAAATCCTTTCTAGGACTTAGCTGACATACAAACAAGTCTTCCATGGGGGAGGGGATGCCCTAAATATAATGATTCAATTATTTCTGTTTTGTTCTCCTTATATATCACACGTACACTGTTCCACAAATATACATATCTACCATAACTAGCAATATCATCACAAGCATTAAAAAAAGCAGCTACACCTTTAAACAAAACAGACTGCATGACATAGTCATTTGAATTTGTCCCCAGTGGTCTACAGAAAAGAAAAGTGTGCCATATTATGGAGCTACCTTACACTGAGGCAGAGCCATTGGTCCATCTAGCTCTGTACTATCTACAGGAAGTATGGGGGGGAAACAGCCCCTCCAGATATTTTAGACTATACTTCCCATAATTTCTTATCATTAGCCATGCTGTCTGAGGCTTCGGGGGTAGGGTGAAGTTCAAGACTTCTGTCCACCAGTCCTAAGGTCTATTGGTACCAGGCCTCTGTTTCAGAGAAGGGTCGTTCCCAGTCTTACCTGGAGATGGTTGGGAATTAGAACATGGGACCTTCTGCATGCATTCTGATACGGACCTACAGCCTTTTCCTAAAAAAGTCAGAGCCATACCCCTATCTGCTTCTTCATCCCACTGTGAATGCCTCTTGCCCATGACTTTCCACTCTACCCCTCCTTTCCATCCACACAGACTGGGCAACCAGTCTTACTGGACAAATTATGGATGAAATGATGATTTATGGCTGAATCTAGTCACCATATTTGTTGTTGTTGTTACTGTTGTGTGCCTTCAAATCATTTCTGACTTATGGTGAGCCTATCACTGAGTTTTCTTGGCAGAATTTGTTCAGAGGGGTTTTGCCTTTGCCTTCCTCTGAGGCTGAAAGAGTGTTAACTTGCCTATGGTCACTTTGTGGGGTTCCATGGCCAAGTAGAGATTCAAATCCTGATATCGCAGTGACCTAGTCCAACACTAAAACCACTGCACCATGCTGGTTCTCACTGCTTCATATTTGGACAGAGGAACACTAAAGATGGAGGTGCCATTTGGCTATCAGGGATATGGCTATCCATATTCATCAGCAGTATAACTGTCAGTGCAATTTCTGGGAAGAAACAGCAACAGGTGATGGCTGTCTTGGCTGTGCCTTGTTTCTAAGGCACCTGGCTCTCCACTCTTGGAAACAGACTCCTAGGATGGTAGATGGATGGACAGGTGGATGGGTGGAACTCCACCTTATATCCTTAACATAATAACACATTTGAAAGAGGAGAGCTGGTAGAAGCCACTATGGTAGAAATGCAGCATAATTTTCTTTATTTTTACCTTCACAGTGACCTAGAGAAGGAAGGAAAGTGTAGCAAGAAAAAGAAATGATGGGGGGAAGGGAAGTACCTGAGAAGGCCAACCTGACAGGCTGTTTCTCATCCTTATTCCTCCACAAAACAGATTTGCTTGAATCTCTCCCCCTCTTCCTCCCCCCTCTCCCCTCTTCTCAGCACATATACACACAGAGACAGAGTTATTTTCACTAAAGCTCTCTCCCAGTAGTATGCTCTGCAGACAGCCCATAAGTGATTAAATACCATCCGGTCCTACCTTTCATGTGCTTTAGATTGCTTTGACCCGAGGTGAACCCAAGGGCTGGAAGTATCACCCTGTTCACAAGAAGCCCAATAGCATTCAAGCACTGAGTTAATGCCCCTCGTAGTAAATCACAGGTCCAGCATGCTGGACAGCTCCAGGACTGGAGAAAGGCACCACAGGCTCTCAAAGGAGCTAAGATTTTCTCTTAAGGGTTGAGAAAAGCAAAGAGTTTAAATGGTTGGGAGATTCTGGGTTTGTTTTGCCCTTTCCTAGAATGCTTCAGATTACACTCTGGATGAACAAACTAGAGGCAGAAGTCAGGAATTACAGACAGCTGCCATCAGTTTGTATCCTCTGATCATAAAGGTCACTGGACACTCCCTCAATATAGGCCAGGCTCTTTGTCCCCCTAGCCAGTACTGCCTGTTTAGAGTGTCAGCAGGGAGGAGAGGGCTAGAGCTCAGCAGGAGAAGGAATGATTTGCATGCCAAAGTTGCTGGCTTCAATAAGTCAGCACTCTTTATGCCCGCTCTGGGTTGATTGAAAAAGTGAAGTAGAGGCAGGTGTCATCCACATAAAGATGGCACTACATTACAAATCAAAGCTTGGAAAATATTTTTTGGGGTGGGGGGAAGGGAGGGAGTATAACTTCCCAGCCAGTATGGCCAAATAACTTTTCTAAACTCTGGTCTAAATCTGTAGATGTTGTCACTCGGGTGTTCCATACAAATTAATATTTACAACATGAGGGAAAAGACAGAATTGTGTGGGGCTTGGATACCATGGAACAGAAGTCCCCCAGTATCTCCTTTTGGTGGTGGCCATCCTGGTAGGAGTGAATACCCAAAAGAGCAGATCCAGAAAAAGGAAAGCCTCCAGAAGGAGAACCATAATCATGGTACTGAAAGCTGCCAAGAGGTCCAAAATAAACAGCAAGGTTGCCCTCTGCGTGTCTCCTTCTCAGTCCTCGCAAAGGTCATCACTCAGTGTGAACAAAGGCAGTTTTGGTGTCAAGAAAAGCCCGAAGCCTCAAGAGAAAATGGACCAAGACCAAAAAATGTCATTCAAGACTGCCTAAAGGTAGCTGGAAATCCTTTGTTTGAGCACCTTTCCCTGTATGGGGATGTCATCCATCAACCTTTGTTCATTTCTAGGTCCAAGGAAGGCTTCTTCAGTCAAGGCCATACCACTACTGCCTGTTCCCTATTAACTCAAATACTGCAAGTACTTTCACATAAATTCCAGCTAGGGACAAATGGCTTTTGCTTACAGATTCCCCTTCAAGAAACAAAGTAAACTGTAACCACTTTATCTAAACCCAGCTTGCCAGCACCCATTGCTCTATTTCTGTGGGTGAGAAACCTGTAACCCTCCACGTAATAATGCACTACAGTTTCCAGCAGCTTCAACTCTTGGCCAAGCTGATTGAGCTTGATGGGAGTTGGGGTACAGCAATATTGGAGGCGGGGGGGGGCACAGGTTCTACATCCTTAACATAGAATCTACTAGAAACAAAACAGATTCCTTGTCTACTGTATCTAAATAAAAATATAAAGAGAGCAGCTAATCTGGATCAGAGCAAAGGTCTAGTCAAGTATTATGTTTCCCACAGCGGACAACCAGATGCCCCAATGGAAGGCTCAAAAAGCATGGCATTACAAATAGTCCACTCTTACTCGAGTTCCACAGAGACTGGTCTGCAGAGGCATACTGCCCCTAAAAGTGGGGACAACATGTAGCCATCATGACTAGTAGCCATTAGTAACCTTCTCCTCCATGAAACACACACACACACACACACACACACAGGCTTGTAACAAATTGGTGCTGTAGAGTATTTGTGTTTTCAAATTGCTCTTCCATACAATCATCTTGTAGTATTATAATTACATCGCATTTTAACATTATCACTTACTGGCCCAAATTCTGTTGTTACTCCTGACTAGAGTAAACCCATTGGGTTAATGAACTTTACCTATGCGTTGACTCACGATTCAACCATTGATGGGTCTATTCTGGTAGGGACTAACAATCAGGATTCCAGACTTTGTTTTTAATCTTATATCCTGCTTTTCTCAAACAACTAGGACTCAAAGTAGCTCATGAGTTCTAGGAGAAGGTAGGCTATAAGTTAAGCACACAGACCCCTACAAACATACCACTTACCCATGCAGTTACACAAACATTCCATTAGAATGAAAACAAATTCTGCTAAGAATCATGGCCCATCAAGTAAGATGTCAGCTTTTAAAGAGTGAGGATTTTAACAGTGCAGAAGGGCAACAGGAGAAGCCTTCAGTTTGACTGTTTGTTTTAAGATTAAACGATGTGAGCATCAGCCTAGCCTTTCTCAGCTCCACCACTTCCTCTTCTATTATTTATGCAAGTCCATTAAAACTAATGGCAAGAGGAACAAGATGAGACTTGGAACAGATTTCAGCTTAGAAATGGAGGGGGGGGGGTCTTCTTCACCTGTGCCATGTAACAAGGGATATTCAGTACAGTACTTTATTCTTTAACCTTGGGCCTTAGCGGCTTACAGCATGTAAAGGAAACTAGTAGCAGGACAGCTAGAAATAACACCAGGCTGGGAGATAATAACCTGCTTCAGGCAGGATTCCAGCATATTAAAACAAGGATTTCAGACACTGAATTCACAGTGTTCAATGCACATCATGTACGTTATTTCAATTCAAAGTCCATATGTTGGCAATATTTTTATTAGGCCAACTAAAAATGCACATAGAATCATAGAATCATAGAGTTGAAAGAGACCGCAAGGGCCATCCAGTCCAACCCCCTGCCATGCAGGAATACGTTGCGCCTATTTGTTTGTTCTAATAAAGGCATCACCACAATATGGTATTTGGATTTTGTTTCATGCTCAGCATGGTGAGCTCTGCCAGTGGCAGCACTAGTGGGGTGCGGAGAGCCCAAACTGCACAAGATGATACCGGCGGGGGGAGGGGGGAAGGGATGACATCAGCCTTAGTGATGCTACAGATCCAGGTATTTGCATGACTTGAAATTATATCAAAGATTCATACAAAATACTTTATGATCTCCCTGTACTATGCAGTTAGAGGACGTGGCTGTGAGGAAAAACAACCCAGAAACTTGTCCAATGCGATGAATAGATTTGTGGATGAGGTGACATTTGAATATGGTACTTCCCAAATCATATTCTTAAACTCCTGGCTCAACACTGTCAGTACACATCAGGGCTAGAACTGGGAACCTATAGTGCCCTACAAAGATCCACTACATGCTGAGTTAGTAAGGCTGTAATTTACATCATCTTGGACAAGGCCAGCCCAACTATTAGGCAGGGTAAGGGAGCTGTCCCACGGATTTGGGTGTCATGAAAGGGAAGCAAATTGTTATTATTGAATTCCTTATTATATTTTTACTGCCAGGGATGGGACAAGATACTTGTGCAGATTTTCTGCACAAAACTAGGCAACCAAGAAATGCAAAACTAGTGGGTGTGGTGATGAGGTTTGCATTTCTATGGCTATTCAACAGCCCGCTTATAAGGTTTGTTCCTGGGCACCAGTCCACTCCAGCATCTGAGGATGTAGACTAGGTCTATGGAAAGCTTATGCTACAATTTTCTCTCTCTGTTCGTCTCAAAGGTGCTACAAGATCCCTTTGCTTACCAATCAGTTTTTAGAATCCCAAAGGCTTCTGCTGCAGCCAAGGGCTTAACTCCATGACTTCCATACCATGAAAAAAAAATCCCCTCTTAAGTTATTGGCTGAAGAAGAATTCTAGGTAAGTCAAAATTCGGTATAACATATCATGGTGGAATTTGGTTGCATTACTTTGTGGGAGCGGTGAGACACCTGGCACAGCTTGGGTACAAACCAACCCAGGTGTAGCCAAACAGCAGTACCGCATCAGCAGAACAGGCAAAACTAAAACATAAACAAAGTCAGCAGCTATCAGTCATCTCAATGCTCTAACCCATTTTCACACAAAAAGAAAAAGACTCACAGACTGAGAGGTTCTTCCACAGATATCTGGAGGCTTTTATCTTCAGTTCCAAAGTGTACAAAATAGTACATACAAACAAAGCTCGACATCTTATCAGCAATTCTACAAACAATAGTTCAACCAATACTGTTCCAACCTACCAATACACATATACCAACACTCCTGTATGCTATGACCCCCACACACACAAGCTGTGTGTCTTTTGGTTCTCTTACATAGGGTGTTACCTGTCAGCCCTCTGTTTACTCAGCTAAATGCATCTCAGTTGTGCCTGTATGTGGACTGTCATTCCAATATTTTCCTTTGCATTTAAAGCGACAGTATTCTGACATACTTTACTTCCTTAGTGGAAGACAGGACAAAGCTGTTATGTTATCTACAGGTAAGTTTAAAAGGGATGTGAGTTGATGCTGTTAGAGGCTTCTGATCTACCACAGCTCAACATGAAAACATGTGCTGTGCATGCAGAAGGCCCTTCATTCTATCTGTGGCATTTCCAATTAAGGTTTTCTTTTCTGACAGCACTGGGAAAAGCCTCTGCCCAAAGATCTTGGAAAGTTACTCTCAATTAGAGCAGAATGTACTGGAAAACACAGGTCAATAATCTATAGTAGCTTCCTGTGAATTTCTGGTTACATCAATACCTGTCTATCAACATGGCAGATCCCTGCACCAGATTCCCAGGACAAAGGGGTACTAAGATTTCCAGGAATGCTGTACTTTCTATTTAATACTATTACAGTTGATCACAGAGTAGCTGGACCTTTAGGAAAGAAGTCTAATGTAAAACGGGAGCAAGTGATAATAAATTCAGGCTGTTTCTTCACCATGAGTCTCTCTCTCTCTGGCTTTTCTTCACAAACAAGATTCAGGAAGGACTCATCCCACATTTTCTGCAAGCGTGCTGATGACTAAAATGGCCAATCTGAGATAGACAAGTCCGGTTGCAGAAAGCACAGCAGAAGGTCTCCTTGGGTGATGTTTCTGGGTTGTGATTCTTTCTGCATTGTCATTTCTCTTCAAGCCTTGTTCGGCGTGAGTTCTCAAATAAGGCTGCAGAATTGTGGATAGTGTGTCTCCATGCCTCCCGATGTGAGGCCAGGACAGACCATTGTTGGTGATCAATTTGGCCGAGCCTGAGATGTTGTTTCAGGGAGTCCTTGTATCGCTTTTTTGGAGTGCCCCTCTTACGCTGACCTGTGGCGAGTTCACTGTAGAGTACTATTTTTGGGAGACGATGGTCCTCCATCTTAGAAATGTGCCCTGCCCAGCACAGCTGTGTTCTCAATATCATGGCCTCACTGCTGGTGATCCCTGCTTGCTCAAGGACAGCAACATTCGTCACATAGTCAGTCCAGTGTATATTTAGGATTGTGCGCAAACAGCGTTTGAGGAGTCATAAGTGGTGGCAATAGGTGACCCTATACCATGTTTACTTGTACACCATACTTGTATACTATGAGTACAAGTAGTCCTAAGCACTCCCCTTGTGATCTAGAAGGGTCAAATGCATCCCCAAGGGTAAGATGTGCAGCAAACTCACGACAAGGCAGTAATGGAACTTTTAAACTATTTTTAATCAGCTTTGTGGTGAGCTCAGCCTGGAGCCTTGAGTATGATTTGTATGTGCTGTTCGAAAAAGAGTAAATATTTTTTCCCCCTGAGTCTTGGTCCATCAAACAAGAGATGTGTGTTGGAATTCCCTGGTCTGCAGATATTTACCAGAGCCAGTCCAAGACATTTTGCTGCCTAAGACAAATGCACAGTACCTAAAGGCAACCAAGAGAATTTCTACACATCCTTGGCAGTAAAAATAACAACAATAAATTGAACTGCTGCTCTTTTCTTTCATGATACCCAAAACCTGCCCTCTCAATTTGCCTGATGACAGGGCCAGCAAAGCTACACACACAGCTTGCCAGTTTGGGAAATAAAGGGATCCTCAGCACACAGAATTAGAAGAGCAACTATGACATAGGACTTTCTGTGAGATGGACCTGGGGCAAACTAGCAGGTGGAGACATTGGGCACAGCTGCACAAATGACTGTGTCTCTAAACAGGGCTGTGGCCCTGTAAATGTTGTTGACTGTAAGCCCCAGCAACACTAGCCAACAGTGAGGATTGTTGGGTATTGCATCCCATCAGCCTCTAGAGAGTTGCTTGATTTCCACTCTTGCTCTAGATGGAAAGTAACCCTGGAGAACACAGCTTAATTCTGCTACTGGAATGCTATTGAGGGCTCAAGAGGGAAGGGATAGGTGTTAGCCATTCATTCATGGGAACAGGCCCTTTATTGTGGCCATCTTCTTTTTAAACATCTCTCCCCCGCATCCTTTTTATTTCCCTCTAGAATAGTTTTTCTTTCCCTTTTTACTAATAATGCTAGAATTTTACCAATACTTTTCTCCTAATGCATAAGAAGAAGTCATTTTGCCTCCATCACAGATGAAGAAAAAGGGATTACTGGGAACATTCTGTCTGCCTCTCCTGCTGACACCCCCAGGTCCCCTTACAAAAGGCCACTCAGAATCAAACTACCCCTTGTGTAGGTCAAATTTAGGTCACCCAATTGAATGCAGTGGGAAAAAAATGTGAACAAATAGGATGAAATTTACATTAAGTCAAAACATGACAGAAAATAACTACAAAATGTATTTTAGATGGCATCATTCTCCATGTAAATTGTCTAAAATGTACAAGGATACAAAGAGTAACTGTTGGAAGTGTGATTATAAAGTCGGTTCTTTTTTTCATCTTTGGTGGAGTTGTAAAGCAGCAGAAAATTATTGGCGAAGAATACAAAAAACAATAAATTAAATTTTGTAGATTAATATCCCATTTGAGCCGGAATTTTATCTGTTAGGGATGATGAATGGAAAAATTGAAAGAGAAAACGGTAAAATTCTGTTTTATATGCTGACAATGGCAAGAATTAAATACGCAAAATTATGGAAGACCAATATGACACCAACAATAGAAGATTGGATTCTAAAAACACAAGAAATGGTGGAACCAGACAGACTGACAGTCCTACTGAAAGGTCAATCTCTGGGGAAACATTACAAAGATTGGATGAAATTCTCAAAGTTTTTAAAAGACAAATGGGGAGATTTGGCAGAAGTTAGAGATTAAAGTAAAATATAATGTTATAAACAAGAAAAGAAAAAAGAAAAAAGAATAGAGAGAACAATATAAATATATACATATATAGATAATATGTATTAATATTAATTATTAATATTAATTACAAATAAGTTGGACAATGAAAATACAATAATCAATAACAATATTAACTATTTATAATAATTAATTATGCTAACTTTAAAGTGATCATGGATGAGGAGTAATACAGAAAGAGAAAACCCTTTGGGGAAATAATTATAGTAAAAGTAACATGGAGGTTCAAAGAAATAAGAGGGAAGGATTAAAGGTGCAGGAATACAGAACTGGATTCAGATAGGAAGTCAAGGGTGAGGGGGGTATTTTAGAGAATTATTTCTTTATTATTATTTTTTATTTTTACTTTTTTATTTTTATTCTTTTTTTTCTTTATTAAATTGTAAGTTACAATTTGATTGAAGCCGGAAGTAAATTTTATATATATATATATATATATATATATAGAGAGAGAGAGAGAGAGAGAGAGAGAGAGAGAGGTTTGATGTTTAATGTGACTGGTATATTTTGATTCTTTGGATAGAAATATAAGTTAAAATTTAATGTTTATGGAATTATGAATGTATATGAAGGCTTCTTGGTTGTGATAAATGATATGTGTAATAAAAAAAAAAGAAACAAATTATTCCTCATCATCTAACTAGGCAGATGCAGAAATTAATTCACAAGTTTTCCCTGGTACAATAAGTTTTTGTTTTGTAAATGAAATATCTAAAGACAGGAAACACTTTAAAAAAAATTTTTTTAAATCCTGCCTGTGCTACTCAGCTAACAGCTTTTGTTACCCTTTTCATATTGATATGGAAAACAAGCCTAGTTGGAGGTTTTAAGGGAACAGCTAGCTTTTGACACCTGCCCTTAAAAAAAAAAACATAAGCTGCTTCTCATCTTCTGGTTGCTTGTTCTTCCCAATCCCCACCCTTTTTCAAATGACTCTGGAGTGTTCCATCTGTACACAGATTGGAGTGGACAGCTTCTCTGTCCCAGAAAGAAAGTCCTTTGATCAAATAGGCCACATGTAAATCAGACTGACATTCTGCATATATGTACACCTCCCAAACACTTCTTAAGACTCTTCACAATAAAATATGATGAATGGAACAAACAACCATCTCCAAATCAGGGGAAAAAAGATATACAACATTAGGCTATTTTTTTGGCAGGGGGGAAGGAGGCCTCATTGTGCCACATCCCATACAAATATATCTTTTTCTATCCCAGGACCAGTTCTACAAATACCTAGTATAATTTGGTTTGAATGAGGGGGAAAATGGCTCTAGAAAGTGCCTATTGGCCTGTGCATTCACAGTCATCAACACATATCTTCCCCCTGTTTCCACAGATATTTTGCAATAGTTCTGCAAAAATATTTTTTTTAAATTAAGGATCAAACTGCTGCTTTTTACAAATAATAATAATAGGCTCTCTGAAGCATGGCTAAAACAGCTTTCAACTGGTTGCTACAACTGTGTATAAAGGGAAGAGAAGTTCCAGTGATCAGAGTGGTTCTTCACTTGCAGATGCTATGTAAAGCTGCTGTGAATAGGGGGAGGGGGGGGCAATGTAGCATTTGTCCCAGATTTCAGCAAGGTGGTCCTAAAACTAATATGATTTGGGAGACCCCATTCTGGAAAACCACTGACATAAAGAAAGGTCTTGAGAACCATCCTGTTTTCCAAGAGCAAGTTTTCCAGCAGACATCAACTTCCCCTATTGCCAGTTTGACTCTTTGGCATTACTCCAGAAGTATGACTCAAAGAAGGAAGGAAGAACCAAACAGAAAACCAGCATGGCCTTGTGGTTAGAGTATTAAACTGGGACTTGGGAGACCAAGGTTTATGTCCTCACTCAGCCGTAATACCCACTAGGTGACCCCTGAGCCAGTCATTCTCTCTCACAGCCAGAATTGTAAAATCATAGAGTTGGAAGAGACCTCAAGGGCCATCCAGTCCAACCCCCTGCCTTGCAGGAATATACAGTTGTCCCTCCACATTCACGGATTTGGCATTCACGGTTTTAAGTATTCATGGCTTGAAAATATTCTTTAAAAAAAATAATAATACAAAAAGCAAACCTTGATTTTGCCATCTTATATAAGGGACACCATTTTGCTATGCCATTGCATATAATGGGACTTGAGCATTCATGGATTTGGGTATTCACGGGGGGTCCTGGAACCAAATCCCAGCGAATGTGAAGGGACAACTGTACAATCAAATTATTCCTGACAGATAGCCATCCAGCCTGTTTAAAAACCTCCAAAGGAGACTCCACCACACTCCCAGGCAGTGTATTCCACTTCTGAACAGCTCTTACTGTCAGGATGTTCTTCCTATTGTTTAGGTGGAATCTCTTTTCCTGTAGTTTGAACCACATTGCTCCGTGTCCTAGTCTCTGGAGCAGCAGAAAACAAGCTTTACCCATCCTCAGTATGACATTCCTTCAAATATTTAAACATGGCTGTCATGTCCCTTCTCAACCTTCTCTTCTCCAGGTTAAACGTACCCAGCTCCCTAAGCTGCTCCTCATAGGGCATGGTTTCCAGACCTCCCACCATCCTGATCACCTCCTCTGGACATGTTCCAGCTTCTCAATATCCTTCCTGAATTGTGGTGCCCAGAACTGGACATAGCATGTCAGGTGAGGTCTGACCAAAGCAGAATACAGTGGCACTCTTACTTCCCTTGATCTAGACACTACACTCCTATTAATGCAGCCTAGAATCACATTGGCTTTTTTAGCTGCCGCATCACACTGCTGACTCATGTTCAGCTTGTGGTCCACTAAGACTCCTAGATCCTTTTCGCATGTACTGCCATCAAGCCAGGTGTCACCCATCCTATATCTGTGGTTTTCATTTTTACTGCCCAAGTGTAGTATCCTACATTTCTCCCTGTTGAAATTCATTTTGTTAGTATTGGCCCAGCTTTCTAATCTGTTGAGGTCATTTTGGATTCTGATCCTGTCCTCTGGGGTACTACCTACCCCTCCTAATTTGGTGTCATCTGCAAACTTGATAAGCATACCCTCTATTCCCTCATCCAAGTCACTGATAAAGATGTTGAATAGCACTGGGCCCAGGACAGAACCCTGTGGCACCCCTCTGATCACCTCTCTCCAGGATGAAGAGGAGCCATTGGTGACTACCCTTTGGGTTTGGTCAGTCAGCCAATTACAAATCCACCTAACAGTTGCATTGTGTAGCTCACAGGTTACTAACTTTTTTTTTTGAAGAATATCATGGGGGATCTAGCTCAGTTGTGAAGATGGAGTGGAAAGGAGGAGAGTCATGAGTGCCTCCTTGAGCTGCTGCCACACTGCAGAAATAATGCAGTTTGATACCACTTTAACTACCATGGCCCAATACTATAGAATTTTGGGATTTGTAGTTTTGTGAGATATTTAGCCTTCTCTGTCAGAGAGCTCCAGTGCCACAATAAACTGCAAATCCTCAGATTCCATAGGGTGGAGCCATGAACATTAAAGTGGTGTCAAACTGCATTATTTCTCCAGTGTGGCAGCAGCCAAAGTGTAGTATAAATAGAACAAATCAGTCACTCTTAATCTGTGATTTGTGGACCCCCAGGGGGCTGTAATGTCCTCACATGGGGGTCCACAAAGGTTTGAAGACTGCACAGCCCACCTCCTCCACACAGTGGAACAGCCACATGACAGGAGCAAAGGCTAGCTGGCTGGCTTGGCCTACACATTGCCGTTCAATCTGGTCCAACCACAAACTTGCAGGAAGGAGCAGAAGAAAAGTCTTCCTTCCCCCCTTCATTGCCTCTGAGGGAAGGTTTAATGGGTTGTGTAATTGTATTATTTATCTGTTGTTGTTACTGTTTTAAATCTTGAATTAAGTCATGTGGGTCTGCAGCAACAAAAGATATTTAAAGGAGGTCCCTGGTAAAGAAAAGGTTAAGAGCCACTGGAATAAATGAAAGAATAATTTTTAAAACACTGGGAAGAGAAATTCCAAGTATCAGGGGTTTTTTGCCATGTTCATCCATTTGTATTGTACTGAGGTTCTCAATCAGAAAATTAGCACTGTCAGAAATCAAATTGGGGGGGATTCACTACAGTCCCCATGTGGTTTCACAAGGTTCAGTTTACTGAATCAGTGCACCTAACATCCCCTCAAAAGCCTCCTTTTGTAAAACAGCACAACTCTTACCTTCAAGTTTTGCACCACTGTGGATTAAATGTGGCCCTCCAGATGTTGTTAGGCTTCACCTCTCAGCATTCCTCACTACTAGTATGCTGGCAAGGGCCTATGAGAGTTGCAGTCACAGAACACGCAGAAGGTTGCATTTTGCTCACCCCTGCTTCACAACTCTGTCTCCCTCATAGGAGCTAGATGCTTTATTGTGAAAGCAAGGAGATGGAGCCAGTGAATAGGGCAGATTTGGTTGGCCCCATGTCTGAATCCAACCTTGCTTCTAAAGGAATGCAGAGCAGCATGCATAGTTATCCCTTTTAATGAGCATATCTCTGTATGGCAGTTAAGGTGAGGGTACTCTGATGCAAAAGAGAACAGGGTTCCTGGACTGTGAATAGTCATCTGGGAAAGTGAATTTCAGCAGAATGTAGAATGAAGGTGGAAGAGCACTGCCTTCTTTTCCATCTGGTTACCCCGGATGAGACTGAGAGAACATAACTCAACTTGGTGGTGGTACCAGTGAACTGTATTTATCCCTCGCCTTCTCCCAAAAGTGTTCTAAAGCTAGTATGTTATGGGGAAAACAACAACAACAAAGCTGAGATGCTATTGGCCAGCATAATTACACCAGTGCCGTGGTTCTTAACCTTTTCTTTACCAGGGACCTCCTTTAAATATATTTTGTTGCTGCAGACCCCAAGACTTAATTCAAGATTTAAAACCATAACAACAAGAACACGAACAACAACACCTGATGATAATACTAATACAATTACACAGTCCATTAAGCCTTCCCTCAGAGGCACTGGAGGGGGAGGGAAGACTTCTGTCCTGCTTCTTCCTGTAAGTTTGTGGCTGAAGCGGATTGAATGGCAATGCACAGGCCAATCAAGCCAGCCAGCCCTTGCCTTGGCTCCTGTCACATGGCCATTGCACTGCAGGGAGGAAGTGGGCCAAGTAGCTTTCATGCCTTCACAGACACTCTGCGAGGACACTGTGGACCCCTGGGGGTCCCTGGACCACAGGTTAAGAACCACTGCACTAGTGTACAAGGAGGTAGCAATGGAACAAGGAGCATGACGGCTCAAGCATAGCGGCTGCAGATACTATGATAACAGCTAGGGAAGGATGACAGCAAAAGCCACCTCCATCAGGAGCTCAGGAGCTGGTTTGGCAGCTTGGTCTCCTGATGGAGATAGCTTTTGATGCCATCTGAGCATTGCAGCTATGCTCCCCTTGAAAACACAACTTATACTGGTGTGATGGACCATTTCAACAATACTCCAACGGAGGAATTCTATGGAATGTTGAAGACTAATGGATTTGTTATAGTTAGTCCAAGGAAGTTCATGCTATAATAAATCTGTAAGTCTTTAAGGTGCCTTAGAACTCTCTGTTGTTAAAGTCATCCTGTGAGGACACATGAACCCAGCTCTTTCCTTTCTGAGCCCAGCATTCTGCCTACCACATCACATAAGCTCCTTTCTGTCACCAAGGTCTTCAAGAAAGTGCAGAATTACACCACCATGTTGGGACAATTCAAACATCAAAAAGTGAAAGCAAAGCAAAGTGAATACAACGTTCTGTTACATTATCCCCAGGCTATGTATATGAAGTGAGCACTTGAATGGCCAATGTATCAAAAGGCTTTCATTGTTCTTCTCCCTTTGTACAGCAGCATCAGGAGAAGATAAAAGAAATAAAGATCAATACAACCTGTCTTATAAACCATTTAGTACTGAAAGCCACCTTTAAGATTCACAGATAATTTTTTTAAAAAACAAAACACCCATGGCTTAAAACAGGACATTTTCCTTTTCTTCTATAATATACCACATTGATTTTAGCTAAGCGATCCCATACCTTATTTTGACACTTTCACATTTCTAACAATTGTCAGGCAAATGATTTCACCTAAATTTTCTTTTCTTAAGAGATCAACTTCACACTTTGTTGCAGAATTAAAACTACCATCTTTGCCTCTGAGGGAAGGAATTGCTCAGTGTGTGTTCACACACACACACACAGAGAGAGAGAGAGAGAGAGAGAGAGATGCTCTCTTTCACACATACATACATCTTCAGTTTATATAGCAAACTGTAGGATGCTAGCAAATGCCCTAAGAATACCAGAATTCTATCCTGCCATGTTGGGACACATTGTTAAGAAATCTTTTCATGTTGTTCAATGTATGATGCTAAATTTAGCCCTGTATTCCCAGGAACAAAATGGGGAGGCTTTGAGGAGGGCCACCACGCAGCACAATAACCTGTCTCGAAATACCATGCCTTCATCAACTGTCAGATGTGTAAGGGGATTGCAGAAGACAAAGGAAAACCTGTAAAGAAGGGAAGCCCCTTGGTTGGCCAGGCAGGCTGTGGCATATGAATGGAGCAAAGGAAAGCAGGGATGTGAATGGGCTGAGGACCCGAGATGAATGGTGCTGAAGGCAAGAAAGTCTTACAAGGGGCAGACAGCAAAGGGAAAGCTGAATGGGGGGAAGAGTAAGAGATGCTACTTGAATGGAAGGCTAAAGAAGGGAGGCTAAATGAAGCAGACGGAAAGCAGAACAAGACTAAGTACAACTACAGGGACAGAATGGCATCCCCACATCACTTGACATGGCTTTCAAAAGAGCGGCAAGTGACACAGCGTGAACTTTAATCCAAACGCAAGAAAAGCAGTCTGCCACAGACTGTGTCACTGTCTTACAGCCCCCTTCTTAATCCCTCTGTGTTGGGCATCTTCTCCGCCTTTAGTCACAGAGTTCTCATGAACTCTGAGCAAACACAAGCTCCAATGAACTTGTGGCAAAATGCCTCATTCACTTAGAGAACAACAATAACAAATATTTAAGGGAAGAACAGGCCACAGTGAAAAACAGAGACACAGGATATGGTCCCAGCCTGGCCTAAAATTGAGGTCTCCACAAAGGAATAAACATGATTTACATAATGCAGCCATAATTCAGTGCGTTCAGATATCTTTTAAGAAAACAATCTGGCTCATCGTGAACAAGGCTAATGTGCTAGTCTACACTGCCCAATTGCTTCCCCCTTGGCCCATCCTACTAGTGGGAGCAACTAAACAAGATACTCTCTGTTTTTGGCAGAGGCAGCTTCCTTGTCAGAGGGTACTGAGTCCAGATTGAACTTTAATCAAGGTTCTGAATCTATTTTACCTTTATGTTCACTCTCGTGGATACCTCCTTTAAAGTGTGGAGTGAAACTCAGAGCAGATTCACTGACACAGAAACCACCATCCACCACTGCTTTGTGGTTTGTTTAGTGCAAGTGGTTCTCCAGATGTTTGTAGACTGCATCTCCCAGCAACCTTGATCAGAAGAGACAGTAGTGAGGAATGCTGGGAGAGTTGCAGTTAAACAGTAGCTGGAGATGATCCTCTCCCCTATTTTGTCATATTTATATTGGGAAGACTGGATTGGCTCTTCCCCAATAAGCCAGAGTGATAAGCTAACAACATATCCTGGCTTTAAGGTTCTGGCATGTTAGGAGAGATATCAAACTATACAAACCAAAGACAGAGAGTCCCTGGCTTGATTAATTGTTCCCACTTACAGGATGAACCAAATGGGAGATATCAAGCACCAGTATGTATACTTGAGCATGGTTCGACAGAATTTTAATGAACTCTGGATTACCTTGATACATGAACTGCAATATTGTGTAAACATGGCATATTGCCGTAGCACTATACAGCACTTAGTCTTGGGCTATGACAATCACAAAACAAACAGAGGAAATTGTACTCCAAAATATTTAGCAGAAAACAATAAAATTTCGCATACATAGAATGTTTTAATACTTTCCCCATATTCATTTCTTGTGCTTTTAAATTCAAGCAAACTTTCCCATATTGCTTTGCTTTTTACACAGATCCTAGAAGGTACACACATCAGGGCCTTATCAGTGGGAGCATCCATCAGATGATGCAGATGTATACTTTCTACATACCTTTTGCTGGTAGTTTAAGACCTTTATCCATTCCCACCCTCAAAGAATTTGTTGGCTTGGGCTAGGTTTCCCACTGGTTTGGGAGTATTGTGGCATAAGTCCCCCCATCCCCATGTTGCTAGTTTAATTCTACTGTGCAATTGTGAGTTCGGTGATTTTAATTTGTTTTATTGTTAATGGTTTTTAGAAAAATCATCTTGAATGCCTCCAGGCTGGGAAGGTTATTAAGAAAATATATGTGAAGTGTTCTGCACATTCATATATTTGTTTTTAACACTTCTTAGTCTTATTTATTTAAACCCAATCTAGTTTTCCCTCTTTTATCCTCACAAGAGTTGTTGTTGTTGTTGTTGTTGTTTGCCTTCAAGTCAATTCCGACTTATGGCAACCCTACGGTGACCCTATCATGGGGTTTTCTTGGCAAGATTTGTTTAGAGGGGTTTTTCCTTTGCCTTCCTCTGAGGCTGAGAGAGTGTGACTTGCCCAATGTCACTCAGCGGGTTTCCATGGCAGCGCGGGCATTCAAACCCTGGTCTCTAGAATCATACTCTATGCTCAAGCCACACTGGCTCTCAAAATGGCAAAAGGTAACAATGGCAACAAGGTCAGTGAACTTCACAGCTCAGTGGGGATTTGCCACAGGCTTCTCTCTGGTTACTATCTCCACTTTCCCACACCGCTTCTCAAGAATTCTGCAAGGCAAGCTCTGATTGTTTTTCATTCCCCGGCTGCAAATGGAGACTGAAGGAACTGAGCTTGAGAGACAGAGGCTTGTCTTAGGCTAGTTGGGGAGTTTGGTTGGAGGCGAGATTTGAACTGAAAGCATCTCAGGTGAGCAGCTTCCTGGCTGCAAATGGTTTATACCTGGAGTATCACTGTGAAGATAAATAAATACTTATAAGCCATCATAAAATGGAAAATGGTTTGCTAGCATCATAAAATGGAAAGCCAGCTTTCTTCTTCCATAAGTTTTTTAAATAGCATGCCTTTGGGCACTATGCATAACAAGAATGCTGCCATTTGTATCTACTCTCTACTTTCTGGTACTGCCAAAGAAAAGACATGGGCTGCGTTTACACAGGCAAATATTCCCCTAAATATACCACTAAGATTGCTCATTGTTCCCACGGATCGCACCACAGTATTGCCTCATTCAGAAGGGAGGAAGGTAAAAAACCCAAATATAGCATCTCAGGGGATGTCGCTACTTTTGCCGACTTATTTGAAAAGGAGCGTGACTTAGAGCATTATTGATTGTGTAAACAGCCATTTCGCTAAGGGCTGTGTGAATTATCAGCAATCTTCCCGATACAGTTACAGCAGAGCTGCACTGTGATTGGTTCTTATGATGAAGGGGTGGGCTGGCAAGATGCTGCTTGCTTTGGTGCCAAAGGAAGTCGAGGGAATGGGTGAGATTCGATCAGCTGTTAAATGGAGAAAAAACCCTTCATTTCTGCAGTTTGCTTTGGGGCCAAGGAAGGCTGTGTGTTTAAGACAGAAACAGAGGGGGGAGGGAATGGGTGAGATTCGATCAGCTGTTAACCACGGAGAAAAACCCTTCGTTTCTGCAGTTTGCTTTGGGGCCAGGGCAGACATGCCTATTGTATTCCTTTGTCCTTCTCTCCAATGCTTGGCCACGCCCCCCATTTGCCTGTCTGGACCACAAAGTGGGGAAAAAAAAAACAAAGAGCAACAAAATACAACTGTTTTCTCCGTAAACCGTGTAAACTACCCACCACTGGTGCGAAAAAGCGCTAAAGCGCAATTTATCACAATAAAACCTGCCGTGTAATTGCAGCCCAGGGGAAAGATGTGGCTGTTACACTATGCTAAGTTATACTTAAGTCAACTCCCCACACACTCACCCAAAAGAGCCTCATATTATAAAGATAGAGCAAATTCACCTATAGCCTAACACGTCACATAACCATAGTAGCATAGGAATTACTATAACATGGTGCTCCTACATAGCTGCTGGTCATTTCTAGAGAATAGCTATCAGTGATGCCAGTGATGTCATTACTGATTTGTGGAAATGCTAGCTTATTTGTAATATTCAATGCATTTTACAACTTTTAATAAAGAATATTTTTTAAAAAACTTACAAAGCTGGCAACAGCCACTGAAACAGTTGAGCTGTGGCTTAAGAAGCTGAGAATAAAGCAGAATGACCCTCTGGACTGTTTGCAAGTTTCTAAAGTATCCACAGGAAGCAGGAAACGTTTTGCCAAATGATAGTGATTTTAATTGGGAGGGGGAGGAACTCCAAAAATGAAAAAAAAAAACTGAAGGGCATGGGGACCAGCAAGGAAATCCAGAAGGCATACATGGTATAAAATTGACAAGGCTCAGAACCAAGCTAAGGCAGCTAAGAATCATAATTGCTAATGTAACAGATTCTTGCTTTCCATATGCCAGTCAAGGAGAAAGATATTGTGTTACACAGGAAACACTGTGGAAGAAGAGAGATTAGAGAAAACAGAAGAGGAGTAATTGTCAGCTCTGTAAACATTTTTTCCCTTTGTTCTTCACCTTATGGTACTTTGTAAGGAGTACATTGCAAGATAAATCAGACCATGAGGAACTATATCTGAAAACAAAAAATTGTCCTGGCTACCACACAGGTGATACAACACAACATACTGTATTCCTACCTACTTACCAGGAGAAATTTTGTTTTAAGATATAGTTTCTCATGGTCTGAGAATCTGTTGGGTCTAAATTTAATAGCGTGAAGAAGAAATTATGAAGATAGGGTAAAATGCAATTTAAAACATGTAGCCTTAATGTAGAATAACCAGAATTGAGTGAATAGGACTCAGGCAAATATAGAGAAGGCTGAAGGCAATTTAGTGTCTTTAAATGTGTCTAAATACCTCAAAGGCACCAGATCCTGCCTGATCTTGGAAGCTAAGCAGGGTCAGCTGTGGTTAGTACTTGGATGGGAGACCACCAATGACTATCAGGTGCTGTAGGCTATACTTCAGAGGAAGGAAATGGCAAAACCGCCTCTGAGTATTCCTTGCCTAAGAAAATTCTATGAAATTCTTGGGGCCGCCATAAATCAACACACACGCATGCTTACAGTGAGGATGGCTGCAGCGTGAACGCAAAATAAACATGTAGACAAAATGGCCACACATCCTTTTCTCCACTTCAATCAAGTTCATTTCTGGTATGGAAGTCCACCTGGAGGACATTGCCTCCCTCCCTTGACTGCACACCCATTCTTTGCATTTAAATCACACCCTGTATCCCTATTTACATGTGAATGGAGCAAAGCAGGCCCACTTTTAATGGGATAAGTATGGATTGGCCTTTTTAGTCATCAGCGCACTTGCAGAAAGTGCGGGATGAGTTCTTCCTGAATCTTCATTTGGGAAGAAAAGCCAGAGAGAGAGATTGAGAGAGAGAGAGAGAGAGAGAGAGAGAGAGAGATGTCTCTGTAGTTATAGGAATCGGCCACTATTCCCCAAAGATATTACAGTCAGTTAGGAGCTGCCATTTCATTTCTTGACAGATTTCTATGCCTTTAGGATCCAAGTGATTGGAATAAATTTACATGATGCAGCTTTTTAGTTCCTTGGGGATATATAATTATGGGAAAGGCTACACATCTTGAATTTCTGCCTGACACAAACTCTTCAAGTCGTAAGGGTACAATCCAGGGATGGAGCCCAAAGCTGCAGTGTGCCTTCTGGAAACTCCTTCTGTGAACAATTTTAAAGCAGCATTTGCCACATGTATTTACAGCTGTATGTGTACATGTGGCTACATTCTGGGACATTCCATTTCTATGGAATGGAATGGAAAGGAAAAGAACAGAAGGAAAATGGACCAGAGCTTGGGAAGGACCAGAGGACCAGAGCTTAGGGAAATGCTGCCTGGGGGCTTCTGGGAGTCCAACAAAGTACACTTTACCAAGCTCTCTATGGGACTTCGTTGGATAGGATGCTCAGAAAACCTGAAGTCATTCTTACTTCCAAATCCAAGTGGTTCATGGGAAAACCCACACATCCATAACAAGCACACAGCTCAGCTTATCTGCTTATGCAAAAAGGCAGGGGATAACTGAGACAGCTTCAGTGAGATCTTCACAACATTTGGCTTTGTGAGTACTGGTGGGCAAACATTTACTGAGCTAGAAAATAAAAGATGGAGAGCACAAAAACACAATTCAAGGAATGAATAATTACGGTGAGAATTCTTCTGAATGATGCGTCCCAAAGGTGTTTAATATACAGTAATAGAACCATTACAGCCAAAATACATAAAAATGGAGAAAGAACTGAACTGAGACTTGAGACAGGAGACTAGGAGGAGGAAGTCAAAACAAGAGACATGGACAAGCAGAGCTAACAAAGCTGAGAAGGAAGCAAAAGATATGCCAAGGCAAAAACAACTGTCATACCCAGCATGGTTTACTGCATAGGGAAACAGACTGGGGCCAGAGAGGCCTGGGTTCAAATTCCTGCCCTAGAAACACTTTTGTTTAGAACAAAGGCAATAAAGATCTAAGGAAACTGAGGCCCAGCATATGAATTCTATTAAGACTGCATGACACCTCTCAAGGTAGCTGGTTATCTGCTAGCATAAGCAGATGCCTAGATAATTTGGTGTCTGTTATATAACCATGACTATAAGGCCCTTTAATATCAGGTGGGGCCCTGGTATGTTAATAATTGATGCTACAAGAGGAATTATTTAAGAAATTATATTCTTTCTCCCTTCTTTCAGCATATATCTGCTGAAATCAACCCTGAAACTAGCTTTAATTGAGCAGAACATAGCAAGTTACTTTTAGGAAGAATGAATATAATGACATGCTGAACCCATCTGTGGCAGTAGTAGGAAGAGTCCCAGAGCATAACCCCACCACTGCTCACTTATGGATGGCTTCAGTGTGTCATTATATTCATTCTTCCTATGAGAACTTTCCAAGTTCTGTAACTGAGATTATTTAAACACCTTTAAACTTTGGTCAGGAGCCAACGTGGTGTAGTGGTTTGAGTACTGGACTACAACCCTTGAGACCAGGGTTCAAATCCCTGTTCAGCCATGGAAACCCACTGGGTGACCTTGGACGAGTCACACACTCGGCCTCAGAGGAAGGCAAAGGCACATTCATACTTCATATTTCATTTATTGAATTTGTCTAAAAGCCATTATATATCTGATAAAAGAATACATGTACTAAGAACTGCTGTCTGCCTGTCACCTGTTGAGAACACCACCAACATACCTGCAGGTACTAAGCCAGCAGCTGGTGAACCAGCATTGACATCTTCTGCTCCCCTGCCTGAAAGGGGATATAAAGGGCTGCCTGGGTTGCAGACCTGCAACCAGCAAGGTAGGGGCTTTGGATGAGCCGCTTCAAGGGTGGAATGAGATTGAGGGCCAGTTACCCTGTCCGAGAGTGGATAGGAGGTATTTCCTCCCTGCTTTTTAGTTTATCTTTCCTTTAAACTGCCCTGTTGGCAGCTTCACAGAGTATGGGAGGGAAGCAGCCATTGCAACATTAATAGGTAGAGGAAGATACAAAGTGAGAAGACAGAGCTATCAACAGGGGAGAGCCACAGAGTGGCTGTCCCTCAACGTGGTGTCCCTCGTTGCTTGGTTCTGTCCCTCATGCTGTTGAATATTAACATGAAACCACTGGAGAGGTCATCTGGAGTTTGGGGGTTACGTGTCACCAGTACGCTGACGATACACAACTCAATCTCTCCTTTTCATCCAATACCAAGGAAGCCATTTCTGTACTAAACCAGTATTTGTTGTCAGTAATTAATTGGATGAGGGTGAACAAATTGAAACTTAATCCAAAAAAGTCAGAGTTGTTCCTGTTCAATTGGAAGGCAGATCTAGGAACAGGGATTCAGCCTGTGTCGGATGGGGTTACGCTCCCCCTGAAATCTCAGGTTCACAGCTCGGATATACTCCTGGACTCGGATCTGAGCCTGGATGCCAGGTTTCAGCTGTGGCCAGGAGTGCATTTACAGAGTTAAAACTAGTGTGCCCGCAGCACCCTTTCCTTGAGAAGTCAGATCTGGCTATGGTGACATATGCCTTGCTTACATGTCATTTGAACTACTGTGATGCACTCTACGTGCCTTTGGAAACTGTTTGAAAACTTCAGCAAGTTCAAAATGCTGCAGCCAGGCACTGACCAGGGCTAAATACATGATTCCCCTTTTAAAACAGCTCCATTGGCTACAGGTTCATTTCCAGGCAGAATTCAAAGTGCTGATTTTGACCTTTAAAGCCCTACACGGCTTGGGTCCAGACTATCTGAAAGACTATATCTCCTTATGCAAGCCAGTGCAAGGTTTAAAAACAGTAAAGGATGGCTTTTTCTAAGCCCCACCACCTTCGCAGGCGTGGCTGGTGAGGACTCAGGAGGGAGCCTTCTCCATGATTGCTCCCAGGCTGTGGAACTCTCTTTCATGGGAGGTCCAGTTAGCCTTCTTCCTGCTTTCTTTCTCCTAGGAGGTGAAAGACGTTTCTATTCAGGCAGGGCTTTTGAATTTTAATTATGTGTGTAAATTGGTGTGCTGTATTTTTTTTACTTTTTATTGGAAATTATGTTTGAAATGTTTTAAGTGTTTATTATTTTTTAATAATATTGTTGCTTAATTCTTTTTTAACTTTTGCAAATTAATGTTTTAGCTTCATCTTTTAAAATAATTGTAAGCTGCGCTGAATCCCATCTTGGGAGAAAGGTGGGATATAAATTCAATAAATAAGTAAAGTACGTGCATAGAAAAAGTCAAATTAACAAGTCCCTGCACATTCTACAGCAATATAGCAATAGCAATAACCCTGATATTTATATACTGCTTATCAGTGCCAAAGCACTCGGTAAGCATTTTACAATTTTATTTTTTCTTTAGCTAATTGCCTCCAACAACCTGGGTACGTATTTTACTGACCTACGGAAGGATGGAAGGCTGAATCAACCTTAGAGCCCTCTGGGACTGAACTCATAACCTTGTGGCTTGCAGTACTGGCATTTAGCCACTGCACCACTATCTCCCTTTCAGAGAGATAACAGGAATAGCCAGAATCTGTTCCAGGAATCTCTCCCTGGGATTTTGATATAACTGCTAATAAAGTAAATAGCAATGATGTATTCAAATCTTTTACTCCAAGGCTCAAGTTGAGCCTCAAGTCCTTGCAAGATACTTTCAAGTCAAGTCTCAAGTTGAGTTTCAAGTCTGGAAGACAACTTTAACAGGAAAAAAAGGAGGTGCTGGTGGGGTGTATGTCTGGGGAGTGGAATTTCAATAACTAGAAAATCAAGAAGTGCATAAAGTTAGGTAAAAAAAAATTAAATTATCAGCAAACACATTAGGCAATGGGTTTGAGGTCTGCTTGGCAGCTTGTCCCCACTGCACATCAGAGGCTGCCGAGCAGACCTCAACCCTCACCCCAAGCCCATTGCCTAATGCTGAGTCTTGCTTACTGTCCTTAGGAAAAGCCTTTTCCTAAGAGCAACAGGCAAGACTCACACCCAGAGCGTGGGACACATTTCTCAGAGGGGAACTCAGCAAACACCTTAGGCAATGGGCTTGAGGTGTTCTGGAGATCTGCTTGGCAGCCTGTCCCCACTGAACATTGGAGGAGCTTTCTAAGGCCTTTGATAAGCTTTAGAAGGATCCTTTCACCTCAAGCCTATTGCCTGACACATTTGCTGTTCCTGCTTCTGTCACATGACCAGTAGGCAAAAGGCAGTGAGCTCATGGAACTGCTATTCAAAGGAGGAAACCTGTTTTCTTCTCTGTAACATTTCTGGATGAATTTTGTATTATATTACTGAACCAAGGCCAACAAGTTGGTTGCTAAAAATATACAAGTCACGAGTTGAGTTGATTCAGTGTGTCATTATTGTTGAGTCGAGTCCAAGTCAAGTCACTGAAGTGACTTGAGTCTGAGTTAATTGACTCCAGTCTACATCACTGGCAAATAGTGTGAAATATCCTCTACCTCTCCCACACTACAGATGTAGAGCCTTAAGTTTCTTGGAATGTTTCTATATTTGCCATCCAAAAATGATGTTGGGATTGTTACCCTAAGAGAGGGGGTTGCTTTAGGACCCCACTAGTGATGTCAGAACTATAGTAATATTTTGGGAGACTATGATTTGCTCAAATGGAATGCTGTGAGAGGCGGGTAACTTTAGGACCTTTTCACCTATGTATACCAGTACTAACTGCTGAGACCTCCAGTTAAAATGAAATAAAAAGTTTTTATTGGAAAATAACACAGAAGCATTCACTCACACAACACATGCTCACAAGAACAACACTAGGCTATCGAAGAGTTTAAGGCAGAAAGGTTGGATAGAAGAATAGTTTTGGGAAATATGGTAACAGTTACCAATCTTGAAGAGAGGAGCGAAGTAGCTCAGATGGACGTCTGAGGCTGGCACTGGAGTCTGATTCGTAGGCACGCTGACATAGAGAATGGCCAGGTGTCATCCACAGTGGCATACCTTGCTATTGTTTGGGCTAATATTTATACAGTCGTCCCTCCGTATCCACAGATTTGGTGTCCACGGATTTAAGTATTCATGGCTTGAAAATATGCTTTAAAAATAGTAATCCAAAAAGCAAACCTTGATTTTGCCATCTTATATAAGGGACACCATTTTGCTATGCCATTGCATATAATGGGACTTGAGTATTCACGGATTTTGGTATCCACAAGGGGTCCTGGAACCAAACCCCAGCAGATAAGAAGGGACAACTGTACTCTACTTTGTGTCCTGAAGGGGTATTTTAGCTTGGGACAAAACTTAGATGGGTTTCCCACTGTTTAAACAAAGGAAACCAAAACTTGGCTGATTGCTGTTAATGGCTGAGAGACATTGATGGGTTTATGGCAACCTAGCATTGTAGGAAAGGAGAGGGTGCATTGAGATATTTCCTGGGGATGAGGGGTGTTCAGGTCACTTGTTTATTTATGATGTGTGACTCATCGCCAAAGACTCAAGAGGGGATTAGCACATACCTCCTAAATGGTGTTGTTTACTAGGGGCTCCACTTAATCCCGTCTTGGTTGTGTCTGCTGGTATTTTTCCAAAACACCTTCCCAGGTTCTTGTGACCTCTGTTGGACCTCACCTTTTGGTATACCTCCGTCTAACAGACCCCTTGAAGTGTCTTGATATTGTCAATTATGAGATATTATAGGGAGGGGGTGCAAACTATAACAGAATAGTTTGGAAACATAATTCTGCAAATACAGTTCTCAGAGGGGCAAAGGTAAGGGTTTGTAAGTATTAAGCTCTTACATGATTTGTTTTCAATAAATGGTACCAGTGGGAAAGATCTGAAGATTTAATTAGGACTAAATCCTGATTATTATCCCACCTGTAAATGCAACCCCTCAGCTTGTTTTTAACTCCAGGTATAATAAAAACTTCTATTGAAAGGGGTTTAGATGTTAATAAATGTTGATATAACTTAGCCCAGCCACCTTTCTTTCATTGTTCATACAAACACAACTTAGGGAAATGGTTCTCTGACATATCCAAGACCCTCTCTTATGGTACAAAAGGTCTGGCTTCTTATGGTACAAAAGGGCTGGCCCCAGCTTTAACAGATAACCACACCTATCTCCATCCTGAGGAATGCAGCTGGAGTCCCCAGAGGTACTGCCAATAAGTACCTCAGAAACTTGTTTAGACAGTCCTCTAGGTCATTCCAGTTGTTATGCTTTATCCCAAAGATCTCAATACCATATTGTATTTGGGCAACTACTTTCCCTAGAAACACTTTCAAAGCAGGAATTACCAGCCTGCCACCTCTAGAGCAGAAAAATGCCAAAACAGCACGAGATGACTTCGGTGCTGTTAATTTGATATTCTGTAGCTGAGTCTTCCAATATTTTTTTTTTGTCAAAATATACCCCCAAACATTTAAAACAGGAGATCTGTTCTCTCTTATTCCCCCTAAATTCCAATTATATTTAGGTGATTGTTTGCCAAAACCCATCACTTTAGAAATTACGTAATTTATTCTAAACTGTTCTGTTTGACAGAACTCATAAAGTTTATTCAGACTCTTCAACCCAATTGTATTCATTGATAACAGTACAATATTATTTGCATATATTAGGATTGCTGTTTTATGGTTTCCTAGAAGGTGTTAAATGATCTGGCAGTTTAATATAGTTACAACACTATTAATATAAAGATTAAACAGGAGATGTGGTCCTTTTGTTGTATAAATTTTCTCCGTCAAACTTCCATCATATTAATCCTTACCCTCATGGTTGTATTAGTGTAGAACTCCTGAATTAGGAGTAACAGCTTCTTACCAATATTGGTCCTGGCAAGCTTACCCCACAAATGGTTCCTATTTATTAAATCAAAGGCTGAAGAGAAGTACTGTAAATGAATGTAGCAAACAGCCATTTGAAAGGGCCACTGATATATTTATGAATTAAATCATGTAACACAAAAATCTTGTCCATTGTACTGTGACCTTTCCTAAACCCAGCTTGTTCCTGATAAAGAATATTATTTTAATCCACCCAACTTGTCAGCTTCTGGAGGAGGAAGCAGCTATGGATTTTGGAACTAATATCCAGTAAACTAATTAACTGATAATTCTGAGGATTTGATTCTTTCTTGTAAATTGGGAAAGTTATGCTCTGCTTCCATCCTTCAGGAAAAATGCCCATAGAATATATATACAAAATAATTCTGCTAACAGAGAGGCCCACCATTCTCACCAGCTTCTTTGTCTGCTGCTAGAGCACATATAAGCGTGCTCACTTGTTCTGAGACAGAGGCATTCTGGTAATGCTATCAACAACACATGGTTAATAGTTGATTCATTGAAGTTGATATCTACGTCACTTCCAAAAATATTGCTGAAATAAGTGACCCAGGTATTTGCTGGGATGCAAGCATTTAGTGTAGAATTAAAGCCCTTGTTTGATATTGAGATCAAATTCCAGAACCATCTTTCATTGCTTTCCGAGGCTGCTAGCCCCAATTCCTTCCACTGAACAATCATAAATGTCCTTTTTTTCCTTCCTGAGGAGGTCCTTATAAATTATAAATATCTCCTAGTTAGTTGAGTCATTTTAGACTGGTGGACTGTTCTAGTTAAAAGTGACCTTAGGGTTGCAAAACTAGTCCAAATACCTTCTACAGGATCTACATGTCCTTTGACAATGTTCTGGCACATATCCAAAAAGTAAGAGCTGTTCAGATGATCCTGGACTGATTGTTCAATAGAAGACCACTTTAAACGTTTCCCACACATTAGTGTTCCCTCCCTCAATTCAATAGGAGGAAGGGACAAATGAGGAGCTAATATAGGGATGTGCAAAAGAATAGGTAAATGATCACTTTCTGGTCGCTCTAAAATACTATAGCTCAACTTAAAAAGACAATAACTTTAAAGAACAGAAGATGTAATCAATAACACTACATGCTCGACTATTAAGGGATGTAAAATATCCATTAGAATTATCCCAAAGACTGCCATTAAGGTTTGTCAATCAAAGGCAGGACGTTAACTCAAGTAATCTCCTACCTTCTTTGTTTACTAATTTGTTCAAAGAAAAGTGGTTGGGTAGGAAAACCTCTTTGCATTCCAGGCCAAAAGCATTCTCCATTTGGTTAGGACCACAGCCAATACCACACACTACTACAATTACTTCAGGATACTGTGACTCGTCAAGGTTCAAAGCTTCTTCCAATTCTTCCAAAAAAACCCTTGAGCTCACAGATTTATCAGGTGGACAATATATATTAAAACAAATTAAAATATCAAACATCAATCTCTGGCCCCATTTACATCTTAACAATACAAACAGAATGAAATTGCTTCTAGATTGATATACTGTATTACCATAGTCACATCCAGTTTTCCTGAGACTAGTGTGTTTAACCCCCCCCAGCTCTTCCTTTTTCATAAAATTTTGTTGCATTGAGTGAGAAAGGACTACCCTTGCAGAAAAAAGACTGAGGTATCTGGTATCTACGTTTCTTGAAGACAAAGAATGTCAAATGTCAAGAGGAATTTCCCAAATTCCTGATCTGCAATCTTATTTTTCCACACAGCAGTATTCCATGATAATACAGAAAGGGAAATTTGTGACTATGATTTTGAGCCAATTAGACATGGAAAGTGTCCAAAATGGCTCTGGGAGTTGAGGGGAGAGTCTTTAATCTCCCCTAAACTTTCCTTAGTCCTAGACCCAATTCTCTGGGGAAAAAAAAGTTTTGTCTAAGTTCTTGTTAAAGTCATGTCATACTAGCCTCCTAGCATGCATTCTAGGGGGAATAGAGGGATTAAGAGAAGCTGGCCTAGGAAGTGGTTCTACCTGGCACCTTTGGCACTTCCAGGAAATAGGGATGTTATTTGGGTAGGTTACATATGAAGGTACAGCTTTGCTACCAATTGTGCCATTATATGAGGCTGCCTTGTACATATGAGTCCATTTGGGCTGATTAATAAAGAATGACTGGGAACTTTTCTGTGTGAGGTGACTTCTTGATGTTAATAAATAAATCTAGAATTTTGACCTAAGATGTGTTTACCCCACTTCAAGTACACATTATTTTTAAATGTAGGGAGTAAGGTCCAAAAACATTTGACAATGCCCCACACAAGTTAAAGACAATTCAATAACACTTCTTACTTTCTCATGTCACAGGTGGTATAAACACAAGCAGGACAGTTCTTCTAGATCCTTCTTGAAATTCCAGCTATAGATAGTAGTTCAGAGAGCATCTCCATACCTTCTTTCCATGAACCATTCACCTACTTTAATAGCCAATTAAATAAAGAGATAAAGAAATCAAGCTTAGACTGAGGTTCTTCACTCAGAAAGGACCTGATTACATCCAAATCACTGCCTTCTTGACTGAAATTCACATTCAAGTCCTCACATTCCGTTTCCAATCCTTTCTGCCCTCTAACTATGTCTGCTTGGAGTTTTTGGCACCCCTTCTTCCTAATACTGTGAATCTCATTTGCTTTTTTATTACATTCTATGAGGAGTATTTTCACCATTTAGACAAGCCCATAGACATAAAGCCATTGCTACTAAAACTCTGCAATATAAAGTACTTGATGTTCTCCAAAAAGACTCTTCATTTCTCATAAGAAATCCTTTCTTCTCCTTCCTTTCTTCACCTATTCTGAATGGGTGAGATGAGGCTGACGGAACAATTGAAGAGGATGGTGGAACAGTTCATTCACAAGGCCTCCTTCAAAACCACTGTTCTAAATCCTGAGTGCTATTACAGTAGGACCCCCGTATCCACTGATTCATTATCCACTGATTCAATTATCCACGGGACACAAAACAGCACACCTACCACAGAACCTTCCTAGAAAATGTGTTCTCTCTAGCCATTTTCTAGGTCCTCCAAGGCAACTCTATGGTATTTTAAACCGTAAGTCCCATTATTTTCAATGGTGTTCGCTATTATTCAGTTTTCGGTATCTACGGCCCCCCAGAACCAATCCCCAGTGGATACAGGGGTCCTACTGTATATCATCAGGTTCTCTTTCTGTGTCACTACAAGTGTAAACATACCAGGGCACCAAGCAGCTTCCTAAAAAGCTTTTTTACAGCTCAAAGCAGCTTTTTTTAAAACCTTGCAAATGCTTCTAATAATGCTCCCCCCAAAAAAATCATCCACAAAGCAGGCAAGCTAAATAACTGAGGGCAGATAGTGAGTAACCAATATGAATGAGCCTGATTAAAACTCCACCAACCAAGAGATAAATTTAAACAAAATAACACAAATGTGGCAGGGCTTGGCAAAACAAGTCAAAATAAAGCAGTGAGGCAAGATGAAAACTTTAAAAATGCCATATAAAACCATATTAAAGGGAGGGGAACACCCTCATATGCTGCCACCATTCTGTCCGCACAAGGAAGCAAAGATACTGAACAAATCTTGCCAAGAAAACCCTGTGATAGGTTCACCTTAGGGTTGCCATAAGTCAGAAACAACTTGAAGGCACACAACAAAACCTCAGTAGCTTCCCACCAATTTATTAATGCGGGGGGACACCCTATAACTACAAACTGGTAATATATCCAGTGGAATTTTTAATGAACAGCAATGAGGAACACCCAGTTTAAAGTTATTAGCAGAGCTTAGTAGAATTAAGTGGGGGGTTTTTTAAACAACCAGCCATGATGGAAGGTGAGTTCTGGGAGCTGTAGTCCAAAGAAATAATGTTCCCAAGTTCTGTTTCTTGTATAACTAGCCTGGCATAAGATGTATGATCACAGGTGTACATTTCTATATACAAATAATTACATGAAAGGCAGAGAAAATTTTGGTGTGACTGCACCTTTCTAATCAGATTCATAATTAACACAGAGAAAGAAAACCGGGATATATATTTTTAAATAGATGCTGTTAAATTTGAAGCTCAGTTCTGTACTTGTATTTCCTCATAGCACAGGCAGGAAGAAGGTAAATCAGTGGCTCTTAACCGTTTCTTTACCAGGGGCTCCTTTAAATATCTTTTGTTGCCACAGACCCCCCAAGACTTAACTCAAGATTTAAACAACAATAACAACAACAATAGATAAAAATACAATTACACCATCCATTAAACCTTCCCTCAGAGGCACTGGAGGGGGAGGGAAGACTTTTTTCCTGCTTCTTCCTGCAAGTTTGTGGCTGGAGCGGATTGAAGCCAGCCAGCCAGACTTTGCCCTGGCACCTGTCAGGTGGCCACTCCACTGCAGGCAGGAGGTGGGCCAAGCAGCCTTCAAGCCTTTGCAGACCCCCTGTGAGGACACTGGGGAACCCTGGGGGTTGCCAGACCCCAGGTTAAGAACCACTGAGTTAGATCAAGATCTATGGGTAGATCCTCTGGTGATTTTCAATAGATTAACAAAGAGGTTCCATTTCCCAGTTATTTAACAAGAGCAACAGCAGAAAGGCTTCCTCTTTCTCATAAATTAGGCAAGAAACTGGGAGGCAGGGCTGGAGGACAGGGCATCTATGTGAAAGGATTAGAGTGCAAACTCCAATTGGGATAGTGGAGAAGAATTCCTGCACTGAGTGTGTGCTCAGAGGCATCTTGTTCTCTAGTTTGATGCCTACTTTCCTGAGCCACTCTTCTCTTCATGGTTCCATTTCCTGGGTCCTGGAGTGCTAGTAAAAAGTGAAGTTGATGCCATGAAGGAAGTCTAAAGTTTGCCCACCTCTGTGAAATCTACCCTGAAATTAGCTTTAATTGAGCAGAATGTGGACAGTTACTTTTAGGACGAATGAACATAATGACATGTATCATCCACTACTCCTTAGTTATGGATGGCTTCAGTAAGTCATTATATTCATCACTGGGGAGTCTAACTTTTTTAAGAGAAAAGAAAGCCAGCCAGAACTATTCAGCCATTTGTATTTGTGGGTTTCTTTGCACATCTGAGTGCTACTGACCCAAATCTATCAGCAAGCTACATCTACAGGTCAGCAGCCTTCTCCCTCAGTTCTGGCTGCTGAAGGTGTGCCTATACAAATGGGGTGTGGCCTAAGGGAGTGTGGGTGGGGTTTAATATAATTTTTGAACAGATAACATTGGAAGCAATTAGGTAAAACTATGTAGCAATTGATACATGCTTTCATTTTTATTTGAAAATAGTCGTTTATTTTTAATACATTAAATATTATTCTGTTCATTATAACCCCTTTTAGGGCTAACATTAATTCTTTATAGAATACATTAAATTCATTACAGTGTGGTTTTATTTCATGATAGAATAATTTTTAATTTTAAATCTAATAGGGAGACCATAAGCATTAAGTTAGCTTTACTGTAGTAGAGTAGCACAGATGGCAGCAGTGGCAGCAGGCACAGCAAGTAAAAGGTCTCCCACTCCAGTTGATTGGGGAAACGTGTATAATTGACAACACAACTGTCTATGTCAATTAACTGTATTTTGTGGTTTGCATTTAGACTGGTAATTGACAAGATAATTGACTATGTTAGTCAATTGCCCTGCATTGCATTGTCCTTTGCAGCCAAATTTCAGCAAGAAACTGTCAGGCCAGGTTTTGGTGAGAGATCTCCCCCACCCCACCCCACCCCCCCCGGGGATGTCAGACAGTAACCAAAAAGGGGGGTTGGAGGCTAAATGCAGGTCATAGGATGAATTTTCCTGTTATAGCCCTATAGACTTTATGAAGCCCTATAGACTTCATGAAAAGCCCTGTCCAGGCATTACTGAAGTTCACCACACAAGCAGAGACAGGGTGGTGTCAAGTAACCCTGACACTGATATTTCTTCATCACATATA
The DNA here is from genome assembly GCA_030847615.1 of Gambelia wislizenii. Taxonomy (NCBI): domain Eukaryota; kingdom Metazoa; phylum Chordata; class Lepidosauria; order Squamata; family Crotaphytidae; genus Gambelia; species Gambelia wislizenii. The sequence goes on from JAUMIR010000002.1 coordinate 221,520,553, forward strand.
TAGCTCCATCCATTCAGACATCCAGAGTGAATTCATGCAATTTGGGGGATGGGCCCTTGTGCATATAACTCTTTCAGGCTTTTCCAAGTGATTTAGTATCTTGCAAGACTGTGGTTCTGAATCTCATGCAAGACTTTGCACATACAGGTGTTCCCTCATAGGTGTAGGTTCTCTGTTCATGTGGATGCCTGGTGGGGGGGGGTGGAACTATATGGAGACATGATGCCAGGGGCAGGAAAACTTATCATGGCCCTGTCCCTGGTTATGTAGCATGTTTTACCACTTCTAATAATGCCTGAGTAGGACTTATCTCCTCTTTCTTTCTGGGAGGGAGGGAAGGGCTATACAGTAGTAGAAAGAATATCAATATATGGGTTATTGGGATAATTAACTTGATAGTTACATGCCAGTACTAATGGTTTTGTTTTAATTTTTGGGTATATAATGTATATGTATATGTATACGTTACCATACTGATGGTAGCGTGTTTAACTTAAGCCATCTGAGGGCTCAGACTAAGACTCTAAACTATCTAGTCTGTGAGCTGCTCTTCGCTGATGATGCTGCCCTTGTTGCCCAAACAGAAGCAGCTCTGCAGCATCTAACATCCTGCTTCGCAACAGCTGCAGAGCAGTTTGGGCTGCAAGTCAACCTGAAGAAAATGGAAGTTCTCTACCAGCCTGCACCACAGGACGAACACCACCATCCCCATACTGCTGACGGCAAACCTGTGCTTAAGTCCATTCAGCAGTTCACCTACCAGTGAAGCATCATCTCCTCAGATGCCAAGATTGACAAAGAGATCAATCACAGTTTAGCAAAGGCATATAGTGCATTCGGAAGACTTTACAAAAGAGTCTGGAGTAATAAACACCTGAGGCGAAGCACAAAAATCAGTGTGTACAGAGTCATTGTACTGTCTATTCTCCTTTATGGGTCTGAAACATGGGTCATCTATTGCCAACACTTATGACTCCTCGAATGCTTTCATCGGTGCTGTCTATGCACAATCCTAAATATACACTGGACTGACTATATGACGAATGTTGCTGTCCTTGAGCAAGCAGGGATCACCAGCATTGAGGCCATGATATTGAGAACACAGCTGCGCTGGGCAGGGCACGTTTCTAGGATGGAGGACCATCGCCTCCCAAAAATAGTACTCTACGGTGAACTCGCCACGGATCAGCATGAGGGGCGCTCCCAAAAAAGCTTTCCCTGAAACAACAAGGATTCCCTGAAACAACATCTCAGGCTCGGCCAAATTGATCACCAACAATGGTCCGCCCTGGCCTCACATCGGAAGGCATGGAGACGCACTATCCACAATGCTGCAGCCTTATTTGAGAACTTACGCCGGACAAGTCTTGAAGAGAAACGACAATGCAGAAAGAATCACAACCCAGAAACGTCACCCAAGGAGACCTTCTGCTGTGCTTTCTGCAACCGATTGGCCTTTTTAGTCATCAGCGCGCTTGCAGAAAATGTGGGATGAGTCTTTCCTGAATCTTCGTTTGCAAAGAAAAGCCAGAGAGAGAGAGAGAGAGAGAGAGAGAGAGATATCTATATGTATATGTATATGCATGTATGCAAAAATAATATTTGTTAACAATCCCAAAAATTCAATAAAAGTTTATTTAAAAGTTTTTTAAAAAACCTAAAAAAAAACTAGCCCATGTGAAGGATCAGTGAAAGCTAATAATGGAGCAACACCCTGTAAGCCCCCTAAGCTCTCTGAAAAAGTGTGGGATACAGTTATGATCAACCGCAATTGATATTTTGATGCTAATTTTCCCTAATAAAGTTTTTTATATCATAAAAAACAAATCTTCTCTTTCTGTCTAAATCCAAGGAAATTTGTCCAGTTCCAAACCAGTGTCTGAGATCAGTGATGGACTGATTAGGGTAAACCAATTAAAGCAATTTCCCAACTAGAGAACAGTAATTATAGTACAGTACGCTGAAAGGCTGATCAGGTAAGATGTTGGATGGGGTTACACGCCTCTTGAAGACTCCCTTTTACAGTTTGGGTGCACCTCTGGATTCATTCTTGGAGCTAGATGCTGGCTGGAAGCCAGGAGTGCATTTATATAGTAGAGTACCAACTGTGCTCATTCCTGAAGATATTGCAGATCTGCTCTTAGTGACACATGCCTTAGTTATTCCCTGTTTGAACCACGGTAACATGTTCTGTGTGGAATTGCCTTTGAAATGCTCACAAACACCAGCCAGTTCAGAATGTAACAGCCAGACTATTCACCTGCGGCAGTTATAGGAAGTATGTCCCTTCCTTGTTACAAAAGCCTCACTAGTCTACTTTCTAGCACAATTCAAAGTTTTGGTTACAAGCTACAAAACTTTATACAGCTTGGGCCTAGACTATTTTGAAAGACTGCATTCTCCTATATGGACCCACCTGGATTTTAAAATCCTTGGGAACAACTATTCTCTCTGTACAATCAACCACTGGAGGCACATTTTCAGAGAGGCTTTCATTTTTTAAGCTAACTTCTAAAATACATTTTAACTGGTAGCTGCTGTTTATTTCATTTTTCTCTATGGGTTTTTATGTTACGGTATCTGCTTTTCTGTAATTATCATTTTTTTATATATCTGATATTGTATATGGACTGTCTGGCCTGAGCACTGTTTAATATGGAAAAGGCGATATGGATAAAATAATAGTGGACAACAAGAAGAAGAAAATAGCAAAAATATACAGTAATCTCCTCTCAAGAGAACAAGAAAAAGAAACGACTAAGGAGGCAATGATCAGCTGGGCAAGAGACTTGGGGGAAACAATTGAGATGGACGAGTGGGAAAATGCATGGGGGAAAACAAAAATATTCACGGCTTGCCAGAGCCTAAAGGAAAATTATCTGAAAATAAGCAACAGATGGTATCTGACTCCAGAGAGGTTGAGTAAAATCTATGGTACAAAAGAGAAAACCTGTTGGAAGTGTGAAAAATAAAATGGTTCACTGATTCATATGTGGTGGAAATGTCTGATCATTAAAAAATATTGGATTAAGATTCATAATATTATACAAACAGCATTTAAAATACAATTTCCTTTCAATACTAAACTATATTTATTGAATATTACGGTGATACTGGAAAGACAGGATGAAAAAAAACATTGGAGAATATTGTTGTACTTATGCACAGCAGCGCGTATGAATCTGGCTGCAAAATGGAAAAATAATGACCCACCTCAAATTGAGGAATGGTTGAATAAGGTTTTAGAAATGAAGGAGAATGATAAATTAACGCACATACTAAATAAAAAAACATCAGATAAAGTGGAACTGGAATGGCTACCAATAATAGAATATTGTAAGAAATGATGGAATACTAAAATTGATATTTAGAAAACTTCTTAAGGAAAAGTAGAGGGAAGCTGGCAATAAAGGAGCAATAAAAAAGGATCAAAGGATGAATTGCAATTAGAGGAAAAAAGAACAATAAGAGGAAGGAGGGAAAAGTATTTTAATATGAACGGAAATAGGAAGATAAAATAAAACTTAGAAAAAGAAAAATTCTTTGGGTTGTTTATACAGAGGAAGTCAGTATTTTAGATTGATTAATGTATATATTGAAACTTAAGCTAATTTGTGTTTGAAAGAATGTATGTCATTGTACATAATGTGTGTTAAAGATATAATAAAAAAAGGAAAAGGGGATATAAATTTAATGATCACTTGATTTTATTCATTCATAATTAGTCAATTTTATTGTATTAACAAACTACGGGTAGTAACCAACATTTTGTTGCTGTGTGCCTTCAAGTCGTCTCCAATGTATGGCAACCCTAAGGTGAACCTATCATGGGGTTTTCTTGACAAGGTGTCTTTGCCCTCCTCTGAGGCTGAGAGAGCATGACTTGCCCACTATCACCCAGTGGGCTTCCATAGCTGAGCAGGTAATTGAACTGCTTACAAAAATTACTAACCATTGTTAATAACACTTCGGTTTCAACTGATGTGGAGGATGTGGGCCTACCTGTCTGAATAATCTCACATTGCACATCAGTCTCAGTGGCTCTTCAGAGACCATGCCTCTCTTGAGTGGGCACTAAACACAATACTCTGTCTTTGAATGAAAAACAACAACAACTGAAGTGTTCCTAGCTCCCCTGCATCGACAAATGAATTTTGTGTATGCCAGACAGCCTAGGTGTTAATTCAGATTACATTAATTCAATGGTGAAAATCCATCCAGTTTTTTATATACAATGTGATAAAAGAAAGAAACTTAATGTATTTATATAGTTAAGGCCAAACTTCTGAAAATTTGATTTTTGAAATTCAACTCACCATTTTTTTTCAAATGAAGTGCTATACTACTCTGTATAAATGAAGAAATAATTGGAGTGCCCACCTCCAGGCCCCCATAAAGTAAATTCTCTGTGTGTCACATAGTTTGACCTTCCCAAATATACCCTCTAAATTTTGTGAAAATCCAATGGAAAAAAATTGAGATGCCAGTGGCCATGCTCACTTGTGAGACTTACAATCCCAAAAACTAACTTTTCCAAACCCTGCTAGGAATATAAAGCTGGTTAAATCATTCTATGATTCCACCAACATGGAGTTTCATGAACTTGGTTGTTGACTGTCAAAGTGAAGAGAGACCAGGCCTTAAAGCTTGTAATGGGGAGTCCAGTGTTTACACAACCCAAAAGAGCCTCTCTATCTTAACTGGTCTCCAAAGAAAGGCAATCAAGTTTATTACAGGGTTACCTGGATCACGTTTTACTTGCACCTCCCAGCTTTCCCTGGCATTTCTATTCTATTTCTATTCCATTCCAGCATCACTGGCCAGGAGCAAAAGCACTGCATTGCGGAAGGAGAACTCCACAGCATAGGGCAGTAGCTATGAAATGAAGGCCTCAGTGGAATCCACAGGCATAAAACATAAACTATGGCAGCAATGCACCTCTGTTTTTAAAAAATGTTCTGCTGAATTCTATTATGCCTACAAGCTAGCCGGTGCATACCATGGTATGAAAGGAGAAGAGGCAGGAGGGGGGAGAGAATGTGTAGGAAAGTGAGGAGGAAGGTGAAGAGAATCTACCACAATAGCAAAGAATTAGCATATTTTATTGGGGCTGCCAAAACAACCACTGTTTCTCATCCATGTTTCCCGTCTCACATTGATAATCATTAACTGGTGTTGTACAAAGGAGAGAAACATGGAAAGCCCTCATCTGCAGGAGTGATAGATGGAGCACAGGCTTCCTTTTGAGTGGCCACATCTGTTATAGAAACTCTCCTTCTGTCATTTATTCCACCCACCCACCCTGCTGCAGCTCTCAGGCTCTAGCCCCCTATGAAATCTCATGAGCAGGCTTTGTATTGTATTGTTGTACCCTCAGGGGTCGTATGCACAACAGTCCTAAAAGAAAAACCCTAAAACAAGACAAAGTAAATCCTGTCATGCAAATAAGATCTTTCTCCCACCCACCAGCACAGTCTGTGAATGGAGGCAGACCGGGAAGAAAGCCCTACCCTTGGCTGCCTGGTTGTCTTTTTGTTTGAGACCTTTGCCATAACAACGCAACCCCAGAACCATTCAAAAAGAGAACATAAATGCACCAGTAACCAAGCTTTTCAAGAAGAGGTTTTGGGAGGGCTAGGTGGGAGGTACATACAACATATCTGACTCTGTCTAGGCTTCAGCATGTTGAAGGACCTGAGTCGTAATGCAAGAAGGCACTATTTTGCATAGATGGTGGGAGTGTGCGAAAGTAAGGGGCCCTCTGGAGCAATACCTGGACCAAAATTCAAGACACAAGCTTGGATGAATCCTAAGATATGTTAACTTAAGTATGTCAAAGGAAGAAAAGTTTTCTGTCCCCTCTTCCTCCTGAAAAGTTGGAAAGGGGCTTCCTGAAGCCGCTGGGGAGAGGAGGGCAGAGGAAGTTTTCCTTCCAAGAACCTCCCTAAGGTAAATTACCTCAGGATCCCAACCTGACTTTGGCCAACCCACTCTTCTCATCCTATAGAATCACAGAATCGAGGGACTTCATGCACCACTGAGTCCAACCCCTTGCTTAGTGTAGGATCTCCAGCTAAAGCATCTGGAGGAGACCTAACTCTCTGGAGAGGCTTTTTGGAGCACAGGTGGATGCAGGAAGTGGGCAGGGAGAATACAAATAGACAGGACACCTTTCTTCTATAAACCCTCATAAATTGGGTTATCTTTGGATCCATGTCCCTTTGAGCATTCTCAGATCCTTGATAGCCAGAGATAATTTGGATTATATTTTTTTGATGACAGGAAAAACATCTTTAGCTTCTACATTCTCTCCACCTCCCTCCCCATTTTCTAGTAGGTAACACATTGGTATCCTTCAGTGCTAGAAAGCTAGAGGCCTAAAACAAATTAGAGTAGACCCACTGAACCAATTGCTGACTGGTAAGTCAGTACTTTAGGTGGGCCTAACAATATGTTCTCCCTTTACACATAGCTGATGGGGACCCCACCCCACTAACACACACTTTAGAAACCATTATTGATTTGTATTTTTCTAATACAGTACAGATCGCTTCCCATATCCATAGAACTAATATGTGTGTCACGACCTGGACTGGATACTGGGTATGGTAGTTGGTTGGCTGGGTCATCTCCCTGCCAGGCCTTGACATGTGCTAGTGGAATGCTAGTATTCCCCCCACCACCACTTTAGGAGATGGGAGGGGGAAAGACTCACTCCCCTTGCCAGAAGGATAAATCACTAAGGACAAAGAGTTGGTCTGGGAGGGGAGGCAAAGAACTAAGGATAAGGAGTTGGTCCGGGAAGCCAGCTGGAGATTGGTTTCCAGGTGGGGAATGCAGCTGGGGATTGGTGGTATGGAAATTGAACTTCAGGGGAGGGGTTTTTATCTCTGTGTGCTGCTTAGTGTTTTCAGAACTGACTTTGCCCTGATCCGTACTGCATAGCCTGATCAATAAACTACTTCTTTGTATAGATATTGCTTCAGTGTGTGTGTTAATGAGTTCATCACAATCTGTGGTTGAAGTTATCCATGGCTGAAAAAACAGGGACACATACCATAGAGTCACACTGGAAAATGCCTTGAGAGGTATCTTCTCTAGGAATCTCTAGGTCCTCCAATGCAATTCTATGGCATGTTTGTACTGGCAGTCCTTTAGTTTAATAGGGATTGCAATTATCTGTGGTTTCTCTTCTAAACAGTAAGTCCAGGAACGTATCCCCACACAGATACTGGGGAGAGGGGAGCAACCTGTAGTTGGAGCTGCCCATCTTTAACCGAGGAAAAGGGATGGATTTCTCAGTATGTTTCTTTCTGCACCATTCTCGTACTGTCTTTAACAGATTTTAAGTCAACTGGTTGCATACTCTGAGATGCTAATTTTTATTTAATTTTTTTTCTTTGATTTGCCATTGTCACTTTAATCACCTTTCATTCCTTTCTCTCATTACTGTTTCCTCCATCATGATGATGATGTATAATAAGCATAAAGAAATTGTTGAAAATAATATACTGAGTGGTAGCAGTGTGGCTAGTTGGTTGGTTGATTGGCTGCCTGGCAAGCAGGCAATATGGCCATATTACACCATTGCTCCCTTTCTTACCTCACATTTCAGCAACCCAGAATGCCAATCTACTCAAGTTGCATCTCTAAAATTGCTAAATTTAGGTAAGAAAATGGAGGGAGGGTCTGAACGAAGCAACAGATGCAATTACAGACTTGTTTTTTACTGAAAGAGAACTCCAGTTCCTTGACTTCCTCAGGAACAGTCAAGCTATCAAACATGGCACCCAGGCATCTAAAAGCACCAAATAGTGCCAGAGCAACAGGCAAAATGCAGGATAATGAGACCTGTCTTTCCAACAGCTCTTGGTTTGCAGCAAAGGGGAAATGTGAAGTTGTAGCCAGGAAAAGAACCCTGAAACCTGAAACATGTCATTGTAGAGTGGATTTCCCCAACAGCAGCTAAAAACAAAAATCTGTATATGCAGAATTCATGTATTTATCAGTATCTCTTCATATACAGATACAGCTGAAAACAGAACAATATATTTGCTCACAGGGATATAAAAATATATTAGAATCCTTGGACACCACCCAGAAGTCTAAAATTAATGTTGAGAAGACTCTTCTCCCCTTCTTTCACTTTGTACACTAACATCCTTCTCTTCTAATGATTTATCCTGTTTTTGTCACAACTGTTAACAAAACTGTTTTAACTGTTTTGTCACAACCTGCAGATTGGTGTACAAGGAGTGCTACTGATGTCTAACAATTGCTGTACAATTTGAACAGTTTCTGAAAACCAAAAGCAAAGTGATTAGCTCTGTGTGTGTCTGTGTATGTGTGCACACACACACATGCACACACACACACCTTCAAGTCACCTGTCGACTTCCGGTGATCCCATGAATTCCATAGGGTTTTCTTAAGCAAGGAATACTCAGAGGTGGTTTTGCCAGTTCCTTCCTCTGAAATATAGCCTCCAGCACCTGGTATTCATTGATGGTCTCCCATCCAAGTATAATCGGAGCTGACCCTGCTTAGCTTCCAAGATCAGACAAGATCTGGTGCCTTTAAGGTAACCTGATACTCTTAATGAAATTGTAGGCCCTCAGTTGCTGTGATCATCACAGGGATAACAATGATAAGGAAGGACATGGCAGTTGTGTTTACACTGGCAGGTGTTAACTTGTGTAGGAACCCAATGAATTTATATTCAGTTTATGGCAGCAATGATGTCAATAAGCAGTTTAGGGTATTCTAAAATGATTCTCATGATTAAACTATTATCCACCCCAACAACACACCTTACCCAACATGTACAGTTCTGGGTGGAATTAAGGGCCAAAATGGGTGGGATGATAAAAAATAAATAAATCTTTCCACTGAAACATTTAACAAAAATTAATAGCAGGTGCTGGATGTGTGGGTGGGGAGATTACTTTTATCAGTTCTGCAACACAACCGGAGGAGAAGCTTAACTCTTCCTCCTCCAGGCACAGTCTCAATGAAAACTACCTTACATACAGCTATGATTACACCCCCTGCCCAAGTCCCCCCTGGCATAAGGACTACTAGCATGGAACCACAGTCGAGCAGACAATAGTGAAAGCTTCCTTCCCTATGTGCTCTGTCCAGTATTAATTTTTTAAAACCCTGATGTACAATTTTAGCCCATCTGGTTTGGCCCTTGGGGATCTTGATGTGAACACTTTAAATGCAGCTAGGAGACACCCCCTTCTCCACTCAGGGTGAAGGCATTATGTACTCTATCAAGAATGAATGATCCCATCAACAGCCTATTAGGCACCAAGGCTTAATGTCAGATGCTGACAATTAATGGGAGCCAAAAAGGAAAAGAAAAGGTGGTCCTGGAGGACAGAGCCTGGATCTGTAGGTTGCTCAGCCATGAATGAGATGCAGACAGTTTTTGGGAGGGACAAAATGGACAATGTAGTGAGCAAAGGGTCCACCAAGGACAGACACTACAGGGGCTGCCATGGTTCTGGAAATGGCACAGAGCCCATTCAGACCACCACAGAGCCCCCAGGGTGAGTTCTTTCCCCCTGGGATAACTTTGCTGGTCTGTATCATCCAGCCAAATTGTAAAGAAGATTTCAGCACACATCAGATATAAATCTGTGTTTAAAAATGTGTTAGAATATGCTGTTAGAGGATATAAACAGCTCATTTAGGAGACACATATGGCTTAATTCTGCTTCCCACACACAGACTTGCACCCTTGCAAGAACACAAATTTCAGTGTAAGCATATGCAATCATGTGAGAATGAATACTTCACTGTGTTCCTGCATATGTGACCTTGTACAATGCCTTTCTTACTGTCACTAGGATGGGCTGAAATCAGAGGCTGGGGCTGAAGGAGTTAGCACTAGGCAAATACAGATGGTCTTTTACCAAGGAGAGGCTTCATCATGGGGCAAGCCAATTCAGTATGGGCTAAGCCAATCTTGGTACTGTCTAGCCAAATAGTACTGGGAGGGGAGGATTCACCTACCACACACTCACCTAATCAAAGTCTACAGAAGCAGAGGGCTAGTATGAGACTCTTCAGCATGGAACCAAACATAGATTGTAAATGGTTGTATCCAGTACACTGCAGACAGCTATCATTTGGATATTCTCCCACAATATATCATCATCAGGGCACTTGACTCACTTCTGTTTCATCACCCTAGGATGAATAACCATGCTTATATAGGTTAACTCTGTTTGACTGAGTTCACAAGCCATGGGTGGGAACACTTTAGCCCTCCAGATCTTCTGGACTCTTACAGCCTGCTAATCCTGGAGATGCTAGCTGCGGTTTCTGGGGGCTAAAGTAAAAAAAAAACTTCTGGATAGCCAAAGTTTCCTCACCCCAGCTCACAGCTACAGACCACTCCCTGGATAAGATAATCACTGAGGGGGTCTGATGGAGAATCTTACTGGAATTCCTTTCTCAGGTGTGTAGTAGCCCTGAGATCTCTGAATTGCCGCTGTGAAAACAAGCTCCCAGTGTATGATCTTATATGTAACTGCTGAGGACAGATAGCACTACAGGGACTACCGTATTTGCACAAATGAATGGGGATCTGCTAAAAACTGCCTTTCTCAGCCTCCTTTCTCCTCCACTCATTACCTCTTTACATGCACACCACCCCCATTCACTATCTTCTTCCTTCACTTTAGCAGCTGCCTGCAATCTTCAAGGGGCAAATCCCCCCCACCCCCTTCCAAATACACTAAATCTGCAATTATCTCTGCCCAGTCGAAAGCTCTCTGTTCCTGTTCACATTTCAACATGTCACAAAAGGCTTTCCAGAACATAATTTGGGTTCTTTATCAGCAGAATACCTCAAGAGAATAAAATTTCCTATTAGGGATATTAGAGATCTGATGAAGTGAGCTACAGTCTGTAGACGTTCATGTTATAATAAATGTGTTAGTTTTCAAGGTACCACGTGACTCTTCTGTTTTTAGAAGAAGAATTCCACTGTAAAACTTTACTCCCTTCACAAGGGAGTATCTCATCATCCTGAAACATGGTACATGCCAGAGTGTACTTGTTTGTAAACCGTCCTTCTTCACAGAACAATAGGTAAGCGTTCAATCTGTTTGTAGGATGCAAATGGTATCCTATTTTTCCCTAAAGGGGTAGAATATTCAGGCTTTTACCTGATACATTGTGACGAATGAGCACATTCACTTCCAACCCTCCTTCAAAATGTTCTATATGATACTTACTCCTTGGTGGCTGTCATCACACACCCACTAAAAACCACATAACATGTGAAGAAGGATATCTGAACTTGCAATGTTTATAGGAATTTTAAAGGAGGAAACTCAACCAATCAGGTGAAGAGTACTCCTGGGGCTTCTCCCATATGCAGAGGAAGTGTTCAAGGCATTAACTCTTCCCAGCAAGGCAGGTCAAGACTTGTTAAGGAGAGGAATTTCCCTTTGTTTCCTGTGAAAATGGATTAACTAACAGAAATTTGCACAAATTTGTGTGCACTGCTGGTTGGTCTGACAAAGGCACCCCACTAATATAAACATGCACATCCCTAATCAGCACCTACAGTATTTATCAGGATGAAATTCTTCCAAGTGGTATTCATTTCTCTTCCTTGAGCAATGCTTTCTTTCACTCCATCCAAGCTGGCTGATCAGCCATAAAAAACTAACTGGCTAATAATCAGAGCTCCAAAAATCACCACTGGAACTCTGCACTGTTTTCTGCTCTCAACAGTTCTCCTTTTGTCTTTGCATATAAGATTATACAGTATGATCCAATATCTGCAGGACCATCTGGTTTCACTTACCCACATCCAAAAAATTGGTCATCTCTAGGCATTTTCAAGGCCCTCCAGTGCACCTTTATGGTATGATTCCGCCGAACGTTAGGCCGGAACGAATTCATTTCAGTAAGGGTCACTATTATTTGCAGTTTGACAGTCTATGGTAAGTCTGGGAATGCAACCCCTGCAGATATGAGCATTGTACTGTACATTGAGGGCTCATTTTCACAGTGATTTATACTATAAAGAGCTGGCATGGTATGGTATGCTACAGCCTGCAGGGGCCAGTAATGAGAAGGCTAAATGCAGCTGGCCAGCATATCTAGATTATGCCTGGGAGACTAGCATGGGAAGGAAAGAAGGCCAGAGCCTTATCTCTGTAAGAAAATGTGTGTGAGAACCACTGTCCCTGTGCTCTTGACTTGGATTTTGCTCTCAAACTGTGTGCATTCAGTCTGGGCTGTACAGTGAAAGGACTGCACTGTACATTGTGCTGTGATATGTAGTCTGTATGATAGGAGACTCAAACTCATTGTAAATATTACTATAATATGCTTTAGTAAAGAGAAATAGTTTAGACACACGGCTGTTTGCTCATTTCTTCACCTGATTATTGCAACTCTGCTACAACAACTTTTGCTGCCTGATCCTCTTGATATGCTCAGAGGTACCAGTGTGCTACCGTCACATGATTCAGAGATGTCAAGGTTGTGTGCCTGAGACAGGAACTCCAGTAAGTTTCCTCATTAGAACGTCACTGATTATCCTATCCAGCGATTGATTTGTACCTGTGTGCCAGATGGGGAATCTTTGGATATCCAGAAGTTTTTTACTTCAACCTACAGAAGCTCCAGTGAACATATCTAGGGTTAGGGGGTTGTAAGAGTTGAAGCTTATTACAGTCATCCCTTCACATTCGCGGGGGTTACGGGAACAAGACCCCCGCGAAAGTGAAAAAAACGTGAATAAAAGCAGACTCTGAGGATTTAACGAGGAGCCCTTCCTAAACACACACACACACACACACATGGAAACTGACCCAGCCTCTGAGCATTTAAGGAGGAAAGAAAATCACAGCCCCATGCTGTGAGCACGCAAGCAAAGTCCCCCCCCCTTGCCACTCCCCTCTCTGTGTCTTAACAAACTGAATTGCTTCTTTAAAACTCACATTTCGCCCCATGTCTCCTCATGGCCCAAAGTAAAGCACAGCGACAAACTGAATTGCTTCTTTAAAACTCACATTTTTCCCAATGTCTTCTCATGGCCCAAAGAAAAGCACAGCTACATGCTTGCCACCCCCTCTCTGTGTCTCAACAAACTGAATTTAAAACTCAGCTTCTTTAAAAAAAAACTCACATTTCGAACTTTTCCTACACACATTCACACACAGGGAAGGCACGGGTGGCATCTCCCAACAACCCAGCCTCTGAGCATTTAAGGAGGAAAGCTTCCTGCTGGCTGAAAGAAAAGCACAGTCCCATACTGTAAGCACACAAGCTTTCCTCCTTAAATGCTCAGAGGCTGGGTCAGTTGCTTGCTGGGAGATGCCACCCACACCTTCCCTGTGTGTGAATGTGTGTAGGAAAGGCTCAAAATGTGAGTTTTAAATAAGCAATCCAGTTTGTTGAGACACAGAGAGGGGGTGGCAAGCATCCGGCTGTGCTTTTCTTTGGGCCATGAGGAGACATGGGGCGAAATGTAAGTTTTAAAGAAGCAATTCAGTTTGTTAAGACACAGAGAGAGGAGTGGCAAGGGGGGGGACTTTGCTTGCATGCTCAAAGCATGGGGCTGTGATTTTCTTTCGCCTTAGACCCTCAGAGGCTGGTGTGGGGGTTGCTTGCTTGCTGGGATCTTCCCTGTGTGTGTAGGTGTGCAGGAAATTTTCCTCCTTAAATGCTCAGAGGCTGGTTTGGGGAGAGCAGGGGGGGAGGAATTTCCGCGAATACATAAAACCACGAAAGTCAAAGCCACAAATGTAAAGGGACAACTGTATGTATATATTTATTTAATTTAGTTCTCATCTTTCTCCTGAAATGGAACCCAAAGCAGCTTGTTGCTGCCTGCCTTCAAGTCATTTCTGACTTATGACACCCTAAGGCAAATCTTTCATGGGGTTTCTTGGCAGATTTTTTTCCGTAGGGGGTTTACCCTTGTCTTCCTCTGAGGCTGAGAGAGTATGACTTGCCCAAGGTCACCCAGTCAGTTTCCATGGCCAAGTGGGGATTCAAACCCTGGTCTCCCAGTGTCCTAGTCCAACATTCAAAACTCTACATGACACTGGCTCTTGATAAGCAGCCTATAACAATTTAAAATAAAGTGCAACTAAATTCTTACTTTGTTGTTCTGTGACTTCAGGTCATTTCTGACTTATAGTGACCCTAAGGTGAACTTACCATAGGATTTTCTGAGGCTGAGTGTGTGTGACTTGCCCAAGATCACCCAGTGGGTTTTCATGGGATTCTAACCTGGTCTCCAGAATCAAACCACTAGACCACACTGGCTCCAATCTTACTTTACTAATGTTAAAATCAATTCAACAAACAATTCTATTTAAGAAAACACATAATTAAAGCAGTTTAAAACATTTAAATATAATTTTAAAAGATTATAAATTAAAAGCACACCACACCATACTGAAAACAACCTTCCGCCACCTGATTTAAGAATGAAAGGCCTGACTAAATAAAAAGGTCTTTGCCTGCTTTCAGAAAGACAACAGAAAGAGGCCCAAATGAACTTCCTGAGAGAGGATGATCCACAGCTGGGGAACAGCCACTGATAAGGCTCTCTCCCATGTCCTCCTCCTCATTTTAATTTAACGCACTGATTACATCAATTTAATGTATTTTGGTTTAATGTCTTTTTTATGGGGGAGGGTGGGTGGGTGGCGTTTGGGGATTTTAATCTGTATTGGTATTTTAATTTTTGTAAGCTGCCCCGATTGTTTTTAACAGAGGGGCGGGATAAAAATAAATTTTATTATTATTATTATTATTACCAAACATGCCTGTGATGGTGATGGGACTGAGGCCTTGACTACACAGGGAGGTAAAAATCTGGATGAAATTTGGGCTACTTTGGCCTGGAGCAGTGGCACATGAAATTTGGAATATTCTGGCCTGGATTTAAGCACCATACCTGCCAAAGCCTGAATCTGCATTTGGATTTTTACTTGGCTTTCATTCTAAGCTGTTACTAATGCTTCACTCTGAGCTCTGGGAAAAGCAAAGCCACAGTGGTAGCCGCTATCTCTGAAGCCAGAACAGGTGGCTAACCTTGCGATGGGAGGGCTCATGGGGGTTCTGATCTCAAAGAGAGTGACTACTGCTGGGTCTCTTCCTTTAAAATGAGAAGTGGTGCTGAGAGGGTGAAAAAATGGTGGTGCCTCAGGCAGCACTTGTCCTTCTTCTCCTCCCATGCTCCCTGAATCCAGTGCAGATGGATTTTTCACATAGCAGTTTTCTCCAGAGTTTCAAGCAAACTCTGGATAAAACTGTGAGTTTTCTAAAACCAGGATTAAGGGGTAATTCCTCTAGTCTGGTGTAAATAGGGTCGTACATCATGTGGCACTATCACATCAGATTTGGGGGAAAGGCTGCATGTCATGTGGCATTATTGGGCCGGATTTGGGGGGAGGGATTCAGGGGTTTTCACTGGTGTAGACAAGCCCCAAGGGAAAGCCCTCCATTGAGGATCTTAAACTTGGGCCTGAACCACCCATAGAAGCTCGTCTCTGGTACTGCTGTAACACAAGAATGCAAAATATGGTACTCCAAGTAAAAGGTCCACAGGTCCCTTACAAATTCAACAACAAAAACAACAAATCTCTTAATTCACACCACTGCTTCAATAGCCATTCTCTTTTCATGGGCAACCAGTCCCATTTATTAATGGCTCAAACATTCTCTGTAGGAAGCAATTTACATAGCCAGCCTGCAAGCTGACATGGGGGGCAATGGACAAGAATTACATGAATATATGAATCCCTAAAATGGAAATTGCCATCCAACATGTCTTTGTTTAATAAGCAGGTTTAAGGGAACCGGGCAGAGAGGACTCAGGGGAGAGAGAAGTGGTGCAAGTCCCCTCTCCTGCACGTACCCCAACAAACATGGCTGGGCTGGGATTTCAAACCAAGTCCCTGGGGTCTATATCTGGCACTTTAGTCACTGAACCAAACATAACAGACCCAAGTCTGTTATACAACAGGCCCAGGCTATTAGGCATTTCTATGAAATGACCACACTGCCAAGTCTTAATACTATGGAGCCCCTGGACTGGAGAACGAATCTGCCTTCCTGCCTTCATAAAAATGCTCCTCAACCCCTGTGCCTGCCAACTGCTTGGTGGAGTGTGTGTGAAGCTCTGCCTACTCTTGTGCCTTTAACAGTAGCTTGAGCTGCAGATGCTGGAGATTATTATACCTTCCACTTGTGATGTGTGGGCTTGGGCTACACAAGATTAAGAAGAAATGGTACTGCACTATTGGGCTGACCCAGCCATGTCATATGCCCCACTTCATCCCTCCATATCCAGCTGTTGAGCACAGACATCTGAAGAAGGGAAACCTCATCATATAAGCCTGCAGTGAGCAAAGTACAGTTCATGGCCACCAGCAGCCCCATAGAAGGCCATCTTTGTGGTCTATGACATCCCCCTGCCACCAACCACCAGTGCTGAAAAAAACCCTTTTCTGCATAAAAACCAGACCTTGCCACTTGGAGAGGCTTTCAGGACTTTTTTTTTATTTAGAATGGTTTGGGCCTACAAGACCAAAGTCCAAATGTATGTTTTGTCACCTTTCATTTTGTTTGTAATTTTTTCATCATTTTTGGACCCAGTGTAGCCCGTGACAGGTGCTGGTAGTGAGCATTCTACCACTTGCTCCGCCAAACCCTTAATGTAGGTTTTTGTGTGAGCTAGAACTTCAATTGTACAAGTTTCTAAATTCTGCCGAGTTCTACCCTTTCCATCTTGTGTATTCAAGGGTCAACCACTCAAGCTACATTGGGTCCTGTACTGGGAGAAAAGTGGGATATAAAAAATTAAATAAATAAAAATAAACATCAGCAGCCAGACCAAGAAGCACATGATGCTGGGGATGCTGCAGTGTAGACCCAGTATCCCTTAATCAAATGGACCCTCCTTCAAATACATAAGCTGTCATTAAATGATCAGGAAGAAGAAGCAAAACTTGACAACTCTATCTATGCCCTGTCCCTTAGGAGACATTCGTCCTAGCCACTGACACACTTCAGCATTACCCACCCTAAGTGTAAGAGCAATAAAGAGGTCGCTTCTAAAAAGGCCTGCTTCACACATTCATGTTTGGGCCAACAGCAACAATGCGTCATGGTTAGGGTTAATACATCAATAAGCAATAATGCACCAATCTAATAATACTCCATGGTTAAAAGTGTAGGGAATATTTGCTGCGTATCTGCCTTTATATGCCTTCTTGAAATAAGCATGAGTAGAATATTAGCAAATAGTAGGAATTCTAAACATAGGAATATGTAACAAACATATCACCTTGTACCCAAGCATTCATGATTTTTCCTTATCAAAATATTTCTAACCTCCGCCTTTCTGCACACTTCATTCAAAACAAGGTAAACGTATCGTAATGCTAAATGACATGCATTATGCACTTGTATAAGGGAACAGCTGAAATCCCTGCCATTATATTTTACCAGGAGATGTGTGAGTTCTGACATTTCTGAAATACCTGGAGAAAACAATGATTTTCCATTCTACAGCTTGGTTATGGAGCAGGTTCCAAAGTATAGATTGAGTGGCTGTGAAGAAAGTTCTAAATAACTTTAAAAGGGGGAAATGAAGCTTGGCAAAATATGTACAGGTCAGTCCCGGTATCCATGGAGGATACGTTCCAAGACACTCCCGTCCTGTGAAAAATAGGGAATCCTATTATTTTCAATGAAAAGAATGGCAGAATTTGACCACAGAATCACATTGAAGGACCTATAAATGCCTAGAGCGGACATACATTTTCAGATGCGGATAAGTGAAACTGTAGATACCAAACAGGTGTTGATCTGTACACACAGAAATGGTACCTTGGATTTCCACTGTCACTAACTTTTTTCAAATATTTTCCTGACAAGGCAGCCAAGCAAGATGTCGTACATGCCAATCAAAACACATACACTATGCACAGTGTGCCATGAAATCAAAAAGGTTTCATGTTAATTCCAATAATTCTGGTCTTGTGTCGTAGGACCTATTTTTGACATCTAATTATTAATATTAGTAGGCTTGAGCTTTTCTCTGTCATATTAACTAGCAGTGTTGCATAAAAGCAGCTCCATAATATATTTTTATCCTAGATACTACAGGGATGGCAATTCCCCTGCATCAGATGTCACTGAGATAAGCATCTTTTAATAAAAAAAATGCAGCTAATCCAACTAAGACACGGGAGGATGTTATAAAGGTTAATCGGATCTAAGCCATTGGGTCTCTTCACCCTGCTGCTATTTATTTAGTGACATGCTTGGCGAGGAGCACTGCCAAGCCCAAATTAAAAATTGAGAATTACTCCCATGCATTCACTTGCTGTCACACCCCCAGCGCCACACACAAGTGGTTTTCTCACCAGGGAAAGGAAACCTCAGGCACCCTGGGAACATGGTGTGTGGTCTCTGATACGGAGATCTTCAAAGCTAGGAAACTGCCAGATACAACACAATGCCACAGCAGAATGCATTTGCAGCCCCACGCCTACTAAGTATGACAACTTGTTTGTTACTTTTTGTGAGAACCTTCCCTCTGCTTACAACAGGAGCTCTCTGCTTGTTGCTGCTCCAGGGAACAAAAGCCATAGACAGAGCTGCATAAGTAGATATCAAAATGCGAAGAGAGAAACTACCAAGTCCTGTTTCACATCAAATTGCAGTATAGAGGAAGCCACTTTACACCTTCCCGATTAAGATTATTAATCCATCTACAACAGTACTGTATTGTCAACTGTGGATTATTTATTTATTTAATATCCTCTCTTTTACCCAGAACTGAGATCTAGGATAGCTCACAGCAAGATTTTTAAAAGACACAAATAAAAACACCTTGGCCAAATCCACACTACCCAAATGATCCAGTTATAAAGTGGATTATTTGACATGGCTCCTTCCTATGGAATCCTGGGATTTGAAATTTGGTGAGGCACCACACTCTTTGGCAGAGAAGACTAAAGACCTTGTAAAACTACAAATCCCAGGATTCCATAGGAAGGAGCCATGGCAAAAAATCCAGTTTCAAACTAGATTATTTGTGTAGTGTGGATTTGGCCCCTATGTTATTATATGAAAACAACTATACAACTTATATTAAAACAATAACAGGACTAAAAGGAATCTGAAAAGGACCTTAGTTAAGAGAGTACACTACTCTTCCCATATTAAAAGCCCCTTTCCTCATTAGCCAATCAGATGCCAACAAACCCACCTATATTAAAAGCACAGAAGGGGCAAGTTTAGCTTCCCAGGGGAAAGGATTCCACAGTTTGGGAGCAGCAATAAGAACACCTTCTCTCACACCCCCACCATTTCTCTGAAGGTTGCAAGGCCTTCCCTGAAGATCTTAAAACTCTGAGCAGGCTCATATAGGAAGACAGGGCCCTTCAAACTCAGACAGAAAGAACCTAGCTGCTTAAGAGCAGGCTTAACAGTTGTTCAGTATAGAAAGCTTTGCCTCCTCTCCAGTGTGAAACACATCCAAGTTGGGTATACTCTATTAAAGGAATGTTTGTATCTGTATCTGTATCTGTATCTAGATAGATGTAAATAGGTATATATAAATCTCTGGGTTTATCCTTTTGGTGTTTCTAGGGTTTTTCAGAAGTCTAAATCCCCAATGACTCCTATGTTTAGGGAGTTAAAGCACCTCTAAACACAGGGATCCCATGTGCCACTAGTCTGCTGGCCTTTCCCTCTCTTCACACAAACACACTTAGATCCCACCATCAACACTATCTTCAGTGCAACACTTTACAATGGGGCAATTCCAAAATATATCTGCACATGCATTGGCTCCTCTGTACAAGTATTATGCCCAGAGCTTGGATGAGGTACTGTTTTGTGCTAAAACTTCCAGAACACATCAGTCAACACAAGCAAGCTGGTTGGGGATTCTAGGAGTTGTAACGCATAAAAGTGATCTTTCATAACACTGATTATGCTAAATGTATCAACATCAGGGAGAGGGAGGGGAACCAAGTAAAGTGTTAGACCAATGGATACCATCCCACTCTCCGCTCCAGGCTTGGATCCAAATGTACAGGCGATAGATCTGAACCAGGCAATTTCACAGGCCACCAAACCCTGGCCTTCATGCCGTAACCCCCCCTGGCAGAATAGCCCCATAGTTGCAGGGGCATGGAGAAAGGAGGTGTGAGCCAACAGACTCCTGAAGCTTCCTGCTTGCAATTTAAACAAACCAAGAGGGGTAAGCCAGGTCAAAGATGTGCAGTCCTCTTCATTCATAATCATAATCAAGTACTTTCCTCTGCACCTCTGTGGCCATGTTTTGTGTGGGAGGGCTCACCTCTGTTTATGCCAACTCTGTTAATTATTAGTCACTTCTTCACCATATAGTTCTGCCCCATCAGCTGCTAACTCCTTGCTGCCTTACATAAGTTG
Source organism: Gambelia wislizenii (assembly GCA_030847615.1). Lineage (NCBI taxonomy): Eukaryota > Metazoa > Chordata > Lepidosauria > Squamata > Crotaphytidae > Gambelia > Gambelia wislizenii. Next base: position 221,541,013 of record JAUMIR010000002.1, read on the forward strand.
TATTAGCTATACTGTACTCTTCTCTTCCTATACTCTTCTCTTTCTATATTCTTCTCTTCCTTTCTATACTCTTCCTTTCAAGGTGGAGCTATACCTTAGGTCACCACATAAGTGGTCCCAAATGTCAAGACAACACTGAGCAGAAAACAACTGTAGGGAAGAACTCGCAAACCAGCATGAGAAGGGAACTTTATTCCTCTTCCTACAATTCCTCCCTCCTCATCAGGCTTACTTTCAGTATCAAAGGTCAGCTAATGAAAATGTTATCTCTTTGCTCTTTGTCTCTGTTAAACCTCAACATACCCTGTCAATATAGTCCAGACATGTGATTATTTTTATATACACAAATCATATAACTTATAAGAAAACATATAATATAAGGCTTATATAATTTTTATATAGTAATAATTAATATTAATATAATTATTCATATAATATTCATATATTATAAAATGGACAGTTAACTGTATATTTTCAATATGACACTTTCCATGATAGTTGTGTGTGCAAGACAAGTTGCAAAAAAGTACTCTGCAATTTACTTCAGCCCTGAAAGTTTGAGAGGGAGCTACAATATGCACTGTACACTTCCAGAAATTTCACATGCAGAACAATTTAGCTATACAGTCGTCCCTTCACATTCGCGGGGGTTCCGTTCCGCGGACCCCCGCGAATGTGAAAAAACCGCGAATAACGACACCCCTCCCCCCTCCCTCCCCAGGCCTTTGCGGGGCCTTGCTAGGCCCCGTGGAGGTCTCCCCGGCCCTCCCTCCCGCCCTCCCCAGGCCTTCCTGGGGCCTCCGGAGCGTCTCCGGAGGCCCCAGGATCGCCTCCCCAGCCCTCCCCACCGCGTCCCCAGGCCTTCCTGGGGCCTCCGGAGCGTCTCCGGAGGCCCCAGGATCGCGTCCCCAGCCCTCCCCACCCCGTCCCCAAGCCTTCTTGGGGCCTCCGGAGCGTCTCCGGAGGCCCCAGGATCGCCTCCCCAGCCCTCCCCACCCCGTCCCCAGGCCTTCCTGGGGCCTCCGGAGATGCTCCGGAGGCCCCCGGATCGCCTCCCCAGCCCTCCCCACCCCGTCCCCAGGCCTTCCTGGGGCCTCCGGAGATGCTCCGGAGGCCCCAGGATCGCCTCCCCAGCCCTCCCCACCGCGTCCCCAGGCCTTCCTGGGGCCTCCGGAGACGCTCCGGAGGCCCCAGGATCGCCTCCCCAGCCCTCCCCACCGCGTCCCCAGGCCTTCCTGGGGCCTCCGGAGCATCTCCGGAGGCCCCAGGATCGCCTCCCCAGCCCTCCCCACCCCGTCCCCAGGCCTTCCTGGGGCCTCCGGAGATGCTCCGGAGGCCCCAGGATCGCCTCCCCAGCCCTCCCCACCCCGTCCCCAGGCCTTCCTGGGGCCTCCGGAGCGTCTCCGGAGGCCCCAGGATCGCCTCCCCAGCCCTCCCCACCGCGTCCCCAGGCCTTCCTGGGGCCTCCGGAGCGTCTCCGGAGGCCCCAGGATCGCCTCCCCAGCCCTCCCCACCCCGTCCCCAGGCCTTCCTGGGGCCTCCGGAGCGTCTCCGGAGGCCCCAGGATCGCCTCCCCAGCCCTCCCCACCGCGTCCCCAGGCCTTCCTGGGGCCTCCGGAGCGTCTCCGGAGGCCCCAGGATCGCCTCCCCAGCCCTCCCCACCCCGTCCCCAGGCCTTCCTGGGGCCTCCGGAGCGTCTCCGGAGGCCCCAGGATCGCCTCCCCACCCCTCCCCACCCCGTCCCCAGGCCTTCCTGGGGCCTCCGGAGCGTCTCCGGAGGCCCCAGGATCGCCTCCCCACCCCTCCCCACCCCGTCCCCAGGCCTTCCTGGGACCTCCGGAGATGCTCCGGAGGCCCCAGGATCGCCTCCCCAGCCCTCCCCACCCCGTCCCCAGGCCTTCCTGGGGCCTCCGGAGCGTCTCCGGAGGCCCCAGGATCACCTCCCCAGCCCTCCCCACCCCGTCCCCAGGCCTTCCTGGGGCCTCCGGAGATGCTCCGGAGGCCCCCGGATCGCCTCCCCAGCCCTCCCCACCCCGTCCCCAGGCCTTCCTGGGGCCTCCGGAGATGCTCCGGAGGCCCCCGGATCGCCTCCCCAGCCCTCCCCACCGCGTCCCCAGGCCTTTCTGGGGCCTCCGGAGCGTCTCCAGAGGCCCCAGGATCGCCTCCCCAGCCGTCCCCACCGCGTCCCCAGGATCGCCTCCCCAGCCCTCCCCACCGCGTCCCCAGGCCTTCCTGGGGCCTCCGGAGCATCTCCGGAGGCCCCAGGATCGCCTCCCCAGCCCTCCCCACCCCGTCCCCAGGCCTTCCTGTGGCCTCCGGAGCGTCTCCGGAGGCCCCAGGATCGCCTCCCCAGCCCTCCCCACCCCGTCCCCAGGCCTTCCTGTGGCCTCCGGAGCGTCTCCGGAGGCCCCAGGATCGCCTCCCCAGCCCTCCCCACCGCGTCCCCAGGCCTTTCTGGGGCCTCCGGAGATGCTCCGGAGGCCCCAGGATCGCCTCCCCAGCCCTCCCCACCCCGACCCCAGGCCTTTCTGGGGCCTCCGGAGATGCTCCGGAGGCCCCAGGATCGCCTCCCCAGCCCTCCCCACCGCGTCCCCAGGCCTTCCTGGGGCCTCCGGAGCGTCTCCGGAGGCCCCAGGATCGCCTCCCCAGCCCTCCCCACCCCGTCCCCAGGCCTTCCTGGGGCCTCCGGAGCGTCTCCGGAGGCCCCAGGATCGCCTCCCCAGCCCTCCCCACCGCGTCCCCAGGCCTTCCTGGGGCCTCCGGAGCGTCTCCGGAGGCCCCAGGATCGCCTCCCCACCCCTCCCCAGGCCTTCATGGGGCCTCCGGAGCGCCTCCGGGGGCCCCGTGGACGCCTCCCTGGGCCTCCCCGCTCCCTCTACGTCTTTCACGGGGCCTCTGGAGGCCCCGTGTCGCGGTTTTAGGGGGGCCCGGGGGGGCCCCTCCCAAAACCGCGAATAACCGAAACCGCGAATGTCAAGTTCGCGAATGTGGAGGGACAACTGTACAATAATTATGGCCTTTGGTATATAATTTGCACTCCTGAGACTCTTAACCTCTTCTAAAAAATTTTATATAAAATATGTATAGCCCTCCTTTGTGGTTAAAAAAAAGTTTGAAAACAGAGACAACACCTGTGAAACACTCTGTTCTCTATGCATCTCTTTGTTGTCAAGGCCTCCAGTAACTTTCCTCTATACAGAAACCAGGGATGGGAAACTGTAGCCCAGAAGGTGAAAAGGTGGGCTGAAAAAGATTGAGAGGAAGGGAAAATGAACAGAACAATGAAAGGAGTGGCAATTAAGTCATCTGCAAGCAAGCCATCCAGGCCTCTATCAGTCTTTAACCTCAGAGCTTGCTGGGTGGAATGGAAAAGGGATAGGAAAAGGTGGGAAGGGGAGAAGCCTACACCCACTTTCACTTCTGTCCCCACCTGCTGCCAGCATGCATCCCTGTTGGGTTACTCCTGAAGGAATGCAGCCCTTGACAGAAAGGAGGACCCAACCCATGCTCTAAATATTCCTCAGAGTCATACCTCAAACTTAGGGAGAAGCCGGACAGGAAGAAAAGGAGAAGAAATCACCACCAGCTGGTTCAGAAATAACAGTGGTACAAGCCTTGCATGTGCTGGAACAGACCCAGGCACTGATGCTTGTGAGAGGAAATTTTCTGCCTGGAGCTAGCCAAGGTCCTGCAATTCAGACTGAGACCTACTTGCTTCTTGGCTAAGAAAGGCCTCTCTCCACCACCAGAGCTCTGCAGGCTCCCATTTGTCATGATGTCAGGACAGGACATGCCATCCCTCAGAGTCACCTGTTTCTCTATTCCTGCCATCAAGGTACTCCTTACCAAATATTTTTAAAGCCTCAAACCACAAACAAAATATCATTCATCTGTTGGATAAATACTTGGGAGATCCAGGATTAAATCTCCATGGAGTGATGAAACCTACTGAGTGGTCTCTCACTGAGCCTGCCCTACCTTTACGTTGCTGTGAAGATACAGTGGGGAGGAGGAGAGCCATGTATGCTGGCTTGATCATATTGCGGGGGAAGGTGGGATATAAATCTTTTTAAAAACCCATCATTATACAGTATAAGTAAATGATTAAACTTCAGACCATGCAGAAAGTATGTACAAAATTAAATGCAAATTTAAACAAGTTGGCAACTATACATGGATAGTTTTGGCAGCACAGTACCAAAATTGTAAGCTGGCATATGTTGTTATTGTTTCATCCTTAATGCTGGCTTAGTCATTCATACATCCAGTGCTTCTTGCAAGTGGTGAACAGCTCCCATTCTCATTCTCACTCTCATTCTCCATAATGCCATGTTTTGCAATAGGCCCAAAGGCTCAGCTTTTGTCAGCTCTATTACTTAATGTTAAAAGTGTGGGGGACAGAATAACAGAATTCTAGCAGCCATATAGAACCAAGTGAAAGCAAATGAATTCTCAGTGCACCTTTCAGAACTATTTACTGGGCTCATAAATCAGCCACTAGTGAGCACCTTTCAGCTGCTACTTTCCTTGGCCACCAGTCATACTAAATAATACCATAAATCAATGCAGCTGGGCCAGAGAGCCTGGTCCAGGAGCCACCATGGAATGCACAGTAGAGTTCAGTTTAAAACAACATAAAAGGTGTACACCATGTGGGAATTATGCAGTCTGAAACATACTGGTCATTAGATCCACTGAAGGTGTTTAGTTGGGGAGGAAGGGAAGCAAAGCTATCTTAACACCAGGAGGGAATAGGGACAAAGTTTGTTTTTTGTTTTTAATCACACTCCACATCTTAATCTTCTCAGCAGTGCAAAAGTATGGTTTGCTAATGGATGTTGTTAAGATACATAAGTATACTGAGGCATGTGTATAATAATCTGTCGACAGAGGCAACATACATTGCACCTCACAAAATAGGCTGCAATTCACAAAAGTTCATGCCAAATAAAATATGCTAGTCATAATGTGATGTTATGACACTGTAAGTTTCCCAGCCAATGATGTAGAGTAGGGAAATGCACAACATGACAAAATAATTTTATGAAGACCATTCCTACAGTACTTGTTATGGAAGAGAACTCAATTTGTTAGCAGCCTGAAGGCATGTGTAATAGGAAAGTGCTGAGAATGTTCTATATTACCCAGAGCTGTCCCGAGTACAGTATTAAATTGCAGCGCTTGGAAAAAGCTACTTTTTTAGACTAGGATTCTCAAAATCTCCCACTGGCATCACAATTGGCCATGATAGCCTTAGGTTCATCACAGGTTGGAAATGACTTGAAGGCACACAATAACAACAACTTCAGAAGGCTTTAGTGGCCATGTTAACTTGGGGATTCTGGGAGCTGTAGTTCCAAAAAAAGTAACATTTTCCAACCATTGTTTGTTTATGTTGCTGTTGTTGTGTGCCTTAAAGTCCTTTCCAAGTTATGGCAACCCTAAGGCAACCCTATCATGGGTTTTTCTTGGCAAAATTTGTTCAGAGGAGGTTTTCCATTGCCTTCATCAGAGGCTGAGAGAGTGTGACTTGCCCAAGGTCACCCAGTGGGTTTCCATGACTGAGTGGGGATTTGAATCCTGGTCTCCAAAGTCACAGTCCAACACTCAAACCACTACACTATGCTGACTCTCATATGTTTATGCACACACGCCCCTTTCCTTTCTTTCACTGTCATGCTAGAGCAAACAGAAATTTTGTTGAAATGATATAAAATCCTGAAAACCCCAGTTTACTAAAGGTAGACCTCGTCTTTTAAACTGACTTCAGTTTTCATAGGAAAACCCCCAATAACAAACCAGTATCTGTCTGCAGGTTACTGAAAAGTTAACTGATAACAGAGATAGTGGCTGTACAGCAGGAGAAAATACAGTACTGTGAAACGCAGTAATTCCAGAGCAGTTTTTATTCCTTTGGAAATTTTTGTATCATGGCACAATATTCTTATAGCAAGAACAGAAGATTCAAAACCCAGTGATAGACTGCCTCTGCAGGCATGAGCAAGACCCTTAAAAGAAAAGATTGACATTGTTTTGACTAGCTAGACAGCTGGCACAGTTCCTATAGAGACAGAACCCTCCCAGAGACAATAGGACAGCCAAGAGGAATGAGATTTTAAACACACAGTAGGCTTCCATAACAATACTTGCCAAGATGTGTGTAGCATTTGTGACCCCACCACTGCCACCAATGCATAAGCTTTAAAATTTAATATTGTGTTAATAGACATGCACATGAGGGATGTGGTGCTCCGCACGATGCATTAGTAAAAACTCTTGCAGTAGGAGAAAAAAATAACTTGGCATATTAATCTGAAATGGAACATTAGTACACTGTGTGCATTCAAAACACAGAAACATCAATCCCTGCACGTAAAAAACACTTGCAAATCGAGTCAGAATGAAAGCAATATTACCAAGTGCAATTTAATTTCAATCACATCTAGTATCATTCACTCTGTTTCTGCAGACCCATCCCTCACACACCTCACACAGGGTTTAGTCCCAAGTGTTTCAGAGGCGGAAGGAAGAGCAGGTACATACATTTTTAATAACTTTTACAAACCTGGAGGTGCAGCATACAGATTACTCAAAGCTATTTAACCTAAGCCTAGCTGCATCTTCCTCTAGCACTTCTTTGCAGACAAGATGTATATACAGTTGTCCCTTCATATTCGCTGGGGTTTGGTTCCAGGACCCCACTTCCCCCATGGATACCAAAATCCGTGAATACTCAATCCCATTATATGCAATGGCATAGCAAAATGGTGTCCCTTATATAAGATGGCAAAATCAAGCTTTGCTTTTTGGATTATTATTTTTTTAAAGAATATTTTCAAGCCATGAACACTTAAATCTGTGGATACAGAGGGACAACGGTACATTACAAACAGAAACAATCAGGTCAAGGACTGTCCTGCACAGCAGGGTGTTGCATGAACCTCTGTTAAGAAGGGAAATTTTAAAAAAAGAAACCTTCTCATCCTACAAAAATGTTGTGCAATTAGTGTTCCAGGGTGTTAGCCCTTTTTGGGAAACTATAAAAGTTAAAACTGTCAGGAACTAACTTTCTTGTAGCAAAGTGCAGCTTAAAAAAGCATGACTCAATAGTACAGTGCTTTGACCCAAACAAAAGAAAAGAAGCAGGCAACTTTCAAGTTAAAAGACTTAAAGCTTTAGTAATGGCTATGCATCTACATATGCATTGGTAGTCTACATCCTAACTAAACTACTGAATAGGCTTGGATAAGGAAAAGGTTTCATCTTGACTCACCATCTCAGTGAGAAATAAGCATGGTAGCAGAGGCAAGATGGAGAAGCAGCTTCAGCAGCAGAGAGAGAAAAAAGTGTGGAAAAACTTTTATGACCAAAGACCAAAAGGAAGTATCCTAGGTTACATAATCTTATTGCTTGGTTGTGAACTATTTACAACCATGAACTTCAAAGGCAGAATGAGAGGAAGGGAAGGGAAGAGAAGGATTTCAACATGCAAGAATTCCTATCCTATCTGTTACCTAATTGCTCTAATAGCCATAAGTGAGGGGAGAGAGAATGCTGGATTTTTCCAACAAAAAAGACTATGAGCTTGTCTATGCTGAAGGTAAAAAACCAATTCAAATTCAGACTGTTTTGGTCTGGAGCTGCACCGGAAGAAATCTGGACTACTCTGGCCCAGATTTAAGTGCCACTCCTTGGCCAAAGCCCGAATCTGATTCATCTGGATTTCTACTCCCAGTTAGATAAGCCTGCTGCTGCAGGTCCTCGCTGCTGTTGCCACTGGCATGCAGCCGCTCACTCTGACCTCAGAATGAGTAGCCGTATGCAGCGCTTTGCCTTCCCCGTGTGCGGCCGCTCATTCTGAGGGCAGAACGAGTGGCTCCGCCTTGTCCGCTTGCTTGCTCTGACCTCAGAATGAGCAGCCACATGCAGGGCTCTGCTTTCCCAGCATCCTGAAGTCAGAATGAGCAGCTGTACCTGGTGCACTCCCTCGCTCTGACCTCAGAATGAGCAGCCACATACCAGGAAGGCAGAAGCCAGCAGTGGTGGCAATGAGGAGGGGGAAGGAATGGCAGTGCCTGTGTGGTAGCAATTGCCCTGCCTCTCTACCCCCCTGAATACAATGTGGATCATTTGTTCACACTATAGTTTTCTCTGGAGTTTCCAGCCTAGAGTAGATAGGGCCGTACATTGTGTGGTATTATCGCACCAGATTTGGGGATAAGCCTGCATGTCATGTGGCATTATCAGGCCAGATTCAAGAGGGATTTGGGGGTTTTCACTAGCGTAGACAAGGCCTAAATGGGGTTGAGGTGACTTACCCTTTCAGAAAAGCTACAATGGGATACTGCTTGTATATTATGATTGTGTTTCTTAAATATGAGGCCAGTGTGGTGAAGTGTTTTTAGTTTGGACTAGGACTCCAAGAGACCAGAGGCTCAGTTACATGGCAGTTTTTATTGCGATAGTTTGCCCATTAGCACATTTTCGCACCAGTGCTGTGTAGTTTACATGATTTAGTGTGAAACTGGTTGATCTGGTAAGTTTTCTGCTTTGTAGTTCACACAGGCGAAGGTGGGGGCGTGGCCACTGGAGCACCCCGATCGCTGGCTGGGGGGGGGCAAGAGATGTGCAAACAACCAAAAAAGAAGGGAGACCACGGGGGGGGGGAGGAATAATGACAAGGAGGCAAGGAAAACAGGCTCGATTCCCAGGTGGAGGATGGTCTTGGGGGGGATGATCACCCAGCTGCCAGAAGCAATGAAGTCGCAGGCTCCCTCTTCGCCCTGCTTCCCTCAAGCCCCCCTTCCCCTCACCCACTGTGACTGTAATGGCCAGCAGAGCAGACTGCTACACTCTCTCTCTCTCTCTCTCTCACACACACACACACACACAAGATGCGATCACAGCAGGGCGAGGAAGTGAAGGGCTGGTGAAGCAGATCACTACTCTCTCTCTCTCTCTCTCTCTCTCACACACACACACACACACACACACACAATACACACACAGATGAACAGTAATTAGTGGGGATGGCTCAGCCACAGCAGCCAAGCAGGACGGGAGTTAGACAGCTGGGCGATTGGGGTGGGGATAGCACTGGTATAACAACAGTGGCTGGATCTTTTCGTTTGAGGCTCCTCGCACCTCTTGCAAGTCTGCCCCATCCGCAGTTGGTCCAACTAATCACGGCTCAGCTCTGCTGTGGCTGTTTGGGAAGATTGCTGGTAGTTCCCACAGCCTTTTGCGCACTGGTAGTTCACACAACCAATTGTGTGCATTTTCACGAACTTTATAAAAAAAGTCAGGAAAAGTAGCAAAAGCTGATACCGTGCGGCTTATGGGGTGTTTTGCCCCCCTCCTTCTGAATATGGCGACTTTGATCCGAAAGACATGTGAACTATTAGGACTCTTTGCGAAGTCTTAGTGGATTTATTTTGTCGTGTAACTGACCCCCAGGGTTTGAGTCCACACTTAGCCATGGAACCCTACTGGGTGACTGTGGACAAGTCACAACTTTCAACCTCAGAGGACAGCAATGGCAAACTTTCTCTGAATAAATCTGGCCAAGAAAACGCTATGAGTGGATCACCTTAACCTGGAGTTGACCTTAAGGCACATAATAACAACAGCTCTTAAGTATACAGGAGCAATTAACAGGACACAAGAGGGAGATTTTTTTAGGTTATGAAGGCACATTAAAAAAACAGCTCTTAAGTATATAGGAGCAATTAACCAGACACAAGAGGGAGATTTTTTTAAGTTATGCAAGGAAATCATTTCCCCAATTCAGAAACTGACATCTATGTACAGAAGCATATTTCTGTGTGTGCAGCCAATGCAAATATGCTTCTGCATGCACCACTCCATCTCTGTTTCAAGGCTTATCCAGGTCTGATTCAATGCACATAAAGATACTCACTGTTATGTACAAGCAGTTGCCAGTAATTAAAATTGGATCGGGGTCATCAAAAGTACAACAGTAAGTGAATGTAAGTTATTTCATTAATGGCAGAATAAAAGGATACCAGAAGGACATGAATTCTACCCGAGGGCATCTCTGAAGACATTTTGCCACCCAAGGCAAAGGACAAGGTAGTGCCTTCTCCCCTGTTTCCAGTAGAAAAGGTGACTGGACTGGAGACTGAACATTAATTCAAAATTGTTAATGGGATAACATCTTCCTCTACACTTGAGTGAGAGTAAACAGGTTAGTTTAGGGGACCCAGGGCAAGTTCAAGACTTACAGAACTTACACATTCAGTTGACTTAAACAAACAAAATAAACCACAAGATATACAGGAGAAGTCAAAAGAGGTATTGAAAGGTCTTAGAGCAGTACATATACAATATTTTGGTACAGTGCCATGCACACAAGAAGTTGCTGTAGCTCCCACATCAGAGGAGAGGTGAAGCTATTCTGGGCTTTAGTCAGAACTTTAAAGGAGCCATCTGAGGTGCTGAACAAATTGAAGCTTAATCCAGATAAAACAGAGATGCTTCTGGGCAGTCAAAAGGCAGGTCGGGAAACAAGGATTAAGCCTGTACTGGGAGGATTATAGCCCCTATGAAGCCACACATTTGCAGTTTGTGTTTGCTCCTGGATTCAGCTCTGAGCCTGGAGGCCCAGGTTTTGGCAGTGATCAGAAGTGCATTTGCAAAGTTATAGCTTATGCGCCAGCTGTGTCAATTCCTGGAGATTTCTGATCCAGCTACGTTGACATTGACACATGGCTTAGTTATGTTTGTTTGGATTACTATAATGTGTACTACATGGGCTGCCTTTGAAGAAGTGTTTGGAAACTTCAGCTGGCCCAAAAAGCTGCAGCCAGACTACTGATTAGGGCCTACTCACAGAGAGCATCCAACTCCCTTGACTACAGAACTGTTTCCAGGTACAATTTAAAGTGCTGGTTATGACCTATAAAGTCCTACATGGCTTAGGTTCTGATTATCTCAGGGACTGGATTTTTCCATGTAAGTCTGAGCAGTTTTTGAGATCTTCAGAGGAGGCCATGCACCATGCCCCACCACCCTAACATGTACATTGGTGGGAACACAGAAGAAATAGCTTGGTGGCTGCTCCAAGGCTCTGGTGGAATTCATTTCCTAGAGAAGTAGGATAACCCCACTCCATGTTGTCCTTCTGGCAGCAGATGAAAATTGTTTGCAGAGGCTTTGGGGGACTGACTGCTGATGGGGAAATTGTGTTTAATAATCTATATATAATTCTCTTGGGTATGTTGCCGTTTCCAGTGTGCTGATTGGCTGCTTAGAGACCTGACCAACCAATCACAGGTCTGTTGGGCAGCCAATCAGCACAGTGGGGGTGGGACCATGTAGATTCCAAACATGGCTGCCGGAGAAGTAGAGGGAGAGTGAGTAGCATGGGGGTCAATGTGGTGTGTGCTGGAGTGCAGGGGGTGGGGGCCAAGGGGCAGAACAAATGGAGGGGAGGCAGAAAGAGCGGAGGGGGTGGCAGGGGGACAGAAGAAGCAGAGGGGGCAGCAGGGGGGTAGAAAGAGTGGAGGGGGGATGGCAGGGGCCAGAAAGAGCGGAGGGGGGCTTCAGGGGGGGCAGAATAAGTGGAGGGTGGTGGCAGGGGGCAGAAAGAGCGGAGGGGGGCTTCAGGGGGGGCAGAATAAGTGGAGGGTGGTGGCAGGGGGCAGAAAGAGCGGAGGGGGCTTCAGGGGGGCAGAATAAGTGGAGGGTGGTGGCAGGGGGCAGAAAGAGCGGAGGGGGCTTCAGGGGGGAAGAACAAGCGGAGGAGGGTGGCAGGGGGCAGAAAGAGTGGAGGGGGGCTTCAGGGGGGAAGAACAAACAGAGAGGGGTGGCAGGGGGCAGTACAAGCGGAGGGGGATGACGGGGGCAGAAAGAGTGGAGGGGGGTTTCAGGGGGGAAGAACAAGCGGAGGGGTGGTGGCAGGGGGCAGAACAAGCAGAGGGAGTAGTAGGGGGCCAGAACAAGCAGAGGGGGTGGCAAGGGGCAGAATGAGTGGAGGGGGGTGACAGAGGGGCAAAACAAGCAGAGGGGTCAGAAAGAGTGGAAGGGGGCAACAAGGTAGAACAAGTGGAGGGGGCAGAAAGAGGAGAGGGGGCAGCAGGGGGGAAACAAGTGGCGGGGGGACAAGCGGTAGGGGGCAAGTTAAACCCACCAGCCTACCTCAAAGGGTTCTCATGAGGTCTCCTGGGCATTTTGGGGAGAGTTTTTTAATGGCGCATGGTACACCGGGTCCAGCTAGTGTGATGCATTTGTCCATGTTTCTTGCTTTTTAATGGTATGCTTTTAAATTGTTTTTAATTCCCTTGATAAGTTTAATTATATTCTAACTTTTGTGTGTTTTTGGTAACAGGAACATTTATCTACATCCGTTTTAATTTTTGTAAGCTGTTTTGAGTACCAGGACTGGGGAAAATGTGAGATATAAATAAAAGAATAATAACAATGGCCTATTCATGTGTAGGGTGCAGCATCTTCATCACTGCACTGCTATGGGAGCTACATTAGCTTCTACTGACCGTGTGGCTTGGCAAATTTCCTCCATGACCTGGTTTTGAAGTGTGAGTAGTTAACTGGGCTGTGGAGTCAAAGTTAGAAGCATTTTTGGTGGAATCAGTAGAAACATGCTGATTCCTATTCTAGCTTCAAAATAAAAATCTCCAGTGGGCCCTTGTTATCTGCTGGGGTTTGATTCTAGGACCCCCTGTGGATACCAAATTCTGTGGATGCTCAAGTCCCTTTGTATGCAATGGCATAGTAAAATGGCATCTCTTATATAAAATGGTGAACAGCAAGGTTAGCTTTTTGGATTTTTTAAAAAATATTTTTGATCTGTGGTTGGTTGAATCCACATAACCTGTGGATAGCGAGGGCCAAGTGTATAATATTAAATGTTGTAGTGGTTTGAGCACTGGGCTATGACTCTTGAGACCAATGTTTGAATCCCTGCTCAGCCATGGAAACCCACTGGGTGACGTTGGGCAAGTCACACTCTCTCAGCCTCAGAGGAAGGCAAAGGCAAATCCCCTCTGAACAAATCTTACCAAGAAAACCCTGTGATAGGTTCACCTTAGGATTGTCATAAAATATTAACTGCCTCATTTATTGCAAATAGCTATAGCCAGCATAACATACACCATTAAAAAACTCCCCCTAAAACTCCCGGTAGACCTCACAACAACCCTGTAAGGTAGGCTGATGGATTTTTAAATTCCCCCTCTCCCTTCTCAGCATTCCACACTTTCCCTGGAATTTCTGAGGGTGACTCGCTCTGTTGCCCTGCTGCCGCCAGTTGCCTGTCTGAGTCCTGTCGCAGCAGCGTCCCACCATAGGGTCTCATCACAGGCAGCCCATTGCCACCACCAGTTGACTAGCTGGGTCCCAATCTGGGCCACAGATTGGGTGGCAGGAATGGATTGTAAGGTGGAGAGGGAATTTGCATGTGGGTGGTGATAGATTGGGTGTATTTTCTGAGCAGCCAATCAGCACATTTGGAAAGGCAACATATCTAAGAGTTTTATAAAGGCAACATATCTAAGAGTTTTATATATGTATACAGATTTACTTTCAAAGGAATTTAGGAAAGTTTTCTTATTCAGAAATTTTAATCAAGCAATTATATTTTATGTTCGCTCAATCTAAGTAGCCTGATGATTCACGTAGTGGTGATGAAATGCCTTGTGCTACCTTATTTACTGTTGTAAATTTGTTTTTACTAATTAATATATGTTTGCCATTTATGAAGGAGTTGGAGTCAGACAGCAGAAAAATAGAAGAGGCAGAGTTAAAGTCAACAGTTTGGCGTACCAACTCCACAGCTCTGGTAGTTACCGTAAATTTGCCTGCAGCCCAATTCTGGGCTATTTCATGCAGCAATAGGACCTGACTCCTGCCAAAGAGGGCCAGCATTACCACATCTATCAGTGACAACCACCTTTTCCTGATGGGCCTGTGGATGAAGCAGGCATAGAGCCTACACTAATGCAACATTATAAGAGCCACTGGCTAGAGGATGCTGGGAGTTGCAATCCAAACTATCAAATGTTTCAGGCTCTGTATATTGCTTTCACCAGGTGTATAGGGAAATTATGGCCCAGAGGTTGCATGAAACCCCTAACCCAGACTTTTGCAGCTCACCAAGCCCACCAAATCCCCCCAACATTCAAAAATTTTGATCTGATTTTTGCCCTCAAGTGGGCCAAAACAGCATAAAACTACCTGAAAATGTGCCTGTTTAGATTTCCCATCCTCCTCAGAACCTCATCCATAATTGTCTGTTTCCAGCCCCAGACCAGCTGAAAATGGTGACTAGAAGAGATGTGACATCTTACCAAGAAAACCCTTGGTGAGCTGCACCTGTGTGGTTGCGGCAGGGGCAAAAATTATCCACCTACCACCCCCATTGTCTTGACTTATATGTTCTCTCACACACCTCTCACTGTAGGCTACTTAGAAAAGCCTGCTCGGTGTATATTAGAAATCTCTATAGACAGGCTGGCAAATGCAGACAGTAGCAGGCAAACGAGTGACAGTGTTGCATTTGCTTGGCCTGCAGCTGGAATATTGTTGTTGCTGCTGATACCTGGCCTACATATTAACAGAAAACAAAAGGGGGGAAAGTTACATCACTAGCAAGAGGCAGCAAGTTCAGACCAGCTGTGTGAATTATTAAAGAGCGGAGAATCATCTTTGCAGAGAGTGTGGGGGAAGTGTTGCAAGAAAACAGTCACTTTACAGCTCAAGGCAAAACACAGCAAACCCTTTTTGATCCACTTGAGGGATGGAGGGCATCAGCTTAAAGCTATGTGACACCTTAAAGCCTTACAATTCCCACTTACTTTCTTCTGTGTAAATTCTCTTATATTTCCAGAACTTCCATACTTAGAAACTGAAATGCTTAAATATACTGATAAGAGAGAATAATTCCACCACAGCGATTCTTAACCTGTGGTCTGTGGACCCCCAGGGAGCCAAGATGTCCTCACAGGGGGGCCTTGAAGGCTTGAAAGCTTCTCAGCCAATCTCTTCCTTGCAGTGGAGTGGCCACATGAGAGGAGCCAAGGCAAAGGCTGGCTTGGCCTGTGCATTGTCATCCAACCTGCACCAGCCACAATTATGAAGGAAGAAACAGAAGAAAAATCTTCCCTCCCCTTCCAGGGCCTCTGAGGAAAGGTTTAATGGATGGTGTACTGTAATTGTGTTGTTGTTGTCATTCAAGTTGTTGTTGTTGTTGTTGTTGTTGTTGTAACTCTTGAGTTAAATCTTGGTGGTCCGCAGCAACAAAAGATATTTAAAGGGGGTCCCTGGTAAAGAAAAAGTTAAGAACGATTGTTCTACCAGGAGAGAGGAAAGGAAGAGAGAAAAGGAAAACAGAGCCACCATTTGTTCCCTTGGGAAGCCAACTCCACTAGGCTTTCCCTCTTCCCTTCTGTCATCCAGTAGCCATTCCGCCAATCTCAGGGGCCTCATCACATTAAGAACAAGTCCCTGAATTTTCTTGTTTTCATTTTCCCTCTCCATCCTCTTTTCCACCTATGTTACATCTTTTTAGACTATAAGCCTAATGTACCAGCTTGGCCCATTCTCTGAGATGTCAGATCTGGGTATGGTGACACAGGCATTGATTACATCTCATTTGGATTAATGTTAACATGAGGCTGCCTTTGGAAACTGTATGGAAACTTCAGCAAGTCCAAAATGCCATGGCCAGGCTGTTGACCAGGGCTGGTTACAGGGATCATGTGATCCTCCCCTGTTGAAATAGCTTCAACTAGCTACTGCTCCATTTCCAGACAGAATTCAAAGTACTGGTTATGATCTTTAAAGCCCTACACAGCTTGAGTCCAGACCACCTAAAAGACCATGAGTTGGCCCCAATGTTAAGACCGTCAAGGTGAGGGCTTTCTCTTGGTCCCACCATCATCACAGGCATGTTTGGTAAGGACACAGGAGAGGGCCTTCTCAGTGGCTGCCCCCAAGTTGTGGAACTCACTTCCATAGGAGGTTCAACTGGGCCCCCTCTTCTCTATCTCCTCTGGCAGGCAAAGAACTTTTTATTTAGGAAGCCCTTCGGTGTTCAAACTATAAAGCAAAAGTGTGTTTCAAATGTTGTGTGCTCTTGGTTTATATCTTTTTATGTTTTAATTTTGTCTTAAATGTATTTTAAACAGTTTTAACTATGTCCTTTTTTAGTAGCGTTCTTTAATTGCTTTTTAACTTTTGTAAATCCATGTTAGCTAGACTATGGATACATCTACATTGTAGAAATAATGCAGTTTGACACCACTTTAAGTGCTATAGCTCCATCCTCTAGAATCCTGGGATTTGTAATTTTACAAGATCTTTAGCCTTCTCTGCTAAAGAGTGCTGGTGCCTCACAAAACTACACATCCCAGAATTCTGTAGGATGGAGCCATGGCAGTTAATGTGGTGTCAAACTGCATTATTTCATGTAGTGTAGATGCACCCTATGTTTTAATTTTTCTGTAAACTGGCTTGAGTCCCTTGCCAGGAGAAAGTGAGGCATAAATTAAATAAACAAACAAACAAATAAATAATAAAATAAGCCTGAGGAGGTTTTTTAAATAGGTAAGCTGCTCTGAAAGCTTTCCAAGCTTTAGAAAGCACTATAAATAAACTAAATAAGTGTCTCCTTTCATATCTATGCCCTCAAACCAAGGGTCTTCTCCTTTTAGCTACAGCTATGCCCTAACACCACCACATTTTCTAAGGCACCATTTCCTTCAGCAAATCATATAAAGGGGGTTTCTTTTTTCCCCCCAACCCCAGAGCCTAAACTGGAAAAGTCAAAGGAGTTAAAGCTGCTGCACAAAGGTAAGGCACAGTTTAGGGGCGAAGGAGAAAGAGAGGCATTGTGATCTTCATAAGCAGTCTGCCTCAATGTTTCCTTTAAACTCCACTTGAGAAATGTAACGCAATGGTGGCTGCTGGGGAAAAAACAGTGAGGACAGAAATCCCAGTTTAAAGTCTTTGGGCCTTTGTGGTTTACAATAGGCCTCTCTTTTTGACTCCTTAATTGCGGGTTCCACAGACAGAGCGCCTCAGACAGCAGCAGAGGACACTTGCTCCAAAACTGGCCCAGCTGTCTTCCCCATCCCTCCCGAAGGTACCAGCAGGCTGGGGCAGGTGTTCCTAAACACCCCCATCATACTAGGCAAAAAGACAGTTCTGCTTCATTCCTCCCACCCCCATCTCCACCCCACAGCTTTTCTCTTCCTCTATACTCTCTGACAGGCCCCCCTGACAACTGCAAATGGGATTAAGATCTGGGACCAATGCAAGCAGCCCACTACTCCTCTTATCCACCCCTGGCCTCAGCCACACAGGCTGTCAGATGAACTTTCCCAACTTTCAAGTCCTTGTGCTTCCAATAATTTAATGTTCACCCCCTTTCTCATTTCAGGGGAAAGAATAAAGAGGTGGGGAGGAGAAGGAGAGGAAACCCTTTTATGATGCCTTTAATGTATCTCACTCAATGGACCAAAAACAAACAAATAAAGCAAGGCTCTTTTGTGAGGGGCATGTGTGATCCATCAAAAGGAGATATAGTATCACTTACAAAACTGCAATTTGGTAGCTGTTTTAGGTTGTGCACTGCCCCAGGGCCTGACATAGACTGTAAAATAGGATATTAAGTAAACTATGAGGCTACACTGGATCCTGAGACCACAAATTGAAAACAAAACAGAGCAAGGAAGTAGGTTTGTGGCTGGAGTGTAAAGATTGCTAGACCAGCCTCCTTGGAGGCTCTGCTGGCAATGAAACTGCACTTGAGTGTAGACAGACAGGATTAGAATTAGCTGGAGGGACTTCTGGCACCGAAATCAAGCCAACGTGCTTATTAAGCAAAATACTTGCAAGCGATTTGGATCTCTCCTAGTCACCTCGGCCATTTACTTTCCTGCAATTTCACAGCCAGTGTATTGTGCTTTACTCTGTCAATCCTTTCCACAAGTATTATGTGGCTTAATGTCAAGTCCAAATGAAGCAGCACAAAGAAGGTGATGAGAAGCGGAGGGAGGGGAGACTATTTCTTTTTCCTGAAATGTCCTTTCTTTTGCATGTCTAGCTCCAGAAATATAAAAGCAAATGTTGCTGAATTCTTTTATTTCTTTCATTTTTTACAGAACTCATCTCCATCCTTCAGGAGACATATCTGAAATCAAGTGATCATAAAGTACAACAACATTTTAATAATTAAAAGTGAATCTGCTTTTATTGAAGTCACGTTTTTATCTAAAACCATGAAGTTCAGAAATGGGCGATTTCCAAAATTGTTAAGGCACAAGAAAGCCAAAAAAAACAAGAATAAAAGTAGCTACAGTTTCCTTCAAAGAAGCATTCAACTATAGTGCTCAAGAGTTCTTGCTGATACCCTAATTACTATGATCAAGCAAAACTTTTGCTTTAGTTGCCAAGGCAGGTCTCTCTCAAATTCTCTATCACACACACATACAGCAGCACCTAAACACTCCCAGCCTGGGAGAGTGGGGAATAAGGAGGCATCTCTTTCTCATTCTTTTACATTTCTTCGTCTATTATCATCACATGCACTGGAAAGTTGGCAGGTTATGGGGGGAGAGAGAAAGCCCCTAGGAGAGGAATCCATGGCTCCCACCCAAGGTGTAACAAAAATGCAGCGTAGAGATGCATGGGAAGAATGAGGGTGCCCACTTAGCACCAAGGAGCTCCTGGTCTGGGAGCCTGCTCTGAACAAACAGACTGCTGTCAAAGATGGCTTTTACAGTGTGGATGAAAAGCAATGGTAAACACTATTAAGTCAGACATATGAACAGCCACCATAAGGAGAGGGAAAATGGCCAATTGTGCTGTTATAATTGAGGGCTCATCTACACTTGCGGTAAAAATCCAGATGAAATTCAAGACTACTCTGGCCTGGGAGTTAAGCGCCATACCTTACCTGGCCAAAAGCTCCAATCTGCACTGCTGCAGATCTGCTGTCACTGCTTTCCCAGCCAGGCACCTCTGCAGCACAACCCTGCTGACACAGTTGCTCGCTCTGAGGTCAGAATGGGGCACCTGCCATGTGATCAATGGTGAGGGGGCATCTTGTTCTGGCCTCAGGACTGTGTGCCAACAGTGATAGCACAGAGAAGGGAAAAAAAACTTTCTTTAACCATTCTGTGGTAAATGGCAGTGGCTGCCAGGCAGCAATCTGTCCTGCCTCCCCACCCATCCCCAAATCCATGACGGATGCATTGTTCACACTAGTTTTCTCCAGAGTTTCTGCAAACTCAAAGAAAACTGTGAGTTTTTAAAATGCAGGTTAAAGGAAGTATACCCCAAGTTTAGTACAAATAATATGACCTTATTGCACCAGATTTTGGGGGGGGGGGTCAGGGTTTTTTTATTGTGTAGACAAGCCCAAGGATGTCTGGAAATTGAGCTGGTTTTAAAGTCAAACAGAGTGTTCATAGAATCATAGAACTGTAGAGTTGGAAGAGACCACGAGGGCCATCCAGTCCAACTCCCTGCCACGCAGGAAATCTTGATCAAAGCATCCCCAACAGATGGCCATCCAGCCTCTGTTTAAAGACCTCCAAGGAAGGAGACCCCACCGCGCTCCGAGGGAGTGTGTTCCACTGCCGAACAGCTTTTACTGTCAAAAAGTTCCTCCTAATGTTGAGGTGGAATCTCTGTTCCTGGAGCTTGCATCCATTGCTCCGTGTTCCAGTCTCTGGAGCAGCAGAAAACAAGTCTGCTCCATCCTCAGCATGACACCCCTTCAAATACTTAAACAGGGCTATCATATCGCCTCTTAACCGTCTTTTTTCCAGAATCTTACTTTCTAGAGAACAACAGGGTACTGTTGGTGTTATGTTATGTACCTTCAAGCTGCCTCCAACTTATGGTGACCCTCTCACTGGATTTTCTTGGCAAGATTTATGAGTTATTCGGAGAAGGTTTGCTATTGCCTTCCTCTGAGGCTAAGAGTGTGGCTTGCCCAAAGTCACCTAGCAGGTTTCCATGGCTAAGCAGGCAGTATTCAAACCATGGTCACCTTGAGTCCCACTCCAACACTCAAACCACTACATCATGCTGGCTTAATGGGGTGGTCTCAAAGGGAAAAACCTAAAAAATGTCAGGGTTTTTTCTGCTTCCTAAAAATAAATTACAGTTGTGCCTCCGTATCCACAGATTTGGTATCCACAGATTTAACTTTTCACGGCTTGAAAATATTCTTTAAAAAAGTAATAATCGAAAAAGCAAACCTTGATTTTGCCATCTTATATAAGGGACACCATTTTGCTATGCCATTGCATATAACGGGACTTGGGTATTCACGGATTTTGGTATCCACAGGGGGTCCTGGAACCAAACCCCAGCGAATATGAAGGGACAACTGTATATATAAAAGGTATTTATATTTTTAAAGACAAGTTTCTCGTCCTTCTGAATCTGAAGTAAAAAGGAAACAGGTGGACGTTGAGAAGACTACACTGGGCAGAAATGAGAGGATGGCATTTAAAACGATGCCCTAACTGAGATACTATGTCATGCCAATTCTCCACCTTCCCTTGGTCTTTCATTGCTGCTCCTCTCCTGCTGTCCCAACCTAGAAGAGCTCTGAGGCTGTACTGTATACAACTTATGCAAGCAAACATGCAAATTCACCTGATTTATACCACAGGCATTTCAGTTGCAGCATTTTTTCTTGCTTCTTTATTAACTTGTATACAGCTTAGGTTGGTCAACTGTTACATTTATTTGCATTTTAGCAATAGTTGTTTTGTTTGTTTTTGCAAGAAAATTGTTATACAAGTTCTTCATATCTATCTGTTTTATTGACAAAATTAACTAGACTGCAACCAACAAATCTTTGCCTTGGTGATGCAGGTAAACTCAGTCCAAAAATGTCTTTTCTGCTGAGCCCAGGTTCAGGTAAGACCAACCTCCAAGGCTCCACTGAGGCCAATATCCCTGTTCTGTATCAGAGGTCCTGCCCTTGCCCTCTGTACCCTGCAAAGGGCAAAAGCAAACCCAGGTTCTTTGGTTAACTTTATTGTATGTATTATTCATTACACTTTTCCTCCAAGGAGCTTGGGACTATATACATGACTCTCCACCCTAAACATACTTTTATCCTCACAACAACCCTGTGAGATAGACTAGGATGAGTGCATGATTTGACTGACATCATTCAGCAAGAGATTTGGAGCCAGGTCCAATCTAGATTTGGAGCAATCTAGCACTCTAATACAGGAGTGGGGAACCTTTGGTCCGCCAGAGGCTGCTAGATTCCAATTCCCATCAATATTCAAGAGTGATGGGCACTATAGTCCAACAACAGATGCCACACTCCTTTTCTAACAATTGCAGCCCATTAGGCAGTACCACCCAAAAACCAGCCAGCAATATCACATCAGAATGCTAGTTCTTTCAAGAATTGAGAGGTCTGGCAATACAGTTTTGCTGGAGATATAGCATTCTTCCTGCACCCCCCATCCCCTGCTAAGATTAGGGAACTCCTTTGCATGCTAAATTTTTCTCCCCTTCTCCTCAACCTACCTTAGTCATTTTGTAGCTCATGGAACCTATATGATATGGGGTGACCTGTTAAGTCATCCATCACATGATCTCACGATTTAAATGTTTTATTGCTCTTTGTTCTTCTCTTCTGAGAGGAGTCTCACACAAGGCTTATACACACATCTAACTCAGCACACATGAAGATGGAAGTTAAACTCTCACTTACTCACATTCACCTTTTCTGAAGAACAAAGCAATATGGATACTACTGCAAGTATGATAATACTTAGAGAATCCTGCCTTGTTTATCCTATCCTAACCTGAATTCACTGGATTGGGTGAGTTCTACCCTGAAATCCTCTCTGCCTAACTCTGCTACAGTGAACTTTTACTTATCTCAAGAAGATATTCCCAAAGGGCTTGCTCCCTGGAATTTTTAATATTTTTTAAAAAAATTATGCTCCTACACCCTTACAAGTTTGACCCCTGTATACACAGGGAATACGTTCCAAGACACACCCGCCCCCGTGAATACCTGAAAGTGTGGATAATAGGGAAGCCTATTATTTTCAATGAGAAGAATGCCAGAAGTTGACCACAGACACAAAAGAGGTCCTAGAAATGCCTAGAAAGAACATATATTTTCAGGTGTGGATAAATGAAACTGTGGATACTGAATCCGCGGATATGGGGGTCAACCTGTATTACCAGCTCCTTACCACATTCTCATGAACTGGTAGAACAGGGAACCACAGCCCAACAAAATACCTGGAATGTGCCACAATTCCAAAGCCAAAGGCACAGCAACTTTTGATTGTAAGCCATCTTGCAAACAAAACAAGAATTATTAGCCCACCTATGCTACATAGTTGCCGGCCTATGCCACATAGTTGCCCACACTTGCCTACACTGTGTTGTTGTGGCAGACACATTGCCCTAAATTTGCCAGTGTTCCTCATTTACAGGTACTGCCTCAGCCTGGCCATCTGGAGATATTTTTGCATTTGTTGCAGGCATAACCAGGCCAGAAGCTGCATGTAAGCCAGTTCTGAGCAAACAACGAACAGCTATTTTCAGTAGCAACCATATGCAAGGAAAAGTTGAGCACAGATTTCTTTTTAAGGAAATTAAAATACATGGACCACACACACACACACCAACACTTTTAACTGCCTCAATCCACACTGTATGAGATGCCATTCTCTTTCCATTCCCCACACATTTCTAAAGCAGACATAAAACAAAGTTTTAAAATGGAAAGCAAGGGAGGAAAGAAAAAGAAATAAAATTGCTCAGTACAGGAAGCTGTGAGGCAGGGATAGGATGCAAATACTTCATTCAGAACTGAGCTTCTGAATCAAGAATTCTATATAAGGGACTTAGCATGGCTCACACCCATCTCCAATCTCATGAGAGACCACAGATGTGGAGCAAAAATGCTACGTGTGCGATTTCAAGTGTATAAATACATTTTGGAACCGAGTTGCAAAATCACTGGCATTTGGTCAGAGTAACAGTCCCGCAAAAAAGCAAAATGAGACTGCCCACAGGGGAGTGTCATGATGCTGATTTTGAAGAGGATACAAACAACTCAAATGCAAAAGAGGACAGAGATCTTTCACTGTCAAGAGCTGTCTGGATAAGGAAATTTAGCTTGTCACTGAAGCTAACCCTGCTGAAATCCTATCTTTTGCGCAATTGTTAGAGGTGCAGAAGTCTTGACTTCTTCAGCATCTGACCATCCTAGACAAGGAGGAGGAGCAGGGGTAATAGTAATAGTCAGCTAGATGGGTATAACCAGTACAGCCTTTCCCAATTTGGTGCCCACCAGATGTGCTAAATTACAACCCCCATCATCCCTAGGCAACATGTCAAACACATCTGGAGCATATCAGGTTGAGGAAGGCTGGATTATTATTATGATTACTAATTTAATTTATATTTCACCCTTCCTGGTAGAGTTCACAACAATTAACAATCTATACAGTTGTCCCTTCATATTCACTGGGGTTTGGTTCCAGGACCCCCCGTGAATACCAAAATCCACGAATACTCAAGTCCCATTATATGCAATGGCATAGCAAAATGGTGTCACCTTATATAAAATGGCAAAATCAAGGTTTGCTTTTTGGATTATTATTTTTTAAGAATATTTTCAAGCTGTGAATACTTAAAACCGTGACTGCCAAATCCTTGAATGTGGAGGGACAACCGTATAAAAACACACCATTACAAAGATCAAATATCACTAATTACAAATGTCTAAAATACAGTGATAGATTAAAATGTGCTGCTAAAATACCATAAAAGCAACAACAACAACAACAACAACAAACCACCAGCAGCAGATGAGAAATTAACCACTTTCTTATTCCCAGACAGTTTGTACAATTATTTTAATTGATGCCTGAAAGACAAACAATGTTTAGGACAACTAAATCTCTAACAGAAGTGAGTTCCATAACCAGGGTCCCACCACAAAGAAATCCATACCAGATGTGGCAACCCTGTCTGCCCTCTTATTTGGGGGCACCAGAAGCAGCCTCCTGGTTTATCATAAAACCTGGATAGGTTGGTACTGAGAGAGGCAGTCCTCTAATTACTGGGCCCTCAACTATTTGGGGTTTTCTCCACTAAAACCTCCACTAACACCAGTAGCTCACTGGCAGCCAAGGCAAAGATTTCACTTTTTGCTGTTCCTGACAGCACCTGGGCAATAGAAGTTTGCACCAGCTGCAGACTCCAGAGAGTCTTTAAGGGAAGCTCCACACCAAATGCATTGCAATAGTCCAACTGGTATATTATACCATGGACTATTGTGGTCAGCAGTCCAAACCACAGAATTGCTAAAACAGATTCAGGGTCCAACTGAGTCTGCAGAACAGGAGTCCCTTGACCTAAAAACAACCTCACTATTCCAACTCCAATTCTCCTGAGGAAGTGATCCTCATTCTATACCTGGGACCTCACAGTCCCCAATGCCTGTTCACCAGCACCAGCAATGGACAAGACAGGAGCTGACTGAGAGGCAACAGATTCTAAACTCCTAGCCTAAGGACTACTCCTTTAAGTTTATTCACTGTGCAGAAAAGAGAAGGAACCTGAAAGTGGCACTCTGGCCCAAGCTGGACAGAAGGTCTTAGCTGAATTCCAGGCCTTTAAGAGAATGAACTGTCTGCTTGGAGCTGTCCAGGGTCCTGCAACTCCAATTTCACAGTACCTATTGCCTTGTCGGGCATTGGTTGTGCCCATGGCAGCTCACACTTGTAGTCACAACACTATAGCACAGAGGGGTCTATAGTTCAGTAGCACAACACATATTTTGCCTGCAAGTAGTCTCAGGCTAAGTCCCTGGCACCTCTAATGTAAAGTGAAGTCAGGTAGAAGGGCTGGGAAAGAGCCCTACCTGAGACCTTGAAGAGTTTCAGTCAGTCAGAGTAAGGCAATATTGGAACCAAATGGTGTGACTCAATTCAGGCCAGATTCATGTGTTCATGTGATTTTCACCATACCATTCCAAGATTGATTTTTGTTTCTGTGGGAGGGAGTAAGTGGATCAGGAGCTGTTGTGGCTAGAACCAGCAACCCTCACCTCTGCACATCACTGTCCTGTGCTGTGACCCACTAGGCAGTGAAGTATGCTCTGATTTTGGAGGGGGTTGTCCCCTCAGGCTGGCCACTGGACTCTCCAAGAAATGAAAAGCTACAAACAACTTCCTGCCTGAGCTAGGATGTTCCTCTAATAACCATAGTTCTCCTGACTGTGGTGTGTTCTGATATGTCCTTTGGCTCTGATCCCTTGGTACAGTTCCTGGCTCCCTTCTGATTGCTGCCTATAACTTTGGAGCAGTTGCTAACCTAACCCATCTCACAGGGATGGAAAAGGGTAAACTTAGAGAAGGCTATCCATGCCAGGCTCCTACAATGGGACATCAATGTGTTACATAAAGACACACTGAAATCTGCAGTCGGCAACTCCACAAGGAAGAGTTCATTTTTAACTAATGCAAACAGGATATCATTGCACACAGTAAATCTTACAGCCTGTCTACCTTAGCTGTTAAAATCTAGGAGGGGAAGGACATCTCCCTCTGCCCACAGGCAATAAAAGCTTAGTGAATTCACTAGAGACCTGGGGAGAAGTTTTCAGGAGCTGTGCTCTCTTTGGTAACAAGGCCCCAGAGGCAGATTAAATTTCAGCACTGGCTCCCATCTCAGGAGGTGCTAATTTTCTGGGAGTCAGGTTTTCCATGGTTTTTTTTCCGGGCTGTGAGGCTGTGTTCTGGAAGAGTCAATTTCTGATGTTTCGCCTGCATCTGTGGCTGACATCTTCAGAGAATGGTTGGGCAGGAGTGTGTGTGTGGGGGGGTTATATACTGTGAGCCCCTGTTGGAGAGGATATGTAAATTTGTGTATTTGAATGGCTAGTTTCTGGATGGAGATAAGCAAGGAGGATTAGTGTCTGTTTGGCTAATGGTCCATTGTCTGCTGGAAATCCCCCTGTCCCTGGGTAGAGTTCATTTGCAGGTGAAATTTCAGAAATAAACTCTTCCAGAACACAGCCTCACAGCCTGGAAAAAAACCCACGGAAAACCTATGGATGCTAGCCGTGAAAGCTTTCGGCTTTCTGGGAGATGTCAGCTACCTTGTAGTATATTCCACCTGCATATTAGTTAGCCCTAAGCCAGTACTAGTGATTTGTCTGCACCCATCACCAAAACGCTTTCTGATCTTTGTCAGTCTCGCTGGCAAAAACTGAGGTAGAAATTGGCGTGGCCAGGTACCAAACTGTCAAATATTAGATCCATGGACTGCATTTTGGCCTTACAGCTTAAAATGCCTGAACATCCAATTTCCCCTCCTAGCATGAACCTTCTGACCATAAAATGTCATGAATCCTCCAAGCCTGAATCCCCCTTCTTTCAGTGTCACTTACCTGCCGAGTGGGTGTGTGGGTGAGCACCTAGCCACTGCCATCTGCTGCTAGCAGGACTGCCATAATACCCAGTTATCTGAAGCAGTAGGACCTTGACACATTAAGTCTATCATCTGGTACAAACTGAGGGTGCTTTTTGACTTGGATTCTTACTATTTATTTTTGTTTAAATGCCTTCATAATTCTATAGATATCAGGTGGAAATGTTCAGAAGATGTTCTGACCCACTGCTCAGTATGAAGCAAGCCTGCTTCCATTCTTCAGCATTTGAGCTAAGACTACAGGCCCCTGTTACAACCAATGGGTGAAATCTCCTACAAGTAGTGCGAACCTACCAAATTGAATGGTATGTAAGTTCCATTGACTTCAGTAGGTCTGCTCTAGTTAGGACAAACAATGGATTTATCCCAATAAAAAATAAGTGGGCAACAGAACTCCAGTTCATCAGAGTCCAATGAGCCTCTTCATAATCCATGGATCCTTTCACGCCACACAAGTATAGTGCCACGATTCCACTTTAATTGTCATGGCAACATCCTATTGGAATCTTGGGATTAGCGGTGGAGGGAAGGGTCTTTAGAAGCCAGAAGGCTCCTCTGGTGCTTCTGAACAAACTCAAACCACCCAGGATTCCACAGGAGACATCCATGGAAGTTGAAGTGGAATCAAAGTACTATAATTATATTGTGTGAAACCAGGAGCTGCCAACTGCAGAGAGTACAGAGGCTCATTTTTGCTCTCCTGTCAGGCTGTCCCCGCCCAAAAAGTAAACCAGAAGTGACTTTTTATTTCTATTTTTTGTTATCTGCAGACAATAATCACAGTTTTTTGCCACTCTTGCAGCTTGTAGCCATTTTCACCCCAATACTTTGGTGGGGGAGTGTGAAGGTTTATGAGGGGGGGCTCTGGCAAGGACTGGAGGGTGTGAAAAAGCCCCAGGAGGGATCCATGTCCCTGTTGCTATGAAAGGCAAGCCTTCAATATCATTATGTTATTATTTCAGGAGTCATTTGTAGCCATGAAAACAGGTCAGTTATGGAAACAAAGCATGGAAACAGACCAGTTATGGAAGAGGTACCCTGGCAAGAAAATACTGTGGGTCAGAAAACTGTTAACCTTCAACTAAAATGACTCTGGCCACAGGTACGCACATCCCTCAGCAACTGGTGAATAACTCTGCATGATGGAGGCCAGTATGCATGCACCAGCCCTGACCCAGCGGATAGGAGGCTTTTGTCAGGTCAGATGATTTGCCCACCTAGCCAAGTAGTGTCAACTCCAGCCCTCCTCAACCTGGTGTTCTGCAGATGTTTTGGACCCTAACTCCCACCATCCTTAGGCAGCATGCCCAATAGTCAGAGAAGACAGGGCTGTAGTCGAAAATACCTGGAGAACACTGGGTGGGAAGTGGGCTGAGCTACTCTGACTTACAATGGCTCTCCAAGGTTTCAGACAGGGATTTGTTCCCAGCCCTCCCTAGAAGATGGCACCTAGGAGCTTCTGAATGCAACGTATATGCTCTGCCCCTTAGCTGAGATCCTTCCACGAAAGGAGAAGAGTTTTGAAAACTTTTTTTTTTACTGTATGATGGCTGGGAGTTGTTTTTCTTCCTAAGATCTGAAATAGCAGTCAAGCAAAGAACCTGCCAACCCTTCCCTTCTACAGTCACCTGGGGAGAAGGAAATCTAAGTTCTCCCTTTACCTCTGAACAGGCTCCCAGACAGTAGAATCTCGACTTGGACAGCCTGACACCCAGCTCACCTCACAGGTGGGAAAATGGAAGGAAGGCAGATCCTCCCTTCCTCTTTGAAGCAATCACAAGGGAGAGAAAGAACACAAAACTTCCGGGGGGGGGGTGAGGAACCAGTTACAGTCTTGTCTTTATGGAATTTTCCAGAAGTCTGTGTTCTTTTGACTCACCAACACAACTGTTGAGGCCTCAGCTGGGAAATATTTCAGTCAGCAGAAGGCAGCACACTGGGACCCTTTGGCTGCTCTCTGAAGTAGAGAAGAGGTATGGACTTGAACATCACCAGCCATGGAACAAGCAGCCTTGGAACTCAGCTCCTGCTCTGCTCCTACTCTCTACCTCTCCACTACTGGATGGATTCTCTTGGGGGGAAGTAAGGGAGCCGGGCTCTTGAATACACACACCATAGAACACACCTTCTCAAAGCCCAGTTTCCACTCTCTTACAACCAGAGCTTGGACAAGTTTAATACTTTTTAATGAGTTTTTTTTTTTAACTCAGAATGTTTTAAATTCATTGTTAGCTGTCTTGAGCCCCTATATCGGGAGAAAGGCAGGATACAGATAAAATAAATAATAATAATTAATAACAATAACAATAATAAGTTACTTTTTGTTTCAGACTTGGGGAAATTCCCCCAAGGCATTTAATGGAAAGGCAGGGATTTAGAATGACAAGACAGACAGAAGCAGAATGACCCCTCCTTCCTCCACCCCCATACCTCCACAGCTAATAAACAGGGGAGCAATGTGCCATAATACAGTGGTTCTTAACCTGTGGTCCAGGGGCCCCCAGGGGTCAGCTATGTCCTCACAGAGGGTCCATGAAGGCTTGAAGGCTGGTTGGCCCACCTCTTCCCTGCAGTGGAGTGGCCACGTGACAGGAAACAAGGTAAAGTCTGGCTAGCTTGGCCTGCGCATTGCTATTCAATCCGCTCCAGCCACAAACTTGCAGGAAGAAGCAGGACAGAAGTCTTCCCTCCCCCTCCAGTGCCTCTGAGGGAAGGTTTAATGGATGGTGTGATTGTATTATTGTTGTTGTTGTTGTTGTTTTAAATCTTGAGTTAAGACTTGGGGGTCTGTGGCAACAAAAGATATCTAAAGGGGGCCCCTGGTAAAGAAAAGGTTTTAAGAGCCACTGCCCTAATACATTACAGAACAGGCTCATCTGACATGTCATTACAGCAATGTCACCACATGATCCCACGTCACCCCAGATACAAACTGTGCACAATGAGGAACATTGCTCACCCCAGATTTATGGGCTAAATATAGAGCCCAGCTTACCAGGTTATATACAGACGCTCTTCACCACTAGCAGCAAGATTACTTAGGGAATGATAATAAGCCATCTCTGGGATAAGGGGAGCATCTCATTCACACAGCAGGCCATTCTGACTATAGTTTTTACCACACGGGAAACTCAAATCATTATATTGGCTTATAAAGCTGCAGATGCTGCCTGTCATCAGGGCTAAGCAAAGTAATAACTGTGCACTTGCACAAAGGAATATATCTGCACTCACACAAAAATAGATGAAGCACATTAAGGAGAGAGTGCTGTATGCCAAAACTGAGCCACAAGGGCAATGCTCCTAGAAAATGTCTCCGTTTATGAACAACCCTCTTCATGTTTCTTCCAAATAT
Organism: Gambelia wislizenii; assembly: GCA_030847615.1. NCBI lineage: Eukaryota > Metazoa > Chordata > Lepidosauria > Squamata > Crotaphytidae > Gambelia > Gambelia wislizenii. The sequence goes on from JAUMIR010000002.1 coordinate 221,570,852, forward strand.
ATTTCCACATGTTATTTTTTAAAAAGGCAAATGGAAACTGGGGGGGGGGGAACTAGAAGAAATTCAACCTCAAAATGTTACTTTCCCCCATATATGTATTTTAACACCCATGGCTGAAAACACCCACAAATACCACTTGAATGTTTGCAAGCTGTGGCACGTCTTCAGATCCACATGTTAAACACATTAAACAGCACACACAGCTGAATCTATAAGAACAAGCAAGCAAAACTTAACTGGCAATATAACTCTGAACAGACATCAGTAGATCTTGGGATGCCAGCTGACCCAGCCTGCTTGTAGGGGTTTCTTTTAAGTTTTATCATTGATATTGACATTGATATGAAAACAAACCAAGTAAATCTTAACACCAGCAGAATTAAACAACAGGCAACATCATCAGAAGCACTATACCTTCTGACATAATTCAGATCACAAGAAAGTGTCTCAAGAGTGACTCTTTTTCCAAAAGGAACATGAGGATGGTGTAGTGCAGGAAACCAAGATGCATGGACCTAAGAGCCCATTTTAAGCTTACCTGCGTGCACTAGGTGTTCTTGTTACACTGGATGTTCTCGAAGTACATTAAAAGTACATTTCCTTTTTAAAAAGAAGGGTCAAGATCCTTGGCTGGAGTAAATCAGCCAAAAGAAAAACCGCTTTAAAATTGCAATATTGGATTTTTAGGTACTAATACCAAATATTTTGGCTCCATCCCCACCTAGACATGGCCAGAATCACATAGTTCCTTACCAGAAAATGACTGATGGACCTTTATTTTCTAACCTGAATGACTATATCTCATTTCAAAACTGAGTCCTAGAAGCCTACCAAAATTTGATGAGTCCCTGACATTCTGTAGTCTCTGGTGATTAAAGAGACCTCACCATGAATGCACAGAAGTGAAAGCTGCATGTCTTGGTGCAATGACTTAATGGACAATTCCATGCATCAAGGTAAGAGAGACTTACTGAGCATACTGGCTTACTGTGGATGAGCAAGCATGCTGCTGCAAGTGGCCTGATTGTTCTAATTTGGCTCCTCTTGCCAGCTCTATCAGCTAAGCAAACCATCCTCAGCTTGTTCAGCCAGTCTCTGGCTTGTTGGTCTCCTAATAAGCCAGTCAGGTGGCTGCTCCTTCTGGCAAGAGCAGCCAAGTGGGAGTGATTGAACAGCACTTTCTCAAGACAACCCAGAGTCCTCAATGACTGTGGCTTAAATGTGACATGCAAACCAGCCCAACGATATGAGTCTGCCATGGATGTGCAATCAAATCATGGTGCTCCTTCCATTTCTACATATATAGAAAGGTCTTCTGGATTAGGGTGAGCCCCAGGTCTTGCTAGGGAATTGCTCATTCTTCACTGAATCTTAATTCCACTGGAAGCTTAATATAGTCAGCGGCCTCACTACTGCTACAGAACACCAAAATTAAAAAGAAAACATATAAAATCTCTGTCTACACAGGTACTATGAAACACTGAGCTATATAGCATCTGAGATTTTCCCAGATTTGGGACTATATCCAGTCAATTCAGTGACTGGGGGTGTGCTTGGTTAAAATCAGTGTAGCAACTGAAATCACAACATTCTCTAATATCGATCTGCTTCAGACATTATTGAAACAATCAGTAAGATCATGCCCAACCTTCTTCTTGGTCTTATCTTGTTATTTAAGCAATTTTTTAAAAAAGATAAGCCAAGAGCCAGCATAATGTGGTGGTTTGAGCACTGGACTACAACTCTGGAGACCAGGATTTGAATCCCCCTCAGCCATGGAAACCCACCTTAGGCAAGTCATGCTTTCTCAGCTTCAGAGGGAGGCAAAGGCAAACCCCTCTGAATACATCTTGCCAAGAAAACCCCATGATAGGTTCCCCTTAGGGTCACCATAAGTTGGAAATGACTTGAAGCACACAACAACAACAGGCTCAAGTTAATTTTGGCACAAATATACCTTCCCTGGGACCCTGACCCAAAGGGGAAGATTTTAGCCCTCATTCTGAGGAACTCACAGTTCTGGAGCTATGGCTTCTAAGGAAAGGGCAAAACAATTTGGATCACACCAGACTACTTGCTTTGTATGATGCAGGATCTCAACTGATAGAAGAAAAACAACTTAGCTGAGAGTGTATAAAGTTAAGACAGAAAATGGAGAGCACCCCCAAAGCAAGTGCAACCATAGCAAAGTGACACCAACAACTTATCAGCTACACATTACAAGACACACAGGAAATAAAAGTTAACAAGTTTCCATTGCTGACAGGTGTTAGAGTATAAATGTTTGAATTGTTCACATACCTGATCAAACAGAGCTTTCCAGTGCTGAGAGGTAAGAGGCAATGCATAAAAGAAAGAAGAGGGAGAAGGGGGAAAGTGTAAGAGCACAGAAATGCAATTCATTCTAGAAATATGTCTTTAAATAATCAAATAGAGGATACAGGAAAAGAAAGGACTTGCATTTTAGCCCTTCCTCTGGCAGGAGCTTACTATAGTTTGAGGCCTTGTCAATGTACAAGGCACCCATAGCTCTCACAGTGGGCCAGTTATTTTTCTCACCTCACTAGAAATGCCCTCATGGTAATATTATATATCTGGTTATAAGAAGATGTGTTTGTTGATCTGTTGGTTGGTTTGCACAATAATCTGTAGAGCAAGCTACCTGGTGTGGGGAGCCAGTCATTATTTCCTTCCAGTGTGCCAGGGACCAGTACACATTTGTATCTACTGGCTACAGTTGTTGTTGTTTTTCTTTCCTGTAAACTTGCAGCCAATGGCCAGCAGTCAACAGTTCAGGGACCACCACTAGTCCATAGACCACCATGACTGATAATTATGTGGCAAGGACTGAGAGTTGTTCTGAGAAACAGAAAGCCTAGACGCATGAATGGTCTGTAGCATGGATGCTACAAGAGGTGCAGGTTGCTGAGGACATTGTATCCCCTGAAGAAGACTGTATCTCAATGGTAGAGAACATCTGCTTTGCATGCAGGAAGTCCCCCAACATTCAGTTCTCCAGCATCTCCAGGTCAGGCTGGGAAAGGCTGACACTATCTGCAGCCCAGGGAAATTACTGCCAATGGTGGCTACTGCTTCCACGTTAATGGGATAGTGAATCTGCTCCAGGGTTCACTCTGAACATTTAAGGAACTGTCTGAGGAACCGGACTCTATTTGGAGAATAAAGTTCAGCACTTTGGATAGTTCTTTGAAATCTGGACTGAAATCTGGAGTGGATTCATCGACCTACTGACATGACAATCACCACCTGACAACTGGCTGTTCCCAGGCATTACTGACCTAGACATTCATGCTACAGATCAACCATCCATGCGTCTAGGCTTTCTGTTTCTCAGAACAACTCTAAGTCCTCACCACATAATTATCAATCACACCACATCATAACTAGATCACATAATACCTAACACTGTGGGAAAAGCATCTTTGCTTATTACCTCAGCCCATTATTACAAAAACTTTATGGGCGGTGCTCTTTTATTCATGGAGAACTGAGTGTGTCATTTGCCCAAGACACACCAAAAAGGTTCATGAGATTAAACAGCAGATCTCTATAGTTCTAGTTCACCAAGCCATGCTGACTAATGGTCTCCAAACATGCACCATCACTTTAACTAGGATGAACACAAAGATGAATATCCAGGACAAATTTACAGATCAGTTTTCATGCAGAGAGACACAAGATCAAGTCTGAGGACTAAGCAGGCTGGCTCACTACATGAACAGCATGCCATGTGCCTGGATATGCATATGCCACACACACATACACAAAGGTCTAGATGGATTATGTGGAAAGTAAGTGTGTATGTGTGTGTGTGTGCGTGTTAGGATGCATGTCAGTATGTGCCTAATCAAGAGTGGAAAACCTGCAGACCTCCATAACTTTTGATATTACTGCTCCCATCATGCCTGGACATTGACCATGCTGACTGAGTCTGATGGGAGCTGCATCTAGAGGGCCCTTTTGCTAGATCTGCTATATACAAAAGGGTACATTCCAACCTACGATTCATTTCCACACACATTGTGTTCTCATGAAACCCTTGTCCTAGCATTACCATTTATCTTGCCAGTATTGGTTGAGTCCCTTTCCTAACCTTCACAGTTCTCAGACTAGTCACACTTTGTATCTTCATATGAAATCAGAAGGAGAAAAAGGTATCACACCAAAAGAAAGAGAGAAAGAGAGTCTGGTTTCAAGGACAACAAGAATGAGAATTGGAGTCAGAGCAAATATTAGGAAGTCTAGCATGTTGTCTAGATAACCATCATAAAACCAGTATATGGCATCTGCCAATCAAATCTCTCTATACATGGCAGGCCCATTCTAGCAAAGTGCTTGGAGAGTCCAGAGTTTACTTGTTACCTCCCTGGAATCCCAGGGAAACGATCAAGCCATTGCCTGAGTGAATATTCGTTTATACAAAATTCCCACTAGCTACTATAAATCTATTCAGTGATTTAATGTTCAGGTCAAGCTTTGGTTAATGTAATTGCAGATACCGCCAGACAGCATGACAGCATTGCACATCTCTGGAAGCTGAGCTTCAGGATGAAGAGCCTTCCTTTGCAATAGTAAGGCCTCTGTTTTCCTTCTAACCATAAATGTGTTCCTGTTCTTAGTACTACTACTACAACTACCAACACCACCACTCACTTTGAATTCTTGAGATGCAAACTTGTTTTGTCACCAAAGAAAAAAGAAAAAAGGTATACTGAAATCTTCAGATATCAGCACCGATAATAATATGTCTCTGTCTGTCAGAGTTCCAAGGCCATAAAACCTAGGCATCTGAAACATGATATGCCCACTGCAATGACCCCTAGCACTGGCACCATGGGCTTATTTGGTGCTTAAAATACATTAATTAATTTTAATGTACTGTATATACTCATGTAGAAATTTTACTCAAAGAATGGACCCAAAAAACCTGGGTCAGTTTATCCACTGGTCAATGTAAGTATGGCAGTGGTTCTTTGACACTTCCTCTCAAAGGAGCACGGAGAGAGTAGAAAGGGGGTTGGTGCTTCTTTAGGATCTCCTGGGGTGGACTCACTCTCACCTTTTGCCACTCTCCTTAGAGAAGGGGACAGTTCCTTTTTTGATAAGAGTTAATACTATACCTTTACTTTTATCAAAAAAGGAACCATCCCCTTAGAGAAGAGTGGCAAAAGGCCTTTTTGAATGCCTGGGCAGGAAAATGATGGCAATGGCAGCCGGGGTGGTTGGCCCCCTGAGGTGACACTGATGCTTTTCCCTCTACAAAATGACCCTTGACTTATCCTAAGGTCATATGAAAATCCATAATTTTGGTCCCCAAATATGCCCTTGACTTATACACAAGACTGACTTACACACAAGTATATATAGTAAATACATCCATGCATTTTGCACCTGCAGTACAATCTTCAGTCATTGAATGGCAGAATTTCCTAACCACTGCACAGTCTTGCATTATTACATTAGAAAGTCTAGTGTCAGGAAGTGGAATAGAGGGACAGCTGCCCATGTGCATGGAATGGATTTAGGGGGCTGTAGGTGTAGTGGTTTATGCATTGGACTAGGACTGTGGAAGACCAGGGTTCAAATCCCTGTTTGGCCTTGGAAACCAACTGGGTGACCTTGGGCATGTCACTCTCTCTCAACCTCAGAGGAAGGCAAAGGCAAACCCTCTCAGAACAAATCTTGCCAAGAAAACCCTGGGACAGGTTTGCCTTAGGGTCATCATAAGTTAGAAAAAACTTGAAGGCACACAATAAGGACAAGTGTTACTCTAGAGTTGTGAATGCATCCCATGGTCCTGGTGGCTATGGCTTCACTTAAGCAGGTGAGCTCAATGTCTCCAACTTTGAAAGCTGCCTAATACTGGTTCAAACTTCAGTATACCAACTAATCCTAACCTGCAACATGGGACCCAGTCACATATATCCTTTTCTTCCTCTAGAATAAGCACACAGCAAGGTAGTGGTCAGAGTTCATGTTATGCAGAAGAGGAACCTTCAGCAAATACAACCTGCAGAAAGGAAAACTGCAGTAATCATCTTTGTTATACAATGGAGCTGTTTTCATGCTTTGCACCAGTCCCCTTTTGTTGTTGTTGTTTTTAAAGCTCAACAACCACTGGTATAAACCCAGAGCTCAGAAAGCCACCTTCTTGGACTAAAATTTCCAGAATTCCCCAGCCATCAGGACCCTGCTTATGGTAGTCCCCCCCCAAAAAAAAAAACCTTTACCAAATTCAGCAAAAACCTAAATAATTTCCAGGCTCATTTCCCTGGCTGAACACCAATGATACTTGCAACACTTGCCGTTAATAATGTTTTAAATGATAATCTTCCTAGGGGCTATCCAGATGCCATGGCTGCTGACACAGAGTCAAGCAAGTACTAACTAGGCATGCATTTGAGATGGAAAAGAGGCGGCCATCTTGCTGGTTCAAATTCTAGCAGAGACAAGAGCAAGTAGCTGTAGTCAGGAGCTTTCTTAGGACTGAGTGGAACCTCGTCAGCCCTTTGCATCACCTGCACTAGAAGCTGCAACACTACCCTCTCTGGTCATCCACAACAGCAGTGCTAACGTACAGGAAGTAAGGCTTGTGTGTATGTGCCTTCAAGTCATCTGTTGATATAGTGACCTCATGAATTTCACAGGGTTTTCTTAAGACAAGGAATCCTGACAGGTCATTTTGCCAGTTCCTTTTTCTGAAGTATAGCCTATAACACCTAGCATTTGTTGGCAGTCTCCCAGTCAAGTATTAACCAGGGCTTACCTTGCTTACCTTCCAATATCAGAAAGGATCTGGTATCTTTAGGGTATTTGGGTTCACAGGAAGTGAGGTGCTAGCACATAATATGGGAGAATACAAGAGTTTCTGTGCAATTTTCAGCACTATTCCTACTTTGAGAATCTGTCTGGAAAACCAAAAGCAATAACTTTTTTCCACAGGAGTCTGTATCTTGCAACAAATACACAAATTCCTACATAAAACACATACTTTTTATTTCAAAAATCATTTTTTGTGATTAAAACAATGCACATATTTCAATTTATGCAATTTGCCAAACACATGGATTCCTCTGCAGAAAACATGCTTGGGGTGGGGTGTGTGTGTGCAGAAAATGTGTTCTGTCCAAAACAGCAACACTTTTGCAGAAACATCAAAATGTAAAACACATCTTTTCTGCTCCCTAAAAATGTGTTTTCAGAACAGAAAAACCATGCTTTTTTGGTAAATAACCTTTCCCAGACTCTCCCAAAGTCTGGAAAATCTCATGGATGTTCTTCTGTTTCTTGCTGGGACATCTCCAGTGTCAGTACACCTTTTTTTCATAGAGGATGGGAAAATTCTTCACATCCCTAGAGTATATTCAATTCCACTCTTTTCCCTACACCTTCACAAATTCTAGAGGTGACCCCATGCAAATTAAGCTTGATTACAATTATTGTGTGCCAAATACAATTATCTGCCTTTGTCTTTAAGGCACATTCAAAAAACAAAACTGCCATCTGTTAGAATGCAGAACACTTTGGGGGGAGGAAAGGGACACTTGACATGGGATCCAAAGTATGTCAGGATATTGGGACATGCAGTCTAATAGATTGATGCTGTAAAGACCTGAAGTACAGTATGACAAATGGCCTATAGGGTGCAGTAGAGAGAGCTGGCAGTAGTTTCTGCAGCTAGCTAATGCATTGATACCAATAACCTAACAGGATGACCTTGGAGTTTTGGAGCCTTGCTGTCTGCTGGAGGAACAAGGTCATTTTGAGAAATGTGTTTTGCTATCCTATATAGCTGTGTGATTTTCAGTTCTGTCCTGGGTTTTGCTGAATGAAGATGGGCTTCGCAGTATGGACATGTTATTCTGCTGAATGCTGTAATGTATAGTACTCAGAGAGATTTCTCTGTAATATTGTAAATATTTTTATTATTATGCTGCAGTAAAGAGAAATGTTTTTTAGACACAAGCATGCATCTGTATGTTTATTCTCTTGCCTGATGGATGGAAACTCTGCTACCAACTTTTTGCTACCTGACCTTCTGGATACCAACAGAGGTTCAGTGTGCTAACCTGACAGAGTATGCCTTCCACAGATAGAAAGACTCCTTCTATCCATGGGAGACTTCTGACCCAGCAGATGACTCCTGCTAGAAGAATGGGAGGGGGTCGCAGCAATTCTTGTCAACTACCCCTTCAGTTCACTGTGCACTCCAAAAATCTGGTGGGAGAGGTAGTGCTGGGGACTGCAAAGGGAAACAAAAACAGTTAAAAATCACATTGCCCTACTCTCTGTCCACAGAAGTATTCTGAGTGGAATTCTGTTCAAGAATTGCCACTACTGATAGCAGAACAATATTTTCAGTCCAACCCACTTAGTACAGATGCCAACCGCTCAACCTTTGGCAAAACAAATATTAATTGCTTTGGGAATTAATTTGCAAGTTATTAGTGGGATTTACCTGCATGCTATGAAATTACCCTATGATTTCTGTATATTTTTTAAAGCCACAACAGACCTGGGCAATTTTTATTTTATTTTTTCTTTTCTTTTCTTTCTTTCTTTTTCTTTTCTTTTCTTTCTTTTTTTTTTCCTGGCTAATTGGTAACGCTAATCGATGAGTACTTTAGCAAAACAGGTCTAGTTAATGCCTTAATTTTACAGTCAACTGTAGCAGCTCAAATGAAATGGCTTGCGTTTAATGGCAATCAAGATAACAGAGAGATATACCCAGCAATGCTGGCCAAACTATTTACAGCAAGGAGTTAAAAACAAGATCCAAGACATTTTAAATGCTAGACATTTGGAGTGGCTATAATTATGGAGAGCTGAAAGCCTGTTTCCTTCTGAATGAGTGGTTCCGGTCTCTGGTGTAATATTAAATGCAGCTTATCTTCTCTAATTACATGTATTGTTAAACATAGATTTCCCAGGTAATAATACCAGGTTTTATTATTGCTCTCTGGGAAACAAATTCATCAAGATGAATGTATTTCAGTATTAAGGATGGGTACAAGCAATAAGGAATTTAATACTTCCCCCTCACCGTCTTTCTTGTAAACTCTCCACACATTTCTGATAAGTCTGGGCTTTGGACTCCACAAGGATACGCCCTACATGGAAAGATAGGCCTTCTCACTCTCTCAAAAGGCCTTGCTCTGTTTTGAAAGATAGGCCTTCTCACTCTCTCAAAAGGCCTTGTTCTGTTTTGAGGACAGGCTACAATTCTTTTGTTCCCTTGAAGTCAGGATGAGGGGTGTGTGGTCTACCAAATGTTCATAGAATCATAGAATTGTAGAGTTGGGAGAGACCACGAGGGCCATCCAGTCCAACCCCCTGCCATGCAGGAAATCACGATCAAAGCATCCCCGACAGATGGCCATCCAGCCTCTGTTTAAAGATCTCCAAGGAAGGAGACCCCACCACGCTCCGAAGGAGTGTGTTCCACTGCCGAACAGCTCTTACTGTCAATTAAATAAAAGTTCTTCCTAATGTTGAGGTGGAATCTCTGTTCCTGGAGCTTGCATCCACTGCTCCGTGTTCCAGTCTCTGGAGCAGCAGAAAACAAGCTTGCTCCATCCTCAATGTGACACCCCTTCAAATACTTAAACAGAGCTATCATATCACCTCTTAACCATCTTTTTTCCAGGCTAAACATACCCAGCTCCCTAAGTCTCTCCTCATAAGGCATGGTTTCCGGACCTTTCACCATTTTAGTCGCCCTTCTCTGGACACGCTCCAATTTGTCAATATAGCTGTAGGATGTTGTTGGCCAATAACTCCCCTCACCTCTCACAATGCTGGCTAGGGCCAATGGGAGTTACAATCCAACAACATCTGAATGGCCCCATGTTCTACACCCTTGAATTAAGCTTTTAAGGCATGTAGATATTATTTAAATAAACACATTAATAATGCCAAACAAATAAACAAAACTATAAGCTGAGGGAATCACTTGGGACTTCCAGTCTCAAATAAAGCAGTCCCTGCCTCCTCTGCTTCCCTCACATACAGTCATGGCTGAATTTCACCAATAAGCCAGTGGCCAGAATCAATTAGGATTCCATTCAGGAGATGCCAGGAAAGTGCCCTGGCAACCCTTAAGGGTGAGACAATCAAGGCTGCTGAGTGAAGGAAGGACTGGCAATATCTCATCAAGGTTCCCTTCGACATCTTCCAGGCAGCTCTTGGGTTCTTTCTCACCTGGCTTAGTTGTACATACTGCAGGTTACACTTAATTCTTCACAGGGGCAACAACCAGATACTGCTTGAGTAATACCTTTATTTGGCCCACGACTCCTGTCCTATCTTTCTCCCTCACCTTGCTCTTCAGCATCCTCACTTCAGGCCTTTCCCCCAGATGGTTTGAAATTGATTTGGTGTGTGTGTTCATTCACATGTCATCTTATGGCAACCCCATAAATTCTACAGCATTTTCTTAGGGAAGGTGGTTTTGCCAGTTTCTTCCTCTGAAAAATAGCCCATAGGACCTGATATTTGTTGGCAGTCTCCCATCCCAATACTAACCAGACTGGCCCCATTTAGCTTCCAAGATCAGACGGGACCTGGTGCCTTTAGGATATTTAGGCACATCAAACCCCCCTACCCTCACCCCCAGATTTTCTTGTTCCTGGTTATGTTCCTATTTACACTTCAGTCTTCTGTCTGCTTGGCTGTCTCTGTAGCCCACTGGTTGACAACAGGATGTAAAATGCAACCTTGTCCCATCAGCTGGATAGAGCCCAGTACATAAAGGTTTTCACAAACTATGAGTTTCCATACTTACTTTGATCTCTATATGTTTCCCCACCCCATGGATAGCCAGTGATGTCCACATCACTTTAAAGGAAGTATCCAAGGTGCACAACCCTATCATCAATATAGGTTCAGCAGCATGGATACCTCCTTTAAAGTTCTAGCCAAAACCCATAGTGGCTGCACTTCCTCACTAATATTAGAGGCGACAGTTACCATAACCCTTCCCTCACCCCTGATGAAGTGTTATATACTGCTGGGTAAGATGAGTCAGCACTGTTGATATTGCTGCAGCCTTCCTCCTTCCCCAACAACTCCCCTGTCCAGACAGCCAAGCAAACAAAGCTCCCATTTAGCAGTACAGAAAACACACCTCATGACTCATGGACATCACCATACTTGGAAGCAGAGCTATGCCACACAGAGCTACTTCCTGAACATACCTTTCTGGTGTGCTTCTGCCCTCTGCTTATGTCACACTGTGTTCTGGACAGCAAAGGTTGTTCTGTGGGGGGTTGGTGGTTGGGCAGCTTTGCCTTTGGGCAGCAGGTTGGAGAAGATGAACTTTGGTTCCTTCCAACTCTATCATTCTATAAAGCAGGAAGTAATGGGAATGTGTGGATAGGAAGGAGGCAAGAAACGGCAAGTGGATTGCATTCTACTAACTCTCTGGCATTAGCGATAAACACTAACCTAACAGAACACATCAACATTTTAAAAAATAGGCCAAATGCTGATATACAGGTGCATGTACAACCACTAAGATAGCACATCTTCAAGATATGGGTTGTAGAACCAGGTTCCTCCTCTTAGAACTTAGGAGAATAGATGTCTCCCTAAGATGTTGGAAGGAAGGAGATATATTTCACACTACTGATAAAACACATGTGAGTCAGTGTGGCACAGTGGTTAGTGATGGACTGGGATTTGGAAAATCCAGGTTCAAGTCTCCACTAAGCCATGAAACTCACTGGATGACCTTAGACCAGTCACTCACTCACTTTCAGTCTGATCTGCCTCACCTTCTTTGCATCTGCTGTGGGCATCAGCTCTGGGTGACATTTAGCTAGGGCGCATAGATGGTTGAGGTGCTCTAGTGTGGGATGAAGGATGATGCATATGAATGATCTGGCACAGTTTCCAGACTTTCTGCCTTCAAGATGCTCTTTTCACAGCAGCTTCTCTGCTGAGGGTCTCTTACCTCAGGGGTGGGCAATGTGTGGCCTCCTAGATGTTGCTGGACTGCAATTCCCAGTATTCCTCACCATTCCTATGCAAGCTCAGGCTTCTAGGAAACTGCAGCCCAACAACATCTGGAGGGTCAGAACTTGCCCATCCCAGCCTTACATGTTGCTGTTCCTTGAGCAAAACCTGTCTCTCTGCCATTTACTAATCTACTTATCAAGCAAAGCTGGCCAAATTATTTTGTTACCCAAGGCAAAAAACTCAACAAGCAACTTCTCCCTTTACTAGCAGTGAAAACGCCATAATAATAAATTAAAGCTGGATTCAGACTTAGCGTTGGTGGAACCAGAATTCTCCGCCAGCTCCCCTTAAAAATATTACACAGGGTGCTAGAGGACCCTAATGCTAAACAGAGAGGGTATACCCCTCGAATCAGATTGAGACATCTTTTGGGAAAAGCGCCCTTCTGTCCACAAGACAAATAACAGATCAAACCTACAAATCTCACAATTTGCTGTCCTTTCATGACACTCATGATCAGAATGAGATACCTCCAGATAAACCTTCAGGAAGAATCCCATCCTTTCCTGAAACATGGTTTGAAAAATTGTTAGACTAGATTATCTTCCAATGCATTCCAGCTGCACTTCAAATGCCCTTTAATTCTACCATGGAAGTTACTTAGGAAGTAAAGGAAGGGGGGGTGTTCGCATATTAGCACCTTATTATAAATGCTGGTATAGGCTCTCCTATGGAGAAGTATGATGATGAAGCACTAAGGGCTAGAATACTTGGGCTTGCTTTTATGCCAATAAATCTTCAGAAAGTAAGACATGTGGTCAAGGATGGTCTAAACTCAAAACCCAACCCAAGGGATGCCTGAGGATTCACCTGCTGTCATAGGGCTAATGTGCATAAATGCTGGAATTTGCCATCCCAGGCACTGTTGCTGTCATTTTGTGATTAAATCTTGCAGCAGCTCTGGGTTAAAAGCAATCCCACCAGCTCCCTTCTGCCACACAGCCGGATGGAGAGAAGGGGGGGGGGATACATCCTCAGAGGAAGAGGCTGTACATGGTGAACTAATAAGGTTCACTGTTTAAGAATCTTTAGAGATTAGGGCTTACAACTAAGTTAGACAGCTTAGCAAGGCTGGAGGTTCACATTTAAAGTATTGTAACCACACTTAATGAAAATGAAAGTACTGCACATGTGTTCACATCCCAAACAGGCTGCCAGATTCAGACCCAAATTATGTTTTGTTGCAAAATCATTGCTTGAAATGACTAGAAAGAGCAGTAGATTTCACAAAAATATCTCTGCTTAAAAAAAAAAATCCCCTTCCCCAGGTCACACCACTGCCAGCGTGGTAATTTAAACACTTACTAAAGTCATTTAAAAATGACTTAAGGGTAAAAAATATGAAGAGGGGTAATCTAATGACAATTCTGTATCTATATAGCTCACAGCAAAAATCAAGCAGCATTTTGTGAAAGTGAACAGAGGAGAAGATCCCAGGAGCTGACAGACAAGGATGGGTCGGGGCAGGGGGGCACAGACTACACTCAAGACTCATTCAACTATAAACCCAGTCATAGTACTACGTCAGCAAGTGGGTGGTAGGCTAAGGATGCTTATGCACCACTGCAGCGCATAGCAAGAAGTCAGTGTTCAAAAGAAGGCAGCAGAGCGGCAAAGTGGTGGAAAGAAACCAGAAGTCATTATCCACCAATGAAGAGAGCAGGAACAACGACTTTTCCTCTCCCTCCATGTTTATACAGTACTAGTTTTTGTTTTACATACATATCTCACCTTTCCACCATGGACTGTTAGGAATTAACCCACTGTATGCTTACTGCAACCCTGTGAGGTAGGTCAGCCTGAGCAATGGTTATGGGCCCATGGTTACTCAATGTGCTTTGCATCTGAGTAGGAACTGTAAGTAGGGCTACTCTATGTGGGGCCACAATATTCTGTTCTGTTCACTGCACACCTTTCCCCCCAACTCAGCTCCCCACATAGGGTGGGGGCAGCAGCGCCTGGTTGTAAGAGAGCCACTAAGCCAAGTGCGGACAAGCCACAGCGACCACTTTTCACGCTAATAGGCACTACTTACACCTCAGCACTTTTGAGAAGACAGAACTAAATCTGACCTCAGAGAACTTGCTGTGTTTTCTTGTGGGGGGTGGGCAGCGAAGGGAATAAGCGTGGCACATATACATAAAAATAATATCAAGTAGATGGCAGGGGGAGAACTGTCCAGACTCAAAACCAGGGCAGAGGACTGTGAGAGAAGCCCTCAAGGCCCCAACCCTGGGCTGAGTTTCCTAGAAGTAAGAGCCAGTCGGCTCACTGGGGTTTACTTCCGAGCAAGGGCTGGAGAAGGAAGTCTCCTTGGGGCACCTCCGTGAGGAAAACTCTTTCCCTGGCATTTTCTCTTCCTAGAAAGACGCAAACCTCTCCTCCCCCACACACACACGCGCGCTCCCCTCCCCTCCCCACACGCACTTTAATACCAAAGTTTATTTTTAAAGAACTTGATCCGATTAAAGTCTACCGGGGAGTCGAGGAGCCGTGGCGGGAGTGGGAGGGCGGGAAGGGACACCACAGGCCACTTACATCCTCGGTCGCCATGGGCAGCACATCCTCGGTTTCCAGGACCTCGATGGCTTCGGCTTCGGCGCAGGCGGCCACGGCGGGCGAGGGGACGGTCACACGACTTGGCTCCGGCGGCAGGCCGTCTCCCATGCTTGGAAGGGGCCGAGGGAGGAGGTCTCGCCCAGCCCCGGCTCCCACCCCTCCCTCCCTCCCTGAGTGGCGCCTCTGTCGGCCGGGGAGGAAGAGGAGGAGGAGGGGGGGGCGAAGGCAGAGAAAGGAGAAGGGACGCGGCTGAGGGGAGGAAAGTTCACCGCGGCCAAGGGAGGCGGCTCTCCCCGGCTTCCCTCATGACGACTCCTGCAAGCAGGCAGGGTGGCTGCCTGGGGCAATGCGTGAGTGGGTGGGAGTTGCGTGTGTGGATTTGTCTTAAGGAGAGGCTCCCTCGAGAGCCCAAGGCAGGAAGAGTGGTCCAGCTGGCATGGCGCGAGAAAGCGGCAACGCTGGGGGTCCCACCTCCACGCCACCAGGTGATGCGGGCTTTTCAAGTTCTTGTAACACATTCACACACACCAAGTTATCTAGACTGTCGTTCTCTCCAGACTTGGTAAAAAACAAAACCAAAAAGCCCTTCTGTCGCTCGGGCTTGCAGGCGGGAGCAGCGTCCCCCGCGCGAGTCTTCCTCTGCTAAGTCAGCGCCTTTGGGCTCCAAGGGTTTCCCGCGCTCTCCTGGCCCCGGCCGGCTTTTGCCGCGGCCTCAAAGTCCCCGTGAGGAGCCACCACCTCTGCAGGCCATGCCGGGGGACAAGAACTGCTTCTGCCGCCGCTCTTCCCCTCTTTCTCCTTCTTCTCTGGCGGCCCCCCCGCGGCCCTCCTCATCCTCCTCGCCCGGTCGCGGTGGGAGCGGAGGCGTCTCCTCCTTTCCCTCATGGACGGGGCGGGCGCGCTTTCTCGGGCGGGCGCGGCTGCGGGGGGCCCTCTCCCTTGGCAAAGCCTTCAGGGCGAAACCATCCAGAACCCAGGGGCTGCATGGGTTTCCACCTCACCGACCGACACACACCCACACCCACCCCAGGCCCGTCCAGCTCCCAGCCAGTCGGAGGATTCCCCGCTCCGCGCTCCGTCCAGTCCTCTCACCGAGAAGGCTGCAAAGCGGGCGGCTGCTCCCGGCGCCTCCACAGCAGGCGCGGCAAGAAAGGAAAAGGAAGATGCCCAACTTTGCAGGAAGGCTCCCAGGCCAGACGGGAGCCCAGCGCAGCCGGGCAGATGGTTGCTGCGGCTGAGTTGGAGGGCGGCCCTGGGGGTCGACGAGACGCCTGGCTAGAGGCGAGGCCACAATCGGACCCCCCCTCCCTCCGGCGGCGGCCCCCAGAAGAAAAGCCAAGGGCGCGCAGGAGGCGAAGAGCGCCAAGTCTCCTCTCCTCCTCCTCGGGGGATGACCTTGCAAAGAAGAAAGTCCCTGGAGAGGGGAGGCGCGGCGCTGGCGCTCCTCCCGAGTCCGTCGTCGGGATGGCAATGCCCGCGGCTCCCCAGGGGCCGGCCGGGGAACTCCGCGGCCTCTTTCTCTGCCGCCCCTGTCCGGGGAGGGCGATCGCGCAGCAGCCTGGCCCGATGTCGCGGCGACGGAAAGCCCGGCTCCCTCTCCTGGTCCTCCCCTGCCGCCGGCGAGGGAAAGGCCGTCACTCAGCCGGCGGCCGCTTTGCCAGGAGAGAAACTCCACCGCGGTGGCCTGGAGCAGCCCGAGCCCGGTGCTAGTCCCCGGCTGGCGCGGAGCAATCAGCTGCGGATCTCGCCGACGCCAGTGCCGCCACGTGGGTTCCCGCTTGGCTGGCGCTGGGCTGCCGGGGCGAGCTGGGGGAAGCGCGTCCGCCCAGGCTAGAGGCTGCCGCGGGTAGCGGGCCTTTGCTTTGCTCTGCTCCACCGGCGGCGAGGCGACCCGAGCGCGGCTTTGCAAACGGGAAGATCTGCAGCACGGGACGGGACGGGACGGGACGGGACGCGCCCTGCCTGGCCCTGAGCCCAGGCGCCTCCGGCTTCTTCTCCCCAACTCCCGCCCGGCGAAGAGTGATGGATGGCGAGGAAGTTTATGAGCCGCCGCCGCCGCCGGGCATCCCTCCCGCCTGCCTGAGAGAGAGCCTCCCCACCGGGTTGCGGGGGGCGGGCTGGGGGGGACTCCGGCTGACTTTCCCAGGGAGGGGGAGGGGGCGGGGCCTTGATTAGCATAGCCCCGCCCTCGTGTTTACATAGAGAGAATGACGCGTTGCAGGGCGCACGTGGCCAATGCGCCAGCGATGGAGTGATGAGGCCCATTGCGCAAGGACGGAGCGGGCTTTCCTTCGGAGAGGGAGGGGAGATCCCGGCCGGGGTCCCCGGGTTAAGAGGAGGGGGAGGCTGGACCCGGCCCCGAGGGAGCAGAGGAGAGCCTGGGCCCCAAACGCTGCGGGGCGTTGGTGGCCTCATCGGAGCCGGACTCAGCCCGCCGAGCCATTGGCGCCGAGATCGCTTTGGTCCGCAGCCACAGTGAGGCCGGGCAGCCGTTGCCAGTCCTGCTCCTCAGCGTCCTCGGGAGGGACGGGGCTCCAGTCCTTCGCCCTCTTTCCGGGCCCAGGGGAGGCGCTCGAGTCACCAACCTTGTATGATACGACAAAATACAACACCCGTAAGACAATGGATACCTCTTACTGGGCCAGCTAATAAAATGCACAAAGTACATCACAGCACGCCTTGGATGGAAGCAGCCTTGGCTTCTTCACCAGGCAAAGATGGTAAAAGCCATCCAGGAGAAGGAGAGTGACTCTATGAGAGTGGCAGGCCTACATTTCATCTCAGGTGTTACTTCTGTTGTCAGTTAAGCTGGTCTATCAGGAGAAGAAAAGTGACTCGAACATCAGCAGTTTTCTTCTCCTGTATGGTTTTTTTTTTACATCTTTGTCTGATGAAGAAGCCAGTAAAGCTTTGAAATTTTGTGTTTTTTTAGTTGGCCCAATAAAGGTATCACTGCTTGTTTTATGGATTTTGTTGCATTTTGCTTCATGGCCACCAAAGCTATCTCTGCCTGAAGCATTCTACATGAGGCATTTTGCTTGTGAGGCAAAAGACAAAAGGGACTCTCTTTCTCTCCCCCTATAGACAGACAGACAGACAGACACAGTGTCCTTCAGCCTCAGTCTCATTCCACCACATGCAGAAACCAAGTCAACAAAGGCATCAAGTCTAACCTCAAGATTGGTGGCAGAACAGCATCTTCTGCTGGGTCTGAGGGCAGGAGGCTAGCTACTTATATAAAATTTAATTTATTTACAAAAACTGAAGCCAAGGAATGGTGAACCCACCGTATCCGAATCTTGTGTTGTGATCTGAACATTGATTTATTTATTTTTAAGGTCAAATATGTAACCTGACCTGTATGCCCTGAGGACCTTTAGGTGACCTTTCTTGCCATTGGGAAAACATTGTGGACAGTAAAAGGGGAAAGAGCCACAACATCAAAAGTACCACCATTATGTAAAAACCACAAATACCCCACATGAGAAAGAGACACAAGTGCACAGCTGAGAGATAACCGCAGTCAGCCAAGGTAGTAAAGTGGTAAAAGCAGTGTGCCAGCATAGCCCACAATTATGACTAAATCTGTGGTGGAAACAGGTGTCTGGAGCAAGGCACCATGCCAGCATGGCAAAACAGCCTCCCCCCAGAAAATAAAATCTGTGAGGACACCTGGCCTATAGAACCTGGAATATCACAAAAGAGATAACTCCAACCTCTCCCTGCTGATCTAGAGAAGCAATGCAAAGAATTCGGGTTAGAATGGCAAAAAGGAGTAGTGGACAGGGAGGGGCTGGCTTCTGTTTATAGCCATTTATTTGACAGCAGAGGAGATCACACCTGGGTGGTCATTAGAAATTAAAATAGGAAAAGAAAGAAAAGGGCCACCCACAGCCATGGGATCATCACACCCATCCCCAGAGCCATCTCTCCCCCCCCCCCAATAATGCAAAATAGGAGATGGGAGATCATACCTGAAAACGGGGATTGGACTATCCTGCTACAAAATCCACTTCTAAGATTATTTCCCATGTGGGAAAAAACACAGGCAAGAGCAGGAAATATATTGGGACATTAAGGGAGAACACACACATCAACTGGATCCCCTCAGAGTGAACGACATCATCCTATGAGAGTTCCACTAAACCACCCATCTGGACTTCCCAGTAGATGCATTTGCATCTTTTCTTCTTCAAGTGTTATCGAAACCTGAATGATGTTTTGTTTAATTCAAACTAGTTGTTTTGAAAATTGTGTAGCATAGTTAGTGACTGGGTGGTAGAAAGATCAACAATAAAATTTCTGTTCCTTTTGGACCACACATACTGAGAAATTTTGGTGTGTGTATGTGCCTTCAAGTCGTCTGTCAATTTATGGCAACCCCATGAATTTCATAGGGTTTTCTTAGGCAAGAAATGCTTAGAGGTGGTTTTGCCAGTTCCTTCCTCTGAAATATAGCCTACAGTACCTGGTATTTGTTGGTGGTCTCCCACCCAGGTACTTAGTTTCTAAGATCAGACAGGATTTGGTGCCTTCAGAGTATTACAGTAGACCATTTTTATTGAGCATGAGAAAACAGATGACAACTTATGATTTAACAATTTTGTTTAATGTTAATCTTGGAATTGTTGTTTCATATTATAATGTTCGAATTGCTTTAAAATTCTACTTCATAGTAATTTGCTTCTATTTTGATAAAAACTATTATGAACTGTTTGACACCTGGGTTATACATTTTAGGGATGCATCACCTTTAGAGAGAATACAAGCCTTTGGTTTATGAATCATCATTACACTACAAAAAATACCTTTGCACATGATGAATTGGATGTGGCTCTTTCTTTCTTGATTTGGACTGGGAAACTTTGGCCTTCCAGATGTTTTAAACTCCTGTTGCCAAAGCTGCAACCAATGCTGGCAAAGGTAAAGGACTGTGGGAGTTCTACTTCAGAATGTCTGGACAGGCAAAACTTCTTCACCCCTGTCTTAGTGAATCATGAGTTATTGTCTACCATATGAGCCAGAATTACATTTATCAGCCTAATCTCTTCCTTATCTCACAAGGACAGCCCTGCTGAATCAGATTAAATTTCATCTAGTTCAGTTTGTTGTCTCCAGATGGGCTCATCCAGCTGCCCCTGGGAGCTCATAAGTAGAGTATAAAGGTTGTTGTCTTGGCACCTGATATTCAAGGGTAGGTTTCTTCTACACATGGAAGCTCCATTTGGATGCCATATCTAATGGCTGTGGATAAACCTCTCCTTGTTTATCAAATTCTATTTTAAAGCCATTTGAATTTTTTTTCAAGACAGCTCACATTGGTTCTGCTTGTGTCGGATCTGATTTTAAAAAAAAAACAAAAAACAGAAAATACTTTTTGTTTGTTTGTTTCCAGTTTCCACCCCTGTAGAGGTGATTTTTAGGGAGAGGTGTTAGCATACCCATACCACCCCATTTTCATAACTGCATATATTGGACACTTTTGGGTGTCATGCTGACCGGAGGACAGTTGAGGTCACAGTGACCTGAGACATGTTCAGAATCATAATGGTAGGAAACCCAGATAGGATTCTGCAGAAAACACAGTCGTTAATGGTTCTATGCTAATCCTTTCAATCATGCAACCAGTGACCATCTTTCACCCATACCCTACAGAAATCTTTCCTATACGCCCAGCTGATCAAACATTAAGAGGTTGTTGCAAATCGCATCAGTGTTTTGTCACTCCGGAGCTAAGTCAATCAGCTCATTTTAGACCCGTTTGTCTGCTCCATGAGAAAAATAGTTCAGGCTGTGTCATGACCAACACACCACTCCAGGGTACGAAACAGGGTATAAATATCCTACTCAGACCTTAACTACAACATGTGCCACAGACCAGACACTCCATTCTGCATGTCACCTCATCACTCTCTTTCTTAATGGACCAGATCCTCCTGTGCCACCCTCAGACTCTGTCTGAGTCCCTCCGCAGCGTGGACTTCTTTCTCTGAGACTAGTAACTATCACCCCTCCACCACGACCTCTCTCTATTCATTCCTGCAGCCCTTCTCTTCAATAGCCTTGTATGGCTCCTAAGAGTGTATGTGCTTATTCAATAGTTTATGTCTTCTATTAATTCAAATAAAATACAGTAGGACACCCGTATCTGCTGGGTATTGTTCAGGGGGGCGCTGTGGATACCAAGAACCATGGATAATAGCAAACACCATTGAAAATAATGGGACATCTGGTTTAAAATACCATAGAGTTGCCTTTGAGGAACTAGAAAATGGCTAGAGAGGACACATTTTCTAGGAAGACCCTGGTAGATGCGCTGTTTTGTGTCCCAAGGATAACTGAATCAGTGGATAATGAATCAGTGGATATGGGGGTCCTACTGGACTTTAGTTTACCTTTAACTGAAGTGCTCTCTACAGTTAGTACAGATATAGGGGGAAAGATCACTCCAAAAACAGTGATACAAGGATTCCCTGAAACAACATCTCAGGCTTGGCCACATTGATCACCAACAATGGTCCGCCCTGGCCTCACATCAAGAGGCTTGGAGATGCACTATCGAAATGCTGCAGCCTTATTTGAGAACTCATGCCGAACAAGTCTTGAAGAGAAATGACAACACAGAAAGAATCACAACCCGGAAATATCTCCCAAGGAGACCTTCTGCTGTGCTTTCTGCAACCGGACTTGCTTATCTCAGATTGGCCTTTTTAGTCATCAGCGTGCTTGCAGCGCGGGATGAGTCCTTTCTGAATCTTCGTTTGTAAAGAAAAGCCAGAGAGAGAGAGACATAGGTGGAAATATCCCCAAAGTTACCGTCCTCTCTCAGACCTCCTTTCAAGCTGCAATTCTCTCAAATGTCAAGGAGATGCTCTTAGGTAACAGAGGTCTTGGCTCAGGAACATTTACCAAGCAGTTAAAACACTACATTATACACCTGGAAACAGTCTGTACATTCATAATCTTTGTTAAGCGAGTGGCAGTGCCTAGTTTCCCTACTGTCACTTCCAGTTTACAAGGCTGCTGTAATTTCTTTTCTCCACTCCTCAGCAACATCCAAAGTTCAGCCCAAATCTGCTTTCCCCATCAAGGTTACTTAATGTTATTTCAAAATACTTTATAAAACACATGATGGCTGCATGCTCACAGCTCCCACAGGAGACTTCTAGATTATTTAGGCTGCTAATTAAAACAGTGAGGTAATCCTCTCCAAATCTGATGCTACATAGAGAGTTATATTAAGCCAAGATCTTACACCATACTGGAGGAGTGTAAGTCTCTGCCAAAGTACATATGGCAGGTGGCAAAGGCTGCTTCCTCTTGTTACCTGCCCTGATACCCCCACCCTTTCAATAAGTTTGCTATATTTCAGAAATTGGTTTATTAGCCTTCCAAGTCGTTGGTAGTAGACCAGTGTTTCCCAAATGCAAGGTCCCAAGGTGTGCTCAGAAAACCTAAGGAAGAGGCCATCCCAAATTCCTAAAAGACGTGCCTGGGTAGTAATTATGCAGAACCCCCTTGGACTGGTAGTTAGGGTAGAAAGGTGCTAGTTCTCCTGAATGTACCTGGAAGTGAGTCATTCACTAATTCAATCAATGTGACACTCTTTGCCCTGCAAAACTGGTTTTCCTTCCCACCTCTCTGTCCTAGAACAATAGAAGGTTGCCTGACACCTATCAGTCTTAATGTTTCAGCCATTAGTGATCATTAACACAACCAGAGCTCCCATTGTCCAACTATGGGAACTCCAACAAACATTCTATTCCACTCAAAACAGTCCTTCAGGGAGAATATCGAGTATAACTATCACCCCAAAACACAGTCAAAGCACACACAGCTTCCTTCATCTCAGCACTCTGTAAGTCTGTGTCACCCCATGCACAGCCTTCATTCCTCCTGTTGCTCTGTCCATCTGCTGTGTAAAGCTCAGAACTCCATCTGAGTATCTTCTGCTACACGAATCTCTGCACTTTAGATAGATACAGTATAGCCCATCATCCCTAACTCTATTCCTCTATCCCAATACTTCCTACTTTCTTGTGTAAGCCTTGTGTGAGTGCTTGAAGCCTGAGTGCTGGTGTGAATGCTTCGGAGATTCTTTTTCAATAAAAAACTATTTTTATTTTATTTCCTGGCTGTGAGTCTCATCAGTTAGCACCGGTATACACAGGTCAAAAGATCCCATTGTTACCTGGCCTCCTGCTGGCATATTGAGCTAATTAAAATTCCCCATATTAATATCTGGACACATGTGGGGCTTCTATGAGTCCCCTGTAATTCAGGTAACACTCTCTCCAGCTGCTTTTACCAATAGGCAATGCTGTCTTAGACTCAGCGGTGCACCTAGTTCATTTCAGCTGCCCTTTGGCACTGAGGGACAAAGGAGCAGCCTACAGTCCCCAAACCTGACTGCTCTTTCCACCCTTGATGCTCAAGAGCAGCTGAAATAAGCCCAATTCATGCCCTTGGTTGATCAGTGGCTAAGGAGATGAAACTGTGCCTGGCAGGCCCTGAGCTGTTGTTCTGTGCTGGGATGGAAGGAGGTACTGGATCCTGCACGGTCCAAAAAAGTCCATTCTTTGTAATACCCATTTATGCCCATTCATGTCACCAACAGGACGCCAGCCCTTCTTGACATTTAACAATCTGTTATGCTTCATTATATCACTTCTGCCAGCTGCTACTACTATGCTACTATTGTTTCTACTCTTATGTTTTTCCATTTTGTACTGCAGTGGTTTTATTTGGTGCAACTGATGTTTTATTTTTACAGCTTTAAGTACATTAGTGTTGATCTCCCAGAGGCCGTCACTGATGAGTGGTATGCAAGCAATTCCTGGATACTTTCCCAACACAGACAGTAATTTAGCCTGGAACCAAAATCACTCTCCACAAGAAGGGGCACAACTTGCCCACCAACTCAAGTTGGGGAAAGTCAGTATAAGCCACAGCTTGGAAAGTTACTATTAAAATGTCACAAGCTACTGTTATAGTTCCTGGGGGCAGAGGAGGTAGATAGCTACCACTATACAGTTGTCCCTGTGTGTCCATGGATTTGGTATCCACGGATTTACATATTCACAGCTTTAAAATGTTCTTTAAAAAATAATAATCCAAAAAGCAAACCTTGATTTTGCCATCTTATATAAGGGATACCATTTTGCTATGCCACTGCATTTTTTTTTAAACCACCACTCCGCCACCACCAGGGCTCCAGGGTACAGTAAAATGAGTACCCAGCTTGTGGGGGCAATTAGCTAACACACATTGGAAACTGCTTAATACAGTGTAGATGTGTAAATAGCTATTGCTTAAAACAATTTGTAAGCTGCTGTGACGGCCTTGTGGCTGAAGAGTGGGGTATAAACAAACAAACAAATAGATAAATATTGCATATAATGGGACTTGAGTATTCACAGATTTTGGTATCTATGGGGGGGCGGGTCCTGGAACCAAACCCCTGCGAATATGAAGGAACAATTGTAGTTATAATATTTAGAAGTTATTGAAAGTAATTAGACTGTTACTTCTAGTTTCTTATAAACTCACATATCTGAATGCTACAAGCCCCTGTCCTATAGTATGAACATGTTCTTCTCTCATCCACCTCATTCTTTCTTTAGCCCCTGCAGCAGTACAAAGAAGAGGCACAGAGAAGAGGCACAAGCATGGACCCTGACCCAGGAGGACTTACCAGCTCTCTAGACTAGCGTCCATAGGCTGAATCCCCCTTGAAGGTATGAGACAACAGCAGATCAAGACTCAGGTGCAATTGAGCCCCCTCAGGAATTATCAACCAGATGTTTCTTTAAAAGATACTAAGAACAAAATATTTGCTAACTCCTGACAGCCTACCTCTCCAATGCCTGACTACTTTCACAGCCCCTGTGCCCACTGCTTGTCTGCTGCTGCTGCTGCCCCCATATCAATGTAGTTACACCACTGTAGTGCATTAACAGTACTCAAACCTAAGACTGCTATTGTAGTTGAGCTCCAGGTGTAATGAAGGCTACAGTCCATCCACATCTTTGGAACAATAACTTTGAAAAGTTAAGAGTTAAAAGTGTAAAATTATCCCATTTTAAAGCTACAACTGTAACTTAGATATGCCTTCATTATTGAAAAAGGGAACCAATTACAAGCAACTACCACACCTGTTTTTAACTACAATTGTCCCTTCATATTCGCTGGGGTTTGGTTCCAGGATCCCCTGTGGATACCAAAATCTATGAATACTCAAATCCCATTATATGCAATGGCATAGCAAAATGGTGTCCCTTATATAAGATGGAAAAATCAAGGTTTGCTTTTTGAATTATTATTTTTAAAGAATATTTTCAAGCCATGAATACTTAAATCCGTGGATACCAAATCCATGGATATGGAAGGACAATTGAAGTTGCTTCCATACTTTGTTATGAACTATGGATACCATCAAGAATGGGTACCATGTATAAGAATAAATCCCACTCTGTTTGGGCACACAGAATACCTTTGTGATTTCTGACATCTAAATCAGAAACCCTACAATATTGCTATTTTATGAGGCTATGTGTTGCTTTTTGTTTGTGCCAAACATAAAGGAGTAGCCATCGAGTAGCTGGGCTGACAAAATAACAGTTTTCATTATCATGTACATACACACAATTGAATCTTTATCTCAGGAGGTGAAATCCATGCAGATTAGTTTTTGCCAGAAACTTTTGATCTTCCAATTATCATGCCCCATCATTGCAAATATGAAGTCAACAGCTCTGATTATTTATACCAATACACTTCAGTAGAGATGTGTTAACTAGAGCTTTGATGCTATTGACATCTACAGGGAAAATGGCAAGGTTTTAATTAAGACTTTGTTGCAAGTACATAACGGCCTTTTTGCACTTTTGAGAGCCTTCTGTTTAGACTGACCTTGTTTCCCCCTGCATTTATATCCTCAACAGCACAGCTTTGTAAAGCAGCAATCGACACAAGAGTGTTGGAACTTTGAGTCCTAAATGTGTAGGTACTGTAGTTCATTTCCATAAGATATAGCTTTGAGAATGTAAGTCAAGTTCCTGCCTTCTTTTAAAATTAATTTAAATGGTAGAATTTCTTATTCTTCCAAAAGACTATAGATCTCAATCTAATCCAGTAATGCAAAAAGGTCAGTTGATGAATATGCAATAGCAAGCACAAGGGCAGAAGCTGGCTAACATCTGCCACATAAACCATACGAGAGGGCTCCAAAGGGATGGATCCAAATGGAAACACTGATTTCCATGACTAAAGGTTCTCAGGTGGTGTTCGTTTTGCTTTATTTGATCTCCTGCTCCTGACTGCATATAAGAAGTTCACAGGAAGATGTTCACACTGAATATTTCCCCTTAACAGTTGTTTCCCCTGAATATTTTAATTCCAATATTGATTTATCTACAAATATTAAAGCACTGTTTAATTGGAGATAAACAGCAGGCCTTCCTCTGAAATATAGCCTACAGCACCTATGTAGTATTCCTTAGTACCCCCATCCAAGTCCTAACCAGGCCAGGCCCTGCTTAGCTTCCAAGATAAGACAGAATCTGTGTCTTCAAGGCAGGAGACACACTTACAAGATTTCCTGTTTGCAATAAACCTCCTGTTTTGTTGCATCTCTTGCCTGTCCTTCTGGTCCAAGGCTGTCATTCAGTTAGGAGAGTTTGGGTGACACTGCCATTCTGAGCTAATAATCCACAACCTGTTTAACAATGAGGTGGTGATGAAACAACTGTTCCCACCAGCCTTGAACACTGGCCAGGGTGGTTGTGACTGGTGGAATTTGAAGTCCAACAATATCTGGAGAGCCACAGGTTTCCTGTTCCATTTCTTATATGCAAAGAAATTTAGGGTATCCAACAGGGCAAATGAGGGCATTGACCTCCAAATACCGCCCCCCCCCATTTCCTTCTGTCTCTAAATTTCTAGCATTGGAATAATCTGAAACTTCATTTGAGCACTCAGAAATAGAATTTAGGCATCCAAAGTAAAGGGACAGGCAAAGTGACCAAGCAAATGTGAAGACAGCAAATTTAAGCATTCGCAATGTGAATAGTTTTCAATGTCTCACCCTCTGCAATGCTAGAAGTTTGGAAAATGAAGGAAAATTTCATTGTGGGGCAGAATTCTTATTTTGGAGTGAGCAATGCCCCTGTTCCCCCCCCCCGCCCCGCACACTGCTATAATTCTGCAGTGTTGTCAATGGGAGTCAAGGATGGAAACAGTGAGAAAAAGCTAAGTGACCAGTGCAAGGTTGTATTGGCTACCCCATTTCTCTGTTCTCCTACTCAGGGAACAATCATTCCTAGCTCAGCTTTTCTTCTGGGCTGTTGTCAGTAGGAGGAAGAGGCTTCCAATCTTCCTTTCAGTAGCTATACAGTTGTCCTCCTTCCGTATCTACAGATTTGGTATCCACAGATTTAAGTATTCACGGCTTGAAAATATTCTTTAAAAAAGTAATAATCCAAAAAGCAAACTTTGATTTTACCATCTTAAATAAGGGGCACCCTTTTGCTATGCCATTGCATATAATGGGACTTGAGTATTCATGGATTTTGGTATCCACAGGGGGTCCTGGAACCAACCCCTAGCAAATATGAAGGGACAACTGTATATGCATATAATTATTCATACTTCTCTCTCCAAAATTACAACACTTTTTTCTTCTTGTTTCCCTCTTGTTTTATTTTCTTATCTTTGTTCTACACTTTTTAATTAGTATCTTATTTTAGTTTAGTTTTCTATCTTTTTTCTTAATCTTTATAATTCTTAGTGTATTTTTAAAAAAATAATTAAAAATATTTTTTTATTTTTTTTAAAGTAGGAGGATGAAGCTTAGCAAAGGCAGAGGCTTAGCAAAGGCAGACAAAGTCTGTGGAAACAAGTGACTAAGTCCAGCAGGACCTGACTTCCAATTAGCCCCCCAGAAAACAGCCTCAGAAATATCAGGAGATAGCAGAGTGATCTGGAGAATTACCCTGACATTTTACCTAACACCTCTGTGTGCATTTGGGGGGAGAGGGTAAGACACTCCAATAGTGTACTGATTTACAGTACAAAAGCCTTGGACTAAAGATGGAGGTTTCTCTGTTCAAAGAGGTGGGGGACAGGGAATGCCATTCTTGGGCTTGATCCTTTCTGTGATTAACTGGTACAGCCACATTGAGCCATGAGCCATTCTCACCTTTAACTCTTCTGAAGGCATGCAATGTGTTGGTCTAACCACAGTAGTGGCATGTTGCCTTATCTCTCTTACATCAGAATGCTACAGCCTGTGAAGAATCCGTTGTCTCTGCATCAACCTGTTCATCAAGAAACTGGTTCCAAGGGTGACAGTCATCACATGCAGACACTTCCAGGGGCAGTGGAAAAGACATTGTAATTTAGCTCTGGATGGGAAAACAAGGACTAGGAGCTAAAACACCACTCTAGCAATTCTCAAACTTGGTTGCTCAAGATGTTGGTTGAGATCCTACATCAGGGTTGCATAGCATAAAACTCTGTATGTGCAGTTTTATTAATTGTGCTAAGCAACCCTTGTGTTGAATGTAGTACAGATTGCATCTCCCTTATGTGAAATGCTTGGGACCAGAAAGAGGTCTTTTGAATTTTGGAATATTTTGGATTTTGGAATACTTGCATACACATGATGAGATATCTTGGAGATGGGACCCAAGCCTTGACATGAAATTCATTGATGTTTCATATACACCTTATATACATAGCCTGAAGATAATTTTATACACAATATTTTTAATAATTTTGTGCATGAAACAAAGTTTGTGTACACTGAAGCATCAGAAAGCAAAGTTGTCACTATCTCAGTCACTCATATGGACAGTTTTGGATTTTTGAGTATATCGGATAACGGAGACTCAACCTGTACTACAAAAATGAACTAATACGGACACATTCAGACTGACAGAAAAGTTCTAGATTTTATTCCTGTTCTTTCCAATTTTATACTGGGTTAAAATAAACCTACCTGGGGAGCTGGTATAAAAATGCTCCAATATAAAAACAGGAGCTGACAAAAAGTATTCTGGGATGTGCATGGATCTCCAAAATAAAATTGGAAAGAACCAACAAATTGTGGGACTTTCTAGTCTTTTTAATCTGGTCTTTGAATGTGTCCTGAGACACCATATGTGAAACTATATTCACAACAACATATACAAGGCACAACAATGAACAAAAGCAACACACAACTCCACCTCTGCAACCTTGAACTATGTGCTACCATTCCACTTTGGACAAAAAATGTGTTAACTGCTTCCATAGGGAAACTTAATGTATGCATTAGATACCCATAAGTTTCTGGAAACT
The DNA here is from genome assembly GCA_030847615.1 of Gambelia wislizenii. Taxonomy (NCBI): domain Eukaryota; kingdom Metazoa; phylum Chordata; class Lepidosauria; order Squamata; family Crotaphytidae; genus Gambelia; species Gambelia wislizenii. Next base: position 221,599,790 of record JAUMIR010000002.1, read on the forward strand.
TTTAGACTTCTGGCTCTCAGAATTCCCAGGCAGTATGGCCAATGGTCAGGGATTCTGGGAGCTGGAACTCCCTTCTCAGACAGTAAACAGACAGTAAACAGAGACAATATGTTCTCTTGTCTCCATAACAGAGCCAGTCCCAGATCATATGATCTACAGTATCTTGAACTTCACACATTTCACAAAGGTCTGCTTCTGACTGTCCAGTGATGAAAAGATTACAGGTCTTCCTCCCAACCATATCCGTGGGGCATACATTCCCAAATTTACCATGAATATGTGAAACTGTAAGTAATAGTGAACCCTATTGAAATGAATGACTTCCAGCCCAACTTCTGGTGGAAGCATACCATAGAAGCATACTGGAGGCCCTAGAAAATGCCTAGAGAGGACTTTTTTAGGGATATGCATAAGTGAAACCATGAACACTGATCCTGTGGATACGGGGGTTGACCTGTACTATGTGCTGCATAGTGACCTGTGAACACATGAAAAAGATAAACCACTCCCACTCTGCCCTATTGCTTAAAAATCTGGAAGTCTCTCAAAGATAGACAAAAAAAGAAAACTCTATAGCCAGTAGTCCCCAATTCCCACTGTTTTCCCCATTCTTTAAGCACCTTCCTATGAATGTAGCATTTAACTTCCCTAGGAGCCAAAAGAAAAGAAACAGCCCAGTGATGCAAAGCAGTTTTCTATTTTGTTTTGCTGGGGGAGTCTGCCAATGCATTTCCCAAAATCGCTACATGTGCAGGTATCCAACACAACTTGCGATATAGACCCCCAATAAACAAAGTTCAGTATTCTCTGGTCGAATTTCATTAATAGCAGCATTCCTGCAGCCTGCTCCCCAAGCCTGAATAACCAACAGTCCAGATAGGACATCTGTCCAATTAATACATGAGAGATGTGTGTGTGGGGGTAGGGGAATTAATATTTTTGAACAGAATTATAGCAAAGAATCTATGTTAACTTTTGAAATTAGTTAATAGAAAAATTGTGATGTTTATAGTAATTTTATGTGTTATACTAAGTATTGATTGGATAATATAATGTATGATCATAAAATTAATAAAAATATATTTTAAAAAAAGAGAGATGTGTCTTCACTGTCTGTTGCCATGTTGAGAGCAACTTCCAAAATGTTGACAGGAAGTGAAGGTGTGTCTTTTCTTGTCACCATTTTGAGTATGGCTTCAGAAGAAGCTGAGGAGTTTGGCTTTGGTACGTGTGTGAGGTGTGGGTGTGACTTAGAGGTTGGGCCTAGAGGGAAAAATTGGCCCCTGACCCCCATGCGGTTGCCCATCTCTGCTTTTTTTGCACTGTTAGGCTTTCTGTCTTAATTTTCATCCAGGGGATTGTCTATAAGGTGAAAATACTCCTCATAGAATTCGAGAATACCTTTGGTCCCAATGGGATCCCACATCTTTTTGCCATATTTGGAAAGACTCCAAATACTTTCCCTTTATTTAAAAAAAACTCAAAAGGAAATGTGCATTCCCACTTGTTGGGACAACCAATTCGCTTTGCTGTGCATTCCATGTTAGAGCAGAAGTAGAAACCTGATTGGATGGATGTGCACAGGGGGTGGAGCTTGCTGGCAAGGCAAGTGCCCAGATCTACCATGTTGAATTTTTGCCATAGCGATCATGTGCCAAGGCGACAAAACAGCCTCTCCCCCGCCCCCCGTTTATTTAAGCAGAAGATCACACTTCCGCACCTTGATTTGCTTTAAAAAAATACTGTTCAGTGGCGTCAACTAGTGACAATAAAAGTGTGAGTAATTCGCTCATGTGTGCCATCTTGATTTGCAGGCATGCCTGTGTAAACAGCAAATGCATATGGCTTTGCATGCCTGCAATCTTGAAAAAAAACATGGAGACAAATGAAAGCTGCTGCGAATTGGCGTTCGTGCACATCAGTCCACATTTTATTGCCTTGTATAGATGAGCCCCTGGAAAATATTATCAGTGTACGTGTGTGTGTTTGAATAAGAAGTTGCGAGCAACTGTGGTTGGTGCTTAATGCATATTGTTTAAAGACAATGTAACATGCTTGCTGGTTATTATTAAAGTTTATTTCTAGAGCACTGTCAGTGTACACAGCGCTGTACAAAACAATCAAGGATAAAACAGAATGAAACCTGCCGAAGGCGTATAATCTAAGTAAAACAATAGGCAAAATAATAAAAATCAATTAAAACAAGGATAATTACAACAATTAATAACAACATCCACAGTAAACCCAAGTGACAGAAAGAATAAACATAGATCAGACAAAGCCAGGGAATGCCTCCCTGAACAAGGTGGTCTTTAACTCAGATTTAAAAGTGGACAAAGAAGTAATGGCTTCTAAACTGGTTGAGTTTAGAAGGAGAGGAAAGGCAGGAGAGGAGGTGCAGTTGTCTTGCCAGGGTTAAAGGGTAGGTCCTTTTCATCTAATAAGGTAGTAGTGTTTTCAGTTAGTAATTAAGAGGGAACAAAAGGTAATAGTACTCCTTGTAGTAGAATTTCTGTTATGCATTTCTGCCTGTTTTGTACCTTTTGTTTAGGGTTTTAAGATCTGCATTCAAATGTTGTAATACAACGAAGCAGCATAAGCAGAAGAATCTTGCCATAAAGTCCTGCACTGGCAGCTCATTGGATGCTTAGACCTTTTGGGACAGTGCATATGTGCCAAATTTAATATATCATTTGTTGTTTTGTTATTAAGACAGATATTAGGAATTGTGATTGTGTTTGAAATACAGTACTCCATTATAGTTGGCCCCATAGAACCCAGAAAGAGGCAAAGTAGCACCAAGGCCCACCACCATGACATCACTAGGGGCCACCCGTAGGTGTCAGGTTTCGGCTTGGAAATCTCTGGTCCTGAAATGATCTTGACCCAGCAACCCTATGTGACAGGCTGTCATGTTTTCCTTATAAAAAGTTATGCTTAAACTAGTAATTTAAAAAATAAAGGTAAAGAGTTGGCCAACTTTTAACTGTAATTAGTTGATTTTTCATTAACTTCACACTATTGATTCTGCATTTATTATGTAGTAGTTCACTGTGTGTGCATCTCTCTCCTTTTGAGTGCATCATAGTTTTACAGTTCAAAATCATATGAACAATACAATAGGTAAGTGGTTCTTAACCTGTAGTCCAGGGATCTCCAGTGGTCCGCAATGTCCTCACAGGGGGTCCACGAAGACTGGAAGGCTGCTCAGACCATCTCCTCCCTGCAATGGAGCAGCCACGTCACAGGAGCCAAGACAAAGGCTGACTTGGCCTGCGCATTGCCATTCAATCCACTCCAGCTACAGACTTGCAGGAAGAAACAGGAGAAAAGTCTTCCCTCCCACTCCAGTGACTTTGGGGAAAGGTTTAATGGATGGTGTAATTGTACTATTATTTTCAGGTATTATTGTTATTATTAGGGTTTTAAATCTCGAGTTAAATCTTGGGGATCCAAGGCAGCAAAATACAGTTGTCCCTCTGTATTCATGGATTTGGTATCCACAGATTTAAGTAATTGTTAAGGTCTATCAGTGTAACAAGGGAATCTCAAGGTCGGTTCAATTCATCCAGGGACTTTATTCTAACATGCATGACACAGGGTATAAATCTCCATGCTGTGTTCCCTGAAACAAAGCACACATACCTTTTTATATTAGAGAAGAACAAAACTTAAAAACTTAGGCTCTGTGCATGTCTATTACAATAGTCACTAAACAAACTTCATTTTCCATAAAAGTTTTTTGGAACAGAAATCATTTTTCAGTTCTGTGTCTTATTTAGCCTTGTAGTTCAACTAGCAGACAGCCGACAGCCTGGGCAGTATGCCCAGAAAGAGATAACTAAGGACTTTTTTGGACATCTTGCGTTGCGAGGCTGCTGCGCTGCAGGGTGTCCCTTTCGGATGACGCTCTCCCCTGCCAGTACTGTTGCGGTACCGCGGGGACATTTGAGCGTTATATTTGGCCGTATTTTAATCACGATCAACTTTCGTGATTAAAATATGGCCAAATATAACGCTCAAATGTCCCCGCGGTACCGCAACAGTACCGGCAGGGGAGAGCGTCATCCGAAAGGGACGCCCTGCAGCGCAACAGCCTCGCAACGCAACAAGGCTGCTTGCGCTGTATAAGAGACGTCCGAAAAAGTCCTAAGACAACTTGAAGAGCTAAATGAATAAGCTATTGTCTTTGATTCTAACGAGCAAGACAGACCATATTATTTTCTAAGCACAGCATAGTATAACAAGCATTGGTTATTAATCAATACAAACTATATCAGAATCGTCACTAAATTTCATTTCTCCAAATGCACATCATTTCTTGTAAATGACTTAATATAACTTTATATATAATGTCTCTTTGTTCTCCTGTGGCCTATCCTGTTTTTATCTGTGAACTTAATTCTGGAATTTTGGCCAAGCTGGCGCAAGTACAGTTATATTTTTCAGTTTTCTCTGACACAGACATATTTTGGCAGACTCAGTCTTTTTCTTTACAGGCTCAATATAACAAACTTTTGGGTAATCAATACAGACAGACCCTCTCATATTCATGGCTTTAAAATATTCTTAAAAAATAATAAGCCAAAAAACAAACCTTGATTTTGCCATCTTATATAAGGGACACCATTTTCCTATGCCATTGCATATAATAGGACTTGAGTACAGTATTCATGGATTTTGGTATCCACGGGGGCGGGGGGAGGTCCCTGGAACCAAAACCCAGCAAATATGAAGGGACAACTGTATTTAAAGGGGTCCTTGGTAAAATAAAGTTTAAGAGCCACTGCTCTAGAACAAGGGGCAAGTGTGACTTGCCTAAAATCTCCCAGTGTGTTTCCATGGCCGAGCAGCGATTCAGACCCTGGTCTCCCAGTGTCCAACACTCAAACCGCTACACCACACATGCTGTACTGACAGGATAAACTTTGTACGTCATCATCCTTCACCATTAGTTACGCTGTCTATGAGGTCTATCTCACGCCGAATTAAAGTGGCAGGGCAGCTGGGAGGTTTCGCTTTCTGTGCTGGCCTACCACATGGCATCGTTGTTCTTCTGCTGTTTTGTGTCCCGTGGGAGACTGAGGTAAAACTGTGTCTTATTGATAACAGATTTTTCTCCCATGGGACCAGAACGGAAGAACAACAACGTCATGCAGTAAGGCAAGGCAGAAGACAGACTCTTCTGGCTGCCCCACTGCTTTAATTTGGCATGTGGTAAGCCTCTAAGACTGGTGGAAATTGGAGTCAACATCAGTTGGGGACCTGGTCTGGGAAAGGCTGGAAGAGCATAGTCACAAAAAGTGAAAAAGACCCATGACATGGCAGGCAGGGAGTTTTGTGAATGGGATCAGGATAAGAGTTTGGCTAGTTTGGTTTGAAGCAGCAATGTTGAATGTGTTGTATTTATACATGCCATTGGATTGCAAATCCCAGCAGTCTTAGCCAATATAGCCCAATGGTGAGGAATGCTGAGAGCTACAATCCAACATCAGGAAGCCCATGCATTCTCCATCCTTGCTTTGAAAATCCTGAAGATAGGTTAAGTTGCAGGTCAAGTTTCAAAGCTTTTAGAAGGGAAAAAATATTATTTTTATTAAAGTCAAATGCCTCTAATACTTGAAACATTGGTTTAAATGTTAAACATTTCAACTAACTTTAACAGGACCTTTAAACATTATTTCGTGACAAAATTAAAAGTGAATGCATGTAATTATTCTTGTTTCAGAAAATTACTAAGCTTATGGCACTGGGAAATTAATAGCATATATTATTCTCCATAAGCAAAGAGTTAATTGGAAGTCTCTACTGTCTATGGCAATCAGGGAGCCACCAAATTGGTCTACCCAGCATGCCAAATTAAGTATAATGGAGATCAAGTAAGCAGTGTGCACAATTAATAAGAGAGCACAAGCCTGAAAATAAGTATAAATCTGATAATAACCATGTAAAGTCAGTGAAGACATAGGCTGTATCTGCAGTTTGACACTGCTTTAACTGCCAGGACTCAATGCAATGGAATTCTGGGATTTGTAGTTTTGTGAGATATTTAGCCTTCTCTGTCAGACAGCTCTGGTGCCACAACAAACTACAAATCCCAGGATTTCATAGCATTGAGTCATGGCAGAGAAAGCAGTGTCATACTAGATTATTTCTGCAGTGTAGATGCAGCCATAATATTTTTTTTTCAGAATCGCCATTGTTTCATTGCTTTCCAGACTGAAATGGCTGTCTGGGGCAAGCACTCCAAGCTAATATCAGGTTTTCACATGGGGAGAGTGGAAAATCCAGATGGGGAGAACACACCAACAGCCTATCACCATCTACCACCACCCTTGAAATTCCCCAGTCACTTGAGTTGTTTTTTCAGTGACCTCATTGCTGTGCCATGGTTTGAGTCTTGGACTAGGACTCTGGGAGACCAGGGTTTGAATACCTTGCTCGGCAATGGAAACCCATTGGGTGACATTGGGCAAGTCACACTCTCTCAGCCTCAGAGGAAAGCAATGGCAACCCCCTCTGAACAAATCTTGCCAAGAAAATTCTGTGATAAGTCAGAAATGACTTGAAGGCACACAACAAAAACAAAATTTTCCTTGGTTTTTTTCCGGGCTGTGAGGTCGTGTTCTGGAATAGTTTCTGTCTGATGTTTCGCCTGCATCTGTGGCTGGCATCTTCAGAGAATTCCAGAACATGGCCTCATAGCCCGGGAAAAAAAACAAGGAAAATCTATAGATGCCGGCCGTGAAAGCCTTCAACTTCACAAAAACAAAATTGCTATTGCTATGAAATTCATGGGGTCACCAGAAGTCAACAGGCAACTTGAAGACACATACACACATGCACTGGAGGCTTTAGAAGCAGCAAAGCAGGGCCCCAGGGGTCTTACTTGGCTTGAAGGCCACACTTTCTCTACTACTGAATGAAGTGTTTAAGAGGCATCATTTGCTAGCATCCATGCATGTTAAGGTAAAGTGCAATTTGCTCCAGGGCTGGCCTGCCCTGCCATTAAGCAAAGGGGGAGTAGATGCCTAAAGCAGTATTTTTGGGGTGTCATCAAAGAGCTTAAAACTGTTAGATATTTTAACTGTCAGGAAAAGGGAAAGGGGTTAATAGGATCTTCTGTCATATGTGCCAAATAACATGCTTGTCTTTGGACACCTTGACATGGGGAAGGGATGGTGCACTTTGGTGCTGTGCCTCAGGTGCCAAAAATCTATTGAGCTGGCCCTGATTTGAGCCTGAACGTAATTGCTGTCATTCTTTTGTCACAAATAGCCTCTCACATCAGCTGAGGCCTTGTTGATTTTTCTGTGTGGTCATCTCTGATACAGCCCAGCTTCAGTTCATGGTCTTGATATATAAAAGCCAAATGCATACATTTTATTATTTTTCTTCAGTTACTGGAGTTCTGTTGTTGTAGTAGCAATAAAGCTGCTTCAGGAAAATTACTTTGAATATAAGTAACAAAAACAACACATAGTAGGGCAATCTCTTTACCCAAGACTGTAGGTGATGGAGAGGGGAAGGAGCAGGACAGATAAACCTGCTCAGAAAAACCAGAAGTTGGGAGGGGTGTCAGGGGGATTATCACATGACCAAGCATGTCTTCCCCCAACTTAGAATAGGGTCATGTTATGCCCTGTGAACCTAATGAGGGTATGGAGTCTGAGGAGGAGGACATGGCAGAGGATGGCCCTCGGGACTCTGGCATGGGTTTATCTACACCTGTGCCAGCAAGGAACTCTGCCAATGTAGAGTTCCAAGCAGAGGAAGAGTCTGGTCCTAGTGGGTTGGCACCAGTCCCAACAGCAAGCCCTGCCAACTCAGATGAGGAGGGAGAGAAAATGGACTTACCCATACCATCCTTTAGCCAACAGAGATCCCAAAAGGAAGCCCAGAGGAGACCGATGAGACTTTATCTGAAATACCAGCTCAGTAAGGAGCACCTAGGATAGCACTGATTGCTATGTATAAGCCTAGGGGGAAGCTATGGAGCCTTTGTTAGAGATTAACTGATCATCCTGGCAAAAGCTTTGTGTTGGTTATCTTTGACTCTGTGTTCCTGCTGCCTTGATTCCTGTTTAGACCTTGGATTGATTCTGACTACACTGTTGCCTGATCCTGTTGACATACGGACATGCTTCTGGACCTATGCTGACTACTGTAAGCCTTTGACTTTTTGGACTGTTTATTGGATTATTCTTTGCATCTCTCTGTTTGCTTCTGCCGACTCATATCAGGACTTTGTTTCAACTGCTTTGCTCTTTTTAAGAGTTGGCCACTTACCACCACCTCCTCTACACTGCCAGAGCCCCCATGGGGAAGGGAGAAGGGAGGTGAGCTCTCCTCCTCCCTGCCTCCCTCCCCTGTCCACCCCTAGCCACCTCTGCCACACCACCAGAACCCCCGTGGGGAAGGGAGGTGAGCTCTCCTCCTCCCTCCCCTGTCTGCCCCCTACCAGCTCTGCCACACCACCAGAACCCCGGCAGGGAAGGGAGGTGATCTCTTCTTCTCCCTCCCTCCCTTGTCCACCCCCAGCGCCACCATCCACAGATAACTGAATCAGCGGATGGCAAATTAGCAGATACAGGGGGTGCTACTGTACAATTAACTAGGCATACCACCATTTGTAAATTATCAGCCTGTATTCATTTACCACTGGTATAAATGTGGTACTTTTCTAAAAATGGCACAACTGGGGAAAAATTGAGCCATGCAACCACACTATAAAACCAGGGGTAGGCAACTTGCAGCCCTCCAGATGTTGTTGAACTGCAAGTCTTAGAATTCCACTTCGTTGACTATGCTGGGTAATGTCATGAATCCCCATCCAGAGGATGAGGAGGAAGAAACAGAGAATGCAGATGAAGCAGATAGAGAAAGCCTGGTTCACCCTAAAGAGACTGCCTTGGCTCCTCCTGAGAGGGCAGCTGAAGCAGATAGAGAAAACATACCTCACCCTGAAGAACCAACAGTCTGCCAGCCAGTGATGGATGATCCAGACGACATGCTGTCTTCCTTCTCTGAGCTCAGGAGGGAGAAACACCATGCCCAGCATCATTTAAATACTAAACTCTGACCTGATTACTTGTTGATGAGGCTAAGCTGGCCTTGAAGAATCAGGCTATAAATCCAAGTGGTTCTACTCCCAGGTTCAGTGCTGACAACTGCTTATCTTAGCTGTTTGCATTCCTCTTGTGTTCTTTTGCCTTGGTTTCAGACTGATTCCTGAACTGTTGCAGTAACCCCTTGCTGACCAAGTACCTGGACCTTGGACCTTTCTCTATTGATCTCTGGACTGGTTACTGACTTCCTTGTCATCTGGTAGGGATAATTGGTGATTGACCACTGGATGGGCTGTTGACTTCTCTTGCATCTCATATGGACAATTGGTGACAGACTAGTACTGCACCCCTTATTCTGTTGATCCTGCATCCCTGCCCTGTTGCTCCTCAGGCACTTGCTATTGTGAGTTCAGGACAGGTGAAGCTGATGAGAGTTACAGTCCAACAATATCTGGGGTGCTACACTTTGCTGACTCCACCTATAGGTCTTAGAAAAGGGGAAAGAACCAAAGAAAGGTGACCACATGTATATTTAATTTAAATGTCTCTCTCAATCATGTTCAGTCTAGGGATTTATATTCTGAAGGTACTAAAAAGCTATGCTTTTCTCCTTTACTTGGTGTTGGTGTCAGTATAAAAAACAGCCTTACCTGTGAGACCAGCCATCTTGCTCATTGCAAGTACCAGCTGCCCTTGCAGAGGTGCAGCCAGCCAGTTTGATTACCAGCAGCCTCCAAAGAGTGGTGCCAAGGGCATTGGCCATTTGGTGTTCGGATGGTGTCTTATTAGAGCCACACATTGCATAGGGACTGAGGGGAGGCTGAAATTGCAGTGGGGAAAATGAGGTGTTGAGATCACAGCTAGAGGTCTATAGGGGTGGGAGTGGCTGAACTGAAGCAAGAGGAGAGTGTCTTGCAATGTGTTGTACTGCTATATGTGGGAATCCCATCAGTACATTATAAAAACATTTTACATGACTGGGTCATGTATTTACACGACAAATAATATACTGTATAGATATCATTTACTATACTACTGATAAACCAGCTGGCAGTGAGAGTGGCAGCTGTAAGACTGGTTAGTGGTGGAAGCACAAACCTGGTGCCATCTAGTTGGGTATAAGGCTTCACTTCAGTGTGACTAGGGTTATTCTGGACTAGCCAACTACTCAGTTTTATAAACCCAGCATGTACAAACTGGGAATCATTTTCTAGTGATTTTTAGAGTTGTGTTGATGTGCTGTTAATTTTTATAGTTAATTGTTTAATACGTTTTATTGTTATTTGGGTGTTCTTTATATAAGCATAATGTGTAAAGGAAATGAGGCAGCAATGAGTTCTGGGGCTGAGGGAAATATGGCGATGGTAGGGTGACGTGTCATTACAGAGGAAGGAGAGAGAGATGCTTAATACCTGTCTTACCTTCCAGGCATCCTGCCATCCTCGGGAACTTGGAGAGTGAACCAAGCCACCCAGAAAACCTCACCTTGCTCCTGTGTAATGCCAGCCCAGCTAAAATTAAAGCATATACAATATAATAATAATAATAATAATAATAATAATAATAATATATTTGTATCCCGCCCCTCTACAAAATGCAACCAGGGCAGCTTCCAGCATTTAAAATATACATACAAAACCCTCCATCCCACCCCCCACTTAAAATACAATTAAATAATTAAACATTTAAAAAATACTTAATAAATACTAAAAAACAACACAATAAAATAACTGAGTAGAGATCAGACTAATAAGATTTTTTTCCTCTGATGGCCAGGTATCTATTCAGGACAGGCCTCCCGGAAGAGATCTGTCTTAGAGCTTTTTTAAAGCTATTTAGGGTGGTAATGTGATGGATCTCGTCCGGCAGGCTGATCCATAATCTGGGAGCAATAGCTGAAAAGGTCCTCTGGGAGGCTGAGGAAAGCCTAGTTTTTAAAGCTTGCAGCAAATTCCTCCCAGAGGACCTGAGTGTACAGGGAGGATTATATGGAAGAAGGTAGTCCCGAAGATAGGTTGGACCCAAGCCATTTAAGGCTTTAAAGGTGATAACCAACACCTTGTACTGGACTCCGAAACTAATGGGCAGCAAGTGAAGTGATCTTAAGATCGGTGTTATATGGTCTCTTCTAGATGTACCTGAGACCAGTCTGGCTGCCATATTCTGTACTAGTTGAAGTTTCCGGACCAAGCACGAGGGTAGCCCCATGTAGAGTGCATTACAATATATGATCTCTCCTTATGAATGAGGAGGCTGACTTGGCTACAGAAACTTGGCTGGGAGATGATAGTGGCCTGACATGGACTCAGGCTCCTCCAGCAGGGTACTGTTTTTGTGAGCTGGTGAGGGAAAGTAGGCAGGAAGAGCAGACTAGCTGTGGTCTACAAAGACCATCTTAACCTGACCAGATTATCTATAAGGGAGCTCAACCACATTGAGTGTACATACCCAAGTCTGAAGACCAAGGATTGACTGTGGATTCTGTTATTGTACCATCCACCGTACTGTCTATCAGACTCCCAGGCTGAGTTCACAAAATGACTTGATGTTGGAGTTGCCCAGACTTTTGATCTTGGGCAACTTCGACGTCCCATTTGAGACCAGTCTGTCAAGTGCAGCGCAGGAGTTCCATGTCAAACATGGGCCTATCCCAACTGGTGTCAGGACCCACACACTCAGCAGGTCACACCCTTGATGCTGTTTTCAGAGCATACGAATCTGTGAGCAGCAGGGATTCATACCTTCAAGTTGTCATGGACAGATTGTTTTCTGGTCAGAGTTGGCACAGTATCATGGCTACTATTTATCCCTGTAGGGGTGGTGGACCTGTTAAGATGGTCTATCCTCAAAGGCCAATGGATCCTTCAGGATTCTGGAAAGCCTTAGAGGGTTTTATGGTGGTACAACCAACAGTCCCGTTGAAGGTCAATAGATGGAACCAAGACCTGACTAGGGCTATTGACACAATCACTCCCAAATGGTCCTTGCCAACCCATTACGAATTGGGTTCTTTGGTATACAGAGGACCTTGGGGAGCCAAAATGGGAAGAACGACTTGAGTGCAGATAGCAGAACCTATAACCAATGATATAGAGAACATCTTTGTTCCTACACGGTGGCAATAAGTGCAGTGGAGAAAGCCTTTTTCTCTGCACATATTGCATCTGCAAATTCACATCCAGCTGAACTATTCAGGGTGGTGAGAGGTTTAACTCAGGAACCTTCCCCCAGGATCCAATTCTGGAGCCTTAGCAGTTTGCTGTGATGCTTTTAAAGATTACTTTACAGATAACATCTCTTGAATAAGAGCCGACTTAGATGTTATTACTATAGCAAAGTTAACAATGGAATGTCCAGCAACTCCATAAGATTACATGGGATTAGTTTCACTTGGTGAGCACTGCTGATGTGGACAAACGGCTAAGGAAGATAAAAAAAGACAACTTTTTTTAGGAATTGGAGGCACTGCTTTGCAGTGGTTCCGTTCCTTCCTCTCGGGCAGATCCCAGAGGGTGAGGCTCGGGGACAGTTGCTCTACTAGAATAGAGCTTAACTGTGGCATTCCTCAGGGCGCCATCCTGTCCCCGATGCTATTTAACATCTATATGAAGCCGCTGGGAGAGATAATTCGGAGGCATGGAGTGCGGTGTCATCAGTACGCTGATGACACCCAGGTATATTTCTCCATGTCTCGGTCATCAGCTTCGACTTCAGATGGCGTCTCTCCCCTCAATGACTGTCTTAAAGCAGTAATGGACTGGATGAGGAAAAACAAATTGAGACTGAATCCAGACAAAACGGAGGTACTAACAGTTACAGGCCCGAAACCAGGTCTGGGAATACAACTTCCAGTCCTGGATGGAACTACACTCTCCTCCAAGGACTGTGTTCACAGTCTGGGGGTGCTCCTGGACCCGACGCTCCAGATGTCTAATCAGGTAAATGCGACGGTCAGGAGTGCCTGTTATCAACTTCGGCTGATACGCCAGCTGCGCCCTTGCCTGGAAACTAGAGACCTCGAAACTGTGGTACATGCACTGGTAACCTCCCATCTGGATTTCTGTAATGCACTCTACATGGGGCTACCCTTGTGCTTGACTCGGAAACTTCAACTAGTTCAGAACATGGCAGCCAGGTTGATTTCTGGCGCTTCCAGAAGAGAGCATATAACACCTGTGCTAAAAGCTCTCCACTGGCTGCCTATTCGTTTCTGGGCACAGTACAAGGTGTTGGTTATAACCTTTAAAGCCCTGCATGGTTTGGGTCCAACTTACCTCCGGGACCGCCTCCTTCCGTATGACCCTCCCCGCGCACTTCGGTCCTCTGGGAGGAATCTGTTACAGCCTATGAAAACAAGGCTGTCGGTGACGTCCCAGAGGGCCTTCTCCGCTGCTGCTCCCAGATTATGGAATGGCCTGCCGGACGAGATCCGTCTTATTAACACCTTAGACATCTTTAAAAAAGCTGTCAAGACGGATCTTTTCCGGCAGGCTTTTCCTGAATAACTATCCTGGCCCAAGACTCGGCTGTCCTTTCTAAGCGGCAACTAGATTTTTTAACCATTGTATGTTTTAATTTTTGTCTTTTTAATTTATATATTTTAAATTGTTGTATGTTTTTAATCTTCTATAATTTAATATTATTTTAAGGGGTGGGTGGGTTAGGGTACTGGGACTATGGAATTTTTATATTGTAAGCCGCCCCGATTGCGTTGCAGAGGGGCGGGATAGAAATAAAATTTTATTATTATTATATTATTATAACTTGTCCTCTTGGTCCCTGTCCTTCTTGGCTGGTCATCCAGGGAGGAGATGCAATTAGATTTCAATTACAATATATTATTAATGTATCTCCCAGGGAAGAGTTTCCCACCTTGTTTAAAAGAAGCAGTGGTGCAACCACTTATTAAAAAGCCCTCCCTGGATCCCTTGGACTTTAACAAATATAGAGCAGTATCAAGTCTTCCTTTTCTGGGCAAAGTGATTGAAAGGACAATTGCCTTCCAATTCCTGGCAGTCTTGGATGACACACTCTTCCTAAACCCATTTCAAACTAGTTTCAGATTAGGATACACTATGGTCTCCTTAGTGGATGATTTTCACCTGAGCATTGACAGGGTGAGTGTGTCCCTGCTGGTGCTTTTGGTCATCTCAGTAGCTTTTCATGGTATTCTTCTGGAATGCCTGAGGGGTATGGGAATGAGAGGCACTGTGCTTTGGTGGTTCTTGTCCTATCAGCAGATTCCCCAGCAGAATTTGCACCTAAGCGGCATACAGGTTGACCCCCTTATCCTTAGATTCAGTATTCACGGTTTCACTTATCCACATTTTTAAAATATGCCTAGGCATTTCTAGGTCCATGTGATTCTATGGTCAACCTCTGGTGTTTGTCTCATTCAAAATAGGGTTCCCTATTATCCACGGTTTCAGGTATCCACAGTGTGTGTGTGTGTGTGTGTGTGTGTGTGTGTGTGTATTTTGAAATATATCCCCCATAGTTATGCAGGCTGACCTGAATAAGTAGAAGGAAAGTTTAGAAATGACTTTACTTGGCTTGGGTTAGCTTTTCTCTTTGTGAACGGGCTTCCAAATGCTACCTGACTTTGATCTATAGCCTCATGCATCGTGTTTGCCACCTGTCAGAGAGAAATGAAGGAAGCACTTTTCTGTAGGCAGCATGAATCAACTAAGACCCTGGGAAGAAGGGTGACAGCCTGAGAAAGAAGGCAAAATAAGTGGCGAAGCAGGGAACACCCATCTTTAAATGCCATGTCCTGGGAGGTGCAGATCACAATGTAATCATTTTTATTAATCGTGCAGCTCTGTTACCTCCTTGTCTTCACAGAGCAGCAGCCCTGACAAAAACATGTTGGTGTGCTCACTCCTCCCTGCTCTGAACATTCCCAGTACCATCACTAGGATCAGTTCTTTACTCTTCAGTTTTGACCTATGGTAAAAATGAGGCATGTTTAAATTGTATGATGAAACACAACTACTAACTAAAATAAGATTTTGATTTCATATGCATATTGATGATTTTTTTCTAAGCTTCTTTCTGTTCTGTTTTCCTTTGGTCTGACCTGATTGTGGGGCAGAGATTTACTTTTTAATGTAACCTAATAACCTCTAGCTAAGTAGCCTTTTTTTCTGTCATCCAAAGAGGGTTATCTTATTCTCCTATCCCCTAAGTGAGAGAAAGGAGTAGCACATGTTTCCCTCCGTTTCATTGAAGCTATAAGCTACACACTATAGGTTTTCCATGGTTTTTTCCCAGGCTGTGAAGCCGTGTTCTGGAAGTTTATTCCTGACGTTTCACCTGCATCTGTGGCTGGCATCTTCAGAGAATGGTGGCATAGGGGTGTTTGGGGTTTATATACTGTGGGTCCCAGTTGGAGATGGTATGTATATTTGTGTGTTTGAATGGCTAGTTCCTAGGGTGGAAGGATATGCAAGGAGGGTTAGTGTCTGTTTGGTGATGTAGGGGTGTGTGGGGTTTATATACTGTGAGTCCCTGTTGGTGAGGATATGTAAATGTGTGTATTTGAATGGCTAGTTCCTAGTGTGGGATGATCCTCCTTGCATATCATCCCCCCCTAGGAACTAGATATTCAAATGCACAAATTTACATATCCTCTACAACAGGGACTCACAGTATATAAACCCCACACACCCCTATGCCACCTTTCTCTGAAGATGCCAGCCACAGATGCAGGTGAAACATCAGGAATAAACTCTTCCAGGACACAGCCTCATGGCCTGGAAAAAAAAACCCATGAAAAACCTATGAATGCCGGATGTGAAAGCCTTTGACTTCACAAAGCCACACATTGTTTGTGATGGGAAATCAGCCCTAGGAAAAGCCATGTGCTTGTTGCTGGATTCATAGGTGGCCTTTTAAATTGGTGCTATATCCCCATGGTTGTTCAATCCAGTCACCTGGCAGATACCTGTACAATCCTGCTCTCCCATCTTCTGATCTTTTTGCAAGCGTGGAGGCTCAAAAGCACATATATAGAGCTGCCTGCAAAGTTCCTCTGCATTCCTTGCAAGAGGTGACATAATGCTGTGGCAAATTATAGCAAAGCATATACTTGTAGGCACCCCTCCGGATCAGAGTGCTCAGCAGCACTGCAGATTTAACTCTTGTAACTTCAGTGCAGTGCACCTGTAGCGCATGTTGTTTGCTGTGTGCTAACTGGCTTTTTGCTGCCAATCGTCAGCTTGCTTTGTACCATTCCTCCTTCCCTCCTCAACCTGCAGCTTCTCCTCTGCACACTTTAGAATAGCATTCCAGATCTACTGGATTTTTATGTGCTAGCTGGAAATAATGCTGCTCAAGGGCACTGGGTAACAGAAATCTGCCTTTCTGTCATGGCAGACACGCTTACCTATGCTACTGCATTTAAAGGGTGGGTTCACTTGTCTTTTGAAAGAGGTTTTAAAAAGAAAAACGATCCAAATTGCACTGTTCATGCATTACATCTTACTGAAGACCAGGATTAAGACAAAACTTGCTCTGGCATTGTGCCACAATAAAACCAGGGAACTAAAAATGTGAGTTTGTAAAATAAACAAACTCACTCAAGTTCACATGCATCACCATTTGAATATAAACAGATGGGAAAAGCTGGAGCAGGAACAACAGACTTTATTGGTGCTCTTTATTGGTGCCCAGAAGTTGCTGTGACAACTACAGGTGCTGCAGAGCTCCTCCCTCTTGTCTTTATATTTTTGTATCATAACAAAGTTTGAGCTGTATCATATTCATATCTAAGAGCAGGTTTCACATTAATTGCTGCTTGAAAAGACTTCCCATGTCAGAACACTGCAATGTA
The DNA here is from genome assembly GCA_030847615.1 of Gambelia wislizenii. Classification (NCBI taxonomy): domain Eukaryota; kingdom Metazoa; phylum Chordata; class Lepidosauria; order Squamata; family Crotaphytidae; genus Gambelia; species Gambelia wislizenii. The sequence continues at coordinate 221,616,692 of JAUMIR010000002.1, forward strand.
TTTCATGTGTATATTCGTGGTGGTTGTGTTTACAGTGGTGGTTGTAAGGAGCCTCTTTAATCATCTGAGAACTTACTACACTGACAGCAATATCCATTCTGTACAGGTACCAATTGCAGTACCTTAGAAGGCTGCTAGTAGCTTTGATTCCAAATTGGAGATCAAAATACTTCATAACTGCAGATCATGGCAACGGTGTACACCCTCCCTTTGGTAACCACTTTTGCAGCAGAGTCATCATTCATAGAATCATAGAATTGCAGAGTTGGAAGAGACCACGAGGGCCATCCAGTCCAACCCCCCTGCCACGCAGGAAATCACAATCAAAGCATCCCCGACAGATGGCCATCCAGCCTCTGTTTAAAGACCTCCAAGGAAGGAGACCCCACCACGCTCCGAGGGGGTGTGTTCCACTGCCGAACAGCTCTTACTGTCAAAAAGTTCCTCCTCATGTTGAGGTGGAATCTCTGTTCCTGGAGCTTGCACCCATTGCTCCGTGTTCCAGTCTCTGGAGCAGCAGAAAACAAGCCTGCTCCATCCTCAGCGTGACATCCCTTCAAATACTTAAACAGGCCTATCATATCGCCTCTCATTAGACTGGGCTACTGTCAATGCTGGATACAAAGAAATAGGTCCAAGAACCTACATGGGTAGAGCGGAGAACTATCTATAGAGCTGTTTATTTATTTACATTAGAGCAGCATTTCCATTTTTATATGGGAGACAGCTGTTGCTCAGGCTTGGGCACTGTGTGGCCTTCCAGAGATGGTTGGCTGCAGCCCACCATCAGCCCCATCAGAGCCAGTGTTAAAGGATGAGGCGAGTTATTATCCTACAATGTCTGGAGGGTCATACACTCCCCAATGAAGCTGTAGAAAGTCTGTAAGCTGGGTCAAATGTCAATGCTTGCAGAAAAAAGACAAGCATTAGGCTCAGGGGAGGAATAATGTGTCCTTTCCACATGCTGTCAGACTCCCAGCAACCCTAACCAGCAGAACCAGTAACGAAAAATGGAGTGAGCTTCAGTCCAGTAACATCTGGAGAGTTCCATGATTCTCACCCTTGTATTAATAAAGCACTAAGTCTTTCCATGGACATGGAGAGATGTTTACTGTGTTATAAAGTATGGCTGCACAACTTAAGTTTGCTGAAGCCACTTATGCTATCTATGCAGCCTTTGGTTGCTTCTGTTACGGAAAGTCAAGATTAAATGGGTATATTCATAACCCACATATGGAGCATGAATTGAAGACGGAGGCCCTAGAAGACAGGATTACAGCTCATAAAACGACTATGAATGCTTCCCATAGCCTTTGGTCTCCTCTGATTTCTCAGAAGTCTCTTACCTGATGTACTAACCTATGGGTCATTGGCCTGAGAGACTTGAAAGCTGGTGTTCATCTAACTGAATTTTTTGAATAAATTACTACACAAATTGTTGGCTTTGCTTTCTGATTTTCAACTAGAAATTGAGAGCTTATCAACTTTGCAATGCTAAACAACAGTTTGCATCTAGTCTAGTCGTTTAATTTCTGTGTGGCTACTAGAAATTCTCTGCTTCAAATTGCTAGGCAGCAGGGAGAGCTACAGTGGAAATCAGATAGTGATGATTTTTCCTGACTAAATGAAGGAGATAACTAGTTTGGAGGAGCAAATTTATCAAAGCAAGAACAATCACAAGGCAAATAAATCTGAACTATTACATCAAGTACCCAACTATATTCTGTGTCTTTGTGGATGAGGAATGAAAGAAAGTTCAATTGGTTGAGGCAGCAGATTTTGACTTAACTAGGCTTAAAACCAGGTCTTTTGACTGGGCTTAAAACCGGTCTGAGGCTCAATCCCAAGCCCAACCTTATTCCACACTAGCTGTTTGATGAAGCCTTTCCACAACCAAGCTGCTGTCATTACTTATTGGAGCCGGACTCAACATAACAGCTACCAGCCTATGCCAGCCTTAGACTTCAGTCTGACATGTATCTGTTTCAATCTGTGGACCCATCTTCTTTCTCTTTTTCTTTCCTTCTTTTTTTCTTTGCTTTTCTCTCTGTTTTGGAGTTGTTCCATAGTAGTTATATTTTGGGAGGAAGTAATCACACAAGTAAATTTGGTTTTTAAAAGTTTATTGATATTCAGGGACATACATGTTCTTTTGAGTTATTTACCAGTTTCTTAGAAATTAACAAATAGCTAATGGAAGTGGATTTTTCACACCCAACTGCTAAAAGATTGATACAGTAGGATCCCCTTATCCATGGGGGATTGGTTCCGGGGGCGCTGTGGATAGCAAAAAATGCAGATAATAGTGAACACCATTGAAAATAATGGGACTTCTGGTTTAAAATACCATAGTTTGCCTTGGAGGACCTAAAAAATGTCTAGAGAATGCCTCTCTAGGCATTTTCTAGGAAGACTCTATGGTAGGTGTGCTGTTTTGTGTCCCGCGGATAACTGAATCAGTGGATATGGGGGTTCTACTGTACTTCGTTGCTGGAAAGACAATTTTTTCCACCTGTGATCCAGTGGATAGAAGATCTAACAATGCTTGCAACATTTGAAAGAATGATGTATAGACAAAATTTACAAATAGACTTATATTTGGACATTTGGTCAGCTTTTATAAAAAGTTACGACTAATAACTTTTCCCCCTCCTTTTGTGTTTTCATTTTCCTGATTTTGTTGTACTGGAACATTACTGTATGTAAGACAGACCCCTTCAGAATGCAAATAAATGTACTTTTAAAAAAAGCAATAAACCCTTCTATTAGTAAAGGAGGATATCAACTTGAGATAATGCATTCAGTACAGAGGGCAAATTAGATAGCTAGTACTGATTAGAGGACAATCCACTCTTGGATGGTTAAACCTGGCAATTCCCCAAGCAGAGCAACCAAAATAATATTGCAGCATCTACATTCACAGGAAGAATACCTATCATTTTTCTTCCTGCAGCCTGAGACCTTTCTGCAGCAAGCATGGTCTAATCCAGGGATGGGAAACCCCTAGCCCTCTACCACTCCTATCACACCTGACAACTTACCATACTAACTGGGACTGACATCACTACCTGGAAGGTTGGTTATAGGGTTTCCATCCCCTGGTCTCATCAAGCCCCCCCCCTTTTTCATCCCACTGTAAAACCATTATAAATTGCAGATATCCGTTCCAGCATGCTAAACAATCTTAATCCCCCCTCCTTTCCTCTTGCTGAAGAGTGTTACTAAATCTCAAAACCTCCTCTGTGCGTTTTTCGCTGGTTTTGTCTACAAAATAAATAAACAATTAGTATGCTACTGTTGCTGTTCAATTTTTTTCTGTTTGGATCAACAAAGGTCCCTGTATGTCTTGATGGTTTGTAATGTGTTTGCTCAGCAACCCCTTCTGTGAAAGGAATCTAAATTCTATGTAAAGCTTAACTGGTGAGCCTCATTTCCTCCCTGTGAAGGACACCTTGCTATTAAGAATTGTCTTCCTTTGCTCAGTCTCGGCTTTAATTCAGCTCCCAAATTAATTTTCCACCCTTCTTCAAGTGGCCTCATTAATTGAAACATCAGCTGCAAAGAACTGGGGGAGGGGGGACCTGATGCAGCACAACTTAAAATAATAACCCAATGCAGCATGACATTGTCTTAATGTGGCTCTGTCCATTGATTGGTGGGATATGCATAAGCATGTGAGAAATGGGATTGATTTAGCAGGAGATTTCTTCATGTGCACACTCCTACCTCTGCAGCAATTTACAACACAGCAGAATGAAGTAATGGAAAATGCAAAGGATGTTGCAAAGTTTCTAGATGTTCAAATCAAATGGAACCTTGTTCAGAAGAGAAATTCCAGGAATTGAATGTTTTAAAAAATATTGGTTAGTTCAACCTCTCTCAAACTTTTTAACCCAGAAGAACCCTTGAAATAATTTTTAGCTCTCAGAGAACCCATGCATATATCTACAGCTCAAAAAAGTATATTCCCTCTCCCCAATCACAATGTCTCACAGAACTCCTAGTGACTTCTTGCAGAACCCTAGGGTTCCTGGGAATCCTGGTTGAAAACCCCTGGGTTAGATTTTGAGCTAGAGGAGGGCACACTATAATTTAAACATTATATCAGGAGAAGGCAGAGAATTTACTGATGCTAGGTAGCTATGCAGAATATATGAATACAAATTGTAGGGAGCCTTCTCTCTATCAGATAGCCTAGTCAAAATCAAGCACTGAAAAGGCTCTCAGATTTGAAAAAGGATATACCCAACTTGGCTCATTTGCAAGTCACCCAGAACCAGCTGGTTATTCAGCAGCACTCCTGTTTTTCCCATGTGGCCTGAATGGTACCTCTAGCACAGTGATTGACTGTGGTCTTCCAGGTCATTGGACTGCAAGTCCCAACATCCCTCATCAGTGGCTGTGCTGGCCAGTAGCTGATGGGAGCTCTGGTCCATATCTGAGGAGCCGCAACTGTCTGTTGCTAAAAGCAGGAGGATGGAGGGAAAGATGGTGAGAGGATGACCTTTAAGTCACATTTAGCTCTGTGTCAGAACATGCTCATCCTTGTGTGCCCAAAACAATGCATCTTTCTGTCTGTGACCAGAGGCTCACTTTTGTTTTGTGTGTACATGATGAGACTGCCTGGGGGCAAAAAAAAAAAAAAAAAAAAGGAAAAAAAGCCATCCTCATCTTCTAAGTTCATCTTGCTGAAAAACTTACTGCCGCTGAAGGAGAGTTTTTTTTAAAGCATAAAATATGGAAGTATAATTAGGAGAACACTGAGCACACCATTAAATCAGACTCTGCAAGCAGTATTATTACACAAACCCATAGGACCAAGACTGAAGCCAAAGGCCCTAGGAAGTTTTTTCAAACTGCACTGCCACTTGATGGCAACTAGCTGTTACTACCATAATTTTTTTTTAACAGAAATAATTTATTTCAAGCTTTATTCATATTATTCACATTTTGCAAATAATGTGTTGATCACCTGTAATTACAGCAGAGACACTTCCTGAACATCAGTTACATTTTTGAGAGTAAGAACCCGCCACCTCAACCCTGGAAACTTTGCAAGCTCTCACCAGGAGCCAAGAAGCTCATAATCCTTGCCCCTTTTGCCTGCCTTTGAAGAAGTGCTCATGTATATCAGGACAGGACAAAACACCACTCTATCTTGTTCTCTCCTGATAGCTGCGTTCTGTAGCAGAAAAGATGGAGAAGATGCAGCAGCAGGCATGCACAAGGAACAGAAATAGAATTATTGCACACAGACATGTAACTCTGGCTAGAGAATACAAATCCAAAATGGAAAACATAATATAGCCTTCCCACAAGGTATTGTGCCCTGGGCTGAGATGGTTTTCTAGAAGGAAATGGTCACAAGTGGCCTTCTAAGGTTTTGCAATGACCACTCTTAGGCTCTGTAATGCCCAGATGGGAGGGGAGGCTGGTTGCCTTCTTGTTGAGGGGGTAAAAGCTTTTTAAAAAACCAGATAGGCTTTTGGTAACCTTCTAAATGCTTAAAAAATAGCTTGCTGTATTTTCCATAGCAATGAGTTTTAAAAGCATTTTTTGAAAAATTAAAACTGTCTCTTTAAGTTCATTTTTTAAACAATAGCAGGCCTTGTCTCATGTTTAATTATACATTTAAGTTAATTATACTTTTCAGTCAATTTTACCGTGAGACATCTAGTTTTGGAATAAAGTTGAGAAATAAATTCAATAAAGAAATAAAAAATTAACAAGAAGATTTGAAAGCCTTTTGAATTTTACTATCTAAATAAGAGTGAAGAGAAAATCACTGACGGAGATTCAAAGGCCATGACTATACAACAAAAGACTGTTAAGGTCCTAGCCAGTATAACAGCTGGGCAGGTCAAAACCATCACCTTCACTAGTGCCTAGAACAGGCCACCAATGCAAACAGACGAAGAGACAGGTAACTGATTTCTACAACTGAAACTTTTGGGCACTCATCAAGGGTTGCATCAACAAGGTAACACTGTAGCAATCAGATCCCAAACTCAACCCACAGGTAAAAGTGATATGTCCTCCATTGTCAAAGGTAAAGGTTTGCAAAGATTTTACCCCTGATATCAACAGAAATAGTACAGTTTGAGTATCCTTTATCCAGGATACTCTGGATAATCTGAAATATGTACTCCAAAATCCAAAGCTGTCCGCATGAGTGACTAAGGACATGATACCTTTGCCTTCTGATGGTTTAATGTACACAAAGGTTGTTTGATGCACAAAATTATTAAAAATAGTGTGTATAAAATTACCTTCAGTCTATGTGTATAAGGTGTATAGGAAACATAAATGAATTGCATCTGTAGGCTTGTGTCCTGCCTATACGTAGGATATCGCATTACACATATGCAAATATTCCAAAATCCAAAACAAATCTAAAATTCAAAATACTTCTGGTCCCAAGCATTTTAGATAAGGGATATTCAACTTGTACAGAAAATTTGAAAGCAAAAACATTGAACCAAATTTGGCTTGCCTCAAAATGCCAGTTGAGATCATGGTCCAAATGTCCATGGGAAGGCTGACCATATAGCTGAGTAAGGCCAGCACCAGGAGACAAATCACACTGCCCTTTTCCTCCAGGCAGTTATTTTTTCAGGATTTTTGGAAAAAAGTGTAAGAGTGGATAATGTGGAGTACAAAAAGAGAAAAGAGCCAGTTTCTTACTCATGATTAACTGCATACAGTGGGACTCTTAATGACTTATTTAATTCCAAGTCAGTAATGCTTTATATTACTGCTTTAACTTGGCATGGCATCAGCCATGTTTGGTCAAATGGAGGAAGATTGTAAAAGGGTTGATCATAATCAGTTTTTGAAAATCTAAGCTGTCAAACAGGTAGCTAAATAAACACACAGGCCTCTTTGCGACTTTCAGCCTACTCCATTGCACGCTCTTTCCTAAGTACTGATCAGCTACTATGTTCCCATCTGGCAAAGCCAGATATAGCAATCAGGTGATGTAAGAAGCTATTTTCATACATTGCCATGGCAATCTGCTTCCTTTCCTAGTTCTTGTTGAAAGTAGAGCCAGTCAGCATAAAGCACACAAAATTTCAATCGTGCTTTAAGCAGAAAGGTAAGAAAAAATGTTGGCAGATTTTTAAAAAGAAAAAAATAGAACACCTGATGGGGAGAAACTATCCTAAGGTCTCTATTTTTCTTTCATGTCCCCCAAAAAGCAGATGTAGGAAAGGCAACCAAATAAATTCTATAATTTGGCATTTTTATATGGTGGCCACAGATACACTGTCAAGCACAACATATAAACCCTCAAGTGTCATAAACAAATGTACTTATAGCGTTATTTTTTCACAGTAGGACAGCAACATATTAGAAGAGTGACTGAAACATGTCAGAAAATTGACATGGGGGAATGCTAGATTAATCAGGCCCCAGACTTCTGAGTCTGAAACTTTAAGTTGATAGCTCCACTAAGCTTATTTTAGATGAAAGCTGAAACATCCTGTTAAAAGGCTCTCAGGTAGCAGGCCTGGGACAGATCATGTTGTTTTTTAGTACACCCTACTTGGCTAGATGAACCAGCATAAGGCACCCCCTTTACGATACTGTCATCAGTTTCAAGTATGACTAGAACTCAATTTGCTGTGCCCCCCCCGTCATGGTCTGGAGTCAGTTATCTGTCTCTCATTACCAGGATTCATTGGGCTCCTTGCACTACCCAAGTACTTGTATATACATTTCACACTCGCTGCAGTCTATTCAATTGGCATAACACAGGCTTCTAATTACCAAACTCTTGTAGCAGGAAAGCAAGCTCATGTTGTCTAATACAAAACTAAGATACCCAACTAGAATCATCATTGCTTGAATTTGGCACCATTTCTTTTTCTGCAAATACCACTTTCTTCACTGAGGCAGCCTAGGGATTCTGTGGCCAATTTTGTAGCTCTACTTTGTATCCATAATCATCAATATTATGCTGTAGTGAAAAGATGCCAGGGACTACAAAAGCAACTTCTCCAAAGAGCAGCACTATAATCAGCATTTTCCTGGTAATTATGGTAATGGTGTAGAAATCCAGGCTAAGCTCAAGCCCTTAACCGGTGGTTTATCCGTTTTCTCAATACCAGCTTCAAAGTCTCACAGCACTGCTAACAGCTGGTGTGTGGGAAGACAAAATCCAACCTGAGCTACAGAAGCTTTCTTAAATACATCTATCAGATCTGAACAATTTCTGTAACATGAACCTACAAAACCATCTTGTCCAACTTTCTGAGCAGGGATGGGTAATGTGTGGCACCCATCAGTTTTAGTGGCCTTCCGAAAGCCATTACCACCACCACCACCCTGGGCAAAAACTGACTTTAAAAAAAAGACTGTACATGTTGTTTTTATACTATGTTTGTGAGGCTAACAGCACTCCAGGAAGCTTACCCAGAAATCCTATTTTTAGTGAACTTCCTGTGTCCTACTGGTCTTGTTTTCACTAAAAAAAAGAATTTGTGTTTTTTTGTTTTTGTTTTTTGTTTAGCATCACCTGTCCTTCAGGGTTTCATATTAGGCCCCAGGCTACCCAGCCTTTTCCACAACCTAAGGACACAGCTGTCAATGGTGACCCTCCACTGGTCACACTTCCTTCAATCCCAGGGATATCCACTTTACCAGTGAAGAGACTGTTAAGTTACTAAAGGAAGAGACAAACAGGTCTGACCCAACAGCTCCAGACTGACTGTTTATATCTTTTGTAGCTATGGAACTAAACAATATGACATCCAGAAAGCAATGATAGGCAAAGAGGTCTTACTTTGTGAAGAGGTACGGTACTTTACTTCTTCTTTGCATCTAGCAAGCACTATGAGTTTGAAATGTTAGAACTACTCACACTCTGCTGCGAAAACAACAGCATGGCTAAAACAGCCATCATTTGTTCATGCAGAGTCCCTCCTGTGGGGACTGAATATGCATGAAGGGCACCTGGATTGCTACTAAGTGTCTTAGGACTACAAGCAGCTCTGTGCTTCCTCTTTTTCCATGCTGAGGCTCAGGGCTCTCCAAGGCAAGATAAGCTGGGAGTGAATAGCCAATGCCAACCACTGAAATGTACAACTCAACAAGGTTTAAACCAAAAATTGAATACGGTCCTATTTTCCAAATGTGGGGTTTTCTACTGCACACACATATTGCATCTTAGAGCTGCATTCCTTATGCCCAGGAATAATGTTTCTTTATCACTGTTCACATGTGATCAATACTGCCTCTCACAGTAGGAGAATAAGCATTCAAAACACAGCACAGTACACTTATTTATTGAAATACTTGAAAAGGCCAGTGATGGGAAAAACAGGATTGACAAGACCTCATTGTTGTTTGTTTTTGTTTTTAAAATGCCACCTATAGGTAATTCCAGCCAAATTTAGGATGCAGTGCAAACCATGCAACTAGTCTACTACTGAGTAGAGTAAAGCACTGTGTACTATTTCAGTTCTATTCGTACACAGTTTTTAGAAGGAGGACTTGCAGAAGTGAAGGGATGAAACAAACACTTTAGGTGAATTATAAACAGTTATACAAACTGATTCCCCAATGAACTGGGAAAAGGTACAAAACATTAACTGGGAAATGAGAGAGTCACAGAATGGCACACAGCACCAGATATTGACAAGTGGCTGATGATACTTGTTTTTCCTTGAAGAAAGGAAGACCCATCCTCCCCTCTCTCCTCCTTGAGCTGTGGCACACTTAACTGTACAATGTAGGACATATGTGCACAGAAAAACCAATCTAAGTCCGGTCAAATAGGCCACAGTAAAACAAACATTTTTGTAAAATACAACTAGTGGGTAAATGAGCCGTTAAGTTTAAAAAAAAAATTAAGTTATTAAAGGAAAAGAAGAATCATCTCTCCCCAACCCCCATATACAGAGTTCTTAAAAAGAGAAGTTCAGATGCCTGTGAAATAAATAAATAAATGAATAGTGATCCTGGACTTGAATCTACATTGCTGAAAATAAATTCTAATTACACTCTCTCACTCCATTTCCAACACCTAACAATGGGACTTCTAACATTCTAGGGGACATTATGCCTCATTGCCTAAATATGTACAAGTTATTTTACAATAATTCCCTTTTGGCCTTACAAATGTAGCCACTGATAGCCACCATAATGCAAAATCTCTTTTCCAGAACCTATGCAATACTGCAAGATTTAGAACTATCATTTAAAATAATCTTATCCATGAATTACAAATAAAGTAACTCGCATATATAAATATTTCTAGCAGATTTAGAATGTACGTAAAAGTTCCCCTCCCTTTTGGTAGGCCCCTCCCCCTCCCAAGAAACATGCTTTCCTCCAAATCATCGCTGCTTTAGTAATGCTCTGTACATGGCGAAGCCCAAAACAGCAAAGACTGTAGCACCAAAACTTGCTCGAAGCCAAAAGGTAGAGCTCTTGAGGTCAGCTTGTGTCACATGCCTGCAATACAAAGAACATTTAAAAGAAAATGAACAATCTTCTGATGGCAGCCTCTAACACACACACACACACGACATATAAGCTTGCTCTTGGAAACCTATTACACTTGTCAGTTTTAAGCCACTTAGAGAAACTCAGTATTTCTTAGGAATTGACCTTTTTGTGGTAACTGTTGAGAGCACCACTGTATTTACAGCTCGGTTACTAGGTCAACTAGACTGAACCATAATTCAATCCACTTGTGACAGCAGCATAATAATAAACTGCTTGGTAATGCTTGAGTTTGGCCTCAAAGTGCTAAGTTGTTCTTCAAGAAAATTATTTGAACCATCTTATACTATCACTCTTCGTTGGTTGGGGATAGACTGCAGATATAATTTGGCTACAGAAAGCAGCAACAGAATTGCATACAATCATAATAAACCATACCCTGGTTTAATGGGTAGTAGAAGACATGCTGAATTATCAGTAAGATAATATTTGAGACCTCGTACTTCAGATTTGTGTGTTTCATGATTTAAACTTCTCAGCACTGTGAAATGGTAGTAATTCTTCAAAACAATATGTTCATTCCAATGAGAACTGATGAGTGTAACATCTTCCCAAGAACAAGAACAGTACTAAGGCAACTGCAAATGTCTTCATCATATCAGAAGAACACACACTCAAGGCTGGCCATTGGTATTTTAAGCCCCCTAAATGCTAGCATCTTCCTTCCTTCACTCCCACCTTTAAAAACCATGCCATCCACTGAACAACTAATTATGAGTCCTAATTCATATAGGTGATTCCACATAATCAATGAAAAATTTGAAATGTGAAAAATTTGTCCAGGTAATCTTATCATCGACCTTGTGAAAAATCTAGATATGGGGAGCTGGATGAAGATGTGCTTTTTATTGGCCTCCACAAAGTCATCATGACCTTTATATTGGTTCAGACTATGTCTAATAAATAGTTTAAAAATGGCTACCCTCCCATCTTCTCCTGAACCCAACACTGCACTGGCCAAATCTTTTGAACTGCAAATTTTATAATCCCTGACCACTGACTGGGATTTATTGGTGTTTTAGGTCAAAACTTTTACAGGGCACCAGGTTGTCAAGCCTTGATCTAAACTATTTATTTAAGTATACGAATAGTAGGTCTTTAGAAGAAAAACAGAAGACTGGAGGAAAAACGGTATACTTACTAACCAGCTCCTAGAAAGCTGGGTAAATGGTGGCCATCCATCCCTGACCACTGGCTATGCTGGCTAGGGCTGATGGGAGTTGAAGTTCAACATTACCTGCAGGTTCACAGTTTCCCTTCCCCTGCCCTAGAGGGAAAGGCAGTTGTACCCCTGAGCTTCATGAGTACCTCTACAAGTCCAATGGCAGGGCTTATGGGTAATATCTAATCATTCACATCATTAAGTTAAATCTGGTAGGTAGACTTAAATGTTAGTAAAACAGGCATTGATATTAACAAAAGAAAACACAATGGAACAGAACAGCATGAGAATGGTGGATGAAAGAAAGTCATAGCAAGCTTGACAAGACATAAAGCCAATGGCCCAAGTCTCTTCACACACCAGTTTGTGAGCATGCTCAGCTAAATCACATTTTAAAAGATGGCTTACCATAATCTGATAGATAAAACATTTTCAAGCAAAGGTTATTGCAGTGACCTTAATTCAAGGCACACTGATTCTCAAATTGAGTGTTACTGAACAGATTTAAGATTGTTCTATAGCACCGAAGATGAGAAAGAATTCTCTGGCCAAGGCATTTCAAATCCAAATTAGAAATAATGGGATCACCACAAAAGTTCAGGACATAAAGAGCCTGTACATACTCACACTCCATAACTTCAGGCAGAGCAGATTTTGAAGTACAAACCAAGGAAATACCGGGCTCCCTTCAGTAACAGGGATTGTGCCATTGTTACACACTGCCACAAACAGGCCAAAACAGATATAGTTCTTTTCCCCCTTTTTTTTAGGCACTTAGACAACAACCATTCTAACAACCCATGCAGCATTAACAGCTTTGCCAGTTTACAGCCAGGAAATCTGTGAGGCTAGGTATAATACCTCCTGCAATCAATCTTCACATCTTTCTTTCTATTTCATGTGATCTTGAAACAGATTAAAAACAAACATCTAGTATGAGTTAGTATTTCCCAAGTCTTGAAAAGCAAGCCACTTGTGGGGTTCTCCTATAGGGAAAGACCAGTCAGGATCGTGTTACCTGGGTTCAAGTAACTGTGGATCAAGAGATGACTCCATGAAGATGGACTCTTCTACAGAGCTGACGGCATGCACTTGGTGAACAACACTGCTCCCCTCGTCTGATAACAGCATGGCACCCAAATCATCTATACGGGCTCTTAACCTTTTTACACACATGCACACAGTTGGCAGTTTATAGCATTGCTCAAAACAGCATGTTACATACCAACACAGCTTATAATCAGCTACTCATCTCTTTAATAAGAGAGCCTTTGTTTTTCTGAGCAGGTTAATAAAATTGCATGTGGAAATTAATTATGGATTCAAAGCATGTAGACATTTAGTCTAAACAAAGCGTTGAACATTGGCAATAAGGTGAGGTGACATGGCATTTAATCTTCTGAGGTTATCTTGCTAAACATAATGTGATAAACCAAGGATTGAGTTAACTTGTCAAAATAATTTTACATTTATTTGTTATTATTTCAGGAATGTACCCTAAAATTTAAGGGAGGGGCTTTCTTGTTAAAACTCTTTTTCAGTGTATTTTAAAAAATTGTTTGTATTGAAATGCCATTTTTATGAGTAGACAAGGAAATTACTGTGCTGAATTAACCAGTGTTGAGAATATTATGATGATGAGAATATTATACTAGTCAGAATTGGCTTTCTAGACAACTAATTGTTCTTAATTTATCGGCCATTCAATGCAATAACCATTCTTATTTTCCCTAGAAACCAATCTATGTTATAGGGCATCAGCAGGGGAAGATGTGTGGTTAAACAACCTCCTCCCCTTCAGTACTATAAGGCAAACATTGGCCTAGGAACCCTGTGCTCCCCTTAAAACCTGTGGTATGCTCTAAAAAGTAAACAGGCTTATAGCACATTTTGGGGGCAAACTCTCACTTCAGGCTTTCTTTTCAGGTATCCAAGCTGAATCAAGTATGTGCAAGCCCCATCATGTGCATGCAGAATTAGGCCTTAAACCCTTTCAAACAATAGCTTGGTAAAAATGGTTTCAAGTTTTGTTTTGTTTTTAAAAGATGTCCACCTGCCTGATTTCAAAAACCACAATATGAAACTGGTTTGTTTAAAATTAACCATAGTTAATGCTACACAGTCTTGAGGACACAACAAATTGCAAGTAACCAAAAGTAGAAACAAAAGCTTCTGAGCTCTTTGCAGACATGGTGTATGTGTCTGAGAGAGAGTGAGAGAGAGTGAGAGAGAGACCGATCCCTAAAGCAGTGATGGAGAACCTATGACACGCGTGTCAGCACTGACATGTGTATCCCTTTGGACTGACATGTGGCCGTATGCCTCCTCCCCCCTGCCTGCAACCTCACCACCCTCCCTACAGTGGCAATCGGTCGCCACTTTAGGGAGGGTGGAGGAAAGTGGCGGGCAGGGCTACGAAGCCCCGATCGCCACTTTAGGGAGGCGGCGGGGGGTGGAGCCTCCCCCCACCTGGCCACACCCCCCCCCGAGGCCTGCTGTGCTTCCCCAGAGCTGCCTCAGAAAGGCCAGGTAAGGCAGCGGGTGGGCAGGAGTCTGCCCGGCCTTTCCCTGGCCTTCCCAAGGGGGCTCCAGGGCTTTGAAGCCCCGGAGCCACCTCAGGGAGGCCGGGGAAGGCAGAGGGAGGGAGTCTGGCCAGCTTCTCCCGGGGCTTCCGGAAGGGGCTCTGGGGATTGAGAGCCCCATAAAGCCTCTTCGGGAAGGTGGGAGGGGTGGAGGGGGTGCAGCGTAGAGGCTTTTCAGCCACCCCCACCCTCCCAAAGCTGCAACAAGGCTTAGAAAGCTCAATAGCAGCTTTGAGAAGGGCGGGGGGGCGGGCTAAAAAGTGCCTTTCCCGCCAACTCCCCGCACTCCTGGGGCTTGGCTCCCCCCCCCAATGGAGTCAAGCCCCAGGAGAGCAGGGAGTTGAGCACCTGGCTTGCTCAGCAAGCACTCCGTTTAAATCAGCTCCTCTCCCTTAAGTGGGAGGGAGAGAAGGTGATTTAAATGGGGTGCTTGCTGAGCAAACCGCAAATAATCAAAACTGCAAGAGTGAAAGCTGCGAATGTGGAGGGGCAACTGTATACATTTATGTTATTTAAACAATAAATATTGCGAAATAATTTTTTTCTCAAAGTGACACACCACCCGAGTTATGCTGAGTTTTTTGGCGAAGTTTGACACACCAAGCTCAAAAGATTGCCCATCACTGCCCTAAAGGATCATTTATCCCTTCCTAAACCATAGATTGGTGTGATATGCAAATGTAGCTGTTGCATATTTAGGCATTCATATCCTAAATACAAAAAAAGAAAGAAAGAAATTTCCCTAAAGACACCTAAGTAGGTATTTCCTAGCTTCTCTCCTATATGCATTTCTCCCAAAAACATAATTCGGAATCTCTGTTTAAAGGGACCCTATGCCCAGAGGATATTTTTTTTGTCTCTTAACGACATTCAACCCACTTCGCTACTTAGAGCTTAATTTTTAAACAATTAGTCTCAATCTTAGTTTTGCACTGTTGAGAACTGAGCCCCTAACCAGTTAATCCAAAAATTAATGGATTATAAAATCAGACATGTAAAAGGTGGAGCACACATAGTGTTTTAGTCAATATGCAAAAATGGGTAAACTTAGCCCTGCCCTTTCCATCATTGCTATCCTAACTTGGAAAGTGACAAGTCTGAAGAAGAGAAGAGCAAGAACTCTAATATTCCAGCACCTTTGATCTTGTGGAGAGTCTTCACACAAACAGGCACTTCCCTCTTCAGACCTGTTGATCTCTACATGAGAAGGGTTGATGAGACGGGGGTAGGCCCACCCTTCTTTTCATATTGTTTCAAACCAGTAAGCAATGCTGAATAGTGCTGTCAGATAGGCCAATGCAAATATGTCTGAATGTTAACCTACATTGGAAACTGCCCTGGGATATACACTGTGAAGAATAATATTTAAATGCCTTAAAAATAAATAAAAACAGTGCACTCTTCTAAAACAAAACAATCCCAAAAGAAAGGTGTAAAGCAATAGCTGGGTTATGTTAGCATTGTTTTATGATTAGGGAAAAGTGACAGAATAAATAGGATTTTTTTTTTCTAAATCTGCTGAGAATACAATCTTATCAAGCTATAAAAATTCTTGGATCATATAAAGTACAGTATCAGTCTGCATGGAGTTTGACTTAATGAACATGCACCAGGGTTTTGGAAAGATTTTTTTTCTAATGAACATTTTTTTTGTTTAATGAACATGCACCAGGGTTTTGGAAAGATTTTTTTTCGACATAAAGTTTTTTTTATCTTATGTTAATGAATGCAAGATGTGCTTTCCAAATAGAAACCACAGACATTATTTTGTAAAGAAAAACTATGGGTTTAGCTTTACTTTTATTCCATCAGTTTTTAGCCATATGTTATTTTACAACCAATGGCAGGAACTAATAAGACCAGTTACAAAGAAACCAAAATGTTACCTGAGCAGAAGGATTAGTTTTGCATGGGAACCTCACACTGTTAAATAAGAGGCAGAGACATTTAGAAACCAAAATGACCATTTAATGCACTCTTCAGTTCTTACTCCCCCAAAGTTTCAGAAGTGTTAATAAAAAAAGAAGAAGTAAGATTTATAACAAGACTCCAGAATTCTTGCATGCTAACCATGGGGGGTATTTTAAACAGCATCAACTTGCAATTAAGCACCCCACCAAATTAGTCACATGTATAGTAAGCAGCAGTTTATGTGGAGAAACACTAGGTAGGACTATACTACAATTTAAAGTGGCTTTCAGAAAGTAACTTACTTGATGGCACTCTATAAATTAATCTGCCATAATTACAGATTAATACATGGAGAGATGTATCAACTTTGTTTTCTCCTAAGATTTTTTTTTCCAAAAACCCACTACATCCCATTCTGCTTCTGCAGTCTCTCAAAGACGGGGGATTGTGTTTTCCTGCCTCCCTGGCAGATTTCTTATACCAACCCTACCCTTCAGGAGTGCTTTTCAAATTAAAAAACTAGTTTAAAGATCAGTTGGCATAAAGGGGTAGTATCTTCCTGAGAATGGAAAGGAAAGGTAAAGAAGAGGGGAAGGTCTTTATGTGATTAGGTTCCTTTACCTGTCCTGCCTGTGATCCTGTATACAGGTGCAAGTACAACAGTGAAGCTAAGTAACAACAAGTCTGCCTGAGTTAGGAGTAATGAAAGCAGACACAACTTTTTTTTCTAGAGACAAACCCAAAGAATAAAGAAGTTCAAGACTAGAAGGAAGTAAAGCAGAGCTTGTACATCTTATGGTTCCATTAGCTCTTAGCTATACTGTACATCTCACCCTCAGAGGGAGGATATGGTTCTTGCTACCCACACTTCTACTACAGGCCTATAACAACCACGTGTGGTTTTAGTTTCATGAAGATTGAAAAGGAATAGTTCACCATGCCTCATTTCTCCAACCACATCTAAGACAACCCTCAGCTGAAGCTGGATGCAAGTGGGGGTATGGGAAGCCTGCAAAAAGAACAGAGTCCATCCACACCAAAGTGAACTGGCACTTACTGATAAAAAATGATTGGTGTAGTTCCCAAACCTACTTAATACTATGCACCTTTGGATGGGAGCCAACAAACAGTTATACACATTTCCACACGGTACCAGAAAGGGCAGCAAAGCTTAAAAAAACCTCTCTCTTTCAAAACCTTCATAATGGGAGAGAACAAAAGAGCAATAAATGCTGCTTACACTAATTGAGAGACAGGTAGCTTTGCAAGGCTATTTAGCTGAAAATGCAAAAGCTTCATGGAATCAACACATTTTGGCTCAGTACAATATACCAAGACCCAGATTCCATGTATTTTGAGTTTTATACCTTATTTTTCTTTTGTAATACTATCCATTTCTATGAAACTTAAGACATTATCCCAAACTTCCACCAACCCTGAATTTTTTCAATGAAGAAAAAAATATTTTTCCATTAGGACAATTTCAGTTTCATGGTATCAAGGATCAAGTGGGAGACACCTCCTTTGGTACTGAGATTCAATATTACTCATTCAGGGATTCAAGCCAGAGTAAAGTGCTGCTAACTACACACCTGGACCAATCTCAGTACTGTATTTCCAGCAAACAAGGCAAACACACAAGATCAGCCTCTTACATCCACAGGACATGCAGGTGATAACAAAAAAAATCAAGGTGATGAGTTGAAAACACATAATGAATTAGAAGGCACACTCACAGATGACATTTTTAAAAAGATGCACAAGAATGCAATAAGAGGAGAGTAAGTGCCAGCCAGACAAATGAAAGTGAACACCTAAAGAAAAAAAACAAATTAAATATAAAAAGAATCCAGCTATTTTCTCTAGGGTGACGGTGGGAATGTGTGGTTCTCCAACTGCTTTTGGACTGCAACTCCTATCAGCCACAGCCAGCTCAACACATGAGGGGGTGCCATTCAGAAACATCTAGAGGGCCACACATTATGGACAGTGGTTTTAAGACAGACATATGCCTAGTCATATCTATAGAAGCACAAATCCTGGGCAGTTCAGGCCATTAGCACTGCACCTCATGATGAGAACACAATGTATTTCTATTTCTGTAATAAGAGAAACACCTCCAAACGGCAGAAGGGTCCACAGCCCTTCAAGTACTGGGTTGCAAGCCAGTCGCATCTGTTCCTTCTCCAGGTGATAAGGAGATTCCTAACTTCAGTGTTGCCATTCCCTACTTACCAGTTAACATAAAGGTTTGATGAAATCTCCAGGCTTTGAGTCAAGAGATTTTGGGGTTTTTTTTAACCTGGCTACAAGTAACAGAATGCATTTTCTCTTTTGGAGCAATTTCATCAGGAAGATATAAAGTGGGATGGGAATCATGCAATCTTCCAGCTATTATTGGGCTGCAACTCCCAGCATTCATCACTGGTTAGGGCTCCTGAGAGTTGCAGTCCAAAAACACCGGGAGAACTTCATGATTCTCTCTCACTATAAAGTCTTTCTGAAATATAGTTGGCTCCAACTGCAGTCCAAGGCTGCAATTCTACAGTCCAGCGATTCTCATCCTCTAGTCCTCTACATCTTTTGGATATCAGTTCACAGAATCCCTGACCATTGTCTGTGCTGGCTGAGGGTTCTGAGGGATGACATACAAAACATCTGGAGGCCCAAAAGTTGAGAATCACTGCTACACTCACTTAAGACCACTGCAACTGACTTCTGCATACAGAACCGTGCTGTTAAAAGCATGTTTCCCTGCTTCCATTACAGCAGGGATAGAAAATGAGTCCTCCCCCACCCAATGCTTGACTGAAATTCCCATCAACCCATATAATTGCCTATTCCTGGCTAGGAGTGATGGGGGAATTCAATAAAATATCATCTGGAGGACAACAAGTTGCCCACCCTTGCTTTACAGCTACATTAACTAATACACATGAAAAGAAAGAGCCCTACTATTATGTACCACTGAAGGATCTCCCACGTAAACCTCCCACAACACCAGGGCTTCCATCTCCTCAGCTGCATGAAGCTGTTCTACCAGACGACAAAATGAACATATAAGGAGGGCAATTAGCTTGGGGAAATGCTTTATTCTAGGGCTACTATGGTAAATGCCAAACAGGAGGAGGAAGGGCTTTTTTCTTCAATTCCCAGGCACAAACACTGATTGACCTCTCTACTAACAGGAACGGTCATAATTTGGTAACCAAATTACCAAACCAAAAACCAGAAGCAGGGCTCAGAACCCAAAGAAAAAGGAACGTTGGTCTTACCTGTGATACGTTCTTTTCTAGTGGAGAGACAAAGAGCATCCACTTGTTTGGGTAGTTCCTCATCATTTGCTCCTAGTAGGCAGGGAACAACTTTTTAGGACTTCCTACCGGTGAGGTCATCTGGGAGGGATGACCTCCAGCTAGCCAATCAATGTCACAGCCTCGCTACCTGCACTCTGTCGTGAGAGAAAAAACCGGAGGAGACAAAAACATTTTGAAAACTTTAAAAACAGTTCTATTCAAAGCAGTAGAGAACTGAATCTCTGTTCTAATGACCCATAGACTGTTCCTCTATTGCCAGTGCCTCGGGTAGGTCTGAATGCTCTTTGTCTCTCCACTGGAAAAGGACGTATCACAGGTAAGACCAATGTTCCTTTTCCCAGTGGGGAGGACTGCAGAGCATCCACTTGCTTGGGATGTGTGAAAATAATACTCTGCGGGTGGGCCTGGTGTTGGCTTAATCTATCAGGGACTAACAACATGGTGCATCATCTACCGAATGCTACTTCAGCAGAGTGCAACATGTCCAGTCCATAGTGTCTAATGGAAGAAGATGAAGACTTCCAGGTGGCTGCCTTGGAAACTTCCTCCAAGGGAGAGTTTTTATTCCAGGCCACCATCGTTGCCGCATTTCTAGTGGAATGTGCCACGATGCCATCTGGCACTGTGATGCCCAGGGACTCGTCGCATTCCGCGATACATGCTCAGATCCAAACACCCCAGCATTGACGGTGACACCTTCCAGCCTAGGAACTCATCACTGACTAATATGAACATCTCTGAAAATCTGAAGAACTTGTTCTTCTTGAATATATCCGGATGACTCAGTGAACATCTAAAGTGTGCCATATCCTCTCCGGGTCCTCAAAGGATTTGGGCAGAATGATGGAAAGACCACCCCCTGGTACCTATTGAGCAGGGAACCGACCTCTGACCTAAAATCAGGTTGCAGATGAAGACTTACTGAGTCTGGTCTAGTAATGCAGAAATCCCTCCGGACAATGTTTAGATAACACCACCAATTCTGACGTGCTTCTTGTCGGTGTGACTACCACCAAGAAGGAGACTTTTCAAGATAAAAACTTCAGAGGGACCACTCTCGGGAGGTTCAAAAAGGTGCCAATGACCATGTCTTCAGGACTGGATGGATGTCCCTGGAGGGAAGACTATGTAGCGGGGGGGGGGAGGCTGCTCAACCCCCGTAAAAAAACTCTAGATGTGTGGATGAGAGGCCAACTTCAACGCTCTCTCCGGTGGATGAAAAGACATGATGGCTGAGACCTGTCTCTTAACAGCATTGGGTTGCAGTCCTGCATTCACGCTGTCCTGCAAGAAAAACCAAAGGTGATGGAACTGTGACCTCCAGAACAATACGGCCCTTATGCTTACATCACTGCCGAAAAACTCTGAAGGTGCATTCGTAAATTTTCTGTGCTGACTCTCACCAGGATGCCAGAAAAGGTACACACAACTGTCTGGGAATATCCCCATGAACTTAGCATTCTTCGCTCAACCTCTAGGTGTGGAGCTGTAGCCAAATTGGATCCAAATAATGAACTTGGACCTGGGACAATAGATCTGTACAGTCCGGGAGCTGGAAGGAGCCCATCACCATGTCGAGGTTATCCGAGAGCCACACACACACCCCGGGCCGCTAGGATATGATCCATCTTTTCGGACCTGGTTCGGGCAATGACTTTGGGAACCAGCTGAATTGGTGGAAAAGTATACAACAGACCCTGTAGTCCTGGTGTCTACAGCGCACCTATGGCCTCTGCTCCCTCCATCAGAAGATGGGATAAAACCCTGGGAAGCTTGGTGTTCACAGGAGATGCAAGAAAAAGGTCCAAGGCTGGATGGCCCGATGTTTGTGTGATCGTTCCGAACACCTCCAGGTGCAGGCTCCATTCCCCTTGGTTGATGTCTGTGCGGTTGATCCAATCAGCTTTGAGGGTGAGGGATCCCTGTAGATGTTCCGCCTCCAGTGATGTGACATTCCTCTCCATCCATTGAGCAAGCGAGTCGCTTCTGCCATGAGAGTGCAGGACCTTGTACCTCCCTGGTAATTTATGCAGTCATTTGTCGGGACATTGACCGTGCGGGCTAGGGCTGCCTTGTTTTGAACCAAGTCCTGATGCGCAACTAGGGCCAGCCTGCCCACCGAAGTTCTAACCAGTTGATTCTGTGCTTGGATTTCGCATTTCGCTAGCGTCCACCTGCCCTGTACCGGTTAATGTCTACAGTATGGTCCCCAGCCTCGTAGGCTTGCATCTGAGGTAATCTGAATCCTGACCGTCTTCCAAAGGGCACGACCTTTGTGAAGAGCTGTTAAGGTCCACCACTGAAGTGACTGCAAGAGTTCCCTGGGTGCTCTGAAGCATCTGTGCTGTTGAAATGGTATGTCTTCTTGCAATGGGATCGGGAACCACTGCAAAGTCCCGGAGAGGAGTCTCACCACGGTAGACAATCTATGCTGCTATCATGAGACCCTGTAACCATGTCAACTGCCTCAGACCTGATAGGGGTGACTTTCTCACTTCCTGAATCGCCCTGTGTATGGATTCAATTCTCTCCTGAGGAAGAGAGATCAGACCCCTCAACGAGTTCAGGGTAGCACCGAGATGGTGAATCTGCTGACTTGGCGACAAGATACTCTTCATAAAGTTCACCTGGAATCCATGGGCCCTGAGAGAGTTGAGAACCCAAAGTGAGTCCCTCTCTGCCTTTAGCCTGGATGGAGAGTGAATTAGCAGGTCATCCAAGTAAGCATGCAGCCCTGAAATTTCTCCATTGAGCTACCAAGGCTACCATGATTTTGGTAAAAACAAAAACAAAACAAAAAAACAAAACAAAACAAAAAAACAAAAACTGGGAGCTGAAGAGAAACCGAACAGAAGCCCTTGTACGGAAGTGTCTGTTGTTGTACACAGATCGCAGGTAACATCAGTGCCCCTGGAATATCGGACTGTGAAGACATGTATTCTGCCAGTTCAAGTGGGTAAGGTCAACCCTGGGGCAAATTGCCCTTATGATGTGCTTCAGAATTTCCATGTAGAACTTGCGCTTCCATACGAACCTGTTGAGACCTCTTAGGTTAAGGACTGCCCTCCAAGTTCTGTTCTTCTTGGGGCCAAAAATAGTATGGAATAGCACCCGCTACTTTTTTGTCATGTGGCACCTCTTGCACCGCTCCCATCTGAACTAGTTGAAAGATGGCATCATGGAATGAGAGACCGGGAGGCCCACCTTTCTGAGGTAGAGTTCTCCCAAACCTCCACGTAGGTCTGCAAGTGTTCCCCCACAGGGGAGTCATTGCTGGCTTTTATGCTGGTTTTCCAAGGAAGAAGGTTGCGTTGCTTTTCCGATGATCCAAGCTGGTTCTGATGCTGGTATCTATTTTCCTCCCAGCGTGACTTGGGATAACAGGTGTCCCCTGAGTGAAAGGAAGTGGAGGATGACATATTGTTCTGATGTGTTTTTTCCGGTCCCCCCCCCCAAAAGGGCACTTGTCTTCTAGCAGCTACTGCTGACCCTAGTGCCCTAGCACAGGACTAGATAGCGTCCAGGATACTATCCGCCAGAAAAGGCAGACATCCGTGCAAGCTTGTTGAGGTCATGTCGAATCCTGGTTTCAGAAGAGGGGACATCAGCAATGGCATATTTGGCCCCCTGAATGGACGCCCTAGCCATCACTGTTGCAGAAAACCGTATAGCAGAGTACACCAGAGCTGCGACAGGAGCATCTATGAGTCACACCTGTAACTAGTCCATCAACTTCTTAGGTAAAGAGTACAGCTTTTTTGCGCAAGCTGGTTGCACTCTTGCCACTGCGGGTGAAGCCCATTCATCAAGAATCATGCGCATAAACGCGGCTGGTACTGGCATCTCCAGAGCTACTGGCTCTGCGTCTTGGAAGCAATCCCTAGCCATCTCAGGCAGTTCTGGGAACAATACCCAGAGGTGTTTGTTTGCCAGCTCCTTCCTCTGAAATATAACCCACAGCGTATGGATGGACTCCCATCCACATACGAACCAGGGATGACCCTGCTTAGCTTCCAAGATCCGACAGGGTCTGGTGTCTTTAGGGTATACCCCCACATTGAAATGATGGAGCTCAGGTCCTTGGCCTCTTCGTC
Organism: Gambelia wislizenii; assembly: GCA_030847615.1. Taxonomy (NCBI): domain Eukaryota; kingdom Metazoa; phylum Chordata; class Lepidosauria; order Squamata; family Crotaphytidae; genus Gambelia; species Gambelia wislizenii. The sequence goes on from JAUMIR010000002.1 coordinate 221,640,267, forward strand.
AGAAAAGACCCCTTTCTCCCTTCAGGAACTTCCACTGTATCATCACCAAGCTGGATGAGTGGTCAGAGATGATATACACATCCTACATGTGAATGTGCTTAGGAGGTAGGGGGTGCCATCTGCCTCTGATTCGGAGGCCCAATCCTTATCCTCATCCTCAACCTGTAATGGGGGTGGGTGAGGGTGCTAGTGCTGGCACGTGCACTGCTAGCGGGGGCAGTTGCGTGGCTGTGCGGTCTGCCAGCTACTGAAGAAAAGCAGGCACGCATGCCCCCGACCGATGACAAGCCACTGGCATGGCTGGAGCCCAGCCCCTCCGTGGCTTCCCTCCCTCCCCGCACTGCAGACAGCTTCCTAGCTGGCGTCCTTTTCACCCCAACTGTTCTCTTCCCCGCCTGTCCCCGATGGAGGTGGGGGGGGGAGAGGCTAGGATAAGGGAGGGAGGACGGGGGAGGAAGGTCGCCTGAGATGTACCCAGTCGGAGTCCCCCTCTTGCAATAGGCTGGCTAAGCCTAGCCTAGCAAGCCATGCTGAACTAGGCTTGCAGCCAGCCAGCCCGCCGCTTCCCTGGCCACCACGTCGTGGATCCTGGTTGGCATGGACGCCACCAGTCCGCACCTGCCTGCCTCCTGCCCCGGGTAACTGATCACACTCACATCTGCCCCCAAATGGGGCAGTGGACAATCTAGCCTGGATCCTGGGCCCGTGCCCTGGGCGGAGGTATGGCCAGCAACCGTTGCGGCATCACTCGACTCCCCGATGTTGGTGGAGCCCCACGAGTCCTCCTCCTGGAGGTCACTGCCGGCAGCCAACTCCCAGTTGGCTCCTAGCCTCTGCGGGTGGAGCAGTTCGGGAGGACCTGAGCGGAGGTCGAAGTGGGGGGCTTCTCCCCCTTCCAACTCCCAGTTGGCTCCTAGCCCCTGTGGGTGGAGCGGTTCGGGAGGACCTCAACCGAGGTCAAAGTGGGGGGCTTCTCCACCTTCTTAGCTTCTTCTTCCTAACTTCTGCACTGTAGTCGATCATCCTGTTGAGCTGATGCTGTTTCAGTTTTTAGTCTTCAATCTCCAATTTTCCTTCACCAGGATCCTTTACGGTTATAGGGTTTTTTTTTGGGGGGGGGGGGAAATAAAGGATCCAAAATGGCCCCTGGCCACGTGGAGGAAGACAAAGGAGAGAGAGATCAGACCACACGTCCTACCAGGAGCGTAGGCAGGAAACAGACTGGCTAGCCGGGGGTCGTCCTTTCCAGATGACCTCACTGGTAGGCAGTCCTAAAAAGTTGTTCCCTGCCTATAGGATCAATTGGGGAGGAACTACCCAAGCAAGTGGATGCTCTGTAATCCTCCCCACTGGGAAATGAAGGCCTCTTCTACACACTGACCAAGGGACCACAACCTAGAAAGAGTATGTCCTGCGCTCCCCCCTGAGAGAGTTTAAGCTCAGAGACTTCGTGATAGTGGCACACCAACAAATGAGCTTATCCTCCCTCATTGGCATAAGAACAGAAACTCACATGTTAGTATAGAATTTCTCACTCTTCCAGTGAGGGCCAAAGAAGAGCAAATTTAGGGATGCCAAGAACTAGCATCCACCACTTGGTAGGAGTGCATGAACAATGATTACCCCATGACAGCAGCCCACCCACCTACAGCTGCAAAACTGTTGAAGACTCCCTGGCCAAAGGCAATGTCCACCCTGGTGAACAAGATCAATTTTACAACAGTGGGTAGGCTTAGAGGACTGGGTGATTTTGCCAACCTTCTGTTAGATCTACAGAAGCAAATGTCCATGGACAAGGGTCTAGAACTTCCTGGGATGTGAAGGTAGATCTATGTCATACTGGGTATTTTTCAGATCCTTTCTAAGCCTTTTAAAAGTTGTGGAACAGTAAGAGCTCTCAAATGGTACGGTCTCGGATGAGGTCTCTGTTTAGTTGGTTAAGCTGGGTTGAGCTGCATTGTGTGTTTGCATGAACATATTCAGCAGCTACACAAAAAGTCAGAGTATTTGTCCACGGGTTCAACTATTGTTTGTTGTATCACCCAATTACCTCCCAAAATGATTTGGAACTGAACTCAATAACCAAGCAATTTCCTTGTCAAACAATGAATCATCTTGATTAATCCCAAGCCCAGTTCAGAAACTGGGAGCCTGACAAGATCTAAAACCCATCTCATGAGCCCCCAAACCTGCACCAGTAGAGACAACTGCAGGAAGAGAGGTCCCACACATGCCCCAGTGTTTGAACTACTGTTATGCCTAGGATGTTAACCATCACAATGTTCCAAACACCAAGGACAGCTATAACGGGCTTTCCAACTTCATCCAACTTCACTGATTACAATCTGAGTGAGGTTTTCAGAGTACTATCGGCCAGAAAAGGTGGAATGTTTTGCACAGGAACATTACAAAATCTAGTCTGGTCAACTCTCGCCTGGCAAAATGCCTCTAAAATCTTACATACAAGTCACTTTTGTCCCTGCTACCCAAGATGCTTTTAATTTGAAATGCTAAAAATTGAAGTGGGTCTCTCTGCTTGCAAAGCAGGACCTCTGTCACAGAGCTATGGCCCCTCTTTTGTGCTCTCACAAAAAGCACTGAGAAAAACTAATAGGTTAGGGAGAAGGTTTGGCTAGGCTTTTGGTTTGTAGTAATACCACGGGGGAGGATATGACAGAAGACCATTTTGGTTTGCAGTGATACCAGGGGTGGAGGATATGGCAGAAGACCATTCAGGCACTGGACATCTCACCCACAGTCTGAAAAGGGCCAGTTCAGATATAGATATGCCATCTAAGCCCCACTTGCTTACCCTATTAGTACCATCTTCCTCTTCTGAGAGTGAAAAGAGCTTGCACGCTCACCAAAGGAACCTTGCAGGCCACTGCTTTCCACAGTAAACGAGTAAGTCAGCTGGGGATTGAGGGGAAAAACCTGCCCCACATCTGTTCTAAAGTTTGGATGTCATCTATACAACTCTGTCAGATTGGTTGCTGTCTTGCCCCTCAAGGGAAGATTCTGGGGGTCCATTACAGGAATGGTAAGATTTGAGACATGGTGTCAGTACTATACAATGCTTAGCTTTCTTCTCTCCACACAAAGGGATAGAGGTCAAGATAATGACCTCAACCTTCCTACCTTAGTTGTAGGGCACCTGACTACCCAGAACCAAAGCCACGGAGTTAACTATCAAGGGGACCTTCTGAGCAAGACTGAAGAGGCTTCCTCGCTCCTTAAAATTTTACAGCATTAGTAAATGACTATGGCAATGTGGGGATGGTGGTGTTCGTCCTGTGGTGCAGGCTGGTAAAGAACTTCTGTTTTCTTCAGGTTGACTTCTAGCCCAAACAGCTCTGCAGCTGTTGCAAAGCAGGATGTTAGGCGCTGCAGAGCTCCTTCTGTGTGGGCAACAAGGGCAGCATCATCGGCGAAGAGCAGCTCACGGACTAGATAGTTTAGAGTCTTAGTGTGAGCCCTCAGACGGCTTAAGTTAAACAAGCTACCATCAGTACGGTAGCATATATAGATGCCGTCGTCTTCTTCAAGCTCTGCCATAGCCCTTTGGAGCATCATGCTAAAGAAGATTGTAAATAAAGTTGGTGCAAGAACACAACCTTGCTTCACTCCATTAGTTATTAGAAAGGGCTCTGAAAGAGCATCGCCATATCTGACTTGACCACGCTGTCCCTCGTGTAGCAAGATAATCATTTTAAGGAATTTGGGGGGGCATCCTAGTCTTTCCAGGATCTGCCACAGACCTTTTCTACTTACAGTGTCAAAGGCTTTGGTGAGGTCGACAAATGTTACATAGAGACCCTTGTTCTGCTCCCTACATTTTTCTTGCAGTTGCCTAAGGGCAAATACCATGTCAGGGCACGTTTCTAGGATGGAGGACCATCGCCTCCCAAAAATACTACTCTACGGTGAACTCGCCACGGGTCAGCGTAAGAGGGGTGCTCCAAAAAAGCGATACAAAGACTCCCTGAAACAACATCTCAGGCTTGGCCAAATTGATCACCAACAGTGGTCCGCCCTGGCCTCACATCGGGAGGCATGGAGACACACTATCCACAATGCTGCAGTCTTATTTGAGAACTCACGACGAACAAGTCTTGAAGAGAAACGACAACGCAGAAAGAATCACAACCCAAAAACATCACCCAAGGAGACCTTCTGCTGTGCTTTTTGCAACCGGACTTGTTTATCTCGGATTGGCCTTTTTAGTCATCAGCGCGCTTGCAGAAAGCGCGGGATGAGTCCTTCCTGAATCTTCGTTTGCGAAGAAAAGCCAGAGAGAGAGAAATGACTATGCAGCTGAACTGAACAAGTGGCAGAAATATAAGGTGTGGGGTTCTCACTCTACAATGACTTTCCATATTCCTTGTAGAGTTTCCTATTACACTGTTGAACAGTTGTGCTTTAAAATGGACATTTTGCCACAATGGCTTTCATACATTTGCTTTTTCATATCACCAGTACTTTCATACTTATACAATCCACAGAAACTTTGCAAAATCAGACTAAGAATCTATTCTAAACTTAATTATCTGAAATGTCTATTTAGAACCACAAGCCAATGTAACAAGGTTACCATCTAAACAAGAACAACAGCACAGAACTATAATATGAACTCCCATTAATTTGCTGGGCCACTTTGACATAACACAGGGTATGCATTTAACACTCATAGAGTCCACTAAACCCTTTTACATGTGTGCAAAAGAATTTGACAGGCATATGCTGGTTTGCATGTGGTACAGCACTACTTACAACACTTAGAAGTCTTTAATGAATATGTCTGTTGCGAATTGACTCACCAAAGTGAGTGTCTTGAACAGAGAACAATCTAGCACTGTTTATTCTCCAAATGTATCAATAGGTAGTATTGTGTTGCAGTGGACTTCACTGTTAAATGCCACAATGTCATCACATCATATCCATTCACAGGGACAAAACACATCCATTCCAAACCCTAGATGTTAATTTGACTAGTATCCAGAATATTTCATAAACCAAATTAGAGACACATTAATACTAGAGGCAGCAAGTGGAGGTTTTTGGACAAATCTAGCTCTCAAACTATGGTCATGTGGCCATCTTGGTGCCAAGAAAGAGGCAAAATGTGTGGAACATAGTTTCAGAAGTAACAGAACATGATGGCAAAGGCAATTTTATGGGTAGACAAATGAACCACTGGTCCACCATCCTTCATCTCCTTCTCAAAATTATCCTATGGAAAACTAGCTATTGAACAGGACTTTAAAATTTTTTCTCATGGTTTAACTTGCCTGTCATCTTTTCCATGAAACCTATTTCTAAGATCTACATCAAAATTACATATACCTCTAATGAAACCTCTGTCTGTAGGAATTGCAAGGGGTTTATTTATTTTTAGTACCCATCTTAAAAGCTGAATTCCTCTACATTTTATTCTTATTACACTGTCAACTGCTATGCTTCAATACGACAGTTTGAATAAGCACCTTTTGGACACAAATGCTTTGAGATGAAAACTAACATTTCTAACACTGTCAGCAGCATGTGCCTGCTCAATGGATATGGAGTGAAGGGCTTGTCCCAATTACAAAGTGCAACAGTTTGTTTTTTAAAAAAAATTTTTAAAGCACGCCTGGTACCTAGTAAATAAAATCAAAGACCTGTTAAGAACTGCAGTGAAGAGTTTGTTCTTTACAGATTGCAGCAAGTCTGAGTTGAGGAGGTTCTGACAGATGCAAAATGTACACCTGTTGCAGGTGCACATACAGCGTAACCGGGCATGGCTGCGAAAACACACAGAAGGACAGGAGTTGAGATCTCAGGCAGAAACCAGAGCTGAGCCAAAACCAAGAGAAGTGGGGATAATTTGGGAACATGGGGGGAGGGTGGGATTGAGGCAAGGGTAGGCTAACACTGTGCAGATTTTCAGGAGACTTTTAAAGAGAAATGTATTGCATCCCTGCAAGAGAGAAAAACCCATGTTTTATTTTATGTTGAGCTTAGAAAGAGAAGTAGAATGGAACTCCTCTTAATCCATGAAAAAAATTGAATTAAGTTGCATTCTCAAAACTGAACAAGTTCTTTAAAAGCCGGCTACCCTTACCTCTTCCATCCCAACCAACACACACATGCTTAATATCAGGGAAAGATCAAGGGAAGATAAGAAAGTCAGATATACTATTGCAAACACTTCTCAAAATTCTTGGTTAAATGCATTATAGAGGAAAAAAATTAGGAAATCTGCACAAGTATCCTCCTCCTGCTCCATATCTAGACTTTCCATAGAATAGTTGAAAATCATAACCCTGCACATTGGTACTTCTCTGTGCTCTACAAGATCCCAGAAACATTTAAAGTGGTGTGAAAAGGAATTAGGCCTATCATCCATGAATATATCTATCAAAGGCTATTAATTGAAGAGATGGAAAGCCCAAGACAGTATATGCTTCAGGTTACCCACTGTGAGAACAAAGGAGGTGAAGTCTACCATCATCTTAATATCCTTCAAAGCTTCACAGAGAAAGTAGCTAGCCCTGAATAGGAAACCCCTGTACAGGCATGTTGCTTTGCAGAAGAGGGCAAAATGCTCTTATTCTAATGATGCCACAGATATGAAGTCCCAGGGCTACAAAGGGAGAAAGGCACTTTCATCTGTTTTTCCACCAGTCCTTCACATCTAAGTGAAGCACAGGACTGCAATGAATATCAGATATTTCACTGTTCTGAATCTGCTATTTTAAGTGATGTGTGACCAAACATTGTTGAAAAGGTGTAGCATGCTAAATACAAAGGCCTGAATCGGATTGTTAGTCTCAACTAGGTTAGATCCACTGAATTAAATGCTAAATGATCATAAGTAAATGCTTATCAAAGTCCCATCAATACAACGGATCAACTCTAGATCAGATTAGCAAGTGGATTCTAGGCTGTAGGCCACATACTGGGTTTGCTTGGCAACAGAGTGAGATGCTTAGTGAGAAACAGCAACCTTAACATGGTAAATCTCAAGCCTGACAAGTGTCTATGGAAAATACAAGAAACACAGGAGATCTATCAAATTTTAGGAGTAATATGTGACCTACAGAGAGATAGATAAGCAAGACAACTGTCATGAAACACATTTCAGCATTCCTGCTATAAGATTGCTGTAAGTATCACAGAAAAGTGTATCCTAGTCTAATAATAATTGCAGGTCAAGTTTTCTTGGCATAATGATAGTGGACTTGCTAAAAGTATCCCTTTTTTCATGTCAATATACTGATATAATATAAAGTGCTCTGAAACCTCTAAAGCCTATACACACTAGTTATCTTACTGTTTCACACACATTTAGGTAACTGAGCACAAACTTTTAAAAATGAAGTGGACAGTTAAACATGAGTTTGTAAGCAAAATAATAAGGAATATTACTATTGCATCATTGTATCTTATTGTGGAAAGTTCTAGTGCTTCAGGTTAAGCAATATAATTAGAATATTTGTTCCCTATTACTTAAGTAGTGGTGATTTAAAGAGAAACTGTGTTCATTTGAGTTTTGGTGCAGCCTTTTCACTTCCAGATTGCTGGGAGGTTCAACAGACTAAGTCAGATAGAATTGCCACAAGAAGCAGCAGCCCCTTGGTCTGGCCCCCAGAAACTCTGTTCTGTCTGATTTGTGACACTTCTAACAGCTTCACTATGCCACATCTCAAAAGATGCTGACTGCTCCTGAGGTAACTTGCCAGGTGACAAGGAGACCTGCTATCATACCCAAAGCTTCCTCAGGCTCATGGAATTAGTATCCTGATTCTTTGGACCACAGCACACATGCCAAAGGGCTGATTGAAGAGATGTCACATTCTGGGTATTACAGCAGACTGATAAGCAGATGCCATCTTAAGAGCCAAACTTCTATGTGTAGCTTGGAAGTTAGCCTTGTATCCCTTTCTGAAAATATACAATTCCATGTCAATGATTTCCAAAAAATAAATACCAGCTTCTTTCTGAAGCTTTAATTATGGCTTTTTCCCCCAGTAAACAAGAATCCATTTTCCTTGGGACACACTCACAACTCTTCCGTTAATGAATGAGTAATGACAATGAGCAATGCAATGCATGCATACATGGAGAGAATCGAACCCCATGTCTTATAAGCTACATCTAAATCTGCAATTTATTTAGGCAAAAATATTTCTCAGAAGTATGCTACGTGCAATAATAGATGGCACACAGACATTTTTTAAAAAAATTAATTTAAATTATTTTGTATTTCTTTGCCAATTGAATAATAAACTTTTTCATTTAGTTGCATCACTTACATCTCCCTCTGTTGCTAAACATAATTTCAGTGAGGCACAGAGTTCCATCCTTATGGTATTTACAACATGCAAACTTGTGAACCATGCAGTATGAATACTGAGGGTGCTGTGGATACTTACGGATACATGGCCATCGTTGTCAGCTTCACAAAGATGTCCTTACTTGGTGCATCAACTGTGTTGCAAGAAAAGGCTTGTGGTGGAGGCATTTTGTGTTTTTTGCAGAAGTCAGCTGGGGAAATGCTGTATTCTTGTCTAACTTCATGCAGATCTGACTTGGCAGCTATCACTAAACAAGGTATCCTACTGTCCATGAAGTGTTGCTACATGTTTTAAGTAAAAAATAAAGGGCAATTAAGGGGGGAAATACATACTGGTACAGAACTGTGATTCTAATTATATGAGCCCATGAGACTTAAGACTTTGCTTTCCTTCCTTGCCTTCCTCCCTCCCTCCAGCACAGTAAAGTCACTTTTGACACTGAAATTAGTTTTGAAAGCAGTTTGTAATATAATCTGCAGACCAACTGTTAAGTGAAGGACAGACAAGTAACTGCTCTGAGCTAGCACAAACTTAAGTAGATCTTTGGCTCTTGGCCATAGTTAATGTGCTCATATGATAACATTTAATAGACTTACAAATAATTATAATCATCAATACTTAGATGTGATTTCTACTGAGTTCAAGTGGATGTATATCTGAGTAGGCATTCTGAGTATTGCAGCTTTTAGGTTAGCTGTTGTCACTAATACTTTGTTAAACAAAACTTCAGACTCAATTTTCTTAATATGTAGGTATCCTAGGTATATTTATTTTTATTTACATTTTTCAATGAAATCAATGGCACATTAGCACTATGAAGAAAGGTTACAGTGTAATAAATATGTTTATGATTTGCAACAAGAAATTCAGATTTGAGTTGTATTATACTGGCTCCTCTCAGTGTGAGGTTTAAAGTCAGTTTTCAAATCTTGCTGTGAGATCTGGAGGTCTAGTGCGTTTTTAAGCTATTTCCCTCACTTTCCCATAAAAAGAACTCTCTCAAATGTTTTAGATTAAAAGAAACCATTTTGCAAAAGAAAAACATTGAGCATTGTATGAAAGAAATGTATTTCTTTACATTTATATTTATGATTAAAGTTGCATTTGCAAATAAACATTGTACATTTGAGGTCCATGTGAGATGATCCTGATCTCTATAAATTGATGTGTTGGTAAGACCTTTCCAGAGTATCAACATTTAAGTAGGTTACACCTATTAAGGATAGCTTACAATCTACATGCAGGGGACTTGCAAATTCCTATGCAGAGCTTACCGCTCTCTAGGAATGTTATTGTATTTGAAGCAGCCTCCAGATAAAGTCTCTTACTAAAGTAATGTGTGTGAGTTAGGTAAATAGAATTTACTTTTATCCCATCCTCCTTCCATGGAGCTCAGGGTACTTTCTTTTTCTCACTCCTATTTTGGTGATTTCTGCCACCTTTCTCACAAGAGCCTCAAAGTCATCTTGTTATTTGGGTTAGCCTGGGAGAGTAAGGAGATTATCAGACGAGGCAAATAAAGTGGAACAGGGACGCCAGAGTATTGAGAAAGGTTTTCCCTTTCACACAACGTTCTCCCTGCCCATTCTGCTCTCATTCTGCTCCAGTGCTGCCCCTGTTGTTTTTTTTATTCACGGTTTAAGCCGTTAATAGATCCATCATTCCGTTTCTGTAACGGAATGGCAGGTATGTGAAAAGGTGCCCATTATGCTGGCAGGATGCCAGCGTTAGTGGGAGGTCTGGAGTGTAAAAATACTTTCAGATACCTCCCTTATGACAGGCCCCTGCTGCTGCTGCCCAGATTGCCCCTCCCTGCACGCCAGCCCTCCACCCCCCCAATTACCAGCCATCCCTGCACCCCAATCACCAGCCCTCCACCCCCCCATCGCCAGTCCTCCACCCCCCATCGCCAGCCCAATTGTCCCCTTGATCGCCAGCCCAATCACCCTCCCCCACTTGCCCCTTGATCCCCTGCCCATTGTCCCCAGCCTGTCCCTTTAAATCCCGGCTCTCCTCTTCTCATGAGAGCAGCAGCCGGGATTAAGAACAAGGAAGTGAAAGGAGCTCTAAAGGTCCTTTCACTTCCTGGGCTTCCCGGCACAAGAACGATTCAGGTAAGTGTGAAAGTTTTTGTTCTTGTGCCAGGACAGGGGTGGGAGAGGGGCAGGAAAGGAGATTGTGGGACGGGAACGCTTTTTTTGTTCCCATCTGATAATCTCCTAAGACTGGCTCTATGTGACTCAGCTTCCTGGCTAATGGGAACTTAAACCTGAGACGCTCAAATACAAAGCTACATACTTCTAATCACTGTAATGCATTGGCTAAAAGTACATACTTGGTAACCAGAAGTTTGCTGTGTCACCTCCACACACTGGGCAGGAAGGAATAAATCACTTTTGATTTTCTAATTTTTAGTTGTTTTTAGAAGGCAAAAGAAAGATACACACCTTAAAAATCCTGGCACAGTATTCAAAAGATTTGGGGTTGCTGACATCATATACTAGGCATACAGCATCACACATGATCTCAGCATCACATAAGAAATCGGAATCATGAACATTATGCAACTAAAAGGAAAGAGAAGTTTTTAAAATTATAAAATATAGGACAGGCATATTTACATTTACATTCAGCTCGTTTCTTTTTCCTTTTAAGAGCACAAAAGACACAACCAACAAATGTGAAAATAGTGTTTAGTAGAGATGGATCACTTTTTATTAGGAATGGATGGGGTGTGAATGCATATGCACTTTTAATCCAACCAATGATCTTCTCCTTTCCATTCTTCAGGAGACAGATATGTGCTACATGAATAAACCAGAGACTTAAAGCTACCACCATGGAACCTTTGTACAGTTGTCCCTCCACATTCGCGAACTTGACATTCGCGGTTTCGGTTATTCGCGGTTTTGGGAGGGCCCCCCCGGGGCCCCCCCAAAACCGCGACACGGGGCCTCCAGAGGCCCCGTGAAAGACATAGAGGGAGCGGGGAGGCCCAGGGAGGCGTCCACGGGGCCCCCGGAGGCGCTCCGGAGGCCCCATGAAGGCCTGGGGAGGCGATCCTGGGGCCTCCGGAGACGCTCCGGAGGCCTCAGGAAGGCTTGGGGACGGGGTGGGGAGGGCTGGGGAGGCGATCCTGGAGCCTCCGGAGACGCTCCGGAGGCCCCAGGAAGGCCTGGGGACGGGGTGGGGAGGGCTGGGGAGGCGATCCTGGGGCCTCCGGAGACGCTCCGGAGGCCCCAGGAAGGCCTGGGGACGGGGTGGGGAGGGCTGGGGAGGCGATCCTGGGGCCTCCGGAGACACTCCGGAGGCCCCAGGAAGGCCTTGGGATGGGGTGGGGAGGGCTGGGGAGGCGATCCTGGGGCCTCCGGAGACGCTCCGGAGGCCCCAGGAAGGCCTGGGGACGGGGTGGGGAGGGCTGGGGAGGCGATCCTGGGGCCTCCGGAGACGCTCCGGAGGCCCCAGGAAGGCCTGGGGACGGGGTGGGGAGGGCTGGGGAGGCGATCCTGGGGCCTCCGGAGACACTCCGGAGGCCCCAGGAAGGCCTTGGGATGGGGTGGGGAGGGCTGGGGAGGCGATCCTGGGGCCTCCGGAGACGCTCCGGAGGCCCCAGAAAGGCCTGGGGACGCGGTGGGGAGGACTGCGGAGGCGATCCTGGGGCCTCCGGAGACGCTCCGGAGGCCCCAGGAAGGCCTGGGGACGCGGTGGGGAGGGCTGGGGAGGCGATCCTGGGGCCTCCGGAGCATCTCCGGAGGCCCCAGAAAGGCCTGCGGACGGGGTGGGGAGGGCTGGGGAGGCGATCCTGGGGCCTCCGGAGCATCTCCGGAGGCCCCAGAAAGGCCTGCGGACGGGGTGGGGAGGGCTGGGGAGGCGATCCTGGGGCCTCCGGAGACGCTCCGGAGGCCCCAGGAAGGCCTGGGGACGCGGTGGGGAGGGCTGGGGAGGCGATCCTGGGGCCTCCGGAGACGCTCCGGAGGCCCCAGGAAGGCCTGGGGACGCGGTGGGGAGGGCTGGGGAGGCGATCCTGGGGCCTCCGGAGACACTCCGGAGGCCCCAAGAAGGCCTTGGGATGGGGTGGGGAGGGCTGGGGAGGCGATCCTGGGGCCTCCGGAGACGCTCCGGAGGCCCCAGGAAGGCCTGGGGACGCGGTGGGGAGGGCTGGGGAGGCGATCCTGGGGCCTCCGGAGACGCTCCGGAGGCCCCAGGAAGGCCTGGGGACGGGGTGGGGAGGGCTGGGGAGGCGATCCTGGGGCCTCCGGAGACACTCCGGAGGCCCCAGGAAGGCCTTGGGATGGGGTGGGGAGGGCTGGGGAGGCGATCCTGGGGCCTCCGGAGCATCTCCGGAGGCCCCAGAAAGGCCTGGGGACGGGGTGGGGAGGGCTGGGGAGGCGATCCTGGGGCCTCCGGAGACGCTCCGGAGGCCCCAGGAAGGCCTGGGGACGCGGTGGGGAGGTGATCCTGGGGCCTCCGGAGACGCTCCGGAGGCCCCAGGAAGGCCTGGGGACGGGGTGGGGAGGGCTGGGGAGGCGATCCTGGGGCCTCCGGAGCATCTCCGGAGGCCCCAGAAAGGCCTGGGGACAGGGTGGGGAGGGCTGGGGAGGCGATCCTGGGGCCTCCGGAGACGCTCCGGAGGCCCCAGGAAGGCCTGGGGACGCGGTGGGGAGGGCTGGGGAGGCGATCCTGGGGCCTCCGGAGACGCTCCGGAGGCCCCAGGAAGGCCTGGGGACGGGGTGGGGAGGGCTGGGGAGGCGATCCTGGGGCCTCCGGAGACGCTCCGGAGGCCCCAGGAAGGCCTGGGGACGGGGTGGGGAGGGCTGGGGAGGCGATCCTGGGGCCTCCGGAGACGCTCCGGAGGCCCCAGGAAGGCCTGGGGAGGCGATCCTGGGGCCTCCGGAGACGCTCCGGAGGCCTCAGGAAGGCTTGGGGACGGGGTGGGGAGGGCTGGGGAGGCGATCCTGGAGCCTCCGGAGACGCTCCGGAGGCCCCAGGAAGGCCTGGGGACGGGGTGGGGAGGGCTGGGGAGGCGATCCTGGGGCCTCCGGAGACGCTCCGGAGGCCCCAGGAAGGCCTGGGGACGGGGTGGGGAGGGCTGGGGAGGCGATCCTGGGGCCTCCGGAGACACTCCGGAGGCCCCAGGAAGGCCTTGGGATGGGGTGGGGAGGGCTGGGGAGGCGATCCTGGGGCCTCCGGAGACGCTCCGGAGGCCCCAGGAAGGCCTGGGGACGGGGTGGGGAGGGCTGGGGAGGCGATCCTGGGGCCTCCGGAGACGCTCCGGAGGCCCCAGGAAGGCCTGGGGACGGGGTGGGGAGGGCTGGGGAGGCGATCCTGGGGCCTCCGGAGACACTCCGGAGGCCCCAGGAAGGCCTTGGGATGGGGTGGGGAGGGCTGGGGAGGCGATCCTGGGGCCTCCGGAGACGCTCCGGAGGCCCCAGAAAGGCCTGGGGACGCGGTGGGGAGGACTGGGGAGGCGATCCTGGGGCCTCCGGAGACGCTCCGGAGGCCCCAGGAAGGCCTGGGGACGCGGTGGGGAGGGCTGGGGAGGCGATCCTGGGGCCTCCGGAGCATCTCCGGAGGCCCCAGAAAGGCCTGCGGACGGGGTGGGGAGGGCTGGGGAGGCGATCCTGGGGCCTCCGGAGCATCTCCGGAGGCCCCAGAAAGGCCTGCGGACGGGGTGGGGAGGGCTGGGGAGGCGATCCTGGGGCCTCCGGAGACGCTCCGGAGGCCCCAGGAAGGCCTGGGGACGCGGTGGGGAGGGCTGGGGAGGCGATCCTGGGGCCTCCGGAGACGCTCCGGAGGCCCCAGGAAGGCCTGGGGACGCGGTGGGGAGGGCTGGGGAGGCGATCCTGGGGCCTCCGGAGACACTCCGGAGGCACCAAGAAGGCCTTGGGATGGGGTGGGGAGGGCTGGGGAGGCGATCCTGGGGCCTCCGGAGACGCTCCGGAGGCCCCAGGAAGGCCTGGGGACGCGGTGGGGAGGGCTGGGGAGGCGATCCTGGGGCCTCCGGAGACGCTCCGGAGGCCCCAGGAAGGCCTGGGGACGGGGTGGGGAGGGCTGGGGAGGCGATCCTGGGGCCTCCGGAGACACTCCGGAGGCCCCAGGAAGGCCTTGGGATGGGGTGGGGAGGGCTGGGGAGGCGATCCTGGGGCCTCCGGAGCATCTCCGGAGGCCCCAGAAAGGCCTGGGGACGGGGTGGGGAGGGCTGGGGAGGCGATCCTGGGGCCTCCGGAGACGCTCCGGAGGCCCCAGGAAGGCCTGGGGACGCGGTGGGGAGGGCTGGGGAGGTGATCCTGGGGCCTCCGGAGACGCTCCGGAGGCCCCAGGAAGGCCTGGGGACGGGGTGGGGAGGGCTGGGGAGGCGATCCTGGGGCCTCCGGAGCATCTCCGGAGGCCCCAGAAAGGCCTGGGGACAGGGTGGGGAGGGCTGGGGAGGCGATCCTGGGGCCTCCGGAGACGCTCCGGAGGCCCCAGGAAGGCCTGGGGACGCGGTGGGGAGGGCTGGGGAGGCGATCCTGGGGCCTCCGGAGACGCTCCGGAGGCCCCAGGAAGGCCTGGGGACGCGGTGGGGAGGGCTGGGGAGGCGATCCTGGGGCCTCCGGAGCATCTCCGGAGGCCCCAGAAAGGCCTGGGGACGGGGTGGGGAGGGCTGGGGAGGCGATCCTGGGGCCTCCGGAGACGCTCCGGAGGCCCCAGGAAGGCCTGGGGATGGGGTGGGGAGGGCTGGGGAGGCGATCCTGGGGCCTCCGGAGCATCTCCGGAGGCCCCAGGAAGGCCTGGGGACGCGGTGGGGAGGGCTGGGGAGGCGATCCTGGGGCCTCCGGAGCATCTCCGGAGGCCCCAGAAAGGCCTGGGGACGGGGTGGGGAGGGCTGGGGAGGCGATCCTGGGGCCTCCGGAGCATCTCCGGAGGCCCCAGAAAGGCCTGGGGACGGGGTGGGGAGGCGATCCTGGGGCCTCCGGAGACGCTCCGGAGGCCCCAGAAAGGCCTGGGGACGGGGTGGGGAGGGCTGGGGAGGCGATCCTGGGGCCTCCGGAGACGCTCCGGAGGCCCCAGAAAGGCCTGGGGACGGGGTGGGGAGGCGATCCTGGGGCCTCCGGAGACGCTCTGGAGGCCCCAGGAAGGCCTGGGGAGGACGGGAGGGAGGGCCGGGGAGACCTCCGCGGGGCCTAGCAAGGCCCCGCAAAGGCCTGGGGAGGGAGGGAGGGAGGGCCGGGGAGACCTTCGCGGGGCCTAGGAAGGCCCCGCGAAGGCCTGGGGAGGGAGGGGGGAGGGGTGTCGTTATTCGCGGTTTTTTCACATTCGCGGGGGTCCGCGGAACGGAACCCCCGCGAATGTGAAGGGACGACTGTATATAACATCATTAATATTATTCACAATACTAGCATTACCTGCATGTTTCCATTTTGGTGGCCCATTAGCAATGTGCAATTCATTTCATTGGCCCAAAACACATCTACAGTTGTCCCTTGACATTCGCGGGGGTTAGGTTCCACGGACCCCGAGCGAATGTCAAAAAACCGCGAATATTGATTGCCCTCCCCCCACCCTCCCCAGGCCTTCACGGAGCCTTCCAAGGCTCTGTGAAGGCCTCTGCAACCCTCCCCCCTCCCTCCCCAGGCCTTCACGGAGCCTCCCCCCACCCTCCACCCTCCCTCTCCGGGGCCTTCACTGAGCCTTCCAAGGCTCCGTGAAGGCCCCCCGCGGCCTCCCCCCACCCTCCCCCCTCCCTCCCTGGGGCCTTCACGGAGCCTTCCAAGGCTCCGTGAAGGCCTCCCCCCACCCTCCACCCTCCCTCCCTGGGGCCTTCACGGAGCCTTTCAAGGCTCTGTGAAGGCCCCCATGGCCTCCCCCCACCCTCCCCAGGCCTTCACGGAGCCTTCCAAGGCTCCGTGAAGGCCTCCTCCCAACCTCCACCCTCCCTCCCTGGGGCCTTCATGGAGCCTTTCAAGGCTCCGTGAAGGCCTCCGCGGCTTCCCCCCACCCGCCCCAGGCCTTCACGGGGCCTCTGGAGGGTCTCCAAAGGCCCCGTGAACGCCTCCCCGGCCCTCCCTGCTCCTTCCCAGGGCTTTCAAGGGGCCTCCGGAGGCCCCTTTTCGCAGTTTTGGGGGGGCCCCGGGGGGGCCCTCCCAAAACCGCAAATAATTAAAACTGCGAATGCTGAGTTCGCGAATGTGGAGGGGCAACTGTAACTGTAATGCTGCATATCATTGTTAGGCCATTTCATTGTACTTTATCCAATCCCAAGGCAGTCACTAAATGCTTTCCTGCAGGAAAGACTATGTGATCACTGCACAAGAGGAACCAGAAAGGCATGGCAAAGGTACCTGACAGTCCAAGTTGTTGAAACTGAGGAGGCATGTAGCAATAGCAAGGCAAGTGCATAAGGAGAACGGAGCAGGGACAGCACAGTAGGGTGCCAGTCTCCATGTATGTGTGCCTGGAGAATTTACTGTCATAAAAGCTCTTGATACAGCACAAATATTAATTCTACCC
Organism: Gambelia wislizenii; assembly: GCA_030847615.1. Taxonomy (NCBI): domain Eukaryota; kingdom Metazoa; phylum Chordata; class Lepidosauria; order Squamata; family Crotaphytidae; genus Gambelia; species Gambelia wislizenii. The sequence goes on from JAUMIR010000002.1 coordinate 221,657,093, forward strand.
CATGAAATGCTACATTTCAAATTTAATTAGGCTACTAGTCAAGGTGAAAAATTGATATACAAAAAGTAAGCACCATGACAAGGTGGACCCTGGTGGTGCAGTAGGCTAATGCAGCCAAAAACTGCAGCCAAAACTCATGTAGACCTTGAGTTCATAAGTTCAATTCCAGGGCCCCCCAGGTTGACTCAGCTTTCTGTAAATCAGTAAAATGGTACCAGCATAATAAAAAGAGCATTTTACAATTGTCTGTATTGTCTGTACTTGAAATGTTATTGTATTAAAAATCATACTGTATTGCACTGAATCTACTGTATTGAATTTACTGTATACTTTATGATGTTGTACCCCGCCCCGATTCTGAGAAGAGGCGGGTAATAAATAACTAAGTATGATGATGATGATGATGATGATGAGAGAAAGCAGCTTAGAATGAGCTACCAGTTTCAAAATCAGTCATTAGGCACCCGAATCACGAATGTCTACAGCTGAGAAATAGAATGTACTGTACAATTTTTATAGATTTTTCAACAGATCCCAAAACCTTTTTAATGATACTCTGCATACAGTCACAAAAGAGGAAAGCTTCTTATTAAAATAAAATAAGTATTAAAATGAACAATTTATACTATTAAAATAACTCACGATTCAGTTAACAGAATAAAATGTCATTGAAAAAGATTTTTTAAAAAGCTCTATAAAACAGTTCAGTTAAAACAATACAGCACCCCCTAGCCTTTTCTTTAAAAACTTTCTGTTTCTGTTTTAAAAGCCTGCCGGAATAAACAGCTTTTAACCTGCTGATGGAAGTACAACAAGGTGGGCATTCTGGCCTCCCTGGGAAGGGAGTTCAAGAGTAGAGGCAGCTACTGAGATACATTTAAGAAAAAAATGGCAGAATGAAGAATGTTTAAGCCTGCCTTCAAATTCAAGGTGGTTCTAAACCAAATTGAGATCCACCCAATGGGGTCTAAACATTTATAGATGCACACCCTCCACTCAGAAAACTGGTGAACTTTTTTGAGATTCATAAATTCTTAAGTTGACTCACATTAATTTCAATTTTAGAACCAAATACTGAAAATTGAAAACCTAAGCCGCTTTCCTAACTTGAAGTAAGTGATATTTCTTGTTTTTACAATATGAATTTACAAGATTCTACCTCAACCTTCTGACAGTAAGAGCAGTGTTTGGCAGTGGAACACGCTCCCTCAGAGCGTGGTGGGGTCTCCTTCCTTGGCGGTCTGTAAACAGAGGCTGGATGGCCATCTGTCAGGGATGCTTTGATCGTGATTTCCTGCATGGCAGGGGGTTGGACTGGATGGCCCTTGTGGTCTCTTTCAACTCTACAATTCTATGATTAATATCACAGTAGATTGATATAATCTTACCAGCAAGTATTTTTCTTGCCCATACACATATACTGTATTAATTGCATAATAAGATTTGTGGTCTGGACGTATATGCTTCTGCCTCTGAAAGGATAAAAGAATTCAGAAATTACAGCAAACATTTTCAAATGTGGAATGCTGATTTAGGAACAATGAGACAACATATCATGCATTAAGTAGAAATCCTCAAGTGTCTCAGCTGAAGACAAAAAATCAGAACATACTAACAGTACATTCAAGATTTCAACACATAAGCTTTTCCTTATTTAGAAAAAACATCAGTGAGGCACTATGGTCATGTTTTTCTTTCTTCGTCTTTAAATGTTGGTATATGATGCACAGCTAGAACAGCTCTTCAGTGCTCCTTTTCTCTAGGTCAGCCAAGGACTCTAGAAAGCAAATGCAGCTTTCTCTCCTGGCACAAGCACCTTAGTTTCACCTCCCCAACCCAAAGAATAAAGTGTTGTGGTGCTATTTCAGCTTTTGAGAGGCAGGCCTGAACTGCCTAGTTCATCCATGTCAAAGAGGGGCTATATAAATGAAGGTGGAATGCAAGAAAAGCAGCATAATTTTAAGACTGCATCTGCTACCACTATAGTAACTGCCATTTTCAGGAGCTCTGAATAAGTAGTCAGAGGGGCTGGGTGATGGCTATGTGTAGCTGCAGCAACTCAGGGGAGAGAAAGGTTCTCTCCCTTGGCTGTGCCTGAATTTCTCCTTCCACGGGGTTGGGTTCTGGGGAGGGGGGTCACCTGGCTGGCTCCCACTCCAACTGAGGAGAGCGTGGCTGGAGGGGAAGTAACGCCACTTGCTGCGGAGAGGGGCTTGCCCTCCTTCTTGGGCAAGTTCCTCTTCTACAGGAGTGGTAGGCAGGAGAGAACTGGCTTCTGGGGTCTCCTCCTCCCACATGATCTCACTTGGAAGGCCATTTCCTCTTCCTGCCTACCAGGAGCGAGTGGGAGGAGCTACCCAGTCCATACAGGATGTTCTGAAGCATATCTACTGGGAAATAATAGGATTCTTTACCATTAGGTTTCTTCCAAGCAGTGACTGGAGGATTCCACTTTTCCCACAGCCTTTCACTCCAATTAAATTACACCTGAACACGTTCCTCTGAGTCTGTTTTTTCTGGAGGTCAATCTTTTTATCTCTTGTTACTTTCAGAAGAAAGAATTCACACAGATGTACACATTACAGGGAAAGAGAAACAAGACATATTGTAACAAAGCATGCTGTAAAAACAGAATCAGACTCATGTCATTTACTCTTTCTACAGATCTGAAAGTGAACTATTGAACCGCTTGGTCAGTGACCAAAGTTTTCCTTGGTAGTGTACATGGGCATAGTGTTAGAAGGCAAGCTAAAAGTAAATTCTCAGAACTTTCCAGCAAGACTGCCTGAGGCTTTTAAGTGACAAGGGGAGCACAGTCACCTTCAAGTCCTTCATACTACAAACAGCCTTGACGATGTTGGCCAAGATAAGTGGAACCTGGGCCGGGGTGGGGGTGGGGAGAGCAAGCAGCATGGCATGTGTTATGTGACTATTACTAGTATGGTCCATCTAGTTATCAGCTGCTGGTCTACATCGGGGAAAAGAGCAGGTGGATCAAGGCCAATATTTCTTCATTAGAAACACCGGTTAACTTAAACTGTGTGTGGAATTACGAATGCATCTCTTCACCTCTTTGCTCTCCCTGCTCTCTTAAGATTGACAAAAGCAAAAGGTGACAGAAGACTTCAATGCAAATTAGGCATAGAAGTAACAACCCTGGCTTCTGGCCTCACTAGCCCACAATCCAAGCTCCCTGCCCCAACTTTTTTTTTTTAGTCCAAACTAGACACTACATAGAGGTGCATGCATGCTGCTGAACCAATCTCCCCAGCAATGTGTACCAGGGGGCGGGGGAGGGCGGAATGGTTATATAGCATTACTGCCTCATTGTTTACCCATCCAATCCCAAGTGGCAGTCAATGAAGTAGAATGGGGTTAGGTGGAAGGGACACTGATATGCATTTCTCCCCACTACATAAAAAGGAACAGGTGCTAAAGGAGACACAGGTTGGTAATGTTTGCATCCCTCTCCTGCATGGTATTTCACTTAGACCTCTGCTTCACATATATTATTTTACTGCTTGTTCTGCCCCACTCGTTTAGATACCATGCCTCTGGGTTCTGTGCCCATGATGTTCCATGTGCTCAGCTGAACTGAAAAAGGCAACTGGGGATAGTGAAAGTTCTGCTTTCTAAAACCCTTCCAAAATATACTGGAACACAGCAGGCTCTTACCTGTTATTGCTGAGGCCTGGGATTCCTGTTCAGTCAATATTGAATATCCCAGATAGCCCAAATATTCAAGGCAGCGTTGTACATCCAAATAAGTTGTAAGTCTAGTAGAAAGAAAATGTATGTTTCCAATAAGCCACTTAAGACATGCATTTTTAACATGTGCAAAAACCTAAGCATTTAAAAAGACTTGTACAAAAAAGAATGTAAATGACAGTTATATCATTTTGTATTCCATCTCTCAAAATGACAACAAAGCATCAAAATATGGGGTGTAGAGAAAAAGACCAGAGCAGGGCATCAATTTCCTACTTCTAGTCACAGTAATTAATGTCTCTTATGCACGCTGACTGCTGTGTTAAATACATGCAGTATTTTCCATACACCAAACTCGCACTACTGAGGGAAGAACATGCTGAAGACAATTCAAAGAGACTTTTAAATGCAGCGAAGTCAGCTGTGTGTGGGAAAAACCTTTTCTTGTACTATATACAAGGGAAAAAACCCTACATGTAGAAAAATAGCATTTTAAAGGAAGGAATCAGGCTAGCCTCTCCCTCAGACATGTTTGTTCTCAGCATGTTGGGAACCTTCAGTCCTATGACTATGAACCTGCAGCTTGAAGTGGTTAAGTCTCAGAAAAGCTTTACTAGTTGATTCTGATTGTACAGACATTGAACTTTCCAAACTCATAGTGCCTTTGATAGTTTCAAGCTGGTGCCTTTGAAAACAAAATAGTGGAACCATGTAATCTTCTCCAAAAGCAGAATGAATATGGAAACAGTTTCAAGTATGTGTTGCACGTACGTCCATTGAGACAGAAATCCCTGATAAGTTATCCAACCCCTTTCATTGGTACAGACGGTGTTGTTGACATCTGGTCCCCACGGCATATAAGGGAAGATTTTGAACAAATCCTTGAGTTCATCAGGAGACAAAGCACAATCTCGGTCCTGAAAACAGATTAAATGAATACTGATAGCATTTAGATTTAGAACCACATTGCTATAATTGGCAAAAAAGACATTTAATTTCAGGAATGCAAATAGGCTTTCAGTATAAATGGATAAAGAAGCAAAAGTAAAATGTAAAGACTAGAAGCAAACAATGAAGTTCTGTGGCACCTTACAGACTAACTAACCTATTTTAGCATAAGCTTTCAAGGACAAAGCCTGAAAGATAATATTGAAATAAGTTCGTCTTTAAGGTGCCACATTTAAAAAACACTTAACAATTTTGTTCCCCTCGCCCAATAATTTCATGCACAGACTGTTAGAATAACATTTCAAACATTCCTTATGAAAATATCCCCTAAACAAGATTAAAAGCTTACCAAATCATGCTTATCAAAAATGCTTTGGAGGAACAAATATGCATGGTGATTCAACTCTGTTGTACAGTCAGAAGGTATTTTTAACCTGGTAAGAAGAGAGAAAGAAGCTTCTTTGAAAAAACAGGCATCAGTGTGTTCTCCCTGATTTTCCCCTGCCCACTCTTCCATAAATTATTGCCTTGTAAACATAGTAAGAATGTAAGAGCCCTGAGGAATCAGACCAAAGGCCTAGCTAGCCCAGGGCCTTCCCCTCCTCCCTTCAGGAAGACCTCAAAAATAACACAAGGGTAATAGCCTCTACTGCACTTGTTACCCTGCTTCTGTTATCTTCTCCTTGAGATATTATGTCATGTGTCATGACTACTAAACATTATTTGCTGAGTATTCCATCAGAACATGGGGAAACACATAGAGACTGAGCAATTCAAGGAAGGAATGTGTTTGATCAATAAGAAGCCGCAGCAAAATTTTGGCCACTATTTTTTTAGAACTTTTGGATAAGCAATTATTGTTTTTGTTTTAGTCTAGTGAATCATGTTGTATTAATACATTATAAAGGTGGAAAGGCACTTAGAATGAGCAGAAAGATTACAGACCAACTCAAATCCAGCTTGCTTGAATGAGAGCAACTAAACACACTGACTACCCCCACCCCCAGCCAAAAAATGTAAATAACCCTGGAAGTCGCTTTCAATATATCTTTAGGGTTTTTTCTTTGTTTCTTTTAGTTTCTTCCTTCTCTTTCTTTTAAAAAATCTTTTGGGGTGCTGGGGCCCCCACTGACTTCCCAGAACACAAATGTACAATGTGAACTCCAGGATGTGCAAAAAACTTTATTCCCCAGCCAAAGTATTGGGGAGGGGAGCGAGGGTAAGGGGTCCTTTGTAAAAATGAGCTTTGAGGGCCATGTGCTGCCATGGACTGCTCATGCCCCCCCCCCCCCGCCAGCTTTACAAAATATTACAAACTCAAGTAATCTGGACTACAGGATTAGACAACATTTATGTTATATGTACAAAGCACACACTATATTTTGAATTAAATGGAAGCAAGGGCTACAGATACCTACAGAGGAAATAAATACTCGGGTGTAAGCTCCAGATCATCATCATATCCAAAGCGCCGCAATACTGTCCATGTTGTTTCATGTCTCCCACGCTGAATAAATAGTGTGTGTAGAAAAAGAAAGCCTGAAAAGAGAACGTTCTAAATTATGTGTCTTGGACTCATGTCAGTAATGTGTATAACATTTTCTATAAAGTGAATTATGTAAGGCTCTTCTGCAAACACTCTTGTGCATCTCTAGCGAAAGACCGTAGTTCTAGTGAAGCACATGGAAACTTATGAAATAAGAAACCACCACCACACCTCCAATCCCATCTTGCAGATGCAGACAGTGAGATACACCCAGGCATTTTGAAATGTCAGGAGGATAAAGAAAATGCTGCTTTGTTCCAGTTCTGAAAATATCCACTGAACAGGCAAACAAATCCAGCAATGGAACAAGTTAAGAAGCTGCAATTTTAGAGTATCAGGTTCTGTAAACCTTGATTGATATAGACAACCTAAAGCACACCTAGCATAATTTAAATGTCAACTCAGTGTATAACACAGAGAACCATAAAATCATGTTTGGCTTCAAAAGTAGTAAAAGGAGATGAAGTAATGCTTTCTTGTCATTTTCCCCAGTTAGCAGGCCCTCTCTCATATCTGTATCTTACTGTGAAGATAAGCAGTACCTACCCTTCAATGTTAATCCATTATCTGCAACTCCATCACATAGATTTTTTCTGACTACATTCTTTACATCTTCTAGTGCTTGAGGTGCCAGTGGTGTGTTGAAACAAATTCTCTGGGGCGGGAAGAGAAATATAAGAAATATAGTATTTCAAATCAAGCCTTGGAGATATAAAGCCACACATGTCTCATTGAACATTTTATTGTGATTTATAATTTCATGTTAGAAATTTCATACCAATAGAACAGCAAGCCCCCAGTTTTCATGGTGGCAGAAGTCAGTTTTGTAGTTAGGTACTTACTTAGAGCCATGGCAAATCACACATCGTAAGTCATAAAGTGAACTCTATGAACATTAGGTGAGAGTTCCAAGTACAGATTCTATTGCCCTGGCACACCACGGTTGTTACACAGTGGCTGTACACTCCTCCCCTTTCCACCTCACTTATACTGGTGTACTGGACCCAGAACCAAGGGGGGGGGGCAGTTTAGCTACACTGAGGCATGTGCTGGAGGTGTGCGAGGGTGTTCCCACCAGAAGCTTCTCAGCCGTAAAATGTTCCAAATGTGTCTCTGCACAGATGCAAAGCCCATTAGTGTAAGTCTCAGACAATGCAAAGAAAAACAGGCTGTTTGCTGGTAACTGTGGTTCTTCAAATAGTCATCTGTGAAACCTTGGTAGCACAGCATGATTATTCATATTCTTGACACCACCTCTCTCTTTCTCTCTCTCTCTCTCACACACACACACAGAGGTGGGCAATGGTAGCCCTACAGGTGTTTTTGGATTGCAGCTTCCATGATCCCTCACCACTGACTAAGCTAGCTAGGGCTGATGGATGGTAACAGGAGAGAAAGACATAAGACAGGATTCAAAGTGCTGCAGACTACCTACCCACAAGTTCCTCCAACACTGAGAAACCCTCTGGAACTTATATGATGCACAAAGGCTTAATACTGGACAGAAATACTCTGGAGGCCTAGTGGTGAATCCTGGCCAATGCATTAAAATGCTGCCAGCAGATTCCAGTTGATGTATTTACCTTCTGACTATAGAGGCTATAGATAAAAGGAAGCAGCAAGTGACAAAAAGAAAGAAAAAGATATACCTGAAAGAAGTTGAGTTCTGCATCATTAAGGGTGCCATCATTATCTTGATCTGAAATCCTGAAGATCCGAGTTAGTGCTTTTATACAGGCAGGTTTCATCTGCAGATCAAGGGACAGTAAAGAGACAGGATTATTTTCTTCTGACAACTGCATTTTTTGCTTCAATATGAAACACAAAATGTGTGACACAAGACATGAACCAAGAGAATTCTAACAAATACTACTGGTTTGATTATTTCCTGCACAGCAAATAGAGCAGTTTTGTTTACTTCTATCAGGAAAACTGTTGGGAGCAGGGCATGGGGAGATCAGCACAATGGTGGGGAACCTATTTCAGCCTGAGGGCTGAATTCAAGTTTAGAGAAGTTCTTGGGGGCCACATAACAGAGATGGGTGGGGTCAAAGGCAAAAAGCAACAATACCAATATATTTTAATTTACAGCTCTTACTGCCTGTAATCATAGCCTTAGGAGAGGCATTTCAACCTTTCAGAATGGGGAAAATCCCACAGCGAAGGGAGGAAATAGCTAAACAAAAATGTAATGGAAAAAACGGGGCTTGGGACCCCAGGAGGACCGCATTCAGACCAGGTCCAAGCCTCCTCCCTCCTGAAGTAGTGCAAACAACAGACCAGTTTTAAGTACAGCAAGTTTTATGACTCTCAAAGTATTTTTGACCCAAACACCTGAGGTATTAATGGGTCTTTGTAATGCGATGGGATCTTATTCAGTTTTGATGAGGAAATTTTGCCACTTATCCTAAATCCTTAAGGAAGAATAAGGCTGTCAATAGTTGAAGGCCATAAATAGTTTCCTCTGTAAATGGGCTTTTCGAATCCAACAGGTCAGAGCTGTGAAATGCTAATAAACTGAAATCACTAACAACAGTCCTTCCCTCTAGTCAAAGCTTGTCATCAGCTATAGAACAGAAATTAAAAGAAGGTTTAATGGCAGCAGTGCAAAACCTTTCAAGGATTGAACAGAGAAACAGTGTAAGATTTCAAAATACATTTATAGGTTGAATCTCCCTTATTCGAAATGCTTGGGACCAGAGATATTTTGGATTTTGGAATATTTTGGAATACTTGCATACACATAATGAGATATCTGGGAGATGGGACCCAAGTCCAAAAACAAAATTCATTTATGCTTCATAGACACCTTATACACCTAGCCTGAAGGTCATTTTATAGACAATATTTTTAAATAATTTTGTGCATGAAACAAAATTTGTGTGCACTGAACCATCAGAAAGCAAAGGTGTCACTATCTCAGACACCCAGGTGGACATTTTGGAATATTTTGGATTTCAGAATTCCTGATAAAGGAGACTCAACCTGTACACCCCCCTCCTTCACCCTGCTAAAGTTTAGTGCACCTGCACAGTGATGACGTGGTTTCAATATCCCAATCCAAATTCTGTTTTACTGGGAATGACAGCTCACTTCAGAATTTACTATTAAGAACACCTTATTGTCAATAAGTCAGTGCCATGATATCTGGCTATCGAAAAAATAACAGAAGATATATAAACATACCACAGATCAAATTCATTAATCTTTACTTATACTTTTAATTTTGATGTCAGCCTGGTCTCATGCGATTTTTCACACTGAATTAGAACACAAGAATAAGGCATCTATTTTAGGCTCTGGCACCATGAGAAACAGTCAGACGCTGCTCCGATATGACATTTTCTTGACTGAAGCTTGAGCAAGAAAGAACACTTCTGCTATCTAACATAATATTTTTAGCAATCAGCACATGTTGTTTGCTTGCCTCTTCTACTTTCCATTGATGCTTCAAGTGGGAGGAAATCAGCAACAAACACCATCCTCTACTTGCCATACTCAAAATACCTTAACTGAAGTTTCAAGTTTCATTCTCTATATGAATGAAAAATTTCAAGTCAAGGGTCTCCCTGACCACACAATTAAGTAGCTAATGGATATAGAAAATCAAGCTGTAAGTTATTCATCATTCCCATGATAACGGTTCAGGTGTGTGTGCATATGTGCCTTCAAGTCGCCCATCAATTTAGGTAAACCCCACTCATTTCATATGGTTTTTCTTAGGTAAGGAATACTCAGATGTGGTTTTGCCAATTCCTTCCTCTGAAATACACCTATAGCAGCTGGTATTCATTGGCAGTCTCCCATACAAGTATTAATCAGGGCTGACCCTGTATAGCTTCCAAGATCAGACAGGAACTGGTGTCTTTAGGGTATGTAGACGTTTAAGGTAACACTATTTTACAGCCTATGTAGAGAGAAAAGAATTCATTACTGAGAAGCTGTCAGAATACATAGTTCCCAGTCTGACTACCTAAAGCAGGCATGTTGAATCAATTGGTCAATGGTAGTTCAACACTTTCATACTCCCCAAGAGGTCTGCTCTTGTTGGGACATGGTATGTGTGTGTAAAATATGAAAACACTTTGTTCATATTTGACAAAATAAATTTGCTTTATTGTAAAAAAATCTATATCCTGATCTTATGGCTAAAGAACATCCAAAATAGTTTTGAAGAAAAGTACACTAAAACCCAGACTAAAAAACACTCAGCCAAAGAGTCAGAGATAAACAGCACAGCAGAAAACTAATAAGAATAAAAATCCAGTGGAATGAACCTCAGCCTCCCCATTTAAATGCCTTTTGGAACAGCAATGAGCCAGAAAGGGAGGGACTTCTAGAGTCCAGATGCAATGGCCAACATGCCCTCTATTTCATACCCGCCCACCTAACCTTAGAACCCAGAGGGGGTGCACACAGCAGGTCCTTAACTTAACTGAGCAGGCAGGCTTCTACAGAAGAAAGCAATCCAAACAGCAAGGCTTTCAAGGTAAATGCCAGCACTCTGAATTGGCCCCAGAAACAGATGGGGAGCTATGCAATGGACACAATACTGGTGGTACCTTATGTCCTGCACCTTGAACCCACACCATGTGCTAATTAAACCTTTCAGACCTTTCACAAAGCAAGGTCATGTAAAGTTATTCAAAACAGGCTGTTATTCAAGTATACATGAATGCAGCCCAGGGCTGCTGAGGGTTGTAGTCCACCAACAACTAGAGAGCTGTATGATTCTCACCCCTAATTTAAATCCATTCATCTATGAGACAGATGAACTCAACTAATTCTCTGCCCGGAGAGTTGGGGGACAACATGAGCCTAAACCAGGGGTGGGTAAAGTGTTGCCTACAGACCATATGCAGCCCTCTAGGGCTCTCAACACCCTCAGGGATCAAAATACATACTTTTGCTTCCAAATGCCACCTAGGGGAAATTGAGGGCATTTTCGCCACATGGGGGAGGGGCTGGAAGAGAAAGTGGTCACTTCCTGTTTTGAAAAAAAAAGGCCTTTTCTAGGCCTTAAAATGGCCCAAGGGAGTCTAAAAACATGGCACAGTTGGGGAACATTTGGGAGGAAAACATTGTGGGGGGTTTTGTGGTGAGGCTGTATGGTGGGAGTGCAGCCCCCAAAGATGTAGCCCCCTAGCCTCCCACAGTTGCCCATCTCTTGTCTAAACTGTAAGAGTAGACCTGTCATGGAAACAAACCCCCAGTTCACCTTTATAATGCACAGAATAAACAAAGACACCAAATCTCAAGTACAACCTGCTATGAAATCATCGGTTGTACCACACAATTGTGTTCAATGTGGATTATGAAATCTCCAAGAACAACCAGTCTGAGGTCTGTCTCCAATATAATCAGTCCCTTTCCCAACTGAATAGCAGTTGGCCACTACAGCAACAGAACTGCTAATTCCAGGAGGGTAGCCAACATGGCAAAGTTGTTCTCCTTGAATGTGACTGAGAGAAGGAGGGAAAGCCCAAAGATGTTTAACCTCCATTCTCTTACCATATCTTGCTGAATTCCCACCACTGCATTTACACTACCACAATCCTTGAAATACCTGCACCCAGACTACTCTTTCTACAATTCCCAAATGCAAAGTGGCCCGTAACCAAATGAAGAATGACAAAGATTTGACAACCCTAAGTCAGAAGGAGCACTTCAAGCAATCACAGTTTCCTCCTTTAGGTTTTCCAAGGCTAGGAAAGGAAGACTGAGTAACAAAGCACTTCTTTTAAAATAGAGACACTATGGTGCTACAAAGGCTTTGGTAAATCATTTTCAAAATTGATTTTATGAGACCAAAAATACCTCTTTTTCCTCTGGACAATAGAGGGGCCCTGTAGGATGCAGAACAGCTTTCTGTGCGTAATAAAACAGTTCAGATATATTCTTCAAGTTCTTGGCTGAGCACTAGGGGAAAATGAAATTGTGAGCAAGTGTGAAAAGTGCTACCATGATGCAGTTCTACCTTTATTTTAAACCACAGATGTAGCTTTCTTTTTAGCAACTTGGAAGTTTAATATACACATAAAGCAGGATACAAACAAACAAAATAAAAATGGACTTCATAAGAATATCTAGGTGCTAGAGTTAGCATCCAGGCAGCTTCAATAATATGCACTGTTATTATTTAATTATATTTTAATCCCAAATCCATGCAAAAATCTGCTCCCAAAGCAGCTCACATCAAAAATAAAGCTTTCAAGCTTTCATAAAAGATACGATACAAAAAGAAAAGGGAGTAGCGGGAAAGAAGAGAAGAGGGAGATCAGTTTGAAAATGTCATAATGAAGAAATGAGCTGCAAAAAGGCATTTCAGCTCTGTTAAGATCCTTTCCTTGTGTGTTTGGATGGGAAAAACTACCTGGTTGCCTGACCTTTTCTTCCGGCTGGCAGAAGACAAAATGGCAGGGAAACTGGCAGTTGAAACGGAGTTCTTTCTGGGAGGGAGGGGGAGGGAGAAGGAGTTCCTTAAAGCTACTCCTTTCAGGGATGGATGGCTATAGCCAAGCTGATCTCTTTTGTCTCACAATATTCTTTCAAGAACAAAATAGACGCTACTCCCCTGGGCCCTTGATCCTCTGGCTGGTGACAGAGTATCCCTCTCATTTTGGCAAATGCAGGCTACTGAAAGTTAATTAGGCAACCCTGACACCAATGTTAAACCATTTAATTTACCAGTTTACCAAAGCATTTTCTCTTCTCTCTCTCTCTCTCTTTTTTTTACCTCTACACAAGTTTCTATCTCCGTGTATTGGTTCATGATGGGAAGGATGGTTTCCATGCTACTGTATTCCACCAGATCTGACTTGTTGCCAACCAGTATAAGAGGCAGTCTGAAAATCAGATGAGAGACGTTCTCAGTGAAAAACATATTACCTGATAACTGACATGTCACAAACCATGTTAACCATCTTTGTTATAAGTTGCTGATTTATGAAATTAGCAGGTCTGGGTTCCAATTCTACAGAAAGGAACAAGTCTACTTGAAAGAATCTTTCTTCAAACAGAGTGTGTATAAATTTCCATTTCCAGGCACAATTCAAAGTGCTAGTGATGTCCTATAAAGCCCTATACAATTCAGGTCCAGGTTATCTGAAGGACCACGCTTTCCCGTATGAACCTGTCCATGTTTTGAGTTCTTCTCAGGAGGCCCTGTTCTCTGTCCTGCCATCCACACAGGCACATTTGGTGGGAATGTGGCAGAGAGCTAACTTAGTGGCTGTTCCTAGGCTCTAGAATGCCCTTCCCAGAGAGGCCAGACTGGCAGCCTCCTTCTCATCTTTCTGCAAGCAGGAAAAAACCTTTTTATTCTGGCAAGCCTTTGAGAATTGAGTTTTCAGGGAAACAGGCCTTGTATAATATGCTGGATTTCTATTTTTATTGTTGCTTCTAATTCTTTTACAGAGTCTCAAATTTTATGATCCTTGTAACTTTTATATGCTTTTATATGAGGATAGTTTTGGTTGCTTTGTAACTTTTGTATGCTGATAATTTTTTGCTATGTTTGATTTCACTGTTATAAGCTGCCTTGAGTCCCAAACTGGGAAAATTATGGTATAAATAACAACAACAACAACAACAACAACAACAACGTATCTAATTAAGAAGACAAATAGCCATTTCAAATTACAATGGATGTCAAATTTAAGTCATACATTCTGGAATACTTCCCAGCATCATCTATTAAAGTACTTAACTGTAAGATGCCTCAAACTAGAATGCTCCAATGGCTGCTTCAAAATATACATTAAACATGTGATAAATCTGTAACAATTCAACTTAGAAATTTCATATACAGTAGCACCCATATATACGCTGGGGATTGGTTCGAGGGGGGGGCGGTGTGGATACCAAAAGCCATGGATAATAGTGAACACCTTTGAAAATAATGGGACTTCTGGATTAAAATACCATAGAGTTGCCTTGGAGGACCTAGAAAATGGCTAGAGGATACATTTTCTACAAACTCTATGGTAGGTGTGTTGTTTTGTGTCTTGTGGATAATTAAATCAGTGGATATGGGGGTCCTACTGTACATGCTACACGTAGACACGTACCATCAATTAACTAAGGTATCTAATTGTTGTTGTTGCTGTGTGCCTTCAAGTCATTTTCTGACTTATGGCGACCCATAGGGTTTTCTTTCCTAATGCATTAAGTATACAGCAGGACCCCCTTATCTGCTGGGGATTGGTTCTGGGGGGCCCCATGGATACCAAAAACTATGGATAATAGCGAACACCATTGAAAATAATGGGACTTCTGGTTTAAAATACAATAGAGTTCCCTTGGAGGACCTAGAAAATGGCTGGAGAGGACACATTTTCTAGGAAGACTATGGTGGGTGTGCTGTTTTGTGTCAAGTGGATAACTGAATCAGTGGATAACAAATCAGTGGATAACAAATCAGTGGATACAGGGGTCCTACTGTATTTACAAACTCATCTCAAAATATTAATATGGAAAAAGTCATTTTTTAAAACTGAAGTTTAAAGTACTTAAGCACCTCTGGACAATTCAAGAGAAGCAAGAAATTGAAGTGTTCACTGGTTAGGAGCTAATTTGCACCAAGAAAGGCAAAGCATTTAGGAAAGAATGCCTTGACATTGCCATCAGCCTTCTTCTGAAACTCAGTTGTAATTGTAGCTTCTGAACACTATTCTCCTGAAACATGTAACTGTTCAACTATTTTGGCTGAAACAGATTAGGAGCCTACATGTGTAAATAGCAACATGAGGCATCTATCTATAAATAAAAATAAATAAAATAAATCTTGGGAGAATGCTGTACCGTACCAGAGATCTTAGTGTGACAATCCTATGCTTCAGTGATTACCCCAAATAATAAGCAGCCCAATATTGTATAAATTCCATGTGAAGCACATAACTGAAATGGAATGTCCTTGACGCTGACATTTTTTTTCAGCAACCACCCCGCACAGTACCCTTGGATTTGCATTTAATCAATCTGCACTTTCAATATACCTGCTATCTTTGTCTGTTCTTTCATTGATGAGAGGGATCCATCGGCTTGTTACCTAAAGCAGCAAGTTAACATTCATTAATAAAATTAGTCTCAAATACTCTTTCTGCTGAACCAGAATGTATGCTTGTACAATCTGCAATCCACAGATGTTGGAAACATATTTGAATAGAGACAGCAAGGGACATCAGCAGATGGACAACACTTTCCAATGCTTATAGTGGGTGTACAGCAATTAGGTTAACATTTCTTCAATGACAAGTACCAAGAGGAAGGTCTAAAACTGAGATATAAGATGCAGAAGGTGAGCAGAAAAGAGTATATTTTTGCAAGCCGATTTATGCATAATAAATTTACACCTGCTGCTCATTTGTTGTGGAATAGTGCACAAGCATGCTCTGGAGTTACAACCTACTTTTGAAAGAACCCCACCATGAAGCAACTGCAGTTCCAGAGGTTACAAACTGGACTTTTTCAAGAGATTCTGAGTTAGCTAGTTCATGTTACATCTGAAGTCACTGAACAAGTTTTCCCCATTCCATGACTAAAAGGCAAACGCTGACTAATGCAGCAGACTAAAAGTCAAATATCTGTCTGTCTACCCTTCTCACACTTCCTTAATTCATCATCTATAAACAGAGCTGCTCTCTTACCAAAGGAGTCCACCAAGATTAAAGCACCAAGTAAAAAGTGAAATTGTTCAATCTTTTCAAGACTGTATGAGAAAAGGCAGTATAAGCAGTCAGATGGAATATGGTAGCATAGACAGATTTTCTCTCTCAATATTCAAAATGTTAGGAATTGCTCATCTATGCACCTGAAGCCAAACTTTCTCATTCAAAGGAAAGAGTTATGTTAATGCCAGTTGGAATTGAATAAGAAGTGCTGCTTTCATACCTTATCAATTGAATTCTTGTTGTTAACAGCATATACTATGCAAATTACATTCGCCTGCAATACAGAACAAAACAATTTGATTATAACTGTAAGGTTTCCCAAGGGAAAATTTATTTGCTAAGGATTGCTTTTTGCATTGTTCTGCTTACAGAGGTCCGAAAGACTTCCTCCCCACTAATTTTAAATTACAGAGGGTTTTTTTTTAACAGATGTGACTTTTTTTTTAACCAAACATACAGCCGCAATGATGTAATGTCAAGAACTAGCAAAATAGGTAGGGGTAGAAATACATAGATTGTTCTTTGCAGAAACAGAGATGTTACAGCCTTATTCACAAAAGGGCCTTAACTTGTCCAGCCTTTTATCTTATAAACTACATCCATTCTATATACCTGTACTCAGCTACTGGTGCATCTTGAATGACCCGAGTATACCAAAACAAACCTATCTTTTCTAAGGAAGGAATAACTGCTCTCAGACAATGAGTTTTAGAAGGGAGATATTTAAAAAAAGCAATTTCAGAACAGATGACACATAACACTCACTTGTGATATTTCATGATGAAGCTGTTCATCACTTTGTTCAGTTTCTAAAAAATGAAACAGGAGAAGGTAACAATTAATGTTTGTTTGATTAAGGCAACTGCATCAAGCATGTTTATGAAATAAGAGAACTATCAAACTAAACTTTCAGCTAAACATGCATTCTTTTAAGTGCTGACTTGTTTGTCCTTATTATATTTTGTATTGTATATACAGTAAAGTAGTAATGTAAACCAGAACAGCAATGCAGTTGTCCCTACACATTTGCAGACTCGATAATTTGCAGCTTACTATACAGTGCTGCCACCTCTGCTGCTGCCCTACGCAATTAACAGGGATTGTGTGTCACTGCGAGGGAATCAAACTGGTGGAGTGGCTGGGGCCAACCATGCACATGTTCTCTTGCTTGCTCACTTGTGTGTGTGGGGGGGCATGGGGAAGTGTGAGGAGGGTGGATGTGAGCATTTACTTGCTTGGGTGAGCAGGAAGGGGATAGGGGAGGGTTGGGAGGGAGGGCACAGGCATTCACATGCCCATATGGTTGGGAAGAGGATGGGGGAGTGGGGAGGGTGCACGTATTCACTCGCTCACATGTGCATGGAGAAAGGAAATGGGACAGGTGCCTCCACTCTCCCACTCCCACTTTGTGGGCGTGTTATATATGATTTAGGGGCCTAGAGATATTTGCATTTTTTTCTACTTTTGTGGGGTTCTTGCCCCCCAGCCCCCGTGAAAGTTGAGGGCCAACTGTACTAGCACAAAAACATTACAGTGTAAGTGTCTTTCCTTTAATCCAGGACTGGGAATCATGCAGCCCTCCAGATGCTGTTGAATTTAAATCTTGCTGTGTTCCTTACCATAAGAGTCTGAAGTGGCATAAGGATATGTGGCAACACTGAGCTCAATCCAGTGTTAATCTGATCTACAGTAGGCCCAATAAAAATAATGGACCATATTAGCCACAACTAACTGAAGTCCCATTGATTTAAATAGGTCCAGACTATGTAGGACTAACAATGGAATTAGGCAACTGTGTTGAACCACTTTAGCTAAAAAGACAATTTTACAGTTTTTACAATGTTTGCTAGTGAAGGATTCTTCAGAAAACTGCCATTTTCAGCAAGAGTGGTCAGACATGGTGCTGGTCCTTTCCAAAACTCCAGTCTTGGTCATATGTGGAACTCACACAAAATTTACTACTAATTTAAAACAAATGGGATTTGTAACAAAATGTTGCAGGGTAGAGTGCTTGGTTTGCTGTTCCACTGAGCAAGCCACGCTCATCTTTATTCAATTCCATTTTGTACCCAGATTTCTGTTCCCCAGTCACCATTCCTTGGCCACTATGTATGCTCTTTCTCTCAGTGGGGCCTCCTTAACTTCTTCAAAAGGTAAGGTTCCTTCATACCAGTTGATACTTTCCTCTTACACATAAGTGATGCTATTCTGCTTAGATAAACAAGAGCATTCACAAAGTCTCAACATCTGGACACAGAGGAAATGATGCACTCATGGTACAGCCCACAGCTCCCAAGGGAAGTCATATTAAAGTAGGAAATAATTCAGAAGTGAGTGGGGAAAAAATCATGGGAAAAGAACATCACAACAGAGAAAAGAAAGGATTTTGAAACAACACTGACGCACTGTGTGTGTGTGTGTGTATTCCTGAATTACAGCTCAAGAACAATTGGCTGATGAAGAGGAACCGTCTGTTTTTCCTAGATCTCAGAGAGGTAGTCAGCCAAAAAGGCCTATGACTTCTGATGAAATGGAAGCGATGATGTTAGACTTTCTCTCAGGCAGGGTAACTGTCAGCTGAATACAGAACATCATGCTCTATTGCACACATAAATCTATGTCAGTTGCAAATAGGGCAATTCTACCAGTTAAAAATATATTAATTTTACTTCCTAAACTTGGCAGAAGCTAGTGTAATTTGGCATCCTCTACAAACCGGATTCATTTTAAATGTCATATGTCTTGTAGGTACAAGCAGATAGTAGAGTATTACTCTGTCATTTCAAACCTGGCAGAAGCTCTAATAGATATCATGAGTCTTATCAACCATTACTTTACCTAAACAGTCCCATCTCAACTAACATATGATCCAAAAGGAGTGGTTCTCCTGTGGCTTTCAATGATAATTTGCTTGTTTCCATCAGCCCCAGCCAGTTTGGACAATGATCAAGTATGATGGACCCTCTAATTGTACAACATTTGGAAGGATAAAGGTTCTTCACTCCTGATTTATAGGCAGCAGCCAAACATCACTGACGGGAGTGCCTGATTAACTAGTTCCCCTTAAATGCTGCTCTGTCATGTCCTGCTACTCTGTCTCTGAAGATGAGGCACAAACACAGTACTGTCCCAGGGCACATTAGAGAAAATATTGCTGGTCTCCACATCAGATAGCCTAAGAAGCACTGATCTAATGCAGACTTTCCAAACCTTGAAAGATTCCAGCCCACTTTCCATATCTTGGATATATGAGCATGAATAAAGAAAGAAAGGCATTTGTGGGACTCAAGAAAGAGGCAAACAGACTTACTTTTGGGATATTTATTAATGGATGGACACAAAGTATAGAGGCAAGACAGTGATGTCTTTTCAGCGGGCAGAGAGAGGACATTTTGTGGCTCCTTTATCTTGTCTTCATTTTACCTAATGATGTAGTGCCTATATCTTTCTCTAGATAGCCTGTCAGTTACACTGTGACCCTCCACAAGAAAAGAAATGAGAATGTACAGGCATCTCACTCTTTTTAAGACAGAGCTTTTAATGGAGTGTGTTCTGTCTTTATCTTTTTAGTATGTTTTAAATGTGTTTTAAAACTTTTTAATTTTTTAAAACTGAATTGTTGTTTAATTGTTTTTTAACTTTCAAATTAATAGGTTTTTAGTTGTACTTTGCTTTAATTTGTAAGCTGCCTTGAATCCTGTGTTCAGAGAAAGGTGGGATATAACGTAAGTAAATAAATAATATATAAAAAAAGCAATAGATCCATTACCTGAATAGTCTACTATATGGGTTGGCACTCGCTCTGGGGTAACATCAGCGGGGATGGTGATTTCTTCTGCCCGTGGAGGAACCTTGGTATGAAAAAGGAACATTTTAAAAACTAGTTGTATGCTACTCTATCAGGAAGGACAATAAGACAAATCAAGCTGATAAAATATTTCAGGTTCTTAATCATTGCTGCTTGATTTTATGAACTCCATAAAAGCAAAGCCCTTTCATAATTTTGCCAAAGTCCATCCTTGTAACTGAGTGCTTCACAATGAATGGTTGAGCACACTTCATTTTGCAGTGACTACAGAAACAGCCTTAAGTATTCCTCCTATGTATCTTCCTAATAAATGAAGATCACAATTAACAGGGTTAAGCAATGAAATCATGCTGAATAACTAGAATACTAACCTCTTTATCCATATTGCTGTCTTCATTAGCTTGGAATGGGCAATGTAATGGGTAACAAGGAATCAGCTATGACCCATTGCTTTGTTTTCAGAATAGCCAATGACTCTACCAAACTTGGCTTGTAATGAACAGGTACCATGGTTGTGGGTGCTGTCTGACTGCTCAGCTGGTTTATTGTGCTATGGGGCAATGGGCAACATCCCTTTCCTGCTTTGTTATCATCCCCCCATAAATGCAGAATTTGTTCTTGACTTCTTTCTCTGGTCTGCAGGGAGGGAACAATTCAGAGAAGAGAAGCTGCTCACTGCCAGAGGGCACAATAAACCAACAAAACCCAATGGTTTGTTTATTATCCAACAGTGCACTCCAGCATGTTTCTCATTCACAATGTATTTGTGGATCTCTGGCTTCTTCTATCATGGGAACACAACCAATGTTATAATGTGTGCTAGTAACTGAAACCTAATGTCAACCCAACACACATCAATTACTTCAAATTCATAAAACCACAGAGACAGAAATGTCCACTAAGTTCATGCACTTAGAATGTTGTTTGTTTCCATTTTAAAAATATCTCAAATTATTCTTCTTATATTTGTCTTTATGTCATTTTTAAAAAGCCAAATAAACTGTATTATTGTTTCAGGTATTTCTACACACAAATCCCCCACTAAATATTCTAAAAACAACTATTTTATTATTTATCAGGGTTTTTTTAAAAAGACAATTACTTTTCTTGACAGAAGTTATTCAAACAGCATGAAAACGTACCTCTTCTGGAAATTCTTCACTGACAAGAGACATAATAAGTGATGTCTTTCCAACTCTGGCTGTGAAATTTAACACATATACAAATTAGATAATAATATCTATAACCATAAGTTTTATTTTTACTCTGCAAGCCAGTATGAAATCAGGTTCTAATTGCTACTGACACATAGTAAATCTTCAAGAAAAGACACACGGTTTCTTAAAAAGACAGATTTAAGGTGACTAAGATGGAACATTTCTATAAATTGCTGTCTCTTCTTTTTTTAGAGAATCTCAGCACACTTCACACAATCAGGGCATCAGAGGGGAAAGAAAAAACAGGAGCATAACACAGAAGTTGACAGTATACTGGGTGTGAGGGCCACACCACTGCAATCTGAGGTGATTTTTCATCTGAAAATGAAAACAAATCACCTCGAATTATCATTCCCAGCCTTTTTTCCCCCTGGGACAGGGCAGTGGATTCCTGCAGTGGATTCTTTTGGTTTCAGGGTGTGTGTGGAGTTTGGGGGAGGTTTTTTCATCTGAAAATTTCTAAAATTAACTGGTGTGGTCCAGAAAGGGGAGCCTGAAACAAAATCTGACTCAACCCAACCCTTGGGCTCCTTGCCACTTGCTGGATGCACTGTTGCCATGGTATAGCTGAATTCTGCTAAGAGCAACCCCCCAAAAAACAGCCTCATAATAAAAGGGGTTCTGTATTTAACTGAAAAATTAAAACTATCTCACTGACTGACAGTTTTGACATCTACTTGACTACAACGTAAGTATAGTAACTGATACTGACACTAAGTTTATATTTTAACTTTATAAAACAGGGAAAATGCTTCTTCATCAAACACAGTTTTTACAAATTTTAACAATATGTTATATAGTTACTATGCATGCTAATTCATTCAAAAGAAATTCAAGGAGAAATACAACAGGTAATGGCCAAATTTTTGACATCTAAAATGTGACAAAATGGGATGCTAAAAAAATCTTTTTGTGTTAAGCCTGCTATAAAACTCCTCTTCTCCTTCTTGTATTGAAACAGACACAATTATCTCTGTAAATGGAGGTGTGGATACTTATAATGTCACTATACACATTTCACATAAAGACTACAAGCACAGAAAGGATCAGATAGTAAGATCAGAGAAAGCATCAGTGTTTTGCAGTTCTGTTTCTCTCTCTCTTCATCTAGAACACACATTCTGAGAAATAATTTAAGCACAGAGAATTACGCAAACTAAGACACTGCTCAATTTCTGTATGATTTTCACAATTCATGCATCATGAAATCCAGTTGTCTCTAGCTACAGGTCATATGTATAAGGGAAAGAACACAGAAAAACTTTGCAGCCTACTTCACCTATATATTCTGTAGTTCCCATATTTTATCAATATTTGTTTAGTGGTAAGATTGCCTTTTACTTAAGACTGCCAGTAAATGTACTGGATTGTTGTGTTACAGCTTCATAATACTTTTGTGAGCTGTACCTATGTACAAACTTGACAAATCACCTCCAAAGCATCTATGCAATGTGCAGGCTTGTCCCCTTTCCTGGAAAGCCTGTTTTTGCCAACCAATTTGCATGAGCTACTGTCTGGATCCAACCCATTATACAGTACTTGTCACATAAATTACAATAACATACTCTGGTTTATGGATCATGCTATCAGAATTTTACTGATGTAGACTCTTGGCCACTGGACCACTTGACAGCATATATGTCATGTGAAAAATCAGGTTTACAAAATAATTATATTCAATTCAGCATCACTAAAATCATAACTTCAGTGTAAGGAAAAAGACCCATACAAAATGCTCTGAGGATATTTCTCTGTGGATACGTCCAGTTCATTTTCTTTTTAAATGGTAAGATTCATCCTCTGCTCTTCTCCCTCCAAAGGACAAACTATGCTCTCTCTTTGAACTCCTAGACCTCCTCTCTCAACTGTTCATCCTAGTAATAGCTACTTCAACATTATGTCTTGTAGACTTTTTTCACCACATCCATCCCTGTTCACATACTTTTTTTTCACCTCCTTACACTTTCCCCTCAACTACTTCCAACCTTCCTTCCAAAAAGTTTCTGCCTCTCTTTATTCAGGCATGGGGTAGGGGAGGCCCTCTTTCCTAACCCATTGCCTAATTTGCTCCCCTTTCTTCAGTTCCAGACCTTCTAGGTTTATGTCCAATGATGCTTTGAGACACCTATTAAAAACCTGAAAGCAGAGGATTCACAAATATGACGCAGATAGTTCGTAAAGTAGTACAGTATTTTAAACTACAAGCACTAAGATAATGAGATGATTTTGTGTATGCCCTAGAAAATCTGCAAGTAGCATGAGTCATTGACTTTACTCATTTTTTTCTGTTACCAAGATATGTTGAGAAAAATAAGAAAGCAGGACAGAAAGATCATAATTGTTCTTTTAAAATTTAAGACAGTCTTATGCAGATCAATATTAAATGTGCATACATGAAATAACGTACATTAAGAGAAGGGGAAATCTTTTTTGCACAAGAGCCAAATTGCTTAAGTGGAAACCTATTGGAGGACATTTTTTCCACTTTAAGCAGCTTTCTATTTCTCCCCCTCTCTCAAACACAAACTAGAAGAGAGATCATGGGGGTGGGGTGTCAAACTCCTACTACAGTCTTCATTTGACTAAGAGCTAGCTTTCCACACAAATGAGTACAGACGTCCCTCCACATTCGCGGGGGTTAGGGTCTTGAGACCCCCACGAATGTGGAAAAACCGCAATTAAAAAATGCTGCTCCCGCAACACCCCCCCCCCCAGCAGGAGGGAGTATGGCCAGCCTCTCCGCGGCCTTCCTGAGGGAACTCCAGGCCTTAGAAGCTCCAGACCCCCATAGGAAGGCCAGGGAAAGCAGTGGGCGGGCGGGCTGGAGGCTGTCCTGTCTCCCCGCGGCCTTCCTGAGCGAACTCCAGGGCTTTGAAGCTCCGGAGCCTGCTTAGAAAGGCCGGGGAGGGCAGCGGGCGGGTGGTAGGGAGGCTGCCCTGCCTCCCCGCGGCCTTCCTGAGCAGACTCCAGGGCTTAGAAGCCCCAGAGCCCGCTTAGGAAGGCTGGGGAGGGCAGCGGACAGGCAGGAGGGAAGCTGCCCTGCCTCCCTGCGGCCTTCCTGAGTGGACTCTGGGGCTTTGAAGCCCCGGAGCCCACTTAGGAAAGCCGGGGAAAGCAGCGGGCGAGAGGCTGCCCTGCTTCTCCCTGGCCTTCCTGAGCAGACTCTGGGGCTTTGAATCCCCAGAGCCCACTTAGGAAGGCCAGGGAAGGCAGCGGGTGGGCGGGTGGGAGGCTTAGAAGCCCCGGAGCCACCTCTGGAAGGCCAGGGAAGGCGCAGGCAGGAGG
The DNA here is from genome assembly GCA_030847615.1 of Gambelia wislizenii. NCBI lineage: Eukaryota > Metazoa > Chordata > Lepidosauria > Squamata > Crotaphytidae > Gambelia > Gambelia wislizenii. The sequence goes on from JAUMIR010000002.1 coordinate 221,681,276, forward strand.
TTGCCCCACCTCTCGCCGGCGTTCCCAAATAATCAAAACTGCAAGTGTGAAAGCTGCGAATGTGGAGGGGCAACTGTAGTCTGTTGTTCATATACAGAATCATGGATACTGAGCCTGATAAGACTTACTAGAGGTTTCCCACTGTCCTGTTAATTAGTCCTTCTTTTGACAACAGCCTACCTGCCCTCTAATACAGTATGACCTCTGTATCTGCAGGGGCCGGTAACCGCAGATTACCAGCATCCGAAAAATATGGTCTTTCTAGGCATCTTCTAGGTGCTCCAGTGCAACCCTATAGTATGCTTTCACTGGAAGCTGACCCTAAAGTCATGCTGGAGGACTTAGAAGATGCCTAGAGAAGTGTTTTCTCTAGGCATCTCCTAGGTCCTCCAGTGCAATTCTATGGTATGATTGGGTTGGAAATTCTTCATTCATTATTATCTGCGTTTCCAGTATCCATGATAAATCAAGGGACATACCCCCCATGGATACAGGGGTCATACTCTATACCAGCACCATTTCTAGGAATTCTGTTTCAGCAAAATTCAACAACATATAAAGGCAAGCAAGGATGACATCCAGCCATCAAGTTCCAGATTGTGTACTGTAAGCTATCTGAACTCACAAATCATGCTACTTATTACAACCCCACCACAGATTTGATCCAAACTATGAACTATGCCTATGTTTCAAGAAAGAAGACTAAGCAAGACACAGAAATAATTTGTATGCTAACAGCAATCTCTGTCAAGTGCGTAAAAGCCTACTTGTGAGGAGCAACCAGAGCAGTCTACTTTAAGTAGAAACCTTCTGAGATTGCCAAAAGATATGTCTCCAATATATACACACCAATCATGAGCTACTACAAAGGGTGTACACAGATCACATCTACCAAGCTTCGCTGTCTTACCTGTCTAGTATAGCAGGGACAAGATGGACTGGAACAGAATCAGGTTTGTTATAGTAATGAAAGAGGGCAGCCTGCCATCTGCTTCCCCCTAAGTCAGCTTGACTGATTCAGTTGCTGCTGAAACAGGTCTGTTCTAACAACGTTCAGGATTGTACAATTCCTGAAACTGCTGCTTTATACAAAACTTGTTGATGCTGAAAAATGGCCACCAGTTGCTTACATTCTCAGGAGCCCACCCAGGGAGAGATCCAATGTTGTACAAGGCTTCTTTTTTGCTTCTCTCCCCTGAAACACCAACTCTCCATACATCTGCTCCGAGGAATACTCCTATGCCCTGAAACAGAACCGGTGGAGGGACAGAGGAAGCAAAATCATCACCACCCCCATTCCAATAACTGAAGCCACTCTGTTAGCAGGAGCTAACTGGACACAATCTGTCCTGATATAGACAGACTTCCTTTACCCCTTAGATTGGTTTGGGGGGATGTTTCAATGCTTATATACTTAGGCAAATTGTTTGTTTATACAGCATAATAAATTGTTTTGGAATGCTTCATTAATATTTTCAGGAATGCACTTGAGGCTGAAAGCAAGGGTGAACAGAGGCAACCCCTCTGAGCTGAAACGCGTCACCATTTTCAACTCAGGGGCTTACTGTTGTGTTAATTTGGAACCCTTCTGCAACAGAGCTACAGTTAGGCCTCTTAAACTGGGATTGACCATTTATTAGTTTGATTCAATTTTAATTTTCCAACACCACACCTTAGTATATGTCAATCAGTATTCTTCCACAGAGCAACGTGATAGAGTTTGGTATTCAACCTACTTAGTTCATTTTTATATTCAACATATTTTGTTCATTTTGATGTATGAAATATTACTGTTTCTCTGCAAATTATGCATGTAATGATTTCTCTTTTCTGCTCCTCTACCAAAACCAAGACTTCATTGCCAGCCCCTCTTGCAAAGGTCCCTGAAATTAAACAAAAGGGTAAGCATTTGCAGGGGCCTAAATAAGCTAGAGGCACCAGATCCTGTGTGAGCTTAGAAGCTAAGCAGGGTCAGCCCTGGTTAGTACATGAATGGGAGACCACCAACAAATACCAAGTGCTGCAGGCTATACTTCAGAGGAAGGAACTGGCAAAACCACCTCTGAGTATTCCTTGCTTAAGAAAACCCTATGAAATTCATGAGGTCACCATAAGTTCACAGACAATTTGAAGGCACACACACATACAAACAAGCATTTGAAGACCCTGCTGTAAACCAGAGCTTTTTCTCCTTAGCAAAAGTAACTTACACACACTTGAAGCACTTTTACAAAAAAAGCTTGTTGTGCTTCTTTGCCACTAGATAGGAATACATTCTTTAAAACTCTTATGTTATGGCTATTCTGAGAGGCCTTTGTGAGCCATGGGACTGCATATAATACGGGCATAACCACTCACACAAAAGGGCTGCTGTCCAAACAGGAGACTCAAAACACCTCTTGTGGTTGAAGCTTGTTCTTAGAAATAACTATACTGTTTGATATACACAACTGTTACAGTATGAAGTGAGACTCCTTACAAATGGTTAATGAGTTGCTAATGTGATGTATAAACTCTCTTGGCCTCACTTTTCTATCCACCTTATCTAGGTAAGGGGACACGTGTTTGCCATTTGTATTTCAAATATAATATATGGGAAGACCCCACTTATCTGACAAGTTAGGGACTGCAGCAGTGTCAGAAACCAGAATTAGTTGAAAAGCAGAACCCATGTAGAGAACATGAGGGAATTATGGTGGTTTGCTTGTAGTTGCCTGCGCGCACTCGCAAGCTGCTTGCAAAATCTCTTGGTCAGCTTGGTGACTTCCCCCACTCTCAGCTCAGTTTGAAAGCATCCCATGCAGTCAGTCCCAAGGAAGCCTCCATAGGTAAGAACTGCTGAAAGAGTGGATTCCTTTTGAAATGAATGGAACTTGTCCTTAATTTGCAAGTGTCAAAACAGCTGTTGTCAGATAAGAAGTCATAGAAAGCCAGGGACTTCCTGTATAGGATGCTGTATGCCTTATTTGTACTGACATAACTTTCTCCCTTATATTTTAATAGGTTTTGTGCTTCCCAATGGTCCTTAATGCATTCTATGCTCTCTTACTTTTTACAACAAAATAGGTAAGCAACATTAGTAGTATCTGGAGTAGTTATCCTATATATATTTGTCAAAGTTCAGTTTGGTCTTGATATGGTGACATTTAGAGATATTTAAAGCAGCTCTTTTTACAGAACCGAATCCAACATCTTCTGATTGAAGCTCAGCAGCTACGTACAGTTTGTGGTGTCCTATGCTGCTAGCTGCAGGAGCATAACTGCAATTATTACTGCAATTATTATTAATATTATTTCTGTAGTGTGGGAGCAGCCATGGTCTTGTTTTAATCGGCTGCATGTAACCTGCTACGAGAGCCTTTGTGACTGAGGAGTGAAACGAAAATAATACAAATAATACAAATAATAAATAATATTTGATTTATATCCCACCTTTCTCCCAACATAGGATTCAAGGTGGCTAATGAAACAAAATAAATGTCACTAAGATGGAGAACATACCTCTCACAAAACAGGGTATTGCAAATACAATTTTCTTACCTATGACAGCAGGTGATTTTCAATTAGACATGTACTGTGGGCAATGTGGGAGTTGCCGAAAGAGAAAGAATGCTTGCATGTCCTGAACAGTATCCAAACAGTGAAAACAACATCCAAAATGTTTCTTGCAGTAGTGCCAGTTTTGGTTTTTCTATAGCAGAACTTCATGTACAATGAAAACCAATAAAACTGGTTTGACCAGAACCCATGGCAGAACACATGAGTGAAGATGTATACTGAAGATTATGACAACTCTGCAGCACTACCAGAATCTATTATGAAAATCGAATAATAAGCACTTAAAGATAAGCCTTGGGTTTCCCTAGTGCAGTGGTTCTTAACTTGGGATCCCCAGGGGCCCACAATGTCTTCACAGGGGGTCTGTGAAAGCTTGAAAGCTGCATGGCTCACTTCCTGCCTGCAGTGAGCAGCCATGTGACAGGAGCCAAGGCAAAGGCTGGTTGGCTTGACCTACACATTGCCATTCATTCCACTCCAGCCACAAACCTGGAGGAATAAGCAAGAGAAAGGGCTCTATTCTCCGGTCAGTGTCTCTGAGGAAAGGTTTAATCGATGGTGTAATTGTATTATTGTTATTGTTAGGGTTTTAAATCTTGAGTTATGGGGGTCTACAGCAAGAAAAGATATTTAAAGGGGGGCCCTGGTAAATAAAAGATGAAGAGCCACTGCCCTAGTGCATTAGTATGTGTGACATTGCTCCTGGCTTTAGTATATGTTCTGGGTTTTATTTATTTTGGAACTCTGCTGGCAATTCAATCAGAAAGCAAACCTTTTATAGCCCGTCGATCTCCTAATGCTATCACACATCTCAAACGCATTTAAGTGTACAGCAACAGTGATAGGTTACAGCAAAACATGCATGCAAATTATTGTAATTATGAGCCAGGTATCCTATCAGAGAGGCTCAAGAATTAAGAAAACAGTTTGTGTGCCTATGCTGCCTTCTGTACACCTCTTGCAGTCTTAAAGTACTTAAGCTTATAAAAACCCCAGAGTGAATGACTACAGGCTCTGTGTACTTACATTACATTACTCTATGAGAAATCCAATATTTTTGACACATAACTTTGCTTTAAAGTACATTCTGTCCCAATTCTTCAAGATAACTAATCATGTGGATACACACAACAGATCACTTCTATACTTCAATCCAGAGTGAGTCCACATTTTAGGCAGATATCAATTTGAAGGAAGGCTGAAACTAAGCAATGGTTAAAAGAATATTTTCTTCAGAGCCATAGATAATCTTGGCCATAGATAACCACTGAAGAAACTTGGTTCCTGCATATTGTACAGAACTGCACCCGTCCGGGCTCCTTGCAGGAACAAATTACTGTCTAAGAGTGGGTGGTGTGTATTAACAGCAAGAATACAAAACGAGGTAAGATGGAATCCATAAAGAGATGGACAGAAGAAAACAGCAGCAACAACAAAAACAGAAAGTGTTACTCCATTTCCTACTCTTTTTCAAAGAAAAAGGGAAGGGTGAGTGGGCGGCGGCGGGGTGGGGGGAAGGAATCTATTAGCACATTTAAGTCTGATTTATACTTTAGCACAAACTTTCTAGGATATCAACCTACTTCCTTGGATGCAGTGACAGAAGGATCCCACTCTGTCACTGCATCTGAGTAAGTGGACTGACAGCCACAAAACTTCATGCTTAGCACACGAAAGCTCATGCAGTAATAAAATCTTAGACTTGGAAGGAGCTCCAAGGGCCATCTAGCCCAATTCCCTGCCATGTGAAAATATAAATGCATTGCTCTTAAAGGGCCCCTGCTAGATTCCTTTTCCCCTTTTTTAGTCCCAACTGCTTTTTAAAGCTGCAACCGACTAATAGGACTACCTCTTTGAAAAACTTCAAAAGAAAGAGTTGGCTAAAACTAAGTTGGGAAGCTGGTCCTCAGGGCCTCCTCCTTTGCAAGACCTTCTCCCTCTCCTCTTCCTTACCCATTTTTGCCCCAGCTGATCAGCCTCCTCCTTCAGCCAGCCCCCCCCCTCAACCTGACCCCTACCCCAGGCTATCAAACTTTCCCTGAGACTTGCTTCTCTCTGACTCAATGCAATACTTTTATTGTGGTCAATGACCATATTCCAAAATTCAATTGCATAAGTAATATACAGTACATACCTGTACATTATATATATATATATATATATACTCATATACATATATATATATGTGTGTGTGTGTAAATATAAGTTATATGAAATATCAAATATGAAATATAAGGTGCTTATAAAAATAACCTAAGCATTTACTGAAACCTTGTTTCTGCGAATTTTAACTGCAGCAGCACATAATTTTGCTCTATCAGTCAACATGCCCGTGTTTACATCTGATTCTATTAACATCCCTGTACAGTTGTCCCTTCATATCGGCTGAAGTTTGGTTCCAGGACATCCCCCCCCCCGTGGATACCAAAATTTGTGAATCCTCAAGTCCCATTCTATGCAACGGCATAGCAAACTGGTGTCCCTTATATAAGATGGCAAAACCAAGGTTTGCTTTTTGGATTCTTATTTTTTAAAGACTATTTTCATGCCGTGAATACTTAAATCTGTGGATACCAAACCCGTGGATACGGAGGGACAACTTTATTGCCCTGACAGCAAGAAGGGAGTATTAAAAAGCCTCTGAACGTCCAGGGAATAACTTTATATGGTTCACTGAGAGCTTCCCGGGTCCCAAGACCATAGATAGGGACAGTGCCACAGAGCAGCCTCTGAGGGCTCCCCTCCACCTCTCGCCTGGCTGGGGGTCTCCAATGCCCGGGCCCACCCCTCGGCCCTGCCCTTGTTTCCAAACACAAGACACGTGTACCCCAACCTCCCTCCGGCTCCCGCTCCTGGGGGTGGGGTGGGGAAGGAGGAGACTGCCCGACCGCCCTCCTCCTCCTCCTCCTCCTCCTCCCTCGGCGGGTGACCTTCCCAACCCTTCCCTCTCACTCACGTTCGCCCACCAGCAGGATCCTGACGTCCTTCTTCATCGCCCCGCTCTTTCGCCTTTGGAGCCCAGCAGCAGCAGCAGCAGCCGGGGCCCCGCTCACATGAGGGCTGCGGCGCCGGAGGGGAGCCGCCTGGGCCTGCTACGCGCGCACCACCCCGCCTCCGCCAACAGCCCCGCCGGCCCTGCCTCCCTGCCTGCCTCGCAATCTTTCCCCGCCCGAACCATCGAAAGGAGCGGCCAGAGGAAACCCACGGCCTTGGACTTCCGGCGCTGGGTTAAAGCCACCCTCGGGTGCCGCTCTAGCTCCGTGTCGCTCTATGGTGGAAGCCCCACTGGCATGGCGGCGAATCAAGGCGGAAGCCCGACTCCCCACCCACCCCGCTACCGTCTCATACCGGAAGTGGCTCACTGGTTCCGGGAGTGAGGGGTTGGAAGGAAATTGTTAAAAGCAGTGGTTCTTACCCAGGGGTCCATAAAGGCTAGAAAGTTGCTTGGCCCAAATCCTCCCTGCAGTGGAGCGGCCATGTGACAGGAGCCAAGGCTAAGGCTGGCTGGCTGGGACTGTGCATTGCTTTTTAATCTGCTACAGTTCGAGGCAAAGGAGCAAGGCGGGGGTGGGGAGGCAATGTAAAGCCATCCCTGGATGCATACTTGCAGTGTTACATAAACCTTAAAATTGATATGCAAACATTTCAGATCAGTGGTTCTTAGCCTGTAGTCCATGGACCCCCAGGGGGCCGTGATGTCCTCATGGGTGGTCCGCAAAGGCTTGAAGGGTGCTGGCCCACCTCTTTCCTGCAGCAGAATGGCCATGTGACAGAAGCCAAGGCTGGCTGGCTGGCTGGGACTGCGCATTGCTTTTTAATCTGTTCCCACCAAAACTTGCAGGAAGAAGCAGGAGAGAAGTCTTCCCTCCCTCTCCAGTGCCGCTGAGGGAAGGTTTCATGGATGCTGTAATTGTGTTATTATCAGGTGGGATTATTAGTATTACTATTGGGGTTGTAAATCTTGAGTTAAGTCTTGGAGTCTCCTTGCATATCTCCACCCAGAAACTAGCCATTGAAATACACAGATTTACATATCCTCCCCAACAGGGGTTCACAGCATATAAACTCCACACACACACCTACACAACCATTCTCTGAGGATGCCAGCCACAGATGCAGGCGAAACGTCAGAAGGAAACTCTTCCAGAACACGGTCTCACGGCCTGGAATAAAACCAACAAAAATCTATGGATGTCGGCTGTGAAAGCCTTTGACTTCACATCTTGGGGGTCTATGGCAACAAAGGGTATTTAAAGGGGGTTCCTGGTAAAGAAAAGGTTAACAGCCACTGATTTCAAGCAATGTTCAGAGTGTTTTCCAATTCTCACATGCGGAGAAAAAAAATGAAGTTTTGTTGCTAGATCAACTTGTCCCATCTGCAGATCAACCTTCATCTGAATCTTGCTACTCATTGAGAAGCACAGACCTACTTACACACTCACACTTTTCTTGTGTTTGCTGGCATCTTTGTTTCACACTGAAAAAGGGATCAAGAAGCATACTGAGCCTGCTGCAAGTGCACGGAGTGCTGTAGAGACAGTGACTCCTACCCCATGTCTCCAAATGTTGCTGGATTACAACTGCCATAACTGGTCAGCATCAGCTGTGATGGCTGGGACTTTTGGGAGCTGGAGTCCAACAACATCTGAGGAGGCATGGTTAATATCTACCAGCGGAACAGGATCACTGTATCGGAAAGGACTGTTTATTTTGATGAATAGAGCTAATTACTGTATATCACACTCTCTTTGTTCTTTCTGAGCTTTGCAAATCCTCCTAGCAGTGGGGATAAGTGGATTTATGTTGTTATGAGCAACAATATGTTGTTATGAGCAATTCCTATTGTGATGCAAAGAAGTGGAACTGAATTCAAATCTATTAGCTTTACAAAAGTCCAGAGGCTGGTGGAGAAGAAAATTGCTAGAACTGAGTTGTTGAGGTAGACCAACCAGCTGCGTGCTGGTTAGACCATTCTTGAGGCTATGGCTGGGGCACAGTTAGGGGAACAATCTAGATTTCAAAATGTACCACTACACTTAAAAATGATGTAGTTAATCATTTTAAAGAAATTTACCTTTGCAATCACCTAATGTATGTTGCCCACCATGGCACTGCCTTTGCATGATGGTGGATTGCATACTCCTGTGAGATAAGAGGCTATGCTGAAGACAGCAATACTGCTGGTAGGATCTCCCATGTCAGACTGGCTTTTGCTGAGGAGCCTGACTGAATGAGCCAAACAACTACTGGGCAGCAGCAGTAGTGGAGGGGGGGGGTTGACACTGGTGGAGGATCTCTCAGAGACAATGGCAGTGTTACCATAGCTAACACTTGTTAGTACAGTGCAGAGGGAGGCATCATTAAACCTCCTGTTGAAGATCTTTTACCACAAAAACCCTATAATGAGACAATCCAAAATGAAACAAGAGATAGGGCCAGAAGATGAGACTCCCAGGTTGGAGAAGCACTCAACAAGCTACTGGGGAAGAGCAGAGGACAACTACAAGTAGTACTGTGGCTAATGATGTAACTGGACTCAAGCCGAAAGGACACTCACCTGTTGACTTGCTCACAGGTGAAAGGAAAGTCCGAAGCCGCATAACATATATTAAAGGAACAAAAGAATGTGAGAAGCATGAATCAGGTGAAGCTAGACATTGTAAAACAAAAAATGGAACATATAAACATTGCAATGCTAGGAATGACTGAGTTAAAGCGAGTAGGAATGGGACATTTTGAGTCAGATCATTACACTGTTTTACTCAGGAAATAAAAATCTAGCAAGAAATGAAGTGGCATTAATAGGAGAGATATAGCAAAGCAGTCAATGCAAAGCAAAGTCTGATTAAATAATATCAAAATAAGACTTTAAGGAAAACCCATCAATATAACCATAATCCAAGTTTATGCTCCAAATAAAGAGGCAGAAGTGGAACAAATGGAAAGACTCTGCTAGAGTTCAGGAGGAAATTGATCATATACCAGAACAGCACATGTTGATAATAATAGGCGATTGGAACACAAAAGTAGGAAACAGAACAGAACCAAACATTATAGGAGAATTTGCCATAGGATCAAGAAATGAAGCAGGAGACCGACTGATTTAAATTTATGAAGCTAATAGTTCATTGGAAACATATTCTTCAGTATACAGAGGCTACTGTATACATGAACATTGCCTCATAGCCAATACAGAAATCACATAGACTACATAATTGGAAGCAGGAATTGAAGAAGCTCCATTCTCTGCAAAAACAAGACCAGGAGCAGATTGTGGCACAGACTATGAACTGCTAATACCAAAAATTAGAGTAATGCTAAAGCAGAACACTAAATCAATCATTGTGCTACAATACAACCTGAAGAATATTCCTGTAGAATTCAAAGATAATTGTTGTTGTGTACTTTCAAGTCATTTCTGACTTACAGTGATCCTAAGGCGAAGGTACTACAGGGCTTTCTTGGCAAGATTTGTTCAGAGGGGGATTGACTTTGCTCCCTCTGAGGCTGAGAGAACATGACTTGCCCACAGCCACCCAGTGGGTTTCCATGGCCAAGCAGGAATTCAAATCTTGGTCTCCAGAGTTGTAGTCCAGCACTCAAACTACTACACTATGCTAAGCCTAATTGACCCGGAGCCAGAAGGACTCTGGATGGAAGCCAGGGACATTGTGAGGGAAGAATGCAAAAGACAATGTATCTAGCCAAAAAGAAAGAAAAGCCCTACTGAAATTGAAATGCAGATGAAATTCTTCCAGCAGTTATAGACAGATGAGAAGCAAAAGTAAAGGGGGACAGAAATAGGGTTAGAACCATGAACCCAACTGTTCAATGACTTGTGTGCAGGGACAAAGAAAACTGCTATAACAATCAATGCAGAGAAATAGAAGACAACAACAACAGAACAAGAGACCTCTTCCATAAGATCCAAGAATTAAAAGGGAAATTTAAACTTAGAGTGGGGATGCTCTGCAACCAGCAAAGGAACATACTGCATGATCAAGAAAAAATAAAAAGACAGTGGAAACAGTACACTGGAGAACTATATAAAAGAGATGAAAGGATGACAGATTCAGAAGAACCATTTGAAGATGAACACATAATTTTAGAAAGTAAAGTAGAAACTGTACTCAAAATACTTGGGAGAAATAAATCACCAGGAACAGATGGCATACCAGTAGAGCTGTTTCAGGCAACACTGACAAAATTAACTCTAGTTCTAACTAAAATCTTACAACAAATATGGAAAACAAAACAATGGCCCAAATATGTGAAAAGGTCAATACACATTCCAATCACCAAGAAAGGAGACCACCAGGAATTGCAATAACTACAGGACCATTGCATTAATTTCCTATTCAAGCAAAAGGGTACAAGAAAGTTATTCGTATTGCATTTCTATGGGCATTCAAAAGAATGCTACAAGTAGTTTAGTTTCCAGGCAGGTAGCAGCAAAAGAGAGAGCCATTGTGGTATAGTGGTTTGAGTGTTGGATGATGACAGCCATAGAAACCCACTGGGTGGCCAGAAATGACTTGAAGGCACACAACAATAAGGAGCAGCAAAAGAAATAAAAATTTGGTTAGCACTTTAAAAGTCAACATATTCTGTTTAGTACATACATTTGTGTACTTCATCAGATGCACAGAATGCTGCCTGGATGGCAAATTATACACATGCTTGAGTGAATGGGGATTGTCATCAGTGAGGCCCAAGGGAACTGAAATACAGAAAATACAAACATAGTAATAGTGGGCATTGAAATGCAGATGTTGGGTGCTAACACATATTTACTTATATTGATGAGATGATTAACATATGTAGTGAGATAAAAATGGTTTTTTTCAGATCAAGACTCAGGTTACAGTTGTATGTCTTTTATTGTTTTTTGAAGTTCATTTGTTCAAGGATAGCCACCTTGAATTCAGAGACAGTGTGTCCTGGGAGACTGTGCCCCCACTGTTGTTGGAAAATTGCTATTTCTGATGTGTAATAGCTTCTTCTTTTGCATAGAAACTTGCCTGTTTCTTATGCAAAATGTGGTAGGAGACTTCTGGCAAACATCACACTGGAAGATGAGTAGATATATGAATCTCTGATATGGGTGCTGGATGTAATGTTATTGCCAAAGAAGATGTGGGGACATATTTGGAATTTGAATCTGACACAGCGAGAGGTTTCTGTGTCTGAATATTTGCTGCAGGATCTTCTAATGCTGGCATGTATACTTTTTTCCAGTCCCATCACAGAGACTCACAACCCAAGGAATTAAACTCCTCTCTCTGGCCTTTCTTCGCAAACGAAGATTCAGGAAGGACTCATCCCGCGCTTTCTGCAGGTGCGCTGATGACTAAAAAGGACAATCTGAGACAAACAAGTCCGGTTGCAGAAAGCACAGCAGAAGGTCTCCTTGGGTGATGTTTCTGGGTTGTGATTCTTTCTGCGTTGTCGTTTCTCTTCAAGACTTGTTCGGCGTGAGTTCTCAAATAAGGCTGCAGCATTGTGGATAGTGCGTCTCCATGCCTCCCGATGTGAGGCCAGGGCGGACCATTGTTGGTGATCAATTTGGCCGAGTCTGAGATGTTGTTTTAGGGAGTAAACACTTTTTTGGAGCGCCCCTCTTACGCTGACCCATGGCGAGTTCACCGTAGAGTAATATTTTGGGGAGGCGATGGTCCTCCATCCTAGAAACATGCCCTGCCCAGCGCAGCTGTGTTCTCAATATCATGGCCTCAATGCTGGTGACCCCTGCTTGCTCAAGGACAGCAACATTTATCACATTGTCAGTCCAGTGTATATTTAGGATTGTGCATAAACAGTGATGATGAAAGTGTTCAAGGAGTCGTAAGTGTTGGCAATAGGTGACACATGTTTCAGACCCATAAAGGAGAATAGACAGCACAATGGCCCTATACACACTGATTTTTGTGCTTCGCCTCAGGTGTTTCATCTCTAAAATACCCAGTTAACAAAGTGCAGGAAAAACCAGACCAACACAGCCGGGCTGGTAAATAGGAATAGTCAACTATAGGAGAAGCCCGACTAAGAAAACAGATGTGATGCAAGCATATTTGTATTTATTTATTAAGCATGCAAATAGGGGATGTCTTTCTACGCATGCATCACTTCTCTTGTCCTCTACACACGGAAGATGCAAATAGAGGTGCTCCACTTGAATTAGAACACTGGAGGTTCTCTATTCCAGACTGTCATGCTTCATGTGTAAGAAGTGGAACTAGAAAGACCCAGGGTGTGGTTTGTGTGGTTAGTTCAGTAAACAAACTTGCATCGTGCTTGAAAAAGGCTAGAATCAGCTCACCCATGCAAGATTGTATTATCATCTTATGGCTGTTTGTTAATGGCCACTGTTAAAGCAATGATCACTGCTGTACATTTGGTTTAAATTCCCTCTGGTTTCAGTTCCTCCACTCCCTGAAAGCAAGGTTGTAATAATCTGTTGCCAGACTCCATGCATTTGATGAAGTTAAGTTGTGTTCAAAGATGCTTGCCATTAAAATTCTTGTTAGTCTTTAAAGTAGCATAAGACTGTTGTTGTTTCTATTAATTTAAGTTTCATCTCATCTGCAACCAACTTACTTGCAGCCCAGTCCTAGGCATGTTGTTCAGACATCACTCTCATGGAGTTGAATAGGGCTTTATTCCAGGTACTCTTTTAAAGCAGTGGCTCTTAACCTTTTCTTATATGAGGGACCCCCTTTAAATATCTTTTTTTGCTGCTTAAGAAAGTCTTTCTTTAACACTTAACTTAAGATTTAAAACCCTAAGAACTGTAATCATAATACCTGATAATAAAACTACAATTACAGTTGTCCCTCCATATCCACGGATTTGGTATCCATGGATTTAAGTATTCATGGCTTGAAAATATTCTTAAACAAATAATAATCCAAAAAGCAAAACTTGATTTTGCCATCTTGTCTCTCTCTCTGGCTTTTCTTTGCAAATGAAGATTCAGGAAGGACTCATCCCGCGCTTTCTGCAAGCGTGCTGATGACTAAAAAGGCCAATCTGAGATAAACAAGTTTGGTTGCAGAAAGCACAGCGGAAGGTCCCCATGGGTGATGTTTCCGGGTTGTGATTCTTTCTGTGTTGTCGTTTCTCTTCAAGACTTGTTTGGCGTGAGTTCTCAAATAAGGCTGCAGCATTGTGGATAGTGCGTCTCCATGCCTCCCGATGTGAGGTCAGGGCGGATCATTGTTGGTGATCAATTTGGCCGAGCCTGAGATGTTGTTTCAGGGAGTCCTTGTATCGATTTCTTGGAGCACCCCTCCTACGCTGACCCGTAGCGAGTTCACCGTAGAGTACTATTTTGGGGAGGCGATGGTCCTCCATCCTAGAAACATGCCCTGCCCAGCGCAGCTGTGTTCTCAATATCATGGCCTCAATGCTGGTAATCCCTGCTTGCTCAAGGACAGCAACATTCGTCACATAGTCAGTCCAGTGTATATTTAGGATTGTGCGTAAACAGCGCTGATTAAAGTGTTTGAGGAGTCGTAAGTGGTGGCGATAGGTGACCCATGTTTCAGACCCATAAAGGAGAATAGACTTGTATAAGGGACACCATTTTGCTATGCCATTGCATATAATGGGACTTGAATATTCACGGATTTTGGTATCCACGGTGGGTCCTGGAACCAAACCCCAGTGAATATGAAGGGACAATTGTACACCATCCATTAAACCTTCCCTCAGAGGCACTGGAGGGAAGACTTTTCTCCTGCTGCTTCCTGCAAATTTGTGGCTGGAGCAGATTGAACAGCAATGCCCAGGCACAGTCAGCCAGCCTTTGCCTTGGCTCCTGTCACGTGGGCTGAGCAGCCTTCAGTTCTTTGCGGACCACCTGTGAGGACATTGTGGTCCCCTGGAGGTCCATGGACCACAGGTTAAGAACCACTGTTTTAAAGGATTGTAGCCATAATGTTGGAGGGAAAGCACCATTCTCTCAGATTCAACCCCCACAAGTCATAGTGCTGGGAGTGTTCACTTGTATTATGAAATTTTTGCAAAAACATAATGAGATAATTTATGTCAGGGCTGGGAGTATTTGGCCCTCTAGAAGTTTTTGCCCCATAGCTCTCATTGTCCTTAGCCTACATAGCCAATTATCAGGAAGATGGAAGTTGTAATTACCCACCAGTTTATGTGAGCACCAGAGGAGAACAATAAGGTGACAAAAATGAAGTATAAGTTGTTATATATGGATCATGGGATATGTTTACTTGTTTGTGTATAAGATTCTCTAAAATTTCATGTAACGTTATTAGCTGTGCCTCTGGCTCTTCAGATGAAAGTCTCTTTTCTTTTTGTAGTTCCACTATTCTCAGGGAGAGGGAAATGTTCTTCGAGGAACTCTCCCAGAGCCTTTAGGAGCTCGTCCTTAAAAGTTTTTAAAGCTTTTATTTTCAGCATTTTAGTTTTCAGTTCTTGAAATGTTCTTCTGGTTTTCTCTTTTGCCATTGGTTAAATATAGCTGTTAGAGCCTTCAAACGTTTCATTAACAAGGAAAGCTTGGGATCTGAATCTGGAAGAGTTTCTGTTTCTTGAAGTGCTAATTTGTTCTGACACTCTTACATTTGTTTCCATATTTATTCACATTCTTCTAAGAGTTGTGTCATCTGAACTTAGTAAGGGGCTGGTGATTGTTGGAGACATATCTTGCTTGTACAGGGACAGGTTCTTTGTAAATTTTTCAGCCATGGCAGCCTTCCCTTCCTTTTACCTCCTCCACCTGAGAACCAGGCCGCTTCCCTCTCTTTTTAGAACCTGCACTGCCCCTAAAAGACTTCCTTATTTTAATATGAATACAAGTTTATTTGGGAAGAACAATAACATTTTTGGAAGAACAACAGTTTCATACAGTTCCCACCCCCCATTCTTCTACAAGAAAAATAACATTCTTGAAGTTGGAGCTAGCTGGTAATACAGTCATCAGAATTTCTCAAATAGCTCAGAGGTCCAAACTATTGGGGTGGATGAAAGGGCAAACACACGACTGTCGATTAGCAAGCCAGTTAGTTCCAACTCTTTTCTGTCATGAGGTAAAGAGACCGCCTTTCCAAGTGGTCAGAAACCAACAGTTCATACAGAACTGCCCACATAATCTAACATTTTATTTTCTTGGATAGAAATAAGTCTTCAGCCACACAAATCTCACTGTAGGGAGCCATTCATATACTACAAAAAGGAAGGTCTGTGTCAAGGATGTAAGACACAAGCTCTAACATGGGCTGGGAGACCACCATGGTTCTGGTGGTTTTAGACCCCAGTTCACATCAATTCCATTTACGTAGTCTGGCCAGTGGCAAGGTCCAATAGGAGCTCTAGTTCAACATCTGGTGGGCCACAGATTTCTAAGGAATTTTAGAATAAGAATCTCAAAGCAAATTATGTCCTTTGGGAAATGCTATATGTTGAATCATTTGGCTGTCATAGAATCATAGAGTTGGAAGAGACAACAAGGGTCATCCAGTCCACCCCTGCCATGCTGGAATACCCTATCAAAGCATTCCTGACAGATGGCCATCCAGCCTCTCTTTGAAAACCTCCAAAGAAAGAGACTCCACCACACTCCAAGGCAGTGCATTCCACTTCCAAACAGCTCTTAGTGTTTAGGTGGAATCTCTTTTCCTGTAGTTTGAATCCACTGCTCCGTGTCCTAGTCTTTGGAGCAGCAGCATGTATTAGGTACCAAGATAATATATTTCCATATTCTATGCCTAGCTTTTGTGCTTTTCCTCTAGAGCAGGGGCAGAAATCAAAGATCCCTCCAGATGTAGTTCACCTGGACATCCCAGTACTCCTGGCCAGTATAGTCAATGGGGAGAAATGCTGGGATCTGCTGTCTGCTGACATCTGGAGGGGCACATGTTTCCCACCCATACTTTAGGAGGTGGTTTACTGATGTTACCTTTTTAATTCCAAGAGCCATAGCTCAGTTAGACAGAAATGGGAAAATGTAGTGATAAATTTATGAGTGTTGTGAGTTTTATGTCTATGTCCCTACAAGCTGCCTATCAACTTATGGCGAGCCCATAAATTTCATGGAGTTTTCTTAGGCAAGGAATACTGAGAAGTGTTTTGCCATTGCCCTCTTCTGAAATGTAGCCTGCAGCACTTGGAATTCCTGGCGGTCTCCCATACAAACACTAACCCTGGCTGACCCTGATTAGTTTCCAAGATCAGATGGGATCTGGTGCCTTCAGCATATTCAGTTATGAGTTAGTTGGTTCATATGCAATCCTATGATCAGTATTAGAGCTCATGCATGCAGAAAGACAGTAAGAACTTTAAAGATTTCAGAGGTCTTCTGAAGTAATAAAAGTGTAGAAAGGGTGTCAGGAATGAACATAGAATCATAGAATTGTAGAGTTGGAAGAGACCACGAGGGCCATCCAGTCCAACCCCCTGCCACACAGGAAATCACGATCAAAGCATTCCTGACAGATGGCCATCCAGCCTCTGTTTAAAGACCTCCAAGGAAGGAGACTCCACCACACTCCGAGGGAGTGCGCTCCACTGCCAAACAGCTCCTACCATCAAAAAGTTCCTCCCAATGCTGATGTGGAATCTCTGTTCCTGAAGCTTGCATCCATTGCTCCGTTCCAGTCTCTGGAGCAGCAGAAAACAAGCCTGCTCCATCCCCAACATGACACCCCCTCAAATACTTAAACAGGGCTATCATATCGCCCCCCAACCGTCTTTTTTTCAGGCTAAACATACCCAGCTCCCCAAGTCCCTCCCCACAAGGCATGGTCTCCAGACCTTTCACCATTTTAGTCACTCTTCTCTGGACACGCTCCAATTTGTCAATATCCTTTTTGAATTCAACTGGGTTCAACCCAGTTCAACTGGGGTTGCTGCCAAGAGAAAAACAGATAAGATATAGGGCACTCATCTTTAAGATAATGAGGAAGGGGAACTGTGCTGCTGCCTACAGCAAATATTAAAATAGAGTAAGAAATCTATAGCTTGTTTTTTTCCTGATATTTTTTTAAAAAATAATTCATGACAAAACAAACCTATGACAGATAATAATAACAACCAATAACCCAGCAACACTTGACCAAGCAAGACAAACGTTTTTAAGGTTAATGTTTCATTCATTTTATTTACATAATTTGTGTCCTGTATCTGTCATACGTTGTTTCAAAGCAGCCAGTTTACAAACATAAGTGTGAATCACAGGCATATAAAATCTTTCACAAATTCCATCAACAAAGGTTTTATTTTTATTTATGAATTTATTCAGTGTATCTATGTTATGCAGAGATATGCTCTCACAAAGTTTCTAACAAGGCACACATAAATATATAAATAGCACCATCAGAATTGCAGAAGCAATGGGTCAGAGATTCTGATCTCTGATCCAGATTACAGGTGCTCATAGTTTTTAAAGCTGTCATCAAAGCCTGCACTAAAGGTGAAAGCACGGTGCACAGTGCAAGAAAGAAATCTGCATAGGCATCTTTTATAGCAGCCTTTCTCAACCTTTTTTTACCTTGGAGGAATCCCTGATATAATTTTCAGGTCTCAGGAACCACTGCATAAACATTATTCTATATACTACTATTGCTTTCACCCACAATTACAATACCTTGAGGAACCCCTAGCAACCTCTTGGGGAACCCTAGGGTTCAAGGGAACCCTGGTTGAGAAACACTGCCTTATATTAAACTTCTTCTGCGATATGGGATTACGTTAAGACATCCAGACGATCCTAACTGAATACGTCTAGAAAATTTACATGATTAGTGAGATGTATTAAGACCAAGATATCACCTGATCAGTAAAGGGGTGAAAATATTTTCTTCTGCCTCAGAAAATAGTATGAATTACTGATTTGTATCTTTCATGCAAGCTCGTAATACTGTCTCTAGCCAGTAAAAACTACAGAACTCTTTTTAGTATGAGATTGTGAAAACTGCTTCTAATGTTATTTTTTAAATAATTATTAGTAAATAATATTTGCATTCTGAAAGCTGTTCAGACTGTTAAAATAAGATCAGCTCAAATTAAACAACTATTTTAGACCAACAGGAAAAAAAGAGAAAAAGAAGGAAGTCTTTTAACAACTTTCCAGTAAATTAATTACTGGGAATGTAAGATTCTGATAGCTGTAAACATTGGTGAAGTATTTAAACTGACTGTAAATTTCAAATTTTATGAAGTGTATTAATTTTTGAAGTGTAGGGAAAAACAGACATCATAAAATTTTCTCCCCATTTTCTGTGGGTGTATTATTTAAACACAGCAGACTCGGGCATGAAACTGCTGTAAGAATAAAAAACATAATAAGCAATTTACTTCTGAAAGCATTAATCAACTGGACTAACTGAAGAAATATATCCAGAGGACCAGAGGTAAGCTGTCATGCATTTCCAACCTGACAGTCTTACTGCAGCCATATATTTTCTAGTTTTCATTCTGCTAATACTGCAGAGTATACTGTAAACTTCTGGCTTATTATAATTAAGTTGGTTTAAGAGTCATTCCCTCTGTAGTTTGCAGTAGGGAAGGATGGAGCATTGCTCTTGAATACATGTGCACCTTAACTAATCTCCAGTTCCTAAAATTTGAGTGGGTGGGGGGGTAAGCTGGTGTGAATTTTTTTTACAGTGCCACTCTGTCTCAACACCTCTTGATTTTGTTTATAGTTAAGGATCCACCGACATCCACACCAAATAGCCAAAAAGTAGGGTAAACAGTATTTGCCACATTGATTTCAAAAGTGTGTAAGCAAGTTTCCTTACCCATGCGAGAGTAAAAAGATACACAATTTCTTGGAATGTCAAGGAAAACTCCAACCTGCAAAGGCTTTTCCTGGCTAATGCGAGTTTCTTGGTTCCTGTGCCATGCTGAGAGCCATTCATCTGACCATTCTATGCACCAGGATAGCTCAGTTCTCCCCAGTTTTTCGGTGCTCCCAATTTCTTCATGGGCAAGACCAATGGCCCATCCAATAGACTCTTCGGTGCTGACTTCCCAATAATGAGACCCTTCTGAGAAACCTGGGGAACCCATCACCTGACTGATGCGGAATCTCTTTGCAGAATGTTCATATTTGGGAGGGAAACGGGAAACAGTCACCCTCCTTTTATTCTCAGAAAGTTCAAGTCTGGGATTGATTCTCTCGAGATCAAAGGTCACATCAGTTGCCCCTGTGTGAAAGAAAATGGAAGTGTTCTCAACCAGGAAGTGTAAACAACCAAGGGAATACTTGAAGTAACACACATAGTCTTCAAAAGTTCAGTTATGAGATGTTTGCTCTTAGGTTTCATTTATTTATCTGTAATGCACACATATGCTTCCTCCAGTTACTTAAAGTTCTTGTGAAAGGTCTGTGATATGAGGTAGACAGAGAGTGTGACTTGCTCAAGGTAATATGTGAGCTTTATTACTGAGTGGGAATATTTATTTATTGGATTTATATCCCGCCTTTCTCCCAAGATGGGATTCAAGAAAACAAACCTATTTTTTTTGTTGTTCAAATGAGTCATCTACTATAATAGTATATACTACACTATTCCCAGTAATTATACTATAATAGTAATATTATCTACTATAATAGTGGTTCTCAGCTTTTCATCCTCAAGATGTTTTGGACTTCCCTGACCCTTGGTCATGCTGGCAGGGCTTCTAACAGTCGAAAGTCCAAAACACCCAGGGGGGTAAAGCCTGAAAACCATTGTGCTATGGACCATGGATCTTGTACAACAAGCTGCTCAGATTCTTCAAGTCTTATAGGTGTTTGCCTCTAAAACACTTTATCAGCCTTGGACACACAGATCTGATGGAATACCTCTTCTTGTACAAATCTGACTGGGTCTTAAGATTGGCAAATGAACTGGAGAAAGAGACTTATCCCTCCTGGTACTCTATTTCTGGGAAACCCTGTTATGAAGCTGGGGCTGTTGCCAACTTCACCATCATTTTGGCACCAGGTCAAAATTTTTCTGTGTGCCCAGGTATTTTATGTTTGTCAAACTATTATGTTTTTATTGCCATCTTTTACTATTTGATTGTGATCTACTGTTTTGGTTACATTTTGAGGCAGGGTTTTTTGTTTTGTTTTGTTTTGGTAATTCTTCTTAGTAGTCACCCTGCCTCTCACAAATAGGCTTTTGCCCTTGCACAGATGTTCCAGAGTTGAGTAGCCTGGCAGGAGTCCTTCCCATCTACCATGTATGTCCAAGACCACCAATCTATTCCCCTCAGTTATTCTTCATCCGCCGACAGAGTGACTTCTTTTGGAGTGTTGTCATGTGGTTGAGTAGCTTCCTCCCTTTCTAGTTTATCTTCTTGTCTTTCTTCTTTCTAGTCTCTCTCTCTCTATTGATGGAAGCACTTCTTGAACAGAACAAGTCTTCTCCTCCTCTTTCTGATTCTGCTTCTGGAACTCATCCTACTGTCTCTCTTTCACATGGTGGCTATCCCAGGCAGAGACGACCTCTACCATTGCCAAGGTGGGACAAATCTCCTATCCATAGGGAACAGTCCTATGCATCCGATTGCCCTTCTTATCAGGATTATTGATACCAAGAAGACTCACCCTTTACTTCAGTCTCTTACATAGACTGATACCAACAGGAACAGCTATGGAGAGAACCTCAAGATCATACCATTCTTATTCCCTATCATATTGGGATCATTATCACTACCATGACTATCATTCTTCATGCTGTTCTCCATATTTTTGGTACCAAAGTTGCTCTAGGTCTTCTTATACTCATCTGCCACCCTGCTCTTCTCAGTGTTGGTCACTGTCACGTACATCTAAACCACAGAGGCAATTGTCACCACTTAGGACAACAGCAACTCTGTCTAAACCTCCTCCTTCTCCTGCTCTGGTTATAGTGCCCCCAGTTATTTCTCTAGTAACTTCTACAGTCTATTCTGCTCCTGTTCCCAGTATCATTCCTTGTTCATCGATATCTACTGCCATCACAGTATTTCCACTGACTACTCAACCAATTTCAGTATCAGTTACCACTACAACTCCTTCATCTGCCCCTGTATCACAGGAAAAGGTCTCACCTGATTCCTCTTATGGTGACTATGATTCTGTAGGGTGAAGTGGCAGGAAGAATCCATAACACTTGGGAACTTAGGACTGCCTGGAAAATCAGGAAGTTGACTTGGCTTGTTGAATATTCAAATCCCATTGTTCTCCTCCATGAGGCCAGTTCAGCTTCCTGCTTTCACCTGGGAAAGATCAGGACCAAGCTCCTCCATCTTTGGACTCTTCTTTTCTTCATACTACCCCCCCCTCTTTGTTCTCTCCTAGATTTCGCCACCCAAACCTCTCTTTTAAAAAAAACAAACCCTCTTTTCTTCTTTGTACCTTACTCCCCACTTCCTCCTTGCACTTCCAACCCCCCAACTCTCCTCCACTGCCCCCCCCTGCCTCTATGGAGCCGCTTCCCTTGCCTCCTAATGGCCTCGGAGAAAGGATCCACAGCAACCGCCCAGCAGGGCAACGCCACAGCGGAGAAAATTCCTCCCCAGAGCTCCCTGAACAGCAGCTTGGAGGGAGAGGCCTGGGCTGTGGTATCCACCTCCTCGGCACTCGACACCGTACCGGTGTCACAGAGGAGGGACGCAGAATGGGTGCTGGCGGCAGGCAGCTCCCGTGCACCCTCAAAAGCGGGCCACCAGAGAAACAAGAGGCCCCGGACAAAGGAAAGTGCCATGGCAGCAGCTGGCACTGGGGCGGGAGAGCCCCACAGAGACAGGGGAACTGCGGCAGCCTTCCCTTCCTCCCGCGACGACTCCGGTGGCAGCGGTGACCACGTGGCGACCCAGCAAGGGGCAGCAGCCACGACAAAGGTACCTGGGGACCCTTCTGAGGCCCACATCTGGGCCATCTTCGATGAATTTACCCCTGATCCAGAGGTCGTGAGGGCCACGGTGGCGGAATCCCGCAGGGCCCGCAAAGCCATGGAGGTGGGGTCATCTTCCAGTGAGGAAGACATGGGGAAGCAGGGGAACATAGCGGGGAGGAGGATCAGGCTCAGAAGGAGAGATCGAGGATCTGGGTTCCCTAGATTCCCCATCATCTGAGGACTATGGGGATGAAGAGGGGGAGAAAGAGGTCCAAAGTAGAAGGGAGGCCATCAGTACAGTCCTCCAGATACTCACAGACGCCCTCTTGCCACCCACCCACACAATCCCCAAGGGCCCCAAGAGGAAAGGGATGTAGGCAAAGGCCTCTGCCCCCAGGAGAAAGCCAGCCCACAAGGGGGCCCCCAACCAGAAAGGGAAGAAGGTGGGGAGGACAAAGGGGGATACTGGGGAGTCTAATGGGTCAAAGGGGAAGCTCCCCATGCCCAAAACCACATCAAAGAAGCAAAAAACACCCCCTTCGAGGTGATCCTCTGAGGAGTCGGGGGAGGTCTCAGATGGGGAGGCACTGGCCCTAGCAAGGGCATCCAATCAGGATGTCCTCGGAGATACAGATGACACCTTTCACCCAGAGAGAGCCTGGCGAGCTCTCGAACTCGGAGACATCAGAAACCGAGGTTTCGGATAGGGTCTTCCCGTGTGAAAAATTGGCCTACTTACTGAAGACAGCCCTCTCGACCTTGGAAATCCCTCCCCCCGCCGCCCAACAGGACCCCACTGGGTAGTCCTACACACCAAAGAACCAAAAGGTGGTGGCACTCATGTCATCTACCAAGCAGAAGGGCCACCTCTTTCCATTCCCAAGAGCCTTCTGGAACATGGTGACAGAGGAATGGGACAAGCCGGTCTTGGGCAGGCGAGGTACCTCAGAAGCCCCTTTCCTAAAGAGATCCTAGATAAGCTGAAGACCCCTGTGGTAGATCGGACAGTGGTCTCAATGGTATCCAATTTGCTGGCACCTAAGGAGGGTGAAGGCACCCTGAAAGACCCAGATGAGAAGAGAGCAGATGGAGCCCTGAAGAAATCTCATGAAGCATCAATGCTGGAAACAAGGGCGGCACTGGCATCAGCCATCATTTCCAGGGCCGCCATCGTCTGGCTCCAGGAGATAATGGAAATGGAGAACCTGGATACCAGAACACTCGACAGGGCCTTCCGAAGGATCCATTTAGCCCTGTCATTCTTGGCAGATGCCTCCCAAGATCTACTCTCATTTACGGCCAGGGCGGTGGGAGCGACAACCCTGGCTAGAAGGTCACTGTGGATCAAGCATTGGGATGCTGATGCACAGTCAACGAATGCCCTAGCGACAGCGGCGTTCAAGGGCCACAAGCTATTTGGGGAAGAAGCCCTGAAAGACATCCTAGTGGAGACTAAGGACAAGAAACAAGCCATGCCGTCATCCAGCAGGAAATCTGAAAGGAAACCCGGGAGAAGACCATTCAGCTTCCTGAGCTCCTTTCACACCTCCAGAGGCTCCGGCAGGAGGGGAGACTTTCGCTTCTTTAGACCAGCCTGGTCCAAAACCAACTACGTCATTCAACAGGCACCGTTCTCCAACTCCTCCTCCAACCGCAGAGGGGGCTCTTCATCGCAAAGAGGCCCCTCGCGCCAGCAGGCCTGACGCGAGGCCTATCCCAGTAGGAGGGTGGCTGTCCAAGTTCCTGACAGCTTGGCTGAACTCTACCATAGACAAGTGGATCTTGCAGACAATCGCTCAATGATACAAGGTAGAGTTTAACTCAAGATCAAGGAACAGATTCCTGCCCGCGCCAGTTCCTCACAATGCGAAAAAGGTGGTGGATCTAAGGACAGCCATCACTCACCTACTGGAGATTCAAGCCATAGAAGAAGTCCCCACATCCCAACGTTTCTCAGGGGTGTACTCTTACTTCTTCACTGTACCCAAAAAGGACGGCAGCCTCCGCTCCGTTCTAGACCTGAAATACACACTCTTGCATTACATACAAGCGTTTCCAGATGGAAACGCTGTTGTTGATAAGAAAGCACCACAGGAAGGAGACTTCCTGGCGTCACTGGACCTGGTAGAAGCATATCTGCACATCAGGATCCACCTAGACAGCAGAAAGTTCCTCAGGTTCGCGTTCGGAGACGAACACTATCAATTCAGGGCTCTCCCATTCGGACTCTCAACAGCTCTGAGGGTCTTCACCAAAGTGCTAGTAGTCCTGATTGCCTTCCTGAGGTCAAAAGGGATACACCTATACCCCTATCTGGACGACATTATCCTGAAAGCACCATCCAAGGAGAAAGCAGAAAGAGACCTGGAGACAACGATCTCATGCCTACAGGAACACAGGTTTCTTTTAACTTTGGAAAAAGCTCCCTCACACCATCTCAGTTGCTGGTGCACTTAGGGGTCCAACTAAACACCGAAAACTGCAGGATTACCCTGTCAAGGGAACGGCAACAGGTGCCGAGGAGAGAAGCATAGGCAGTGCTCTCCAGCCCAAAGACAACGCTTCTCACTCTGGCATGCCTCTTCGGCTTAATGATCTCATCCATCCAAGTGATCCCTTGGGCCAGATTCCACTCCAGACCCCTGCAGGAGTTTCTATTGCCGTTCCAGGAACAAATAGCAAAAAGAGAAAAGCGGACTCTCCGAATTCCATTGGAGATAAGGTTTTCCTTGACATGGTGGACCCACCCTCCACACATAGCAAGGAGATCCCCATTCAGCGTCAAGTTCAATGTAACAGTCACATCGGACACAAGCCTGCGTGGCTGGGGAGCCCACTGCCTGCACCAAGTGGTCCAGGGGACCTGGTCAAGGGAGGAACAAAGCCATAGTATAAATTGGCTGGAGCTGAGGGCAGCGTGCCTAGCTCTGGCTCACTTCTCACACCTACTAGGAGGCCGCCATGTGCTGCTGCAAACGGACAACAACACGGCCTGCTCCTACATTGCAAAACAGGGCGGATCCAAATCGCTTCATCAGGAGGCGACACTCCTGTTCAAGTGGGCGGAGTCGACAATCGAGTCTGTCTCTGCGCAGTATCTCCAAGGAGAAGTGAACCTGAGAGCGGACTACCTGAGCAAACACACGGTACTCCCAGGGGAGTGGGAGCTGAATCAGGAAAACTTCCTACAGATACAAGGGAGGTTCGGGAGACCCCAGGTGGATCTCTTCGCAACCCCAAGGAATGCCAAACTGGACAGATTCTTCTCCAGGTTTCTGCTCCCAGGAGCGGAAGCAGCGGATGCCCTCACAGCTCCCTGGCCCACCAGCCTCCTGTACCTATTTCCTCCAATTCCACTGATCAGCAAGGTGTGCAGGAAAATACGTCAGGAACAAGTGCAAGTGATCCTAGTGGCACCCCACTGGCCAAGGCAGCTTTGGTTCTCCGACCTACAGGAGATGTCAACGCAACCCCCAATGAAGCTCCAGGCACGCCCAGACCTCCTTCACCAGGGGCCAATCAACCACCCCAACATTCCCTGGCTTCAGCTAACAGCTTGGAGATTGAGCGGCAGGCCCTAAGGGAGTGTGGTTACTCAGAGAAGATAATAACCACACTACTGGCCTCGCAAAGACCTACAACTAGGAGAATATACCAAGCCACCTGGAAGGTCTTTTCTGACTGGTGCGCTTCAAGGAAAATAAACCTGACAATGGCATCCATCCTTAATATTATCACCTTCCTGCAAGAGGGTCTGGACAAAGGCCTCAGGCCCAACACCCTAAAATGCCAAGTAGCGGCGCTATCAGCATTCCTACAAGGCCCACAGGGAGGGAAAATAGCAGCACATCCACACATTCGGAGATTCCTGAGAGGGGCGACCCTGCTTTCGCCCCTGGTTCGCCATAGATTCCCATCCTGGAATCTCCCTTTGGTTTTACGTCAACTGACCCGTCACCCCTTTGAACCACAAAGAAAGATACCCCTAAGGCTCCTCACCCTTAAGGTAGCCTTCGTAGTGGCTATTACATCAGCAAGGAGGGTGTCTGAACTCACCGCACTTTCTGTTAGAGAACACCTTTGCTCCTTTGAGACAGATTCGGTATCACTCCGTACAGACCCTTCATTCCATCCCAAGGTCCTTTCTAGCTTCTTATCACACAACCTATCATTCTGCCGTCGTTCTGTCCTAATTCAGTTCACTCCACGGAGAAGTCATGGCACAAGCTGGACGTGAGACGAGCCCTGAAGATATACATCAACAGGACAGCGTCCTTCAGGAGATGCAATTACCTCTTCGTGGCATTCAACCCGGCCTCGATGGGGGCATGGGTATTGAGACAAACTATGGCAACATGGATCAAGGCTTGTATGTTTGAGGCCTACGATGCGGCGAAGGTCCCAAGGCCGATGGGGGTGATGGCACATTCCACACGCTCAGCTGCCACATCAGCAGTTTTCTCCACTAACGCCTCGCTAATTGAGATATGCAGGGCTGCAACATGGAGCACACCATCCACATTCATACGCCACTATAAGGTGGACAAATTTAAGTTGGCAGAAGCCACCTTCAGCAGAAGGGTGCTTCACAAGGTAGTACGCCCATAAGTTCATTGTCCACGGCAGTCACACCCACCCTAGAGACATTGGGTAGGCTTGGGTATGTCCCAAGTGTTATGGATTCTTCCTGCCACTTCACCCTACAGAATGTTACATTGGTTACTTACCGTGAAGGTACTTTCTGTAGGGTGAATGGCAGGAAGAATCTGCCCCACCCTGTGACTGTGGATACCAATTCCATCAGGTTCACATGTGTATTTGATATTAGTTCTATAACCTATGTGTTCTATTCTAGATTGTGGATCTCTATTCATTGATCTTTGGGGGCTTTGCTAGTCAATGAACTGGCCTTGTGGAGGAGAACAATGGGATTTGAATCTTCAACAAGCCAAGTCAGCTTCCTGCTTTTCCGGGCGGTCCTAAGTTCCCAAGTGTTATGGATTCTTCCTGCCATTCACCCTACAGAAAGTACCTTCATGGTAAGTAACCAATGTAACATTCTGATTCTTCCCTCTCAGCATCACCTTCTCTTCTCACTTCTTCTCCAACTGCTGCTGTAGAGGATACCACCCTACCATCACCTCCAGAAGACACTGAGATGTTTGCAGACATAGTGCTATGCATGGCCAAATCCTTCGATTTGAATGTCACAGCTCCACCAACTCCAGTTTCTGACACAGTATTTCAGATGGTAGATTCACAAACTCCTACACCAGCTACAATTCGTCTCTTTCCAGCTCTCCATGATCTGGTTAAAGAGTCATGGCTCAAGCCAGCTTCACTGCCACCAACCTCTCTCAGTCTTGAGAACCTGTATAGGACTCAGAAGGAAGGCACTTCCTTTCTCTTCACACATCCTGCACCCTAATTATGGTCAAGGCATTCCAGGCTGAAGGTGTTAAGAAATCAGATTCCAAACCTACTGATTGAGATGGCCGAGTCTGGATATCTCTGGACACCATTTCTACTCTCCGGCAACCCCTACAATACAGGTAGTAACATGTAGGTGTGCCTGTCCACATACCAAAACTTCTTGTGGAAGAAGATGCTTGCATTCACTTCCTATCTTCCCGATGAAGCAAGCTCTGTTGAGATATTCATCAAAACCTGTCACTCCTGCAGGATTTGGGTCTCAATGTTGACCCAAACCAGTCTATCTTGGAATCAGTAAGGGTGGTAGAATTCATAGGGGCAACACTCTTTTATGGGGAGGGCTTATTTCCCAATCAGCAGAGCAGAGGCACTTAGGAACAAGATGTGAACAGTATTGTCTCATCTTTAACATTCCCTCCTACAATACAATGACTTCTAGGACTCATGGCTGCCACTACGGTGGTTACACATCTGGTGGGTCTGAGGTTTCAACTTCTCCAGCAATGGTTTATCAGGAACTTCAGCCCTCTTTGAGATCACCAATACAAGAGGTTAACCATACCTCCACAAGTGCTTTGATATCTCCTTTGGTGGATGAGACCTCTGAATCTTCTTTCTGGCATGCCATTCAGGCCTCCAGACCAGTCTTGTATGGTCACTTCAGACACTGCTCTAACGGGATGGTGGTGCACTGTGGCAATGAGACAGTTCAGGGACACTGGTCAACTCACAGGTCCCAGCTTCATGTCAGTGCTGTAGAACTCCTTGCCATCATCAAAGCCTTTCTGCATTTGTGAGGAAGCTGCTGGGGAATGTTAGCACGTGACTTCAGACAACACAACAACTGTTTGTTACATCAGCAAACAAGGAGGCACATATTTTGCAGTTCTGTTTGATTTGACCTAGTGTTTTGGAATTGGTGTGCCAAGAGGCACATTCATTCTATAGCTATTTACCTTGCAGGTACAGGAAAAGTATTGACACAGCTGTGCTTGCATTCTCCAACACGAGTGGGCTTTATCACACCAAGCCTTCCACCTCATCACTTCCACTTGGGGGAAGACCTCACATAGATCTCTTCATGACCTCTGTCAACAAGAAGTTTCTCTGCTTCTGATCCAGGACAGGGAAGGGAGAAGGATCCCTGGGAGAAGCATTTCTACACAAATGGTCAAAAGTGATAGTGAAACTCAGCAGAAAAAAGTTTGATGCAATTTTGGAGGAACTTAATTGGCCCAGACAACCCTGGTTTACCCTGCTCCTCCATCTGTCCAGAGATTACCACATCACACTTCCCTCCTCACTGGATCTAATTTCACACTTCCAAGGATACGTTCTTCACCCCGATCACCCCGACGTCCCCATCTTCCACTACTCTTTTATCAGACCCAATAGTGAAAAGGTTTCTTAAAGATCTAACACATCCACACACACTGCTTTCGCCACCGACTCCACCCTGTTCTCTGTCACTGGTCCTGTCAATGTGCAAGCCCTTGGAGCCTCTTGCATCTATAGATGAATGTCTCTTTACCTAGAGGGTGGTCTTCCTTGTTGCCATTACTTCCACAAGATGAGTGAGTAAACTCACAGTTCTTCGGTGTAATTAACCCTTTCTTTCTTTTCGCCATGACAAAGTCATCTTCCATCAGAGTGCTGCTTTCCTTCCTAAGGTGGCCTCTCAGTTCTATTTAAATCAAGACATAGTTCTACTTGCATTTTATCTGCAACTGTCATTACCTTTGGATAGGGTACTCCACTGTCTTGGATGTCCATCAAGTGTTAGCCTTCTATGTTCAGCATATAGTTGCTTTATGATGCAAAAACAGAATGTTTGTTTGTTATGGTGGGACCAAAAGAGGACAGCAAGTATCCCCTCACCAACTGTCAAAGTGGGTTGTAGAGGCTATACAACTCTCGTATGAAATCGCTAAGCAGCCTGTTCCTGTTGGCCTTAAAGCACACTCTACTAGGGCTTTGGCTTCTTCTGCAGTTCTACTCTGTGGTGTACCTCTACCTGAACTTGGTAGAGCTGCAACATGGTCTCAGACATCGGCAGTTATTCAGCACTATAATATATGAGACTGTAGAGCTAGGGCAGATACCCAATTTGGCCATGATGTTCTGTCTGATATTTTGTAGTGACCTGACCCACCCCATTTGTGTGAGGCACAGAGACCACGAAGAAAGAGGACAGGTTGCTCACTTGTAACTATTTTTTGAGTGGTCATCTGTGCCCTTACACAACCCACCCAACTTCCCCTGTGCTTCAAATCCCTGTTTATTTTCTAGTGGACTTCAAAACTGAGGGGAGTAGCTTTGTGATCTTGGACATGCACAGTAGATGGCAGGGAGGGGGATTCCCACCAACCTACTCAGCTGTAAGACATTCTGATTGGGGCTCTGCGCAGGCACAAAAATCCAATTGTGTGATGATACAGATGACCACTTGAAGAACCACAGTTACATATTAGTAAGTTGCCCTTACTGCTCTTTGCCATTATATCTTTTAATGAAAGTCCATTTATAAGTACTCAAAATAAAATAAAGAGGTTTTCTATGGCTAGAAACCTTGTATATTTATGGCAAGTTTACAAAGATCCCCACATTCCATAAAACTAAATGTATCAATCCAGACAATCTCTGAAAGTAAATGGCCATTTTTAAAATCTAGGTGATGCTGTGTTGTATTTGGTGCATGTAAGATTTAAAGAAAGCAAAAGTCTTGAATTCAAAATGAAGGTTTTACTCTTAAACTGGACATAAATTGACTGATCTTGTTAGGAGGAAAATCCACTTAGGGCTCATGTGGTAACAGTTCAACAGTTTACTGATTTTTTCCCTTGAAAGTGAAGTGGTGAACGGACTTCTGGTTTCGGAACGGAGCGAGCGGAGGGCATAAGATTGGAGCTCTGGCTCCTTAACTAAGATTTCAGGCGGTAATAGGGGTGGTAGCAGCTGAGAACCCCAGCGGAAGGCTCCCCGAGATCGAGGGGACCCCGAGCGTGGCTGCAATAGCGCAGAAAACCAGGTGTGTGCTTGCTGGGAGAGCAGGAGAGAAAGGAGAACAGCGAGACACACGCTGGGCGATTTAATGGCCGCAGCAGCCGCCTGAAAGTTTGAAGTGGAGCAGCGATCTCCACTCGCCCTGCTGACAAGCCGCCGAGCCTCCCAAACAACA
Organism: Gambelia wislizenii; assembly: GCA_030847615.1. NCBI lineage: Eukaryota > Metazoa > Chordata > Lepidosauria > Squamata > Crotaphytidae > Gambelia > Gambelia wislizenii. The sequence goes on from JAUMIR010000002.1 coordinate 221,712,287, forward strand.
GGAGAAGAGAAGGACGAGTTTAAAAGAAACGGGGAGTACTTTCTAATTACTTAGCTTTCCTCTGTATTTGGATTCATTTCTTTTGAAGGAGGGTGATCTTTGTGTTACCTTTATTGCTCTTTATTGCCTTTTGCTTTTGATTTTGTCTTTTCTTTTTCTTTTTTTCTTTTTCTTTTTCTCTTTTTGTGTGCTCTGGTGGCTCAGTACTTATTTGAGTTTTATTTTTTTTTCCCTCTGTTAGCGGTACTTGATACCCATATTTTTTTTTCATTTTTTCATTTTTTTTCTTTTTCTCTTTTTGTGTGTGTGCATATTTTCATTTTTGTATTTTTATATTTTCCATTTTTTTTCTTTTTCTTTTAACTATTTACAACTGCATTTTCTTCCCTTTTTTCCCTATTAAGTGCTTTATTACTTTTCACCCTCACCCTTGAAATACAATAAGAGTAATTAAATTTTTGTTTAAAAGGGTATCTCCTCCTAACTGCTGAGTAAAATTAATTTGAGAACAGACCCAGAGACTGCATAGTCTGAGCAAAAGATAAGAGTGACCTTGAATACGCCGTCTGACTGGATTGAACTACAAGCAGACTGTGTTAGTTAATAAGGTGATCTTAGGTGTGGATAACACAGACTTTAAAGTACTCTAAATTGTGTATGTGTTTATTTTTGGGTTATCTTTGGGTTTCTGAATCCCTGAAGAATTCAAGACTGGCCACCCTTGGAGATTGTTGATTTTTTTTTTTATATTGCTATTGATTCTTTCTCCTTTCTTCCCCCTTTTTTGGGGGGGGGAATCTATATTAATATATATATATATATATATATATAAACCTGCACACACCTGATATAGATTTCCCTATATATATATATATATATACATATACATATACATATACATATATTTTTTGTTTTCTTCTCTTTTTTTTTCTTTTTTTCTTTTTCTTTTTTGACTATTTTTTCTTATTTTTCCCCTTATTTTTTGTTGATTAATTGCTGTGAATATTTTTGGTATAATTATTTGATTTTTTAAATTTTTTTTCTATTTTTCTATTCCCTCTTTTTACTTTTTTTTCTCCTCACTCCTATTTTTTTTATATATCTTCATTTTCATTTTTGTTCTCACTTTTATTTTTCATTTTTTATTATTTTTTCACATAATTTTTTTTTCTCTTCGTCCTCCCTTTTTATACACACAAACTTGGAGTCTAAGAGTCTAAGAGAAAATTAGAGATGACATATAAGAAGGTTTTTGTAAGTTGTTGAAGGACTGTGAAAGTGAAGAAAGATTTAAAAAGAGAGAGAGAGAGAGATTGTGGAAGAAGGAGAAAGTTGGATGGGAAGAAAGGACTTCTGAAAGTAAAACGCTGAAAAGGGGAAGGAGACAAGATTGGAAAAAGGAAAAAGTGAGAGACAACAGAGTAATTTGATTCTAGAAGAAGGTAGAAGACGAAAGAAATAACAGAAATTGGATTTGGACTCTTTTTTTTTTTTTTGCTGTAGTGGAGGTTTTTTTTTTTTTTCCCCACTCATGGTGTTGTATTTTTGCTTTTGTTTTTGTTTTTGCTTTTTTTTTTTCCTCTTTTTTCCTTTTTGGACTTTTTCTCCTTTATTTTTTCTTTTTTTCTCCCTCCTCCTTCCCTTCTTTTTGGTAGAGAATAATAGAGGGTGACTAGGAACAAAAATAAAAAATGGCCTCTGGGACCAGAAATAGAATCAAAGCTTATGACCCCAAAGCAGAAAGTAACCAAGGCAGAAGAGGATCATTGGAAGAAGGCGCTCCACAATACATGCTAAAATTTATGGAAGAAATACGACAGTTCAGAAAAGAAACGGGAACTCATCTGGAAGATATAAATACAAAATTCAGTACACTACATGGTCTGTTTGTACAAGTAAAGAATGATGTAAAAGAACAGAAAGAAGATATTCGGATTTTAAAGAAAGAAAATGAAGAACTAAATGCAGAGCTAGAGAAGCAAAGAGATCAGCTGGCGTTGATGGAGCAAAGGGAGAAGGAATCCTGGGTCCGGCTAAGAGGAATGAAAGAGCAAATGAATGAAGATACTAGATCTAAAGTTATAGAACTCTTAGCTAGAAATTTAGAATGGAAGGAGGAACAGCTGGAAGAAGGCTTGGATAGAGTGTATAGATTGAACTCGACATTTGCGAAGAAAAGAAATCTCCCAAGGGACATAATAATACAATGCTCCAAGAAAATACTAAGAGACTATATTTTAGAGGTTCACTACAACAAAGGAATACAATATGAAGGGAGACTATTGATTTTGATGAAAGAGATCCCTACGAGGATATTAAGAAGAAGAAAGGATTACACCTTCCTAGTGGAGATCCTCAAGAAAGAAAAGATTAACTTTAGTTGGGACAAATTAGAAGGAGTGAACTTTACATTCAAAAAGGAGAGATATAAAATTAATACAATAGAAAAAGCGAAAGAGTTCATTAAAAAGAATAAGAGAGACCTTGGGTTAGCCCGAGAAAATAAGAATGGGAAAACCATGAATGAAGAAGAACCCCCACAGAAAATTGACAGTGAAGAGGAAGAGGAAGATAACAATACCCAAGGGAGAAGAAAGGAAAGAAAGCAGAAAGGGAAAGATAGAAAAGACACAGAAGAACAAAGTTTATTGGACTTGAGTACTTCAGAACAAGAAGACTAAAGAGTTTCCAAGAAGAAATAAGGGGAGGGGAAAGGGGGGAGGGGGTGGTGGGAGAGGAGGGGAGATAAAAGAAAAATAAGAGAATTGAAATAAAATAAATAAATAATAAGAAGTGGGGAAAAAGGATAACGAAGATAACTAATAAAAGAGTAATTAATATTGATGAATAAAAAAATTCTCACTTGGAATGTAAAAGGATTAAATACAGAAAAAAAAAGAAAACTAGTATTCCATTTCCTTAAGAAAATCAAATTAGATATTATATGTTTACAAGAAATTCGAATTAAAAAGAATCAAGATTACTTATTAAAGCAAAAAAGTTTGGGAGATGAATTTTTGTCATTGGGACAGAAAAAGAAAAATGGTGTGGTTATGTATATCAAGAAAGATTTGAACCCCAAACTAATCCTATCTGATAGCAAAGGCAGATTTGTGATCGTTGAGGTAAATATAGATGCTAAAAGAATATTAGTAGTAGGAATTTATGCGCCAGTCCAAGAAAAATGTACTTTTTATAAAGAATTAAGGAATGAAATTGTACAACTAAATTATGATAGGTGGATTCTATTGGGCGATTTTAATGGAGTGGTGGAAAAAGTAAAAAACAGACAAATATATTACAAAAACAACTAGAAATGATAATGATGGAAGAAATGAAAAGAAAACTGAATTATGTGAAACAAAATAATTTTGAAAATGCTAACAAGCCAAGCAGATGGCTAGCATATAGATTGAGGAAAGAAAGAACAAAAAGGAGTATTTTAAAGCTGAAACTGGGAAATAGGGAAGTAACAAATGAAGTTGAAATCCAGAAAGTATTTAGAAATTACTATGAAAGTATATACGCTAAACAAAAAGTACCTCAGGAATCGATGAAACAGTATATACAAAACTGTAAAATAAAGAAGTTAACTGATACTCAGCTAGAAAAATTAAATGAAAATATAACAGAGGAAGAAATACGAGAGGCAATTAAAAGGTTAAAACGGGGTAAAACTCCGGGACCAGATGGTTTGACGGCAGCATATTATAAGGAATTTATAGAGGAGTTATTAAAACCACTAAGAGAAGTCATGAATGATATAATAAAAAAAAATCCAATCCCTAATAGTTGGAAAGAAGCAAATATAGTGTTAATTCATAAAGAAAATAAAGACCCAAACTTGATGGAAAATTATAGGCCCATTTCATTGTTAAATGAAGATTATAAAATTTTTGCAATTATATTATCAAACAGACTAAAATCAATATTACAAATTTATATCCATAAAGATCAAAGTGGTTTTTTACCAAAGAGACAGATAAGGGATAATACTAGGACGGTTATTAACACATTAGAATATTTGACATATCATAATGAAATAAAGGGGGCGTTAATATTTTTAGATGCCGAAAAAGCTTTCGACAGGTTAAATTGGCAATTCTTATTAGAGGTCATAAATGAAATAAAGCTAGGTGAAAATTTTTGTAATTGGATACAAGCAATTTATACGGAGCAAAAAGCTAAATTAATAATTAATGGCAGATCTACAGAAGCAATAAATATTGAGAAGGGAACTAGGCAGGGTTGCCCGCTATCACCATTGTTATTTATTCTAGCCTTGGAAATTCTAAATTTAAATATAAGAGAAGAAAATATAAGAGAAGAAAAAGGAATTAGGGGAATCAAAATTGGAAAGGAGGAATTTAAATTAAAAGCCTTTGCAGACGATTTAGTTATAATGATTGAGGATCCACTAAAAAGTATAGACCCATTTTTACAAATAATAGAAGAATATGGAAAATATGCAGGCCTCAGAATAAACATTGATAAAACAAAGATATTGACTAAAAACATGGATAAGATAGAAAAAGAACAACTAAGTGGGAAAACAGGATTTCAAATTGTGAAAATGGTAAAATACTTGGGAGTAAACATAACAGATAGAACACAGCAACTATTTACAAATAACTATGAAAAAATTTGGAGGGGAAATTAATCAAGACCTACAAAAATGGAAAGACCTAAAGTTATCCCTGTTAGGAAAAATAGCAGCAATTAAAATGAATGTATTGCCAAGATTACTATTTTTATTCCAAACGGTACCAATTATAATATCTAATGAAATATTTAAGAAATGGCAAAGGGAATTATCAAAATTTATTTGGAATTGGAAAAAACCTAGAATTAGATGGAAATTACTGATGGATATTAGGGAAAGGGGAGGATTGGGTTTGCCTGATTTGAAGATATACTATGAGGCGGCATGTTTAACATGGATTAAGCAATGGGTTACATTGGAGAATAAAAGAGAACTAGATCTAGAAGGACATGAAATAAGAATGGGATGGCATGGGTACCTTTGGTATAACAAAATTAAAGTTAACGCTGAATTTAAAAATCATAGCATAAGAAGGTCATTAATAAGAGTATGGCAAAAATATAAGAAAAGAATAAACTCTAAATTACCTGGCTGGCTTTCGCCACAAGAGGCTTTTTGTAAAAAAGAATTAAGGGCAGAACAATGGTTAAAATATAGGGACTTAATAGAAAAAAAGGGAACCCAATGGAAAATTAAAGAGAAACAGCAATTGGAAAGTGAAGGGATAAAAATGCAATGGCTGAGTTATTATCAACTGAGAGAAAGGGCTAAAGAAGATTTAAAACAATTTCAATATGAGGAGGAAATATCTGAATTAGAAAAATTGTTATGCTCAAAGGAAGACCACTTGATCAGTAAGATTTACAAATTGTTATTAAGATACAATACAGAAGAGGAGCAAATTAAAAAATGTATGGTAGAATGGGCACAGAATGTGGGACATCAATTAAATTTAGATCGTTGGGAACAGGTATGGATTAAAAGATTAAAATTTACATGCTCAAACAACGTTAAAGAAAACTATTATAAAATGATGTACAAGTGGTATATAACTCCACAAAAACTGGCAAAGATTTATAAAAACAGTTCAAATAAATGCTGGAAGTGTCAGAAACAAATAGGCTCATTCTACCACATGTGGTGGAAATGTGAGAGAGCGAAGAGGTACTGGTTTAGAGTTAATAAATGGATTGAGAAAATACTAAAAGTTGAAATAAAAAAAAGGCCTGAGTTATATCTTTTGAACATGTTAGATCTAAGAAATAGTATGGAGAGAAAGTACAGTACATTAATTAGCTACATGATCACGGCTGCGAGGATAATATATGCAAGGAAATGGAAAACTAATGAGATTCCAACACATGGGGAATGGATGGAAAAAATTCTGGAATTTGCACTATTAGATAAATTAACAAATTGGATAAAAAACAAGACAAATGAGAATTTTATGAAGAATTGGGAACCACTAATAGAGTATTATAAAACAAATTATGGAGATAATAAGATTTTGGGGTTTAAAATGTGAATTTTAATGTTGTACTTAACAGTTATGTATTAATCAGTGATAATAAGAGAAATGATTGAAATTAATTAATGAATATTATACTGGAAAGATTTGTATAGTGAAATTAGATTAAGAATAGATGATATAAATATAATTGGAATTATTGTTGAGAGGATACTTAAGAAAAAATTTCCTTAGAAAAGTATTTAGAGAGTTACGGGAAGTCTTTTTTTAAAAAGGGGGAGGGGGAGGGGGTGGGTGCATGTCTTTGTATGTGATTTGTATGTCTGTTATAAGTGTTAGTGTTTATGTTTGTGTCTGAAACTCTTGAATAAAATTATATATTTCGAGAAGAGAAAATTATAAAATTTAATTATAGAAAGTGAAGTGGTGAACATCTTATCCACACATCTTGCATGCGGTTTAATATATATACTTACACTGAGAAAACTGACTTGAAATGGTTGACACTGGTGACAACACTGCTGAAGAAGAGCAGCTAGGTTCCAGAAGTAAATTTTGATTCCATGCTACTGAAGGAAAAGAGAGCTGCTTTGTTATTTTTTAATTCAATTAAAAACAAGGAAGAAATTCTCAACATACAAGAGGGATGGTGCCAGCTAATAGATGTATTGTAACATATACCATATTTTGATCCCCACGACTATACAAAGAAGCTGTGCTATTTCTTATAGCGCATAGCAGCAAGCATCCATTTAAAGTATGACCTTTCTTGATAAGATTCAGGAGAGAGACCCCCAAAACTGTTCCTCCCCCACATGGTTAAGTCACTGAAATGTTACTTCAGTAGCCCATCATCCAATAAAGAGAAAATTAGCTCTTACACACTTGAGGGCTCCGCATTTGTAGAACCCCACGAGAAAAAGTAGCTGGGAAAGGATCAGCTGTGCATTATAAGAAAAGTGGCAATTTAAACACTGTGTGTTCCACTGGTGTGATGTGCGCAGGTTTTGAATGTGGATATCTATACCCATCTATACACATGAAAACCATGTTGTGTGATGCAGCCCTGAGTTGCTGGAAGATTGGGTGCCTGTTCCTCTCCCTTCCTTTCCTCAGAAATCATGTGGCTCTCCAGTTATGGTTGGACTGCAAATACTAGCAGCCCTAACCAACATAGCCTGTGTGAGGGATGCTGGGAATTGCAGTCCAGCCACACCTGGAAGGCTAACAATCTCATCCTCTCAAGCAAATATATACTCAAATCCACATTAAAGTGTCCAGTTGTCCCTCCACATTCACGGATTTGGCATTCATGGTTTTAAGAATTCACGGCTTGAAAATATTGTTAAAAAAAATAATAATCTAAAAAGCAAACCTGGATTTTGCCATCTTATATAAGGGACACCATTTTGTTATGCCATTGCATATACAGTTGCCCCTTCACATTCATGGCTTTCACACTCGCAGTTTTGATTATTCGCGGTTTAGCCCCAGCCACTTAGGGAAGGCTGGCGAGAGGCAGGGCAACCTCCTGCCTGCGCCTTCTCCGGCCTTCCAGAGGCGGCTCTGGGGCTTCAAAGTCCCAGAGTCCGCTGAGGAAGGCAGGGGGGTGGGGCGGGCAGCCTCTCTCCCTCCCTCCCTCCGCCTTCCCCAGCCTTCCTGAGGGGACTACGAGGCTTCTAAGACCCGGAGTCCACTCAGGAAGGCCGGGGAGAGGCAAGGCACTTTCCTTCCCCGCCCACACGCTGCCTTCCCCGGCCTTTCTCAGCAGGGTCCGGGGCTCCAAAGCCCTGGAGTCCGCTGAGAAAGGCCGGGGAGAAGCAACGCAGCCTCCTCCCCGTCCACACGCTGCCTTCCCCGGCCTTTCTCAGCAGGCTCCGGGGCTTCTAAGGTTGGAGTCCCCTAGGAAAGGCCGAGGAGAGGCCAGCCAGGCTAGCCAGACACCCTCCCGCTGTCTCCCTCCCTCGGGGGGGGGGGCGCGGGAGCAGCATCTGTTATTCGCGGTTTTTCCACATTTGCAGGGGTCTCAAGAACCTAACCCCCGCGAATGTGGAGGGACAACTGTAATGGGACTTGAGTATTCACAGATTTTGGTATCCATGGTGGGGTCCTGGAACCAAACCCCAGTGAATGTGAAGGGACAACTGTACTTCACTGGGAAGCAGTGGAAAGGCAGTACAGTCTCTCACACCCTACTCTCTCTCCTGAACAACTTACCAGCAGAAGTGTAAGCTTTTGGCAAGGGTACCACATACACAGTCATAACATGCATGATAGATTGGATAGTATAAACAGACATATGCCATCTGTTTCCACAGATACTGCCTATCCTGCTAAGAAACTTTCTTCTGCATGTACAGCATCCTTAATTAGATTTAGACATTCTTGTGCTTTCTGGTCTGCATATTCAGAAGACAGTGTAAGCTACTGCACAACCAAAAAGGTTCTCATAGAACCATAGAATTGTAGAGTTGGAAGAGACCACAAGGGCCATCCAGTCCAACCCTCTGCCATGCAGGAAATCACGATCAAAGCATCCCCGACAGATGGCCATCCAGCCTTGGTTTAAAGACCTCCAAGGAAGGAGATCCTACCACACTCCGAGGGAGTGTGTTCCACTGCTGAACAGCTCTTACTGAGTCATCTCAATGTAATCCACCCATAGCCTGTTTTAGCCAGAAAGAGTACTGTTCAGTAACTTCCTGTTTCTAAAAAAACTGTCTAGCCTAGAACAGGCCCAGGGGATATTAGACTTGAATGGCTAATTACAACATTTCTGGAGAATGTGTGCAAAATTGGGGTGGCCCAAAAGTGTGGTGGGGGGATGGCAGCCTGGCAAAGTCTCAGGGATGAAAAATGGCTCCTAGACCTTTTAAATTGCCCATCCCTGCTGTAGACAGTATGGGCCAGTATGGACCAATGATCTGACTTGGCCTAAGGTAGCTTTCTATGTTCCTGAAATGAATATAGGGCAGATTCTAGAGCAGATCATTAAACAGAGTCTATGGACATTTAGAAGGCAATGCCATAATCACAAAAAGTCAACATGGGTTTCAGAGAAATAAGTCATGCCAGGCTAATCTGATCTCTTTTTTTATATATATAAAGTTACCAGCTTGTTAGATGAAGGGAACGCTGTGGATATCGTATACCTTGATTTCAGTAAGGCCTTTGACAAGGTTCTCCATGACATTCTTGCAAACAAGCTTGTAAAATGTGGGCTAAACGAGTTAACTGTTAAATGGATTTGTAATTGGTTGACCAGCCGAACCCAAAGGGTGCTCAGCAGTGGCTCCTCTTCGTCTTGGAAAGATGTGACCAGTGGGGTGCCACAGGGTTCTGTCCTGGGCCCAGTGCTATTCAACATCTTTTATCAATGACTTGGATGAGGGAATTAGGGGCATACTTATCAAATTTGCAGATGACACCAATTTAGCAGGAGTAGCTAATACCCTAGAGGACAGGATCAAAATTCAAAATGACCTAGATAGACTGGAGAGCAGGGTTAAAGCTAACAAAATGAAATTCAATACGGAGAAATGTAAGGTACTGCACTTAGGTCGGAAAAACGAAATGCATAGATACAGGGTGGGGGAGACCTGGCTGAATGAGACTATGTGCGAAAGGGATCTAGGAGTCCTAGTAGACCACAAGTTGAACATGAGTCAACAGTGTGATGTGGCAGCTAAAAAGGCCAATGCGATTTTGGGCTGCATCAATAGAAGTATAGTGTCTAGATTAAGGGAAATAATAGTGCCACTCTATTCTGCCTTGGTCAGACCTCACCTAGAATACTGTGTCCAGTTCTGGGCACCACAATTCAGAAAGGATATGGACAAATTGGAGCGTGTCCAAAGAAGGGCAACTAAAATGGTGAAAGGTCTGGAAACCATGCCTTCTGAGGAGAGACTTAGGGAGCTGGGTATGTTTAGCCTGGAAAAAAGACGGTTAAGAGGGGATATGATAGCCCTGTTTAAGTATTTGAAGGGGTGTCACATTGAGGATGGAGCAAGCTTGTTTTCTGCTGCTCCAGAGACTGGAACACGGAGCAATGGATGCAAGCTCCAGGAACAGAGATTCCACCTCAACATTAGGAAGAACTTTCTGACAGTAAGAGCTGTTCGGCAGTGGAACACACTCCCTCGGAGCGTGGTGGGGTCTCCTTCCTTGGAGGTCTTTAAACAGAGGCTGGATTGCCATCTGTCGGGGATGCTTTGATCGTGATTTCCTGCATGGCAGGGGGTTGGACTGGATGGCCCTTGTGGTCTCTTCCAACTCTGCAATTCTATGATTCTATGATTCTATAATACAGTCTAGAAGACAGTCCAGTTCATGCTACAATGCTAGTTAGTGCAGCTGATTTTGCTTTAGGTTTATGCTGCAAGTTACAATACATAAGGTAGCTCATGAAGCACATGTATGAAATAGCCACTGTCTAATTAAGTAGAGGAACATACCACTTATGCAGAAAGTATATCACCACTACTTCTCAATGAATTTAGTGTCCTGAATAAACACCCACATCTCATTTTTATTTTTGGAGTACATGGGGTTGTCCTAAGTCAAATGGCAAGTTGAAGGCACATGTGTACCCACACAAAAATCCCAGTGAGTTATACCTCCCATCTCTCATTCTCTGTGCCTCAGACAAAGTGGTCCCTCTCTCCCTCTCCCCTCCTCCTCCCAGCTCGTGCAGGCACCGTCTCCAAACTGTAGTATTCCTGTAGAATCTCTCCCCTCCTCCCGGCTTGTACAGGCCTGCAAGTCCCTCCATCTCCACCAGCAGCCTCTAACTCAATGCTACTGCCCTGCCTCCGCCTGAGGAGGGAGTCACGGGAGGTCTGCATGATGGGGCCTCCTGCATTTAAACCGACCCTGGTGCTAAGAATTTAATCTAGGATGTTCTGCATGCCAAGCATCTACTTTATTACTGACTAAAGCCCTTTTCATCTTGGTTTAGGAGCTCTTCAGAGACCAGGTTTTCTGTACCTGCCCTTGTGCTCACTTTTTGCCTGGTAACTCTGTGTGCCTGTCTGTCTCTCTGTCTTTTGCAGTCTTCTTGGTACTACCTAAAGATCTGGAAAATTTCCCTCAGAAAATATTTCCGCCATTGCTTGATTAACCCCAAGCCTATATATTTTTGTCCAGATGCTCAATGTTGTGCAATTACTGCTCAGACAGATGAGAACAACAGGGGCCTGTAAAAGAATGAGGTTCACTAAATAAATTACCTACAGGAACCACTGAAGGAGGCTCTCTCCTCTGCTACATCCATTTGGATTTGGCTTGTTCCTGGAGTAGCACTGTTGCAAAAAGCACATTCAGTTTCTCATTGAGACTGGAAGCTTGTCTGGACAGCACCTGGTGTGCCACTCCCCCTTTGTTGGCTAACTCTGTTATTCTGGTCTGGAACCATTAGAATTAATTAGAGAGGTAGGGTATCTTTCAACACATACAGGAAGCCCCTATTTATCCATCAGGTTAGGGACTGCAGCAGTGACAGAAACCAGAATTGGTAGAAAAGGAGAACCCATGTATGGAACATGAGGGAATTATGCTGGCTCACTTGGGACTGCCTGTGGTTGCAAAGTCTTTCAATCGGCTTGGTGACTTTTCCGCTCTCTCAGCTCACTTTGCAAGCAGTGCGTGGTCAGTCCCAAGCAAGCCTCCATAGGCAAGAACTTTCAAAAGAGTAGATTCCTTGTTGAATAAATGGAACTTGTCCTTAATTTGCAAGCATTGAAAGAGTGAGTCAACAGAAAGCAAGCCATTGAAAGGTGGGGGTTCCCTGCATTCCACATGAAAGCTAATGTAGTGTAAGGCTAAGGAACCATGCTATGACCCAGAAAGTCCTCAGTTCAAATTCTGCATCCATTACAAAATTAGTATGTAACTTGTTGCAAACTACTTGCACCTTGGCCTCAGACCCACCTTCTGCAAGAAGATAAGCAAGAACCTACTTTAGAGGGTTCTTGCAAGACCCTGGTCAGCAATTAGTCTGATGGCAAGGCAGTCTTCAGTAAGACTTGGATGGTGATAGCCATGAGCCAGATTTGGACTACCAGGAAGTGGATTGCCCATTAATCCTTCCAGCACCAATTCTTTACACATTTTTCTTTCCTCTGAGTTGACAACAGGAGGTGGGGGAATAGCTGCTACATCTCTGGGAACAGATTCAGTCCTGAAGTGTAAAAATGTTAATCCCTGTACCAAGGGTATTTTATGAAAAATGTTCTGAAGAAATGATATATAAAGGCTTAACACCAACCTCATTAGTAATTACCCATATTTTCTTAAACTTCCCAAACAGGGCGCATGTCCCAGCAGTTCATAATAAATGTACTCCTTACTGTCAGGCACCCTGTTGATTTAAACCAGGAGTGGGAACTGTGTGGGCTGCTGGTTAGATGTGGACTGCCAAGACCTCCTATGTGTCCCTGAACTTGTCAATGTCACCCTGAGCTGCAGAATTCTGTCCTCAGAAAGTTCCAGAGGACACATTTCTCCCTTTTAAAGCTGTTTTAGGGGGGCCTGGGTCTTTGGAACTCAAATAGTTCCCCCTTCCCAAAACCAGTAGCGGCATCAGGGAGGTAAGGGCTGCAGATGTTTCCATGTAGATGGAGATCCAAGGTTGTATCTCCCTCTTTGAGGAGACCTATTTGGGGTGGGGATAGGTGGGTAGCTGTATTGGCCATGGTCAAAATACAACAAAATATAAAATCCACAAAACAGTGATACCTATTGGGCTAACTGAAAAGCACAAACTACATCATGCAGGCTTTCAAAGTTTCACTGGCTTCTTCATCAGGCAAAGATGTTAAGTCTTTTACTGCCCTATGTCCCCAGTCCTCACATGGCCAAGAAGGGGAGTGGCCTCTGCCTGCATTGAGATTGTGCCAGACCATCTTAACTGACAACAGAAGTAACATCGGAGACAAAATGTAGGCCTCTGACTCCAACAACATCACTTTTCTTCTCCTATATGATTTTTAACAACATTGCCTGATGAAGAGTGAAGCTTTGAAAGCTTGCATGATGTATTTTGCACTTTTTAATTGGCCCAATAAAGGTATCATTTTGTGGATTTTGTCTCTGAGGAGAGGATTCTCTCTCTTCCCCCCTGCCATCTTCTCCTCCCCACCACCACCACAAGGAGGAGATCCAAATAAGCCTATGGTCCCCAGGACATCCTCCAATGAATTGTAAGATTGCAGTCCCTGTAATGTATAGGATTCAGCTTTGTAACAAAACAGCAGATTTCTAATAACTACCACTTAAGGGACAAATTAAAATCCTACTCACCATTTGGCCACTGTGCTGGGTAATTCCCCACAATTAGCTTTTCCACGTTCCTTTTGAACTCTTCTATGGTGCATGCAATGCTACTAATTTTCTGAACAGAAAAAATAACTTCATTCATGTTGATAGGATCACCAACGGAAACCTCTTCTTCCAATGAGGGGTGCTAATTACATTTTTTTAAAAAGAATGAAAACAACAATAAGATTTCCATCAGTAATGACGGTGTAATTAGAGGGGTACTGCACTGGAGAGACATATATTTACACAAAGCAAAGAAAACATTTTAATTCAGGGACTACAATTAAATAAATTATACTTTGAATCCTCCAGTTTTATCCCATATATTTGTTCTCTCAAACCTCTGTTGTCAAAGAGAGATCATAGAAAATAAAGAGCTCCAAGGATCTCTCTTCATATGAGAAATCAAAACATGATAAAATGGCTTTTTAAAAATCGTGAAGCATCAATAACATTAGCAGCCAAAGATTTGAAATCAACTTATTTCATAAGAGTGGCAAAATAAAACTTGTGTTTTTACCTTCATCAAACCTGATAGTTCCCTTGTGAAGTATCTCCATAACAAACATGCTGTTATGAGGCCTGAGCAATAGATCTTTAGCAGCTATAGCAATTAGCTGTAGAACCTGGATCTAAATGTCCACTATGTTTTAAATCATTGGACACGGGGTAAAAGGAGCTCCTGTCTACTTCGAGCATTCCACGCCCACCTCTCATTACTGCGGTCTGCAAATCATTATGACCTACTTTCAGTTTAGCTAAAGGAAAAGGAAAAAAAATACTGTGCAACTCTCATAAACAACCTCTTACAAGTCTGGCACATCCAGCACATGTAGCCTGCAAACCTGTGCTGACATATGAGGTACCCAGGAATAAGCCCTGCAGAAATCAATGGTGCCTACTTCTGAATGGACATGCATATAATGTCCACACAATCTAATGGTTGTTTGCCCTGAAGCAAGTTCCAGTTTCTTCAAAGGATTTTTTTGATCTCAGGCTCGGCCAAATTGATCACCAACAATGGTCCGCCCTGGCCTCACATCGGAAGGCATGGAGACACACTATCCGCAATGCTGCAGCCTTATTTGAGAACTCACGCCGAACAAGTCTTGAAGAGAAACAACAACGCAGAAAGCATCATAACTCAGAAACATCACCCAAGGAAACCTTCAGCTGTGCTTTCTGCAACTGGACTTGTTTATCTCAGATTGGCCTTTTTAGTCATCAGTGCGCTTGCAGAAAGCGCGGGATATGTCCTTCCTGAATCTTCGTTTGCGAAGAAAAGCCAGAGAGAGAGAAAGTGTACTCAAGACTCCATTGTGAATTCTACTTCTCCCTCCCACTGCTTTTTTTGTTTTGTTTTGTTACCTTGATCAGTTCATTTTGCAACTTCAAAAGCTGGTCAATTCTTACAGTGAGCCGTTCATTCATCATGTCTCTTTTTTGCTTAGCTGCAACATATTCTTTGTCAATAACATCCAACACCATTTTTTCTTGGTCATTGATATGTGTCTTCATAAAGTTGAAGGCTTCTGCAACTGAACTTTTGACATGAGATACATAATCCTATAATTGAGAGAGAGATGCTGCTTAAGGACTTATCTGGAACGACTTTCAAATAATTGTTTTTTCTGTTTAGTAGAATCACATAATGTCCAAAAGCTTCTGGAGTGGACCCCCACTATTTCACTCTCAGAAGCCTCTTTAGGAAAAAAAAAGTTGCTTCTAGGAACATCTGTCCCTTTAAAATTAAAACATGCTGCTTCTAGGAACTAGTATCTCCCTTACAGTCAGCTCTTTTATTTCACCTACCACAAGGGTGGGCATCCTTTCAGGTGTTTTTGGGGCAACTGAAGAACCCATCATTTCTCACCACTGGCTATGCTGGCTAGTACAAATAGGAACTGACAAGTTGTACTTACCATAAAGGTTCATTCTGGGATAGCAAGAGGATCAATCCACTACCTATGGGTTTATCCCTGCATGCTAACCTGAGTATGCAGGAGTTCTAAGTACTTTTTATAGTTTAAACCAATCCCTCCTCTCCTCCTTCAGTTTAATTTCCTAGCCCTAACTAATTTACAAAAGCATACTCAGTAGCACAACCATTATATTTACCTAATACCAACAGTCACTGAATAAAAAAACATAAAACAAAAAAAATCTCCCTATATTTATTTTTATTTTTTTATTATTATTATTATTATTATTATTATTTCCTCTGCCTAGGCATGGATTGATCCTCCTGCTATCCCAGAATGAACCTTCATGGTAAGTACAACTTGTCATTCTCGGAGGATCAATCCACTACCTTTGGGATGTACCCATCAATCTGGGTGGGCCCATCCTTCCTGTACATTGTATCCTCATATGGTAGCATTTCATATTACAGACTGCAGTACTGCTCTACCAAAAGCAGCCCTAGCAGATTTGAACTTATCTGGTTTATAATGCTGGACAAATGTGGTTGCCTCTGACCAACCAGCCACCTCACAAATGTCCTGTAGAGAAGAAGTAACAGCATAAGCCTTAGAGGCAGCCACGGATCTTGTTGAATGTGGAAACACTGACTCTGGGTGAGGCTTATTCTCACAGTCCTAACAAAGGTAAATACATGTTTTCACCCGCATTGCTATTACTGACTTTGATGGTCTTTTCCCTAAAGAGCAAGAATTAAAAGACACAAAGAGCACTTCAGTGTGCCTGAGCGTTTGTGTTGTTTAAATATATTCACACTGCCCTTTTAATGTCCAACTTATGCCACCGACGTTCCTGTGGATGACATGCATGTGGACAAAATGTTGACAAGAATATAGGATCCAGAATCCCTTTTTTTGGAATGCACTTTGGCAAAAAAGATAGGTCTAGAATCAAGACCAATCTGTCATCTTCAAACTTGCAGAAGTTTGGACCCATTGACAGAGATGCCAACTCTAAAACCCTTCTTGCAGAGGTGATAGCCACCAAGAAAGCCACCCTGAATTACAGTAGTCTTAAAGACGCCTCCTTGAGCAGTTCAAAGGGAGGTTGAACCAACCTGTTCAGTACTAAATGAAAATCCCACGTAGGGAAATGATGCACTGTAGGGAATGTTAACAATGTGGCCCCTTTTAGAAACCTCTTTATGTGTGGATGTGCCCAAACTGGCTTCCCGTCAAATGATAGTAGAACTAACAAGGCTGCTGTCTGCCTTTTCAAAGTGTTAGGTCTCAACCCCCTGTTTAATCCCACTTGTAGAAACTGAAGAGCATGCTTAGGTGCTGGACATTGAGGATTAACATTATTCTGTTTGCACCAATTATCAAACACAGTCCATGTCCTCCTGTATATGCTTTGAGTTGAAGCCCTGTGAGATGCCATCAAAATCTCAATTACTGTGAAGGAATAACTCTGACCCTCTAGGTGCCTCCTCTCAATTTCCATGCAGCCAGATCTAACCACTCGGGATTTGGATGGCAAACTGGACCTTGAGTCAGAAGATCTCTTTTCAGTGGCAATCTGCATGGAGATGTTATTGCCAGCTGCCTCAGCAGGGGAAACCACAGCCTCTGAGGCCAGTATGGTGCTAGCAGAACCACTGTTGCATTCTCCCACTGGATCTTTAACAACACTTTCTAAATGATTGGTACTGGAGGAAATGCATAATGACAACCTCTCAGCCAAGACATTGCTAGTGCATCGAACACTTCTGCATCTCTGTTGCCACTTATAGAAAAATATCACTTTAATTTGGTGTTCTCTTTTGACACAAACAGATCTATCTGGAATGGGCCCCAAACTCTGAAGAGTTGATTGAAAACACTCTGATGTAATGCCCATTCTCCTGGATGAACCCAATGACAGCTCAAACAGTCTGCTTGACAGTTTAGTTGGCCTTTAGATACACTGTAGAGATCAACTTCAATTTTCTCTCTGCTCAGTGGAATAGTCTGTTAGCCTCCATCATCAATGGTAAGGACTTCACACTGCCTTGATTGTGAATATATGCCCAAACTGAAATATTGTCCATTTGGACTAACACATGGTGATTTTGAACTATTGGCTGCATCTCCATAAGACCTAATCTTACTACCTTCAGCTCTAAAAAATTTATGTTGTGCACTTTGTCTCTTGCAGTCCATAGACCCTGAACTGACTTCCTTCTGAAATGAAGGAAGCTTCCTATCCCAGGAGACTTGCATCCGTCATAACTTGGATCACCTTTTGCTTTAACACTGGGATTCCCCTGTTTAGGGGACCAACACCTTTGTGAATACATGAGGTGCTGATGCTGGGCCGAATGGAAAAGCTCGGAAGTGATGATGACTGTCCTTGTAATGGAACCTGAGGTATTGCTTGTCCTCCTCTGCCATTGGGATATGTAGTAGACTTCTTTCAAATCAACCAAGATCATTAAGTCTCCTAACCTTAGATTGTCTGCAATCGTCTGCAATGTTTCCATTTTGAATTTGAAATACCTGACGAAACTGTTCAGGTACCTCAGATTCAACACTGGGCAAACCATACTTTTTGGCACTGTAAAAAAGGTGGAATAAACCCCTTTGAAATGTTGATCAGCTGGGACTGGTTCTATTGCTTTTATATCCAATAAATGTTGCATTTCTCCAAGAACTAACTGATGTTTCACCAGATTTTTTGTACTTGCTTCTTGGTTTTCTGTCGAACCAAATTTTGTAACCCTTTGTGACCAAGTGAATCACTCACAAGTCTGTTGTTACTTGTGGCCAGAGAAAACGAAAAAGCAGTAGCCTTTCTCCCACCGGTGCTTGTGTCATGTCAGTATTGTGGCTTGCCCCACCTAGGGGCCTGGCCACCACCTCTACCTTGCCCCTGTCTATTAAATGGCCCAGCTCTATTAAACGGCTGGTGACCTCTGAACCAATGAGGCCATTGTAATTTATAATCCTGTCTTTCCCATCCTCTGATGGTATTACCTCAAAAGAAATAATTACTGGGCCTATTATATCGCCTGTCCAATTTTTTTTTATGTAAAGTGGGCATTACCTGTTTCTTACCCCTACCTTCTGCTAGTACTTTCTTCAAAGCATTTTCCCAAAAAAGAAGTTGGCCTTTAAAAGGGACATGTGCTAGACTGTTTCTAGATTTAGAGTCCGCCTCCCAGTGACGCAGCCACAGAGATCGTCTGGCTACCATCATTGTGTTTATATTATGTGCAGGAAAAGCTGTTGAATCTTGACCTGCATCAGCTGCATATTGCAACACTTTCCTAACACTTTCCAATGCCTTATATAGTGTTGCAAAGCTAATTTCCTGTGATTCCATAATTTCATCTAACCACAGAACCCCTGCTCTTGCATACATCAAGAAAGCTACGGACGCCTCAATTGCCAGAGCCACTGCTTCATGAGCCTTCCACAAGACTTAGTCAGACCTTTTCTCATCTGGATCTTTCAAAGTTGTGTCATTTTCATGAGGCAGCAGCGCACCTGAAATCATAGCGGACATGGGACTGTCCACCAAAGGGACATTAAGGAACTCTACATCCTGCTTTTTAAATGAATAAATCCTGTGACTGTAACCTCCATATCCCCTAGAGTTCATGGGAGAATTCCATTCAACCTCTATGACATCCTTAAACATTTCAGGGAATGGAAATTCATTCTGAGAAGACTGTTTCTTTAAGATTGATGATTTTCTGTCATCTTTCCCCTTTTCTGCTTGGGATATCCCAGGTGAATCTGAATGTAAACCCAAAGTTTGAATAACCCTTTTTAACATACACTTAAAAGATTCTATGGGAAATAATCTATTCGCATTTATTTGTTCATCCTCTTCATCATCTGTGGACCTTAAGTCCTCAGAATCTGCATTAACTTCCTCATCCATCCAATTAGCCTTTTTTTCATACCCCCTGCATCTAACTGTTTAGTCTTTCTAAGACACTTCCTATGCCCCCCATTATCACTTTGATCAGGTAGGTTTGCCTGACCAACTTTACTTTTAATACCTGAGCAACTGTCTGGTTGGGGTGTGTGTGTAACTGAATGAGTACCAGAATTCATTTCTTTGAAACCCTGTAGTCCTGTCCTGTCAAAATTTCTCTATCTAAATCTACGATATTACATAATGGAAAATCCCTTTCAGTATCTCCTATTAACTGATTTAATTCCTTTAATATCATCTCTCTTATGAGAGATGAAAAGCCAAGTATTTCAGATTGGCAGGCTGCTACAGACTCCACTAAGGGGGCTGGATTTTTTTAGTGAGGTCAGCAGATATACATTTTTGATAAAAATTAAAATCATTATATCTGGAGGGGCGGAGCTAGCGACTGATCATAGCAGTTGCATAATCATTGTGCTTCTCTGGACCCTGGTGAACTTTAGTAAAAAACAGTGATTTTTAACACTCATCGTAAGTAAATATTGACCACCCCAGTTCATGCAAGTGGGCAAGCGTCCAGCAGAACAGTCGATAGCTGACTACTACCCAACGACCAGAGAGAAATGAGCTCTGTTGACAGGTAGCCCGGCCGACCTTGAAGGCAATATGGCACCCAGCCAGAAGAAGGCTGAAAGGGGACCCAAACCTGATCCCAGCCCCCCAGCAGAGTGGGACCTTTCAGAACAATTAAGGAAGCAATGGGAACTCTTTGTGGAGGATTTACACAGAGAGCTTGCCCTGGCCTTGGACCCGGTGAACTCTAAACAGTCAAAATTGACAGACACGGTCTCTGCCATTGAAAACACCACCAACGAAGCTTTGCAAGCAGTCTCGGCATTAGACCCACAGGTCTGCCATCTCAAGGACTCTACAGATATCTGCTGGATAAGGTAGATGACCTCAAGAACCGGAGCCGCCATCTGAACATCTGTCTTGTTGACGATGCGGAAACTCCTGATATGAAGAAGTTTTTACTTACCTGGATCAATGATTTGTGTCCAGATTTAGACCTTAAGGAATCGGACATTGAGAGAGCACACAGGTCACTCACCCACCCTCAATTGACCCGCTGACTGCCGAGAGACGTCCTCATCAGATTCTTATCATTATCTGTGAAAACCCTGGTACTGGCTAAGCTAACCGTGCTTATTCCGCTCGCCTTTAATGGGACACAAGTCTCTCTCTTTCAAGATGTCTCGTCGGAAACCCTGCAAAGACGAAGGGAACTTAAACCATTAACTGCCCTTCTGCTGGAGGCAGGGATCAAGTATCGTTGGGGGTTTCCCTTCTGCATAACTGTAACTAAAGGAGACTCTGTCATGAATGCCTCCTCCAAACTACAGTTGCTGGAAATTCTGATTGCTCAGGACATCCCTGTCCCCAAGCATTTGGAGAGGGAAATTTGGAAAGAATCCAGAACCCTCCTTACTCAATCCTCAATGGGCTGGACGGTTGTCCAGAAGAAGAGAGACAAACGGCATGGCCAAGCATCTTCGAATGGCTCTCAGAACTCCTTGTGAGCCTGCTGCCCCTTTAGGGACTCCTGTCATCTGCTGAAGCACTCGGCCATCTTGCCTTCTTCTTGCTAACTCACAAAAACAACAAGAAGACAGCCATTGTTCACTGCTCCCTATCTACTCGCAACAAAGTTACCACCACCAATTATCAAACTGCACCAAAGTGGCGAAGTGAGCCTGAAGTGTCTCTCACTGACGTCCTGTTGCACCGGATGACATCGGGGGTGGTTCGCTGCCACCTGCCTTGTTTGCTGTCGCCCATTGTTGACACCGTTGACTGACACTTTTTGACTGATTCTTCACTAGGACACCTGGTACGGTTAGAACGTATGACATTTCCCACCCCGCTATTGGGAGATACCGAAGGAGATCAGATTGGTAGATGTTCTGATCGGGAGGTAACCGCCTTGCGGACCTTCCCTCTTCTCGATGAGTTGTTGTTGTTTACTGTTGATGTTTGCTTTGTGTGTTGCGCTGTAGAGATGTGGGAAGGGCTAGCACCAGGTTTCCAGGTTACTAACCCCAAGCATGCCTGTCATCTACTCCAGATACTCTGACAGGCAGACTGTTGGAGGGTTGCTGAGTGGAGAGAACAGGATTGCTTATCAATGCCCCTTTACTGAACACCCTGGGTGATCTCCATATATTATCCCTCAATGTTAAAGGCCTAGGGTCCCATATGAAGCGACAAAAGATCATAAAAGAAATCATCCCTCACAAACCTAATGTGCTGTTTCTTCCAGAAACACACAATAGAATGGGTAAACCAGTTTTTCTGATTTCCAGATTTGGGGACCAATATATTGCAGGGGGATCTGGCTAGTCAAGGGGGTTAGCCATTATATTTGATAGGAGCACTCCTTTTCAGCTTCTTGACCTAAGAAAAGACACTAGGGGCTGATAAATCATGATGCAAGGGCTACTACACAGCCGGCTAGTAACCCTGGCCACGTATTATGCCCTGAATACAAATCAGACAACCTTCTTAGAAAACTTTCTGCACATGTTAACAGAATATGCTAAAGGCATTCTGATTGGGTTTTTTTTTCCGAATGCTATTCTGGACCCCAGTCTCGACCGGACTTTCTGTGCTAGTAGGGGCCTTTCTCTACCACCATTAGTCCCTGATGTCGGGAAGCCAACTCAAATAGCTGATAAGACAGCCCGGCTCGGCAACAACTCGGTTGAAAAGCACAGTACCTGGTGTTGTCAGTAGCAGTCCTATAGGGTCAGAAGTACAGAGAGAGAGCGAGAGAGCGAAGAACAAAGAGGCAGTCTGAGGTCAGGTGGGTCAACGAAGACAACCCAAGGTCAAGATATCCGAAGTCTCAAGATAGCAAGGTTCCAAGAGGCAGGAGAGTCAAAAGCAGAGGCTTCTTCCAGGAAACACAGACTGCCTGAGACAAGGAATTCAGCGTCCCCCAGCTGCTTATGTTGGCCCAGCTCCCACTCCCAGCTGCGGGGTGATTGACGAGCTTCTGTCTCTTAATCTACGGAAACGACGAAGCCATGCCCTCTCTGCTCTTCTTTGGCTAAAGGTAGGTACCTGCTCTTCTACCTCTTGCTCTTGCTCCACTATGTCTCCCAGGCTTGGACCCTGTGCTGGGGGAGGGCTAGGCTCCCTGGGTTCTTCAGGGCTAGACTCAACACTCAGCCAGCTCTTCTGCAACTGGCTCAGCCTCCTCGCCTTCTGAGTCCTCAGAGTCCTGGCTGACCATGACACCTGAAGCGACACTTACACACGTGGGTCTGATTGACCCATGCCGGATGCTTTATCCAACTGATAGGTTTTACACATTTTTCTCCCCTGGTCACAAGTCCTCTTCAAACATCGACCATTTTGTTGTTAACAAGTCTCTTCTTCCGCACATAGGGGATGTGACCATTGGAGAAATCCTCCATTCTGACCATGTACCCCTGATAATGACATGGACACTAGACCCAGATGTTCACCCTACCAGAATCTGGCAATTTAATCCCAGATTATTACTCAATGAGCAATTTAATTTGGGCATCCAAAAGGAAATACAGTTGTTCTATCAGGACAACAGGTTGAGTGCCACATTAGAAGCCTTGCTATGGGATATGATGAAGGCCATGCTTAGAGGCCTCCTCATCCAGGAGGGGGCGAAACAGAAAAAGATCAGGTCACTTAGATGAGTTTCCTTACTGCTAGAAATAGCAGAATTACCCCAACTCATAGTTGACCCCAAAGGACACTGATCCTTTCGCACTTAATAAGAAGCATGCAGAGTTGCAAGAACTAGACCTCCATCAGATCCAGACTGCCCTTCACTTCACCAGAGCCTATTTCTATGAACATAACAACAGAAACTCTAAACTACTGGCCAGGCTAGTGAAGAGAAGGGCAGAACGGAAACTGATCTCTAGCATTACTGATCGGAAAGGGACGGTGACTACTATACAAAAAAAATCTTATCTGAATTTGAAGAGTTCTGTAGAACTGTGTGTCTCTCTCTCTGGCTTTTCTTCACAAAGATTTAGGAAAGACTCATCCTGCGCTTTCTGCAAGCGCGCTGATGACTAAAAAGGCCAATCTGAGATAAACAAGTCCGGTTGCAGAAAGCACAGCAGAAGGTCTCCTTGGGTGATGTTTCCGGGTTGTGATTCTTTCTGCGTTGTCGTTTCTCTTCAAGACTTGCTCGGTGTGAGTTCTTAAATAAGGCTGCAGCATTGTGGATAGTAAGTCTCCATGCCTCCTGATGTGAGGCCAGGGAAGACTATTGTTGGTGATCAATTTGGCCAAGCCTGAGATGTTGTTTCAGGGAGTCCTTGTATCATTTTTTTGGAGCGCGCCTCTTACGCTGACCCATGGCGAGTTCACCGTAGATTACTATTTTGGGAGGCGATGGTCCTCCATCCTAGAAACGTGCCCTGCCCAGAACAGCTGTGTTCTCAATATCATGGCCTCAATGCTGGTGATCCCTGCTCGCTCAAGGACAGCAACATTCGTCACAGTCAGTCCAGTGTATATTTAGAATTGTGCATATACAGCGCTGATGAAAGCATTCGAGGAGTCATAGGTGGTAGCGATAGGTGACCCATGTTTCAGATCCATAAAGGAGAATAGACAGTACAATGGCTCTATACACACTGATTTTTGTGCTTCGCCTCAGGTGTTTATAACTGTATACACTGTGGAACACCCGGCCCCAAACCTTTCCAATTTCATAAAGTGGCTTAACCTCGTGAAGCTGCACCCGGACCACCAGACACTCCTTAGTGGACCCGTCTGTCTAACGGAGGTTTTCAAGTCCTCTGCAAACTCCATCCTAGGAAGGCTCTGGGTCCAGATGGCTTTAACTCTGAGTTTTACAAGCTCCTCAGAGATGATCTGACCCCCCACATGTTGGAACTGTATAACGAGGTGTTTGTCATCTCTTCTCTGCCAGGCACTTGGAAGCTATCCCACATCATCACCATTCCCAAGACTATGGACCCCAACCCCACTGTCTCAGCCTTTCGACCAATATCATTGATGAATCAGGATTTCAAATTCCTTTTGGCAGTTATGGTAAACAGGATCAATTCATTCATTTCCCACTATATACATTCCAACTAGGTTGGCTTTATTCCAGGCCGTTAAATGAACGATGCCATCAGGCAAACATTAAATGTTATTCACCATGCCAGGAACTCTCTTCGCCCAACATTTTTAATCTCAATTGATGACCTTAAAGCTTTTGACCGCCTGGATTGGCCATCACTCTTTGAGATTTTGGCAGGAATGGGGTTCAGGTCTACTTTCACTAACTAACTTAAAGGGGTCTACCACGGTTCGTGAGCTATGGTTCATGTTAACAAGATGGACTCCCCATTGTGTGCTTTACAGCAGGGTATGAAGCAAGGTTGCCCTTTGTCTCCGATCCTCTTCAGCTTAGCCATTGAGCCCCTGGCAAAGAAAATCAGATGCAATTCCCTCATCAAAGGCTTGAAAGTTTATGGCAGGGAGCATAAACTCTCCCTTTATGTAGATGATGCCCTCTTATACTTACAGGATATGGATGGGTCATCTCCAGCTTTGTAGAGGATTTTGGCGGATTTCGATTGCTATGTGGGGTTCAAGGTTAATTTGACCAAATCCACACTATTCTGCCTTAATACCCTCCTGCCATCCCAACAACAATGGCAAAGAACTACCCAATTGCAATTGCATTCCTCAGGCTTCAAATGTCTAGGGATTATAATAACCAAGGACCTCAATCAATTGGTCCCCCGAAATTATAAGCTCCTCATGCACTGGTTGTGAGCCCATTTAAATACTTGCAAAACACATCACCTCTCACTGCTGGGTAGAATAGCGATTTTTAAGATGTTTGCCCTGTCCCAATTCCTCTTCCTCTTCCAATGCATCCCCCCTCTCCCCCACCTTCTTGTTTCCACAAATGGAAACAGCTACTAAAGGAATTTATATCTGAGGGAAAGAGGCTGCAATTTCCGAAACGGATATGGCATGCTCACCCTACGAAGGGGGGACTTGGTATACCTGATTTAGATCTTTATTTCGCTGCCTTCCAGATAGCCCAAACTGTCCCATTCCTTAAAAAAAAAAAAACTACATCCACATGGGTCACAATGGAAATGGACATACGCTGACCAATAATACTTTAAAACTTTTATGCGCGTATCACCACTGCCCAATTGAAAACAGTTGATAACTTCTTTGTACGAACTGCCCTGTCACTTTGGAATAGATGGAGACATATCTTTGCTCCATCACCCTCTTCTATGCAGCCTTTTCTTTTCCAGCCCCTCTTTTTTCACCCTGATAAACTGTGGCAATTCTCTCTATGGGAGGAGAATGGGATATGCACGTTGCAAGATCTTTCTCACAATGCAAAACCTAAATCAGATTGACATACTCCAAACCCTAGCTCCTTTTCCCCCTAATTGGTTGCAACTCTATCAGATTAGGTCTTTTTTTAGCATGGCTCAAATCTACTGGATTCATTTTGAGATCCCCAACAGTTTTTGAACATATGTTCATGTCACCCATTGTTCCCATGAAGGGATGAGCTGCTCGCATTTATCAGTGGCTAACAGAAGAATCTCTGGGAGGTAATGTGTATGGAAAGGCAAGCTGGGAAAATGATGTGAACATTGTGATCCCTGATGCTGAATGGGCAAAAATTTGGACCTCCCCTATCCTGCGGTATCAATTGATTGCCCTAAAAGAAACATTGATGAAATTGATCTATAGATGGCACTTAATTCCACTACATCTCTCTAGGATAGTCAAAACCGCATCTCCTATCTGTTGGTGGGGTTGCCTATCCACAGGGATGTTCCTGCACATGTGGCTGGAATGCTCCACCGTCCAAACCTTTTGACGATCCACATTGACTGTTATTGGAAACATTACTAAACAGCACATTGACCCTTCCCCAGAATTGCTTTTACTCTCACTGTTTTTGAACTCAAATAAGAATTTCAAACACAAAAGAGTCGTGACCTTCCTGCTTGTGATTTCCTGTACCATCATCACCAAAACCTGGAAAACGGAGATATCCAAAATAGATGTCTGGTGGGCCAAGGTGTGGGAAATTTGGTTCATGGAAAAATTGCCAGATGCCTTGTGGAGGACGAGCAAACGGGCTGATTCCGCTGACTTTGTGGAGACTATTTGTGTACCAATGATGGGGTGATACACCCGCCCCTGCACCACAGCAACTTGTGATATGATATCATACCAGACCTCTCCTCCCCAATGCATACCCCCAACCTCAACTTGTGATACCTAGCTATAATGTTGTATTTCCTGTATTATGTGACTCTCCCCATATATAACCAAGCCCTCCCCAGCTTGTTCAGCACCTGCACTGTTTTCTTTTGATTTATGTTTGAATGTCTTCTCATACTTTTTAATTATATTAACTCTGCTATCTCCTTTGTACTCGACAATCAGTCATGAGACTATGCTTTTCAAGTTAAAAAATTTTATTATAAAAAATAAATTAAAAAATAAAATAAAATCTCACCCCACAAAATCATTGTATCTGTGGAGCGCAGGAATATAAGTCAGATTGCTCCACTCCGCCAATCTAAGGTTGCAGCCATTCCTCCCATCCATGTCATCTGACACTTCTAAAGGAGGGCTCTCTGAGTACGTCCTTTTGCCAAGACTACAACTCGGCTCTGCCCCATCAAAATGGCAGTTGGAACGTTCCTTTTGTGATGTCCTGCTGCTGCAGCCAGTTGCTCCTGACTGACTCACAAAATGGCGGATGGAACATTCCTCAAGAGATTTAGCCACTACTACAGCCAATTTCTCCTGGGTAACCACCTGGATGACACTTTTAAATGGAAATCTTGCCACTACTGCAGCAGATTTCTCCCATTCGGTGTGGCTGACGGCACCCTTACCAGGAGATTTCACCGCTACTATGGATCCTTTCTCCTTCCTGGTAGGTCAGTCGGAGTCATGAGTTGGAGATTTTGCCGCTATTGCGGCTTCTTTCTCCTTTTTGGAATGGGGTTTATTGGTCTTTGGCCCTTTAAAAGCTTTAGTTGCCGTTGCAGTCTTTGATGCCTCATTTGCCTTGGTATCAGATAGTGAACACCTTGCCATTAACACCTTGCCACTTGTGTTGTCATCCTTTGAGGTCTCTTTAACAGACTCCTTTGATTTTGAATCTCGTACTGCCTTTCTGGACACTTCCTCCATTTCACTCTCACTAGATGAGAGAAAAATCTTTCTTAGCTCTTCTCATCTTCAGAAGAGCATCTTGCACATAACTGTTTTTTGGGTTTTTTTTTTGTGATTTCCCTTGCCGTGGCATACTAATCTGGTCTCAGTGATATGAGCTCCAGTGATATGAGCATTTTGGCTCATTAAGACAAGCAATTCAACATGAATCACTTCCCTCTGCAGGATAAAGTGCAAACCTGATTGGCTGGATGAGTGCAGGGGGCAGGGGATGGTTATAGGGCAAGCGCCCGCTGCCGCCATGTTCGATTTTTGCCTTAGTGAGTGATCAATAAATCAATAAAGTGGAGGTTTGTGCTATCTTTTGTTTTCTCTCTTTTTTGGGGGCACGGTGGAATATCACTTGTGCACACCATAGAAACAGTTTCTTTCTTCTTCTTTTTTTAAGTTTGGCAGTGGCAGATTTAGAAACGTGAATAATCCAGTCCCGGCCACGGTCTCAGCTACAGGCATGTGAAGTTTATGGGGGCTTTAAAAATATTAAGACAGGTCGCAGTTGCTGCAACTTGCTATTACTGTGAAGCAGTCTGTTTTTCCCCACTTCATGTAGACAAGCCCGTGTACTTAAAAACACACACACACATAGAGAAAAACAAAAAGCTGATCAGGTGGGATCTATTGGCTAAAACTACACACTATGTTAAAGTATGTAGCATACACCTAAACCTTGATTATTTTTTTGCTTCAGAATAAGCACATGGGCACCCTGAACTGAGCCAGGACCATTGCACATTGGTAGGTAAGGTTTAAACTAGGGGTAGGGAACCTGGGGTTCTCCAGGGATGCTAGTTTTCTCTAAACCACAACTACCACCACCATATATTCAAATATGTGACTTCTCATGAATAGACTAACAGGGCATCCTCCAAACACCACTGCATTATTTGATCGTACTGAATGAGTAAATGGGCTTCTTCCTGGATAACAACTGGGGAACCTCCTGTCACACTCCAAATGTTACTGAACTACTATGCCTGTCATCCTTCCCTACTGATCTGGCTAAGAGGAATTGATGGAAATTGGGATCCAGCCACATCTGGAGGGAGGCGAGTTATCCAGCCCTACTGTATATGGATCAAGGGAGGTTTATGAAAGAAAGCTGAAAGCCTAAGTTGGGTGACTGAAGATGTAAACCCCCTGCAGCTGCAACCTAAGGAACAACCAGGAAGGGGGGGCTGACTACGACTGAACATCTGCATAAATGGTAATAGCACTGATATTTCTATACTGCTTATCAGTGCCAAAGCACTCCTTTAGCAGTTTACAATGTTTTTTAACTAATTGCCCCCAACAAGCTGGGTATTCATTTTGCTGACCTACAGAAGAATGGAAGGCTGAGTCAACCAACCTTGGAGCCCTCTGGGATAGAACTTACAAAGTTGTTGCTTGCAGTACTGGCATTTAACCACTGCACCACCAGGGCTCCCTCCAGCACTTCCAGATAAAAAGGACTTCCAGATAATCCAGAAGTGAATAGAAAAAGAAACTAAGTAGTTCATACCATACATCTTTGTACCAACCATCTTTTCAGTGGTATCCTTCCTCCAGTTGGCAATTGTCTCAAGCGTCTTTTCTATTTGTTGGGGGAGTTCATTTATTTTCACCACATCCTAAAAGGTGGAAAGAAAGAAAAATATACATATCACATGAACTTTTCACTCCTAAATTTGGAAAACATTTGCTTGGAAGCCTTGCTAATGTCAATGGAAAGTCCTTCCAATGTGGCAGGCAGAGATAAGGTACAGCCTTAATCAAGGAACATCTGAATTTGGCTAAGAAATGCTTCAGAATGAGGGGACTTGTTTGAGGCAACTATTCTTACAGGCTACATACACTTTCTGGACAATCTGTTTTACTGGGCAGGGTGAGAATGGTGGGGTTGGGCTACCTTAGCACAGATCTGAATCTTCTAGCCTTTGCATTAGAGGTACATCATTGCCTCTTCACTCTCCAGCAGCTCAGGCGAGTGGGGGAGTGGGTGGGCAGTCCAGCTCCTTCCATCAGGCTCAAATAGCAGTCACCTAGCCACCTACTGCCTTTGGGAAATGGCCAGGCACTCCTGAACTTACTCAATAATTTATCATTTCTTTTCCCTGACCCTAGCTCTCTTTGAGTTAATAATACTGTAATTTGGTTTTCAGGAGCCTAAATGCAATTGCTGCTCCCAACTAGAATAGATCAGAGAATCAAATGAGTAACAGTAAAACAACAATCTAATGAGTGGTCTCTTCCAACTCTGCAATTCTATGATTCTATGAGTCTTCTCTAATGGGAAATAACAATTGGATGTACACCAGGATGTTTTATTTTTGTCACTAGTCTAGTTACAAATTCCTGCTGCTTTTCACACCTCATCCCCACTATAGTGTTGTAGTTATATGTGAGTTACACACACTCAGATAAGTAAACAGTCCAATTCAATACTGTATAAAGCAGCTTCTTATATTCCAGAATTTACTCCCCCTGAGCTGCTCCCTCCTTGCCAATGGGAAACTTCACAGATCATACTCAAATTGAGCTAATTATTATTTGACATGAGGAAGAGTTGATGTATGAATCTGGCAGTGCAATCCTATCTTTGGGTTTACTCAGACATTACGTTCTGCTATATCCAGTGGAGCTTATTCCCAGGGAAATTTGGTTCATTCAGGAATCTTAGCTGGAAAGCCAGGTAAGAGCTAGATTACAGATGAACTAAGAGAAGAGTACATCTGGAGCACAGTGCTTGAACAACCCGTTTTGGGCATGCACACAGAAGTTTTATAGCCCTAATCTATACATACTTACCTAGGAAACCTTTCAAAAATGTAACACCAGTCCTAGCTGCCCTTCAGAGGAAC
Organism: Gambelia wislizenii; assembly: GCA_030847615.1. Classification (NCBI taxonomy): domain Eukaryota; kingdom Metazoa; phylum Chordata; class Lepidosauria; order Squamata; family Crotaphytidae; genus Gambelia; species Gambelia wislizenii. The sequence continues at coordinate 221,742,606 of JAUMIR010000002.1, forward strand.
TTACATGCCATTTCCCCCCCATTATTTTTTGGAGCTAAACCCCTGTGAACCCTGACATAATTTCAGTCCTGAACAGGGAACATCTGGGGAAGGTAGGAATGGTTATATAAAGTTCTGCTATGGGTAGTCAGCCTTCCCCTGTTCCCACACTGGCTTGCTCTAAATTTCAGGCAACACATGTCCCCAGGGCTCTGACCTGGAGTTTTCTGAACAAATGAATGACTTCCAGTGGTGCTTTGGGGAGTTATATTAATAATTAACACAACCACCACAACACTGCTAGTCATTTATTCAGAATTATCTCTCTCACACAAGTCAGCAGGCTCTCGTAGTACAATTTTTGTTCAGCGTTGTCACGCTAGCCTGGGGGTGGTGTCTCTGCTTAGAACCACCCAAACAATTCTCTCAAAATCCAGTATGAATCTGGATCAGTGGTAATTGTATTTTTATTGTTGTTAGGGTTTTACAATTTTGAGTTAAGTCTTGGGGGGTCCACAGCAACAAAAGATATTTATAGGGGGTCCCTGGTAAAGAAAGGTTAAGCGCCACCAGTCCTGGTAGTTTCTGGTATTGGGGACAACTCCATCTGTCGTGGCTCCGTTAAGGGCCTCTGCACGTGCACAGTGGGGCTGAGCCCTGGGACAGGGCAGCAGAGGCCCACAGGCACAGGAGCTGAGGTTGGGTGCCATGTTTTGGGGAGGGGGGCTCTGGGGATCATTGGGCCACTTGGAGCTCTTTCCTTTAGCTCAGCGGGGTTTTGTGAAGGGCGGCTGGCTGGCAGGCTTAATATCAGCAGCATTTCTAAATCTGAGGCACTTTCACCCTTTCTTCTAGTAAGCTATGCCAAAGTAGTCTGGGAAGCTTTATTTTGCCTGCCTTCCAGTCATTTCCAATTTATAGTAATACTATCACCTTTTTGGAAGGGGGAAAGTTTTTTTCAGAAGGGGTTTTCCATTGACTTAGCCAGAGTGTGACTTGCCTATGGCCACCCAGTGGGTCTCCATGGCCGAGATTCGAACTTTGGTCTTTCTGAGTCTCAGGGTGCAGCTACACTGTAGAAATAATGCAGTTTGACACCACTTTATGTGCTATAGCTCTAGCTTATGGAATCCTGGGATTTGTAGTTTTACAAGGTCTTTAGCCTTCTCTGCCAAAGAATGCCAGTGCATCGAAAAACTACAAATCCCAAGATTCTGTAGGATAGAGCCATGGCAGTTAAAGTGGTGTCTAACTGTATTATTCCTACAGTGTAGATGCACCTCCAGTCCATCACTGAAACTGCTACACCACAACGACTTTCCCTCTTCCCATTAATCCTAGATACTTCAGAGCATTTCCTCAGTGGTTAGAAGGTGAAGGAAGGCAAGGGGAAGGTTAGTGGTGGAAATAGTTTATACACATGTATCAGTATTTCCAGTGCCCTATTAGTCTATTGCAGCAAGTCTTGTTCTCATGGTACATTAATAGTGGCATAATAGTGGCATAAGCTTTCCTAGACCACAAGCCATTTTGACAGATAGACGAAGTGTTATTCTTTGTTCACAGCTGTATATTATGTATTTGTGAGCTGCCTTGGGTCCCATTCTGGGGGAAAGGCAGCATATAAATAAAACAGTAATAATGATGCTGATGATGATATAGGTGGTATGTGTGAGTGAGATGAAGAAACACAACCTGTTACCTTTCTAAGTGAAGCTTAAGTACTGTATATATAATTTAAGCTTGCACCCGATGAAGTGGGCTATCATCCACAAAAACATCAATACTATAATATAATAAATATTTAAGACCACCATAGGACTCTTGGTTGGTTTTGTTGCAACAGATAAACAGGGCTTCCTTTTTGGAAAGTGTAGATAGTCTTTCGTTATATGCTACAAGAGAGGAAAATGGGTTTAGGTGATGAACCCTGGTGAGTCCTGGCACATAGGAAACTCTGGTCACACCCAGTGCAATTTACAAGGACATAGGATGAAGGACCATCACCTCCCCAAAATAGTAATCTACAGTGAACTCGCTACGTGTCAGCGTAAGAGGGGCGCTCCAAAAATGCGATACAAGGACTCCCTGAAGCAACATCTCAAGCTCAGCCAAATTGATCCCAACAATGGTCCACCCTGGCCTCACATCGGGAGGCATGGAGACACACTATCCACAATGCTGCAGCCTTATTTGAGAACTCACGCTGAACAAGTCTTGAAGAGAAATGACTACGCAGAAAGAATCACAACCCGGAAACATCACCCAAGGAGACCTTCTGCTGTGCTTTCTGCAACTGGACTTGTTTATCTCGGATTGCCCTTTTTAGTCATCAGCGCACTTGCAGAAAGCGTGGGATGAGTCCTTCCTGAATCTTCGTTTGCGAAGAAAAGCCAGAGAGAGAGAGAGAGAGAGAGACTGACCAAATTAGTGGCTACAGTGCATAGCCCCACATGCTAATTGATGCTTCCCACCCTCACTTTCAGATTAACTCTCCCCTTAGCCAAATGTTTACACTGACAAATAACATCTCTGATATGCATTTATGCCAGTAGCATTTAATCTGTGAGGGCAGCTCTTTTTCACAGACCATGACTATTTGTTGCCGCCACCTAAGGACAAACACGCCTGTGGGTTTTATCAAGAAAGCAGGCACCTTGAGCAGAGGCAGGGCATGCCCAGCTGATCCACTGCCGCCTTGGTCCTCTCTCCAGGTGGCTTCCATCCATTCCTGGCAGGACTCTGGTTTTCTTGACCAGGTTGTTGGTGTCTTCTTCATCTGCTGGAAAATTTCCACTATGTTGGCAAGCGATCTGTTTTCTACTAAGTCGTTTGGGTGAAGCTTCCCCCTACACTTGGGACAGGATGCTTTTGTCTTCATCTTTTGGCAATGCTGAGAGATGCACTCTTTGCAGAAGCTGTGGGAACATTTGCGAATCAAAACTGGGTTGTTAAAGAAGTCCAAACAGAAGCAACAAGTCAATTCGTCTTGCAAATTTTTATCCAGATGGGGAACTGCAGCAGCCGCAGCGGCGTCCATGATCCAGACTTCTAGGGGACTTTCAGTTTCTTTTACGAAGGCTGAAAGACGTATTTCTCGACCTTAAAAAAAATAAATAAATAAAGGAAAGGGAGCTTGTCCTTTTTTAGCTGAGCTTTCCATTTCCAAGAGGCCACTTGGGGGAGCCCTTTTCTGTTGTTCCGGAACCATTCGCATTCGCTTTGCGTCCCGGGGGAACGGATATGCGATATGTACCCGAACTGGGGGAAGGAGAAAAGTGTAACACCGCCTCGAAAAGGGCGGAAGATGAGCGCGAGGGGGCTCGGCGACCTTCTCCGGACAGGTAGGGCCAGGCGGGGCTGGGTCGGGACGGGAGGCTCCCCCGAGGTGTCGGAGGTTTGTATGCCGAACGGGGCGGGGAGCGCGACCTCGGCTCTCTGGCAGGGAAAGGAGCGGCGCTGACCAGGTCCCCGGGTGGGGCTCAGCTATGCTGTCGTTATTTAACTCCACCCTAAGGAATAAAGACCAAAAAAGGCAGTCCAGGAGGACGGTGCCTTTTATTGACTACATCAACAATACTCCACAGTGGTGATAAAACCCCTGAGGAAGAGCCGAGATCTTTGGAGAGACACGCTTTCTTCGGACAATAATTGAATATTACACTACACTGTTATGCCGTCGTCTTCTTCGAGCTCTGCCGTAGCCCTTTGGAGCATCATGCTGAAGAAGATTGTAAATAAAGTTGGAGCAAGAACACAACCTTGCTTCACTCCATCAGTTATTAGAATCATAGAATCATAGAATTGCAGAGTTGGAAGAGACCACGAGAGCCATCCAGTCCAACCCCCTGCCATGCAGGAAATCACGATCAAAGCATCCCCGACAGATGGCCATCCAGCCTCTGTTTAAAGACCTCCAAGGAAGGAGACCCCACCACGCTCCGAGGGAGTGCATTCCACTGCCGAACAGCTCTTACTGTCAAAAAGTTCCTCCTGAAAGGACTCTGAAAGAGCATCACCATATCTGACTTGACCGTGCTGGCCCTCGTGTAGCAAGATAATCATTTTAATGAATTTGGGGGGACATCCTAGTCTTTCCAGGATCTGCCACAGACCTTTTCTACTCACAGTGTCGAAGGCTTTGGTGAGGTCGACAAATGTTACATACACTGTTATAGCGCTATTATTCCACTTTAACTGCTCTGTCTGCCTCCTGTGGACTCCTGGGATTTCATAGAATCATAGAATTGTAGAGTTGGAAGAGACCACAAGGGCCACCCAGTCCAACCCCTACCATGCAGGAACACACAATCAAATCATTCCTGACAGATGGCCATTCAGCCTCTGCTTAAAAATCTTGCAGCTTAAAGAGGGCATTGAGCATTCTCAGCCAGAGAGCTCTTCTAGGGCCTCACTAAACTACAAACCCCAGAAGTCCATAGGAGGCAGCCACAGCAGTTAAAGTGGAATAAGAGCACTATAACACTGAGACAATAGGATCTCATACCTAGACACACACTGGACCATATCACACTACATTGTTATTATTATTTATTATTTATTATTATTTTTAGTTATTTATACCCCGCTCTTCAGCCACAACGCTATCAGAGCGGCTTACAAATTGTTTTAAGCAATAGCTATTTACACATCTACACTGCATTAAACAGTTTCCAATGTGTGTTAGCTAATTGCCCCACAAGCCGGGTACTCATTTTACTGACCCATGAAAGGATGGAAGGCTGAGTGAACCCTGGAGCCCTCTGGAATCAAACTTGCAACGTGGTGGCTTGCAGTACTGGCATTTAACCACTGCACCACCAGGGCTCCCTTCAAGTTATAGCATTATTAATATAGCATTATTAATCCACTTTAACTGCTCTGTCTGCCTCCTGTGGAATCCTGGGATTTGCAGTTTAGGGAGGGGCATTGAGCATTCTCAGCCAGAGAGCTCTTAGGCCTCACTAAACTACAAACCCCAGAATTCCACAGGAGGCAGCTGTAAGCAGTTAAAGTGGAATAATAGTGCTATAACACTGAGACAATAGGATCACATACCTAGATACACTCAGGCTGCTGCCACACTGCAGAAATAATGCAGTTTGACATCGCCTTGACTATCATGGCTCCATCCTATGGAATCTTGGGATTTGTAGTGGCACCAGAGCTCTTTGACAGAAGGCTAAATATCTTTCAAAACTACAAATCCCAGAATTTCATAGCATTAAAGCGGGGTCAAACTGTATTATTTCTGCAGTGCGACAGCAGCCTCAGTCCTTTATTTACTTCATATGTTCCGTTATTGTTATGTTACACATTGTTTATATGTTTGACTTGAATGTTTTGATATCTTAAATGAATATTTAATGAAAACAACAACAACAAAATCCTAAAGACATCACGGTGATAAAAGCCAACCAAAATGCATTACGCAAGCTTTCAGAGCTCACAGACTTCTTGAGTGTTAAAAGTCATTGTAGGGGAAGAAATGTGACCATGGAGGGTCATCATAGAACTGCATCTTTCTTGAGATTTCAAAGAAATAGCCATATTAGTCTGTTGCAGCATAAAAAGGAGAAAGGGAAAAGGACTCTGTATTGCATCTGAAGAAGTGGATTGATATCCACGGAAGCTCATGCTAAATAAAAATCATAGAATCATAGAATTGTAGAGTTGGAAGAGACCACAAGGGCCATCCAGTCCAACCCCCTGCCACGCAAGAAATCACGATCAAAGCATCCCCGACAGATGGCTATCCAGCCTTTAAGTTGGTTCCAACCTATGATGACCCTAAGGCGACCCTATCACAGGGTTTTATGGGCAGTCTTAAAGATGCTGCTAGATTTTTTTCCTCTCCCTCCCTCCCTCCCTTTGATCTGTTAAAACAGAGTTTAAGATAGTGGTGGAGGGCAGTTTGATGCAGGTAAAGGCCATACCAGAGAGCCAGCTTGGTGCAGTGGTTTGAGTATTGGACTATGACTCTGGAGACCAAGGTTTGAATCCCTGCTCAGCCACAGAAACCCATTGGATGACCTTGGGCAAGTCACACTTTCTCAGCCTCAGGAGGGCAATGGCAAACCCCTTCTGAACAAATCTTGCTAAGAAAACCCCTCGATAAGTTCACCTTATGGTCTTCATAGTCAGAAAGGACTTGAAGGCACACAACAACAGCAACAAAAGCCACACCCAGTGTTGGCCAGGGGGTATTTGAAACAGAAAAGCAAGGCAAAGCTGTAAACATTTTTCACCATTGTTAGAAACAAAGGTAATTCCTCTGAGATCTAGCCTTATGCAGCCAGGGACAGGACAGATAAGGGTTGGTTGATATAATCAATGAAGCCATGGCCTTGAGTCTGCAAGACATGAGCAGAGCAATTGATGATTAACTTGACAAATAACAGCTCTGCCACTCTCCCTATGCAGTAAACAAAAAGTTAAGATATATCTGTTTCGTAACTTAGTTAAGGAATCCAAGGCAATGTGAAGCAAAATATATTTCTTCAGAATTTACCCAAATTGGAATGTATTAGATCAGTCGTTCTTAACCTGTGGTCCTCATACCCCCAAGGGGTTGTGATCTCTTCACAACTGGGTCCACAAAGGCTTGAAGGCCAGCCAGCCCATGTGACAGCCAAGGCAAAGGCTGGCTGGCTTGGCCTGCACATTGCTTTTCAATCTTGCAGGAAGAAGCAGGAGAAAAGTCTTCCCTTCCCTCCAGTGCCTCTGAGGGAAGGGTTAATGGATGGTGTAATTGTGTTGTTGTTGTTAGGGTTTTAAATCTTGAGTTAAGTCTTGGGGGTCTGCAGCCACAGAATATATTTAAAGGGGTCCCTGGTAAAGAAAAGGTTAAGAGCCACTGTATTAGATTACTTTAACATTGCAGTCTGTTAAATCCCCAAATAAAATATGGTTTCTAACTCCTTAGACTGCTAAACTTACATGCACTAGAAGATCAATTCTAGGAAGTAATAGCTGAGTCAAATTAAAAAAAACTTAGTCTTCCTAGCAGAGAAACCTGGACTTCAGAGAGCATGGCTATCTAGCTTCAAGTGAAAAATGAGAACTTGATATAGGAGGCTCCTCTTTAGCCAAAAGGTCCAAGGATCTTTACTTACTTACAGAAATGTATCTGTGAAATTGACATAATGGCAAGGCAAAGACAGGATATCAATCAGCAAAATGAAAGTCATTATGGACAGATGTCTTGTTAGGAAGATAGGAACATAGGGCTCTGGGTCTAACAAAACAAAGCATATGGATTTAGATGCATTTTTTGTGAATTAGATTCTACACTCTCAAGTTTCCATGGAAAGAATTTTGCTTTAGCTTATGTCACAGTATCTGCAATGTGTAGGGAGTCCATGGAAGCTGATGTGGAAAAAGCTCCATGAATGTAGAAAGTCTGATTTTTTTATTTTATTTTATTTTTTTGCTTCGTAAAGAAAGAGTACAGCATTTTGGGCTTTTAAAGTTTAGTGTTGGGGGAAAGGCAAATGAGGGTAGACATGAGAGAAGTTTGTAGAATTTTGCATGGTATGGAGTAAGTGAATTCGACAAACAACACAATTTTCTCATAATATTAGAATGTACATAATTTTGTCCTATGATAGAAATTGCCAGAATGTTTGGGTGGGTGGGGGAACATTTTCCACAATGCCAAATTGATTTATGAAATTGATTGCCGTGAGATGGGCTAATGCAGGTTAGAACATATTTCCCAGGCTTTAAATAAACTGTTGGCCTAAATCCTGTTGTTAGCTCCATCTGGAGTAGACCTACTGAATCACATGGGAATTCAATACTTACACATGTTCCTTGGATTCAATGGCTCTGTCCTCTGTCAGGAGCCCTGGTGGCGCACTGGTTAAATGCCAGTACTGCAAGTCACCACGTTGCAAGTTCAATTCCAGCAGTCTCCAAGGTTCACTCAGCCTTCCATCCTAGGCTTGTGGGGCAATTAGCTAACACACATTGGAAACTGCTTAATGCAGTGTAGATGTGTAAATTGCTGTTGCTTAAAACAATTTGTAAGCCGCTCTGATGACTTTGTGGCTGAAGAGCGGGGTATAAATAACTAATTAAAAAATTGTTGGAACTAATAGTAGGATTCAGACTTGAGGTAATAGCAAAAGAAGCCGTGGGCTGGATGGAAAACTGCACGGGTCACATCTGGTCCATGGCCCACTTTTCCTGTGCCTTGGTAGGACAAATTAATGGTGAGCAGGTGTGTTAGTGTCCATATGCCAGTAGCTATTATTAACAATGGCTTTATAGAACCTCCAGTTCAGACTTGGTAAGCCTACGTATACCAGTTACTGAATGCAACAACCAGAGAGGACTGTTGCCTTTGTGCTCTGCTGTGGGTTTCTGATACACATCTGAGGGGTTGACTACACAGGGGGGAAAAATCCAGATGGGATTCAGACTATAGGTACTTTGGCCTGGAGTTGCAGCAAATTAAATTCAGACTGTTCTGGCCCAGATTTCAGCGCCACACTTGCCAAAGCCTGAATCTGCATTGGGTTTTTACTTGGCTTTCTGTTATGCTTGTATCTAAGCTCCAGGAAAATAAAAGCCCCAGTGGTAGACACCTTCTCCAAAGCCAGAACAGGCGGCTTACTCACAATGGTGGGGCGGGCACTTGTTCTGCCTTCAGACTGGGCTACTCTGATTAACAGTGACTCTGCTTTACATGCCTGTTGTCTCTGTTGTTCCTCCAGAAGCTTCCCAGAGATAAAATTCATTGATAATTCTCACTCACGAATCGCCTCCACTCTGTTAATTAAAGAATCCCAGCTCGAGTCCAAAGGCTAAGAATAATATAAACTTTCTCAGCTTCAGTATAATAAAGCCCCACCTCTTGCAAATAGACAAAGAGAGACCTTAGATGCTGCAAATGCAGAGATACATCATCACCTGGTCTGAGCTGGGCTTTGTAGAGCTTTCTGGTGAGTAGAATTTTTGATTCAGCCGTCTCACGAACATAAATCGCCCTCAAAGCATCCCAACATTCCTTGGCTGTTTGCAAATCTCTTGCATAGACTAGCTGCACATCTTCCAGCCCCAGAACAATGGCTGCATGTGCTTTCTCATCTGCCCTTTTCTCAGCTGCTATAGGCTGTGCAAGAGTATTCACTACAGGATCCAAGCAGCCCCCCATGTGCGGAAACATTTTCATTTTCATGCACCAATTCAAATAATTGTGCTCATTTAGCCTCTCTAGAGGCAAACCGCTCAAGTTAGTTGTCAACGCCATTCCAGCAATAAATCAAGTGCCTCCAAGCCCCTCAATAGCCATGCTCTCACTCACAGAGTCACACACTGGTTCAAGAACTTCACAGACACCACTCCACAGCTTTCTGGCGTAGACTGGTCACAGCTGGCAGATACTGGTGCAGACTGGGCCCATAACTTGACATGGTAGTGTACTGGTACCTCTGAGCATATGAAGAGGACCACGCAGCAAATGTTGTAGCAGAGTTGCATTCATCAGGCAAAGAAATGAGCACACAGACACAGACATGTGTCTAAACTATAGTTGGAGATGCCTTGCGTCTACAATGGGCGCCTTAGTTACCAGGCCTGGGAGCAGGATGTGGAGCGTTTCTTTTTGTGTAGCGGAAAAGCAAAGCACCAATGGGAGTCGCCTAGTCTGAAAGCAGACCAGGTGGCTCACTCGCAATGGCGAGCACTCATTCTGCCTTCAGACCAGGCGAGTCCTGCTGGTGCTTTGCTTTTCCCAGGTGATTGTGCACTGGAAAATCAAAGCACCACCGGGACCTGCCCAGTCTGAAGGCAGAACAGGCGGCTTACTTGAGATGGCAGGTGGGCATTCGTTCTGCCTTCATGCCAGGCAAATCCCACTTGGGCTTTGCTTTTCTCCAGGAGATTGTGTGCTGGAAAAGCAAAGCGCCAGCGAGACTCACCCAGTCTGAAGGCAGAACAAGAGTCCACGTTGCCATTGTGAGTAAGCCACCTATTCTGGCTTCAGAGAAGATCACTACACTGGGGCTTTGCTTTTCCGGTGCACAATTGCCTGGGAAAAGCAAGGTGCCAGCAGGAACCACCTCTCTGAAGCCAGATTGGGTGGCTACCGCAGGGGCTTTGCTTTCCCAGAGCTCTGAGGGGTGATTGTGTGCCAGAAAAGCAAAGTGCCAGCAGTAATTATCCTCAATGGAGCCAAAATGTGTGGCTAGCCTCATGATGGCGGGGCTTGCCAGGGGTTCTGACCTCAAAGAGAGCAACTACTCCTGCGACTGTGCCTTGGGAATGAGAAATGGCACTGAGGAGGGGGGGAAATGGTGGTGCCTCAGGGAAATGGTGGTGCCCACCCCACCTGGTGCAGATGGCTTGTTCATGTGGCAGTTTTCTCTGGAGTTTCCAGCAAACTTTGGAGAAAACAGAGTTTTCTAAAGCCCAGATTGCAGGGGTAGTCCCTGAGTCTGGTGAGAATAGGGCCCTAGACCATGTATCATGCTGTATCACATCAGATTCAGGGAAAAGGCTGCACATCATGTGGCATTATCTGGCCGGATTTAGTGAGGGGAGGAGTGAGGGTTTGTGACTGGTGTTGACAAGCCCTGATTGGTCACTGTGAGAAACAGGACGCTGGGCAAGATGGACCATAGGCCTCTTCTAGCAGGGCAGTGAGATAGAGGATTAATGCTAGGGTAAGAGATCTTCAAAGCACTGGTGGAAATCAAGTCACCCTCTAGTTTTTGTACTGCAACTCTCAACAGTCCTAACCATAGGATATACAGGCTAAGCCTGCTGACACTTGCATCTGGAGGGCTGCTTTATTCCCACGCTTTATAGCATCATTTAAAATTGCCGTTCACATGTAGCTCTGAATCCTGTTTTTCCCTTACATCAAAATCCCCAGCCCTTCTTTCAAATTGAAGAATGGCTAAAGGAAATGGCTGTATGTAGTCTACCCTTATTGCTTGATAGTATGCATTTTCACTGATGTCTTGACGATTTCGTGCTTATGTCTTAAGAAGCTATATGGCACAAAGTTCAGCAAGTATAACTTCTTTCATCATCACATTACTGTGATGAAAAAAGGTTCATCTGCAGGGCTGCTTCCTGCCTGTTGGTAAAACAATTACAGGTGTTGTCTAGATGATGAAAAAACTCCTCACGGAATTCAATACCTTTTGTCTCAATGAGATCCCATGGTGATTTGCTGTTTTTGGAAGGAGGGGGGCTAAAAACTGCAAAAACTGTGTGAGAAAAGTCTTTGCAGCTTTTCCTGAAGTTTAAAAAAATACATGGAAATGTGCATTACCGCCCATTTTGACAACCAATTTGCAGCACAGCACATTCTGAAAATCAAAAGCTGATTGGTCAGATGTGCGCGGTGGTGGTGGGGACTTGCTGGGGGGGGGAACTTGCTGGCAGCCATTTTTGAGTTTTGCAGTAGTGATCATGCATATTTTTTCAGCGGCAAGGTGACTGAATAGCTTTTTTTTCAGCAGAAGGTTGCACTGGTGCACCCTAGATTTAAAAAGTTTTAAAAAATGTGCAGCAGTGGCAACTTGTGGAGAATGAAAACATGAGTAATTCGCTCGCGGCCACCATCTTGATTTGCAGGCTTGTCCTGTGTGAATTTCAAACACGGATAACTTCACATAACAGCAGTCTTGGGGGGAAAAATGTAGAGACGCTGCTACAATTTTGCGTTAAATGTACAGCAGTCCACATTATATTGCCTCGTCTAGATTAGCCCACAGTGCACTCAAAAGATAATTGCTGCTTGGAAGGATTTGGAGAGGACCTTATAGAAGTTCCAGATAGTGAGGATTTTTGTTTTATATTTTACTTTTGTGTTTTGTGTCTGAAGTGCAATGGCTGCTTCAGCTAATGCTGTTACCAATGTGATATGACTTATATGTGATGGACCCCCTTTTTCCCCCACAGGGAGAAGATGCTTTCTTCAGGTTCCAATTGGGTCATCTCGGGTTCTGTGGTATTACAATAAATCAACATCTGTCACACAGCAGGACTATGCATCATCAGCAGAAAATTTGAAGGAAGCAAAACGTGGAATAGATGACTTGTATTCCTCTGAACAGAGATCTACTATTTTGCAGCTACTCAATTCAGCATCTGAAGAAGAACTTTCAGCTGTGAAATTAATGCGAGGAAGAAAGTCTATTAATGTGATAGAGTACAGGGAAAAGCATGGGCCGTTTAAGGATTTACAAAGTTTACTAGAAGTGCCTCTTTTTCAATATAAAACAGCTGTTAAAGTGTGCAACTTTATACTCAATCCCTTTGCAAAAGAAGAAAGGAAAGAGAGAACAACAAACAATCCTATGTCTGTAATGAAATATATCAAGCCTGAAATAGAAAGAGAGAGATTGGAGGTATTTCCCCCCCCCTCCACATTTTGGGGGATGGGAGGAGTTCTGCTTTTTTTTTTTTTAACAAACAATACATTTCTCCATATACTAATGTTAAATCTTTGCTTGCATGCAGCTTGGAATTCAGTAGGGCTTACTTCTGTGTATATGAAAGAAATTGAACTACACAACTCTTAACATCTGAGATTGTTAGGTACAATACCATGTAACAGCAGACAGCTGCTTTAGGTATATTAAAGGGCTTGAGTGTGCCCAGGGTGATACTTTTGCTGTTTCAGCAGCTTTTCTCCCATCAGAGCCTATCATAACCTACTTTTAAAACTGTTCTCGTTTTCAAAATAGAGTTGCTGTTTGGCATAGGGAGTTGCTTTTCAAGAAACACAAAGCAAAAGTTCCCTTAGGTGTGTATCCATATATTCAGTATCCGCAGTTTCATTTATCCACATCTGGAAAAATACATTCTCTCTAGGCATTTCTAGGTCCTCCAATGCGATTCTATGGTCAACTTCTGTGTTTGTCTTATTTAAAATAATAGGGTTCCCTATTATCCACGGTTTCAGGTATCCACAGGGGGTCTTGGAACATATCCCCTGCAGATATTGGGGTCAATCTGTACTTCAGTGGCTCCCACAAAGAGGAGTGTGCAGGGTTGTTCTCGGCTGCCTCAGAGGGTAGAACTAGGTTTAATGGTATTAAATTACAAGAGGGTAGATGTCAATTGAACATTAGAAGGAACTTCTTGACAGTGAGAATGGTTCAGCAATGGAACTAATTGCCTGGAGAGGTGGCGGGGTCTTCTTTTCTAGGTTTCTTGAAAAAGAGGCTGGACAGCTAGGCGCTGGGGATGCTCTAGCTGGAGATCCTGCATTGAGCGGAGGTTGGACCTGATGGCCTATACGGCTCCTTCCAACTCTGTCATTCTATGATTCTATGATCAAAGTGCCTATGCAAGCCTGCTAACCCAACTATCCATTTTTTTTCTTCCTGGGAAAGACATTGCAGATTGGGGGCATTCTCACATAAACTCTTAAAGTTTATGCTCTGATTCACACAAGATGCTCTCTTGTTCTAAGGAACAGTGCACAAACCTGAAGCTGAAGTCCTGGACTATGCCACATTGGGCCAGCATAGTGTAAGCATAAGTTCACTTTATGCCTGTGTATGCCTCTTCCCCCCCCCCCTTGTCATTGCAGAGGTTGGCATCCCCTTCCACTCTCCCCAACAATCAAAATTCTCCGGGACTTGTGGTTTTGGTGTAACAGCCCCCCTGAAAGGCCCTTCCATGACTGGTGGAGAGAATAGGGTTAAAAAAAAATCTGGCTGGGGGCATAGCCAGAGGCTTCTTTGACTCCCTGTGCTCTCCACTAGCCATGGAATAGCCATTCATAGGGGCTATGGTTGTTGGTGAGTGAGGAGCTGTAGCTCAGTTCTACTTGCAAAAACTCTTACACTGTCTTGCACAATGTAGGATCTCCGCCTTAGTATGAAGAAGTGCTCTATAGGATTTACAACTATTCTAGACGAATCATCAGTCTTCTTTTGTAAAACTGAAGTAACAGAGTTTTTGAGATTTATACCCCTCATTCTAGAGAAATTTCACACCCTATATCAAGGGGGCAGGGCTGAGGTTAATCTCTGCTAGGAAAAAAAAAAGATTGCATATAGTGATAAACCTTTCCCATGCTCCCTTTTAGACCGCCAACAGCATTGTATCTATTGTTTTTGGCACCCGCAAAATTGCATGGGCTCACGTTAATAGACACTTGGCCGTTCAGGACTGGCAGCAGCAAGAATGCACAGCATTTATGAAAGGAACATACAATCCAGCAATGTATCTTGAAGAGGTAAGCAACATCAAGTTTCAGTGTCCATTTTTTCAGTGTATCCATTCTAGGACGAACATCTACTACCTATCAAGGTCTCTGAACTGTCTTTAAAACACTAGGATTTTAGCTACAGTACATTATTTTTATATCAGATAATTTCTGTCATCCATTGAATCAACATCTGAGCATCCTTACTTTGAATGTGCGTTAGGCCTCAGAACGGAAATAAAAGCAAAGTCTCAAAGCATTTTGGTAACTGATGCAGAAGAGCCAAATATTCCCTCCCCCAAGTGATTGTATGGATCAAATTTAGTCCTCCTAGTTAGAGGAATTCTGGCAATAATGCTTCTGCTGGCAGAAAGGAGGGAGAATCGTTTTGACAGTTCCCTCTGCAACACACCATTGCTACCTCCCTGATTGTTCAAAGGATCCCCCAGTTCTCTGGAGATTTTCAGGGGACTACAGGTGGGAGGAATCAGCAAAAATCACTGCTTGCCCCTATTCAGCTAGCAGAAAAGCTTTGCTGGATCATAAAACCTGAAAGGACACTCCTTTTATTTGGAATATGCTAACAGTGGATCCAGCCTATTCTGTACATTGGCTTTGCTGCCTTCAGTGGTAACCTGAAATTCCCTACCCATGACAGGTCAACTCCTTTTTTCATGGCCATTACGAAGGCTCAAAAGATATTTGTATGGAGGGGGGCATTCATCCAGATATATATAACTGCTGCAGAGAATGACTGGATTGGAAGAAAAGTGAAAACCATTTGCTAAAGCATACTTTAGGATGTTATACTTTTAGTGGGTTGATACTATATATTCATTTTATTTCAGATTTCATCTGTTGTGTCAAAGATTCCAGAAGCAGATTTTTACGTTTTAGAAAAAAGTGGACTTTCTGCTCTGAATGCAAGCTTGTTTCCAGTAACGTTACATCTCCGTACAGTGGAAGCTATGCTGTATGCATTGTTACACAAAACATTTGCACATGATGGCCAGCACAAAGTACTAAGTATGGCTCGAAGTGCTGTAGGAAAATACTTTGGACTAATGGTGGGGGATGCCCGAACTAGTGGAATAGATCTTGTAAAACAGTTCCTCTCAGAATTTGTTACACAACCAGAGCCCCGTATGAGCTTTCCAAAAGACCAAATGGTTTATTATAGAAATGTATTGTCATCAAACAAACAAAGGCGAGATGAGGAGCTATGTGATTCACTGCTACAGGCAGTGGCTTTTTATGAGCTTCTATTGCTGAATAACACTGCTTAATTCTTACTTGATTTCATTAAACTTGATTTTTGGAACATACAATATATTTTTGAAGAAACGGCATACTGTATATACTGCAGGATGTTGTAGTAACTGTGTTGTTGACCTCTATGCAAGAACATAGCAACAGCACAAGTGGAGTTGTATAGCCTGGAAAAATGCTGAAGAATTGCTTTTACACTCAAATATAAAAGCACCATATGAAGTACTAAATAAGCAAGCTACCACAGCCTTAATTTGTGCTGTTGTACATCTCTAGTAAATCTGTGGGAAAAGACTTTTTCTACTCAGTTCTTCCTCCTCAGTGGCGGGTGATTGCTTGTTTTACTTAATAGAATTTACCATATCACTCAGTTGAAAGTTCTGATTATTTCAGAGGAATTAAATTATAAATCAATGCATTTAGAAGTGGGATGTTGGACAAGTTTGTGTTGTTGAGGAAACATCTTTAGTAACATCTCAGGACTCCTGAAGTGTTAAATCTATAAATTGTGTAGATATTTTTCCTATGTCAAAACTATCAGAGTTTTCTGTCAGGGTTTTTTACCCTTATAACTTCAGGCCACAATTAAAAAGCAGTGATTTTAAAATCAGAAGATTATCATTAGTACAGTAAATCTTAGAAGACTTGCTGCACATGGTATCACTCAAGTAAGCTAACTTGAAATGTTTGGAGTCCCAAGAATGCATTAAGGGTCAGATTAACTACAGCTTTGTACATGGTGATGCATCAAAGAGAGTTCTAATACAGCTATTTTTCCAACTGGGCACAAAATATATTAGTATTCTTAGGCTACAATTGTGTTGGGGCACTATACTCGCGTAAATATAGTTATGCAAGTGGTTGTGCTTTGTTTTAAAAAAAAGTTGTGTAAGTATGCAGCCAATCATTCTGCAAGCCCACACAGAACCCTCTGTCTCACTTTTGATTTTATGTAAGAGGTGTTTCACACAGTTGGCTGTGGTACTTGCCTTGTAATCGATTGCACAACTGTTGGGTCCAGGGGAACTACTATACACTGACCTATATTTATACTGTGCTAAAAGTGCATAGGATGTGAAGTCGAAGGCTTTCACAGCCGGCATCCATAGATTTTCCTTGGTTTTTTTTTCCGGGCTGTGTTCTGGAAGTTTACTTCTGACGTTTCGCCTGCATCTGTGGCTGGCATCTTCAGAGATCTTCCAGAACATGGCCTCACAGCCTGGAAAAAACCCAAGGAAAATCTATAGTGCATAGGATCTTGACAGTTTATTCCATAAGTAGCTTATTTTTTTATTATAGGTAAGAAGGAAACCTTCTGAGTGGACCCAGGAATGTAGTAAACATTTCTGCATCCTAAAATGTAAGAACAATTCATCAGAACAAAATACAGAACATGTTTTCACACCTAAAAGTCACCTTACAAGAAGCTGCAAAAATCCATTGAGATATTTATTATTTCACTGCAGATACAAAATCAAACTTGGTCAAGAGAAACTCAGTGAAGCTGTGGTAAAAATAAAACAACATAAAAATAAAAGACACAGGGTTGGTTTCAAATACTGCCACATGACCCAAAAATACTTGTTAGTATTTAAAAAGCACTTGCAAAACTGTTTCTGCTACCTTAGATCCTGCTGATCTTTGTGTATAAATATACACAACCCTAAAACAGTCTTGCAGTTCAAGTATTGTGATAGGAAGTACCACACAGAGGTGAAAATTAGAGCTGTGGTTTTACACTACACTTGATCTTAGCCAAAAGGCCGAGAGGTGATAGAGCTGTGGTTTTAAATAGTATCAGTGAATCTATGGATTTATTGGCTGCAACAGCTTGATAACAGGATCCAATCCTAAAAAAGACTAAGTCAGTCCAGTAGTTATAACAACAGGCTTGATGTCTTTCAAAGATGAGGCTGTATTTGAACTCATCGGGTGAAGATTTCTGCACCAGGGAAGACCCATCTGGAATGTGAAAAGCACCTTGACAGAAGATATATACAGTCTGTTTTATTTAAATACTTAAAAAATTCAAAATATAAACAAGCACTTTCAATATACAGTAATGTTTTTTACATGTACAAAGTCACTATTGGGAGTTATTTTAAGGAAAGTCTGTTGCCAGACTATTCAAAGTTTCTTTGGGTAGATGAATTCCTTCAAGGTAATGAAGAAACCTGTTAGTAAAGAAAAAGAAAATAAAGTAACTTACGATCAAGATGTTATGATGATGAAAACCACATGACATCATTCACTTGACTAATTCCAACCAGGATGCTTCATGCGTTTTGTATGTATATCATTCTGACACACAATAATACTACAATCATGAACACATTTTCCTTGAAGTAACGCCCACCGAACGCAATGGTGTTTATTTCTGAAAAACCATGAATAGGTTTGTGCTATGAATTACATGAAAAGTTACCTTCTTTTTGTTTTCCCTCGTTCTTTCTGCTTCTCTGACTTGCAGATGTTGCGGAGAGTAGGCAGGTATTCCATTACACTTGCCTGTCTGTTACAAAAATTCAAAGTTCTACCAGAAAACACAGTTTCAATTAATTCTAACCTTTTCTGTGCATTATGGTGAATTCTGCAAGAAAGGAAAAACAATATTGCATTATGGTTTAACTAGTATTGTTGAAGCTTAAATTTTAAAAGAGGGGCTCAAACACTATAACCAATGTCAAGTTGTGCTTAACTAGCATCTAATTCCATTTCTAAAGCTAATTTCAGAAATTGTGCCCTTCTGAATGCAGAATTTGGTCTCGCGTAAGCATCTAATTAAATATTCTGAACTTATATTACGAGAGGGGAAGGAAACTGCCATTGAGCAGAAGCTACCTTTTAGGTTGGCCAAGGAAGCAGGACCACAACCTTGTTTCTCTCTTTTAAAAAAGTTTTTGGGTTAAAAATACATTAACATTAGCTACTAATAAGTAATATAGATTAAAAAGTTAGCATTAATTAAATTCACTCCTTCCTGAAATGTGATTAAATTCATTAAAAATCCTGATTAAACATTAAATCCTCTTGATTATAAAATTGATACTGACATATAAATGAATCTTCAGTGTACTTAAACTGGCTGAATGATACTATGATATTAAACTACGAGGGACTAAACTAAGCATGGGATGGGTTGTCCCATTAACTACAAGTGTTGTTTAGTGGATTGCTGCCAACTGCAAGCCACAATGTCAACTTTTAAAAAATCCTGGGAGAACAGCAAGCTACCAAAAAAGGGGTAACTTGGGGGTTGCTGGAAGCATGTGTTACACACTTCACACATCTCTGCATTACAATCTGGATTCAGACATGCCCTTGTGTGAACAGAAGGGTTCCTTTTTTTGAGGGAGCAGAAGCAATTTTCACCAAATTCCCTCTTCTCACTACGGCATCTCATCCTCTGTACCACCTCCTATACTTTTCTGCATACCCTCCAAACCCTCTAGAACACAGTAAAAGAGCTGGGTGGGGACCGGAAAAAACTATGCACTTCTCTGGTGGAAGTATCACAGGAGCAAAGTCCCTTTCACAGGGATTATGGACCCAACCCATTTTGACAAAAAAATTAACAAAATAATGCAAGTCTACCCCCTCCCATATAAAACACAGCTGAGCTTAATCTGATTTAAAATGAAAAAGGAGCATGTGGGTAGGTGAGTGGAGCTAAATCTACCCGTCATCCATATCTTATTGCTGTAAAGCAGTGGTTCTCAACCTGTGGGTCCTCAGATGTTGGACTACAGTTCCCAGGTGACCTCCTAGGTCTCACCTTCACAGCCAGGTTGTCCTCCCAGTCATTAGTGAGGCTGAGTTCAATCCTACAGCCTCACTAATGACTGGGAGGACCACCTGGCTGTCAAGGTGAAACCTCAGAGGACACCTGGGAACTGTAGTCCAACAACATCTGGGGACCCACAAGTTGAGAACCACTGCTGTAAAGCCTCTACCTTCAAGGCACCTTTTCTCTCAGCCAGGCTTTGGATGAACACAGGAGAAGAGTGCCAGAAAGTGGAACACGCTGTGGCAAGGTATTAGATGTTGACCGAAAGTTGTCTCAATATGCTTCATTGTTAAGACTACTCCTTCAGAATTTTTTTTAAAAATAAAAAATCTTTCACCATTGTGTCTTGGTTACGCTATAAGCAACAAAATACATCAAAAACTAGGCCTGGCAGTTCCAGGAATGAATGCTAATGAGAATATTGATTACTATATGTTTTTAATTATTAAACCCTGCATTTAAACAAAAATGAGTTTTGATCTTGAGCCAAAATTCCAGTTATTTCAAAGAATACATGGAGTAGCTGTGTAAGCTCCCCCCAAACCGGCTGCCATTTGCTCCAATTATTTAGGAAAACCATAAAGAAATAACTGCAACATTAAAACAGAGGAGAAAGTCCTTGTTCTTTCTGACACTTCTGCTTAACAGTCTTTCTCCCCTTCACGCAATATACCCCAAAGTATGTTAACCTTACCTTGAATTAGCTGCTGGATGGCCAAAGTATAAATTGGGTTGGTCTTTTGACATATGGAGGGGGCCGTCTTCAAATTCATTCTTCCCAGGAGTTCTAGCGGTGTTCAATGCATTTTCCATTATTATTTTTGAAATACTCTTAAAGCATTTATTAAAATTTAGTGCCTCCATCGTTGCTTTTAGTTCAATAGAGCTTTGGGAGGTCCACCAGTCAGTATCCTCCACACTAAACTCATCAGACAGACCATTTTTGATCTTTCCTTTTGTCCAAATAAATTCCTCATACTTACAAGACTGTGTTGATTCCTGAGTTCTCCAGCTAAAACAACAGTCTAAGAGAGACATATTGTCCACAAATTCAGTAATTGAATTTAGACACTGGAATGTAAGAGCACAGCCTTTTGTTTTTGCTGTTGTTTCATCATTCAATGCTACTGTGCTATTGTACTCAGGATTTTCTTCTAAGCATGGGCTAGTTGTATCAGATGGCACAGTAACGAATCCAGAACAATTTAATTCACTCTCAAATAAATCACTATCATCCAATACAGCAATTTTCCTCCGATGCTTTGTCTGCTTATCCTTTTTCACAGGATTATCTTTCCCCAAGCAGTCACTGTCAACGGGCCCATTATTTGAAGAGCTTTTTATAAAGTTCTTATGCAAAAGATTAGGCACATGCATTGGTTCTGGAAGAATATTCACAGGTAAAGGTAAAATGTTTTCAAGATTGCTATAAATAAAATCTATATGCTTCCTCTGGAATTCTGTCAGTAGATGTATCAGTTTATTCCATTCTTCTTTTGTTGTAATTTCATGCTGTAAAAATGAAACAGACAAAAATTACTTCCCCCCCCCTACACTAGAATAGATTTTTAGTCTAGTGTCATCTCAACAAGCATATTAAAACATGCAAGAAATGGCAAATAAATTGACAAAACAATCTCCTCAAACTGTAACCAGGATGCCAATTTTTTTTACTGGGATATTAGCAACAGATTAGGAGACTTGGCCAGCTATTCTATTCATTCAGACCAATTTGGATTCATTGGGGCAAGACAAAATAGTAGACCCAATCCAAAGACTTTTAAGTTACTTTCCAGAGTACAGTATATGAAACAGTCTAGATAATTTGCTACTGCCTCGACACCTCCAAAGCCTTCAACAGGTCAGAGTGGAACTTTCTTAAAGTCTGTGAAGAGGTGGGGATGAGTGATCCTTTTTAAAGGGTCATTATTCTACACATAAGGCAATAATTAAAAACAATGGCGTAGACTCAGATTCTGTTTCCATCCAGAGGAACTAAACATTTCCACTCTTGTTGTTTGTCTTTCCTATAGAATGTTTAGCTAATTTAATGCAAAATGATCTTTTGATCACCAAGGTATCTGTTAATGGTCAAAGACGTTTCTTAAATCTTTATGTTGATGATAAGGCAGCCTGTTTCCAACCCTAAATTGACCTAAACCTAAATGCAAAAATGATAGAAACCATCTCACGTTTTAGTGAAGTGGCTGGGCTCCAAGTTAATTTAAATACAGTATATCTAAAATGTTCACTGTAAATTTTCCAACCATAGATAGAACCTATTTACAAAAGTGTATTTACAAAATTACAAAAGTGTGATTTCATCATTAATATATTATGCAGGAGTTATATTGCACAAAACTAATGTAATGCCTCTTCTGGATAATTTTTAGCATTGACTGAAGGAAAGAGAAAAACTGAAATCACTAGGTAGGCCTGCTGCTCTTAAAATATTTTTGCACCTAAAGGAATGTACCTTTTTCAAACCATCCCAATAGAACAGAATTTTTTTTTATCCTATTAGCAATAGCTTGTGTCTGGGAGTTAAAAATCCAAAGATTCTAATTCTAACAGCTTTCATAAACAGAAGACTCTAGGGTGTTTGGTGATACCCACCCTCCATTATTATTATATAGCTTTCTACCTTAAAAAATTAATTAGGCTTTTAAGGGGCTTCCAGGAATGTGTCTAGCTGTCCTTGGAAGTTGAAGATAATACTGTAGACTGAATAAAACTGTACCTCTCCCCACAACACCCATCCAGGGAAACTGAGCTGGAAACAATTTCAAACTCATCCCTTCACAGTATTTTTAAGACCAGGAAAGCATGGCAACATATCTCATGCCTACCACATCACCTCTTATCCTTTCATCACTATTCGTGTGTGTGTGTGTGACTCAGAACACACACAGTGTAGTCACAGTTACAACTTTGGAAACATAAGCTTTATATGAGCTTCAGGATCTATATGCTGGCTCTCAAACAAAATTTGGGGCTCAAATTCAGATGAAACTATACATTTGGTTTCAAATATTTCAAGCTGTACATTTTTCACCACAAAAACAAGTATTAGACCAGAGGACTTCTTCTGTTTGAGAAACTGATGCTTAAATCAGAAATCAGCCTAAAATGTTTAGCTGCAAATATTTGAAATTTGATGTGCTCAGTTTCTCTTGACATAGGAGGTATGGGAAAAGATTTGGCTGCCCTAGATGCTAATGCTTTCAAGGGGATGTATTCATTATCTACTAAACTGAGGGAGCTCAATCTCAAACTTGTGAATCATTGGTATTTATCTCCCCTTAAATTAAGTTACATCAACAGGAAAACTCCACATGAATGTTAGCATTGGGGTAGAAACAGAGGCTCTTACATTTATATGTGGTGACACCACCTTAAGTATTCCATTTTGGGGGGAAAGTGTTTGCTGAAACACAGATAACTACCAACCAATTTATAGAATTGCCTCCCACCCCCTTTGGGTCTTTTTCTTCCTATTTACAAATCCTAGCAAATCTTTCTTACATAGAAGTCCTGATCAGTGTTTGTTGTCCAACAAAAAGATTAATTATTGCACAAAACTGGAGGGGTCAAAATGCACTGTCAATTTTAACAACTGGGGGAAAATTATGCACTTATGGAAAAACCAAACAGGAGACTCAGCAACAAGAATCTGCAAGCTGACAAAGGAGTCAATTTAACCACTAGCTGCAGCAAGAGGAAAAGAAAGGAGCTGGTGATAGGGGAGTCATTGCTTAGGGGTATAGAGGGACCTGTGTGCCAGCTGGACAAGATGAATTGGGAAGTGTGTTGTCTCCCTGGTGAGCACATTTGGGATGTCACTGACAATCTGCTGAAGTTCATCAGAACACATTCAGTGCCCTTCTCCTTATTCACATGGGCACCAACAACACTGTGAAGAACACCTTTGACCAGATCATCTTGGACTATGAAGCACTGGGAAGGAAGGTGAAGGGTTTAGGGGCGCAGGTGATATTCTAACCAGTTAAACCAGTAAAAGATAGAGGATAACATAGGCACAGGAAGATAACTGCAAGTGAATGAATGGCTATGTAGATAGATGGCGTCAATGGGAGAAGTTTGGCTTCTAAGACTATGGTTTTCACTTCTTAGTTGAAGCACTACTGGCTACAGATGGGCTGCACCTAATGAAGACCTAGAAGAATGTCTTTGACAACAGCATTTGGCAAAAACATGGTGAAGCTGATCCAGAGGGCTTTAAACTAAATCTTTGGGGGTTGGAGATGATAGCTTAAACATCTGTCCAAAAGCAAGCTTTAAAAACAAGGAAGTGAATTCTAGAGAAGCTGAGGGAGAGAATGGGAGCCACAGTAAAACTCACAGTAAAATAAAAGATGACAACAAACAAGGCTTTAGATGTCTATACATCTCTACCAACCCCCAGAATGCGCCCACCTGAGGCTCATGGTAATGCTGACTAACATTTGCAAAAATCATGGTACACCATTTTTTTTTTGTCTTAAGGATGCCACAAGGCACTATGGTATAACTGTTCTATTAGTAATTATTAGCTTGCTGTAGAGGAAGTACCTGTTTAAATGCAAGTACAATAGCAACCCTGTATCTATGGGGGTGTATCTCCCACAGATAACGAAATTCATAGATAACAGTGAATACCCTGGAGGAGAGGGAGAGAGACTTATGGCCCAGGCCGCTGCTGCGCCTGCTTAGGCAGCAGCCTCCCAGGCCTCCTCCTCTGCATGCCCCACTACCGACACTGTGTGAGCCACCTCCTCCTCCGCCAATCGACCCACCACCGCCCTCATATATGCTGCCGCCACTGTGGCCTCCCAGGCCTCAACTGCATGACCCACCACCATGCGCGCCTCTGCCTTCCAGACCTCCTCTTCAGCCACTGCTGATCGCCCCACCACCGCCACCACGTATGCTGCCACTGCAGCCTCCCATACCTCCTTCTCCACCACAGCTGATCACCCCACCACCACGCTGCCGTCTCCAAGGCCTCTTCCCCTCCTCTTCTCCCTTCACCCCCCCCAATCTCCACCACTGCCACTGGAGCCATCCCAGAGCCATTCCCTCCCTCCCAAGTCCACTTCCCCTGTTGTTGCCATCTGTGGATAATTTAATCAGCAGATGGTGAATCAGCAGATACAGGAGTGCTACTGTACTGGCCATGGTGACACATGCCTTGATTACATCTTGTTTGGAATACTGTAACACACTCTATGTGGGGATGCCTTTGCAAACTGCTCAGAAACTTCAGCAGGTTCAGAATGCTGCAGCCAGAATGCTGACCAGGGCCAGTTACAGGGAATATATAACTCCTTTGTTAAAACAGGTTCACTGGCTACTGGTTCATTTCCAGGCATAATTCAGAGTGCTGGTTATGACTCATAAAGCCCTAAATAGCTTGGGTCCAGACAATGTGAAAGACGGGATCTCCCAATAAGATCATGCCAGAGCCCTAAGGTTATCAGGAAGAGGCTTTCTCTTGGTTCCGCCTCCATTACAAGCTTGCTTGCTTGGTGAAGACTCAAGAGACAGCCTTCTTGGTGGCTGCTCCCACTCCTTAGAACACCCTTCCACTGAAGGCTAGGCTGGCCTCCTGCCTGATTTCTTTTTGCTGGCAGGCAAAGACTTTTCTTTTTAAGCAGGCTTTTAACGTATAACCAGCAGGGCTTGTTTTACCTTGTATGTTTTAGATTTTATATGTTTTAAGATGATTTTATAATATTTTAATTGTATTTATTGTATTTTTAATCTGTTTTATGGAAGTTGCCTTGGGTCCCATCATGGGAGAAAGACGGCATAGAAATGAAATACATAAATATTGAATGAACAATATTATTTGCAAAGGAAAATACAGTATCATTCTCTATCTTAAATTCAATTATTTGAGTGCTGTCACATTTGTAGCCAAAACAACAACACCCATGTACAAGAAAAAGCCACTGGCAAAGTCAGGGTAATCCTGAAGTTTGCAGAAGATCAAAACACTTTTCAGGAGAAAACCCTGAGAAGAGAAAACTCAATGAGGGTTGAGCATCCCAGTGTCCATGGAATGCTGACTGTTTAGAGCAAATTAAAGAAATAGCTGGGAGAAGGAAGGATATGGAGGCTAAAAGAAGATAGACAGACAGACATAAAAAGGATAAACATCTCATTTTCTGGATACGTTATTTTGTGGTGTACATGGAGAAGCTATTTTTAAAAAAAATCCTCAGACAGAAGTGAGAGCTGTCCATATACTCTCTCTCTTTCTCTCTCTCTCTCTCTCTGGCTTTTCTTCGCAAACAAAGATTCAGGAAGGATTCATCCTGCACTTTCTGCAAGTGTGCTGATGACTGAAAAGGCCAATCTGAGATAAACATAAAGTCATATATCTCGGACATAAATCCGAGATATATGTCCATATAAATACATTGATAAATCCATGATTTATCAATCTCCATGCTCACACCACCTAAGATAAAATCATATGGGGCCTGAACATGTGAGGTAGGCATGAAATGTTTATTCATCGTTGATGGGGGCACAGAACACTTGGGGGCATAGAAATGGAATCCTGAAGAGAAGCAGGATTTTTTGTTTTTTATGTTGTTTTTAATCTTTTTTTTTTTACTGTGTATGTTTTAATTGGTTTTAATTGTGATTTTAGTTGTTTTGTGAGCCCCCTTGGGTCCCACTTTGGGAGAAAGGCGGCACAGAAATTGTACAAATAAAATAAATAAGTATCCTGCGCTTCAACATTTTGTTGCAAGCTCCAGTTGCTCCCTCTGTTTCCAATGTTGTTGCTTATGAGGCCAAAGTGGTAACACCTACACACAAAAGAGAGAGATCAACTGGCCTGAGGGCATCCCAATTGCATAAGTATTTTTAAGAAAGCTTTAGAAAAAAATTCAAGGGAGGAGATAATGTCAGGAACAGACATTGAATGTTTACTGACCACAGAATGTTTACACACTGTTGGGGAATTGGAAACTTGGGGTGGGGGAGAAAAAGGAACAGAATGAAATAGTTAGCATCCTGAATAGCAGCATCACGTGTTTTATTGTGGGTCCCATTTGTTCATAAATACAGGCAAATGTTCTTAACCAATTCAAAAATACCTTAAGAAATGAAAACAGATCTTCCGAAGGCACAAAGATGTTTGTAAGGCCAAGTAAGTTTTCAATGCAGCCAGTGTCACATTTTGGAATCTTCACAAGAGGGTCAGGATTCCTGGTCTTGGTGGTTGGTTCTTTGATGCAAGCACCCTGTTCTGAGCCACTTGCTTTTTTCTCTGGCCCTAGGCACAAGAATCTCAAGTTGAAGTTATGAGACCAATATACTGTGATAGCTGTACAGCGCTCCCCTTAAATAGTTCTTTCTTTTTTTGCAAAACAGGATTCTTAATGGAATTTCAAACACAGTTTTTCAAATTTGATTTCTTTTATCCTAGTTATCCTTGCTCATTTGATAATTTGCTTCTTGCAGTCTAATTTCTCTTTGTTGAAACTTCATTTTACATTTGCCCATCCATTCTATGTTTCTTCTTTCTCCATTTAATAAAATCACAATAGTATAGCAAATTCAGGTGGCTGGGTGCCGATAGGATCAGAACCCAAATGGCACCATGTGCTTGGAGTAGGAGAGGGGAAAGTGTAGCCTATGGGTCAGATGCAGCTCCCCCTGGGGATCTTTTTGTGGCCCTCAAGGTCCAAAATATTTTTTTCTAAGAAAAAACACTCCCAAATGCCCAGTAGGCAAGTGCACCTCAAGCTATCTTATGTGGGAGACCACCAAGTATTCCGCACACACCCCCTCCCTCAGTGAGCCAGGGACTGGTCTCCTATTTGTGCCTACTGTCTACAATAGTTTGCTGGTTATTTATTTCCTGGAAACTCACTAGGGATTGGCAGCCAATTGCTTGAGCATCAGCACTAGTCCAGGGACCACTTTGAGAAGCAGTGCTCTTGGAAGTGCAGGACACAATGTTGCCCCACACAACACAACTGTTAATAGGCTCCAGAGAGGCCTTATTTTCTAACAGGAAGTGACCTGGAAATTCACTTCCATCTGTTGTAAATAAGGGCCTCTCCTGGGCCTAAAATGGCCCAGAGTGGACCAAAACAGGGCAGGAAGAGAATCTGGTGAATGGCCCAGAGTGGACCAAAACAGGGCAGGAAGAGAATCTGGTGTAGTGAGACCAGGTTAGTACAGTGGTTAGAGTACTCATGAGACTGGAGTTCTAGTCCACAGCAAGCCATGAAACTCAGTCTCTGGCTTATCACCTTGGGCCAGTCATCTCTCAGCCTGACCAGGTTGTTCTGAGGTTAAGTGAGAAGCAGAAATCCAGGTATACTGCCTTGAGCTTACTGGAGGAAAGGCGTGATATATATATGTTAGTAATTATTTAATAATATTGAAAAAGATCTGGGAAATCTATTTTGGTATGAAGACCACATTAAGTTTGAAAGGGTATTCTGGGAGTCACATGCCAGAGGGAAATGGGGGAAGCCTGCAGGAAGAGGGCCTGGTCAAAGATTCTGAAGCATAAGAGCATTTCTACAAGTTTCTTTCTGTTCTCTTCGCTCTGTTTCTCCTTGTCTGAAGACTTGTTGAAAAACAGAGAAATTATCTCCAATTTTGAATTTCCAACCTGTAATACAAATAATTTCATTTTCTTGATTTTATTAAAATATTTAATTTCCTACCCTGAATTTGGGAATCTCATAGCAGCCAATTTGCTAAAACCAATTTGGGATAATTTAACACAGTAAGAGTAATTTTAAAAGACTAAAAACTAAACCGGTGCTACCACAAGTGGTGGTTTGTGGACTGGTGTCAGTCTGCAAGCCATTGGTCCACGGCAAGTTTCCAAGAAAGAAAGAAAAAACAGTTGTAGCCTATGGGCACAAAGACAGGGTCTCTCCTTGGCACATTGGGCAAAAAACACTGCAAGGTCTGCCATATCGAATAGATTAAGAAGCACTGCATTAAATCATTCATCACTTAAAAGAAGACAAAACCAGTCAAAACAATTTAAAATAGTGCCAATCACAGCATATGTGCAATTTGAATAAAATTAATTAGACCCCAAATGCTTCATAAAAAGACATGTTCTGACTGAGTGTTGGGATGGCACCAGTAGTGGCACCAATATGAGGGGTGAGTATTCCATAACTGGGGAACTGCAGCAGAAAAGGCCCTCTCCCAAGTCTTCCCAAAGTGTATTGCTCCTACTGATGGGACACAGAGGAAGGCCCCTTCATCAGACCTCAGTTCTCAGGCAGATATATAAAGCAAGAGACACTCCCCCAAATATCGAGGTTCTAAGCCATTTAGGGCTTTAAATGTTATCACCAGCACCTTGAAATTTAAATCAGAAGCATACTGGCAGCCTGTAATTCCTTTAAAACCAGTGTTATATGGGTTCCAGTCAGCAATCTAGCTGCTGCACCTTGTACTAGCTACAGTTTTCAAGTAGTCTTCAAGGACAGCCCCACACAGGGTGCACTGCTACAGTCTAATCAAGAATAATGTAAACTGGAATTCCTAAACTTCTTATTCAAACTAAATATCTCAGAACAACCTGACAGCAGATTTTTAAAATTATTTCAACTGAGTCATACTCACCATGCAGTGCCATTCCTTTTTCTTTCAAACAGCCACCACCGCTCTTAACCCAGAACTGTAAGTGCAGAATACTTTGCCTGATGTCACAATTATTTGAAGTTAACAAGGCAGCAAAATCTTTTATATCTGTTCTTAAGTTCTCAGCCAAGCAGAGAACTTGAAGGTAGCTAGCAACATTTATCTAAATCAAAACAGATTCAAAAATTAACAGTGCTTACTTAGAAAAAAATACAACAGAAGCACAGTTCTGCAAGAAATGGTACCTACTGGCTCAGTTTGCTACGATTGTCAATGGCTGGGCTGTAATACTACTCATATTAGTCAAATGAAATAAATATTCCATATACAATGATAGTTATAATACAGATGCTCAGAACCCCAGCACAGATGTTGATTGTAAATTGGAGCACTCCTCCAGAACCAAACAACCTAAAAAGCCTTTTATCTTTAAAAGCAAAGATGCAAGCTCACCAGGGATACACACACACAGTATTTAGACTGGTTCTTGTAAAAAAGCAAGTCATTTACTACAGTGGTTCTCATCTAGTGGTATACATACCATCAGTGAGACACAGAAGGTCCAACTGAGAAGATTGTTTCTACTGGTTATGAAAATCCTTCTTCTCAGTTGGACCACCAGTGAGACACGGAAGGTCCAACTGAGAAGAAGGACTTTCATAACAATTAGAAACAATTTACTCTTATATGAGAAACATACAAAATAGAATGCCTGTAAGTGTATAAATGACTTTCTCAGAAAAGGGTGGGCTTTTTATTTCTGTCAAGATATGACTTGGGTTCTTTCCCAGTGTGATTCATGGAAAATATGGAAGGTTTAGAAGTGCTAGTCTACCACATGATATTGAAATGAAGCACCTTCCATGGGTAATTCTAATACTGATGTATAAACTTCATAATTCTAGATATTAAAGATCTTTTATATTCCATACCTGAAATACTTACCAAAGAAGGTGCACTAAAGGTGATTTCTTCAAAGCAGCCATCAAATATTAAACTAAACGATGGATCTAAACAAAAGATTCACTGGTAAGGCTTTTAAAATTTGGTGACTGAGAGCTATTTTTCCTCTCCTAGGAGAGAAATTACAACACCTGAAAGGTAAAATTACAATGCTGCCCTTGTGGTGTGTATGTAGAAATATTCAACAATTTTTGATGGAAACTGTTGAAATTACTGCAATAATCATTTTATATTATACCATTAAGGTTACTTCTTGTTTACACTAAAGACACAGTATCAAAGAGGAAACAAGAATTTGTGTCAACTTTGATTATTACAGTAAAAACAGAGCAGCTTAAAGCATAAGATCCACAAATGACTGATTGGATAAAAATCTGAACAGATAGTATATGTAGTAAAACATACTCAGTGCAATTCTGAGTAGGGCACATGAAGCTGACTAAGCTTACATTTTATGATATATTGGAACTCATTTGTCAACATCTGGAATATATATTTGCAGAAAAATATAGATACATATTTTAAGTTTAGGATATCATTAAAAATATGGGCAATTACTGGTCAGTTCTTTTAAATATATGTAAGGATACATTATGTGTGAGTTACACATGACTATATATAATTAACTTACCAATTCATGACAATTTTAAAAGGAACAACAACAGATATAACCTTTGTGTATGCCATAATTACAAATTGCTGATGGAAAAAGAAAGGCAAGATGAGAAGGAAGGGAAGATAAGCCAACCTGCAGTTTTACACTGAAACAGCAGCCAAATAGGAAAACAGCTTCTAGCACCGTCCTACAAATTTGCACAGGTGCATAGTGGAAGAATTCTGGGTAGTGAGTTGTTAAACACTGGGAAGAACAAAGACAAAGGTAGAAAGTGAGGTGTGGTGCAGGGAGACTTATGCAGGTGCAGTGGGGGAGAGAGAAAAAGAAAAAGATGGTAATGTTGATGAGGCTGCAGGAAGAACCAAATCCAACATGCTGTTTGTAAAAGAAAGCAACAGCACAATTTCTTGAGCAGCATTGAGAGGTAGAAGAGCCAGTGTAGCATAGTGATCTGAGTGCTAGACTATACTCTGGAGACCCATGACCTATATGATCCTACACCAAGTCCAAATTAATCTGTGAGAAAACATCTTTTAAATGAATAATGGAACAAGAGCTGGCCAGGCAGCAAAGAGAAAAGGATGCAACAAATATAATCAGAAAGTAAGAGGGAGAAGAAACATGCAAGCAAGAGAGGAATTCAGGTGGGGCACTTTTCAAATAGAGTGTCTAAAATGCACATTCATTAACTCAGAAATTAGGCAACATGAGGATTACAATACAGAATTGAAGGAAAGAGTAGCTAGATCGTACATTTTCTGAAATACCATCTTGAATAGAAAATACTACAAACTGTTCTCAATTAAATCCCCAAATATTTTTCAAATGGGAGTTCAATATAATTTTTAAGACATTCCACAAAATATTCAGACACTTAAAAATAATAATACTCACCATTAGTAGTAAGAATGACAGGCCTCTTGGTAGTTGTCATAAATGTCTTTATTGCATTTAGAAATCCAACATCTTCATCAAATATTATATCAACCTATGAGAAATGAAAAGTGCTTAGTTACCATGCAACTCTTGTCATTGCTTTCTATTTTGCAAAAGAACTAAGAATTAAGGAGCATAAGCCCTCCTGATGTTTGAGGTTAAAATATTTTAAGTTACTATTAACATTAATGTTAATATAAAAATAAGTAGAAAGTTTTCAGTTCTCGAGCAAATCACACTATGAAGAACAAGTATTATTTTTATTATTGGTATTGTTACTACTACTACAATTGTCCCACCTCTTCCCCAGTTTGGGACTCAGGGCAGCTTACAACAGTTAAAATCAACATAGTTAAAAACTGACAGCATATAAGTTAAAAAGTAATTAAACCATCATAAAATTTGAAAACAGATAAAACAAAACAAATTAAAGAATTATTTAGAGGACAGATTAGCACAATTCTACATGTTTACAAATCTGCCTTTTACAAATATGAAGAACTTTAAATGGACAAATTTTCCACTTTGCTTAGCTAGGTTTTGAAAGCACTGAAAAAGGCACTCTTTCTGGTTCCCAACTGTCTTCAAAACCAAGGGAGCTCTCGCTTACTTATATATGCTGATATAAAAAGAGATGTCTCGCCTATTTATAAACTGATTTAAAAGACATATGTGCCACTGGTGATCTACTAGTGGTGTTTATGAAAGTATACAAATGAAAGAAAGAACATAGATAAATACAGAAGGCTGAACAAGAGATACCTCAGTGACATTGGTTTTGTGTGCTCAAAAGCCATGATTTGTTCTGGATGGGAGCAGAAGGTCTACTATCTCAGCTTTGTTGAAAACATATTCTGAATTGGTAATCTGTTTTGCTCTGGTTTCAGCTCAACAGAGACATGACAAATAACATGTTTAGATTCAATGTGGGGGAATAAGCTACTGAGTGCTGGAAAATGTATACCTTTATTATTTGTATTTTTATCTTAATAATAATAATAATAATAATAATAAAATTTATTTATATCCCGCCCCTCTGAGAGCAATTGGGGCAGCTTACAACAATATTACAACACAATTTTAAAGTTGTACTGGCAGGATAAAGGGTATAGCAGAATTCTATTAGGAGATTTTTGTGGAGATGGAACAGCTGATCAACTCTGGACCTCACACTTTGGTCAGATGCTACCAAAACAT
The DNA here is from genome assembly GCA_030847615.1 of Gambelia wislizenii. Classification (NCBI taxonomy): domain Eukaryota; kingdom Metazoa; phylum Chordata; class Lepidosauria; order Squamata; family Crotaphytidae; genus Gambelia; species Gambelia wislizenii. The sequence continues at coordinate 221,775,171 of JAUMIR010000002.1, forward strand.
TTGCTCCAGAGGATAGATATGGCATTTATACAATGGGTGGATACAGTCTAGCCCTGGCACCCCTAAAGCCTCCCAGACCCCAACATTTTAAAAAACTTTTCCAGGCTGGTTTTAGGGTGATTTTTCTGGTGCAAAACCACTCAAAAGCCACCAAAACTACCTGAACATGCAGCAGTTTGCTTCTCCTAATCACCCAGATCCTCCAAAGCTCCCCCCCAAATCCCCAAAATCAAAGTTCCCCCCAAAAATGGCCTAAAATCAGCCAAAACAGTGGCCAGAAGTGACACTGTGTCACTTTGGGCATGCCAAAGAGGCCTGGCTTGGTAGGCATTGGGGGGAAATGGCTCTTGCCCCCTGCATAGACGTCCACCCCTGATTAATATGCCTTACCTCTTCAAAAAGGATAAGTGAAGTTGCACATTTTTTACTTGATTCTTCTTCTTTGATTTCCCTTTTTACTGATTTTATCTGTGTATTTTCTCCTGCTAAGATTTCCTTATTTTCTGCACGGGCAAGAAATACAGTATAACTTACATTAGTAGAAAAATGGCCCCCAATTATAGTGGAGTATAAAGGGACTCTAAATCCATTTTAACACGCCTACCACAGACACAACAAAAATGTTTCAGATCACCATTTTGAATATCTGATTTTACAATGATTTGGTAACATCTAGGGAAAAGAAAAGGAAAATTTTGTGGAATAGAGTCCACTTTACTATAGCATAAAGTGTTTATTCTAAGTTGTAGGTATACATGCACAGGGCGAGGGGATTGAAAACTGTAAGATCAGGAGTAAATTAAATACAATGCAATTATTTTAAAACTTAATGATGGCTGTTCTCAAAGCAGGGTTTGGGATATCAGAAACATCCTGGTAATGGTAAGCTAATCAACACATACCTAAGAAGTTTATGACTGGTCTGCTTAGGCTCTTGATATGTTCTAATAATTACACATTTTGAGGTACCATTCCCAACAGGACATGGGCTTTTAGCATTTGGAAGCATCATTAGAGGTCTAGTGCAACTCCTTGCTCCTTTTTCAAGATCTTGAAATTTTGAAGGTCTTTCATTTTCAACCTCTTGAAATTAACACTTATCCTGTCACCTACAGCAATAGTCAGGTTTGTTCCCATGGCTGTAGAAAATGCCACTTGCATGCACCTCATGCTGTCATTACAGGCTCCTACTGGACCAACAAGAGAAAGAGCCCACTGTGTGTAGCTTCCACAGTGCTGTTCCAATGCAGTGTTGGGATATGTAGTTTGCAATCCAATAAACTGAGATGTTTAACTGTTGAAAGGGTTATCTGATAAATGTTAACAGAATCTGTGATGTAATTTCCAATTGAAATGGGATTGGCTTTCCAGAAGGGAAAGGTGTGTCCAAGTCCTTTCTTTGTCCTGGAGGGTCAACCACGAGGCAACACTTGCCATGATGTTTTCATAGGATTAGGAGCCACCATGGTGGGCTACTGAATATTTTTGTTCATTGTGTATGGCACGTGTAAGGCAAAGGCGATCTCGTTTTAACATCTCCCCCACTGGGTGATGAATGCTATCCACCTTGCCTGTTTACTTGCTGGGAAATCTTTTCACAGGGGTAAGTTCACTCATTTCCCAGCAAGTAAACAGGCAAGGTGGATAGCATTCACCACCCAGTGGGGGAGATGTTAAAACGAGATCGCCTTTGCCTTACACGTGCCATACACAATGAACTGATGAGAAGACTCCCAAAATTACTTTGTCTGAGAGACATAGAACAGAAGTGCCTGTCTAACGTCTAAGGTACAAAGGGCGTACTCAAGGTCAGAAGATGGGGACTGCATGAAAGTGGGAAGCACCAGTGGCTGATTAAGATGGAAAATGGAAACCACCTTAGGGAGGAAAGAGAGATCTGTGGAGAGGACCACCTTGTCCCTATGAAAAGACAAGTAAGGCAGATCCATCCTAAGCACTACCAATTCGTTGGCTCTATGAGCAGAGATAATGGTGACAGGGAAAGCTGACTTCAGGAGAGCAGGTGAAGTTCACAGAGACATAAGAAAGTAAAGGAGATGTTTGAGTGAGAAGTTGTTTGATGCAATACCCTTGGTTTGCAAAAATGACAGAAAGGGGACCCACTTATAGGAGTGCTTCACTGATGGCTTGTGAGCTCCGGCCATCACTTGTTTGATATCATTTGAAAGACTCAACATGGGTGAAGTTGACAGGTGGCTAGTCTGGGGGTGGCCACTTCTGGGTGGAGTATTTTGCTGTGCTGTATGGAGCAGAGATCAGAGTGCCCTGGAAAGTGGCACAAGTTGCTGTCATATAGCTTTAGAAGTCTGGAGAACCTCGACTGACGGGGTCCTTGTGAGCCACATAGTAATTGTAGTATAGATGTCATCCATACTGTTGTCTGGGGGGGGGGAATGTTGGGCATGTGTCCCAATAAGGGGGAGAACGCAAACAGTCTCACCAATAATGATGATGTCTTGAATCCCTGTAGTAGGGTAAAGAAGAGGAACATCAGTATCAAGATGGGGAAGGAGGCTGAAGTTCCCAGTCGAGTTTGATGCATTCCAGCACCACAGGAGCTGATGCTCTCAATGTTGAACCCTGGACCTTCTGGTGGCTAAGACCTGGACTGCAGGAGAGGGAAGATTTGTCTAGAATCTCCCCTTCTGAGTACGAACTGATGACTTGAACTTTGTCAGACTATGTATCCATCTCTAATGATTCTCTCCAGAATTGGGCTAGGGGGGGTGATGAGGAGGCCCTGGAGAGGTGAAGATACAAGACAAGGATGGGTGAGGCTCCTGAGTAGAAGGTCCCAATATAACTGAGCCTTGGGGTGGCAAGGATCAGTGACTGGTCTTTATCCGCTGACACCAAAGAGCAAAAACATTTTTTTTTTCTGGAGCTGTTTATCTAGGGACCTGCCAGGACTAGGCAGAATGTCTCTAGCTTTTTGAGCCTCTAGGTGTTGAGGCTGACGGTGTCAATTTGGCCCCCAAAGAGGCTTGAACAGGGGATGAAGAAGTCTGGCTCATTGAATGCTCCAGCTGGTGCTCCATGGCTAAAGATAGGCATAAGCAAATAGCCACAGAAGCCATATGAAGAGGCTTATTCTGGGCTGCAAAGATTGCAATCTGGAGGGCTCCTTCCTACTGAAGAGCTTTAAGACAGGAAGCTCTCTTATATCTCACTTGCCACATAAAGGTCTGTCATTATGGACCGAGAAGACAAAATGTGTGACCATCAAGATAAGGGATCTTGGCCTCACAGCCTAGACACTTCTTGAAGAAAATCTTGAACTGACAAATGATGAAATGCTGAGATGATCCTAATGATCCTACAGCAATGGCAAACGAACTGGATTTTGGCAGAAACGCATGGCTTATATGCAAGTGGGTGAGGGGAAGGGTTACTACCAAAATGTAGCTCTAGATGCTGCTGAAGATTTCTGCACTGCTGCAGAATGACCCTTATATACAAGTCACAAAGACCACAAAAAAGAACTATGCTTAATAACTTTCAGGATCCACGATGCTGAGGTTATCAGAAAAGAAAAATACCTGGGGATAAGGGGATCTGATTTGTTACCATAAGCACAGCTCTACAGTAATGTTTCTTCAGCTAGCAAGGGAAGCAGAATGGGCAACCTTCCCCAGCAATTATATGCAACTGTAGTAGATGATGGGTCACTTTTTTTCCTTGATCCTCTGGATTTCATTTCTTTAAGAACACACTATGACCCCTGTCTACATCTCCAAAGGATAAACACACAGATCTGATGTTAAAACCTACCTTTGTTGTTTTTTTGTGCTTCTCCTTTACTCTGCAGCTTTGAAGAAATTTTGAAATAGTTTGCTAGTGTTTTAGGAGCCAAGCTTTGTTTTAATCCAACTTCTCTGGGTGAAACTGGAAGTTTCCTTGGAGACCACTCATTTCTGGGAGAATTTTTTTCTGAAATATACATTTTATTTTAGCTTATAAGTTTACAAAAATAAAACTATCCTATTACAATACTTAAGCACTTTCATCATATAGTTTCCAACAGCTTCTAAGGAACTAGTCTGTACAATCTTAGCATTTATTTGCCTGAAGAAATGAGGAGGAGCAGAGGTTCCCTGAAGAAGGCTTTAGGCAAGGGAGAGGCAATTTTAAAGAATCACTGGGGATGGCAGCATGGATTCTTTGTCTCTGGTACATGCTAGAAGTTCCAACAACATACCTATGCTCTCTAGGTGTACATATACTAGATGTTCACACTACCATAATTTCTTAAATATCACAATTTCTGAAGTACCATTCATAGAAACAAAAAAGTTAGTTTTAGGTTTTCTTACTTAGAGAACCTAGCTGGGTGCACCACCCCCTCTGTACCTCCAGAGAGCATGTACAACCTCAAGTACTGGAAGTGATGCCCCATAGTCCTTGTCAGCACTGCCACCACTACTACCTCCAAGGTGTAAAGAGGGAGAGGGAAGCCCTGACAAGGAACACCATGGAAAGGAAGCAACCACATCTCCTTGGGATAGTGCTGACAGGCACCTTTGTAAGGAAAGCAGAGGCAAGACTGATTCTTTCCCTACTGTTCCAGCAGCTGTGGTATGGGAAACAAGGGGTGGAATGGAGCATTAAGAAAATGCCTACTGTACTCCCTTCTAACAAGCAAGATGTGTTAAAAGGATTCCCCTTCTACATATTGTAATCACAATTATCAGGTGAGGATGGAACATCAAGGTAGGCATTACAGAACATGTGGAGCTTTTCTGTTGCCAACAGGGCAATTGGTTTTTACAACTCTACAGACAAAACAAAAAAGCACCTTACTCACTTGGTGATTTACTGGTACTATCACTGTTAAAAAAGGATGGCTTATGAGCATGTACACCTTGTTTAGCCACTTGATGAGACTGAGTAGCTTCCTTCAAATGAGAAAGAATTTGCCTTCCACTGCGCTGGCAAGAAGCATTAACTTCAAATATCTGTAGGAATATTATAAAAATTGGATTTGTTGATACCAAAATTACTTGCAGGCTCACATTTATTAGACAAAAGTTACCCTTTACGAACCTTGAAGCCAAGCTCCTGCGCACAAGCATAAACTGCTGCAGTTTTACCTATGCCTGGGGGACCAATAAGTAGCATAGTATTGCACAGCACAGTCTCATCCTCACTGTCCGATTTGTCATCTTGGAAATCCACGCTGTCAGAGAATTCTAGTAAGTTATATCAAAATACACATATCAGAGATGAGAACAAGGAGGATGTGAACACAGCAGTTTTTCCATATGGCTAACTTTATTATGCATTTTTATCCATTTGGATACAGATCATCCTCAGTATCTACAGTATTGGTAACCATGGTTAAATGAAACCGAGGAGAGGGGGGGAGGTCTCTCTAGGCATCTGGAGGTCTTCCAGCACAATGGAAGTTGACCAGAGTCACACTGAAGGATTTCCAGGTGCCTAGAGGCATCCTCTCTAGGCATTTTCTAAGTCTTCCAGCAGAACGATGGCAGTTCGCTATCATCTGCAGTTTCACTGATAAACGTTAAGTCGAGGAATGTATCCCCCACAGATACAGGGAGCAGCCTGTATTTTTATGTTTCCTATCATAAAATCAGTATCAAAGTGGTTTACAATTTTTTAGAAAAACTAATTTCATTTATGAGCAATCTTAGTTTATTCTAAAATCTATGACCCACTGGTCAACCCTCACTGGGTTCTCAAACTACAATTCAAATAATTTAGTATTATTCTAAAACTGTTGTATTTTACAAACTAGGGCTGAATTCCAAGGTACCCTCTTGAGTGTCACTCTCTTCTTTTTGAGTTCTGTTTTCCTCCCAATCTGCTCTTCTTTTCCATTCACAGAGCCATCTAAAAATAAAGATACAATACTATTTTGTTACATCTGTTTGTATGTGCACTTGCGTATCCACATATACAAATCTACTGACTGCAAAAGAAATGTAAACACGCAGCTGAAGATGTGAAGGATATCATTACTATCATCTTTATTTATATCCTGCCTTTTCCCCAAGACTGGGATGCAAGGCAGTTTATACATTAAAAGATAACAATAAAAAACATACCAAAAATCCACTTTAAAACCAAATTAAACTATTAAATGTATCAAAAACAAACACTCTAAAAAGGGATTTTAACAACAACATAATTTAAAAACTATACAGCAGTTACAGCCCTTTTGGTAAAAGCCATCAGTTCTAAAAACCTGTCTGAATAAAAGTCTTCACTTGCTTACAGAAGGACAGCAAGGAGCTAGCAGAATAGGCTATTACAGTTGCCCCTTCATATTCGCTGGGGTTTGGTTCCAGGACCCCCCATGGATGCCAAAATCTGTGAATACTCAAGTCCCATTATATGCAATGGCATAGCAAAATGGCATCCCTTGGCAAAATCAAGTTTTGCTTTTTGGATTATTATTTTTTAAAGAATATTTTCAAGCCATGAATACTTAAATCCATGGATACCAAATCCATGGATACGGAGGAACAGCTGTATATAAATCTGGAAAACAGGCAAATGTTTCAGCAATTAGTTATTTTTTTAAAAAGGAAAAGGAAAACCAATTAAATTATTTCCAACCTGTGTAGCTTTCTAATTGCTACAGTGTTGCCTATAAGTTCACTGGAGTTCTGCGGCTGGTATTTTTCTGTCCAAAGGATGTCTTCATGTGTAAAATCTGTAGGCATGAACACAGAAACTACCCATTTTAATAATTACCCAATGCATATAAGCAAAACAATTTAAAGATTTATTTGCACACTTTTGGGAGGTGTATTTAGGCCAGGTAAGGCTTTTCTCACTAAGAAAAGAATGAGATCAGTTTTACTCAAAATTTATAAGGAAACTTTGTAGTGCTTTAGTATATAATGGTATACTGTATGTACACAATGTATAAACATCTTGCTAATCCATTTTGCTCTCCTCTTTGGCTGAAGATGTTGGGAACATTCACTTTTAATTTAAATTAGACAGTTTTTAGTGGAGTAGTTTCCATACTTGGGTTCCTGGATGTTGTTGAAATGCCAGAACTTCCCATGTTGGATGGGAATCTCAGGAGTTGTAATCCAGCTATATCTGGAGACTCAGGTTGGGGAACCACTGGGTTTGGTGTGCTGTCCTTACCATAAACTGTGATTAATGTGAACTTTATTTAAATAGGACAGTTTCATAACCTATAGCTTATAGCTGGTTTTGTTTCAAACAAACCTATAAACTATAATTAAGATTAACCAGTTCATTAAATTTGGATGATAGGACAAGGCAGTTAATCTAAATTGGAAACAAAAACCTCCAAACTTCATTTCACAGCACTGGCAGAAGAGAAAATGCTTAAACCTAAGGCTCACTCCAGCTTGCTTATCACACTACAGTACACTGTTATAGCACTATATTCCACTTTTACTGCCATTGAAACATTTGGTAGAATTCTGTTTAGTGAGGCCTAAGAGCTCCCTGGATGAGAATTCTAAATGCCTCTTCTTAAACTGCAAACCAGGATTCAGTACAATACCATGGCAGTTTAAATGGAATATGCAGTTGCCCCTCCACACTCGCGGCTTTCACTTTTGCAGTTCTGACTATTCAAGGTTTGCTTAGCAAGCACCCAGTTTAAATCAGCTTCTCTCTCACACACACAAGGGAGGAGAACCGATTTAAATAGAATGCACCCCAAGCAAACCGCATGCCCAACTCCACACTCTCCTGGGGCTTGGCTCCATTTGGGGTGGAGAGCCAAGCCCTGGAGAGCGGGGAGTTCGCGGCAAAGGTGCTTTTCAGCCACCACCACCATGCCCTTCCCAAAGCAGCGATGGGGCTTTTCAAGCCTTTGTCATGGCTTTGGGAGGGTAGGGGGGTAGCTGAAAAGCTTCTCCATTGCCCTCCCTCCACCCCCAGGCCTTTCCTGAAGCGGCTATGGGGCTTCTTGAGCCCCATTGTCACTATGGGAAGCATGTGTGGTGGCTGAATAGCCTGCCACCTGCCACCCCCGGCCCTTCCCGATGGCGCCTGCCTGGCTGCTGCCCCCCCAGCCCTTCCCGAAGTGGCTATGGGGCTCTCAAGCCCCATCACCGCTTTGGGAAGTATAGAGGGTGGCTGATAAGCCTTTTGTTCGGCCAGCCGGGAGGCTTGCCAGCCACCCCTTGGCCCTTCCCAAAGCGGCAATGGGGCTCAAGAGCCCCATCGTCACTTTGGGAAAGATTGGGGGTGGTGGTGGTGGCCAGCAGGCCGGGAGGCTTTTCAGCCACTCTCCACACCTCCCAAAGTGGTGATGGGGCTGGAGCGTAGCAGCCGGGAGGCTTTTCAGCCACCCCCGCTGCCCACCAAAAGCGGTGATGGGGCTTGAAAAGCCCTGTCGCCACTTTGAAAGGGCGGGTGGTGGTGTTGTGGGTGGGTGGAGGGAGGCCTATTTTTAGTCACATTTTTTCCACATTCATGGTGGTCTTGCGCCCCTAACCCCCACAAATGTGGAGGGACAACTGTAGTGTAGTGTTATAATAAACATATTCTTGTCATGCTGAATTATGGCTTGGCAGTGACAGACAAGCACAACCAAAGTGGAACTACTCTAGTCTGCAATTACATTATACCTTTACAACCTTTAATTTACTGTATTGCCTTTTCTCAGTACAAAAATTACAGAACGTTTTACACTTAAGCTTCAGATATATTAACTTTAGATGCATTGCATTTTCAAAGGTAACTGGCAAACTGGAAGTTTAAGATTTCATTATACCAAACTGATTATGAATAATCTGAGTTCTTGATGATTAGATTTCCTGTTTGACAAAAATAAAATCAAAGGAAAATGCTCCTGTTACTCAATCTGAAGTAATCCTATTGGGTTTCAGGGCAGGATTGAATGGATTAAACACTGTAGTTTGTGAAAAACTAGACTAGTGAAAATGTTGGGATATAGAACTGCATTAGCAATGGTCTGAATTATAACAAAATGATACTACTAAAAAGTAATTAATTTGGATTCCACAATTCCACCGTGCAAGCAAAAGGTGTGTGCATGACTCCGTCACCAACAACCTTCCCTATTTGCAGCATCCTATACTCTGCCCCCTGCCTCACGGTTCCATACTCAAGACCTGTTTTTAAGAGATTGTGGAAGAAAAGTGGTGAAATCTCCCTTGTCCCCAATTCTTGTACAAGTGGATACACCTTCTGCTCATTTAGCATGAAATCTGCATCTAACCAACCATGATTTTAGCTAGTATTTTTAGCAATACAGTGTAGTAATCCCATTTAGGTCATACTGGGTTTTTTTCTGGTGACTTTTCCTGTGAATTTATAGAATTTTTCTAGATTGTCAACATTATGTAACTTCATTAGAATCCATATAAAAATATCAACAGGGATAATTCCAGACCATAGGACTATTTTATATCTAGTTAATGGGACTACAGTAGGACCCCTGTATCCACTGATTCATTATCCACTGATTCAGTTAGCCATGGGACACAAAACAGCACACCTACCATAGAGTCTTCCTAGAAAATGTGTCCTCTCTAGCCATTTTCTAGGTCCTCAAAGGCAACTCTATGGTATTTTAAACTGAAAGTCCCATTATTTTCAATGGTGTTCGCTATTAGCCATGGTTTTCAGTATCCACCCCCACCCCAGAACCAATCCCCAGTGGATAAGGGGGTTCTACTGTAGTTGAGTATCCAGTTACATATGAACAGCTGTAATGGCTGTACATAACATTTTCTTGATTATTATAAATAACATGCAAGTTACCAGAAGCAGGACTTGTTTCTGATCCAAATTCAGAGTCGTCTATTGTAAGAATTTCAGCTTCTTCTATCTCATGTGTATCTAGTAAGTGGGCTGTATTTTCCAGGCCAGCCTGCTTCACATTTGATACTTTGGAAACTTTAGCTGGCAAGTCATTCTCTGTTTTTCCTACTGGTTTCCTTCTTTTGGATTTGTGATCTTCAGTTTTTCGTTTTCTTTTGGCTTTTCTTCGATTATCAGTTTTTCTACTTGTCTCAGAATTTAGAGCTTCATATTTGTTTACTAATGAGAAAAAACAAAATATGCAATGTCATGTTAAGATCCTAGCATCTCTTTGTTACCATCAACGACCAATAGCGAAGTGTAGGATTTAGTCACAAGAGTTGAAATGTACAGTACTTTGTGCTGTGTAACACATGTATATGTGGACTTTTTCCTCCACCATAGCAACCCCTGGTATTTCCAAGGTCAGGGAACCTGCAGAATATGCCTGCAGAAACATACTGAATGTCTGGATCAATGCTTAAGGGCTTTTAAGCCAGCTGCTTTGAAAATCAATGCATATTTTCTTGAGAATAAATTTCACTGAACACAAAGCTCTTCTGAATAAATATGCATAGGACTGCACTGATACAGTTTACCAGCTACTTATATAATTATGCTTTCATCTTAGATGTACTGCTAACCTTGTTTATTATTTTCAGGAGCAGCTTGTTTTTTCATGATTAAATCAAAAAATTGTTTCACGGGAAAATGTGTGTTGAAAAACTGAATCTCCTCCAACAAACAGTTCTTTTGTGCATCAGAAAAAGCTGGTCGCCGCCCAGATAACTGCAAATAGAAAAAAATATGCATAATAAATATTTCACACATAGGATACCTGATGGAATTATACAGTAACAAAACATAATTTAACTAGGTGTGTTCTGGAAGAGTGTTTTCCTGATGTTTCGCCTGCATCTGTGGCTGGCATCTTCAGAGAAACAGTTTAAGTCAAATATGATGGTCGTCCCTGGCACACTGGAAGAAAATCATTGCTAAATTAAGAAGCACTGTGCTAGTGAGCGCTGTAAGATCACTCCTGATTCATTCCTACTACTAACAAGAATGGCCTCAGCAACTTGCAATATACCAAAAATAAAAATGTGTAGCCTTTGAAACAGAACTTGAGTTTGGATACAACACTAAGCTTTTTTCTTGCTGATGAATTACTCTTTACTGAAGTTGCTCCCTCTGGTGAGAGGAGCCAAATTTGTGTGCTAACATACTTCTCAAGAATTCTGGTTGAATGTTGTTGATAAATGAGAACAACATATACTGAAAACCATAATGACAATGAAAATGTGCAAAGTACTAACCATAGCAATTGGAGAATCAGTGTTGCAAGGATGTGTATTTAAAACTGAAAATTCACCAAGTGAAAAAGTGAGTTTTGTGACATCAGTTACATCCAAATCCACTTTTCTTAAGTTAGTTAAAAGTGGGCATGAAGGCAATGGCAAGCTCCACATCAAACATCCTATGAAAGAATTTTTAAAAATCAGTTACAATGAGTTTTAGAAAGATATCTTGTATAGCTTTACAGAAGAATTAAATTATGAAAGACTATTCACCTACTTGCAAAAAAACCCCAACTGTAATTGGCTAGGCAGCTTGTAAAGAATGTTGGAAACAATACTATAAAAAAAAGGATGCAATTCAGACCCAGGGGATACACTTGAATAACAGAACCTATTAGGTGGCACTTCTTAAATAAAAAGCACTAATCTTCTAATCCTGGTATAAAATTCCTGCACTGTCAGTACTGTGCAATCCCTCTCATGCCCTGTTTTAAAAGCCTACTCTTTGCTTTTAAAAATACAGTATGATGCATTTTTATTTCTATAGTCTGTTCTTATGCAAACTGCCCTTAACATATGATATCTTATCGTTCTCCTAAACTGCTCATCATTTTCTCATCACCCACCACACATTTTTTTAAAAAAAGAATGCTTGCTCTATTTAATCCTGTCGCTGAGTGGAGGCATGCAGAAGAAGGAATTACAGTCTACTTTGACCCCTTACCTTCCATACAAAAGAAATGGCACATTTCCTTAGGTCCATGTATTCCCGCAGTTCTCCCCAAGCAAGAATAACCATCCTCTAAGCCAAGGTTTCCCAACTAGGATTTCACAATAGACAATGATGGGGGTGGGTGGGTGGGTGGGCGGGGAAACAAACTTTTTTTTTAGCTGTAGATAATAATTTTATTGGGGGGGGAGTCTTCTGAGACCCAAAAATTATTTCAAGGGTTCCTCCAGAGTAAAAAGGTTGAGAAAGGCTGCTCTAAGCCAAGGACAATTAACTAGTGGCCAAGATCTAATGTAAAGCTGGCAGAGCAAAAAGCTCAGTTGGCATATTTATGCAGAATCCTGGTCTGGGGATGAAGGTGTATATTTTAAAAAGGAGTGAGACACCTTTTAAAAGACAGTCATAATATCAGCATGTCACACCTTAAGCACATTCTGAATAAACCTTTCCTTTGAACAGATTAGCCTTTTCCATTCTTTCCAGCCTGGCTTTCTCTTTCTTGTATTCTTCTTTCACACCTAAAGGGAGGGGAGTTCCCAATCAGAACCTAAGCTTTCCTGTAATACCACCCTGAATGGAAAATTGCTTGTGCAAAGTGTTTTACATGCCTCCTTGCACAAGCTTGGAAAACATGCAACTGTTTGTGCAACAGAAGTTGAACAAGTATATTGGCACAGTTGGATCCTGGCCACTGTTTACTGAGTCAATTCCTTTGAAGTTTGAAGCACCAAAAATCATCTGTTTTGCTCCAAAAGTGGAGAAAGTGGCAATGAACTTCAATTTAAGGCAAAGGCTATAATAATTTCAGAAGGGTAATACTCACCATCATCCTTTTGCTGTACATGAACAACTGTCTGAAAACACGAATTAGCCAAGGAATATGCTTCCAGTGCTGCTGCCTTCTTTGCAATTTGCCTTTTTAAAGACTCTGGCAAACCACTCATTAAAAATTCACGTTTTGCTCTGAATTGCTCATCATCTTGAGAGTTTTCAGAACCATCTTCACTAATGTAAATGACAACCAGAAGTATCTATGTTTCAGTATATAGTTCAGTATGGTTATACATTACTTTCAACAAAGTCTTTCAGGCTACATTCAGGAGAATCTTGTAGTTTCCTAGACATTTACCATATCTCTCAGTAAGGATATCATTAATGTAATGCAAGCTTTTCTGGAGGACTGCTTGCCCATCAGTACTGACTTCTGATTGCAACATCCGGCCACAGTGTTATACTGGGTTCATGGCAGAGTCTGCTCTCATTTGTGGAGGGGCAACTATGAGACCAGACAGGCCTCAGGTCACCATAATGGACTGTGTACCTGTGATACAGGATTTTCTGCATTACACATATTTTTTTCAGTAAAGTGAATGTGGAAAGTTTTCTCTGAAGAATGAAAATGTGAAAACCATTGCCATGCTGTAGTAACATATAGTTCCTAATGTTTAAGCAATACTGTTCTCTGGAGTTGCTTATGAAAATGATTTTAGAAAAGGTACCCTTTCCCAATATTTATTACCTGTTACACAAACACAGAAAAAAAATCTCTTCAGATGATTTCTTCCTTTTGAGATAAATACATATTTGTGTACACCCATGCATATATAGTCACTCCAGGCCTACCTGCTTTCATCTAATATGGTGATTGCTTCATCTGTAGGCTTCTTGATGTTTTTCCATACTAAGACAGACAATTTTTCTTTCCCTTTAAACATAACATACTTCTGGATTAGCAATGCATTATGCAGACATCATCACAGCATAACTGTGTTACAACATGAACTAGCAGAAGGAACACGTATACAGTATATCCAGTTAGCAACACAAAACATTAACCTTTTAGAGTCTTAACAATTAATTTTTAAGTATATAATTTTAAGCATTAAGCACTGGAATTAGGTAAAATTATATACCATTTGATTTCTTTGTTGCCTTCGTATTTCTAGCTTTTTTCCCCAATACATCATTCAAGTTTTGACGTTTCTTTTGTTTGTCCACACTTCCCACAACAGTAGTGATAATGCTTGTGCATGAATCCAGAGTAATCACTGAATCCTGAACATAAACAGAATACTTTATTACTGCTAGAAATAGTTGTAGACTTTTGACACTAGTAAAACATTTAATCACCTACTCCCTAGCACCTGAATACACATATTTTTCTCTTAACAGATTTTTTTTCTCAAGCAGGTTCGTAAAAGAGATGTTGTAACCACTCCTAACATAAAGTTTCTTACAAAGTTACAGTTTTATACTCTAATGCAATTTTAGTATATGTGTGAAGCACTGTATGGAAAAAGCATTTACCATTCACTTCACTGGTGAGCAGACAGTAATCTTCATGACCTCAATGCAGTCATGGAGGTTTTCCCAAAAATAACATTAAGGAGAAAACACATGCTTACTTGTAGCTCTGTGAAAGCATTAGAGCCCAGCATACATTTGGATTTCATTGTAATGTGCCTGCTTTTTTTTTGGAAGCCACACTGAGTATTAAAGTGCTACAGAAATTGTTAGTAATGATATAATCTTCCTTAGAAATTCTATTTTACTTTTAATGAAAATTTCAGTAATCATTGTCACAAAAATGTTGCTTAACCTTGGTTTAGAATCATTCAAATTCAGAATGAAAGGCAATCTTATATATTATTTTACAACAAATATTCAAATTGGTAAATGCTAACAACTTCAAATTATATGGATGTTTGAGAACATCTGTGAATATTGACAGCCACTTAAAATGGGACCCTCCACATCCATAAGTGTATATTTGTAAAATGAGGTGTCTACTTGCTGTCATTCATAAAATTAATCTGGGATTGTGAACCTTTACTCCGGAATGTTGATATTCACCAATTTTTGTAATAATTCACTGCAACGGTTATGCTACAATAACACAAGTCTATTTAAAGTCTGATACTACAAGACAGAAGACAATTTAAAGCAAATATTTGTTTATGCAAATCAGTTATAAGACCAAAAGGTTTGATTCCATATGTAGGCTGGATTTTATGAACTTACTTCCACATTCTGTGACCTTCTCCTATCAGCAATAGCTTGCTGTCTAGATGAACGTCTCAAAGGTACATGTAATGTACCAGCAGTCCTGGTTTTTCTGTGATGTTGTAGAACCTTTGCTTTCTCAACTAATTTCTTTGCCTTGGATATGTTGTTAGAGGTGGTGTTCACCTACCATAAAATTAGAAGTAATCATTAATTGGCCATAAGTACTACAGACACATACTGTGGCTCTGCAGAAGTGACTTTTGCTTGCACAAGGTCGTTCCCCCCTGATTTTTCCCAGTTTCCTCTACCTGGTGTAGTTGCCCCCCAAAACTGATTCTGAGAGGTGGGAGACTGCCTGGAACAGTGTGGGATATGACAAAGGGGGTTACAGCATGTAAGAAGAATTGGTGAAAAGTGAGGCACCCTACCTTACATGAACAGAGTGCTTTCTGTGCAAGCAAGACACCTTTGGACCTAAAACACCGCCAGGAATTGCATTCCAACAATATCTGGAGGACTGAGCCCATAGGCAAATTTGCATGATACAGTAGCACCCCTGTATTTGCTGATTTGCCATCTGCAGATGGCGACAGTGAAGGAGGTGGACGGGGAGGGAGGGGAGATCTCGCCTCCCTTCTCCCATCGCCCCTGGGAATCACCCCTTGGGATCACTCCTGTGGCAGGAATGGTGATGTGGGCTGAAGGGAGGGGAGGAGGAGATCTGGCTTTCCTTCTCCCTTGGGATCGCTCCCGTGGCGAGAATGGTGACGGGGGGGGGGCAAAGGGAGGGGAGGAGGAAATCTCGCCTCCCTTCTTCCTTTGCCCCCAGGATCACCTCGGGATCACTCTCATGGCAGGAATGGCAATGGGGGACGAAGGGAGGGGAGGAAGAGATCTTGTCTTGGGATGACCCCCTGGGATCACTCCTGTGGTGGGAATGGCAACAGGGGGTGTTTGCTATGATCTATGGATTTTGTTATCCGTGGGGGAGCCTGGAACCAATCCCCCACAGAGACAGGGCTCTTACTGTAGAAGCCAAAAAGACATGGAATTTTGCTCTATAGTTCACTTACATAAATGTGGGCAACATCTCCCCCTTTTTTCTCTCCCAACAAGCCAGAAAAAGAAACCAATGTTTGGGTTTTTGTTTTTGCTTCTCACAACAAATCAAAGGATAAATACCTGCATTCACATAGCATAAAAAACAATGGCTTGTTTAGCTGCTCCTGAGGCAAGCAGTAGTACATAGATCAGGGTTCCTAGCTTGTCACGTCATACAAATTTGCCCTATATTTTAATCTCTAAAGTTAGGAAAATCTTGAAATGAAAAAATATAAAAAGACTTAATTACGATTTCTTCCCCTTAATCAAAGAAATATTGTATACCACCACTTCTAAAAACACTCCAGTAGCTCATCTGTGTCAAGCCTTTTCAGATAATACTCTCAACTCAATATCTCTAAGTGTGGAAATATCAGAAGGGTTACACTTTTGTCCTCCTCACAAATTTATGTAAACATAACACCTGAGCAGGTGATCCTGCAGTTATTTCAAAGCAGAATTTGGATTACAGAGTTACAAAGAAAGTACTTCCCAATTCTTGTGTTGCATTCTACATGCAGTGAAGAGGGTAGAAAGACAGTATTCATGAGCGTTGTATCATTTATAAAAATGACTGGGCTTGAGGGGGAAGGACAGTATCATTTAAATAGCTCCTTTGGTGCATGTTAGGTATTCTATACATCATTCATGGTTTACAGCTTCACCAAGGAATATTTAAATGAACTGCATCAACTTATTTTTTCAACATGAAGATTAATCATAGTCAAATTAATTCAATACAATACCTTTATACTCTGTTGCATAAATCGTTCAGTTATACTAATTCTGGTGAATTTCATCCTGAATAAGAAGAAATATCCCACTTAATATCATTAAAACAAATAATCATCCTAGCTGCACATTAATGATTTTAGAGCTACAATAGCAGAGTTGAAGCATCAAGAATGCAGACACTGCTCAATTTACATTTAAATGTGTGGTCTGATCACCCAATCAATTAGACGCATTAAAGACAACAAAAAAGTCAGTTTAAAAATGCATATCAAAAGTTTACTGAAGGTATATCAATCTTAATCTACATCTTAAAACTTGCATACATTTAGAACTCTAATTTCCAGTATAAATAAAAGGTATAAATTAAGACAGTGCTTCACAAATTATTTGATATGGGTGACTGGCAATTATTGTCTTCCAATGTGCCAGTGATTGGCACCATATTTGTGTCAACCGGCTACAATTGGTTTCTTTCCTTCCTGGAAATTCACCAGAGTACAGAAACCAATGGCTCAGGGACTGGGACTGGTCTAGGAACCACCACTATGAGCAGCACTGCATTAAAACAAAAGAATCTTGTCTCTATTTATTTTATTTATTTATATCCTGGCTTTCTCCCTATGGCGGGACCCAACGCAGCTCACAACATTTAAAAGCAACACTAGCTAAAAAACACAGTACAACAAATACTCTAGAAAGAACTTAAAAACATTTTTACCTTATTGGGCTCTTTGAATCAAAAGGTTCAGTAATCATCTCAGCTTTATACAAATCACTTTTACTAAACATCTTATTGTTTGTTTTTGGAGTTGAAGCCTGCAGAGGGATAGCAGGTAGTGTGTTTTTTGTAACAGCTTCTACAATCTCTGCTTTTTCTGGTGTACGCTCTACAGAATCTTTGCTTTTCATTTGTCGTGGACTTCTTCTCAATCCATTATTTTTCTCGGGTAGTTTGCTTTGTGCCTCAGTTGATGTTCCTGCTTTAATTTGATCATTAACTTCACTTTTCTGGTTTGTATTCATAGTTAAAACTTTCTCCTTTGTTTTTAGTATCTTCTTTTTCCTCTTGAGCTTGTTGGTTCTTACTCTGCTACTGTCATTTTTGCTGTCTTTCTCATGGAAACTAACAGCAGATACTTCATTTTCTAGCTTTTTATTAGAAACATCCTCACATACTTCCATTTCCAGTTTGTGTTTTGAAGATTTCCCTTCTACCTCCTTTTGCTTACCAGGTCCCTTTTTAGCCCCTGTCTTTACTGTTTCAGATTCCGGTTGCTTAAACGCTTTCATAAACTGGTACCTTTCTTCTGCAGTGCACTTAGACTTCACAACCTCTGGACCTGAAGTTTCTAGTACAGCCAGTTCTAACTCTTCTTCTGCAATCACCACATTAGATTTTCTTTTCAGAGTCATCTGTTCAGTACTCTCCCCTTCTGAGGCTGATGGACTGCTTTGTCTTTTAGCTTCTTTGGTTTTTCGTTTTAAAAAAATAGAGGCTATTTTCTGAGAAGAGGAAGATTTTGGAGGGACAGAATGGATTTGTGCAAGGACAGTGACTTTCTTAAGTGGTAACTGCTGAACATCTTGGCATCTATCTGTTTCATCACATGCAATGGAATTATCTGATGTTTCTGCTTTTGTAATGTGATCAACTTTATTTTCTGCTTGACTTTTTAGAAAGTCTTCAAATGATACAGTCACAATATTGTGATTCAAGTGTGGTGTCTCATGCGCAGTAGTGTCATAATTCTGAATATTTACTAAGCTTTTATTCTCACATTCACTTATAGATGCAACTTGTTTATCATCAATTGCTTTATATAGATCCTTCTGTTGTCTTTCAGTGACAAAACTTTCAGACAAGTCACTCTCATCTTTATGTTTCCTTTTCTTTGATCTTTTTGCATTAGTCTTTATTATATCTCCCTCCATCCTGATTTTTCCGTCTTGATTTTTGAAGCTAACAATTTTGAGAGGGTTTTGGTTGCAACCATTGAGCATTTCTTCTGCATTTGTGGGACCAAGCAATCCAGGAACAATGGGACTAATGGAACTAGTTTTCGAATCCTTCTCTTCTGAACTGAGTATTTCTCTACTATCGTCACCATTAATTTCTATCACAAGGTCAAATGTTTTCACATCTTTTAATGTATTAGTTAAATTACATTTCTTTCCCCTTCTCTTAAGCCCTGATGAAGGCTTTGAAGAATTTTCCAAAGATAAACTAGTTGTTTTGCTTTCTTTCTCTGTTACAGGTGAAACGATCTTCTCATTTGTAGGGGAAGTTTTTTTAAAATAGCCCATTATATTATTGGGCTTTGGTGGTGATGCCACTCTATGAACATTTTTTCCTAATGGTGAAAAATATTTTGTAATTGCTTTAATAGAAGAATCGTCTTCTTTTCGTTTTTTACATGGCTATAAAGGGGGAAAAGAGAGTCATTAGTATAACTGGACAGCTCTATCTAACTTTAGAACTGTGCACATTCCTATCTTGTTTATATATCTTCTTCCTCATTCAAAACATGACTTGTTTTAATGTTATGTTTATAACAAAAAAAGTGCTGCATATAAATTTTTTTTAAAAGGGGGCCATTAAGACAAGTTATAGAGGGAACATATTCATTTTTTACAGCAAAATATACCTTTTAGACCTTGAAGGCAACAGTTTTATTGCAACAAAGAATTTTTTAAAACGATGAAGTAGGCTCTAGTTCCTCAAAGTTTATACAATTATAAGCCTGTTCGTTTTTAAGGTGTTACGAGACTTTTCTGTTATTATCTGAAGGGCTATAAGAAGTGTCCGATCTCTGCTGTGTATAAACTTAGCTAGTAGAGAAAGTGGAAAATGGAATGTGGAAGTACTAGAACAAGAACACCGCTTTCTACCACTGATATCTTTAAGTGATGTGCCTGTATTGTTATAATTTGATTGAGGAAAGAGATGGAGGAGCTGTCAAAACCTTTAAAGAAAACATCTCTAAGTGTAAATGAATTCCAGTGAGTACTGGGACGTTTCACTTAAAATATATAAATTTCGATCCTATCCATGTCAAGTCAGGCTACTCCCATGGATTTTAATAAAATTCACTGTTAGACACATATGAACAGGACTGCAGTCTTAAGGTGTGAGTCTTCAGAGACAGTAAAATTATATTAGTTATACTATCATTAAAAATAAAACACCAGAGTCCTCTGCATAAGGTACTACTAGTGCATCACATCACATATGGCTGCCCTTGCCAGAATCAGTCCTAGACATGAGCTGTTCCTGACAATTTCAATTATTCCTTGTAACTTTGCTGTTAATTGTGTTTTCATGTCTTTGTGCTTGTTAACAAGTGTTCTGTGGTGACTATAAAAGGGGGGTATAATGGTTGGTAATAGGAATGGAAAGATAAGCCTGCAGCTGCACAATCAGCTTGGGAAAAATGGGATTGACATTACATTGGAAGAGGGGTCAGGTGATGATGGGTAACCAACAGTATTGAAGCCTGCCAGATTTCATAGACTGTAATATGCTTTTAGTATACTATCTGTTTTCTATAGTTTCAATTCTGAGCCACAACCTTGTATGATATGTTTTCTGGATTACTGTGCCCATAAAGTTTTCTGTTTAACTCTAAAATTGCTGGTCACTGCATCTGGGAATGCAAGTACATGACAGCCCTTTACTTCAGCATTATACAGTGTAAATTTAATTCTTAGGAAGCCTAAACGAGCAATCCACTAACACTGGGTTATTTCCCCATGCCAACTGATCAAGGCAGGAGACCAAAGTTCTAAACCATTTCATCTGTTGTTCCCTTCTCTCCCGCCTTCAGTTTTTCTTCTGCCTTGCAAGCTGGTCGAGAATTACTATCTACCTATCTCACTTAACTACCTCATTTTAGCATTTATAAGGCATAGGCAGTTAGTTAGTAGTTATGGCAACATTAGTAGGCCTATCAAAAAAGAAGAGAAAAATTACTGAACTGGATGACGGTGGAGAAGCACTCCATGCTCAATCAGATAAAAAGAAAAGGCTGCTAGATGCGGAAGATGCTGCTAAACCCACTCAGATACCTGCAGGGACGCAGGCTACAAAGCGAGAAAGCGTAACCAAAAACACTACTGCTGTTCAGCTGGACATTGAACAGGCTGCAGAATCAATATTAAGAAAAAAATTTATGGCATCTAGGGAGAGTGACACAGAGAGAGACACAGTCTCCTCATCAGCACTCTGATACGAAGGTGACAGCAGGAAGACCTAAAACACTAGGGTCTGAGAAAGACACTGCTAAAAGCGCTCAGATACCTGCAGGCTACAGAGCATTAAAACATAAATAAAAGTGTTACTGCCATTCAGCAATCCACCTCCACCCATGGCTGCATTTAAAAAAAAAAAGTCTGTTAATTTCAAACTTTAACATCTATAAGTCTGAGTTGTTTTAATGCACACACCTTGCATGGCTATCAAAAAAAAAAAAAACTGGAGGGAGAGAGAGCTCAACAGATGAAAAGGTGTAGAACTCTTGTCTCCTGCCTTGATCAGCTATCAGGAGGGAATAACCCAGTGGTAGTGGACTGTTCCTTCAGCTTTCCCAGAATGATCATTCATGGTAAGTACTAACCTCCCAATTTGTACAGTATAGGCAGAATTACAAATCTTATTCCATGGTGGAATAAAAATGAAAATGAACAATGAGTTAAGGTCATACCAAAATTAATTATAAGCTTTTGGACAACACAACAGGATTGTATTTAAATCCATTCATACTAGCTAAAACATTTCCACAACTTCTTAGCACCTGAAATCAGATATCCTGACTACTGCAAAGCTAGTTCACAAGACTTTAATAGAGCTGTCATAGTTCTAGTGAGAAAATAAAAATTCCATGGGAAACCATAATTTCCAAATTTCCACACTCTTTGCTTTAGTAGTAATCTAATCAAATTAAGCTGGACATTTGATTCACAGCATTTTTTCATTTATAAAGCTAGGTTGAAAGAAATAATCAGACTTTTAAAATGGCTTTAGAAAGCAAATGCAATAGCACAACAACACAATGTTCTGTCAAACTGGTCAACATCAAGTGTTCATTTTCAAGATTCCAGTAGTGTCAGTTATAAATTTGCAAAAACGCCAAGCCAAGGAAGAAAGCACTGAGTTTGGATTTGGCAAACAGATTCAAATTGCAGAGAAACTCAAAAGGACAATGCAAATATTGAATCACTTGGACACCAGGACTTCCACCCCAACCCAATCCCTCTTTTTCCCTTCTATGAGACAGGCAGGAACTTGTGCTTTAGGGACAAAGTGACATACATAATTAAGTAAAATGAAATTGAATTAGCTTATGGCAGTGGAAGCATTCCTTAATAGGTCTTAGGCTGCATCTGCACTGCAGAAATAATGCAGTTCGACACCGCTTTACCTATCAGTGGCTCCATCCTATGGAATCCTGGCACTTGTAATTTGTTGTGGCACCAGAGCTCTCTGACAGAGAAGACTAAATAGCTCACAAAGCTACAAATCCCAGATTTCCATAGCATTGAGCCATGGCAGTTAAAGCAGTGTCAAACTGGATTATTTCTGCAGTGCAGAAGCAGCCTAACACACACACCTACAGATGTGGGATATGGCTATAGAGCACATTAGTCTTCTAGCAGCATCCTTGAAAAAGTCCTACAAAATACAATAGAATGAGGTTGACAAGATTTTTCTGTTATAGACCCCTTGAAGTCCTCCTTTGTCTAAAGTTACCATTTCAAGGACTTCCTGGACAGGTGGAGAGAGAATAGCTGACTCAGCCAGCTTAACCCTGCAGTGTAAATATGCCCACAAGAGAAGGACAGGGTAAACTTTTCTTAAGGCCTGTATATGGAAACAGGACTTTCAAGCTGGATAGAAAGAATCTGTGTGGGAAACTTTCCCCTCTCTAAACTCTGCAGACCAGGGTTTGAATCCCTGTTCAACCATACAAACCCACTGGGTGACCTTGGGCAAGTCACACTCTCTCAGCCTCAGGGGAAGGCAAAGACAACAATCCTCTGAACCAATCTTGCCCAGAAACCCCTGTGATAGGTTCGCCTTAGGGTCACTATAAGTCAGAAACAACCTGAAGGCACACAACAACAATCCTACCAACTCCACCAAGGCACTAAAAACTCTCAGCACCATCGCTTTAAGCAGATTTAAGATCAAGGCATAGGCCATTCTTTATCATTTGTAAGGCATCATATCAGATCATGAAAGCTAAGCCCTGGTTAGTACTGGGATGGGAGATCACCAAGGAGTGACAAGGGCTGTGAGGTAAATTTCAGAGGAAGAAACTGGCAAAACCACCTCTGAATATCCCTTGCCTTATGAAATTCATCGACAGGCACCTTGAAGGCACATATCCACACACACTAATATCCTTTTCTGTGTTGTTGTTGTGTGCCCTCAAGTCACACACACACACACAGCCCACGGGTGGGAAGGAGAGATTAAATTTCTTAATTTATCCTCAACCTTATTTCCATTAAGTTATACAGATTAAACAGACTGGAACGATCAAGCAATGCGAAAGAGGCTCGTGTGAAGGAGCGGCCGAGGGGGGAGCCGCTGCCTTTTAGCTCCTGGTATTTCGACCGGTCTCGCCCCGCGACAGCCAAAGCACACGGGGGGAGGAGGAGGGGGAGGAAGGTTCCCCACACCCGTCCGCCTCACCTGGCCTTGGCCGCCTCTCACCTGACTGTCCCCGGCGGCGGCGTGTGCGGCGGCTGCCTCAGTCCCGGCCATTCTTCTCCCCGCCAGCCGCCTTGGCCGTAACGGCCGGGCAAAGCGCCCTCAGGGCCGTCCAGCTGTCACCAAATTGGCGCGCGAGGCAACCCCCTCGTCAGGCAGAAAAGCGCGCGAGAGAAGAATTCCGAGCGCGGTGACGGCGGAGGGGGCGGGGCATGCGCCTCTGGAGGTCACGTGGCCGGGGAGCCGAGAAGAGGGAGGCCACGCCCCTGAGTCCTGGCCCCACCCCCGTCACGTGAGCTTCCCCGCCTGCGCCCAGAAGCGCTGGCTGCCCGCGGAATTAGCGCCCGGGCTGCGGGCAGATGTACTTGCTTGCCTCCTCTGCGGTTCTCTCGACGTCTCTTCTCGGGAGTTTAATTTTTTTTTTAAGAAAATAACAACACCAAAACGCTCCGTGGAGTAATGCTTTTACTTCTTGTTGTAATGTGCCATTAAGCCAACTTTGGTTTAAGGCGCCCTATGTATGACAGACCTGCTCAGCTCCTGCAAACGCTCGCCTGTGCCTGCCTTTGTTGCAGTGGTTCTTAATCTTGCCTTTATTAGGGACCCCAAGACTTGACTCAATTTAAAATAATAATAATAATAGTAATAATAATAATACATTACCCATTAAACCTTCCCTAAGAGGCACTGGAGGAGGAGGGAAGACTTTTCTTCTGCTTCTTCCTCCAAGTCTGTGGCTGCAGGGATTGAATGGCAATGCGCAGGCCAAGCCAGCCAGCCAGCCTTTGCCTTGGCTCCTGTCATGTGGCAACTCCACTGCAGAGAGGAGGTGGGCCAAGCAACTTTCAAGCCTTCAGGGACCCTCCCTGAGGACATAACAGACCTCTGGGGGTCCTCAGACTACAGGTTAAGAACCTCTGATCTAGTACTGTATTTAGATTTCCCTTGGTTTTTTTTTTCCCCCTGGGCTGTGGGTCTGTGTTCTGGAAGAGTTTATTTCTGACGTTTCGCCAGCATCTGTGGCTGGCATCTTCAGAGAATGGTTGGGTAGGAGTGTGTGTGGAGTTTATATATTGTGAACCCCTGTTGGGGAGTATATGTAAATTTGTGTCATTGAATGGTTACTTTCTGGGTATAGAAATACAAGATTCGTTAGTGTCAGTTTGACTAATGATTGGTTGATGGGCCATTATCTGCTGGAACTCCCCCTGTCCCTGGGTGCAATTCCTTTATAAGTGTTAGGTATTTATTCTATTGTACTTCAAATCTGGGAGCCTGATTTTGCTTACTTTTAAGGTTTCTTCTTTCCTGTTGAAGTTGTCCGGGTGTTTGTGGATTTCAATAGCTTCTCTGTGCATTCTGACATGATAGTTATTGGCCTGGTCCAGAATTTCTGTGTTTTAACCTGTGCCCAGATTAGTTTATCACATGTTCTGCTACTGCTGATTTTTCTGGCTGGCCCAGTCTGCAGTGTCTCTCATGTTCCTTGATTCGTGTTTGCACACTGCATTTCGTGGTCCCTATGTAAACTTGTCCACAGCTGCGTGGAATGCCAGCCACAGACGCAGGCAAAACGTCAGAAAGAAACTATTCCAGAACACGGCCTCATAGCCCAGAAAAAAAGCCCAAGAAAAATCTGTGGATGCTGGCCATTAAAGCCTTCGACTTCACACTGATCTAGTCCATTGCCCACAGCGAGTGCACTCCTGACAGAACCACTGCTTACTGAATCAATCAGTTGATCCATCCCTAACACGTTCTTCCTCTTTCCCACACTTGTTTGTTACCAAGTTGATCTTGACTTACGGCACCCTGTGAATGAGAGACTTCCAAGATTGGGCCATCGACTGCCTTGCTCAGGTCTTACAGACTCAGAGCAGCTACACTACTTCCTTGATTGAATCAATCCACTTGTAATTCCTGCTGCCTTTAACTTTGCCAAGCATTGTTGTTCCCCCCTCCATCAGTCATGTTGTCTCATGATATGTCCAGAGTAGGGTGGTCTCAATTTAGCCATCTTGGCTTCCAGTGCGAGTTCAGGTCTAATTCTTCCTACAACCGATTCATTTGCTTTTCAACAATAAAAATGAAAAACTTCACATAGGGGACCAACTACTAGTTCTGCCAGGATCAACCAAAATTGCCACAATACCTTGCACACCTTTGTGGCATCTTTGTAGTAATACATAATACAAGTATTTCATGTTTTATATTTTATACTTTATATAACTTACATTTACATTTATATTTTAATATATTTTAATGTATGTGTATGTATATTTTGTATGTGTGTGTATATATATATATATATATATATACTTATATCTCTGGCTTTTCTTCGCAAACGAAGATTCAGGAAGGACTCATCCCGCGCTTTCTGCAAGCGCGCTGATGACTAAAAAGGCCAATCCGAGATAAACAAGTCCGGTTGCAAAAAGCACAGCAGAAGGTCTCCTTGGGTGATGTTTTTGGGTTGTGATTCTTTCTGCGTTGTCGTTTCTCTTCAAGACTTGTTCGTCGTGAGTTCTCAAATAAGGCTGCAGCATTGTGGATAGTGCGTCTCCATGCCTCCCGATGTGAGGCCAGGGCGGACCACTGTTGGTGATCAATTTGGCCAAGCCTGAGATGTTGTTTCAGGGAGTCTTTGTATCGCTTTTTTGGAGCGCCCCTCTTACGCTGACCCGTGGCGAGTTCACCGTAGAGTAGTATTTTTGGGAGGCGATGGTCCTCCATCCTAGAAACGTGCCCTGCCCAGCGCAGCTGTGTTCTCAATATCATGGCCTCAATGCTGGTGATCCCTGCTTGCTCAAGGACAGCAACATTCGTCACATAGTCAGTCCAGTGTATATTTAGGATTGTGCGTAGACAGCGCTGATGAAAGCGCTCGAGGAGTCGTAGGTGGTGGCGATAGGTGACCCATGTTTCAGATCCATAAAGGAGGATAGACAGTACGATGGCTCTATACACACTGATTTTTGTGCTTTGCCTCAGGTGTTTATTGCTCCAGACTCTTTTGTGAAGTCTTCCAAATGCACTATATGCCTTTGCTAATCTGTGATCGATCTCTTTGTCAATCTTGGCATCTGAGGAGATGATGCTTCCCAGGTAGGTGAACTGCTGAACGGACTTGAGCACTGATTTGCCGACGGCAATGTGGGGATGGTGGTGTTCGTCCTGTGGTGCAGGCTGGTAAAGAACTTCTGTTTTCTTCAGGTTGACTTCTAGCCCAAACAGCTCTGCAGCTGTTGCAAAGCAGGATGTTAGGCGCTGCAGAGCTGCTTCTGTGTGGGCAACAAGGGCAGCATCATCAGCGAAGAGCAGCTCATGGACTAGATAGTTTAGAGTCTTAGTGTGAGCCCTCAGACGGCTTAAGTTAAACCAGCTACCATCAGCACGGTAACGTATATAGATGCCGTCGTCTTCTTCAAGCTCTGCCATAGCCCTTTGGAGCATCGTGCTAAAGAAGATTGTAAATAAAGTTGGTGCAAGAACACAACCTTGCTTCACTCCATTCGTTATTAGAAAGGGCTCTGAAAGAGCATCGCCATATCTGACTTGACCACGCTGGCCCTCGTGTAGCAAGATAATCATTTTAAGGAATTTGGGGGGACATCCTAGTTTTTCCAGGATCTGCCACAGACCTTTTCTACTTACAGTGTCAAAGGCTTTGGTGAGGTCGACAAATGTTACATAGAGACCCTTGTTCTGCTCCCTACATTTTTCTTGCAGTTGCCTAAGGGCAAATACCATGTCTGTAGTGCTCCTATTGGCTCTGAAGCCACATTGGCTTTCAGGGAGAAGTTGTTCTGCAATAGCAGGAACTAACCTGTTCAGGAGTATCCTTGCAAGGATTTTTCCAGCAATAGAGAGCAGTGTTATGCCTCGATAGTTTGAGCAGTCGGATTTTGCTCCTTTTTTCTTGTACAGGGTGATGATGACTGCATCTCGGAGGTCTGATGGCAGTTCCCCTTTTTCCCAGCAATTCACAAGGAATTCGTGGAATTTTTCGTGGAGTGCATGACCTCCGTGTTTCCAAACTTCAGGTGGGATTCCATCAATCCCAGCTGCCTTGCCGTTTTTCATCTGCTGTATGGCCTTAAAGGTCTCTTCCAAAGTGGGAGTAACGGACGCCTCCTGCTAGAGTTCTGTGCAGATACTTATATATACTATATATATATATATATATACAGTATATGAATTTTGGAATATGGTCATTGACTACAATAAAAGTATTATATGTTATTACTAGCTGGACATGGTGTGCCATATGCCGTTCTACTGGAATTGTTGAGGGTGACTCGCTCTGTTCTCCTGCCATGGCCACCACCGCTGCCACTTCTGCTTGCCACTTGGCTGTCTGTCTCCTATTGTTCCCCCCCCCCCAGCACCACCAGTTGACTGCCTGGGTGCTGTTGTAGTGGAAGCAGCTACATCCCCTCACCACAATCACTAGTTGACTGCCTGGGTCCTGTCATAGCTGCCACTGCTGCTGTCGCCAGTTGACTGACTGGGTTGCTTCACAACCCATGACTGGAGAGTGCCTAAGGGAGTGAGAGGAGGGAGGAGCCCTTGTGAGGCTTGGGGGTGTAGATGCAATTGAGTGGCAGGAGTGGATTGTGAGGTGGAGAGGGAATTTGCACGTGGGTAGTGATTGGCTGAGGGAGTGAGAGGAGGGAGGGGCCCTTGTGAGGCTGGGGGTATAGATGCAATTGAGTGGCAGGAGTGGATTGTGAAAGGGAATTTGCATGTGGGTGGTGAGTGGTTGGGTCGATTTCCTAAACAGCCAATCAGCTCATTGGGAGAGGAAACATACCCAAGCCTTTTAGGCACAGACACACACACACATACACATATACATATATTGTGTGTGTGTGTGTGTATATATATATATATATATATACACACACACTCTGTGTGTGTATATATAATAAAATATAAATAAAATAATAGCTAGATAACTAATACGAGTATTACCCAGCGGTAGGTTTGTGTTTTTATTTTTCTTCGGGGACCAGCCAGTCGGCGGCTATCTCTGTTTCTCTTCTTTCAAAATCAAGTCTCTTCCAGCGCTATGACTCTATGAGTCTATGGTGTAAAGGCGGAGAAGAGTGGCAGTTCCCCGCGTGGGCAAATGCAAAATACGGGCGGGGCGGGGGAGAGGGGCAGGAGCCCGCCCTTTTCCTCCTGCGCCTAAGCGTCCAGATGCCCGGATGCCGCTCGCTTCCGGGTGTGAGGCTTCCGCCAGGAGTCGCTCAGTCGGGCTCAGTCTCTCTCTCGGGTCGCGGGGCCTCCCTCTACCGCCTCGTCCTCCTCCTGGCCAGGGAGCGAGCGAGCGAGCGAGCGAGGGGGGCGATGGAGGCGGAGGCGTTGCTGCAGGAGGCCCGCGAGAGCGTGGAGGCGGCGCGGAGCTACCGGCGGGAGCTGCAGCAGCGCCTGAGGGGGCTCCACCTGGCCCGCCAGCAGGTACGGGGAGAGGGGCGGCGGCGGCGGCGGCGGGGCGTGGCTCCGGTGGCCGGTGGGCTGAGGGGAGGCGGCGGCGGCGGCGGGGCGGCTCCTCCTCGTCCTCCTGCGGCTGCTGGTGGGAGCCCCAGGCGCCCTTCTCCCTCCCTCTCTCCCCATATTTTGGACGAGGTAACGCTAGTTAAAGCTGGCAGCTGCTGGAGAAGGATCTCGGCTGAGGAGCCAACTTTTTATTTTTTTTATTTTTATTTCATTTATTTATTCCCCGCTCTTCAGCCACAAGGCTATCAGAGCAGCTTATAAATTGTTTTAAGCAATAGCAATTTACACATCTGCACTGCATTAAGCAGTTTTCAATGTGTGTTAGCTAATTGCCCCCACAAGCTGGGTACTCAGTTTACCGACCTACGAAAGGATGGAAGGCTGAGTGAACCTTGGAGCCCGCTGGAATCGAACTTGCAATGTGGTGACTTGCAATACTGGCATTTAACCACTGCGCCACCAGGGCTCCTGCCAGGGACTTGTTAGGGACGTTATGGCGGGGGTGTTACATGGAAATCCTCTCTCCTTCTGGTCTAGATCTTCTGTTTGAAATAAAACTATAATTTCCAGGAGTTCAGACTTCAGTAAGTCCAACTTCTTTAAGGCTATGTCCTGGAAAGACAGAAGGACTCTATGGAAATCAAGTTCATGAAATGGGGTGCCAGGGTCAAACACTGACTCCCTTGCTCACTGATATAAGATCAAACTGTGTCAGTATAACAGTGGCTCTTAACCTTTTCTTTTTCCAGGGACACCCTTAATATTTTTTGGATATTGCCACTGGACCCTCAAGATTTCTCTCTCTCTCTGGCTTTTCTTCACAAACGAAGATTCAGGAAGGACTCATCCTGCACTTTCTGCAAGCACACTGATGACTGAAAAGGCCAATCTGAGATAAACAAGTCCAGTTGCAGAAAGCACAGCAGAAGGTCTCCTTGGGTGATGTTTCCAGGTTGTGATTCTTTCTGCGTTGTCGTTTCTCTTCAAGACTTGTTCGGCGTGAGTTCTCAAATAAGGCTGCAGCATTGTGGATAGTGCGTCTCCACGCCTCCCGATGTGAGGCCAGGGTGGACCATTGTTGGTGATCAATTTGGCCAAGCCTGAGATGTTGCTTCAGGGAGTCTTTGTATCGCTTTTTTGGAGCTCCCCTCAGCTCCAATAATAATAATAACACCCAACAACAGCAATAATACAATCACACCATTCATTAAATCAGTGTTTCCCAATCTCTGGGCTTCCAGGTATTTTGGGCTTCACCCAGAATCCCTGATCATTGGTTAAGGTGGGTGAGACTTCTGGGAGTTGAAGTTTGAAACACCTGGAGTTTGGGGATCACTGTATTAAACCTTCCCTCAGAGGCACTGGAAGGGTAAGGGAAGACTTTGCTTCTTCCTGCAAGTTTGTGGCTGGAGCAGATTGAATGGCAATGCACAGGCCAAGCCAGCCAGCCTTTGCCTTGGCTCCTGTCACCTGGGCTGAGCAGCCTTCAAGCCTTCACAGACCCCCATGAGGACATTGCAGCCCCCTTGGGGTTCGCACACCACAGGCTAAGAACCACTATTCTAGAGCACTGTTTTAGAAGACTAATTCTCATGCTGGGCCAGTGTGGTGTAGTGGTTTGAGTGTTGGACATTGGACTCTGGAGACCAGAGTTGGAATCCCTGCTCAGTTATGAAAACCCAGTGGATGGCCTTGGGCAAGTCACACTGTCTCAGCCTCAGAGGAGGGTAAAAGCAAACCCTTTCTGAACAAATCTTGCCAAGAAAACCCCACGATATGGAGACCCCAAGATCAACCTAGGTCAGAAATGACTTGAAGGCACACAACAACAATTTCTTACTCAGTCATCATCCAAGATGTTAGATTGTTTACTGGTATGCAAAGAGTAGCAGTACTGTATGCCCTCCTGCCACATTGGATGGATGTTCCATCTTGGGGGAAAGGTGTGATACAAATTGTATGAATAAATTTAAAAGAAACCTAAATGAATAGATGTGAAACAATGTGCTGGTGCAGAAAATGTACCCCAAATGCATCTTGTGGTTTATCTTAGAGTTAGACCCATTGTTTAGTTTATGTTCTTGCATTTAGCTCAACCCGGTGTTATATATAGATTATTATTATGGACCACATTATAATGAATTGTTAACTCCCATCAAGTTGACTTCAACTTATGTCGACCCTATGAATGAGAGACCTCCAAGTCACCCTGGAGGTTATCAGACAACCTAAATATGGCGTTTTCATGACTCCAGGAGATTGCTAAAGGGCTTGATTTTCACATGACGTCGTTCCTGTGTCACTATGCTTCTGTGCTGGTCCCATTCCGCCATTGTTTCTTCCGGTTAATGAGCTAAGCCATGAATAGATCACCTGTTCCATTTCTATGATGGAACGATGGGCAAGCGAACACGTGCCCCGTTATGCTGGCACGATGCCAGCGTCAGTGGGAGTTCCGTTCCACAACACTTCTGGATGCGATCGGGACATCCAGGTAAGTGACACCCTTCCCACCCACCCCAGGTTACTTGGTATTTTTAAAGTGTGTTTTTCTGCTTGCTGTCATTTTTTTTAAAGTGTATTTTTCTTTTTAACTTTGAATTTCCTGCGCACTTGTCCTCTCGCGAGAACGGCCTGGGATTTCAAACAAGGAAGTGAATGCAGCTCCAGAGAGCTGCATTCACTCTTGGGCTGCTGTGGGGAGAGAAAGAAGCGGCAAAGGTAGGTGTTTGAAACATTTCATTCTTGTGCTGAGACAGGGTCGGGAGCAGGGCGGAAGAGGAGATAGCAAGATGGGGACGCTATTTTTGTCCCTGTCCGATAATCTTCCCTGTCTTCAACAGTCCTGCTCAAGTCTTGCAGACTCAGGACTGTTGAGTCTATCCATCTGGAATGTGGCCTTCCTCTTTTCTTACTGCTTTCTGCCTTTTCTAGTGAGTCATGTCTTCTCATGATATGGCCAAAGTACAACAGTCTCAGTTTACTCATCTTGGCTTCTAGGGAGAGTTCTGGCCTGATTTGTTCTAGGACCCATTTATTTGTCTTTTCAGCAGTATCTGTAGAACTCTTCTCCAGCACCACATTTCAAATGAGTTGATTTTCTTTCTATCAGTTTTCTTCACTGTCCAGTTTTCAGAACCATACATAGAAATGGGAATAAATGGCATGGACAGTCCCAACTGCTTTAAAGTTATGTCACTTTATTATCTGTGGTCCTGATTTTTTTTTTCATGTTCAACTGTAAACCTGCCATTAATTTCTTCAATAATTGTTCCAAGTCTTTGCTATTTTCTGCTAATAGTATGGTGTCATCTGCGTATCTTAAATTGCTAATGTTCTTTCCTCCAGTTTTCACACCTCCTTCCTCTGAGTCTAATCCTGCTTTATGTATGATATGTTCAGTGTACAAATCAAACAGATAGGGTGATAAAACATAGTCTTCCCTGACCCCCTTGTAAACTGGAAACTGTTCAGTTTCTCTGTATTCTGCATTAGTCTCTTGTCCTGAGTATAGGTTACATGTCAGGACAATGAAATGTTGTGGCACACCCATTTCTTTAAGAGTGAGCTGCCATTTTTCATTATCTACACAGGCAAGGGCTTTGCTATAATATATAAAGCGCAGACTGATTTCTTTTTGAAATTCTTTGGTGCACTCCATTATCCAACATATGTTTCCTATGTGATCGCTAGTGCCTCTTCCTTTCCTGAACCCAGCTTGGACACCTGGTTTTTCTCACACCATATATGGTCAAAGTCTTTGTTGTAGAATTTTGAGCATTACATTGCTTGCACAGAAAATTAATGCACTGGTCCTGTGGTTACTGTAATCCCTGGTGTCCCCTTTCTTGGGGACTGGAATGTATATTGAGCATTTCCAATCTGCGGGCCATTGTTTTGTTTTCCATAATCTTCCAATAGTTTTTCCTTGAATAATTCTGTCATCCTTTCATCTCTTTTACATAGTTCTTCAGTGTAATGTTTCTATTTTCTTTTTATTTCTACTTGGTCACCTACTGTGTTTCCCTGCTGGTCATAGAGCACCCCCACTCTTGGCTTAAATTTCCCTTTGATTTCTTAGCTCTTCTAAAAGAGGTCTCTTGTTCTTCTTTGTTGTTGTTGTCATCTTCTATTTCTCTGCACTGATTATTATAACAGTTCTCTTTGTCCCTGCACACAAGTCACTGAGCAATTGCATTCAGGGTTCTGATCTTATTTCTGTCCCCTTTTACTTTGCTTCCTGTCTGTCCTTAACTGTTTGAAGAGTTTCATCTGTCATCCATTGAGGATTCTCTTTTTTTTTGTTTTTTTGCTGCAAATAGTGTCTTTTTGCATTCCTCCTTAACAATGTCCCTGGCTTCAGTCCAGAGTTCTTCTGGCTCCCAGTCAATTAGGCTTAATAGTGCAAATCTATTTTTTTCATTATCTTTAAATTCTACAGGGATGTTTTTCAGATTGTGTTTTGGCATGATGTTTGGTTTAGTGTTCTTTAGCTTTACTCTAATTTTTGATAGCAGTTCATAGTCTGCGCCACAGTCTGCTCCTGGTCTTGTTTTTGCAGAGAGAATGGAGCTTATTGATTTTCTGCTTCCTATTTTGTTGTCTGTTTGATTTCTGTAATGCTGGGAATTGCAGTCCAACAATATCTGGTGGACTGCATAATTTCCACCTGTGCTCCAAGGTATCCACCTGTGCTCCAAGGTATCTAATTTCCACCTGTGCTCCAAGGTATCTTGCTGACTCCCTCATCCCTTCCAGGGAATAGAGCAGGGATTTCAGCTCCTAGAATTCCTCACCATGAGCCATGATGACTAGTCTTTATGGAAACTGAAGTCCAGAACATCTGGAGGACCAAAGAAAACTACTCCACTAATCGATTAATGGTGATTAAAGAGAGGGCTCTTTCATCTGTGGCACTGTAGCTGTAATAGGCCCTCTACCAGTGCCAGGCAAAAGCATTTTTATTCACCCAGACATTTTAACCAGTTACCTGTCATCTGTGCCATGTATTCTTTTAAATGTCTATATAGTATTCCTATTTTTAATCAATGTGAATGTCCTCAAATCACTTATGATGAAGACACAGTATACTGTAAATATTTTAAATTTTAAAATGAAACGATCTTGTACTATGCAGTGGCATTAGTGCCCTTGCACTGTCTTGAGTTTATTTATTTATTTATTTATTTATACCCCACCTTTCTCCCTATGGCAGGACCCAAGGCGGCTCATAACATTTTAAAAAACAACA
Source organism: Gambelia wislizenii (assembly GCA_030847615.1). Lineage (NCBI taxonomy): Eukaryota > Metazoa > Chordata > Lepidosauria > Squamata > Crotaphytidae > Gambelia > Gambelia wislizenii. The sequence continues at coordinate 221,809,313 of JAUMIR010000002.1, forward strand.
ATAGCTAAAAACATAATACAATAAATAACAATTAAAAGAAATTAAACTACTATATTCAGGTAGCCAAGAGCCTTTGTATCTGATCCTGTCCTTGTATGCTTTACACTTTCAATAGCCAGCCAGGTGATTAGGTTATAAGATGCCTAGAAAATTTGAAAAAGTTCTTCCTGTCTCCTCTTCTGGTTTCTTTATGTAGCCACACACTTCCTTTTTTTCTGAAGTCCTGAAATAACAAGTGAAGAAAGCTTAAGTGCAGGACTACAAAGCCCTACAAATGTAGTTTAAACAGGAAGTCAGCTTTACATAACCATAGTAGAGCATCCTGTGTTGTTTTTCAATACTTCTGAAGATCAAGAAGTTACATCTGGCTGATCTCTCTGCAGGGTTTTTTTTGTTTTTTTGTGTGAGAGTCTGTTTTACTTTTCCATCTGGTTCACTCATGGTTGATTTTTCTCCTACTCAGTAGTCTATGAATTTGCAAGCTGTATTCTTTCAGTAACTATGTTCCTTCAGTATATGAGTAGTTTCAGCTTTATTATGAGTCTTGAGTGCCTGGGCATCACTCTATCCTTATGGGAAGAAAGTAAAAGCTGAATTGGTTTGTCCCGCCTTCAAATAAACCTGGTACAAACCCAGTTTGTTACTTTCTCTTAGCTGCAGAGGAATGTATGTGTAAGAACCTGAGACTCACCAACAGTCAGACATCTTCCACTGAAAAACTTTTCTCACAACTTGACAACAATGGTTGTTGAGACATCTGTTTTCAAATTCTGCTATATTGCCGTATGTTTACTGACATTCCTTTCTTCCATATCTATTTGTTATTTATTTCTTCCAATGCAGGATCCAAGGTGGCCTACAGCGTTTAAAAAACTGGGTATCATTAAAACATTTATACAAAAGTTTTTTTTAAAAAAGAATGAAATAGCTGTTCAATTAAAAGCAGAAGATTAAAGCAATATAAAAACACAGATCATAATAAAAAGATTAAAAAAAACACAACTCCACCACAGACCCTTGCTGTTAGATAGATTTTAAACAAAAGGAATGCCTGAATAAAAAGGCCTTTGCCTGCTGGCGAAAGGCAAATAGAATGGGAGACAACTGAACTTCCAGTGGGAGGGAATTCCACGGTCTCAGAGCAGCCACTGACAAGTCTTGCTTCTTTTCCTCACCAAACTTGCCTGTGATGTTGGTGGGACCGAGAGAAGGCCTTCTCCCAAAGATCTTTCCTTAATCTGCATTGTTATTCTTTATGTCCTTGGATTGGGATATGAGAGGGGAGAAATATGTGCATGTGGTGGGGATTAGATGATAATAGACCTTTCTGGACTGAAAACCTGTTATAAAAACCTGTATATAAAATAAAGTGGTATAAGCTTTTCCTCTTTGGGGAGGGGGACTGGGTTTTTTATGTGTTCCCAGTTACACAAGAGCAAAATGGGAAACTAGTTTGCTCTGTGCCAGGCCCTTTTCTGTGATGCTTGAATTAAGTTGAATGTGCTTGAATACAATTATGTAAATGTTCGTCTGACATCCTACCGCTATCCACATTACAAATGGCGAGAAGTGCTTGGTTTGGGCCCAGCACTTCCAAAGGCTTAACTTATGTCTCTCATTTCCCTGTAGATCAAAGACAGTGCTGCATTGACAAGGGATGTACTTGAACAACATTTTAATGACTTGAAAGGGACCTTGAGGAAGCTGCTGGATGAGCGGCTGGTGTCTTTGCTACAGGAAGTGGATGCCATAGAACAGGAAAGCATCAAACCTTTGGATGAGTGCCAGAAGTTAATAGAACATGGAGTTGGTACTGCTGATGACCTCCTCCAGGAAGGTGAGAGACAGTCTTTAAAACATTTTCTTTTTGATTCTGGGGGGTCTGCACAAACTACTATGTACACTGAGAGCATGCACAAAGAGGCTGCACCAATTATTCCTATCCCTCGGCTGGCATTACCACCTAGAAACTGAGTAGGAATTGGCCCTACATGTCTACCAACATAGATGCATAGGTTTTTCCTTGTGAGGAAGAGGCCTGATAGACCTAGGGCTCCCACTCACTTGGCAGTCTCATGGGTGCAGTGTATAAGGTAGTAGTACTGGGATGATGTTTTTTTTTAACGTTCTTAATCTTTTTTATTGAAACTATGTTTTTAACTATATTGTATTTTAACTGTTATAATTACGTTTTAATAATGATAATATTTAATTCTTTTGAACTTTAGTAATGTTTTAGTTGTATCCTTTTAAAACTATTGTAAGCCGCTTTGAATCCCATTTTGGGAGAAAGGCGGGATATAAATCCAACAAATACATAAACAAATGATTCAGCTACGGCCTCTTGTATTGCTGCTGAATGTGCACAAGTTGTGCCTGGCACATTTATTGTTGGCATAAGAGGGTAGGACTGGCTAGTGTGATGGTACTTACCTCCCCCTCTCTCAGTATGTGTATATGTAGACCTCACTTATTGCTAACTATTCACAGTTCATATGAGATAAACATAGGGTATAGTCATCCCTGGTAATGTGTGTGGGGGGAGAGGATCATCCATCCTTTACCTCTTTGGGATCTGGGCTCCAGCCAGGTTCCAGTTAACTGCAGCAAGGAGGCAGTGCAAAGCATGCAAGTGGGCTTTATGGGCTCTTCCCTTGGGAAAGGCCAGATGACCATGCCAACATGGAGGTAGTGCAGATCCATTTGAATGTGAAGAGGGGAGTATTCCTGGTGAAACAGATGTGGTTCCTCAACCCTATCGCTTTAGACTGAGGGATTGAGGGTCCATTGTCATTTGTCAGCTAATCTGGATTCTGTCTGGGATTCCATTATCATTTTCTGGCCACCTAAGCGTCCAGATTGAGATGGCGGTGAAAACCAGATAGGCAGAGTTAAAATCAACACTCCACTTAAGCATTCTTATGTCTTACAATTCTAGGATATTTATATGGGGAAATTAGCAGGCGCTTTAGTAATCTTTTAGGCTATTTATTATATGCAATCATAAATATACTGTCCCCCATAGGGAGAAACACAGACGTATCCATGTCTAGGCACCTTGCTTTCATTGCATTACAGTACATTCACATAAGGCATCATATGTTATTTATATACAACATACGGCAAGTAAGATATTACACTTCCATAGGGTCTAAACCTCTCTCTCTGCATCTTTCCTGCAGGCTTTTCTATAATGATCACATAGAAGAACATTATCGTCTTAAACAATCTAGCTCATTTCATCTGTTGAGGAACTTTACATCTCTAAATAGGCTGTGAACACACAGGCTTCCAAGGGTTAATTTCCTTGAACATTGTTCAGTCTAACAGCATCCGTTACATATGCATAAGCATTTTAACAGGCATCCATTGCAATCACAATGGGAAATATATCTGTTTTTATCATAGCTTAGATGAGAGTAAAGACTTTTTTCTCACAACATTAACATGTCTGGGGAATTTATCAGTCATCAGGAACAGCACAGCTTGGAGGATACGTTGTAGCCCTCTCTTCATATGATGGAGACTGGCAAAGCAGTCTGATTACTGTCTCCTCTTGACTTCTTTTATTCTCTCCCTAGCCTCCATGCAGCTATTAGCTGTCCAGTGAAAACAAAGGTCCTGACTGTGCCTCGTTTATGTCATTCAATCAAATCGGAAATCTTAATTATGATGGCACTCTGAATATTGTTGGAGATAATATAAACAAATCATGTAGAGCTGGATCTTGGCTTCTGGTTGCCTTCCATCAGATTATATCAGCCATTGCACCTGCTGTGAGTTTATTAGCAGTCAAATCTGCTCATATCTCAATGTTGATAGAAATGTAGATGTCCTCATTTCTTTGTTCACCTTTGAATAGGTGTTCTTCCTAGCATTGTGCTCTCTCTTTGTTCCCATTAACACACATGTACACATATTCTAATATGCATAGCTTTCTGCATTATACATAATACTCTATAGGTTATACTCTTTTACTCTGCATGTATGTTTCAAGGCCTCAAAGTTGGCAACTGAAATAAGCAGAATGTCACAAGCTGCACATGCCCACTGCTCACTGTCAGCCAGGAGGGACTTCCTGTTGCAACCTTCTTCCTCCAGGCTTCTCTTATTCCTGTTGCGGTGATGGTGGCTCCCTCCTTCTCATCAACTACAGTAGAAATGTTCATCTCCTCCCTCATGCTTTCCCAGTGCGGGCCATCAGCCTGCTTGTGACTACTTTTAGCCCAGGCTTGTGTCTGGATGGGTGGGTGGGTGGGCAGGAGGAAGATGAAACTAAGCTCCTGGGGTGTCTCTGGCTGAGTTGGTATGACACATTTATGTCAGCTAACCTATTTAGCAGTCACAGCAACAAGAAAAGTCCAGCCACCCTACCAAACTTAGCAGCTGAAAAGAAGAAAGGGTTTATGTGTGAAAGGATTCTGAGCTCACTTCTGTATAAAGGAATCCTTAGGCTGTGCTGAGCCTGCGCTGGGAGGTTCCCTGGTTTGAGAGTGTGCTTCTTGCCCACCACAGCAACTGTTTTTGCTTCTGGTTTTCCTCAATAGACTTTGAGGTTATAACAGAAAAAAACCCCAAAGGGTATTCCACAAGCTTCAAGTTTGCCATACCCCCCATCATTGAGTATTGTTATTTTATAGTCTTATAAAGTTGCATAGTCTTAGAAGTGAATGTGAGGGTATCATGTGAGAGACCCTGCCCATCTGAATCTGCCACTGTGCTACCACTCAGCACACAGCTACCACCAGTCTGATACATCAGACTCAGTGGACAGTGTAGTCCCCAAATGAAGATTACAGTGTACCTGTGGAATTGTTTTGTCTGTACAACATAGAACTGTATGCACAAGGATATCAAGAGCTGCTCCAAACAGAGCAAGGCTGATGTTCTAGCCCAGGGTTCCCAGCAATTGTTGGTGGCTTATGGCAGGGGTAGACTTGTGGCTGCCTCCTCTAGACCCACATTTCACCTAGCATAATCTCAGGTCCTGACATTATCTAATTTAGCAATTTCCTGGCCTCCCTGCTCCATAAGTGGTAACCAGTAGTAAGTTAAGGAAAAAGTGAAGCATAAAAAGATTTTGTCATGTATCTTATTTAAGTGTTGCTGTGGGGATGTGGATAAGCAGCAACCATATGTCTTCTGCAAATATGCAACACATTTGCCAATGTTGATATGTTTTCCATGGGCTTTTTCCAGTCTATGAGGTTGTGTTCTGGAAGAGTTTATTCCTGATGTTTTGCCTGCATCTGTGGCTGGCATCTTCAGAGAATGGTGGGGTAGGAGTGTGTGGGGTTTATATACTGTGAGTCCCTGTTGGAGAGGATATGTAAATTTGTGTTTTTGAATGGCTAGTTCCTACAGTGGGAGGATATCCTAGCCATTCAAATACACAAATGTACATATCCTCTCCAACAAGGACTTACAGTATATAAATCCCACATATCCTACCCCACCATTCTCTGAAGATGCCAGCCACAGATGCAGGCAAAATGTCAGGAATAAACTATTCTAGAACATGGCCTCACAGCCCAGAAAAAAACCCATGGAAAACCTACGGATTCCAGCCGTGAAAGCCTTCGACTTCACATTGAACTGTTGATATGCTTTACTTGGAGATCTAAGTGGTGGTTTAAAACTTGCTAACATTTGCTCTTCCATAAACCTTAAGGTTTCTCCCTTTCTTTGTCTAAGGATGAGTAGGATGAGCCATCATAGTAGCTTTATCTTCTATTCCAAACAGAATCCAATAAGATTCATATATATTTGTGCTATCTCACCATTCCTTTAATTCCATTTGCTGTGTCAGACACAATACCATGTTTAGTCTGATTTCCCCTGTTCATGTTAGAATGTGATATTGTGTAGAATTAAATCATAATGAGCTGCATTACTCACATAGGAATAGCTTTGGCTTGCACCTGTTTGGGGTGTGGATATCTTGTATCTCTTGTGTCAGAGGAAATGTGAGGAAGGGCCATAGCCCAATGGCAGAGCACGTGCTCTGCATTCAGAAAGTCCAGGTCCAATCTCCTGACATCTCCAGTTAAGACTCTAAAATCTTCCATCTTAACTTACATATGTGGAAACTGCCTTATATTGACTCAGAATATTGGTGTCAAAGCTAATTAGTTATACCCTTTACCCATCAAGTCTTAACACATGAATGCATGGATTAATGGGTATTCAAAGCTTGGAAATAATTTGTTAAATTTAAATAGGTATTTTAAAAATACATTATCCTCTTTGTCAAACAAGGCTTAGAAGGCACATTTGCTGGTTAACAGCACTCACTATTCCTGTGATACAGTGAATAAGTGGTTTTGCTTTGTTCCTTACTGGAGGGTGGTCTCAAGAGGAAGAGAATGGTTGAAAACAGGGGTTGTTTGGAAACTGGAGAAGTTGTACAGGTGGAATTTGGGACCCACCCACCCCCAGCCCATGTCTGCAAAACATGTGCTGTAGCATCGATTATTGCAGGCTATGCTTCTTGATTATACATGAGTGTGAAGACAGAGGATGCACTTCTTTGATAACTCAGAAGAATGATCTGCATGTACACAAAGGCACTCAAAAGATTTCAGATTAAGAATTCACTTTTTGAGCTATCAGCTGATTTTTATAGCCACTTACTTCTGCACTTCAGTATATTGTACATCAGTGTCTTCTAAAAACACATCATTCCATAGACCCCTTTTCTATCCCAAACATTCTGCTATGTTTGACAAGCTAGTGAACAGGAGGTGAAGGTGGGATAGAGGAAAGTGATGCAGTCAATTGAATAGTCTGCTAGAGCTTATGCTTTACAATAGCCTTCATTCAGTGGAATGCCATGGATATAGTATATCTTGATTTCAGTAAAGTTTTTGACAAGGTCCCCCATCATATTCTTACAGACAAGCTGGTCAAATGCGGGCTAGATAGTGCTACCGTTAGGTGGATTTGTAACTGGTTGAAGGTATTAACCCAAAGAGTACTCATCAGTAGTTCATCATTCTGGAGAGAAGTGACTAGTGGGGTGCCACAGGGCTTGATCCTGGACCCATTGTTTAATATATTTATTAATGGCTTGGAAGACAGAATAGAGGGCATACGTATTAAATTTGCAGATGACACCAAATTAGGTGGGGGGAGGGGTAGCTAACACTGAGGATGGGATCAGAATTCAAAATTACCTTAAGGATAAATGTAACTTAGGAAAAACAAAATGCACGAATATAGGCTGGCTGATACCTGGCTTGACAACAGTACATGTTAAAAGGATTTAGGGATCTTAGTAGACCACAAGCTTAATGGGTCAACAATGCAATTCTGAGCTGCATCAACACAAGTATAAGTGTCGAGATCAAGGAAGGACAAGTTGTCTGTCTATAACTGTAGTTCTTCGAGTGGTCATCTGTGAAATCAGACAAATCTGCCCATCCTCCCCTCATTGTCCTGCTCTCATGTAAAGTGAATGATGCTGCTGTTGCAGAGTCCTTGGAACTGAGATAAATGAGCGGGAACACCTGAGGGGAACTGTTGGGATGAGTGGAGCTACCACCAAAAACATTATATAACTATTCCAGAAGGTTCCGAGGTGCACTGTGCAGGTGTAGGAATATCCCCAGTTGTGTGAGTTCACAGAGCTCACAGTTCTTCGTGGTCTCTGTGACTTACACAACTAGGAGACTAGCAAGATTCCTCCCAAGGAGGAGGGATTGTCATGCTCCAACCGGGATAGAAGAGACCAAAGGATACAATGTAACAATGAACCAGGAATAAATTTATTGCAACATAGATAAAAGAACAGCTCTCCCAAAGGCAACATCTGTTCTAGACCTGGTGTCAAGTCTGTAATGGGAGATGAAGGTCAAAGGGGTAGACCAAGTAGCCACCTTGCAAACTTCTTCCAAGGGAACACCCAAAAGAAAGGCGACAGATGCAGCTCCCACCCTCCTCAAATGAGCTCAAATCTGAGTGGGAAGTGGTTTGCGAGCCAATTTGCAGGCTAAAGAAATAGCGGAAACAACCCATTTGGAAAGCTGCTGCGGAGAAACTGGAAAACTAGGTTGGAAGCAGAATAGCAGACAAAAAGGCTCAGAGGAGCAGTCCGCTGAGTATAAAACACAAGAGCCTGACAAACATTCAATGCATGGAGTGCACGTTCAAAGTCATCAGACAGATTCTGCATCAAGAGGTAGCACAATAGATTGATTAAGGTGGAAACTGGAAACAACCTTCGTCAGGAATGACATGTCTGGTCATAGTACTACTTTATGTTTATGAAAGACCAGATAAGGTGAATCTGATCGCAGAGCACAGAACTCTCCTGCACGTCAGGCCGACATTCCGGCAACAAGGAAAGCCGTTTTCCAAGACAGGAAATGGAGATCAAACGTGGCCATAGGTTCAAAGGGACACTTAGAGATCTGAAAAAGAGTGAGTTCTAGGCTCCACGCAGGCATGGGTTCCACCACTGGTGGATGAAGGTTAACATATGTCATGCCCCAGGAGCCTGATGAGGCTGTGGTGTCGGAGGAGGAGGAGGACATGGCAGAGAATGGCCCTAGGGATGCTGGCACAGGTTTATCTACACCTGCCAACCTAGAGGCTCGAGCAGAGGAAGAGCCTGGTCTGAGTGGGTTGGCATCATTCCCAGCAGAGACTCCTTCCCACTCGGATAAGGATGAAGAAGAGGAGAGACTTACCTCCACTGTCATTTACACAGCACCGAGCGTAAAAGCAGGCTCAGAGGAAATCTCTGAGAATTTATGAGAGGAACTTGCTCATTAAGAAACACCTGGCAAAGCCTTAATTGCTTTATATAGGCTGGGAGAGGCAATGGAGGCTTTGTCAGGGATCAACTGATCTCCGTGGAGAAAGCTTCATGAATCCTTGCTGCCTTGCCGTGTGTGTCTTGACCTTAGACTGTTTCTGACAACTTTGTTGCCTGATCCTACTGACGGACTCCTGGACTACACTGCCTTCTGTAGGCCTTGACCTTTGAACTGTATTTTGGACTCTTCTCTGTGGCCTTTTGCCTGTATTGCTGCCGTGCCTAGGAACGGAATTTTGCTTGCTCTTCCTAATTAATTATCACTGGAGCTTAGCTGCTTTCCCAGCTCTTGTTGAACTTGCTGATACTTTAGAGTTGCTTTCGGACAACATATCCCCTTAAAAACTTCTTAACCACAGGGTCCTGAAAACAGGAGGATCACCCCACTCTCTGAAATTCAGACGAAATTGTGTCAAGGTAACAGTTGATGGAGGAGTATGAGAGTCCCGCATTCGAGAGATGAAGGAGAAACTGAAGGAGATTAGACACAGTAAAATCCATTAGGGACAAACTTTGATCCATCAGGTAAGTAACAAATTTCCTCCATTTGTAAGAATAAGACCGTCAAGTTGAAGGGCGAAGTGAGGCATCCAAAACCACCATAACTTCTGGAGGCAGCTGATCAGAAGAGTCGTGTGAAGCCGACTCTGAATGCGAAGGAGGATTCATGGCAGAATTCTCCAGGCAGTCAGCCTCAAGGTGTTCAGATCTGGGTGTCAATCTGACACCCAGAACCATAAGAAGGTCGAGACAGAGAGGAAGATAGATAAACCAGCATGCCATGAGTTGAAGGAGCAGGATGAACCACGGTTGATGGGGCCACCACGGCATGATCAGGATCGTGTTCGCTTGGTTGCAGCTCAATTTGGACACCACCCTCATGAGCAGGGAAAATGGAAGGAAGAGGTAAAGAAGAGGACCGGTCCACTGAAAGAGAAATGTGTCCCCTCTGGAGCCCTTCACACTGGACCTCATGCAGTACTGTTGACACTGTTAACTGAGGAGACAAAGAGGTCAACTGCTGGAGTCCCCCAGTGGCAGAAGAGAGCGAGGGCAACTGAGTGGTGGATCAGCCATTCATGAATTGTGGAACTGGAACAGCTCAGTCCGTCTGCAAGAATATTGTTCTCTCTCAGAAGGTGAATTGATTGGAGGAAGATATTCCTCAGTATACACCAATTCTAAATCTTTAGAGTGGTCGACAGTAGAGTGGAGGACCTTGTCCCTCCCTGCTTGTTGAGATAATACATTACAGACATATTGTCTGTAGCCAGGATGACATTCCTTCCAGGGAGCAGGGAATCAAATGACGTCAGCACCTTCTGCATGGCCAACAACTCCATGATGTTGATATGGAGTAGACATCCATTGTGTAGCCATCCGAGGAAGGCATCCATTGTGTGGGTAATGTGAGGTTGAAGAGGCTCGAACAGTAAATATTCACTGGGTTCAGCCACCACTCCAGAGACCTGGCAACTGAGCATGGCATGGTCAGGAGCTTCCTTGGAGAATCCTGCAAGGGGTCAAAGATGGAGATGAACCACTACTGCAGGGGTAAAAAATGGAGCCTTGCATAGGGGGTCACCACAGTGGTTGATGCCATGTGACCCAGAAGTACTAGTATGGACTGGGCCAGCAAGCGACAGGACCAGCGGCACTGATGGATAAGAATTGTCAGTGTGAGATGCCTGGCATCTTGGAAGTAGGCAGCTGCTGTGGTAGAATCCAGAACCGCCCTGATGAATTGGACAGTTTGACATGGAGAGAGGTGCGACTTCTCTTTGTTGACCACTAATCCGAGTGAGCCGAGGAGGGTAAGCTCGATGTCCCGAACAAGCTGATGACATGAGTTGGCAACCAGAAGCCAGTCATCTATGTATGGGAATTCGACCACCCCTTGCTGGTGGAGCCAGGCTGCCATCATCACCATGCACTTGGTGAAGACCTTGGGCACAGTCTCAAGACCAAAGAGTAGAACTGTAAATTGGAAGGCGTCTCTGCTGACCTGAAAGGCAAGGAAGTACCTGTGTGAGCGGTTGATCCCAACATGGAGGTAGGTGTCCTTCAGGTCGACGGTTGCAAAAAGGGTGACCATATGGAAGCATTTTGGAATGATGTATGAGTTCACCCCTGGGAGGTCAAGGATGGGTCGGAGATCATCGCCTTTCTTGCTTACAAGGAAATACCTCGAATAGAAACAGAGATACTGAGACTGAGGAAGCACTAGTTCGGTGGTGCCTTTCTCGAGCAAAGTGTGCACCTCCTCAAGCAAGACTGTGGAAGGCAAAGTTACATGAATTTGACCTTTCGGGAGGTAATCCTCTAATTAGATGGGGTAACCTTCTCGGATTATCTGTAACATCCAGTAGTCGGTTGTGATGGTCAACCAGGTTTGGTAAAAATGCAACAGGTGGTCCCTGAACCTCACCCTGGAATGGAAGGAAACATGATGGGTGAAATCAAAGACACCGATTGGGCTGGTCCTTGATATGTGGCTTGAACTGCTGGCGGAAGCATGATGCGGAGGTCTGATGTTTGCCCAAGGAAGCAGAAGATTGAGAGGGATGTGTGACCTGCAGGACAATGGAGGGTTAAAGGCATGTAGGCGAGAGTAACTGGACCCTTGCCACCCAGAATGATCACAAGGCATGAAGGGAGACTGAGACGGCATGCCGTACTTCCTCGCCATGGTGTGCATTTTCTGGGTGAATTCAAGTTTCTCATCTGTCGACTGATGGAACAGGCCTGAGTGGTCGAAAGGCATATCCTCTATTGTAGCACAGACCTGAGGCAAGAGGCCAGAGGACCTGAGCCACGCATGTCGACAGAGAGCCACTGAGCTGGCAATAGACTTAGTAAAGCAGTCTGCTACATGGCAAGACAAGTTAATTTGGTTACCTGCTAACAACTGTGCTTCAGCTTGAATCACATGAGCAAGCTGCTTTTCTTCATCTGGAAGCCTTTCCAGGAAAGGAGAGAAACGATCCCACAACACCTGTTGATACGCTCTCACGCACGCTGAATAATTGGAAATACGGAGGCTGAGGGCCACCAGATGAGTAGAGCTTCTTGGCCATCACATCCAGCTTATGACCTTCCTTGTCAGCCGGGGTCACTGGAGAGTATTGGAGGGTCCAAGATTGAGACGTCTCTATAATCACTGAATTTGGCATTGGGTGCTCTAGGAGCCAGTCAGTTTCTTCTCCTGCCATCAGGATGTCATCAGTCAGGGAGAAAGAATCATTGTCCACTAGACAGGAAGGAGGAGGTGGGTAGCACGTCAGATCAGAGGAGGCAGACTTGGTGGAAGGAGAAAGCAAAGGAGACCTGCTTGGAGGGTGCTCCCGTCGATCCAGAACCAGAGAGCGCATGTGACGAGGGACCGGAGGTGGACAGTCCAGCAGAGGACCCAGTCGATCAGGCATTGGATTCAAAGGGGTGAGTTGGATCATAGCATCCTTCAATACAGGTCTCAAGGGCTCTGCTGGACACAGTCGAATCAGATTAGGCAGCACGACGAAGAATCAAGCTGGAGAATGGGCGAACCCATGATGATAGTCCAACGCGTCTGAAGAGGAGGGAACATTGTAAATTCTTTCGTTGTCAACAATATAGTATTCCTGAGTCTTATTGAAGCGAAGCTCCCCATGAAGTGGGCGGTAAGAAGGAGGGGAACTGTCGTCTCTGGGATTCAGCATCATCTTGCACTCCCAGGAAGCTTTCACACCTCATCCGGGAAGAAGGACGCACTGGTCCTCGTGGGGATGGAGATCTCGATCTGGAAGGACAACACAGAGAAGATGACCTTGATCTGGATAGTGGGTAATTCACTATCTCCCAGTGAGGGGAACAAGTAGCCCTTGTGTCTCGGAGTCTGAGGAGTTCTTCCCGAGAAACTGCTAGGCTTGGGGAGCTCCAAATTGTAGGGAGTTGATGAACTGGAGGCGACTCAACTATCTAACCCTCAGAGATCAAACCCGTATTCACATTGACAATCTGGATGGAGCCCGTTGGAAAAGGGTCCCTAGTAGGGGTAGGAACACACACCACAGAAGCCACTGAAGGTATTGTAGAATGGCAAGAGGACCCACGGTCAGAGGAGTGCTTAGTGTGCCTCTTTTTCTTCTTCATTTCCCCACTCAGCTTTGAGGGGACGGCCTGGGGCTGAAGCAAAACAGAAGAGCCCTCAGGATTCTAGGGCTCGGCTTCATGCGAGGAATTGAGCCGATGTCGTTTTTTTGGATTCAAAGGACTCAGGGAAACCTGCCTCCAGGAGAGAGAATGATGATGTGTTGACTCACCTGGATCTTTCAGAGGCACAGAAACTGTCATGGCACCGAAGGCTTCGAGGCTTGTTCGTAAAGGAGGGCCTTCAGATGTGATTGGTGGGTTTTGCATGCCCGTGGGGTAAAAGCCTTACAATGAAGACAGGATGATACATTGTGTGATTCGCCCAGGCAGAGGAGACAATGGGAATGCCCATCGCAACCCGGTAATTTCGCCCCACGTTCCACACATTGCTTAAAAGAAGCCGGAGAAGCCATAACGGATCGTCAGAACAGTCCAGGGTGGTAGCCAGGAAATCAGAGGCCAAGCTAAGCCAAGGGATGAGGCAGGAAGAATATCCAAAACAAAATCCGCGTCAAATATGAAGAGAAAAATCAAGCTGAAAGATGAATAAAGTGAAGTTGAAAGGCAAAAGTGTAGTCAAAAACCGAAGGAAAATGAGTAAAGTATGCAGAAAAGTTCCTTGGTGCTGACATGGCGGATGAAAAGGAACTGAGGTAAATGAGTGGGAACACCTGAGGGAAAGCATTGGGATGGGTGGAGCTACTGCCAAAAAGCATTACAGTTGCCCCTCCACATTCGCGAACTTGACATTCGCGGTTTTGATTATTCACGGTTTTGGGAGGGCCCCCCAGGCCCCCCCCCAAACCGTGACACGGGGCCTCCGGAGGCCCTGTGAAAGCCCTGGGAGGGAGCGGGGAGGGCCGGGGAGGCCTCCACGGGGCCTTCGGAGACCCTCCGGAGGCCCCGTGAAGGCCTTGAGAGGGAGCGGGGAGGGCTGGGAAGGCCTCCGCGGGGCCCCGCGAAGGCCTTGGGAGGGAGGATTGATGGCTGGGGAGGCCTCCGCGGGACATTGCGAGGCCCTGCGAAGGGCTTGGGGAGCACCGGGGAGGCCTTCACGGGGCCCTGCGAGGCCCCGCAAAAGCCTTGGGAGGGAGCGGGGAGGGCTGGGAAGGCCTCCGCGGGGCCTTCGGAGACCCTCCGGAGGCCCCGTGAAGGCCTTGGGAGGGAGCGGGGAGGGCCGGGGATGCCTCTGCAGGGCCTTGCGAGGCCCCGCAAAGGCCTTGGGAAGCACCGGGGAGGCCTCCCCGGGGCCCTGCAAGGCCCCGTGAAAGTCTTGGGAGGGAGCGGGGAGGGCTGGGAAGGCCTTCACGGGGTCCCCGGAGATGCTCCGGAAGCCCCATGAAGGCCTGGGGAAGGGGTGGGGAGGGCTGGGGAGGCGATCATGGGGCCTCCGGAGACGTCCTGGAGGCCCCACGAAGGCCTGGGGAAGGGGTGGGGAGGGCTGGGGAGGCGATCATGGGGCCTCCGGAGACGCTCCTGGGGCCCCATGAAGGCCTGGGGAAGGGGTGGGGAGGGCTGGGAAGGCGATCATGGGGCCTCCGGAGATGCTCCGGAGGCCTCATGAAGGCCTGGGGAGGGAGGGGGAGGCGGGGGAAAGCGACTATAGGGCCTCCGGAGGCCATGTGGTTGCTGGGGAGGGGGAGGGCAATTGTTATTCGTGGATTTTTCACATTCGCGGGGGTCTGGGGAACCTAACCCCCGCGAATGTGAAGGGATGACTGTATATAACTGCCAGAAGGTTCCAGAGGTGCACTATGCAGGCTCAGGAATATTCCCAGTTGTTTGAGTCACAGAGACCATGAAGAAGAATGTAATGGTACCACTCTATTCAGCTTTCATGAAACCTCCCCTGGAGTACTGTATCCAGTTCTGGGTACTGCAGTTCAAAAAGATTGTTGATATGCTGGAACATGTTCAGAGGAGGGTGACCAAGGTGGCAAGGGGTCTGGAAGCCATGTCTTATGAGGAACGACTTAGGGAACTGGGAATGTTTCGTTTGGAGAAGAGAAGATTAAGAGGTGATACGATTTAAATATTTGAAGGGATGCCTTGTTGAAGATGGAGCAAGCTGCTCCAGAGACTAAAACATGAACCAATGGGGTTTAATTGCAAGAAAGGAGATGCTGCCTAAACATTAGGAAGAACTCCCTGATAGTAAGAGCTGTTCCACAGTGAAGGTGGTGGATTCTCCTTTTTTGAAGGTCTTTAAATAGAAGTTGAATGACTATTTCTTGGAAGTACTTTAATAGTGTGTCTGCATGGCAAGTGTTGGACTAGATAGCCCTTGTGGTCTCTTCCAATCCTTTGATTCCCCAATATGGCAGTTTCTAGCTGCATTGCACTGCAGATCTCAGGATCCCCATCCATTTATAGTCTCAAAACATATGGAAAGTACTAGGTTGACAAAGACACCTATAAAATGACAAAAGGAGTACTTTTGAAGGTGCCATTTAAGCTACGACCCTCTTCCCCAGGGTCAATAATAGCAACCCGTATACTATTCTTTGTAAACCACATGGTTTAGGTTTTTTTTAAAAATAACTAATAGATTAAATGACTAATACAATTAATTAAACTTTCTCAGTTGAAGTGGATGACGATCAATTAATATTTTGCTGACCTAAACAAAGCACTAGTGTGACTCAATATAAGACACCTTTCTTTCTCTGTATACAGAGCTTGGAAAATTCCACTGTGGGATTGCAACTCCCAGAATCTTCAAGCCAATCTGGCTACTGACCATGCACGTTAGGAGATTCTGGGAGAAGTAGTTCACAACTGTAATTTTCCTGAACTTTCTGTGTAAATTAACAGAGAAAGAAATGGGAGTACACCATTAGACATAGTGGAAGCTTCCCTTTAATTTTTTTTAATTTAAAATATTTCTGTATCACCTCCCAGCCCACAAGGGCTTCTTTGCATTGTCCATTTTCTGGCCACACTTGGACTATCACATCTTGGTTTAATAAGTCAAGATATGAATGAGCCTTTTGCCTGTGCACACCTTTACTCCTTCCAGCACAAGTGAAAGGATCAAGGAGCTACTTCTGGTTTTCTGTTTCATCCAAATCAGAAAACAATGATTTTCCATGTTGGGACCAGACAATAAGCCATAGTTAGTGGGTGATTTGATATCCTGGCTGGTAACCTTGGTTTTCCAGATTGAGCAAAGTGAGTAACTGTAGTTTATTAGAGGCTTTCTGGTTTAATTGTGATCCATGTACAGAAGGGTGGAATTGTGCAACCCTCCAGGTGTTGTTGAATTACAACTTCTGGTAGCCCTAGCCATCATAAACAGTAGTGAAGAAAGTTGGGAGTTGCAGTTCCAATAGCATCTGGGAGGCCACACAATTAAAAGAAGGAGTTAAAGAGTTGTATGCAAGCAGAAAATGTTCATTCCTATCTTGATATAGTAAGTCATGATAACATCTTGATAGTGTTAGATTGCAGCTCCCATCAACTGTTGTCAGTAGTTAGTGAGAGGTTGATGTGAGTTGCAGTCCAACAACATCTGGAGGGCTGTGTCTTTCTCCATTCTTGCTGAGATGTGAAGGAAGCTTATTTCTATTCAGTAGGAATATCTTATACTTTTTTATTCCAGGAGAAAGTGCTATCCATGGTGTTACAGGAGGGAACAACGACAAGCTTTGCATCTTTACCAGAAAGGCATTGCATATTCAGCTGGATAGGTAAGAGACATGAACTGTAGTGTGGGCACTTGACACTGCAAGGAATGAATGGTAAATTGCCACTTAGTACAGTTGATCTGAATAAGAAGGCTAAAGGTAAGTTTACATTTTCTTGGCTTGCTCAAATAATGAACTGGCTGGACTGGGATTTATTTCACCTTCAAATGGTCCCACTTCAAATCCAGTCTCATTTTAATTCTGGGAAAAATGGAAAAGCCTTGATTTGAGAACAGATCACCAAGGAACAAAGTGCAATGGCTCTTAACCTTTTCTTTACTAGGGATGCCCTTTAAATATCTTTTGTTTCTGTGGACTCCTAAGACTTAACTCAAGATTTAAAATTCTAATAACAAACAACAACACCTGAAAATAGTAATAATAAAAATGCAGTTACACTGTCTGTTAAACTTTCCCTCAGAGGCACTGGAGGGAGAAGGGAAGACTTTTCTTCTGCTTCTTCCTCCAAGTCTGTGGCTGCAGGGATTGAATGGCAATGCATAGGCCAAGCCAGCCAGCCAGCCTTTGCCTTGGCTCCTGTCATGTGGCCACTTTACTGCAGGGAGGAGGTGGGCCAAGCAGCCTGTGAGGATGCAGCCCTCTGGGGCCTCCATGGACCACAGATTACGAACCATTGAAATATTGTAATTAGGCTAAACATCAGCACTTCATAATCATTTTTAATGTATGAGGCTTAAAAGACCTTTAACACACTTTAATTATAATAAAACCAACTAGCTTTGAGAGTGTGGGTGAGGGATAAGCAACCACATATGCTCTCTCTTCTCTTGCTTCTCTTTCATCCCCCAGTCAAAAGTGGCAAAAGCTTGATGATTGTTTTTTTTAATGGTATGAATGAAAAGAGTGGCTTAACAGCTGGATCAATGTTTTATCTCCAGTTTGCCGGAAGTGCCGTCGCTGGTTGATGTTCCTTGTTTATCTGCCCAATTGGATGACTCTCTCCTTACAGTAGTGAGAAGTCAGATCTGCAGCCATGGTACAGTTGCATCTCGACCACCAGTACAGATAGAAGAACTGATTGAGAAGCCTGGAGGTATCCTAGTGCGGTGGTGCAAGGTGGGCAACAGAGTACTTCCAAGATCCATCATAATAGGCACTTTCTCCCTTTTGGTTGTGGTTAATAGAGCAATCCAAGAGGACTATGGGAGGGTGAATCTGTACCATAGAGCTGCCACTTCCTATGCCCTGCTGGGCTCTTGCTGGCAGAAAAAAAGGGACATGTGACCCCCCCCCACACACACACAAACACACTGTTAGCCTTTTTTTTGGCTGGGTTTATAAAAAATAAATCTCTCTCATTGCTCCCAGTGGGAGACAGACAAACTCTAGAGTTGGATTAGTTTACCATCCATTTTTAGGGTGTGTCATGAAGGTGGGGAAGTTTTGGATTTTATTGATCAGCTTCCACCCAGGGCTGCCCCCAGAATACTTCATTTTTTGATCTTGCCACTGTTAGATTTCTAATGATAAAGCAAGAGGAGGAGCAGCGTTTGCCTTTCTGTACACGGGAAACCTCTAAAGGTGGACCTCCTTGTTCACTAGTAGATTTCCTTCTCCGTGGACAGAGGAGTTTCATTACCTCCTGTGGGACATTCTCCCAGGGATCCTAGGACTGCTGCCTGAATTGTTTTTGTTTGAAACTGTTCATGGTTTTGATTCTGATCAGAAGAAAAAGGTGCAGGTACCAAATTTCAAAGTCTGCTTTCATTATCAAACTTGTGAGTAGGTTGCGTCGGGTATGTTTTGAGTATTTTCTGCAGGCTTCACACAGTTCTCCAAAAACCAACAATATTTTTACAGCATTTACAACCAATAGCTGAGAAAGCACTGAAAACGTATCTCCCTCCCTTTATGTCCTTGACCCAAATCATTCTTCATTGAAAATACAGAATTGTTGGGAGGCATCAACTGAAAGACTCTCCCTTAAGAGTATAATGCAAGTAGCTGTTACTAATTCTATGATTATGTGGCTTTCCAATACGTAGCTGAAATTGAGCTCTCATTAAATTATCATTAATCCTGTCATCTGTCTGACATTTCATGAGATTGTCCCTGTCTCTAAAATTTTTGTCTTTTAATGTCTTTTTTTTTTTAACACATGAAGTAACCCATAATGGATAAGAGTGGAACTCATTGGGGTCACATTTTGAACAGACCTCTTAACATTCATCAGTATTTAGAAACATTTTTAAGATTTTGATTTCATACCATCAAAGAGGGAGCTATGCTTTAATCAATCAAGAAAAATACGGCTACTGTGGTCTTATACATAGTGCATACTTTTTGTTTTTATTTTTAAACAGAATGAAATATAGAGGTTGGGTTTGGAAGATGCTTCTTGCACTGGTGGTGACCACAAAGAGCTTCTTTTAATGTATTTCCCTTGTGTGTGATGTTCTGCTGCACATGATTGCCCCTTCTTCAAACTGTATGTCTACTTGAGGCCCCCTTTCACTATTTTGTTTCTGCAAAAAACACAAATAATGGGTTCAGAATACAACATGTACATTGAGCACTCTATACAAAATGGGCATGTTCTGTATAATTGTTATTTGTTCTTGTTATTTGTTGTAAGTGTATGTTTGAACTTTCTTTGGGTACAGTCTGGAATTTCCATTCTCCAGAATATAGTGAAGGGTGAGATTTTTGTTTGTTCACTGCTGTAGCATGGGAACAGGAATTATCCCATTCTTCCTTGGCAGAAGTTTCTTCTGTTAACTGAAGGAACAGCTGGCTGGCATTTGCCCAAACCTGCAAGGATGTGCATGACCACTTCTTTACAATATTGCCTTGGTACATTATATTTAATAGACCCTGTGTGTGTAAATTCTATAAATTACTCTGTTTAGGTTGATGAAGACTTCATCCCACAACACTACAGGCTTCAGTATCGCAAGAGTACTGCTAGTCACTTTGAAGATGTGTACGTTGGTTCAGACACAGAATTCATAGTACTGCATATTGATCCCAATGTTGATTACCAGTTCAGGGTTTGTGTGCGAGGAGATGGCCGTCAGGAATGGAGTCCATGGAGTGTTTCTCAAATTGGCCGTTCCACTTTAGTGCCTCATGGTATTTGTTGTTGTTTTCATTTTGTGTTAATTAAATGTTGATAGATGTCAGTCATTATATGATATTATATCAGCCCAACATTTCAAGCTGTTCCCATAATGCTCATTCCCATACCCTTCCATGCTTTGCTCCAGATCACTATGCCATGGCTTGTGGGGTTTTTTATATGCAGTTTGTTCCTTAGATGCTAATGTTACTCCTGGTAAAATACTTAATTTTAAATGGATCTTGCATTTTAAACCACAGACACACTTACTTTAGATTACATTGACTGTAACTTTGAACATTATTATGAGGAAGCAACTGATCCTACAATAATTATATTTTGGTCAGGCTATAAGTTTAGGAGCATTCGTGTAACTATGAAATTATAGAAGTGTATGGGCCTTGTAGAGTTTTTCCCTGTCTCAAAATAGCATAGGCTTCACATTTTAGAATGCATACAAGCATATCTCCACAAAAGGATTATGGGATTTATTACCCCAGGAATAAACCAGAGATGCCAGCAGCCTGGGAATACAAAATAGTGTTTTATAGCCTCTCCAGGTGATGGTCAATTTGTGTGTTTAGTTATCATTTATGCTTGTTTCGATAGAGTGGACAGCTGGCTTTGAAGGGTACAGTCTGAGCAGCCGAAGAAACATAGCCCTTCGAAATGATTCACAAGCCGGTGGAGTGCTGTACTCCAAGGCTCCAACCTACTACTGTGGCCAGACATTGACGTTCCGGTAGGTAATGTTACATAGATCAAGTAGTGTGTCTTGTTTTATCCAAGGAGATCCTTTACTATATATATATCATGATATTGCTATGAAAATACATTACATGTACTCTTCTATGAGCTGGAGAAGCTGAAAGATCCCCCCCCCCCCATTTCTCTTTGCTAGTTTCCAGGACTAGCTAATTCCCCATAGCCATGTGAGTTTGGTTTGGTACTTACCGTGAATAACAACGAACCCTATTAAAACAAAGGGCCTCTGGTAAAAACATACTGTAGAGTTGTGTGGGAGGACCTAGAAGCTCACTTGTTGTCCTGGAACTCTTACAACAGTTGCTTCTCCTTCCACACTGAGAGTACAGATCCATTCATATCCAGCCTTTCCTACCTCCCATTTAATTATAGCCCCTATGCAGCTTGGGATGGTTGGTTGCAGTGTAAACTCTATGTGGGAAAAGGCTGCTTGGCTTATGTTTGCTTTCAGAATTAAGATTTCTAATTCAGCATAATCTGATTAAAAATCTTGGCACAGCTTCTTACCCCAAGACAATGCTGTTTTGGCCAGGGGAGAGCCTCTGTGGGAATGCCCTGGTTCCAGTTATACAGTTGTCCCTCCACATTCCTGGGGGTTAGGTTCTTGAGACCCCTGCGAATGTGGAAAAACCGCGAATAACAGATGTTGCTTCCGTGCCCCCCCCAGAGGGAGGGAGGCAGCGGGAGGGTGTCTGGCCAGCCTGGCTGGCCCCTCCGCAGCCTTTCTGAGGGGACTCCAGGCCTTAGAAGCCCCAGAGCCCGCTGAGGAAGGCCGGGGAAGGCAGCGTGTGGGTGGGGAGGAGGCTGCACTGCCTCTCTCTGGCCTTCCGAAGCAGGTGCCGGGGCTTTGGAGCCCCGGCGCCCGCTTCGGAAGGCCGGAGACAGCAGCTGGCGGGTGGGTGAGCGGGTGGGGAGGAGGCTGTGCTGCCTCTCCCTGGCCTTCCGAAGCGGGCGCCAGGGCTCCAAAGCCCTGGACCCCGCTGAGAAAGGCCGGGGAAGGCAGCTTGTGGGCGGGGAGGAGGCTGCGCTGCCTCTCTCCGGCCTTTCTCACCCCCCCCGCCCTTCCCAAAGTGGCTACGGGGGCTTCAGAAGCCCCCAAAACCACTCTCCCTCACCCCCCGCCCTTCCCAGAGTGGCGATGGGGGCTTCTGAAATTCCTGCCGCCACTCTCCCTCACCCTCCCACCCTTGCCAAAGTGGCGATGCGGGCTTCTGAAGCCCCCGCGCCACTCTCCCTCACCCTCTCCGCCCTTCCCAAAGTGGCTGCGGGGGCTTCAAAAGCCCCCGCCGCCACTCTCCCTCCCCCCCGCCCTTCCCAGAGTGGCGATGGGGGCTTCAGAAGCCCCCGCCGCCACTCTCCCTCACCCCTCCGCCTTCCCAGAGTGGCTGCCGGGGCTTCAGAAGCCCCCGCCGCCACTCTCCCTCCCCCCCGCCCTTCCCAGAGTGGCAATGGGGGCTTCAGAAGCCCCTGCCGCCACTCTCCCTCACCCGCGCCCTTCCCAAAGTGGCATAGGGGGTCCCTCTCTGCCCTGGGAAGGGACTGGGGTGGAATGAGGGAGGCTTTCCACCCCCCCTTTCCCAAGGCAGCAAAGGGATTCCTGAGAACCCTTTCGCTGCCTTGGGAAGGGATGGAGTGGAGGGGGGGGGCAGGTGGCTTTCTGCGAATAATCAAAACCGCAAATGTGAAAGTCGCGAATGTGGAGGGGCAACTGTAATTATTAAGGTAAAAGACTTATTATTATCTGATTACTCAGTCACCTAGCTTGAGCAGTTCTGACTTAATTGGCTTCCTAATTGCTCTAACCAGCTCTATATGGCTCTTGTAAATCATCTATGGTGGTCATTCTTTGGATTTTCTGGCTTTCTGTGGGCCTTATTGGCTATTGTACATAGGCTCTCTGATTCTCTTCCGTGGGAGGTTCACAAGATGGTCGGTCACAAAGTGCATTTGGTTTTAATGAAAATGTGTCAGCCTGAATCCTTGGGTCTTCCTGCTCCTTTCTCGCCTCATGCACAGGATGAACAATTCCATCCCCACATTGCTGTTGGCAAATCTGTGCTTAAGTCCGTTCATCAGTTCACCTACCTGGGAAGCATCATCTCCTCAGATGCCAAGATTGACAAAGAGATCAATCACAGATTAGCAAAGGAGCCCTGGAGCCCTGGTGGCGCAGTGGTTAAATGCCAGTACTGCAAGCCACCACGTCGCAAGTTTGATTCCAGAGGGCTCCAGGGTTCACTCAGCCTTCCATCCTTTCATGGGTCAGTAAAATGAGTACCCGGCTTGTGGGGCAATTAGCTAACACACATTGGAAACTGTTTAATGCAGTGTAGATGTGTAAATAGCTATTGCTTAAAAACAATTTGTAAGCCGCTCTGATAGCCTTGTGGCTGAAGAGCGGGGTATAAATAAAAAAATAAAAAAAATAATAAAAATAAAGGCATATTAGCGCATTCGGAAGACTCTACTAAAGAGTCTGGAGTAATAAACACCTGAGGCGAAGCACAAAAATCAGTGTGTATAGAGCCATTGTACTGTCTGTTCTCCTTTATGGGTCTGAAATATGGGTTACCTATCGCCACCACTTACGACTCCTTGAACGCTTTCATCAGCGCTGTATACACACAATCCTAAATGTACACTGGACTGACTATGTGACGAATGTTGCTGTCCTTGAGCAAGCAGGGATCACCAGCATTGAGGCCATAATATTGAGAACACAGCTGCGCTGGGCAGGGCATGTTTCTAGGATGGAGGACCATCGCCTCCCAAAAATAGTACTCTACGGTGAACTCACCATGGGTAAGAGGGGTGCTCCAAAAAAGCGATACAAGGATTCCATGAAACAACATCTCAGGCTTGGCCAAATTGATCACCAACAATGGTCCGCCCTGGCCTCACATCGGGAGGCATGGAGACGCACTATCCACAATGCTGCAGCCTTATTTGAGAACTCACGCTGAACAAGTCTTGAAGAGAAACGACAACGCAGAAAGAATCACAACCCAGAAACATCACCCAAGGAGACCTTCTGCTGTGCTTTCTGCAACCGGACTTGTCTATATCGGATTGGCCTTTTTAGTCATCAGCGCACTTGCAGAAAGCGTGGGATGAGTCCTTCCTAAATCTTCGTTTGCGAAGAAAAGCCAGAGAGAGAGGACTGGAAAATAATTCTAAATTCTAATTGTTACCTGTGGTACCCCATAAGTTGCTGTTTTGTCCAGACAGGCAAATGGCGACTTCTTCTTGCTTACAAAGCAGGGTAGCAAAACATTCCCTTTGCATCTCTTCCTCACCCCCTCTGCATACTTGCAAAATATGGTTGAATCAAAGCAAACCCCAACTATTACAACTCAGTGGAACATCCATTGTACTATGCCTTTGAATATGAAGTTGTTGCATTAACCAAGTGATAACTCCTTTGGGCCTTGCTTAGAAGCTTCCTCAGAGGCAAGTGATCAGTTATCTTTGAAAACTGAAGTTTAGACATGATGGTTGGATACTACAATGGAGTTCTTACCATTTTTCTACAAACCTCAGATTCTGGCATGAAGTAAACCCAAGAGGGTGTGGCTGCCTTAATGCAAAATCATTTGATTTCAGCTCTTCGTTACTAAGGCATAAGTTCAAAACAGTATTTTAAAATTGTAGAAACTGATAAGGTATTATTAAGAAAGAGGTAGCTATAGAGCCTAAACTATGGATTGCTCCCTGATGTAAGAGACTCATAGAATCATAGAGTTGTAGCGTTGGAAGAGACCACGAGGGCCATCCAGTCCAACACCCTGCCATGCAGGAAATCACAATGAAAGCATCCCCGACAGATGGCAATCCAGCCTCTGTTTAAAGACCTCCAAGGAAGGAGACCCCACCACTCTCCGAGGGAGTGTGTTCCACTGCCGAACAGCTCTTACTGTCAAAAAGTTCCTCCTAATGTTGAGGTGGAATCTCTGTTCCTGGAGTTTGGATCCATTGCTCCGTGTTCCAGTCTCTGGAGCAGCAGAAAACGAGCTTGCTCCATCCTCAACGTGACACCCCTTCAAATACTTAAACAGGGCTATCATATCGCCCCTTAACCGTCTTTTTTCCTTCCAGGCTAAACATACCCAGCTCCCTAAGTCTTTTCTCATAAGGCATGGTTTCCAGACCTTTCACCATTTTAGTTGCCCTTCTCTGGACACAGTCCAATTTATCAATATCCTTTTTGAATTGGTGTGCCCAGAACTGGACACAGTATTTTAGGTGAGGCCTGACCAAGGCAGAATAGAGTGGCACTATTATTTCCCTTGATCTAGACACTATACTTCTATTGATGCAACTCAAAATCGCATTGGCCTTTTTAGCTGCCGCATCACACTGTTGACTCATGTTCAATTTGTGGTCCACTAGGACTCCTAGATCCCTTTTGCACGTAGTTTCGTTCAGCCAGGTCTCCCCCATCCTGTATCTATGTATTTCGTTTTTCTGCCCTAAGTGCAGTACCTTACATTTCTCCGTACTGAATTTCATTTTGTTAGCTTTGGCCCAGCTTTCTGGTCTATCCAGGTCATTTTGAATTTTGATCCTGTCCTCTAGGGTATTAGCTACTCCTCCTAATTTGGTGTCATCTGCAAATTTGATAAGTATGTCCCTAATTCCCTCATCCAAGTCATTGATAAAGATTTTGAATAGCACTGGGCCCAGGACAGAATCCTGTGGCACCCCACTGGTCACCTCCTTCCAAGAGGAAAAGGAGCCACTGCTGAGCACCCTTTGGGTTCGGCCAGTCAACCAATTACAGATCCATTTAACAGTTAACTTGTCTAGCCCACATTTTACAAGCTTGTTTGCAAGAATGTCATGGGGAACCTTGTCAAAGGCCTTACTGAAATCAAGGTATGCGATATCCATAGCGTTCCCTTCATCTGCCAAGCTGGTAATTTTATCAAAAAAAGGAATCAGATTAGTCTGGCATGACTTGTTTCTCTGAAACCCATGTTGACTTTTTGTGATTATGGCATTGCTTTCTAAATGTTCACTGACTCTCTGGTTTGATGATCTGTTCAAGAATCTTCCCTGGTATTGATGTCAGACTAACTGGACGATAATTGTTGGGATCCTCTTTTCTTTCCCTTTTTGAAGATGGGAACAACGTTTGCCCTCCTCCAGTCTGCTGGGACTTCTCCTGTTCTCCAGGAGTTCTCAAAGATTATTGCCAATGGCTCTGAGATTATATTTGCCAGCTCTTTTAATACTCTTGGATGTAGTTCATTTGGTCCTGGAGATTTAAATTCATTTAGATTAAGAAGGTATTCCTGTACTACCTCTTTGCTTATTCTGTGCTGGATTCCCCCTATTGTGTCCTCTGTTCCATTATCCTCAGGTTGATCCCCCTTTTCCTTTTCTGGAAACACTGAGGCAAAGAAGGTGTTGAGTAATTCTGCCTTTTCTCTGTCCCCTGCTAGCATTTTGCCATCTTCTCTATGTAGTGGTTCTACCATTTCCTTGTTCCTCCTTTTGCTGCGGACATACCCCCAAAACCCCTTTTTATTGTTCTTGACCTCTCTAGCAAGCCCGAGCGTATTCTGCACTTCAGGTTTTCTGACTTTACTCCTACACGTGTTCGCTATCTGTTTGAATTCTTCTTTGGTGATTTCCCCATTTTTCCATTTCCTATACATATTCGTTTAAAACTTAGCTCCATTGAAAGTTCTTTAATCATCCATCCTGGTTTCTTGAGACACCTCCCATTTTTCTTCCTCAATGGTACTGTTTGAAATTGTGCCTTCAGTATCTCCCATTTGAGAAAGTCCCATCCGTCTTGAGGTCTCTTCTCTTTTAGTATTCCTGACCATGGAATCACCCCCAGTATTTCCCTGAGTTTATTCAAATCAGCTCTCCTAAAGTCAAGAATGCATGTCTGACTATGCCTGGCTTCTCCTTTCCATTGTATAACAAACTCCAGGAGAACATGATCACTCTCACCTAAGGATCCCACCACTTGCACCCCATTAACCAGGTCATCCCTGTTGGTTAGGATCAGATCTAAAATAACTGACCCCCTTGTTGCCTCTTCTACCTTTTGAACAATGAAATTGTCTTCCAGGCAAGTAAGGAATTTGCTAGACCTTGAAGTTTTGGTTGAGTTAGATTTCCAGGAAATATCAGGATAGTTGAAGTCACCCATCACTACTGCATCTCTCCTTTCTGCATGTGTGTTCATCTTTTCTGGAAAGGCACCATCCAATTCCTCCGTCTGATTTGGGGGTCTGTAGTAGAGTCCCATAATAACATCCCTGTTGTTTCCCTCCCCTTTAATTTTTATCCAGCTTCTCTCCACCTGGCTTCCAGTATTGATGTCATGGATCTCTTCACTGGTATAAATATCCCTGATATATAATGCTATTCCTCCTCCTTTCCTGTTTGGCTTGTTTCTCTTAAAAAGGTTATACCCCTCTATGCCTACATTCCAATCATGTGACTCATCCCACCAGGTTTCAGTAATGCCTATTATATCATATTTGTTTTGTAGTGCTGGGAGTTCGAGTTCATCTTGCTTATTTCCCATGCTCTGTGCATTAGTTTAGAGACATCTAAGACCATGTGTTCCCTTTACTTGCTGCCTGTGCAAGTTTTTTTTGCCTCCCACTGTTGGGTCCTTGCACTGTTTACCTTGTTCCGTCTATGACAGTTTGACTACTTTCTCCAGCCCCTTTGCCTTCCATAATACTATCTCCCTCCTCCATATGACTCAGTTTAAAGCCCTCCTGATCAAATTCTTGAGACTGTTGGCAAAAACGTTTCTGCCAACTGTCGTGAGATGCACTCCATCCCTTGCCAGAAGTCCCCCCTCATGGAAGCATAACCCATGATCCAAGAATCCAGACCGTTGGATTCTACGGAGCTGTTTTTTACGTTAGCTATTTTCTCTCCCTTCCTGGACCATGCCCTTCAACTGGCAGAAGAGACGAGATGACAACCTGTGCATCCATTCCTTTCTGCTTCCTCCCCAGGGCCTCATAATCTCTTCTGATCTTGGGAAAGCTGTGCCTTGCTGTATCATTGATTCCCACATGGACCAAAAGGAACGGGTAATGATCCGTAGGCTTGACGAGTCTTGTCAGCCTCTCTGTCACATCACGGAGGCACCTCCTGCTCCCCTTTTGTAAAGCAAGCCTTCAACTATCTGTGACATTCCCCGGAGGACAAAAATGCTGGCTAGAGTATTAGCAGCACAATATGGTTCCAGTTTTGAGTTGTACTGATCATGCCATGAATCATGAATTCATTACTGCCCAGCTTGGTGTTAAAAAAATTAAAAATAGACAGAAAACTATTTTTCTGCTCTGAAAACATTTTGCTTAAAACTAGATGAGATCTGCAGGTACAGTCGTCCCTCCACATTCGCAGGGGTTAGGGGTGCAAGACCCCCACAAATGTGAAAAAACCACCAATAAAAATGTAGGCAGTGATTGGGGAGGCGCGGATGGAACACCCTGGAGGAGGAGGGAGGAAGTTTCGTGGCCCAGACAGCTGCCGCCGCAACCCAACCCACCTAGGCCTCCCAGGCCTCCTCCACCACCACCACCACCACCGTCACTCGCCCTGTCACAGCCACCATGCCCCTGCCACTGCCGCCACCCCCACCATGCCCCTGCTGCCATACCTTTGGGCCTCCGCCACTGTGTCCACCATGCTGCTGCCACCATACCCCCCAACGACCAATTGGAGGCTTTGCAGCTCAGTTACGGTTTCCTCGGTGAGTGCCCCACTTTAATCGGCTTTCGTGCCTTGTGTGTGAGGGATGAAAGCTGATTAAAGCGGAATAATTAAAGTGAACACCAAGCAAACCTGCAGCACTCACAGCAAAGCTGCATGTTCCATGGGGGGGGGGAGGAGGAGCAACCGTCTGATAGCTTTCTGTGAATAGACGAAACCGTGGAAGTCAAAGCCGCAAATCTGGAGGGACAACTGTACTTTATTGTCGCCTGAGCTTAGGTATACGCCTGAGCTTAGGGAAATGAAGTGGTTTGGACAACGACTAGAGCGCAGGTGGCGGAAGACTAGACTCTTATCTGACAGAACTCGCCATAGGATCTCTGCACATATTGTGTCTGCAGAGTCTTGTCCAGCAGAGCTGTTTAGGGTGGTGAGGGAGCTGACGCAGGTGTCCCCTGCTCCAAATCCCCTGCTTAACCCGACAACTGCCTGCTGTGACGCATTTAATAACTTCTTTGCAGATAAAATTGCTCAGATAAGAGCCGACTTAGATGCCGCTATTGTAACAGAAACAATGGACGAGGTGTCCAGCGACTCCGCCGATGTAATTATGCTGGATCAGATTCAATCTGTGAGTACCGATGACGTGGACAAGCTCCTTGGTAGTGTGAGGAAGACTACCTGCCCCCTCGACCCTTGCCCATCTTGGCTGGCCGTCCAGGGAGGGGATGCATTGCGGAAGTTCCTTGTGAGCATCATCAATGCATCCTTCAGGGAAGGATATATTCCATCATGTCTAAAGGAGGCGTCTGTTAAGCCTATTCTGAAAAAACCTTCCCTGTACCCCCTGGATATGAAAAATTATAGGCCAGTCTCTTTATTACCATTTTTGAGCAAGGTGATAAAGAGGGCGGTTGCTCTTCAACTCCAAGCTGTCTTGGATGAAACCAATTATCTAGACCCATTTCAAACTGGCTTCAGGACAGGCTTTGGGGTTGAGACTGCCATGGTTGCCTTGACCGACGATCTGCGTCTGAGCATCGGCGAGGGTAGTGTGACCCTGTTGGTGCTCCTAGACCTCTCAGCGGCTTTTGATAAGATAGATCACATCATTCTTCTGGATCGCCTGGGGGAGTTAGGCATTGGAGGCACTGCTTTGCAGTGGTTCCGGTCCTTCCTCTCGGGCAGGACCCAGAGAGTGCTGCTCGGGGACAGTAGCTCCAATAAAAGGGAGCTCACCTGTGGAGTACCACAGGGTGTTATTCTGTCCCCAATGTTATTTAACATCTATATGAAGCCGCTGGGTGAGATCATTCGGAGTTACGGAGCTGGGTGTTATCAGTACGCTGATGACACTCAGTTCTATTTCTCCGTATCTCGTTCGTCGGCCTCAAATTCTGATGGCATCTCTTCTCTCAATGAATGTCTTCGGGCAGTAATAGGCTGGATGAGGAAAAACAGATTGAGACTGAATCCAGACAAGATGGAGTTGCTCACGGTAGTAGCCCCGAAACCAAGAATTGAGTTGCAGCCTCCAGTCCTGGACGGGGTCACACTCTCCTCCAGTGACTGTGTTCGCAGTCTGGGGTGCTCCTTGACTCGTCGCTCCTGATGACAAATCAGGTAAATGTGACAGTCAGGAGTGCTTGTTACCAGCTTCAGCTGATACTCCAGCTGCGCCCTTTTCTGGAAGTAAGGGATCTTGAGACCGTTGTGCATGCGCTGGTAACCTCACGTCTTGATTTCTGTAATGCACTCTACATGGGGCTACCCTTGTGCTTGGTTCGGAAATTACAGCTGATACAAAATATGGCAGCCAGGCTTGTCTCTGGAACATCTAGGAGGGACCATATTACTCCGGTTTTGTGGTCCCTCCACTGGCTGCCTATCAGCTTCCGGGCCCAGTACAAGCTGTTGGTTATCACCTTTAAAGCCCTAAATGGCTTGGGTCCAAGCTATCTCAGGGACCGCCTTCTCCCTTATAATCCTCCCTGCGCTCTCCGGTCCTCTGGGAGGAATTTGCTGCAGCCACAAAGATCTAGGCTTTCGACCACCTCCCAGAGGGCTTTCTCGGCTGTCGCCCCCAAATGAGATCCGCCTATTGACATCGTTAGACAGCTTTAAAAAGGCTGTCAAGACGGATCTCTTCAGGCAGGCTTTTCTGGAATAGCTAATCCCGGCCTCAGGAACCCCCTTTGGAAGTTGATTCTGGAGCTCCTAACTGTTGCTGCAAGCTAGGAAGGGTTTCTAATAACAATTGTATTATATGCTGATTTTAATTTGTATTGATTTAATAATGTTTTAAGGGGGGGAAGGGATTTTGAGTTGTTTTATATTATGTATTATTTTACTGTTGTAAGCCGCCCCGATTGTTCACAGAGGGGCGGGATATAAATAATTTATTATTATTATTATTATTATTATTATTATTATTTCAATGGCCATTCTGATAATATTCCACTGTAAACATAAATAAAATACTAATAGAATAAAATTTGGCATCTGGACTTTCCCATTTATAGCTCCTTGAACAAGGATAATGGATCTTTTTCCCATACAGAGGTTCTTCATCCCAGCCTTAGCGCTCTGAATATCATCTTTTATTGATGTGATTGTTCACTGTCTTTGGAGTACCTATCCTCAAAATGGCATAATATCAGCACCCGTTTAATTAAAACTGCCCTCAGTGCAGTAGACCTAGTGTGCATCCTGATATTCCATGAGTCGTAACTTTACTGTGTAGTTCAGTGATAAGCAAAGTGGGAATGTGTGAGCTAAGCCAGTAGCCCTCTGCCTTTTTCCTTCATATATTTTTGATTTCAACTCTCAGCATCCCTAACCCATGCTGGCTGTATCTGCTGGGAGTTGATCCAAAACATTTGGTGAGCTGAGGGTGGAGAACCACTGTTCTAAGTTGTTCCAAACATTGAAATGAACGGAAAAGCTCCAAGCCCATGCTCTTGGGTTGGGTTTTTTTGTTCCAGTCATCTGCTTCATAAAGATGGAACCATTTGAGTGAATGGCAGGTGGATTAACAATTTCCTCCTGTGAATGACTTCTGATTAAGTTGAAAAAAGGTGTGTCAGTGTGACTTATTCTGATGCAATGGGCTGTATCTCAGCAATAGTGTGACTCTGAGGCTGATCCAGCACCACTGCTGGTTCTGAAAGAATGCAGACTTCTGAAATAAATTGTTCTTCATCCCATTTCTAGCAAGAAATGATCATAGCTATTGAGGCCAGTCTTTGTTTATTTTCCTTCACAGGATTGAAACAGTTGGCCAACCAGACAAAAAGGACAGCATAGGTGTTTGTGTGGAGCAGCAGAATGGCTGGGATTCTTTGCAACGAGATAAAGCAGTGTGTGTTAGCACAAATGGTGAGTTACCCAAAAATTCACATGCAAATTTTCTTATACTTCCACCTTGTTTTTAGATAGAATGATCTATAGTGATCTCTAATGTATCCTAATGTGTGTGTGTGCCTTTAAGTTCCCTGTCAACTTATGGCAACCCATTAATTTCATGGGTTTTTATTAGGTAAGGAATACTCAGAGGTGGTTTTGCCAGTTCCTTCCTCTGAAATATAGCCTACAGCACCTAGTATTCATTGGTGGTCTCCCATCCAATTACTAACCAGAGCTGACCCTGCTTAGCTTCCAAGGTCAGATGGGATCTGGTGCCTTTAGGGTGTGTAGGCCTTAACTATCCTAACATGGTGTTTCAAATTCTGTAACTATTTATAACTAGTTAAGGAGGGAGAGTAAGTATGTCAGATGGGCTAGTGTAGCTTTCTTACGGACTTGTAGCTTTTCAGGACTCATTTGTAAGGGTTTTAAAGGACCCACAGCTTAACATTTACTGGGTTTACGTGGGTGTTTGGTGACTGCACACATACATATTTGTTATTGTGTGCATACTAATGTTTTCTTACCTTGCCTATTTCAGGGGCTGTTTTTGTAAATGGAAAAGAGATGACAAACCAGTTGCCTGCGTTTACTTCAGGCTCTGCTGTGACATTTGACATGGAAGCTGTGAATATAGGCCCTTCAAACAATAATGAGGGCGGGAACTTCAAACTCAGAGTGACAATTAGTTCCAACAACAGGGAAGTGGTCTTTGACTGGGTACTTGATCAGTGCTGTGGTTCTCTTTATTTTGGATGTTCGTTCTCCTATCCAGGCTGGAAAGTATTAGTATTCTAACTTCTGGCCTCAGAAGAAGTGATTATTTTAGATGGTTACTCTTCAAATGGCTGGACTTTGTGATGCAATTATTTGCTAGTGCAGGCTATTAACACTTTGTGTGTGGTGTAAGTCTGTGCAGGAATGAGACCCTTAATGCAGCCTGGTCAGCATTACTTGAACTCTGTCCTCTTTACTGGATTCATTTAAAATACTGGTGAAACGTTTTGAGTAACCTGGAAAATTATGTAGGCTTTCATGATTGCTGTCAGTCATGTGATGTGTTTTTAAAGTGGGAGTTCTTTAGAAGGAGAAGCTAGAATTGATACTATTATTGTGCTCCTGTCTATGAATGAGTATACTTACAGAACACCTCTGATTTTGCCTAATGGTATTCTTTTGGCTCAGGGTTAATGGACCAAAGTTACAAGCACGGTGTCCTAATCACTAGAGAAAGGTACTGAATTGGTAAAAGGTAGCTGAGCATGCTGTTGAAAACGCCTCCATTGCGGTCCATTTGGCATTGATGCTGCTTGGCCTGTCAAATATCTTCTTCCTGTGGTGGGATTATTGCTGTTTGCTCCTGCAACACAGATGCCTGAGTTGAAGCAATTGTTTAAATATGCAGTACCTTTGTGCCTTAGTTTCAGACTTTTGCTGACCAGTTTTTTAGATATTGCAGAAGAAGTTTAAATTACTGTATTATCCTGCTTCATCCAGTTAAGTGCCACTAAATTACTGACACTTAGGTCAAGGTTTATATTAATGGTGCATATTTTGCTTCAGAAATTCATTGCACTGAGTGCCACAGGTAGTGCCTTTACCATGATGAGATCGCATGTTCCCACATAAAAGTCTGTGTGTTTAGGGAACCCTATAGGTAGTTGCAATCAAAATGGTTCTGAATCAGAATTTCTGTGCCCTTCCTTACCTATGCAATTTTGCAATAACTTAGTGGGCGAGGACCCTGTGAGGTAAGAAGAATCCTACAGTAAAGGAGATACTGTTGTAGAAAAAGGGACACATGAACACATCTACCGTGGATGTTTATATTTTGCTATGTTTTGAACATGGTTAATACATGGGCAGGTAGGTAGAGCATGCATACCTTATGCAGTCAAGGCCTGGTTTATATGCTAGCCCACATGGTTCAGGCAAATGTAACTATGCAAGGGAAACAATTCATTTTAGCAGTTCTCTTAAGAGATCTGATTTGTCCTGTTAAAATAGCACATTCTGTACAAGTGCCCCTCATTACAATAATGAGTGTGTATATGCTTTCCAGTTTTGATGGCAGCTGTCCTGTACCACAGAATATTATCTTCAGCTCTTAACAGAATATTATCTTTAGCTCTTAACCTGGACTATAACTTCGCCACGTTGGTCAGAGGCTCTTACCACAGTGCTTTGTGTTTTGCCACAATATCCTGGCAGATAAGCAAGGTAAGAAGTGGTTGGTCAAAACCAAGAAGAAAACCCCACACTATACAGTCACAAGGCTGCACTGAGGCTTAGAGCCTGAGTGCTGTCACAAGAGCTCCACTGGCCCTTAAGTTTTGCTGTGTAAGGGAATGACAGTACCCACTTTCTGCAGTAAGCACCTGTTTCTTCCTTGTACTGAAACCTTAGTCAGTAGTGGTGGCAGCTTTGCTTCAGGCAAGCATTGCTGGGAACCCTGGAGATAATTTTGTCATGGAATGCATCTGTAGAGCAGAGCATAGGATAGTGGTTGTTACTGTACTGAAGCCCAGTTTTTTTCTTCTTATCAAGCTGTTACTTTTTAAAACTGATTTCTTCATGTCCTCTTTTTTTCCTGAGCCACATGGACCCAATTTTTCTCGCCTTCATTAAGCCATACAAAAATATTTCCCTTGCATTCAGACAATCATCTGCTTCCCTTATTTTCATGTTAGTGTAGGTGTGGGGGGTGTGCTCTGTAAGAAAGTCGAAAGGAAGCCACTTCACTAACCCATGGGCTTCCTGTGTCTCAGTATTGATCTGTGTGGCTACATACTTGAAACAAGAGTAAACAAAACCAGTGTTTAAAATGTGGTATTACACAGAAGGGTGTAGGGATGATACTGGTTCACATTGAGTGCTGGGGTGTGCTTTGACCTGCAATGGAGGGTAGATTGCCCTCCCTCCAATTCGTTGTATTTGAATCAGGACCTATAGCTGTACTTCTAATTAAGAGTACACCTCCTGAAAGACTTGGCGGCCCTTCCTCCAAAGTGATGGTCAGAGGCTACTCACAGATACATACATGCAAAGTCCTTGGTTCATTTTATACATTCTACCTATGGCAGATAGAAGCCAAAATGGTACTTTCAGTAGACTCCTGTGCGTATAGTTTGAAAGGTTATATGAAAACAAAGGCTTCATTCCAAGAAGAGTTAAATCAGGGCCTTCACTTCAGAATGTGCTTCTCAGCTCAGTGCTCCTCCAGCACACGGAAGGAATACAAAGACTTAATTAAAAACCCATTCCTAGTCAGTGGTCCGTAGCAAACACTTCGCCAGCTCTTATGCTCCCAAGCCTGAATGCTTTTCTAGCAGAGATACAGAATATCTCTCTCCTCCCCCGACCAAACTAGTATTGGCTGATTTTCTGACACTGAAAAAAGGTGGTTGGTGTCTGATCTGTCTGAACGGGGGAGGGCAAAGCTTGTTTGGGCAACTTGTGCTAAGGACCCTGTAGGAGAGGTGTTCAGAACCTTGGCTTGCAGCTGATAGAAGGACCAAAAGGCTCAGGCTCAAAAGAACCAGTCTTTAAGTGTGCCAGTAATAAAATGCCTGGCTGTTTTTAAGAGAATTTGGTTATCTCTGCTTTCTTTTCACACTTAACAATTCCTCCAAACTATCTGCTCCTTTCTCAGACCTTACCTGTATAGTGTTATTGTGGTGACCATATTAGAAACCAAATTTGAAATGGTTGAGATGTTTGTGAACCATGTATTTACCTCAAGATACTTTGTATCATGACTTTAATAAAAGTTTCTTAGTCCATTTGACTAGTATCATTTGACTGACTTTTTTATCCCATCCTCCTATGGATCTTAAGGTGGCATAGATTACTTCTGTACTCTTCCCCACAGCACAGTGGATGATAAAATATGTGGCTTGTTCAGGATCACCCACTTAACTGGGCTTTGAACTTGCATTTACCTGATTCTGGTCCAACACTACAATCCTTTGGGGTGGTTTAAGGTAACTTTTTTCTTGTGTTGAAATGTTGTGACTTAATATGTATGTAAAAGATGGAAATTGAGGGATTGCAACTGCTTTCTTTCCCCTTTTGCTATTCTGGAAGGAGCTGTTTTTTTTTTAAATGGCTCCATGTTGAAAGCCTCCTGCATATTCCAAGTAGCATTTACCGGTAATAGTGCTAGAGATTTATAAATACACACCCAAAAATCTATGCCGGTCTGTGACCGTAACAAATATCTATTTATCACATCAAAAAAAATCAAAACTTCAGCAATGCTCTGTATTGTAACTTAAATTTTAGATGAGTTCCTGAAGAGTGTATGCAGTAGTTCTTTAACAAAAAACTCTACTGCATTTCAAGCCAGAGAAGTATGGATCATAAAGCAATCATTTGAACATTACACAAGGCAGCCTCAGAATGGAGGTATTCTATTTAAGACTTCACATCTTCTTGGCCTGAGTCTTTATTCTCCAGGTATCACTTAGTTCCTGAATTACAAAATACTGATGGAGCACTACACTAACTTAAAAATTATTGCACAACCAGCTGTGCTTTCTCAGAGGTTGTGTAAGTGCAGTTGCTAGTGCAGCCAATAATTTTCTAAATACACTCCCCCTCACTTTTGACTTCCTAAGTGGAAAGCTACTTTATCATCATGCTAAAGGCCATGGTGCCTGATGCACAACTGATGGATCCAGCATACATACACTGGCATATTTATGTTATATTAAAAATGTACTGATATGAGTTCAGAAAAGAAAGATGCACTAGGGATAACATGTTCAATAATGAAATGCACCAAATTTCAGAAGAAAATCAACCTGTGCTTTATAGATTACAGAAAAGCCTTTGGTTGTGTAGATTATAAGAAATTATGGTTCACTCTAAAAGAAATGTGAGTGCCACAACATCTAATCATCCTGATGCCTAATCATAGAATCTTAGAATTGTAGAGCTGGAAGACACCACGAGGGCCATCCAGTCCAACCCCCTGCCATGCAGGAAATCATGATCAAAGCATCCCTGACAGATGGCCATCCAGCCTCTGTTTAAAGACCTCCAAGGAAGGAGAACCCACTACAATCCGTGGGAGTGTATCCCACTGCCAAACAGCTCTATCAGAAAGTTCCTCCTAATGTTGAGGTGAAATCTCTTTTCCTGGAGCTTGCATCCATTGCTCCGTGTTCCAGTCTCTGGAGCAGCAGAAAACAAACCCGCTCCATCCTCAGCGTGACACCCCTTCAAATACTTAAACAGGGCTATCATATCACCTCTTAACCATCTTTTTTCCAGGCTAAACATACCCAGCTCCCTAAGACTTTCCTCATAAGGCATGGTTTCCAGACCTTTCACCATTTTAGTTGCCCTTCTCTGGACACGCTCCAATTTGTCAATATCCTTTTTGAATGGTGGTGCCCAGAACTGGACACAGTATTCCAGGTGAGGCCTGACCAAGGCAGAATAGAGCGGCACTATTACTTCCCTTGATCTAGACACTATACTTCTATTGATGCAGCCCAAAATCGTATTGGCCTTTTTAGCTGCCGCATCACACTGTTGACTCATGTTCAACTTGTGGTCTACTAGGACTCCTAGATCCCTTTCACACGTAGTCTCGTTCAGCCAGGTCTCCCCCACCCTGTATCTATGCATTTCATTTGTTCGCCCTAAGTGCAGTACCTTACATTTCTCTGTATTGAATTTCATTTTTTTAGCTTTGGCCCAGCTCTCCAGTCTATCCAGGTCATTTTGAATTTTGATCCTGTCCTCTAGGGTATTAGCTACTCCTCCTAATTTGGAGTCATCTGCAAATTTGATAAGTATGCCCCTAATTCCCTCATCCAAGTCATTGATAAAGATGTTGAATAGCACTGGGCCCAGGACAGAACCCTGTGGCACCCCACTGGTCACATCTTTCCAAGACGAAGAGGAGCCACTGCTGAGCACCCTTTGGGTTCGGCCGGTCAACCAATTACAAATCCATTGAACAGTTAACTTGTCTAGCCCACATTTTACAAGCTTGTTTGCAAGAATGTCATGGGGAACCTTGTCAAAGGCCTTACTGAAATCAAGCTTTGCGATATCCACAGCGTTCTCTTCATCTACCAAGCTGTAGTAGATTCCCACAATAACATCTCTGTTGTTTCCCTCTGTTGTTTAATTTTTATCCAGATGCTCTCCACCTGGCTTCCAGTATTGATGTCATGGATCTTTTCACTGGTGTAAATATCCCTGACATATAATGCTATTCCTCCTCCTTTCCTGTTTGGCCTGTTTCTCTTATAAAGGTTATACTCCTTTATTCCTATATTCCAATCATGCGACTCATCCCACCAGGTTTCAGTAATGCCTGTTATATCATGTTTGCTTTGTAGTGCAAGGAGTTCAAGTTCATCTTGCTTGTTTCCCATGCTCTGCGCATTAGTGTAGACGTCTTAAGACCATGTGTTCCCTTTACTTGCTGCCTGTGCAATTTTTTTTGCCTCCCACTGTTGGGTCCTTGCGCTGTTTGCCTTATTCCCTCTGTGACAGTTTGTCTATTTTCTCCAGCCCTTTTGCCTTCCAGAATACTGTCTCCCTCCCCCGTATGACTCAGTTTAAAGCCCTCCTGATCAAATTTTTGAGACTGTTGGCAAAAACGTTTCTGTCAACTGTTGTGAGATGCACCCCATCCCTTGCCAGAAGTCCCCCCTCATGGAAGCGCAGCCCATGGTCCAAGAATCCAAATCATTCTCGGTGACACCATCTACGGAGCCAGTTGTTTACGTCAGCTATTTTCCTCTCCCTTCTTGGACCATGCCGTTCAATTAGCAGAAGAGTTGAAGCTAAGCTATTATTTTTATTTCTATCCCACTCCCCGCCGCCCCAATTTGGACTCAAATACTCTGGACAAGAGGCCACTGTCAGGACACGATACAGAGAAACAGAATGGTTTCCAATTGGCAAGAGAGTCACACAAGCCTGCATTTTATCACCTTATCTGTTTAATGCATGCACATAATATATCCTATGGAAAGCTGGATTAGATTTAGAGGAAGCAAGTGTGAAAACTGGGGGAAGAACATCAACAATTTAAGATATGTAGATTACACCATAGTACAGAAGATTTAAATAACTTTAAAGTTGTTAACAAAAATATTGAAACAGTTAAAGATTTTCTATACCTTGGGCTAGTAATTAATCAGAATGGAGACTGCAGTCAATAAATCGGAAAAAGACTTGGAAAGGCAGCCATAAAAGAACTAGGTAAGATCCTCAAGTGCAAAGGCATTCAGTGCCAAAGTCAGAATCATCCAGGTCATCATATTTCCAGTTTCTATGTATGGCTGTCAAAGCTAGACAGTGAAGAAAATTGACAGGAAGAAAATAAACTCATTTGAAGTGTGGTGCTGGAGAAGAGTGATGCAGATACTGTGGACTGCTAAAAAGGCAAATAAATGGGTTCTAGAACTGAGATTGTCATACTTTGGACATACCATGAGATGTGACGAAGACAGAAATGCTTGGCAAGGTAGAAGGCAGTAGGAAAAGATAAAGGTATATTACAGGTGGATTGTCTCAATCAAGAATGCCACAGCCCTGAGTTTGCAAGACCTGTGCAGGGCAGTTGATGACTGAGGTCTTGCCTTCATAGGTCTTCTGTAAGTAAAAACTGACTTGACAGCAAGTAACCAAAAAATGTATAGGATCTTGGTCATAATTCTGAAAAATATTCAAGTCCTGTACTGTAATTATATGGAAGGAGCCTGTCCCTGAATGAAAACCTTTAAGACAACAAACAGGTTGGCAGTTAAGTCTTCAGCAAACATCCCTCTCTTGACAGTTATCACTGTTAATATTATTGAAAATTCAAGCTGTTAGTGAAACCTCAAGTGGCTCAGAATCAAAGTACTTC
This sequence comes from Gambelia wislizenii, assembly GCA_030847615.1. Classification (NCBI taxonomy): domain Eukaryota; kingdom Metazoa; phylum Chordata; class Lepidosauria; order Squamata; family Crotaphytidae; genus Gambelia; species Gambelia wislizenii. The sequence goes on from JAUMIR010000002.1 coordinate 221,848,774, forward strand.
CTCCCCCAGTATCTGTCAGGGAAAATGGGTATTGCAGTCAATATTATATCAAGGCCCTGAGATGATTTTTCCCTAGGCAAAGGGAGATGGTCTCACATTTTGGAAATTAGCAGGCCTCACTGTTTATTTCCTGTGTTTTTGTTACAAGGTTAAAGCAAATGTGATCACCTCTCTGTTTAAGCAGTCTCTCTGCAGCAGAGGGAGGGAGATGATTTTTCTGTAAGCTCTATAAGTTTGGCTTTTTCATAGCCATGATGAAGTCTGTTTTAATTAGCTGTTTTAGCTTTTCAATAAAGCAACAAAAGGATATTTTTGGTCGTCAGTCTCCATGTTTTTACGCAAAGCATGCAACCTTTTGCCCAAACCTCATGTTTCTGCTATTACTCTGCTAATTGCTCCTTTTGCTCCGGAAGGGCAGAAGGGCTCTGTATACGATGACAGTATCAACCTACCTGGGATTTAAAATCAGCCAGGGGGTCTCTTCTTGTAGGGCTCTATAGTAGCATAGCCCATAGGGATACTGCATATGGCAGGGCTTTCTCAGAGGTGGCACCTCATTTTTTGAACTTTCTTATTAAAGAGATTTGGTTCTCCCCACATTTTTCTTCCAGGCACCAGTTAAAAACATATGCATTTGTAAAAGCTTTCAAGGAATAAACAAATGTTTGATCTGCGTCTTATAGGTGCTTATTCAAACAGTTTTATTGTATTTTAGTATGTATTTCTAATTTAGTTAAATATTTGTAATTAGTGGATTGTTAGCAGTTCTGACTTCTTAGGAGAATAACTTCTCTAATTAGCCTTTTGTTATGCAGTAAGTTCAACAGCCTCTGCCCCTGGAGTCTTAACTGTGGGAAAAAAAAATAGAACCTGTGTGCGCTAATATGAGATTTAAATGATTACAAGCTTAGCAGTTGGGAAGCAAAATGGGAAAGCCATCAAATAACTGTTTCTTCATGTATGCATAACTTTTTAAAGAGTACACATTAAGAACATGATCATGAAGGCCCTGTGGTGTGGGATGTCTCAACAGATCTTTAACCTGTTGAAAATGTCACTCGACTGAACAGAGGCAGGAAGAGATAGCCTGATTGAATCCCTGCCAGCATACCATACCCTTAAAGTGATGGCCATTAAGCCAGGGGAAACATAGTATGTGGGCTGTTTCTATATTAACAGATTTCCCTAGTGTAGCATGAGGAGCAGAGTGACATACAGCCCATCCCAGTTTATCTACTAAGAAAATGCACTGGTTTAGCACTATGTGATTCTCTGTCTGGAACTAGAGTTCAAACATTTTGTTATACACACTTCCCCTTCTTTCTTCAGCAGTAAATCTTATCATTAGCCATTCTCTCAGCCCAAACAAGCACTTATCTTTAGGAACTGAACTATGCATTATTGCAGGAACAGAGCAAAAAAAGGGTGCTTCAACACTGGGATGGACTTGAATTCAAAATCCACTTTGTTCTCAGAAGCCGGACAGATTTCTGTCAAGTATGACTCCCTCCTAACAACATTCTGTTGTAGAGTGAAGCAACTTTACAGGAGACTGTTTTAGGCTTTAAATTTAGGTATAAAATGCTTGTGTTCTACAGGCAAAAAGATTACTGTCATGGGAACATTTGTCAAGACAAAAATTGTCTCAAAACATTTTGAAAAGAGCTCTCCAACAGAAAAACCTTCTGTAAATTCTACCCCTTTTCTCTACTCTAGAGGTGGGCCACATGTATATCACCTTATAAAAATAGACATCACAGTTTGTTGCCAAACTGCAGCAGCCAAGCACTAAATGCACTATCAATGGGACAGTCAGTTCAATTTCTTTTCGACAGAAAACAGTGTGGCATCAAGTCAATTTAAGGCTTATTTGTAAGTAAGTGTGAACGGAATTTCTCTTATAGAATGGTGAGATTTTTAATATTTAATGCATTTTATATTAAGCATTTTAACATGTGTAGCTAATTTTTATTTTAAAAATCATTCAAAAAAATGGCAGCCTTCCAGCACTTGCCCAATCTGAAAAGTGGCCCATGGTGGTTACTGACCCGTCTTATTCCAACTTCCTCTACCCTCTGCTTTGGAAGACATTAACAATAAAAGCACAAAAAACTGGTTGAATTGGTGTGGTGATTTTCCAAAAGGAGCCATATTATTTCATTCGGGCTAGCTTATCAGTACAGTACCAGGTAGTACAATGACTGTAGTTGTATGAAAAAATACAACCATGGCAAATTTTACACCAAACTCATCGGTATATTTATAGTAGTAATACTTTGATTTTGTATAGTAGTAATACTTTGATTTTGATTTTGCTCTCCCTACCTGCTGTGTTGAAGTAGTACACTTATGACAAAATTCTCTTATATGCCTTAAAAATAAGAGGCTGAGGTGAGGAACTGAAGGTACCACTTACTCAAATTAGTTTCCTTACAACAGACGAACCAGGCGGGTTGTTTTAGGATGGTCTGGATTATCCTCAGAGCCACAGGAGTAATACTGTTATCAGCGTGGACTATGCAGATACAGTAGGACCACCATATCCAAAGGGGAATGTTTCTAGAGGCCCCCTGTGGATACTGAAAACCATGGATAACAGCGAACGCCATTGAAAATAATGGGACTTCTGGTTTAAAATACCATAGAGTTGCCTTGGAGGACCTAGAAAATATCTAGAGAAGATGTCTCTCTAGGCATTTTCTAGGAAGACTATGGTAAGTATGCTGTTTTGTGTTCCACGGAAAACCGAATCAGTGGATAATGAATCAGCAGATACGGGGGTCCAACTGTACTTAGTAACCTACCCCCCCAAAAGAAGCAGCTAAAGAATTGTGGCACATCAGCAGGATTTAATGAAAAAGGAACGTTGGTCTTACCTGTGATACGTTCTTTTCCAGTGTAGAGGCGAAGAGCATCCGGTGTTATAAATGGCTACCAAGTTCTTAAGAACATTGTTGCCATCAGCAGGCAACTTTCCCTCTGTTTCTAAAGCATCCATTACCTTTGCTTGCAAATCCAAGAACAAACTTAAACCAGAGTTCTTGAATGATGATGCAAGCAACATGTCAAATACATATTTAACTAAAGCAGTTCTACTCAGAAGTACTGTATGAAATGCATGTAGCAGCTTGCCTTTCCTTAAAAACAAGAAGCCCAACTAAATATCGAGAAACTGTTCAAAATAATCCAGGCAGGTAAGAACTGTCCATTTTGTGTCACACTGCAGATTAAACAGACAGTCCAAATTCAGACCATCTACAAAGTATTTTCAGACTAATGCCTGCCTGGCTGTGAGTCATGCCTTTTACACAACACGCACAAGAAAAGAAACACCACCATCTTGACAGATTTTATATTACTGAACTTTATGTACAAAATCCAATTTCAAATAAACATTTAATGTAAAAACAAAAAGGTCCATTAAACAATTGTCTTTTTATATCTACTGTACCATTCAAATGTTCACCCAGTTTACATGATTTCTTCAAAGTCTTGTTAAGGGTACATATAGAAAATCCATCTTTATTATAAATAGAAACAAAGGGATTCTCTGCTCTTCTTATAAATGGACATGACATACAAAGTTTACGTGACAGAAGTAATTTCATTACTATTTTTTGGGGGGGATCACCAACTTTTTGTGCAAACAATGCTAGCCTCCTTTTAAGCATTAAGAGCGTGACTGCTTAAGAAGTGACATAAGCAATAGTTCTAGAACTACGTCTCTCCTAAAATATATTCTTTACATATGTGCACAGCTTTAGCAAATTAAAGCCCAAGAGAAATGCTTGACCAGCTATTCAAAGGTGTATTCAGAGTTTGCTATAACTCAGAGCAGGCAAATTAGGCAGTCTAATGAAAGCTGTAGTTTCCCTCTTTCCTATTGACACAAATCCATGACTAAGAACTTAATACTGGATGACAAATCACATCCACACCATTAGTTAAATAGTCTCACAGTTAAACACATCTTTAGGGACCAAAGTCATATTTACAGTTTTATAAATTTCTGAGAATCCCCATTAGAAAGCTTCTCCCCCTCCTGCACCCACCCCAAAAGGGAACTGCCTTCTTATGGTGCTGGAATGAAATAAAAAAATTAGAAATACCAGTATTTACATAATTGATCCTTTATAAATAAAGAATATGAAAAATGAACTATTTAAGAATAAAAAAAATGAGGTGATGTAACTGAACCACAGTGCTTGCTGAAATAAACCCTTGGTGCTGATATTGTACCAGTAGTGAAACTACTTTCCATGGGAAAAAAGAAAATCTGTAAACATATGCTTAAATGTGTTAACAGCAGTGCAAGACTGCACAAGACTAGTTAGTTAGCATCTGTATTGAATGCAATACATCACAGAATACTTGCATAAGAAGTGCAACACATTTTCGGGCCCAATTTTTACAGTGTTTTTCCCTCAGAAATAGCATCCAAAAATCCCAACTCCACGCTTTGATCTTGCAATCTGTACATAAGCAAAAATAGGCACAGATCCAGGCACTGCATATCATAGCCTGTAGATGTTAACACCATATGCCATTAAATAACCCTAGACAGTTCTGCTTAAGGAGGTTAAAAGTTTGATCTAGTACACTGGGTGATCAGAGTTACCTACAAGTTCTATTAGGCGACTGTAACGATGAAGATGGAACTTCCCTATGTTTTTAATGAGAAAAGCAAAGGGTTCCCCCCCTCCAAACAGGCATGAGACAACGAAGTGCTATGTTACAGCTGAAAATTTAAAAACGTGTTTAAAAATTTCAATTGGTAGTTTGACTGTTATTAATACAAACAAAAAAAAGATCAAGTTAAACTTTAAATGGTACATTATTTCCCACAAAAAGTTAACCTAAAGAATTTCTAAATACAAAGCATAAACTGTCCCCATATCCTTCCCTAATTTTGAACTCCACAGTAGGAAAGACAGCCAGTACAGATGCAAAAATCTTTGTATAAAAACTGGTTTACATATACTCAAGTTATGTAAATTCAGTACAGTTCATAATTAAAATTCCCAAAAATTGTATTGCTCTTCATGCTCAAACTTTGAGTATTGTCATTACATCACTAGAACTGATATACATGTAGTACTTGCATAATTAACTCAATAGGAACCATATTAACACTATGCTTGTTGAAATCCTTTGTTTCCAGCAGTGCCTGTTAAGAACCTGTGTATCTTATTCAATTCCTTTTAGAGTTCATGCTTCTTTGAATGTCACTCCAGTATCGGGCCAATCAATAAACTTTGCTCTTCTTTTCAGATCTTCTGTTTTCTATTCTGTTTTGTCAAGCATGAGATACTATCCATTTCTGAAGATCTTTCCCTAGTGTTAGCTTCACTGCAGCCATTAGCTGTCCCAGTTTGTTCTTCAGAAGGCTCCTCAGTTGCTGTGGTAGTAGGAGACTCCCCCTTTTCTAACTTCTGTTGCATTTCTCGGAGCTTAGTAACAGCTTTATCAATTGACATTATGCTTATAAGATTAAAGTCATGCATGCTGACCAGATGGAGCATGAAGTTTCGACACAAGTTCTTCTTAATTATTTTGTGTCCATAATTTTCTACAAACAGCATACAGGCATGATTCATTTGATTGTCAGCAATAAACCTGTTAAACATAAAGCAGGGGGAGGGGAAGGAACTAGTCATTATTCCATGTTTGGGTGCAAAGACATGCCTGCAAGGTCAAACTATGGATTGCAGACATTCTGAAAGCATGCAAGTTTCAGCCTCCTCTTCAAATGGGCTGCCATGTCCTACAATTCCTGCATCTGTAAAATATGCTGAATACCTCATATGGTAAAATAGGCACATCAAAATAGTAGGAAATACAAACTGTTGAAGCATCTTAGGGTTACTGTTTTACCTATACCATTAATCTGATCCTCCTTAATTTGATTTAAAAGGAAAGTTTTAAGAACATACCCGTGCTTCATAACATGTAGATTCCATAATTTCATAACTTCTTTTTCTCCTTCATTAACATCAGAAAACTCTTCAATTTGCTGCAACAAAAACACTTAACATTATTAAATAATCTGTTCATGCAGTGATACTTATTTCCCCCATCAATTACATATTAATACCATAATTGTTCAGCATAGTAAATCCAACATCAGTTAGAACAACTTAACTTAAGCTGAAAAAGAGCAAAACATTTTGCTTTGACTATCCCTCCTAAAAGACTCTCCCCGCCAAATACTGAAGGGAGTAAGATGTTATACCAAAATGTTATATTAACTGAACACAAAATATAGTTAAAATTATTTGTTACCTTTTCCTCTTGACGTTTTGACAAGAGACAAAATTCATCCTTATCTAACGCTCAGTGGATGCACGTGAGAACAGTCTCCTGACTTGTACATGGGGCATGATTCCAAATGTGGAACACAAGTTGCTATGAGGCTTAATGTGCCTACTTTCAGTATATTCTGTCAGACTAGCCCATGACCAGTATTAATAGTAATCACCCAAGTTATGTTTTCTTTGTTATAACAGTAGTAAGCAGACACTACACTTTAGGACTATTTCACATCACCCAATTATAGCACCGTAACTCCACTTGTAAAGGCCATGGCTTCATCCTATGAAATCCTAGGGACTGTAGTTCGGTGAGGCACTAGAGAATCTCTCTGGCTGAGAATTCTGAATGCACCTCTTTAAACTACAAACATGGGATGGAACCATGGAGGTTAAACTAGAATCATATTGCAATAACTGTAGTGTGAAAAGGCCTCAGATTGGGGTGGGAAATGTCCACCCCACAGGATGATTATTTTGGGGGGGGGGCATCAAAATGGCCCCCAGAAACCTTTGAACATGCACAAATCATTTCAATGCTATTATGGCTGATGGCAGCATTTTTAAAAAATGTGACTGATAATCACTTCCTGTTACTCAAAAGGGTGGGATGTCATTTAAATGGCCAACTGTACTCCCCAGACTTCCAATTTGCCATTTTCACATTTCCCACCCAACCCCGCAAGGCTGGAGGGTCAGTGCTGCCATCCATCAGCCCACCAAAGTCTGGAGGAAGGCAAAACTTATCCTAGGATTTATTTGGCAAAGTTGTCCACTCCTGCATTAGGCAGTAAATGTTGTGAAGGAACAAAATCATTAAGGAATCTGATGGTTTCTAGTATCTGAGAATGTCATTACAGTCGTCCCTTCACATTCGCGGGGGTTACGGGAACAAGACCCCCGCGAAAGTGAAAAAAACCCGCGAGTAAAAGCAGCCTGAGGGTTTAGCGAGGATCCCTTCCTAAACACACACGCACGGAAACTGACCCAGGCTGAGCATTTAAGGAGGAAAGAAAAGCACAGCCCCATGCTGTGACCACGCAACCAAAGTCCCCCCTTTGCCACTCCCCTCTCTGTGTCTTAACAAACTGAACTGCTTCTTTAAAACTCACATTTCACCCCATGTCTCCTCATGGCCCAAAGAAAAGCACAGCTGCATGCTTGCCACCCCCTCTCTGTGTCTCAACAAACTGAATTGCTTTTTTAAAACTCACATTTCGAACCTTGGGAAGGCACGGGTGGCATCTCCCAGCAACCCAGCCTCTGAGCATTTAAGGAAGAAAGCTTCCTGCTGGCCGAAAGAAAAGCACAGCCCCATACTGTGAGCACACAAGCTTTCCTCCTCAAATGCTCAGAGGCTGAGTCAGGTGCTTGCTGGGAGATGCCACCCGCACCTTCCCTGTGTGTGAATGTGTGTAGGAAAGGTTCGAAATGTGAGTTTTAAAGAAGCAATTCTGTTTGTTGAGACACTGAGGGGGTGGCAAGCATGTGGCTGTGCTTTCTTTGGACCATGAGGAGACATGGGGCGAAATGTGAGTTTTAAAGAAGCAATTCAGTTTGTTAAGACACAGAGAGGGGAGTGGCAAGGGAGGGACTTTGCTTTCGTGCTCTCAGCATGGGGCTGTGATTTTCTTTCCTCCTTAAATGCTCAGAGGCTGGTGTGGGGGTTGCTTGCTTGCTGGGATCTTCCCTGTGTGTGTAGGTGTGCAGGAAATTTTCCTCCTCAAATGCTCAGAGGCTGTGTTGGGGAGAGCAGGGGGGGGGAGGAATTTCCACGAATACATAAAACCGTGAAAAGGGACAACTGTATAACCACATATGTCAACCACCACAGGTTTACATCACCAAGCTCCTTGCTGTTGTTCTCCACATCAGATTCGTTACCTCCCATCTACTAGTAATGCTAGACAACTAGGATAATGCCAACGTATCATTTATTCTACTGCAGCTAGGAGGAATGTAGACTATTTGATTTTGACTAATGGAAAGCAGGAATATTGGTCAATGAAACAGAAGGACTTATTTACAAGACAGATTCACTCTAAAGATATAGCCAAGTTACCGTTATGGTTTTCTCCCTAAGCCACTCAGGATCCTTTTCATCTTCGCTATCAACTTCCATTTCTTGTGGACGGAGAGGTAGGCAGGTATCACTGTGAAAGTATAACCGATTATGGCCACTGCTATATGTTCGTTGCTGTTCTACTTCTCCATCTTCAGATTCAAGAAATTCAGACATGCTTGCTTTTGTACGCTTTGGTCTGAGAAAAAGAAATAATTATGATGTCTAGTAGTTGTATAAACACTGTAGCTGCAATATCACAGGAATCTGTAATATAAATCTCAAGTTGGTTGCCATCAGTATGGCGCTGACACTCAGCTTATTTTTCCTCCTCATCAGTCACTTGAGGCTGAACAGGCTCACTACAGCAGCCTAAGTTATTCAAAAACTTAAACAAAAAGCAACAAATTTCCCCAGAGACTACTGTTTTGTTGTTGTTTAGTCTAGCACATTTTGGGTTTCATAGGTAGAAAAGACAGTTCTTTGGTAGGGACCAATTTTAAATTATTGGAACTGTAAAATAAAGTACTTTATTATATTGTTTTCACCACAATGCTGTAATAAAGGAAAAAGAATATTCAGGGTGTCCTTTCTTTTCTAACAGTGTACAACAGCTTGTTCATGGAAGAAATTCTTTCAAAGCAGCTTTGACAGTTTCATTTGCCACAGTGTGTCCCTTTATCTAATGAATAAGAGGACCAGGATTCTTCTCAAATCTAAGATGGGCAGGGATTGTCCCAGCAATTTCTATCTTCTCCCAAATTCCAAGGATAGGAAGAAGACTGGTCCATAATTTGGTTACCGCATTGCTGTGCAAGGCTAAGCAGGCAAGCCCCTAGCCACTGGGCATGTTCTCTGCAACCTTAACAGGGGGCTTCATTGACTTCTACTTCACTGGGGCACTGGAAGCACAGTGGCCAGCTAGGCAAACTCAATGCCTTTCCTGGCCAGTGTTTCATGGAAATGGTCAAACCAGCCAAAGTAAAGCAAGCACAATTTTGGACTTGGTTACCAAGTTCAGCAAAATGTTGTGGACTCTTGATCAAAAGGCATGTTTACAAAGGTTTTGATAATATGTGAATGTTTTTAAAAGGCAAATAAACACATAAGAGGTTTTTCAGTTTATAGTTCTACATTTTACATTCTGCTAAGGCATGCATATCTGTTTTACTGAAGAATGCCTGTGCTAGAGGGCATTTCCAGACTCACCTGTCAATATAACCAAAATACTCGACCAAAAGAGAATCTGGAGATTATTTTTAAGTTAATTCTAGAAAATTGAACATAAATAGTGTTCAGATAAATACCGTATATTCCGGCGTATAAGACAACTGGGCGTATAAGACCACCCCCAATTTCCAGCCAAAAATCTAGGCTTAGGCATATATTCGCCAGATAAGACACACACACCCCCCAATTTGGCTGGCTGGGGGAGCCTTGCCAGCTGATCCTCTTTGTTTCCCAACTCATGAGGATCTCCTTGTGAGTTGGGAAAGCGAACAGGATCAGCTGGCAGGGGAACATTCGCCCCTCTCTTCAACCTTCCAGTCAAACTGGACTCGAAGGTGGAGGAAAGGGGCGAAAATGCCCAGTTTGCCTCAGCAGCCCCCTTCCCTCCGTCTTGGCTCTTCCGAAGGGGACCAAGGTGGGGGAAGCGGGGGCGGCTGCGGCAAACCCCTAGATTCACCCCCTCTCCCCACCTTCAAGGAAGGTGGGGAAAAGGGGCGAACATGCACCGTTTGGCTCCATAGGGAGGACGCGGGGCCGTGGAGCCAAACCCCGGGATTCGCCCCCTCTCCCCAACGTCAAGGGAGAGGGAGCGAATCTAAGGATTTCACTCCACAGCCCCGATCCCTCCTTCTGGGCTCCCTCCTCCCGCGATTCCCCAACCCACAGGAGGCTGCCCAGTCTCCTGGTGGGTTGGGGAATGCGGGATGGCCAGCTGGCTGGGGGGGTGGTGGAGGGAGGGGGCTTCGCAGCCACCCCCCTCTCCAAAGCGCGGCTTTGGGGAAGGGGGTGGCTGGGCGGAGGGTGGATGGGGGAGGGAGCTTCGCGGCCACCCCCCCACTTCAAAGCGAGGCTTTGGGGAAGGGGGGTGGCTGGGAGGAGGGGGCTTCCCAGCCACCCGCCCTCTCCAAAGCGAGGCTTTGGGGAAGTGGGGTGGCTGGGCGGAGGGTGGCTGGGTGGTTGGGAGGAAGGGGCTTTCCAGCCACCCCTCCTCTCCAAAGCGAGGCTTTGGGGAAGGGGGGTGGCTGGGCGGAGGGTGGCTGGGAGGAGGGGTCTTCCCAGCCACCCCCCTCTCCAAAGCGAGGCTTAGGGGAAGGGGGGTGGCTGGGCAGAGGGTGGGCTGGTGACAGGGAGGAGGGGGCTTCCCAGCCACCCCCCCTCCCCAAAGGCGCGATTCCGCGCCTTTGGGGAAGGGGGGTGGATGGGCGGCGGGTGCACGGGTGGCACGGAGGAGGGGGCGAATCCCGGGGTTTGGCTCCGCGGCCCCGCATCCTCCTCCTGGGCTTCCTTCGGAAGGGAGCCCAGAAGGAGGGATCGGGGTCGCGGAGCAAAACGGGGCATTTTCGCCCTTTTCCTCCACCTTCAAGGAAGGTGGGGGAAAAGGGCGAATCTAGCGGTTTGCCTCGGCCGCTGCAGAGGCGATCATGCGGCGGCCGCGGCAAACCGCAACGTTCGCCCCCCTCCTCTGTCTCCGTTGCTCCCCAAAGGGGGAGAAGGCAGAGGAGGGGGGCGAATGAACTTTAAAACACTTTGCTTCACCCCCCTGCCCCATCTCCTGCCTCTTCGCTCAGTTTGCGAAGAGGCAGGAGATAGGCAGGCAGGCGAAGCAAAGTATATCCGGCGTATAAGACGACTGTCAAGTTTGGAGGGCACTTTTGAGTGCTCAAAAGTCGTCTTATACGCCGGAATATACGGTAACGTCAATTGGCTTCCTTCACTTCAATATGCATGTTTGTAGTTTTTCATTTCTATTTCTAGAGATCCGGGACTTATTGCAATAACCATGTAACTTTAAGTTTGCAAAAACCACATCTTTGTTTTCATATATTTAGGGAGCAATACGATGCTTTCTACTGACCTGCATACAAGGATGTGAGTAATTGGAGTTCTTTTGACTGGTCCATTACGACTGAAGGCAAACCCAGGCTGACGATGAATATCCTGAGGATTTCCTGCATAGGAGCCATCATAACACTCATTGATCGAAACATCTATCCTAGCACCTTTTGGATGATACTGTAATAAAAATATAAATATTTAGCAAATAAAGCATATTAAGTACAATCAGGAGTTCCTCCTAATCCCAGCTTCTGAAATACAAGCATTATTTAAACTTCACTTGGCAATCCTCATTCATTATTGCAAAAACCAGGGACACTGAAGTTGCAACATATGTGTAATTCAAAAGGAAAGAACCATAAAAAGTATTGCTAATAATAACAACCAAAAATTACAGAGCATCTTTCAACTATAATTATTCTATTTTGAAAACTGAGATGCATTTTAAAAAAAGATTATAGACATTACTATCCATACCACTCTGTACTTGGAAGTACATTTTTACTTCCCATACTTATCATAAAAATGTATAACGCAAGCAATAGTCTTGTATCTTTGGGCAAAGCCATCATAATATATAGTTTTATACTAAGAAATTTAACAAAGAAGAATACTTACCACATAATTGAAAATGAACCGGCTATGACAAAGCTTGAGATGTTTGAGTAAGCTGTAAAGCTTGCGGCAATTCAGTGTGCACCACGGGCAATGCAAGTCATCTCTAGCTTCAGTCTGCTGCCTTGTGTTATTGTTATAAAGGAACTGATAAAAACAGTTTGTATCAATGCAAAGCATATTGACTTAGAAACTATGTTTGAAATTCATATACTTGTCTCCCCAAGAAACATTACAGAAATCAGTGTATGTTCCTCCAAGACTCAAGTATCAGCAAAGGAGAATTATACCAGTATGCCATATAGTATAGTATAGCACAGGTGGTATTTCACATGACTTTTCCATATTTTGACACTAGACTCAGCCCACTTAATGTGCACAACACATACCTGAAGTTATGTGTATACAGACTGTCTCCTCTTTTTCTTGCAAAATGAAAACAAAAGATTCTTGCAAAGCATCAGGCTTAAACAAAGGCTTTTATAAATACCAAGTATTAGACTGTCAAATATATACTGCTAATAAAAAAGAACATGTGTCTGTGTCTCCACACAACTCCAGAATGGTGAAACATAGAAATGTGAAACTTGGCATACCAAGTTTATGTTAGAGATGTGTGTCTTAGGGTTACATTTTTAATGAATTAATTTTAGTTAATTAAAGGCTGACTGAAGCTACTTGAAGACTGTCTTAAATCACTACAGTTCCCCAACTTATACAGAAGAACCTGTAGTCAGGCCTGGGAAGGTCACTGCTCCAAAGGGCCTCTAGTCAGCTCCGTGGCTACTTCCCTTTGTAGGGCCCTTGAACTCTTCAAAGAGTTGAAAGCAAGAGTGAGATAAGGGTTTACCTGTTAAACTGAGGAAGGGGAGTGAGAAAACGGAAGGGTTTCACAAGAACCAATGAGGAGAAAAAGAAAGAAAAAGAGTAGAAGGTGGGGGGGGGGCAATGGGAATGAGAAAGAGCACCAAGGTAGTGGAGAGGGGGTAACGGCAAGTTTTTCCCACACTTGTAAAACTGAGTAAAAGTGCTAGTACCTGATAAAATATTCTTAGCTTTTGTCGAGGCTCATTTGAAACATCTCTCTCTTTTCTTGTTTGTAGGTCTGATGGCAAAGTTTCTTTCACAGCTGAAAATGAGCGTACATGTTACTAGCTTTAAAGTTTAATATTATTTTTACATGACTCTGAACATAGCATAATCATTTATCTCTCACACAATGAGCAGCATTGAGTGGTCTTACTGAACTGACACATTTAAAACACAAGACAGGTGCCTTGATTAAGACAACTTATAGAACACGCAGTTATTTAATGTTAGGTTATAAGCTCCATACCAACCCAGATTAGTTCCTGAAGTTATAATGATCAGCTGTGTTAATATTGCAGACATACACCTTATACACAGATTGCTACTGTGTGCCTACAAGTAATTTTTGATTTATGGCAACCCTAGCACAGGGGTTTCTTGGCAAGATTTGTTCAAAGGGGGTTTGCCATTGCTTTCCGCTGAGGCTGAGAGAGTGTGACTTGCTCAGGATCACCTAGTGGTTTTCCATGGTTGAGTGGGGATTTGACCCTGTTCTCCTGGAGTCCTGGTCCAGTATTCAAACCACTATAACATGCTGCTTCATTTATACAGATATATTAATTTGTATTCAGCCCTTCCTACATGGACATTTTTATCTCACATCAATCTATTTAAAAGATTGTGGCTTGCCCAGAGCTACTCAGCAAGTACCATGGACTTCCGGGCAATAGAAGGAAATAATCCACTACTTCATACCAAACAGAAAAGCATTCCTTTTCTCCAATCTGGATGACACAATAATTGGATTCAAGATCCAAATCCAATCACTAACTTCAACTACAGTAGACCTACTATATCAATGGAACTTACACAAGTGTTCTCATTGATTCAGTGCATCTATCATACCTGAACTAACATTTGAATTGTCTACTAATGAGAAGAAAGTAACATCAACCTTAAATATTTAAATGATCCTTCAGAAACCCTATTTTCGTATGCCTGTCACTGTAATTAAACATATGGGATTACGGCAATTTCACCTCCACCAATTTTTTGGGAAGTGAAATTAATTTACATCTAAATATGCAGCACTTACATTATTGTACATGTTAATGAGGAATCAAAAGTTATTTTGGTTAGGTAAATTTTATGTAACTAGGAAGAAGGTACACAGTCTTTACTGCTCAAGACAAACAATGCTATCTAGTAAGCCTTTCAGGTAACATTCCAAGGTACTACTGGAACTTTTCCTCACCCTTAGCAGGCTAGTTTCCTGCCTTTGTGGATTATATCTCTGCTGTTTTCCAAAATGAAGTAGAAAAGGCTTGACTTTCAGCCCCTATAAAGCTGCTACGTAACTGCAACGGCTGTATTAGTGCTACTGTTCTAAATAAAGAAGCAGCTACTTCTTGGCAAGTTTTATGGTACAATGCTTCTCTTCTTTCCCCCCAATCTTCTCCAAGAACCAAGCTTGACATCCACAACTGCTCTATATCTTGGTTTTGGGGTTTGTTTTTACATCTATCAACAAGCTCTATACTTTTGAACAGCTGAACATCAAGTACATTACATTACACTGAACATCAAGTTGGAACATTGGACTTACCATGAAGGTTCCTTCTCAGCAGAGTGGGGAAGAAATCCTTAAGTCTGGATTAGCTCCTCCCATGCAACAAGACTGTCTTGTTACATGGGAGGAGCCAACCCAGCCTTAAGGATTGACTCCCCACTCTGCTGGAGAAACATCACATTACATTACACTCTACATTATACTAGAGCTCCATTAGGTGCTTAATAATAAAGCACACAGGCAATTACTTACAAGCTAACATCTGTTACATAGTGTACATAGCTATGAATTCCACCAACTTTGTTTATAAGATATACATCACTCTTTCCAACTTATGCACCACATTTCAGGCAGCAAAGAGAAGTTGCAATGTTAACAACATAATAGTCTTAAAGTTGCTGAAGAGGAAACTGAAGTGAAAATTACTGGCAGAAAACATAAAACACACAGCACCAAGACATTTTATTGTGAAAGTTGTAGAAGAAGAGACCACAGGCAAATTTGTGGAAGGGAAAGTTGTAGAAAAAGGATCATAAGCAAATAATTATTAAGAAAAAAATTGGAGTAGTAGTGGAAGACACTGAGCACCTTATTTATACGGAATTCACCAATGGGACAAGAGCAGGGCTTGAGTTGCTGATCATGGGTTACAAGGAGGTAGCTAAAGGAATCGGTGTTCCTGAAATATGCCAGACCTCTACTGAGGGCTGCAAAAATCAACACTAGCATTTCAAGCTGGGTCTAGAAACAAATTAAAACTGCAGACAGGCCAAGAACTTTATTAGACTAGCCCCTGAAAGCTTTCTTTTGCTAGCATTAAAAAAATCATTTTTATGCTGGCAAAAGAACGCTCCCCCCACACTTACCTCCTTTTCCAGCAAAGGCAGCTCCGGCAATAAAGAGGAAGCGAATGGAACCCCATTCATTTCCTTGCTCAAAATCCCATGTGATGAAATCGCACGGGAAATTCAAAAGTAAAAAAAAGAGAAATCTGTAAAATTTACACTAAAAACACTAAAAAACTTCAAAGTAACCCTGAGAGGGTTGTAAAATGTTTGTCACTTACCTGGATGTCACGATCCCACCCAGAAGTGTTCTGGTTGGTCCAACCATTGTCAGGGTAAGAACAAGATTTAAATGGCCAGAGGTTTCACACGCCGGCAATGCCAGCACAAAAGCAGCAGGAGGATCTATTGGTGGCTTAAGTCATCAATTAAAAGGTACAGCTGATTTTAACTGTGAAAGGGTGACATCATCTGATCTGCGCCCTTTTGCGGTCATGTGACGTCATTATGACGCCGTATTTTGAGTGTCTGATAAAGTCCAAGATCTCTTCAAGACATTCTGCATTCTCACATAAAGTCACATTTTTGAGTTCTAAACACGGACAGTTCATCAGAGTAATGCATTTCAGTATTGTACACACAATCCTACTAAACTTTGGACGTATTCCATATATACCGGTATATATACAGGTGGAGTATCCCTTACCTGAAATGCTTGGGATCAGAAGTGTTTTGGATTTGGGATTTTTTTGGATTTTAGAATATTTGCATACACATAACGAGATATCTTGGAGATGGGACCCAAGTCTAAACCCGAAATTAATTTATGTTTCATACGCATCGTATACACATAGCCTAAAGGTAATTTTATACAGTATTTTTAATGGTTTTAATTTTTATTTTAACATTTTTATTTAAATATTTCTGGATAAAGGAGACTTATTGTCTTCTGATTTTACCCTAGTAATGAGAATTCTGACAGAACTGGGGTAAGGAAAAATTTCAGGTAAACAAGAAGCAATGCTTATGTAAAGTAGAAACCTATCAATGTCAAACATTCACGTACCTATAGTCTGTGTAGGTTTGACAGAACTGGGCTTGTTTTCTTGAGGGAGGCTTTCTGAATTGCGTGTTGAAAGAGGCCTGGCTGTAGGTGCTGCAGGTTTATCATTTGCCTCTCCTGTCCATCGAAGAGTAAACTGCAGTGTGGGACCCTGAGAAAATGTTTCAAATGGAGGCAGCCTCTGGAAAAAAAATCCCAAAACAAAACATACAGCTTGGTGATAGTTTTAAAAAGTAGTTTTACATAATGTATGTGTTTTGAGATATTGTGTGCATGTGTGTGTGCCTTCAAGTCATCTGTCAACTTATGGCAATCTTATGAATTTCACAGGGCTTTCTTAAGACAAGGAATCCTGACAGGTCATTTTGCCAATTCCTTTCTCTGAAGTATAGCCTACAGCACCTGGTATTCCTTGGCGGACTCCAATCCAAGTACTAAGCTTTAAAAAAAAATCATAATACAGTGGACCCTCAGTATCCACGGAGGTTTGGTTCCAGGACCGCCTGCAAATAACAAAAAACCATACATACTCAAGTCAGTTGCTCCTGCCTGTCCCCCACCCTCACCTGCTAACTGAGACGCCCTCCATGCCTGTTTCCTCCATGCCTCAGTTTCCTCCCTGCCTCTCACTCTGCCCTCGATGGCTAATTGGGTCACAGAGGCAACCATTGCTTCTGCCTTAGCCTCGTGCACTCCAGCCCACGCAAGACACACACATGGCGCACAGGATGAGGATGAAGAGGAGGAGCAGGCCCCATGTCCCACCACCACCTCAGCTGCTCTGTTGGTCCCTGGCCTGTGCGAGGCTCGGGCAGAAGCAATGGCTCTTGCACACAGGAGGGTGCATCGGCAGTGGGTAGACTCAATCACCATACTGTGATGAAGAGGAAGAGCAGGCGAGGGAACTGAAGCATGAAGGGTGTTGCCGCTGGTTGCCCAGGAAAACGTAAGACACATGCAGGAGGAGGAAGAGGAGGAGGAGCAAGCTCCTACAAGCTGGGGACTGTCAGGGTGGCTGAGATGGTGGTGACGTGCGGGACCTGCTCCTCCGCCTCCTCCTGTGTGCCATGTGTGTCTCTTTCACCAAGGCTGGGGTGCGTGAGACTGAGGCAGAAGCAGTGATGACCCAGTTATCAGGTGGGAGGGGGTGAGGCATGGAAGAAACTGAGGCATGGAGGGCAGGATGTTGCCGCCTGTTGCTGAGGTGAAAAAAAGACACACAGAGCACACAGGAGGAAGAGCAGGCTCCCAGGAGCAGGCTGGGATTGGCAAGGCAGCTGCGGTGGTGGCAACATGCAAGGCCTGTTCCTCTTGCTACAAGGCTCAATCCACAGTTGTTCAAATCCGCAGATGTCAAACCCATAGACAGTGAGGGTCTCCTTTAGAAAGCGACTGTTAATCATATCACCACCAGAACACCTGACATTATGTGTAAAGAGATTGCTTCAATACAGCAAGGATCTATAAGAAGAATACAGTACACTTCCCTTCTAAACGTACCCTCATGTTGGATATCTATGTTAACAGAGGGATCTCTATGTTAATCTGCCACAGAGCAGATTTTGCCTTTACTGCAGCAGGCTGCTGATGACTTTTTAAGGAAATTGTTGCCTTTCCATTATATGGGAAACAAAGAATATACTCTTACTGTGGCAGGAGCTGAACCTGAGTCCTATTCCCAGTTAATCCAGCTGTTAAAAATGAGACCTACCCCATCTGCATAGCCTCATTCAGGGCAGCATTTCTTGCAGCACAAGTGTATGTTTGAGTTCATATGAAGTAAGATTTTGAAGCATTCACTCAGGCACATTAGGGATCTTTATCAACAAAGAGTTATTCAACAAAATACTGTGAGAATCAATTGGTCTTCACATTCTCTGTTCTATCTCCCAAAGGTAAACCCAAACCACTATGGTAGTTTCCAAGGATTAGATGCTAACATATAAGTTTTGGCTCATGGAGAAACTGAATGGAGAAATGTTGCCTGCCACTTCAGAAAGTCTCAAAGTTTCTCTTATTTGACACATCTTACATTCAAGACTCTAAATGTTCTGAAGATCCAAAGCAAACAAAAGAAACAGATCATTTTCTACACTCCTTTTAAGAAGGCCTTTTAGCAAACAGCAGTGGCTCATACCTTCCCATCAAGTATTGTCTCCCATGTTGCTCTTTTCTTGCTGATTGGACACTCTTCCATCTCTTGCATGGCTACTTCATATTCCCCATCAAGAAGCTGTAGTCGTCTGTTACACACACACAAAAAATTAATTTACTGATTATTGTTGTGTGCCTTCTAGCCATACGACTTATGGTAACTCTATGATGGGGTTTTCTTCACAAGATTTGTTCAGAGGGAGCCTGCCTTTGCCTTCCTCTGAGGCTGAGAGAACATGTCTTGCCCAAGGTCACCCAGGAGGTTTCCATGGCTGAGCGGTGATTTGAGCCCTGGTCCCCAGAGTCCTAGTCCAATGCTCTAACTACTACACCATGCTGGCTCTTACTGATAGTTGGAATAATAGTCATATCACTTTAATACACAACAATCTGCATGAATGTTTGATCCAGAGGGCTGCCTGTGCAGAGTTCTGCTTCAGCCTGCTTTGGCACCTTCACCCTGAAGGACAGGAGGGTACTCTGGAGCACCATTTAGGTGGCACAATAGGTACCCTCTTGAACACAGAGCAGGGGTGCCTTGCACAAATATGGGTGACATTGAATGCTAGGCCATTATTTCTAAATGATTAGCATTCAAGGCCCTTTACCCTTCAGCCCAACAGCAGGAGAACTTAAGCCTGCAAGTACTGTACTAGAGATGGAGCTTTCTTCACAGTTCTCAACCCCCCCCTCCACTGTTCAAATACATGGCCTCCTTACTCCTGGATCTAAAAAAAAGGTTGAAGGAAACTGCATTTGACACTTTAAAAAAATCTTTAGCAATTGCTCCCCTCTCCCATTACTGTTAGGACAGCCTAAAAAATGGGTTAAAATCTTTTAAGTAAGATTTAAATATGGTTCACTTTACATGACAACCAACCGCTAACATCCCTAAATTTGGGGAAACACACACAATTTATGTTCTGAAAATATAACATTATGAAAATAAGGTATTTGTCCTGATGGAAGAAGCCCTTCATACCCCCAGCAGCTGTTCCAGGGGAATGGAAAGGGGTGCTGGAAATCACTTCCTGTGATTCAGCGATGGACCTCTTCTCTCAGGCTAAGAATCCAAGTGGATCCTGGCCCAAATTTGCAGGAAACTTAGGGAAGAGCATTAAAAGAGGCTGATAAGAAAAGCATCATCAAGCAATTCAATAAAGCATCATATTTTTATTTCAGAAATGCTGTTAACTCAATTCTCACCTACATTTCCACTGTATGAATGTGATGCACAGAAGTGTTAATAGACTTTCCCCCCGCTTTTTCCTCCCTGAGTGTTCACTCCAACTATTTTGACTTGGCATGAAGCTCAGACCAGATATATCATGTACAGGTATTTTCAAATTTAGTGCCAGACACACTCAGAAAACTGTAGCACCAGAAGTTTTGAGCAGGGGTTCAATGAATGAGTGTGTAACTACAAACCACATGGAGAAATTCTGCTTTATACATAGGATAGTTTTAATATGGTTCAGGATATAGTTTTATCTGTTAATCCTAATATATACCCTGTGAATTTCCTATTTCTGCCTCTCTGACATACACGAATTTTGGAGATAAGGGATTATTATATCTGAATGTTTTAAAAGTCACGTATTCTTTTTTTATGGTAGCAAGGAAATTATTTAGAATTAAAAGATGTGTTGAGTAGAGGAAGGTTTAACCAATCCCTCTGGGCGGGGGGACATATTGTACCCTACACCGACTCTAAGACATATGCTCTTCACTTCAATGATCTAAGAACCAGGGATCTGTGCCTGTAGACTAGACTTTTATTTCCTTTTCAGATGAACTGGATACTTCTCTTCCGCTACATCCTATTTTTGAGGTAGCATTTATTACCTGATATTTGTTAAGAGACTCCATCTTATAAATCTTGTGAGGAGTTGTCAACTTTGTTTTTTCCCCCTACTTTCTTTATATGTAGTTCTTTATATAGAAATTGCCACCAAATGTTTTATTTCAAGTTCTCAAGATAGCTTGCAAAATACTTAAAAGTACAATAAAGGACAAGCATCAGTATGGAAGGGCAGAAGTATACATTACACACAATCCTAAGATTCCACCCCCCCGCCCCAGACATTAAGGACTTTTTCGGACGACAGTTTACAATGCTAGCAGCCTCGTCCCCGTTGCAAGGCTGCAGCACTGCAGAGCGTCCCTTTCGGATGACGCTCTGCCCTGCTGTCCCTCTTGCGGTACTGTTGCGTAACCGTGGGGACGCAGCAGCGTTATATTTGGCATTTTTCTACTCACGAAAGTTGATCGTGAGTAGAAAAATGCCAAATATAACGCTGCTGCGTCCCCACGGTTACGCAACAGTACCGCAAGAGGGACAGCAGGGCAGAGCGTCATCCGAAAGGGACGCTCTGCAGCGCTGCAGCCTCGCAACAGGGACGAGGCTGCTAGCGTTGTAAACTGTCGTCCGAAAAAGTCCTACATTTCCTCTAAATCAACCGGCCACTGTAGGTCGTAGGACTTTATCAGACAAGCCTCTAAAAATGTTCTTTTGCCACCATATTTTACACCATTTTTCTGCTGGCAAAAGAAACCTTTTTACCATACGTACCTGTAATAGTGTGAAAAGGAAGCCCCAGCATTACTGGAGCATGAATGCGAGTGCTGTTTACTTCTGTGTTCGTGAGCTCAGCAGTTCTTGCGAGAAGATACGAGTGCAGCAAAAATTTTAAAAACAGCAAAATCAAAACAGAAAATATACACACAAGCACAGAAACACACTCACAAACTCCCAGGTAAACCTGGGAGGTTCATAAAAAGAGCATCCCTTTCCTGGCTTTCTCATTCTCAACTGGAAGTGTTCTGCCCATTGACGCTGTAATCATGAGAGGAAAATGGTGCACGGTTTCAAATGCTTGCGATACCGGCACGAAAACGCCACAGCAGATCTATTGATGGCTTGGCCCGTCAATAAAAAAGAATACCTTATTAACAGCAGCAGAATGCTAAAGGATGACGTTGTTTGGTATGCACGCCCTTTCACATTCATTAGGTGTCATTATGACACCATATTTTCCGTGTCTGATAAAGTCCTTAGACAAAATGGCTCTTACAGCCTGGAAATGACTCTCAGAGCAGTGTTCACCGGAGCCTCTCCTACTGCTTCACACAGTTTTGGCTCCTGTTGGCACTGAAAACAGATGTTAATAAGCCTCCCCACAGTATTCAGATGTTCTAGCACTGGGGTGGGGGGACTTCAGGCCTGTGCAATCTACTCAGTCCACAAGATCCACCAACAAGAGCCAGATGCAAAAGATGTACACTGTTTAAAAGTATTCTAAATCCAGGAATTTATTCTGAGCATCAGAACTGAATCAGAGTCTTTAAACACAAAAAGCCACCTCAGTATTCCCAAACTCACTTCATTTCAGCAATACAGTCTGGGGTGGGGGGAGAGAATCATTTTGTTGCTAATTCTGAGTCAAAGTCCCTCGCTAATCTACTGCATGTCAGTCAGGGATCTACTATCAGAACCAGAACCCAACCTTTTTCTAACTGTATACGTGCAGAATATTAGTTTTTATCCTATGATGGTCTTTAAGTCTTCATTCTTGGTCTGCTTCCTTCATTAGGCTAAACAGTCTCTCTCCATCTAATTACTTAAATCACAAGGGTTCAAAAATATAAAGCTATGAACACCTTGCTGTCACCTGACTCTGAAACCGGAGTAATCCAAACAATGAGAGTAATCCAAACAATTACTCAGCTGTCAGTTACAGAATGGGAGATCCACTAAGATAAACCCTACTCTGAGTGGCCTTGTTAAATGAATCTTCTACACTTGGAAACTTTTCTAATTACTGATAGTCTTGGGAAGAGATCCTTACTAATATTTATTGTGCAATTCATACAGAAGGCTGTAAGATAATATGAGAAGGGGGAAGCCTAGGATTTAAAATGAAGATTAACCTATTAATAGCTCCTCTGATTTAAGAGAGGCATCTGAAAGCAGTAGTAAAGCTAAGGCACATATAAGACCACCTTTAATCTTCTTGTAGACAGCTTCTAGAAGTCTTTTGAAAATTTTATGCTATACTGTTAAAATCATATCAGATTTAACTATGTTAAGAATGTCCAGCCAATAAGACTGAAATTTTCTAATTAAAGAGCATAGCTGTCTTCACCATACATCTATCTACGTGAAAGCAAATTCTGAAGGTATACTTTAAAAAGAAGCCCTGAGCCATTTTTCAAAATAAATAAATAAAATAAAATTGCATGCAACTACTCTCACTTCATGCAATCTCTCCTAAGAATATATTTTGTGGTCCTTCCAGAGAGCAAAAAGGTATCAGGAACTGAGCAGCCTGCCCTTTCAGCACAATACCCTTTGTTAAAATTCTTCTGAACCAACAGGCCCAGCTGCAGAACTCTGGGTTCCTCTGGAACTGCCACAAAAATTATAACTAGTTTGTGGATTGCTCCTCTACAGCATCCAGTAAATGCCTATTTATTTTTCAGTGATGGAGCTATACAGTAGATTTTATCAATCCATGCATCTGTTACAACAGCCAGCAGGTGGAGTTCTTGTGCAATCTCAGGAAGGGCATGTTATTATTTCCAGCTGACAATTCCAGCTGACTCCACAATCAGAATGACTAACATTCAGAATGATCAGTGTTTGAGGCAACAAAGGTATGGGAAAGGTTTAAGAATCTGAGGAAGTTTGTTTCTCCTACTGTATAATCTTCAAGACATTGTAGGAATCAAAGAATTTGACTCTATTCAGATAGTCATGAAGACTAACTAGCTGAGGAGGCATCTCTTGGAGGATTTGTTACCATTTGATCTTTTATGGGAGCAGTCCATCTCTTGATGTTCACACACAATTCAAAGCACCTGAGGAAGGAGAGTTGGGAATCCAAGGTGCTCAGATCTTCACTAAACAGATGGGAAAGATCAGCTTCCCTTCACTTGAATAGCAGTCTGCACTCTTGAGAGCAAAGCTTCTTAAACTGTGGGTCGCGACCTCATATGGGGTTGCGAAAAATTTGGCAACAGTACATTTGATTTGTATACCTATTTTATATACCTATATAGCATTAGCATAGCATAGCATTCATATTTCTATACTGCTTATTAGTGCAAAGCACTCCCTAAGCGGTTTACAATGTGTTAGCTAATTGCCCCCACAAGCTGGGTACTCATTGGAGCCATGTAGGATCAAACTCACAATGTTGCGGGTGCAGTACCAGCATTTAACCACTGTGCCACCAGGGCTCCTGGTGTCACATATATCTGGGATCATGTAAAAACTTCTCAGGCAAAAAGGGGTTGTGAGTGGAAAAAGTTTAAGAAGCCCTACTCTACAGCATGACAGCGCCACAGAAAACAACTTTTCCTCCTCCTTTTCTGAGGAGGAAAAGCTCTTCAGCACTCAGGTTGCATCTTTTCTATGTTGTAATCCAAAGCTAAGAGATGGCTGGCAAGAGATTTGATTCATGGTAATGTTGCAAGCCTATAAATAATTCTAGGTCTATTGTCAAGACAGGAAGTTGCTCCTCTCTGCTGCTTTAAACCTTCTGTTGCATCCAGTCCACTATTCTTTCAATTCCCTTCCAAAGATCCCCTCCTCTTGCTGCTGCTTCTCTCTATTACTATCCCCACACTCTTAGATGGAGCTCCATCTTTCCTTTGCATAATTGAGAATTTTAACACACTGGAAGAATCCTAGCAGACACACAAGCTTTAAATGGAGTAATGAAAACTGAAATACATTTAGCTTTACTTCGTTACAATATCTGATCAACTGCTGAACAAGCAATCATTTATAATCCCACTGCAAAGAAGACTCAAGAAGCCAAAAACCAAACCACACCAAAACAACTCCAAACCAAAACCAATTAGTAGAGTAAACATGCAAACACAAAGGAGACCCTACCACAAGAAGCAGCACCCAATCACAATGTGAAATAGGAGAAATGCTTGCCTTCATGTTCTAAATGCAATCAGATTTACTCTGATACATACATGTATGCATGACTACCGTACTAAAGATAAGACAACAAGCCTGTCTCAGGCAGTTCTTATAAGTTGCCATGATGATGAATGTCTCGATTCTAATTTTGGAAAACATAGGTCTCCAATAATAAGAGTATATAGAAAGTACTTTAAGATTAAACTAAAATCCAGATAAATATTATTAGAAGACTGTGCCCTCATAAAAGCCCCTGCTTAAAAACATATTACCTGTTTTTATCAAATACAGTCATCTGTGCTACGAAAGTCTTTTCTCCATCTTCACGGTTGGAAGAATTGCGTTTTCTTCTAGCTGGAAGCTCCTCATTAACATCTGCATTTAAACATACCAAAAATTCTAGTTGCAAGGAATAAATGCACACATTTGCTATCCTAAGTCAGTTTAAAAAAACACAGCTAAAATTGATTTAATGAGGTCAGTTTTTAATGGCTGCATAGGATAAGTTCACATTAGTGAGTCAGTTTTAGCTTTAACACAGAAAATATATGTTCTATTCTTTGTTAATTTTGTATGATCCTTGGCATTCCCTTGAATTTTTGCAAGTTCCAACCAGAACTGTCCATGACATCAGGCAAAGCTAGCAGACCTCTCTAACTCAGTACTACAAAATATATGCAGAGAGAGAGAGAGAGAGAGAGTGCACTAATCAATAGTTAATGACTACATCCTGCAGCAATATGAATATCCAGCAGCACAGTTTATCCACAAGGCTGCTAGCTCAGACACCCGCCTGATTCCCCCCCCCTTCAACTTGAAATGACTAAACAAAAGTCAAATCCACACTATATTGGATTTGGAATGGAATACTGGGGTTTGTGGTTTGGTAAGGCACCAGCACTCCTTGGCAGAGAAGGACAAAGCCAAACACTTTGTAGAACTATAAATCTCAGGATTAAATAGGATGGCGACATGATCAATAATCCAATTTCAAAGTGGATTATTTATCTAGTGTGGATTTGGCCAACACAAGTTCTGAACAGGCTGTAGAATTACTTACCAATGTTTTCATTAGTTTCACCATTTATCATCCCATTAAATTCTCTTCTTCCTGGTCGAGTTACTCTGAATAATAATGAATAGGACTTCACCATATGGCTGTTACTGGGTTCAAACTCATTGCTGGAAACTGCAAGTGATGGAAAGTTGCCTGGTTTCATTTGGTTAAGGTCTGGATTCAAAGGTACTTGCTTTTTACCAGTAGGTACTTGCCTTATGGGACAACTAACATCCTGCAGAAATAATAAAACACACTTGTTTAATATTTTCAACATTTGGATGAAATCAAATAGAATTGCCTATGAGACTATTATGCTGGGAATTTACAATGCATGTCCTTCGTTGGTTGTGAAGATCTACATTTGGGTTATCTCCTGCCACTGCTCAGGTGTATGACCAAAAGAGGCTTGATTTAATGTCTAGAACTCTGGCTCCTTCTCTAATTCTTCTTGTAGAAGCTAAAGAAAACATTAACAGAATGAGTACAGGACAACAACAACAAAAAGAGTATCCTAAGATTCAAAAGTGTTGGCAAACTAGATGGCTCAATGGACTTAAGAAAAACAACAAAATAATGACCCCAGATGACTTACATAACTTTAAAGTAGACAATGAAATAGTTAAAGATTTTCCATACCTTGCCTCAGTCATTAGAATGGAGACCAGTCAAGAAATCAGAAGGAGGTTAGGATTTGGAAGGGTAGCTATGAAGGACCTAGAGAAGATACTCAAGTGTAAAGATGCAGTCGTGTGAAAAAGAAAGTACAGTACACCCTCTTTGAATTCTATAGTTTTATGTATCAGGACATAATAGATAAACAACAACACATGACATAGTACACCATGTCATGATTTATTCAACAAAAATAAAGCCAAAATGGAGAAGCCATGTGTGAAAAACTAAGTACACCCTTACTGCTTCCATAGACATTAAGATGCTAAGTAACAGATAGGTGCTGTTAATCAAATGCCCTTGATCAACTGATCACCAGCAAGTATGACCACCTCTATAAAAGCTCTATGAAAGTTTTAGCAGTTTGCTGATCTGGAGCACTCAGGGGTGTGCTAACACAATGCCAAGGAGGAAAGACACCAGCAATGATCTTAGAGAAGCAATTGTTGTTGATCATCAATCTGAGAAGGGTTATAAGGCCATTTCCAAACGATTTAAAGTCCATCATTCTTCAGTGAGAAAGAACAGTTAAAAGTGGAAAACATTCAAGACACTTGCCAATCTTCCCAAGAGTGGATGTCCCAGCAAATTTACCCCAAGGTCAGACCAGGCTATGCTCAGAGAAATTGCAAAAAACTCAAGAGGTACATCTCAGACTCTACAGGCCTCAATTAGCATGTTAAATGTTAAAGTTCATGACAGTACAAACAGAAAAAGACTGAACAAGTATGGTTTGTTTGGAAGGGTTGCCAGTCTCTTCTTTCTAAAAAGAACATGGCAGCATGGCTTAGGTTTGCAAAGTTGCATCTGAACAAACCAACAAGACTTCTGGAACAATGTCCCTTGGACAGATGGAACCAAATTGGAGATATTTTGCTCATAATGCACAGTGACACGTTTGGCAAAAACCAACACAGCATATCAGCACAAACATTTCATACCAGCTGTCAGACACGGTGATGGGAGGGGTGATGATTTGGTCTTGTTTTGCAGCCACAGGACCTGGGCTGCAAACCTTGAATCGACCGTGAACCTTGAGTCGACCATGAATCCCTCTGTATACCAAAGTATTTTAGAGTCAAATGTGAGGCCATCTGTCTGACATCTAAAGCTTGGCCGAAATTGGGTCATGCAACAGGACAATGAACCCAAGCACACAAGCAAATCTACAACAGAATGGCTGAAAAAGAAAAGAATCAAGGTGTTGCAATGGCCCAGTTGAAGTCTAGACCTCAACTCTGTTGAAATGCTATGGCGGGACCTTAGGAGAGCAGTGCATAAACAAATGCCGGCAAACCTCAATGAACTGAAGCAACGTTGTAAAGAAGAGTGGGCCAAAATTCCTCTGCAACGAGCAAACTATTATTTCAAGCTATTGCTGCTAAAGGTGGTTCTACAAGCTATTGAATTATAAGGTGCACTTAGTTTTTTTTTACACATGGCTTCTACATTTTGGCTTTACTGTATTTTTGTTGAATAAATCATGACACGCTGTACTATCTCATGTGTTATTGTTCATCTGAGGTTGTATTTACCCAGTTTTAAGACCTGAAGCCACAATGGGGAGCCCTATAAAACGACACCCCGCCCAGCCAGCCAGCCCCCGTACCCCCCTGAAGCCGCGATCGGGACTCCGATCGCGGCTTCGTGAAGGGCGGATGGTGGCTGGAAAGCCCCCCTCCAGCCACCACCACCCTTCGTGAAGGGCCAGCCACCCTTCCACACTCCCCGAAACTGTGATCGAGCTCCCGATTGCGGCTTCGGGGAAGGTAGGTGGTGGCTGGAAAGCCCCCCCCCCAGCCAGCCACCCTTCCAGAAGGGTGAGGCAAACTGTGACATTTGCCCCTCTCCTCTGCCTTCGATTCCTCCCCAAAGGGGGCGCAGGCGGAGGAGAGGGGCGAATCTACCCGCTTTGCTGCACCCTCCAACCGGACTCCTGCGTCTTCGCTCCCTTTGCAAAGGGAGCGAAGACGCAGGAGATGGGCGGCGTGTGAGGCAAACCACTACATTCGTCCCCTCCTCCGCCTTTGATTCCCTCAGGAAGGGTGGATGGGTGGTGGCTGGAGGGGGAGTTTGGGATATACTAGCTGTATAATAGAAGGGGGGTAGTCTTATACGGCAAGTATATCCCAAACTCCGTATTTTAATTTAAAATGGGAGGGTAGTCTTATACGCCCAGTTGTCTTATACGCCAGAATATACGGTATGTGCTGATATGTAAAACCACAGAATTCAAAGAGAGTATACTTTCTTTTTCACACAACTGCATATCATTAAATACTAGAGTCAAGACTGTCCATGCCTTCCAATTTCTATGTATGGTTGTGAAATCTGGACAGTGAAGAAAGCTGATGGGAAGTAAATCAACTCGTTTGAAATGTGCTGCTGAGAGTTCTGCAGGTACCATGGACTCCCAAAAAGACAGTAAGTGGTCCTAGAGCAAATCAAGCTTGAACTGTTCCTAGAAGCCAAGACGACTAAACTAAGACTGTTATCCTATGGCTGTATCAAGAGAAGACATGACTTATTAAAAAAGGCAATAGTGCTTAGTAAGATAAAAGGCAATAGGAAAAGAGGAAGACCACATTCTAAGTGGGTAGACTTGATCAAGGAAACCATGACCCTGAGTTTTCAAGACATGGGCAAGACAGCTGAAGATCTCTCTTATTCATAAGGGCACTGTAAGTCAAAGTCGACTTACAGCAATTAGTAACAACTATTAAGTTACTGTGGAACTGGTGGAATGAGTTGTCACACTGGAGGGTTTAGACTTAAAGATAGTGTGATATAGGCTTTATGCCATAGCCCTCCTAACAGTGAGCTTATGCCTTAAATTTTCAGTTGGATGAGAAAAGATGGTAATGAGGACCTGAAAGAGATTGAACCCAATATTACTAAGACAAGAACCTGATCCAACCACAAGATAACTGAGCCCTTGTGAAATCTGCACCTTTAAGGTTTTGCTGAAAGAGGCCCCAGCTCTCACAGGGAAATGGTGAACCAATATAGGAATAAGATGCAATGCTCTTCTTAAAAAATGCTTGGGAGCAAAGGAAGGTCTCTTAAAGGGGAATAGGTCAACTGAACCCATGTCTATGAGATACTGTATGGCTCGATGGACTATTTGCCTTTTTATGGGAGACTCTGTGATGCATGAAGTAATTATTCTTTCTGAAAGGGGACTGAATTCTTTGGAGTATTGCTGTAGCCTGTTGGGATCCATGGACTTGTTGAAGACACTGGAGTTTTGGTTCTGGAGGACTGGCCCACTCTGAGGCCTACATTGGAAATGGGAGTGGGGCAAGGCAGGCTTTAAAAATCTGCAGTTTTGAGAACATGGAAATCATCTGAAGGGAAGAAGGGAGTAAAAGAACATTTTAGTTGTTGTTTTCCTGCCTCAGCAATAAAAGCATGATCTTCTTTTTATCTTTTCTTTCAATTAATACCAGCTTGAGGACAACCTCACCAAAGAGACAAGAGTTTATAAAGGGAACCATGGCCAACTTTTGTCCAGAATGACAAAAAATGAGTACCCAGCTTGTGGGGGCAATTAGTTAACATACATTGGAAACTGCTTAATGCAATGTAGATGTGTAAATTGCTATTGCTTAAAACAATTTGTAAGCTGCTCT
This sequence comes from Gambelia wislizenii, assembly GCA_030847615.1. Lineage (NCBI taxonomy): Eukaryota > Metazoa > Chordata > Lepidosauria > Squamata > Crotaphytidae > Gambelia > Gambelia wislizenii. The sequence goes on from JAUMIR010000002.1 coordinate 221,878,728, forward strand.
GATAGCCTTTCTGGCTGAACAGCGGGATTTAAATACCTAATTAATTAAATTAAAGAATGCATATCAGCAGTCCCCTTGCCACTGATCCCTTTTGCCACTGCCACAAAGGTGAGAGAATCCCTGGTGGTATTTGCAACACAGGCAAGACATTTGTGAAATTTAATTAGAGTATGCTGCTTCTGTTTGATTCTTCCTGGTGAGCCAAGCTGGGCCACTCTTCCTCCTCTTTCTCTGACAGGTTGTTGACAGATGCAAACATGTATCTCCAACCTATTGTCCTCATTCCCTTTATTCACTTGCACTGAGGTTCTAAGGTCTAGAACCTCAGATTTTCCTCTTAAGAGGAGTAGTAAGAGATCACAGATGCATGTACTTGTGCCCTTGTGCCTGTGTTTGGATGTCGCAGGGATTAAAGGGTTTTATTTATTTTTTATTTTTTTAAGGAAATGGGTTTTGGCTTTGGAAGATTGGGAAGGATTGGGTTGCAATGGGAGCAGAAAAAGGAGATGAATGTGTAGATTGAGAACATCCTGCCCTTTTAACTGCAGGTCTAGAGCAGGCATGAAACTGGCTGTCATCAAATATTTCATTAATCTCTCTTTTGCAACAAAGGTACTGGGCCTGTCATCTCCCAGCCCATGGTTGCATGTTGCTGCATAAGAAACTGTATTTTGTGGTGTGGCAACAAATGAAGGATTCAGCTCAAAATGGTCACTTGCTGAAAAGCATTGCTGAAAACAGCCACCTGCAAAGAAAGAATGGTTAACAGGGCTCCTGTGTAAAACGTGAGAAGAAACTTGTGTACTCAGTCTCACAGCAACTGTGGCACCACTACCAATGCTGAAGTGTTAATTATAGATGTGAATTTTGGCAGAGGACAAATCATTCCCTCGCACTCCTCATTCTCCAAAACTCTACCTGTCAAAGTCTTGCTAATCCCTCTGCTTCTCTATAATCTCCAAAATTTCTGTCTCAAACTTCACAGACATGCTGGTTTGAACGATCATACATGTCCGCCTATTGACATTGTTAGACAGCTTTAAAAAGGCTGTCAAGATGGATCTCTTCAGGCAGGCTTTTCCGGAATAGCTAACCCTGGCCTCAGGAACCCCCTCTGGAGGTTGATTCTGGAGCTCCTAACTGATGCTGCTCGCTAGGAAGGGTTTCTAATAACAATTGTATTATATGCTGATTTTAATTTGTATTGATTTAATAATGTTTTAAGGGGGGGAAGGGACTTTGAGTTGTTTTATACTATGTACTATTTTACTGTTGTAAGCCACCCCGATTGTTCGCAGAGGGGCGGGATATAAATAAATGTTATTATAATATTATTATTATTATTCAACTGTGAGACTAATAATTTTCTCCAACTGCTTGAAAACTTTAATTCAAGGGATATGGATGCTCCCTGCAATGGAATCAGAAATGGTTTTATGAAGTTCCAAATGGCTCCCAAAGCATCATGCAGATGTCTCTGACAATTTTCATATTAGTTGGTAACTTGTGAAGCCCCTTAGAAGACACTCTGGAAGTCACCTTTCCCACTGCAGCCAAGCCAAGAAAAACCTCCAAGCAAAGCAGCAAGAGAAAGCGAAAGGCTATAAATAAGGGAAAGAAGGATCAGTGAGACTACGATGTCTGTTAAATTACGAGACTGTGTTTCTACCTTTCAGACAAATCAGGGAGAACTGATTGTGAACACTTCAGTGGTGACCTTGAACATGTCTAAACCTGCATGACAAACATCAACACTCTTGGCCATTGAGCAGTTGTTGTTTAAAGCAGCTGTGTTGTTTGTTGTGTGCCAGAAAAATGCTAAGTTTAAAAGTCGAGCAACGTATCAATTTGAGATTTTTAGTAAAATTGAACAAAACACTAATGGAATCTTTTCAAATGCTGAGGTCTACAGGAAGACTGCATGTCCTGTGCACTTGTGTTTGAGTGCCACAAAAGAGTCAGAGAAGGACGTGAGAAATATTGAAGACAATGAATGCCCTGGACGACCTTCTACTTCAAGAACTGAAGAAATTGTGTGTGTGTGTGGGGGGGGGGAAATCAGACAGCTTGAGAAGACAGCTGGCTCAGCATCCAAATGATAGTGAAAGCTATAAACATTGACAAAGACACTGCGTGGAAAATTTTGCATGAGCAGCCTCCCCTACCAGCTATGCTCACTCCTTTTTCCTTGTGGTGATACTTGGCTCTTTTGATTGCAATATGACATATTCTGCTGAGATTTTCCAAACCTGAAATCATCCTGCCTTCCAAAACCTCTGCCTCCTAGAAAGGACTAGTAATTATTCTTGAATTGTTTCCTGTTTGGTCTTCTCTTCTGGAGTACAGGCATGGTTTTTTTTGTCCTTATTTTCTACTACAGTGGGCCCTCAGTATCTGCTGGGGTTTGGTTCTAGGAGCACCCATAGATACCAAAATCTGTGGATGCTCAAGTCCCATTATATACAGTGAAGTAGTAAAATGGCATCCCTTATATAAACTGGCAAAATCAAGGTTTGCTTTTGGAATTTCTTTTTTTAAAATATTTTTGAACTGTGGTTGCTTGAATGCATGGATGCAGAATCCGTGGATAAGGAGGGCTAACTGTAATACCTTTTGTAATGCCTTATCTACAAAGAGAAGCTGCCCTATAAAAGGCATCTATGCCAAATTCTTTCTTGACTCCTAGAGAACCTTCCAGTGCTGAAGCCAGAGCAATCTCCTTGCTAGTCGTTGCTGTTATACTTCTCACTGCAAATGCTGAAGCATCATGCCCTGCACCAGCAATGAATCACAGTGCTTTCTGAATCCTTTTTCGTACTGTCAACAAAGACTGCATGCTCATATGCTGAATCTCTAGAATTTCCTGATCCCATAATACTGCTGCTCTTGCACAGATGTGGCAATGGAAGACTGTATTGCCGTGGAAAACCATATTGCCACATTGTCACAGCCTCATGGGATCTTTTAAATGCTGTGTCAATCCCACACTCATCCATAGCTCTAAGAGTTGTGCCTCCCTCTTTAGGGACTACAGCACAAGATATCAGAGCAGAGATTGGCCCATTGACCAATGGGACCATTACATAGTCCATGTTCTTGTATTTGTATAGCCTGAGTACACCTTAGTAGTCTCTTTATATTCAAAGGAGATTCCCATTCCAGTTCAATTAACTCTTTAAACACATCTGGTAAAAGAATGTCAATATTCCTTGGTTCTGGTTTCTTCATTACAGTTGCAGTTCTTTTTTCCTTACTTCCTTTGCATTTATTCCACCTCTTTCTGACAATTCTCCAAATCCAAAGCCTGCAATACTCTTTTTTTAAACATACGTTTAAAATGTTCTGACTTAAATTATCTGCAGAACAGATGTGCTGGTCTTTGAACATAATAAAATTTTCACGTATGACATTCCACTTCCATGTCCCTCTCTATAGTATCCTCTCTCACTGAAATCTTCCTCCTTTATTCTTCCCTTAGACATTCCTGAATTATCTCTCTCCTCTGAATCAGAAGTTAGGTAATTTCTTTGTAAATGCTTAGACGTAGAACTACATTTGCCCTCTGCTGTTTCCTTCCTATCTCCCGAGTTCCCTGTTTTAATTTCCTTCTAGTCATTACTTTGTTTACTTTTAACCTTGTCACCCATCCTTGGCTGTACTGCCCTGTCACTATTCAAATTTACTGTATTATTTAATTGCTGAAATTCACCACACCTGTGCTTCAGCTTTGTCCAGCTGATCTTGCTGCTTAGCAATGCTGTGCAAAATGAGCTCCACCTCCCGCTGTGGAACGTCAGTTTCCAACATGGTGGCTCAACTCAGCATTTGGTGATTTCTGCACTTCTTTCTGCTAAGTTCCAGTCCCCCTCTGGGTAGATAGCTCCTTTTTAAAAAGTTTTTAAACCAATTTTACTCTTCTTTACCTTCTAACCATGGTTGATGCTTGGTCTGTACTTTCTGTTTCACTGCTTGCAATTTTGAACACTTTAAAAGAGATCTGAGCAGAACTCTCAGAATCACTTTCACTAGTACACTTACCCCTCCACATTCGCGGCTTTTGGGAAGACGGGTGGGGGGTGGAGAGGAGCAGCGACAGGGCTTCAGAAGCCCCCATCGCTGCTTCTGGGAGGGCGGGGGGTGGAGAGGAGCAGCGACAGGGGCCTCAGAAGCCCCCATCGTTGCTTCTGGGAGGGCAGGGTGGTGGTGGAGAGGAGCAGCGACAGGGGCCTCAGAAGCCCCCTTCGGAACTGCTTCGGGGAGGGCGGGGGGTTCCGGGAGGGTGTGGCATGACCTATTTTTTATTCACGTTTTTTTCACATTCACAGGGGTCTTGCAGCCCTAACCCCTGCGAATGTAGAGGGACAACTATAGTGATAAATATTCTTTTCAACATTTTCTCATTGTTTACCACAGAGGTCCGTGGTTCTGTAGCCATCTGGATGTTGTGAGCATCATTTATTTATTTTTGGCCACAACCTGCTGTGAAGCAGCCAGCAAAGCCAATTCATTCACTCCATCTTCTATTCTGTTTTTCTTTTTCTTTTCAATCTGAGGAGATGCGTATACACTAAGTGTCTCCACCTCAGAAGATTTCCTTTTCTTCTGCATTGTTTCCATCACCAACTCTTTTTAAAGTTACCTAACTAGTATGGCAAAGGTAAAAAAATATGCATAGCTGGCCAGGCAGGAAAATGAAAAATTGGAGGTGAAGGCATAGGAATCAACAGTAATAACTGAAAAGAATCTTGGACTTTGGAACTCCTGCTACATGTGCTGGTATGCAGGGGGAAAACCAAACGTGTGGAATGATCCTCCATGCCATCCAGAGAAAGTACGAGAGGCCTTTCTCTTTTATAGAGCAATGTTATGGAACATGCTGCCTTCAGAGGCCTGATCAGCAATACCACTGGCTTCATTCTGATGCCAAGTTAAAGCACAGCTTATTATAAAAGATTTTCCTTGGGTTTTTTCCAGGCTGTGCGGCCGTGTTCTGGAATAGTTTCTTTCTGACATTTCACCTGCATCTGTGGCTGGCATCCTCAGAGAATGGTTGGGTAGGTTGAATGCCGGCCGTGAAAGTCTTCGACTTCATATTATAAAAGACTTTGGGATGTACCACTTTTGCCAAAACTGCACAGGTACATGATTTTCAACTGCTTTGGTTTAAATTGTTAAGTTGCTTAATATGCTTCTAAAGTGTTTAAAATGATTTTGTACTGTTTTCATTTTTTAAAATGTTTTGAATCTATTTTATTTGTAAGCCTGCCTGAAATCTTTGTGATAGAAGATTGTACATAAATATTTTAAATAAATAAAATATTTCAGAGTATAGAAATAGATAAGAGATTAAGAAATGCAGTACTGTCTGATGAACGTCTAATGAGCAAAAAACACGTTTCTTTTTATATACACACAAACACCTAGATACAAACATATATAATTACTCATTTAATTTAAGCCATCCTCAATTAGTGTAATTTAATCTGTTTTGCTATAGAAAATCATCATCTTGATTTAGAAGTGAAATTGGTCTGTAAGCAAGCTACAGCAAGTGAGGTGTTCCCCTCTGGGTCAAATGTGGGCAGTATTCAAGCCCTCCTCTCCATTCTGAAGCTGCAAAGGGGAATCACCTGAGCAATTGTCAAGCAACTCTACCATCTAACTCAGCACCAAAGTTGGAGGAACATTGTGGACAATTTGGCAGCTGCATAATTGAAGATTCCTAAAGAACCCTGGCCTCACAAGGCCAAAGCACAAGAACACTGGGACACTTTTGCCTGAATTTATTCTTACCTTCTTCCAATTTTTGCTGTTAAAGAAAAATACTTTTAAAACACTAAACCTTGGTGGCACTAGTACTACACTGATTCTGCCACTCTGTGAACAAAGGCAGCAATTTTGAAAAATAAAGGGGGAAAACTGGGTTTTGGGGATGGGGAATCAAAAAACAAGACATACAAGAACCCATTCCCCCTTTCCTCACCACTATTCTGGTCCTCAATCTGAATTATGTGGTTCCCTCACCTTTTAGGGTTTCAGCCAGAAATCTGCCAAATTTGACCAAACTCTTGCTAAAGGAGAACAGCTGTAACTTAGAAGTGATTGGGTTTCATCAAAAGAATCCGCTCTGGGTCACCTTCAAGTAAGATATACTAAACAACAGATCAGAGACAGAAAGCACAGACATGCAGAGGTTTAAGAACATGACAATAATTAACGGCTTACCATGGAAGAGCATTCTAGTTTTAACAACATGTTTCCTTTACAGCACAACTCTGCTAGGCACAAATTGTTATATTTTGCTTTTTCTCAGGATTGATAAAACATTCCTAAACTTACTTTTCGTTTCTTGTGGCAGACTTTTACAAGCAGTACTTCCAGGTTTACAGAACTTTGTTCATTTTCTGAGTTTTGTAATGGCTTATCTGAAAGAGTCCCAAAAGGGGAGAGTGATTTAAAATACTGAAGGAAACAATTTTATTCAATGTGGCTGGGAGACCTATGAAATGCCATGATCTGGAAGCCTAGGGATGCCACCGACAACATTTAACAGAGGGGAGAAGCAGTGGGTCCTGCATGAAGAAGTCCCAATGAAATTAGAGGGATCAGAGTACGAAGGGTGAAATCTAACATCAAAATATTTTACATATTTTATGTGCTGGTCTTTGAACATAATAAATTTTTCATGTATGACACTGAATATTGATTCTGCTTGCACAACAGAATGTTCTCTCCCTGTATCTTCATACCCTTGAAAATCTGCTCTGAAGTGTCCCTCAACCATCCAGATCAGATTTTAGAGCCCCCTGAAATCCACCAGTTCTGCCTTTCTGACAAAAGCATTGCTAGCATGACAGCATACCTAGGCTTGCTCCTAAATTTTAAATCTGCCTTATTTCTAAGTGCTTACAAGCTCTGACCTCACTAAATATTCATTACTTGATACTTCTGAAATGGAAAAGGCATACTATATATTTGATAAAAGTAATTTTTTAAATGCTGTTATTGTTATATTTATTTATTTATATCATGCCTTTTCCCCAGTTCAGGAGTCACTCATGGCAGAGAAAGGCCTGCTGAGAGTATTTTATGCCAAAACCACAAGAAGCTATCACTAAACCTTAGACAGGCTGTATACCATTGTGGCATGAACTGGAGGAAGAGCCAACATTCCCAAACAAGACATAGGAAAGGAGGTACATATGAAACTGACAGTTTTTCAAAATCAGCAGCAAAGCACTGAAAAATGAGCAACATTGCAGGTTCATCTATTAAGAGAAATTAAGACATGTGCTTTTCACAGGCCAACAAAAACCTGTGGTGTCAGATGTCTTGACTTCAAGTGTTAATTGCCCAGAAAGCACTAATGTGACCAATAAGAAGACAGGTCTAATAACCTGATGACTGACATTATTAGTTTCCATTGCATTCCACCAGGGCACATTTTAAAAGACTTTGCCATTGTCCAATGGCAGGAACTGATGTATTTCACTGATACACCATTGCTGCCAATGAACTGGCATTGGGTAAATTGTCCAGTGACAGAAAATGGAAGCATTTTCCCCTTTGCAAACTGGAAAAACTTCATTGTACCAGATGATAAGGTGGACCTGGTAAAATTAATTATTGGGGAAATGGCAAAGGATCTGAAGACAAAGACATTAAGATAGTTAAAACATTAATTGCACTCAAAATGTGACCACCCAACAAGTTTGATATAACACCTTTCAAAGCTTCCCATAAAGAGGGCAAGTGACATAATACTCGCCACAGAATACATCCTTTTCATGACACTGATGTTTTTGTACTTTGGTTCACACACTTTCTTACTATGACTTATAGAGAACTTTGAATGGGATTGAAAACATATGCAAAAAAACACATACCAATGTAGAAAGGAACGTTGGTCTTACCTGTGATACGTTCTTTTCCAGTGGTGAGGCAAAGAGCATCCGATAGCTTTGGGTTGTCCCTCCCCACATGCTCCCAGTAGGCAGGAAACAAAAGGACTTGGCCTGCCCCGTGAGGTCATCCTTGAGGGACGACCCTTGGCTAGCCAGTCAGTGTCCAAGCTTCGCGCATGTAGTCCTCTATATAGAGATTTCAGGTTCCGTGTTGACCATGTCCCATATGCTTCCTTCACTCTGAGTGTGTCCTGACTCTGTTGGGAATGTTCAATGCCGCCTTCGATCTTCGACTCGCCAGAGGGCGGGTCCGGATGCTCTTCGCCTCACCACTGGAAAAGAACGTATCACAGGTAAGACCAACATTCCTTTTCCCGGTGGGGAGGGCTCCAGAGCATCCGATAGCTTTGGGATATACTAAAGCTTCTGTTCCGGGTGGGCCTGGCGAGTCCCTCCTTCCTATGCCTGGAATACTTGTTGAAGCACTCTTCTGCTGAAGGCTGCCTCGGCTGACTATATCTTGTCCAGCCGGTAGTGTGGGACGAAAGTGGAATGTGATTTCCATTTTGCCACTCTACAAATCTCCTCCAGTGGTGCGTCCTTCTGCCAGGCCACCGATGCCGCCGCACTCCTTGTCGAGTGTGCCAGGATTGCGTCAGGGACCTTGATGTGTAGGGACTGATAGCAAGCTGTGATGCAGGCCCTGATCCATCTCCCTAGCGTTGACGGGGACACCTTCCGACCATGATATTTCGTGTAAGGAGACACGAACAGGGCCTCTGACTTTCTGAGCGGTCTTGTTCTTTTGATGTAGGTTCGAAGGGCTCGTCGCACAACCGGAGTGTGCCAGATCCTCTCCAGCTCTCTCTCTGGTTTGGGACAGAAAGAGGGAAGGACCAGCTCCTGGGTCCTGTGAAAGGCCGAATGTACCTTCGGTCTGAAGTCAGGTCTGAGGTGGAGGACCACTGAGTCCGGCCTAAAGATGCAGAGGTCTCTCTTGATTGACAGTGCTGCCAGTTCCGAGATGATGGCCACCAGAAAAAGTACTTTCCAGGTCATGTGTTTCAGAGACGCCTCTCTTAGCGGCTCGAAAGGGCGAACTGTCAGTGCCTTCAGAACTATATGTAGGTCCCACGACGGAAACCTATGACCTGTAGGCGGAGCCAAGTTGGAAAGGCCCTGCACGAACCTGCGTATGTGAGGGTGGCCAGATATGGTTGATGCTTTTTCGGGCGGCAGAAAAGATGTCAGTGCCGCTATCTGTCTCTTGATGGTATTTGGTCTCAGCCCGGCTTCCATGCCGTCCTGAAGGAAGTCCAGCAGCATCGGGACCGAGAAGTCCCTGAAGTCTGCCCCCTTGCACTTGCACCACCGCCTGAAGACTCTGAAGGTGTATTCATAGATGCATTGTGTGGATTCTCTTCTAGAAGCGAGGATAGTCTCACTACCGTCTAGGAGTAGCCTCGTGACGTTAACATCTGCCAATCAATCTCCATGCGTGGAGCTGAAGCCAAGCTGGATCTGGGTGGTGAACTTGTCCCTGTGTTAGCAGGTCTGGTTGGGTTGGGATTGGCGTTGATGCTATCATCATCTCCAATATCTCCGGGAACCAGGCTCTGCGAGGCCAGTTCGGGGCTATCAAGATGATTTCCGCCCCTTCTGCTCGAATCTTGTTGAGCACTCTGGCCATCAGCTGAAGCGGTGGGAAGGCGTAAAGGAGACCCCCCCAGCCAGGGGGTTGTCAGTGCGTCTATGGCCTCTGCTCCCTCCGACAGGTAGCAAGAGAAGAAGCGTGGTACCTTCACGTTCACTGGAGAGGTGAATAAGTCGATCTCCGGTTTGCCCCAGATCCGGGTGAGTTCCTCGAACACCTGTTGGTGGAGGCTCCATTCGCCCTGGTCGATGTCCGATCAACTGAGCCAGTCTGCCTTTGAGTTGAGTGACCCTTTGAGGTGTGCTGCTTCTATCGAGATCAGATTTTTCTCTGCCCATTGGAAAAGTCTGGATGCTTCTGCCATCAGGTCGCGGGATCTGGTCCCTCCCTGGCGATTTATGTGCGCCTTCGTGGTGACGTTGTCTGTACGGATCAGAACCACCCTGTTCTTGATCTGGCTTTCGAAGGCCCCGAGTGCCCTTCTTACCGCTCTCAGTTCCAGCCAGTTGATGCTGTGCGCCGCCTCCTTTTTTGACCATTTTCCCTGGGCCAGGTGTGGGCCGCAATGGCCCCCCCACCCCCGGAGGCTGGCGTCTGTCGTTATCTGGATCCTTTCTGGTTTCCACAAGGGAAGCCCCCTGTTGATGGCTGGAGACTGCCACCATTTCAGGGACGCAACCACTTCCTGCGGTACTCTCACATGGGCGTGGTTCTTGACCGCGATGTTGTCCTGGTATTGCAGGAGGAACCATTGCAGTGTCCTTGAGTGGAACCTTGCCCACGGAAGGCAGTCGATTGCTGCTATCATCAGGCCTTGCAGGTGGGCGAGATGCATGAGATCTATCCTGGTCTGCGATCTGACTCTCTGCGTGGCGCGATGGATGGTGTCTCTCCTCTCCTGGGGTAGGGATACCGTGCCCTTCACGAAGTCCACTGTAGCCCCCAAGTGACATATTCGCTGCACAGGCTTGAGCTGGCTCTTGTCGAAGTTGACTTGAAACCCATGCTCCTGCAGGGATTTCAGTATTCGTTGAACATCCCTCTCTGCTGTCTGTAGGGATGTTGATCGGATCAGCAGGTCATCCAACTAGGGATAGACATGCAGTCCAGAGCGTCGCCAACAAGCCACTAGGATCTTCGTGAATATCCTGGGCGCAGAGGATAGGCCAAAGGGAAGGGCTCTGTACTGGAAGTGTCTGCCATTGTAATAGAAGCAAAGGAAACGTCGGTGGTCCCGATGTATTGGAATGTGGAGGTAGGCATCCTGAAGATCCAAGGTCAGGAAGTCTCCAGGTCTTAAAGCCTCCAAGATGTGCCTCAGCGTCTCCATTCTGAACTTTCGCTTCTTCACAAATTTGTTGACGCCCTTGAGATTCAGAACTGCCCTCCAAGTGCCGTTCTTCTTTGGAACCAGGAACAGTATTGAATAGCAGCCCCCATTGCGCTGAGAGGCGCTCACCTCCTCTATTGCGCCCAACTGGAGTAAGTGTTGGATGGCGTCCGCCATCAAGCGTCGCTTTTCTGCGTCTCTGTAGTGGTGTGGGTATGAACCAACGCAGTGGTAGTCGGGAGAATTCTATCCGGTAGCCCTGTTGTATTGACTGTAGGACCCATCTGTCCTAGGTAGACTCTCCCAAGCCTCCGCGAAGGCCTGAAGTCGTCCCCCCACTGGGGGATCGGCATCATTGTTGATGTCTCGTATTAGGCTTGGCGGGCTGCGACTGAGGCTGTCTGCTCGTGGTCCCTTGAGTGGGCCTGCGCTGGTATCTGTTTTCCCCCCAGCATGGCCTAGTAGGTCTGAAGTCCTTTGATCCTGATGTGTGAGGGGCTGAGGACCCACCTTGATGGCTGCCTGAGGGGCGAAAAGGCCTGAAGCGTCTAGAAAACCTTCGCTCCTCCTTTTTCTTGGCTGAGGCCATGGTTTTCTTCTTCTTGTCCTTGTCTTCCACCAGGACTGGCTCCAAGGACTCGCCAAACAGCTTTTCCCCTAGGAAGGGGGAAGAGACCAGGTTCTGTTTAGATTTAAAATCCGCGTTCCAGGATTTTAGCCACACTTGTCTTCTAGCTGCCACAGTGGCTGCCTGTGCCCTGGTACAGAACTGAACTGCATCCAGAGTGCTATCAGCGAGAAATGCGGACACCTTCACCAGTTTGTTGAGATCCTGTCTAATTCTGGGTTGCGATTTGGGCACGTCTGCTATGGCCTCTTTCGCCCATTGGATGGCTGCCCGAGCTATCATAGTGGCTGTAGTGGAAGCCCTGATGGCCAGAGAGATAACGTCGTGGGATCTTTTCAGGGCCGAATCCATGCGCCTGTCCTCTGAAACCTTCAGGGTGTCCTCACCGTCCCTACAAAAAACGGCTGAGGAGACCAGAGCTGAGACGGGAGCGTCTATAAGCGGGACTTGTAGTTTTCCATGACCTTTTTAGGCAAGGTATACAACTTTTTGGCAATGCCTGGCTGTCCCTTAATGGCAGCTGGGCTGGCCCACTCATCGCAAATTAGGTGCATTACAGTTGCTGGCACCGGCATTTCTAGGGCCACGGGCTGTGAGTCCGGAAAAAACTCCCCGGAGATTTCCGGTAACTCTGGGTCCAGCTGGGACTGCTGTTTCGTGAGGAGCTGGAGGCCCAAAGTTCTGACCGCCTTCTTTAATAAGACTTCAAAATCCTCTGCCGCGAAGTGATGAGCTGAAGGCCTGGTCGCCTCGGCGGTTGTGGCCACCTCTTCCTCGGATAACTCCCCTCTTCCCTATCCAAACCTCCTTGATGCCCCTGATGCCTCTCCATCTGAGAAACAGACAGAGATTTCTTCCTCATCCTCCTGAGACAGGTATCCTGTCTGCTGGTCCCTGGGGCGTTTCCTAGGTGGGGGGGAGTCTTCACAGCCTGAGTCAGAGTACCCCTCCTCCTCTTCAGCCTCACTGGGCACCGTACCTTGGGTAGGATTGTTCTGGTCTGGCGTGACTTAGGTCCCACGACCTTCTGTGCCTTTGGGTGCTTCATTCCTGGGTGGGGGCCTTTTGGATTTCCCCTTATCTTCCCCCTTCCCCTTGCCCCCTTTTTTGTGCTGGCTCTGGAGGGAAGCCTCCTGCGTAGGCTGAGGGTGAGGGATGGGGGCAACTGGTAGGGTCCCAATGGGGTTTGGGGTCCCGAAGGGGTGCCATTCCTCCCAACTGGGCTCCCTGCAAAGTCCCTAGCAGGTATGGTTGAAGCAGGCTAGCTGTCAGCCATCCTGTTGCATCCCTGGCCAGGGTCGTTCTCATCCAGTCTGGGACTGGGGTTGGAGTACCTCCCTCTGCTGCCCCGGTGCCCAGGGTCCCGGTCGCACTCACGCTGCCTGCCAGTGGCTGCTGGGGACCTGAAGCCGGTTGTTGAGTGGCTCTGGGGGGCTCCTGTGCCAGGTGCGCCATGTTAGCGGTCTGCGCTCCATCCTCGGAGCCGGTCCGCGCCTCCTCGTCCTCCTGGGGCTCCTCCGTGGCGTTCTCTCCCCGGCCGGCTTCTAGCCCCTCCGGGTGGAGCGGGTCCGGGTGGCGGTCTGCGGCGGCCGAAGCAGAGGTCTTTCCCTCCTTTCTCGGCCTCTTCATGCCGCCTCCGCTCTTCCCAGCTGCTGTTCTCTTGCTGCTCTTCCCAGCAGCCGCCTCTGCGCAGCTGCTGCTCGTCGAGGTGCCCAGACCGGGATCCTCCAGCTGGGCTGCCAGCTGATCGCCTGAGCCGGCGCAGGCTCACCGGCCTCTCTCCCCAGCGATCACAGCAGCAATCACAGCATCCATGTCCACGTTCGTGGTCATCTTGGAAGGTCTTCCCCACTTAGGCTACCTTCCCTCCAAAGGGCCAGTCCTGGATAAAGCCCTGTCCTCTGGTGATTATTATTATTATTGTTGTTGCGATTATTATTATTATTGGATTTTTTTTTAAGTCCAGAGGTGGGTATCCCAAGATGGCACCGGCCACGTGGAGGGAGGGTACCAGGGAGAAGAAGAAACCACGTCCTACCAGAAGCGTAGGCAGAAAACAGACTGGCTAGCCAAGGGTCGTCCCTCAAGGATGACCTCACAGGGGGCAGGCCAAGTCCTTTTGTTTCCTACCTACTGGGAGCATGTGGTGAGGGACAACCCAAAGCTATCGGATGCTCTGGAGCCCTCCCCACTGGGAAAAGAGGCCATCAATACTTATCACACAACTATGAAAAGGCATTTTTATATCTTTGAACTTCGAAAGATTGTGACAGTCTAGATTTTCAGACAACACTGTTATAGTGTTACTATTCCACTATATTTGCTATGGCTGCCTCCTGTTGAATCCTGGGATTTGCAGTTTAGAGAGGGGCATTTGCAACTCTCAACCAGAGAGCTCTTAGGCCTCACTAAGGTACAAACCCCAGAATTCCACAGCAGGAAGCCAGAGCAGTTAAAGTGGAATAGTAACACTGTAACAGTGTAGTCTGAAAATCTCCAGTGTCTCTTTCAGAAATCACTTTTCACCCTAGGAAGTGCTTATTAACCACCACCATTGGCTGACAAGATTTAGGCAGGGTAATCAGATAACAGACAAGCTAGCTAATGCTGAAGACTGTTGCTATAGAATAATTACAGCAATGGTGTTTATCAATCAAACTTGATGCAGTTTTTGCAGCAAGTAAGCCAGAATCAGTGCTGCCCACACAAGATACATTGGAGCAACATCAGAAAAGAGTTCGGAATACCAGAAACTATAAATACCAGAAACTATAAATGTAAAACTAAAGATGACAGATGCATTAATGATCAATGGACGGAGCATCAACTTCAGAATCCAAATATGTTTGCTAATCACATTTCTATTAGCTGTACCCAAATGTAGCTATGAAAACTAATAAAGTTCTTTTTAATAGGAGTGGTATCGTGTTCAGTTTTATAATCATCACATTAAAGGTTCATTAAAATACTGTAACAAAGAAAGTTTTTTTTCAGGAAAACTATGCAGTGGGCCATCTCAATCCATGGGCTCCCGATCCACACCTGTGGATCATTGTGTCCCATATCTAAAATGGCAGTGGCGTGCGCACTGACACACCTATGTGCACATCACTGTCATTTAATAACATGGGCCGCAACTATCCACATTTTTTGCCATCCATGGGAGTCTTGCAACTGAACCCATACAGGTCTGGAGAGCCCACTGTACATTCAAACTTTTAGCATGCATTAAAACTTTTGCAAACCATGTGCTTTCTGAATACCATATCAAGAGATTTGAGAATTATGTAGCTCTCACTTTTTTGTAACAAAAATGGGCTGTTGAAAAATGCAGAAAAATTAACAGGACAGACTTTTTTTTTCAGGATGGTACACAACTAGGTACTGGAGAATTTGGTGATCTACATGTTCAGATGCAACATACTTAAAACCAACAAACATGAGATTACCACTAACTCCTCAAAAATGCCACCAAGTTTTCTTAATGTGTTAACAGGACTTTAAACCAGGAACACCCACAAAATTGAGTATAAGACTTCAAGCATATGTTGCTCACTAATATTGTGTAATTTATTTGGAAAAACAAAATCATTTTATATATGATTTAACCAACATGCTTTTTACCCTCAAAAACTAAAGATAATGAAGTGTTTGTAAGACTGGTTATATGTTTTACTACGTTACTAAACAGCAGTTAGTACTGGCCAGAGTAATGGGCAAAAAGCAAGGCAATTTTGCTCATTTATTTGATATGATTTATATCCCACCTTTCTCCTAATCCAAGACCCAAGGCTTTGTTTTTTACATTGTTTTAGCCACATAGTTTAATTATGTAACTGATGTTGTATGCCAGTAAATAGCACTGAAAGAAAAAGCGTGTGATGCAATACATACCATTTTTATGGAAGAACCCGGTAAAGGTGAGTTGCAGATGAGCAGACAAACTAAATAAAAACAAAACAAAACCAAGATTTACTTTTTTGTACATATGACATTCCATTAACTCTTCAGGTATCCTATGTGCATCTAAGAAGGAGAGCACTGAAAAACATCATAAAACCATCAAGCAATGAGAAAAGGTCAGCAGTAAAAACTGTTATGTCTTAACTACTACAGAAAC
Source organism: Gambelia wislizenii (assembly GCA_030847615.1). NCBI lineage: Eukaryota > Metazoa > Chordata > Lepidosauria > Squamata > Crotaphytidae > Gambelia > Gambelia wislizenii. The sequence goes on from JAUMIR010000002.1 coordinate 221,894,364, forward strand.
AACACAATAAGCAACATTATTAAATGCCTGTGCTTAAAAACATTAAGCAGGCATTATAATTGACCAGTTTCTCACCTTTATCCTATAAGTACCTCATAGCTTAATTAGACAAAAGGAAATGTTGCTGGTTGAAGGCTCAGGTGACCTAAGATTAGGGATATACTGCCTTAACCAAATTCATTCCTTGAGGGTTCTCCTACACCAGCCACTAGTCCTTGATGGAAAGACAGCAGTGACAGCTACAAGGACTTTTACAAGCTTCAACAGTCAGTGGTGCCTGAGGATCATGAGGTTTGTAGTAAAATGACATTTGGAAGGCACCAGCTTGAGAAAGGCAGCCCTTCCCAGTGCAAGACCATGATACCTGAAGAACCATTTGATAGGAATCTGTTTAAACACTCAGATCAGCAGTGGAGGTGGTGTTCTTTATCTCTTCCCCAACAGATCACATTTGGCAACAGATCACATTTAAACTGTACCATTCCAATGTAAAAGTACTACTAAGGTCAGCTTGCAGTACACAGTATTTAAAAACTACAATTTTGTAAAAACATCTTAAAACCATCAACCAAATAGGTCAGCAGTAAAAACAAAACATTACCTGCCAGATGCAACTAAAACCTGCTGTAATAAAAAATTTCAACAACCAGTGAAAGCACTGAGGGAGCCAACCTTGCATCACAGGGTAGATAGAACCATAATCTTGGTATAACTTCTAAGGCAGGGGAGAGCTTTTTCTGTAATGACACCAAAATTATGTAATGTTCTCCCTTCTCTGCAAACAGCCTGATTTCATCTCAGCTTGCTTGTGGCAGACTGTGAAATATTTTTTCAGCTCCCTTTCAGGATGCTTCTAAAAGTTATTAAGACAAACGTTAAGAATAAACCAAGACAGGAGGATATATATTTATGTTTTTCTTGGTTTTAAGTTAGTCTATAATTTATGGAGTTTGGTAGCTGTTCTGTTTTTTAAGTTACATAAACCAACCAGGAAACAAAGCACAGATGAGGACCTTAATTGTAGAATTATAAGCACACAGGTTCACCCAAGCTTGGTATTATCATATACAAGATCATTATATATTTGGAGTGGCTTCTGCTGGCTATGGTTAAGACACTAGTACTTTTCCCTTTGCCATTCTAACTAGTTGTGTGTGTGTCTGTTCAAGGAACCCCTCTCTGTACTTCTGACATTTCCTGAACACACAATGAAGGAAACACACTAATTTACAGTTACACAGAGCTGTCATACTATCTAGGAGGGTAATTCAAAGTTTTTGCATCACAGAATTTTACTTAAAAATAAAGAGAGGCAATTAAGAAAATTAGCATTCTGTCTTCCACAGATTCATGCAAATGTGCTAAGAAGATTATTGGCCTGTTTAGGTGGAAGTAGCCATCATGTCATATAAGAGGACCAGAGAAAGCTTTCTCCACCTTAATAGCATGCGTAATTTTTTAAACAGTTATCATATACACTATCTTATATGCTGTGTAGAATCCTTCACATTCTACTGCGACTAACCTGGTCTCAGGCACATACAATTGTAGAACTAATAGATGTTTATAAAATTATGCATTCTATGAAAGTGAAAAATTTCTCTCTTCTTCCTATATGACATGACTGCTAATTTAAGGTTAAATATATTGAAATGTTAAATACGTATCATACAAGTTTAAACCCTTTAATAGTAACTGCCCAAACCTCGATCAGGATCAGCATGAGCAAGTAGGGAAATTTAAATTCTCTCCAAGCTTTTATTTAAGGATTAATTCCTGCCCTCTGCATAGGTGCCAAAAACAAAACAAAAACACTGGCATCAATGGATTGTTTTTTAAATCCACAGGGAAGAATACTTTTTTTTATGGGGAAGTTTAAACCTCTACCACCTACATGGTCCCAATCTAGACTGGGGTAATGCATGCACAGTACAGCATAAAACAGAAAAGGATCTTAATTTGTGTAAATATGCAGTTTAACCTTTAGATTATATTTAAAAGGCAAATTAGACACAAAGTTAGAGGAACTGTTACTAGCCATGATGGATACATGAAACTTTTGTGTTGAGGAGCATGCCAAGGTATATCAGTTCCTGGGGAATAATTGGGGCAGGAGGGAGAAAGAAAGAGCAAATGCTTTTACATCCAGCTAGTAGCCTCCTAGAAGCATTCAGCTGGCTGCTATGAGAGACCTATAGTCAGGAGAGCTTTCCTTATCACGTGTATTTATCCCATGACCTCTTCCTCCCTGTGGACAGTGTGGTGAGACAAACTATTGCTTGAACAGGCCTAGTAACTTACGGAAGCAAAGAATAATACTTGTTAGGAAAATTGTTGGTTGGTTTTGTTAACTGATCTTGAATGAAATCTGTTCCTACTTTATTTGGAGTGTGAAGGCATTTAGTCATAATCAGAGGGCTAACCAAAGTGCAGTTTTTCTAAAATCATGCAAGTGAGCTTGTGTGTAATACTACTGAGATGCATACCTCATTCTGAGGTTTGGGTCAGTGCCACCTCATCTGTGATAAGGTGCCAGTACATAGCCCCACCATGTGTCATATACACAATTATGTAACAGACCTCTGTAGTGGTACATGTATGTATTTGATTTTAAGAGGCAATATCCCATGCACATGAATTCATAGGGTTGTTTTTTCCCATATAAAAGCAGCCTTTACTCAACATGTGGGATAAAAAGATCATGGACTTCGTTGAAGAGGAACACTGCTGTAATAAGTTACGAATCTTAAATAAGCTTTTTTGACGTTAAAAAATAAATCAGCCTGTTTAAAACGTTTGTATCAGTGCTTCTTACACTATCTGATATAGGGGACCGGCAATTCCATCCCCCTTCCACTGTGCCAAGGACTGACACCATATTTGTGCCTATTGACTACAACTAGTTTTGTTTGTTTCCAGGAAACTCTCAAGAGACCAACAACCAATGGTTCATGGACCAGGACCAGTACCAGTCCATGGAACACCACTCTGGCCAGCACTGTTTATATTACACCTGTTGCAAAAGTTTATAGTGTCTGACAAAAAAAATAATAAGCTGAGATGAAAAATACACAAAGAGAAATCCTAAAACATAATTTTAAAGAAGAAACAGAGCCAAAGACTCAGAAAACCAGAACAATTATTATTATATACTTTATTGATTTAATGTATAGCACTCCCTTCTCCCAATATGAGACCCAATGCTGCTCACAAGAACATCAGTAAAAACCTGTCAAGTGTATTCACTAAAATCACTCACAAATGCCAGCCATCCTAAAAAGCAAGATCTTCATGGTGTGGCAAAAAAATAAAATAATGGAATAGCGAGAAGAACCTGTGTGCAGTAAATTCCTGAATCTGGATGGAGCCACTGAAAGACTCTTTGGCCTCACTCAACCATGAATTTGTAGCATATAAGGAGGATCTCTGTTGACGATCTTAATACTCAGGCAGGCTCAGACTGAAGAAGTTGGTGATTCATGTCATATCACTGTCTCAAACTGTATATGTACTTTCAGGGTCACCATCAGCACTGAATTGGGCCCAGAAAGAAAATGGGAGTCAATGCACCTGCTTCAGCAATGGTATTACATAAGCTCCCAAAATGCAATTAACAGCTCCAATTAAGCTACCCACCCCTACATTTTATTACAAGGTTTAAGTTTCTGAACACTCTTCAAACGCAGAACCACAGTGGACACACTGCAAATATGATGTAACTAAACCATGCACCACCACAGCCCAATCTACCTTCTAAAGAGATGGGTGTAACTAACGCACAATACCAACTTGGGGAAAAACACATCTTGCTATGACTGTCACCTGGACATCCAGCATCAAACCCCGATCCAGAAACACTCCTGAAAGTCTGTGATTTCAAGGATTAATACCCCGTTTGGCAACTAGTTACATCTAATTTCATTACAAAGGGCTATGGGTAAAAACAATACCTGAGGGTCAAATACTTCACCTTATACTTACATTTAAAAACTTTACAAAGAACTCTGATAACCAATGAGAAATGGCCAGTTTCTCAAGTAATTCTGTATTGTGCTTTAGAGGTTTTGCTACCTATGTTTAACTACTTAGAGATAAAACAGTGATTTTTCCTTCTGGGACCTCAAATACATACAGACATTGGGCAACAAAAATATATTCCTCTCAATGATAGAAACTGTGAAGACTTTCTGACAAAGGCCTGGCATATTCAACTCTCACTACTGCTGTCACCTGGGCATCCAGGGTTAAGGCCAGACCCAGAAGCAATCTTGAAATAAAAGCCTATGATTTCAAGGACTACTTCAAACTTCTAACATTCAGCAACTAACATGACAATGCAACAATCGTTTCTTCCAACAACATAATGTAGCAACTCATAACCTGAAAAGGTAAATGGGAAAGTACACTCCTATTTGCAATGCAACAGTAGATGGAAAGCTCATTCCAATCCATACCTGCAAAGTAATGGTGATTGGACTACATAATGGAAATCAATGAAATTTCAAAAAAAATAAAAATAAATGAAAAATAAAAACCAATCAACCATTGGATCCAGTCTGAATGTTTAATTCCAATTCAGAAAGTGAATACACACAGACACCTACATATGTGTATGCATTGTCCCTACGTATAACTCCATAATGTGTTTCATTAAGTTAACATCTGCTGAAGCATAAGTATAAGAGAATGAACAAACAGAAACACACATGCCCGTCTAGCAGAATTCAGTTTGTGGACATTTTATTATGGAAAAAGCAGATATAAATGATCTTTGGCCTGACATTTATTTTGTGTCACATTTCTGCAAGAATTCTACTGACACGAAAGATATTTAATTCCATTATGCATCAACTTCAGTTGAAACATTGTTACTGAAACACTGAAACATATCACTTGACAAAACAAATGTTACCTTTGCAAGTCGTGTTCTCCCTTTGTTTTCTCTACTTTCGTCAGCATCCCGTCTACTCTGAAAGTTTTCCTGTAATAAAAGTTGGTTTCTGAAATTTGACTGATTTCCATTATGTAGTACAATTCTGCTTCATAAAGATTTCTTCCAAGAACACTTTCTTGCAGATCTTGAAAAGTCGTTGACACCAAAAAAGTAGGATCTTTCAAAATTTTACAAGAAATGCTAATTTTAAAGTATGCAATAGTCAACGCTTAACATTTTGGATTTTTTAAAGAATTGTTAAAAAATATTTATGCTCTTGGTTTAAGAACACACATAATTAAAATGCTGTATCCATCTGCACTTTATTAGTACACAAATGGGTATTACATTATGATCTGAGTTCTAGACTTCTATAATTTGAATTCAGTACTATTTTTGTTTTGAGAGTTCATACGAACATTAGTAACAAACATTCTTTATACTAAAGTTAACATTAAAGTGTTCCGTGGTTCAGAATTTTTTTTTCAGAAGAAGAATCAGTCCTGTAGCAGCAGGCGGTTCACACATTTAGAAATAGGTGAAATAGGTATTGGCCTACCACAAATAATCAAGAATTATAGATCTTGAAAACAGGTCTAGGACAATTCATCATGGCTGGTTTAGCACATGGCCCTTGGCCATTCCCACCCAGCCAACTCCATCTGCTTCCTGTCCAGGCTGGAATCAATACAAGCCCTACCATCAGCTGCTTTACTACCAAGTAAGCTCTAATGGAACCCAATGGCACTTATGCTTGAATGAGCCTACTCACTCTATGCCCTCCTTTGAGGCTGAGATCCTAGCCATATTCCCACAACTACTTCGGGAAGAGGAAGAGCACAGTGCCCCTGCTGAAGTTGATGTGGATTGCCTTTCACGGTGGCACTACTCTGGGATCAGAGGAAGGGCTGGGACCCAAGAGGACTGATCTGGGAGGAAGGCAAGGAAAATGCTGTCCTAGTCCCCTATGAACAGCCAGCCCTTCTTTTCCCAAGTGATTCTTATGCGAGGGGTGGGGAGGAAAGGAAAGCAACATTCCCCCCAGCGTGTGCATGCGTGCAAAGGAGGGAATCCCCCCAATTTTGAGGGCAGGCAACCTTTCCCCCAAGATCTGAGGTGGGGAGGAAAGTCAGGAGACAAAATGGAAGAACATAAAGAGGGGGGAATTTGGGCAGGGTAGAACAAAGAACCCGATGCTGACAAGTACATATCTGCTGATGTCATATAGACATCATCTCCCTATCCTTACAAATTCCTTCCCCCTGCACATCTCTTTTCACCATGATGAAATGCCTCATTCCACCTGAAACCTATACAAGATTAAATTGGATTTTTAAGCTTTAGAGCATTGGTACTTTCACCCTCACACTTTGAGAAATTATAACGTACTAGACACTGTGCTAGATAAGTAAACACAGTAGGACCCCCATATCCACTGATTCATTATTAACTGATTCAATTATCCACAGGACACAAAACAGCACACCTATCATAATCTTCCTATAAAATGTGTCCTATCTAGCCATTTTCTAGGTCCTCCAAGGCAACTCTATGGTATTTTAAACTGGAAGTCCCATCATTTTCAATGGTGTTCACTATTATCCATGGTTTTCAGTATCCATGCCCCCCCAACCAATCTCCAGTGGATAAGGGGGGGGGGTCCTACTGTATCTTCCATCTAGGATGGCAAAAATATGAGTACTTTCTAACTTGGGAGCATTTGTATAATGTATGCTCAAGGAGCTGCTGTCAACCCATGTTTATAAAAAACAGGAATAAGAATTTTCAAATAAAGCTGAAGTACAATCTATAACACAAAGAACACAAAATAACACAAGTAAAAAAAAACCCAGCTTCTTAAAGGTTTTAATCGTACTGTACATGAAAATAGCTATACAGAACAGCACACTTTAAAATTAAAATTTTAGAACCGAGGAGCCACTAATAGCTTATTTGTACTCCTTCTGAAATATTTTCTGTGAATTTTCAAAAAGTGTTGACAGTTTAACACATATAATACAATTGTCACATTTGAGTCACTTTTTCCTCTAAGAAAAGTCAAGCCAAGTAAGGTAAAACTAATTTAGGAGAAGTCTCTTCATCCTGCCCCTTTTCCTTGCTCATGGGAAATCAGATAGCCTTGTTAAAACAGCTATAACTCATTGAGCTTAAGGATGTAGGCAAATACATCTAGGCATGTAGAAAGGGAGTCATCCTGGTCTATCAGAATCCCCTCTGCCTTTCCAGGGGGCTCTGTTCAGCAACTTGCCAAGAGTCCATTATTGGTGCTTGAAGAGTTTGTCCACCCTATCACACAATGGCGTCCCTGCCTGAAAAACAGGAGTGATTTAACAAATGGTGCTGGAAAGACTCCTTTATCATCCTGAGGAACTTTCAGCATCCACATGGGGCAGCCTTATAAGATACAGCTCAGGAATTCATGGGCACCACTGTGAATACAGTCCTCTCTCTCTGGTCTTCTGATCTGTATTTGGCATGTAGAAGATAATGTGTCTGATTTGTTTAACTTGAGAACCAAGAGAGATCTTTGAGTGGTGAAGCTGAGATGTGGCTTCCTTGTGGTTAACTTAGGAATTTCCTGTCACCTCTCCAAAAGCAGGAGACCTATTAGAATAGTTTTCCCTTGCAGAGTTTTGGATCCGGATGGCTTTGAGATGCCTGCTAACATGGTTAGCACTCCTTTTGCCACCCTGATGCAGCCTGGAATACAGAAACAGTTAAGGCACAGTATCTAGAATCACCAGGCCTTCTTTTTGGTTAATGAGCAGGCAGCAAATTATGAAATAAATAGGCTAGTGATTGCAGCAAATGGCAAAAGCCTCAACCTGTACCTGACACATGTATATTACAGTCCATTCAAGGGCATATTCTATGCCAGTGAGGCAATCTTACGTCTGCCACCATCTTTTCAGCAACAGAACCACTGCTGTAAGTAGTTGGGGCTTGGGAACATAGGAAACTGCTATATAATGAGTTGGGTCATTCATCTACCACCCTAGCACTGTCAACTTTGACTGGCAGCAACGGCTCTTCAGGGTTTCAGGCAGGATTCTTTCCTAGCCTAACAGGCAATATCTGGAATTGAATCATAACCTTCTGCATACAAATCAGGTGCTCTACCACTGAGGGATGACCCCTCGGACATTCACTACACTGTGGTCAAGGCGAAAACAACAAGATCTATTTAAGTAAAATACTTGAGCAGGTGGTAGTGTATTAGGTCCAGGTTTTCTTGGCTAGGATTAATTGTTGGGAAAATTCCAGTGTGGCTTCCAGAATGACATGGGAGGAAAACCACAATGGTGACTCACGACAGACGGTCCATGCTGGGATACAAACAGAGGAGTACAATCTAGTTAGATCTCATGGACACTCCGAAACTTTCAGTATTATCAACATGTTATAATTCTGGACTGTCTTATTGGAAGAAGGCTAAGAGACACTGATTTATGGCTGTACTCTCCCCAAGGATATGTCCCAGGTGGTGTTGAGCCAGTATTCCTCAAACTTTTCATTATGTGATGGCACAGAATTAATTTTTGCTGCCTTTACAGTAACAGCTACATGAAACAGTTGGAGCAGATCACCTGGTGTCTCTGGCATGATTATTATCCATGCCAACCACCTTTTCCTTCATCCTCTGAGGCTGTGGGGCTCTAAGCTGGATTAGAAGTAGGTGAAAAACTGAAGCCTATCTAGATAAGATAGAGGTACTACTAGTCTGGGAATCTGGCAATGCTGCAGAAGTACAGCTTGTTATGCTTAGCACTACAATTCTCCCCAAACAGGTCTGCAGCTTGGGAATGCTCCTGTATCTAGTGCTCATCCTCACTGCACAGGTGAGAGTTGTAGGCAGGAATACTTGGTATAACATATGTCATCTTACCCAAAGAAGTTGTACTTAAGCCCAAATCAGGTCATCTTCAGGCTAGATTGAAAGATGCTACATGTAGGGCTGTCCTTCCAAACAGTTTAGAAACTGCAGTTAGTCCAGGATATAGCTATAGTCTGGTGGAGGCTATAGATCAGATCCTCATCCCACGATGGCTACAAGTATGTTTCTGGGATCACCTCACAGCACCAGCCTTGATCTTTAAAGTCCTAAATAGTCAGGTGCTATGAATATTCTCCTTCCATATGAACCTCCCTGGAAACTCGATTTTCCTATGGACAGCCTCCTCTGTGTTCCCTTCTCATCTGACATACAGTTAGAAGGCCCATGAGAGTGTGGACCTTCTGAACTAGTGTCCAAACTGTTGAACACCTTGTATATAGGGGTATGTCTGCCCCCAACCATGTCCTGCTTCCTGATGAATGGTGAAGACAGATACACAGTTGTCCCTCCGTATCCACGGATTTAAGTATTCGTGGTTTGAAAATATTCTTTAAAAAATAATCTAAAAAGCAAATCTTGATTTTGCCATCTTATATAAGGGACACCATTTTGCTATGCCATTGCATATAATGGGACTTGAGTATTCATGGATTTTGGTATATACGGGGGTCCTGGAACCAAACCCCAGCGAATATGAAGGGACAACTGTAGTTTAATCTTAATTTGCCATGCTGATTTTTTACTATTTTGTGGTTTTGTTTTGTTTTTTGCTTCTATTTCAAGATTTGCAATTTTATTGTGAAACACTATGAGTATGCTCCTGTGGAATAAAAATAGTTTAAATAAATAGTTTAAATGAAAATCAACTGTGTAATTTAACTGCTGACGGAATATGGTTTACAGAAATAACCAGCCACAGGTCATCAGCAATATAAGTACTCCCTATAACACCTCATCTTCCATTTCCATGACTACAGCCTAAATCAAATTGCTAGTTCCAACAAGAATAGACTCAGTGAATCAACTCTTGAACATTAAAGCAACACTTATATAAATCTCACTACATTAATTGGTCTATTCTAGCAGTGATTAGCAACTGAATTTCAACAACTGTTTCAGAACTTATTATAGTCTATGAATATCTCAGGTAGTTAAGGGTTATTAAAAAATAACAATAATCTATAGCCTACTTATGCCAAGTCATCTGCAGCACAAAGAAATCAATTTTTCTAAATTTACAAAAGCTTTATTTCATAGTTTATGAACTACATATTATACCACATATGATTCTTGTTCACAAGTGTACCAACCAAGTGACTATTTTTTCAAGTACATTTTAAGGCTTAAAGCTAAGAACTGGAGCCATTTTATAAAGCAGAATGCAAAATTTACCAATTCTCTACCAATTAGTTACAATTTAAAAGACTATACTATGTCAGCTTTCTTCACTACATTAGAGACACAGACTTGTCATACACGAAGCAATAAAAATCCTAAATGGCAATCTGTTGCACAGGCCAATAATTTTGCCAGGTGAAAGCACAGTATTGGAAACAAATTCAGATTTACTTTAAAGTCTAAAGAGTCTTTAAAGTAGCCAGTACTCCTTCACTACCACCACTATATGGAAACAAAGATGCACATGCAGAAAATAAAGCTACATGCAGTAAAAATTCTCTTTATCATCCAATAAACCAGATTACTACAAGTTCCTCAATAAATTATCTTAGAACCAGAATATTATCAAAACCTGACCCATTTCTCTATACTAACAAATAACACATTCAAATCCATCTAATTCTTAAACCTATCCAATGACGGATTCTGCAAGATGCCTGCCTGGTGAACTTCATTTTATTGTCAAGTCTTACAATTAGACAAATCTTTATATACAGTAACTTAAATATGTTGACCTTTGCTTTACTTTAAAAGAAATAATTTCCTTTAATGGTTGACAGCAGCTCATGTTTGAGGAATAAAGTCTCATAGTACCTTTCTCTTCATCAAACATATCCTTCAAACTGTGTAGTTACATTTTACTCCTGTGCTCTCTCCACTCTGAACATATATTTTGGATCTTGTTAACTCAAATGTTTTGCACCTCTAATTCCATTCAAGTACAATTGCAAAATTAATCTTTATAGCTTCCCTCAAATAAAAACAAGCTGCAAGCAAGCAAGCATAAAGGCAGTTTTAATTATTTTAGAGTGTATTAGTATTCTGAGTACCTGATTGCCAAATCAACTATAAGAGCTCAAACTGGAACAGTTCAGGGCTAGCAATACCAGATCTTTTGTTTAACTTACCAGATGTTATCAATACATGTTTTATATTACGAAGCTAGTATTAAAAGACTGAGCATTAGTCTAGTATTAAAAGCAACACTGAGCAGAAGAACGGCATTATGACATCATATAGCATCACATACAAGTTAAACATGCATTAGTCAACACTAAATTGCTTCCATGTTGTATCAGTTCTGTGGTTATTTTTTTATCTGTGCAAAGTGATCTTTTAACATTTCAATCAGCATAGAACTGTATTTTTTTCATTCCTAAACATCAAGAAAGCAGATCTTCGAGCAACCTCACACTACAAACCAAGCCAAATGGCAATTTAAGACATATACAGGACAGCGTCTTACATAACTGCATGCTGTGTTATCATTATGTACATCTCCAGCTGAATATCATAAGACTTTTATGATAACTTAATTGTACACTATACATTTCAGGCTATTATAATCAGCTCATTTATTGGAAGGGGAGGGGATTTTAACATATTAAACCAGGTGCCTTGTTTAAAAAGAGTTTACCTTTTGATATTTGTTCGGGAGTTTCTGTGGGACATGTAAGTGAGAGTTCTGTGCAAGAATATTGGCTGCAATAGAAAGGAAAAAAGTCAATCCAATGTTGCCATGAAAAGTTTTATAAAATTCAAGGCAATAATTGATAGTTACTCACAGCTATAAGATTGCGGGTACGTAGAAATCTATATATTTGTGTTGGTTCTGTGAGAGAAAATAGAACACTTTTTTAAACAAAGCAGATAATTTTGAAAATAGAACACTTTTTTAAACAAAGCAGATAATTTGACACTCAACTAGCCTTTTTCACAAACACAACAGGCTTTTGAATATAAAACATTCTCCACTCTCTGATGTGTGCTTAATGTAACAAAACCTTGATCGTAATTATATAGATGGGCACTTTTAGGGGTAAAGTAATAACAGTCATACACCAGTGTGACAGTTACCAGATGGCATCCCCAGCGCCATTGGTAAAGATGGTGCTATTTACCAAGTAGAAATAAACATTTGTAATATACACAGGGATGAAGCCAATAACTTGGATTTAAAATACTTTTATGAAAATATAGCTAAGCCAGTATTAATATTGCCACAACCTAATTCTGTGTTTCTGATGCTTGAACGACCTATGTTTTACTTTGTTTCTATGAAACACAGTACAGTATTTCCACTAACAAAACAGAAATCCTCTGCAGGGGAGAATGAATATTCAGATGCTTATAGAAAAGACACATTTGCTTGTGTAGTGTCAACATACATACCTCTACAAAACCTCTGGAAAACAAGTCTAACCATCATAGAAGAAAAGTTCTTAAGTTTCGCAAAACTGGCCTCCAAGAAACACACTAATTGGTGTCATTTTTCTTCTACTCCAGCCCTATTTTAAAACCTAACTCCACACACTGTATAAAGTTGTGTATTTAACATTCACAACTTCATTTTAAAAGAAAGTTCTCGTCATAAGCATCAGAAAAGACACATTTAGATGCTGTAATGCCAACTACCCTGTTGATCTTTCAAAACATACCATCAAATTTAAAAACTAGTCAACAAAGTGAGACCAAAACAGCCAAAACTTCTCCCGAAGGTTCCAAGGAGATAAGAACAATAATTAACCTTAATCGATATGTTCAGTCTCTGAACTCAGGACAATCTGTCTAAGCTTCTCCACCTCCTACAGCAAACAAGTACTATAGTGAGTAAAATGTGGATTTAAAAAAAAAAAGCCTTACTTTTTGGAGCAATGCATAAGAATCATTAAATCACTTATAAAAACTCAGTTTTGCGATCACACACACCTTGTAACCCCATTTGAGAAGAAGTTCTCAAGGGTGTGTGTAGTAAGGAGACCCTCTCAAAACAACAGGCTGGCTATCAACTTAAGAGGCCCTCCCCGCTCAGCAGGCGCCCTCCCTCCCTCCTCCCAGAAGGCCCCAAACACAAACCCACCCCCCAAACCAGGCGCGCAATCTCCTTGCCCCTTAAAACCAAACTCTCTGGGGTGGGCGTTATGTGGCACCTCCTCATTAATGAAACAATTAGCCAGGCACGGATTTCCCTATGGGGATCCGCCGGGCTGACAAGCCAGAAATGGGAGAAACATCCCTCCCCTCCCCAAGGCGACAGGCAGGCACACACACACACACACACAACCAACCTCCCTCCCTCCCTCCCTCCCGCCCAAAGGACCCGAGGCCGCCTCTCGCCCGGGGATGGGGAGGCAGAGCCCCTCCGCCCAGCAGCCACCCCTCGGCCCGGGACTGAGGCGCTGAGCCCGGGGGGATTGGGGGGCTTCGGCCTTCGCTCCCTCCCTCCCTCCCTCGCTCACTCTCAAACGCCTGCAGGAAGAGCTCGTGGTCGGCCTGGATCTGCTCCATCTTCGGCTTCTTCACCGGCGGGAGGGCCGCGGCTGAGGCGGTCGCGGCCGAAGACGCTGAGGAGCAGCCGCCGCCACCGCCAGCACCACCACCACCGGCAGAATAGCCCCCGCCGCTGCCGCCCGCTCCTCCCACGGCGCCTCCGGATTTGCCGCCGGGCGCTGCGGCGGAGGTCGAGCCGCCAAAGCCCCCACCCGCGTTTCCTCCCGTGGCGGCGGCCGCAACGGCGCCTCCTCCTCCTCCATTCGGAGCGCCCGAGCTGGGCCCCGCGCCGCCACCGCCGCCGCCGCCTCCGTGCTTCTGAGGGGCCATGAGGGGGGCCTTTCGGGAGCCCGAGGGGAGCAGCCGCGAGCGGGCAAGGAGAGCGGCGGCGGCGGCGGCTGGGCGCGAGCCGAGGAGGAAGTGGTCGCGCTCCAACTCCTCTCCTCTCTCCTCCTCCTCCTCCTCCTCTTGCTGCGCTCCGTTCTCCTCAAGCGCCCTCTCTGCCCAGCCAAACCCGACGGCGCCACAGGGCCCCGGCTCCCGCCCCCTCCACCGAGCTCCTATTGGCCCCCGCGATGGCGCCGTGGCGCCTGATTGGCCGGTGGAGAGCCCGCCCAGCCGTGACGGCAGAATGATTCTGCGAGAGTTTGGTTGGAGCGCGCGCTTCACCTCTGGGAGCTTCCCTGGGCCCCCTCCCCCTCCCCCTTCCTTTGAACTGAATTCGCGGGAAAGCGAAGCGGCTCCCTCCCCCCGCCTCGCTTGAGTCGCCGCGGTGCATGATGGGAGGGGGCTCGGACGGCTCGCCTTCTCTCGAGCCCAGGCTTCGCGCCGAATTCGGAAGAAAAGGGCAGAGAGGCCCCGGGGGCGGGAGGCGTTGAGGAGGAGGAGGCGCCCGGTTGCCCGGCCGGCCGGCCTCGCTTTGCGGGTTCCTGGTCCATGCGAACCCCGCGTTTGAGCGCAGCCCGAGAGGCGGGAGAGGGAGGGATTTGCGGGCTTGGCTCCACATGTCATCCAGAATGAGGGGTGGAGGTTCCATTTTTGAACGCGTCTCTCCTTCGCATCACATATTCTCTGGCCCAGTGGCTCTTAACCTTTCCTTTACCAGGGCCCACTTTAAATATCTTTTGTTGCCACGGGCCCCCAAGACTTAAGGTTTAAAACAACAACAACAACAATAATAATAATAATGTAATTTCAGTTGTCTCTTCACATGCGCTGGGGTTTGGTTCCAAGACTCCCCCTCCCCGTGGATACCAAAATCCGTGAATACTCAAGTCCCATTATATGCAGTGGCATAGCAAAATGGTGTCCCATATATAAGATGGGAAAATCAAGGGTTGTTTTTTGAATTATTATTTTTTAAAGTATATTTTCAAACCGTGGATACTTAAATCCATGGATACAAAATCCGTGGATACAGAGGGACAACTGTCCACCATCCATTAAACTTTCCTCAGAGGCACTGGAGGGGGAGGAAAACTTTTCTTCTGCTTCTTCCTGCAAGGTTGTGGCTGGAGTGGATTGAATGGCAATGCACAGGCCAAGCCAACCAGCCAGACTTTGCCTTGGCTCCTGTCTTGTGGCCACTCCACTGCAGGGAGGAGGTGGGCCAAGCAGCCTTCAGGCCTTTGAGGACCCCCTGTGAGGACATCACAGACCCCTGGGGTCCCCGGACCACAGGTTAAGAAACACTGCCCTAGAACAAGAAGCAAGCAGATCTCAAGGAAAGTTTCTTTGCCTGTGGGTCTGGTTTTCTTAATTGCTAGGAGACTTTAATGCCCTGGATTGTTCAAAATTGTCACCCCTTCTGCACTTGCAATTCCATCCCTGCTCCTCATGCATATTAATTGCTTAATTATTTTATTCATTTATTTGCAAACAGTTTTTAACACAATTTGTATTGCTTTTTATACACTTTAATGCAAGCCCCTTTGTACAGGTATATTAAGTGGGATATAAATAACAGGAATAAAATAATTGTCTTAGGACAATAAAACATCGATATATTCAAGAATTTCTTGGGAATCCAGATATTTTTGCTACCAATCAAAAGGCATTATGCAGCTATGTCTTTCTACCCTTAACCAATATTTTATGGTCAAGAAGAAAGATACAAAAAGTCGTGGGGAAATAATTAAAATTTGCAATGGGAAGGCTAGTTGCGTATCACAAAATTCTATGAATAAGGTTGTATGTATAAATTTAAAAGAATTGTTGGGAAGCCTCCCTGGGAATAATTATCCTGGTAGTCATATTTTTCTACTCTGTTCGGTCCATTTATGTGTTTTGTGGGGCTTTAATGGATGTAAAAGACTGAGTAAGCCAGTATGTATAAATGTAGAAATATAGCTTACTGTAGAAACCAGTTTGGCTTTATGGTATGTAACTCATTATTCATAAATTGTGGTTGTATCTGGTCTTAAGGAATTGTGTCATCAATTCATTTATATGGAGCTAGGTAATTAAATGTGCCTCTGTGATGGGTATTCCCAAACCAACAGCAGTTCTGATCTGAGTGACTTCTTTACTGTCAGAGGAACTTCAAGTACTAAATAAACTGGAGACTTGGGGTCCGTTGAAACGGTGAAAATATCCCTCATGGAATTCACTGGGAATCCTACCTTTCTAAACAGGATCCAGCTCCAATCCACACTATTTGCAAGAAGGGGGGCCCAAAATGGCAAAAACAACAGGATAAAAGCCTTCGCAGATTTCCCCATACTTTTTCACAAACCACAAGGCAGGTGTGCATTTTTGTTCATTTTGACTATAGAACAGTAAAAAACTTGAAGCACAATGCTGATTGGCCAGGTGAGAGTGGGGGCAAGATTTGCTAGGAGGGCAAGCGCCTGCTGCCTCCATGTTGGATTTTTGCCTTAGCAATCACTCGCTAAGGCGATAAAAAGGATCAGTATTTTCTGTTTTGCTTTGGAGAATTGCTCTATCTCATCGCACCAGTGCACCTTGGGACTTAAAAAAACAAGCAAACTGGCAGCAGTGAAGAATTAATGCAAGTAAATCACTCATGGCTGCCATCAGGAATTTAAGGCTTATGGGGGCTTCTGAGGCCAGAAAAACCGTTTGGACATGTCACTGCTACTGCTGCAAGGTGCCAATACTACGAAGTATTTGGGATTTTCCCCCCTTATGTAGATGGGCCCCCATTACAGGGGTAGTGGTGGCTTTGTAAAAGGCATGGGAGCAACAAAAATTGTATGTTTCTGTTTATGCATTTAAATTACTGAACATCTATGTACATTTTATACATGGTAGATAATAAGTTCAGACTGAATAACACACCTCAAAAGATTCCATCATAGGGAATGTAGGTATTAAATTACCGAAAGCACAATTCTATGCATTTCTATTCATACTTTCTGCTGAATTCAGTGTGGTGTCCTAGGCAAATGAGTACTATACAGTAGGACCTCTGTATGCACTGATTCATTATCCACTGATTCAGTTATCCACGGGACACAGAACAGCACAACTACCATTGAGTCTTCTTAGAAAATGTGTCATCTCTAACCATTTTCTAGCTCTTCCAAGGCAACTCTGGTATTTTAAACCAGAAGTCCCATTGTTTTCAATGGTGTTCACTATTATCCACGGTTTTCGGTATCCACGCCCCCCCTAAAAAAAACCCCAATCCCCAGCAGATATGGGGGTCCTACTGTATAGGATTGCATTGTTCATGTAATGTGAGGTGTAACTGACTAATATTTATGGGGAAAACTGAAGTTATGGCAAACCCCATCACTTACAGAAAATGACCTTCCTAAAGATGTGCAAATCCTAAGGCAAACGAGAAGCAGTTAATTTTGTTCTGAAAATGAATATTAAGCAATTATGTTATGACTCATAAAAGTTGAGGCTTCAAATCATGTCTCAGCAGTAGATAAGAGCTTCCCAGATCTTTACTGTTCAAAGTGAGGAAAATACTATAATTATCAGAAATTACACAAATACAAAGAAAATGCATGCCCATTATTTCTGCTATTTATAAGAAAAATAAACATTTAGCTTCCTTCACATATATGATATTTGAATATACCTCCACTCTTTTTCCAGTTACTGGTTCAGAGCATTTTTGCTGTGTCCTTTGTATAAGCAGCAGGTGGTTAGAATGAGAAATATATTATGCTTGAATAGACATTATATGTACAGTTTTTCTTGAGAAAAGGTAGAGCTTATTTATTTTATTTATTATTTAAAGTATTTCTGTCATCTCCCAACCCACAAGGGCTCCTGTAATGATAAACAAATAAAAACCAATTAAAACAATATAAAGATAAAAACATTTTAAAAACACATTAAAATACTCTTTAAAAACTCCTAAAAGCAGTCTACAAACAGTCCTAGAATCTGGTTTTGAAACAATTAAAACAGCAATTTCAAACATTGCCCTGTGGAACAGCACTGTTTTGGCTGCTGGCTGGAAGCGTAAAGATATGGGGCCAACCTAACTTCCTTGGATAGGGAGTTCACTCTTTAAGGCAGTACTATATACCTAATATTTCAGTACTTAAAACCATTTAAAATATGAAGTATACCTTTCCATAAAATGTTTAAAATGGGATTTAAATTAGTCAAGGTGATTGTCCTGATTGGTAGGTCTGTGGAGGACAATTTATCTTATTTTCTGTGATGATAGTTTTATGTTTTGATAGGAGTTTATTTTGAGGTGACTTACTTTGATTTTCAGGGTGCAGATTCTTGTAATTTATGGTACTTGATATGCTTACTCAAGAGCAAATTACTTTTAAGCAAATATATGAACAAACAATTAGTGGTAGCAGAACATGAGAGATAGTTATAGGTTTCTCTCTAATTTTTTCCCTGTAACATTTTTGAGACCTCAATCCCCCACTCTTAAAATTTTGTAATGGATCTTTTTTCCCTAATTTTTGTATGATCCATTCAGATGATAAACCTACAAAAGGCACACATGGGAAACATTTGACGTAGATTTTCTGAAGGGGAAAAGAACAAAGGAGATGTCAGATTGCATTTTGATTTGCGTTCCAGATCTACTGTGCAGTGTTCTCATAGATCCAGTCTTTGCTTCCCTGCCATGCACTGCATGTGTTACTTTGGTCTGAATAGTTTTGACAGTCCATAATGTTAATTGTTCTAAGGATCACTTTGTTGGGTTGTTACTTGCACATGGTTTGTTTGGGGATGTTTCAGAAACAAAATACTCTTTTCAGTTCTTAGTTGCACTTTGTGCATGTGATATCACAAACTAGTATGTCACAGCATTTTAAATATCTTGGTTGTTACTCAGTGCTTGTGTTTTTAGCAACATGGCTTTAAGCAATCCTAAATTTAAAAAAAAAACTTTGGAATTCCATTGTTCTATTACACACTGCTGTCTTTCTTTTTGTTCTTCTTTAAGCCCAACAGCTATGGCTCATACAGAGTGGTTTCAACTTTGCCCATATGACCGTGTCACTTGTGAGATTATAGTGCTTTGGTAAGCTTTAATAAATGTTTTAATAGCAAATTGTCTATCTTTACCATATTATTATTATTATTATTATTATCTTTTATTTCTATAGTGCCATCAATGTACATGGCACTTTATATATATTCTTTCTTATATGTGGACAACGTATTAATAACTTTGATCTTACATGGCACTTTACAATATATATATATTCTTTCTTATATATGGACACTGTATTAATAACTTTCAACTTATAAGTCTATGAGTAGATGAATATTTTGATCTAAGAATCACTAGAGAAGTAGAAACAAGTGAAGAAAAAAATGTTTTTCCTATTCCTGCTTTCAGAAGACATGCCCATACTGTTCTAGTAAAATTAATCAAACAATCTGTGTCCCACTTTATATCAGGCCAAAGGCAGAACTGAAATGTGTTGTGTTTGACATATTAACATAAACAGAGATACTGAAGTTATTCAAATTTGTACTCAGAACTAGAATATATGATGCTGTATTGATTGGATCAAATCAAAGGCCTATCTGGCCTAGCATACTGTTCACAAAGTGTCCAGTGGATGGGCCTGGATGGGAATCCCATAAGCACAACACAAGAGCACCCTCAAGGAATGTAGTATCCACACTGATAACATTGTCACGGAATCATAGGTCATCAGGTCCATCCACACTGATAGCCGTTATTGTATCTTGTGCTAGTGAATTCTGTAGTGTAGTTACATGCTATGTAAAGAACATCCTTTTGTCTTCCCTCAGCTCCCACCCCTCATCTTCATTGGATGAAATGAGATTCAAATATTATATGAGAGAGACGACTTTTCTATTAATGTACATAATTTTATACCCTTTTCCCTTCTTTTCCCTTACTTGCCATTTTTCTAAGCTAAAGAGGCCCAAATGATGTAACAGTTCCTCATAGGGAAGTTTCTCTGGCACCTTGATCGTTTTAATTGTCCTTTTCTGCACTTCTTCCAATTCTACAGGATCCTTTTTGAGATACAGTGACCCAAACTATACATAGCATTCCAAGTGTGTTGCATCATAAATGTGTCTAAGATGAATATGATATTGGCAGTTTTATTGTTCTTTGTAATTAGGCCCAACATGGAATTCCCCCCACTTTTATTTTTTTTAGCAACAGTGCCAGGCAGAGTCAACAAGATGTTTTGGGTAGTTGCTGCTATCTAACATCCCACCAGCGTATGCATATTTGAATTTTGGGGATTTTTTTTTTTTTGGTCATGCCAGTATACATCATGTGTCTACATAAAAGCACATTTCTAAGCCTTCCTCCATAGTTGTTTCTTCGTGTGGGTGAATGTGATGCTTTTAAACTCACTCCCTTTCACTAGTGCTACATTAACTGATTTTGCTAAGCTACAATACTGAACACTTGTATCTGGATAATAATGCTCTAGAACTCTGAACCTGGAAGAAAAAAGGGTGGGGAACACATTCACATCTATCTTTTGATTACAGTATCTTCTTTTTGACTTTGCTACTATATCTTCACTGAAACTAACTGGAATATAATAATTATTCTGGGTAAGAAGGCAGAACTCAGTGGTTACTAGGCAACTCCATGTGTTCTCTACTGCTTCCAGTTCATACCTGTAACTCAGATATGTTTCTAGATGTGTTTACTCATACATAAGTTCACTTGTGTCTGTTTGGTTTTATTCTTAAGTAAATACACATAAAATTGCAACCTGGGAGTGCCTTAAACCATAATATTTAGCCAGTATGTAAGAACATGTCACCCTTTTGTCCATCGTGTAGCTGGGTTAATCTGTTGCAGCAAAAGCAACAACATTCATTAGTATTTAAGGTGGCACAAGTCTATTTTTCTCCATTTATTTTTCTGGTAATTATTTAAATCTAACTGAAATTGTAATCTAATAGAATATAGTTGATGTTTTGCAATTAGGGACGTTTCTGAATATTTCATGTGACCTAACTTACAGGTAAAAATATTTGGGGCATTTATAAATTATGGCAAATCATTTTGTCTCTGCAATTGGTTGCACAGTACAATGGTAAATATAAATAAATGGTTCAGATGTGTAGATTCCCGATAGATACATGCATGTCATGACTCAAACTCCATCATTGCACCAGAGGGTAGGTATCCTTACATATAATCATGCAGTGGCTGGATCTACAACTATGAGAAAGAAATTCAATTACAGTGGGCCCTTGGTATCCTCTGGGGTTTGGTTTCAGGATCCCCCATGGATACCAAAATCTGTGGATGCTCAATTCCCATTATATACAATGGTGTAGTAAAATGATGTCCCTTGTATAACATGGGGAAATCAAGGTTTGTTTCTAGGAATGTATTTTTGTGTGAAATACTGTATTTTCAAATCATGGATGGTGGAATCCATGGATGCCAAATCCGTGGATACAGAGGGGCATTGTATACTAACTGCTGTAGTCAGAGAATGTGTGAGTCCTACCACACCTTAATGAGATTTAGGTAAGAAAAATACAGATCCTTTAGTCTTGTAGATAATACGAAAATGGGTACATCCATGTACAGAAACAATAAGTGCCCTGCCAATGTTGGACTTTGAACTGGTGGTGACTAGAGAGCGAATCTTCTTTCTAGCAACACTGCCCCCTGTTCTATGTATTATATCTAGAGTTTTAGTGTTAGGACTATACATGTATTTCTTCTTAAGGCCTGTAGGAATGTGGAGAACAAGCCTGCTAACAGTATGAGTTTTGCACTCTGCTTTCAGTGAAAGGATTTTCAAAGGTTGGAAATTTTGAGTATTTTCTTCCAAGCTCCCCACATCAATGTGGTAGGAAAGGGACACTGTAAGGAACCAATTTGACAATGTAAACAGGAATGGAATGTTAGTAAATTAAAATCTTCTTTCCAACTCTGCTCAGTGCAGATTCTGCCTATATTAGTTTCATACCAGTTTGTCAGCCTTGGCTTCCTTTGAAGATTCCAGAGAATTGTGCAAGGTTGAAGATAATTATCTGTTCAAGTTCCCATATGTGCAAGTCAGTTTCCAGAGGTGAGGAATTAAGTATTAAACCACAGGCTGCAGTTCTGTGCGCACTTGAGAAAGCTCTCTTGAGCCCCATGTGGCCATGGTTTGAGTCCTGTCTAAATTTGCAGTACAAGGAGGCTGGAATTCACAACTTATATTTCTAAGACTGCACCTTTCCCACACTACTGCTGTAAACCTCCTGCCCATTTTACTACTAATGGCTCTTCCCCTGGGATCCTCATACAGATTGTTTACTCACTCCCCACTAGTAGCATGGAAAGGTGATTGCTATCAAGATTTCCAAGTGGGGCCTATGTGTGTGGCTTCAGCTGGTGAAGCAGCAGCACATACAGCCCTCAGAGACAAAATTGTTGTGTGCTCCTGTATAAAGTGTGCCACTTCAGACTGCAGGGGCAGGGCACAGTTTTGTATGCCTGGGGTGGGGTGGGGTAGGGCGGAGTAGAAATCTTTCCCACTGGTGATATACCTTTTTGCAGAAAGATAGGCCTTTTAAGTGTTATTACAGGGCAAGAAAAGATTACAGTCGACACAACCCCCCGTATCCATGGATTCTTCATCCATGGATTCAGCCATCCACAGCTTGAAAATATCTGACCAAAATCATCATAATCATCCAAAAAGCAAGCCTTGATTTTGCCATTTTCTATAAGGGACACGATTTTACTATGCCATTGTATACAATGGGACTTGGAGCATCCATGAATTTTGGTATCCACGGAGTGGTGGTGGTTCCTGGAACTAAACCCCAGCAGATACCAAGGGTCCACTGTATATCCCATTCCAGGCTTACAGCCTAAAATAGGATGTGGCCATAGCTCAATAAGATTTTTGTGTATAGAGGCTACCAGATTCCATTCAGGTAAGGATGAGAAAGACCTCTTGTTTGAAACACACTGCCATGCAGTGCAGGCAGATGATACAGGAGTGGACAATTTGTCCTCCAGAAGCTGTTGGACTGCAGTATCCATTGTTCCTCACTGCTGGCTACGCTGGCTAGGGCACGATGGGAACTGCAATTGAATAACGTCTGGAGGACCACAAGTTACCCACCCCTGCCATAACACAGAGTTGGATGGCCCAGTAATTTGACACAATATTAAAGCAGTTTCTTCCTTAGGCTCCTTCATGCGACTGTCCGCTGCGTCAGCTCGGTGCTTCTGCCTCACTTCACTGTGGGGACCCATTCACACTGCACAATTCAAGCACTAAGATTCCACTTAAATGGCTGCATCTTATGGAACTGGGGTGGGGGGCGGGGGACGTTGTACTTTGGTCACAGGCAGGGGAGGAGCTCCCTGGCTGAGGACTCTAAAGGCCCTTCCTTAAATCCCAGGATTCGATAGGACGGAGCCATGACAGTTACAGTGGAACAATAGTGCTGTAATTCTCTAGTGCAGTGGTTCTTGACATGAGGTCAGGAGACCCCCAGGGGTATGTGATGTCCTCACAGGGGGTCCGCTGTGGAGGCTTGAAAATAGCTTGGCCCACCTCCTCCATGAAGTGGAGTAGCCCAAAACAGGAGCCAAAGCAAAGGCTGGTTGGCTGGCTTGGCCTGCACATTGCCATTCAATCCACTCCAGCCACAGACTTGGAGGAAGAAGCAGAAGAAAAGTCTTCCTTCCCTCTTCAGTTCCTCTGAGGGAAGGTTTAATGGATGGTGTAACTGTATTATTATTGTTGTTGTATTGTTGTTGTCAGTTGTTATCATCATCAGGTGTTGTTGTAATTATTATTGTGAAGTCAAAGGCTTTCACGGCCGGCATCCATAGATTTTCCTTGTGTTTTTTTTTCTGGGTTGTGAGGCCATGTTCTGGAATAATTTCTTTCTGACATTTGGCCTGCATCTGTGGCTGGCATCCTCACAGCCTGGAAAAAAACCAAAGAAAATCTATCATTATTGTTGTTAGGGTTTTAAATCTTGAGTGAAGTCTTGGGGGTCCACAGCGACTAAAGATATTTAAAGGGGCCCCCTGGCAAAGAACAAGTAAAGAAAGAGCCACTGCTCTAGAGTGAAAGGGCCCCAGTAGGCGTCGCCAAGGCAGGGCAGGTTGGCGTGGAAGCCTTCTGGGCCCTCGGGTTTTCCTTGCCGTTGCTCTGGGAGCCGCAGGGGGGCAGCAGGCGGAGCCCTGTGGCCGGTCTAGGCGGGCGGGCGGGCGCTGCCTCTGGTTGGCCCACGTGGGCCTTGTCCCTTGTCCCCTCCCGGCCATGGCGGAGCGCATCGAGCAGCGCATCGAAGACCGGATTCCCGAGCTCGAGCAGCTGGAGCGGGTCGGGCTGTTCACCCGCCAAGAGATCCGGTGAGCCGGGCTGGGAAGGGAAGGAGGAAGACGAGGGCTCCGGGAGGGAAAGGGAGGAGTAGAAAGGCGGGTAGGGACTTTTCAGTTGCCGCTTTGGCTCGGAAACAAAGCTTTTGGAAAACTCCACTCGCCTAGATCAGGGCTTCTCAAACGCTGGTCTTCCAGATGTTTTGGACTCCAGTGCCCAGAACCCCCCGCCACTATGGCCAGTGTTCATGAAATCTGGGAGTTGAAGTCCTAAGCATCTGGAAATCCAAAGTTTGAGAACCATTGCACGAGATAACCGTGATCCAGCACGTCTGGATTAATGAAACCAGTGTGTAATTAAAACACAGACGCAACTCCTGTATATCCTTGTTCCATGTCCCCAGATTGTCTCTGAATGAAACTGCTCATCCCCCTGTCTCTCAAGCCCCCAGGCTGTGAATATTTGTCCAGCTGTGATGTGTGAATAGGGCAGCCATTCAACACTTGCTTTCACTTGCCTCCCTTCTAACTTGTAACTGAGTAACTTGTAATCCTGAGTTAGTTTGTCCAGATGGTCCACTTAATTTTTTCTACCAAAGCTTAGCTTGATGCACAGTTCTTCTCTTTGATTTGAACAAAGTCTAATTAGGAGATTTTCAGACTACCCTGTTATAGTGTTACTATTCCACTTTAACTGCTCTGGCTTCCTCCTGTGGAATTCTGGGGTTTGTAGTTTAGTGAGGCCTAAGATCTCTGGCTGTGAGTTGTAAATGCCCCTCCCTAAACTGCAAATCCCAGGATTCCACAGGAGGCAGCCAGAGCAAATAAAGTGGAATAGTAACACTATAACAGTGTTGTCTGAAAATCTCCTTAGTCTTCTTGTGTGTCTTCAAGTCATTCCCAACTTACAGCAAACCTATGATGGGATTTCTTGGCAATATTTATTCAAGAGGGAGTCTGCCTTTGCCTCCCTCTGAGGCTGAGAGTGTGTGACTTGCCTAAAGTCACCCAGTGGTTTCCATGGCTGAGCGGGGATTCAAGGTCTCTCCAGAGTCATAGGAGATTTTCAGACTACACTGTTATCGTGTTACTATTCCACTTTAATCGCTCTGGCTTCCTGCTGTGGAATTCTGGGGTTTGTAGTTTAGTGAGGCCTAAGAGCTCTCTGGCTGAGAGTTGCAAATGCCCCTCCCTAAACTGCAAATCCCAGGATTCAAGAGGAGGCAGCCAGAGCAAATAAAGTGGAATAGTAACACTATAACAGTGCTGTCTGAAAATCTCCTTAGTCCAACACTCAAACCACTACACCACCCTGGCTCAATTATAGACTTGACCCACATAATTCCATAGAGCAACTTTCTGCAGGGAATTGTATTAGGAAAACCATAAAATTTGCAGCATGTATTCAAAACTTACAACCTCTGAAAATTATGAAGTTGTGTTGAAGCCATTCCCTCTTCATGTACAGGTACATACTATTTTCTGTGTACAATCTACACACAACTGAGTCAGAGTTTCTAACAAAATTTGAATTGCTTATTTGAATAATTTAGTAAATTAATTCAAAGTAAACGTTTTACAATTACTTAAAGCTGGTTGCATTTTTTTTTTATTTAAAGCTTTAATCCTAAACATGTTTTCTAGGCTGTAAGCCCCATTCAATACACTATGGTTTATTTCTAAATGTACGTTTAAAAGATTGTGTTTCCTTTATAGAAAATCTGATTCGATAAAATAAATTTCTAGACCTCTCAAATTGGAGAAGTATTTGCAATGGAGGCAATGTGTTAAGAGGCGATATGATAGCCCTGTTTAAGTATTTGAAGGGGTGTCACGCTGAGGATGGAGTGGGCTTGTTTTCTGCTGCTCCAGAGACTGGAACACGGAGCAATGGATGCAAGTTCCAGGAACAGAGATTCCACCTCAACATTAGGAGGAACTTTTTGACAGTAAGAGCTGTTCGGCAGTGGAATGCACTCCCTCGGAGCGTGGTGGGGTCTCCTTCCTTGGAGGTCTTTAAACAGAGGCTGGATTGCCATCTGTCGGGGATGCTTTGATCGTGATTTCCTGCGTGGCAGGGGGTTGGACTGGATGGCCCTTGTGGTCTCTTCCAACTCTACAATTCTATGATTCTATGATTCTATGTGTAATAAAAACTATGAAGTCAGGTTATAGGGGATTATTATGTGGAAATTATGGGGAATCATGATTAGAGAGCAGGTCTTGTATGGATTATATATTTTTCTGGTGTTTCCCATTATCGATAGTCTGAAATGTTCCATCTGTCCCAATATAATTTTTATAACTGATTTTCCTCCTAATCCTACCATTTCCCATCCAAAATGTGAAGATTCTGAAAGCAGATTATATTCTATTAGTTGTACAAAGTGTGCAGATTAAATTATGTTTCTCTAAAAATATAATTTGCATATTTTATTTTCCTGTCAAAATGTTGTAGAACAGAAATCTGGAGCTCTGGTATTGTATATAGCACTGGTAGAAGCAGATAGATTTAAGATCAAGACAAACAGAGATTAAAATAAATCTGAATATTTTAAAATGATGGTGATTGTTTGATACTTAGATCTTATATTGTGCTGTTTACAGTGTTAGCGATGTTTAAAATTTGTTTGTCTTTCTCTTGTGAGCCATTGTAATAAATTCTTGCTATAAGGCAAAATTACAAATACTGCAAAGAAATGAGTAAGACTGTAAAATAGGAAAGGAAAAGGAATGGTTCTCCAGATGTAGTTACACTGTAACTTTGTTACTGTTAATATTAATATCCTGCCTTTTCCTTATTTGGGACTCAGGGTGGTTTACAACGATTAAAACAGAGACTGTTAAAATGAACAGCATACAAAAGTTAAAAAGCAGTTGATTATCAGAAAATTTCAAACCAGTTAAAACAAATTAAAACAACAAATAAAGTTCAGCACCATTATACAAGGCCCGTTTCTCCTGAAAAATACATTCTCAAAGGCCTACCAGAATAAAAAACATTTTAAAATTTTTTACAGTTGCCCCTCCACATTCGCGACTTTCACATTCACGGTTTTGATTATTCGCGGAAGGCTGCTTCCCCCCCCCTCCGCTGCTCAACACACCCTCCCTTCCCAAGGCAGCAAAGGGCTTAGCCCGTCGCTGCCTT
The DNA here is from genome assembly GCA_030847615.1 of Gambelia wislizenii. Lineage (NCBI taxonomy): Eukaryota > Metazoa > Chordata > Lepidosauria > Squamata > Crotaphytidae > Gambelia > Gambelia wislizenii. The sequence continues at coordinate 221,921,725 of JAUMIR010000002.1, forward strand.
GGGAAGGAGGGGTGGGGAGCAGCTGGCGCGCTGCCTCTGCGCCCCACTCCCTGGTGGGAAGCAGCTGGCACGCTGCCTCTGCGCCCCACTCCCTTCCCGAGGCAGCGAAGGGCTTCTGAAGAAGCCCTTCGGTGCCTTGGGAAGGGGGGTGGGAAGCAGCTGGCCCGCAGGCTCATATCTTATTCGCGGTTTTTTCACATTCACGGGGGTTGTCTGCCCCTAACCCCCACGAATGTGAAGGGATTACTGTTTTTATTTATTTATTTATTTATTTATACCCCGCTCTTCAGCCACAAGGCTATTAGAGCAGCTTACAAATTGTTTTTAAGCAATAGCCATTTACACATCTACACTGCATTAAGCAGTTTCTAATGTGTATTAGCTAATTGCCCCCACAAGCCAGGTACTCATTTTACTGACCTACGAAAGGATGGAGGGCTGAGTGAACCTTGGAGCCCACTGGAATCGAACTTGCAACGTGGTGACTTGCAGTACTTGCATTTAACCACTGTGTCACCAGAGCAACTTACTATTGAGGAAAGATAGTAAGGAAAGTGCCTGTCTGACATCTCTGGAAAGGGAGTTTCACAGCTGGGAGCAGCCACTGAGAAAACCCTTTCCTGTGTTCCCACCAGATGTACCTGGGAGGGTGGCGGGACAGAGAGAAGGGCCTTCCCAGCAGATTTCGAAACCATGGGCAGGTTCATACAGGAGAGCATGGTCCTTCAAATAACCTGGACCTGAACTGTTCAGGCCTTTATACGTTATCACCAGCACTTTGAATTATGCCTGGAAACAGACAGGGAACCAGTGGAGCTCTTGCAACAGGGGAGTTGTGTGCTCCCTGTAGCCAGCCCCAGTTAACAATCTAGCTGCAGCTCTTTGGACCAGCTGAAGTTTCTGAACACTCTTCAAAGGAAGCCTCACAAAGAATGTGTTACAGCAGTCTAAATGGGATGTAACTAAGGCATGTGTCACTGTCCAGATCTGACATCTCAAGGAAGCGGCGCTGCTGGTGCACAAACCTTCATTGTGTAAATGCAGTCTTGGCCACTGCCGAGACCTGAGCTTCCAGGCACAGATTCAGTCCAGGAACACACTCCAAGCTACGTACAGTACCTGCGTCTTCAGGGGAAGTGTAACCCCATCCTGCACGGGCTCAATCCTTATTCCCTGATATGCCTTCTGAGTGACTGGGAAAACTCTAATCATCCTTCACCATTGACTGTGCTGATTAGGGCTGATGTGAGCTGCATGAAGACCACATGTTCTTCATCCCTACTCTAGAAGGATGTTTGTTAAAAATTAGCCAATATCAATGGTCCCATCTAAAACAAACCCTTTAATGCTGTATATTCCCCCTTTAAAAATATAGTGCCAGTGTATCTGTGGTGAGAGCTTGGAAAGGTTACTTTTTTTGCTACAGCTACCAGGACTCCCCAGCCAGTTAGCCAAAGGGTGCCCTTTCTGAACTCTAATGTGCCTCAGGAACTGTGAAAGGATTCTGCTTTTTTCCCCATTTCTACAGGGCAGTTATTAAGAAATCCTCAGCCCTTGAATATAAAATACAGCGGAGAGCACTTCACAAGGAAGATTTTATCAGTTACATTCAGGTAATTTTAAAGAAACAGATCTCTTTTCGTCACTTGAGATGTGTCACAGTTATTTTGTGTTTCTTCTTTCATGGATTGCTTTATCTTTTGTGAATCAGTAACATAATGCAAGAAAGCATTGCTTAGTGGCTGAAATATCTCTAGGGTTTGATGTATCAGCTGCTGGAGCTGCATTTCAGGAACATTGGGAGGGCTGCACAGTTCCCACACCTGCACCACACTGACTGGCATTTCCTTATCTGGAGATGTTTGCGGTTGAACCTGGGACCTTTTGCATGCAACTTGCGTGCTCTGTCCTGGTGGTAGGCCCCTCCCTTTTGAGACCGGGAGCGAACCATAAGCTGTATTTTAAAAAGCATGTGGCATTGAAAGGACCTACAGGTGAAGGCGTATGCTTAATAAAACACATCTAGGTGACGCCAGCCAGTCCTACCACACACTGAAGGGGGCAGTCCCAGGAGGAGAGGAGCAAAAAGGCAGCCATAGCAAGGCCAGTATAGCTCACCTTACTTTCTCGTCTCTCCCTCTGAAGAAGCCAGAATGATTGCTGGCAGAGGTACTTCTGGAAAGGAAGGAGGCAAACGGACATGGTGCTTAATAAAACATTTTCTCAGAGCATCAGTGGAAGTGATAGGGTTAAATTAGTTATATGATTTCCATTTAATGATCGTTTAGTATTGATATTTGCAATTACCTGTATTACAAGTGTGGAATGTTCCTATTCAGTGTGAAGGCTGGCCATGTAGCCAGCTGGTTGGTTAGGACTTCTTTCAGGATGCTCCATTCTGCACATAACATACATCCCAACACAGTCAGCATTCTTTTGCCACTGAGCAGGTTAAGTCCACATTTCACAGGTTTGGGGAGGGTGTTTGCCTCCTTTAGGTTTTCTTTCCCTCATGATTTTTTCTGCTTCTCCAAGCATTGAGAATTTCTTATGCAGATTACTATTTTTTCCATTTTATTATCAATGAATGTTTATCTTCTGTTGTTGGACTTCAGGACATCATCCAAGCAAACCAATCCACAAACAGTTTTTAAAAATTCTGTATTTAAAACAATAATAAAATAATTTAAGCAGCTTTAAAGGTACATTTGAAAGCTAAGTTAGGCCCCAAAAGCTTTAATAAAAACTATGTTTTGACTTGGCACTGGAAATAAACCAGCATTGGCAACTGTTGGACTTCTGAGGGGAGGGCATTCTTCAGGGTGCCACAGCAGAGAAGACCTGTCCCATGTCTTACTGCAGTGTATTGCTTCCACTGATGAAACACAGAGGGGGGCACCTCCAACTGATGTCAGTCCTAGGACAGGTTTACAGTATATAGAAAGTATCAAGGTCCTATCCTATTTAAGGCTATGTATGTTATCGCTGAGACACATTTTAAAATTTTTATGTATTCTTTAGAATTCAACAAGGACAAACAAATGAACCCCTACTATGCATTCCCCTGAAATTAACACTGTTGTAACAGTATATAAGGTATCTTCATGTACATAGATCACCTGTACATTATTTATCTACGTACCTGTCCATTCATACATAATGTGTATTATTAGTTGGTCCATTTCTATAATACATTAATATTCGCTATGCCAAAAATCCAGATGATTAGTTGGGGGCCCATCTTCAACATTCAGTTCTTGAAAGTACATTAAAAATGGGTACCATGCTGTTACAGAGTTGTCTTCATTTATTTCTCCACTTAACATACAAAAATAGCTGGTTCATTTTTCTGCAGTTGCCACTGACCACATTAAGATATCTGTGAAATGATCATCCTTGGACATTTTTCCAAGTTCAGACTTCAAAACAATGGCAGTATCTGAAGTTCTAAGATATTCTTTATATTTAATCTTGGGCTTCTCTCAGGCTGGTTCATATATCTCGTATGTGTGGCTGGTTGTGTTCTGGCTACGTAAGGATAGTCTCTAACAGAATGAGTTCTCAATATATAGGATAATTAGGAATCGGTATCACTAATACTAAGTTGGATTATTGATTAATTGACATCTCTTGCTTAATTGGCATCTTTCTTACAAGCGACCTGCCTAACTTGTAGTTTTCATCCTATTCCCCCCACCCCCATAATATGTATAGCTTTACTGTGTTAGTCTGCTCAGCTTGGTCAGCCTCAAGATATTGATCTTGTAAATATTATTTGTTCTCCAGTATGAAATCAATTTATTGGAACTGATCAAGAAAAGGAGATCGGTAAGTAAATTGCAACCTTGGAAAGAGATTCTTATACAGGTTTAACAGACTGGAAAGTTGATGACATTGTTTTTCTTCCCCTTTAGCGAATTGGGTACTCATTTAAGAAAGATGAGATTGAGTACTCCATTGTGCAGAGGATACATAGCGTCTTCAAACGTGCCACAGCAAAATGGAAAGTAAGCCTATTGCTTTCTGCCAGTGATGATGGTTTTGCATAATCTCTTCTGTAATACAATATCAATAAGATAAATAAATGGAAGCAATGTATATATCCTTATATGGTTTTACATCCAGAATGAGCATGTGATTTCATTTTGAAAAGTGGATTTCTAAAATACATCACATAGGTGGGCTAAGAATTGGTTTGGCTAACAATGTTCTATTGAGGGTGGAGAACCTGTGGTCATCCAGATATTGTTGGAGCCTTAGTGAGCACGGTTAGTGGTCAAGCATGATGAATCAGTAGTCCAGTGCTATCTGGAGGGTCATGAATTGCCCAGGCATCTTTTGTGGTCTCTAGCAGGGTGTCGTTGCCTAAGATGCTGCTTCTTATTTGGCAGGCACTCAGTATGAAATGAATATGCTCAAAAAATACACCCCCTCGTTGCTCTAAAGGGAGTGGCATTAGGAGAGGCAGTGGGAGGAAAGACTCTGGGATGCAAATGCTTCTGTATAGTGTCTGTATATTCTGAATTCTTTCTTTTGAATTTGTGGATGTACCTTGCAGCATTTGATTGAGGATCTGATACCAAAATAATGATTTCTGAGAGGTGTGGCTCTCATCTTTAAAAAAACCCATAAGCAACTTATTTTAGTTGTCTCCAACTGCTGCAGACCACACCATGTAAGTGTGGTACAGGGTTGAGACCAATTTCTTTATGCATGGGCTTTCATCTCTCAAGTTTGGTATTTTTGCCTGTTATTTGTGAATAATAGTGATCGCACTATAGCAGTGGTTCCTAGCCTTTGGTCCTCTAGATTTTTTGGACTTCATCTCTTACATGCCCCAGACAGTATAACCAAAGCTCAGGAATTCTGGGAGTTGAAGTGCAAGACATCTGGAGGACCAAAGGTTGAGAACCACTGAACTGTAGGACTGGCTTGAAGTTAGTGCATTTTAGCATTATAATGTGCATTATATTGTTATGTCCCTTCAAGACAATTCCAACTTATGGTGATCCTTTCTAGGGTTTTCTGAAGTCCAAACTTCTATAATTGTGTCTTTACTTCTACATTTGGTACTTGTACTACTGAATCTTTTCAGTTTATGCCAAATTTCAATATTTGCAAAACCACTGTACTCAGTAACCAAATATGCATGTTGTTTTCATTGATCCCTTAGATACCTGTTATAAAGGAAGGATGCAGAGAAGAATTGGGGATAAACAGAGAGCTTGTAGTGAGGCATTCATAGTGAATAACCCCCATACATAGGAACCCTTCCTTTTGGAAATTCACCTGAGGATGTTTTGAGAGACCTTTCTGTTTCGGTTTGTCCTGAGGGACTGGGCAAGAGATCAGAATCAAGAGATAATGGCCCTGTTCAGATAATTTCTTATGAATTGTTCTGGAGAAAACCACGAATTGTTCTGCAGAAAACCAAGCAAACTACCATTTGTTCTGTTTCTCTTTTGTCCCTTTTGTAAGATCTGGAAAGCTGGAGAAACAAGCGAGCCACAGATGCAGATTCAAAGGTTGTGACAAGCCATGGTTAGGGTTAGGTTTATGCAAGCAATCATTCATAAGTCAGCAACAAACCATGGCTTCTAATTGTGACTTCCAGTGGCTAACAAACCATTTTATTTTATTGTTTTATTTTTTCAGGGACTAGTTTAGATACGACAAGTCAGAATTTAAGAAACCACAAACTTGATTACCAATATAAGTGAGCCCAACCAGTGTGTTAAAATTCATAGTTTTTAGTTAGACTTCTATCAAATTTTAATGGGCTTAAAACCATTTTTAAAACCTCCTCCTGGCAACCAAGATGGCATGGGTTGTACATTTCTACCAATAAACCCAGTAGGAGAAAACAGAGCCTCAGAACCACCCATTGTAATAATTGTATTGTATTTGTGGTTTTCCAGTTTCTAAAATAGTTATATTGAGATGCCTCTTCACCTTTCTCCTGAAGGATAGACCTAGCAAGGGCTGGCCAGATGAGATGGTAAAGAGATGATCTTTGGGCCCTAATTCCTCTCTCTGAACTGCTGTCTGTAGAAATGCTGACATTTCCCCAGCATCTGTTGCTGATTGTTATAGAAAGGGTCACTGTGTTAAATGACTAGTACTTGTGTTCTCTGCTGATCCTTCCCCCGCTTTGTTTCATTCCAATAGGATGACCTTCAGTTGTGGTTGTCTCATGTTGCATTTTGCAAAAAATGGGTGAGTACTGAGGTGTAATGTCTGGTTTTATGGTGTAGGTTGCAAGCAGGCTGATTAAACCATAGAGCCTTAGTGAATACAGTCTTAGCACTTCAGATAATTAGGTAGAATCCTGTTGAAATTACTGGATTTGATCTTGATTGAATGTGATGTGGTCTCTTTTTCTCATGCATTGCATATGTGACTGAGAGGGATAGTTTGGAAAGAGGAAACAAGACTATCAAAGGTGGACCAATGTTCACAACCAGTATTTTAGTTGAAAAGGTCACCATCAGGTGATTTTTCTCTTAGATTACTAGGAGGTAAAGTGGTCTCTTAAGGTGGTTAGGAAAATGCCTCTTTCTACTCCTCTGGTAAGACTAGAAGTTACGTAATTTTTAAAGTCCTTCTGAGGTACCCTCACCATGTGAAAACTAAAGAGTTGTGTCAACATTTTTGTGTGTGACTTGATCATGATGGCTTTCTGTGAATTTGCCAAAAGAAACAGTGATGTGCATTTTCCTGGGAGATAACAGGTATTTTTGCCTTAGCTGTGCTTGGCGCTCTTTTGTAGTCATGATGCTATTTATTGTTCTACCATCCAACCAATCCCTGCTTTTATTAAGGGGGTGGGCAGGCACTAAAATGAAACTGCTTGCGCTGCAATTGTGTAATGCGTCTCTCACTGTATGGCAAACCACGGCATAGTACTGTAGTTCTCTGTAATGAAGATGAATCTGTTTTCATTTGAAACATGAATGGTGTATGGATGTGAATTATATCTTCTGTCTCTTAACAGAACAAGAAAACACAGCTGAGTAAGGTGTTTTCGTCCATGCTAGCCCTTCATCCAAACAAACCAGGTACAACAATTTAACTCTTCCTTGTAATGAAAGTGGATCAGTAGAGCTAACAATCTAAACCAAACGCAGTCCTGGAAAAGATAGGTAGGCTAGCTTGGCAGTACTATTAATTCAAACTGATGGAACAAATCAACTTCATATGCTAGTGACTAATCATTATAGGGCCGCTTCACACTTTATAGTGGGGTGAACATGCTATTTTGGCCAGGGAGTCATGCTCCAATTTAGGATGGTTCTGTAAGCCGCATCCCAGCAGCAGGTTAGGCTAAGCGCACAAAGGGGTGGGGGCAAGCAAAGTATGTGAGGTCTGATGTAACTTACCAGCAAGGACATTTTCCCACCAAGCAACTCAGTTCGGTGCATGTCTCCTAGGAGTAAGCCCCAATATAACAGATTCCCTCGCTACAAATCAGAGCTCAGTTCCATGTAACACTTTCTGGTGCTTTAAATAGCAAATGATGTGTTATTTCCAATCACTGGCTGGAAATAACAGTAGAAGACACTTGCAGGCCTACTGTGGACCATTTCCACAGCCTGCATCTGCTCCGTGGACCAGAGTTGTTTCTTCTCATCTTTTTCACAAAAGTGGATCCCTTTTAAACACTGGGATTCCAGCATTTTTGTTGCCTAAATCTCTGGGTCCAAGTGAAAAAGAGGCATGGCTTATCCCTTCCTGAGGACATTTCATTCTGAAAGCTATTTGCATCAGTAAGTTAGAGAGTTTTTCATACATGGGTTAGATAGATTTTTGTTGAGTACACTGAAGATATGACCTTTCATATCTGTCTTTTACTTAATATTTGTCTAGTTTGGGGTGGGAATTGTGTAGTCTTCTAGATATTGAATTACAGCATCCAGCATCCCTCACCATTGGCTCTGATGACAAAGGCTTCTGGGATTTGCAGTCCAATAGCATCTGGACCTACTACACCTCAGATCTAGTGTGTCTTCAGAATAGTCTGAGAATAGTCTGAGTCTATGAAACTCATTTGCACAACAATTGCTTGCCTGAACAAATGCAAGAGACATGCACATGACTCTTTAAGATGGGGTTTCTTTATTTTTCAAACACACAACTGCTTTTCAAGCAGTGAAAAAAAAGAGAGAAGAACAATTTGTCATGGAATATGTATGTGTAGTATGTGAGGTGTTTGGTCAGAAACCAGGAGAGTTTCTCTAGGAAAACAAAGGATCAGTGATGCTGTTTGGAATTACTTCTTACTTCTCTGCTGGAGTCACCATCCTAAACAACATCACATGTCCCTCTGTTGTAGCTCTGTGGATCATGGCTGCAAAATGGGAAATGGAGGACCGTCTGTCATCTGAAAGTGCCCGACAGTTGTTTCTTCGTGCCTTGCGTTTCCATCCTGAGTGCTCAAAACTTTATCAAGAGGTAAATTCTTCTCCCTTGCCACCTTAGAGCTTGTGTTTCAGCCCATCTAGGTAAAAGTGGATTTGCACTGGAATTTATGAATTACATAGCAAACACATCTTTGCATCCTGAAAATTATTCATTCTGAAATTGTCTTTATTCAAATGCAGAGTTGTGTTTGAAGTCAAGGGATGCTGCAAGCTGATTAATGATTTTGGTAAATTATCTGGGTATTAAATTGACTGGGCCAACTCAGAAATACTGCCAGTGGGAGACAAGATGAACTCTAGCATATTTAAAGCATGGCAGTTTTGATATTGACCAAATTCTATTACTTATTTGGAAATAATTATCCCTAGGGACTTATCTCAGATGATTACAGTCATCCCTTCACATTCGCGGGGGTTAGGTTCCCCAGACCCCCGCAAATGTGAAAAATCCGCGAATAACAATTGCCCTCCCCCTCCCCCGCCAAAGCGACCACAGGGCCTCCGGAGGCCCTATAGTCGCTTTCCCCCGCCTCCCCCTCCCTCCCCATGCCTTCATGGGGCCTCCGGAGCGTCTCCGGAGGCCCCAGGATTGCCTCCCCGGCCCTCCCCACCCCATCCTTAGGCCTTGATGGGGCCTCCGGAGCGTCTCCGGACATGATCGCCTCCCCAGCCCTCCCCTCCCCTTCCCCAGGCCTTCATGGGGCCTCCGGAGCATCTCCGGAGGCCCCAAGATCGCCTCCCCGGCCCTTCCCACCCCCTCCCCAGGCCTTCATGGGGTCTCCGGAGCGTCTCCGGAGGCCCCAGGATCGCCTCCCCGGCCCTTCCCACCCCGTCCCCAGGACTTCATGGGGCCTCCGGAGCGTCTCCGGAGGCTCCAGGATTGCCTCCCCAGCCCTCCCCACCCCTTCCCTAGGCCTTCATGGGGCCTCCGGAGCGTCTCCGGAGGCCCCAGGATCGCCTCCCCACCCCTTCCTCAGGCCTTCATGGGGCCTCCGGAGCGTCTCCGGGGGCCCCGTGAAAGCCTTCCCAGCCCTCCCCCTCCCTCCCAAGGCCTTTGCGGGGCCTCGCAGGGCCCCCCGGAGGCCTCCCCGGCCCTCCCCCCTCCCTTCCAAGGCCTTCGCGGGGCCTCCGGAGGGTCTCCGAAGGCCCCGTGGAGGCCTCCCCGGCCCTCCCTGCTCCCTCCCAGGGCTTTTACGGGGCCTCCGGAGGCCCCGTGTCGCGGTTTTGGGGGGGCCCGGGGGGGCCCTCCCATAACCACGAATGTCAAGTTTGCGAATGTGGAGGGGAAACTGTAATCTTAATATAAATAAGCTGATAAAACGTGTTGCACAAGATTTAGAGAGATGGACAGGCTTAAACATGAGTCTGTGGGGTAAGGTAAACACAATCAAAATGAATGTTATACCTAGAATTGTTTGTTATTCGTGGAATTTCTCTACTTACACCTTGCAAGTATTTTTAACAACTAATTACATTTTTCAGGAGATGGCGGGGGGCTCATCTCCTCCCAGAATTTAAATGAAAAGGATGCAAATTCCCATTAAAAGAGGGTGGGGGTTGGCTTCCAGATCTTCTGGAAGGGTATACAGTTGCCCCTCCACATTCACGAACTTAGCATTTGCTGTTTTGCATATTCATGGTTTTGGGAGGGCCCCCCTGCCCTCCCAAAAGCAGCGACACGGGGCCTCTGGAGGCCCCGCGAAGGCCTTGGGAGGGAGGGGGAGGGCCAGGGAGGCCTCCGCAGGGCCTTCGGAAACGCTCCGGGGCCCCTGCAAAGGCCTTAGGAGGGAGGGGGGAGGGCAGGGAGGCCTCCGCGGAGGCTCGGGAGGGTCTCCGGAGGCCCTGTGAAGGCCTTGGAAGGCAGGGGTAGGTGGGGGGAAGCGACTATGGGGCCTCCAGAGGCCCCGTGGTCGCTTTGGCGGGGGAGGGGGAGGGCAGTCATTATTCGCAGAATTTTCACATTCGCGGGGGGTCTGTGGAACCTAACCCCCGCGAATGTGAAGGGACGACTGTATCTGTTTTCTTTTGTATTAATGTTTGGATATATTCACTTAAAGTAAGTAATCTACCACGGTCAGCCTACCATTTCTGGCACCTCTATTCAGATGGCCAGTACTTGGTTCTCATTTTATTAAAAAGGGGCAGTGTTTCGCCAACAATTTCAACAGTTAGATCTTTGTGGCAAATATTGACTTGTCAGTTGCAGTTTGACCCATATGTTTATGCCAAATTGACTTGATGGGGGAAATCCAGATTTGAAAATTGGTAAGGAACGATTTTTATGAAAGTTAAGGGGTGATAATGGGTTTGTTACTTTAAATCAGATACTTGGTGTTGACAGTGATTTTTTTTTTTTTTTTGCCTTTTTCCAGTTTGCAAGAGCAGTTCAAACTACCTCTGTCAGCTAAATGGCAGTATCTACAACTGAAACATTTGTTACAATCCAGATTTGGCCCTGTAGCTTTAAGTGCATCTGAGGTTCCCTTAATATTAGAGACATTTATTGGGGCCAACCAAGTGTCCAAACCAATATGTTATCTATAAATAAATATGACATGTGAGGTTTACAGCAAGAATGGAATAGAGAACTGGGATATCCAGTTCTGACTAATTAATGGCCATTGGTTTTAACATCTTTAACTAGTATGGCTCTAGATCTCCAGCAATGTGTTATACAGCAGAAATTGGTCTTTTGGGAATATGGACTGTCACAGCATCTATTCAAGAAAGGCAAACGTAATATCATTAATGCTTCCTTAAGACAGATGTTTTGGAGTTGTCTCATAGTAGCTACATTTTGGAGGAAGTAATCAAACAAGTAAATTTGGTTTTGGAAAGTTCCTTAATATTCAGGGACATGCATGTTCTTTTGAATTATTTACCTGTTTCTTGGAAATTAACCAGTAGCCAACAGAAGTGGATTTTTTGCAGCCTTTTGACTGCTAAAAGATTGATACCTTGTTACTGGAAAGACAGTTTTTCTCCATCTATGATCCAGCAGATAGAAGATCTAACAGTGCTTGCAACATTTGAAAGAATGATGCATAGACAAAATTTACAAATGGACTTGGGCATTTTGCCAGCTTTTATAGAAACCTGTGACTAATGTGGTCATTGTCCCCCCCACCCACTTTTGTGATTTAATTTTCTTGATTTTGTTGTACTGGAACATTATTGTATGTATCTTAGATCCCTTTTGAATGTAAATAAATTTTAATGTAAAAGGGGTTGGGGGAGCTGCAGAGTTTGGCATTGAGATTTTAGCATGACAGCCTCATTTACATCATGTGTAGTGCCTGGCATTGCTTTTATCTATCAGTAACAACTTCTGCTGACATGAAAAAGACATGTTTGTGCTAGACTTATCATAATCATGATGCTAAATTTTGATGAAGCATTTAACTATGTAAAAGCTTCTGGGGGAAGTCCAAAGACAAATATGACAAAGTTTATGAAGACAAAAATAATGTGAGTTTTTTTGCGAGGTGTACAGATAAAGAAGTGGATGTCCTGGGTACAGGTGGGCAGTCTTGCCCAACATGGCACCCTTTAGGGGAATTAGGCTACAGCTCCAAGCATCTCCTGCCAGGAGAAGCTAATTAGGGATGAGGAAGTTGCAAACCAGAGGATCGTGGACTCTCTATGCGCATTTACTCCAGCTAAGAGTGACACTTTCATTAGTATTAACATGGCATCTTTCCTAACCAGGAACTAAAACTGGAATTTGAAGCTGTTTACTGCGTGATTGTTAGATTCCTTGGCCTCACGTCCCATTTTTTGCCTTCCTTTGTGTCTGTAGTATTTTAGAATGGAGCTGATGCATGCAGAAAAGCAAAGAAAAGAGAGGAAAGAATTTGAACAAGCAAAGATGGACTTGGTAAGAAGTTAGAAGACTTCAAATGATTAATTTGCAGCATTTGAAATGCAATTTTGGGATACAGTAAGAAGCACACACTGCGCTTGGTATATTAAACTAAAAGCAAATGCAACATCCAAGGCGTTCTGTCTTGGTTTATATTTGTCACTAAAATGCAGAAGGGGCTTGAAGGCACTCTGTATGACCAGAGGCACTACTGCTCACTTGTAAAACATTGTAAAACACCACTCACTTGTAAAACATTTTTGTGTTCATGTATTATTGCCAAGTCAGGAGCATGACACGCTCATGTGTGAATGGTGCAAATGCTCTAGTAACTTGCATGGCTGCTAACAGATGCAAGATTGACTCAATTTTTACTCTTTCAGGGGCCATACCTTGTGTCAAAAGTATGTTGCCAAATTCAGAGTAAATGTATTTATTTTTATTTGATTGAATGTAAAACCTATCCCATGCCAAGGGCTTATGGCAGGTAACAATAAGCTCAATTATTCTACCTTGTCCCTCCCTATTCCTGAACACCAAAAGGCAGGTTGGGGGGAAAAGTGGCTTATGTTGTTTTTAGAAGATCCATAACAGAGATGGGGGAATGTGTGGGGGCCTACTAGGTCCCAGCATTCTTCACCTTAGCTATGCTGACTAGGAGTAACAGAAGTTGTACTCCCACAATGATTGGAATGGAACTCCTGATTCCCATCCCTGAAGTACAGGTTTGGTGAATCACCAGTTCCTTGTGATCTTTTTTTTCAATCTTCCATGCCCCATCCACTCCTCCCTTAATGAAAATAGCTGTATCTGTATCCCAACAAAGTGAGTTGGTTTTGGGTTGCTTTCTTCCACTTTGGGCTTGATTGCATTGTGGTTTACCTCTCTCTTGGGCAGGAGTGGGCAACTCCCATCAGACCTTGCCAGCATTGCCAGCAGTGAGGAATGGTGGGAGCTGTAGTCCAGTATCATTTGGAGGGCTGGTTGCCAGCTGCTGCTCAGGATGTAAGTGAGGGTGTATGTGCTCCTACCAGGCACGTCCATTGTGCCAACACAATGCTGGACAGGAAGATCCAACACTTCTCTTCATCAAGGACTAGTCAATATCTACCATTGTAAATGTGAATTATTTCCCTGACCCTGGAGAGTCCGTGATTGCCCTTTTTTGTGCCGATGCTCTGTGGGTCTTGGAGGCCAGTGGAGCTTCAGCTTGCAACTTTATATGTAGACGGAAAAATATTGGTTATGTGCTATAAATATGGTCTCTTTTAAAAGATCTAGGAAATAAATACTTAATTGTAGGAGGGCTGTGTCTTCAATTTTCAGAGTGAGTTCAACTATTCTGAGGAGGTGCTTAATGGTGAAATGGCTCGAATCATCTATAGAAATGCCATTCAAAAAATTAAAGGTAACTTCTTGTTTGCTTTAAATTAATATTCTGTATTTTGTTTCCTAATATATACAATTAATTCCTCAGCCTCCTTGTATACTGGATCCAAATTCATGTCATTCTGCTGCAACAGAACACATTCTTGCATTCTTTGTTAAGGTTCTTAAGATGTACAGATTTGGCCCCTCTCAGAAATAGGATGCTAGACCAAATGAGATAATTATCTGATTTGTTGTAAGCTGAAAATTCAGGAATGTTGTAGGTAAGCAAATACTATTCTGTCCATCTCTTCAGAAACACCAGCAGTCCACATGCTTTAAGAAAAAATTAGGCTGTTGCTTTCTGTCCTTTGATTTTCTGTTGTCTTGAGGTTGGTTGGTTTAGTTTAGGATAGATAAGGGTCATTTTTTAAAACATTTGGTACCTTGGAGAATGTGCTTGCAAGGCTGAGGTTACCCAAAATTAAAGTATGTTTCTCTCCATTCTAGGTGCAGAGTTCCTTCTGTCACTGCTGTCAATTGCAAAACTTTTTGATTTTACTGCAGACCTTCAAAAAGAAATTCTTGAGAAGTAAGTTTGGATGGGTGTGGAAGTAGCATGAATAGTAACATTTCCATAGTTTGGGGTTAAGCACGTGCCATCTTAGTGCGCACTTTTATGGTTTAGTATTCTACCTGAATTGTGTTAGAGGAGTTGTGGCTGGCATTAATTCTACCAGCTGGCCTCAGTTTTGGTCATGTTCTTCCAAAAGAGGATTTGTAGCCCCCCCCCCCAAACCCCCATTAAAGGGCTACACTGTGAGGATACCAACATACTGCTTGGTTGACTGTTTTCTTTAGTTTTTATTACTATACATTTTATACAGTCTTAATTTTGTGAACCAGTGAAGTCCTGGAACAGCTGAGTTGATTTCTTTTAAAAATCCTTTTTCCTGGTACCAGAAAGATAGCAAAGCTGGAGCCAGATAAACATCTCTGTATAAGGCATTCAAAGTATCAGTTGCTATGACTAAAGCAACCCTGTTTCTAGGCAGCCACCCATCTTCAAATGATTACAGATTCAGATTAAGAGGCTTAGATAGTTTTTTATGGAGGAGGTTGTACTTTAAGGTTTGATCCAAAGAGTACCATTCACTGCACTGCATAGCAAGTGACTTTTAAAATTCAAAAAAGCTTGCAACATTGCTTACAGTATTGGGAGCATATGTGGTGGTTTTGTATTTAACAAACAAGTATGGTGTGTGGAGTGATGGTGCTGCTATTGCTCTGTTCAGGTTGGTTTCCTTGGATAAGTACATTCTTGTCAGGACATACTTTCTCTGGAAAGCCCTTCTATTATCTATAACATCAGTATATCTATTAAACTATGTAATTTGCTGTAGGCCTAATGCCAGAATCTTCTGGCCATGACCCAGACTATGCCATGTGTTCATTAACTGTTTTTAAGTTAATGTCTTGGTTAGTCCTGACAGTGTGCCACATATAGTTCTCTTTAAAAACCCTGAGTTGGAATAAAGAAAAGATAGAAAGAGCCCCTCCCCCAATATTGTATTCCTCTCCTGTAGAATCAAGACAGGGGTGTTAAAGACACTTGTGCACTCTGAGTACAATACAATTGTTTGATCATCCACTTCAAATTTATGGCCTATATCGCCAGTCTTGTTTTCACAGGGCTTTGTCCCCACGTGTTCTGGAATACAGTGGTAACATGAGCTGTACCAATCAGACTGCAGATAGGGGCTGCAATGTTTAAATGTTCCCACAGACCAAAAAAGCCACACCCCTCCTTATAAGCTTTTTCAGAGCAAGGAGGAACATCCTAGTTTAGTGCGATGTTGAAGGCTTTCACAGCCGGCATCCATAGATTTTCCTTGGTTTTTTCCCGGGCTGTGAGGCCATGTTCTGGAATACTGTAGTTTCTTTCTGACGTTTCGCCTGCGTCTGTGGCTGGCATCTTCAGAGAATGGGTGGGTAGGAGTGTATGTAGAATTTATATGCTATGAACCCGTTGGGGAGCATTTGTAAATTTGTGTAATTGAATGGTTAGTTTCTGGGTATAGAAATGCAAGGCTTGTTAGTGTCTGTTTGACTAATGTTTGGTTGATGGGCCATTATCTACTGGAACTCCCCCGTCCCTGGGTGGAATTCCTTTGTAATTGTTGAGTTTTGATTCTATTGTTCTTCAAAACTGGGAGCCAGATTTTGTTTATTTTTAAGGTTTCTTCTTTCCTGTTGAAGTTGTCCAGGTGTTTGTGGATTTCAATAGCTTCTGTGTGCATTCTGACATGATAGTTGTTGGTGTGGTCCAGAATTTCTGTGTTTTTAAATATCATTTTGTGTCCAGGTTGGTTTATAACATGTTCTGCTACTGCTGATTTTTCTGGCTGGCCCAGTCTGCAGTGTCTCTCATGTTCCTTGATTCCTGTTTGCACACTGCGTTTAGTGGTCCCTATGTAAACTTGTTCACAGCTGCATGGTATGTGGTAAACTCTTGCAGCTGTGAGAGGGTCTCTTTTGTCATTCGCTGAGCGTAGCATTTCTTGAATTTTCTTGGTTGGTCTGTAGATTTTCTTGGTTGGTCTGTAGACAGAATAGGGAAACTGATGAGGAAACACAATCTCCAAACAATCTACATTTTCAAAATGTGTTCTCACACTTGGTGCTGTCCATTCCACGACACAGCTCTTAATACCTCGTCCTTATCTTATTCTGATGGGTCCTAGAGCAAACCAAGCCTCACTTCTCCCTAGATGACTAAACTGAGACTGTCATATTTTGACATATGATGAGAAGACATCACTCGCTAGAAAAGACAATAATGCTTGGTCAGGTAGAAGGCAGCGGGGATAGAGGAAGACCGCATTTACTAATGAATATACTCAATCGAAGAAGCCACAGCCTCAAGTCTGCAAGACCTGAGCAGGGCTGTTGAGGATAGAGTGACTTGGCAGTCTCTCATTCATAGCGTTGCCATAAGTTGAAGTCAACTTGATGGCAGTTAACAACAATAAAGACCAGGCTGTGATCTGATAGACTCTAGCATATTTGCTATAGCTGCACTTGAAGCAATCCTTTTTTAAAAAAAATTATGCGCAGTATCAGTGATACATCAGAATGACCAAAAAGACATTTTTATTGCCTTTTTGTTAAGAGAACGAAAACACTCCTAGTTACTCTTGCTATAAGCGTCATAGCAAGAGGGCTGTGTGCAGGTAATGCCATGATACATTTCCCCCTGTTAGCTTGCAGGCAGAGTACACAAATGATCCTCTTGTATGGGACTACATGGCCCGGCGGGAACTGGAGATGGAAGCTCTACCACCTTTGGAACAAACATCTAAACAGTCAAAGGCACTGGACATTGCCCGCAAAGAAGAACGGTGTTGCACAGTGTTTGAGGAGGCAGTCACTTCACTTCCCACAGGTTAGAAACTGTGTCTGGATAATCAAATATTGCTTGTCTCCTCCCATCTCCCACTGCCTCCCCAACACTTTCCATAGTAGAGTTCCTACACAGTAAGAAAATGTGGACTTGAGAGCCGTAAAAGGGACACGTTCGCATTTGTCTGATATACCACATCTGCTTAAGGAGGAAAGAGACTTGTAGTGAATTAATAGTTGAATATTTTTGCTATTCAGTTTGATTTAATAGAGACTGCTTAGTTGTTGGTTTCTTTTGTTCCTGATTCCAGAACGGCTGCGTTGTGTGACAGTTACATTTTTTCAGAAGTAGTAGCTACAGTAGCACCCCTGCACCCACTGATTCACCATCCACTGATTCAATTATCCATGGATGGCGACGGGGGGGGGGGAGGTGAACTCGCCTCCCCTCCCCGGGATGGATTTGGTGCCATGGGTTCCAGCGGCTGAGCTGGTGGAGGGAGGAGGGAGCTTGCTTCCTTTCTCCCTTCTCTGTGGGGGTATCCGGCGGCACAGCATGGCTGGCAGGGGGGGTAGACGGAGAAGGGAGGAGAGAGCTCACCTCCTTTCTCCCTTCTCTTGGCAGGGGGAGGGTCTCGCAGCACGGTATGGCTGGCAGGGGGGTAGATGGAGAAGGGAAGGGGAGGGAGCTCGCCTCCTTCTCCCTTCTCAGTGTGGGGGGCGTTCGCTATTATGTGCGGAATTCACTATCCACAGTGGGGCCTGGAACCAATCCCCCATGGATACAGGGGTCCTACCGTGCTGTTATTAAAATTAAAAAAATTAACCTTGCAGAGGACATGTGGAAGTGTTACATCACTTTTTGCCTGGAGAGATTTAAGCGGAAGACCAGCAGAGAAGAGTTAAGGCAGAAGGTAAATTCCCCTTCCTTTCAAAGTAATACATTTTTTCTTCCGTTATTGGTTGCTACAGTGGAGTAAATTAATCAGGATTGTCTTATATTTTGAGGCTAGAAGGTAGCCAGGAAAAGACTTAAAACATTTCTTCCTTTAAATATCAGGCTGTATTGGGGTTTATCTGTGTTCATCATGCGGCTTCCACAAGCCTGCTGATATCTGCATAACCTTTTGTAAACTTAAATCTACTTCATCAGATGTAGGTTTGACTTAAGGTTGTATGATGTATGAGGTTGACTTAAATCTACGAAAGCTTATGTAACCAACTTCTTTCTCTCAGTCTCAGGTGCCGTAAGATTCCTCTGTACACTGATCCAGACTAACACAGCTATGTCTTTGAGTGCCACACTGTTTGTTTATTAAAGGGCTGGCACTTGGAGAATGACTTCACTATTAGTATCTAGAGTCGTGGCATTAAAAGATCCCATTTTATTTTTCACAGGGTCTGATTTATAAAGTAAATTTGATTCCTCCCCCTTCTTTTCTTCTCACTTTAGAGGCTTGAAAGGATTTTGAGTGTTTACAGTCGAGCCCATGAATCACAGCTGCTGCCATCTTCCCTCTATAAACAGTGGGTAAGGGATCCATCGTACCACCTTGAACACACCCTTATCTTGTTTGACTGAGGAAGCTAAACATGGTTGGGTCTCGTTGGGACTTGGATGGTGAACCAGTGGGAAATAAAAAGGGTCTCCAAACAGGGCTAGGAAAAAATCCTGCCTGAAACCCTTGAGAGCCATTGCTGCCTGTCAGAGTTGAAAATACTGGTATAGATGGACTAGTGCTCTAGCTGTATAAGGCAGCTTCCTGTATTCCTGTCGTTTATGTAGCTAAATGGTGCATGTAGTCCTTTGGATCTAAAAAAAAATCTTATTGCATAAAAACAGGAAGCTGGAAACACATTTCTGAATCAAACCTTCATATTTCCTCTGTGAATTGTTGCATTTTGCCAGCTTCAGCTCTTAGTGGAGCTTGACCTCCGACAGGAGGCAGAAGAGATAGCAGCAGCAGCGACCACCCGGTTCAGCCAGTTAGTAGAAATGTGGGAAGTGAGACTGCAATTGCTACTGAAGCTAAACAGTGACGGCGTGGCCTCTTGTTTCCAGGAAGCCTTTAAAGTGGTTAGTGCGAAGGTAGGTGCCTAGTCTCTTCAGCTTTATTACATTAAATTGGGTCCCAAGGTATTGTTGAACATCTCTCTCAAGCCCCAGCCATCGTTGTCAGTGGTCAGGATTCTCAGGCCTATAGCTCAACAAAATCTGTACACACACAGGTTGGAACCTACTATGCTACATGAAGATGTTTGATGGTTGTGAGCCCCTCTGTGGGTGATGGAACCTATCTGAAATATACCCAACTCCCAAATTTGCCACAAGTGGTGAATTGAAGGGGCATTCTGATAAATATTTAGGGTGAGGAGAAACAGTTTTCCTTGTTTCAAGATCTGGGGAAAGTAGCAGTGAGGGATGTATACTGTGACAGCAGGGGCAGTAGTTCTTTTCATAAGAGAGTTGGAAGGAAGCTCAAGAGCCACCTTGTCCAACCTCCTGCCATGCAGGGATACACAGAGCACTCCTGAGAGATGGCCATCCAGCCTGTTTAAAGACTGCTAATGGAGGAGCATCCACCACCCTCCAAGACAGTCGGTTCCACAGTCAAACAGCTCTTACCATAGCAACGTGTAATAATAATAGGTGGAAACGTTTTATATATATTAGTAAGAAATAGGTCAACAGTTATAGATAATAGATAGTAGTGAGATATCAGTAATATAGAGGATGAATAGGTACGCAATAGCTTCTTAAGAAAATATTTGATGTGTAGGTGGGAAGTCTTTTTAGAGTACAAGTAAGTGTTAGGCAGATGTATATAAATATTTATACATACAGAAATTTTGGAGTTGGGGGATTATTAATAAGTAGTTTTATTGTCAAATGGTTATATTTTTGTTGTTGTTTCTTTTTTTCAAATATTCGTTTCAATTGGACAATTGTGATAATTCTTTCTGGGGTTTTTTGGATGCCTTGTTATATATGTTTATTTTTTTATATACGTATATGTATGTGTGTGTGTGTGTGTGTGTGTATTTTTTAACCAATAAAAATTATTATTAAAAAAAAAAGCTCTTACCATCAGGAAGTTTTTCCTAATGTTTACTCAGAATCTCTTTTCTTGTCATTTGAATCCATTGATTTATGACCTAGTGTCTGGAGCAGCAGAAAACAAGCTCTCTCCATCTTCTACATGACAGATGTAGCTTCTGATATTTAAAAATGGCTTTCATGTCACCTCTCACTCTTTTCTTCTCCAAGCTAAATATACCCAGTTCCCTAAGCTGTTCTTCATTGGGCTTTGGTTCCAAACCTTTTAACATCTTGATCGCCTTCTTCTGGACATGTTCCAACCATGATTTGTCATATGTGGTGGTACTGGTGGCAGTAGGTGGCAGAGAGCTCAGGCTGTTGTTTCCCTGAATGCCTATGGAATGAATGACACTGGTTGGGGGTTGTCCTAATAGGAAGGTTGTTGGTATACATATTTTTGCTAAAAGATTTAGTTCATCTTTTTAATTTTCCACTTCACCTGGAATGAATAGCCATTGTCACAAATAGCACACAGTTGTGGTGGCACATCGCAGAGCTACTGGATATTGTGGCCATTCTTAAAGGCCAGGAGAGCAGCTCACACAAGTGTGGTAGCAGCACAGGTTCCTGCTCATAGGTGTTCATGGAGGACCTTTATATCTGCCTTGGCAGCCTTTTATATTACTTCAATAGTAAGGGCCCCCAAGAGAGGCTTCTTAGTTCTCATTGAAAAAGATGATAATGCTCATTAAAGTTGAAGAGAGTAGGAGAAGAGTAAGATCACATTAAAGGTGGATTGACTCTGTCAAGGAAGCCAGTGCTCTGAGTTTGCAAGACCTGAGCAGGGCTGCTGATAACAGGGTGTCTTTAAGG
Organism: Gambelia wislizenii; assembly: GCA_030847615.1. NCBI lineage: Eukaryota > Metazoa > Chordata > Lepidosauria > Squamata > Crotaphytidae > Gambelia > Gambelia wislizenii. The sequence goes on from JAUMIR010000002.1 coordinate 221,942,690, forward strand.
TCTCTTGTTCATAAAATCGCTATAAGTCAAAAGGTGACAATGGCACATAAAAACAAGAATTCAGTTCTGCTAGTCCCTCTCTGAACTTTCAAGCAGTGTTGGTGATGGCTGCTCTCTTTGTGTCTAATAGACCTCATACCTAGCATTTTCTTGGCCTAGTTTTTCAGTGGTATTCCTTTCCTCCTGCTAGGACAGCTTGCCACTCTGGATTTTATGGACGGAATGGAGTGAGAGTGTTAACAGCAAGGCTGAAACTGAAGCTGTCTATCAGGTAATGGACACCTAATGTAAAACAAACTAAAATCATGGGTATAACTGTTCTGGAAGGCAACTAAACATGGTTTTATTACTCCTTGTCACATTTTGTTTTAGAATGTAATATGGGTCCTATGGAGAACAAAGAAATGGTGGGAACCCAAACTCCATAGATGAAAGGAGACAGACTAAATTGAGCCAAGGGGCCCATTGAAGCATGGGTGCATCTTGTCATGTCAGACATGTAGCTAAATAGATGCTATTGTCATTTTGGAAATGTTTTGCTGAAAATTAGGTTTAAGGTTGGTTTCTTCATAAATGTAGAAGCAAAGGTTATCTAGGCTGCCCATCCTACAAAAATAGGTTGAAAAAGAGGAGACAAAGAAACTTGATATTAAAAAGGGGAGAAAAAAACCTACTCATGCACACATGAACCTAAATATTTCACTACAATCAACATGGGTAAATCAGCTGAACAGTCTTTGTGGGCATAAGTAAAAAAATACAGACCCCTCATACTCCATAAGAAATGTGTAAAAGCTTCATAATTGGATTTAAGACTGCGTGTGTTTACCTTGCAGAAATCTTTACTTGCCACACTTCCAGCTGACTCAGTAACCATGAAAGAGAAATACCTTGAATGGTCTTATAGGACTGGTGGCTATAAAAAAGCAAGGAAGGTCTTTACAAGGTTAGAAAACCTCCCCTTTTAAAACTTAGCCAATTGCTTCCTGCCCCCAATTTGTTTTTAACAAGTGCATTCCTCACATGGTTTTTTATTTCCTAGTTTACATGAAAGCCGCCCATTTTCCCTTGAGTTCTTCAAGAAGATGATTCAGATTGAAAAGGAGCAAGTAAGTAGTTCAAATGGATTTCAGGACTGGTTTCTTTTGTATTACATGCTGTATGTGCTGAGATGTGTGCACGCTGTATGTGCTGAGATGTGTGGCTTTTCATGGGAGCAGGAATTAATTAACTGTAATACAGGGTTACAGGTCACCACTTGTATCTGTGGGGGATATGTTCTGAGACTTACTGCAGATACACAAAGCCATGTATAACAGTGAGCCACCATAGAATCACACTGGGGGACCTAGGTAGTGTCTAGAGAAGATGCCTCTCTATGCATCTGGTGCAACTCTATGGTCAATTTCCAGCAGAAATTGTGCTGGAAGACCTCCCAGTGCCTAGAGAGACCACCTCTAGTCCAACTCTGTGGTCCTCCAGATGCCTAGATAGACCCCCCCAACTGTGGGTAAGTGAAATTGTGGGTACCTATCCCATGTAAATGGAGGGGGGCAACCCGTATGTTGGATGTAGGAGAACCAGTACTGTATTCTTATATGATTCAAACTGCTATTTATTATTCAGTGATAACTCGAATCCACAAGCTGCCCACCTCTAAACACTTTAAGCCTCTTGAAACCTTGAGATTTTATAGAATGCCCCCTCTTCTGTGGTACTCTATGGGCCTAACATGACAGACATTATGACTTCCTCCCTCCCATCTTAGGCACAGTCGACAGGAGTGTGTGTGAGGGCTTCTTTTAGAAGCAGCATCAACTCAGTGGAAACCCTTGCTTTAGAAGATTTGTGTTGCCCCCCACCTTGCCATGACATTCTGCTATCACTTGAAAATGTCTTTCCTTTGGTGCGCCTAGGCTTTAACTGATGGGCAGGGGTGTGGTCTCTTTCAGTTATAGTCTTTGTTTTCTGTGTGTCTGTTCCTTGTTTGTGGCTCAAAGGGAACTTCAGCGGGTGTGATGGAATAGGGGAAAAGGGAGACTGTTTGGCAGCTGGATTGATAGGAGTCAAATTAAACAGGGTGGGGAAGCACACAGGACTCTTAAGTGAGTTGGTGAGGTACAGAAAGAGCCACGTGAATGGAGAGTGAGAGGGAAAGCTTCGTAACTTATTGCCCAGGCTCACCACTGCTCCTTCTCTTTCTGCTGGCCCCTTATCATGAGAGCTGGTTCAGTAGATGTAGGGCAATAAAAGTGCATGGGTTGTTGAACACTTCTGCAGGGGTATTAATACTGGGACCAGATGACAGTTGTATTTAACTGCCATAAAGTGGTAAGAGCAGTGTTCCAAGTAATTTCCTCCACTTTTTTTGTTTTAAAGGAATCCGGTAAAATGTTCAATATCCGAGAATATTATGAACGTGCCTTGAGAGAGTTTGGCACCACAGAACCTGGTAAGAAGTCTTTCTCTCTCCCTGCGTCAGGGGCTGTAGTCCCAAAAAATCTGATGGGCTAGGAAAGACTGGATAAATTAGGCTCCAGCTATATGAGGAGGAAAAAATACGATTCCCTCCGGAGAAATAGAAATTCACAGCGCTGGGACCTGTCTTAATGGTTAATAGAGCCCCCATAAACTTTGCATACCCCCTAGCCAAGATGGCAGCTGCGAGTGAATTACCCATGCTTTTAAATCTGCTGCCACCAATTATTTTTTTTTAAAAAAAAAACATTTACCGTGGTGCGCACAAACAGTACTTCATACTAGCTGGACCTGGCATACCATACGCCATTTAAAAAATCCCCAAAAAACACCTGGTAGACCTCATGACAACCCTGTAAGGTAGGTTGGTGGATTTAAGTTCCTCCTTCCCCTTCTCAGTGTTCCACACTTTTCCCAGAATTGCTGAGGGTGACTCACTCTGTCACCCTGCCACAGCTGCCACCAGTTGACTGCCTGAGTCCTGTCGCAGTGGCGGCAGCAGTGTCCTGCTGCTGCTGCAGTTGACTGCCTGGACCCCATTGCAGCCTGTGATTGATGAGTGACTGAGGGAGTGAGAGGTGGGAGGGGCCCTTGTGAGGCAGTGATGCAGATTGAGTGGATTGTGACATGGAGAGGGAATTTGCATGTGGATGGTGATGGGCTGAGTGAATTTCCTGAGCAGCCAATCAGCACACTGGGAAAGGCAACATACTCAAGAGAATTATATATATATAGATTTATAAAAGAAAAAAAGAATAAAAGAGAGGAAAAGATTGCTGTCCCTTCATATTCGCTGGGGTTTGGTTCCAGGACCCCGTGGGGATACCAAAATCCGTGACTACTCAAGTCCCATTATATGCAGTGGCATAACAAAATGGTGTCCCTTATATAAGATGGCAAAATCAAGGTTTGCTTTTTGGATTATTATTTTTTTAAGAATATTTTCAAGCCATGAATACTTAAATCCGTGGATACGGAGGGACAACTATAGAGGTAATGAACTAGTTTGATAGGCAGCCCAATGAGCATCTCCTTTGAATTAAATTTCACTTGGAAGTGAAATCCATTTGCTGGGCAAAAGTTAAGGAAGGGGTGTTTCCTTGGTAAGTGATGTCCTGATAGACATGGGGAAGGGCAATTCATTACCAATTATTCTGCCAGTGTATGCTTTAACTTTAAAACAATGCCCTACAAATTTCCTTGTCAATCTAAAGTTTTTCACCTCTTCTCCCTTTTTTTGTGAGAATCTGTTCAGCTTAGAATCAGGATTTCAAAACCAGATCTATTGGCTAAGGGAGATAACGACTTTTCCTTTAAAAGTCCCGCTTCCCTTCTATCCTCCTGCTACATTATTTTGAAGCTGTCACATGAATTGGCTCCCGGTGAGCAGTGTGGTGGAGAACGATCTTCAGAGTGGCTGGCAATCCTCATTCAGGTTAAGGGAATGTAGGAATCTCCAGCTCCTGCTCTTGGAACCAGGACCTGGCAACAGGACATGGAAGGAAGTTGGTTGCTTCCTTTCTAACAAGGAACATCTGTATCCGTTTTCAACCTCCCCCCCCCCTTTTTAGAACACTTTGCTGAAAACTGTGGTAAGGGATAGCAGCAAGTCTCTTCCAGTTTCTCCATAAGTTGTTGGAGAGATGTATGGGATAGCAATAGAGATTCACAAGCTATTATTACTGGTGCAACTACTTCCCCACCACCCTTTGCTGAAGAGTACCTGGTTTTCCAAAGGAGCAACCATAAGCCCTATAGCAGTAGAGGGATTTCAGTTCTTTGCACTTATGCTGGAATGCTCCAAAATATTCTGCAGTTGATGAATCCATGGGTATCCACACAGATATACAGGGTTGTGGATTGCTAAATTTTTGGCCTACAGAGATCTCTCTTTCTGTATCATTTTCCCTCTTACAGTCTTAACTGGGCTTTCTTTTCATTTGAAGATCTTTGGCTGGATTATATTGGTGAAGAGCTGAACCATCCTCAAGGCAAGCCAGAGAACTGTGGCAGTATTCACTGGAGAGCAATGAAAGCGTTGCAGGGAGAACAAGTGGACACTTTTATTTCAAAGTACACATTGCTACAAACTGGTCACTTGTGAGAAATGTGATTGATGTGAATCAGAAGAACTACAGATCAATATAAACCATTCCTTTCCCCCTTAAACTCTTTGTGTATACTTTGTTCTTCCAAAGGCAAATACATACCTAGTTCTATGTTAGATAAGAACTTGAGTGTCCACTGCTGGCTTTTTGATAGATTTCCATGGGGGCAAGGGACTGGGTGGGGAACATAGTTTGCTACAGACTGGTGCTGTTGGGTTGAGCACATAAAATGAAAGTTTTAATGAGTAATGCTAAATTTTTTCCAAAAAAAGGATTTTACTATATACAGAGTGAGAAATGCCAGATATTCAATCTGGGTTTAAGAAATGAAGAAGCACTAGGGATCATATTGCAAACATCTGTTGGATAATGGAGTGCACCAAAGAATTTCAAAAGAAAATCAACCTGTGCTTTATAGATTATAGCAAAGCCTTTGATTGGGTAGATCATGAAAAACTATGTACAGTATTGCTCTTAAAGAAATGGGTGTGCTGCAACATTTGTCCTGTACTCAGGATAAGAGGCTACTGTTAGGACAGAATATGGCAAGATAATCAGACAAGGCTGCATTTTATCACCCTATCTAGTTAACTTGTATGCTGAACATACCATACATAAATCAGGATTAGACTAAGAGGAAGGAAGCATGAAAGTTGGAGGAAGGAACATCAACAATGTAAGCTAAGCGGATGACACCATGCTACTAGCAGAAAATAGTAAAGGACAAATAAATGGGTTCTAGAGCAAAACAAGCCTGAACTTTCCCTAGAAGCCAAGATGACTAAACTGAGACCATTGTACTTTGATCATATCACGAGAAGACATCTCACTGGGAAATACAATATGTTTAGTAAAATGGAAGGCAGTAAGAAAAAAAGACTACATTACAGATGGACTAAACCAAGGAAGCCACCGGCCTGAGTCTGCAAGAGCTTAGCTGTTGAAGATAGGATGACTTAGAGTTCTCTTATTGATATAGTTGCCATAAGTCCAAGTTGACTTGATGGCAGTTAACAACAAAGCTGGGGGGGACGGAATGATGGGTCTCCACTTTACACTAATAAGAATCTATTGTTTTATCCTTCCCTAACAGAAGTTTCCCCTTTAATACTCTGCTAGTGTTTCCCTCACTGCAATTTGCAGGAGCCTCTTAAACAGGAAAGGGGAGGAATCAACCACCTTTGAATATGTACCAATTAATGTCTATTGTGAGCTGATTGCTTTAAGTAGCTGAGTTTGTATTTTAACTCCTAGTGGTATGCAATTTTGTTTCAGAGGCCAAAATAACTTAGCCAGCCCTGGATATTATGCACCATGGCCCACGGGGGTTCTGTTATTTTTCTGGCAAAAATATGTCATGGATTGAACCTGGGGTCTAGCTAAACAGATGATAGTTTTGAAGGAAAAGGAGGTCAAGTACTAGCAATTGTTGGTCTGTTAGATCCATTCACACAAACACACAATCCACAGCAAGGTTGTCAAACATTCAGAGGTTGTTTGCTGGAGGGATGAGGTGTATTTGGGACATATCCATTTTTTTTATTTAAAAAGAAAATTACATAGGCGCGAGCACATTTTCAGTTAAACATGCCAGTCCCAGTAATTTTATCCCTTAAAGACAGCCAGAATCAGGAGGCCTGAAATATTGATGTTCTCCCCGCTCCACCTCACTTCAATGCATTTTTATGGATAAAGTGATGAATCCAATAAATGCAAGCATTTGTGGGTGGGTAGTCAAGAGAATGACTAAATGCAGAAAACAGCCACATCATCTTATTCCTTTGTTAGACTCACGGCGTTACAAACCTTGCAAGTCAGATATAGACTGTAGGCCTCTTGAGGCATTATTTAACTAGCGTCAATCAACATGTGAGCAGGGGACCGCTCCAGTCTTGCATTCTTTGTGTGAAAAACATCATGTTTAAAGGTGTCCCATTTGCAAGGACAGTCTCCATGGAAGCAAGGATGCTGGAAATCAGGGCTATTGCTCACATGGAGACTCCACATGAAAAGGAGAACTTTCCTTCAGATTTCTTTCCATGTGAAAAAGAAGATGATGCATGGGCTAGACCAGTGATGGCGAACCTATGACACATGTGTCAGCACTGACACGTGTAGCCATTTGGGCTGACACGTGGCTGTAGGCCTCCTCCCCCCTGCCCGCAACCTCACCACCCTCCCTAAAGTGGTAGGTGGGGCTTCGAAGCCCCGATCGGCACTTTAGGGAGGGTGGGAGGGGAGAGGAAAGTGGCGGGTAGGTCTATGAAGACCCGATCGCCACCACAAACCCTGAGGCCTGCCGTGCTTCCCCGGAGCCAACTCGGAAAGGCCTGGTAAGGCGGCGGACGGGCGGGACTCTGCCCAGCCTCTCCCCGGCCATCCCAAGGGGGCTCCAGGGCTTTGAAGCCCTGGAACTGCCTTGGAAAGGCCGGGGAAGGCGATGGCGGGGGTGGGTGGGTGGGCGGGCAGGACTCTGCCTGGCCTCTCCCCGGCCTTCCCGAGGGGGCTCCAGGGCTTCGAAGCCCCGGAGCTGGCTCGGAAAGGCTGGGGAAGGTGGCGGGCAGGTGAGTGGGAGTCTGCCTGGCCTCTCCCCAGCCTTCCTGAGGGGGCTCCGGGACTTCAAAGCCCCGGAGCCACCTTGAAAAGGCCGGGGAAGGAGGCAGGCAGGAGTTTGCCTGGCCTCTCCCCGGCCTTCCTGAGGGGGCCCCAGGGCTTCGAAGCCCCGGAGCCACCTCGGAAAGGCTGGGGAAGGCGGTGGGCAGGAGTCTACCTGACCTCAGCCTTCCCGAGGGGGCTCTGAGGCTTCAGCAACAAAAAAGTCTCTAATAGGCAGGTTAGTTAAAGAATTCCCCCTCCCCCTCACTTATCTCAGTTCATGGCACCCCACACAAGCTAAATAATATCAAGACCAACAAAAGAAACCAACTGACAGATGAACAAAGAAGTCACTAAGCAGGTAAGTTAAATAATTAGCTTTTGGTTTATTAAATACAATTATATATAACAATTATATTTATGTTATTTAAACGGTAAATATCACGAAATAATGTTTTTTCCTCAAAGTGACACACCACCCGAGTTATGCTCAGTTTTTTGGCGAAATTTGACACACCAAGTTCAAAAGGTTGCCAATCACTGGGCTAGGCCAGGATGGGACTTATGTGGCCCTCCAGTTGTTGTTGGGACTGCAACTCCCATCAGCCTTAGGCAGTATAGCGAATGCTGAAGAATGATAGCAGTTGCAGTTCAACAGCATCTGGCGGCTATTCAGTTCTCACCCTTGCTGTCTGGCTGAAAGGATACTCTTATTTTCACCCTGGGTGTATGTATGGTCAGATGTAAAAAACAGGGCTACTTCAGATCAGACATCACAAGAGCAGTCAGACCCAGAAAAAACCACACGAATGAAGAAGAAAAACAGCCACCCAAAGGGAAGGTATTTTTACCATACATCAAAGGAGTCACAGACAGAATAGGGAAACTGATGAGGAAACACAACCTCCAAACAATCTACAGACCAGCCAAGAAAATCCAAGAAATGCTACGATCAGCGAAGGACAAAAGGAACCCTCTCACAGCTGCAGGAGTTTACTGCATACCATGCAGCTGTGGACAAGTTTACATAGGGACCACTAAACGCAGTGTGCAAACACGAATTGAGGAACATGAGAGATGCTGCAGACTGGGCCAGCCAGAAAAATCAGCAGTAGCAGAACATGTTATAAACCAACCTGGACACAAAATGTTATTTAAAAACACAGAAATTCTGGACCAGGCCAATAACTATCATGTCAGAATGCACAGAGAAGCTATTGAAATCCAGAAACACCTGGACAACTTCAACAGGAAAGAAGAAACCCTAAAAGTAAACAAAATCTGGCTTCCAGTTTTGAAAAACAATAGAATCAAAAGATTTTCTTTGTTTTTTTTCTGGGCTGTGAGGCCGCGTTCTGGAATACTGTAGTTTCTTTCTGATGTTTCACTTGCATCTGTGGCTGGTATCCTCTGAGGGTGATAAAACCCAAGGAAAATCTATGGATGCTGGCTGTGAAAGCCTTTGACTTCACAACAGAATCAAACACTTGCAAATGAACTCCACCCTGGGACAGGAGGATTTCCAGCAGATAAAGGCCCATCAACCAACCATTAGCCAAACAGACACTAATGAGCCTTCCATTTCTATACCCAGAAACTAACCATTCAACTACACAAATTTAAATATACCCCAACAGGGGCTCACAGTATATAACCCCCCACCCCCCACTCCTACCCAACCATTCTCTGAAGATGCCAGCCACAGATGCAGGCGAAACATCAGAAACTCTCAGAACACAGTCTCACAGCCTGGAAAAAAACCAAAGAAAATCTAGGGCTACTTCACTTTCAACAGCAGTGTAGATGAGGGAATTTTAGCAGCTTGCTTGCATGACAGTCATCACTTACTTGAAACCCTAGATCAGTGGTTCTTAACCTGTGGTCCAGGGGACCCCCAGGGGTACAGTGTCCTCATAGGGGGTCTGCAAATGATTGCAGGCTCCTCCCTGCAGTGGAGTGGCCACCTGATAGGAGCCAAGGCACTGTTTGGTTAGGCCTGCACATTGCCATTCAATCCACTCCAGCCACAAACTTGGAGGAAGAAGCAGGAGAAAAGTCTTCCCTTCCTCTTCAGTTCCTCTGAGGGAAGGGTTAATGAATGGTGTAATTGTATTATAATCATCATCAGGTATTATTGTTATTATTATTACTATTAGGGTTTTAAATCTTGAGTTAAGTCTTGGGGGACCATGGCAACAAAAGATGTTTCAAGGGGGTCCTTGGTAAAGAAAAGCTTAAGAACCACTATTCTAGGAAATTCTCTTAAAGGCCTCTTAAACGTCAGGCCACCCCCTGTGGTTGCCTTCCTGCCCTGCTGCTGGTGGGTCAGCAGGGCTGACTTAAGGCACCAGCGGTGTCAGTGTCATTGTGGGGCCTCCGTAGTAACCCTCCTCCTGCAAAAACATTATTAGTAATAATCTGAATATCCTGTCCTGTGAATAGTTTAGGCTGAGTTAGGTTACACTGACCTGAGATAAACATATGAGGTCCCCAAAATAAAGCATTGCAGGGGGGGCCATCATTGTGGGGGGGGGCGTAGTAACCCTCCTCCTGCAAGAACATTATTAATAATAATCTGAGTATCCTGTCCTGTGAATAGCTTAGGTTGAGTCAGGTTCCACTGACCTGAGATAAACATATGGGCCCCCCCAAAATAAAGCATTGCAGGGCCCCCCAAATCCCTTAAACCGGTCCTGTGGGTCAGAGAGACAAGGAGAAGCAGCCACATTGTCGACCAAGACCCACCGAATACTCCCAACCATGAACTCTGGGCGGTATGTCTGCAATCCTATGCTAAACTGATTTGGGAGCGGGCCAGGGGGAGCATCTGCTGCGAGGCACAAAACCACCAAGCCAGCACGAGGCGCCCAGCGCTTCACAACTGGGCGCGAGGGCAGCAAGCAGAACGCATGCGCGGGGTTTCCTCCCCTCCCGCGGCGCCGATTGGTTGGTGGGCTCCATGCGGCACCTGGAGCCGCCCACGTGATACTCCCCCCCCCCAACTGGTGCTCTTTGCCTCCTCAGAGAGAGGGCGAGGCGGCGGTGGGCGGGGAGGGCCATGCAGGTGGCTGGGCTCCGTGATCCTCTGGACCAGAGGGTGAGGGGCGAGGCAGCGGGCGGAGGAAGGGCGCCGGGCGGGGCGGGGACAGGGCAGGAAAAGGGGTGTAGGGCTGGAAGGGGGACTTCCCGGTTGCCATGAGAGGGAGGAGAGAGAGGAGCCTTACTGCGGAGTGTTTGGGGTATTTTAACTGAAGCGGGCAGGCTTGTTTGGAAGGAAGGCGTGACTTAAATTACATTTATATCCCGTTTTCCCTCTCAAAACGGCGTAGCTCAGTGGCTCTTAACTTTTTCTTTACCAGGCACCCCCTTTAAATATATTTTGTTGCCACGGACCCCCAGGGCTTAGCTCAGGATTTAAAACAACAGCAATAATAGCTAACAACAACAATAATAATACCTAATAATAATACAATTACACTATCCATTAAACCTTCCCTCGGAGGCACTGGAGGAGGCGGGGAGAAGACTTTTCTTCTACTTCATCCTGCACGTTTGTGGCTGGAGCGGATTGAATGGCAATGCGCAGGCCAAGCCGGCCAGGCATCGTTTGCCTTGGCCCCTGTCCATGGCTGCTCCACTGCAGGGAGGAGGTGGGCCAAGCAAGTTTCAAGCCTTCACAGACCCCCTGTGAGGACGTTGTGGCTCCCTGGGGGTCCCCAGACCCCAGGTTAAGAACCACTGGCATAGATGGTTCCTCCCCCACCTCCATTTTGAGCTGCACAACACAATCCTGAGGGGATGTCAGGCTGAGAGGTAGTGACAGGCTGAAGGTCCCCCAGCTCAATGGGGCCTTGAGACTGAAACTCCCCAATTCTGTTCTGAAACAAATTTTAGGAATAGGCTATATCAGAATTTTCTTCTCTCCTCATTTCTTCTCAGAAACAGAAGGCGCACTTATTTACCTTCTGCTGTATAAGTACAGTATCACTTGTTTGTTTGAGGTGAAATGTTTTTTTTCAAGAATTCAAAGATATAAAAGTGAGGTGGGAAACTATTATGAAGATCTGTAGTAAAGTTAATACTGAATACAGGTACTTAAAGGATAGTTGTAAACATGAGTTCTTAAAGCTGGATCTGGGGTAGAATTCCTGTAATATGTTTGACCCTTCTTCAAATCAGTTTTTACATGGCAAATGAAGGCTGGCTTTGTTGTTGCCTTCCTGGGTGGATTGGAATAGGTTTTATCACCAAACACTGTTTACTTGGAAGTAGCAGAGGTTGAAATTGGTTGGCTGCTGTATGAAAAGAATGCTGGACTGGATAGGCTTTCAGTCTGATCTGCACAACTCTTAGGTTCTTCTGAAAATTTGCTCATAACTTTGTGGCTATTTGGTCCTAATGAGAGCATTACCCAATAGTAACTTGTTTCTTCTTGTTCTAATGGACCAACCTGGTAACCTATAGTTTTTCCTCTGGTATTCCTCATCTTTTGATGGTTAAGCATCCAAGAAGCCTCAGGGTTCTCCAGAACAGTGTCTTGTAGTAGCAATTATGGTTGTGACAGCATTGTGGTATACTGCTCTGAGAATGTGCATTTAATACATAAAATGAAGAAGTCGCCTAATTACCCTTATCCCTAATGCTAAGACTGATTGAAGTTGCTCTTGAGAGGGCTTCATCCAGTGGCCGTGGAAGATGGTTGAAATTTTGCAGAGCTCAGAAAAGTTCTCTTTTGTATTTTGATCCTTTCTGTTTCTTTCCCAGTATAAATTTTCAAACTCTTTCACTGTACAGTACTCCTTGTATGTATCCAAACAACACAAAATGTTTTATCAGGAATCTTGTACATTTTAAAAAATAGCAAGCATATAGAGGGGAGGTTTAGCAGTGTGCCTGCCCCACATACATTAGGACTGTTTTAATCAAAACAGTACTACTACTTACTCCAGAAAATAAACTTCCATTGCTCCCCCTTCAAGCCTGCTGTTAAATAAAACATAAAATACAAGTGGATGGACTTTGTAATGAACAGTTTAGCATTACAGTACATTTAACTTGGCTCTGATTCCTTTTGTTATCGAACTGTATCAGGAACACTTAAATGGAAATGCTGCCTGTTTTGGCTTTTGCTGTCAGCATTGCATTATGACCTGGGCAATATTAAGGTTAGCAAGAGCCAAGAAGTAAAGGAGTGTGTGTTTCTTTTGCATTTCCCAGCACAAACTGATTGATTTGAACTAACCAGTTGCAGTCCTCTAGCTGGTATTTAATACTGCAGAAAGGAGCAGAATGTGTATGAGAACAGTCTGTAGAAATAATGCACAATAAGAGGAAGCAGTTTCGGTGTGTTCAGTGATGCTGTTGACACAAATTCAGTTCAGTTGATGAAAGAAGTACAGTTGCCCCTCCACATTTGCGGCTTTAAGATTCGCGGTTTTGACTATGCGCGGTTTTGGGAGCGCCCCCCCCCCGCCATCCAAAAAACTGCTCCTAGGGGGCAGGAGTGGGTGGGAGGAAGCAGCGACAAGGATCGGCTAGCCCTGTCGCTGCTCCTGGGGGGGGAGGCAGGAGTGGGTGGGAGGAAGCAGCAATGAGGCTTGCCAAGCCCCGTTGCTGCTCCTGGGGGGGGTGGGAGTGGGTCACTGCTTCCTCCCCCCCACTCCCCCTAGGAGCAGCGACGGGGCTTGCCAAGCCTCGTCGCTGCTTCTTCCCACCCACTCCGGTCCCCCCAGGAGCAGCGATGGGGCTTGGCAAGCCTCATCGCTGCTTCCTCCCACCCTCTCCTGCCCCCCCCTGGAGCAGCGACGAGGGGAAGGAGGGCGGTGGTGTGACCTAGTTTTTATTCACGGATTTTTCACATTCGCGGGGGTCTCATGGCCCTAACCCCCCGCGAATGTGGAGGGACAACTGTAATGTTATGAAATGAAATGTATATATATACATATATATATATATATATTTAAAAAAGAGGACACTAGGGAGACAGCTGGTTATTAGAGTTCTTGAATAGTGAAAGAGACATACATCCTGCAAGGTTTGTGGGGAGTGGTAATCTGGTCAAAATTAGGTTTATCTATATCCTGCACAAGCTAGCAGAACTACAATACACAGTTAAATATTTAGGCCTAACTTGGGAATGAGATGTACCTTTCTTTGATTACCAGGTCTTTTAAATAACTTGTGTCTTCATTTTAAAGTCTGTGCCTTAATTGTGCTTTTAAGTTTAATGATCTTTATATTTGGAGTCACTGTGGTGTAGTGGTTTGAGTGTTGGACTAGGACACTAGGAGACCAGGATTCAAATTCATGCTTGGCCACGGAAACCCACTGAGCGACCTTGGGCAAGTCATTCTCTCTCAGACAAACCCTGTCTGAATAAATCTTGCCAAGAAAAATAACCCACTTGCCTCTAACAGATGCTGGGATTGGTTTTATGAGGCTTACAAGTGGAAGCTTATGATTTCCAAGCAGATGTAGCAAATCATCATCAACTAGCAAATTGTTTAGTGTGGTAACAGTGGCATTAGCATAGAAAATATGCACAGAATCGTCACACATATTTTGTTAACTGTAGCGTAAAACACCATTAAAAATTTTCAGGGGGAAAAACCATCTCACTTGTAGAATTATTTTTACTACCTATCAGACGGTCTCGTGAGAATTCCTGTAGGAAATAATTATTTGACTTAAATCAGCATTTCTGACCTGCAGATAAGGGCTGATGATGCTGCTTTTGCTGTTCAGAAGGAAACAGAAGTGAAGATTTTCAGCTGGAGGCCTAGAAAAGGTATTTCAAGGGTTGTGGTGGTGGTAGTGGGGAGGAATGATTGAGAGGTACAACTCTAGTTTACTGTACAAGAGATTTCCGTGTTCCGTGGAAGAAGAATGCATAGTGCTGTGTGTATGACTCCCAAGTACAGTTGTCCCTTCATATTCTCTGGGGTTTGGTTCCAGGACACCCCGTGGATACCAAATCTGTGAATACTCAAGTCCCATTATATGCAATGACATAGCAAAATGGTGTCCTTTATATAAGATGGCAAAATCAAGGTTTGCTTTTTGGATTAGTATTTTTTAAAGAATATTTTCAAGCCACGAGTACTGCATATTCCGGCGTATAAGACGACTGGGCATATAAGATGACCCCCCCCCAATTTCTAACCAAAAATCTAGGCTTAGGCATATATTCGCCATATAAGACCACCACCACTGCAATTTGGCTGACTGGCTGGGGGAGCCTTGCCAGCTGATCCTCTTTGTTTCCCAACTCAGGAGGATCTCCTCGTGAGTTGGGAAAGTGAACAGGATCCGCTGGCAGGGCTCTCCTAGCCAGCCAGCCAGCCGCAACATTCGCCCCTCTCTTCAACCTTCCAGTCAAACTTGACTCGAAGGTGGAGGAAAGGGGTGAAAATGCCCAGTTTGCCTCAGCAGCCCCCTTCCCTCCGTCTTGGCTCTTCCTAAGGGGACCAAGGCGGGGGAAACGGGGGCGGCCTCGGCGATGCCTCCTTCTGGGCTCCCTTCCGAAGCCCCGATGCCTTCCCCCGATGGGCTCCCTTGCGAAGCTCACCTTAAAGGTGGGGAGAGGGAGCGAATCTAGGGGTTTGGCTCCACAGCCCTGATCCCTCCTTCTGGGCTCCCTTCGCAAGGGAGCCCAGAAGGAGGCATCGGGGCTGTGGAGTCAAACGGGGCATCTTCGCTCCCTAGGAGCAAATCTAGTGGTTTGGCTCAGCGGCCCCGCTTGCCCTGCCTTGGCTCCCTTCGGAAGGGAGCCCAGAAGGAGGGATCGGGGGCTGCGGAGCAAAATGGGGCATTTTCGCCCTTTTCCCCCACCTTCAAGGAAGGAGGGGGGAAAGGGCGAATCTAGCGGTTTGCTTCGGCCGCTGCAGAGGCGATTGAGCGGCGGCCGCAGCAAACCGCAATGTTCGCTCCCCTCCTCTGTGTTCCATTGCTCCCCAAAGGGGGAGAAGGCAGAGGAGGGGGGCAAATGAAGTGCTAAACACTTTGCTTTACCCCCCTGCCCCATCTCCTGCCTCTTCGCTCCGTTTGCAAAGAGGCAGGAGATAGGTAGGCAGGTGAAGCAAAAGTATATCCGGCGTATAAGACGACCCTCAATTTTGGAGGGCATTTTTGAGTGCTCAAAAGTCGTCTTATACGCTGGAATATACAGTACTTAAATCTGTGGATACCAAATTTGTGGATATGGAGGGACAACTGTATAGTCCCTGTAAGAGGTCTTGGGTAGAAAGGCTAGGAAAGAGAGGAGCCAAGAGAGACAATTACTCAGTGCTCATTTAGGTAGACGGTTGGCCTTGTTCAAAGTAATGTGGTTCCTTATATTGTAATATTTAAAAAGGCAAGTTTTTGTAGTTAAAAAAAAGCAAATGCTACTCTAAAGAATGATGTGGTACTCAAGACATGATGCTCTTATTATATTCATAACCTAGTTTATCACAAGTCTTCAATGATAGTTTCAACTGGGAATTGAAAGAATAAACAACTTGTGAACATTGATTTTATAAACATCTTCCACACATGAAGAGATCAATTTGTTCCTGTGAACATATTGGTGCAAGAAGTGCAGCTCCCAGATGATCTAGAAGCAGATGTTTTGATGGTGCAATTACTAGCTTCTCTCTGTAGGCACTTTCATAGGGCTGTTGTTATTTAAAGGCCCTATGATAGGATTAAAGATCAGAGCACAGCTTGGTACACTGTCTGGGAATGTAGCACCTACATTTTTCCTTGCCCATGATGTAGCATATATGAGAAATGGGTAAATCAACAGATAATATGGCGGATGTAGAAAACTCCGTTACTAAATTAAGGTAAGGGTACTATATGTGTTAAGTTTTTAGAACAGAAAACACTCAGGTGTAAATTCAAATATTTATAAAGCAGAAACGGTGATGCTGTGGCTCTCTAGGGTGCTAGTTAGATGGTAATTTTTGTCGTGGGGCGTCCTGGGATTTCTTGATCCCGTATTTGTCCCTCCCTGTTTACACGAGTTTTTTCTCTGAATTGGATATCCCGGGAGATCCCGGGATCATTGTTTACATGGCATCCCGTCCCGTGATATGTACCTTCTCCCACTATATACTACCTCGGGTTGTTTTTGTTTACACAAGTTTACGATCCCGAGATTTATTTATTTTTAGCTGTCAATCAAGGATGCGATTACTCATTTTTTCACAACCTCAGTGATGTACTTCCTTTAGAGTTCTGTGCCACAAGCGATGCTATTGGCTGGCTCAAATGTTTGTTAAAGTTTCTGTGTTGGGGATGAGGGGATGAACGAGTGTTGCATTGGGGATGAGGCGCTGAGGGGATGGGGGGAGGAATCCGGGGGAGGAAGAAGCGATCAGTGGCTAAACCCTTTGCTTTCCTTTAGAAATGAAAGATCATAATTTAAAGCCAGCTAAACTGGGGAGGAAGGAGCGATCGGTTGGTGCTGGGGAGTGTGAGAGAGATCAAAAGCAGAGTGGACTGGAGCCCATGCACACACACACAAGCCCAGGCCAAGTGCAGGGGGCCAGAGGCTTGCGGTTGTCCTGTCTCTTTAAAATGTTAACCCTTTAAGCAGAGGCAGCTGTGGAGTGAAGGTTTCAAGCCAGTACAGGGATCATAAGGGGAGGACACACAAGGCATTTCAAAAGACCCAGACACTGGCCTTTTTTATTGTGCCTTGTGGGGGGGATGAATGAATGTGTGATTGTCCACTCAGACGTTGGCAGTTTTTACTATGCCTTGGGGGGGTTGGATGAATGTTTGATTATCTGTTCAGACCCAGGTTCAGATCCAGGCAGGGGATAAATGGGCGATCCTCCACCCACGCTCTCTTTATAATTTACTCTCTCTTTAAAATTTAAACCCAGCATGCAGGAGAGGAAAAGGTTAAAGCTGAAGGGTTTGCAGTGTAGAAATCCATTGAACAGGGTGATTTAGTACATACACACACACACAAACCTTCATGCAGCTGGAAGGGATACCTTTGTTTTCTGCTGGTGAGGCTGAATCTGTTGAACGGGTGACTGACCCCTCCTTTTGTGGCCGCTGATTTCTGAGCCCGCCCCTGGTCACCATTTCCGGTCATCACCTAATACCGACATAGCTTGTCCCAGGCTGTTTACATTTCCGATTTTCCAAATCCTCCCGTGATTTTTTTAAAAACCACCACAAACCGTGGGACTGGAAGTCCCGCAGGTTGTGGGATAAAAGGTGGCCCCCCTTCTGAAAATCACGTGCCCAACCCGATGTACATGTAAACAACCAGGGTTTGACACGAATTCTTCCCACAACATTTTCATTGTGTAAACGGCACCCCGGTGTTGCTAGATAACTTTTATCAACCCTTCCTTTGAGCTATGGGGCTGCTGGAATTCAACAACATCTAGGCTCTAGATGGGATGCACATCCCCCACTCCTATTCATATAAAGATTGCCTTGAAGATGGGTGACAGTTTTTTCTAAAACCCCATACAATGAGTTTCAAAGAAATGACTTAGTTGGCATATAACATTAATCCATCTGACTCCTCACTGTTTGATTTTCCAGAATCCCCCCCCCCCGGAAATTTTAAAGGAACTTTCTTTCTTTCTAGATCTGGCAAGAAGTGTGGTAGAGAAAGTGACAGATACTTTCATGGATTCTAATGACTTTGAAGATTTGGAGTTAAATAGCGAAGAGTGGGAAACAGGTGGGGAAGATGGCGGTGTGCCCACTACCAGTACAGCTTTCCCCAAGATGAAAATGACACCCCAGTATGATAGAGAGGACTGGGATAAAGAACTGGAAGACAGTGAAAATAACAGCAAACCTTATGGTAGGTGGGGACCTCCATTTTAAAAAATTGAATGCTAGAAAACCAGGTGGTTGGGTGGAGGTGCATTGGGAAAAGGGTATCTGCTCTTGGATCAGGCATTTAACACAACAGTGCAAGTATCTCAGCAGTACTCCCTCATTTGAGGAAAATGGACTACTGACTTTAGAATGCACCAAAAAGAAAAAGGGAATACCTACTGTTACGACTATTGTTTTTCTGTCTCTGATATGGTCTTTCCAGAAGATTATACTGTAGAAAACCCAATAATGAAAGTGACGTAGGTGGCCCTCTTGGTTAAAATCAGTATTAAAAACAACAGCAAAGAGTTTTGTGCTGCCTTAAAGATGAATTTTATTTGGCATTAGCTTTCATGGACTGCAGACTGTTTTAAGGTGCCACAAAACTGTTAGTTTTTACATTGCACCAGACTTGCAGCTTCCTCCCCTGGAAATTTTTGTATCAAAAAGAATTGAAGCAATATGGGAGATTGAAGTGAGAACAATTTTTTTCAGAATGTATCCCAGTATTTCTGTAATTCAGTTATTCTTGAGCTATCCTTTTATATGTGCTTTAGCTTGTCTCTAGGAAATAGCTGTAATAGTCTATTAAGAGGTATCTTACTAAAATCCTGCACTGTCATTGTTTCCTGTGATGGTTTGTTCTTCAGATCATGTTGTTAGTCAATTAAGACTATAAAGATAGAAATACAAGATAAATCCTGGGCTGCTGAACTGCTTTCTTTCCTTACTTCTGTGTATTGCATGTCTCTGGCTTGCTTTGCATACTCATTTTTCCACAGGGGTAGGAGAGATGTGTGGGTGAGTTAGATGGTCTGTAAGTAATCTGAATTTCTAGTCATTCTTTTCCACCACTAGTTTATGATTGTAGCACTGACTGGGTATCCTGTGACTTTTTATGTGACTCTTGCTTTTAAGAAGTACTGATTCTTCAGGGTTAAAATGGAAATGAGGGCAGTTTATTAGAGTCTTCATAGTGCTTCTCAGTTTAAGAAGCTATAGTCAGGACCATGAATGAGGCATGCACTTACTCCAAGAGTTATGGGCTTTTAAGCTGGAAGCATAACAGTATTTCTTGTACTTGTCTGGAGCAACTCTTGGTTACCCTATATGTCCAGAACAGAGACATTTCCTGTTTTATAATACTTGTCCCTGGTAAATTACTGTCCCTATTATACCTGTTTGGAATATTTTGCGAATACTTTGTAGACACATATTGGTGGATATTATTTTTTTTCTTCATTTTCCCCTCCCCAGGCTTTCTAAAAGTTAAATCTCTCAGTGTGAGGTGGATCAGTCTTGACTTCCACACAAATTTATCTAAATGTGCACAGATACATAATGCCAGTTGATTAATTCCCTTCCATCCTCTGATTAAGGCTTGTCCAGATAATAAATATTTCCTGACTATATTACAGTTACAGACACTCTCCTAATAAGTAGAACCAGGTTGTATATTCATATATATTTATATTTATATGTAGATTTATATTTATAAAGTTCTTTTTTTTAAAGGAAGCTGTAACGATTCTAATCCAACACACTTCGCAATGTAATAGAGAGCTTAATGTGAAAATAGGGACTTTTCAATTGCACAAAGGTAGCTTTATTTTCATTTGTGAAACATTGGAAGATATTATGCTATCCAGAACCAAATGTGGAGCTTAGGCCCTGCTGCTAGACAGGAATGTAAGTGATTAATAGAACTGGAGCTATTGTAGGCCTCTAGATTTTGCTTGATTCCAATTCCCGTCATCCCTAGCTAGCATGACTGATGGCCATGGATGATGGGCATTGGAGTCCAACAGTATCTGGGAACAAAGTGGAAGATGCTGTTGCATTACGAGTGTTAATGTATGATTTAATGGACACTCCAGGCAGATTCTCTACATGGAATGTGGGGAGGAGTTCTATTTTGACTTTTGCCTTAGGCACCAAAATTCTAGGGTTGGCTTTGCCTTCCCCCAGATCTCTTGTTTCCCTTTTATCTTTTTTTGGGGGGGGACGGTGTCCATATCATTTCTTATCTCCCTACTACTTGCCCTTTTGAAAACAGGGTTTTCAGTAACTCTTTTAACAGAGATGTAACATCATTATTCCACACTTATTCCACACTTAATCATTATTCCACCGAGAGGGTGAGGCTCGGGGACAGTTGCTCTTCCAGAATTGAGCTTTTGTGGCATCCCTCAGGGTGCCATCCTGTCCCCTATGCTATTTAACATTTAATATGAAGCTGCTGGGAGAGATCATCCGGAGGCATGGAGCTCGGTGTCATCAGTACGCTGATGACACTCAGATATATTTCTCCATGACCAGATCATCAGCTCAGACTTCAGATGGCGTCTCTCCTCTCAATGACTGTCTTAGAGTGGTCATGGATTGGATGAGGAAAAACAGATTGAGAATAAACCCAGACAAAATGGAGGTACTGACAGTCACAGGCCTGAAACCAGGTCTGGGAATACAACTTCCAGTCCTGGATGGAGTCACACTCTCCTCTAAAGGCTTTGTTCACAGTCTGGGGGTATGCCTAGATTCGTCACTTCACATGACTAGTCAGGTGAGTGTGATGGTCAGGAGTGCCTGTTATCAGCTTCGGCTGATATGCCAGCTGTGCCCTTATCTGGGTACCAGGGATTTGGAAACTGTGGTACATGCTTTGGTAACCTCACGTTTGGATTACTGCAACACACTCTACATGGGGCTACCCTTGTGCCTAACCCGGAAACTTCAACTGGTACAAAATATAGCAGCCAGGTTAATTACAGGTACATCTAGGAGAGAGCATATAACACCTGTGCTTAAATCTCTCCACTGGCTGCTGATCAGTTTCTGGGCACAGTACAAGGTGTTGGTTTTAACCTTTAAACCCCTACATGGCTTGGGTCCATCTTATCTCCGGGACCGCCTCATCCCATATGATCCCCCCCGCGCACTTCGGTCCTCTGGGAGGAACCTGCTGCAGCCTATGAAAACTAGGCTGTCGCAGACCTCCCAGAGGGCCTTCTCTTCTACAGCTCCCAAACTTTGGAATGGCCTGCCGGACGAGATCTGTCTCATCACTACTCTTGATAGCTTCAAGAAAGTGCTAAAGACGGATCTCTTCCGGCAGGCCTTCCCGGAATAACTTCCCGGCTCAAGTGGAGTTGATTGCTTACCCACCCCCTGCTGCTATTGCCATTTTTTTTGGTATATTGTATTGTATTTTATCTTTGTTTTAATTCTCTACTAGTTTAATGTAGTTGTAAGGGGTGGGAGGGTTAGGATTGGGAAGGATTGTTTTAACTTGCTGCTGTTTTAATCCTGTTGTACGCTGCTCCAGTTACCGAGCAGAGGGGCGGGTTAAAAATAAAAATTTATTATTATTATTGTAACACTTAAAAGGGATGATGTGGCTGTTCTTTCTAAAGAATTTGTAAGCTTTTATATGAATTTTAATTTTAATTCTTCTCCCTCATTCACTGTGTATATGTATGACAACAGAAAAATCTTAATAAACTATGGGGAAGACGGAGAAATTGCATACTAGTGCCTAATCTAGTCCTGAAGCTAGTATTATCTTCTTGAAACCTTTTTAAATCAAAGGAGCAAGCTGGTATGCTGCTAGTTTTTAACATGACTTGCTTTAGTTTTGGTGACAAGATGTGTAAAATAGAAGAGGAATGAGTTACAGAGTGGCAAAAGAATTACGTTGTGTTGGTGGGTAGACAATAATACACCTTGCCTCGGAAAAGGAAAGCAAGGGTTGCATAGTTTACTCAGTAAAATAACACTGAGTAAAAAGTGTTATTTTACTCAGCCTTGACTAAGATCCAGATTTCATCATGCTTGACCAATCATTATAAGTTCTATTCTTGAAAAGTCTTTTGACATAATCTGGACAGAGGTTGTAGCAATTGAATTTCCAAATAAACTTGAAATGAATTAATTAATATTAAGAATTAATATTTAGTATGCCTATGTATGTAGTAAGTAAAGTCAGCCCTGGTTAGTACCTGGATGGGAAATTGCCAACGCATTCCAACACCGGTGCTGTAGGCTATATTTCAGAGAAAGGAACTGGTAAACCAACTCCGAGTATTCCTTGCCTAAGAAAATCCTGTGAAATTCATGGGGTTGCCATGTCAACAGGTGACTTGAAGGCACACACACATGTATTTAGCTTACTAAGTGCTGGTTAGCTCAAGTCCAGGTTATTTGAAGGACCGTGTTCTCCCTTATGAACCAGCCTGGGCTCTTTGATCTGCTGGGGAGGCCCTTCTCTCTGTCCTACTACTCCCACAAGAATATCTGGTGAGAACTCAGGAAAGGGCCTTCTCAGTGGCTGCCCCCAGGTTCTGGAACCCTCTGCCCAGAGAAGTCAGATTGGCACCCTCCCTGCCTTCCTTCCAGAGCCAAGTAACAACTCACTTGTTTTGACAGGCCTTTGCTGATCTTGGAGAATGGCTGTGCTGGGGTATATGTATGTTTTGTGTACGTGTATATGTATATGTGTGTATGCCTTTTTATTGTACACTGCTTTGAGTCCCAAATTGGGGAAAAAGCGGGATAGAAATAAAGATTATCATCATCATCATCATCACTATCATCATCACAGTGGTGCAAGAGAAGTACATATCAGCCTGTTCACAAGAGTTGTTAACAAAGAGAAAATACATTACCACTTGTATTTCAACCTGTTTGTTAGTAAGGAATACAAATAATTTGCTAAGAAGTAGGGTCTTATTCCTTAGCATGGATGCTTAGAATTATATCCTAAATCTAATGAAACCAACCAGCTATGTATAAGTAATAAAACACCACATTGACTTAAAAATCACTCCCTAATTGTCTCTTTAGATTTGGATGATTTTATCCACTATGAAAATTTCTTGGATCAAGATCCAGCAGCATCATGTTCAATTCAAGGACAGCCTTTGTATGACCCCAGCATGCACCATGTAGCACCATTGACTTTGAGCCAGATAGAGTCTGTGCTGGTGGATGGCCAGTTTGATGATGCTACTGACTGAGGCATTTTCAGGATTGGAATATCAACAAGACTGGTTCTAAACAAAGAGGTAAACATAAATGCAGGAAGTGCTAAGAACCAAAAGTAGGAAGCTGCACACAGCCTAAATATGGTGAAGCTCTTATATTGAATGATATGCAGATTGCCCCCCCCATATCCAATATCTGTGGTTTCAGTTATCTGTGGCTGAAAAAATAAGGACACATAACCATTGTGTCATGCTGTAAAATGGCTAGAGAGGTGTCCTCTCTAGGAATTGCTAGATCCTCCAATTCTATGGTATGTTTGTACCAGAAGTCTTTTAATTTAATAGTGTGCGCTATTATCTGCGGTTTCATTTATAAATGGTGAGTCCGGGAATATATCCCCTGCAGATATGGGGGGGGGATGACCTATATTACAAATATAGCATTGCCATGTTATTAAGAATGCAAAAATATAACAAGCCAACAGCTTTCTTGCATAATTGCATTTTGGTACAAAACCTCTTTCAGGGACAGAGTGTGTGCAGTTGCAAGGCATTAATTCCAAGAGTTCAGAATTTCATCATCCCCCCCCCAAAAAATCATTTCCTAAAAATCATTTGTGGGCAGGGGCCCATTCCCATTATGTAATTATAACACTATGAGTCCACTTCAACTATCATGGTTCTGTCTTATGGGATTTGGAGTTGCAGGAGTGGCCTTTACAATTCTCAGCCAGTAAACTCCAGTGCCTCTGATCAAACTATAACCCCAGGATTTCATAGGATATTGCCATGGCAGTTAAAGAGAAATATGATGCTATAACAGTGTAGTGTGAATGAGCCCCTGGTATTCTGATCGTTTTTATTGATCAGTATTGTCTTCTCCTCATATTTAGATGCTGTATTTATGAACAGATTTATATTCAATATATGTTTGTAACATGTTCAGGCTGTACCCAGGTTTTGTTTTCTTGTTCTTAGCATTTGTTGTGCTTATGTTTGTTCTCAACACTAGGGCAGAAATATTACTTCTAAATTGGATCTCTTATGAAACTGTTCTATGAATCAACAGATACCATTTCCTGCTTTGGAGACTTTGTATTTAAGAATGATTGAATGGCAGATAACATTTTTGGACACTGGAGAACTGAAAGTTTGGGGAGGTAGATAGACAACAACAGTTGGTTTAAATGGTCTTAGAAATGGTTTGGGTTTATTTTAAAGTTATGGACGTGATTACTGCCATTGGTACGCTGCTCATTACCCTCTCCTGTATGCCATACAATTTTAATTTGTTTATTTGAAGAGAATGGTGGTGTTGCATATTTATTTCTGTGTTACAAACTGTATAACAAGCATTGTGACTTCTGCAATTCAGTTTATTGTATGCATTTATTTATTTGAAACTGGAGATCACCATGCTGGAGACATAGATCTTGATGAGGTGGTTCCTGAAGAATACAAGCTGTTTGATTATTATTTTTTTACATTGTGTGTATGTGTGTTTCATTCATTGTGTAATTGGTTCACGGATGAGCTACTCTGCAAGCCCTTCTGGATGAAGCATTATGCATGCTTTAAATACATATACATGCATACATTTGCCAGACTACACACCTAACCCTTGATTGACTATGTCTACCTTCTACTTACTGATTTATACAAATGTAATGGAGGTCTTATTAGTACAGTAGTCGCTTCCAGGACTCATTTGGGTTATAACCTTTATGGCTCTAAACAATTATCATTCCAAGGTGCCAGTTACACGACAGAAATTGTCGCGGTGCTTACCGTGACTTTGTGATCACGAATCCGCCCCTCGCTGTTTATACGATTTATGTCACTGATCTGGATATCCCGGGTGGCCCCGTGACTGATATTTACACGTCCAAAGTTCCGGGGGTATTTTTGTTTTAGGTTTTTTTTAGGGCTGTCAATCAAGGATGCGATTACTCATGTTTTCACAACCTCGGTGACGCACTTCCTTTAGAGTTCCGCACCACGAGCGATGCTATTGGCTGGCTGGGGGGGGGGAGAGGGAGGGCAGAGGTTTGGTATTCCCCTTGCTTCTTTAAAATGTTAACCCTTCAAGCAGTGGCAGAAAGCAGATCTTTCGCTCAGACACAGGAACGAACGAGTGCTTTCTGTTTCAAATCAAGCCAAGTGCTTTCCTTTTGAAATCAAGCCACTTGGGTTTCCCCTTGCCTCTTTAAAATGTTAACCCTTACAGCAGAGATTTAGCTGCAGAGTTTAGGTTTCAAGCCAGCTACAGACAGGCATTTTGAAAGACACAGACACAGAGAGGGGGAATTAAAGGGTGTTCATTCGCTCAGAGGCTGGAATATTTTACTGTGCCGGTTCAGACCCAGGGAGGGGATCAAGGCAGGGGATGAATGGGCGACCCTCTGCCCACCATGATCTCTCTGTAACATGCAGTTGAGGAAAAGGTAAAGCTGAAGGGTTTGCAGTGCAGAAATCCATTTTAAAAGGTGATTGAGTACACGCACGCGCGCACACACACACACACATCAACCTTTGTGCAGCTGGAAGAGATGCCTTTGTTTTCGGCTGGTGAGGCTGGATCTGTTGAACGGGTGACTGACTCCTCCTTTTCTGGTCGCTGATCTCTAAGCCCGCCCCCAGTCACCATTTCCGGTCATCCCCTAGTACTGAGACATTTTGTCCCAGGCTGTTTACATTTCCGATTTTCCGAATCCTCCAGTGACTTTTTTAAAAACTGGCACAAACCGCGGGACTAGAAGTCCCGCAGGTTGAGGGATAAAAGGTGGCCCCCCTTCCGAAAATCACATACCTGACCCGATGTACGTGTAAACTGCCAGGGATCGACACGAATTCTTCCCAGGACATTTTCATCATGTAAATGGCACCCAAGTGTGTCCTTGTTTGGTCAGGAACATCTGGAAAAGTTTATTCAGTATATCTGGGAAAGGACATAGTCTGGATCTATAAGATAGATATTAAAAAGTAGTGGAATTCCTCTTAAAACACAGAAGATAGTAAGTATGCTGCCTATGATTACCTTATATACTCATGTATAAATCAACCTCATGTATAAATTGTGGGCAGGTTTTGGGGCCAACATTAAGAATTTTTATATGACCTGTGGATAAGTTGAGGTCATATAAAAAAAACCCTCTACTCTCTCTGCTGCATCAGAGAAGCTGGAAAGAGCCACTGTGGCCACCATTTTTCCATCCAGACATTCCAAAAGGCTGCTGGTGCTTTTGGAAGGCCTGGGCAGAAAAATTATGTTGGTGGTGGCAGTGGCTCTTCGGTGCTTCTCTGCCATGGTAAAGAGAGAGAGTAGGAGGAGGGGTGTCAATGCTTTGTTTAGCTTCTCTTGGAGCTTGTTTTCTGCTGCTCCAGAGACTAGAACATGGAGCAATGGACTCAAATGACAGGAAAAGAGATTCCACCTAAACATTAGGAAGAACTTCTTGATGGTAAGAGCTGTTTGACAGTGGTGGAGTCTCCTTCTGTGGAGGTTTTTAAACAGAGTCTGGATGGTCATATGTTGGGCATGCTTTGATTGAGTGTTCGTGCATGGCAGGGGGTTGGATTGGATGGCCCTTGTGGTCTCTTCCAACTCTATGATTCTATGATTCTATCCCACCTCTTATCAGCCTGGTCTTCAGTTCCAAGGAGCACCTACTCTGCTGTGATGGGGAAGCTCCAAAAGAGCAACTGCATATTGTGTAGAGGGGTATGTTGCTTCCTTCAGGCTGTCCTGGCACAGATTAAGCTCTTGGACTCTTGGAGCTTGGTACATGCTGACAGAGCCTGAAAGAAACACCCATTCCCTCTGCTGTTTCTACCACGCTGGGGATGCCTCAAAAGACCTGCCACAATTTTTTGAGCAGGCATTACAAAGGGCCAGAAGTGTTCCATGACAGAGGTACCACATATACCCGTGTTTAAGTCGAGCCAGTTTTTTGGGTCAATTTTTGACAAAAAAAAAATTCAACTTATACGCAAGTAAATTGCTACCTACTTTTCTTATTTGCATGAACTTTCAATTACTGCATCAGAAATGCCCTGAGTCTGAAATAATAGGGTACATTGAAGAGGACAGTAGTCATTTTGAAGACTTTGTCTAGATGTGTGTGCATGTATGTGTGTGCGTGTGCAGGGGGTGGTGGTCTTTCATTCAGAGTTGTTTCTTCAATGCACCTGATTCCTGGAAGCCATGAAGTACCTGTGCTGTTCCTGTGCTTTTCCTGAACAGATCAGAGTCTGGGCATACAATGCCATTTACTTGGTACCTTTATCTTATAGCATGCATGTGTGCGAACTTGCACACATGCACACACACACATAATTAGTGTCTGAATTGAGACTATTTGATGGTCCTGCATGCCTTTGAGGAGAGTCAGTGTTTCCTTCCCAGACACATAGATAACATCCTAATGCTTGATAGTGATGATTTCTCAAAATGCTTGATAGTGTGTCAAAATGCCTGTCGTGCATGTGCGGACCAGTTTCAGAGACTCTGCTTTTGTTGCCTATGCAAACCTCTAGGGGGCAGCAGTCATCCAGCCCATAGTTTATAGCATGCTTCTCCAATAATAAATGTTCACTGATACGTAGTGCAGCAGCAGCCAAGCAGCTTAATTTTCAGAAACAGTGTCAGTGCTGTTCAGATAACACTGAAATGGTGCTTTATTGGGCCCATGAGGTATTAAAAAATTAAAGCGTGTTATTTAAAAGTTATTTTAAATGAGTTTTTGAAATGTGCATATTTTGTTTCTTTTATTGACTAATCAGTTTTTTTTAATTCTGTAAATTTTATTAGATTATTTTTGGCACAGGATAATTGCTACTTACCTACACCTGCCATACTTGAAAGCAGAATGATTTATTGGTCTATCCTACATCATGGGCTCAGGGTGAGTTATACCTTTCCCCTTCCTCTTGCATCCAAGGGCTCAAACTACCGTAACTGGTAGGGAATTAGGAGGCAAACATAGTGACTTACAGTAATTTCTGTCCCATTCTCCCAAGTAGCAGATGTCGTTGCTACCAAACTAATGAAACACAATTTGCTGAATATATTCTGTACTTACTGGTTAAAATTTTAAGGGCAGCCCTGCTGGATTAGCCTGAAGGGCCGTCTAGTCTGGGACTTTGTTGACCAGGAGTAGCCAATGAGTTTCCCATGGGAAGTCCACACACAGGAGGGAATGTGGTCAGTGGGCATGAGGGATCATCCCTTACGGTAGGCAGTTTGAAGATTTTATATCTTCAAGATATAAAGATTAAATAAAATAGACTTGAAGGCTCTCATTTGTAAGAACACCTTTGGCCTATATGCTTTAACCTTTCCCTGCCTGTTAGTTTTTTCTGTTCAATCTCTGACTCACCCACTTGCCTCCAGCTACTTTCCTTCTGTACTCAGTCATATTTCCGCTTGTTTGTAAATACTGCTTCCAGAACACTGAGTGTTGATTTTGAATGTAAGGTAGCTGAGGTAGAATGGGTTAAGGACCCTGTGAATTCCTGTGGCTCTTCTTGAGAAAGAAATAATGTAGAGAGTTATTTTGATTTAAAAAGTGCATGAAGTTGCACTTAAGTTTTGCTTTGCTCCTCTGTCGGGGGTCAGGGGCAGCAATGGGATCTAACCTCTGGCATAGATCAGCTGTTCACAGGACATGTTCTTGTGGATGGGAGGGGGGGAAGAGTCTGGATCCTGTCAGAATAATCACCTGCAAAGCACATGTGGAAATGTGCAGACGATTCTTATAGTAGTCTTTAACTGTTAAAGTTTAACTGTTAACAGTTTGATTGAACATCCTTGAGCAACAGGTGACCCTATGTTGCAAACCAGGCTATGCTGTTGCTTGCAGCTTGGTCTATTGTGGGAATTTTGCTACTGGAGATTTTCTTGCAGTAATCTCATGGATCAATCATTCCAGTAATCCCAGGAGTGAGTTTAGCCTCATTTTTGTTGATCAGTGTTGATTTCCATCACCTTCTACACAAAAGACATATCGTTTTGATACAGTCAGCATATTGCTATAGCTGGTAGTTGCAGCAACTTGCCAGTGAGTTTGAATATGCTGAATTTGCAATTGGAGAAATTGATCACTTTGCAGCAAATTTTCCTTTTATATTCATCCATGGCAGTGGAGTGCTGGAAACAGGTCTTGTAAACAGGATCAGGTGATAGCCCAAGGGGTAAAGGGAAATAGGGGGAGGGGGAGAGGTTTAAACATAACAGTCTTAATATGAATGGAAAGGACATACAGTAGGTCTGGGAGTAGATAGTGTGAGATCTGGGCCATTCATTCTGTTAAAAAGCTGAGGATGATGCCATGCTGGGCTTAATTCTGTTGCTGTTACTTCTTCCACTTTCCCCTGTAATGGACTGATTACCTCAGTATGATATATATTTCTATAGTTGCAGAACTGCTTTAGTGACCCATTTTAAGATTACCACCCCATGAATGGTGGAGAACATGTTGCCCTCTAGATGTTCTTGAACTATAGATCCCCTTCGTGGTCTCTGTGAATCGCACAGCTGGGTTACTCCTGCGCCTGCGCAGAGCTTCAGAACCTTCTAGAAACGCTAGGCAGAATATGCTTTGATACATTTTTGGCGGTAACTCCGCCCATCCTAACGGTCCCTTATAAGGGCTTCCCGCCTAAATCCCCTCAGTTCCTTTCTTTCCGCCGCATTAGCAGCTTGAAGGAACCTCTGTTCGCTAGGTGTTTTTCTCTCTCATCGCACTGGTTTGACTTGGCTTTGGTTCTTTGATGACGATTTTCTCTCTCCCCCACTGTTTTTGTATTTGGCTTCTGATCACTCTGTTTTTGACCCTTTTCTGGCTTTTGACTACAATTTTGGCTACTCCTTCGGCTTTGGCATTACCTCAGATATCGTTACTGACCTCGGACTGGCTTTGACTACGATTCCTCCTTTGTGATTGTTATTATTATTATTGTGAGTAAAGTGTCTGGCAAAGGAGCTTTCAAGCACTGTGTTATTTGTCAAGCAAAACTTCCAGCTGCAGATGGTCATTCCCGCTGTTTAATTTGTTTGGGAGAGGCTCACAATGTCGACGCATGTGTCCATTGTAAGTCGTTTACACCGCAGGCCCGAAAACATAGGCTCTCGCGCCCGAAGTCCTTTCTCTATGAGAAGGCCTTGTTCCCTGCCTCTGCTTCAGCCTCTGCCTCTGTTTCGGCTCCCCCTCCAAGCCTCGAGGCCGTGAACGATCTCGGTCCCCTCCGTCTACTGGACAAAAACGTCGTTGGTCCTGAAGTCCATCTAGGTGCCGCTCCACCGCATCTGATCCCGAGGCTCTGCATTCCTCCCTTCGACGTGCATAGTCGGATTCGACTCGGGACCGTTCGATACCGGTTCGAGAGCCGGTCCCTTCGACATCCAAGGATGCCACTCGAGAGAAGACTCCGTCCACCACTGAAGCCCGTCCATCTGCTGATTCTGCTTCTTCCTCTCAACTACTGAAGAAAAAGAGGAAGGAGAAGCATTTGTCCAAGCATGACGCTGGCAAATCTAAAGAGAAGACCAAAAAATCCAAGCCTGGGGAGCATGTGTTCCCGGAGGTTCCCCCTCGCCGGTCATCGGAGGTCGAGGGTACATTTGTACGCCCACTACCGGTATCCACCATTATAGAGCCTGAGTCTCGGCGTTCACGTACCCCGTCGGGTTCAGTGGAGGTTGTGACAGTTGAGCTCCCACCTGCTACTGATATCGTGAGACCCCCTGTGCGCCCGAAGACATCTCCGGCTCTGGTTGTATCAAGGGCTCAATTACTGGAAAGCCACTCTTCGGATGTGGAGGTTGAGCTTATCGAAGCTGAAGATGTGCCTCGAGGTCATGTACCTGCCATCCAAGAGGATGTCCCAGCTTACTCTGCTTATGATCTGGCCCGATCCATCTGCAGGACAGGTTTCGGGTGACCTACTGGTTTGCAGATTTTCACTTCGAGGGGTGAGGTCCTTCACACCATGATTACGGGCCGCTCGATTGCTCAGTCCCCACGTCCTGTCTGTATGGATGTTGCGATGAAAAAGGATGCTGTGATCCAGGTCTCTCCGCCTGAACATTGTCCTCTGCCTTGAACCCCTCCAACTCCGCAGCCTCGTTCCCCCACACCGTCACGGGCCCGTAGTCCTTCACCAGATGGGTCAACTTCATCCTCTGCCACGTCTTGGGACCTTTACAGACCCTATCTGCCTTCTCCAAAGGCTGAGCTGATGGAACATGATTCGGCCTCTCCAACCTATGACGTTCGTGCCTTCGGGGAACAGATGGTTTGGATGTCTCATGCCCTGGATCTGAAATTGGAAGTGCAAGCGGCTGATCCCGTGGATCCAGTTTTCCAACGGATCCAGTTGAAGGCGCCCCCATCGGCTACCATCCCGGTACTGCCCTCCCTGCTGAAAATCGCGCAGGGGTCCTGGGAAAACCCATCATCCATACAGTCGATGTCTAGGAAAATAGACCAACTGTACCGAGTTGGTGGAGACCATGTTGACTGGCTCCAGAACCACCCCAGGCCAAACTCTGTGGTCGTCGAGGTTGCCCAAAATAAAAAGCAATGCCGACCTCTGTCATCCCCACCAGACCCAGAGGGCAGAAAATTGGACATCGTCGGGAAGAAAATCTACTCGGCCGCCGGCCTGAGCTTCCATGTAGCCAATTATTCCGCATGCATGGGAGCATACCAACAGGTCCTATGGGAGAGAATGAGCCACCTGATTCAGGACCTCCCGGAGGAGCGACGTCGAATAGCCGAAGCCATTCAGTCTGAGGCCCATTCCCTTGCAGGGCTGCAAATGAACTTGGCTCGGCATGTGGCAGACTGCGCAGCGAAAACCATCGCTGGTTCCATAGCGCTGCGTCGACATGCATGGTTACGCTCCTCGGGCCTTACACCGCAAGCATCAGCCACCATTGAGGATCTTCCCTTCGATGAATAGGGCTTGTTTAATCGGTCAACTGATGAAAAACTCGAGTTTACCCAAAAGATGAGGACCACTGCCAGGAAATATGGTATGGGCTCCACTTCCACCTCCCAGTACCATCCTAGAAGCAGATATCCCTGGCAAGCCCCATCGTATGGCCAACAGTTCTGACGAGGGTACTCTGGCCAGACCTACCATCGGTCCCGATTTGCTCCCTCTGCCTCTCCGGCCTCATCGGTGAGGAGCCAGGGCTCAGGTTCCAGATACCGCCAACCGTCCCAACAGCGATCCAGGGGAAAGGGCCGAAAGAAATTTTAACTCCCCTGTTGATGCTTTTTCTGTTTTTCCTTAGACACCTCTCTTCGGGGATCGACCGTCCAACTTCCAAGACACCTGGTCTTCTATAACATCAGACCGCTGGGTGCTTCAAATCATCCAGACAGGCTATTGGGTAGAGTTCAACATTCTGCCTCCGACGGGACGTGTTCGATCAACTCTGCCCTACCCTCCCCTCCTCGAGGAGGTGCAGACCCTGTTGCAGGAGGGAGCCATAGAACCTGTCGCCCCCGACCTTCATCACCTCTGCATCTTCTCGAGGTACTTTCTAATTACCAAGAAGGACGGCGACAGTTCTATTGATTCACTGGACCTATGGTACTTGGGACTAAAAACTAAATTTAGATTGATACTTATATGCCACTCTAGTGCTCAGAGTGGGTTAAAATCATAATAAGTAAGATTATGCATAAAACCAGAAACATGTCATCTATCATAACATTACAGAAACATCCACAATAAGACAGCAATCAGAGAATTATTAACTGGAGAGTGAAGGAACTCTCTGTCAGAATGTGCTAGGTACCTTTGGGAATAAATCCACCACATCCCAAAGTGAGTCCCTAAGGTAATATGAACATCAAACACAAATTTACTATTCAAGCTGCAAAGGCAGCATGTATATTACAAAATGGAGTAATGGGAAAGCCCCTCTCTCACCCTTTTCAATCCTTGAGATATACAATCAAATTTCCAAGGAACAGGCAATGTGGTTGCCCTTTCGAATGATTCTAAGTGTTGTACAGTAACTCTTTTGGTCCACTGCAGCTATCTAGAATAAGTGTCACTACACATGATATGTAGTGTACCAGATTTGTGTAATTTAAAAGTCACAATCAAGACTGAAGTATGGTTTAAAGCCTCCTTAGGATTCCAGTAATGGTGGTCAATTAATTAATTAATCAATTAATTTTCTTTTCATAATCTGTTGATTAATAGTTTAATTGATCATCAACTTGAGGAGGAATGCTCTGCTCCCTGCTGTAGGGTGCTGCCCACCTCCCTTTCTCCATGTGTAGAGGTAGGTCTGTTGCTGGAAGTCTCCCCAATACCATGGTGGCAAATCTTGACTGTAGTAGAAGCCCAATGCATGTGAAGCAAACTCTGGATCTTCAGGATGCTGATATGCCTGGTGCTATGGCAGCCCTGAAATTCCCAGTAGAACTGTAAATGCCCTCTCATTGGAGCAGGAGGAATGTGTAAGGAAAAGGTTAAAAGAAGGGGGGAAATTAACCTTTCAGTTTTCAAGAGTAATCACTGTACATCTTCTCTTCTCCCTGCCACCGTAGGCTTACTTTGTAAATATGAGGATTGTCAATATTGATGGCTTTTGGAGACCACAAGTTGAACATGAGTCAACAGTGTGATGCGGCAGCTAAAAAGGCCCAATGCGATTTTGGGCTGTATCAATAGAAGTATAGTATCTAGATCAAGGGAAGTAATAGTGCCGCTCTATTCTGCCTTGGTCAGACCTCACCTAGAATACTGTGTCCAGTTCTGGGCACCACAGTTCAAAAAGGATATTGACAAATTGGAGCATGTCCAGAGAAGGGCAACTAAAATGGTGAAAGGTCTGGAAACGATGCCTTATGAGGAGAGACTTAGGGAGCTGGGTATGTTTAGCCTGGAAAAAAGACGGTTAAGAGGCGATATGATAGTCCTGTTTAAGTATTTGAAGAGGTGTCACGCTGAGGATGGAGCAGGCTTGTTTTCTGCTTCTCCAGAGACTGGAACACAGAGCAATGGATGCAAGCTCCAGGAACAGAGATTCCACCTCAACATTAGGAGGAACTTTTTGGCAGTAAGAGCTGTTCGGCAGTGGAACACACTCCCTCAGAGCGTGGTGGGGCCTCCTTCCTTGGAGGTCTTTAAACAGAGGCTGGATTGCCATCTGTTGGGGATGCTTTGCTCAAGATTTCCTGCGTGGCAGGGAGTTGGACTGGATGGCCCGCGTGGTCTCTTCCAACTCTACAATTCTATGATTCTATGATTCTATGACACTGCAGAAAATATAATTTAAGTTAAAGGATAGTATCTGCCACTCATTTTTTAGAATGAAATGACTTTTAAAATCATTTCTGTTGTTTTCCATTCTATGGAGATTTTCAGACAACACTGTTATAGTGTTACTATTCCACTTTATTTGCTATGGCTGCCTCCTCTTGAATCCTGGGATTTGCAGTTTAGGGAGGGGCATTTACAACTCTCAGCCAGAGAGATTTTAGGCCTCACTAAACTACAAACCCCAAAACTCCACAGTAGGAAGCCAGAGCAGTTAAAGTGGAATAGTAACACTATAACAGTGTAGTCTGAAAATCTCCTGTATGAGACTAAGACCAAAACAGCCAGAACATTCAAAATGGTGTGTTCTTCTTTTAGCCTTATGGACTAACCAAGCAGATGCTAGTCGATTAATCCACTAAAGCCTTACTGCTTAAAATTTTCGGGCTTCATTAAAATGTTGTTCTGTTACTTAAAGAGAATTTGACACAAGAGGGCAGACTTTCGTAGTAGCTTGCAAAATTCTCAGAAGGCATGGAATATAAATTCTACACTTGGAACAACTAGTGCTTAAGATTGAAGAACTAGCCAATCAAAGAGAAGTAAACCGGCAAGCCTCTTTCCTTAGTTTTGAAGGAAAAGAAGTGGCTAACAATGAAACTTAGGAAACTCTTGTTAAGAGCGGCATCTGTAAGGGTTAATTCTCATAGTGCAGTTTGGAAGCTCCTCTTCCTGCAGCTAGTCTGGGCAGGTGTTAATCCAGAATGAGGCACACAAAAAGGGATATTTTACATGCTAATCCACCAGCTACTGACATTTCCTTCCACATCAGCTTTTTATATTAGATTTACTAGATAAAGCCAATTTTTCCCTTGCTCCTAAATGAATGCTTTTTTATCCCAGCCTAGCTTCCTATACTCAAAACGTCATCCCACTGGATGTCTGCAAAAGAGTCTTAGGTTACATCTGCTCCCAATCAGGCTTGCCTTTAAATACTGTGCCATTTCTTAGCAAGTTCTTTGTAAAATAGGGTTCACCAAGGCCTTGAAGGGGAAAAAAACTATACAGTAGTTTCCAGCACAACAGTTCCTTAAAAATGCATTGCATGCCAGCTACATTGTTGTGAACTAATTCTGACTACTTTAAGATTGCCTCCTGTTTAATCAAAAATTTCTGTAACATTTGTTCTGGCACTGCCAACACTTTACCAGCAGCATAAGGATCAAGGGTGGGGGTTTTAAATATCTTGCAAATGTCTTGATTATGCAAAGATAGCATCATTCCTCATATCCAGAGCCACTCTATGCCTGCCTTTAAACCAGATCAGGCAACTGCACAGAGATAGGAAACAATATTGACCCCATAATTCCTTCCTCCGTGGGTTGCGTCCGTGTGTCTGGGCACACTGCCATTTTGGGTCATGATGTGGCCAGAAAGATAGACATGGGAGAGTGGGAGATTGTGGGGTGTGTTGGAAGATGGACCACAGAATTTTCTCATATTTTTGAGTGTTTTGATGTGGTTTTGAAGTGAAGATTGCCTGAAACCTGTGGTGTGGCGTTTACAGTGTTAAGCCAGGGCTTGGAAGTTCCAGTTTCAAGTCCCCATTGAGCTACAAAAATTTAGTGGGCGAGCTTGGAACAGTCATTCCATTGGGGTTGACCTACCTCACAGGGTTGTTATGAGGATCAGGCAGGGAAGGAGGAGGGCCATGTATGTACTCATTGTTGAAAAAGCAGATAAGCAGAGTTTGGAAAAGTTACATGGCTGTAATAGCTGGAAGCTTCTTGGAGTTGCAGCCTGAGAAAGTAATATCCCCGGGGACTAGATGTAACTGTAACTTGCTTAGAAATTAAGGAGGAGTGTTTCTTCCAAGGTCAAATGGTAAGGCATCCAGTGTTAGCCTAAGCTGTTTCTGTTTTAGAAAAAAAATTAACACTTCTCGCGAAAATCAGTACCATGGTGGGGCGGGAATGGGCACAAAATGTTGGTCATGAAATACAGTTAGAATAGTGGAAGAAAAAAAAGCCACTTTAATAGTTGTGACTTTGCTACTCAGACTGAACTTACTCATTTTCTTCATTGCTTGTTCCTCTTAAAGCAGGAGTAGAGAGGACAAGCTGATCCTAGTTGGTGTGGTTCTAAATGTTGGCACTAGTCGATGCGTGCTGGCTGGGGTCTGTATCCTGTGCTGCAGGTCACTTGCACACGGACAGTGGTGCTGATGCGCACCCCAGCAATTATACTAGGTAGATTGATTAAATTTTGTTTAGTTTGTGTTTTTGTCTTATTTATAAAAATTGATTACTGAGGTGAGAAAGGGATTTGAATATATTTCTGATGTAGCTCTTCCATTCATGACAATAAATACATGAATCCAATATTAATTGTTTTAAACTGTGGTCCAAAAATGGACAGGTTGTTTCTGTGGTTGAAATTCCTTTTGTACAAATCTCTTGCCATGATTGTTGCCACTGCTTGAGAAAAGAGCAAGGAGTGAGAGCAAAAAAATGAACCACCCTTGACAGAAATACTCTAGTCCTTGCTGGCTGGAGGCCCCTCTTCACACCACAGTTCCCTCCAAAATGTTGCAGATCTTCTGCTTGTCCATGATTATTTTCAGATATTTCCTGCCTTCTGATGGGTGCCATTTTGTCACCTCAGACTACCAAGTAGAAAGTCCTGCTAATCAAAAGCCATATGGTCAGAGCTGTAGTAATTAATGACTGTGGGATAGGCTAAAGGGTGGCAACCTACATAGCATTAAAAGGAAGAAATGCATTGTGCTAAATTAGGAAGACTAAAGAGGATGCTGATTTGCATAAATACTATGCGAATTTATATGTTAAAGCCTTATGCATGGAATACAGGTTCAGAGGATTCATATTTATATGCAATAATTTATATTTGTATGTGCAAATTTAGGCCAACATTAAGTAGAGAAACAAGCTAACACTGCCTCTTACAGCCAGAGTAAGCTCAGAGTTTATTCTGAGCTCTCAGGTGTGCTAAGAAGATTTCTGGGTCTACTGTAGCCAAACAGAAGTTTAAAATGGATCGTGGCAAGGGATCGATGTTACCACTTCCTCATTCTCCCGAGCAAGGCAGCTGCAACTCCTTGGAGACTTGCTCTGTATCTTTAGTCTGCCTTTCAACAGTCAGAAATTTCTGTAATCTGCATGCTTTTTTTAAAAAAAAATGTATGCTGTTATGAGATCTCTTTTATAAATTGAGTTTATACATTTTTTATAAATAACGCAAAACAAACTTTACTTGGGAGTAAAGCTGACTGAACTGTTGTTGTGTGCCTTCAAGTCATTTCTGACTTATGGCGACCCTAAGGTCACAGGGTTTTCTTTACAAGATTTGTTCACAGTGGGTTTGCCTTTCTCTGAGGCTGAGAGAGTATGACTTGCCCAAGGTAACTCAGTGGGTTTCTGTGGTGGAGTGGGGATTTGAACCCTGGTCTCCAGAATTGTAGTCTAGTGCTCAAACCACTGCACAATGAACTACTCATTTGTCTCTACTTTGGAATAGACACACTTAAAGCTGCTTTACATTTTGTGACTGTCTGTAGAGGTTGTCATGTTTGAGGACCATTTTAAAAAAGCAGCCCATAAAAGAATCAGGAGTTATCATTCAGGGTTATTTAAAAAAAGAGCAATCACTGGAAAAATCAAGAGTTGCCATCCTGGCTTCACACACAGATACGCACACAGGAGAGGGAGGCAGCCAGTGAGGAGACTGCTCTTTAGTCTTGTGGACAGGAGCCAAAGTGGGTTGAATCTGGTTGGACAGAGTGTGTTAAGGCTTTCATCACCCAGCCCAAATCTGCTAGTTGTCACATAGCCGATTGGTGACACCTCCAGGATGGGTGCAAAAGGTTTTCCAAGGCTTCAGCCCCACATGCCACCTGCTACTTACATTCCAGCAAGATACAAATTACATAGAAATACAATGCAAATGATTGTTGTGTGAAAGGGTCCAGATGACCTGTGTGACTGCTCAGTCTGTTGTCCTGATGCTAAATGTTGATGAGTAGTTTTAAGGCCCCTGCTTTCCTTTCTTGCAGAGCTCTGTATTTAAATTGGACATAGACTAGTCAGTCCTTCAAAATGATGATGCCTTTTGTGCTTCTGCATAGCCACTTTTCTGCCTAGATACTATTGTTTATTAATTTGAGTCCCAGTAATGTTTTAAGGCTTGCTAATTCTGTTTTCCATAGCTTGGGCTATGATTAAGAAGATGGTAAGCATTGGCAACCATTCTGTAAAAAATACACGTGTGTGTGTGTGTGTAGCACATCCAAAGAGATGGTGGAGAAAATGTTCCTAGACAGCAGCACTGAGAACAGGAGTGCCATGCATACAGATGTAGGAGTTTAAGCTAACCAAGAATCAAGAGAGTCTCGCTGTTAATATTATTAGCTCACTGTAGTTACTTGAGAAATGTGGGGAGGGTGCGTGTCCCAAATGGTTCACACAGCATTAAAATAGCACTGGACAGGGTGGATTGCCAAGGGCCAGGAGGAAGATCTAGAAATATCCATCTGCATATACATAGCCTTTCTCAAGCAGGTGCACAGCTATAAATCAACATTTCTTCTCCAGAGGATATCCTGGGCCAGATGACTCTAAAATCCTAAACCGCTCATGATTATGGAGTTTAAGTTAGTATTGTAAGTCTTTCTGAACACCACCCCTTTGTTTGGGGGCAAGAGAACACAGATGACAAAGTCACACACATCCATGTTACTGGTACATATCTTTGAGTACGTCACCCTTCTTAACAACGATTGTTCAGTCCTGCTGGCCCTGAACAGAAGAGTTTCTCAGGCTTTGGGCCACAGTGGGCTTGTGTTCACTGTTGTCACATGCAATATTACACTAAACATTAAATAGATAATACATAAATAAAGCTCAATCCTATGGGATCCTGGGTTTTGTAGTTTGATGAATGGAGTACATAAAATTCACTTTGCTAGAGAGCTCTAGCACTGCTGTTCAGGTAAAGTCACTATGGCTCTCCAGTAGAGGATTCCAGGTATATCACAAACTACAAATCCCAGGATTTCATGGGACGGAACTGCAACTGTTAATATGGTATAAACCTGTTATAACTGTGTAGTGCTGATGCCCTGTATTTGTCAGTGTCAACCAAGATGGTTGATTCTGATTGTTAGTGGCTCTTTGGGGATTGGAGTCTTAAGTGCAGGTCTTTCTTGACATCTGAAATTCTTCCTGATGAAGAGTGTCTAGCACTAACAATCAAAAACATTGAGCAGCTCTTCAGTCTTTTCCCGCTTAGATATTTTGTTTTTGTAAAGATTAAAAAATAGGAAGAAGCAATGGAGAAACATATTTAATAATTAAAGACAACATCATGTTGGGCTCCTGTAAAGTTCTGTGAATGAGGGAAGCCAACTACATGATAAAAACAGAGCTTAGAAAGGCTCCTTGTTTGGATTACCTGCTGGCCGTGCTATCTGGGGGATTCTAGGAGTTGTTGTCGAAAAAGAACTTTTCCAAGCTGTGGGATAAAAATCTCATCTAGAAGCATTCTCCTCTTTTTCTCTTCCTCTTCATTTTTAAAAGTGGAAATATCAGGGGGAATTGGGACCTGGGACATTGCTCAGGTCCCATGGCTGAGCTGTCATCCCTCCACATCAAGGTGCTGCTGGCTAGTCACTTTTTTCTTGTTCTGTTGTTTCTGGTATGATTAATCCCCTCTAGTTGGGAGGGGAGACAGTAAGCAGCGTCTGAGATAACAGAAAGAAAGAGAAAAGAGGCTGAGCAGCCTTTAAACTCCTATAGGGCTTGGAAAATGTACTTTTTTGGATTACATTTCCCATATTCCCCAGCCAGCATGACTAGGCTGAAGGAAATCCAAGAGCTGTGAAATAAACAAACCCTTTCCCAAGTTCTCCTCCTTTCCTTGTTCCTTCCTGCTAGCAAGGTGCCTTTTCTGCTGAGTCTGAATGTTGTAGTTAGGGTTTTCTTTTCTTTGGGAGTCCAAAAAGAGATAGCCAAGTGTGAAGTCAAAGGGTTTCACGGCCAGCATCCGTAGGTTTTCCTTGGTTTTTTTTTCCCTGGGCTGTGAGGCTGTGTTCTGGAAGAGTTTATTTCTGAAGATGCCAGCCACAGATGCAGGCAAAATGTCAGAAACAAACTCTTCTAGAACACAGCCTCACAGCCCAGAAAAAAAACCAAGGAAAACCTATAGACAGCCAAATACTTCTCCACCATTCCCTGCCTGTTGTGATACCTGCTAGGAGAGAAACTTGGGGTTCTCTGAAGAAAATTGAGGCTCAAGCAGCCAATGATGTTATATGTATCATTGCTTTTGATCCCCCCCCCCTTTACTGCAAGTATCAGCAGCAGCATGATGTAGTGGTTTCAGTGTTGCATAAGACTCTGGGAAATCATGGTTTCAATCACTACTTAGTGCTGGAAACCCACTGGCTGACCTTGGGCAATTCATACTCTCTCAGCTTTAGAGGAAGGCAATACTATACCTCCTCTGAACAAATCTTGCCAAGAAAATCGTAGGGTTGACACAAGTTGGGGTTGATCTGAAGATGCATAAGAAAAACAAATAATCAACTGAGCAAGTGATCATAGCAGGAGGAATTTTACCTTTTATTCTCTTATTGCTAATGCTGATTAAACTACTTCCTTGAGCTGCTCCATTCAGGGCAGCACAATATTTTATGAGTGCTTCAGGCAAAGGATAAGAGGTTCACCATCCTCCAGTCTAGAGGCTCACTGGACTGGCACTTAAATCTTACCCTAAAGTGGGATATTCTACATCATGCCTCAGGACTGATTGTATGGTGTATATGGCTTTGCCTTCCAACAGAAATACTGGAGGAATTCAAGGAGAACAGTAAGGAGGCTGGTGTTGCTGAGCCCCAGCATCTGTTGCCAGAGATGGCTGCCTCACTCTGGCTTCCACTGGAGCCACTGGGGGATTTCCCTTCCAATGCAGATAGCAATATCAAGGGAGGGATTTTCCTCTGGGCTGCAACAAAAGCAGCGGGGGTGAGGGAGAATGTTGATTGTTAACAACAACAGCTACAACATTAAGATTATCCCTTTGCTGTATTACTCTATTGATGGCAACTGCAACAAGAGTATCTACTTTAATTAGAAGGGATGAAGAAGAGTCATGTTAATGACCAAACACTTCTGGAAAATATTAGTCTATTTAGTTGAAGGCTTTCACAGCCGGCATCCATAGACTTTCCCATCTACCAACCATCAGCCAAACAGATGCCTTGCATTTCTATACCCAGAAACTAACCATTCAATTACACAAATTTACACAAACTGTACTCCCCTACAGGGGTTCACAGCATATAAACCCCAGACACACTCCTACCCAACCTTTCTCTGAAGATGCCAGCCACAGATGCAGGCGAAATGTCAGAAAGAAACTATTCCAGAACACAGCCTCACAGCCCAGAAAACCCCCCAAGGAAAATCTGTTACTATTTACTTTTGTTGAGAAGACTGATCACTCTGAACTTGTGGCTCTGATCTGTGTTTCTTTCTAACTGTGTAACAATGCAGTCTCATATGTGTTTAATCTAAACATATCCTTGAATCCTATAGAGTTTACAGTACTCTTAGGTGATTTTGCATAAAATTGCAGCCTTTTTGTATTTTAAGATTTGATCTCAAACTGAGCGGCAGGGAGGGGGAGATGTTGAGAGATTTTGTTGTGTTTTTAATATGCATATTTAAAGAAAGCACTTGTTTTTTATTTGTTTAATTTGTTGTTCATGTCGCACACCCACTTTGTTTGATAACTGAAAAAAATAGTGCTGGGGAAAAGTACATATGATTAACATTCTTATGTAGCTTCCGCATAGGTGTGACTCCTTGTAGGAAAGTGAATGTCTCACAGTACAAGACACAACAATAAGCTGATAACTGGAAGTGCAGATTGTATAAAAAGTCATTTTTCATGTCTTTGTTTTAATGGCAACCTGTGTTACAAACTGAGTTCCATTACTGCCCCCCGCCAGTATTATCCCCTAGTTTGATTGCCTCATCTAAACTATATTGTACTGGCTTTTTTTTTTAAAAAAATGCTGCTACAGTGATCACGTGATGCAAGTCATCTGAACAATAGACGTTAATTGAATCAGCTTGGTTACACTTTGATCCCGCCTAATTGTGATGCATACTTTGATTTGGTTGTAGGCTATATTCTACTTTGCACATTAACATAGAGTAAGAAATAATGAAGGCAGAAAATTGGCTGGGCATTGGCAGTCTTAACAGAACTGCATCGATTTAAGGGGGGAACTACATTTTATAGAGAAAATGGGCCTGTTGTCTCTAACAGCAGCCTTGTTCCAAGGTGCCGTTTACATGATGAAAATGTCCCAGGAAGAATTAGTGTCGATCCCTGGCAGTTTACACGTACATCGGGTCAGGTACGTGATTTTCGGAAGGGGGGCCACCTTTTATCCCTCAACTTCCAGTCCTGCGGGTTGTGCCGGTTTTTAAAAAAGTCACTGGAGGATTCGGAAAATCAGAAATGTAAACAGCCTGGGACAAAATATCTTGGTACCAGGGGATGGCCGGAAATAGTGACTGGGGGCGGGCTTAGAGATCAGCGACCAGAAAAGGAGGGGTCAGTCACCCATTCAACAGATCCAGCCTCACCAGCTGAAAATAAAGGCATCCCTTCCAGCTGCACGTACGTTGGTGTGTGTGTACGCGCGTGTACCCAATCACCTTTTTAAATGGATTTCTACACTGCAAACCCTTCAGCTTTAACCTATCATAGAATCATAGAATCATAGAATTGCAGAGTTGGAAGAGACCACAAGGGCCATCCAGTCCAACCCCCCTGCCACGCAGGAAATCACAATCAAAGCATCCCCGACAGATGGCCATCCAGCCTCTGTTTAAAGACCTCCAAGGAAGGAGACCTCCTCAACTGCATGTTACAAAGAGATCATGGTGGGCAGAGGGTTGCCCATTCATCCCCTGCCTTGATCACCTCCCTGGGTCTGAACGGGCACAGTAAAATATTCCAGCCTCTGAGCGAATGAACACCCTTTTATCCCCCCCCCCGTCACAATGCACAGTAAAAAAAATGCCAGCATCTGTGTCTTTCAAAATGCCTGTCTGTCACTGGCTTGAAATCTTCACTCTGCAGCTAAAACTCTGCTTTAAGGGTTAACATTTTAAAGAGGCAAGGGGAATACCAAGCCTCCCCCCCCCCAGCCTTGATTTCAAAAGGAAAGCACTCGTTCCGTCTGAGCGAAAGATCACATTCTGGGTCTTTCAAAATGCCTTCTGCTTAAAGGGTTAACATTTTAAAGTGGCAAGGGGAGGAATCCCAAGCCTCTTCCCCCTCTCCCCCACCAGCCAGCCAATAGCATCGCTCGTGGCGCGGAACTCTAAAGGAAGTGCGTCACTGAGGTTGTGAAAACATGACTAATTGCATCCTTGACTGATAGCCAAAAAAAAAAAAAAAAAAAAAATCCCAGTAAGCTAAACATGTGTAAACAGCAAAAGCACGGGATATAAGAGTGCGGGACCAATAAAAACTTTTATCGTGTAAATATCAATCACGGGATCTTCCAGGATTTCCTAAAGAGTGACAAAAATCGTATAAACAGCGAGGGATGGATACGGGATCAGGAAGTCACGGTAAGCCCCGTGACAAAACTTGTTGTGTTACTGGCACCATGTAAACAGCAAAAGCATGGGATATAAGAGTGCGGGACCAATAAAAACTTTTATCATGTAAATATCAATCACGGGATCTTCCAGGATTTCCTAAAGAATGACAAAAATCCTATAAACTGCAAGGGATGGATACGGGATCAGGAAGTCACTGTAAGCCCCACGACAAAACTTGTCATGTAACTGGCACCCAAGTCTTCCTTTTCTCTGTGATGGCTGAACAACAAAAGGTACAGTGGCATCTTTAAAACTACCAGTAAGAACTTTGTTATAGCATGATTTTCCATGAACTACTGCATAGTCCATATCATCAGATGCATGAAGTGTTACTCTGCGTTTCAGATATAAAGAGAGGGAGAGGGAGACGGAGAGACAGACAGTGAGACATGGTTCTTAGGAAATTTGTAGTGCAGGGGAAGTTTATGCCCAATAAAATATGTTAGTCTCTGAGGTGCCACAAGACTCTTTGTGATTTTTTTTGGTGGAATCTAATAACACAACCTATCCCTTTAGAATCTATCCAGGCTAAAACATTCAGTTTAGCCTTATGTATTTCCCTGTTCCCATTTTCCATCGTTGGAGTGAAGCAGATAAATGCATTGCAGTTTAGTCAGAACATGGTATATGCGAACTGCATGTCATAAAGGGGAAGTGGCAACTGCACATTTTACCTATGTCTGCTGTGAGATCAGGTTTGTACTTTGGGGAATATAAAGCTGAAGGAAGCTACATATAAGGTGGACATCTTGCCAAATATTTATTAATAAATGTTACTACTAATACAGTAATGGAGGGAGCAAAAAGAATAACAAGGAGCAGCAGCTTGCAAAACTGTTAGGTTCTCTATAGTAATACAGGTTGAGTTTCCCTTATCTGAA
This sequence comes from Gambelia wislizenii, assembly GCA_030847615.1. NCBI lineage: Eukaryota > Metazoa > Chordata > Lepidosauria > Squamata > Crotaphytidae > Gambelia > Gambelia wislizenii. The sequence goes on from JAUMIR010000002.1 coordinate 221,987,560, forward strand.
ATGCTTGGGACCAGAAGTATTTTGGATTTTGGAATATTTCAGATTTTGGAATACTTGCATATATACATAACGAGATATTTTTGAGATGGGACCCAAGACTAAACACGACATTCATTTATGCTTCATATACATCTTATACACATAACCTGAAGGTAATTTTATACACAATATTTTTAATAATTTTGTGCATGAAACAAAGTTTGTGTACATTGAACCATCAGAGAACACATAAAACACAAAATGCCCTGTCATGTCAGTGCTCAAAAAAGTTATGGATTCTGGAATATTTTGGAATCCCGGATAAGGGAGACTCAACCTGTAAATAAATTGTTACGTAATACCAGTAGTGCCACAGCTGCTGTTTCTAAATGGAGGACTGGAGGGCATACCATTACTAATACATAAAAGTTGGATTATCAGTCTGCTGAAAGCATCACCACTCTTCTCAGCCCTCAAATTGGAAATCTGCTTGCAATGCCAGAGTCAAGTGAGCACAGAGAGTACAGGATATTTATAATGGCCTGACAGACTTGGTAAGAACTCCAGATTCCCTAATGTTATTTCAGAAGGGAACCATTTGAGATAAGGCCCAAAGCCAGTGCAGTCACTTTGCTTCTTGAGGCAAAGAGCAAGATGGCTCTCCCGCCATTCATTTCAAGTACAGAAGCTGACTGGACTGGCAGAGAGGTTGCAGACCAGGCTCTGTGGCAGAAATACTCTATCCTCCAAGAGAGGGGGATGTCCAGAGGCTCAGAAGGAATGACTGGGGGAATACCATTGTTATTCTGCAGGATCTGTCGCTTGAAGCAGTTGACTCACTCGCCCTACTTGTAGGGCTGGCCCTGATGAGGGGCATATCTCTGACCATACCTCTGAATTCCTATGCTGTGGGACCACTCTAGATAGGTCAGTGGTCCTTGCCACATATGGGACTCCAGTATGCCCCCTTTTGATTACATAGACCACTTGGCAGTGGAGGTTTTGAAATCAGTTGGGGTCCTGTTGAATTGCCTAGAAATATCTCTCAGCTTAAATGGGTGGCTGTGAGGATAAAATTGGGGATGGAGGTCAACAGTGCGAGAGAATATACTTCCTTGAACTCATTTAAGGCAAGCAAAGATGAACTAATGAACAAAATAACATGCTTGTGGGTAGGAAGACCAGAGGAAGTTCAGTTGAATCTGATGACAGAACAAAGGGAGGATCTGAGGACCTCTCACACCAAAAAGTTGCACAAACTGAAGACCTTTATAACAAAGAGCGCTGGGATAAAAATCTTAATTTATTTCGTTCTTACAAGCAAGTATGAATAATTTCAACCGTTTCTTCCTTGTTATGAGAGAAAATGAGAAAACAGTACACTTTTTGAAGATTATTTGTGGTTTGAGATTTTCCTGAATGAGTTCTTTGTACGAACAACAAGTTTCCTGTACAGGAAAAGGTGTTTTCTACACAGGAAACTTAAGAATTTGTGTGTGTAAAATTTTGTTTTCTCCGCAAAATGCCTGTGTAGTTTCCTCACAGAAAGCTTGGTTTTTCTGTGGTAGGGAGTCTTAACAGCTGGAACATTCAATTTTTGTTGAGGGGGGGGGGAAGGTGAATATTCTTTACACCTCAAAAACATTGGCAGCAGATTAGCCCTCTGCTGTCATCAGGCCACGTGGGCCAGGAGGATTCTGGGAAGTTGCATGTACCCCATGTAGAACTGCCTGCAATTCCCCTCTCCAATCAGCAGTCTTAAGGAGGCAGAGAGGCAGTTCCTCTTGACTTCAGGTCTCTGGTTTTGTCTCTTCAGTGTCTTGCAGTTCCTTTGCTAATCAGAAATAGAAAAAACTCATGATCAGATCAGATCAGAATTCTCTTTTGGAAAGAAAAACTACAAGTTTGGGTGTTCTTTATTATTTTATTTTACGACCTTGGAATCAACTATGCCAGCTTTGGCATTAGCTGCCACCGCCATCCTTGCTTTTGCCAATTTGTATCTCTTACATAAAGCAAACATATGAAAACACTTAGCTTGTTAAAACATTGTCTAGAGCAATGATGGCAGGAGTGGGAACCATTTAGCAATTTTTCTTTGTCAAAGTTGATAGGAAAATTATATTTGCAGAGCAGCTGTGTGCTGAAGAGCTTCAGATTTCATTGGCAGCAGCAACAGGATCAGCAGCAGCAGGCGTGAGCAGCTCCATGAGGAAAAGAAGGCTATAGAACAATTTTTTCCTGGTTAAGGGAAATCAGAATCTCGAGCTATTCAAATTCACCATCTTGCCTCCCTGTGATTATAATTCAGTCCTAATTGCAGTAAACAGCAGTTGCTGTGTTAGCTCTAGAGATGAAGATTGCCGTCTTAAAGACATCTTATTAGGAAGTATACCCCACTGAGGAAACTAAAATTTGCTTCTGAGAAAACATGAACAGGACTGCATTGTCAGGCTGCACAATCTTAGGTGGTTATAGATACGGCAGGGCAAGCTACATGTTAAACACAAGTGCCCCAGTGGCCACTTTGTGGATGGCCCAAGGTATTATGCTCCCTACAGCCCAATCCCCCCGCCCAAAGTCAAAGTATATTATACTCAGGGTCACTCAAGTTATTTTTACACCTGAGACAGAACCCTTCCTAGCAGTCAAAATATAATAATAACAGCTGTCCTTCTTTGACAGCCAAAATCTACTGCCTGGGAATATTGCCTCACTTTGCCTAATGGTAGAGTTGGCCCAGGGCCATATGAATCAATGAAAAGCAGATTCAGGAAGGTGCTTTTTAGAGAAACAAATCAACATGTACTGATTTTCTGCTCCAGAATTGCCCTTTACATGAGAGTAGATGCCATTGAACTCTGTGGGTAGAAACAAGCATAGTTGCAGGGTTTCTTTCCAACCAAGTCTCCTGCATTATTTTTCCTACAGGAGTTTTGGAGTAGTGGTGCTCAAACATTGCTTCTCTGCCACACCTAAAAACAAGTAGCATCTTTGGTGTGCACATGCACAGGTGTTAATGTATATTTATGACAGAATCTTAGAATTGAAAGGGACTGCAAGAGTAATCTATGCCACCAGTGCAGGAATGCATAGCTAAAGTATCTTTTATAGGTAGTCATCCTATAATTTCTGTTGAATAACTTCCAATAATGGAGAGTCCACCACCCCTTGAAGCAATCTCTTCCACTGTTGAACACTTCTTACTGGCAGGAACCTCTTCCTAATATTCATTCAAAATCTTTTCTTGTAATTTGAATCTGTTGATTCATGTCCTACCCTCTGGAGGAGTAGAAAACGTGATAACTCCATCTTCCAACCGAATAGCCCTTTATATATTTAAAGCTGACTGTAATTTGTTGTTGTTAACTGCCTTCAAGTCAGCCTCGACTTACGGTGACCCTATGAATGAGACATCTCCAAGACACCCTATCTTCAACAGTTCTGCTCAGGTTTTGCAGGCTCAGGGCCATGGCCCCACTGATTGAGTCTGTCCATCTGAAATATGGTCTTCCTCTTTTCCTACTGCCTTTTATCTTATCAAGATTATTGTCTTTTCTAGTGATCCATGTCATCTCATGATATGGCCAAAGTATGACAGCCCCAATTTACAGTTGTACCTCTGTATCCACGGATTTGGTATCCATGGATTTAAGTATTCACGGCTTGAAAATATTCTTTAAAAAATAATAATCCAAAAAGCAAACATTGATTTTGCCATATTTTATAAGGGAGACCCTTTTGCTATGCCATTGCATATAATGGGACTTGAGTATTCACGGATTTTGGTATCCACGGGGTGTCCTGGAACCAAACCGCAGTGAATATGAAGGGACAACTGTAGTCATTTTGGCTTCTAGGGAGAGTTCAGGTTTGATTTGTTCGTCTTTTTAGCAGTCCATGGCATCAACAGAACTCTTCTCCAGCACCACATCTCAAATGAGTTGATTTTCTTCCTGTCAGCATTCTTCACCTTCCAGCTCTCACAGCCATACATAGTGATGGGAAATACAATGGCATGGCAATCCTAACTTTAGTATTCAGTGATTTTCAGTGCAGTTTAGGATCTTATCTGGTTCTTTCATCACTGCCCTTCCAACTCCTAGTCTTCTTATTTCTTGACTACAATCTCCATTCTAGTCAATGATTCATCCAAGGTATGGAAAAACATTTAAGTTTCTTCATCATCTATCTTAAAGTTATGTGAAGTATCCATGGTCACTATTTTTGTTTTTCTTAAATGTTCAGCAATAAACCTGCCTTAGCACTTTCTTCCTTGACTTTCTTCAGTAATAGTTCCAGGTCTATCATATCACCTTTCAATCTTCTCTTCTCCAGGCTAAACATACCCAGCTCCCTCAACCATTTCTTACAGGGCTTGGTTATATGTTACTATTATTTAAACCTATTTTCTATTATATAGATTTATAGCGTATTACATACAGTACTCATAACAGGCCTTACATATAATGCACAACTATCATATTAACTTATTTGTTCATTGTTAACCTTTTGGAACATAACTTTGGCCTAAATCCAATTGTTAGATTCAACTTGAGTAGATCCATTGAATCAGTGGGAGTTTGGTAAGTCAACCCAACATGTCTGCTATAGCTGGGACCAATAATTTGATTTAGGCCTTTGTATCATTATTATTATTATTATTAAAATCTCTGCAAAGAAAGTAAGTCATTTTCCTATTAATATTTGTGGCAGAGGAATATTCGTTAAGCAGAGTAGAAGCATTCCTGTTTACGTACATATGTTGGATGCCTCCAAGCTATGTCTCTCTCTCTCTCTCTGGCTTTTCTTTGCAAACGAAGATTCAGGAAGGACTCATCTTGTGCTTTCTGCAAGCACGCTGATGACTAAAAAGGCCAATCCAAGATAAACAAGTCCGGTTGCAGAAAGCACAGCAGAAGGTTTCCTTGAGTGATGTTTCTGGGTTGTGATTCTTTCTGTGTTGTCGTTTCTCTTCAAGACTTGTTCAGCGTGAGTTCTCAAATAGGGCTGCAGCATTGTGGATAGTGCATCTCCATGCCTCCTGATGTGAGGCCAGGGCGGACCATTGTTGGTGATCAATTTGGCCAAGCCTGAGATGTTGTTTCAGGGAGTCCTTGTATCGCTTTTTTGGAGCGCCCCTCTTACGCTGACCTGTGGTGGGTTCACTGTAGAGTACTATTTTGGGGAGGCGATGGTCCTCCATCCTAGAAACGTGCCCTGCCCAGCACAGCTGTGTTCTCAATATCATGACCTCAATGCTAGTGATTCCTGCTTGCTCAAGGACAGCAACATTCGTCACAACAAAGAAAGTAAGTCATTTTCCTATTAATATTTGTGGCAGAGGAATATTCGTTAAGCAGAGTAGAAGCCTTCCTGTTTACGTACATATGTTGGATGCCTCTAAGTCATGTAGCTGCAAAAGGATTTGCTGTGTTTTAATTTTTAATCATGGATTTGGTGAGACCACAAGGTGTGGGTTTGGCAAGACCTACAAGGAAGTCACCACAGCCTTGCATGCCCAAGCTTGGTTTCAACACAGGAATTGGGAAAATTCATCTGTTTTTTGCACATGTTGCAAAACAATGTCTTTTCTGGCCTGGAGGCTTTCCTGCCTAAGTCCTGTTTTGCCTTCTTGAATATAGTTCAGTTGCTTCATGGAGAAAAATGGTGTGTGGTGAGGGGAGGGCCAGAATGGATGCAGCATTAATTGCAGGAATTCAGTTAATGAGTTTTTGGGGAGGGTATTTTTTTAAAAAAAAATTTCAACAATAATAATCCTCAAAGAATTCGTCAAGAAGCCTTATAGTTCCCACGTGTTCCACATCTCCAGCGACCTTTTCGGAAGGGGGAGGGCAAAAACCCCCTAAGTGGCGCATTTTTGGACACCGCTGATTTTCCAACTTTTTTTAAAAAGTGCTGCATATTTGCGCATTAACGCATATGTGAACTATCCAACATGTTAAAGTTCGGAACGTCAGCTATCCACAGAAGTGGGCGGTTCGGTAAAGTTGACGCAACAGAAACCCGCCCAAGCATCCGTCGTTCCTTTCCGGTAAACATCTGCTTTGAAGCATCCTCTGTAAACATCTTTCCTTTTCCTAATGGAGGCAGTTCAGAGAACAAAGAAGGGTGGCAGGTCCGCATACTCAAGTACGCTGTCAAGGAGTTTTGTTCTTGACGGAGTCTTTTATTTTTCGTAATGTTCATTCTTCTTCGGTAGGATCTACACAAATGAAACCATTGTAGAAATTACTCTAATAGCCAAATATCAGGAGGAATTGAGGGTAGCGAGCACCTCCATGGCTGCTACAATGTCGATTATCACCATTGAAAGAACAAAGACCATAAATGATGACGAAAAGCCCAATGAGAACTCAATGTGGGGGATCACAGGTGACCAATAGGAGAACGAGTGGCGGGAATTCCTGAAGGAAGTGCGTTGGAAAGGAATGACGTACTTCGTTGATTGACAGGTAAGATCATTAAAACATGCGGAATATCGATATCATGGGAACTACAATTATTTGACTTAAAGAACTTCGCATCTTATTTAAATGCACATTATAACCGCATCTGAACTACATCACAGAACTAAATAGGATCCGAAATAATATCGTGGGAACCATGTGGCACTAAATCAAAAATGCACTAATACGATAAATAACCGCAACAAAAATAGCCGTGGAACCGGCCCCTGAGATTCAGTTGCCAGGCAGCAAAATGTTTTGGTCCAGCTTTGGCAAGTAAAAACACCCAGGGTTGACTAACTAGAGGAATGTGAAGAATATTCATAAATATTCACATCCTGGATAGAAAAAGGGGTCTTCCATGTCAGGGATGATGGGAGTTGTAGCTCTTCACCTCTGGCTCAAACTCACCACCTTGTTATGCAGCAGAGCCGACCAGCTTAGATCAGTGGTTAATGCTTTCCTTCAAAGCAGCAGAGTTTCAGAGAATAGGCTGAAGATCCTGACAAATTCTCCAAGCCTTCTCACTCTTCTCCAAGTGTCTCCAAAACGTCTCCAGGATTCACTCAGGCAACTCAGTAGTTTTATATAAAACCTACTTTATTCTATATAAATATACTATATGGTCAACAAATCACAATCTCTACATACTACTCCACAATATCTCCAAACTACTCCACCTCTACTCAACCACAATACATTGGCAAACATTGCAATTTTATAGCCATTGTTTATCACCACCCACTAGTTTCCACCCAGTGGGTGTGTACTTCCATTCTGATTGGTCCACGTAGTTCCACCCATACTTAAGACCAACCCATGTATTTCAACATTTCACCTTGTACACTTAATGATTCTCAGGTGTTTCCATTCTGCATTCAGTACCTCTGTCCTTGGCTCTCAGGACTTCTAGATTACATTAGCAGTTTCACCTGTGTAGCTTCATAATTGCTCTTGCTTAGTCATTGTGACTTTCACATACATATTTTATTTCTTTCACTGTATGTCCCATGTTGCATTTTCCTTAACATTCCAACCATACTGAGGAACCAGTGAGACACCATACTGAGGAAATGGAGAATAGCCATGACATTCTTTTCACTTCAGGACTTCATTTGGGAAAATTCATTTGCACAAACTACATGTGTTTTTTTCTGCACAGAAAACATGTTTTAAACAAATGTTTTATAGAGAACATGTTTTCTGCAAATATTTTAATATAGGACAAAAAGCAATATTTTAGTATAGGAGATTATGTTTTTTGCACAAAATACAGAGATTTCCAGAAACTACATGTGTTGTGCAAACAAATTTTCCCAGATTACAAATTGTGTTTGAAAACTGTGCATAAACTTCACTTTTTCATGGAGTGGGGAAAAGTCAGTGAAATTAATTGTTTTTGCATGCAAGATCACAATAAGTGAAGATTTACATCCCTAGCTAAGATGATAAGAACAGGCCTAATGATCAATGGATCTCATCATGGGAGATACAAAACAGGGGACTTCCAATCAAGAAAGTGGATCACTGGGGTATAGTGTGATATAGCCCATTCCACTGTTATGTCTTAGAGACATACCTTCATTTTCTTCCACTTGAATGGCTGCTGTTTCTTCTGATGGAAAAACAAGTGCGTGGATGTGCAACAGCACTGAAGTTCCACCTTGGTACCATAACATGGGAAGTGTTGAGAGCTGTTTGACAGCGGAATGCACTGCCTTGGAGTGCAGTGGAGTTTCCTTCTTTGGAGGTTTTTAAACAGAGGGTGGGTGGCCATCGTTGGGAATGCTTTGATTGTGTATTCCTGCATGGCAGGGGGTTGGACTGGATGGCTGTTGTGGTCTCTTCCAACTCTGTGATTCTATTAAATACTTGGGCCTTTCCAGGGTGACATCTGAAGTGACAGAGGAAAGCAGGAGTATGAATCATATGGCCTTCCAAATGGTGCTGGGCTGCAACTTACAGACACTCATAGTCAATGCTCGGAGTGCTGGGATTTGCAATTCAGTAACATCTAGAGGGCTGCATGATTCTGACTCATGGTGTAAATGATTATAGGGATTGCCATAGAAGTGACAGCTGGGTGCTCAGAATTACTCAAGTTCGAGTTATAGTCTGCTTTCTTTTAAAATGTTGCTCTAAAGGGTTTAGTGAAGCTGCCTAAGAAAAAAGAAGAAAAAGCCTTGTTACGAATACTGTGACAAACTTACCAAAATAAAACATGATCATGTATATTTATGTCTTGTCTCCAGTTTTTCCAAGAAAAACACAAAAGGGTTGCCAAACCTCCAACAGGAACTCTGTTATTATTCTTTGTTGCCATTTATGAGCATAATAGGTCAATTTATTCATAAAAAGAATGCTCCACAATTTTGTTAGTTATTCCTGTTGAGCTGTAGTGGACTTTAATCCATTCTGTATGTGTGCAGTTCAGAACTTCTCCAACTTCTGAAGTTACTTTTTTGGGCTACAGCTTCCAGAAGCTCCGAGCCAGCATGACCACTGTTCTCCTGACTGCTGTGAGAAGATTCCCTCCTGACTGAACAATCCGAAGTGGGACCTGGAGGACAGCAAGAAAGATAGATCTGTCCTCTCCTCCACAACACTGCCATTACATGCCAGCCAGTATGGAATACAGTACTGTTTTCCTCTTGTTTTCCCTAAGAGGAACTGATTTCCCTAAGAGGAAATTTTTGAATTTCTTTCCTGCTGAGAGAAGCCTGAGCTGGCATAAATGGGGTGAGGTCCAGATCCAGTTCCTCTCAGAATGGAGCATCTTTGTACCCAGTGGATCTAAAGGCAATATGTATACAAATATGACCATCCTTTCTTTGAATCGGATGAAGTAAAATGGGGTCCACAAAAGCTTATGCTAGACATGTCTTCTTTTCAGCCTCAAAGGTGCTGCAGGATTCCTTTATATCTTTTTAGTACCATTCCTTCTTAGCAATGGATGTGCTTATATCTCTTTCTCACCTTACATGAGCCTTATCTTTCCTAATTCCAATTTTAACAATATCTTATTGATTTTAGATAACATCCTTTAATATTTGTTGATTATTGTAGAATCTGTCTTTAAATATTTATTATAAAAGATATGAACTTTAAACACTGTAAAAGTGGATGTCCTTTGGTTTAATAATTATGAAAATGTGTATGGCACATGCAAGTATTCAAGGTGCTTCACATATATTATCTAGTTGTAATCCTTACAACATCCTTCTAAGTGACATCAGCATTATTCTCTTCCATATTGGAGATGGTTTTGCGTAAGGTTCTGTGTGCAACCACATGTGCACTTTCAGATTGTTGGGGGGCGTAGAAAGACGCACTGTGTCCACCACGACCACCTGCAGAGTTGTTCCACGTCGGCAGGACGCCAAGGAGAAGGTTTTCTGGAGAGACTTCTGCAAAAGACTTCAGGCTGAGAAGGAAAAATTCCTTCACCCCAGCACACTGCCTTGAGCTCTGGCTTGCCAAATAAAGACACCAACAAGGCCAGCCTTCACTCAACTTGAGGGCTTTAATCTTTGTTAGCAGTATATTTACAATATATATATACAGAGTATAGGACAGCCGTCTCTAGTACTCACAAATCTCTCTCAAACCAACAAACTGCTTCACCAACCACCATCCACAAAAAAACCCACACTGGAGATAATTCCCATCTCCTTTTTATAGGCAGTTAAACAATGCCTGTTACATCAGGCATCTCAGGTGTGCATACTCTCAAATGCTAACTCACACACACACCTGCCACTGGAGCTTAACTACTTTCATTGCTAAGCTTACAGCTCTATCTTGTGGTCACATCCATGTCATTTCATGACTCAGGTCACCTGTCAGTTTATGGCAATCCCATGAATTTCATGGGGTTTTCTTAGGCAAAGAATACTCAGAGGTGGTTTTGCTAGTTCCTTGCTCTGAAACATTAGCTAATGATTTAATGACAGAAATAAGATGCAGAAAGAAGACTCTGTGTTTACATCTCTGTCTCTTAGATACTATTCTATTGTTGTTTGTTGTGTGCCTTCAAGTCATTTCCAATTTATGGTGATCCTAAGGTAAGCCTCTCATGGGTTTTCTTGACAAGATTTGTTCAGAGGTGGTGTTGCCTTTCTCTGAAGTTGCGAGTGTGTGAATTACTCAAGGTCACCTGGTGGGTTTCATGGCTAAGTGGGGATTCAAACCCTGGTCTCCAGAGTCATAGTCCAATGCTCAAACCATACTGTAATCTCTACTATTGTTGTAATCTCTACTATTCTAAATCACCTCTCATTTGGGCTTGTTTTGCTTATATGGCCATATCCAACATCCAGAACTTCTGATTCTGCCACCCTCACCTTCCCCATACAAGCTCTGTCATGCTCCCCAAATCTTCTACTAATCCCATAGGACAGATTTTGGGGTGAAGGCTTGCAGAGAAAGGGGGAATCCACTCCGGTGGTGGCTGCTGTTCCACTGACGGATTAAGACAGCTGGATGTCTACTTTCCACTATACACACGCTGAATGGAGATGTGAATTATATACCCTCTGCTGAATGTTTAGCTTCCTTTTCATGCATGTTGACCCACAAACAGACCATACATGGGATCGTTTATTACACTGGTTTCTCTGTGGATCTTCAGCATAGGGAGTGCAAAAGCAGATAATAGTAATCCTGCTAGAGTTGATAGTAGGATCCAAAAGCAGATAAGCCATCTTATCCAAAGTCATAGAATCATAGAGTTGGAAGCGACCAGAAGGGCCATCTAGTGCAACCCCCTGCCCAATGGGAATACACAATCAAAGCACTCCCGACAGATGGCCATCCAGCCTCTGTTTAAAAACCTCTAAAGAAGGAGACTCCACCACACTCCAAGGCAGTTCATTCCACTGCCTAATAGCTCTTACTGTTTGTTGTGTTTATGTCAGCAAGATGAAGAGAAGAAGCAGTACCATTTTTCTCCCTGCATTTCTCCCATTTTTCTTGGGGATATCTTCTCCTTAATTTCATGATTTTTGCATCCAGTTGGTTGAAGTGGGAGGGGTAATGGATATGTGGGGTCCAGAGCAGGGGTACAATTTCCACCAATTCTCAGGGTGCATCAGGGGAATAGGAAGGCTATGGATCTTGCAGAACTTTACCTTGTCATCACCTTCCGACACACCCCAAAGAACAGTCTCCTTATTACCTAACCTATTGTTGGAGCTCCAACATCAGAGAAGTAATGGTTGTAGAAGTTCATGCTCCCACGACAGGACAGCTGCAGTGTCAAATTTCCCCCTTTGAAGCTAGACTGGCTGCTTTCTCCGCTTTTTAGAGGGGGAGCTCTAAAACATCCTGTGTCCCCAGGGTGCTCTCCAGCAAGCATTGGATTCCAGACTTAGGATGGAACATAGAGCCTTGCATTTGCCTAAGCACATGGCTGCACACAGGCTCTGACTCTGTGTCATATTCTTGTGGCCAGAAAAATAATGTACACAGGATAATCCTGAAGTTACTGTTCTACCTCATGGCTGTGTACAGACCTCCCTTTTTCTTTGGGCCTCCTTCTTGAAGCCTGTTGCACTCAGAACTTAGAAAAATTACTTTTTCAGATGTATGTAGCAGAATCCTCCAGCTAGCATGGGGAATTCTAGGAGGTATAACCTAGAACTGCAACTTTTCTATACTCTGCTTATATTAAATATTAATACAATATTAAAATCTCTCCACTTGCTGTCAATTAGTTTCTGGGCATGGTACAAAGTATTGGTTATTACCTTTAAAGCCCTATATAGTTTGGGTCCAGGATTGCTTTCGCCCATATACGGTACTCTGCCCCGTTCACTTAGGTCCTCTGGGGGACATTTACTCTAGTCAGCTAGGACTAGGTTGGCGGTTGTCACCCAGGGGACTTTTTCTTCTGCTGCCCCTAGACTGTGAAATGGCCTGCTGGAAGAGATAAGACAGCTGAATATGCTATCTGAATTGAAAGCAGCATTAGAGACCACTCTCTTCCGGCAGGCCTATGCAGATGATTTTAAATTGTGAATTTTAAATTTGTAAAGTTGAAGGCTTTCACGGCTGGCATCCATAGATTTTCCTTGTCCCTGGGTGGAGTTCATTTGCAAGTGTTGAGTTCTGATTTTAGTGTTTTTCAAGACTGGCAGCCAGATTTTGTCAGCAGTAGCAGAACATGTTATAAACCAACCTGGACACAAAATGTTATCTAAAAACACTGAAATTCTGGACCAGGCCAAAACTATCATGTCAGAATGCACAGAGAAGCTATTGAAATCCACAAACACCTGGACAACTTCAACAAGAAAGAAGAAATTTTAAAAGTAAACAAAATCTGGCTACCAGTCCTGAAAAAAACTAAAATCAGAACTCAACACTTGCAAATGAACTCCACCCAGGGACCGGGGGATTTCCAGCAGATAACGGACCATTAACCAACCATTAGCCAAACAGACACTAATCTTCCTTGCATATCTCCACCCAGAAACTAGCCATTCAAATACACAAATTTACATATACTCCCCAACAGGGGTTCACAGTAGATAAACCCCACACATATTCCTACCCAACCATTCTCTGAAGATGCCAGCCACAGATGCAGGTGAAATGTCAGGAATAAACTCTTCGAGAAACAGCTCGGAAAAAACCCAAGGAAAATCTATGAATTTTAAATTGTGTAATCATTGTTTTAAAATGTCTTAATCTTTCTTGTTCTTTTAAAATGATGTATGTTTTTAGCTAATGTGTTTTTTAACCAACATTATGTTTGTATGTTAATTTGTTGTTCCCCACCTCAAGCCATAGTAAGAGGTGGGTAAGAAATTATTATTATTATTATTATTATTATTATTATTATTATTAATTTTATTTATTTATTTATTTATACCCCACTCTTCAGCCACAAGGCTATCAGAGTGGCTTACAAATTGTTTTAAGTAATAGCAATTTACACATCTACACTGCATTAAGCAGTATCCAATGTGTGTTAGCTAATTGCCCCCACAAGCTGGGTACTCATTTTACCGATCTATGAAAGGATGGAAAGCTGAGTGAACCTTGGAGCCTGCTGGAATCAAACTTGCAACGTGGTGACTTGCAGTACTAGCATTTAACCACTGCGCCACTACTACTGCTGCTGCTGCTACTACTACTTCTGTGTACCTATCATGCCAGCTTTCTGTCTCTGTCCCCACTTACCCATAAACTTTGGACCAGACTAAATAAAATAGACTCTTATTTTAGGATTCCTACCCTCATATTAGTGGGGCAGTGGCATCATTTTGTTTTAGCTGGAGCATTTGGTTTGGGAGGCCAGAGCTTGTGGTGTTGGCATCCCCCCACCCTTCACATATCTGTGGCTGCAACATGCAATGGGGTGCTGTAATATGATCACAGTAAAGACATAGATATAGATATAGATACAGATACAGATACAGTCGTCCCTTCACATTCGCGGGGGTTGGGTTCCCCAGACCCCCGCGAATGTGAAAAATCCTCAAATAATGATTGCTCTCCCCCTCCCCCGCCAAAGCGAACATGGGGCCTCCGGAGGCCCCATAGTTGCTTTCTCTAGACTCCCCAGTCCCTTCCTAGGCCTTCACGGGGCCTCAGGAGATCCTCTCAAGGCCCCGTGGAGGCCTCCCCGGCCCTCCCCCTCCCTCCCAGGGCCTTCACGGAGCCTCACAAGGTCCCGTGGAGGCCTCCCCAGCACTCCCCCTGCCTCCCAGGGCCTTCATGGGGCCTCTGGAGGGTCTCTGAAGGCCCCGTGGAGGCCTCCCCGGCTCTCCCCCCTCCCTCCCCGGGCCTTCATGGGGCCTCCGGAGGCCCCGTGTCACAGTTTTGGGAGGGGGGGGGCCCTCCCAAACCCGCAAATATCCAAAACCGCAAATGCTGAGTTCGCAAATGTGGAGGGGCAACTGTATAGATATAGATAAAAGCCAGAAGCATTAATAAAAATATTGCACAAGCATTTGATAGCTGTCTTCTTTTAATGCAACATCCTAAAACTGAATGCTGATGAAGGTGTAGGTTATGTGTGATATATTTGAAAATTAGAGCCACTATGTTACCCTAAGAGCGCCTTCTTGAAGTTTTGGGGAAATTACAACTCAAAAAGAAGACCTGTGAGAGGAGGGTAACCTATGTATACCAGTACTAAGTGTACTAACTGTAGAGAGCACTCCTGTTAACATTAAAGTATTTTATTAGCATTAACACAAGAAATGAACTATTATACAAGAGCATATACTTAAGAACTTTACAAGGTTATTGAAGAGAAAGGCTGAAGGATTGGATAGAGAGAAGTCAGGGATGGAAAGGGGATAATTACCAGTCTTGGAGAAAGAGTGACTCAGACAGCATCTTAGGGTGGCACAGGGGGATCCAGTCCACTGAGAAAGAGAGTGACGAGGTGACACATAGAATGGTGGGTCTGGTCTGTGGCACATGTGGTCAGGGTCAGAGCTAGGATATTTATACCCTATTTCGTACCCTGGAGGGGTGCTCTGGTTACAACAAAGCCTGAATGGCTTTTTCATGGCATGGACAAAAAGGTCCAAAATGGGCTGATTCCCTTAGCTTCAGAGTAAGAAAACATTGATGGCATCTGCAGCAACCTATTACTGTTCGGGCATGTAGGATATATAGGAAAGATTTTTGTAGGGTATGGGTGAGGGATGGTCACTAATTGCATGTTTGAAAGGATTAGCATAGACCCATTAATGGTTGTGTTTTCCTCATAATCCTACCTGGGTTTTCCCACCATTATGATTCTGGGCACGTCTCAGGTCATCGTGACCTCTTCTGTCCTCTGGTCAGCTTGACCCCACACAGTGTCTAGTCAGCATGACCCTGAAAAGTGTCCAATATGTGCAGTTATGAAATAGGGGTGGTAGGGTACGCTAACAACTAATGAGATCTGCAGAAAAGGGTAGCAACAATGGGGGATGTCTCCCCACCCAAGCATCCCTCGGAGGAGGGATGGGGTTAACATTCCCTCTCTGTGACTGATCTGATCCCATTAATTTGCTGAGCCCACTCCCCAAGGTGATGCAATCTGCAATTTAAAAAACCCGCATGTTAAATACAAAGATACATTTAATATCAAATCAGATTGAGCCGTGAGTGGAATGTAGTGTCAGATATGCTGCACACTTTTTTCATGTGTGATTTTGGAAACTGGCTTTTAAAAAATGGATGTGGTTCTTATTCCTAGTATTAATTATGTCTATCTCTTTTATTAAAAACAAACAAACCCAGGGCAGTAACATACTAAACAGTAGTTTATTGGTAGTTTTTATTTTGAAGATTAAAATAAAATGTCCAAAATAATAACTACCAATAAACTACTAAAACAAATACAGTGGGTAGTGGTTTGAGCATTGGACTATGGACTTTTTCGGACAACAGTTTACAACGCTAGCAGCCTCGTCCCCGTTGCGAGGCTGCAGCACTGCAGAGCGTCCCTTTCGGATGACGCTCTGCCCTGCTGTCCCTCTTGCGGTACTGTTGCATAACCGTGGGGACGCAGCAGCGTTATATTTGGCATTTTTCTACTCACGAAAGTTGATCGTGAGTAGAAAAATGCCAAATATAACGCTGCTGCGTCCCCGCGGTTACGCAACAGTACCGCAAGAGGGACAGCAGATCGTGAGTAGAAAAATGCCAAATATAACGCTGCTGCATCCCCGCGGTTACGCAACAGTACCGCAAGAGGGACAGCAGGGCAAAGCGTCATCCGAAAGGGACGCTCTGCAGCGCTGCAGCCTCGCAACGGGGACGAGGCTGCTAGCGTTGTAAACTGTCGTCCAAAAAAGTCCTAAGACTCTGGAGATCAGAGTGTGATTCCCCGCTTAGCCATGGAAACCCACTGGGTGACCTTGAGTGAGTCACACACTCTCATCCCCAGAAAAACCCATGAGAGGTTCGCCTTAAGGTCGCCATAAGCTGGAAACGACTTGAAGACACACAACAACAGCAGCAAACAATAAAACAACAAAAGATCAACATGTTAAAGTAAATAAATAATGAATTACTTTATGATAGAAATAATTTAACATGTCTCTAATACATTGTAAATGAGTTCATAGAAGGTGCTGCTAATTATAAAAAATGTAGGTAAATTTAACTATATCTGACATATGCCACATGAAAGACAATTCTTGGAATCATGTACAGAGCTCTCATTTTGTGCATATGAGGCACTGTTTCAAGGGCCTGTAGAGGCTGCAGTCCACAGAAACAGGAGTTCTCAAGCCACATTGCTCCCACACTAGTGTAAATACAGAGTTAGGAAGGGCTAACTGCAGGATGAACGTGGGCCTCAGTTCCCTTTCAATTTCTCATCTTCTTTCTTGAGATCTTCCATACTTGCAGTTGTCCTGGATGGGAAACAGATTAAACTGCTTTCAGGGAAATTTCCATACTGGGCTAAACCCAAGATTTGTCCTACCTTGAATCAATCCATATAATCAATGGGACTTAAGTTAGCAGTGACTAACAATAACTCGCCACGGGTCAGCGTAAGAGGGGCGCTCCAAAAAAGTTGTCCCTCCGTATCCACAGATTTGGTATCTACGGATTTAAGTATTCACAGCTGAAAATATTATTTAAAAAATAATAATCCAAAAAGGAAACCTTGATTTTTGCCATCTTATATAAGGGACACCATTTTGCTATGCCATTGCTTATAATGGGACTTGAGTATTCATGGATTTTGGTATCCACGGGGGGTCTTGGAACCAAACCTTCAGCAACCAACCCCAGCAAATATGAAGGGACAACTGTAGTTTTTGATTAACTTCCCAACAGGATGCCGGTCTAAATATCTTATTTTCTCCCAGTGGGATTATGACTGAATTGGGGTTTCAGTACTCCACTGCCACTTGTTCTACCTCATTGCCCCTGTCTTCAGAATAATATTTGCTATTACAGCATGGCTAATTGGGATATGGACTACATTTGTCCATATTGTATTTAAAATCAGTATTCGCCTCCCCAAAATAGTACTCTACGGTGAACTCGCCACGGGTCAGCGTAAGAGTGGAGCTCCAAAAAAGCGATACAAGGACTCCCTGAAACAACATCTCAGGCTCGGCCAAATTGATCACCAACAATGGTCTGCCCTGGCCTAACATCGGGAGGCATGGAGAGGCACAATCCACAATGCTGCAGCCTTATTTGAGAACTCATGCCGAATAAGTCTTGAAGAGAAACAACAATGCAGAAAGAATCACAACCCAGAAAAATCACCCAAGGAGACCTTCTGCTGTGCTTTCTGCAACTGGACTTGTTTATCTCGGATTGGCCTTTTCAGTCATCAGTGTGCTTGCAGAAAGCGCGGGATGAGTCCTTCCTGAATCTTCGTTTGTGAAGAAAGCCAGAGAGAGAGATTTAAAATCAGAGTGTGCACTGTTGGGTAAGGGTTGATGTACCTCTTTGTTCATTAAAGTCAGGGCTGGACACTTGTTTTAATATTTAATTTTATTTTTATTTCCCACGTGGCCATGCTGGCTGGGAAATTCTGGGCATTTCAGTACAAAAGAGGTGATGTTTCCAAATGCTGATTAAAATGGGTTGTGGTCACTAGCATACTCACAAATACTATATTCTGAAGGGTGTGTGAAGTTGCAAGGTTGTATTTTCCCAGTGGAGTTTTTATATATATCTATACGTCTACAAGTTTAGCCTCTCAGGCAGCTTGCCAAGAAACTGTCATAGAGACAGAAATGGAGCTTTTATTGTATAACATCAAGAAGATCAGAATGTGCTTGTGCATTGAAAGAATGAATCAGCAGAAAAAACCTCTGCAATTATAGATTGTGGCACACTATCCATAATAAAAGGAGGATCTTTCATCTGGTTCCAAGAAGGTATTGTATGCATGCCAGTTATAGCAAGATGCTATGAGGGTGTTGTATGTAATTTTAAAAATACTCTGTCTGGATCCTCTTCCTGTAGCATTCTGGTGCCATCTAACAGAATGTCTGCATGTCACAGTCATGGTCTCTCTTTTAGCGCTGGCTTCCCTCCTCCCCTTCTCCTATTGGTTAAGTACTGGCTTGGGCATACATGTAATGCCAACAGACACCATTCACACTGTGGCATAGCCAGTCCAGTTGGATGGCCGATGTACATCCATCCACTCTGGTGTTGTTTGCATTGGAAGACAAGGACAGCCATAGCATCTTTTTCCAGGTGTTCTATTCTCCCAGTACAGTTGTCCCTCCGTATCCACTGATTTGGTATCTACGGATTTAAGTATTCATGGCTTGAAAATATTCTTTAAAAAACAATAATCCAAACAGCAAACTTTGATTTTGCCATCTTATATAAGGGAGACCCTTTTGCTATGCCATTGCATATAATGGGACTTGAGTATTCACAGATTTTGGTATCCACGGGGGGTCGTGGAACCAAACCTTCAGCAAATATGAAGGGACAACTGTAGTCCCAGACTGGGAACATGCAAAGCTGCTGTCTAGGAGGGTCCTCACCTCACCAAGTGGAAACAGCAATGTTGTGGTTGTCCTTGTCTTCCAATGCAAAGCACATTAGAGTGGCTGAATACACATCTGCCATCCAACTGGCTTGGATATGCCACAGGGTGAACTATGTATGTTGACAGTACATGTACGCCCAAGCCAGTGCTCAGCCAATGGGAGGAAGGGATGAGGGAAGCCAGAGATGAATGAGAGTCCATGGCTGTGATGTACAGACATTTTGTTAGACAGCATCAGAATGCTATAGGAAGAGAATCCAGGAAGAGTTTTAAAAAATCTTTCTGAAGATTTAAATACTAAAGGTATTCCTTTCAAACAGATGTAGCAATTAACAAAGGTGAAAAAACTTGAACATCACCCTGAACTCCACTACCTTCATTTCCAGAACTTCTGAAATTCCGTTTGATGAATGCATACGTATCTGTCTTCTGCCGCCTGCCTGATATTACCTCATCTGCTACTTTCACCAGCTGTAGTCTTTGACACAATGGCTCACTTTTATGTGGTTAAGAAGTATGTTAATGAAAGGCTTTCTGCTGCTCAGCGCAAAATGATAAAAGGAAAAAGGAATAAATGAGAGGGTTTTCTTACCCAAGAAACATATTTTACATATTAAATGTTCTCTGATCTCAGAAAAAAGTAGTTGTTGCCAAACTGGCTCAAAAAGAGTTGAATGAGCTTCACTTTGACACCCAGCAAGCAACCCAGAAAGCAAAATAACTGGTTAAGTGTCACTGACTGCTTTAAGTAAGATCAACTTGAGAAAGACTGAAACTGGAGGGAGGGTCACATTCCACTTATCTACAAAGGTTTCACAGACTTCACCAGCTTGCTTTTAATTGTGAACAAGTTCCATGAAAGACAATAAAATTTACTCTCAAACAGATGCATTTAGTGTTACAACTGCAAGTCAACTCCCCAAATGATTATGAAACCCATGCTGTATAATCCAAAAAAGCCTTTGGCATAAGATTATTTTCTGCTTTCAAAATGGAAAAAAAGTTTGGAAAAATAGCATCTAAATTTTCATCTCTTTTGTAATTTTAAACTGCTTTTTAATATATGTGTGTATATATGTGTGTGTATGTGTATACACACACAAATATGTGTATATTTGTGGCATTCCGCTGAAAATAACAATAGACATATACAAAGAGAGAGAGAGAGTTCGGTTTTTGAAATTTCTGAACAACACTTCAAAATAATGTAAGACAAATTTGCCAATGTTGGGAAAGCAGGAAGCTGGAATGATCTATTCTACTGGTTGGGGGTATCTGTAATCTTTACATGATCTGAGCTGAAGAATGGAATGGTTCATTAGTTTCTTGTGCTAGTTTTAATTTCCAAAGCATCCAATTTAGTTCACTCTCAATAGCTGGTTACTGGGCAGGATGGGCCATGGAATAAGAGAAATCTACCCTTGTAACACAAAAATGTGTTATATTGAAAGAAAGCCAAATTCACAATAGTGAGGAAGAAAAGGAGGTCTAGGTGTGATTAAGACAATAATCCTCAGTCTACCACACTAACAATGGAATTCCATGTAGATTGTTGGTTGTTACATGCCTTTAAGCCAACTCTGACTTATGGTGACTTTCTCACTGGGGTGTTTTGTTTTGGCAATGATCTTCAGATTTATTTAGAGGAGGTTTGTTGTTGCCTTCCTCTGAAGCTGAGACAGTATGACATGCCTAAGGCAACCCAGTGGGTTTCCGTGGCTGAGCAGGAATTTGAACCTTCGTCTCCCAGTGTAGTCCAACATTCATACCACCACACCACACCATGCTGGGTCTTGCACAGATTTACTTAAAAGTAAATACTGTTATCTTCAAAATGTGCACAGAATTACAGCTAAATCATATTTCTTTAGAAGCCATCCACATCCCTCTCCTAGATCAAAGTCCTTAACTCTTACCCCTATCCTGATATGGGACCCATGAAGCCTTGAGTACTGATGGCTGGTGCCACAATGAATTGGCATAAGCTGTGTACCATACCTGTAATTGGTATGTTTCATGTGTTTATTATTTCTTTAGCTGTCACCACATAGAGCTAGCCGTTTGTTTTGTTGATGCAAAGCTGTGTTTTGAATGCTAAGGCAAAATGTACCATTTTTCCTGATCTCATTCAAGTATTCTTCCCAATAGTACACATGCTCTTTTCCTACTTCTTTCTGTAAGGTCACTGTGTGCTGAATCCCAAACCACAAAATAAAGTACCATATCTTTCCAAAAGCAGGGCAGGGATCAAAGACTTTGCAAATATAATGAGAAGACCGTGAAAAAACCATCACAGCATAGTTCAGATCAAGGACCCTAAGGACAACAAAAGAAAATCTTGCCAGATTTGTATTATTGCCCAAATCAACAACTTTCTGATACATTACAATATTCTAATTGTTATTCTTGTGTGGTCCATTTAACTTTAATTGTATTATCCCATTTCTCCAAAGCAGATAGACTAAACAATACACACTGTAAAGATAACATGCTGAGTCATGCTTTTTTGCTTTTGCCTCTCTCCCCCCCACTCTCTCTCTTTAGCCAAAGGGTTTATGTATATTAGCTTGTAGACCAGTTGATTATTTAAAACTAGGTTTTTTTCTGGCACCCATTATTTACATGGAACAATAACTCTGGATATATTTCCAGGTTGGCATATTTACCGTATTGATCACTTAAGCCTGTTATGTGTTTTATAACTGTGATAAGGGCGCTCCAAAAAAGCGATACAAAGACTCCCTGAAACAACATCTCAGGCTCAGCCAAATTGATCACCAACAGTGGTCCGCCCTGGCCTCACATCGGGAGGCATGGAGATGCACTATCCGCAATGCTGCAGCCTTCTTTGAGAACTCACGCCGAACAAGTCTTGAAGAGAAATGACAACGCAGAAAGAATCACAACCCAAAAACATCACCCAAGGAGACCTTCTGCTGTGCTTTCTGCAACCAGACTTGTTTATCTCGGATTGGCCTTTTTAGTCATCAGCGCGCTTGCAGAAGGCGCGGGATGAGTCCTTCCTGAATCTTCGTTTGCGAAGAAAAGCCAGAGAGAGAGAGAGAGAAGGAACAATATACCCTGATTCTAGTTTAAGGAGGGGTGGTGGTGTCCAAAATCAGAGCTTTGAAATACCTTTAAAAATCATTGGTTACAGCTATAGCTCAACAGGCCTCCCAAGAAGTTAACTGTAGTTGTCAGTTTTTTAAAAATAGTGCTTTACTTTTCTCATGTCTCAAAAGTAACTCCAATAGTTAACTGTTAGTTACTTAGAAAATTATTGTATCTGAATATATTCTGTAGTAATGATGCTCAAACGCCCTCTGGGATTGTCATGGTAGAGCATACTTTATTGGTACAGAAGGCTAATTTATATAGTCTAGTGGTCACATATATGCGGTTAATCATTAGGTAAGGATTATGTTGGTACACAGGAGTACATACAGACATATTAATTACCTGAATATGCAAGAAGGGTTGCAAGAGACATACAGATATAATTACTGTATTGCTTGTCTAGGTACACACAGGTATAATCATTTGGGTACACAGATCTTGTCTTGGGGATTATTCTCAGTTGACCTAACACCCTCCTTGTTAACTGGGAGGATGTCAGACTATGTGCAATCCCATGGGGGAGTGGGCGTTCCTGGGCATCCGGAGAAAGCAAGTAGCCACAATTTTCCATTCAGCAGCATGAAACATAGCACAAGGCAACATTTGAACTATGTGATATTCCTTTTCTTCCATTTTGTGTGGCCACAGCCCTGTAACTATAAATAAAAAGTTATAGTTGCACAGCAATAGGAGCAGAGTTACCCTTTGTTAAGCTAAAGTTCTAATGTAGATACAACTTAGTTTTGTGGGAAGGAATTAATTTGAAATAGTGGTAATTATTTGTAATGAGTTATTTCCAGTCTCCAGATGAAATAAGTGTATAAGAAAGCTGAGTTGTTCTTCTCCAACATACTGTGGAGGTGAACTGGGAGGAGAAGAGGGTCACTAGACAATGATGTGGACTTTGGAAGGCAGTAGCATCTAGTGATATGATATCCACCTAGATTTCAACTTTGGAGCATTCTAGGCTCTCAACAAATCCAGAAACAAGGCTGTACATGACAGGCCTTCTTTATAAGACAGTAGCTGATGTTATAGAATTTAAGCATATTTCAGGATGATGATGTTGATAATTTTATTTCTATACTGCCCTTCTTCATAGGAGCTCTAAGGTGGCTCTCAAACCTACTTAAATGTATGTTGAAAAGCACAGCAGTAAAGCCACACTTTATAAATATATAAAAAATACAATTCATTGTGGCAAAACAAGCAGCAGGCAAGCAAGAACACTTGCTCATCTCCTGAATTTGTTGGTGTGGGCCTTTAAATTGCTTCTGACTTATGGCAACCCTATCATGCAGTTTTCTTGGCAAGATTTGTACAGAGGGGGCTTGCCTTTGCTGTCCTCTGGGGCTAAGAGAGTGTGACTCACACAATGTCACCCAGTGGGTTTCCATGGCCAAGTTGGGATTCCAACTCTGGTCTCCAGAATCATAGTCCAATGCTCAGACCACTACACTGGCTCTCTGACATATATCCTGAATACCCATAAAAATATATACCTTTTCAGCTGGCACCTGAATGATGAGAGAATGGGAGATAACTGAATGGAGTTTCACAGCTGGGTCACCATCACCAAAAAGGCTCTGCCATGAGTGGTAGCCCTTAGGCAATCTTGCTTTGGGTCACCATGAGCAAAGCCTCGATGGCTGATCTTGGAGGCCGGCTTGCAGGAAGGAACTCCCAAGTAACTGTATCTTAAGATGTTCAGGTCTTTGTATACTAGTATCTTGGACTAAGCCTGTCAGTCAGTGTAGAGATTTCAGAACTGGGGTAATATGTCAGCTCTTGCTGCATGAGCTACAGCCTCTGGGTTCTTTTGAAAGGAAATCTCTGTGAAGTTACTGCACTACTTTATAGATAGCAGCAAGGAAAATATCACACAGCTGAATCATTGAGGGTATTCATTTGCTGCACTAAAGCAGTGTTACATGGACATGCTTTCATAGATGGGATAGGGAACCTCCGCCCTGCAGGCCAGACACAGAACCTCTGTTTGACTCTCAGTCTGGACTTCCCAAATCTTCCTTGCCTGCACCCCTTGTCTCAGCCCCCACACCCTATTTCAGATTATTAATATTACTTAAGGAGGATTCTGGAAGTTGTAGTCCATAAAAATTAATATTTCCACATCCTGCTATTTCCCTATGTTTGATGCTACTTGCCATTTTTTTAGCAGATCTTTCCCATGGTAGGTGTTGTGGGGGAGTAGTGGGGAAATAAATTTGTAGAAAAGCCACTTAGATATAAAACTGCCAATGACAAATTGAAGGGCATCTTGTTTTTCTTTGTTTTGTTTCCCTTATCCACCAATGGCGTACTAATGGGAACAGGGATTTATAAGGAGCTGGGATTTATAGGCTGTGCTAGATTCGATCAACCTGCATTATAGCCTTTTAAAATTGTTATATAGAACATGCCTTGTAAACTGCCACTCTCTTCCTATTGTTTCATAATTTATTTGCCCTACCCCCACCCCGCACCCCACCTCATGACTTAACTGGACTATTATCAGGACAGTAAAAGTGCCACTGGAAAAACCTCATTGAATGTTTTTTGCTTTGCGTTACAATAACCGCTGCGGAAGGAAACAGTTACTGTGTGATTTGCCACTGTGGTTCTCTAAGTGCAATATCTTTCTGGTTCACTTAGATGGAACAATCCTGGAAAGACTAAGATGTCCCCCCAAATTCCTTAAAATGATTATCTTGCTACATGAGGCGTGGTCAAGTCAGATATGGCGATGCTCTTTCAGAGCCCTTTCTAATAACTAATGGAGTGAAGCAAGGTTGTGTTCTTGCACCAACTTTATTTACAATCTTCTTTAGCATGATGCTCCAAAGGGCTACGGCAGAGCTTGAAGAAGACGACGGCATCTATATACGTTACCGTACTGATGGTAGCTTGTTTAACTTAAGCCGTCTGAGGGCTCACACTAAGGGGTCGTTTCCACGGCAAAATAAATCCTCAAAGAATGCGACAAGAAGCCTGATAGTTCCCACACATCTCGAAGCAACAGCGCCCTTTTCAAAAGGAGGGGGTGCAAAAAACCCATAAGTTGCGCAGTATCAGCTTTCGCTAGTTTTCCGCACTTTTTTGATTAAGTTCGCGAAAATGCGCATACTTTACCGTGGGAACTAACGATCGTGTAAACTGGCATCTGCCTTTTTGAATTACTGTGAGCAGAGCTGAATCCTGATTGGTTGGAGTGCTTTATCCGAATAGACTGAAGGGTTGGAGAGAAGAAATTCACCCTCCTTCTGCTTGCAACTCACTTTGGAAAACGGAGCCCTTCCTGTCTATCTTTTGGGGGGTGGGGGGGTGGGAAGATGCTTCGCTGCTTCGCTGGGGTGTGTGGGTGTGTGTGGGTGTATGTGTGTGCTGGAAAACAGCCGATCGCATGTTCGTTCTTTTGTTTGTTTGTCCTTCCATTCACTTGCCTTTATTCAAGCCTTCGGAGGGAGGGAAACCAAATGAGGCAAGCCCTAGTTCTGTGGTGTGTGTTTGTGTGTGCATGCAATCTGCTCCACTATGCTTTTGCTTGTTCGTGCTTTCATTGACTCCTTTCTTTACAAAAGCCTTTCAGGGCTGGGGAAGACGGGGGAGTTTGTCAGATCGCTCTTTCGATTGCTTGTTTGTTTGTCCTTTTTCTTTCCTCTCATTATTTATGGTTTCCATGACCCCCTCCTTGCTCCCTCCCCGCCTCCTGCCTGACTTTAATCATCTGGAGGCGTTTCCCCCCCACCTTTGCCTGTGTGAATTAAGCAAAACAGAAAGTGTCTGGATCATTCGAAATGCCAGGCACCGTGTGATTTATGCGCTCCTGATACGAAAGGACGGTAATCCGGAATCTGGCGAACTTTTTCCTGTCGTGGAACCGGCCCCTAAGACTCTAAACTATCTAGTCCGTGAGCTGCTCTGCTGATGATGCTGCCCTTTTTGCCCACACAGAAGCAGCTCTGCAGCGCCTAACATCCTGCTTTGCAACAGCTGCAGAGCTGTTTGCGCTGGAAGTCAACCTGAAGAAAACAGAAGTTCTTTACCAGCCTGCACCACAGGACGAATACCACCATCCCCACATTGCCGTCAGCAAATCTGTGCTCAAGTCCGTTCAGCAGTTCACCTACCTGGGAAGCATCATCTCCTCAGATGCCAAGATTGACAAAGAGATTGATCACAGATTAGCAAGGCATATACTGCATTTGGAAGACTTCACAAAAGAGTCTGGAGCAATAAACACCTGAGCACAAAGCACAAAAATCAGTGTATATAGAGCCATTGTACTGTCTATCCTCCTTTATGGATCTGAAACATGGGTCACCTATAGCCACCACCTACGACTCCTCGAGCGCTTTCATCAGCGCTGTATACGCACAATCCTAAATATACACTGGACTATGTGACGAATGTTGCTGTCCTTGAGCAAGCAGGGATCACCAGTATTGAGGCCATGATATTGAGAACGCAGCTGCGCTGGGCAGGGCACATTTCTAGGATAGAGGACCATCGCCTCCCAAAAATACTACTCTACGGTGAACTCGCCACGGGTCAGCGTAAGAGGGGCGCTCCAAAAAGCGATACAAAGACTCCCTGAAACAACATATCAGGCTCGGCCAAATTGATCACCAACAGTGGTCCGCCCTGGCCTCACATCGGGAGGCATGGAGACGCACTATCCACAATGCTGCAGCCTTATTTGAGAACTCACGCCGAACAAGGCTTGAAGAGAAACGACAATGCAGAAAGAATCACAACCCAAAAACATCACCCAAGGAGACCTTCTACTGTGCTTTCTGCAACCGGACTTGTTTATCTCAGATTGGCCTTTTTAGTCATCAGCGCGCTTGCAGAAAGCGCAGGATGAGTCCTTCCTGAATCTTCGTTTGCGAAGAAAAGCCAGAGAGAGAGATGGAACATCACCTTGTAGACTTTTAATGCACTGTTCCCATCCCATCTGCTCAGCACCAAATCAGATGTTCCGAATTCTTCCTGGATATATTTTGCTGTGTACACAAGACCACAGTTGGTTTGGTTCTTTAAACACTGTTTTGCATGCATATGGCATTATGTGGTAATTGGTGGGGAGTGTGCAATCCTTCTTAGAGACTTTAGGCCATGGTCAGGCTACATGCTCACTATTACATTGACCCACCTCCATGTGCAGGGAGTAGGAAGTCACTAAACTTCTAGCTATTAACAAACTCTTTTGTTTTCAGGCACTATGATAGTGATAGAGCAGGGGTGGACACGAGGGGGGAGATGGCTGGTTTCAGCATGTCATGATATATACATTCTTTTGAAAAGTAACTTTCTCTGCTCTGCAGCATGGAAACAGTGATCTGGGTACCACTTCTATGGGACCATCCTACCACTGCTCATAATGGCTTCATGATGTCACTGTACCCATTCTTCCTATTAACTTTCCAACTTTTACCTTGACCCACCAGCCATAGCCTTGTGCAAGAGACATGCACTTTGAATTAAAATAGCAGAGTCCCATGGCTCTTTAAAGGTGAACTAAATTTACTATAGTATGAGCTTTCCATAGGCTATAGTCCCAAGTCCTCACATGCATGGGATGCTATCCAGAATTTCAGGTACACCCACATATACACACAGTACACATTAGGCAGTGAGGAGAGAGGGAAACCAAATGGAATAAGTACTGATAGACACGGAGCAATGGATGCAAGCTCCAGGAACAGAGATTCCACCTCAACATTAGGAGGAACTTTTTGACAGTCAAGAGCTGTTCGGCAGTGGAACACACTCCCTCGGAGCGTGGTGGAGTCTCCTTCCTTGGAGGTCTTTAAACAGAAGCTGGATTGCCACCTGTCGGGGATGCTTTGATCAAGATTTCCTGCGTGGCAGGGAGTTGGACTGGATGGCCTTCATGGTCTCTTCCAACTCTACAATTCTATGATTCTATGATTCTATAATGTTAGCTGTTCAGAAAACTGTTGTGGATAACACAAGCATCCTGGCAGGAGGCAAGCCCATTAGCACATATGGCCAGGATCCTATATGGCACAGGGTAGCATAGACATTCCACAGGCAGAGCTATACTATGTCTCTCTCCTCAACTCCCTACTCCAGATTCACTGTTTGGCTGCTTTGGCCCTGCTCCATGGCCATTGGAATGGATATCTCAGTGGATAATGGAATCACTCTGTGTCTGGCTACTAGGATGCAGCCATATGCTTCTCTGAAAGAACATCAACAATCTAAGATATGCAGACAACACTATGCTACAAAGACTTAGAGCAACGACTAAGGAAAGTCAAAGAAGAAAGTGCAAAAGCAGGCTTAAGTCTGAACATTAAAAAAACAAAAATAATCACCGTAGAGGATCTACATAAATTCAAAATAGACAAAAAGGAAATTGAAATAGTGAAAGAATTCCCATTCCTTGGATCAATCATAGCCCACAAAGGAGGTTGCAGCCAGGAAATCAGAAGAAGACTGAGACTGGGAAGGGCAGCTATGAAAGAACTGGACAAGATCATAAAATGTAAAAGATATAAAACTGAGCACTAAAGACAGGATCATTCAGACCATCATATTTCCCATCACCGTGTATGGATGTGAGAGCTGGACAGTGAAGAAAACTGATAGGAAAAAAATCAACTCATTTGAGATGTCATGTTGGAGAAGA
The DNA here is from genome assembly GCA_030847615.1 of Gambelia wislizenii. Classification (NCBI taxonomy): domain Eukaryota; kingdom Metazoa; phylum Chordata; class Lepidosauria; order Squamata; family Crotaphytidae; genus Gambelia; species Gambelia wislizenii. Next base: position 222,016,268 of record JAUMIR010000002.1, read on the forward strand.
GTGCTGAGGTTCCCGTGGACTGCCAAAAAGACAAAACAAAGGGTCCTAAAACAGATCAAGCCCAAACTCTCATTAGAAGCCAAGATAACCAAACTGAGGCTGTCGTACTTTGGACACATCATGAGAAGAAACAGCTCACTAGAAAAGTTAATAATGGTAAGAAAGGTGGAGGGAAAAAGAAAGATAGGAAGACCACATACTAGGTGGAGAGACCCAATCAAGAAAGACACAGGCCTAAACCTGCAGGACTTAAGTAGGGTGGCTGAGGACAGGGGGTCTTGAAGATGTCTCATCCATGGGGTGGCCATGAGTTGAAGCCAACTTGAGGGCAGTTATCAACAACAACAGAAGGGTCAAAAATCATAAGGAACAAATGTTCGGGCTTGTCTAGATGAGGCAATATAACACCAATTCACAGCAGCGTTCATTTTTCTCCATGTTGTTTTTTTGCAAGATGGCTGGTATGCAAAGCTATCCATCTTTGATGTTTGTATGGGCATGTCTACAAATCAAGATGGTGACTGTGAGTGAATTACTTGCCTTTTTATTCTCCGCAAGTTGCCGCTGCTGAACAGTATTGTTTTAACAACAAATCTAAGGTGCAGAAGTGTGACCTTCCACTTAAACAAGCTTTAAAAAAAAAACTGTTTCATCACCTCGGTGCATGATTATTACTGTGAAAAACCAACATGGTGGTTCTGGCCGCTTCATTGCTGGCAAGCTCTGTCCCTGAGCATGTGTGACCAATCAGCTTTCCACTTCCACTCTTATTGGGCATGTGCAGCAATCTGAATCGGTTGTCCCAACAATCAGGAATGCGCATTTCCCTCACATTATTTTAAAAACTTTGAGAAAAGCTGCAAAGTGTATGGCATTTTTGGTCCCCCTCCTATTATTTTCACTGTTTAGACAAGTGTTGCAGCTGTAGAAATAGGAAATTTAATCTGTGGGGTTGCCACTTGAAGTCATTTCAGCTAATTGCAGGAACTGTTTTAGGGAGGATTTAATGATTTCACAGCAGACAGTTAATTCCACTGGTCACTGACATACAGAGCCAGATGCTAGGCATCAGAACTAGATAAAGTGACTTTTTTGGTCTACAACTTTTAGAATCCCCCAGTCAGCATTGTGAGTTGCTGATGGGATTGGATTTTGGGAACTGTAATTCAAGTAAATAACATAGACAAGCTTTGCAGGGGACTAACAAGGAATGGCTATTACCAGTCCATCTCACCCTGTGATATTTTGGTTGCCCATCAGTGAAGATGGAGTATTTGACTAGATTGATCTTAACTCATATGGCAAATAAGGTTTTAAAACTAGCATCCTTTAATAAAAGTATTATTCCAAATGAAGAAAGCAAATAATTGCAGTCCCCAGTGCAATGACTCCTTGTCTTCATTTATGAGAGTATCAGCAGCAGAGAACTGCAGAGTTGGAAGGTACACCTTGGGTCATCTGGTCTAACCCACTAAGAGTACAGGAATCCACTGCTATAGCACCCTGGCAGGTGGTCCTTTAAGCTAAAAAACTCTAATGAAGGAAAGTGCTCCATCTTCTGGGGTAGCTTATGTATGCCAGTTCAAACAGTTCTTATCATCAGGAAAGGCTTCCTAATGTTTAGTTGGACTCTCTTTTCCTGTAACTACCCTCTGGAGGAGCAGAAAACAAGCTTGCTCTGGCTTCTACCTGACAGCCCTTTAAAGATGGAGATCTATCACCTCTCAATCTTTTCTTCTCAATGCTAAACATTCTGAACTTTTGCTCACCCTCCTCTGGACATGTTGCAGCTTGTTGATCCCTTTCTTAAATGGTAGTGCCCAGTTTATGAGAGTTTTTCACCCAGTGGGGCTGCCTGGTGGACAGTTCCAGTACTGTGCTGTTCAGAAGGAGGAGGGAGCACTGGTGCCATTCCCCAGCTTGGCCTTCATTCTGCCCTGTTAGCACTGCTGCCAGCTGCCCAGATTTTGAAGGGGTCATCATGAGCAAAGATGTCTCACTGGTCTGAATTTCCACCTCTCACTTCCACCTCTTCCTACATCTTGTTGCAGGTTTGTGCATGCTCCAGGGATGCAGAGTGCATGGCCCTCCAGATTTTTTTTGAACTACATCTCCCATCACCCCTCACTGCTGGGTATACTGGCTAAAGCATCTGACATGAGTTCAACAGTGTCTGGAGGGCTGCAAATTTGCCCACCCATGCCTTTTTCATAGGAGAATGGAGGAATCACTTATACATGAAAGAGTGAGTCAGTTCCACTCTGGGTATATTTTGCAAGGCTTGTAAAATCTGTATGTCATTTACATCTCTGCAGTAGCCAAGTTTCTTCTTTCATAGACTCTGGGGACAATTAAGTTTAACATCAGCTGAAACTGGCAATGAAGAGGAAAACATTTATTTGGCTATTAACTTATTTGCACTGATTAAGTGGTGTAGAATTTACAGCAACCCTTCAGAAATATTTAGCAGCTGACATTGTATATGCTGTAGGTATATTCACATAGGAAGATATGTGAAGTAATATGGGTCTGTCTTCCATTTATAGTCTTCCTGAAATCAAATCTCCTCATAAGCTTCCCTGCCTCAAACAGCTAGTCCCCTTGAAAACAAAGCAAATAATGGTCTATGAAGTTGAATGCTTTCACGGCTGGCATCCATAGGTTTTGTGTGGGTTTTTTCTGGGCTGTGAGGCCATGTTCTGGAAGAGATTACTTCTGATGTTTTGCCTGCATCTGTGGTTGGCATCTTCAGAGAATGGTTGTGTAGGAGTGTGTGTGGGGTTTATATACTGTGAGCCCCTGTTGGAGAGGATATGTAAATATGTAAATATGTATTTGAATGGCTAGTTTCTGGGTGGAGATATGCAAGGAGGATTAGTGTCTGGTTTGGCTAATGGTTGGTTGATGGGCTATTATCTGCTGGAAATCCCCTTGTCCCTGGGTAGAATTCCTTTGTAAGTGTTGAGTTTTGATTCTATTGTTTTTCAAAACTGGAAGGCAGATTTTGTTTATTTTTAGGGTTTCTTCTTTCCTGTTGAAGTTGTCCAGGTGTTTGTGGATTTCAATAGCTTCTCTGTGCATTCTGACATGATAGTTGTTGGCCTGGTCCAGAATTTCTGTGTTTTTAAATAGCATTTTGTGTCCAGGTTGGTTTATAACACGTTCTGCTACTGCTGATTTTTCTGGTTGGCCCAGTCTGCAGCATCTTTCATGTTCCTTGATTCATGTTTGCACACTGAGTTTAGTGGTCCCTATGTAAACTTGTCCACAGCTGCATGGTATGCAGTAAACTCCTGCAGCTGTAAGAAGGTCTCTTTTTTCCTTCCCTGAGCATAGCATTTCTTGGATTTTCTTGGTTGGTCTATAGAAATGCTGCGCTCAGTGAAGGACAAAACACCACCCCACACACACACATGCACACATATATCAGGTTATAGTTGTTATATCATCACCATCAGTATACAGGACATTTAGTTTAATCTGAGGAGCCCCTAAATATGACCTCATTGTCATTAATAATATGTGAATGGCTTTTTTAAAGTAAAGAGCAGGTATGAGAAGGGACTGATTTGGATTGGGACCTTTACTCCTTGCTGTGGTTCCAGTATGGAACCCACCCCCTTCACAGCACTTATTTATTATTTATTTAGTATATTTATACACCTTCCTTCAGCCAAAGGCTCTCAGAATGGCTTATAAATTATTAATTTGATAGTCCTCTGCCCTCAGGCTTACAAGCTCAAAGGCATGAAACACAAAGAAAAGGGGGATGACAGTGGGGAAGGGGACTACATCCAGCAGATACTGGCTACTTTTCTCTCCCTCAAGATGCCACATCAGTAGCAGTTGGGGTGGAGAGAGGGCCTCTCTCCAGCTTCTGGGAAGAGGACACAATGGTGCTCTGCCTGGCTGCAGTTTTCTTCTTCAAGAGGACACACCAGTGGCAGCACCTGGTATGGACAGAGAGAACAGCAGCAGCCAGGACCAACACCATCATGCCTTGATTCCAGTGGCTGGTGAAAGGCCCTCCCCTCCCTTTATTTTAATAGTAATAATAATAATAAGATTTATTTATATCCCGCCTCTCCCATCTGGATCGTGGTGGCAAACATCATATAAAACATTTAAAAAGATTAAAAACAGTCTAGTACAAATGTTAAAATGACATCATTAAAACAAGCTATACAATAATAAATTAATTTAAATTTCTAACTATAAAATACAATATTAAATTTGTTGTTGTTGTGTGCCTTCAAGTTATTTCTGACTTATGGCGACCCTATCTTGGGGATTCCTGAGGCTGAGAGTGTGGGACCTGCCCAAGGACACCCAATAGGTTTTCATGGCCAAGCATGGATTTGAACCCTAGTTGGCAGAGTTGTAGTCCAACACTCAAACCACTACGCCATGTTGGCTCATCCTCACTCCATACCAATTGACATTACTCCGGCCTCTGGGAGAGAACATCATACAGGTGCAGCACCACTGTAGCTTGGTCCCAGTGGCTGGTGACAGGCCTTCCCTCCCACTTGTTATTGACATCAGAAGGAAAGCATCCAGTTGTGAAACTGGGAGTTTGCAGTGCCAAAAGTAGCATGACTTCCCAGTCGAGATTGGTACCATGAGAGGGAGCAAAGATTCAAAAGTCCTGCAGCATGCCTTACAGGATCCTGATCCAGTTCAGGCTTCCATGTCTGCTAGTTAGTTTTTAAAGACTGTTTGTACAACTGCTGGTTGTATGTAGGTTCAGGAGCATCACAAGGTGTGTGTGTGTGTGTGTGTAGGTGTCTGTGCAGACCACACTAGGTGACACTTTTAGAAGGGTGTCACCAGCACCCCCATCCCCCCATGCCTACTTTGCTGCACTGCTTACTTGGGTGTCATCCCCACTAGGCAGCCATGGACCTCTGTAGTGGTTCATGCTTGCCTAGAAGGAGTGACCCCCCAAGTAAGTGGCACAGCAAGTAAGCACAGCATGGGTGTGTGTGCCATGATGGCGGTGTCTCCTTTCTCTCCCCAGCCCAGCCTCCCCACTGTGCTTACTTGCTGTGGGCCACTAACTTGGGTGTCACCCCTTCTAGGCATGCACAAACCTCTGCAGAGATTCATGCCTACCTAGAGGGGGTGATCCCCAAGTACGCAGCACAGTGAATAAGCATGGCGGCTGTGTGTGCTGTGATGGTGGTGGTTCCTTTCTCTCCCCTGGGCTGGGGGAGAGAAAGGAACCACCGCCACTGCCTGCCTGATTGCACAGTGTCTTGCGGGACTTCAAACGAGATCTTGCAGGCAGATATATGGTATAAGGGCCTGCCTACACCCGAAGTAAGCATGGTGGTGGGGTGGGGGGAAAGATTTTACTGGTAGGTGAACTACAGTGGTGGCCTTGCTGGCTGGCCGGCCATTGTTATTCATTGTTTTAGTTCATTATTACGGCTAAAAATAATTTTGTTGTAGAGAGAAGGGAGGTGTTAAAAAATCATCTGCACTGGGTGTAAAATATGCTAGGTACACCACTGTCTAGGTTAAGGTAAGGTACACCTAAGGCCTTGGCTTCAGAACCTTTTGGAAAAAAATGTCTTGTAATAATAATAATAAGAGTAGTGGTGGTGGTAGTAGTAGGGTAGTGATGATAATGCTGCTGCTGCTGATGATGATGATGATGAAAACAACTGTGGTTCCAGTGGTGACATATGCTTGGCAAGCCACTTCAAGCAAACTGACAAAACATGTGAATGAACTCACCATAGGGATTATCTAGACAGTGAAAATACTCCTCATAGAATTGAAGAATATCTTTTGTCCCAACAAGATCCTACGCTGATTCATTGCATTTGGAAGGGGGGGCAAAAAACTCCAAATACTCCATGGGAAAAGCCTTTGCGGCTTTTCCCGACTTAAAAAAAAAACCTCCAACAGAAATGCGCATTCCCACTTGTTGGAACAGATGATTCGTTTTTCTGCACTTTCCCAATAAGAGGAGAAGTGGAAAGCTGATTGGTTGGACATGCATGGGTTGGAGCTTGCTGGCAAGGCAGTGCCTGGAACCGCCATGTTGGATTTTCGCCATAGCGACCATGTGCTGAGGTGATGAAACAGCCTCCCCCCCCCTGTTTATTTAAGTGGAAGATCACACTTCCCGCACTTTGGATTTGCCTTTTTTAAAAAAATACTGTTTGGCAGCGGCAACTGGTGGGAATAAAAATACAAGTAATTCATTTGCGCCAGCCATCTTGATTTACAGGCATGCCCGTTTGAACTTCAAACATGTATGGCTTCACATGCCTTCACATACCACAAAAAATTGTGGAGACAAATGAAAGCTGCTGCGAATTGGCGTTACTGCACACCAATTCACATTTTATTGCCTCATATAGGCAAGCCATAGATAGGACCACAATAGCACAATTACAAAAAGTGACACTTGTTGGAACATGCCACATTATCCATCGATATCTTACTGATTCAATAATGATAGTAATAGTGATGATGATTATGATGATGATGGTTGCTTTCATGGTGGATATGCCTGCTAGGCTTCTCTTCACCATATCAAAATAGATGTAGTGGTAAAAACTCTGGGCCCAAAAGGCAGCTTTCATTCAAAAGTACCCTTGCAGGGACAGGATGAAGGATATACAGTTTTCTTTTTGTCCTGCCAACTTTCCCTCAAAAAGGAGCCAAACCTGCTGACACAAAACAACAGCTTGACCCAGGGAGGGCAGTTCTGCCAAGTGCTGCCTGTAATAGGAATTGTAGGCAAAGGATGGTGAGGGATGTTGTCTTATTGGTACATTATTCCGTCAGACACCCCTGTCTGTCTCTCTCACACACCATCTTAGCCTCAGTGTCAACGCAAATAGAAGTGGAGCAACTTACTTGACACATTCTGTGGTGTTCAAACATGTTCTATAGATTATTAAATGACACTACCTTTATTGCAATTTTTTTTGTCAAAGAGAGAGAGAAAAAGATTTTTTCTATCCAAAGCACATTTGTTTAATGAGGAAAGGTTGGTTGGTCTCTTTGTAATAAATCCACATGGCAGGCAAATCACATGAAGTCAGACATTGTTTGTTACATATGATAATTCACAGATCAAAACCCAGAAGAGAAGATTTATGATTCAGATGTGCTTGTATATGATGCATGTGTGTGACATTAAAAAAAAAAAAGATGGGCTGGAAACAATAGAAAAGTATCAGAAGAGTAAAAACAAAAACACATTACAGAATTAACAGCACAAAAATGTCTTCTGAATTGGTTATTTAATAACCTTTATTCATGGGGGAGATTTTCTTGTGTCCTTTCAAGTGACTTTGTACATAAATCAACCTCTGTAATCAAAGGAGAACTATGCTCCTCATTCTCTGGAGTAAAAACGAGGGTTTTTGGTTTTCATCTTCCAGTGAGGGAAGGAATTGTGAATAAAGGTGTGTGTGTGTGTGTGAATGACAGCATGCTGAGATTTGAAGACTGGAAGGCATTAACTGGCACATCATCTGGAATTTGTTTTTCAGATGCTGTTGCTCCAGATTGCTTCATAGCAACACTTGGAAATGATCCCTTTTTGGCCCACAACTCCCAGATACACTCCTGCGAGCATTGGGGAGGGGGATTCTGGGAGTTACAGTTCAGTAATTAACTTCTTCGAGTTTGGCTTCATACTAAGACTCAGTTTATGCTTCCTGAACCAATAGGTAAACCAAAGTGTTCATCTTTCTGTAGCCAAAATCCAACCTGGCGCTGGCATTGCAGCATCAGTGCAATAGAACACCCTTCGCTTCCTTTCCTCACTGAAGCCCTCAGAGCTGTCCAGAAATGAGTTCCAGAGGATTTTTCAGTCCTTCAGAGTGGGTTTTGGAGGTGCAGGCATGGAGGGGCTGCAATGAAAAGTAGAGATCACCTAACTCCTTATGGATTCTTCCAGGAAAAGTCAAGTAGTGCATCCTGCCCAGTATTTGCATTTCTTCAAATTTTGTGATGCAGTTCTCTGATGAAAAAAAGTACACAGAAATATGTGGTGTGTTGCAGGGGAGCATTCACAAAGATCCCTGTATTGTATTCATGAAAATAACATACAAAAATGCATTATGTTATAAGATGTTGTTTACAAAATGCATATATAAGGAGGCATTCATATGAGAATGCGTATTAATTTTGTGTACACTTTTTTTTAAAATGCAGATTGAATTGATGTGGAAACAGAATGGAAAGAGGAATTTAAGACTGGAAAAATTAGAAACGGGAGAATCAAAATTGCTAGATTTCTTACAGTGGTGAATGCATTTGTTTCTGAATTTGAATCTCCCTGCAGTGACAGCTACATATGTACAACCACACATTATGTGGTGTAACTTTTGTCCACAGGCCCCTATACAGCTGAAGTAGAATTTTACCTCCTTTTTATATGGCAAGTTTTCTTTCTCTTTCTCTCTCTCTCTTTTTCTTTCTGGGAAGCCATTGCCATGGGACCAGCACCTTTTAATGTGAACAGATCAAGGCTCCTTTCTCCATGCCTTATACGAAGAAATACCTATGATTTAGATGTCAAGTTTCTGGCCCCTGTTCTTGCAATATATAATCTTGATCTGACAAGTGGCCAATAAAAAGAGGTTTCCAGCTATCAGTTCCAGAGAATGGCAGAGAAAAATGCATTTCGGCTGAATTTATGAATCAGACTTGTGATGGGTGGCTTCCGTAGTTAACACCAATTGAGGAGCTGGCTCTGGATGTCTGTTATCTGGTGGTTTGGAGAAACTACTGTATTTAGCATTCCCATTTGATTCTCAATATGTACAGGAATGTGACTATGGGGCAGTTTCTGGGATTGGGATCAAAATGCAAGAGTCAGAGATCTGAAATTAAAACACTGGCAAGTATTTGTAAAGTGCCACTGGAAAGTAAATCCCACAGTATCTGTCTAGTATAAACTCCATTCTAGCCTTCCCCAATCTTGCACATTTGATGTCTGTTGGACTACAACTCCCACCTTCCTCAACTAGTATATCCAGTGTTTATGCTGACTGGGATAATGCAAGTTATAGTTCACTATAGTCCAGAAGGGCATTGAGAAAGCCTTCTCTAGAGTTCTTCCATTGTCTCATAGAGTTACTTAGGCTAGGAAACAGGTGAGATAATGGTAGCCAGGGACAGGAGTAAAAGGCTGTATCTTGGGTTTCCCATTTGCTAGTGGCCATGATTTTTAAGTTTCTCTCCTATGTTGGTTTTAGATTGGAGTGGGAACTATGGGGCACTCCACATGTTACTGGTCTGCAGTTCTCCAGATTTCTCACCACTAGCTATGCTGGTTTAGGGCTGTTGGGACAACATCTGCAACATCTGGAGGGCTTCACGGTTTCCATGCCTTTGAAGTTTAATTCCTGGATTCAAAACTTGCAAGGGAGTTTAGAATTTATATGGGACTAGGAGACAAGATCCAGGGTATCATAGACAAGAACATAGTCCTGAGACTTGAGAGAACACAGAGGTGGGATGTGGGTTGTATTTAATACAGAACAACCTGATCCCAAATACAGGGAAGCTGATAGGTTTATAATAGTCTGTTGTTGTGATGTGCTTTCATGTCAACTCTGACTTATGACTTATGGTGACCATTTCATTGGATTTTCTTCACAAGATTTCTTCAGAGGGGGTTTGTCATTGCCTTCCCCTAAGGCTGAGAGAATGTGACTTGCCCAAGGTCTGTCAGGAGTTAGAGACTGAACTCCATTATAAAATGGCAACTGCAGAACCATGCTGGGTCATAATGGCTGACTCCATGAACTACCAAGTCATGCCTAGTCTGGCCACTAGAGGGCAATGTCCTGTAGATGTATATATATGAGAGCTCAGAACAGAGCTCACTTCCTCCTCTCTTCTCCTGTGAATGCTGAGGCCTGGTGAAGCAGTTTCTCCTTCAATTGTAAATATTTGTATATATTGCAACTGTTTGACTTTGAAGATCAAAGTGCCTCATGCTTATTTGGACATCAAACACTGTGTGTGAGTATTCTTGGGAACGAGTTGCTACTGAGTCTGCTGAGATAGTTTTTTGGCTTCGGCTGGGAATTGAGTGTCCTATCATCCCCTGACAAGTCATCCACTGGGTTTTTATGACTGAGAATCTGTTCTGCTTTTAAATAGCTTTGACAATTAATAACAATAAAATTGACAATAAAACTGTTTGACAATAGTAATTTGTTTTATTGCGTATTAATAGTTTATGTTATTTTATTTAATTTTTTTTGGTTTTCAAAGAGATAACTGTGTTAGACTTTTTTTAGTAAAAAAAAAAGAAAGGAAAAAAAGGTGAGTGGTCTTGTGATACCTTTAAGACTAGCGGTGTATTTGTACTATACCATTATGGCATTCATACTTCTTTAAGTGTCATGGCTGCTTCCTATGGAATCCTTACAGCTTGCTTGTGTTACAGCTCAGAAGAGTACCCTAGAGCAGCAGTTCTCATTCTTTGGTCCTCCAGGTGTTTTGAACCTCAGCTCTCAGAATCCCCAAGCTGGCTAGGGCTTCTGGGAGTTGAAATCCCAAACACCTGGAAGATCATAGATGGAGAACCACTGCAGTAGAGCTTTCAAGCGGAGAATTTGAAACTACAAATCCCAGAATTCTGTGGGATGGAGGGATGGGAGTTAAGTGCTGTAACTGTGTAGTGTGCTTTTACTCTAGGTGATTTATTTTAACTTTAGCCTTTGTGGATTTCAATCCACCTCTTCAGATATATTGATGGAGTACAATATTCAAGCCCCAGATATTTATGCATAGTTACATAGTTGTGGGCATGAAATAGGATACAGAAAAGGACAGTTGTAAGAATAGTTACACAGTCCCCAAATTTTCACAGATGAAAACCAGGACACTTGAGTCCAAGCAACATCAGAGTGTGGTTAAGATGGCAAAATTTATTAATGAGGAAGAACAGACAAGGTAGGAATGGCTGCAGCAGTTTGCTTTTGCCTGAGTCTATAGGGAAGGTCCTCTCCCCCACTGAGTTAACTGAATGCAAACTACTTTTGTACTTTGAACTCTTCAGAAATTGAGGTAAGCCAAAGATGAAGGGAGAAGGTGGGAGGAGAAAAGAGAAAGTAGAATAATGTTAAAAGCAACTGAAAAAGGGGGACAGTAATGGGACTGTCCTTGCCAAATCGAGACAGTTGGATGGTTGTTGTTGTGTACCTTCAAGTCATCTCTGACTTAACGGTGATCCTATCATGGGGTTTTCTTAGCAAGATTTGTTCAGCAGGGGTTTGTCCTTGCCTTCCTCTGAGGTTGAGAGTGTGTGACTTGCCTAAGGTCACCTATCCGGTTTCCATGGCTGAGTGGGGATTCAAACCATGGTGTCCAGAGATGTAGTCCAGTGCTCAAGACACTGCATCATGCTGGCTCTCTAGCTTTCAAAAGCTTCAAAAAGCTGATATACCAGCATAAGTATTCTGTCATCACTAGAGTAATACACAGCTTGGATGGCTGCTGGGCCGTTAATTGACTCTGTGTGAAAGCAATACATTCCTCTTTCAGGAAAGTTGCTTCTACTGATGGCAGAGTTTTTGCTTGAGGATGATTGTTTTGGCCTGACATGCAACTGTAATGAAAACCAGCCTATTAATGTACATAGATTCTAAAAGGCCATTATCTCCTTTTCAAACTCTCCTCATTAACTGGAACATGTGAGTGTGTTTTTAAATAGTGAACGGAATCCACTATCTGCAGTTATGGATGAGTAACCTAGAGTTACACATCTGCAAGGGATTCAAATTCCCAGTCCCTACATATCCATGATCATGGTTCTGTCGCTATGATCATGAAAGTTTCCTGTTTTATTAGACAGCAGCTGCTGCAAGCAATAACAGTCTGTTCTCCTGTTGATCGGTGTATAGCAACTGACCTTTCCACCTTCTCTGGTGGGAGGAGGAACTGTGACAGGGCTCCTGCTTCTGGTTGTCACACTGGAGATTGCTGGAGGGAGGGGAGTAGAAAGGTCAGTATGGTGTACCCTGATCCACAGGAGAACAGACCTCCATTGCTCACAGTGGCGTCTGTCTGGAAAAGCAAGATTGGGATAAGGGTGGGGTCAGGTCAGAGATGCTACTTAGTAGCTGATCTACAATCTCAGCCGGAATCTTTTCTTTTGGCCATATTGTTAACCACATTGGTTCCCAGATATGGGGGGGAAGGGGAGATAATACGTATAAAAATAAATTTAAGTTTCAAGTAAATGCCTTATGTTTGCTGGATATGCATGTCACCCATTGGTCAGAATCCCAGGAAGCAAGAGCAGGTTAGCTTTTGTAAACAATTTCTTGCTGAATGTTTTACCTTTTCTGCTCCTGTTGTGTCATGTCCATATGTTTGTTTTATCACACTTTGGATTGCCACATCACACTCTTTTTAAAGTATTATGTTACTAGGTTGTGTGTGTTTGGGTCTGTGTCTTGTATTTCATGATTCCATCATAAACTGCTTTGAATTTACCTAAAGAAAAGTGTCCACCCCCAAGTGGACAGGTGTAGGTTTCTGCTGTGTCTCCTTAAGTAAATAGGTTACTGAACATGGTTCCCCCCCCCCCTGCTCTTTATAATACTGTGTATCATTGGATTTTTTAAAAAAAGCTGAAAACCACCAGTCAGCTGCAGCCCTGGAAATGTCATAGTCACAGTGTGGATGAAAGTCTTGGCAGGAGGAAACTTGACACTGTTTCAGATTGTAAGGTACTCTACAATTACTGTGGCATTTTTTTTCTTTTAAAGACAGTTTGCAACACACACACCCCAACATTCTCAAACAATTGCAAAATGATTCCACAGGTGCCAAAACCAGAGGATTACAAAATCTGCTGGACCTGGATTAAGGGATATAATGTTGTGCTACTGAGTGACTGGTTTCTAGGCTGCTGTCCATTATTTTCTCATTTATAACCAAGGGGCATTTGAAGCATTGACGTGACCATACTGGTAAATGGAGAAGGTGAGCTTGAGTGGCTCTATGTAGCAGGTCTTGTAAATGGTAAAAGGACGGCAGAATTGTTTCAGCATACACAGTCCTCCTCACAACTCAACCCATGTGCATTTTATCAGAGTAATATAACCCAGTGCGCTGGTCTAGTCTAGAAGCAGCTGAACATATGAGTGCAATGCGTGACTCAGAAAATCCCTCATTTAATTTTCCTCAGCCAGAAACTCATCTGATAGCCTTAGGGAAGCCACCATCTTTCTGCCTCAGCCCTTCCCATGAAATGTGAGGAAAATGATCTTGGCCTATCTTACAGGGCTGTTGTAAGACTTACCTGATATATGCATGTGAATGCTCTGGAAGATCTAAAAACAGAATGATATAGCCAGACTTGAAAAGTCAGAGACAATAACAGCATTTTATCCTGGACTCAAACAGCATGTAGGGCACAGGTAGAGAAACCTGTTTTTGGCTTTGGAACAAAGTTCAGTCTAGGAAAGGTTGGCACAGTGATAGCTGTGTGCGTTTCAGCTATCACTGTGCCATCCCTGGTGGCGCAGTGGTTAAATGCCAGTACTGCAAGTCACCACGTTGCAAGTTCGATTCCAGCGGGCTCCAAGTTCACTCAGCCTTCCATCCTTTCGTAGGTCGGTAAACTGAGTACCCAGCTTGTGGGGGCAATTAGCTAACACACATTGGAAACTGCTTAATGCAGTGTAGATGTGTAAATAGCTATTGCTTAAAACAATTTGTAAGCCACTCTGATAGCCTTGTGGCTGAAGAGCGGGGTATAAATAAATAAATAAATAAAAATAACTAACTAACAGCAGTAGGCAAGGCCTACTACAGGGCGTACTAGAGTGGGCCCTTGATACCTGCTGGGGTTTGGTTCCAAGACCCCCTGTGGATACCAAACTCTGTGGATGCTCAGGTTCCAATATATACAATAGTGTAGTAAAATGCTGCCCCTTATATAAAATGGTGAATAGCAAGGTTTGCTTTTTGGATTTTTTTTTAAAAAATTACAAGCTGTGGATGCAGAATCCGTGGATATGGTGGACCGACTGTACTACAGTGCCAGTGACAGACTGGCTGGGACCAAAGCAAAATGGGTAAGGCCAGTGGTTATTCTTACCCATCTCGGCATTTTACCATCAAGGATAAAAAGTTCACAAGCTGGCTGCTCATGCAGCAACTGGCAAAGTGATTGCAAAGTACACAGCTCAGTTCCACGTAAGGATTTGCTAAGTGCCTGCCAAGTGCACAGCTCAGTTCTTTGCAGGTCTATTTAAAGGTTAAATACCAATTACAAATAAGAGAAAACAGTTTTTTAAAAAGCTGCAGGGCAAATGAGCAAATGTTTTCTGGAATTCTTCTAAAAGCAGTGAATTCCTTAATAGTCAGAACAGATACTTTTACTTATTTGGTGGCAGAGGCAGCTACTTCTTAAAAAATCTAGATTTTTAAAAAACAAGCCTTCTCTGTGCCATGCACAACCACTGTACAAAATAATCTCTTTGTTAGAAAGTTGCACCATCTCTCTTCCAGACAGAAGATTTAAAGCAGCCGTTTTCCTCTGGCCTTTCCCCTTCCCTCTCCCTGTCTTCTTCTTCTTCTTTTTTAAGAGGGGGAGGGGAAAAGAAAAAGAAGAGATCTAATCACAGTTCCCAAGAGCCCCATAACCTGGCTGTAAGTGTGGGTAATCACAACCTCCGATTTGTGGATGCCTGCCAGTGATGGTTGTTAGAACAATTGATGCAGGAGGCATCTGTCTTGGATGAACTCTGGATTGACCTTTCATTGGAAAGCAAGTGCCCATTTGTGTACATCATGTCAGAGACAAGAAGGAATGCATGATTTAGGGACAATTACATATCTCTCTCTTTTTTTGCAAGTAATCATGACATTTCACTAGGTACGCTGTACCTCATTTGATTCTAGCACTGGCAGCCTTCGTATTTGCAGTCAAGCTGCTTGCTAGCCAGCTGAGGAAAAATGACTCAATTCCATAGGATGATATATATACTCTGTGCCATCCATTGAGCTATGGGTGGCTTGTGTGTGGTGGTAATTTATGGAAGGAACAAGGAAGACAATCTGCACTTGTGTAATTGATGATGTTTAATATTTAAATGCACATCATAAAGGTAATGTCTCTCTCTTCTGTTGCTTGGTCTTAATGCTTTTCATCGTACCTGGATTCCACTATTTTAATTCACTATAATATTATGAAATGTTGACTGCATTATTTAGAGTCTGTGTTTAGACCCTGATAGCTAAATCATGCACAGAACAAAGTTGTGTGAAATCTGTTTCTGAGCTTGATTTTGCTCTCTGTGTACAGACCATCCCCAGTCCTTGATGCAATTTTCTTTTTGATAGTATAAAACACCCAGGTTTACCGGGCTGTTATACAGCTGGCTGAAGGACAGGGCTAGATTCCTCTTCATCCTTGATTCTATGAACCAGACTGGTGCTTGAAACTAAATACTGGCAAAAAAACAGCACTTTCCATTAAACCTAAGGCACATTAGCTTTATCTGCTCAAACCCAGGATAGGTTTTTAGCACAGGGTCTTCACATATGATCTATATGGTTACTATTACAATTATTAAATGTCAGTATTGATTTTTCTGTTTTCTGTTGAGTTCAAATAGTTTATATCTTGCCCTTCCTACATGAGGAGATCAGAAAAGCATGTTCTAAGAATGGTAAAATGATACAAACAAGCAATAAGAACTAACAAAAATCAGAGCAGCCAAAATATCTTTAAGGGTTCAAATGCCTGATCAAAAATAAAGGCCAAGATTTTGTGTTAACAGATGTATTTTTTTTATTTTGTTATTTATTAGTTATTTATACCCCACTCTTCAGCCACAAGGCTTATCAGAGCAGCTTATAAATTGTTTTAAGCAATAGCAATTTACACATCTAGCACTGCATTAAGCAGTTTCCAATGTGTGTTAGCTAATGTAATGATGATGATGGAGCTCCATCACTGCAGCTACACCTATGCCACCTAACCCTGCCCCTTTTTCAGCCTGGCAGCACCCCAACCCAGCCTCAGATTGGGAAGTGGGAAATTATGTCTGTTGTGTATAAATATATGTGGAACTAAGTAGGAAGGTTAAGACAATAGGAAGAAAGAGAAACCTAGGGCTCATCTACACCAGCCAGGATACACTGGCTCTCCACCAGCATATCCTGGCTGCAGAGCTGGCCCGTTCTGCCCCCGTTACTTGCACAGAACGGGCTGGAGTCCACACAGGAACACCATCCCGTCAGCCACCACCACTGCCATTTTCTTTGCTGTCTTGAAGGCAGGAAGGGAGCCCGCAACATGTCATTGCAGGTCCCCTGCATGTGACCGGTCTTGGTCACATGCTGCAGGACTCCTGCCTGGCTTCCAGGGGAGCCAAGAGCTGGCAGCAGGGGCCGGCATGCCGGACAGGCTCCTGCAGACACGTGGGGCCCAATCTGGGTTTTGGCTGCCAGTGCTAGATTAAAATGGGTATTTTCTTATAGCAGTTTATCAGGCCCTATCTCAGTTTGCCCCTGTCTCAGCCCCAAAGGTGGTGAGGACTGCCCAGGGGCAGAACAGGGCAAATGCCCTGTGTTGCTTGGATTGCAGGGCTCTGAGATGGGGGTAAGCTGGGGTGTAGATAAACACCTTGTAACAAAGAAGGAAGATTCAGTACAGTATAAGGAAACAGCTACCAGATTCAGCAGATACCAGTAGAGAGACTGAACTCTAGGGGCAGAGACTGTTAGGAGTTGACTGCAAACTTGTTTAAAGTTCCTTGTTTTTTAAATACAGTTGTCCCTCCACATTCACGGATTTGGCATTCACAGATTTAAGTATTCACGGCTTGAAAATATTCTTAAAAAAATAATAATCCAAAAAGCAAACCTTGATTTTGCCATCTTATATAAGGGACACCATTTCGCTATGCCATTGCTTGCAGAAAGCGTGAGATGAGTCCTTCCTGAATCTTCGTTCGCGAAGAAAAGCCAGAGAGAGAGGGGGGCATATAATGGGACTTGGATATTCACGGATTTGGGTATTCACGGGGAGTCCTGGAACCAAACCCCAGCAAATGTGAAGGGACAACTGTATAACGCCTGCTCAATTCTTAGTGGTATCTGGAACCACATGAAACATACAGTGCTATCCCAGTCACAGGGCACATTGAAAATAGTCAGCAGGAGAGACCCCTTGGGGCCCTACTGCAATGGCTTCTCTCAGTGCTCCCTGCAATCAGGAAAATGCTGTAGTATCATTCCCAGCACCCCAGTCTGCTGTACTTTGGAAACCCTTTGGCTGAAAAAGTAGGTTTTTGGGGCCACGTTAAGTCACTGACAGCCATAACAATGAATCCAAAAAGTTAAAAGATTATAGGTTTGGCTTATGATCTCGTAAATATTGAATAGAATGCCAGCCAAACATGTTAACTGTGGTCAAACATGAGTAGTGAAGAAGCAGTACAGCTCTTGCTTGTTGAAGAGAGTTCTTCTCTGCCACAATAAAGACCCTCTTGTATATGGTCATGTTCTCAATACCTGGAGAGACAGCAGGATGCATATGGAAGATCTCTACTATTGAGCAAGAAAATATGGATTAGAACCGGGGTGGGCAACTGCTAGGGGTTGGGGAACACACTGGTTTCCTGGGACCTCAGAGGTCTGCAAGCCCCATTGTCACCTCTGCCCCCCATGGTAAAATGGCCAATAGCACCCCTTATAGGTTTGGGGTATGCCACTGGCATTTTGGGCCCTAAAAAGGTTTCACACACATCCCAAGGGGTGTGCGTGAGGACCCTCAAGGCCCTGGAGGGCAGCATGCAACTTGTACAATGCACTTTGCCTACCCTTCAATTAAATCAGCTCTTCTGCTTATTGAGCACCCAGGCCTGCTAGCCTGCTAAAAACATACTGCTTCTGTGTGTGTGTATAGAGTGTCTTTGAAGTTAATTAGTGCTGTGCAACTTGGGTAGCTGGAAGAGGAGTCTCTGGGAGTGGTTGCTGGCCACTTCCATGACTGCTTGTTTCATGTGCTTAATTTTTCTGCAGTCCTGGGGCTGTATGTTCACAGAAAAAGCTTTAAAGTAATTGCAGGGCAGTAATTCTTTAAATCAAGGTGGGAAGTGTGCAAGGGCTTGTCCGTACAGCAAAAATACTCCTCATAGAATTCAAGGAAAATAAGTTTTGTCTAAATGGGATCCCGCATCAATCTGCCATATTTGGAAGGAGGGGGGCCAAAAATGCCAAATACGCTGTGGGAAAAGTCTTCATGACTTTCCCTGTATTTTAAAAAATAAGGCATGGGGATGTGCACTATTGCTTGTTAGAACAATAAATTTGCATTGCTGCGCATTCCCAGAGTGGACAGCTGATTGGTCAGGCATGCACAGGGGTGGAGCTTGCTGGCAAGGGAAGCACCTGGAACCACCATGTTGGATTTTCACCGTAGTGGTCATGCACCGAGGCAACAAAAGAGCCTTCTCTCACCCCCACCGTTTAAGTGGAAGATTGAACTTCTGCACCTTGGATTTGCTTTTTTAAAAAAATTGTTTGGCAGCGGCAACTGGTGGGAATAAAAATGTAAGTAATCCACTTGCACCCACCATCTTGATTTCACAGGTGTTTCCGTTTGAACAACAGATATGGATAGCTTCGCATGCCTGCGATCTTGCCAAAACGTTGTAGAGACAAATAAAAGCTGATATGAATTGACATTACTGTACATTGATCCACATTTTATTGCTTCATATAGATGAGTCCAGATCTCCAGATGTCATTGGGCTGCAGCACCCTTGAGACATAGCTGTGTAGCCAGTAGAAAGGAATGCTGAGAGTTGCAGTCCAACAAACTGGTAGACTTTGACCACCCTTCCTTTCAATCTTTATGTGAACCTGTGGCCCACAAACAATAAAAGGCTTAGGGGCAGTTTCCCACACCTGTCTGGAAGTCTACAATAAAATAACAGCTGCACAGGAATTCCAAGATGTGTTTATGTGTGGATTTCTTCCTAGGTTGCTGTTGCTGTTTTTTTAAATGCCTTTGGACATAATTATCCAGGATGAACAGTACTATTATCCTGTTAATTTGCATGGGACATCTGCAAAGAATTTCCTGGTGGGTTATGCTTTGTTGTCCACCTGAGATAGTGGGAAGTAGGACCCAAGCTTGGAGATTTCCAGACCGAAACCTGAGACCTAGGGATGGCCCCTGGTGACATCATTAAGCATTAAGTACCAACCACAGTTGCTCACAGCTTGTCACTCAGACACACACGTGCATGTGCACACACACACGCAGAACATATTTTCCGGTTTGGAAATTAACACAGAAATCTTAGCTAAAGGGTCCATTTTCAGATCAAGCTGAAATGAGGGGGTTTCTTCCTTACTTAGGGAGATGGGTTAAGGAACATTTAATTTCACCTTCTTGCTTCTAGCAAGAAGGTGGAGGCAAGTTAGAGCAGAGAGTGAGCCTTGGCACCAGGACAATTGAGAGAGAAGGAGGAAGCAAATTAAGTAAAGACATAGACCCCTCCCACTCAAATCTTTGCAAGTTACACCAATGAATCAATTCATCCTTGCAAATTGTAGCAATCTGCTATTCCAGTCATTCCTAACCTAGGGTCCGGGGACCCCCAGGTGTCTGCAATGTCTTCCCAGGAGGTCTGCAAAGGCTTGAAAGTTGCTTGGCCCATCTCCTCCCTGCAGTAGAGTGGCCATGTGACAGGAACCAAGGCAAAGACTGGCTGGCGGGCTTGGCCTGCACATTGTTGTTCAATATGCTCCAGCCACAAACCTGCAGAAAGAAGCAGGAGAAAAGTCTTCCCTTCCCCTCCAGTGCCTCTCAGGCAAGGTTTAACAGATGGTGTAATTGTAATAATGCCAGTGATTCTGTCGAAGCCTTGGTCAATACCTGGAACACCAACCTTACCAAGGCTATCGACACGATTGCTCCCAAGTGTCCTCTCCAACCTGTTTCAAATTGCCAACATTGGTAAACTGAAGAACTTAGGAAGTTGAAGCAGGTTGGACAACGACTAGAGTGTGTCTGGCAAAAAACTTAGCTCTTGTCTGATAGGACTCGTCATAGGAAATTTCTTCGTTCCTATAGAGAGGCAATACGTGCAGGGAGGAAATCCTTCTCTTCTGCATGTATTGCGTCTGCAGAGTCCTGTCCAGCAGAGCTGTTTAGGGTGGTGAGGGAACTGACACAGGTTTTACCTGTGCAGAACCCATTACTAAAACCGACAACTGCCTGCTGTGATGCATTTAACAACTTCTTTGCGATAAAATCTCTCAGATAAGAGCCGATTTGGACACCGGGGTTATAGCAGATTCAATTGACGTGTCCAGTAACTCTGCTGATGAGGTTATACTAGATCAGTTTCAATCTGTAAGTACTGATGACGTGGACAAGCTCCTTGGTAGAGTGAGGAGGACTACCTGCCCTTTTGACCCTTGCCCTTCATGGCTGGCCATCCAAGGAGGTGATGCCTTGAGGATGTTCCTCAGGGACATCATCAGTGCATCCCTTAGGGAAGGTCATGTTCCATCTTGCTTGAAGGAAGCAGTGGTTAGACCGCTCCTAAAAAGACCTTCCCTTGACCCTCTGGATATGAGGAACTACAGGCCAATCTCCTTATTACCTTTTTTGAACAAGGTGATCGAGAGGGCGATTGCTCTTCAACTCCAAGCTGTCTTGGAAGAGACCTATTATCTAGATCCATTTCAAACTGGCTTTAGGACAGGATTTGGAGTTGAGACGGCCATGGCTGCCTTAGCTGATGATCTTCGCCTGAGCATTGATGGGTAATGTGACCCTGTTGGTGCTACTGGATCTCTCAGCGGCTTTTGACACAATAGATCATGACATCCTCTTGGATTGCCTGAGAAGTTTAGAAATCGGAGGCACTGCATTGCAGTGGTTCTGTTCCTTCCTCTCAGGTAAATTCAAGAGGGTGATGCTTGGGGACAGTTGCTCTGCAAGGAAAGAGCTTAATTGTGGCATCCCACAAGATGCCATCCTGTCCCTGATGCTATTCAACATATATATGAAGCCGCTGGGAGAGATCATCTGGAGGCATGGGGCGGGGTGTTATTAGTACGCTGATGACACCCAGATATATTTCTCTATGTCTTGGTCTTCGGTTCTGACTTCAGATGTTGTCTCTTCTCTCAAATGATTGTCTTAGGGCAGCAATGGATGAAGGAACACAAATTGAAGCTGAATCCAGACAAAATGGAGGTTCTCACGGTAGCAGCCCCGAACCCAGGTATTAGGATACACCCTCCAGTCCTGGATGGGGTCACGCTCTCCTCCAAGGACTGTGTTCGCAGTCTGTGGGTACTCCTGGACTCGTCGCTCCAGATGACGAATCAGGTAAATTTGACGGTCAGGAGTGTTTGTTATCAGCTTCGGCTGATCCACCAGCTGTGCCCTTTCCTGGAAGTCGGGGACTTTGAGACCATGGTACATGCTCTGGTAACCTCCCGTCTTGATTTCTGTAATGCACTGTACATGGGGCTACCCTCGTGCTTGGCCCAGAAACTTCAACTAGTACAGAATATGGCAGCCAGACTGGTCTCGGGTACATCCAGAAGAGACCATATAACACCGATCTTAAGATCACTCCACTGGCTGCCCATTAGTTTCTGGGCCCAGTACAAGGTGTTGGTTATCACCTTTAAAGCCCTAAATGGCTTGGGTCCAACCTATCTGTGGGACGGCCTCCTTCCATATAATCCTCCCTGCGCACTCAGGTCCTCTGGGAGGAATTTGTTACAACCTTTAAAAACTAGGCTCTCTTCAATCTCCCAGAGGACCTTTTTGGCTATTGCTCCCAGATTATGGAACGGCCTGCCAGATGAGATCCGTCATATTACCACCCTAAATAGCTTTTAAAAAGCTCTTAAGATGGATCTCTTCCGGCAGGCCTTTCCTGAATAGATACCCAGCCATCAGAAAGAAAAATCTAATTTAGCCTGATTCTGATACAGCCATTGTTTATTGTTTATTGTTAGTATTTATTAAGTTTGTTTTTACATTTTTGAATTATTTAATTATATTTTAAGTGAGGGTGGGATGGAGGCTCTTGAATGTATATTTTAAATGCTGTAAGCCACCCCGATTGTGTTTTGTAGAGGGGCGGGATATAGATAAATTTTATTATTATTATTGTTGTTGTTATCATCATCATCATTATTATTATTATTATCACCATCAGTAGTAATAGTAGTAGTTGTTAGGGCTTTCCTCTTCTCTGCAGCTGAGCTTCCACAAAGCTGGAGAATTTGCAGCCTCATCTCCCACCTGCAGGTGACCCATGAAAATTGGAAACTCAGGTCCAGGCTCTGAGACCTAGCAGTTGTAGTGGGAAGTGAAAGCCTATACAGTAGGACCCACATATCCACTGATTCATTATCCACTGATTCAATTATCCACGGGACACAAAACAGCACACCTACCATAAAGTCTTCCTAGAAAATGTGTCCTCTCTAGCCATGTTCTAGGGCTTCCAAGGCAACTCTGTGTTATTTTAAACTGGAAGTCCCATTATTTTAAATGGTGTGCTATTATCCACGGTTTTTGGTATCCATGCCCCCCCAAACCAATCCCCAGCGGATACGGGGGTCCTACTGTAAATAAAATTAAGCAAACAGCATGAGGCCCATATATGGTTTCATTTTCTAAATAAGTCTAGTTTCTCTCATGCTTGCACAGATACTTGTTTATATGTAAGACTAGTTTTAAATGGTTAAATTGAATTTAGGATGGATAACCAGCAGCTGAAGTATGAAATAAAATACAAGAGGGTGATGACTCAAAAATCAAAAGATATCGGGGGGGGGCTTCCTTTTCCATAATTTTGGAACTCTTTGTTTTTAAAAACTGTAATGATCTCATGATGATCTGGTGATATTTGACTTGTGATGGCGCATATAGGCTTGGCAAGCATACTGATTTCTCTCTCTCTCTTTTTTTAATTTTAAAAAATACTTTCAGAAGCATCAGCAAATTTCAAGCCAAGAGCACAAACAAATGTCATGAGATCTGGGAGCGCACAAACAAAGCAGTGTTAGGGCTGGCAGCTTAGCAAAAAGGACTGTCTCAACATTCTTTGCACATGTAATTTATGACTCTGGGAGTTATACAAAGAATTGCATCACATGCAATGCCCAGTATAAAATACTCCTACCTCCCATAACAGGGGAACATGCAGAATGCATATTGACAGGCTGTTGTGTCAGGAACAACAGGGACTATTCAAAAATATCCTGATTTCAACTTTAGTGTAATCCAGAAAAATATATTGACAAGATGGGAGGAGAAGAAATCAGGTTGAGCAAGTATGAGAACATATAATTATCCTCTGTATTTAAATTTGAAAGAGCAGTTGTTATATCTGCAAGCACAAACAATGAGTAATCTTAATAAATTACTGCTGCTTAGGAGGCTCAGCTACAGAAGGATGAATTGTCAATGCTTATCCTCTTGTTTAATCAGCAGTTTTGCTCCTCTCCTCTCCATTCCAACTAGCTGAACTTGAGTGAGACCACTTTTTTCCTTTGGATAAATGTGATAATTCTGTAACAATCAGTAACCACGGCACATCATCTGAGTCTCTTTTGTAGTGAGAGGTTTTAAAAATGTTTAATGTGTTGGCTCTAATGACAAAATAATCATGGACTTCCTGAGGGACTGTAAACTGGAGATAAGGGCTACATCTGGACATCACAATAAACCATGGTTTGTTGTGATATGAACAAGTCGAGGCAAGCCTTGTTGCACTGTCTCCCTTTCCTCTCTTCTTCAGCCCAGCTGAAGGAAGAATTTGAAACCCTTTGCCTTCATTTTTCTTTTTTAACTGAACACAGTTTAGCATCATGCCAAACCCAAGAAATTGTGGTTAAACTTAACAGTGGATTTTAAACTAAGAAAACTTAAAATGTTTTCTAGCTTCAGACAAGCCATAGTTAGGATTAATCACTATTTCTTCTGGTTTTTGGACAAAACAAGGTATGGTTGAATCAAAAATGAAAGCAGAAGATTTCTTGGGTGCCAGTTACATGGCAATATTTGTCGCGGGGCTTACTGTGACTTCCTGATCCTGTATTCGTCCCTCTTTGTTTATATGATTTTTGTCACTCTTATGGAAATTCCGGATGATCCCGTAACTGATATTTACACTACAAAAGTTCCGTTTTTTATTTTGGGTCTCGCACTGGTATATCCTGTGCTTTTCTGGTTTACACACATTTAGCGTACCGGGATTTTTTTATTTTTATTTTTATTTTGCTATCAATCAAGGATGTGATTACTTGTTTTTTCACAGTTTGAGCTACGTGTTTCCGGTTCATTTTCCCGCCACAGATGCAGCGATTGGCTACGTTCTGAACAAAGAATGACATCACATGTCCTTTTGATGTACCTCTTCTCCTATCCAGCACTTTATGGCAACATGGAGGTAAGCACATCGGCTGCTCTGGCTACCGCTGCCCATTTGCGGTTATCTCTTTTAGCTCTGAAGAGGCGGGCTATCATCACACATAGAAGAAGGATGCTTCTTATTTTCCTGATCCTTCTCCATTCCCAAACGATGGAATCGGCTATTTTCCGTCCACAGTGTATGCACTTCGCAGCCGTGGACCCACCGGAGGTTATGATGCATGTTCGCCCCAACCACTGGAAGTGACGGTGGTGGGTGTACCTGACAACGGAGGAGTGGTGGGAGAAATTTGTGATGAACATCTGGTTGGAGGAATGATGGATAATGTACTTCAGGATGCCTCGGTTCCTCTTCATGCGTCTTGCTGATATACTCCGTCCAGAGATTGCAAAGTCGGACATGAACATGAGGAAAGGAACTCTGGTTTTTTTCGAGACAATGGAGGCTGGCATCTTTGTGCCTGGTAATCCAACAATAACAATTATGGGGAAACAGGTAGTGCCATTAACCTCTTGTTGATGGTGCATATCCAGTAAGGAATTGGCTGCTGACACCTTATAGAGGGACAACAAATGCCAAACAGAGACTGTACAATAGGTACCATAACAAAATCTGATCAACGGTGGAGAGGTGCTTTGGCCGTTTGAAATCGAGATGGAGGGCATTAAGATACTGTATTGAGGTTGCTGAGGAAAATGTATGTTCTGTCATATGTGCATGTGTTATTCTACACAATATATGTGAAACCAAAGGTAGTATCCTTGATGATCCTCATCGGCGTGTGCAAAGGTTTGTACTTGACACGCTTGGTGCACCGATAGTTAATAATGATGCTGTGGAGAAGGAGCGTGGGGAGGCAGTTCGCAACGCTTTGAAAGAATATTTTTGGCTTGAACATCATGGGGGGGGGGAATAAGTAACTATACTGTTTCTTGTGTATCATTACCTGAAATAGATTAACTTCTGTTTAATAAAATCATCTGCCTTTCTTAAAGTGAACTGCATTTGCTTTGCCCTTTTTAAAACACACCTTAATTTTCCCTCTGGTATATTAGCAGTGTTCTTTCCCGTAGAATTATGGATGTCTCCATCACACTTTATGGCCAGTTGAACTATACCTTGAAAAGTAGGTCAGACTGGCTACAAGTTAATTTTAAAACAATCAGCTAGATTAGAAACATTGTTGCGGTTTGGGCGGTTAAAGCAATTGGCAGGCTTTTGCAAGGGATTATGTTTCTGGTAAAGGATCTAGACACTGCCAAATTCCTTTACATAGTTTCCTACGCTAATACACCAATCGATTAAGGTACACAATTTAAACTTTAAAAAATTAAGGTTATTCCTAACACCATAGGCTAATTTAAAAAATGAAACGGTCAACACGAAAACTTATAAACTCGAGTTTCCGCATCCCGCCACATGGCGTTACGATGGCCGAAGGGGGGAGAGATCATGTCAGGCTGGGTCGGCGCATCGCCTCCTGGGGCACCAGGGAGACCAACCTCCTGTTGGAATCCCTGGCCCAGCAGGCCGGTGACCTGGACCGGCTGATGCGGTCCTCTAACCGGAGGAACCGCAACTTCTTTGTGGAGGCAGCGCGGTTCCTCCGGTCAAGGGGCTACATCAGAACTGGCCTCCAATGCTGCTCAAAATTCAAGACCCTCAAAGGTAATTTTTTCACGGCATTGGAGGCCAGTGATGGCAGCCCCACCCAGAAGGTGGCTGCCTTTTTATGCCGTCCTGCATGACCTCTGGGTCCGTGCAGGGCGGCCAAGCTGGCGCGACCGGCTCCCACGAGGTAAGTTTGCCAAGGATTCTCCCTGTTCCTCATTAATGTGTAGCCTTGTGTGTGTGTGTCTGCCTGTGCATGGAGCCAACCTTATTTTTTTGTGGTTGCTGTGTTACAGCTGTTCGAATTCAGAGACAGGCTGCCGGTAAGCCCGTCTTTGATTCGTCTGAGGAAGAGGAAGAAGCAGGGCCAGCACTGGCTGCACCCCCCCCCCCGGTACCTGTCATTTTTGTTTTTATTGAGTGCATTTATAGGTAACAGAAGAAATATTAGTGATACAATGATAAGTAAAGTAATACCTGTGCTTTACTTTCTTAAAGGTCCCCAAGCTGCACATGAGGCAGCAGCCCAATTGGCTGGCCTCAACATAATATACAGGATAGAGGAGCTTGGTAAATATATTTAAGTATAACTTTTAAAAAGGGCTAATAGTTTGCACATAACATCATTTGCTGAGAATTAATTATTTTTTATTGCCCACCACAGAAAGAACTCTACATGAAGAAATCAGGGACCTAGCGAGGAGGGTGCAAGCCATTGAGGAAAGGCTTGCAATGTAAATACTGTACATAGTTTTTGTAAATATTGTAAATAGTTGTTTACTTCAAAAAAATTTGTAAATATTTTTAATGTAAATATTGTAAATAGTGTACATTGTCTGCCACATAAACAAATATATATGTCTTGTAAATAATTTTGTAAAATACCTGTTTCCTATGTTTACTATAGTTTATGTATGGTTTCTTTGTATTTATTCCCTATATGTGACCCCAAACTGTCTATTTTTTTATTTACACTGTCATTGTAATTGTTTCTCAACCAAATGTACCCATTTATATAGTTTTTATGTATATGTCATCAATATTTCTTCTTGGTTGTTATTTATCACTTCAAATACTCCATGTAAATATGAATCATTGTTTTTATTATTATACCCTGTAAATATGTGAATATATCACTTTTTCAAAATCAATACAGTCGTCCCTCCACATTCGCGGGGTTTATGTTCTTGAGACCCCCACAAATGTGGAAAAACCGCGAATAACAACTGCTCCCACAAACCCCCCCAGAGGGAGGGAGGCGGCGGGAGGGTGTCTGGCCGGCCTGGCCGGCCTCTCCGCAAGCCTTCCTGAGGGGACTCCGGGCCTTAGAATACCCGGAGCCTGCTTAGGAAGGCCGGGACGGCAGCGGGTGGGTGAGCAGGCGGGTGGGTGGGGAGGAGGCTGCACTGCCTCCCCCGGCCTTCCTAAGCAAGCGCTGGGGCTTTGGAGCCCTGGCACCCACTTCAGAAGGCCGGGGAGAGCAGCGGGCGGGTGGGCGGGGAGGAGGCTGCGCTGCCTCTCCCCAGCCTTTCTCAGAGGGCTCCGGGGCTCCAAAGCCCCGGACCCCACTGAGAAAAGCCGGGGAAGGCAGCATGTGGGTGGGGAGGAGGCTGTGCTGCCTCTCTCCGTCCTTCCAAAGTGGACACCGGGGCTTTGGAGCCCCGGAGCCCGCTTAAAAAGGCCGGGGAAGGCAGCGGGCGGGTGTCTGCCTTCCTCTCCCCGGCCTTCCTGAGCAGACTCCGGGGCTTAGAAGCCTTGGAGTCCCCTCAGGAAGGCCGGGGAAGGCAGCGGGCGGGCGGGGAGGAGGCTTTCTGAGCGGACTCCGGGGTTTGGAGCCCTGGATCCCGCTTAGGAAGGCCGGGGAAGGCAGCAGGTGGGTGGGAGGGAAGCTGCCCGGCCTCTCCCTGGCCTTCCTGAGGGGACTCCGCGTCTTAGAAGCCTTGGAGTCCCTTTAGGAAGGCCGGGAAAGTCGGAGGGAGGGAGGCTGCCCGCCCCACCCCCCAGCCTTCCTGAGCAGACTCCGGGGCTTTGAAGCCCTGGAGCTGCCTCTGGAAGGCCGGAGAAGGTGCAGGCAGGAGGTTGCCCCACCTCTCGGCAGCCTCCTCTAAGGGGCTGGGGCTAAACCACGAATAATCAAAACCGCGAATGTGAAAGCTGCAAATGTCAAGGGGCAACTGTATAACTTGTAAATATGTATATCGTAAACTACTTTGTAAAAATAAACCGTTTATGTTTTGAATTGAAATGCCTGTTTATTTTCAGTAATATCCTCATGTCCTTCTCATAAGTGTAAACTTTTACACATTCATCATAGGTGTAATTACATGCTTAGTATTGGAAAAGCAGCCAATACTGATTAAAGCAAACTATAATGATAGGGGCACTTTTTTTAAATTACCCTCATTGGCCTACATGCAGTTGAAGCACTCCCCCCAAACTTTTGGTGGGTGTACATTGTTGATTGTCTTGGGAGTTCTCTTTATTTTCTTCACCTAAATTTTTGGAATTACACACTCTCTTGACCACAACACATTTCTTAGAATTATCCAAAGACTTAATGTGAGTTACCAGGTCCCCAAATAGATCATTTTGCTTTTGTATTTCTTTGAGCATTTGCAGAGATTCCTCAACAGAATGCTCATAGAATTTCTCTAGGTACCCTTGCAAAGACAAGGTCTGCTTCTCAGAATTTTTTTCCATCTTAGATACAAACAATTCAGCTATTGATCTAGAGTTCGCCATCAGATCATTCACATCAGAGGACCGTTTCTTCCTGTGAAACAACACCAACCTTTCAGCGGGGGATAAAGTGGCACTAGGGTTACTCAAATCTGCAACTGAGAAAAGAGGAAAAAACTTAATGATATTCCAAGTCTGCCACAGTATTTTCTATGTCACATAACATATCTTATATATAAATGAAGTGATACATACCATTATGTGCTGGGGTATTTGCCCACACAGTATCAATCTCAGTTACCACAGCCATGGAATTTTCCTCAGTCTCATTGATTACCAAGCTTTCTGTGGGCTCCCCACTTAAGGTAACAGTAACTCCAGATTCATCAGATCCCTGGGTACCTGAAACATCTGATGGAAAAAAGAAAATGAAGAAAAATAGGAGGGTTGGGTAACAAAAGACTGAGAATCACAGTGATTATTTCTTCAGGTAAAATACAGCGTAGCTGGTGGCAGAGGTAAACAAAGAAGAGTCTTCTTTGTTTATGGCTGCGGCAGGAGACGCCATAGCAAACGTGCCAAGATGCATGCACAAT
Organism: Gambelia wislizenii; assembly: GCA_030847615.1. Classification (NCBI taxonomy): domain Eukaryota; kingdom Metazoa; phylum Chordata; class Lepidosauria; order Squamata; family Crotaphytidae; genus Gambelia; species Gambelia wislizenii. The sequence goes on from JAUMIR010000002.1 coordinate 222,045,585, forward strand.
TTTACATGCCTAGGGCACATACACAGAATTGCTCTATTAGTCTTTAACAGCTTTAATTTGCAAAAGAAAGGAGAACTCACGGACCACAGCAGCACCTTCTGTGGCCATGTAGGCAAATATGGCAAAATTGTCCTTTCTAACAAGCAGAAGAGGCAGTAAAGACATGGAGCTATGGATCATCACTTCACTACATTATGCAAAGTTACAGATGCGGTTGTGAAGTTGTGAAAACGGATTTTTAAACATCCGAGTTTTCACATTAATGCCTTTTACTTTTGGCGAATAAAGTTAAACCATATGAATTATAAATGTAACAGCCTGCACAAGTAAAATACATATTGTGTATGGAATGGCCACGAGCACATTAAAATACCAAGCACAGTTCTTAATTGGCTATATTTTGAAATCCGAGTACGTACTTAATCGAGTTTTCACATAATACGAACACATTTAAAAAAATTAAAAAACCAGAAACCTTACCTAGGGGATGTGAGAACAATTCCTCAGAGCATCCCTGCAGCATCTCCTGGGATGAGGGAGGGAATCCCACTTCTTCATCAGGGAGGGGAGCGTGATGGGGAATCACTGACCCATGCGGAACACGCACAATGTCGGTTGTGCTCCCCACCCGCTTCGGGTGGTAGTTGGCATTGCCACCCCACCCAGAATTGCATGGAGTTCTTTATAAAAGGGCATGGTGGCCACATTGTTGCCACTTTTAGAGTTGTGGTCATTTACCTGGCGGTAATTTTTACGCATCAGTTTCGTCTTCATCCTGCACTCCTCAGCGGTGCGATCATGCCCTTTGGTTTTCATTTTGGCAGCAATTTTTTCAAAAAGGTCGATATTTCTATGGGACCCCCTCAGCTGCTCTTGCACCTTTTCCTCGCCCCATATCACCAAAAGGTCTATGGTCTCATTGTAGGACCAGGAGATCCCACGGCCACCTTTCCTGGGGCAAGGTGTGGTTTTGGCATCCATCACTGAAACTGCACAGGTAAATGGCCAGGAGAACAATGGAGATGTATCTTCAAATTTTGGGCAGGTCAGAAAAGGGGCAGGTAGACCTCCCACTTACTGGCTAGAGCCCGCCCATGGTCAGGGCAATTTCCGGTCATCTCCTGTGTCCATGATATCTTGTCACGGGCTGTTTACATTTCCAATTTTCTGAATCCTCCAGTGACTTTTTTAAAAACCGGCACAACCCGCGGGATTGAAAGTCCCGCGGATCGAGAGACAAATGGTGGCCCCCCATCTGAAAAACACGTGTCTGACACCATGTACGTGTAAACAGACAGGGTTTGACATGAATTCTTCCCGGAACATTTTCACTGTGTAAATGGCACCCTTCAGTCATGCTGGAGAAGGAGATAGAGGGAGGGAGAGCGAGTGATCACATGAGTCTGAAACTTGCTTTCATTTATTCCTGTCATGGGTTTGACATGACGTCTGAATGCAGTGATTGATCTTAACTATCCCTGCATGCAATTCTGATTGTTCCTTCACCAAATACGTATATATAGCTTAAAGTTCAAGGCCTATGATATGAGTTTTCTGGAAACTGAATTACCTAAATCTATGCTGGCTGGGGGAGGTTGTTTTAGCATGTTTCTTTCTTTTTTTTTAAACAAAGCTTTTAAAAGTATTTTGTATTATAAGTATCTGAGAAGTTTTTTCAATAACCCAAAGTAATTGAGCTAAAATATTTAATGCCCCCACTTCATATGTATATTCAGTGGTGTTTTTAAGTGTCCAAACAAGTCCAATGTTTTACAGGTTGAGTTTCCTTTAATCGGAATTCTGAAATCCGAAATAGTCCACGTGAGTGGCTGAGATAGCGACACTTTTGTTTTCTGATTGTTCAGTGTACACAAACTTTGGTTCATGCACAAAATTATTAAAAATATTGTGTATAAAATTACCTTCAGACTATGTGTATAAACCATAAATGAACCATAAATGAACTTTGTGTTTAGACTTGGGTCCCATCTCCAAGATATCTCATTACGATTATGCAAGTACAGTTGTCCCTCTGTATCCACGGATTTGGTATCCATGGATTTAAGTATTCACGGCTTGAAAATATTCTTAAAAAAATAATAATCCAAAAAGCAAACATTGATTTTTGCCATCTTATATAAGGGAACCCATTTTGGTATGCCATTGAATATAATGGGACTTGAGTATTCATGGATTTTGGTATCCACGGGGTGTGTGTGTGTTCCTGGAATATGAAGTGAATATGGGACAACTGTATTCCAAAAATGCAAAATATTCCAAAGTCCAAATTACCTCTGGTCCCAAGCATTTTTGATAAGGGGGACTCAAACCGTATATGAAAATTACTTTTATTGGAATAAAATATGCCAGCTCTATAGCATAGATTCTCCTTGCATTATTTCTATATTAAGGGGGAGGAACTAGAGTTGCCAGAGTGAAAACTGGAGAGAGCTCCTATACCTTTAATGGTTATACAGAAGAGGGAATTTTAGCAGGTGTTGTTTGGCTTGAAACTAGGTAAAAAGCAACACCTGCTGAAATTCCCTCTTCTATACAACCATTAAAGGTACAGGACCCCTCTCCAGTTTTCACTCTGACAACCCTAGAAGGCACTGTATATTGTTTGCATGAAAAACTGGAGACATGACTCAAGGTGCTAAAAAGGTACTTCTTTTATTGGCAAAAAGTCCAGTGAGTTTTGGCCTGTGTTTTCATTTGTCCAGTAACTGGTTTAAGAATTCAAGGTCCAGAGAATTTTTGAAGTTAGATTCTAAATATCCCCTGAAGAAAGCCTTAAGAGTACACAATGGTTGAAACACATTGGGCTTTTTAAAAAAACCAATAAATGAACCATCTTTTGAGCATTTTGAGATGTGTAGTGACAGTTTCTCCTGCAGATTTTATTGGGCGCTTCCTAGTTTTTTCTTCCCTCACTATATATTGTTTACATGCTAATTGTAGTTTGCTTCAAGAACTATGATCCTTATACATGGTTCCTTGGGACAGGCATGTGAAACTGACTCTTGGTTGGCATTCAAAGACATAGCCATGTTAGTCTGGAATATCAGTAAGCAAGGGGATTTCGTAGCACCTTTGAGACCGAGAGAAAGAAATAGAAGAAATTGTTGCATCTGAGGAAGTAGACCAAAGTCTACAAAAGCTTATGCTACAATTTCTTTCTCTCAGTCTCAAAGATGCTACAAGATTCCATTGCTTATTGACTCTTGGTGGTTCAATTTGGCATGGATTCTATCTGTTTGATTTGCTCAGTTCAACTTGCATTGCATTCATTCATTATGGAACGAGTGCTTTTTATATTACACTGCCTTTCTTAGGAAAAATATAGTAGTGAAAGTTTTCCCACTCTGAAATGTAGAGAGAAGAGCAACTACATTGATCATGGAATGGAGAACTCTGTCCAGAATCAAGCTTACTCACATCCCAAGGGCATTTGGCTGGCCACCATGTTGGGAGTCAGAGTGCTGGATTATGAGTACATCAGCCTTTGGCCTGATCTGATAATGTGAATTCTTCTGTTCTTATTCCAAAGCCAGTTTTAATTGCATCTTTTCTCAAACCTTGCTTGAGCCTAACTGTACTACTCCCTTTCCCCTGAAGACAAAGTTCAGCTCTTGTTGTCCTCAGAGCCTTCACGGTACTAGCCAAGGGCAGGCGCTTGTTTAATGCCTCCTCACCCACCCAGCATCCTTACCTTTTAAAACTACATAGCTTGGAAATGGTAACCATGGCAACTCACTTATCTTCATGGCAAAATAAATACTAGAGAGAACTGATTTTTTTAATGATGATGCATAGAGGTGCAGAAGGTAGTGCAGCCTATAGTACAGATGACTCACTTCTAGGTTTTAACCAAGTGGGCTTCTGCTTTTTGCAGAAATGTGGAACTTGAGTCATACAGGCACCTGGTAAAGAGGGGAGAGAAAGCTGTTACATTTGAAAGCTGTCACCTTTATTAAGATTGCAGTCTGGCAGATCTACCTTCCCATGAGATCTTTTCCCTTCCATTACTTTACAGATGAAGATAGGGGTGTTTTTATTTACTTGCACTCGGTATTCCCACTAAAGAGAATACTCTGATTCTACCCCCGCCATTATTATGCACTGATGAAGGATCTGCTCTCCGCAGTTCATTCTGTATTCATTGATTCTGTTTAGGCCAGGCAGTGAGAGCTTGGGAAAGCTAATTTTGGGACTGCAACTCCCTCAATATCCCAGCCGCTCTGGCTACTAGAGCTCTGAAGCAGGAATTAGAACCTCGCCAAACTATAAGCCCCAGAATTTTGTAGGATGGAAACATGGCAGTTAAGTGATACCAAACTGATATAATTGTGTAATGCAGATACACTAGGTTCTATAGGGTCATCCCAGTTGGCCAAATGTATTGGGACATAGCAGATTTTGTTGATATAGTTACTGGAGGGGTCTGGTTTTAAGATCCAAATGGTATTTTACTAATCACAGGATTCTTCAGGCTAAATCCTTTATTTATTTATTTTTTAAAAAAACCTTGTTTTGTTCCTACCTGACTTTCTAACCCTCCCCACCTCCCCTCCCTGCAGTAGTAGCTGTGGCACATTTCAGATCTTTTATGGGCATGTTTGTGATGTGGGTTGTCATGGAGTATATGAGTGTGCCTAATCCCCTCTCTCCTCTCCCTGTTTTGTACTCACACATTTCTCCTTTCCAGTCCTCACCAATGCTCTCTTGTTTCCGTCCAATGTCTCCTTACATTATTTTTTTAAGGAATATTCTTTTACAATACCTTTAGAACTTTACTGCTGAAGTGATTTAGTACTTTGTTGCTGGAACAAAAGTTAAGTACTAGCCTATTAGAGTGGGAGTGTCAGGTATGGTTGAGAGGCTGAAAAGGTGGAAGATACTATGAGAAGCTGCACAGGCTCACTGGCTAAAGGCTGCACAACATGGATGGAGGAAAGGCACTGGTGGAAGGGAATGATGCAAAAGCAGTGGCTTGTTTTCTTGGTGTGGCTGAGCTTAGTGCTGTGGCTTAGAGTCCAACAAAGGAAAGGAAGTGAGAGTCAAGTCTCTTTCCCATAGTTGCTATGCTTTTCAACTGTTATGTGGTGTAGTGGTTTGAGCTTTGGACTATGACTTTGGAGACCAGGGTTCGAATCCATGCTCAGCCATGGAAACACACTGAGTGACCTTGGGCAAATCACACACTCTCAGCCTCAGAGGAAGGCAAAGGCAACCCTCCACCCAAACAAATCTTGCCAAGAAAACTCCACAAGAGGTTTGCCTCAGAGTTGCTATAAGTGAGAAACACTTTGAAGGCACATGACAAAAAAGAGGCTTCCTGAGCTAATGGTTCTCTGGCAGAACTTTTAAGAAGGCAAGATCACCTTCATACCATGAGGAGATGGTAGGCAGTGAGTCATCTATACATGGAGACAGAATGCTCATTCCGCTCACAACTGCAGAGGCATTTATTTGTCTCCAGGATTTTTTGTCAAGATCGCTGGTATAGGAAATTATCTGTGTTTGAAGTTCACATGGAGCATGTCCATGAATAAAGATGGTGGCTACAAGTGAATTACTCACATTATTATTCTCCAAAAGTTGCTGCCATTACACAGTTTCCCCCCTCATTAAATCCAAGATGTGGAAGTGCAATCTTCCACCTAAAAAATGTTTTTTGTTTTACTGCTCCGAAATTGCTCACGATTGCTACTGCAAAAATCAATAATGGTGGTTCTGGCCACTTCATCGCTGGCAAGACCCCCCCCCCCCCCGTGCACATCCAACCAACCACATTTTGACTTATGGAATACACTCTGCTTCGAATTGGTTGGCCAAACAGGTGGGGCAGTGCATTTCCCCATATTTGTAAAAAAAAAACTTCACGAAAAACCATGAAGGCTATTATCACAACCCCTCCTTCCCAATATGGTGAATCACTGTGGGATCTCATTAGGACAAAAGGTATTCTCACATTCCATGAGGAGTTTTTTTTCACCATTGGACAACACCACTTTGTGGAGGAAATGATTAATAATGTAGCATTTCAGTGTTGGTTACTGTGAGAAACAGGTAGGATGCATTGGCTGTAGAACTACTCCAGGTTCCCCAGAATGTTACCTTTTATTTGTGTTATTTTAGAATAACATGCAAAGGTGTTCTAGTGTCTGGAAGAGGCAACAGGAAGTGGCTTTTAGGAAAAGTCAAATTTGGGGATAAGAAACAATTGAGCTGGAGATGTCCCTTGTTAAAGACAAATAATAACAATAGCACTGTGTGTTTTAACAACTTCACAGTTATTGCTGCAGCAATGCTTAAAAAAAATTATTCCACCCTGCAGTATCATGTACTCTGCTAGACTGATGATGCATTGGGGAACAGACACAATCTAGGCACGGTAAAATACTAAATGCTACTCTCTGTGTGGATTTATTTTTATTCCATAGCTCCTTGAAACAGCCAAGGCTTTTCCTCTCATAAATCTTTGGAGAAGACAGTCAGAATTTAGAGTAGCCACCTCATTCTGTGACATTTTAGCTTTACACTTTGATGGTATTAGTAAGGGGGTGATTCAGATGAGACTAGCTGGTAGCACTAATGCAATCTAATTCAGTCAAGCCAAAACAATGGCAGTCAGCTAAATCCAGTTTTAGTCCTAATTAGAGCACACACATCAAGATTGATAGACTAACATTACAAGTCTCCTTTGTTTCAATGGGTTTGCTCTAGTTGGGGCTAAAACTGGATTTAGCCCAGTTTTCAGACTTACCAGCTAGCCAGAATTTCAGAGGAACTTGGCTTACCATGAATTAGCTAGATTATTGTGAACATAGCCTCCTTGTTCCCACTTGGCTTCTTTCCACTAGTGGGAATGGCTAAATGAAACGGGAGGAATCCAAAGCGTAGCATGTCAACTGAGCTTGTTGCTTCCAAACCAGACAGGATTTCACAAACCAAGAACAAACACTGACTTGTGATGCTGGTTTGTAAGGGGCACAGCAAATCAGGAACTCAGGTTTCATGATGTATAAGGCTAGCTTTGGACTCCTCGTTAGTTCTTCTGGTGGGTGGAACCAAGCATGAGCAAATGGGCCGCATGTTTCAGCATGCAGATTGTTCACAGCAAGTCAGGCTTCTCTGGAATTCTAGCTCATTATTTCATCTGAACACAGCTGAATCACCAAGGCAAAGTCACAGTGTTGGAATATGCTGCATATTGTGCCACCAACGGCTTGTCTACACTGTCCAGAATACACTGGCTTCCCAATGGCATATTCTGGCCCCATATCAGGCTTAATGTCCCTTCGTTACCTGCACAAAATAGGATGGATTCTGCCCCCTGCATATCACCAGCCTTGGTCACATGCTGTGGGCCTCCTTCCTGACTTCAGAAAGTGCTATGTGGATAGCTGTAGCGGTGGCTGCAGAGAGGCTGGTGTGCCAGTATGGACTTCTGCAGTCTTATGGGGCCTAAACTGTTTTTTCCTCAATGAGGGTAGTTTTTCCTGGGTATTTGGTAAAATGGTTTAACAGGCTTTACCCCCATCTACTCCCCCATCTTTACCCCATGTGTCATCTGGACTGTCGGAAGGGGGGAAATGGGGCAAGAGCCCTGCATGTTTCGACTGCAGGGCTCCAAGACAGGGGCAAGACGGGGTAAATAGTCTAGACAAGCCCTAAAACAGCTCAATGTTTAGGGAAATGTTTACCAGAACTACTCATATAAGTTTACCTGCTTTGATACATTTGGTACAAATTGGCAGAGTCATTGGAAAAGATCTCCATAAGAATCTGAAGATCATTCTGAAGCCTTCATCTACAGCTAGTAACAGGACATCACAGGTTTTCAGAACACTCTCAAGCTTCAGTAGTGCAAAACAAACAAACAAACATCTTCAATTTTTATTATTTCAATAAAGTTTTTAAATTCTCCTGCCTTATATTTTTTATATTTTTACTCTCTCCTGTAACATGCTTACCATATTTCTTCACAATAAGGACATAGGAAGCCGCCTTCCATTTGGCCCAGACCTAGCCCAGTGTGTCATCAGCCTTTGCTTCTGAAATTAGATGAGATCAAATGTGTTCACACTGGCACTGTGGTACATACACATGAACTGGCCACTTTATACATGCCAATTTTACATTTTGCTGCTTACCTCTAACTCTGGATCATGTATGACTATTTTTTTTAAGCAGCAGTCTCAATAGAAATCCCTGGAGGACCCCATTTCTTACACCTGTTCATTGACAGAACTGAGTCAGCTTAGTCCTAGGGGTTGTCTAAATAGTAAAAAAAAAAAACCCTCATGGAATTTGCTGGAAAACCTACCTTTCTAAATGGGATCATGCACCAATCCACACTGTTCGGAAGGAGGGCCCCCCAAAATACTTTAAAAAAACACACGAGGGGGTGCACATTTCTGCTTGTTAGTACTATGGAATGACAAGCAGTTTGAAGGGAAGCACAAAGCTGATTCCCACTGCTGCCATGTTGGATTTTCACCTTTAGTGATAGCTCTCTAAGGCAATAAAATTGGGTGGCTATTTTTTGTTTTGCTTTCCTATGAAATTGGAAAATCACTCTATTGCTCCAGCACACCTTGGCGGTGGTGAAGAACTAATGTGAGTAAATTACTCGTGTCCTCCATCTGGAATGCGAGGCTTAGGGGGGCTTCTGAGGCCAAAAATACTGTTAAGACATGTTGCTGCTGCTGCAAAATGCCATTACTACGAGGTACTCAATTTTTTCCTGCTCGTGTAGATGGGCCCTTAGTCTCTGCTTCCTGTCCTTCAACCAGTTACCTAGAATCATAGAGCTGGAAGAGACCTCAAGGGCCATCCAGTCCCACCCCCTGCCATGCAGGCATACACAATCAAATCATTCCCGACATATGGCCATCCAGCCTCTGTTTAAAAACCTCCAAAGAAGTAGACCCCACCACACTACAAGGCAGTGATTCCACTTCCGAACAGCTCTTACTGTCAGGAAGTTCTTCCTAATATTTAGGTGGCATCTCTTTTCCTGTAATTTGAACCCATGGCTCCGTGTCCTAGTCTCTGGAGCAGCAGAAAACAAGCTTGCCCCATCCTCAGTATGGCATCCCTTCAAATATTTAAACATGGCTACCATGTCCCCTCTCAATTCATAAGAGAACCTCTTCCCTAACCTTCACCATCACTGAGCTTATTTGGGAGCCTTATCAAATCGTTTTGAAGGTCCAAATAAGTCTCAGCCTGAGGGGCACACAGAATGACTTGCAAGATTACAATTAAACAAGGAATTCATTAAAATCTGTTAACTATCTATTAACATCCAATAAATGTAGCATAAATGGAATCAGCAGCTCATTAGTTCATCCTAAGTAACTTAAAACAGCCTGGCTATAAAAAGCAGCAACAAAAAAATTAAAGTATGGCAGCCTATACTAAAACCAGCAGCACAGCCCATATTCAGTAAAAACAATGACTAACGAAGAAATGATAGGACCAATAAAACCACAGGCTCAGTAACATCTGTAATATTAACCATATACATAATGGGTGCAGTATTCACAGCTGGCAGATGTTTTCCAAAATAAGAACGGGGTCTCTTGCCTATGGTACACTGTTAAGTAAGGCAGTAGAATGAGTTCCCTCTAGTAAGGTGATATTATGATCCCTGTAGCATTATGATCACTATCTACTTTCCTTTGGCTCTACTCTGTATCCTTAGCTTTACTCAGTGCTGGAAAGCAGCCATCTCCAATATTCTACCCAAATTGGAATTCAGACTCTGGATCAAAAAAGTTTTCCTGGATCAGATCTGGGTAGACCACTCAGGATCCTAGCAGCCAAATTTGAAGTTGAAGCTTCCACATATTTTTTAAGGACAGCCTCGCTATAACACATTACAGTCATTTTGGCCTGGAGGTTACTGATAGATAACTGGCCAGGCTAGATCTCTCCCAGAAAGACTGCAGGTGGCTAACCATCTGAAGCTGATCAGTTGTGCTTGCAACTAATAATACCATGTGTGTCTTTAGTGACAGTGCTGGATAAAGGAGCACTCTAAAACTGTACGTCTGATCCTTCAGAGAAAGTGCATCCTTCTCAGAAACAGGCTGAAAACCTACTCATGGTCCCACTTGTCAGGATTTGGCTTCACTCTATGGGCCCTCATCTATCCCATTGCATTTTATTTATTTATTGGATTTATACCCCACTTTTCTCTTCGGATGGGATCCAAAGCAGCTTCCAGAAGTTTAAAACAAGATTGAATTAAAATCTCATTTTACAAAAGTTAAACAAAGAATTAAATAACAATATATTAAAACCACGATTAAAACAGCTAGAAACACATTTGAAACATAATTACAATTGACAGATATATCCCTCTTGCGTCCAGACAACAGCAGAATCTCCCCACAGCCCTGTCTAATTAAGATACAGCAGCAGTAAAGCTGCATACCATCAGTTTATTGATGGCACCCTATTTTGCGTTCCTGGGCAACGTCAACAAGAGGCTTTAGATGCTAAAAAGTGTGGGGGACAAGTGCTTTGGTGTCAGTCAGGAGCCTTCCAATCTTACCATCAGAAACCACGCATGCAGGTAAGAGTAAACCACTGTACCACTGAGCTCCCCAATCCAGAGAGCCAATCCAGCAAGATGCTCTATGATTGATGGTATCAAAGGCTGCTAAGTGATTGAGAATGGACATTTTTGCCTTCCTCTGAGTGCTACCAGATAGGGCAATACTTTGTGGGAGAGGACACGGAAGAGGGCCAAGTTATGAAATATCCTCGCCTTAGAGGCCTGATTGGTGTTAATGTTGTTTTCTTTCTGGCACCAAGTCAAAACATACCATTTTATTAAAGACTTTGGGGCCTGATTTACTTTTAAAATGTACGTGCAGGTGGTTTTAACAGTTCTGATATTTTAAAATGTGTTAAACCAGCGGCTCTTAACCTTTTCTTTACCAGGGACCCACTTTAAATATCTTTTGTTGCCATGGTCTCCCAAGACTTAACTCAAGATTTAAAACAATAATAATACCTAATAATAATAATAGTAATAATATCTGATAATAATAATAATACAATTACACCATCCATGAGACCTTCCTTCAGAGGGACTGGAGGGAGAGGGAAGATTTTTCTTCTCCTTCTTCCTACAAGTTCGTGGCTGGAGCAGATTGAATGGCAATGTGCAGACCAAGCCAGCTAGCCTTTGTCTTGGCTCCTGTCATGTGGCTGCTCCACTGCAGGGAGGAGGTGGGCCAAGCAGCCTTCAAGCCTTTGCGGACCCCTGTGAGGACATCGTGGACCCCTGGGGTTCCTAGACCACAGATTAAGAACCACTGCTTTAAATTGTTAAAAGTACTTGATCTATTTTTATTCTGATGAATTATTTCAGTTTTCAATCTCAAATTGTTTTGAATTGTTTATATTGCTTTATCTGCATGGCATTCTGAGATCCCATTATATATGGTGGGATATAAATATTTTAATGAATGAAAACAAATAAAAAGCCAAAAGCTTGTTGCAATGAAAATAATCTTCAGTTTGCAAGAGAACACCATCTCTCAGAGCAGGTCATTCCAAAATAAGGACATGACACTTGAGAAAGCCCTCCACAATATTCAGTTGTTTTCCTGTGTACCTCAGTCAGTGCTAATCCTCTCATTAGATAGAAACTTTAGGCAGCAGAGGATGAGAAGGAAGTGTTGAAGAAGAAACCTATGTGTGCCATCAGCCTGCTCATTGCCCTCTAAGCTAGGATGGTGGCCTCAAGTATGGTAGAGGATACCTCATTCATTACCAGTATTAAATGTGGACTCATCCCAAATCCAGTGCTGGCAGTCCAGTTGATGTACAGCTACTTCCAGGGAGGAACTGCATTTTCCCCATCCATAACCTGATTTTGCTCTGAACTAGGTCAACTGAACTAAGTGAGCTTGGGTTCTTTTGTTGTTTGGACAGCTGGAATCAGGTTTGATTCAGCCAGATCTAGTTGTCCACATGCAAACTCAGCCCCATCTCCCTTATCCTGTGCTGAGCAGTGCAAGGAAGGGAATGGATCCCTGTCAGAGTTGCCGCCATCTTCTCCTACCTAGCCAAGCAGCTCCCTGCAAGAACCTGGCTGGTGTCATTGCTTCTGTTGAGGTCAGAATGGGATGTCCGTGCGATCAACTAGGAGGGGGTAGAGTGACCCCCTTCTTGTTGATCATGTCTAGACACCCCATTCTGATCTCAGTGGAAGTACTGCCAGTGGCCGGGCTCTCACAGGGAGTTGTTTGGTTGGCAAGGTGGTGGCAGCTCCAAAAACAGGGGACGGGCCAGCGGGGCTGATGTGGTGTTGACCTGGCTGGCCCATGTGGACAACGATGCGCTGGATTTGGCCCAGTGTGTCCGGTCGCTGTCATGGTCAATCCAGGGCCAGACCGGGGCATAATGCTCCGGACTTGCCCTGGATTAAGTGGCCAGTGTAGATGAGCCCCATTTTGTCTTTCCTCTTGAACAGAAACATGTCTTGGGCCAACCCTTTGAAAACAGCCCTCTAAGCTTGTGGAAGAGTGCTAGAAAAATCCAGCCAGCCAGCCAACCAACTAGAGTTGATTCTGCAGTGTTAACAAAGAAGCAAACCTAACCTAATCATAATGTTGGACATTTTTCACTTAGAGAAAGCTTCTTTTTAAAGACAGTGGATCTGTCAGAAAAGAAACTACAACAAACTACTGATGAGACAGGATGAAACAGAGCTGAATTCACTTGAGTTTGACTGTAAGAAGCGACTGTCAGTCAGGTCAGATGATCTCCTAGAAGGCATGAAGGGCAAGCAAAGTATTCCTGTTTATTCAAGCAGCTATTTAAGGAGAATGTGTTTGATTCCTTTAGGTTGTGCTGCCTTGTATACAGACATAAATAATTATCAGCTACTTTTCCCTTTCTATTTCTAGAGGGAAGCAGACAGGACAGCCACTACCGCTGCCACATCTTTCTTTCTCCCTCCACACCTCATGCGAATAATAATTTTCCTGTCTACTGGCCATGCCTCTGAGGACTGCGAGACAGATGGGCTCATTCAGTATGTATTTATATGCAGTTTTCAACTGGTATCTTATTTTGAGATACCATGGCAGGTTGAGGAATGGTCCCTGTTGGATCTCCTTTCTTTTGTATCCTTCTTTTCTTCCCTTAGTAGATGCCCAATGCAACTTAAAATCACTACATTTCTAAAAGATTTGGAGATATAGCCACTAAAAAAAACAAAAAACAAAGGGGTTGTTTAGACGATGAAAAAAATCCTCAAGGAATGCAGGCAGAATACCTTTTGTCCAGATGAGCTCCTGCTGGGATTCACCATATTTGGAAGGAGGGGGTCAAGTAGTTCGCAATAACAGCCTTTGCTGTTTCTTGCGATCTTTTTTTAAAAAATACACAAAAATGTGCATAACAACCCGTCTGAACAACCAGTTCGAATTGGGGCACATCCAGGAAGTCAAAACATGATTGGTTCGACATGCGTGGGGTGGGCTTCTTGGTGATGAAGTGGCTGGAGCCGCCATTGTTGTTTTTCCTGGACATGATTAAGTGCTATTTTTGAGTGGCAGAGCAAAAAAAAAAAAAAAAAAAAAAAAAAGTTTTTTAAGCAGAAGATTACTCTTCCCCATCTCTCATTGAACAAGGCAAAAAGGGGGGGGATGGAGGGAGCTTTGGGGGAATAATAAGGCAGTTAATTCACTCGTGGTCACCGTCTTTTCTCGCAAGCATGCTCTGTATGAACTTCAAACTCGGATAGCTTTCCATGCCAGGGATCTTACGAATGGATTGTGGGGACATATGAACACTGCTGCGATAGTGAGGTAATGCGCTATTTTCTGCAATTAATTCTTCCATCTGACTAAAGTAAAAATATTTCTATGTCCATATGCAACCACCATGGGTTTTATAAGGCACTCATGGCAGCAGAAAGGGCAGAAACTAGGGTAACTAATTTGTCTTAATCTGTTAATCTGTGACTATTTTGTCTTGACATGCAGACGTTTTCTCCCTGCTGTGCGAGAAAATGAATATTCTTCTGCAGTATTCTCTCTGTATTCGAACATCTTGAAGTGTTGTGGAATAATTATTCTGCAGAAGAACACATGTACAGTAGTGTTTTTTGAAGGGAAAAATGTTTTCCTGTGTAGGTTTCCTATGCAGGAAACAGTGTTTTCTGTACAGGAGAGCCATTTCTTTTTGCACAGAAAACAGCTTCTTTTTTTTTGTGACCCCCCCCCCCCATTTTTCTCTGCAGAATAATTCCTACACGGATGTTCAGACACAAGGAGAAAACTGGGGAAAATTCTCACTAGCCTATTATTGTTCCTGACAGGTTCCCTGACTATCCTGAAACCTGGTTTTTTTAAAATATGCAAATGAATAATAATAATGAATATTCTTTCCATTTCTAGCAGAGACCTAGTCCTCTTTTTCTTTTTTGTAAACAATGGTAGGCATTGCTTGCCAAGAGTATAGTCTGTACCCTATGAAAAACATTATACTGTACATTAGTATTTTCCACATTTGAGACAATTGACACAACCACTCTTATTGGTATTGAAATTACCACAATTTACCTCATGGAGGCTAGGAAGCTGTATGCATATCATGCAGATATGTGGGTTACACAGACCTAAGGTCACCAGAGTGAAAACTGGAGAGGGCTCCTGTGCCTTTAATGATTATGTAGAAGAGGGGATTTCAGCAGATTTTGCTTGTTACCTGGTGGTGTGACAAGCAACACCTGCTGAAATGCCATCTTCTACACACCCATTAAAGATAAGGGGCCCTCTCCAGTTTTCACTCTAGCACTCCTACAGTACTGAGTGATAGGAAAGGCTGGATTAAATAATGCCAAGCCCCTGCAGAGTTCAATATCTGCTTCCAAATGTTTCCCATGAAATGATTCTTACAGCGTAATGTTTTGTTTGTAACATATCTTAATAGGTATCCTTCCTTCTCATCATTTGTTGGAGGTGCAGGGAAAAACAACCATGAGCTCATAACTTATGCTTGTTACAACTTCATAGGAATATTTGGGTGCATTCCTTTTAAATAAACAGTCCCGTAGCTATTGCTGTCTCCCCTCAAATGGGGATAGTTACATGTACAGTAGGACCCCCATATCTGCTGGGAATTGGTGCTGTGTGTGTAGATACTGAAAACCGTGGATAATAGCGAACACCATTGAAAAAAATGGGACTTCCAGTTTATTGACTTATATTTTTATTTATCCAGAAACTTCTTACACCATCAAACATTATACATGATACTTAATGCATACTACTTATTACATAATCCTGTATCTATCCCAATCTTTACATTTTTTTTTATATTTCCACAGCCGTGTGTCTTCATTCTTCATTACCTATGTTCTTCATTGTCATGCTTATGATACAATCCATCAAGAATTTTCTTTCGGGTAGCTACTCCTCTCTTTCCTAAGTGCTTCCCATACTTATCTAGTCGCTTCATACCTCTTCAAGCATTATACCTGATACTCGATACATACTATTTGGTATCAAATCTTATGTCTAATTCATAATCTTAACATATATATATATATATATATATATATATATTTGTGCTACCACAGCCATGTTTCTTAATTCTTCATAACAAACATTCATCATTATCATGCATATAGTACAATCCATCTAGGATTTTCTTTCCTATTACATCTCCTCTTACTCCTAAAAGCTTCCCTGTTTACCTTCTCTCCCTCTTGACTTCCCATGGTTGCGGGCCCAAAGGGTTTATTCTTCTTAACATCTTTCTCTGTCTTTGATCTTTAAATTGCGATTCCAATCTGACTTATGCCGCTTATTAGCATGTTTCCTTAATTTGTGTAATTTGCCATATTTGCTAGACTTACTCTTTTACTTTTGTAACTTTCTGGAACCCTCACCTTTGCCCCATTCCTCTCATATGGGTTAAATTTTTGCTCTTTTATGCAAATAATCAGTAACAGGTTTCCATTCCACACTCAATTCCTCTATCTTACCCTCATTTATTAACCGTGTCAATTTATCATTGTCCTCCATCTCTGACAGCTTGTCTAGCCAATCGTCAATGTTTGGTCCATCTTTTGCTTTCCAAACCGCAGCTATCTTTAATCTGGCCGCCGTTATTAGATAAAGTATCACCCTCCAATATTTTTTCTCAATCTGTTTCTCTAGTATCATCGTTATGTTTAACAGGTATAGCTTAGGGTCTAATGTAAACATAACTCCAAATATCTTTTGTAAGACCCCATGCACGTTTATCCAGAATCTTTTTATCTTATTGCAGCCCCACCACATGTGCATTAGCGACCCCACCTCCTTTTCACATTTCCAACATTTTTTATTGTTTGATTTATATATTTTACTTAATCTTACTGGTGTAAGATACCATCTATTAGCTATCTTTAGGAAGTTTTCTTTTAAGTCTTGATTTGCTGTGAAGCTACTGGTTCTTTTCCAAGCACATTCCCATTCCGCCAAGGTGATAACTTCTCCTAAGTCTCTGGCCCATCTTATCATAGATTCGGTTATCAGGTCTTTTTCTAACTCTCTTTCAAGCAATAACTTGTATATTTTAGCTATTTTACCTCTACCTTGTTCACAAATAATCTTGTCCATTTCATTATTCATCTTTGAAAACCCATGTGTTGCCTTATCTTCTCTGAATCTATATGTCAATTGGGCATGCGTTAACCATTGCGTGTTGTATCCTTGGGAATTTAATTCATCTCTCGTTTTTAAATAACAATCTTCGTTGGACCATTTTATCAGATCTTTATAAGTCATCCAGTCTTCTTTTTTTGTCCATCTTACTTGGAATGCTTCCACCGGTGAGACCCATGAGGGAATATTTTTATAGAATTTCTGTTTTATCTTGTTCCAAATTTTCAATAAGGGCCCTCTTGTAGTATGATTTACAAATTCTCTGTCAGCTTTTACTTTGTCGTACCAGAGATATGCGTGAATGCCAAATTTCTGATTTCCACATTCCAGATTTATTGTTCGTTCGTTTCTAAGGTTTATCCAGTCGCTAACCCAATTTAAACCGCAGGCCAAATAGTATAACTTGAAATCTGGGAGACCCATTCCACCTTTATCCTTTACATTGGTTAATGTTGTCCATTTTATTCTGGGTTTACGTCCATTCCATATGTAATTCTTCAGATCCTTCACGGGACTTCCAGTTTAAAATACACAGAGTTGCCTTGGAGGATCTAGAAAATGGCTAGAGGGGACACATTTTCTAGGATGACTCTATGGTAGGTGTGCTGTTTTGTGTCCCATGAATAACTGAATCAGTGGATAATGAATCAGTGGATACAGGGGTCCTACTGTATAAGCTTCCCCTATGTGGGCATCCGTGCTGAGCCTACAGTCATCATGTAATGTTAGGAGTGGGGCCAGCAATAGGCCTCACAGTCGTTTGTACTCAGGAAGACCTCTTTGAGGAATTATTGTGTGAACCAAGAACAGAGTGGCCCTCCAGGTGATGTCAGATTACAACTCTCAGTAGTCTAAATGATGAAAACACCCCCCATAGAATTTGCAGGGAATACGTGTTGTTCCAATGAGCTTCGCTGGAGATTCGGCATTTTCAGAGGGAGGGGGGCAAAAAACCCCCTCAGTTTACAGCATGTTAGGGGACTATGCAGTTTTCCATGAAGTTTTTTTTTTTACCACCCAGCGCTGTGTGTTACCAGTTGTCTGAATAACTGATTCGCAGCACTGTGTATTCAGCCTGGAGAAAGTTGAAAGGCAATTGGTCCGTGGTGCAAACGGAGGCAGGCTTTCCTCTTACAGTCAGGAAGTGCCAGGAGGACTGAGGGTTTGCCTGGAGTTTAAGTGTGCACAGTATCACAGTGCAGGGGGGTGGGGAAATTTTTTTTCAAGTGGAATGTCACCTTTCCGCCTCTTTAATGAAAGAGTAAACAAAAATCTGCAGCAATGTTTTTTGCGGGGAGAGGGAATAGCGATCTGTACTGATGCCCGCCATCTTGATTCGTGGGAAGGGGTATGAACTTCGCCATGCATGGCGTTACTGGCAACTTTTTTTGTGGAAAACCATGGAGATAACAGGGAGCTGCTGCAAATTGCAGGTATTGCATGTCTGACTGCGGTATTTCTTCCTGTCTAGCTGAGCCCCTAGCACAGTTTTTTATGTAAAGGAGACTTTAGACTCTTGCTTTAGGAGATTCTGTTACATTAAAATATGTAATAAACCTCCAAACCCCCAACCCCACCCCATTGTGGCTGTGTATAACTTAGTATTTTTCATGCATGGACATAAATATATACAGTATGTGAGGGTTTCAGGTAGGGACAAGATGACCATTCACTAAATTTGGCCCCATGATGGCCTTGATCTAGAAACAAAGGCATTTGATACCTGGACAGAATTCTGCCACCTGAAAAGGCCTCCTTTTTTCATTTTCAGTTGTCATACCCACCATGACAATGGGCTGGGGAGTAGGAGAAAAGATGGAGGCATTGTTTTCTTTGCAGTTGCCATCTTGTCTTCACTTGTAGAGTTACATGGAGCCACTGATAAGCAGTATTTCAAGGGGCTCAGGGGGGAAGGATGCCAGCTTCTAGGTGTGACAGTGCTGATGGGCAGAAGGAGAGCAAATTCCCTTCCTTTCCCTGCCTGCCTCTCCTTCCTTCAGCCCCACAAACCTCTCATGGTTTCCCCACATACTTTACTTTCTTTAGTTCACTCCAGGTCTGGCCTTACCATTAGGCATAATAAACTATGCACTTCAGGAAGCAAATGCTGTGGCTAGGCAAGTTGTGGGGTGGGGGAAGAAATCAGTGGGAGCCCCTCCTTTGCCATTCCTCATGAGCCTCTGATTTATTCCCCTTTGTTGGGGGAGGACTGTGTACCACACTGTCTTCCTTGCACCCTCTAAACTATCCTGGTATGGTGGAAGATATTGTCTCGCTGCTAGTACTGAAGTAAGATTCATCTGTTAGTCCAGCTTGCTTCTCCACATGGAGCGGTGGGAAGGCATGTTGTCCTTTGCCTCAGGTAGCAGAATTTCTTAGGCAGGCTTTGGTTTGCACCTGGGAGGAAAAATAAAGATCTAAATTGAGAAACAAGCCTTGTCCCCTCTCAGCTGTGTAAGACTGCAGCACACAGCCTTCACAAATGGCTTAAGGGCAGCTGTCAAGAGAACAATGCCAATCCATACCATTTGCACCTGGATCTTTTTTTTTTCCTTTGTAAATGTTATGCAAGTGTATGAAAGAGCAGGATGACATGCTGGGTACTAGCTTTTTAGCAGAAGGAACTAGATTAGATGATCTCTGTGTGGCTTCCAGCTTATGATTTTATGGGGAAAACGTCTATGTAAATGGTAAGCAATGGCAGTATGCTATTAAGAAATGTCTGCCTTCGGGGTAAACCTAATGAATATAACAACACCCCTTTCCTTGTATTTTTGGCATAGTTTTGTTGTGCTTCTGCATTCAATTACATCTTATGCCCATATAGTTTAGTAAAATTTGTGTATCATCTCATTATGTCATAGCCAACAATCTACCCATGTGTGTCAAAAGCTATGATGATGATGGTCATAGAAGAAATTCTGAGTATCTGTTTCAGTTAATGCTCTTAGGGCATAGCCAGATATCTGCAACATCAAGCAATTTTTTTGCAATTCTGAAAAATGGCAGACTGTACCATGTGTTAGAAAAGCCGAGTCAAGGTTGTGTCTCTTGGCATTTCCATAACAAAGCAGCCGCCTGGCCAAAGTGCAGCTTGGCATAAGCCATTGTTAGCCCTTTAGGGCTGCTGACAATGATTTCCTTACCATCCCAAGCATCTTATGTGTCTCTCTGTATGTGTTGCATATCCATATTGAAATTAACTAAGATATTAATCTCGGCCAACTGGTTTCACACTCATTTATGACTGAGGAACACAGATGCAACTGTTAAGTGGTACCTTTGCCCATGCTCCAAATTAGGTTACACTCTCCAGACGTATATTACTTTTCAACCAAAGCCACTCTGAAAGATTGTTACTTTTGCTGGATTTGTCAAGATGCCAGTTTGTCAGGGAAGTCAGAAATGTGAATTGCTGGGTTGCAATTGGCATGGAGCTATTCATCCATTTGTCTTCGTACTTGCTTATTTAGAATTCACACGATGCATACCTTGTTCCAAGGCACACCATCCAGCCTACATTCCTGACATCAGCAGGACTATTTTCATTCTACAATAAATCCAAAAACTGAGATAAGATGTAGTTCCCTTTCGCTGTGCATATTCCCAGTCTGGAAAATGTCACTTTCACTGTAGGTGTCATTTCTGGGATCATGATGAGGACACAAATGTGACTGGCTCTTCCTATCCCATCTCCTCCTTTTCTCCCACCCCCCGCCACTTTTCCACCTTTAGTCAGATTGATTCCCAACAAGCAGATTGTCTAGCCACAAGCATTGTTACCAGTTGAACAATGGGTTCATTATGGGTCTCTGTCAGTTTTGTATGTGTTCATGTACACATCCTGTCTTTCAGTCTCCCCAACTCTCTCTCTCTCTCTCTCTCTCTCTGTGTGTGTGTGTGTGTGAGAGAGAGAGAGAGAGAGAGAGAAACATGCTCCAAGCCCTAATTTTAAGCTCCCTAGAGGTGCTGTCTGCATAATTTCTACAAAGTAATAGATTTTATTTTTGCTAAAAATACAAATCACTGTTATTAATTTGCACAAAGTATGGGGCTGGTATTCCAAGACAGGTGCAAACTTTTCTTTCCCCGTTTCCTACATGATTACACTCGTAGCAGTCTTAAAGATCATCTGTGGTAGCCTATAGATACTAACTTTTTTGCCTGTAATATGGCTCATCTTATTGGAAGTGTTTAAAAATGCAGGGTTCCAATATTCCCTGTTTAAACTCTCCTCACTGCACTTCACTCCTGGGAGTACAGCCAATTAACAGAGTACAGTACACACACACGCGCAGCAGTGTCAGCGTAATAATCTTAGCACACATGTAAAAATAGACTGCTTATAGACAACCAACACCCTTTACTGTCCCAAGTTACTTGTTTAGCCAAATAATCACTCAAGACTCATAAAAGTAGCTTTAAAAGTACAAAACTTCATTACTTACAGTTTCAGAGCATTTACATGTGGCAGAAATTCAGTACAGCTTCCAAGTAGACTAAAACTACTTAAAAATGACTAAAAACTACATCATAACAAAAGAATATGCAGGACTCCCTGAGAGGGAGGTCTTCTCGCTATCAAAACATGGCAAAGAGTGGGGGGGGGGGACAAAGCCCTTATGGCTGGCTTCTAAGACAAAGAGGAAAACTAAGACACTTGTCTTTCCCTAGAAGCCCAATAGCAAAACATTAGGAAGTTACATCAACACATCCTATCTGGCTTCTCAGTTAACCCTTCAGTAGCAAAACATTTCCACTTATTGGTTTGCAAACTATATATTTCAACACATCTTTCACCTTTGTATATCAGTGTTTGTTTAATGCAGAGACCCATGGCATCTTGTGTAGGATGATAAAATCCCTCCTCCCTCAAAAAATATTTGCCAACATTAACCTTTTTTCAGGTGAGCAGTGCCCTCCTTCCCTGTCTATGAATAAAAAATGCTTCTTTTCTGGAGATGGGTCGAATAGAGGATGGTGGGGGAAAGCTTGGTTTAAGGAAGGGTTGGGTGATGCTTAGGGGTTCAAGGGCCACACTCATCACCACATCCCTATGCAAAACCAAATCTGTTGTTGTTGTTATAATTTATTTATATACAGTAGTCCCATCAATCTACATGGTGCTTTACAAGTAAACCAACCAAAAACAGAGGGTTCTGCCTGTACAATCTAAAATATATGTGTTCACACACACACACACATATGAGAGAGAGAGAAAGAGGGAAGGAAGGAATAACAAAATATAAAACTGTACAATACACTTGTAAAACAAATTATCTGTAAAAATACAATATAATGTAAAGCAAAACTGACCAATGCATGTAGTCAAAATATACTGTACAAGATTATAAAATAACTAGCTGGACCCGGTATACCATAAACCATTAAAAAACTCCCCCCAAAAGCCCGGTAGGCCTCACAACAACCCTGTAAGGTAGGCTGGTGGGTTTAAATTCCTCCTCCCCCTTCTCAGCATTCCGCACTTTCCCCAGAATTGCTGAGGGTGACTTGCACTGTTGCCCTGCCACCGCTGCCACCGCCGCCAGTTGACTGCCTGGGTCCCAATCTGGGCCATAGACTGAGTGGCAGGAGTGCATTGTAAGGTGGAGAGAGAATTTGCATGTGGATGGTGATTGGTTGGGTGTGTTTCCTGAACAGCCAATCAACACACTCGGAAAGTCAGCATGCCCAAGAGAATGAGAGAGAGAGAGATTACAGTAAAATTCCAAAAGCTTTGGAAAAGCTTGGTAAGCTTTGGGGGACAAATTCACCATGTTTTTGTTCTGGCCAGGCCATTTTAGGAGAGGCCTTTTTTTTTTTTTTTTAACAACTGGAAGTGACCTGGAAATATGTGTATGTGTGTGTATAAAAGAGAGGGATTTAAAAAAAAAATTGGAGAGTCACTGGGGCCCATAAAACGCCCTGAGAGGCCACACATAGCACATAGGTTGCATTTTCTCCACACCTGGTTTGTCAGCTCATGGGTAGAGGTGGGAGCTGGCATAGCTCAGGCACAACATATTTTAAAAATCCTGAAAAGCGGATGCTAATATTATTGTTAATAGGGTACCTCATGAAATCAAGGGGCAATCTCCTGAGAAGATGGTTCCCTCAAGCAGGAAATGTGGAAGGAAACAGTTTCAAGAAGTAGTATGAGAAACGAATATCCATTGGAGCAATGTGGAAAGCAGTGCTTAAAAGACAGCCATCTGAACAGCCACTGCATTAAGAGGTGATGAGTCTCCTCCTTTCTGCCTGGTATCTGGAAATCTGGGGGGATTAGGCTTTTTTTTTTTTTATTGAAATAAGAGCATTCTACTGAAAAATACACCTGACTGCAAAAGGCCGTAACAATAATGCAAAAAAAAAATATTTTCCTCTTTTATTACTAATACAAAAATAAATCTATCTATCCTAACACTAATTTTCCTCTTAATCTAAACACACTATAATCACTCTTTTTTCTTTTCCAACGAACATTATATTTACACCTTTATACTAAAATTAGAAGTGACACATTACAATTATATATATTTGGAAAAAAAATAATAATAAAAATTAATAAAAATAATATAGTTGTCCCTCCACATTCACAGATTTGGCATTCATGGATTTAAGTATTCACGGCTTGAAAATATTCTTTAAAAAATAATAATCCAAAAAGCAAACCTTGATTTTGCCATCTTATATAAGGGAGACCCTTTTGCTATGCCATTGCATATAATGGGACTTGAGTATTCAGGGATTTGGATATTCACGGGGGGTCCTAGAACCAAACCCTAGTGAATGTGAAGGGACAACTCTAATACAAAAATAATACAATAATAATAATAAAATATTTATTTAAAGATATCCCTTAAGTTATTGCTGAGGCTGTCTCATTAAACCACGGCCAAAATTTCCTCCAACGATGGTTTGGCAATTTCTCTTTTTCACTCAGAGCTAAATTTTCAATTACATTCTTCACATAACAAGCAGTGCCTTTTACATCCTGCAGATTTTGACTCTTTACCTCCCTTTGTCTTTGGAAAAATAATCCCAACATCACATAGAGGTTTACCAGGCGCACTGTGGACCAGGGCACTGTCCAAAAACTCACAGCTGGGGAACCAGACTCCTTCCTCTTCCTCTTTTGGCCCACTGACTTTCTGGGTTCCCTGACATCCTCCAGAAGTTTGGCCCCCGAAAGCACTATCTACCAACCCTGTTGTGTCAAATCTGGCCAATCCAGGACCTGGGCCACCTCCTCCCATGTTTCCCGGGCACTCTGGCAGTCTTGGGCAAAATGATTGTCTCCCTTTGTGCCACACCACTCAAAATCTCAGGCTTTCTACATTTCAGACAAGTCTGCATATCCTCTGTGGTCCACAGTTTCCTTCCCCTCAGATTAAGAACCTGATGGTAGACCCTCTACTTCAAGTCCCACAACTTTTTGGGGACCCCTTTGTCCATGAAATACTCAGTTGGGCTAGTCTGGTGTTTTAGGTAGTCTGACAAATCTGGTTTGGCCTGGTATCTGGAGGTGCCCAGCATACAGGGCAGGAAATGACTGTCAAGGGTACCTGGTCTCCACAACAAAAAATATGTCATAGTAGTGTTCGGATAGTAATATTTTGATAGCAAGGGCCAAAAATAGAAGTGTGTACACATCATGAAAAAGTCGCAGAGGAAGAGGGGAGGCTTGTATCCTAATAAGTAAACCAAGATAAATAAAAGGCAGAATAAAAAAAAAAAAGAAGGAAGGAAAGAAAGATAGATGGATTTTAATAATCACACTAGCAAATGGTTTTTGGATTGTGTTTTGAAAGGATGTCCCCCTTCACAGTGCAGAAATAACATTTTCTCACTTAAATTTTTATTGAAATTACAAGAAAAACAGGAGAACAAAACAAACATGTAAATACAAACAAACTGAAAAGGCAAGATTCTGTTTACAATGATTTCAGAACTTTTAAAGGGAGAGGAGAAAGCATGCTATCCAGTTTGGACTTAACCACATATTTTTATGCAGTAGCAGAAGCCATTTGTCTAAATCAATGTTGTTTCTGACATGTGAAGTTTTGAAAGGATGCTGAAGAAGTCATTAATGTGTGTGTGGTGGCATCTCTGGTGTCCTATACATTGTCTGTGTGCTCCTGCTGTTATGTACAGATCCGACTTTCAGCGCAACCTGAAAACCAAGTTCTCCAAGTGTTGGTGAATCCATCAGTCTAGCTCATGACATATTGGAATGCCAAACATGGGTTTATGAAATCATAACCATATATTTAGATGGGCATGTAAATCAGTGCGCACATGAGTAAATATCATTGAAATGAAGGTAGCACTATCATCTATGGGGGAGATATGCAGAGTCTTCATAAAAAGGGATCTCTTTTTGATGTTAGTTTTTCTTGTTGTTTCAGTTTTGCCCCAGAGGATCAAGCTAATGAGCTCAGAAATCTCCCATGTGATCATGCTCTAAATAGGGTTGGCTTCAATTTAGATACCTGGAATTCTCAGGCAAGATCTCATCCAACAGTTCAACATGATAAAATTATTTGGCACATGCTTTTTAGGGCCATTTTTTTTTTTGCCAAGTCATTTTATTTTTCAATGTGCACATTATGCTGCATTTACACTAATTTAAAAGCACTTAATATTCTAAATATTGGTCTTGTCTATTTCCTTTCCAAACTGTCTTGGCTTTATACATGTATCCTATTTTCAAGGCTGCCAACAATTTTTAAAAATGAGTTTTATTTCAATGGACCAATAAAAGTTTTATACTTGATGCCTTTTCCTTACTGTATGTTATCTTCACCTTTTTCCTGAAATATATTTATGTAGGTGTCTCTATAAGGAGTGGTATTTTCTTCCACATCTCAAATTTCTATTAAAATTGCTGAATATAATGGATATGCTTCCCTAATCTTTTACCTAGCCTGAGAAGAAAGTATAGATGAGGCAGTTCTCTTTCTTAAAACTTTTAACAGCCATCTCCAACCCAGTCTCCTCCAGATGTGTTAGGCTACTGTCCCCAGATTACCCAGACAGCAGGTGGCTGGGGGAAGCTTGAAATTGTAATCCAATACATCTGGAAGACACTGACTTGGGAAGGGCTAGTTTAAGATATAAAGGCAACGTATAACATCTCAAAATAGTTTTATAGTTGTTCAAAGATAAGATTTCCTTTGTTTTTGCTCCTTGCAACATTCACATTACAAAACTCAATTTGAGAATACATACTTTATTTGTACAGTATTTGGTCTGGTGCTTGTATATCAAGAAATTTCTTCTGTGATTCCCAGCCTTTGGGGATGTGGAAAAGGTAGCTCAAGCTTTCCAAATCCCCAAAGGCTGGGAATCACAGAAGAAATTTCTTGACATACAAGCATTTCACCTGAGATGCTGAGGCTTGCTTCTTGCTGTACTGGGTTGGCTGGTTGTTCTGCTTGCTGTCTCCTCCAAATATGTCATACAGACAGTGCCTTTGGGAGTGGTGCATAGATGAGCAAGCAGGCAGAAAGGCAGCAAGCCCAGACCACACACTCCCATATGTGCGCACATGCATTGCTCTGCTCAGATGAGGCCCATTGGTGCCACCACTGCTGCATGCAGCTTTTGTTTGAGCAGGTATTGAGAAGGCAAGCAGATGTCAGGAGCAGTTATGAAGTGTCACGAGATAGAGTGTGGTGTGTGTGTGTGTGTGTGTGTGTGTGTATATGTATATATATGATGTGGCTTGTCCCCTGCCCCTGTCTTTGGGAGTAGTGGGGGGTGTTATCTCACAGCCAATGTTAAAGGAAGTTCTAACTGTGGGGATATCTAGTTCTTTGCCTCAGTCAAAATGTTGGGTCAGTCCTCCATAGCATCAACATGCTTTAAAAATGCAACATATTTTTTTAGGGGCTTACCTCACTCTGAAGAAAAGTGGCAACGCAGCATCAAGTTTCCGTCTTCCATGCTGCCTTACCACATGGCATTATCATTTTTTCAGTGTTCTTTCATTCCGGTCTTGTGGGAGACCAAGGTAAAACTGTGTCTTTTTGCTAATGGGTTTTTCTGGTTAGCAAAAAGATGTGGTTTTACCTTGGTCTCCCATGGGACCAGAACAAAAGAATGACAGTGTCATGCAGTAAGGCAGCACAGAAGATGGAACCTTCTTGCTGTGCTGCCACTTTAATTTGGAGTGTGGCAAGCCCCTTAGTAACCCAAGTAAATGTGCAGCCACCACTTAGAACCAGTGGTGGCTGGTGACTTCCATGACAGTGGGGTGGTGGATCTGCCTTGAATTTTAAAGGGCCTATCCAAGGGGAGGAACCTGTTTTAGGGATAAGGTTGAGCATCTTGGATAGCTTCTTTCAGGACTGGGGTCAGTTCCAGAGCAGATTCACTGCTCCGCTGATATGGGAGCCACCCACTGCCACTGCCCCCAACACACCATAGCAAATTCTAGGCTGGCATGGGGGACTTGGGAGAGAAGGGGGAAAGGTGAATATTTTGTCCTCATATTTCCCTTGCTGCATTAGAAATGTTGTGGTGATGAAAGGTATCTTATACTGGAGTAAAATGTTATGGACCATCATCCTATAGTCATGGAGTGTACATGAGGTCTGATTGCCAGTGGACCAATCTCATGGCTGTTTCTTACAAGTCAGCTAAGGACTTTATCAGATTAGTGTCTAAAACGCTGAAATTCCACAGTTTAGGAAAGCACCAACATAGTGGCATGATTACAGTAATCATCGCACATTGCTGTAATCGCATGATACTACCGCCATGGAATTGTTGCACAACCACAACTAGCAGTTTAAAAACAGGGTTTCAGCTTGTGCTGTAGTAATGCTTCTCTTCACATTGCCTTCTAATGACAAAATATTAACGCTTTGTGCTGGCCTGCACATGCACCTTTAAGAAAATATTCCCCTTACTTCCGCATGGGTGAGATTTGGGCTATTCTTGCGAGAAGATGTGACTTCAGTTAAAAACACCAAAAACAAATATGTAATGAAAGATCTTCACAAATAAACACATAAACAAACATAAAAACCTACCCAGGAAAGGCTACAGTTCATTAAAACAGCATCCTGTCATGTTCTCCCCTGGAAGTTTAATTATGTGCTCTTGTTGGGAAAGGTGGGGGGAAGAGGACCATCCATTCACACTGTAATCGCATGATAACAGTGGGACGTGATTTCACACACCCGCCAATTACTGCAAAAAGAGTGATATTGAGGGATATTGATGGGTTTTGCCCATCAATGAAAAGTTATGTGTAATTTATGGGTGGTTCACACATGCACCATGGGAGGACGGCAACATCATGTGATAACAGGAACACATTCGTGCTACTGTCCTGTCATAATCATGCAGTTACAGCCTCGAGTGATAAAGTCCTAAGAGAGTACCTGTTTTCAGTCTCTGTATCAGTGAGGCTGTATCTTGGTTGAAGAGGAAATTTTCTCTATATCTGGGTTGAAGAGGAAACTTCTCCATTCTGTTTAAAATGGATCATATGAAGTGAACATGATTCTGTTGGTATAGAATCAGAGTTATGTAGGTTCTCTCTCTCTCTCTCTCTCTCTCTCTCTCTCTCCTTTTTGGTCAAACTGTTCATGAATTATGCCAAAACTGAGATTGCACATAATCCTCCACATTATAACTGGGTGCTAAATAGCTACTCATTCAACTAAGCAGATTCATTTGAAGATTTGGGCATTCATTTCTCTGCCCACGGAAGAAATTTAAGATCACCTTCAGACTTCAGCTTTAAAGCAATGATCCTTTTCCAGATGCATGGGGGCAGGATGGGAGGAACCTCAGTTTTGGCAGCCTTTGTATTCTTGTCCCATGCCCAGGACTGGAACACTTGCCATTCCTTGGCAATGGGAACAGTTCAAAACACATTCCATAGATCCCTGCTTTTTCCAGCAGCCAAGCCTCCTGCTGCTCTGCTTAGATCAGAGATATATTTCATCAACTAAAAGTAGGGATTATTGTTATGTTATATGAGTGGTTGGAATGACTGGAAATTCTTCTGGATTCCTGGAATTACATTTAAAGAAGTTATCCATGCAGATTTTTGGGCATCCTATAAGGATTTGACTTATGCTTAGATTTAACCTTTGACAACCGTTTGTTGTTGTTATTTGCCATCAAGACAACTTCAACTTATTGTGACACTGTAAAAGAGAAGTTCTTCCAAGATCCCTGTTCATCAAGTGTCCTGCCTGCTCAGGTCTTACAAACTCAGGGCTATGGCTTAGTTGACTGAATCAATCTTACTGTCTCCCACATTACCAAGCATTATTTTCTTTTCCAATGAGTCACATTGTCCAAATTGTCCAAATTAAAACAGTTTGTTATCTTGGCTTCTAGTGACAGCTCAAGCCTGATTTGCTTTAGGACCTATTTATTTGTTTTTCTCAGTGGCCCATGGTATCTGTTGAATTGTTCCCCAACTTTGCATTTCATATGAGTTGATTTTCTTCCTGTCAGCTTTCCTCCAGCTTTCATAACCACATGCAGAAAATGGAAATACTATGGCCTGGATGGTGCTGATTTGAATATTACCTCTCTTTCATAGAATGTTGGTCTTGGGACCAAGTGGCACATTGCATGTGGTTCTGTGCTTCTGTTCCCTTTGTTCTGCATTCTTTGGAAGGGGGAATAGCCATTTCCATACTTAATAACCTGCCTCCCCCATGAAGCTGCTTTTTCTCCTGCAGGGAGAAAGATGTGGGGATTTGTATTTTTTGCTCTGTGTGGGTGCTTGGGGGATTTTGATTATACGAATAGCTAACATGAAAGGGTGGAAAGGGTTACACAATCCTCTTTCCTTTCCCAGTTTTCTGTTGAAGCTCACCCCCCCCCTGCCCTAGCTGGGAAATGTTTGTGAAAAGAAACACATATTTACCCCTGGCAATGGTGAGATGAAGCCATCAGTGAAAACTACTGATCATCATGAAATTTGCTCCTCAGACTCACAAGCTATTCAGAAATGGTGAGATTGCAGAGGGGTTCTTCTTTGAGCAAGTAAGGTCATCTTCAAGCAAACCAGTAAGGTAAGCAAGAGGACAAACTCTTCTCTTCAAAGCAGGCCTTTAAATGAGCAACTGTAGGCCAAACCAGCAATGATGGGGAAGGACCCAACACTTCCAAAGCCTGGTTCATTCATATCCAGCAGGAAATGATGTGGGGGAAAGGTGTTCTTACTGTTTTCCATAACCATTTCCCTACGCTACCACTGAAAACAGTGAGGATGGGATTAACACCAGCTCCACACAGGTCTAATTTATGCCAAAGGTCCAGTCCTTGGGACCCTTAGGAGAGATGAGGAGCTGTTCACCTGATGGATCCAAAATCACCACTGTGGCTCCACCATACTCACAGAATGCTCTCTTTCAGGATCTACCACGAGCAGGAACACAAGCAGTGATAGATTTATGCTCATGAAGCTGTCAATGGAAGCAAATGAGGCTCCAGGGTTGACTTGGCCTCCTTGTCAGCTTCCACCCAATCCTGACACTTGCTAGCCAGCAGATCTGGGGCTTCAGATTGCTCTGTTTGCAGACAGGTTACCCATGGGAATTAATCATGGTGACATCAGAATGTTTTAAGAACGTCTAACATTCTGTTGCTGGAGAATGAGGTGGGTTTGGATGCAGTAGATCCAAGGCCTTGCCTGCCAGTTCTCTACAATATTCCATTTTCAGTCCCACTGTCTGTGGAGTAAAGTAAGAGTGGCAGAGTTTACCAACATAGCATCAGGGAGACAGCAAAACCCCTTCTTCACCCACGGAGAGGGAGCTCCCCAGCATCCATAAGCCTCTTGGTGACTTTCCTCCCTGCTTTAGTAAGTTTAGAGTCTGCAGCCTTTGGAGAAGCTTCCAGCCACCACCTTTCCTCCAGGAGCAGCTGGGAGTGCTCCTAGAACCATTCCCAGGAACACCTTCTCTCAGTAACATGGCGGCAGCAGCAGCAACTGGGCCACAGGGAGGACAGGCGGAGGCCTAAACCACCCAGAGAAATACCATCCAAGGCGCCATTAAAGCCCTTTGTTGAAGTGGCCATGAGAATGCAGGGTTGGGAATACAGCTGGATCCTTTGCCATCCTTAGTATGTACAGGGACCAGGAATGATCTGGGAGCAGGAATTGAGGTTGTGCAGGGGAAGGGAAGGTATGGTGGCAGCAGAGTGAAGAATTGTTACAAAAGAAGGCGGGATCGATGTTTAATATCTATCCCGCCTTCAGTTCACTCTGTTTACAGAATAAATTGGAGAGCACACCAACCATTCCACAGACCCTTACTCTGCTCCTTTGCAATGCCAGGTCGGTTAAAAACAAGACTCATATCATCCATGACCTTTTATTGGATGAGGCTGCTGACCTGGCATGCTTTATGGAGACCTGGCTGGGAGAGGCCAGTGCTGTCACTTGGGCGCAGGCACTCCTGGCCGGGTACTCAGTTAATGAGCAAGTAAGGAAAAGTGGGCGGGGAGGGGACGGCAGAGTGGCTCTGGTTCATAAAACAATCTAACCTTGACCAGGAAGCCTATCCGGAACACAGTCCACATCGAGTGTATGTACCTAAGCCTGAGGTCCAGGGATAGCTTAGGGATTCTATTAGTATACCAGCCACCCTGTTGTCTAACAGACTCCCCTAAGCGAGCTAACACAGCTGGTCTCAGAGTTGCTGCTGGAGTTGCCCAGACTTTTAGTTCTGGGCGACTTCAACATCCCACTCGAGACCAGCTTGCTAAATCTAACTGCCGCAGCTCAGGAGTTCATGGAATCCGTGACAAACATGGGCCTATCCCAATTGGTTGTTGGGCCTACTCACTGTGCAGGTCATACCCTCGATGCGGCCTTTAGTACGGAACAGGAATATCCGTGGGCAGAGGTTATTAAAACCTCTGCATTGTCATGGACGGATCATTTCCTGGTCAAGATGGAGCTAAGAGCCACTGTCTGCCCCAACGGGGGTGGCGGAACTATTAGAATGGTCCGCCCTCAAAGGCTAATGGAACCAATTGGATTCCAGAAAGCCTTGGAGGATTTAATGGTTGGTAATGCCGGTGATTCTGTTGAAGCTTTGGTTAATATTTGGAACACCGACCTCACCAAGGCTATTGACACAATCGCTCCCAAACGTCCTTTCCAGCCTGCTCCTAACCGTAAGCCCTGGTATTCAGAGGAGCTTAGGAAGATGAAGCAGGCTGGACAACGACTAGAGCGCACCTGGCAGAAGACTCGACTCTTATCCTACAAGACTCGTCATAGGAATTTCCTTGATTCTTATCGAGAGGCAATACATGCAGCACAGAAGTCTTTCTCCTCTGCATGTATTGTGTCTGCAGAGTCCCGTCCAGCGGAACTGTTTAAGGTGGTGGGAGAGCTGATGCAGATTCCACCTACACAGAACCCCTTACTCAACCTGACAATGGCCTGCTGTGATGTGTTTAACATCCACTTTGCAGATTAAAATCTCTCAGATAAGAGCTGATTTAGATGCCAGTGTTATGACAGAATCTATAGACGAGGTGTCCAGCAACTCCGTTGATGAAATTTTATTGGATCAGCTTCAATCTGTGAGTACTGATGACGTGGACAAGCCCCTTGGTAGAGTGAGGAAGACGACCTGTCCCCTCTATCCCTGTCCATCATGGCTGGCCACCCAAGGGGTGACGCATTGAGAGTATTCCTTAGGGATATTATCAATGCGTCCTTCAGGGAGGGGTCCGTTCCATCCTGGCTGAAGGAAGCGGCGGTTAAGCCGCTCCTGAAAAAGCCTTCCCTGGACCTCTTGGACAGGAACAACTATAGGCCAGTCTCCTTGCTGCCTTTTTAAAGCAAGGTGATTGAGAGGGTGGTCGCTTCCCAACTCCAAGCTGTCTTGGATGAAACCGATTATCTAGATCCATTTCAAATTGGCTTTAGGATGGGATATGGAGTTGAGACAGCCATGGTTGCTCTGGCTGACGACTTCTGCTTGGGTATCGACAGGGGTAGTGTGACTCTGTTGGTACTCTTGGACCTCTCAGTGGCCTTTGATACAACAGATCATTCCATCCTCTTGGATCGCCTGAGAGGGTTAGGAATTGGAGGCACTGCCTTACAGTGGTTCTGCTCCTTCCTCTCGGGCAGATCCCAGAGGGTGAGGCTCGGGGACAGTTGCTCTACTAGAATAGAGCTTAACTGTGGCATCCCTCAGGGCACCATTCTGTCCCCAATGCTATTTAACATCTATATGAAGCCGCTGGGAGAGATCATTCGGAGACATGGAGTACGGTGTCATCAGTATGCTGATGACACCCAGATATATTTCTCCATGTCTCGGTCATTAGCTTCGACTTCCAGATGTCGTCTCTCCTCTCAATTATTGTCTTAAAGCAGTGATAGACTGGATGAAGAAAAACAAATTGAGACTGAATCCAGACAAAACGGAGGTACTAACAGTTACAGGCCCGAAACCAGGTCTGGGAATACAACTTCCAATCCTGGATGGAACTGGTGCTCCTGGACCCGTTGCTCCCAATGTTTAATCAGGTAAATGCGACGGTCAGGAGTGCTTGTTATCAACTTCAGCTGATACGCCAGCTGCGCCCTTTCCTAGAAATCAGGGACCTCGAAACTGTGGTACATGCGCTGGTAACCTCTCATCTCGACTTCTGTAATGCACTCTACATGGGGCTACCCTTGTGCTTGACTCGGAAACTTCAACTAGTTCAGAACATGGCAGCCAGGTTGATTTCTGGTGTTTCCAGAAGAGAGCACATAACACCTATGCTAAAAGCTCTCCACTGGCTGCCTATTAGTTTCCAGGCACAGTACAAGGTGTTGGTTATGACCTACATGGTTTGGGTCCAACTTACCTCCGGGACTGCCTCCTCCCGTACGATCCTCCCTGCGCACTTCGGTCCTCTGGGAGGAATCTGTTACAACCTATGAAAACAAGGCTGTCGGTGACCTCCTTGAGGGCCTTCTCTGCTGCCGCTCCCAGATTATGGAATGGCCTGCTGGACGAGATCTGTCTTATTACCACCTTAGACAGCTTTTAAAAAGCTGTCAGGACGGATCTTTTCTGGCAGGCCTTTCCTGAATAACTATTCCAGCCTGAAGACTCAGCTGTCCTTTCCCTTTGAGCTGCCATTGGAATTTTTTAAATTATTGTATGTTTTTAATCTTTTTTAATTTAATATTTTTAAAAATTATTGTATGTTTTTAAACTTTTCTAATTTAATATTATTTTAAGGGTGGGTGGGCTAGGGTATGGAGTTTTTATATTGTAAGCCACCCCGATTGCGTTGCAGAGGGGCGAGATAGAAATAAATTATCATTATTATTATTATTATTATTATTATTATCATTATTATTAATGCTATGGTGGCTTTGCCACAACATAAAAAAATGGACTGACTAGAGTAGCAGTTCTTAACCTGTGGTCTGTGGACCCCCAAGGGGCTGCAATGTCCCCACAATGGGTCCATGAAGGCTTGAAGGCTGCTCAGCCCACGTGACAGGAGCCAAGGCAAAGGCTGGCTGACTGTGCCTGGGCATTGCTGTTCAATCTACTCCAGCCACAAATTTGCAGGAAGAAGCAGGAGAAAAGTCTTCTCTCCCCTCCAGTGCCTCTGAGGGAAGGGTTAATCGATGGTATAATTGTTGTTGTTGTTTGTTGTTGTTGTTGTTGTTGATGATGATGTTGTTGTTAGGGTTTTAAATCTTGAGTTAAGTCTTGGTGGTCCTTGGCAACAAAAGATATTTAAAGGAGGTCCCTGGTAAAGAAAAGGTTAAGAGCCACTGGCCAAGGGTATCTTTGGGCTTGTCTATACAAGGCAAAAAGAAATGGATTGCTCTGCAGTAAAGGCAACTCGCAGCAGCTGCGATTTATCTTAATTTTTTGGTGGGGGGGTTAGGTAGATTGCAGGCATGCAAAACTATCTGCATTTGCTATGAAAATGGGCATGCCTGCAAATCAAGATGGCGGCTGCAAGTGAATTACTCATGTTTTTACTTACCAATTTGCTGCCACCAAACAGTATTTTTTAAAAAACAAACTATTCCCAAGGTGTGATCAAGCAATATTTCATCTTAACAGAAAACCAACTCCCCCAACCCTCACCTATTTTATCACATTAGCACTTTCTCACTAAGACGAAAAAAAATGGCAGTTCCGGGCACTTACCTTGTGAGCAAGCCTCCCCCCCCCCCGCCGTGCTCATCTGGTCAAACAGCTTTCAGCTTCTGCTTGTATGGGAAAGTGAATCAATTTGTGTTGCTTGTAAAAAATTATATTACAGTCTAAAAACATACTAAAATATCTAACACTGGTTGGGGAATCCTCCAGAGCCATGCAAAAGGAGGGTATGTTGGCTGGCTTCAAACAGAAGGAGGAACCAGCCAGATAATTGCCTTCTTATCCTTTCCCTTGGAGGAACATTCTGAGCAGAGCTTTTCCCCTGTTGATGGAATAAAAGGGCTTATTTTGATTTAACTTTATGTCATTTTTTATTCTGGTGTCTCTAAGTCCATTGGTTTCAAGAAAGGGTTTTTAAAAGTTACTCTGTATGACTAAGCCACATAGGACTTTTTCAGATGGGGCCAAATGCCCCGTTCCTGCCTCGCAAGCCCCAATCCCATTCCTGCTGTGGAATAAAGGGAAAATGTTCAAACACTTACCATCATACTGCGGCAGGAACGTCCTCCCTCTCCCCTCGCTGGCCAGTCGTAAATGCAGCCGTCATAAGGGTGCCTTTACAAACGGCAACTGAAATCCTGCTCGTTCTCATGAGAGAACAGCTGCGTGGGAGATTTACCCCCCCAACATCGAAATAGTACACCAAGCACAAAAACACATTAAAAAAAACCAGTAACCCGGGGAGGGGGGAAAAAGGGTGCCACTTACCCTGGGTGTCCCGTTCGTGCCCGGAATTGTTCAGAATGGACCTCCCCCCCAAGCTGTCATTGCGGGAGAGGAACAGGACACTTTTCAGACCACCCTGATTCTGTGACAGAAATGGAATGGGTAGTCCAAAATGATGTTTCCCCGTGATGAAAATATCACGGGGAAATCCAGACTAGGGATGGGGGAGATACGGAAAAGGGTCAACGTCTTCTGAAAGGAAGACTTTTTCCCAACCCTGCTCCATGTCTCCCATGGAATAAATAGCCCATCTGAAAAAGTCCATAGCCATGTAACTGGAAACACAATGTACTACAAATAGGACTGTACAAAGTACTTTCCCATTTCTATTTTTGATGATTAGAGGAGGATATATAAATAATTTATTTATTTGTCCAGCTCCCCAACTTTTATTGATCTTATACAATGCCATTCTTTCCCTTATGTACTACAGGTTGAATCTTCCTTATCCAAAGTGCTTGGGACCAGAGATGCTTTTGATTTTTGAATATTTTGGATTTTGGAATACAGTACTTGCATGTACATAATGAGATATCTTGGAGATGGGACCAAGTCTAAACATGAAATTCATTTATGTTTCATACACACCTTATACACATAGCCCGAAGGTAATTTTATACATAATATTTTTTGCATGAAATAAAATTTGTGTACATTGAACCATCAGAAAGCAAAGGTGTCACTATCTCAGCCACCCATGTGGACTATTCTAGATTTTGGATTATAAATTTTGGAATTCCAGATAAGGGAGAATCAATCTGTATTTCAGTGCCCCTCCCGTTTCTTCCAGTAAGTGCTTCTTTACTCTGGGTAATCACCAGCCAGGGACCACAGAATCAACAGGAAGATGCCACAACACTGGATAGCCAGTCAGAGTTATCTATGATGCAGTGATAACATTGGGTTAAATCCAAAT
The DNA here is from genome assembly GCA_030847615.1 of Gambelia wislizenii. Classification (NCBI taxonomy): domain Eukaryota; kingdom Metazoa; phylum Chordata; class Lepidosauria; order Squamata; family Crotaphytidae; genus Gambelia; species Gambelia wislizenii. The sequence continues at coordinate 222,082,103 of JAUMIR010000002.1, forward strand.
CTTTTGAGAAGAAGAAGAATGCTTCCCGAATCAGTCACAGTAGTAAACCTTTCCAATCTGGCATCAATTAGTGCATGAAAGTAATTGATTTTCTAATGGATAGTGTTTATCAGGTAACTCTCTAGAAAAACACCCGTTAAGGTAAGTTCCTTAACAAATACATTGCATTTGTATTTTCATTTTCTTATTAATATGTTTCCATGTCTTTTTGTACTTGGAAACAGCACCTTGTTATAATTACATACAGTTTGCTTTGCTTGCTGTGTGCCTTCAAGTCGTTTCTGACTTATGGCAAACTTAAGGCAAACCTATCATGGGGGTTCCTTGGCAAGAAGGGTTTTTCTTTTGCCTCCCTCTGAGGCTGAGAGAATGTGACTTGCCCAAGGTCACCCAGTGGGCTTCCATGGCAGTGCAAGGATTTTAACACTAATCTCTAGAGTTGCAATCCAGTGCTCAAACCACTACACCATGCTGGCTCTCCCAGCATGTTTACTGTTCATTATTTGTAGAACTCTCCTGCAAACAGTCACATTTCCAAACTCTTGCAACCAACTCACTTATTCTAACTCTAGGGCTACTCTTTAAACAAGATAATCAATGGCAGCCTAGTCTACCACCATCCCCATTTTCCCGATGTATGCACAATGATTAGCGGACAGAGTAGGCTTTCCCATTCTCTCCGTGGTAATTGGTCTCAATGCAACTAGGAAAGGGGAAGGAAAAGGAATAGCTCACCCTTTCCCCCTTACCATAGATTGATTATTTTGTCTGGAAAGCCAAGCAAACCACACTTCCTCACTTCCTAGTATGCCCCTGGGCTTGAAGAATGGAGGGAGTTTGATTGATAGGGCCAAACAGAGTAATGGGCTGTGGTTATACCAGACATGACACAGAGGCTAAAAAGTAGTCTGATACAAGCAGCCTCTGATGGATGTCAACATTAATTACTCACCAAGCCAGATGATCATTCGACAGTTCCCGTGGAGTGGCATTAGAATTTCATAATGAAAATATTGTGGTTTGGGGGGTCCCTCTGTGAATTGGGATCTATTCCTACTGGGAGCTGAGGAACAGTGTCTTTCTGTGAATTTACTTTCTGATGAAGACACTGGTTTTGCATGATTTTGTTAAGTACTGTAAAATTATTGAATTATACTCTCTAGATGTTTGGAATCTAGGTGTTTTAATTAGTTTCCACTCCCCATCATATTACATTCTTGGTACAGCATTGACTTTATTTTAAAATGAAATGTATATGGCAACCAAGGGAGTGTGAGCTGAAAAGAATATACAATATAATATTCCAAATATTTGGGTGTTTTCTTAAAAGGAGAGGTGACCTTTTTTCTCTTTTGTTTCTCAGCTACTGTGTTGTGTATGATTGTGTGTGTGTATAAGAATCAACCCATCTTCTCTTGTAGACCAGGGGAGTCTGCCAGACATTTGTTGGATTGCAACTCCCATCATCTTTCACTACTGATTCTAGTGGCTATGGCTGATGAGAATAACAGCTCAGTGGCATATCTGGAGGGCCAGAGGTTTCGGCCCTGTTCTATAAGTGGCCAGCTGTGATTTGAGTTGATGGTGCTGAAACCCACTCAGAGAGGGACACCCAGCAGAGTCCCACTTCCTTATCACTCTTTCTTCTCAAGTCATCCACAAGGGTGACTGAGAACCCATGTCACACTTAGGCCCAAATTTGGATTGAGATGGGTATAGGAAGAAAATCACTTGCATCCAATGGTTCATGAAGTTGTGTCACCACAAAGCACCTTTGCATGAAGATCATTCTTCTTTCCAATCTCTATTCCTTCAACCAGTGGCTGCTGGCAGCTTCTATGGATTTTATCAGATGAGTCAACTATGGCGTCATAAGTACGCCTAATGATTACGAACGGATGTGTGTACCAGACAACGTCACCCTTTCATGATCATATATTGTTAAAAAGCTGTACTTTTTTATTGACGGCCCAAGCCGTCGATTGATCTCCTGTGGTGATTTTCTGCCGGCATTGCCGGTGTTTGAATCTGCATGCCATTGTACTCACATGAACTTTTAAGTGTGTTTTGGTGCTTTTCTGAATGTTTTGTGTCTTTATTTTGTTTTGTTTTTTGAAATTCCTGTGCTAGTGTCTTCTTGCAAGAATCCAGGAGATTTCAACTCCGGAAGTAAACAGAGCTCCATTTGTGCTCCATTACTGTCGGGGAAGCCTCATAGACACTGCTCAAGGTACAATTTATGTCAGCAAAATAACTTTTCTGGGGGGTGATAAAGTCCCAAGTCCATGGGGCTGTGAATCCACTTCAAAGGCGCTATCCAGGGTGCTGAGTGCTATCCCCAAGAACTTACTGGAAAGCTCCTTTATAGTTCAGACTAAAGCCCAAGTGGATCCGCTGCTTCATTGATGTGAGAGACACCACCTACTCCCCACTGTTCCCAACTGGAAGTTCCTCCCACCACGCCTCTTTACAATGTCTATATTCTAAAAAAATAATCTAGTGAGAATCCAGATCACCCACCAAACAGATGGTTGAATATACAGAGACTTTACAGGTTTGCTGAGGTAACTCTGGTCTCAAGAGCTTAGATTTTAAGGCTCTCATCTTAATCTGCACCAACTAACCCTCCCCCTGTTGAAAATAATAATTTTACCCATGTATATCAATAGATCCTTACCTTATCATGCTCTCTTGACCAAGGAATTGTAGGTCAGGTGACTGGGGGGGCATCCACACTAGAGAAATAATCCAGGTTAAAACTGGATTATTTGCATGGCTCCTTCCTATGGAATCCTGAGATTTGTCGTTTGTTGAGGCACCAGCACTCTTTGGCAGAGAAGGCTAAAGACCTTGAAAAACTACAAATCTTAGGACTCCATAGGAGAGAACCATGCAAATAATCCAGTTTCAAACTGGATTATTTGTGTAGTGTGGATTCTCCCTGGATTAGTCTCTTCTTTTTCTCCATTCTTCAAATAAATGTTTTATAAGAAAGGCTACTGCTGAAGTTCAGTCTGGCATAAATGTCTTTTGACTACCAACTGTAGTCACAAGGAAAATCAGATTAATATGTTTATCACAACACTGTTGCCTATGTATCCCAGCAGAGGTTACCCTGGGAGTCAGTTACAGTGTAGGAGGTCAGCTTTCACATTTCTAGTTCAAGAGTCATTAGATGAGCCAAGCGGGAGATAGAACCAATTTACCATTTCTAGCAAGACAAGAAATAACTGTGGTTAAAAAGTAGCTGTGATTTTTAATGTCCTTTTGTTTACCCCCCTCCCCCCAGTTTTTGAATATTTGGTTTGAAACAGGTTTGCCTTAACTTTGATAAAATTAATGAGCAGCTGCCATGGTTCCAAATGTAAAATGTAACCCAGCAGAAATTATTTATGATTACATCCAGATTGAAATCAATTGTGCTTAAGGTAATTGTGACTGCATTCCATTCTTTTGCACTCCGCACACCTACCTACCCACCCACTTTCTAATTTGAAGTCTTGGCCTTTCTCTCTGTTATGCTATGCAAAGCCACATGCTTCATCCAGAGTCACCAGACATAGACTGTTATCTAATGGAACCAAATCTAATTTTCGGACCATATCTGTGGTATTTCTCAAACAAATACTTAGGGTTTCTATAATTTTTGTTCTAGAATGTACATTTATTAACTGATTTTGATCAAACTTGATATTTACATTTATTAGAAAACTGTGAACCCTTTCATGCGTGTTTGGATTGACAGACATCAGAGATTTTTTTGGAGGGGGCAGAATGGCTATTTTTGGTCCATTTTAGTTTAAATTTGGTATGAAACAAATGTTAAGGTGCCACTAGTTAAATTTCTGTTTCATTCAAATCATAAGTGAAATAATCACAGCATCAGCATGGGCAATACTGGGTAAAGCCTTCCCCCCTACATACCCCCCCCCAACAGAAGGATCATAAAATCATAGAGTTGGAAGAGACCTCAAGGGCCATTTTTTTAAAAAAGCCAGTGAAGTCAATATCCTTTTGTTACAAATGGTATACTTAATGGAATCATGCCCTTTTCAATATCAAAGTCCATATGTCTTCCAAAAAGAAAGGAGAGAGATCCTATTTTGCCATTCAATAGGCCAGTTGGTGTTCCTCCTTCTGTTGTTAGGATTATACTTGTAAACTAGGGCTGGGAACTGCCTTGCCCTCTAGATATTATTGGGCTTCAACTTCTGACATTCACCATCTTTTACCGTGGTTAAGGCTGGAGAGAGTTGCAGCCCAGCAGCATCTGGAGAGACTCACAATTCCCATCCCTGCAGTAAACATATTCTTTACCACAAGAGCATCAATTTTAATAAACAATAATTATTTTATTTAGAAAACTTTGATCCCTTTGTCATGTTAATGAACAGATCCTTGCTGATATCCTGAGCTACAATATAACATTTTAATAGGAGATTATCAGATGCCCTTAATATGGCATTCCAGGAACGCCAGGAGATCGCCAAAAGGCTAACTTTTCAGACGATGTCGTCCTCGTCCCATGCCTCTTCCATTTCGCCCTCATTTTATTTTATTCACGGCTTAAGCTGTGAATAGATTTCCTGTTCCATTCTTGTCACAGAACAACAGGCAAGCAAAAAGGAGCCTCGTTATGCTGGCGCAATGCCAGCCGCAGTGGGAAGTCCCTGCCAAACACCTCCGGGTGCGATCAGGACATCCACGTAAGTGACAGCCTTTCCCCCGCCTCGCCAGGTTACTTGTATTTTTTAACTGTATTTTTGTGCTTGCTGTCACTTTTTGATCTTTATTTTCCTTTTGATTTTTGAATTTCCCGCGTGCTCATTCTCTCACGAGAATGGCCGGGAACTCAAACCAGGAAGTGAATGGGCCTCTGCTTGAGCTCCATTCACTCCTGGCTATTGAGGGGAGGTGGTGGTCACGCGAACAAGGTAAGTGTGAAGCAGGGGGTTATCGTGCTGGGACGGGAGGGGGTGGGATATAGTATAGCGAGATGGGGACACTTTTTTGGTCCCTGTCTGATAATCTCCATAGTCTTGTATACCTTGTTGGAATCATCTCAGCCTTTATCTGGAAAGCTTTAGCATATGTTCATATGCATACATTACAATCCTTTCAACCCATCTGCTGCCAACATGATTTTAGTCTGTAAAAGCTGCGTATGTTTACCTGGGCATAAGGCCTACTGTCCTTTGGTGGGACTACTTCTTAGTAAAGTTGGACAGGATTGGGCACCATATCATGTGTATCTTTTGGTGAATTGTGTCCAGATTTGGAGTTGGCCTTGAGTCCCCCTCTCTGTGCCTTGAGGGTCTAGTTTGCTGCCTAAATACCCTATGGCCCTTTGGCTCTCTCTTCATAATTGGTATTTGGCTGGGAAAACACTGAAGCTGGTTGGCTCACTCTGGATGCTTAGATCCTATTATAGGCACCACAGTAGTCAAGAGTGTGCAAACTTCTCTATGGGGAGAAAGGAAACAAACAATTAGAAGATATCAGAACTAAATATTGGCCAGTGATGAAGACAACAGTGTTGAAACACCTTTGGCCCTTGTTTTATTGAAGACTTGTTCAGATCCATGGTCATCAGTTTTCCTACAGTTAAAAGTTCAGCAGACCTTCACATTTATTGCTACCAAACTGGACTGTGTATTTTTTGTATATGGATTATTGATGTTTTTCTACTCCCCCTCCACACTCAATCTTTCCTGATTCTATTTGTTTGCTTTGCTTTCAACTGGTTTTGTGAGTCAGGTCCTATATCCCTTTCTTTCTTTTGTCTGTAGGACCCAGGAGATCACACCCAATAAATCCTTTCACACCCAGGAAGTCTTAATGCTGCTAAACAAACTTCCCCAAAGACCTTGTCAGCCATGTGCATGGATGAAGATGCTGAGTAGGTTGAGTGAATTTCAGCAAATATGGGGTATAGGGATCGCATGTGCTGTGTTACAAACTGCAGAAACCTTTGCCTTTGTCACAGAGTCCGATGCATTACCCTTGAGACATGCCAGATCCAGAGTTGGGAAATGCTAATGTTAGCATGAATACTTTAATATTACATCATCAAAGAAGATTAATTCATTAATGTCAGGCCATTTATGGAATTAGTTTATGATGTCAATTGTAATCAATGGCTGCTCCCACACTGCAGAAATAATGCAGTTTGACACCACTTCAATTATCATAGCTCCATCCTATGGAATCCTAGGATTTGTAGTTCATTTTGGCACCAGAGCTCTTTGACAGAGAAGGCTAAATAGCTCACAAAGCTGCAAATTCCAGCATTCCATAGCATTGAGCCCTGGCAGTTAAAGCAGTGTCAAACTGCATTATTTATGCAGCGTGTCAGCAGCCAATGTCTTATTAAAACAGCAGTTTTAAACCTTTAAAAAAATTAGCTTGAAGGAATGAAATTAGCCAATAATGGCCATCTCCTCTCAGTTACCTCTCCAAAGTAATGAGTTAAACTAGACAAAGTATTATTCAGATAAGTAATATTGTTGGTGTTTAACAATTTTGAAAGATTGGAAATACTTGTTGAAATGTTTAATCAGTGAGGGGTAACAAGTTAATTTTAACTAATTATTCCATGCCCTGGGCAAATAACACTGTGAAGCTATGCTTTCTAAAGAGCAGAGAGGCCTGTCAAATTAGCCATGGTAGCTGAGCAATGCAGCCTCCATGCTGAGGGACACAGTATCTCTGATTGCTGGATCCATGTCATGCCACCAAAAGTTAGAGCATGGGTGTATTTTAACCCATTAGGTGTTTGTGAACAGTGGAGATTCATCTCTTGTGGTGCAGAGTACATTAGTCTCAGCCATCCCATAACTATCAGAAGACTGTCTTTTGGGTTTTTTGTTTGTTTGTTTTTACTTTCACAAACACCGCATGCACATGGTTCACAAGTTTAAGAACATTTTTCAAAATTAAACATTTGAAGCACTTCTGCAACATTTCATGTTCTTGATGAGAAAGGCTGATGCCAACCTCCACAAGAGTTCTCACCTCCAGTGCAAGAGCAGGATAAAGGGCACTTTTTGATCAAATTTGCATAAATCCACCCCCCCCCCAAATGTATTTGTCCTTTTGTGAAGGAAAAGCACACACCCAAACACACACATAGAGCAAGCACAGACGGACTGGCTGAGTGATGAAGTCTTGAAGAGTACTGACTGGTGGAAGATACTGATAAAAAGGATGAGAGTACTGCACAATCAACAGTCACAACTATTAAAGTTTTGTACATTTTTTTTTCCTGTTGGACAAGTTGTGCAAAAGAAGCCATTCTTGCAAATGTGAGAGCTCTTCCTGAAAAGGGGAGGAGGCATCTTATTGTTTCACAAGCAAAGAGAAGAAGTACCTGGTGTCTCATCTGCTCACATGAGAACAAGGCAACTGAGAATTTACAGCCCTAATCAAAAGTCCGATTTCAGATAGTCATGTTTCATGCATGCAATACAGAAACAGATATTGAGAATGAATGTGGAGATGAGGATGTGTCTGCTCTATCGTGAACTGTTTCATCTGCCAATCATGCAGACCACAAACGAGCTGCATTACAGCCATGAATGTCTTAAGAACAGCTCTGAAGAGCTTGCCCCCCCCCCCCAGGGGTGGCTGCAGATAATTAGAGAGGGAGAGTTACAGTATATTATAACAGGAGAGTGTTAGCCCTCAGGGTATTCTGTAATGAGTTTTGCCTTTAGATTGTGTCTTTCCCCCCCTTCTTCATGTGGTTGAGTATTTGGTTTTTCCCCACATGGTTTCTAGTTTTCTTACTCAAGTTTTGACAGGCCTTACTCTCTCTCTCTTTCTTTCTTTCTTTCTTTCTTTCTTGTCATGGGAAATGATGGAGTTAAATTTTCAGTCTTTATTATGTTGGGCTGGTGCTCAAGACTGCTCAATAGACTGTTCCTGCGTTTTGCTTCCATTGTCAATTGGGTTTGCTTATTTAGTAAAACAACCTACAAAAAGTGAATATGTTCTGTCTTCTTTGGAAGTGACAAACTTCCCACACTTTTGTCCACAGAGATACTGTAGCTTTTAAGAACATAAGATCCATCGGGCCCAATACTCTTGTCACCACCAACAAAAAGCTGGATGCAGGTAGAGCTCATAAAAATTACTTGTTGGATTGTAACACCCATAATCCCTGCCAGCCTGGTAATTGGTGTTGTGAAACCCCTTCACCTACTCCAAAAAGCAACTTTTCCAACTGTTGGATGGAGGGAAGCAATAGCAATAGCACTTCTATTTCTATACCACTTATCAGTGCTAAAGCACTCCTTAAGCAGTTTACAATATGTTAGCTAAGTGGACACAACCATTTACTGCTGCTTCCCCCAACTCTCTGCTTCACTGGATTTTCCATTCATTGGACATGAGTAAAATGCCAGGATTAATGGGCATACAAGGCCTGTGTATTAAATAATGAGACTGTGATTCTACCCTTCAGACAAATCAGGGAAAACTGATTGTGAATGCTTGAGTGGTGACCTTGAACATGTCTGAACCTGCAGGACAAACACCAACACTCTCAGCCATTCAATTGCCAGCCATCATTTAAAGCAGCTGTGTTGTCTGCTGTGTGCCGGAAAAATGCTAAATTTAAAAGTTGAACAACCCGAGGTCACCTCACCACACTCCCCACTTCCTCCCTAGGTGACCACGGGGCCTCCGGAGGGCCTCTGGAGACCCCAAGGCCACCTCCCCACGCCTCCCCACTCCCCCTCAGGTGACCTGAGGCTGCCTCACCACACTCCCCACTTCCTCCCTAGGCGACCACGGGGCCTCCGGAGGGCCTCTGGAGAACCCAGGGCCGCCTCCCCACGCCTTCCCACTCCCCCCCAGGTGACCACGGGGCCTCCGGAGGGTCTCCGGAGACCCCGAGGCAGACTCCCCACACTCCACACTCCCTCCCTAGGCGACCAAAGGGCCTCCAGAGGGTCTCTGGAGACCCTGAGGCTGCCTCCCCACACTCCACACTCCCTCCCTAGGCAACCAAAGGGCCTCCAGAGAGCCTCCAGAGACCCCAAGGACGCCTCCCCACACTCCCCACTTCCTCCCTAGGTGATCATGGGGCCTCCGGAGGGCCTCTGGAGACCCCGAGGACACCTCCCCACTCCCTCTCTAGGTGACCACGGGGCCTCCGGAGGGCCTCCAGAGACCCCGAGACTGCCTCCCCACGCCTCTCCACTCCCTCCCCCAGCGATCACGGGGCCTCTGGAGGCCCCCTGGGGGCCCTGAGGCCGCCTCCCCACACTCCCCACTTCCTCCCTTAGGCAACCACAGGGGCTCTGGAGGGCCTCTAGAGACCCCGAGGATGGCTCCCCATGGCTCCCCACTCCCTCCCTAGGCGACCACAGGGCGTCCGGAGGCCCTGAGGCCGCCTCCCCACGGCTCCCCACTCCCTCCCTAGGCAACCATGGGGCCTCCAGAGGGCCTCCGGAGACCCCAAGGCTGCCTCCCCACACTCCCCACTTCCTCCCTAGGCGACCATGGGGCCTCCAGAGACCCCAAGGACGCCTCCCCACGGAGGCCCCGTCACCACTTTCCTGGTCCTCCCCTCATGGCAAATCACGAATATGCGAAATCGCAAGTGTGGAGGCCGCGAACGTTGAAGGAGGACTGTACTGTACATACTGAAACTACTAAAGATTAAAATCACCTCCTGTTTTTTGGATGCCAAACACTCTGTGTGTGAGAGTATTCTTGGGAAAGGGTTGCTACCAAGTCTGCTGAGACAGTTTTTGGCTTCTGTTGCGGATTGAGTGTCCTATCATCCCCTGACAGGGAAGGAGGGAAGTACTGTAGAGGATCAGAGAGAGAGAAAGAAAGAGAAAACTATTCAAGTGTTTATCAAATGGCTGACCTACAAATGTGCAAGCAACCAGCTTCTATAAACTTTACTATTGCTGTGTTTTATTGAGTGTAGGATTCATGGGATTTGACATCACTGCAAATTCACGTCTGGAAGAACCGTCCAGCGAGCAGAGAGGAAAAAGGAAAACACTGGCTAAGCAATCAGTGTGATCTTTTAAAGCTTATGAGGCTTTTTTTTTTCTTTTTGGCTAATCAGGGGTCAGGGGACAGAGAGCCAGAGGGCAAAGGATTAGACCTCCCTTTTATTCTGCTTTATGAGCAGCTAGAGGGAGAAGCCAGCAGGATGCAGTGCAAAGCAATCATATCCAGTTACTGCTGTCACTGGCTGCTCTTCTTTTCCAATAGTTTGATTATATAGCTGCACAGGAAAAAAACACCTGTTTAGCTTTTCATTCTCATAATGTTCCACCAAAGAATCCAGTTTGGTAAAGCTGTAGAGATAATTACAGTATTTGATAAGAAATACCAGTTCCCTTCACAAACCACAGATTTTGGGCTCCCCTGGGGAAAAGATTTAAAAGACATGTGCTCCAACATTTTACAGATAAAAACTGAGACACACAAGCTAGGAAAGGCTGCAGCAGTTTGCTTTTGCCTTAGCTTACTGGAAAGGGCAAGATTCTGCCCCCCTCCTTTCCTTTCCCCCTGATGAGCTGAGTGAGAACTACTTTTACACTTTGAACTCAGTTCACAGCAATGGAAGTAAGCTTAGAAGGAAGTGGGAAGTGGGTGGGGAGAGAAACCAGGACATTTTAAAAGCAGCTGAAATAATGGGACAACAGTGGATGAGCGGTGGCTTTCCCTGCCAAATCATATAATTAGAGAGTATGAAAAGATAATATTTATGCAATACTGGGAAAACAAAAATCCACCATGCACCACACCGCTGAATGGTAGAGCGTCTTATGTGCTGCATGTGAGCTGAGGCAGTGGCTCTCGGCTACATCTTTCTTCCCGTCACTGTGTTCTCCACAGTCTGTAGTATGGAGATAATATTACTGACCTGCATTACAAGGTTGTTGTGTGATGAAGCATGCAAAATGCTTTGAGCACATGAAATGCACTCATTGGCCACTGCTATAAGCCAAACAAGAGAATATACAGGTAGGCCCTTGACCCCAAGTATCCCTTTCCATCCAGTGACGTAAAGGAATACTTGACTCATAGGTCTAAATATGCAACTACTGTCCTCTGCTCCCCTCACCGCCATCCATTTACACAGAGCCAAACAAAACCAAAATCAAAGTCCATATTGGGTAAGAATTTTAGGTCGGCTGAAAAGGCAGAAAAATCTCAGTGCTCACTTTATTTATTTATTTTTAAACATTTTTTTATTCAGCCCTACATCAAAAGATGGGTCCTGCTTCAGAAGAAAGGTGGAAGATATAAATTGTATAAATAAAATAAAAAATAAATGTAAAAAAACCATCTCAGGGTGATGTCTAATAAAGTAAACTTTTAAAAAAATAAACAGTTTATAACAGAAAACAAAAGAATTAATCACAGTAGAAAACATTTTAAATAATATAACAAGTGAAAACTCTTAAAACCATGTACTTGTCTCTCTGGCTTTTCTTTGCAAACGAAGATTCAGGAAGGGCTCATCCCACGCTTTCTGCAAGTGCGCTGATGACTAAAAAGGCCAATCCGAGATAGACAAGTCCGGTTGCAGAAAGCACAGCAGAAGGTTTCCTTGGGTGATGTTTTTGGGTTGTGATTCTTTCTGCATTGTCGTTTCTCTTCAAGACTTGTTCAGTGTGAGTACAGACTGGATAAAATCATTAGACCGCCTCGCCCCAGGGCATGAATAACCAGCCATGTTGTTACCTAAATGAAGCCAGTGTTGGGCACCAATTGGGCCTCCAAAGGGAGGATGTACCACAACTTTGGTGCCACAGTTGAGAAGGCCCTCTCTTATGATCGCTCGTTCTCAGGCAGGCATATATAGGGTGAGGGGGGCATTCAGCTATCAAGGTCCCAAGCCACTTAGGGCTTTAAATGTCATTGCAAGCATCTGGCATTTCGAAGGTAGGCTGAAATGCATTGGCAGCCACTTCAATGGTGTGTGAGGAAGAGTATGAGTGCTATTAGTTTAGGCACCCTAGGCAGCACCCTCGATGGCTCTGGGCCTGCCAAGAACAAGAAAACCAATTTAAAAAGAGCAACAAAAGTTGGTTCTCCATTTGAGAATACAAACAATCCCCTTGGAACCTCATGCCTGTCTCTATCTGGTGCATAGTTGTTGGAAGAGACTCCCCCTGAAACCCAAGTAATTCAAGCAGCTAGCCAGAGTCACCGCCAGGTTTGCCCCGGTCCTCTCGTTTCCCTGAGTGCTCCCCCATCTAACTGTGGTTACCTCGCTTTCCCAAATATGTCACACTCCTGTCTAAAGGACACCAGGCTGGGGAAGGCTGTCTTAGGTAGTGTGTTCCAACTATACTTAGCCCAAGAAGTATTCCCTAGCAGAGGGAGGAATGGCCGCAGATACAAATGGACCACAGCTCCATTTGAATGTTATGGGCAATCTCAATCAATCACTTTATTTATACCACCTCCCTTGGGACTCAAAGTGCCTTACAGAATAAAAAGAGATACAAAGAAAACCACATACAGCTAAACAAATACAGAAAGTTAGGATTAAAATAATAGTAAGCTGTCTGTAACAGCCTGCATGGTGTAGTGGTTTGCGTATCGGACTATAACTCTGGAGACCAGGGTTTAACTCAGCCATGGAAACCCACTGGGTGACATTGGGTAAGTCACACTCTCTCAGCCTCAGAGAAAGGCAAAGGCAAGCCCCCACTGAACAAATTCCGCCAAGAAACCCCATGATAGGATCACCATAAGTTGGAAATGCCTTGAAGATTTAAACATATAAAAACATTAGTTTAAAAGCACAGATTAAAAACAGAGCAGCATTAAAAGAGGAAAACACAGTATATAAAATAAGCAGTTCCCAGTTCCCCACTGGAACAGAAAAGGCTTCACTTGGTGGCAGAACGTCAGCAAGGAAAGGGCCAGCCTATCCTGCCTAGGAAGGGAGTTGCAGAGTGTAGGAGCAGACCTTGAGAAGGCCCACTTGGACATTCCCACCACACGTGCTTGTGAAGGTGAGGGGATTGAGAGAAGAGTCTACCCCAAAGATCTTAAGAGTTCAGGCAGGCTCTTATGGGAAGATAGGGTCCTTCAGATAGGCTGGACCCAAACTGTACAGGGACTTATGGGTCATAATTGGCGCTTTGAATTGTGCCCAGAAATGGGCCAGTAGCCAGGGGAGCTGTTGCAGCAAGGGTGTCACATGCTCCCTGTAACCAGCCCTTGTTAACCATTTCTGTCCTATGATGCATTGCTCTGCATAATGAGGAATGATTATGGGTTTGCTGTCATAGAAGAAACCAGAGTAGGATTAACTCTCTATAAAGCCACATTCAACATGTTGAAAAATAGCATGCAGTAGGGAAGTTGGGGGGTTGGGGAAGTCAGCGTTGTTGATTAGAAACCACAGGCCCACATATATCCTCTGTAGCTCTCCTTTTAGGACAGCAATAAAGACAAACACAAAGTCATGGGATGGGAAGTCTAAATGTGGCATAATAGCTCCATTTATTTTCCTTTCACCTTGTACACATTAAATGCTGGCACCTTATAGCTGACAGATAAACAAACTGTGCTCTCTTTTAGAGAAGACACGAACAGGGTTGCACGTTGTCAGTTTTGCAGGCCAAAAAATAACAAACACAGATGTATACACTGGAGAGAGAGTGAGAAACTGAGCTCTGAAGGACGACACAGGATAAGAGAGAGAGGCCTGTGAGTAATGCAGGCCTTAAACCTCCGATTTATGAAACAAGGCTTTGCTTAGCTGTTATCAGACTAGTGAGGGTTGGCACTAGCAGAAAACACAGAGGTAGAAAATTTATTGTGAGGATTGTCACTCCAGGAATCCCCCTGCCAGCATGGCCATTAACAACTTACTGTTGTAAATTGCAGCTTTTCTCACAAACAGAGCATTCCCAGGCTTTGGCCCTACATTGTCTGTTTGGAGTGGGCATGCCTGCCCAGATGCCAAGGCACAAACAAACTTTGAAGTTGTAACATCCACTCACAAGAGACTATCAGGGCTCGCCTGCCAGCTTTTATTAGAGGCAGTGTTTCTGAGAATGGGCCGAATCTCTTTCCCTCCTTGAGAAACATCTATCTAACAAGGGAATACTATCAGCCAGTAGTGTAACAATATATTTCCCCCCCACTTCCATTATTTATTATTAATTTTAATATATTTGTTCAATTTCATACCTTCCAACATTTTATAGATGAAAACTAGGGCACATGTGACCAAGCAACATCAGAGTGTGGTCAAGATGGCAAAAGGTGTTAATAAGGAATAACTAGGAGATGTGACAACAGTTTGCCTTTGTCAAGGCCAAGGTGATAAGGCCGTTCGTTTAATTTTGAAAACGTGTAGTGGAGATACCCCAGAGAAGATACCCCAATAGGGCTGATACAGAGGCAGAGACACCAAATTTGGATTTTTTCAGTTTGTATGTAACATTTATTCATAGGATCATACACATAACTTTTAGTACCAAGAGAGCTCTCTCATTCTAACCATGCACTCACACATATACTCACATACACACCAAGTGGCTCTTCACTGAAGATTGTTGATCAGGCAGACTTCATGAAGACCATGGGAGTCCTGTTGCCGCGGAATAGGAACACACCTGGTGGTTAGAAAGTCTCGTCTTTTTAAAGTATTTTCATCACATTGAACAGCATCACCCTTTTGCATCTGTTCACAAAATCTTCAACCAGCTCTTTCTGGTCTTTTGCTGATGTTTCAGAAGTACTCCAAGTCTTATCAGTTAGTATCCAAACATTCTGGTAGCTTATTACTTGCTGTCCATATTGTATGAAGGATCTGTTCCTTCCTACATAAACAGGCAGCAGCATCCTGCGTATCCTAGGATACGTCAATGCCACCTCAGCAGTTTAAGACTTCTCGCTTTGCTGCCCGGGTAGCTCCCATATCATGCATTGTGGTTCTCCATCTTTTTGTTGTTGTTAAGTTTCTTAGCCAGTCTGTTAGTGCCACTAACACAGAAAACTCATTCACTCTTCACACCTTTGCCTGAGTCTACTGGGAAGGGAAAAATGTCACCCTCTCCTCTCTGCCCTGCTGAGTTAAATGAGTACAAACTGCTTTTATGCTCTGAACTCAGTTTGCATGTGAACCCGGGACAAAGGGGCAAAGTGGGAGGAAGAGGAGGAGGAGAGAGAAACTGGAAAATTTTAAAAGCAGCTGAAAAAGTGAGATAATAGAGGATTAATTGGGGCTGTCCCTGACAAATCAGGACAGTTGGAGAGTATGCAATTTATAGCCCACCACTGCACTAAAAGTAGTACTGAAGCAGACTAACAGTAACAAAATATACAAATAAAATACAGCATTCTAATTAAAATATTAAAATCAACTAAAACATATCAATCCATCAAAACAAAAAGGAAAGAAACAGAACATGTACTGCAACAAAGTCCCAATACAAGTATAAATTACACTTGCATTGCATTTTCATAGGCACAGGAGTTGCTTCTAGGAAGAACTGTGTGAACTGATACACGGTAAGATTGCAGGAAAGCCTGAATCAGAACTTAATTTTCTGCCTACTGGGAGTCATCTCCATGTATTCTTAATTAGAAATTATTTCTTGACAAAGTACTGGCTTGGAAAAAAAAGAAAAAGAAACTAGGCTAAATATACCTAATGAAAAATGACTTCATTAGGAAATCACTGTAGCCCAAATTATAAATGCACTGAAACAATTTAACTGTTCCCCCCTCCACGTCATTTGTGATACGTAACAACAGTCTACTAGTGCCCTATATAACTTACCACTCCCCAGGCTTGTAAATACTGTATTTTACTCAGGCAATGTTGAAGGGGTAGTTTCATTTATCCTTTTTATCTAGAAAGAAACAGTGTATTCTGTTTCTTTCTAGATTCAAAATACAGTATAAGAAACAGGAAGGGAGAAAGAAAAGGTGGAGAACCTTTGGACTTCTATTCCCAGAAGCCCCAGGTATCATGGCCAATGGTAAGAGATTGTGGGCACTATAGTCTGAAACATCAGTGAAGGAAGCAATATAGGTACAGCCAAAGTGAGACCAATGCTCAATTTGTTAAAGACTCTTCATATTCCAAAGTGGTGGTGGTGGGGGAAGCATGTTAGTTTCTTTCAGCAAAATAAAAAATGAATCTTATGGCATATTGAAACTAAGCAATTTACAATGACATGAATTTTTACGAACCACAATGTACTGCATCTGATGTATGAAGTGCTGTCTCATTTAGGAGATTTATGCACTGGGGTAAGTTGATTGGAAACAATGGTGGGTGGGGAACTGAAGTGCAAAAAGTACAGAAGGGAAGTAAAATGCAAATAGTATAGAAAGGGGCTAGTTATCAGCAGTGGCACTGATGCACAGGTAGGGTGGCATCTTCTTAGTGACAGACTTGTTCATAAGTGTGGCTTATGTACAGCTGTCTCTCTTTTAGGATGAGGTGGAAGGTGTTATTTTGGAAAGGGCCCATTGTGCCCTGTCCAAAATCTGTCGTAGCCATCAACCCCTAGGAGTGGCTACTGCTGCTGCTTACCAGTAGAGAGACTGGGGTGGTGGGAGGCAATTCATATGTTGAAGATGTGACTGGTCTGGGCTCTGAGGGGAAGGGAAAGGAGAGTGCACTCCATCTGTGAGCAAACCCTCATTTCTTCCCCCCTCTGAGCTAAAACCAACTGCTTCTTTTTCATCTGAATTGACCCCCGCTTGGCTTCTCTCCCTACCAGCAAGCAGCAGCAGTAGTGGTCACACTTGAGGATTGCAGTGGTATAGTGGAGTATTTGGAGTATTGTTTGTATCAGATTAATTTTGTATGACTTGCTGTATCTATGGGTTGTTTGATACAATTAAATTGAGTAATGTATGTGATAAGTCATTATATGTGAGTTTAGAATACTCCTGCTCAACAGTTTTTACACTTGAGGATTGACAGCTACCAAGGCAGGGGGATGAGATGGAATTGTGTGGGTCAAGTGTTATACTCTGCCTGCTTGGTGCATGATCTCAGCCATAGTGTGATAAAATGCCTCAGGACTTTATCAGACAGACAAAATGCAGTGTCATTACGATGCCACATAACCGCGAAAGGGCATGCAGATCAGATAATGTTGCCCTTTTGTGATTAGGCCCTGTCAAAATCCTGTAGTTTTTAATTGACGGCTTAAGCTGTCAATAGATTCCCCTGCCACTTTTTTGCAGGCATTGCTGGTGTGCAAAGCCTCAGGCCATTTAACTCTTGTCAGTGCAAAGTCAATGGCCTGACTGGACAGAACACTTCCAGGTGAGATTGGGACATCCAGGTAAGTGATGAACTTTTTTTTTTACCCTTCCCAGGTTACTTGGAGGTTTTTTAATGTGTGTATGTGCTTGGTGTGACTTTTACATTGTTGTTTTAAGGGTTTTTTTAATTTCCCATGTGATCAAATCACACAGGATTTCAATATAGCTCCATTCACTTTCTCTTTACTGCCAGAGCTGCCTTTTCTGGGAGAGTAGGTAAGTGTAGGGGGAAATGTTCTTTTGCCAGCATAAAAATGGATTTTTTTTATGCTGGCAAAAGAAAATTTTAAAGGGAACATCTGATAAATTCTTTAGTCTCAGTTCCTAGGTAGATATAATGTGTGTAAGTGCCTCTCACCAAGTAGGTCACCCCCATTTTCCTTTCTTTTAGAAATCTAATGTGTGGGATGAAGCTTGTATCCCTCCCATATACTGTGTTCCAGCAGTACTCTCTTAACATTTTTCTCTCTCAAGCATTGGTGCTCACTCATTTGTGGTCACAGGATTTTCTCCTTACAATTTGAACTTAAATTTCCACAAGTGTTTGCATAAATGGGAGATTTCCCCCCCCCGTTCTGCTGCCATTACCCGTGCAAACTTCCTGCATCCCACAGAGAGATTTAATATCATTTATAGGCACAGAATTGTTGTGTAGCCATTCTCTCCTTCTTTAACTCCTTTCCTCAAAACTTGTAGGTAACTTGCATGCAACAACACTGAACTGGGTACTACAGTATGAACTGACATCCTAATAAGTTTTTGGGCCAGTCCACTGTTTAGCCTGATGGTGTCAGACTCCAGTGGGAGGTTTAGGTTCTAGACTTTGCTGACCTCATCCATCCTGGCAGGATAATTCTTCATCCCCATTTGGAGTGTGTTTGTTCCACAGAGACCCCTCCTTCTTCATGTGGGCAGGAAGTGAGAAATCAATTCACTGGAAGGTGGTGAGGGGAAAACAGATTAGTAAAAGAGAACTTGTGTCTTGGAGCCGCCCATGGCCTTTGAAGACATATGAGGCTGAGGAAAAGAAAGGGCAGCAGATTTGCTCCTGGGTATGCTGTGAGAAGGCAGAGAAGTATTTTTGATATTTTCTGGAATTGTATGAAATTATTAGTAGTCATTACTGAAGTCATTACCCAAACATTAAACAGTCAGGAATCATGCAGTCCTCAGCAGTTCTTTGATGGTAACTCCCAGTCACTTTAGCCACAATAGCCAATGGTGAGAAATTCTTGGAGTTGCTGTTCAACAACACCCAGAGGACTGTAAGATTCCCACCCTCACATTAAAGGTACAGTAGGACCCCTGTATCTGCTGGGGATTGGTTCTGGGGGCCCCCATGGATAATGGAAACCGTGGGTAATAGTGAACAGCATTGAAAATAATGTGACTTCCAGTTTAAAATACCATAGAGTTGCCTTGGAGGACCCAGAAAATAGCTAGAGAGGACACATTTTCTAGGAAGACGCTATGGTAGGTGTGCTGTTTTGTGTCCCGTGGATAATTGAATCAGTGGATAATGAATCAGTGGATACAGGGGTCCTACTATATGTGCATACCAGCTGTTTTTCCCCAGGAATATTTCCTTTAACATATCCAAACGTCTGGTGCAGCCAGCAACTCATCCACCATGAAATGGTTGTCTCTATAGTTAGGACTCCATTTCTAGTGGTGTCACAGCAGGAAAGCTCCTCCAGACGGAGCAAATGTGTTGGAGGCTGTAATATTTGTTGCTGTAGATCTTGGGTTTAAAAAAATAAATAAATCAAACAACAGTTCTGTTGTCCTGAACTATTTTCTGGCAATTCCTAGGACCAGCTACAACATTTTATACCCAATTTTGAACGGCTCTCTTTTTAATTCTGAGACATACTGGAACAAAATATATCCTTCTTCATGAGTGGATGTGAAGGAGACAACAATCAGCAAATCCTTGCAAAATCCAATGAGCTTTACTGTGAGAACTCACACTCCTAAGATTGAAGGGCAAATAATGAGCCAGTATCTCATTAAAGATACCTCCTGTCTCTTGGCAGACTTGGGCCCAGGTGCTGCCTCCCCACAACCAACTGTGTCATCTCTGGGTGCCGGGGGTATAAAATCAGGCCAGGGAGGACGAGGCTCTCCAGTGTGTACAAGGCAAGTTGTGTTACCCAGCTGCTGCTGTCTCTAGATATTTTCCTCTCCTGTGACCTACCAACTGGCTTCCAACTGCCTCTTGGCAGACTCAGGCCCAGGGGCTGCCTTTCCACAATGTGTCTTCTCTGGGAGCTGGGGGTATAAAATCAAGCCAGAACTGTCTCAGCATTTTCTGCAAGGAAAATCGAGGAAGCACTATTTGTCAGCCAACAGAGAATCTTGGTTTCATTACTAGCAAGATCAGTATTCCCTACTTTTCTCTGTAATTTATCTCTTTTCTTTTTTGGTTACCATACAGTTGTCCCTTCATATTCCCTGGGGTTTGGTTCCAGGATCCCCTCCCCAGTGGATACCAAAATCCGTGAATACTCAAGTCCCATTATATGCAATGGCATAACAAAATGGGTTTCCTTATATAAGATGGCAAAATCAAGGTTTGCTTTTTGGATTGTTATTTTTTAAAGAATATTTCCAAGCCATGAATACTTAAATCCATGGATACCAAATCCGTGGATACGGAGGGACAACTGTATATTTATCCTTTCATTGGCAACTCTTTTTAAATTTTCTCTCCCCCCCGCTCTTTTTTCTTCACTATGTTTTTCCTGTTTCTTCCATTTCTTCTAATCTGATACCTATCTGCTCTCTTCCTTCTTTTCAGTTTCCCTTTTCTCGTTCCTTATGGAACTGTAGCTTAATTGCTCCTAAAGTTGCTACTGTTCATGATTTATTTCCAGACCTTTTCATCTCACTCTCCAGACCTTTTCACCTTTGCTGTCACTGAAACCTGGCTCCCTGCCCATGACACTGCTACTTCAGCTGCCCTCTCCTTTGGAGAACTTTCCTTTTCTCATAAAAGTCACCATGAGTACCAGGGAGCGGGGTGGGCCTTCTATTATCTAGCTCATGCCAGTTTCAGCTTGTTTCCTTTCCATCAACACACTGTTTCTCTTCTTTTGAGGCCCATGCCATGAGATTCTTTTCACCTCTGCACCTGCAGATTGCAGTCACTTATCAAACACCTGACCCATTACTGACTTTTATTTCTGATTTTGATTCTTATTATGAGTGCTATTCACGTGGATTTTTCCAAAGATCTTGCTGTCTTAAGTTTCCTTTCTTTACTGTCTTCTTTAGAGCTCAAGCTTTGTTCTGATTCATCTACACACTCCCTTAGCCATTGTCTTGTCTTGTCCTTATTAAGAATTGTCCTGTCTCTTGTTTTGAAGTTACTGAATTTCCTTTGTCTGATCATCGTCTTTTTTTCTTTTCTTTTGCACATGTTCATAATCCACCTCCTTGGTACTCTGTTGCTCACTCCTTTTGAGCACTTAATTCTGTTAATTCTGAGGCCTTCTCACATGTTGTATGTGGGGAAATAATCATTGTAATGTAAAAGCAATCTTGTGTACCTCATTCACAATCTTAGATAAATCTAGGGGTTTTTTTCCCTGCATGCATTTTGTTCTCCCAAAATTCCCTTCTCTTACTTCACTGGGCACTTCTAGCCAACTAGAAGTGCTGGGTGATTCACACATGACCTAATTTGAATTTTATTGCTTTTGTGTAACTTGCTTCTCTTCTGAATCTGACTCTCCATGAGAATGGAGGTATCTTTGGCATCTTAAGCTTTCCTGTAACCATGCTATGATGATCGGAACCCAACCAACGTAGGCTGAGTGACTTTTTATTACCTGAATATCTTCAGTTAAGGACCTTTTCTTAAGTTTGTTTTAGTATGTAGATTGAGATTGATATATCTTCAGTAAACTTTGTTTTGCATTTTAAACTGACTCCTTTGTTTTGTAATGAGTCTAATTTAACTGGGGGATCCCAGATCTCTGAATACACTTTCAAATGATAATTGAGCTTAAGTCTGCTTCTTAATCGCACTCTGCATAAAATGTGAAGTCAAAAGTGACTGAATGATTTTACCTTTTTTTAAAGGAAATAATTCTTGTTGTTTTTTTAAAGGACTACATCCTGGAATTTTTTAATGCAATTTTATTTTTAGACTTATTACCTTCTAACATCACAAGCATTGGTCTCTTTTCTGTTTTCCTTTAATTATGTTGGTTCCTTGGATTCAGCTGTTTCTTTACTCAACTCAGCTTTATCTTCAAATCTTGATAGTTTTGCCCCTTTGTCAATATATACGGTCCCTTCTAGCAGACCTCAGTCTTGACTTAATCCTTTTACTTCGTATCTCCATTCTTGCTTTTGTGCAGCTGAACATTTGTGGAGAAAGACTAGGTAGTGGGCAGACTTCAGTTGTCCCTTTATATTCGCTGGGGTTTGGTTCCAGGACCCCTCTGTGGATACCAAAATCCGTGAATACTCAAGTCCCATTATATGCAATGGCATAGCAAAATGGTGTCCCCTATATAAGATGGCAAAATCAAGGTTTGCTTTTTGGATTATTATTTTTAAGAATATTTTCAAGCCGTGAATACTTAAATCCATGGATACCAAAACCGTGGATACGGAGGGACAACTGTACATTCATTATAAATTAATTTTTTTCCCTTCTTTTGTGCTCTCTTTTTAGGCAAATACTATACTTCATTGATTCATGCTAACACATGGTACCCACATTATCTTTTCTCTACCTTTAATTCTCTTTTAAAGCTCTCCCTCCATCATTCTCTGCTGATGATTTTGCAACTTTCTTTAAAACTGAAATTAAGAGAAATTTAAAATTAAGATAAATTTAATAAAAAATATTGAAAAAAACCTAAAATTAAAAATATCCATTCTGATCTTGCTGCTCCTGAATCTTCCTCCTTCCAACATATTAAATGTCTTGTTTCTTCTTTGTTTTCTACTTCCCCCCATCTTGTAAAATGAACTATCCAAAATGTTGATGTCTTCGAATCCTTCTACCTTCTCTCTTGATCCTGCTCCTTCTTGCTTCTTAATTACTATTTCCCCTGCCATTCTTTCTTCTCTTCTCCATATTATTAATCTGTCCCTTTCTACGGGTTCATTTCCTTGAGTTTAAACATGCTACATTTTCTCCAATTCTTAAGAAGGTTTCACTTGATCAATCTTCTCTTTCTAATTATCACCCTGTTTCACTGTTGCCTTTCCTCTTGAAAGTTTTGGAACATGCTGTTGATGTATGCTGCCTTGATTTCGTTTCTCTTTGTTTCTGTAATGGATCCCTTTAAATCTGGATTTCACTCTTTGCACTTTAGAGAGATAGCTCTTATGAAATCCACAGATGATCTCATTAAGGCCAAGTCAAAAGGTTTATATTCCTTATTCTCCTTGATCTCTCTGCAGCCTGCTCTTTTGTTGGATTCACTGTGTGACCTACAGTTTACTGATTCAGTCCTCAGCCATTTAACATCTTATTTCTCAGTTTGGTCCCTTAATGTGGTAGTTGGAGGTGGTATATCTTTCTTCTTTTCCCCTTTAGGCTGGGATTCCACAGGGTTCTGTTCTGAGCCCTTTCTTTTCTCGTTATACGCTATCTTTAGGTAGTCTGATCAGTTCGTGTTGTTTTCAATATCACCTTTATGCTGATGATAACCAGCTGTATTTCTCCACTCCAGAACTCTCTTCTGACATTAAACATTGTATTACAGCATGTCTTTCAGCTATCTCAGCATGGATGCTTCATCATTGCCTAAAACTTAACATGGCAAAGAGAGAACTATTTATTTTCCCTCCAAAACCTTCTTTACAACATACATTCTCTATCATTGTTAATAATGTTCCCATTTATCCTGTGAAGGAAGCATGTAGTCTTGGCTTTATTTTTGTTGGAGATATAGCATTTTTCTTGCACCCTGCCCCCACTTGCTAAGATTAGAGAAATCCTTTGCATGCTAAATTTTCCTCCCCTGCTCCTCAACCTACCTTAGTCATTTTGTAGCTCATGGAAACTATATAAGATAGGGTGACCTGTTAAGTCATCCATCACATGACCTCATGATTTAAATGTTTTATTGCTCTTTGTCCATCTCTTCTGAGACAAGTCTCACACAAGGCTTATACACACACCTAACTCAGCACACATGAAGATGGGAGTTAAACTCTCACTTACCCACATTCACCTTTTCTGAAGAACAAAGAAATATGGATACTACTGCAAGTACGGTAATACTTAGAGAATCCTGCCTTGTTTATCCTATTCTAACCTGAATTCACTATATTGGGTGAGTTCTACCCTGAAATCCTATAGTTAGTTAAAGATGCTACCTTTGCCTTTGAATATATAGATTGCAAGACCTATTAGTAAATGCTTTGGTATTCTTTTTTAAAGAAAAGTTTCCCTTCTCTTTATTTTGTTTAAGTGGCTTTAATGACTGAGTGATTTACAGTACTTACCGAAGCTAATTGCATCTGCTTCTCTTCCTGTCTCTGCCTAACTCTGCTACAGTGAACTTTTACTTATCTCAAGAAGATATTCCCAAAGGGCTTGCTCCCTGGAATTTTTAATAAATGTTTAATTTTAATGCTCATACACACCTACAATTTTTTACTCTTATTTGTCTTTTGTTCCGGTAGCAAAGTCATGCTGATTTTTTCTTTATAACAAAGCCAAATTCAGACCTTTTCTTTCTGCTGCCTCTGCTAAGACCTTAGTTCATTCCTTGGTTGTTTCCCGCCTTGACTATTATAATCTTCTTTTGACTGGGCTTCCATTCTCTCATCTTAGTCATCTTCTGATTATCTTTTTGGCCCATCATTTTGATCATGTTACCCCACTTTTGATATCTCTTCATTGATTACCCATTCCTTCCAGGATTCAGTACAAGCTTCTTGTTTTAAGATTCAGACAACAGCTCCCCAATGCCTTTCAGCCCTTATTTCTTTCAACCAGCCTGCTTGAACTCTGCATTCTAGCAACTGTAGGCTTCTTACCCAACCAAGGGTTTCCTTTTCCTTAACTCTGCTTCATTCTTTTTCACTCACTGCTCCATACTTTTGGAATTGCCTGCCTAAATATTTTCGGACTGCTCTTTCCTTGTTATTTTAAAATCTCAATTAAAAACTTGTTTTCTAAAGCTTTTGGAATTTTAGTGTAATGTTTTGTAATAATCTTGTGTATTTTGATTATACATATTGGTCAGTTTGCTTTATATCATCTTGTATTTTTTGTATTTTTTTTCTGGATAATTTGTTTTACAGTTGTACGATATAATTTTATTATTCTTTCCCTCAAGCTCTATGTATACACATATATTTTAGATTGTACATCTTTGGCAGGACCCACTGTTTTTGTTTGTTTTATATGTAAAGTGCCATGTACATTAATGGTGCTATATAAAGAAATAAATGATGATGATGATGATGATAACAGCAACAACAAATTAATTTCCTAGCAATGTATGTCATAATACTGGAATTGACATAGCTATGGCTCAGTTAGAAGTTGGTGGTTCAAAGGGCAAGCTGCAGCAACTGCCTATGAGAAAATTAACTTGCAGGTGAGTGATTCAGCCTGTCACTTGCCTCTTGTTATGCTGGTTGTCTTTTAGTGTTTTCAGGTGAAATGCTACTCTTTCTAATGAGGTTAGCATGTGTAGTTTTTCCACCTCATCTTATCTTCATGGTCCTGTTTCACCCGTTCAATCCAGTTTTTTCTCACCAGTTGTTATTCCCATTTGTGGTTGAACTTACAAGTACTGTAGTTGTCTTCTGGGAACTAATATATGCAAAGTATAGGCTCTGCCCCTCAGCTACAGGCCACACCTTTCCCTCCCCCTCAATTTTCTTCAACACTGATAATTGATGATGTCCTTTTCTTCAGTGCTGATCAATAGTGATAACCTGCTGAGATAGGAACGGTTTAGCCTGTGATTTTACTGATTTCAGAGAATAATTTATTTCTGAGAATAAATTAGGCCAACTAGATAAATGAACTAACATAGTAAGAAGAAATTCACTATAGATCTATTTGAAAAAATGGAAACTGTTCATAGATTATATTAAGCAAATAGCAGGAGATACTAGCATATTAGGGTCCTACAGTGAGGTAAAGTAATCCCTTGTCTATTTACTTATTTTTTTTATTTAGTTATTTAATCACTCATTAGTTTAAGTATGTAAGTATTCAATTACTTATTTATTGAAATGGGTGGCTTTTCTTCTTCGCAAACGAAGATTCAGAAAGGACTCATCCTGCGCTTTCTGAAAGCGCGCTGATGATTAAAAAGGCCAATCCAAGATAAACAAGTCCGGTTGCAGAAAGCACAGCAGAAATAATTATATATCTATAGGTATAATCTAGTCATATTATTATTATTATTATTATTATTATTATTATTGATAAGAGATAATTTATTAATGAAAGTGAAAATAATTTGCTTAATTATAGGACAGTTGGAGAATAAGTGGGAAGTTTTTTTCTTTTTAAAAAATCAACAATCTCTCCATCCTCCCTCTTTATTAGAAGGGGGAGGATTAAGGGGGATAACAGATTATAGCTATATGTTTATATATGCTTATGTTTTGTTTTTCTTTTATGTATGTAAGTCATTGTGTAATGTTCATCTTTTATATTTGTCTGTGTTGAATTTTCTGTTATCTGAATAAACTATTTTAATCTAAAGAGAATAAAGCTGACTAAAATTTCACCAGCAATTGCTCTTGTAGCTCTTGTTACACGAATATCTTGTTATATTCCTATGTCTGGTAGCAAGGTTAGAAATTGTTTTGGTATGGAAAGATCTTAAAGGATTGTCATTAGATCAGTGGAATACACGTATCTGGAATATTACACTTATGGAAAAACTAAAAGCGCAAGTAAACTTTCTTTAAAACGTAAGTGTATTAGATAATGTTTATAGTACTTGGGTTTTTGTACTTTGACTTTTCTGGCAATAATTTTGATGTAGTTTGTCCTCTGAGGTCCCATACACATTTGTAGAGTGGTAGACTATCCCCATCTGAAAATTACAGGACATATTGTGGCTTACACATTTCTTATGGTTCTTTTTTTTTTTTTTTTTTAGAAAACTACTAATTTTAAGACTGTATGTGATGTGTTTTTTTTTCCTTTTACTGAAGGATACAGTTGCTGTTGTATGATCTGTTTTAATAAATTAATAAAAAAAACTTTTGGAAAAAAGAAAAAAAGGTGATAAACTTTACCCACCCCTTTTGTTCTTGCTACAGTTTTTCTGCAAAGGCAGTACTTTGATTAAGTGGTCCTTATACAGTTAGATATGTTGACATGCTAATAGCAGAAGAAACAGAAAGCCATATGAAACAAAAAGAAGCAAAATGGGATAAGAATAATTGAATCATAGGACTTTATCAGACTCACCAAATGTGGCATCATAACGCTGCCTAATGAACATGGAAGGGTGTGCGTACCAAATGACATTGTCCTTTAGCGTTCTGCTGCAGTTAATAAGGTGTAATTTTTTATTGACAGGCCAAGCCGTCAATGGATCTGCCATGGCATTTTGTTCATGGTGTTGCCAGCGTTTGAAACCTCATGCCATTTTTATCCTGTGAATATAGCATCAATTGGCAGAACACTTCTGGTTGAGAACACGAAAGCCAGGTAGGGGATGCTCTTTTTATCAATCTCTACGGTTTAATTTGAACTTTTTTAGTCTGTTTCTGTCCTTGTGTGTACTTTTTGTGTGTTTCTTTTGCTGCATTTTAAATTTTTACTGTGTTCGCGTCTTCTTGTGAGAATCGCTGAGATCACAAACACGGAAGTAAACAGAGCTAGCGTGGGTGCTCCGGTAATGCTGGGACTGCTTTTTCTTGCAATTACAAGTCAGTTTGATGAAAAGGGTTGTGCTGGGAAAAGAATGCTGTGAAATGTGGTGCTAAAGAGATGTTTTGGGAGGTTCATCTGATAAAGTCCATAGAATCATAGAGTTGGAAGAGACCACAAGGGCCATCCAACCCAAAAACTAGAACAATGAAAAGAACAGGCAAAAACAAGAACAGACATTCTCATATAAATGCTGTGAACATAACTACGTATTGTATGTCTCCTTTACCTCCAGAATGTGTCCACTCCATCCTGTAGTTTTCTGTATTCTTGGGGGTAAAATTAACTGTTAAGAAATGATATAGGCTGGGTGGGTGCATCTTGTAACACAGATATCATGCTTTGTCAGGTCAAAGTGCATATTAATGAATAGCAAAATCATGATCATCCAGGCCATAGTATTTCTGATTTCTTTGTGAATGCTGGACAGTGGAAAAAGTTGACAGGAAGAAAATTTATTTGAAATGTTGTTCTGGAGACGAGTTCTGTGGATTTCATGGACTGCCAAAAAGACCAATAAATGAATCCTAAATCAAATAAAGCCTGAACTGTTCCTAGAAGCCAAGATGGCTAAACATAGGCTATCATACTTTATAAGATGACATGACTAATTGGAAAAGATAATGATAGGTAAAGTGGAAGGCAGCAGGAAGGAAGCATTGTACAGATGAATTGATTTAATCATGCAATCCACAGCCCTAACTTGCAAGACCTGAGTGGGGCTGTTAATGATCCAGCTCTTGAAATTTGCTCATTCCCTATAGGCATTAAATCCTGCCTGATTTTGTCTTGGAAGTATACACCCTGGTTAGTGCTTGGATGGGGGCCTGCCAATGAATCCCAGGTGCCTAAGCCTTTCAGGGGAAAGAACTGGCAAAACCACCTTTGAGTATTTCTTGCTTAAGAAAACCCTGTGAAATTCATGGGGTCATCGTAAGTCGACAGGTGACTTGAAGGTGCAGGCATGTGAACACACACACACACACATGGTTGTCAGAAGTTGAAGCCAACATGTCTCTCTCTCTCTCTCTCTCTCTCTCTCTGGCTTTTCTTCGCAAACGAAGATTCAGGAAGGACTCATACCGCGCTTTCTGCAGGTGCGCTGATGACTAAAAAGGCCAATCCGAGATAAACAAGTCTGGTTGCAGAAAGCACAGCAGAAGGTCTCCTTGGGTGATGTTTCCGGGTTGTGATTCTTTCTACGTTGTCATTTCTCTTCAAGTCTCTTCAAGACTTGTTCGGTGTGAGTTCTCAAATAAGGCTGCAGCATTGTGGATAGTGCATCTCCATGCCTCCCAATGTGAGGCCAGGACGGACCATTGTTGGTGATCAATTTGGCCGAGCTTGAGATGTTGTTTCAGGAAGTCCTTGTATCATTTTTTTGGAGTGCCCCTCTTATGCTAAAGTGTATCATCTATAGCACACGTCCAGTGTGTTATGTGCTGATCCCATAGTTACTACACATGATGTGCCAGAACAGCACGCACTATCCACAATGCTGCAGCCTTATTTGAGAACCCCCGCCGAATAAGTCTTGAAGAGAAATGACAATGCAGAAAGAATCACAACCCAGAAACATCACCCAAGGAGACCTTCTGCTGTGCTTTCTGCAACCGGACTTGTTTGTCTCGGATTGGCCTTTTTAGTCATCAGCACGTTTGCAGAAAGCAGAGGATGAGTCTTTCCTGAATCTTCGTTAGCGAAGAAAAGCCAGAGAGAGAGAGAGAGACATGATGTGCCAGAACAGCAAGAAGCACAAAGTGGCATGGAATGAAGTTGCTGGCTTTGGGATGTGCATGGCCATCCTGACTACCTGGCATGATGGAGTGACCAACTCCATCATGGGCTCCATCATGGGGAAATAGTTCATCTGGAAATTTCCACTCCCTGCTTCCCATAGCAACAGGTAAGGTGGAGGGTGGAACCTCATTTCCTAAACATGACATCACATCACCCAACTAGAGAGCCAATCATGGAGTTTTCAGTTTGTGACTTCCTTTGTTTGATGCCACATGGCTTGAGGCCAGCAACACACACACACACACACACACACACACGGTACTGAGGTCTGAGGAGCAAACCTCCCACAGGGCTCTATAACACCAAAGAGCCACAAATGATACCATGAAGTCCAAGGGAGTAGACTTCTCAATGACTCTGAATTTCCATCAACAGAGACTGGTACATGGACTTCATAATTTTAAGTTACTATTTTCTTAGCTTAGGGAATGTGGTTAGTTAGAAATGCATTAATTTTTGTGATTTATTTTAATCCTGTGACTGAATGTAGTCTATATAGCCTTAAGCTGAGAACCTGGAGGAGAGATTTCCCTCCATGCTAATTGTTTCATCGCTAGAACTAGAATAAAGTTTTTTTCTGCTTCCTATACCATGCACGTGCCTAGCTTGGTTCATAGCTATCTTATTTCTCTCTGGGATAGAGAAGGAGGGATTAGGGGTAACCCTCATTTAAGGCTGGAAATTTAAAAGAACAATGTGATTGTCCCCTTGTAATCACATTTCACAATTCATATTAAATCAGGGGGTAGTGGCAGAATACCGGTGTTCAAATTGTACCAAAAAGCTGGAGTCTTCCAGTTGAATGCACAGAGAAGGAAAGAGGGGAGGTCCAACTTCACACTACTGCATGGATGCACTAACACCAGCAGACGAAATATTGCATGATGCATGGATTACATGATGACTGATTCAGGCTAGGGGAAAACCCCCCACCCACCCCCTCATTCGTTGTGTGCAGGGAAATAGCACAGTTTTGGGGGGGGGAGTTATTTTTTAGACTGCAACTTCCACAATCCCCCATATAGCTTGGCCAGTAGCTTGGCTGGATGGATGATGATTGGGGAAGTTACACTGAAGCAAGCAGTTTCCCCAAGCTCTGAGAGATGGCTTATACAAAGCTGAGAAGTGCACCCGCTTAGCATGCACACTCACCTACGCCATGCTCAATGGCTCTGGTTTTGCAGTTTCTAGTTGCTCGCAGCGTTTTCTCCTCTGTGTATGCTAACATTGACTGATCATGTTCAGACAACTGTCTAGACAGCCACTAAAAAAAAATGCAGCCATTTTACTGTAGCCTAACACACCTCACAGTAGGACACAGAGCATATGTACAGAGGTATGGATGCTGTGGTATGGAAAAAGACACTCAAAACCAACAGCTGCAGAGCTGCCTGGCTGTAGTCAACTGAGAACAATGGTGTGGCTCTGGGCTGGCCTTTTAGACATTGCTAATCCACATTTTTGATGAAAAGCCTACCGCAGGTATTCCGTTTCTGATGATTCACTGCTGGCAAAAGATTCGACAGTGGTCAGGTTTGTGTTCGTAATGGAAGAACAATAGGACCACTGGAGTATCTTGTAGCATTGACCCTATGAAATGAGGTGTACTTTTCCTGAACTATTGGAAGAACAATTTTTCATGGTGCTTTAGGGAACAAGCAGGGAAACCAAGCTAGTAGGGGTGTGTGGGGTGTGTGCGATTGTTCATATGTCATACTGATCAATTAGGAAAGCTTATGCATTCCTGCCATCTTGGAAGATCCCCTTCCCCTTTTCTGTGCACTTCAGTCCTATGCACAGGGGGAAAAACATGTCCAACAGCAAGTATTCTTAGGACTTTGACCTTAGTTTTACAATTGGGCATGTAAGGAGAAAACAGGTGCTGTGCCTTCAACACCAATACACAGCTGCAAGGATTCCTATTGCTAGTCCGCAGAATACAGCCCAACAGAATTCAGCAAATGACAGTTCTTCCTTCTTCACATGACATGAGGCAGAGATCACGGCCTTGACAGCTGCCCTCACTCACATGCTGGCACTTTCCTAATGGCACCCCTTCTTTGCCATTTATGAACTACTGGGAGTAGCAGGTCTGTAGTGGGGAAGACTACTGAACTCAGCCCTCTGTGGTCTGGAACCCTGCACAAGTCACATTCCAGAGCCTGCGTGGATCCATCCGGCTTCCCCACTGTAGACTTTCATCCTCTGTGATGGCATCCAGGAAGTGGGGCCACCAAAAATGTGACAGCCAAATGGGAGGCCACCAGATCCAGTACTTATCTCCAGTTATATATTCTGGAGTTCCACAGGAACTTCTTATGGGCTTCTTATGAGCAAGCAGAATGCCAGTTTCTGCTGTTCAGGTGTTTTTGCCTGTAGCAGGAGTGGCTAAACAAATTACAGCACTTTGCCCCTCAGTTGGCTCATGGGGTGGACACTGTGTGGCCCAGGGGAGGGGCTTTATGCTCCCCAGGGCCTCCTGCACTCCTCAAGCCCACCCACCACAATTTTAGCTGGTCCTTGTTTTAATTATTTTTGTAAGCCTCTTTGGGTTCCTTGTCAGGAGAAAGGCAAGTTATTCATTAATTAAATATATAAGCTACCCCAAAAACCTTCTGCAAAAAAATAGAGGATTGTACCTCCAGAGGGTGCAACTAGGGGTGGCTACTATCTTCTGTGTCTGTGGAATGATGAATTCACTCCTGGATTTAGTCTGAACTTCAAAGGAGCTATCCAAGGCGATGAACCTTGAATATTTCCTTAAAATTCAGACTGAAAGCCACCCAACAGACATGGGAACCCTCAACCACCAGTGAGTGTAATTCTCTATTTAATGTGATGAGAGCCAGCATGGTGCCATGCTGTTGGACTAGGACTCTGGACACCAGGGTTCAAATCTCCACTCAGCCATGAAAACCCACTGGGTGACCTTGGGAAAGTCACACTCTCTCAGCCTCAGAGGAAGGCAAAGGCAACCCCCCCCCCTCTGAGTAGATTCTGCCAAGAAAACCCCATGATAAGTTCACTTTAGGGTCACCCTAAGTTGGAAATGACTTGAAGACAACAACATTCCATTTAATACAATGAACCCTTTTTTGGGGGGGGGGTCCATGGACCCTTCTGAGAGTCTATTGAAAGCTATGTTTCATTACCCCTTCCCAGAATAATACACTTAAATACAACTTTCACAGTAAGACAAAGGAAACTCAAGAAGGAGTAAAGGAAATTGAACCCAGTTCATGGACTCCCCATTGTGCTACTAAGCCCATCCATGAATGCTCTAGAGCAATGGTGTCCAACCTGTGGCCCTCCAGGTGTTTTGGACAACAGCTCCCAGAATTCTTAACCATTGGACCAGATGGCTCAGGCTTCTGGGAGTTGGAGTCCAAAACACCTGGAGAGCCACAGGTTGGACACCACTGCTCTAGAGATCCATGGATGTCAGGTTAATGGCTATTTAGTTCTCAAGCCCCCACACAAACACCTCAAAATGGCCATTTTTCAAAACCAGAAGTGGCCTTTAAAAAAATGGTTGGATGCAAGATCTGGGTGTCTGGGCAGTGGTGAAAAATGGGGCAGTTGTGGCCTTTGGGCCTTCTGTGCAGTGCTTATGTCATCAGATATTGGGCAGCTACCCTTCTCTGATTTATCCCTTCATAACAGACTGGAGAAAGAGGCCAAGAACAAACCTTGGGAACATTTTTGGTTTGCTGGGAGGGACCAAATCTGAGAAGGGAAGCTGCTTTCCCCCAACAACACAATACGCCAACCATGGAACAAAGAGCTATGGTTTGTCTGCCTCCCATTGCAAGTAGGAGCAATTGAGTAACTTGTACTCAGCACATTGTTTAGTCATGACAAACTAGGATCCTATAGATCCGTGGCTTGTTGTGCTGTGCAAATGTACCTTGTTGTTGTTAACTTTATTTTTATCCTGCCTTTCTCTCAATATAGGAACTCAAGGCAGCTCACAATTATTTTATATGAGGACAGCCAAACAGGCCTTGTGCAGTGCTCCACTGTGGTTCCATATAAGGAGAGAAAATATTGCACCCATGTGGGCTTCCTGGACCATTCTGTGGAGAAATGGGTGGGGATGCTATGTAGCATATAAAACTTGAGTCCAGATATCACAATAAATTGGAATGGAAGAGAATTGGCATATCAGGGAGGAAGCAGAGTGCTGGTGTATGTTGGCTAATTGCTCCTGGTTAGACAAACCATATACTTTTGGTCCCCAGTTAGTTTATTGTGATGGCCTCTGGTTTGTATCTCCATCTGACAAGCCAGAGAAGTAATCCAGCATTTGCTTTATCTCTGGTTTATGGGGAGGGAAACAAGCCAGAGCACTGATTCCTTGTGGGGTTCCCATAGCACAATAAACAGACCATGGAGTGAAAATCTGTGGTTTGTTTAGCCCAGGGGTGGGCAACTACATCAAGAGTGGGAACCAGTTTTCACTTCCACATAACCCCCCACCAACAGCAGGCCACCATTGATTTGGCTTTATCTTCATCAATTCCAGCTTTGATTTAGCTTTATTTTCAGCTGATTTTAAACTCTTTTCCCCCCTCCACACTGCAGGATCAAGGAGCTTTGGGGAGTGACCTGGGGAGGATTGGGGGTGCAAAAAAGAGGTGAGGATTGCATATGGCTTGGGGGCCATACTTTGCTCATTCCTGGTTTGTCCACTCCCACTGTAAGGAGGAGCAATCAAGTAGCATGTACTGGCACAATACTCATCCATGGCAAAGCAGGGTTCTTGTGGCTCTGTGATCCAGGCCATAGAGTAAGGATGTTGGGATGGCTGTGGTTGGTGCAGGCTATTGATATGGGACAGATTTCATTAGTTTATGCTGAAAAGGAAGAAAGACAGCAGAGTAATTTCATTTCCTTCAATTTTAGGTAATAACTGTTAAAATACAATTACCAGTAAAGGAATGTGTGTGTGTGTGGGGGGGAGACACTCTTTTCAAAGGTATTAGTTTATTACCACTTTAAGTGTCATGACTTTCCTCAAAGCATCCTGTGAAGTTATAGCCCAGTGAGTCTCTGACTCATACCCCAGCCCCTCACTGAACTATAATTCCCAGAGTTCAGTGGAAAGGTCTCTGTGATTATATGCTCTCTCTGATATGCCCTAGTGAGTAAACAGTTCATAGAAATGAATACTTTATTCCTGATGCTTATTTTCTTTCATTCCATGAAAGAAACCTCTGATAATAGCCTACAAAATGTGTTTTGGGGGAAAGGGAGCATTGCCCCTTCATTGTTTGATTGTTTCTTTAAGATATGAAATGTGCCAATAATGATGAAACACACACACACACAAACTTGGGGAAAATTAAATATTTGAAAATAGACTCATCAAGAGATGTGTCTGTTTCTTTCTACTAGAAAGAAAGAGAAAGAACGAAAGAACAAGCAAGCAAGCTTTGGTAGCCCGTTTACTCTCCAAACCCCCATGTATACTCCCATGTATACCAAGTCTTTTCAGAGTGGGAGTTGAGAATAGCTCAGATGCCCCTCTTAAAACTCCTAACGGTCCTGCATTTTCTTAATCTGTACAGATAAGACGTTCTGGCACCGATTAGAGAGAAGTGCTGCTTCCCTAGGGGCTCTTCGGCTAAATCCAACTTGTCTTTTGGCTTCAGTCCTTGATGATTCAGCAATAAAGAACACAACTCCTCTTTCAGCTTTCACATATATTCCCATCCCTTCTGTGTTTGCATGTATTGAC
Source organism: Gambelia wislizenii (assembly GCA_030847615.1). Lineage (NCBI taxonomy): Eukaryota > Metazoa > Chordata > Lepidosauria > Squamata > Crotaphytidae > Gambelia > Gambelia wislizenii. The sequence goes on from JAUMIR010000002.1 coordinate 222,116,815, forward strand.
CTTCTGTACCTTTTGAGTCACAAGATTTACTGTATATTACATTGCAGCGCTTGGGCATGTCTTCTTTCTGGCAGCCTTCATTCCTTTCACCCTGTGTTAGGGAGCCTGGCTGTCTGTGACTAGAAACCTTGAATGTTCTTTTGTGCATTTGACATACAAAGTCTTAAAAAACCCAATACCCTACTACAATATTTTATTGAATTGTTCTGCCACATTGTATGTGATCTGAGTTGGGGACTGTATATAGTTTGTGAGCCACAAATTCTTCATTAACATATAGGCTACTAGATTTCTTCTAACATGGCGGTTGGGAACCAGAATGATAGATGTGTATACTGTGTGAAAGGGAGATTTTTTTTAAAAAAATGGATGTGTTTTTAATTAATTTATAATTAGTGTCAATTTTATCATTGTTAGCCGCATGCAGAGCTGTGGAGTCAGTATACCAAACATTTGACTCCAAGTCCAACTCTGTTTTTCTACTCTCTGACTCCTTCATAAATGGCAAATGTGTATTAATTATTAATAACAACTTTACTGTAGTAAAATGGTAGCACAAGGGATTTCATCACCATTCCATGAATCATCAGGCTAGTTAGAGTGTCAGAACATAAAGAAAGGTACCATTTCAGATTTCATGGGTGGTTGTGGAAATGCTGAGCTATTTATTGGATTTGGTAATTTAGCATATTTAATTATTTTATTGTTTTGAACTGTTTAACTTGTTTTAGTGCTTTTTGTAAGCTTCCCTGAGATCTTTGATACAGGGTGGGATATAAATATTTCAATAAATAACTCTTCCAAAAAACCCAAGGTTGATCCTCTTGCTTTGCAATGTCGTCAGGTATTTGGATGTCCAATGACCAATCTTTAATTTGTTACATTTGTACACCTCCCTTCCTTATTGAATTTATTCATTTATTTATTTATAGTATTTATACCCTGCTCTTCAGCCACCAAGGCTCTCAGAGCAGCTTACAAATTGTTAGCAATAGCACTTACATTTCTATACCGCTTTATAGCGCAAGCACTTTCTAAGCAGTTTTACAATGGATTAGCTAATTGCCCCTGACAAGCTGGGTATTCATTTTACTGACCTGTGAAAGGATGGAAGGGTGAGTGAACCTTGGAGCCATGCCTGATCGAACTCACAATGTTGTGGCTGCAGTAGTGGCATTTAACCACTGTGCCACCAGGGCTCAAATGTTTCCCAGGGCATGTTGTCAGGAGTAAGGTGAGAATTTTGACAGGTGTTTGTGCCGATGTTTGGCCTTGCCACTTGGGTAATTGAGGCAGCCATCTTAGGGAGGAGAACCTAGGGCCACGTGGAGGGGCAGTAAGGTGCTGGAAGACAGAGATCTGGGTGCCAGTTGGGCTGCTCTGCATCCCGCAGGCTGCCCTAATGCGCTCAGATGCGGCAGAGAGCACTGTCTCCTCACTCATATCAAAGTAGGGTTCTTCAGTATCTAGAATTGGGGTGGGTGGGTTGCACCATTTTATATTTTTGCTCAGGCACATCTGGAGTTTTTTCCACTTCTGTGTTCTGCCAGTGACATGGATGTGGTAATGATGGGTTGCTGTTTTGTTTCAAGGATGGCAGTACCCACCCCCTGTTCCCTGTAAGATCTTATTCTCCTCCCCCCTTTTCCGATTCTGTCTGTTTCTTGTCATTTGCCCTGGGGGTCAGCTAGATGGGAGAATTAGTTGTGATAAATAGCGACTTACCTCCCTATCGCTGCAGAGTCATTTGTGCCCATGAGTCATCTGCAAACTTGATGGAAGGGAAAGTTTGCGATTTTGTAGTTCACATGGAGCACAGCAAAAACAATGTCAGCCGCGAGTGAGTTGCAGCCCTAAAACCTCCCCTCCATTTTTTTTAAATTTAGAAGTGGAGCAGCTATGTTCCACTGAAATAACCCTTTTTATACTTTTCCTCTGCCTCTTGATTGACTGTGCCGGCAAAAACAAAACAATAATGGCAGCTCTGGCATTGGATTTTGCAGCCCCACTCCTTCTTGATATGGCAAATCCCAGCAGGGAGCTCATCTAAACAAAAGGCACTCTGCTCGCATTTCTGCCAGATTTTTTTTATTTTTTTTTTGTCGTGTAGATGAGCCCTTGGAAAATAAATGTGTGAATGCTGTTTGCATTTGACACATTGACTCTGCTTCAGAGTCTCCCTTTTCTCCTTCTCTTTGCTGTTTCATTTTATTCCTCCTCCTTTTTTAGTCCTCCTTTCATTTCTCTCCCCCGCCACTTTAGCTTGCCCTTCCTACATTTCAGCATCCTTTCAAGAATGAGAATCAGACCTTACAGGTGAAAAATGATCATAACAATGGTGACCGGAATCCTCTATCACAATGTATATTTCATAACTTTAAGTATACTTAGCTACATAGCAAAGACACTAAGAAATAATCTACAAAAATTATGCTACAACTTCTTTTTCTTCGTCTCAAAGGTGCTGCGAGATCCCCTTGCTTACTGTTATTCCAGACTAACACAGCTATGTCTTTGAATACATATTGAGAAGCTGGAATGTGTCCAGAAGAGGGTCACCAGGATGGTGGGTGGTCTGGAAGCCGTGCCCTATGAGGAGTGCTTAGCCTTGAGAAGAGAAGGTTAAGAGAGGACATGATAGCCGTGTTTAAATATTTGAAGGGATGTCATATTGAGGATGGAGCAAACTTGTTTTCTGCTGCTCCAGTGACAAGGACACGGAGCAATGGATTTAAACTACAGGAAAAGAGATTCCATCTAAACATTAGGAAGAACTTCCTGACAGTAAGAGCTGTTTGGAAGTGGAATACACTGCCTTGGAGTGTGATGGAGTCTCCTTCTTTGGAGTTTTTAAGAAGAGGCTGGATGGCCATCTGTCAGGAATGATTTGATTGTGTATTCATTCTTGCATGGCAGGGGGCTGGACTGGATGGCCCTTGAGGTCTCTTCCAAATCTATGATTCTATGATTCTACTTATCGCACTACACTGCTATAGCACTATTATTCCACTTTAACTGCTCTGGCTGCCTCCTGTGGAGTCCTGGGATATGCAGTTTAGGGAGGGGCATTTAGAACTCTCAGCCAGAGGGCTCTTAGGCTTGACTAAACTACAAACCCCAGAATTCCACAGGAGGCAGTCACAGCAGTTAAAATGGAATAATAGTGCTATAACAGTGTAGTGTGACAAGACCATGAGATACATAAAAGAGACACCAGCAAGAGTGTCCTGATACACATTGGCATTCCATAGCTGGTGTCCCAATGCACAACAAGAGCCAGTGTACACCATTCCCATTGCGCCTCAGTCACTTTGCTGGGTCCCCTATGTAGTAACATAACAACAGCCCCTCACTGGATACAGATATTATGGAACTGCCCAGTTCTAATTCCTGCAGGTATAAGTCCACTTACAAAGATGTAAGTCCCCAACAGGATTCCAGCCATGGTTCATAACACTGTTACTTTTTGTAGTTACTTTTGCCTCTCCAGTGACGCCCCCTTGTCATGGGAGAGAGGCTTGCGTACCGTAATAATGTTTTGAGCTATGTTGGCAGTGGCATAATAGCCACTGGTAGGGTCTCTCATGCCAGACAGGTCAAAACCGAAGGGTCTGACAAAGAGCGTCAAAGGGCAGGATGGGCTCTCTAGCCTTATGGCAACCGTCCTAGGAGAAGGAAAACTCCAATCCCAAACCCGGGCAGATGGTGCTCATCCAACCCTGTAAGGTCGACCATCTAGGAGAAGGAAACTCTAATCAAACCTATGACCCGAGGACCTTGCTGCTACTGTCCATGCTTGCAAGGCCACAGCAGATAAACCTTTGGTTTTAAGGGTGAGGCCAGTTCTGTGCATGCTGCGCTCCACTAGAAAAATCCATTGCACAGGCTCGAAGGACAATTCCACAAAAGTCCTGTAGTGATAGGCGAGGGACAAAGTGGCAGGTGTGAAGATGCACTGGAAGCCATAGACCCAACCCTGCATGCAGGCGGTTCAGGACTTTGGTCGCTTGAGACTGACCCGGGAAATGACAGTCTTGTTTGGCAGATCCTGAATGACCAAGCAGCCTTTTTTAAGGAGAGCACTGCTTGCTCCATATGGAGAGGGGCCTAGAAAAAGTGGCCTAACAAAACTACCTGGTTGGCTAGCCGCGGCCAACGGGCATCTTCTGATGCGGTCAAACCAAGGCAAAGAAACAAAGGCACGCACCGGCCTCCAAAGGTGTAAATAAACTGACGCTTGCATGCTGGAACATCAGAACCACGTGAGACTCTGCAGACAGCCTGAGCGTCGTTCTGCTCTAATAGCCCATGAACTATCACAACTTAATATTGACATCGCTGCTCTTAGTGAAGTTTGTCTCCATGAGGAAGGCAGCCTTAAAGAACACGGTGCCGGCTACACACTTTACTGGTCTGGCAAACCCAAAACCAAAAAACATCTTTCAGGAGTAGGATTTATGATTAAAAACTCCATTGCCTCCAAACTTGAAACCTTGCCAACAGGACACTCTGATTGCATTATTTCCTTACGCCTCCGACACGTTGTTCTCTTTAGTATATATGCCCCAACTTTGCAAGCCGACCCTGTAGAGAAAGACAAATTCTACACAGACCTATGCCACCTCATACAAAAAGTCCCCATAGAAGATAAAATTATTATCCTTGGTGACTCCAATGCCAGAGTAGGAAAGAACTCCGGAGCCTGGAAAGGTGTCCTAGGCAAACATGGTGTTGGAAATTGCAATGATAAAGGACACCTCCTGCTAGAGTTCTGTGCAGAACAACAGCTGACTATTACAAACACTATCTTTCAGCAGAAAGATAGCTTGAAGACAACCTGGACGCATCCCCGATCCAAACATTGGCACCTCATTGAGTATGTTCTAGTCCGCCAGAGAAATAATCGCGATGTCTGTCATACTTGAGTGATGCCAAATGCAGAATACCAAACAGATCATCGCCTCGTCAGATGTAAACTAAATCTTCACCTTAAGTTCAAACCTAAGAGGGATGGCATCTTAAAGAAGAGACTCCAAGTCAACAATCTTCAACAAGCTACCATGAGAGACAACTTCCAGGCAATCCTGCAAACAAAACTTGAAGACCATCCTACAGATCCTTCTCCTACAGTGTTTTGGCAACATATCAAAAACAGTATCCTCCATTCTGTGGAAAAATCCCTCGGGTTCTTCCGCAAGAAAAATCAAGACTGGTTTGATGACAACAACCAAGAGATCCAGAAGCTGTTCGCAAAGAAGAGAACTGCTCACCAGGCATACCTCGCCCAGCCAACTTGCCATGTAAGAAAAGCAGCTTTCCATCTCACATGTAGTAAACTTCAACAAAAACTCCGAGACATGCAGAACAAGTGGTGGATCAATATAGCAGAAAAGACACAGCACTGTGCAGATCTGGGTGATCTTAAAGGATTTTATGAAGCTCTTAAAGCAGTGTTTGGACCTACTTACCAGGTCTAAAGCTCCTTATACAGTACAGATGGTCAAACATTAATTACTGATAAAGCCTCCATCCTGAATTGATGGGCTGAACATTTTCAAAGTCTTTTTAGTGCCAACTGAGTAGTCCAAGGCTCAGCTATCCAACATATGATACAAAAACTGATGAAAAATGAATTGGACATTGCTCGCACTTTGGAAGAGACCCTTAAGGCCATACAGCAGATGAAAAACAGCAAGGCAACTCCTTGTGAATTGCTGGGAAAAAGGGGAACTGCTGTCAGATCTCCGAGATGCAGTCATCATTACCCTGTACAAGACAAAAGGAGCAAAATCTGATTGCTCAAACTATCGAGGCATAACACCAAGGATACTCCTGAACAGATTAGTTCCTGCTATTGCAGAAGAACTTCTTCCTGAAAGCCAACGTGGCTTCAGAGCCAATAGGAGTACTACAGATATGGTATTTGCCCTTAGACAACTGCAAGAGAAATGTAGAGAGCAGAACAAGGGTCTCTATGTAACATTTGTCGACCTCACCAAAGTCTTCGACACTGTGAGTAGAAAAGGTCTGTGGCAGATCCTGAGAAGACTAGGATGTCCCCCCAAATTCCTTAAAATGATTATCTTGCTACACGAGGGCCAGCACTGTCAAGTCAGATATGGCGATGCTCTTTCAGTGCCCTTTCTAATAACTAATGGAGTGAAGCAAGGTTGTGTTCTTGCACCAACTTTATTTACAATCTTCTTCAGCATGATGCTCCAAAGGGCTATGGCAGAGCTTGAAGAAGAAGATGGCATCTATATACGTTACCGTACTGATGGTAGCTTGTTTAACTTAAGCCACCTGAGGGCTCACACTAAGACTCTAAACTATCTAGTCCGTGAGCTGCTCTTCGCTGCTGCTGCTGCCCTTGTTGCCCACACAGAAGCAGCTCTGCAGCGCCTAACATCCTGCTTACAGCTGCAGAGCTGTTTGGGCTGGAAGTCAGCCTGAAGAAAACAGAAGTTCTTTACCAGCCTGCACCACAGGACGAACACCACCATCCCCACATCGCTGTAGGCAAATCTGTGCTTAAGTCCGTTCAGCAGTTCACCTACCTGGGAAACATCATCTCCTCAGATTCCAATATTGACAAAGAGATCGATCACAGATTAGCAAAGGCATATAGCGCATTTGGAAGACTTTACAAAAGAGTCTGGAGTAACAAACACCTGAGGCGAAGCAGAAAAATCAATGTGCATAGAGCCATTGTACTGTCTATTCTCCTTTACGGGTCTGAAACATGGGTCACCTATCACCTACACGACTCCTCGAACACTTTCATCAGCGCTGTATACGCACAATCCTAAATATACACTGGACTGGCTATGTGACGAATGTTGCTGTCCTTGAGCAAGCAGGGATCACCAGCATTGTGGCCATGATATTGAGAACACAGCTGCGCTGGACAGGGCATGTTTCTAGGATGGAGAACCATTGCCTCCCCAAAACAGTACTCTATAGTGAACTCGCCACAGATCAGCGCAAGAGGGGAGCTCAAAAAAAGCGATACAAGGATTCCCTGAAACAACATCCTCAGGCTCGGCCAAATTGATCACCAACAATGGTCGGCCCTGGCCTCACATCGGGAGGCATGGAGATGCACTATCCACAATGCTGCAGCTTTATTTGAGAACTCACGCCAAACAAGTCTTGAAGAGAAACGACAACGCAGAAAGAATCGCAATCCGGAAGGAGACCTTCTGCTGTGCTTTCTGCAACTGGACTTGTTTATCTCGGATTGGCCTTTTTAGTCATCAGCGTGCTTGCAGAAAGCGTGGGATGAGTCCTTCCTGAATCTTCGTTTGTGAAGAAAAGCCAGAGAGAGAGAGAGAGAGAGAGAGAGAGAGAGAGAGACTTTTTGTAGGAACTCCGTTCTAAGATAGGAAAGTTATTCAGGATGCTGTCCTAAGTTAGCTACATCTCTACAGAGGACTGAGAGAGTTCTGGGTAAGAGAAGAGGTGGAAACATCCCTAAGAGTATCAGTTTACATCACAGAGGGAACAGGATAGATAGACAAGCAGGGAGGACTGTGGGTCACTCAGACTATCTAACCCTAATGCTACTGTCCACACTGAGGCATTTTTAACTCTTTCAGTGCTAAGTGTTGTTGCACTCCCAACATGTTCAACATCTCAATATCTCTGTTCACTTCTTGCAAAGGTATGTTTAAAAACCACACACACAATAAAATAGCACTGGATCTCCATCAACACTTGTTGGCACACATTTTTTTTTATTAGGCTCTAAAGGCAAGAGGGATGGGGAAACTGTTGTGCCCCAGATATTGTTGGACTGCAATTATTTTTGACAGGATAGTTTTATACTGCAAAGGGCACTGGGAAGATGACACAAGAAATACTGTATGTCTTATTAATAATAAGCCGGGGATGGGGAACATGTGGGCCTCCAGACATTGTAGGAAAGAAAATTCAATCATCTTTCACCATTGGCTATGCTCAGTGGGGCTGACAGGAGCTGGAATCCCAAAATATCTGGATAGTCATACATTCCCTGTTTCTGCTTTAATGCTGCTTAGTGAATTCAGTGTGGTCTTCACATTGACAACAGTTCTGATGTACAATCACAGAGGGAGGATGGTTTCAGGCCCAATCATGGACAGGTTCATTCTGCCTGTATAGAGGAGCTCTACTTGTGTACATCACTTCATTTAGAGGCCTTTCCCCCATACCACCCGAATGCAGAAGTGATAGGGAAATATCTCTGTCATGAGGCTGTGCACATTGGTGTCAGGATTAGGGCAAGGCCAGATTGCCTCCCATACATTATCTCCATAGTGTTCTTGTTATCCTTCCTAGTAATTCTGCTGATTCGTTCATTATTTGCAAGCCTTCAGTGCCATCTGTTGCTTTGCTATTAAGTAGCTGAAGCTTTTATTTCCAGTTCTCCACATGTGTTATGTGGTCATTCCCCTCCCTTTAATTGCAGTCACAACATGAGCACATGTGCACGTTGTGGCTGCACACATACGCACACACAAAATAAGTTCAAAAGAACCTATAATATTCACTTTATACCTTAACATCAAGATCAAGCACATACATTGACACTTAACTCAGCCCCTTCATCACACACGATGTACAGAACCATCCCTTCAGAAATATGGCTACAGTTTCTCTAAACCATTGCAAAATGCATTGGGTGGAAGTAAATTGGCCCTTACTGGGAGCCCTGGTGGCGCAGTGGTTAAATATCAGTAGTGCAAGCCACAAGCTCGTGAGTTTGATCCCAGAGGGTTCCAAGGTTGACAGCCTTCCATCCTTCTGTAGGTCGGTAAAATGAGTACCCAGCTTGTTGGGAGCAATTAGCTAAAAAACAATGTAAATTGCTTAGGGAGTGCTTCAGCACTGATAAGCGGTATATAATTATCAGTGCTATTGCTAATGTCTACCATGTTTTAACTGTTGGAAGTGAAGAAGCATCAACACTTGTTTACAGTTCTTTGTGTGTGACTAATCTGTGTTTTCAAGGTTTTACTTCCTACTTGCATGCAGAGGTCACTTCCCCCCTTGCTCCAAGAAGTTTTAGTCTTTGTCTCAGAAGCCCGAAGCTAGAAGCAATCAGACATGAGGCAACTCTGCCTCAATATGCCTTACACACAATCATGAGAGTCAGCTTTAGGGACTCTTCCATCCAAGTTAGATAACTCTCTTCTATCAAGTTAGAGAACTCTCTTCTATCTATCTATCTATATCTATTTTTTCTATCTAAGATGTATCCTCTACCACAATAAACATAAGATTTGTTTTTTTAACCTTACTGAAGCTTCCTGCATGTTTTTATCCTAATAATATTTATTATTATTATTATTATTATTATTATTATTATTATTTGTATCCCACCTTTCCCATCAGGAACGGGGCAGCAAACATCATTTAAAACATTAAACCACAATCCACCACAAATATTAAAATATCATTAAAATAACTATATAATAGTAATATTGATTCAGATTTTAAATATAAAATACACATATTAAAATAACTTAAAATGGAAAAAGACATAAAATGGAAAAAGACATAAAATGGAGTATTAAAATAGCAGAATGGAAAAAGCAAGTTAAACAGCAAGGTGGATAGAAAAGTGGATAGCAAGGTGGCAGTCAAGCATCTAGCCTAATCTGGGAAGGCCTGCTGGAAGAGATCCATTTTAAACATACCCAAATCGTCAAGGTGTCAGATATCCTCTGACAGACCATTCTACAATCTGGGAGCGGTGGCGGAGAAGGTCCTCTGGGTGACTGTAGCCAACCTAGTTCTAGTCATCTGTAGTAAATTTTTCCCAGAGGACCTAAGAGTACAGGGCAGATTATATAGGAGAAAGCGATCCTGTAGGTAACCTGGCCCCAAGCCATGAAGGACTTTAAAGGTAGTAATCAACACTTTATACCTTACCCAGAAACTAATTGGCAGTCAGTGAAGAGATTTAAATGTTGGTGTAATATGGTCTTCTGGATGTTCTGGTGACCAGCCTGGCTGCCATATTCTGAACCAATTGAAGTTTCCGGAGTAGGCATAAAGGTAGCCCCATGTAGAGCGCATTACAGAAATCAACCCTCGAAGTTACCAGCGCATGTAACTATCATCTTCAAATCTTCCAATTCTAGGAAGGGGTACAGCTGGCATATCAGCCGAAGCTGATAGTAAGCACTCCTGGAGGTTGCATCTACCTGTGCTGTCATCTGGAGTGACGAACCCTGGAGTATTCCCAAGCTGCGAACGCATTCTTTCAGAGGGAGTGTCACCTCATCCAGAACTGGTTGTCACACTTCCAGACCTGGTTTGGGAGATTTAATAGTAAGTACCTCCATCTTGTCTGGATTCAGCTTCAGTTTATTTTTCCTCATCCAGCTCATTACCGCTCCAAGGCATGCATCCAATGGAGCCACACCACCCTTAGTTGCAGCTGTTGCTGGAGGCACAGAGAAATATATTTGGGTGTAATCAGCGTACTGACAACACCCTATCCCATGCCTCTGGATGATATCTCCCAGCGGTTTCATGTAAATATTAAACAGCATTGGGGATAGCACGGCACCTTGTGGGACGCCGCATGTAAGCTCTTTCCTAGAGGAGTAACTATCCCCAAGCATCACTATCTGGAATCTACCCAAGATATAGGACCAGAACCACTGAAGCACAGTGTCCCTGACACCCCGTTCCCTCAGGCATTCCAGAAGGATACCATGATCAATGGTATCGAAAGCCGCTGAGAGGTCCAAAAGTACCAGCAGGGACACACTCCTCCTGTCGATACTCAGATGAAGTCTAAGGTGACCATAGCAGTCTCCACTCCATACCCTGCCCCGAAGCTGGTTTGAAATGGGTCTAGATAATCAGTATCATCCAAGACTGCCTGGAGTTGGAGGGCAACTGCACCCTTGATTACCTTGCTCAGGAATGGAAGGTTAGAGACTGGTCTATAACTGGCAAAGTCCAGGGGATCCAGCGATAGCTTTTTTCAGAAGCGGCTGTAAAACCGCCTCTTTTAAGCTTGATGGAAAATTCCCCTCCCTAAGAAATGTATTTATGATGTTTTTAAATTGCGCTCTAATTGCATTTCCTCCCTGGACGACCAGCCATGAGGGACAGGGATTGAGGTGGGATTGAGAGGTATATCCTGTTTTGTACCAGAAGCTCATATTGCACTGGGGCTATGCTGCATTCTGCTTAATATTAATACCAATAATTCCCTACATTAACTCCCTTCATTGTGTAAATAAATTCCTGAAGCATGGAATGGCATTTGAGTTTAAGCTCAGTTTTGACCAAATTTTCACACTTTGGTGTTCCTTTTTAGTGGAATCATGGATCCTTATGGGATACACAGCAAGACCATGAAGATTGTGTCTGTTTCATGACCTTTTTATTCCTCCTCCTTGCAGGACTTGCTTGGGTTGCTGAGAGATCTTTAAGCACTGGGGTACATTAGTGACATTACTGTCAGCACATAGAAGTTCTGAGCAGTCTTTTATCTGATATGTGAGAATCAGGCCTTCCTTACTACCTCTTTAAGCAGGTGTATGGAACTGGGAAAGGCTCCAAGAGGCAGAACGACTCAGGGAAGCCATTCACTTCAACATTTCACATGAGAGAACCAGGACACATGGTTAGATTGTTGTCAAGATGGTGAAAGTCATTAATGAGGATGTCATGCCCTGTGAGACGGATAAGGGTATTGGAATCAGAGGGTATTCTATTGGAATCAGAGGGTATTCTATTGGAATCAGAGGAGGAGGACATGGCAGGGAATGGCCCTATGGACCATGGCACAGTTTTATCTACACCTGTGCCAGCAGCAGACCTTGCCAACCTGGAGGCTCAAGCAGAAGAAGAGCCTGGTCCTAGTGGGTTGGCACCAGTCCCAGCAGAGAGCCCTGCCAATTCAGATAAGGAAGAGGAAGAGGAGACGGATTTACCTCCACCATCATTCAGCCAGCAGAGATCCCAAAAGGAAGATTAAAGATAATCGCTAAGGCTTTATCAGGCACCTGGCAAAGTCTTGATTGCTATATATACGCCTTGGGGAGCTATAGAGGCTTTGTGAGAGATCAACTGATCTTCCTGGCGAAAGCTTCATGTCTGATATCTCTGACTCTGTGTTCCTGTTGCCTTGATCCCTGCCTAGACCTTGGACTGACTCTGACTACTCTGTTTGCCTGATCCTGTTAGACCCTGGACTTCTCTGTAGCTATGCTGCCTGTTGTAAGCCCTGATCTTGTGGAACTGTGGCTTGGACTGAATCTTTCTGCATTTCTCCTTGCCTGCTTTGTTGCCTCCAAAGGGATTGAACTTTGAGTGTTATTGCAAGCCTTATCTGACTCCACCTAATTACCTTGCTCCTGTTAAGGACTGGCTTTCTTCCTAGAACCTTATCTGTGCCACTTTGTAATTGTTTATCCTTTCACTGGCATCTGGCTGCTTTCTTGGACAGAGGAAGAATGCACAAGCTAAGCGAGGCTACATCAGTTTGCTTTTGCCTGAGCCTATTGGGAAGGGCAAGATTCCACCCCTGTTGAGTTAATTGAGTGCCAACTAGTTTTGTACTTTGAACTCAGTTTGCAACATTTGAAATAAGCTGAGGCCAAAGGGGGAAAGTGGTGGGAGGAGGATAGAGAAACTGGGAACATTTCACTCTGAAAAAGTGAGCTGAAAGAGGATTGATTAGGGCTGTCCCTGCCAAACTGGGACATATGGAAGGTATTGGGACCACCTCAAGGCTAAAGGTTGTCAAGAAATTGGTCTCTTACCTGGAGCCTCCCCCACTTCTGCCCCTCAAAGCTCTGACCCAGAACCACCTTTCCCAAGACACCAGCTGGAGGAGTGCTTAAGGAAAGATCTTCACCGAGCCCTTTCCTGGCTGGAGGAAGCTCAAGTGAGTAAAGGGGATGAAGGCACTGGAGTGTCCTTCCAAGGCTGAATCTCAATTGGGGAAGCCAATTTCATTCCACCCAAGCCTTCCCTGGCCCTGGAATGCTTTGGTGGAGCAAAGGGAGCTCAGACATCAGGTGGAGGTGCACTCGTCCACTGATGTTTCAGCAATGGAGCTGAGTTCACTCCACCCTAGACTTCTCTGACTGGGATAAGTGAAGGTGGAGTGAAGTAGGGGTCAAGTCATTGGCTTAAGAAGTGGTGCTCCTCACAGAGATGTCTTGGTAATTTCCCCCAAGCTCTCTCCCTTTCCAAAAGGTTTGGGGGCTTCCACAGAGGGGGAAGACTGCTGGGGAGGAGTTTTCTGGACTGGATTAGGAGACCTAGGGTGCTAAATGCAGCTCATGTGCTGGAAGTTTCCCATGCCTTTAAGAGTACTTTAGGGGAGAGCCACAGAGGCAAAGACAGCCTGATTCGGATTTGATCCAGGTTCATGCTGATCCAGGGAGTGATCTGTACAATTCTCCTTGCAGGACTCACCCAACTTCAGATGGGCCTATCAAAATTTACAGATGTGCATAGGAACTGGCAATACAATTAGATCCTTTTCATGCTACAAGACACCCAACTTTCTTTGGGTATGCCTTATAAGTTCCAAGGACACATAAGTGTATCATTAACTGCATATATTCCATGGATTTCATTGAAAAGGCATGCCATTTTCTTTCTTTGAACTGCACCCCTAATGGAGAAGCAACTGTCATTTCAGTGAAACAATCTTCTGATTAGAGTGTTCTGCTCTCGGCTGCTGGTGAAGGATAATGAAGCATATTTACTACTTATAGGATGCTGGCAGCTTATTCTACTTCAGGACCAAGACATACAGAGCTGTAATACTCCCAAAAGAGGTATTGCCCAAAGTCATCAAGTTCTGAAGCTTAGAAACTTTCAGGAGGGCACTTGTTAGAGACATTTCATTTACTTCAAGATACGCTGAAACAGACCTCAGCAGTTAATACTATTCTCTAATCAATCTTTTCAAGAGAAAATATATTTCTTAGGATCCCATATTTCAAACGGGGGGTGCTTGCCTTCCAAAACTAAATATATCAAATGCTTTTGTGTATACATATATGCAAGACACTTATTATTATTGCACGATAGCTGCTATTTCTAGAAACAGGATCCAGGATTGAGTCATAAACTTGTGACATCCTTGCTTTCCCAAATTAATATAAAAGCTGAACTATCTACCACATTTATCCAAATATTGAAATGGTGGCATATCACCCATATTATGCAATATAGAAAAAAAAATAGAAACTTCTGTTCTAAGGTTCAGAATAACTCTAGACAGTCCCTCCACCAAGGGCTCCATATTTCTTAAGTATTCCCCCCAAAACGCAAACCAGCTACAAAAGGGGTTCATCTGTTTTGCTTCCATTGCATTGTAAAAGTTGGAATTTCCATTTAAGCTTAGAAGCTGTTTGAATTATGAGGCCTTCTGGGTAACAGAAACCTCCAAATTTTGTTTAGGTTTACCTTATGCAAGTAGCACAGTATGTATTTAAAACAGAATTACAAAGGAGCTGCAAAGAGATCTCCTAGTCCTATATTGCCAATAAAATCTAGTTTACTAGACATGAGATATAGAAAAGTGAATGGAATGAAGTGCTTGTTGATATTGTTGCAAGAATGGGAGAGATTTGTGCTGGGAGAGAGTCAATGACACCAGAAGTATTGCTGGAGATGCCATTAATAACAATACTGCCCAATACCTCTTTTGTTAGGAAAGTGGTTGATTTCTCTCCATAGCCTCTTTAGTTTTCAAAATAGTTTTATAAACCCAGACTGTAACTCCTGAAAATGCACTTTGAACCACGTTCAGAGTGACTCATCCTATTATAGTCTCATAGGATCTCAAACTAGATTCTCTCCATACGCTCCCACACATTGGCTTCTCCCTGAATAAAAATCTCTCTTCATATCATAAAATTAGAATCATAGAGTTGGAAGGGGGCCCACAGACTATCAAGTTCAACCCTCTCCCCTGCTCAATGCAGAAACTCAGCTAGAGCATCCCCAGTAGGTAGCTGTCTAGCCTCTTTTTGTAGACATCTAGAGAAAAAGACCCCAAACTCTAGGTCATTGGTTATATTGCCAAACTGCTCTTATCAAGAAGTACCTTTTAAAGTTCCATTGAAATCTATCTTGTAACTGAAGACCTCTTGTAAATTAGACCTGGTCTTACCCTCTGGGGCAGTAGAGAACAAAACTGCACCCTCCTCTCTGTGACAGCCCTTTAGATATTTAAAGAGTGTAATTATGTCACCCCTGTTATCCCTTCACCAGGCTGAATATGCCCAACTCTTTCAACCTTTCCTCATATGTTTTGTTCTCCATATCTCCTTTCATCCTTGTTGCCTTTCTCTGAACCCATTCCAACTTGTCTATATCCTTCTTGAAATGAAGTGCCTAGAACTAAACACAGTACCCCAGATGTAGTCTGACTAGAGCAGAATATAGTAGGACTATTACTTCCCTTGCCTTGGAAATGATAGTTCTATTAATGCAGGCTAAAATACCATAGTATTTCCCTTCCTTGCTGCAGCATCACACTGCTGGGCCATGTTCAATTTATGATCAATAATAATCCCAAAGTCATTTTCACATGTATTACTGCTAAGCCAAGTATCCTCCATCCTATACCTGGGCATTTGTTTTTTGTGGCCAAAATGTAGAATTTTGCATTTGTCTGTTGAATTCTATTTGTTTCAGTCCAATTTTCTAATTTATCATGGTCATTTTAAATTCTGTTCCTATCTTCCAATGTGTTAGTTGCCCACCCCCCCCCATCATCTGCAAACTTGATATGGATTTCCTCTACTCAATAATCTAAGTCATTAATAAAAATGTTGAGGAGTAAAGATAAAGAGAATTACTATAATAATCATTATAGAGAAACAGAAGCTGACAACAAAGGAAGAACAAGAGACCTTTCCCACAAGATCTGTGAAATCAAAGGGGAATTTAAACCAAGCGTGGGGGTGCTCTACAAACAGCAGAGGAACATAATACAGGACCCAGATAGGTTAAAAGGCAGTGGAAGCAATACACAGAAGAGCTATACAAAAGAGAGGAGATGATGAATGACACATGGGAAGAAGAATCATATGAAGATGAACCCCAAATTTTGGCAAATGAAGTGAAAGCTGCATTTGGAGCAATAAGGAGGAATAAAGCACCAGGAACAGATGACATACCAATAGAACTGCTGCAATCTACAGAGACAGAATCGACTTCAGTTCTAACTAAAATCTGCCAACATATATGGAGAACAAAACAATGGCCCACAGATTGGAAATGGTCAATATACATTCTTATCCCCCAAAAAGGAGACACAAAAGATTACAGTAATTACAGAACCATTGCATTAATTTCCCATGCAAGCAAAGTCATGCTCAAAATTCTACAGCAAAGACTCCTCCCAAATATGGAGTGAGAAATTCCAGAAGTGCATGCTGGGTTCAGGAAAGGAAGAAGCACTAGGGATCACATAGCAAACATATGTTGGATAATGGAGTGCACTAAAAAATTCCAGAAGGAAACCAGTGTAGTAATGAGGCTGAGACACGTTCGGGGGTCATCACAGGAATAGCCTCCTTTATTGGTAGAGTGGGGTATTCTTATACTCTGCTGATCATGTATACAGCATTAATCATTAGATGGGGATTACACCAGTGTGTCTGGTGCTTGCAACATAGTTATAATTGATACACAGGAGTAATCACAAGACTCATACAGACATGCTCATCACCTGGATACACAAGAAGGATTGCAAGATACATATAGACATAATTAACGCTGTCTGGGTCTCTCTCTGGCTTTTCTTTGCAAACGAAGATTCAGGAAGGACACATCCCGCGCTTTCTGCAAGCACGCTGATGATTAAAAAGGCCAATCCGAGATAAACAAGTCTGGTTGCAGAAAGCACAGCAGCAGGTCTCCTTGGGTGATGTTTTTGGGTTGTGATTCTTTCTGCGTTGTCGTTTCTCTTCAAGACTTGTTTGGCGTAAGTTCTCAAATAAGGCTGCAGCATTGTGGATAGTGCGTCTCCATGCCTCCCGATGTGAGGCCAGGGCGGACCAATGTTGGTGATCAATTTGGCCGAGCCTGAGATGTTGTTTCAGGGAGTCTTTGTATCGCTTTTTTGGAGCGCCCCTCTTACGCTGACCCACGGCGAGTTCACCGTAGAGTAGTATTTTTGGGAGGCGATAGTCCTCCATCCTAGAAGTGTGCCCTGCCCAGCACAGCTGTGTTCTCAATATCATGGCCTCAATGCTGGTGATCCCTGCTTGCTCAAGGACAGCAAGATTCGTCACATAGTCAGTCCAATGTATATTTAGGATTATGCGTAGACAGCGCTGATGAAAGCGCTCGAGGAGTCGTAGATGGTGGCGATAGGTGACCCATGTTTCAGATCCATAAAGGAGGATAGACAGTACAATGGCTCTATACACACTGATTTTTGTGCTTTGCCTCAAGTGTTTATTGCTCCAGACTCTTTTGTGAAGTCTTCCAAATGTGCTATATTCCTTTGCTAATCTGTGATTGATCTCTTTGTCAATCTTGGCATCTGAGGAGATGATGCTTCCTAGGTAGGTGAACTGCTGAACGGACTTGAGCACAGATTTGCCGACGGCAATGTGGGGATGGAGGTGTTCGTCCTGTGGTGCAGGCTGGTAAGGAATTTCTGTTTTCTTCAGGTTGACTTCCAGCCCAAACAGCTCTGCAGCTGTTGCAAAGCAGGATGTTAGGCGCTACAGAGCTGCTTCTGTGTGGGCCACAAGGGCAGCATCATCGGCGAAAAGCAGCTCACGGACTAGATAGTTTAGAGTCTTAGTGTGAGCCCTCAGGCAGCTTAAGTTAAACAAGCTACCATCAGTACGGACACACAGGTATAATCTGGGTACACGGATCTTGTCCTGGGAATTACTCTTTGCTGACCTAACACCTTCCTTGTTAATTAGGAGGATGTCAAACTACTTGCAATCCCATCTGGGACTGAGCGTTCTCTGGCAATCCGAGAATGCAAGTAGCTACGGTACATCTCCTCCCTTTTTATTCTTTATATGACAGATTAGACAATTGTTTATTGAGGTGTGAGAGCTGCAATGCTCTGTTACCAAAATTTTGTGGCATGGCGGAATCAAGGGAAAAAGTGTAGGTGCACATTGAAAGCAAGATCCAAGACAAGTGAGTGTACTTATTGTTATGATTATGTAAAATACAAAGGTATATAGCCAATGTCGATTAGCACATACAGCTGGTGAACAGATTCCAAAATCTAGAGAACCCAATATTTGTAGTATTATTTTGTGTCAGAATTGTAAACAGTTTACATACTAGCAAGGGAAACATATTCTGTCTTAGACAATGAGTGGACAGCAGAGTTACAATCCTCTGTTAACTCTACTGACCTAGCCAAACAGGGCTGAGTTGGGACATGAGGTAATAACAATGCCATTGTTGCGACTTAGGCAACAAACAGTCAGCAGAGATATCTGCAGGTGTGTATGAAAAGGTGCATTCATTACATGAAAAGGACCAGCCAAGGGGCAACATCATGTGATCATAACTATATTGATCATATATTGAACAATTAATGGGGGTGCCAATCATGTTCTGGCAACTCAATGGAACCTTGGTATCAAAAATGGAATAAAGGGAGTATCTTTTTGAATTAGGTCAGGATGCTTACAAACCAGGGAACATACAACTGCTTAATAAGGAATTGGAAGACAATTGAGAAGTTTGTAAAGGTTTTAATAGAGGAAACAGAAGGACATATAAACAACAATGTGATACATAAACATTCATTAATGTGTTTGTGTTGGAAGGAGTAATGAGTCTAAAAATAAAATTGCATTAAAAAAATTCCAGGATCTAGTCCTTTTAAAAACAACAAGAATTATTTCCTTTAAAAAGAGTAAAAAAATCATTCAGTCACTTTGACTTCACGCTTTATGCAGAGTGCGGTTAAGAAGCAGACTTAAGCTCAATTATCATTTGAAAGTGTATTCAGAGATCTGGGATCCCCCAGTTAAATTAGACTCATTACAAAACAAAGGAGTCAGTTTAAAATGCAAAACAAAGTTTACTGAAGGTATATCAGTCTCAATCTACATACTAAAACAAACTTAAGAAAAGAGGTTCCTAAACTGACTAAGAATGGGTAGGAAAGACTCACCAGCCTACAGCCATGGCTGGGTTCTGATGCATCATGGCATGGTTACAGGAAAGCTTAAGATGGCTAAGATACATCCATCCTCATGGAGAGAGAGATTCAGAAGAAGCAAGTTACACAAAAGCAATAAAATTCAAATTAGGTCATGTGTCGAATCACTCAGCACTTCCAGTTGGCTAGAAGTGCCCAGTGAAGTAAGAGAAGGGAATTTTGGGAGAACAAAATGCATGCAGGGAAAAACCCTAGACTTATCTAAGATTGTGAATGAGGTACACAAGATTGCTTTTACATTACAATGATTATTTCCCCACATACAACAGTTTGCAGTAATCAAAGCTAAAACAGCTGCAACAAAAGTTCTCAGCTGTCCTTGATTTTGTTCTGTTAATGTCATGTGTGCTTGAGTGGTCAGTCTTTTAATGTTTCTCAGGTCACTCACTGACTCTGGGCTCATTGTGGTATCTTCTGGTTGCCAGGGAAGGGAGCTTGCCTCAAGCTTGAGGTTGAAATCTGAGGTTGAAGTTTAGGATTGGAAGTCTGGAATTGGATTGGAATTGGATTCTTCTGGTTGTCAATCCCTGATGCCAGGCTGGCATCAAACTGCTCCTTCTAGCATGCAGTGTAGCCTTGTCCCTAGGTATTGAGAGGTGCACAGGTCTGTTCTACTTAGGATTCTGGAAGCTGTTGATATAAAAATCTAGGAAAGGTGCCAAAATGCTTCTGTATAGGAGATAAATACGAAATTGTTAGTAATTCAAAATAGCACAATAAGCAATTGCTGTTTGACTGCATGACCACCAGGAAGCACACAGGAGGCACACTCCTCCCTTTTTGTTTGTTTTTCAAAAAGGCTTTGATTGACTACACCCAATAATAGGTTGACCTGTAGAGTTATAAGGAATGTCATGAGATTAGGAAGGTGAAAGATGTATATCACAAAAGCATAACATGAATCTTTGAAAAAGGAGAAAAGGAATAAAATGAGTTATTCATTTGCCAAATTTCAAGATGGAGGACAAGAAGTTTTCCAATCTGGGGTCAGTTTGGATGCCCTCAAGATACTCCAACTTTGCCTCTGGTTTCATCCTGGCTGGAAAGAAGGTTAAGTAGAAAGATAGGAAGTTTTCATTCCTGTAATTGAAAAAGGCTTTAGATCTCTTAAAAGACTGTGAATTAACCAAGGCGATTTGTATTACCAATGTGGATTCAAATTCCTGTTTTTGTAATTGAAAAGGCAATGCATGTTAGAGCTATGTCGATTGTGTAGAAAAGAACAACATTATGAAATAAAGGCAAAGAAAAACTATGCAAGTTAATGAGGATAAGTTAATCAGCAACAGTTGAGCAATTTTCTTTGGTTTTCCTCTCCCCTAGCTGTGGGGAGAGTCAAGAGAGCAATTAGAAACATTGTATTTGTTTTGCTGTGGTCTGTAGTCCGAAAATGGTGATTCTCAGAAGTCTCAAACTCAATCTTCTGGGATCCTTATTTTTTGAGAATAGTTTAGAGAAATTATGCGAAAACTCAATCCTAGATTAGTTGAAGGACAATCAAGCAATGCCTCATGGACTTTTGAGTAACTCATTTAACTAAACTGAAAACCAATAACAACAATAAACAATAACAACAGCAACAATAACAATAACAACAGAATGTCTAATGCTACTGTATTTACTGCTGGCTCAAAGAGAGCACAAATTCTACTTGCTTATCATGATCTACAAAGAGACAAGGGGTTATTGGGGTACCCAAAATTCAGAAGGGGTCATTGACAAGTCTTCCAGACAATCTGGTCAAAAAACTGATATCAAATGTAAGATTGAGGAACTATCTGAAAACAGTGGGATTCTCTTTCATGACACAAATTACTTACAAGATAGATGGAGTTCATGACTGAATTATGTGGGATGCACAAATCTCTAAAATCCAATTCATTAGATTTTACAAACATTGTAATGAAAATCAAGTTCCAACTAACTGTTCACGCTAGGGAACTTCAGGCAGCAAAATTTCATGGGTCTGCTATTACTGAAAAGGATCAGGGAGTTAATGTGTCAGAATGCATGTTCTGACTCTATACAGATTGAACAAATTCAAAAACTGCCAAGCATGGGTTTTTGAAATTGATGTGCCTTGAGATCATCTATCTCCACCCCAAGCAATTTTGCCCAAGAAAAAAAGTTTCCTTAACTCAAAATTAGAATGACATGTCTTAACCAACATTAAGACATTAAGAATGACATGTCTAAACCAACATTAGCTTCTAACACATAACCACAAGCAAGGTAAACATTTTAAAATGTAAAGCCATTTCTAATATCCTAAACTAGTTACAGATGCCTTAATTTGCATTGATAAGAAAGAAAAGACACAAAGTGAAGCACAAAACTATTTTACAGATGAGTGGATTATCAGGACTCCTCTCATTTTGGGGAAATTCCATTGCAAAATGTCTTTGAGTTATTTCACTCAATTTATTACAGAAAGAGAACACTACATTCATGGAAAATTTTGTCTGCTCTTCATGGAGGATAACATTTCTCAAAAGGTTTTACATTTCTCCTGTTAAGGGAGATTTGCCAAATTATTGCAGTTAGTGACACTGTCTCAGCCTCAGGTCACCTTTGAAAGGCTTGGGCAGTCTCATCTTGAGATCTTCTTTCCCCAAAGAAAAAAAGTTGGTGGTGGAAGAGAGGAAATTACATTTGTCTGCCACTGTCTATCTTGGTTTCCCAGGAATCTTAAGGATTTCTGCCACACTTTCAAGAAGGGGGGTGCTCATGGGAGAAAGAGATCTGGAAACAACTCTGGCTGGGGTTTGCAGTGCTTCGCCTGAGTGGTGTTTGGTATTTGAAGCCATTACCCTTAGGAATGTGGTTAAAATTGTGCTGCATGTGTCCACCGTAAAAGAAACTTGAGAAGTTGCAGCCTTATGGGTACTGCAGTCCTCAGCATTTCCATTTGGGGCTTCTGCTGATTTCTGAGCAAGGGTTTTGGTTCTCTTGTCCAAAGTCCTAAGGAAAGCTCTGTTGTGGGGGGTTGAACACCCTACTTCCCTTTTCTGGGTGCTCTCACTCTCTGGGGTGCATTCCTGATTTTGGGGGGTATCCAGGCTGTTGTGTCAAGGGGTTCCCATAAGAGGGATTTGCAAAAGATTCCCCGTTTGGATGATCTTTTAGATTGATGGGCAGATCTGGTAAATCAGAACCTTTCAGCATGAATTTCAAGGTTAGTAGACAGGGGCCTTCCAAATCTGGAGGCTCTGGGAACAAAGTCAGTATACTGACTTCCCAAATTTGTGGACTCCATAAGGGCTAAATTAACTTTCAAAACTCCCAAAGAATGATACTCACCCTTCTTCGCTGTTTCTTCCTGTGTTTTGTAGGTCTCTCCCTAGAGGAAAGCCTCTGTGCTCTGGGGAAAGTTTCTCTGAAGCTTGCGTCTAATGTGTGTGACTGTCTTTCAGCCTCAACTATCTTTAGTGAAGGTGCCACTGTCTCAGCTTCACAAGCATTGCTTGCTCTGCTTAAGGCAGATATTTGGCTTATGTTTTCTGGGGGTCTGCCTTGCTGTCCCCACAACGGCTTTGGAGTAGCATCCAAGTGAATCACTTTTGGTGCTGTGTGGTCCATTTCTGGGCAAAGGGTCTGTGAGATTTCACTTGCCTCTCTAGTCCCTGTTTCTTTGAAGCAGGGTTTTGCATTTCTAACTGAAATTTTCCTCATCACTTGAAGTTTAGGGTGTGGTTTGGCGATAATTGCCTGTTTGCAAGTCACAGGGATTTCAACATTTGGATCCTTTGAGTTGGAGGGCTCTAGATTTTCCCAATCTGGATCACTATCATTTCTGCAATTCCCATCATCCTGGCAAGATTCATCCATTCCTTCCCGAGTTACGGGTTTGACTAAATGATCTTGAGTTTCCATGTGGCATATGGCAAGCATTTCTGTTGATTCCTTAGCTGGAATGGCAGGGTCATTTTTACATTCTTCTGCCATCTCCTGCACTGCACTATGACTGTGAGTTTTGTAATTCATTGGCTGGAATGGCAGAAGTGGCAGGCAGTGGAGGTACAACCAAGGTGGATTGATAAGTTGGAGGAGAAGTGGATAGCTCTATAGTTTTTGATTTACAGCTAGATTTTTCCACTGCATAATGACAAAGATGCCACAACTGAAAGATTTCAATTGAAACCCTAGGTTTTGCATGTAATGCCCTTCCTAGTTTCTCCTAATCCTTAAGCTGTAGTGATCCTTTCTGGGGATACCAGGGGCATTTCCCCCCAAGTTCAAGGACCAGCCATTGAACTGCATCCCAGGAAGGATGATGACCTATCCTATGTAAAAGAAATAAAAGTTCCTCTGCATGCTTCTCCTGTTCTGCTGACAGTGATTATCGCTGTCTGGGTATACACAGGTATAATCTTCTGGGTACATGGATCTTGTCCCGGGGATTACTCTTCGCTGACCTAACATGTTCCTTGTTAATTAGAAGGATGTCAAACTACATGCAATCCCATCTGGGAGTGGGCATTCCCTGGCATCCCAAGAATGCAAGTAGCTACAAACCAGCATGTGTTTTTTAGACTATGTTATCCTAAGAGGTGGGGGTATGTTGAAACCATTCGTGATGCCAAAATCTCCTGTAATATCTAAGGGAATTATTAGCTCAAACAGGAGGCCTACAAGAGGAGGGCAACTTTGGGGACCTTTTCACCTATGTATACCAGTACTTAACTGTAGAGAGCACTCCAGTCAAAGTGAAATAAAGTATTTTGTTGGAATAACACAAAGGTGAACTAACGTACATAACACATGTTCTTAAGAATCATACAAGGCTAGAGCAGAGTAAGACGGAAAGGTTGGATAGAGGGAGGTCCAGGAAGATAAGATGACAGTTACCAGTCTTGAAGAGAAGAGTTCCATTTAGTGAAGATACTCAGGTGTCTGAGAGTGGTTCAGGAGGTTCCGGTCCAGGCTGCATTGAGAGAGAGAGTGGCCAGGTCTGTCCACTGTGGCACACTTTACTATTGTTAGGGATCTAATATTTATACCCTTTTCCATGCCTTGAAGGGATTAATTTAGTAATAACAAAGCTTGGATGACTCTTCCACAGAACAGACAAAGGAAACTGGAACTCAACTGATTGCTTTAATTGCAGAGAGATAGAACATAGATGGTTTTGTGACAACCTCGTAAGATTGAACAGTAGGGAGCATGAGGAGAGATTTCTATAGGGTATAGTTTAAGGAATGGTCACTTAATTGCTTGATTGAATCATCGCTTGAGATGCCCAAGGCTGGAAGAAAGGATTAGCACACACAACTCTAATGACTGGGTTGTTAGCATAAACCCATTAATGGGGGGGGGCGCTTTCTGCATAATCTCAACTTTGGCTTTCCCACCATTGTATTTCTAGACATATCCCAGATCATTGTGACCTTTGGCTGACCTCCCAGCCAAAGTGACCCTGAAAAGTGTCTAATATGTTCAGTTATGGAATCTTGTGGGGAGGAGTAGTAGCGCATGCTAACAACTATAGCAAAGCCTTTGACTGCATAGATCATGAAAAGCTATGGATTGCTCTTAAAGAAATGAGTTTGCCACTCATGGCCCTCACATTCGGAAGCGGGCCCCCAGGCCAGGATCTTTGGCTGGCCCCCTACCTACTGTGAAGGTTAAGGGCAGCAAGATGCTCTACAGGATTTAGGATAAAAATTAAAATAAATCAGTTTAAATAAAGACATCAAAATCATATTTATATTTATTTTTTAAAAAACTAAATGGATTTACATAATAAAAACTTACAATAATATCACACTGGGGTCCCTTCTTAATCCTAGCTGCCTGGGCCCCTAGGCTAGAGGCCTGTCAGCTCCCCCTTGTGGGGGCCATGGTACCACTACATTTGATTGGCCTGATGCATAACATGTACTGTGGACAAGAGGTCACTGTAAGAACAAAAACCAGGGAAACAGATTGGTTCCCTATCAGAAAGGGCATCAGGCAAGGATGTATTCTATTTGTTCAATTTCTAAGCAGAAAATATCATATGCAAAGCAGATTTAGACTCAGGAGGTTTTCAGACAACACTTATAGTGTTACTATTCCACTTTATTTGCTCTGGCTACCTCCTGTGGAATCCTAGGATTTGCAGTTTAGGGAGGGGCATTTACAACTCTCAGCCAGAGAACTCTTAGGCCTCACTAAACTACAAACCCCAGAATTCCACAGGAGAAAGCCAGAGCAGTTAAAGTGGAATAGTAACACTATAACAGTGTAGTGTGAAAATCTCCTTAGTGGAAGGAAAAGTGAAGATCGGAGGAAGGAATATCAATAATCTAAGCTCTGTAGATGACACCATAGTACTAGCAGAAAATAACAAAGACTTGGAACAATTACTAAACGAAGTCAAAGAAGAAAGTGCTAAGGCAGGCTTACTGTTGAACATGAAAAAACAAAAATAAAGACCACAGAGGATTTACATGAATTCAATGTAAATGATGAGGAAACTAAAGTAGTTAAAAATTTCTCATACATTGGATCAATTATTGATCAGAATTACATTCAGGAAACCAGAAGAAGACTAGGACTGGGAAGGGCAGCTATGAAAGAACTAGACAAGATCTCGAAGTGCAAAGATACACAACTGGACACTAAAGTTAGAATTGTCCATGTCATCATATTTCCCATCACTATGTATGGGTGTGAGAGGCGAATGGTAAAGAAAGCTGATAGAAAGAAAATCAACTCTTTTGAGATGTGGTGCTGGAGAAGAGTTATGTGGATACTGTCAACAGCTAGAAAGACAAACAAGTGGGTCCTAGAAGAAATCAAGCCTGAACTCTCTCTAGAAGCCAAGGTGACTAAATTGAGACTATTGCACTCTGGCCACATCATGAGAAAGCATGATTCACCAGAAAAGACAATAATGCTTGGAAAGGTTGAAGGCAGTAGGAAGAGAGGAAGACTGCATGGCAGATGGATAGACTCAATCAAGGAGGCCACAGCCCTGAGTCTGCAGGATCTGAGCAGAGCTGTTGAGGATAGGATGTCTTGGAAGTATCTCATTCACAGGGCCGCCATGAATTGGAGTTGATTTGGAGGAGGCTAACAACACCAACAACCCTATCACAATAGAGGTCAGAATATGAATCCCTGCTCAGCCATGGAAACCTGTTGTATGTTCTTGGACAAATCACACACTCTCAACCTAAGGGGAAGGCAATGGCAAGCCTCCTCTGAACAAATCTTGCAAAGGAAATCCTAGGATAGGGTTGCCATAAGTTGGAATTGCCTTGAAGGCACATGACAATAACAAATAATCAATGGAGCAAGTGATCAGAGCAGGCATCAAGGGGAAAGACACATAACAAGAAAAAGGTAATTCTACCTTTCACATAGGTTACTTCATAGGTTTCAAATAGGTTAATTTATAATTAACGGTTTGAAGTCAAAACAAGAGCATAGCAAAGGGAACCAAATCACACAGGAGAGAGAAGTCTTTAGAATGTGTCATTCAGAGGATAAATCCCAGAAGAAGAAACACACTATGGATCTTCTTGCAAAGGAAACCAAACTTGGGTAAGTGCTTTCTTGGGACTTCTCACTAGGTGGGCTGAGAGTAGAAGATGCTGGAGCTTCTGGGGCTAGTGAGGTTTCACAACAGTATGAGCATAAGAAGACCCATGTTTGGCCAGACCAAATACCTGTCTAGTCTGACAGGAGATCTATACAAGAATTAGGTCAACCCATTCTTAATTGCCTTAAAAATAGCTAGGGGGTTCAAATCAACAACAATTTAATAGGAACGAAAATAACTTTAATGGATAATTGAGGGTGTTTAAAAAAAAAAGGAAGAAATAGCCAAGATAAAGTTGCTCTTTAAAAGAAAGGCTGACTGATCCTTGGTAAATCCTACTGAGCCAGCATTCCTGCCCTGTCATCATCACACAACCCTTTGGGAAGGGAAGTGCACAGCTCTCAACCCTTGGGAAGGGAAGCACATAGGCTGTGGTATGTGTGTGTTTTGGCACAGTAAAAGTGAAATATGCAGAGCTGGCCACAAGCCCCCCCCTCTCTTTAATGCTACATGACTTGAACTGGAAGCTGTTGAGCTTCATTGATAAAGAAGAGAGGTATTGAGGGAGCTCTGGAATAAATTATCAAGTCACACAATGCATTCTCATTTCCCAGAAATTGCTTCTGCTGCTGCAGCAGCATTCCTGCTTCCCTTAAAGTTGCATCTCTCTCTCTCTCTCATTCTCAGTCTGTCTCCCATTCTCTCTCTCCATATACCAGATGTTATTGCTGTGGATCTGAGTTGTTCAGATAACTAGGTTGCCAAAACCCATTATGAATCTCATCATATCATTCATAATTTCCCCCTTGAAACTCTGCTCGCTGAGTCATCTATGTAAAAAAAAAGCCCCAAACCCGTGCTTTCACACACTTCCTTGTTTCCATGGCTCAGGAGACTATACATGAATCCTCAAGGCTCCAGAACAATGTTTAAAAATGTGTGATGTGCACCAAAGAGGTGGGCGGTCTGAACTTACAAAGATAATTGTGGCTGTGATGGCACTTAGAACAGTTTGCTGAAACATGGCTGGAGCACCACTCCATGCTTGCCAAATGCATACTGCCAAGCAGGAAAGACTGGAAGCTGGACAGACTTTCTCTGCTTGTTGGATGCATTTTCTCCCCCCTGAATTCTGGAATACGTCAGTTCAGACATAAAACCTATAGCAGAAAGGGCAAGCTGTGAGGGTTCAGAAGCCAGGTTCCCTGTGGAACAAACCCCAGGCTTCACCCCACCATCCCATCAGAGGTGATTAGACTTAAGGTTGAAGGCAAAACGTCTTGTTACCTCAATAGGCGGGGGGTCTGTGGGGAGCCTAATCATGATCTAGTATTAGTTGGGGGAATTATTATAGCTCAAATGGAATGCTGTGAGATGTGGGTAACTTCGGGATCTTTTCACCTATGTATTCCAGTACTCACTGCAGAGAACTCCAGGTTACAGTAAAATAAATGGTTTTTACTGGAAAATAACCCAGAAAGCACTCACACAACACATGCTCACAAGAACCAAGAATTAAAATGGAATTAAAATAGTTACCAGTCTTGAAGAGAAGAGAAGAATTCAGATGGAAGTCCGAGGGTAGCACTGGAGTCTGATCTGGGGGCACACTGACAAAGAGAGTGGCAGGATGTCGTCCACAGTGGCACACCTTACTATTGTTTGGGACTAATATTTATACTGTATTTTGTGTCCTGAAGGGGTATTTGGGCTTAGAACAGAGCTTAGATGGGTTTCCTTCCATTTAAACAAAGGAAATCAAAATTCTACTGATTGCTGTTAATGGCTGAGAGATAGAATTAACGGGTTTATGACAACCTCACATTGTAGGGCAGGAGGAGGGTGCAAAGGGATATTTCCTGGGGATAGGAGTTGTTTTGTTTGAGGGTGCCCAAGAGGGGATTACCACATACCTCTGTAATGGTGTTGTTTACTAGGGGCTTCTCTTAATCCTGTCTTGGGTATGTCTGCTTGTATTTTTCCATGACACCTTTCTGGATCCTTGTGACCTCTGTTTGACCTCATCTTTCTGATCTGCCCCAGTTTACTAGACCCCTTGAAGCATCTTAATATTGCCAATTATGAGATATTATGGGGAGGGGGTGTAGTGCATGGTAACCATCTGTGAGACCAAAAAATGCATGAAATTTGTTTTCCTGCCCTTTGTTGTAAAGGAGAAATGCCACAAAAATGGAGGGGTGAGTGCATCTGTTGTCCTATAGATTTCAGCTGAGCTGATTCCTAAACCTATGTACCTTTACCTGGGCAAGCCTCATTGAACTATGAGAATTATTCTTGGGTGAATACACTTAGGATTGCACTGACCTAGTCCAAGGAATATCTTTTCATTTTAAGAACTGATCTCAGGTCTCTTTAAGTACAAAGTACTATCCTCCTGATAGTATATTAGTCTGTGACCATAGTAAATTATTAATTGATTGATAGCGTCCTGATAGATACAAATAAAATCTCAGCAGCAATATTAATTACATGTATAGGTCACCTTTCCTCTAGTCAGCCCCAGGTAGTATACACGGCTACCCCTCTGTCTTCACAATAACCTTGTGAAGGTAGATCATGTTGAGAGTGATGGGCCCAAGTCAACCCAGAGAGTTCATGTTCAATGAGGAATTGAACCTGGAACCCAGTCCCTCAAGTCCATATATATACTCTTGTTTTTATGTGTGTTTTTTTCTTATTGGTTTGCAATGTATAGTCTAACTTAATTCTGTATTGGCCATACCTTCTATGAATCACTTTGGATCTCTTTTGTCAGAGAAAGGTGAGCAATACATGCATTAGTCAGCTACATAAATAAATTCTTGGCCATTTGCTTCTCAGCCTCTTAGGCATGACTGTCTTGTGTGTGTGTGCGCGCGCGCATGTGTGTGTTGCTTGATGTGGAAATAGATCTGAGGTGAGAGTTATGGGCTGCTGATATCACAAATGAGCCACTATTTCTTTTAAGGAGCAGGAAGTCCTATTCTTCCCATGGGTAGTTCTTGGAGGAGGTGGTGGCTGGAGGTGTGTTTTGGAGTGAGGTGGCTTTCTCCTTTAGGTTTGTGTTTATTTCAAATGTTTATATCCTGCCTTTCTAACTGATGTCAAGCTCCCAAGGCAGCTGTCAATAAATGAGAAGGAAGGATAGCAATATCATCATCATCATCTTAAAAGGCAGCGGTGACTTATGAGGGCTCTGTGAGAAGATGATGGAAAATGTCCAGTCACCAGGTCTTAGATTTACTAGGGCAAAGTGCAGCCCTTTTGATGTAGTTGGACTGCAACTCCCACCTTTCCTTACCATTGCCTATGTTTGCTGGGGCTGCAGGGACCTTACCCATTGCTTTCCATACAGTGATAGACAGAACAGAATAAAATTAGGATGTGATCCTGTCCAATATAAGCACAATGAAACCCTCATTTTAAGCAAAGATTTAAGTTGAACTGTACCACTGGGATATCAAGCTGCCTAAATTTGGCAGTGTCATACA
Source organism: Gambelia wislizenii (assembly GCA_030847615.1). Lineage (NCBI taxonomy): Eukaryota > Metazoa > Chordata > Lepidosauria > Squamata > Crotaphytidae > Gambelia > Gambelia wislizenii. The sequence continues at coordinate 222,147,023 of JAUMIR010000002.1, forward strand.
GAGCCATCATGCTCGCAACCAATTCTCAACCTCAATAGACATGTTAAACCAATGGGATCTACACAAGTATTGATTTACCATTCAGTGGTTGACCCAGTATGTCCACTGTAGATAGGACCAGCGATTTGGATTTAGGACAATGGAATTTACACCCAAGTAAATGGGATTTTGGCTTGGGTGAAGAGCTCAAAATAGGTCACACTTGGAGGAGACATGGGAGGGTCTGGGGGAGTACGTGTGTGTGTGTGCATGCATGTGCATTTGTGCATGTGGAAATGTCCCCCTTTGTTCCCCTTTAAGACCTAAAAAGTATGTATTCAATACTGGTGTGAATGATGGTAGCTCAACAACTCATGAGTCAAAAATACCACTTCCATTGGAGTAAACAGGAGCAGAAAGATAATGGAGAGGACAATTAACCCCTTCTCCATTTGCTTACTGTTTTCCTGCACCAAGTTCCACAAGCAGCTCCCTTCCCTATGGAGGAAATAGAGAGAACACAAACGGAAAACTTGGGGCAAGGGAGAGTACAGATTGGCTTAGACTCATAGAGTTAGAAGAGATCCTGAGGGCCATCTTGCCCAATTCTCTGCCAGTGCAGGAATCCACAGCTCAAGTGCCCCAAGAGATGGCCATCTCATATACTCTGCTTAAAAACCTCAAATGAGGTTTCTGAGGCATGCTCCACCTTCCAAGGTGGTCTATTCCACTGTCTACCAGCTCTTTCCATCAGGAAGTTTAATCAGACTCTCCTTTCTTGTAAATTGAGTCCATTGACTTGGGTCTTAAACTCTAGAGGAGCAGAAAGCAAGCTCGCTCTGTCTTCCTCCTGATAACCTTTCAGATATTCAAAGATGGCTAGCATATCCTCTCTCAGTCCTCTCTTCTCCAGGCTAAAAATACCTAACTCTCTCAACCATTCCTCATAGGGCTTGGTCTCCAGACCCTTTACTATCATGATCATCCTCTTCTGAACCTGTTCCACTTCACAGATAACCCTTCTTAAATTGTTGTAGCCACAGATGGACACAGTGCTCTTGGTAAGGTATGACCAAAGCAGGTGTCTGAGGCATTGGTCTTTCTGTCTGTACTTTGGTACAGAGTACCTTTTCTTTAAAAACTGCTTCTGCCCTCTAATTGTTCAAGACTTTTAAAAACTGATTATACAGCTTAACATGGAGGCAAGAGATGTGCAATATCACATTATCTGGAGCAAGCAGTTGGAAATGAAAGCCTTTCCTGGGCCTCCTAGGCATGCCAATTTTGATACCTCTCTAAATAATTAACAGGCAAACTTAATTATAGATATATTTATATCCATGGCTCTGCACACAGCAATCTTCTGCACACTTTGTTGTGAATTAGTATAATTACACTTAAATTCACTTCTGAGGAAATTTGCATAGTTCATTGCATAGTTGAACATGAGCCAACAGTGTGATGCGGCAGCTAAAAAGGCCAATGCAATTTTGGGCTGTATCAATAGAAGTATAGTGTCTAGATCAAAGGAAGTAATAGTGCCACTCTATTCTGCCTTGGTCAGACCTCACTTAGAATACTGTGTCCAGTTCTGGGCACCACAATTCAAAAAGGATATTGACAAATTGGAGCGTGTCCAGAGAAGGGCAACTAAAATGGTGAAAGGTCTGGAAACAATGCCTTATGAGGAGAGACTTATGGAGCTGGGTATGTTTAGCCTGGAAAAAAGACGGTTAAGAGGCGATATGATAGCCCTGTTTAAGTATTTGAGGGGATGTCACGCTGAGGATGGAGCAGGCTTGTTTTCTGCTGCTCCAGAGACTGAAACACGGAGCAATGGGTGCAAGCTCCAGGAACAGAGATTCCACCTCAACATGAGGAGGAACTTTTTGACAGTAAGAGCAGTTTGGCAGTGGAACACGCTCCCTCGGAGCATGGTGGGGTCTCCTTCCTTGGAGGTCTTTAAACAGAGGCTGGATTGCCATCTGTCGGGGATGCTTTGATCAAGATTTCCTGCGTGGCAGGGGGGTTGGACTGGATGGCCCTCGTGGTCTCTTCCAACTCTGCAATTCTATGATTCTATGATTGTACAATATATGTTATTTCTTTGGCTGTTGCTTTGGATTCAGCCATGTTAACCTATGGGATGGTATTCTCACTCCTTTTAAAAATAAGCCAAATATTACAGGCACTTCTTTAGACCATAGGATTAAATTCCTTGCAATCCTCTCTTTTCTGACAGTGGGTGATGATTTTCTTTTTAAAAATAATCAGTACTGACAAAGAACTTTTCAGTGGGAAAAGAGATTGATAATGGGCCACATTCAAGAGTGAGGCATGGAGAGTTGCTTTGCATATTGCTGTTTCCTGCCCAGAAAGCACATACAAATAGAAACTGTGTAAAATTCATGCACTCATGCACTTTACTACATGTCTATAGAATGGATATCTGTGTTTCACTGTGACTTCCTACTATATTACCCCATGATGTATGCACAATGTTACTGTCCCCATGTGACTAATGTATATGTGGATTTCATGTTACTTGCTGCAAGCTGCAGAAAATATACAATTTATGAATTGAAATTCATAATACTTTGAGATCTTTGGGGTGCTTTGTATCCTTTGGGGTTCAGCTTTGGGATCATATGATAGTTTTTGAATAGTTTATAATCTATGTTGTTGCAACAGAAAAATTTAAATCATGGGTGGGAGTCTCTGTGCTAGTTTTGTGCACCAACATGTACGATTTCTATCTAAGGGCATTCCGATAACAGGAGCTCTCCAAAGTACTGATTACCCTGTCCCTCCCTGATAACGTAACCCAACACCATGCTGGCCGGCCAGGACTTAATGATTTGCAAAGTAACAATGTAAACAAGGAAAATGTCAATGTGGGGAAGTGATAATCTTCTGTTCAAAGCTGTCAGCTGTATGGAAAGTGGTGAGGGATACGCAGCAGCTGATGGTTTAAAACAGTCTGTTTAATTGGAACTAAAGAAAATGGAAAGGATTCCAGTATTTTAGGAAGTAATTGAGAATATTTTTTGGTAAAAATACGGTGCAGACAGCATACTTGCACGGTCCTCTGTTTCCTGGGGTTTGGGGAGGGACGTGTATCTTTTTTGTTCTCCAAGGCAGAATTTTGCTGCATATGCCTTTGTGGGCCCTCTTTCCTCAGTCCTGACCTTTCTCCTCTTTTGGTGCTCAGTTCATCCAAATGAGGCTCACCCACTTCACCAAGAATGGTAATGATGGCCCAGTCTTCTATGGGCAAAGTTCTGCTCTTAACATTCTGTCAGACACTAGTGTGTTCAAAAAACCAAATCCAGTATTGGGCTATGCAGATGAAGGCATGGGACTATATAGAAATAATGGAAGGATCAACTAGTGGCAGATGGAGCCACCAGGGGGCATGAGACATGCTTAACCATGGCATGGATGGCATTCTTCAGCACACCTTATCAAATATTTTGCTATATAAGTTTTAAAATGCATGAGCACCCAGTATTATCATGAAGGTCAATGGGCTGATTTTTATGCTCACTAGTTAGGCAGTATTCATAAGAACTCCCTCCATGTCTATAATCCACCATGGCCTGATCCCTATTGGTTAGTCCTACCTAGAACAGACTCACTGAAGCAACTGTCAAATCGTGAGTTAACAAGCAGGTAAACTCCACAGATTCACTGGGTCTGACTTGAGCTGTGACTAACAATAAGAATGAAGCCCATGTGATATAGAGTGCATGGGAACCACTTTTCCATCAAAAAAGATGGAATCACTCATACAACTGTATGTGCATGCCACTTCTTTTGCATGATGTTTTGTAGACATGGTGGGGTGAAAGGCTGTTGTCGCTGTTTTGATGGCTGGTTTTTGCCATCAAGTCAACTTCAACTTTATGATGACCCTATGAATGGGAGAATTCCATCCAGCACTCCTAGTCATCAACTCCTCTGCTCAAGTCTTACAAACTCAGGGTTGTAACTTCCTTTTACTGAATCAATTCACTTGTACTATGGTCTCCTGCCAGTTGAAGGGCATGGTCCAGGAATGGAGAGGAAAATAGCTGATGTAAACAACTGGCTCCATAGATGGTGTCACTGAGAACAATTTGGATTCTTGGATCATGGGCTGCGCTTCCATGAGGGGGGACTTCTGGCAAGGGATGGGGTGCATCTCACGATAGTTGGCTGAAATGTTTTTGCCAACAGTCTCAAGAATTTGATCAGAAGGGCTTTAAACTGAGTCATATGGGGGAGGGAGACAGTATTCTGGAAGGCAAAAGGGCTGGAGAAAATAGTCAAACTGGCATAGAGGGAACAAGGCAAACAGTGCAAGGACCCAACAGTGGGAGGCAAAAAAACTTGCACAGGCAGCAAGTAAAGGGAACACATGGTCTTAGATGTCTCTACACTAATGCACAGAGCATGGGAAATAAGCAAAATGAACTCAAACTCCTAGCACAACAAACAAATATGATATAATAGGCATTACTGAAACCTGGTGGGATGAGTCGCATGATTGGAATGTGGGAACAGAGGGGTATAACCTTTTTAAGAGAAACAGGCCAAACAGGAAAGGAGGAGGAATAGCATTATATCAGGGATATTTATACCAGTGAAGAGATCCATGACATCAATACTGGAAGCCAGGTGGAGAGCATCTGGATACAAATTAAAGGGGAGGGAAACAACACGGATGTTATTGTGGGACTCTACTACAGACCCCCAAGTCAGACAGACGAATTGGATGATGCCTTTCTAGAACAGATGACCATGCACGCAGAAAGGAGAGATGTAGTAGTGATGGGTGACTTCCACTATCCTGATATTTGCTGGAAATCTAACTCAACCAAAACTTCAAGGTCTAGCAAATTCCTTACTTGCCTGGAAGACAATTTCATTGTCCAAAAGGTGGAAGAGGCAACAAGGGGGTCAGTTATTTTAGATCTGATCCTAATGAACAGAGATGACATGGTTAATGGGGTGCAAGTGGTGGGATCCTTAGGTGAGAGTGATCATGTTCTCCTGGAGTTTGTTATACAATGGAAAGGAGAAGCCAGGCATAGTCAGACATGTATTCTAGACGTTAGGAGAGCTGATTTCAATAAACTCAGGGAAATACTGTACTGGGGGTGATCCCATGGTCAGGAATACTAAAAGAGAAGGGACTTCAAGATGGATGGGACTTTCTCAAAAGGGAGATACTGAAGGCACATTTTAAAACAGTACCAATGAGGAAGAAAAATGGGAGGTGTCTCAACCATCCTTTCATAGGTCGGTAAAATGAGTTCCCAGCTTGTGGAGGCAATTTTGTTTTATTTATTATTTTTATTTATTTATTTATACCACGCTCTTCAGCCACAAGGCTATCAGAGCAGCTTACAAATTGTTTTAAGCAATAGCAATTTACACATCTACATTGCATTAAGCAGTTTCCAACGTGTGTTAGCTAATTGCCCCCACAAGCTGGGTACTCATTTTACCAACCTATGAAAGGATGGAAGGCTGAGTGAACCTTGGAGCCCGCTGGAATCGAACTTGCAACGTGGTGACTTGCAGTACTGGCGTTTAACCACTGAGCCACCAGGCCTTAGCAAACACACATTGGAGACTGTTTAATGCAGTGTAGATGTGTAAATAGCTATTGCTTAAAAACAATTTGTAAGCCACTCTGATAGCCTTGTGGCTGAAGAGAGCGGGGTATAAATAACTAAATAAATTTAAAAAATTAAAATTTTTTAAAAAAGAAACCAGGATGGACGACTAAAGAACTTTCAACGGAGCTAAGTTTTAAACGGAATTTGTATAAGAAATGGAAAAAGGGGGAAATCACCAAAGAAGAATTCAAACAGATAGCAAACACGTGTAGGAGTAAAGTCAGAAAAGCTAAAGCGCAGAATGAGCTCAAGCTCGCTAGAGAGGTTAAGAACAATAAAAAGGGTTTTTTTGGTCTGTCCGCAGCAAAAGGAAGAAGGAAATGGTAGGGCCACTATGTGGAGAAGATGGCAAAATGCTAACAGGACAGAGAAAAGGCAGAATTACTCAACACCTTCTTTGCCTCAGTGTTTTCAGAAAAGGGTGATCAACCTGAGGATAATGGAACAGAGGGCACAATAGGGAAAATCCAGCACAGTATAGGTAAAGAGGTAGTACTGGAATACCTTCTTAATCTAAATGAATTTAAATCTCCAGGACCAGATGAACTACATCCAAGAGTATTAAAAGAGCTGGCAAATGTAATCTCAGAGCCATTGGCAATAATATTTGAGAACTCCTGGAGAACATGAGAAGTCCCAGCATACTGGAGGAGGGCAAACGTTGTCCCCATCTTCAAAAAGGGGGGAAAAGAGGATCCCAAAAATTATCATCCAGTTAGTCTGACATCAATTCTAGGGAAGATTCTAGAGCAGATCATTAAACAGAGAGTCTGTGAACATTTAGAAGGCAATGCCATAATCACAAAAAGTCAACATGGGTTTCAGAGAAACAAGTCATGCCAGACTAACCTGATATCTTTTTTTGATAAAATTACCAGCTTGGTAGCTGAAGGGAACACTGTGGATATCGCATACCTTGATTTCAGTAAGGCCCTTGACAAGGTTCCCCATGACATACTTGCAAACAAGCTTGTAAAATGTGGGCTAGACAAGTTAACTGTTCAATGGATTTGTAATTGGTTGACCAGGCGAACCCAAAGGGTGCTCAGCAGTGGCTCCTCTTCGTCTTGGAAAGATGTGACCAGTGGGGTGCCACAGGGTTCTGTCCTGGGCCCAGTGCTATTCAACATCTTGATCAATGACTTGGATGAGGGAATTAGGGGCATACTTACCAAATTTGCAGATGACACCAAATTAGGAGGAGTAGCTAATACCCTAGAGGACAGGATCAAAATTCAAAATGACCTGGATAGACTAGAAAGCTGGGCCAAAGCTAACAAAATGAAATTCAGTACGAAGAAATGTAAGGTACTACACTTAGGGCGGAAAAACAAAATGCAGAGATACAGGGTGGGGGAGACATGGCTGAATGAGACTACGTGCGAAAGGAATCTAGGAGTCCTAGTGGACCACAAATTGAACATGAGTCAACATTGTGATGCGGCAACTAAAAAGGCCCATGCAATTTTGGGCTGCATCAATAGAAGTATAGTGTCTAGATCAAGGGAAATAATAGTGCCACTCTATTCTGCCTTGGTCAGGCCTCGCCTAGAATACTGTGTCCAGTTCTGGGCACACCAATTCAAAAAGGATATTGATAAATTGGAGCGTGTCCAGAGGAGGGTAACTAAAATGGTGAAAGGTCTTGAAACCATGCCTTATGAGGAGAGACTTAGGGAGCTGAGTATGTTTAGCCTGGAAAAAAGACGATTAAGGGGCGATATGATAGCTCTGTTTAAGTATTTGAAGGGGTGTCACATTGAAGATGGAGCAAGCTTGTTTTCTGCTGCTCCAGAGACTAGAACACGGAGCAATGGATGCAAGCTCCAGGAGCAGAGATTCCACCTCAACATTAGGAGGAACTTTTTGACAGTAAGAGCTGTTCGGCAGTGGAACACACTTCCCTCGGAGTGTGGTGGGGTCTCCTTCCTTGGAGGTCTTTAAACATCCATCTGTCAGGGATGCTTTGATTGTGATTTCCTGAGTGGCAGGGGGTTGAACTGGATGGCCCTTGTGGTCTCTTCCAACTCTACAATTCTATGATTCTATGATTTTATGATTCCTGTTTTCCTATTGCCTTCTATCTGTCAATTAGGATTAGCAGTGCTAATTAGTTTTAACACAAACTAATTCACAATCAAAGTAATAAAACATTTAGGAAAAAAGAAAGAAGAAAAAAACACACACATATAGAACTAAAGCTTAACTAAAACACAATACTAAAACACTGAACTAAAATACTGAACACTAACAAAATCACTAAACACTAAAGGGCTCTGATCCCCTTCCAAACTGTAATGAAAGGGGGGGAAATCAAAAAGAAAAAAAAATATTCTGCCATTACAGATCCAGTTTAATAATCCTAATAAAATTTGTAATAACCATAGCCACAACGTATTACATCGCTAGATTTCTTATTGCTCAAAATGTCCATAAACAGTTTCCTATTTTTTTAAAAAAATCTTTAAAACCCACATTAGTCTGGCAGTTTCAAACCAGTTTTTTACATGGCTTTTAAGTTCTACAAGGATGTTCTTCAGGTCATATTTTGGCACAATGATTGATTTAGTATATTTCTTTAGCTTTACTCTAATTTTTGGTATTAGCAGTTCATAGTGCCACAAACTGGTCTTGTTTTTGCAGAGGGAATGAAGTTTCATCTTCTGCTTCCCATTATGTAGTCTATTTGATTTCTATTTTGGCCATCAGGTGATGTCTGTGTACAGCTAGGTCTGGAAATAATTGGACACTGACACAAGTTTGTTTGTTTTTTAATTTTGGCTGTTTACCAAAATAAATTCAAGTTACAGTTAAATAATGAAATAATTGAAGCACAGTCTCTCAGCTTTAATTTGAGGGTATTCAAATCCAAATTGGAGGAAGGGTTTAGGAATTACAGCTCTTTAATATGTAGCCCCCTCTTTTTTAAGGGACCAAAGATAATTGGACAATTGACTCAAAAGCTTTTTCATGGAGAAGTGCAGGCTATTCCTTCATTATTTCTTCATCAATTAAGCAGATAAAAGGTCTGGAGTTGATTCTAGGTGTAGCATTCGCATTTGGAATCTGTTGCTGAGAACCCACAACATGCGGTTGAAGGAACCGTCAATGAAAGTGAAACAGGCAATCCTTAGGCTACCAATAAAAAAATAAATAAAATCCATCAGAGATAGCAGGAACATTAGGAGTGGCCAAATCAACAGTTTGGTACATTTTGAGAAGAAAGAAAAAGAAAAGAATGCACTGGTGAGCTCTGTAACACCAAAAGGCCTGGACGTCCATGGAAGACAACAGTGGTGGATGATCATAGGATTCTTTCCATGATAAAGAAAACCCCCTTCACAACATCCAGCCAAGTGAAGAAAACTCTCCAGGAGGTAGGCATATCATTATCCAAGTCTACCATAAAGAGAAGACTTCATGAGAGCAAATACAGAGGGTTCACCACAAGGTGCAAACCATTTATAAGCCTCAAGAATAGAAAGGTCAGGTTAGACTTTGCCAAAAAATAACATTAAAAGCCAGCCCAGTTCTGGAACAACATTCTTTGGACAGATGAAACTAAGATCATTATTTTATTTATTTATTTATTTATTTATTTATTTATACCCCGCTCTTCAGCCACAAGGCTATCAGAGCGGCTTACAAATTGTTTTAAGCAATAGCTATTTACACATCTACACTGCATTAAACAGTTTCCAATGTGTGTTAGAGGTACAACCTGTACCAGAATGATGGGAAGAAAAAAGTATGGAGAAGGCGTGGACTAGCTCATGATCCAAAGCATACCACATCATCTGTAAAACACAGTGGAGGCAGTGTGATGGCATGGGCATGAATGGCTTCCAATGGCACTGGGTCACTAGTGTTTATTGATGATGTGACAGAAGACAGAAGCAGCCGGATGAATTGTCTATATATTGTCTACTCAGATTCAGCCAAATTCAGCAAAGTTGATTGGACGGTGATTTACTTTACAGATGGACAATAACCCAAAACATACTGTGAAAGCAACCCAGGAGTTTTTTAAGCCAAAGAAGTGGAATATTCTGCAATGGCTGAGTCAATCACCTGATCTCAACCCGATCAAGCATGCATTTCACTTGCTGAAGACAAAAGACAGAATGATTTGCAGACTTAACTGTATATAACCATCTATTTGGTTGCCTGCAAAATGTGTTTGCAGTGAACAAACTGTTGGTCTCACAACATTGGATAAGTTGCCAAATTCTCTTACAATGTTTGCTTCAGCTCTGTTTCCTACTTTTGCATTCCAATTGCCTATGAGTACCAATTACCAGTCTTCATAATTTCTCACCATGCCTTCAAGGGGCCTAACAGATGCATGAGCTGAATAGAACTACTGTGCTTGGAATAACCATCCAGGCTATTCATACCTTTGAGGACAGTTGTTTCAGGTGCTCTGTTTTTTATATATCCTTTTGGTAAGTTAATAAATAAATCCACATTCAGGTGGAGTTCAGTGCTATACTTCTTGTGAAAATGTCCTTTCAATGACAGTCACAGTATTATTCTATTTATACAGATGACTAGGTTGTTACCTAAAATCCAATTGTAGAAATTCAGTTTTCTGTTTGCCTTCCATGGAATCTGACACCATCTGAGCTTGTAAATTAATGCTGTTTCGTTTACATAATATTGCTCATCCTTGGCCTCTTCTTGACTTTGCTGCTGAATCAGGTAGCAGGGCTCTGTCTGAACTATCATGCTTGTCTCCTGCCTCCCATATTAGTCAAGGTGAAGAGGGAGACATCATACTTGAGTTTGAACTTTGGTGTATTTCGACAACCTTGCCAAATTGCAACTCACCTGCCCCTCGTGTCACTTGTTGAAGAACAATATATACACTCCTTAAAATGGATTCATAATTCATAATTTCTAGTGAGTACCAATCTAATTTGTGATAGCTTATCATAATGCTAAAAACTCTCCAGATAATACAGTTGGACCCTCATATCCATGGAACTAATATCTGCAGTTTCAGTTATCTGCAGGACACTAACTGGGGACACATACCATAGAGTCATGCTAGAAAATGCCTAGAGAGGTATCCCCTCTAGGCATCTTCTAGGTCCTCCAATGCAATTGTATGGTATGTTTTTACCAGACGTCCTGTTGTTTTAATAGGGTTCACTGTTATCCATGGTTTCCGGTATCCGTTGTAAGTCCAGAAAACAAACCCATGGGGCAAAAGAATAAAAACAACCCAGCCCATGATCCTCCAACACATACCTGTCAAACACCAACATTGGATACATGGCCTATATCGGTGTGCGTGTGTGCAGGATCCTTGGACAGACAATATAAAGAGCTGTTTGAGATGAGACTAATGATAAGCTGAGTCTAGTTGGCTGCAGTGTAGGGAGTGGTAGCTGTCTTGGCCATTTCATGGTAACATAATAATAATGATAATAATAATAATAATAATAACATCTATTTACATCCCGCCCCTCTACAAAATGCAATCGTGGTGGCTTACAACATTTAAAAATATACATTTAAGACCCTCCATTCCACCCCCTTAAAATACAGTTAAATAATCCAAAAAAATTAAAACATACTTTATAAATACTAAAAATAAGAATAAACAATAAACTGTGGCTGTTTGGGGATCGAGATAAATTAGATTTTTCTTTCTGATGGCTGGGTATCTATTCAGGGAAGGCCCGCCGGAAGAGATCCGTCTTAAGAGCTGTTTTAAAAGCTATTTAGGGTGGTAATATGACGGATCTCATCTGTCAGGCTGTTCTATAATCTGGGAGCAATAGCCAAAAAGGTCCTCTGGGAGGTTGAAGAGAGCCTAGTTTTTAAAGGTTGTAACAAATTCCTCCCAGAGGACCTGAGTGCGCAGGGAGGATTATATGGAAGGAGGCCGTCCCACAGATAGGTTGGACCCAAGCCATTTAGGGCTTTAAAGGTGATAACCAACACCTTGTACTGGGCCCAGAAACTAATGGGCAGCCAGTGGAGTGATCTTAAGATCGGTGTTATATGGTCTCTTCTAGATGTACCCGAGACCAGTCTGGCTGCCATATTCTGTACTAGTTGAAGTTTCCGGACCAAGCACAAGGGTAGCCCCATGTCGAGTGCATTACAGAAATCAAGACGGGAGGTTACCAGAGCATGTACCACGGCCTCAAGATCCCCGACTTTAGAGAGAGAGAGAGAGAGAACAGAGAGAAAAGCAAAGATTTCTGTGGAGTAGCAAATCAGGCAAAGGAACATAGATGCCAAAGATTATAAAAAGGAGTTAGGTAAGGGGAAAGGCCTAGAGCAGAGGTAAGAATCAGCGCTCCAGATGTTGTTGGGCTGCAGCTCCCAAACATTCCTCACGATTTACTCTTCTGGTTAGGTATGCTTTCAGTCCTACAACCTCTGGTAGCCCATATGATTCTCACCTCTGGGTCAGAGGATAGTCTCTCCATATTTTTAACACCACAGTTGTTGTTGTTGTTCATACAGAATGTATATCCTGTCTTTCTCCTAATGTGAGAGGCTTATTAGATATTATTGGTATGTTATTGCTTCTATTGATGATGCTTAAAATCTTTGGGCATTATATTAAAACACCACCACTGCTATAAACAGGTCATGCCCATGTGCTTACACTCTAGGGCTAGATTCTAAAGGTTGCAGACAAGACACTTTGAGGAGGGAAGGAAGGAAAATAAATGGAGAGCAAGGGATTCATTATGAAATGCCAAGGTAAACAGATAAATCTTTAAAAGGAAAAAGGGAGTGGGAGGAGAAAAAGAGAGTCAGCCTGGTTTGAATATTGGACTACAGCTCTGCAGACCAGGGTTCGCATCCCCACTCAGCCATGGAAACCCACCAGCTAACCCTGAGCAGGTTACACTCTCTCAGCCTCAGAGGAAGGTAAAGGCAACTCCCCTTGGCAAGAAAAAATCTTGCCAAGAAACCCCTGTGATAGATTTGTCTTGGGGTCACTATAAGTCAGAAATGACTTGAAGGCAGGGCCGGTTTAAGGAATTTTGGGGCCCCCTGCAGTGCTTTATTTTGGGGCCCCCATATGTTTATCTCAGGTCAATGTAACCTAACCTATTCACCGTACAGGATGTTCAGATCACAGTAGGGCCCCCGTATCCATGGATTCATTATCCATGGGACACAGAACAGCACACCTACCCTAGAGTCTTCCTAGTAAATGTGTCCTCCCTAGTGGTTTTCTAAGCCCTCCAAGGCAACTCTATGGTATTTTAAACCAGAAGTACCATTTTTTCCAATGGTGTTCACTATTATTCATGGTTTTCAGAATCCACCCCCCCGAACCAATCCCCAGTGGATAAGAGGGGCCTACTGTATTACATAATTTGACACCAATAATTTAGTTTAAAAACTATATTATAGGCACTAACATAATATTTTTAGTTTATTAGCAATTAATGTAATGATGCAGATTTCCTCAAAGAAAAGAAAGAGTGGACTACAAGCTAAACATGAGTTAGCAGTGTGATGCAGCAGCAAAAAAATGCCAATGCAATTCTAGGCTGCATTAATAGTGTCTAGATCAAGGGAAGTAATAGTATCACTCCATTCTGCTTTGGTCAGACCTCACCTGGAATATTGTTTCCAGTTCTGGGCACAACAATTCAAGAAAGATACCGAGAAGGATGTTGGGAGGTCTGGAAGCCATTATGCCCTATGAGGAACGGCTTAGGGAGCTGGGCATGTTTAGCCCAGAGAAGAGAAAGTTAGGAGGGGACATGATAGCCATGTTTAAATATTTGAAGAGGTGTCATACTGAGGAAGGAGCAAGCTTGTTTTCTGCTGCTCCAGAGACTAGGACACGGAGCAATGGACTCAAACTATAGGAAAAGAGATTCTACCTAAACATTAGGAAGAAGTTCCTGACAGTAAGAGCTGTAAGGCAGTGGAATACTCTGCTGCCTGGGAGTGTGGTGCACTCACCTTCTTTGGAGGTTTTTAAGGAGAGGTTGGATGGGCATTTGTCAGGAATGCTTGGATTGTGTGTTCCTGCAGGGCAGAAGCCAATCGGATGGGATGGCTGTTGGGGTCCCTTCCAGCCCTATGATTCTAGGCTGCATTCAGAGCCTGGGAAAGTTACTCTTGGATTACACCTCCCAGAATCCCCCTGCCAGCACCCTTCTCAAGATCTGGTTGCATTGTTCCTTTTCCAGCATTCTCTAGCCCAGTGGTTCTTAACTTGGGGTCCGCAATGTCCTCACAGGGGGTCCACAAAGGCTTGAAGACTGCTTGGCCCACCTCCTCCCTGTAGTGGAGTAGCCATGTGACAGGAACCAAGGCAAAGTCTGGCTGGCTTGGCCTGCACATTGCCATTCAATCCACTCCAGCCACAAACTTGCAGGAAGAAGCAAGAGTGTCTCTGAGGGAAAGTTTAATGGATGGTGTAATTGTATTGTTGTTGTTGTTAGCTATTATTATTAGGGTTTTAAATCTTGAGTTAAGTCTTGGGGCAACAAAAGATATTTAAAGGGGGTCCCTGGTAAAGAAAAGGTTAAGATCCACTGCTCTAGGCCAATGCCTCTCACATAACACTACTGGATATTGGTGTTTTAGTGACAACAATAAAACCATTGTTCCCAGTAATATTACTCCAAATTTTAATTTATATTCTTTATACAGTATTCTTCTGTTAAAAGAGTTAAGAGTGTTGTAAAAGTTTCAGCATTGCACTATGACTATGGAGACCAGGGTTTGAATCCTTACTCAGCCATGAATACCCCACTGGCTGACCTTGGGCAAGTCACACTCTCTCAGCCTCAAAGGAAGGCAAAGGCACACACCCTTTGAACAAACCTTGCCTAGAAAACCCCATGGTAGGTTTGCCTTAGCCAGAAATGACTTGAAGGCACATAGGCAAACACACACAAATGCAGGCTGAACTCAGTTGGCAAGGGAAGGGAAGGGAAGGGAAGGGAAAGAAAGAAAGAAAGAAAGAAAGAAAGGAGCCCTTTCCGAGACAACCCTCAAATTCCCTGTCTCTCTCATAAACACACACTCACCGTCTCCGCGGTAGCAGCAAACTCCCTCCAGCTTCTGCCACAGAGGGCTGCTGTTTCTTTCACTTTCTCTTTAGTTTTGGAGACATTTTTTTGGAGGAGGGCGGGAATGTGGTGGAGTCTCCTTCTTTAGAGGTTTTTAAACAGAGGCTGGATAGCCATCTGTCTTGACTCCAGCAACAAGTTAAAAAGTAAAATAACCACCCCACTGTGCATGGCAGCCCCCCCCCAAGATCCCCGCGGCCCCCTGAAGACAGTCACTCACTCACACGACCAGCTGCTCTGCCTTTCCTCCTTCACAGCAATGCAGCCAGGGACTGTCTCCAAATTACAACTTCCCAAGAGCAAACCCTTTCTCTATCTCCCGCACTAGCTCAGTGCTATTGCCATGCCCTGCCTGAGGAGGGAGGGGGAAGGGGCTCCAAAGGAGCGGAGGAGCCGGCTGCTGTCTCCTGGCTGTCTCCTTCATCAGATAAGGGCAACACTCACCAGGGGGCCCCCTTCACCCCCGAGGCCCCCCGCCAATGCGGATCTGGCAGACAGGTTAAACCGGCCCTGCTTGAAGGCACACAACAACAACCACCGGTGTGTGTGTTTATGTGTGTGTGTGTGTGTTGGACTCTAGTAGTACCTTTAGGAATAACTGATTTGTATTCTAGCATGAGCTTTTGTGAGAGCCAGCATGGTGTAATGGCTTGAGTGTTGTGCTAGGATTCTGGGAGACCAAGTTTTGGATTCCTGCTCAGCAATGGAAACCAACTGGGTTGTCTTGGAAAATCACACTCTCTCAGCCTCAGAGGGAGGCAATGGCAAGCTCCCTCTGAATTACTCTTACCAAGAAAATCCCATGATAGGTTTGGCTGAGGGTCACCCGAAGTCAGAAAGAACTTGAAGGCACACAACAACAACAATTGAGCTTTCGTAGATATCCGTGCACTTCCACAGATTGAGTGATGATTAAGCCTCAGGCAATTATGCATATTTATACAGTTGTGGGAGTGGGGAAGAACATAATAGGATCCAGAAAGGTACAAATCTCCACAGGGCTACGTGAGCCGATATAGCTTTCTTTCAGAGCTATGTAATGGTCAATTAGAACTGATCTGTGAAAGCTATCTACCCCAGTCCCACGACTGTATAAATATGCTTAACGACTTAATATGCTTAACGGGGAAGAACAGCATGGACAGACTTCAGGGGCAGAGCAGGGGACCTTGAGAGGACCATCGCAAGGAACAGCAGCTGCGAAGCCTCGGCGGAGGCGTGTGGTGGTGGTGGGGGACTCCTTGCTGCAGGGTACAGAAGCAGTGGTTTGTGGGCCTGACAAGATGTCTCGGGAGGTGTGTTGTCTCCCTGGGGCAAAGATCCGTGATGTGACCGAGAGGCTGACAAGACTTGTCAAGCCTACGGATCATTACCCCTTCCTTTTGGTCCATGTGGGAACCAATGATACTGCAAGGCACAGCTTTCCCAAGATCAGAAGAGATTATGAGGCCCTGGGGAGGAAACTGAGAGAAATGGACGCACCAGGTTGTCATCTCTTCTGCCGGTTGAAGGGCATGGTCCAAGAAGGGAGAGGAAAATAGCTGACGTAAACAACTGGCTCCGTAGATGGTGTCACCGAGAACAATTTGGATTCTTGGATCATGGACTGCGCTTCCATGAGGGGGGACTTCTGGCAAGAGATGGGGTGCATCTCACACCAGTTGGCAGAAACGTTTTTGCCTACAGTCTCAAGAATTTGATCAGGAGGGCTTTAAACTGAGTCATATGGGGGAGGGAGACAGTATTCTGGAAGGCAAAAGGGCTGGAGAAAATAGTCAAGCTGTCATAGAGGGAACAAGGCAAACAGCGCAAGGACCCAATAGTGGGAGGCAAAAAAACTTGCACAGGCAGCAAGTAAAGGGAACACATGGTCTTAGATGTCTCTACACTAATGCACAGAGCATGGGAAATAAGCCAGATGAACTTGAACTCCTAGCACTACAAAGCAAATATGATATAATAGGCATTACTGAAACCTGGTGGGATGAGTCTCATGATTGGAATGTAGGAATAGAGGGGTATAACCTTTTTAAGAGAAACAGGCCAAACAGGAAAGGAGGAGGAATAGCATTATATGTCAGGGATATTTACACCAGTGAAGAAATCCATGACATCAATACTGGAAGCCAGGTGGAGAGCATCTGGATACAAATTAAAGGGGAGGGAAACAACAGGGATGTTATTGTGGGACTCTACTACAGACCCCCAAGTCAGACGGAGGAATTGGATGATGCCTTTCTAGAACAGATGACCACACATGCAGAAAGGAGAGATGTAGTAGTGATGGGTGTCTTCAACTATCCTGATATTTGCTGGAAATCTAACTCAACCAAAACTTCAAGGTATAGCAAATTCCTTACTTGTCTGGAAGACAATTTCATTGTCCAAAAGGTGGAAGAGGCAACAAGGGGGTCAGTTATTTTAGTTCTGATCCTAACAAACAGGGATGATATGGTTAATGTGGTGCAAGTGGTGGGATCCTTAGGTGGGAGTGATCATGTTCTCCTGGAGTTTGTTATACAATGGCAAGGAGAAGCCAGGCATAGTCAGACACGCATTCTTGACTTTAGGAGAGCTGATTTCAATAAACTCAGGGAAATACTGGGGGTGATCCCATGGTCAGGAATACTAAAAGAGAAGAGACCTCAAGACGGATGGGACTTTCTCAAAAGGGAGATACTGAAGGCACAATTTCAAACAGTACCATTGAGGAAGAAAAATGGGAGGTGTCTCAAGAAACCAGGATGGATGACTAAAGAAATATCAACAGAGCTAAGTTTTAAATGGAACATGTATAAGAAATGGAAAAGTGGGAAATCACCAAAGAAGAATTCAAACAGATAGCGAACACATGTAGGAGTAAAGTCAGAAAATCTAAAGCACAGAATGAGCTCAGGCTTGCTAGGGAGGTTAAGAACAATAAAAAGGGGTTTTTTTGGGTATGTCCGCAGCAAAAGGAGGAAGAAGGAAATGGTAGGGCCACTACGCGGAGAAGATGGCAAAATGCTAACAGGGGACAGAGAAAAGGCAGAATTACTGAACACCTTCTTTGCCTCAATGTTTTCAGAAAAGGTAAAGGGGGACCAACCTGACGATAAAGGTACAGAAGACACAACAGGGGAAATCCAGCACAGAATAAGCAAAGAGGTAGTACAGGAATACCTTCTTAATCTAAATGAATTTAAATCTCCAGGACCAGATGAACTACATCCAAGAGTATTAAAAGAGCTGGCAAATATAATCTCAGAGCCATTGGCAATAATCTTTGAGAACTCCTGGAGAACAGGAGAAGTCCCAGCAGACTGGAGGAGGGCAAACGTTGTCCCCATCTTCAAAAAGGGGAAAAAAGAGGATCCCAACAATTATCATCCAGTTAGTCTGACATCAATTCTAGGGAAGATTCTAGAGCAGATCATTAAACAGAGAGTCTGTGAACATTTAGAAGGCAATGCCATAATCACAAAAAGTCAACATGGGTTTCAGAGAAACAAGTCATGCCAGACTAACCTGATATCTTTTTTTGATAAAATTACCAGCTTGGTAGATGAAGGGAACACTGTGGACATCGCATACCTTGATTTCAGTAAGGCCTTTGACAAGGTTCCCCATGACATTCTTGCAAACAAGCTTGTAAAATGTGGACTAGACAAGTTAACAGTTCAATGGATTTGTAATTGGTTGACCGGCCGTACCCAAAGGGTGCTCAGCAGTGGCTCCTCTTCGTCTTGGAAATACGTGACCAGTGGGGTGCCACAGGGTTCATTCCTGGTCCCAATGCTATTCAACATCTTTATCAATGACTTGGATGAGGGAATTAGGGGCATACTTATCAAATTTGCAGATGACACCAAATTAGGAGGAGTAGCTAATACCCTGGAGGACAGGATCAAAATTCAAGATGACCTGGATAAACTGGAGAGCTGGGCCAAAGCTAACAAAATGAAATTCAATACGGAGAAATGGAAGGTACTGCACTTAGGGCGAAAAAATGAAATGCATAGATATAGGATGGGGGAGACCTGGCTGAATGAGACTATGTGTGAAAGTGATCTAGGAGTCCTAGTAGACCACAAGTTGAACATGAGTCAACAATGTGATGCGTCAGCTAAAAAGGCCAATGCAATTTTGGGCTGCATCAATAGAAGTATAGTGTCCAGATCAAGGGAAGTAATAGTGCTGCTCTATTCTGCCTTGGTCAGACCTCACCTGGAATACTGTGTCCAGTTCTGGGCACCACAATTCAAAAAGGATATTGACAAATTGGAGCATGTCCAGAGAAGGGCAACTAAAATGGTGAAAGGTCTGGAAACCATGCCTTATGAGGAGAGACTTAGGGAGCTGGGTATGTTTAGCCTGGAAAAAAGACGGTTAAGAGGCGATATGATAGCCCTGTTTAAGTATTTGAAGGGGTGTCACATTGAGGATGGAGCAAGCTTGTTTTCTGCTGCTCCAGAGATCGGAACACGGAGCAATGGGTGCAAGCTCCAGGAACAGAGATTCCACCTCAACATTAGGAGGAACTTTTTGACAGTAAGAGCTGTTTGGCAGTGGAACACACTCCCTCGGAGCGTGGTGGGGTCTCCTTCCTTGGAGGTCTTTAAACAGAGGCTGGATTGCCATCTGTCGGGGATGCTTTGATCGTGATTTCCTGTGTGGCAGGGGGGTTGGACTGGATGGCCCTCGTGGTCTCTTCCAACTCTGCAATTCTATGATTCTATGACCTGAGGCTTTAATATCACTCTCTCACTGCATCTGAGGAACTGAATTGATATCTATGAAAGCTCATGCTAAAAGATAAATCAGTTTGTCTTAAATGTGCTGCCAGACCCCCCCCCTTTCTCCTTTTTATGGTGCAACAGACTTACGTGGCTCCTTCTTTGAAAACTAGATAAATCTTAATGAGCTGCTTGAATGGAACAACAGACGAGTCAGAGCGAGGGCTGAAGGGCTTTGCAGCCCATCATGCAGAAGAGCATTTCAGTGGTAGGAAGTGAGAGGTGTGCGTGTGGCAGGAATACCTAGGGTGGCTTTAGATTGAACCACATGATGGGTATGTGGAATCTGTGCTCTCTGACTATTGCTGCGCTACACTTCCCATCACCCTTGGGTGGGGCTGATGGGAGTTAGGCTCCAACAACCTCTGGAGAACCACAGCTTCCTCACCCCTGCAGCAACAGAATGAAGCTTCCAGGAAGAAGCAGATAGTGGAAGACAGGAATACACCAAGACCACAGAGATATTTGGAAGAAAGTAGAAGAAGATTCCAGTGAAGACAAGAAGAGAAAACTACAGAAAGGGAATAAAATCTAAATGATAAAGGACAAATAGCACACGGGCAGCTTTATTTAAAAACAGGGTAGAGAGAGGCATAAGAGAAAGACACCAGAAGGCTAAAAAAAAAAAAAGGAATGTTAAATGATCATTCTGGGAACATGTAAAGAGAATGAACCTAAGTGTCTGGTGTTGCCTGTGGAAAGGCTAGAGTGAATTCTAGATATATTAATCATCTGAAAACGACAGTGCTTGGCAAGAGTTAAGGGAGGAGGGGAAGAGAAAATATGAATGTGAATCAATGTTTTCCACGTTTCTGAGCTTGAGGGGAAGAACAAACTGTAACAATATCAAGAACTAGATAAAGTGATGTTGAAAAAGGCTGAGGGGAGAGAGAGGAAAAGCCAGAAGCTCAGCTCTGGCATAGTTAAGTTTGAGAAATGGGATTCTAGTTGTCAAAACAGTGGTGGACAGATTGGCTTTCTGATCCTAAACATTTATACTGATGCATATGCCTGTAATGCCAAGAAAGTGTCCTGCTCTATGGCATTCTGCTGATTCAATATAAACCATTCAAAACATTTATTTGCAACTGCAGCCAAGTCTTAGGTTTGGGCCTGTCCTGCTGTAAGTACACTTTGAAAGACAAGCTTAAATCCTGTGGTTTGGCTGCAGTATTTGGGCAGAAAGACAAAGTTCCTTTTCTGATAAAACAATCAATGATCAGCAGCTGGTGGAGCAAGCAGGGGTGCGCCTGCCCTGCCATTTTAAGGCCAACCCCTCCCTGCTCAGTCCATGAACCACCAGTGCAATCAACCACCTTTCTTTCTTGAGTCAACACTGTGATGTGATGGCAAAACCTAATAGGATTCTAGGTTGCCTCAATAGGGGGATAGCACCCGAATCAAGGGAAAGAATAGTATTGCTCTATTCTGCTTTGGTCAGACCTCATCTACCGTTCTTTGTCCATTTCTGGGTACTGTCTTTTTCTTAAAAGATATTGATAAGCTAGAATGCATCCAGAAAAGACCAAGTAAGATGGTAAATAGTCTGGAAACAAAACTCTATGAGGAACCGTTGAGGGAGCTGAGTATGGTTAGCCTAGAGAATGGAGACAATTGGGAGGGCATATGATAGCTGTTCTCAAATATTTGAAAGGCTGTCATGTAGCTAGAAGGAGCTTATTTTCTGCTTCTCCAGAGAATGGGATCAAAACCAGTGAATTTAGGTGACAAGAAAAAGGCTTTCAACTAAACATTAGGCTTGCAGTGCTTTGGCGTCACTAAGGCCGGTGTCACTCCTCTCCCTGATTATGTCACTTGGTGTCATCGGTCTCTCCACCCCACCCACCCCCCAGTGCTGCCAGTGTTACAGTAGGATAGACTACCTCAGAAGGGGCGGGCAAAATTGTTCCTTGCCATTATTTATTTATTTATTTATTTGTTCAATTTCTATGCCACCTTTCTTCTGAAGTAGGACCCAAGGCAGCTTACAGAACAATTAAAATCACAATTAAAAGCACTTAAAATCATAAAAAAACAAATAAAAACAACATAAAAACCACACCCCAATAAAAGCCACAATTACACATCACAGGCCTGCTTAAATAAGAACATTTTTGCTTGCTGGCAAAATGAAAACAGGGAGGGGGTCAGCCTAGCCTCCCATGGGAGGGAGTTCCAGAGCGTGGTAGCAGCCACTAAGAAAGCTCTCTCTTGTGTCCTCATCGAGCGAGCCTATGATGGTTGTGGGACTGAGGTGTTTACCAGACAGAGGTCCGAAGGTGCAATGATTCCATCATGTAAATGATGGATTCATGCCTGTTTTGCACCACATGTATCAGCCCATTTCGGAACAGAGGCAGAAGAACAAGCGAGTGTTGTGCTTTTTGTGCACCACATTTGTGGGGTTTGCCCCTCCTTTCCATCATTTTCCCATTTATGCGTCAGTCTCCTCCTTCTCGCATCACTTCCTCGTGTGATTGTGTGCATGCGCAAGTTTGTAGATCTTGCTGTGTTCGTGTTTGTATTTCATGCGATCTCGTGATAATTCAGCCTCTGCCCAGTATTTTTGTCAATTAGCACCCGGGTCTTGCTTGGCTCCCTCCATTCCCTCCTCTGTCCCTCGCCTTGGCACATACATTCACTCTCTCCACCCATCCTCCCTCCCTCCACCTTGCAGCTGGCTCAGCTTTGTGGTGGAGAGGGGTCTTCCTCTTCATCTCCCTGCTTCTCTTTGCGGGTGGGGGGGGGACGCTCCCAAGCCCACCCCAGTCTGTGGGGAGTGTCTGTGTCTGAGGGTAGCTGGGTGTCTGCAAGTGAGTGAATGTGCCTGAGTGATCGCGCTCTCCCTCTTCCTCTCCTTTCTCTTCCTGCAGCTGCCTCAGCCTCCCTTTCAGGTCTGTCAGGCTTTGGGGCTCCAGGAGTTGGTGCAGAGCTTCTCCTGGGTCTCAACAAAATGGCCACTGGAAGCTGAATTGGGAAGACCATAGGGACAGAGTGAATACTGAGCAGCCTAGTTGCGCCCTCGCATGATCATGTGATGAAGAGTAGATGGAACAAGCACGCAATTTTGCACCACATGTGTTTTTCTTGTGGGAGTTTTCCGTGATCAAGGGCTATTGTTGGGGAAAGATCGTCAATTAGTTGTAGCGCACCAGAGACCAAATGGAGGTGGAGGAAACACTGAATACATACGGTGTTGTGTAGGCTGCATAAATACAACCAAATACTGTAGCACTTTCACAACGGGAAAAAAAAAAGCCTTATGTGGTAAACGCCTGAGAGAAAGCCTTCCCCTGAAGATCTTAAAACCCTTGAAGTATAATAACCTTTGCTAGTATAATTCTTGATTCCATCCTTTCCCCAATGTTGGGACTCAAGGCAATTTACAGAATATTAAAACCAGGACAAATTAAAAACATACAAAAACAATAAGCCTGCTGGCATAGGGACATTTTTTGCTTACCAGTGGAAGTAGAGCAAAGAGGGAGCCATCCTAGTTTCCCAGGGAGTTCCAAAGCCTGGGAGCAGCCACCCAGAAAGACTTCTAGCTTGTCCACTCTGCAAAATGTTATTGCTCAGACAGGTTCATATAGGGAGAAAAAGTCCTTCAGATATTCTGGACCTGAAGTATCTGGGGCTTTATAGGTCATAACTAGCACTTTGAATTGCGCCCAGAAAGAGACTGGCAGCCTGCAGAGCAGTAGCAGGAAGGGAATTGTGTGCTCCCTGTTGCTGCAGTCCTTTTGTTGGAGGCTTGGAAGGCCATCTGCCGTGGATACTTTAGATGTGGTTCTCTTGCAACACCAGGGGGTTGGAGTAGGTGACCCTTTGATACACTTTTTAACTCTACAGTTCTATGGGTCTGTGATTCTGCAACTGTTTCCTAGCCAGCATATGGTAAATCTATATGACTCCAATAATATAAAATTCAGGAAAATGTACAAGCAGATAATGCAATCTCAGGAAACTAATGCAGGGATGGGGGTGGGAAAGGTACCATAATTAATAAAATGTTAAATAGTAGAGGTTTGACACAAAAATGCTTGACAATTTTAACCCAACATGGATCGTTGTTATGTGCAAGTTGAAGTAATGAATGATGCCACAGAAGATACTGAAAACTGAAGTCTTTCCCAAAAATGTGGTATCAAGGATGACTTATTTCTCCTGGCTTTGTGAATTTTTAGGTGTCACTATTGACCAGAAGGAAAAATCTCATTTGGAGAAAAGGGCAGGAAACCTTCCATAATGTCCACAATTCGCTGCCCTATTGTCTTACCCCTCTGGCCTAAAAGGGAATGTTTGTTAAGGAATCCATCCCTTTACTGCCTTGTAATGCTAGCTGTGGCCTCATGGTTGGAACCAGAGAACGGTCAGGATTTTCACCACACTCTGTGGCATCATCAATGCTGTAGGGGTTAATTCTGAAGTACAACTCATCATGATAGCTCCTCCCCCCACTAAACTTCTGGGACAAATCCATAATTGCATATACACCAGTGTGGACATCTCCTGTTTTTCTATTATTTATATTATTTTGCTAGTTCCTTCTACTGAAATATAGCCTACAACAGCTGATATCCATTGGCAGTCTCCCATCCAAGTACTAACCAGGACTGACCTTGCTTAGCTTCAAAGATCAGATGGGGTCTGGTGCCTTCAGGGTATTTGGGCATGTGGCAGGGATTTAAAACCAGGGGCATCTGAAAGACTTAGAAATTTTGTTGAGCCTTGTGGCACCTCACAGACTAACAAGACAAATAGGCTCTCATGGATTGCACCCCACTTTCTTAAAGGCAGGTGGGCAGGGGTCCATGAAAGCTTATGTCAAATAAAACACGTTTGTTTTTATGACTCCACAAGAATCCTTGCTGTTTTGGATGCAACATGCTAGCATGGTTACTCCCTTGGAAATTTTTATGTGGGAGTAAGCTCCATTGAAAGGCCTAAATACCATTTATTTATTTGTTTGTTTGTTTGTTGGCTTTATAGCCTGCCTTTTCCCCAAGATGGAATTCAAGGCAGCTTATAATAATTTAAAAAATACAACTAAAACATTACAGAAGTTTAAAAAAATGATTACCATTATTCAAACATAACAGTTAAAAACATAATGTAGATTAAAAACAGTTTCAATTAAAATTACAAACATTACTAGACATTAAAAACAGCACATTATTACACACACACACACACACACACATGCCATAATTAAAATTCATGTTTCAAAAGCCTGCCTAAATAAAAACATCTTCACCTGCTGGTGAAAGAGCACAGGAAGGGGTCCAACCAGACCTCCCCAGGAAGGGAGTTCCACAATCTGGGAGCTGCCATGGAGAAAGCTCTCTCCCAAGTCCTCACCAACTATGCCTGCGAAGGTGGTGGGACTGAGAGCACCAGATTCCATCGGATCTTGGAAGCTAGCTAAGCAAGGTCAGCCCTGGCTTGGATGGGAGACCGCCAATGAATACCAGGTGCTGTAGGCCATATTTCAGAGGAAAGAACTGGCAAAACCACCTTTGAGTATCCAAGAGCTTCTCTGGTGATTCTGACCAAACTCCTGACCACCCAGCATTCCATAGGATGTTGCCATGGCAGTTAAAGTGGATTCATAGCAATATAACTGTATAGTGTGAATGGGCCCCAGGACTATCGCCACCCCATTGCTTGTGTTACAGATTTCATCATGAAAGAAACTGGTCTATGCCCTCTGAAGTGAAAGACACAACTGCCTCCTCTTCTTCCTCCTCTGTTTTGCGCAGCACCAGATGAACCTGTCAGGATGAAGTGCTCCATTTCGCTGGGATTAATTATAGTGCCAGCCTGCATATTTGGAAGGGTTGCAGAGGGAGGGGACATCTTAAGCTACCAGACCTGCTTGTCACTTGACCCTGCCCCCTCCCCCTTCACCAGGAAAGGGAATTTGTCATTAGATCTTCTTAGAATATCAATTACATGCCAGTGCCTCAGAGATGGGGTTGGGTTGGGGGGGTTGTCTTGTGCGGGGAGAGATGTTGGTGAGGGATGGATGCCTTTTTATGGCCAACCAAGAACCCAGAGAGTAGGACTTCATTAGCAAGGGTAATACTGCAAGCTCCACTTAATGAATAACCTGCCTGCCATTAAAGTGTCAGGAAGCAGACGCTGTGAGGCAGGTGCTGGGGAGCAGATTGCGTTACATTTTTGCAGTTTATTAATATGGTCTCCTGATGTAATGTTGGAGAAAAAGCTTCCATAACTCTAGCTGTTCCTGACAACAGATGGGGACTGAGTGATGAGAACACAGTGGATCTCTTTTCATTTTCCTCCTCTCCTGGGAGTATTCAGTAGCATAATATGAACTCTACAGTTGCCACAAGCATTTGCAATCTGGAGAATGCTATGCGGCCCTGTAATCAAGAGCGCAATCCAACAAGGAGTCTTCCAGTGCAATCCCTGTTCATTCCTATGGAACTGAGAAGGAAGCGGTGTGTAGAGGATGCTGCACCTCAAAGGGTCAAGAAGTGGGTCAATCCCTTCCCCTGACACAGCTTTCCCTGGGCGCTGGCCCAACCCCTGTTAAAATGTGGCTGTAATCAAAGATCCATCTGTCCTTACACTTGCTCTCTACCCATGACCAGCATGTAGAACCTCTGCTCTCCTTTTGACAAAGCTTGACTGAAGTAAAACTGGTTTGGCTGAGGGGAAATAAAAAGTCACCAGGGATGGGGAAGGACCAGTGGCACCCAGGGCAGGCCTTAGCATTGCGCAGAGTGAGGCAGCTGCCTCAGGTAGAAGATTTTGGATGGCAGGAAGGGCAACATGTTGTTAGGGACTTAGTTATAACTGTATTTTTACAGTCAGGACAAGAGTCAGTGTGGTATAGTGGTTTGAGTGGTGTACTAGGACTCCTGTAGACCAAGGTTTGAATCTCTACTCAGCCGTGGAAGCCTACTGGGTAGCCTTGGAGAAGTCACACCTCTCTGCCTCAGAGGAAGGCACTGGCAGATCCCATCTGAACAAATCTTGCCAAGAAAACCCTACAATAGGGTCGCTATAAGTTGGTCTCAACATGAAGGCACATTAACAACAAAAACAGTGGGGGGGGGATTTTCTGCCTCATGTGCTAAAAGAACATGCCTGCCTTTAGGTACTATGCCCCTTCAGTGGGTGAGGGATTAACACCATTTGCTTGTTCTGCCTCAGGCAGCAAAATGTCTCAAGCCAACATTGGTGGCATACTACAAGTACAGGTCTGGTTTTAGTGATAAATTCTGAACTGCCTGGCCTTAAACCACCTGGAGAATCCCAGTCACCCCACCTTCATTGATTAGATATTATTAAATATAAAACACAAGTACAGAAGCATAACATACAAGGTATGTAACATAAACCAACTACATATATACAACTACATACAAACAAAAACCAAGTACATACATACATGCATGCATATGGAAGGAGAAAAAGAGAGAGGGAAGGAGGGAATGCAAATCTGCTAAGGGGGAAAAAAGGATCTCTAGAATCAGAAAAGAGCAATAAATTAAAATAGAATTTTGCATTTATCTTAAAAGAGGATGTTTTTAAACCATATTTAATACTTTTTTTATGAAGGTTATCAAACATTTGCCCTCTGTTTCAGTATAACCAAAAGGCCTTCCAAGAGTTTAGACTGCATGTTTTGTTGTAGTAATTTAAAAAATGTTAACCCAGCCATTATATGAGGTTATATGTTATAAGACTATTCCATTCTTGTGAGGTGTTACTAGGATCAATAACTGCAAGCCAGGAAACTCTGTGCATTGGAAGAATGGGAGGAAGGCACATCTTCTCAAAGAAATAAAAAATTGTATTTCTGTGAATGAAATTCCAAACTGAGTCTACCACAGTTAGGAAATAATAATGATGAAAGATGGACCCACAGCATCTATATTGTGATCCAACATATTCATGCTAAACTTGCTCGTGGGTGTAGGGCTTTGGATTCTGAACTAGCTTTGGATTCCAGGTGTTACATACATTTCTTATATGTGTATAAGAAACAAAAGCAATACAATACAGTTGTCCCTTCATATTCTCTGGGGTTGTTTGAAGCACCACAAAACCAGGCAATTCAAAAACAGCAGCAAAGCTCTTTGGGAAGGTAGCACAGACAAAAAGAACAGTGACATCTCTCAAATGAGTCTTATTGTCTGTATTGTTCTGTTCAAAAATGTTGTTCTCCCTAATGTTTGAAAAGCATTAGAAGAGTGGCCAAGCTTCCAGGCCAAGATTTTTGCAGCTCCTTAAATTGTTGAATGGTGTTGCAGCAGTGCATGAGACTATTGCATTGCTTTTGGTTCTCTACTGCTTCTCAAACACACACACACACACACACACACACAATGTTGTGAACCCCCCAACAGTATTTTTTCTGGAGCACACATCTGATATTTTGGGAGGAGAATGTGGAGGAGAAGCAAAAGAAGCAAAAAAAAAAAATCATGTTTTTTAAAAAGTAGATCTGAAATTCTTTTATTACCTAGGCAAAAAAGAAGATGAATGGGTTTGTTTGTTAGAATAGAATAGAATAGAATCATAGGGCTCATCTACACGGTAAAAAAAAATCCTTGAACAATGGTCCCCATGAAGCCACTGCAAGATTTGCCATATTCAGAAGGAGGGGGGCTGAAAACTCCAAATTGATTGCTATAATAGCTTTTGCTGTTTCTAGTGATCCTTTTTAAAAATTGTGCGGAAAAGTGCACAATTGGTCGTGTGATCAACCATTTCGAAAAGGGGCACACAGTAGGGCTGAAACCTGCTTGGTTGGACTTCAGAGGGAGTGGGCTTGCAATGCCCTAACCACCATTGGTTTTTTTGTTTTTGTTTTTTGCTGTCACAATAGTTCAGGCAGCAGAGCAAAAGTACAAACGTTTCTTTTAGCAGAAAATAGGTCTCCCACATCTGGTTGTTTTTTTTTTAAGGGGGGGTATTCTGTATGCAACTTATTCGCAGCCACCACTTTTTTCCTGCTTCTCCATGTGAACTGCAAAATTGCTACTTTTCATTTCAAGCCATCTTTCGAATGAGTTGTGGGGACCAGGGCTGGTTTAAGGCACTGGCGGCATCAGCATCTGCAGGGGGGGCCATCATTGTGGAGGGCCCCCATAGTAACCCTCCTCCTGCAAAAACATTATTAATAATAATCTGAATATCCTGTACTATGAATAGCTTTGGTTGAGTTAGGTTACATTGACTTGAGATAAACATATGGGCCCCCCAAAATAAAGCATTGCAGGCCCCCCCAAAATTTCAGGTCCTGGTGGGTAGAAATGGACTCTGCAGCAATAGGGAGGTAAGTCACTATTTTTCGAAACAAATTATCCCATCTAGCTGAGCCCATAGAGTTGGAAGAGATCACAAGAGCCATCCAGTCCACCCTCATTCTGCTATGCAGGAATACACAAAGCACCCCTGACACATGGCCATCCAGCCTCTGTTTAACCCCCCCCCCCAAAGAAGGAGACTCCAGCACACTCTGAGGCAGTGCATTCCACTGCTGAACAGCTCTTACTGTCAGGAAGTTCTTCCTGATGTTTGGATAGAATCTCTTTTCCTGCAGTTTGAGACCCTTGCTCCATGTCCTAGTTTCTGGAGTGGCAGAAAACAATTATATCATTTCAAATACTTAAACATGGCTATCATGTCACCTCTTAACCTTCTCTTCTCCAGGCTAAACTTACCCAACTCCCTAAACCATTCCGCACAGAGCATGGCAACCAGATCTTTATCTAGGCTAGGTCACTAAGTGCTCAACTGTTAAAAGATCTGAACTGGAATCCCCATATATTCAACCGTGGTGTTATCTAAATGGTAAAAAAAATCCTCTCAGAATGCAAGGGGAATACCTTTTGTCCGGATAAGCTCCTGCAGCGACTCACCATATTCAAAAGGAGGGGGTGCCAAAAACTCCAAGTACTTTGCAATAACAGCCTTCGCTGTGTCTCGTGAAATATTTTTAAAAATATGCATTCCAGCCTGTGTGAACAACCAATTTGAATTGGGGCACATTCCAGAAGTCAAAATGTGATTGGTCGGACATGTGCAGGAGTGGGTTTGCCAGCAACAAAGTGGCCAGAGCAGCCATTATTGATTTTCAGAGAAGCGATTGTGTGCTATTTTCAAGCAGCAGAGCAAAGAAAAAAATTTTTTTTAGAGCAGATGATTGCTCTAATTTAACAAGGCAAAAAGCCTTGGAGGGATCTTTGGGGAATAATAACACACGTAATTCACTCGCAGCTACCATCTTTACTTGTGGGCATGCTCCATGTGAACTTCAAATATGGATAGCTTCCATGCCAGAGATCTTGTGAATGTATTGTGGAGACAAATGAATGCTGCTGTGATGGTGAGTTAATGCACTATTTCCCACAATTAATTCTCCCATGTAGCTGAGCCCCTGCTAGTGCTGCTGACATAAGGTTGCCATTTTTATTTTATTTTATTTTATTTTATTTTATTTTATTTTATTTTATTTTTTGGTGATTGGGGGGAGAGA
This sequence comes from Gambelia wislizenii, assembly GCA_030847615.1. Taxonomy (NCBI): domain Eukaryota; kingdom Metazoa; phylum Chordata; class Lepidosauria; order Squamata; family Crotaphytidae; genus Gambelia; species Gambelia wislizenii. The sequence goes on from JAUMIR010000002.1 coordinate 222,177,030, forward strand.
AAGAGCCACCTCCTTTTATTAACTGACATTGCAACAGGCACAGAACATGTTCCTCTCCATGTTGGGAATAGCATTACCCACTGAATTTGGCCAGTGCAGATAGGGGAGAACTTTCTTTTAGTTTACTTTTGAAGAACTTAAATTTAGCAAATTTCTTCATATTTAGGATTGGACAGTGGAAAATCTAAGGTCTAAACACTCTGATTGCAGGAGAAAGCAAAATGGAGAGATTTCCTCCTCTGTTTCTCATCCCTAATTTCTATGCTCCTAAAAACCACATTCCAATAGGTAGCCTTCCTGGTTATAGATGCCTTTAGTGGGCTGCATTCTCTCAAAAATAAGTATAATCTGAGTGCTCAAAAATGTAATATGCCCCCAACGGAAGCATTTTCTTGCTGACGGATATTTGGATCATGTACAACTACACATTTGCTGCTCTGTAGATTAATCATGTGGGGAAAAAACCGCAACACGTACACACTGTAAGAATGATTATAATAAATGAAGAAATTTATTTGCATTAAGAAGGCACTGAAAGAGAACAGGCAGCACCTGAGCATTGGGACAGTTTTGCTTTGGTGGTGAACTGATAAGGCAGCCATCAGGAGACTCACTGTTCTGGACTTTGTAGCAGTTGCAGTGGCATCTCCTGTTGGAAGAGAGGTGGTTGAAATACATGGGGCTACCACTACTGTATGAGAGCCAGCATGGTGTGGTGGTTTGGGTGTTGGACTAGGACTGTGGAGACCAGGGTTTGATTCTTCACTCAGCCATGGGTGACCTTGGGTAAGTTACACTCTCTCAGCCTCAGAGAAAGGCAAAGGCAAGCCCCCTGTGAGCAAATCCTGTCAAGAAAACCCCATGACATGTTCGCCTTAGGGTCACCAGAAGTCGGAAATGACTTGAAGGCAAACAACCACCACCACCATTATTGTGTAATAATAGAGGAGTAAAGCATCCCACCACTGCTACCACCACCACCACTATTATCATGCCCTTACTTAACAATATCATTTCATGAACAGCAACCAAGGATATACTGAGAATTCAGCATATTCAGAGTTCCCCCAATGGAGAATGAATGTAATAATCATACGGTACATGCCTACTCGGCCTTCTCCCTTAGGAAGCACTTCAAGTGATTTGATGGAACCATGCCAGAGAAATTCATCTTGTTTGAAACACTAACCACTCTCTCTGTTGGGTACTTAAGGGCCTAAAAGAGCACCTTTGAGTAGGTGTTCCACTGACACATTTTTCTCTGGAAATTAGGGCTGCTTAGAACAAATATGGCCTGTCTTCTCCTCATGGCCTGTTATACAAGAAAATGGGCATGGTGTTAAAAGAAGCAATTGCTTGGCCTCCTTTTGTTCCTCTCTTATTTTGGTTTCTGCAACAACTCTGACCCAAGAGAAATAAGCATTTAGGTTTGACTCTTTTGGAGAAGTGTGGCTTGAATGTTAGTATTTCTTGGAAATGGTAAGGAAGAGTGGGGTTTTTTTGTTTTTGGATAGAAGTTCTGCTGGAAATGAATACGAATCAGCCAGACACTGTACGGCCCAAGATCAGCAAATGTGTGGAAATAACTATGACTACAACCAGGCTCTTAGGGCTAAATGACAGTCTAGGTTAAATGCAGCATGCAGGTGGGCCTAATGTTGTTAACTCCCCATAAGCATGCAGGAACCAAGGCCAAATCCACACTACATAAATAATCCAGTTTGAAACTGGATTATTTGCTATGGTTCCTTCCTATGGAATCTTGGGATTTGCAGTTTGGTGAGGCACCTGTGCTCTTTGGCAGAGAAGGCTAAATACCTTACAGAACTACCCAGGATTCCATAGCAAAGAGCCATGGCAAATAATCCAGCTTCAAACTGGATTATTTGTGTAGTGTAGATTTGGTCCAAGTCTGGACAACTTGGGTTTTCTTCATACACAGTTATGTAAAACCTCAAATTATTTCCATTCTGCATATGATTGAATACCTTTGGGAATTTGGGTGAATTCTTTTTTTCTTTAATGAACCAAAACAATTCTTGTGGATTCCCTACCAACCAGCCTCCGTGTTAGTCTCATGAGTTCATCTTCATCTTCAAGAAGCACCAGATGAGAGTATACAAAGGAGAGGAGGGGCTTTTCCTTGATGACCTCCAGACTTGAGAAGTTAACATCCCCAGGAAATTAAACTGGTGCCAGCATAACAATCTTTTGGGTGCCAGTGCCAGGTCAAGACATTATTGTTTGCCCAAATAGTTTAGTCACTTCCATTGTTTCTATCACTGTGTAGTGTTTTATTTTTTTGCTTCTAATTTTAATTTTAATGATAGTAGTTTGTTTTATAGTATAGTATTTTAATTTAGAATTTTTAATGCTTTCTTACCAATCTGAAATCTATTTTGAATTAATGGAAGTTTAGACATTTTTGAAACATATGTTGATTTAATTTTTGTATCATCCAACATCTAAAGCTCTCTCTCTCTCTCAGTGGTTTACAAATCGAGCTTCAACCCATAAATTATAATGATACATCATACAACAAAACTACATTAAAAACAGCTAGAGAATAATAGCAATGTTCAACTAATCCACACCAGTAGATCTAAAAAAACATGGAACAGCCAATGAAAAAGAAAAGATTGAAAAACATGGGAGAATAAAAGGTCATCCGGGTTGTCTAAACGGCAAAAATACTCCTCACAGAATGCGAGAAGGATTCTACCTGTCTTAATGGGATTCCGCATTGTTTTGCTGCATTGGGAAGGAGGGGAGCCCAAAATGTCAAAAACTCTGCGGAAATGTTTTTCCCAGAGTTTTTAAAAAACAGCGAGTGGAATGCCCATTCCTGCTCATTGGGACAAGCGATTCAATATGAATCACTGTCCCATAGGAGAGGAAGTGTAAAGTTGATTGGCCAGGCACATGCAGATTTGCTAACAAGGCAAGCGCCTGCTGCTGCCATGTTGGATTTTTGCCTTAGTGAGTGAGCACTATGGTGAGAAAATGGGGTGGTGGGGTTTTTTGCTTGTCTGTTCAATTGAAAAATTACTCTATCGCACTTTGGACATCTTTTTTTTTTAAGTTTGTCGATGGCAAATGGAGGTAAATACAAATATAAGTAAATCACTCATGGCTGCCATCTTGCATGCAAAGCTTATGGGGGCAAAAACATCATTAAGATAAGTCTCAGCTGCTGCAAAATGCCATTTCTGTGAGGCAATCTGGGTTGTTGGGTTGTTGTTTTTTTGCCTTGTATAGACAAGCCCTTCATGTCATGCCAAAAAGATGACAACATAGGCATTGGCTGAGCCTTCCTGGGCAGGGCATTGCACAGTTGGGGTGCACCACTGAAAAAACCTCTCTTGCAGCTAGTGGCCCTCAACCTTGTTTCATGGGGGGGGGGGAGGGCATCTGGACAAAATACTCCAGGCCAGATATACACTAAAATAATGGCCTTCTGAATGGCAGTCTTTGCTTGGGGACTGCTCTGGTGGAGGGGGGTTGAGCCCTGGGCTGTATAATGATGGGTGACTTCACCTTGCTCTGTCCCTGGAAGGAAAAGGGTGATCACTGAGAGAAGCCTTCCAGTTCCCTTTTCTGAAATAGATTCTGGGATCAAGCCCAACATAGCAGCCCCCAAGCTGAGCAGGATAAACTGAGAATGCCTTACAAAATGAGGTTCCCAGGCTGTGTGCAGAAGATTTACCACTCTTTTAATTCAACCTGAATGAAAATGCTGTGAGCCAAGTTGCTTAGGAGACTTATTTCTAGATGGTCATTTGATTCCTTTAACTGTGCATAGACATTTAGACGGAGATTGTGCTCGTTGGAAACGGGGGGAGGGGGCAGGCTTTCCAAATGAGATGCCCTCCCCACCCCCACCCTCAGATATGAAGTGGGATGCAAACATTTTTGGGAAACTTTGTGGATAGAATCTGATGAAACACAAAGTCCCCCTGCTCCATGCTTCCTTCCCATACAGCAAATGTGGGTCAGGAGGGGTGCTGGTAGAGGGGGAATCAGTGTGTAGGAGAGGCTGTGTAAGTCCTTTCCTCAGTTGCCTATTCTCCCTGCAAATTCCCCTCCAGTTTGCTGTTTTCAACCCTTCTAAGAATTCTTCTACCAGCCAAAGAAGGCCCATGGACCTGTGGGAGAAAGTACCAGGATGCAAAGGTCCCGTCTACACGATTTAAATAATACGTATGGCGTGTAGATGTTCGAGCTTCAGTACACACGGTCGTTCGGATTCACACGCATTCAAAAGAGGGCGGCCCTGGTTTTCCACCCTGAAATACGCACACGTGGCATTCGGGAGGGAAAGCGGATTGCGATGAGAAATCCGTACGCCGTTTGGAAGGCTGATGGGTCTGTACGGTCCATTCGCACACATACAAACAGGCTGTGTAATCTGATTGGCTGGCTGAGTAGAGGGGGCGGGGCTAGCACAGAGGGGAATTGGGAGCGGCCGCCATGTTGGATTCCCGGCTAGCAAGAGTCCGGTAAGTCCGTGAATTATACATTTATTTATTTTTATTTTATATTGTAAATAGGGAAAACCGACTGTCCGCAAAGCAGGAACCTTTAAAAAAAAAAAGTGGCATGAGATTTTAAACTGCCACTTGGCTTGCTCGCTCCAGCCAGCTTGGGGAAGAGGGAGTCATACGAAGTTTAGGGGGGTAAAAAATCATGTGGGCGGTTCGTATGCATATGAACGACAGCCTATTCGTATTTTTTACGCCCCAAACGGTTTTTTTTATAATCGTATAGACGCACCCTCAGAGACCTATTGGGCACACAGAATGATTGAAGACTGCAGCATGGGCTGCATCCTGATGGAGATATTTAACCTGCCACAATGTTTGATATAGAGTCTGCCCTTGAAGACAATCTGGAAATGTAGGCTGCTACTACACTGCAGAAATAATGCAGTTTGACACTGCTTTAACTGCCATGGCTCCATCCTATGGGATTCTGGGATTTGTAGCTTGTCGAGGTACCAGAGCTCTCTGACAGAGAAGACTAAATATCTCACAAAACTACAAATCCCGGAATTCCATAGCATTGAGCCGTGGCAGTTAAAGCAGTGTCAAACTGCATTGTTTCTGCAGTGTGTGGCAGCAGCAGCAGTAGATGAGCACAGAACACAGCAGCTAGACTGAGTACTGGAAGAGTTCGGACATTACCTTGCCAGCTTCACCATCAGGCAGAATGAGCAGCAGATAGTGGGATGTGTGTGTGTGTGTGTGTGTGTGTGTAGATTATCAGACGGGGACAAACATAGCATCCCCGTCTCACTGTCTCCTCTCCTGCCCCACTCCCATCTTTGTAGCAGTTTTAATTTTTCACCCAGACCTCCTTAATCATGGAAGAGAAACAGCGTCCCCTCCTTATGGCAGCCCAGGAGTGAACACAGCTCTCATGGAGCTGCTTTCACTTCCTGGAAAGGGAAATCCCAGACCGTTCTCGTGAGAGGACAAGGAAATTCAAAAAGAAAAAGAAAAGGTAAAAAATTAAACCACGCACAAAAACACATTAAAAAAAAACAACAACACCAAGTAACCCAGGGAGGGTAAAAAAAAAGTGTCACTTATCTCGATGTCCCAATCTCAACCGGAAGTGTTCAGCAGGGATCTCCCAGTGACGCTGGCATCGCACCAGCATAATGGGGCCCCTTTTCACTCACCCGTCGTTCCGTTACAGGAACAGAATGATGGGTCTATTCACGGCTTAGCCCATGAATAAGAAGAACCGCTGGCAGAATGGGAGCAGCACAGAAGCATAACGACATAGGGATGATGTCGTCTGAAAGGGAAGCCCTTTCGCAATCTCCTGTCATCCATGTGATGCTTTAATTTGATCGTCTGATAATCTCCTGTGTGTGTGTAGGGGCAAACATGGGGTGGTTAGAGAGCAGAGCTTCCTACCTATTTTTCTTGAACTCTCAAGTTGTTTCCTTGGGGGCAGAGCTTGTTCATATCACTTCATCTGCCCTAGGACCCCCAAAACTCTATTCTGCTTGAAGCAGAGTAGAGGACAATATTCCATCCCCAGGATCCAAGTAAGGTTCAACTGCCAGGCCAGTCACCTTGGATACACATGTGAGGTAGAGTGAGCAGGGATGCAGTCTCATCCTTTGCTTCTGGGTAGAAAAAGTCTTAGGCTAAGACAACTTGCAGTTGTTGAAGGAAGTCGACGTCTGTGCTGCACTCAGCCTGGGTCCCTCTTGTGCCCTGGTCCTCTGGTACTTAAAGAAACCCCTGCCCTCCCATCAACCTGTCCTGGATACTGTGGGCATCTGTGGATGCCCTTGTTTGAGGGGGAGCAGAATGACAACTGGAGAGAGCCTGTTTTCACTTTCAGAACCCCACTTTTTTGATTCTCTCTCCAAGAAGGCTTACCTGATATCTCCACTGTTGTTTTTTGGCACTGGGCACAGCACTTCTCATTCTTCCATACTTTTAAAAGCTTTTAATTTATAGGAGTTTTGCTCTTGATCTGTAATGGTGCTTGCTTCTAACTTCTGTTTTGATTGTGTCTTTTTACTAATGTATGCTTTTAATCATTTTCTCTCTAAGCCTTCCTGAAAAGTAACATTCAAAGGTGGCATAGAAATTTCTTCGGTGAATACATACATACATACATACATACAGCAAAGAGATGAGTGCTGCTGGAGCAGCGGGAGGGACACAGCCTTAGATGCATGAATCCAAAGACTGAGTGGATTAGGCTGGAAAGTAATACTGGCCTGCCTTTCCTGCAGAAAGCGTGTATTTTTCTGTAGAATGGTCTTATTCCAATAAAAAATTCAAAAATTCCTACAATTCCAGGTTCAGTTAAACCTAGCAAGTGATGGGGAAGAACAAGGGAGCAGCTTGATCTCTCACCCCATCTAAAGCAGGAGTTGGCATAGCATGAGCTGTAGTAATGATGCTCAAATGCCCTCTGGGATTGTCATGGTAAAGCATACTTTATTGGTACAGTGGGCTGGTTTATATAGTCTAGTGATCACATATACACTGTTAATCATTAGGTAAGGATTATGTTGGTACACAGAAGTACATACAGACTACTAATTACCTGAATATACAAGAAGGGTTGCAAGATACATACAGACATATTCATTACCTGAATCAACACATATCTGAGAGTGTGAGCTCCCTTAGCTATTTATATGTCTAGCAGGATGAAGATCAGAGATGTGTATTCCTAAATGTGTATCTCTTGAGCCTAGATGTACACAAAGCAACTTTCCTTGAGGATAGTTTATCAACAGGGGGTAAGGGAGTTTTCAGGATGCGTATTCCTGCTCTTCCAGGGCAAACAGGCTACCTACAGTGGGCCACATGGATGCCACTTTTATGGCCCTTGAGCTCCCAAACCCTCAGTTTCAAAAAAAGGTGCAATTTTGGAGCACCTTTTTGCCACCAAGCCACGGAAAAAGACCCCCAAACAGGTGAAAACATGTGAAAACACCCCCGCCCCCCAAAAGTGCCCTAAAACCCAGTAAAACCCCCCAGATACTCAATTTTTCTCTGCTGCCCCTCTCAAAATGGCAGTGGGAAGTGATGTGATATACTTTCTGCTGCCATTTTGAGAGGGTCTGCAAAGGGAAACCAGTACTTGGATTTGCTGTGGATGTGGCCTGGGGAATTTTACCCCTGGCCCTTACCCATTTGCCCACTCCTTTCCTCCACGTTGTACTGCCCCCACCCCACCCCACCCCACCCCTTTTAAAGAGTCTGTGAGTGCTCTGTGTAGAGCTGCATTGGCTGGGGGGAAATACAGAGAGAAAGGCCAGTATGGTTCTGTTTATATCAAAGTGGCTTCTTCGCAAATGGCTGGCTCTGAGGAACAAATTATTTTCCAGGTAAACTTGTTTGCAGTGCCTGATTCTGGGGACCCCCTAGCAAGCAATTAGCTCTGGAGAGCTAGAAAGAGTAGCAGGGGGAGTGGTAGGTTGGCCATGCCTGGCATTCTGCTATCCCAAGGTGGCTATCTTATTGCACCTTATGCTTTCAACCAGTCCAGCCCCTGCCAGGAATCCTGTTTTTCTCCTGCTGTTCCAAGCAGACAGTATTACTGGGGCAGAAGGGCTGCTTAATTGGTTAATTTGGTCAGCAAATGTAGCACCTGCTTTTTCTTGACTACTACTATAATCTTCTTTGTTGTCTGGTGAAGTTCCTACTCACATTATATGTTCCTGTTCTGTCCTTGGAAGGTGGGAGTTCTGGAAGCCATGCCCTATGAGGAGCATCTTAGGGAGCTGGGTATGTTTAGCCTGGAGAAGAGAACGTTGAGAGGTGACATAATAGCCATGTTTAAATATTTGGAGGGATGTCATACTGAGGATGGAGCAAGCTTGTTTTCTGTGGTTCCAGAGACTAGGACACAGAGCAGTGGACTTAAACTACAGGAAAAGAGATTCCACCTAAACATTAGGAAGAACTTCCTGACAGTAAGAGCTGTTTGACAGTGGAATACATTGCCTCAGAGTGTTGTGGAGTCTCCTTCTTTGGAGGTCTTTAAACAGAGGCTGGATGGCCATCTGTCAGGAATGCTTTGATTGTGTATTCCTGCATGGCAGGGGGTTGGACTGGATGGCCCTTGTAGTCTCTTCCAACTCTATGAATCTATGACATACTCTTGGATATAACTAAACAGACATTCTCTGGCAGCATCTCTTGCCACTAATATACCAATCAACCTCATTCCTTTATTTTTTTTTCTTTACTGCCAAACACATACCCTAATAGGGCTTTCTCATTGACTTCATTCACTCTTGGAAGAGGCAGTTTAAGGTGTCCTCTGTTTGCCAGGTTATAAATCAGAATCCCCAATTAATATCTCTCAACAATAGAATTGACTGAGAGGGGAAAGGGTGAGTACAATGGGCTCACAGTGTTGTCCATGGAGAAAATTCCTGCCCCCCTACTCCACACACACAGTGAAATACTCTGTATTCCTATCATTAAAATCTTGTGCCCATATATTATGTCTCTTGCACCGTGGTGACAGTACTAAGAGGTCACTCTTCCTCTGAACAGCCTGAAATATTTCCAAAATGTAGTACTACTAGAGTAAGTTGTGCCTTTGTTCGGTCTCACCTGCTACCCTGGGAGTTGCTCTTTGACCCATGGATAGCTTTGTTGATGTGGTTGTTGTTTCCCTAGTCTGAGCCACAATATCTCTTTATTCTGGGAATGGTCATACCTACAGCAAGGTGGTAGAGCCCAAGATTTGCACACAGCTTCAGTCGCTGGCATTTTCAGTAGGATGGCTGGGGAAAGGCATTTGTCTGCATTTATAGGTCCAAAGCCAGCTGGGGGAGCTAGACAAACCAGTGGGCTGATTTTGTATGAAGCAGTTGTGAATGTTCACATACTCACAGCATTTTAAGTAAACACAGTGGCCAGAAAAGGGGGCATCAGCTGTCATCATGACTGAACATAAGAAGAGTCCTGCTGGGTCAGACCAAAGCCAGGATTTTGTTCATACTTGTGGTAGCAGGTGGTTCTCATTTCAGCAATGCCCTGCATTTGCTCTGGGTTTTAGTCCAAATGTTAAAGGATTTATCCAAGCTGCTGAACCTTATCTCCCCAAATAGTTAAAGTTGGGATTTAGATTCACCCCTCCACTGACATGGGAACTACCAGCCACCAATGGTTCACATAGTAGAGAATCAATTCTCCAGTTGCCTGTGGGAAGTCCACAAGCAGGACAATGAGTACAACAGCACCCTCCCTCTCATGTTTGCCAGGAACTAGCTATGCAGGGGGATACCCCCTATGGCACTGGAGGGAATATGCCCTAGTTGATGGTCCCATATACCATGAGTTTGTCAAATTCTCCTTTTATGAGCTGTCCAAGTTGGTAATCATAGGCAACAAATTTCATAGCTTAACTAAGTGCAACTCACAGAAGTACTTTTTATCTGTCCTGAATTTCCCACACTTTTGCTTCCTTAGATGACTCTGAATTTTAATATTATGAGAGATGGGGAATCCACTTTTTCCATAGCATTCATAATTTTATACACCTCTGTCATGGTTCTTCCGCCTTTTCTTTTCTCCCCTGCCCCAACAAAAAAATCCCTGATTTAGACTTAACTTTTTCCATAGCACTGGCACATTGGGTTAACATTTTAATCAAGACATCCACCACAGTTCCAGCACTGCTTTCTTCATGGTGGCTCACTGCCCCCTGAGTTCTCAGTCCCACTAACACATGTGTGAAGTTGGGATTTTTTGCTTTGATGCTCATCACAGTATTCTTGCTTATAGTGGAAGAAGCAATGAGATGGGGAAATACAGTAAGAAACAGTTCCTGATGCAGAATGTGGATCTTTGACTATTCAGATGCGCCCCATTGTTTCTGCCCAACCACCTTTCCTATGCAGTGATGTATATGTACTACACCAAAAGAGTATAAAGATTAACCACAGGCTCATGTCTCTGATAAAAATTATGGAGGTTGAAACATGTAGTAACATTGCAGATCCAGTTATTAATGCTTTGCTGTTTTTGACAGCAACAAAAATATGATGAAAATTGTGTATTGATGTAACAGTTCTCTACAGTTTATGAAAGGCACCAGATCAAGGCTTCTCTAACTTATGATAGACTTTAGGGGGGGAAATCCACATATGTACACTTGTTTATAGATAGTCAACATACTGATATAAATTAAAATGAAACAATGCACTCTGTTCTGATTTCTGCATGAAAGGATTCTGTGCCATTTCATCTTTCATTCATTTGCCCTCTTCCTGGATTCTCCATTTTGTTTGTGCTGTTGACACTACTGTCTCAAGTCCTGCTTTTCTAGGAGGTCCATTCTCACACAACTGATGTGTATGAGAGCTAGGATACTGCGCTTTGTATACATCATATCCTTGAATAGTTCTCTGTTCTCCTAATTTCTCTGTTTGCATGCTTTTCTTTACTTGTCTGTCTTGGAAAAAATATGTCTCCATATAATCTGGCATGTGTACATATTAGGAGGAGCCCAGTTCTAACTCTAGCACCAGGCTTCTGGGTAATTACTGCTGAATTCTGATTATTGATTTGGCTTGGGAGTCTTGGAAACAGAGAGTGAAGAGTTTTGCTCTTTTCATCAAGAACCCTCAATGATGTTATGCAAGGCCAGGGATTCCCCTGACTTTGATTGAGTTGGACATGAAGGGATGGTGACATTTCTGCCAAACAGGATTGTTGTTAATCCTGGATACCTTACACTGAAGTGGGCCAGTAAGTGCCAGTCCAGCAACATATGGAGTGCTGCCTGTTCTCAGCCTCTGCAGAGGCCCTTTTTGGGATACCTCCATAGCGGCTATCCCAAGCACACCCATCCTTGAGGTATCTGATGTTATGGATATGAGCTAAACTGAGCCTGCTTCCCAGCACAGAAACTGACTAGGTGACTGGTAGGCAATGAAAATTTCTTTATCAAAATCAAAACTGATTAGAGATGGATGAAACCTACTCTCCTTGATTCAAAATGGCATGGGTATGCCTTTTACATGTGTGTGTGTGTGTGTGGGGGGGGGTTGGCAAATGTTTATCTCTCCTCATCCCTCCCCCAACCAATTTCTCCAAAGTTTAGAACTACTCAGTCCAAAAGAGTTCTGTCCCATTTGCCAGGCTTTTTGTCTAGAGAGTAAGGAAGAAACATGTGAAATGTTAACATTGTTATTCATTACTCCCACTTTCTTTGAGCATCTCCTAGGCCAACACCACTTTTAAGCTGTTTTAACGAGATCAAGGTAAATCTTTGGTGAGCAGAGTTGCCCAAAGAGTGGCCAGTTTACCGCACTCCGAAGAAAAGTGGCAAAGCAGCAGGAACATGCCATCTTCCCTGCTGCCTTATTGCATTGCACCAGTGTTCTTTTGTTCCAGTCCCATGGGGGACCGAGGTAAAACCGCATCTTTTTGCAAATGGATTTTTCTGGTTAGTGAAAAGATGCGGTTTTACCTTGGTCCCCCATGGGACCAGAATGAAAGAACACCAACATCATGCAGTAAGGCAACACAGAATACCCGAATGTTCATGCTACATTGCTGCTTTTCTTCAGACTGTGATAAAACCCTAATAAGATTTACCCATCGCTTCCACATGGTACTGAAGGGGATTATTTGGAAATATTTGAGGGGATTTTTGTTGTTTTTCAAAAGTGGTTTGTATTTTAAAAATACAAGTCAAAAAGCAACACATTAAAAACATGCCAGTAATGAGGATTGTTACTTGGTACTTGTGAGCAATAAGTAATAACTAATGAATCGTACTTTAAAAAAATAAATAAAGTAATGCTAACACGTGTTGCGTTTCTGGTTATGTTTCCAAGCTCTTTTCTAGCTTGCCAGTTACCCTTCTCACACCTTTCTCAAGTACAAAAACTCTTGGGTTAAGTGACATAAGGAAGGCAGAACCTTTTGGAGGACACCTTAGCTACTGTTCCCCTAGTTTTGGTTACTTTAAATTTTGTCAGTGGCTAGTTTATAACTGATGCGTGACCAGTTCTTTTTTTAAGTTATAGAGGGGAGACCAACCCCCTCGATGGCCCATCCATCTACAGTTAAAAGTCTGTCATTAATTGAGTGAGCAGCATTCACCTACATTCACCAAGATGCAATAAGTGGGGTAATCATGGGATTTGAATCCAACTGCATCAGTCTAGTAAGGTGGAATACTAAGTGCTACCTCACCACATCTTGGCTATCGCCTCTAATGTGGGGCTCACAGCCTAGCCTCCACAATTGTCAATCTGATTGTCAGGCCAGTAGTCAGTCTGGAAGTTGAATTGTGTGGTCCATGAGGATGACAGAAATGGCAAAACTGAGCAACATTGCTAAACATTTAAGCGATGGAGCATAAAGCTCAAATTCGGGTTAAATGGCACTCTCAGGTCCTCCATTCCAGTTGCCCACACTCTAAGGTCTGAGCTGCTGTTTGCCCCCTCAAGGTGCTGTCCAGAATAAACGAAACCGTGGAGTGGGACGGGGTAAGTAGGTGATAGTGGGGATTCTCCGTGGGGGAGTGGCATAGGGTCTCCCTCTGGATCAAAAATGAAGCATTTTGATTGGGGCCCAGAGTGTGGGTGCTTTTCCCCCCCAAAATAGAAACTGAAATAAAATAAAAACAAAGTGAGAATGACTATCATTTCAATAAAAAAAATGCAACATGTTGTGTGACCATCAAGTGCATTATTCATGAAACATTAATGGATGAAGCATTTGGAAAGCCATTAATCTCTCTGAGACTTAGTTAGTCTTAGGCTCTGCTAAGCAGAACATAAGGCAGCAGATGCTGGGGCAAGGATGTCATTGGGAATGGTTGATCTCCTCTTGGTTGAACTGCAAACGAGTACCCAAGGTGTTTAACCTGTTTGGGTTAGAGCAGTGATTCTGCTTTATATCTACATACTGTGACCTGCTTTATATCTACATATGGGTGCTATGCCCCCCTGGGGTGGTGGTGGCAGGAAACACCAGGCACCAGGCATACATTCTTGCTTCTCTGCTGTGTCCAGGGAGCATGCCAGCTGCCACGTCCACCTTTGGAACAGAAAGATCAGAAGCGCTACAGCCAAAGCAGGAAGAATGCACACCTGGTCCCTGGGCCTTGCTGCCACTGCTGCCCTACACCACACGGACTCACATCCCTCCTCTGGAGAGCCCACCAGCTGCCCATTTTGCAAGCCCAAAAATATGCGCCTGGTGCCCAGAGCTTGCCACTGTCTCCATAGCTGCCCTGGGATTGAGGGATATTAATAATTTAGTGTCCAAAAATATTTCTTGTGCCCTCCCCAAGCAACTATTGTGCCCCCCGTGAGGGTTGTGCCCCACAGTTTGAGAACCACTATGTTAGAGGGTTCAGCACACAGAGAGCGGCTTTAAAGTTCATACTCAAGCCCAGAGCCTAACTGATACGGAAGCCACCAGCCAGTGCTGAGTTGGGCTTATAAGGGACCACTGTCATCTTTTGAATCATAGATGGTGCCAGCTTTCCTTAAATACAGCTGGTATAATGCTCAATGCATTAACAGTTTTCACCATCCAACAGGTCAGGCCATAAAGGAGAAAGGCTAAGTGTACATGTGGTAAGCTTTACTCCTGGAATCTTGGCCATAAACTGAAAGATACCTTTATGAATCTGGCAAGATGACAGCATAGGGACATCCAAAACAGATGTGATATATTTGGCATCCTGGTCAGGATGGAGCTAAATATTCCAGAAGCTGGTCACTGTGGGCACTGAGAACTCATCTAAATTCACCCTGTGGTCCAAGCTGTAAAAGATTTCTAACCACCTGAAAAACTCCACTGGCTAGATTTAACAGCCAAAAAAAAAAAAATGCCCTGGAGCCTTGCATTTTTGGCAACCACCCCCCAAATGAAACAAAACAAATGGCCAGATGTCCCCACCCCACCCCTGACCCCACATCACACTGATCAGAAAATTCTCTCCATGTTAGCACAAAGGCATGTTGTCATAGAATGTGGTATCTGTGGTCCACAAGGTAAGCAATTGCACACATGGAGCTTTTTGTGCGTGATCATTTGTCCCAAGGAATATATTAAAATGGCCTCCAGATGACAGCCCCGCCTGATGCTTTGGAATCCAGGAATCTAAGGAGCTGCTTTGTAGTGCATCAGGCCATTGGTCCACTGAGTCCAATAATGTCAACTCTGACCGGCAGCAGTGATGCTCCAGGGGGCTGACTACATGAAAGGAAATACAGCAAAGAGGTGCATTACCAAGCATTTGAAGCAGCTCACTGTTGTCTCCATGACTTTCTTTAAAAAAAGTTGCCTGTGAAGTGATGCGTAGCAAAGACGTCAAACAGACTTCTTCCCGTGAATCAAGATGGCAGCCATGAGTATGGGTCACTATTTCCTCCCCCCCCCCCCCAATAATCATCACTGCACATTTTTAAAACACTCTTTCTTTAAACGGGCAGAAGGGAGACCTTCCGCTTGTAAACAATATTTCCCCCCACCCTTGCACTGTGGTACAGCGCACACTTGGTCTTCCAGAAGGCCAAAATGGCACTTCTGGCCAAAGTAAGAGGAAAGCTTGTCCCCACTTGCACGACAGACCAATTGCCTGTCAACTTCCTCCAGGCTCAGAATACGCAGTGCTGCGTATCAGCTGTTCAGATGACCAATAATGCACAGCGCTGAGCAGTAAAAAACAAAACAAAAACACTTCATGGAAAACTGCTAAGTCCCCTAATGAGTGGTAAATTGAGTCCCCCGCCTCCTAAAATGCCGAATCTCCTGTGCAGCTCATTGGGACAACATATTCTCTGTGTGAATTCTATGAGGGGCATTTGCATTGTTTAGACAACCCCACCAATTACAGGGAGGATCCTTTCCCAGGCATACCTGGAGATCCCAGGTGGAGACCACATGTTCACCAAGCCAGGCCCTGCTCCACTTCTCAAATCAGGTGAGTCTGTACTGAATGTATGAGTGAGCGAGTGAGTGACTGAATGACTGGGGTGTGTGGAGCTGCCTCACTCACTTGCTGGCTTGCTTACTCATGGGGAGATCTTCATACCTACATTCAGTACAATAAAATAAAAGGCAACCCAAGCCTGATGGATGGGGGAGAGAAGATTGCTGCCTCATTCACTCACTGGTTTGCTTACTCACGAAGTTAAAACAACAACAACATGGAGACACACACTACGTTTGCTGGAACCACAGTCCCACTCTCCAAAAACTGTTGTTGCTCCTGACTCCACACCAGAGCTACCTCTGACTGCCGGCCACACACAAGATTATCTGGATTTTCTGGAAAAGTTCAGGTTATAAGGTGAGTTTTAAAAAACGAGACTAAAGCCCTCAGAACCCCATTCCCTGCAAATTCCCTGCAACTTCCCTGAAAATTGTCAAGAACATTGTGTGTCTTGATTGTGGGGACTCCGAGGTGGGTATGGATTTTTTTTTTAGAGTGTACACAAGCCCTGGGTGTGTTCAGGGTGGTACAGTTTGATGCTGATGGAGGTGCTGGCACCATCCTACAAAAATATGAAGACATTCAGAGGCTTATTAAAGTGCTTCCCGCTCGCTTGTTCTCCATTAACGGTATCATTATTCTCAACTGTAAAATTTGACATGTGGTTTAAAAATAGCTTTGCAAGAAGAGCTGAGAGTTCCTCAGGAGAGTTTGCCAAAAAAAAAGAAAGAAAGAAAGAAAGAAAGAGAAAAAGAAAAAGAAAAAGAAAAAAAGAGTCAGCAAGTCTGCATTGCTTAACGTTTCCAAAATTAATTTTCTATATCAAGACTCCTCTTCCTTTCCTCTCTGTTGTTTTACATAGGAATGTAACAAGGAATGGTTGAAACAACCCAAATTTCAAGTTGTTGGTGGAGTTGGCTTTGTGCAATGTGCTGTTGTTTTTATCATTCTTTTTTATATACCTTTATAGCTCCAGGATTACATTGGCACAGACAGTGTCCTCCACTAGCATGAGGCATAATTTTCCAAACCACAATTACATTCATAGTTGCTGTGATGAGTGCATCATCTGGATAGCCAACATTTTGATGACAAGGTCCTCCATACTTAGGGCTTGTCTATATAGTCAAAATGGTACCAACAGGTTGTGAACGTACAGCAATCTGTTCATACAGACATGCACACAAATACATGTCATTCGGAAGGGGGGCAGACAAATCCATTGCAAAGTCCGTGTGTGTCGCGTCTGGGGCTTCATCCAGATTTTTGAAAAAGCTCGGTACAACATGCGAATGTGCAATCATTTGAACACTCACATTCGCACAGATACGAACAGGCAGCGTAATCTGATTGACTGGATGAGCATGGGGGGGGGGCTAGCAAACAGGGAAAGTGCCCGTGGCTGCCATGTTGGATTTTCAACTAAGCAAGGGTCCAGTAAGTCGATCAAATGGCAATCTTATACTTTTTCTTTCTTTCTTTGTAAATACAAACTATCGCTTGTGCGCACCATGGGAAACTGGTTTTTTTTTTTAATTGGAGGTGGCAGATTTAAAATTGCAAGTAAATTATTTGCAGCCGCCATCTTGGCTAGGGCTCATACAGAGTTTAGGGGGGCTCTTTTGACAGTGAAGGCAGGTTGCGTTGTTGTGAATGCCTGCTTTTTCAGATGTGTTCGTATTCCCCCCCGCCCTTATATAGACAAGACCTTAGCTAGGCTGGTCCTTGGCAGTCAGACATGCAGTCTGCTACCATGGCCATACTAAAAGCTTTACCACTTGGTGGAAACTGCCAGAACTTAGGGCTCATCCAGAAGGGAAAAAAAATCTAGAGGTGTCAAGAATTTCCATCTTTTATTGTTTTGATTTTACCTGCATATTCCCGTGATTGCATGCAAGTGCTTTCCTGAAATATTCCGGGTTTCTTTCCTTCCTTCCTCACTTGTATTCATCCTCCTCCTCTTCTTCGTGATCACGTGTCACATTTAGACTAATGTAATATTTCAGAAATTTATTTTCACTGAGTCTTCTTTGTTATTATTCAAAATGCTAAAGTGCTTTAGCAGTATTGCACTAGTTAAACATTAGAATCATCCTGTTTGGGTGCAAACATTCCTCTCTCCCTTGCTTGATCTCTGTTGAATCTGTGTCCTGGAAACAATAGCTGTGTTTACTGGTATCAGCCATTTTAGTTAATCCCAGGATAGTACAAATAGACAGGCAAGTAGAAATAAATTTCATTTAGGAAAATGCTGGGTTAATTTAAATTGACCTGAGAAGTAAGAATGAAAAGTTCTTGGTATTGCTAAAATCCCTAGGAAATTCTTTAGGATGAAGAAAATGTCATGTGGATCTCCAAAATAAAATTGGCTCCTACAGGAACAAACTTGGGACTTTCAAGTGACTTTTTCTCTTCTGGAGGAACATTCCACTGGTCTACATAGCCTTTCTCAAGTAGCATATGAGAGCTTAAATAATCTTACCCCACAGTGAGATGGCAGAACAGGAGTTTGTGCATGGAGGATGGTTTCTTATTGATCTTTTGTATAGTTTTATAGACAGTGCTGATCCAAGATAGTCAGATACCTGAAGATAGATCCTGGTCCTTTTAAGGATTCAGCACAAATGCAGGATTATGATCTTGTGTATTCCCATTGCTTGTGTATGTGCAGGAGCTATTACTGGTGGATTGTGCCCAGAGCAGGGCAGGTATGTTTCTTTTGTATTCACATGCCTTTAATGGCACTCAGAAGTAGACATTTGAAGTTGTCACTTAGCTCTTGCTAGAGGACTTGTGTGTGTGTTGGGGGGGGGGGGGATTATGGACTTCCAGAGTTATGACTGTATATCTTCACACTTTGAACTTTGAGTAGGTTCAGAAACTTCTGTCGTGCCCCTGCTCTGCTCTAGTCACTGAATTTTAGGTGAACTTCAGATGAATTTGTAAAATTCTCCAGTCTTTTCTCTTTTTTGCTTTACCACAGAAAATTTATTAAGGAGAAAAAGATGGAACAGTTAATATTAGGAGATTTTCACACGCCGAAAATATTGCCTCCAGAAACCGGGACAGAAATATTTCTGTCCCGGAAGCAGCGCCGCGGTTCGCACGCTCACCTCCCTCTTCCGTTTTTCCGTCGTCCTCGCTTTGGGTTTTTCCCTCCCTCTTCTGGAATATTTTACTAACGGGAGTTTGCCGTTAATAAAATATTCCGGAAGAGAGAGGAAAAAACCCAAAGCGAGGACGACGGAAAAACGGAAGAGGGAGGTGAGCGTGCGAACCGCGGCGCTGCTTCCGGGACAGAAATATTTCTGTCCCGGTTTCTGGAGGCAATATTTTCGGCGTGTGAAAATCTCCTTAGTGTTTTGTAATTGCTAGCATGAGCCTCCCATATCTGTCAATTGCTGCAGTCCCAAAGACAGCTACAGCTTCTTATGAAATGATAATGTGTGCACTTGATTTTTGCCAGTGTGTTATTTTCTTACTAGCTTCCTGCATTGTACACAAACTCTGTGCTTTAGAAACGATGGCCTTTAGTCCTTATTGTATATGCATACATTCTGGGTTCAAGACAGGAAACTAGTAATGTTTAATTATTTAATTGTATTTTAAGGGGTGGGTGGGTTGGATGCAATCAACTTATGAAATGATTACAGCGGTAGCACAACCTCCAGAGGACTCTGGCGGATCTCAGTGCTGATGACATCATTTTGCATCTGGCTATGTCCCCGTAGCCAGACACTTCTCCAGTCCTGCCCACTCCCACAAAGCAATGAAAGTCATGCAGGGGGTTTCAGAGGCTATTCAGAAAGTTGGGGTGGTATATGTGCTCAACCTAGCAACCTAGCTACTGCGCAACATTGAGCCATACAGGATTGTGGCCAGAGTGTGACAAACGCAGGGAAGTAGAGATATCAAGATGAGCAATGCCAGAGATGCTCGTGGTACAAAGGAGGAGGAAAAGTTAATAGAGTAGTCAGTTGTGGTGGTGAAGGAGGAGGAGGAGGAGCAGTAGTAGCGGCAGCTGCGGCAGGAAAACTGCCATAACATTGTAAGATGCCTATAAGCCAAGCCATAAACCTTTGCATTCCAAGTTTCTCGTGGGAAGGGAGTGCTGTGTGCAGGAATTTGATGTTGTTTAGTTTGAATTCAACCTGCAGGGCAGAACATTCCCCACTGGAATAGGGGAATGTTCAGGCTTCAAGACTGGAGGAGTTTCAAAAATGTGTATGAAAGAACTCTATTATGATACCATTTCATACACTGTGCTTTTCACATCCACAATGCAGTTGGGAGGGAGGGAGGGAGGCTCTTCTCTGGCTGTCAGTTCTTTTCTTTTCTTTTCTTTTCTTTTCTTTTCTTTTCTTTTCTTTTCTCCCCCCCCCCCCATCTTAAGAGTAACAGAGAGGTAGGGAAATATTTGGGGGCTGGGGCTTTCTTCATTACTGCAAGAGGAGATGCCACACCTTGTACATTTTTCACTGCTGTTCAGGTGTTAAAAAGTATGGGAAGATCTTTCTGTGAGTCAGGAAGCTGGCAACTGGTATAGGTACCCTTCTTGTACCCAAGGCACAATCAAGCCAAAGCAAAGCCTGTGGAAGAACCCATTACCTTTGAGTGCCACACCCTTAATGATCTCACACAGAGATTGGAATGTTACTAAGAAAAGTCTAGAAAACTGGATGGGGTATGATTTAAGTCACTGGTATGTTAACTACTGTATTAACATTAATGTTAGAAGTCATGGGGCTGACAGAGATAATGGTATATAATACTTGGGCGTGGTGTAGTGCTGTGAGTGTTGGACTATGACTCCGGAGACCAGGGTTCGAATCCAAGGTTGGCCATGAAAACACACTGGGTAATCTTGGGCAAATCACACACTCTTAGTCCTCAGAAAACCCTGTGACAGGTTTGTCTTAGGCAACAAGTATAAAGGGAAGGTTCCACTAAGTCAGTACCACAACTATATATGGGAGGTAATGAATATAGTGCTATAATCACTGTCTTATTACCTATCCTAAAATGATAAATAAGAATAAACCACCTTCACATTTGAGTGAGTTATGTGTTACTTATTTTTGAATTGTTATCAGTGGTAAGTGCTATAGCATTTCACAAACATACTATGCCATAATTAGTACAATACCTGCATGCACATAAATAATTTGCATCAACCAATCTTTAACACTGGAGGTGGCTTGACTATATCGTCACATTCCAGCATCAAAGAAAGAAAGAAAAATCTTCAGGACTGTGTGCATTGTAGAGTTCTACATTTTAGGACATTTCTTAGATTTCAATGAGAAGTACTGTACAGTATTTATGTGATTATATTGTATATATTTATGGTTGATGAAAATTATTTATATACATGTAGGTATTGTACTAATTATGACATAGTATGTTTGTGAAATGCTATAGCACTTAACACTGATAACAGTTCAAAAATAAGTAACACATAACTCACTCAAATGTGAAGGTGGTTTATCCTTATTTATTATTTTAGGATAGTTATTAAGACACTGATTGTAGCACTATATTCATTACCTCCCATATATAGTTGAGGTTTGTCTTAGGGTCACCATAAGTCAGAAACAACTTCAAGGCATACAACAACACTTGGTTGCTTCCATGAGGCAGACTTTGTCATTGGCACAGTCAAAAGTGCTCTTTTGGAAACTCAAGTTGCCTTCCCTAACCTAGCAATTTTTAAATGTGTACAAATTCCGCGATCAGATCCTGGCTAATTATGGTAGGCTTTGTCGTCCAACACATCTGAAAACTGCCAGGTTGTGGAAGGCTGCCCTAAAGCTTGCTATCTAATAATGTGTGCACTTGATTTTTGCCACTGTGTTATTTTCTTACTACCTTCCTGCGTTGTACACAAACTCTGTGCTTTAGAAACGATGGCCTTTAGTCCTTATTGTATATACATACATTCTGGGTTCAAGACAGGAAACTAGTAATGTTTAATTATTTAATTGTATTTTAAGGAGTGGGTGGGATGGAGAAGTTGTATGTAGATTTTAATGTTGTAAGCCGCCCCGATTACATTTTATAGAGGGGCGGGATATAAATAATTTATTATTATTATTATTATTATTAGTAGTAGTAGTAGTAGTTGAGAAGGAGGGCTTTGGGTGCTGTGGAGGGAGGAAGGGAATACCAATCTCCACCATGCCCTCAAAAGGACATACACAGAAGCAAGGGAACCATATGTGTGCATATGCCCCTAACAGGATGCTAGTCTCAGCTTGGAACAGATGTAGGATGGAACAAGCCAGTGGAAGGAAGCATTGGACTTTCAGTAGAGCAGCCTCCACTACCCTGGTACCTATGTGGCTGTTACCCATGGGAGCTGTAGTCCTGCACATCTGAAGGAAACCAGGCTGGGGAAGGTGGAGCAACAGAAATGGAACTAGCCATTCAAATACACAAATTTACATATCCTCTCCAACAGGGGCTCACAGCATATAAACCCCACACTCACTCCTACCCAACCATTCTCTGAAGATGCCAGCTACAGATGCAGGCGGAACATCAGGAATCAACTCTTCCAGAGCACAGCCTCACAGCCCCGGGAAAAAAAACACGGAAAACCTATAGCAATGGACGGACACACATTTCATCTTAGGTCTGTGCTTTCCTTGTATGAAAAGAACAATGTAATGTATGACTGAAAGGTTCATGAGTTTTGATTTTCAGACATTTCATGTTGACACTGGCACATTAAATTTGCTGAGCAGCAAAGCAAAGTCGATCAAAATTAAAAGCATTTCTCTGGATTTTATCATACATCAGAGGCTAGAGGAGCTCCTGAGCCAGAGAAACAAAGGAACAATACAGTCTAGGCTCAGGAAACCTCCCCAATTGAATTCTTTTGTATACACTCCAGAAACTTCCTCTGCTCTCCTGCCAGCTCTTATGACTCATTACTGTCAGACTGGGCATAAGGCCTTGCATGGAGCTGTTGCCAGTCACATAGGCTGAGGAAGGCTCACAGGGAGCATAGAGGCCCTCTGCTTTACTTAGCCAACTGGGAGATTTCCTGAGATGGGTCAGAAAGAGATGCAGGGCTGGCCTGATCATTAGGTAGAACAAGGCAACCACTTCAAGGAGCAGAGGCTGAGGTGCACCAGTTCCATCCCCTGGCCATTCCCTTCTCTTTCAGGATAGAATGGTGATACCAAGCTGTGGTGAAGATAAGGAGCTAGAGCACACCCTCCAATTGTCCAGTTTTGCAGGGATGGTCCTGATTAATGTTTTGTTGCCTCACTTTTTCAGTAGCTTTTAAAAATGGCCTGGTTTCTGTCTCATCCTCCCACTTCCCCCCTTGTCCTCAGCATGTTTCAAGTTTGCAAAAGTCGCTTGCACTCAACTCAGAGAGGAGTGGAGGGCAGGGGGCAGAATCTTGCCCTTCCCAGTAGACTCAACCAAAGACAACCTGCTGCAGCCTCTCTTACCTTGTCTGTTCTTCCTCATTAATAACTTTTGCCATCATGACCACACTCTGATATTGCTTGGCTACATGTGGCCTGGTTTTTATCTGTGAAATGTTGGAGAGTATGCTGGAGGAGAGCCCACGTGGCATATTGGTGTGAGTATTGGACTAGGACACTGGGAAATCAGGGTTCGGATCCCCACTCGGCCATAGAAACCTACTGAATGACCTTGAGCAAGTCACACTCTCTCAGCCTTAAAGGGGGGCAAGGGCAAACCCTCTCTGAATGGAGAAAACCCCATGGTAGGTTCACCGTAAGGTCACCATAAGTCAGAAACAACTTGAAGGCACACAGCAACAAATGACACAGACAAGAATTGAAATGGCTGCCCCAGCCTCCTGGGCTGGAACTGTCTTTACTGGCACCAACAAGGCTGTGGTACCATACATAACTGGCCAGGAGCTGAGAGAGAAGGTACACTTTGTTCTTTTTAAAATAATAGCCCATTGCAACCTGTTCTTTTCCAAAGGAGGCCTCAGATATGAGCATCCTTTTGCCCTGGTGAAAATATTGCACGTAGGCTCTGGAAAGGCTCAGAGCCTGGTAATCTTCCTTCTTCTCTCCCTGGCCTCTTTCATGCTTTGCAACCATAGCACTTCTTTGATTCCACCTTAACTACCATGGCTGAATCCAATGGAAACCTGGGGTTTATAGTTTGGCCAGAGACACTAGGGATCCCTGGTAGAAAGCTCTGAATTCCTCATTCAGTGACAAAACCCCACCTTTCAATAGGATGGAGCCCATGCAGTTAAAGTGATATCAAAGTACTATAATTGCATAGTGTGAAAGAGAGACCAGTTTTGTACAGCTGGCAAGGAAAGTAGAAATGCTGTGCTTCCTAAGCACCACAGGTAGATACATCCATTTTGTGACCCCCAAGCCTGTGACACTCCCACTCTAATTCTCCCCTAATCTCTGTTGAGAATCAAGGTGCCATTCTTCTGTCCATCCATGCTGCTTTTCAGGGCTTTGGGCTCCATCTGTGTGGATGCCTGCACACACTGCTGCAGGAGATATCCTTCTGTTTCAGCATATGAGAGCTAACAGAAGCACCACTGCTGTGTTCTCGTGATCTCCTTTTCCTCCTTACAGGGCAGAGAGAGATGGAACAGGGAGCACCTGGCAATTCTGATTGGCTGGAAACCCAGGGACCTTGCCTTCTCCTGGTCATGCTGGCATGCACCTGACTTCTATGCTCTAAACTAAACTGTTGCTTCCAGATGCAGCGGAGGACTGAGGACATTATCCTCTCACCAGTGCATACCCTCCAATTGTCCCAATTTGGCAGGGACAGTCCCGATAAATCCTCTGTTGTCCCACTTTTCAGCTACTTTTAAAACGTCCCGGTTTCTCTCTGGCTCCCACTTTCCTCCTTTGTCCTTGGCTTACTTACATTGCTCCAAACTGACTTCAAAGTGCAAAAATGGTTTACCCTTAGTTAACTCAACAGGAGGGAGAGGAGGAGATGGGATGGAGTCTTGTCCTTCCCAGTAAGCTAAGGCAAAAGCAAACTGCAGCAGCCTCTCCTAGCTTCTCTGTTCTTCTTCACTAATAACTTCTGCCATCTTGACCACAATCTTCCTTGGCCACATGGGTCTCTGTTTTATCTGTGAAATGTTAGAGGATATGCCAATGTGGAGATGAGATTCAGCTGCTTCTGTTTAGTTTGACATGGTAGCACACTGGCACCTCTGAGCATATCAAGAGGACCAGGTAGCAAAAGTTCTTGTAGCAGAGTTGCAATCATCAGGCTGAAGAAATGAGCACACACAGAGAGACTTGTGTCTAATCTACTTTTCTTTACTAGAGCATGTTGGAGCAATATTTACAATGAGTTTGAGACTCCTAGCATACAGACTACATAACACAGAAGAATGTACAGTACAATTCTGCACTGTACAGCCCAGACTGAATGTACACAGTCAAAGTGCAAACTCCAAGTACATAGGCAGTGTGTGAAATCATCTACTTATACAGATACAGTACAGTCATGGGTTATACAGTTAGTGTTTCTCATACACATGGGCTACATGACATTTTCCCATACAGATAAGGGTTCACTCCCCATACTTCCATTCCCATGGCTGCCCCTTAGACTTAATCTAGATAAACTAGCCAGCTGCGTTTAGCCGGCTCACTGCTAGCCCCTGCAGGCTGTAGCACATTATACCATGCCAACTCTTTACAGTATAATTTCCTGTGATTGCATGTCCCATCACCTTGACAGTTTTGCCTCTGGCAGCAAACATCTTGGGCTAGTTCAGGGAAGATGGGATTTCATCAGTGAGGAAAGTGAAAATGAAACAAAATACTGTGAGAGTCACCAAATAATCCATACTTTGGATAACCTTAAGGAGACATTGATAAGCACTGAGCTGCTGAGATGAGATGCTGGTTTTTCTACTGAGTGCATTCTTCATTCCTCTTTGCCTCCCACTCTTGGCTTCAGGAACCCAAGGACACAACCACAGCTCATCTTTTACAGGAAGAATCTGCACTTTTGACATGAATGGAAGCAATCCCAGAAGGTTAGAGGTACATTTGCCCCCAGATCTCATTTGGTATAGCAGAAGAATATTTGTAATGCAGTTGTGGTGTTGCTTCCTCAGGTCAAAGATATTGTCATTAGTGAAAAAGCTGAAAGGAACAGAGGTTCAACAGGAAATTACTGATCCCCTGATCCATATCAAAGATTGCAGTGAATACAGATTGATTTGATGCCCTCAAATTTGCCTTTCCTTTTGTAGCATTGATAGGGAACATCATAGCTGTAGCTCATGAATTCCATTCCAAGTCACACTCGTGTGGTTATTAATAACAAATGGCACCAACTAAGTTGCCTTGCAGTGAGGACTTGTTGGTAGTGTCACAGAATATATTTGTCTCCAGGGCTATAGCTAGGACAGGACCCAGGAAACCAAGTTCAAAGACTCACTGTAGCCCAGACTCCCAGTGATATGACCACTACAAGAGGTGTAGGAAATAGGCCTGGGATCAGACCAGGGCCTGTATGGGCAGGCCAGGGCACACCAGTGGAGACACATCTTGTGGCGGCTTCCTTTTTATTTTGTTTTAAGAAACATTATGTAGTGAGGGTTTTTTTGGGGGGGGGGGATATTTGCTTATATACACTCATTTTGTTATTTTAAATTTATTTTTAGTTTACAAATAGATTACATACCCTCCAACATTTGACTGATGAAAACTAGGACATGTGTGGCTGAGGAATAATCAGAGCGTGGTCACTCTGACAAAAGTTATTAATGAGGAAGAACACACAAGTTTGGAACAGCTGTACCACTTTGCTTTTGCCATATAGATTTTCACACTACACTGTTATAGTGTTACTATTCCACTTTTACTGCTCTGGCTGTCTCCTGTGGAATGCTGGGATTTGCAGTTTAGGGAGGGGCATTTAGAACTCTCAGCCAGAATGCTCTTAGGTCTCACTAAACTACAAACCCCAGAATTCCACAGGAGGAAGCCAGAGCAGTTAAAGTGGAACAGTAACACTATAACAGTGTAGTGTGAAAATCTCCTCAGTCTACAGGGAAGAGAAAGATTCTGCCCTCTCCTCCCCACTGGGTCAATTGAATACCATCTACTTTTGGACTGAACTCAGTTTGCAGCAACTGAAGTAAGCTGAGAGCAAGTGGGAAAAGTGGGAGGAAGAGATGGAAGCAGGGACATTTTAAAAGCGGCTGAAAAAGTAGGATGACAAAGGATTAAATTGTTGTTGTGTGTCTTCAAGTCATTTCTGACTTATGGCAATGCTAAGGTGAGCCTATCACAGAGTTTTCTTGGCAAGATTTGATCAGAGAGGGCTTGCTCTTGCTTCCCTCTGCTGAGAGAATGTGACTTTCCCAAGGTCACCCAGTGGGTTTCCATGATTGAGTAGGAATTCGAACCCTGGTCTTCAGTGTTTCAGTCCAACACTCAACCCACTACACCATGCTGGCTCTCAGTAGAGGTTAAACATCATGGAAAGGATAAAACACACTGTACAGTACCCTGCAGTGAACAACTTGTGTTCATCAAACAACTGGGGCCAAGTGTAATTTCAGATGTAAATCTGCTCCCAATCCCCCACTTGCATTTTACTGCGTATGAGAAAAGGAGGGGAAGGAAGGAAGGAAGGGGCATGGAGCATATGTGGGTATATATTTGTATATATGGATTTGTATGGATAAGTATATATTTGTTTTCCTTCACAGCTGAAAAACTGACTTCCTTTGGAGCGCTTTGCCAGATTGGGTCTATAAAGGACCTTGGTTTCCTGCCAGGTTTAATACACTGATTTGTATGGCAACATGGGTAATTTTAAACAAAAGTTTGCACTGCCTGCTCTATTATACATGTCAATGCTCGGCTGGGGAAGAGGAAAAGCGGCTTCAATTACTCAGTATTTTGCAGTGCAACCGCAACAAGTTCAGTGCATCAGCCTTCTCTTAATGACACACTTGAGCAGAGTTGTAAAGGTATTCAAATGACCATGTGAGCTGAAAGCAGCCTTCTTTCAGTGCTACTGTGAGTGGGACACAAGAGCAACCATTTTGGTGGTGGTGAGAATTAAGCTGTTTGTTTTATGGATAAGTATAGTTACAGCGATTTCCTGCACATTCCAGTTACACAGAAGTCCCTCTCTGCCAATTTGCTCTTGACATATTTACAGATGGAGAAAGCCACCTCTGGACTAGTTCTTGCAAACATCCTGCTCTGTTAGGAAAATGTTCCTTTAGATCTGAACAAAATATATTTGTCTCTTGTACAGCAAGAGCTAGAGTGTGTGCTCTAGCTCCAGCAAGGATAAACTAGATTAATCCTATTGTGAATCCCCCCCCCCAGCTCATGTGTATGTGCACACACACGTGTGTGCACGCACACACACACAGGGTTTTCATTGGCAGAATGAAACCAGAGTTCTGGCTGGCCCTCTTCAAATGGTGTCCAAACGGAGATTAAATGATTAATATTTCCAAGCAGAAATTACATCCAGAGAAGCCATGGTATGCCTCTCCTTTCCTGACAATGAATATCTGGAGTCTGTAATGAAATGAACATATATTGAAGGCTTTGCCTGCATGGGGTTTTGTGGAGGAGAGAATAAGATGTACTCTGTAAGCTTATCTGCTGCTGGCTTCCTTACCTTTTCAACGCAAAACATGCAGGTGGCAACAGAGCCAGTGGCACATGGAATATTGCAACATTGTATATCATGTGACCTACCCAATCAATTGCAACTTACCAAAAATGCATTGTAGCCACCAGATGCTGTCTACACACACATAGAGGCCTGGGTTCTATGAATTAGTTCCAAATGAAGTAGACCCACTGAATCAAATAGAGAGTCCTACATGAATCCCATTGATTAGTTATTTGGGACTACCATTGCAGTTCAGGTCACTTTAAAAAAATACTCTGGAAGATTACTCCCTCATCCAGTTTTTAAAAATTAATTCATTTTTAAAGAGTAACTTACAAACAAGTGCATCAACAGTTATTTTATTTCATAGATGTTAGCTTATCTCTTTTACTACTGATCACACCATTTTAAGGTAGTACAGAAGAGGGTTCACAAACCAATTCAACATTTTACCTAATTCTAGTTTTAAAATCAAATTTAAACATTTGATCAAATGAAAGGCAAACTTTTCTACTAGTAGAAGTGACCTGTGGGGAAAAACAGAAAGCCTAAAGCTACATCACTTCAAGTTTCACTTTCTTAAGTGGCTTGGTCCAAGAAGGGAGAGGAAAATAACCGACGAAAACAACTGGCTCCGTAGATGGTGTCGCCAAGAACAAATTGGATTCTTGGATCATGAACTGCGCTTCCATGCGGGGGGACTTCTGGCAAGAGATGGGGTGCATCTTACAAAAGTTGGAAGAAACATTTTTGCCAACAGTCTCAAGAATTTGATCAGGAGGGCTTTAAACTGAGTCAAATGGGGGAGGGAGACAGTATTCTGGAAGGCAAAAGGGCTGGAGAAAATAGTCAAACTGTCATAGAGGGAACAAGGCAAACAGCGCAAGGACCCAACAGTGGGAGGCAAAAAAACTTGCACAGGAAGCAAGTAAAGGGAACACATGGTCTCAGATGTCTCTACACTAATGCACAGAGCATGGGAAATAAGCAAGATGAACTTGAACTCCTCGCACTACAAAACAAATATGATATAATAGGCATTACTGAAACCTGGTGGGACGAGTCTCATGATTGGAATGTAGGAATAGAGGGGTATAACCTTTATAGGAGAAACAGGCCAAACAGGAAAGGAGGAGGAATAGCATTATATGTCAGGGATATTTACACCAGTGAAGTGATCCACGACATCAATACTGGAAGCCAGGTGGAGAGCGTCTGGATAAAAATTAAAGGGGAGGGAAACAACAGGGATGTTATTGTGGGACTCTACTACAGACCCCCAAATCAGACGGAGGAATTGGATGTTGCCTTTCTAGAACAGATGAACGCACATGCAGAAAGGAGAGATGTAGTAGTGATGGGGGACTTCAACTATCCTGATATTTGCTGGCAATCTAACTCAGCCAAAACTACAAGGTCTAGCAAATTCCTTACATGCCTGGAAGACAATTTCATGGTCCAAAAGGTGGAAGAGGCAACGAGGGGGTCAGCTATTTTAGATCTGATCCTAACCAACAGAGATGACCTGGTTAATGGGGTGCAAGTGGTGGGATCCTTAGGTGAGAGTGATCATGTTCTCCTGGAGTTTGTTATACAATGGAAAGGAGAAGCCAGGCATAGTCAGACACGCATTCTTGACTTTAGGAGAGCTGATTTCAATAAACTCAGGGAAATACTGGGGGTGATCCCATGGTCAGGAATACTAAAAGAGAAGAGACCTCAAGACGGATGGGACTTTCTCAAAAAGGAGATACTGAAGGCACAATTTCAAACAGTACCATTGAGGAATTAAAATGGGAGGTGTCTCAAGAAACCAGGATGGATGACTAAAGAACTTTCAATGGAGCTAAGTTTTAAACGGAACATGTATAGGAAATGGAAAGGGGGGGAAATCACCAAAGAAGAATTCAAACAGATAGCAAACACCTGTAGGAGTAAAGTCAGAAAAGCTAAAGCGCAGAATGAGCTCAGGCTTGCTAGGGAGGTTAAGAACAATAAAAAGGGTTTTTTGGGGTATGTCCGCAGCAAAAGGAGGAAGAAGGAAATGATAGGGCCGCTACGTGGAGAAGATGGCAAAATGCTAACAGGGGACAGAGAAAAGGCAGAATTACTCAACACCTTCTTTGCCTCAGTGTTTTCAGAAAAGGAAAAGGAGGACCAACCTGAGGATAATGGAACAGAGGACACAATAGGGGAAATCCAGCTCAAAATAAGTAAAGAGGTAGTACAGGAATACCTTCTTAATCTAAATGAATTTAAATCTCCAGGACCAGATGAACTACATCCAAGAGTATTAAAAGAGCTGGCAAATATAATCTCAGAGCCATTGGCAATAATATTTGAGAACTCCTGGAGAACAGGAGAAGTCCCAGCAGACTGGAGGAGGGCAAACGTAGTTCCCATCTTCAAAAAGGGGAAAAAAGAGGATCCCAACAATTATCGTCCAGTTAGTCTGACATCAATACCAGGGAAGATTCTTGAACAGATCATTAAACAGAGAGTCTGTGAACATTTAGAAGGCAATGCCATAATCACAAAAAGTCAACATGGGTTTCAGAGAAACAAGTCATGCCAGACTAATCTGATCTCTTTTTTTGATAAAGTTACCAGCTTGGTAGATGAAGGGAATGCTGTGGACATCGCATACCTTGATTTCAGTAAGGCCTTTGACAAGGTTCCCCATGACATTCTTGCAAACAAGCTTGTAAAATGTGGGCTAGACAAGTTAACTGTTCAATGGATTTGTAATTGGTTGACCGGCCGAACCCAAAGGGTGCTCAGCAGTGGCTCCTTTTCGTCTTGGAAAGATGTGACCAGTGGGGTGCCACAAGGTTCGGTCCTGGGCCCAGTGCTATTCAACATCTTTATCAATGACTTGGATGAGGGAATTAGGGGCATACTTATTAAATTTGCAGATGACACCAAATTGGGAGGAGTAGCTAATACCCTAGAGGACAGGATCAAAATTCAAAATGACCTGGATAGACCAGAAAGCTGGGCCAAAGCTAACAAAATGAAATTCAGTACGGAGAAATGTAAAGTACTGCATTTAGGGTGGAAAAATGAAATGCATAAATATAGGATGGGAGAGACCTGTCTGAATGAGACTACGTGCGAAAGGGATCTAGGAGTCCTAGTAGACCACAAGTTGAACATGAGCCAACAGTGTGATGCGGCAGCTAAAAAGGCCAATGCGATTTTGGGCTGTATCAATAGAAGTATAGTGTCTAGATCAAGGGAAGTAATAGTGCCACTCTATTCTGCCTTGGTCAGACCTCACTTAGAATACTGTGTCCAGTTCTGGGCACCACAGTTCAAAAAGGATATTGACAAATTGGAGCGTGTCCAGAGAAAGGCAACTAAAATGGTGAAAGGTCTGGAAACAATGCCTTATGAGGAGAGACTTAGGGAGCTGGGTATGTTTAGTCTGGAAAAAAGACGGTTAAGAGGCGATATGATAGCCCTGTTTAAGTATTTGAAGGGATATCACGCTGAGGATGGAGCAAGCTTGTTTTCTGCTGCTCCAGAGACTGGAACACGGAGCAATGGGTGCAAGCTCCAGGAACAGAGATTCCACCTCAACATGAGGAGGAACTTTTTGACAGTAAGAGCTGTTCGGCAGTGGAACACACTCCCTCAGAGCGTGGTGGGGTCTCCTTCCTTGGAGGTCTTTAAACAGAGGCTGGATGGCCATCTGTCGGGGATGCTTTGATCAAGATTTCCTGCGTGGCAGGGGGGTTGGACTGGATGGCCCGCGTGGTCTCTTCCAACTCTGCAATTCTATGATTCTATGATTCTAATATCATATTAACCCTGGAGAGCAGGAGCAGGAATCATTTGAACCTGGACTGCAACTCACAACATTCCTCAAAACTGGCTGTGTTGGCTAGGGCTGTTGGGACTTGCAGTCCAGCTCAAACTACACCTAGATAGCTGTTTGATTCCCCTCCTTGCTTTAGAGTTTCCACATCCTTTCATCTAATGAACTTTATTGAAAGCTCACCTTCTTAAAGTTGCAGAAATAACTAGATTCTTTGTTGTTCTGGATGACAAACATAGAGAGCAGACCTAGTTGTTCCAGCCTTGGAAAGTTTCTTCAGTTCATCCAACCTTCCACATGTGTTGTGGCATTTATGCTCATGAATGAGGAACTAGACATTCCCTTTAAGCATTGTGCTTTCCTTTGGGGAACTGTATAATGTGCAGATATCCATGATATATTACCATAGCCACCTATTTCAAAATAAATTCATCAATGTTTATCAATATGTCCAATGGTAATGTCTCTTTTGTCACATTAAGAACAAAGATGATTGGCTTTGGGACCAATCCTGTTTCCTTTTCCATTAAGGTTATTTCATGTTCTTCGTATGATAAAGTGACTCTTTTCTATTGTTTTAAAAAGCATGGCCTGACAGTTGTAGCAAGCCTTCCGCCAAATCCATTCTTCCAGGCTCCTTTCTCAATGACCAAATTTCAAGCAATCCCTATTCTCCAAAGAAGTCTTGAGGCTTCCGTGTGTTCTTCTGCTTTCAAAGTTATTTCAAATCTTGACCAGCTTACCTGAATGTTTTGACATCAGCAGAATACATAGGCCAGGTCTGGGGACAAACATTCTTACCTGTACAAAGAACTTCTTTGTACCTTGAGCTGAAATTAATTCCAAATAAAGCATTAGCATTGATATTTCTATACTGTGTATCAGTGCCAAAGCACTCCCTAAGCAGTTTACAATGCTTTTTTAGCTAATTGCCCCCAACAAGTTGGGTATTCATTTTACCAACCTACAGAAGGATGGAAGGCTGAGTCAACTTTGGAGTCCTCTGGGACTGAACTCATAATGTTGTGGCTTGCAGTACTGGCATTTTACCACTGAGCCACCAGGGCTCCTTGCAAAGCAATGCAGTAACAACTCATGTAAAAGGCATAACACTATTTTCAAGCCATGAATGCTTAAATCCATGGATACCAAATCCGTGGATACGGAGGGACAACTGTAATGTGCAGGGAGAAAAAGTGACAAGAAGAATAGAGGTGGGTTGAAAATAAAATTCAAAGCAGTTATGTTATTTTTGTTCAACAATAAATCACTCTTTATGTTTATTTATTATCTTCTGTCTACTCATGAGTTATTTTCTCTTACTGATATTTAATTAGCCTGCAAACCCTATAAACACCCACATCCAAGTACAAGTACTATTCATCTAATTGTGGAACTGCAGTTTCCACAGGCTATTTGTTCTGTGACAGCAGTGGGAGGTGAAATCCCCTGTGTCACAAATGTGGTGGCAAACGAAAGTGATGAGGCGGCCAGGCTGAACTGTGATGTAATTTCGACTGGCGCACCTGTGCATTGCAATAACAATGCCACATAACCACAAAAGGGTGCATGGATCAGACGACGTTGCTCTTTCACAGTTATAAGGAGCCAAAATTGCATACTTTTTAATTGACAACTTAAGATGTCAATAGAGGCCACTGCTGCTTTTTTGCCGGCATGCAATACCTCAGGCCTTTGAAATCATGTACTTACCCTGACAATGGCCGCTCTGGAGCAAACACTTCTGGGTGAGATTGGGACATCCAGGTAAGTTTTGCTCTTTTTATGACCCTCCCTGGGTTACTTGGGGATTTTAAAGTATGTTTAGGTGCTTTGTGTAACTTAAAAAGCTTTATTTTTGTTTTTAACTTTGAATTTTCCGCACAATGAAATCTCATGAGATTTTGAACAAGGAGATGAATGGGGCTCCGTTCACTTCCTCTTTATTGCCAGGAGCCTTTGCTGGGATTAGAAGGTAAGTGCGAAGGGGGGGGGATGTTCTTTTGCTGGCATAAAAATGCTTTTTTTGAATGCCGGTGAAAGAACATTTCAAAGGGCTGTGTCTGATAAAGTCCAAAGTAAAGATTGCTCTTGACCCTTGTACTTCTCATGCTATCTGTCTATCTATCTATTTTCATGTGTTGATCATGTAACAAAAATATTTTATTATCTGTCTTGCATTGCTCTTTGTCTCTAGTTCTCACAAAGCCAATAAAGAGAATGGCCTCTGCCTGCATTGAAATCCCTCAATACCCTCTTATCTGTCATCTCAGACAGAATATGGGCCTGTGACTCTAACATCATCACAATTTTTCTCCTATAGGATTTTAAACATCTTTGAGTGATGAAGAAGCCAATGAAGCTGCAAAAGCTTGCATGATGTATTTTATACTTTAGAGTGTGCTCAATAAAGGTATTACTGCTTGAGGATCATGCAAAAGAGAGACCTAAGTGCCACCTAATGACTAAAGTTGGTACTGCTTTAAATTAGTTGGTACAGATTTAAATTAGCTAAAAGCAAATTAATTCATTTAAACATTAAACAAGCCTTAGTATGCATGCCAGATGTCATGGTTCTAGGTTTACCACCCTGAAGCTATGAGAGACACAGGAGATTTTCACACAGGGGCCAAATGCCCCGTTTCTGCTCCGCCAGCCCCTCTCCCGTCCCTGCTACGGGATTAATGAAAATATTTGCACACTTACCTTAATCCTGCAGCAGGCATGTCCTCCCTCTCCCCTCAGCTTCACTGCTGTAAATGCGGTGCCGTAAAGCTGCTTTTACAGCAGTGAAGCCAAATCCCGCTTGTTCTTGCGAGAGAATGATGCAAGAGAAATTTTTTTAAAAAAAGTTTTAAAAAATCACATTAAAAGTACACCAAGCACCAAAAATTACAAAACAACAACAACAAAATCCAGGTAACCCAGGGAGGGGGAAAAGGGGGGTGCCACTAATCTGGGTGTCCCGTTCCTGCCCGCAAGTGTCCAGAACCGACCTCCCTCCCACAGCTGTCATCGTGGGAGAGGAATGGGACACCTTTCAGACCACCCATGATTCTATGATAGAAACGGAATTAGTGGTCATTAACAACTTTTTACCGTGATTGAAATATCATGGGGAGAAAACAGAATGGTCACGTTGAGGGCACAGAACAGGTGAATGTCATCTGAAAGAGAAATCTTTCAGTGACCTTATTCCGTGCCTGCAAAGGGATAATAAGCTGGTGTGAAAATCTCCACAGATAGACACATGGACACATATGTAATCTCTTTTATTAATGTAGACTGGGCATATGCTTCCTGATCTTTTGCACTTTGTCAACATTTCTGCTTCAGACAAGCAGTAGTAATCAGATGGACAATAGGGACATGTTACCACAACCTTGGGTGCCAGTAATCCATGGGATTCATTCTGTAGTTTATGTGTGTTTGAAACTTTACCTTGGAGCTCTCCCACCATGCTTCTGTGTATATTCCTTTATCCAGACACTGCTCTAAATGTATGGATGAAAATCAGTGAAGTATAGAAAGGGGCTACTCTGTCTCAGAGTGGTAGCAATCTTAGGAGCCACTTTACAACTTCTCTAGAATTTCAGATGCATGGTGGATTTAAGATTATGCACAGCGGATTCTTGACTCAACTTTCAACACAGTGAATATAGGGAATTCTTCCAGATTTGTAAGCATTCCTTCAAGTTGAGTGTCTCTGCAATGTGGTTTCTGTACTGGTTGACTGCGGTAAGACATCATATAAGTCTCCTTGTAAATGGGCTAAATATATACCATACTTGTGCTGTGTAACTACTTGCAGCAATAGTTTAAAGGTTTGCTATGAAAAGAGCACACCCCACATCAGCGGCTAAGCCAAGACCTTGTCTCTGTTAAACTTCATCCCTCAAGTAAAGCTCTTACAGCCAAGTTATAATCCCCTGGAAAATAGAATTGTAACAGAAGTTCTGCTAACTGCTAACATAATCCTAAACGTAAACCACATTGCTTTACTAAAAAAGGGCATGGCTACTTATTAAATATAGTCATGACTCAGCAATGTGGACTTTATAGCAACGTGATGTTTAAATTTCTGGTACTCTTGGCAACAGGTATCTGTCTTGTCATCAAAGCCTGTGAGCCTTATTTGCACCCTCATGGAGCTGTGGGCTACGCTCCATTCATGGCACTCATTCAGCTGCCACACAAAACGTTGACGTGGGATTGCTCTGGTGGAAGTTTGGCACAATGTTTCCTTCTGTCTTGGTTTATATATTTTTCTCAAACGAACGATAATTTTCAGCTCTCTCACTCTTTGTGCTTTTAAACTTTGAAAATCCTAGGACTGAAGAGAAGGATTGCAACTTCCTTTAACACAGAGGCATGGCCACACAGCAAACCTGGGAACTGACTGCAGACTATTTAGACAACAACAGCATGGAACTATGGTTCCTAGGCAGTCTCTGGGTTTCACAGCATCTCTGCAAAGTTGTGTACTTAGCCCAGAATGGCACATATTTGCAAGGGCATTATACAAGCACTGTGGGAGAAAGGGCAAATACACCTTGCAATTGTTGTAGGTCATGTCATAGTGCTTCCTATTTTGTAAGAACCAGACTTATCATTAGGTAGAGTGAGGTATCTGCCTCGAGCAGTCCATTTTGGGTGTCATGAAAGGGCAGAAAATTTGTTAGCAATTTAATTTGTAATCACTGTATTTTTTTTTCTCTCTACAAGAAACGGAAAGAGATGCTTGTAGGATATCCTGCCACATATGCCAAAATAACTTGGCTGGCTTTGATCACCATGCAGCTTAACTTGGGGGCAGGAGAGGGTAGATTTGTTTTGGCAGCAGGATGTCTTAGAATGGCTCTGCTGGTCATCCTTTCAATATGTTTGTGTGTCATCCCCTCTCACGAGTGGCAGCTCATGCCTCCCATGCTGGGTTTTGGTCCAAAATTTAAAGGCATAAATCTATTTGGAGGAGAGTGTGCAGCACCATGCATAGTACCTTTTCAGGTTCAAGGGTAAAGCTTGAGGTAGATTCACTCCCCTACTGGCATGGAAGACACCAGCCACTGCTTCCCTCTCATTTGTGGCCCTATGCCCTGTTTTGAACAGAGGGAGGGGGATTAATTGTATTTGACATTCATAAATTCATGAATCATATTCTTTCTGTACCAGGTGTCCAAGGTGACATACAATAAAACTGCAATGAAAACAAAGTAAAAGGTCTACCTTGTAGGAAAACAGTAGTAAACATGGAATAAAAGCAGAAAAGTCCCCACATTATTCCAAAGATTTGGCTGGGATAATGTGTTTCTGTCTCTGAAAAAATTGGAGCTACAATTTAAAAAAACAAAAGAAAACCTTTTTGGACTATATCTCTCAGAATCCCCACCCTGGTGGTCAGGCTGGCTAGGGAACTGCAGGAATTATAGTCTAAAAAGTAACTTTCCCAAGTACTTGATAAAAAAATAAAGCAATGATCGCACCCTCTGACCCCACTGTGAAAACATGGTTCAACATTATTTGAAAATTTAAAACTTATATCTTTAAAAGGATGGCTAAAAATTATGCTGGCACAGACCATACCAATTTGGTTGTATTAGGGGAAATCAGAGAAGCAGGCTCACCTGAACTCTCTAGAAGCCAAAATGTCTAAACTGAGGCTTTCATACTTTGGATACATCATGAGATAACAGGACTCATTGGAAAAGATGATCATGCTTGACAAAGCAGAAGGAAGGAGGAAAAGAAGGAGAGCACACTATAGATGGATTGACTCAATTAAGGATGAATGAGGTCTCTCATTCATTGGGCCTCCTTAAGTTAAAGCCAACTTGACAGCAAATAACAACATTTGGAGAGCAAGGCAACATTTGGAGAGCAAGGCTGTCAGCTGAAGGCAATTTGGACACTGCAGCCATCCCATCTGAAGAGGGAGGTCCATCTGCAGAATGTGTGTGTTGGTCTGTGTCTTTCACCAGAAGTCTCCCCAATGAAAGAGAGGAAAGCTTTGCCACAGGTGCTGTATGGCTTATGGCTTCCAGAATCTCCCATCAACCCTGCCACCTTAGAGATGTTTTATCCACCAGGGTCAGCCCTGGTGATAAAACACCCCTTAGGCAGGCTGAGGAGGTTGCCTGATGAGGCACCGTGTGGTGGCTTTCCATGTTTCTGCAGGAGAGTATAATTATGGATGCCACTAATCTGTCCTGGATTTCCTAAACTAGCCTGCTGCCTTGAATGTGGTGGTGGTGGTGATGGACACTCTCCCACTGGCATAGTGCTATGAGATTCAGCAGTCATTCTAGCTATCTTCTGCACATGGATTGTGGAGAGAGAAGGCAAAACAAAAGTGAGACAGAGCAAGTGGGGAGGAAACACCTTGTTCTTGGCCTCAGGCAGCAAAATGCCTGAGACAGCCCTCCTGCCCATAGCCTCATATTATTTATGTGTATTTGTAATGATAACGGGAAGTGAACAAACCAACCAGATAAAGTAAGGCATCTCCTTAGGGCCAATGAGTCAGTGAAATGTTAGGTTTTAATTAATTCTGCTTATTTTCCTTAATGAAGGAAGATTGGCAATTGAGGCAATTCTGGCATTTATGTGTGAACACTTTCCAAATAAGCAGATGCTTAAGAGTCAAAGATGAGAGTTTTGGCTGCAGAAGAAGGGGTAGGGCAGCCAAACGCTGTATTTACCTCACCTTGCTGCCTGCTAGTGAAATTCTTTCCATTTGAGTCCCGACAGGGGTGGTGCTAGTTGTTCTGGAGATTTTGGCAAAAAACCCATTACCTCTTTAGAGAAGGAGGAAAAAAGAGCAAGAACTGCCTTTCCTTCCTTTTTCTCTTCCTTCTCTCAAGGATGGGGCAATTGACTTCTCAATAGAAATTGTGTGTGTGTGCCATAGTTCCAAGACAGTAAAACTTTGCCACCTGAAGCTTGGCGTGCATACTAATAGGACAACCGCCAGTATGCCTCTCAGGATTGTTTGATTTTTAAAATATATATTTGTTTTTTTTAAATGTGTTATTTCATCGGAATCAAGGTCGATGTGTCTGTAGCTTTTCCTCTCTCTGGCTTTTCTTTGCAAACGAAGATTCAGGAAGGACTCATCCCGCGCTTTCTGCAAGCGCACTGATGACTGAAAAGGCCAATCCAAGATAGACAAGTCCGGTTGCAGAAAACACAGCAGAAGGTCTCCTTGGGTGATGTTTCCGGGTTGTGATTCTTTCTGCGTTGTCGTTTCTCATCAAGACTTGTTCGGCGTGAGTTCTTAAATAAGGCTGCAGGATTGTGGATAGTGTGTCTCCATGCCTCCCGATGTGAGGCCAGGGTGGACCATTGTTGGTGATCAATTTGGCCAAGCCTGAGATGTTGTTTCAGGGAGTCCTTGTATCGCTTTTTTGGAGCGCCCCTCTTACGCTGACCCTTGGTGAGTTCACCATAGAGTACTATTTTTGTGAGGCGATGGTCCTCCACTCTAGAAACGTGCCCTGCCCAGCACAGCTGTGTTTTCAATATCATGGCCTCAATACTGGTGATCCCTGCTTGCTCAAGGACAGCAACATTCGTCACATAGTTAGTCCAGTGTATATTTAGGATTGTGCGTAGACAGCGCTGATGAAAGCGTTCGAGAAGTAGCATCATGCTGAATCCCTTATGCTGAATCCCTTACGAATGGCAGATGGTGGGTTCCTCAGGAGTAAGAAGACCCCCTGGAAGTAAGAGAATGCCTCAAGAACAGGGTGAAGCTTTGAAGTTTGGTTCAACTGCTTGTAGCTGGTTTCAAGTGGGCCTCTGGAGGACCAACTTACTTAAAAGACTTCTTCTTCCCTTTCCACTGCTGCAGTAGCACAAGAAGTGAGGGGGGAAACAAACAAATGGGAGGCTGGGTTCCATGTTGGATGGGTTTTATCTGAAGTCCAGCCATGCCACCTGGTGCCTGTTTACACAATTAGCTGACCTAAATCCCCAGTTTTCAGTTTAAAAGTTAGTTGTTGAAGCCAAGACATGAGGCAAAATGTATAGTCATTATTTTGCTTCATATTTTCTTTTCCTTGGGTGTGCAGTGGCCTTTTGTATTTTATAACAATTTTTTTTTTTGTTTTTCCTGTGTTAGGAGCAGGGGGGAGGTTAAAGTGTGTGTGTGTGTGCATGCATGCACATGTGTGGGTGTGAGAGGGAGAAAGGGAGAGTGAACCGGATGAGGGTAATAGTCTCCTTTCAGGGGCATTTTGTTTCTCAGGCCATAATCTGGCCTATTTCTGCTGGCCCGGGAATACTTACTCCAGAATAGATATTTATAAAATTGCACTATTAATTTTGTTTTAAAAAGCAAGCAACTTAATGTCAAAATTGGGAAGCCCTTCTGCACATGTTCAGAGATAACTGGCACTCAATTCCATCTTAAAAACTAGGCATTATTGAGAGAGATGTTATTTAATTCTGTCATTGCTATTATTGTACAGTATTTTTTGCTACTACTTAATACTTAGCATTTTTTAAAATGTTGCTTGAATTTATTAAAGCACTTTTCTTACACTAGCCCAGTAGTCCATATGGCAACCCTAAACAGGTTCTGAATCCTTATTCTGGGAAGTCTATACTGTCCTTTTGGGATAGGAGCTCTGTCAAGAGACAAGGTAGTAAAGAATGGAGAAGGCACAACATATCTTTAATTTGCAGGCAATGCAGGACTGCACAATCTAAGAGAAAACAGGACTCCATTTCTGATCTATAAAGCAAAATATAAAGTTGTCTGTGTGCGTGCGTGCACACACTCACTTGTGCACATGTCTGAATGCATGCATTTGTCAATCTTTTCATGACCCACCACTTGATTTGTATAAGATACAAATAAGGCTGCCTGGACTTGAGGAACTAGAATATGGCAACTGAGGTTGAGAGAGAGTCAGTCAGAGAGAGAGAGAGGGGGGGGCACTCTTGATGTCTACTAGGGGGTGGGGAAGACTGCATGAGCACTGTGTGAAGGAAGAAAAGAAAGATGGGGAGGAGACGGAAATAAGAAGAGGCAGTATCTGCTGAACTCAATCCCCTCCTGCACTGCCATCCCCTTTGTGTGTCATGTCTTTAGATTGTAAACCTGAGGGCAGGGAATTGTTTTTTCTTATTCTTTTTCTTGTAAAGCACCATGTACACTTGTCCCTCTGTATCCACGGATTTAAGTATTTACGGCTTGAAAATATTCTTTAAAAAATAATAATCCAAAAAGCAAACCTTGATTTTGCCATCTTATATAAGGGACACCATTTTGCCATGCCATTGCACATAATGGGACTTGGGTATTCATGGATTTTGGTATCCACATGGGGTCCTGGAAGCAAACCCCAGCAAATATGAAGGGACAACTGTACAGTGATGGTGCTAAATAAATAAAACCCTAGTGCAGCAGGGTGGCGTCTAAGGGGTCATTCACATGTCTGTGTGTAAAAATCTGGATGAAATTCGGACTACTTTAGCCTGGTGCATGAAATTTGAGCTACTCTGGCCCGGATTAAAGTGCCATACCTCTGGCCAAAGCCCAAATTTGCATTCAGATTATTACTTGCTGCCAGCAGCTTCAGGGAATGTGGCTACCACTGGGGCTTCACTTTTCACAGAGCTCAGAGGGCCGATTGTGCACCAGAAGAGCAAAACCTCCATTGGTAGCCATTCTCTCTGAAACCAGAATGGGCAGCTAGCCTCATGAGTGGGTGCTGCCCATTCTGGCTCAGAGCAACTACCACAGAGGCTTTGCTTTCAAGGAGGATGACTGACCTCTGTGAAATCAAAGCCTCAGTGGTAGCCACTCTCTCTGAATCCAAAACAGGTGGCACCCCCCCACACACAATCAGGAGGCTAGCCACCCATTCTGGCTTCAGAGAGAGCGGCTACCACTGGGTCTTTGCTTTCATGGAGCTCAAGCAGGCAATTGTGCACCAGAAAAGCAAAACTTTCACTGGTAGCTGCTCTCTCTGAAGGCAGAACAGATGGCTAGCTTCATGATGGCAGGGCTCACCAGCCATTCTGACTTCAAAGAGCGACTACTGCTGGGGCTCTGCCTTTGGAAGGAGAAGTGGTGCTGAGGAAGGGGAAAATGGCAGTGCCTTAGTCACCACTTGTCCTTCCTCTTCCCCCCACACCTCCCAAATTGAGTGGATGGATTGATCACATGGCAGTTTTCTCTGGCGTTTCAAGCAAACTCTGGAGAAAACAACGGTTTTCCAAAATTCAGATTAAGAGGGGTAGTCCCTGAGTCTGGTGGGAATAGGGCTGTACATCATGTGCCCTTTTTACACCAGATTAAGGGAAAAGGCTGCGTGTTGTGTGGTGTTATCAGGCCAGTTTTGGGAGGAATTTGAGGTTTTTTTAATAGTGTGAATGCCTCATAAAGTAAAAAATAATAATAGCAGGGCTTAAAATAAATCAGAGATACTAATCCTCAGGGCACTTGGATCTGAGAGGTAGGATTGCCCTGCCAACCAACC
Organism: Gambelia wislizenii; assembly: GCA_030847615.1. Classification (NCBI taxonomy): domain Eukaryota; kingdom Metazoa; phylum Chordata; class Lepidosauria; order Squamata; family Crotaphytidae; genus Gambelia; species Gambelia wislizenii. The sequence continues at coordinate 222,219,441 of JAUMIR010000002.1, forward strand.
AGGGGTGGGCAACTTCTAGAGGATGAGGACTGCCCCCTGCAACATTTTTTTTTTAAAAAGCCTTAAAATATCTATTATACCCTCCAGCAATTTGACCATGTTTCCAGGTGGTCCTGGCAACTTTAGGTCACTCCTAACTTTGATTACACCCCGCCCCCAACTAAAACAGATTGAGAGGTCTGAACATATAGCAAAACTGCCCTCTCTTACCCCCTAGAGGGCACAAGGAACCTTTTCAACTAGAACAATTAATGGCCTACTTGAGAGATGCATGGGAGCCCTGAGCAGCCCTATGCAACACAAGGGCCACATATTGCCCACCCTTGCCTTAGGTCCTGTCTAAACAGTGAAAATAATCCTCATGGAATTCTAATGGAAGGTGATCTGTCTATATGGACATTTGCATTGATACGTCTTATTTGGAAAGGGACAGCCAAATCCACCATAAAAGCTGTTGGGGGAGCCTTCAGGGCTTTTCCTGGAGTTTTAAGAAAATCTCCGTAGGGGATGCGGATGTCCAGTCGTTAAGACAGTTGCATTCACATTGCTGCAACAAGGCACTGCAAGCTGATTAGCTGGACAAGCACAGGGACAGGATTTGCAAACAGGGAAAGCGCCTGCTGCTGCCATGTTGGATTTTTGGTTAAGTGAAAGATTGGTAAGGCGATAAACGGCGATCTTTCTCTCTTTTTTCTTTAGTAAAGGCAAAATATCACTTGTGTGGACCATAGTAAATGGCTTTTTAAAAAAAATCAGCAGCAGTAGATTTAAATTGGTAATTCCCTCACAGTGCATCTTGTCTAGGAGTCATGCAAAGTTTATGGGGACTGTAAAACCATTAAGGCGGTCCACAGCTGCTGCAAACGGCACTGCTGCTCCTCCAGAGCAATCCACTCCCCTTTCATATAGACGGGACCTTTGACTGACAGCACAATCCTCTGCATTCCGAGTCCTACTGAGTTCAATGAGACCTGCCCCCAAGTAATGTACAGTTGCCCCTTGACATTTGCAGCTTTCACACTCGCGGTTTTGATTATTCGCGGTTTAGCCCCAGCCCCTTAGGGAAGGCTGCCGAGAGGTGGGGCAAACTCCTGCCTGCACCTTCTCCGGCCTTCCAGAGGCGGCTCTGGGGCTTCAAAGCCCCGGAGTCTGCTCAGGAAGGCTAGGGGGTGGGGCGTGCAACCTCCCTACCTCCGCCTTTCCCAGCCTTCCTAAAGGGACTCCGAGGCTTCTAAGACCCAGAGATCCCTCAGGAAGGCCGGGGAGAGGCCGGGCAGCTTCCCTCCCACCCACCTGCAGCCTTCCTCGGCCTTCCTAAGCGGGCTCCGGGGCTCCAAAGCCCCGGAGTCCGCTCAGAAAGCCTCCTCCCCACCCGCCCGCTGCCTTCCCCGGCCTTCCTGAGGGGACTCCAAGGTTTCTAAGCCCCAGAGTCCACTCAGGAAGGCTGGGGAGAGGAAGATAGCCGCCTGCCCGCTGCCTTCCCCGGCCTTTTTAAGTGGGCTCCAGGGCTCCAAAGCCCCAGCGCCCGCTTCGGAAGGCTGGGGAGAGGCAGCGCAGCCTCCTCCCCACCCACCCACCCGCCTGCTCACCAGCCCGCCTGCTGCCGTCCCTGGGCTTCTGAAGCAGGCTCCGGGTATTCTAAGGCCTGGAGTCCCCTCAGGAAGGCTTGCGGAGAGGCCAGCCAGGCTGGCCAGACACCCTCCCACTGCCTCTCTCCCTCTGGGGAGGGGTGTGTGGGAGCAGTTGTTATTTGCAGTTTTTCCACATTCGTGGGGGTCTCAAGAACGTAACCCCCACAAATGTGGAGGGACGTCTGTATATGATTTCAGCTTAATATTTCAATTAGGTACAGTGATGCAGTTAACCTCAGGCAGCACATGCAGGGGGATGGGCAGGGACAGGGAGGCGTTGGAGGATAATGTTTTGTGTGTATGCACTAAAGAGCATGCCTTGCACATACACCCCCAAAGCTAACTAGTCTGCTGCCCTTGGGTGCAAGGGAGGGTGACTTGTTGAAATATGAGTCCATTGACAGTCGGTTTCCATACGAGGAATTTGGAGGTGTGGGTGATTTTTTGCCCTTCACCTCACTGTCACAAAATATGGTGAGCCAGCCTAATTTGAAAAACATGGAAGAGTCATGTATATTGGACCTTCTAACTTTGAAAGCTGCAGCCCCTCTGGTTGCATCAAACTCATGTGAAACATAATGTTCATTGACAGTTGCATTTAAAAACAGGAACAAGAGGACAAACTATCCAGGGAAATGACATGCAAGCTGAGTGTTTCTTTAACTAAACCTAACATAAATACATTAACGGATGCCAAACAACCACAAGTATCTCATGTGAACTTTGTCATAACATTACATTATATTTATAGCTTGTTTGTGTGTCAAAATACAGTTTGGTCTGGTGCATAGATATTTTTCTTGTGACCCTCTTAAAACTATCCCATGACCACTCCAGAGGGGTCACAACCAATTCATTGCCAGTCCAGACATATGATCTCATTTACCCAGCCAGCCATCTAGGAATCTGTACAAGTCTCATAAATCCCTACTGTGATATCTGTGATGTAACATGCAGTACCTGCAACTTCTGCCACTCCTCACCATTGGCCTTGATGTCTAAGGCTGATGGGAGCTACAGTCCAATGATATCTGGAGGACCATGTGTTTTTCCACCCCTGCTATACTTACTTATCTGATAAGAAGACCCCCATGAACTCAGTAGGATTTAATTTTGAGTATGCATACAATCATTAATTGAATGCCACTGAAATGAATCAGACATGTAAGTTATAATTTAAGTTTCATCAGTTCAAAGGGGAACAAATATTGTAGTCCAAATCCAACCCCATGTTTAGAAACCCACTGCTTTTCTAAATACAGTGGAAATCTTGTGACCCTCCTGATGTTGTTTAGTTTGCAACTCCCTATCATCCCCTCACCATAAGCTATGATGGCTAGGAGCTGATGTCAGTTGCAGTCCAACAACATCTGGATGGCTGTACTTTACTCAACCTTGTCTTGCTGAAATTTCAAATTATAGGATGGGTTTAGCTGCTTCTGTGCATCTTCTTGTGCCAAGGTAAACTTACATGGCAATCCTAAGGTCAGATGTGGAAACTTTCATTTCAAATATTGAAATGTCAAACCATTAAAAATATCAGGTTCCAAAACAATGAATTTTGAAATTTGGAACTGAGCAGCTTGAAAATGCAGCCCAAATGCTGTTTGGGCTGTTATTTCTACAAATGAAGGCAGTCCCTTTCCCTAGAGCTACACATCTGGCTTCCCTTAACATTTTGAAAGATGACAAGGGCAAAATAACTAGGCAATTTCCCTGTGCCCTTGTTGTTTGTTTGTATTTTGAGAGACAAAACACAAGGAAGTGAGAAATAACAGCAAAAGTGGGAAGTGGACATGAGTGCACAACATGTAAGCCAAGGTCCCCACAGTCCCCACTGCCTTAGGGATCTTCTTCATACATTTAGAACAAACATAACATCGTTTATAAGGAAGAACATACTGACAAAGCCATCCTGTGTTTGGCTACCATGCTGTCTCAGGCTGCCTGATCGTTGGACCTTTCATAGCATGTTCTTCTAAACACACTCACAAAACTCTTGTAAGGTCTTCACATTTGCACTACTGCAAACCCTCCAACATTTCGCAGATGAAAACTGGGACGTGCGTGGCCAAGCAACATGAAAGTGTGGTCAAGAGGGCAAAAGCTATTAATGAGGGAGAACATACAAGCTAGGAGAGGTGGCAGCAGTTTGGTTTTGCCTGAGCCAACTGGGAAGGGCAAAACTCCACCCCCTTCTCTCCTTTTTTTTCCTGCTGAGTTAATGAAGTGCAAACTACTTTTCCACTTTGAACTCAGCTTGTAGCAATTGAAGCCAGTTGACGATGAAGGTAGAAAGTGGGAGGAGGTGAGAGAAATTGGGACAGTTGGAAGATATGCTATTGGTTATTCCCAAGTAGGCCAGGCTTGTTGAATTCATTGGTGAATGGTGAGTCAGCACTTCTCTAAATCCTATTGATTCAAACGGTCTACTGTAGTTGGGCCTTACCAGTAGGATTTAGGCCTGCAAATAAGGCTGTTGGGAGCATAGGGATGCTGCAGTAGGAATATGCCTCCCCTCTTTTTGGTCACATTGCAGGGAAATGCTCGTCTAAGATTTATGCAAGATTTATGCAAAGGTGTCATGTAATTCCATTGGTTGTATGTGTTTGAGAGAGCAATCAAAAAGGAAACAATTTTTCCTCTTACGCATTATAGCTTCATGTATAAAACTGGAAAATTTCCTGTCAAAGCATCTTTAAAAATGTGCCATTTCAAAGTACTGTAAATAGAAAAGTTTACTTATCACACCAATAAAATGACTTTGTTTCCTCTCGTTAATGTTACTTTTGAAATGTAAATTCATCACTCCCTTGTGGACTACACTGGCTGTTGAATTTACCAAACAGGACTCTTCCTATGTTTTTGCTACCCAAAGTGTCTCTGGTGTAACTGGGCCCATAATAATGTTGGAAGGCAAGAGGCATCAACTCTTGTATAAAGTGATGAGCGAGAGAGGGGAGTCTAGAGAATACCTGCCCTTTCTTTTCTCCTCTGTCTCTCTTTCTTTGGTCTGTGTGCTCAAGCTTTTTGCTTCCTTCTTAGCTGTAGACATCACTTCCCCCTTTGCTCAAGAAGTTAGTCTTTTTGTTACCTTTGTCTGGGGAGGAGTATCCATGAGGTTCCTATCCGAACAATGGATGATAACTTACACCCACACATGAGAGCCAGCTTTTAGGGGTTCTGGTAACCAAGGGGTGTATTGCATGAGGGAAGGGAAGCGGAAGTAAAACCCAAGAGTAGTGTATCCCGCCTTGCCTTGTCGCACAACGTTGGCATGTTTCAGCTGTTCTCCCATTCCAGTCCCATGGGAGACGGTGGTAAGCATGAGTCTTTTTTCTAACTGGAAAAATCCATTAGAAAAAAAGGCTTGCCTTTACCACCATCTCCCACGTGACTGGAATGGAAGAACAGCTGAAGCACGCTGATGTTGTGTGATATGGCAAGGTGGGATACACTACTCTTGGGCTTTACTTCCGCTTCCCTTCCCTTCCCTTGTGCAATAAGCCTCCAAGTATAGATCAATGTCTTTTGTTTATCTTAAGTTGGATTTTCTGCGACAATAAATATAAGACGGCTGCTGGGACTTACCCCGTGGCCGCCTTTGCGGCTGGTGTCCTCCCCAGCCCATTGGACACGTGGCAGGCATGGACACCGCCATGCCTGCCCCCGCATCCTCTTCCCAGCATGCTCCTGCAAGCTGGGAAGAGGATAGAAAACGGACCAATCAGAGAAGGGCTCCCCTTCTCTGATTGGCCAAGCGAGGCGCACCTCAGCCAATGGGGGCAGCCCGAGTTTCTGGGCTTCTGATTGGCTGAGGGGTGGAGCCAGTCTCCTTTTGGGTCCAGCAGCCGGGGATTTAATCCCGGACCCTCACCGGACCCTGCCAGTTGGCTCGCCCAAGCCGAAGACCCACCCACCCTCCCTTTGTTAAGATGTATTTCTGTATTAGTGGGATTGGCTTTGTATTTACTTCAGTGTTATTTCTTTTGTCACAGCTTTCTATGCTAGGCGATGGGCATGGGTTAGGGCCCGTCCTCAGGGACAGGGGTCTCCAGTTGGGGAATTACAGCAGGCCAGATTTAGGCCTTGTCCGGCCCATATCTCGGAGACCCCATTCTTTGGATTTGAACGGAGCACGTGGGATGTTGCTGGGACAGAGCACGTGAGTGGGTCTCGGGGGCAGATCTTGCGATCTGGCCAATGGATCAAGCATTTCCAGTCACATGCTTCTGGTCACGTGCTTCCGGTCACGTGCTTCCGGTCATGTGGCCTGTTTACCGCCTTGTCAGTCGGATGGCTGACAAGGTGGTGTGGGACTCGCTAAGATGGCTTAGCGACAGATAGATCTAACCCATGCCTCGTCCAACCGCAGCAACTATCACCATAACAGAAAGCTGTGGCCATTTTTTGCCAACACCTTCTCCACCTGTATTTTTTCTCTTCTATATCAATAAACTTTTGTGCATGTATCTTGTACCTGTTTATTGGGCCGGGCCGAAGGTGGGAGGGGAGGATCTTGTCACTCAGCCTGCAAGTTTTCTTTTTTATCTTACAAGAGCATCCAGAGTCATTTCTCCTCTTTCTACTACAAGCTCATATTGCACCAGCCCTGCTGCTTTCAGCTTAATATAGATGCCAAATATTCCTACAACTAATACCTGAAAAGGGGTCCATGGGGCTTCCTGTTTTCTAGTTCTCCTTTCTTGTCTTCTTTTCCTGCCTTAGGAATAGCAGCAGTGGCTCAGAGAACCCTCTCTTGTCTTCTAGTCCACCTCCCTTAAAAATAAAATAAGATTCTGACAGAGTAGTGGTAACCCTTTTGCTTCTAGGAAGTCCATTATTTGCAATTTTGTCTTGAACTGGCCATTTAAATTGGGCAACAACCAAAAACGCTATGCCAAAATTTGAGATTGCAACACAATTTGCTGCTGCATTATGGCAGGTGCCCCACCCCATTTCAGAATTTCAGATTTTCAAATCAAAACTGCAGCCCTGTGTCAGATTTTCAGGAGTCTAACAGAATTTACTGAGTTATGAAGAGTTATGGCTGCCCCCCACTCTTTTTGCTTCAAGTGAACCTCTCCTTGAATCTTCAAGTTGAAAGGGGACATTTCAGGTTGGAAAACAACCAAAAACACTTTGTCAAATGTTGAGGTGTCTGGCATGATGCTCTGTTGAATTATGACTGCCACAGACATGTAGATATTCTCTTTTAGTCTTAGAAATGATTATCAATCCTACAGAACATGTGTGTACTGTATATCTTTTCCCATGGGCTATTGCTACTTGATAATTGGAGGGCGGGGAGAGCCAGTTGGCAAAACATAATGGGAGGAAGGGTAAATATCCCTTAAATGAGTGCAGATTCCATGATTAAGTTAGAAGCTGCTGCTTGGAAGTAAAGAAAAACACACTGGAAAATCAGATCATGTCATGTGTTCCTTGGTCCTTATCCAACCGAGAATATCTTGCCAGACACTATCACATTGCAAAAATTACTCCCTGCCAATTGAGTCTGCAGTACCAACTAATTAGTTCAGAACCACCACTAAACCCTTATCACAAATGTAGTCTTTCTGACCAAGTTCTTGAGAATAACTATTACATTGTATTGGAATAAACAAATTATAACCAATAAAACAGAGTTTTCATCACACCAAAACTATAAATAGTGAGCAAAAATCTAAAGCTGCTAATATAGTAGAAGTTGCAATCTCTTGCACATATGACATTGGGAAAAATGAGAGTGAAAAAGAATCATCACTGCCTCTTAGACTTGGAAATAAGCCAAATTTGAAACTCATGACATTTCATATTACGTCACTTCAGATCAGCTCCAGGAGTTAACAAAGATCCAGAGACAAACATTAAGTGATTTTCCATTAAATACAATTCAAATTCTATGATTCTATGAAACATAGATTAATATCTAGAAAATATAATTAAAAACTTGTTATAGAATCAATACTGAGTATTCCCCTAAAAACCAAAAGAGTCTGAGATCACTATAGTTGTCTAGAAAATTGTAAAAATGTGTACTTGTGCCATGCAGTACTCAAAAGTGCTACACATTGTATGGAATTGCAACTGTTCTACATCAGGAGCTAGATATTCATAAACCAAGCATGATTAACCTAGGGAATTCAGTGTAACTACGAAGCTATGTTGATGACAACTAAATGGAATGTCTTTAAAAGGGAGTGTGTGATAAATTCACAGAGGATAGGTCCACAGATGATGGATGGGCTTGTCTATACAAGGCAATAAAATGTGGATTGATGCATACTAATGCCAATTTGCAGCAGCTTTCATTTGTCTTAACGATTTTTTGGCAAGATCGCAGGCATGCGAAACTATCCACATTTGTTGTTCAAACGGGCATGCCTGTGAATCAAGATGGCAGGCGGGAGTGAATTACTCACGTTTTTATTGTTGCCAGTTGCTGCCGCCAAACAGTATTTTTTAAAAAAGAAAGAATATCTAAGGTGCGGAAGTGTGATATTCAATTTATAGAAAAAAAATTAGAACAAATAGAAAAAAAGGGGGGAGGCTGTTTAGTCACCTGAGCATACTATCGTTATGGCAAAAATCCAACATGGCAGTTCCAGGCGCTTGCCTTGTTAGCAAGCTCCGTCCCTGTGCACGTCTGACCAATCAACTTTCCACTTCCGCTCTTATTGGGAATGCACACCAAAGCAAATCAGTTGTCCCAATGGGTGGGAATGCACATTGCCCATCGAGCTTTTTTTAAAAATACAGCCACAAAGGCTTTTCCTGTGACGTTTTTGGTGGTTTTGGTCCCCTCCTTCCTAATATGGCAGATTGATGTGGGATCTCATATTCTCTTCGAATACTATGAGGAGTATTTTTGCAGTATAGACAGCCACAATCATTATTACCAGACATAGGGCTTATCTATACGAGGCTATAAAATATGAATTGATGTGCATTAATGCCAATTTGCAGCAGCTTTTATTTGTTTCCATGTTTTTTTTTCAGTATTGCAGGCATGCAAAGCCATATGCATGTGATGTTCAAATGGGCATGCCTGCAAATCAAGATGGCAGGCGAGAGTGAATTACACACATTTTATTGTCACCAGTTGCTGCCGCTGAACAGCATTTTTTTTAAAAAAATATTATATCCAAAGTGCAGAAGTGCAATCTCCTGCTTAAACAGAAAAAAAAAGTGGGGGAGGTTGTTTCATCACCTCAGCACATGATCACTATGGCGAAAATCCAACATGGCAGTTCGGGGCACTTGTCTTGCCAGTAAGCTCCACCTCCTGCGCACATCCAACCAATCAGCTTTCCACTTCTGCTCTTAATCGGGAATGCACATCAAAATAAATTGGTTGTCCCAACGAGTGGGAATGTGCATTTCCTTTGGAGATTTTTTAAAAATGGGGAAAGCTGTGAAGGCTTTTCCCACGGATCATTTGGCGTTTTTGGCCCCTCCTCCTTCTGAATATGGCAGATTGATGCAGAATACCACTTAGACAAATTGTATTCTCCTCAAATTCTATGAGGAGTATTTTCGTCATACAGACAAGCCCATAGATCCTATAGTTTCAGTAGCACTACAATGGCAACAACATTTGACCACTATGGGAAAAATGCTGGACAAGATGGGAAGAATGACTTCCCTCCTAGGCATGTAAAGATAGCTTTGATACTGTTAGGAAGTTTGACGCAGGGAACAGATGAGCCAGGTATCAAGCAATGTTTCCATTCCATCAGTCTTTCTGGAGGCTTGTCAATGATCTCACAGCCTTCTGGATTTGGAGAAACCAAACATATCCATTGGCTTTTAGAACCTCTTGTAGGTTGCAATTAGCTGCTAGACTCCAGGGATTTGAAGTCTCTTCCAGCTCAGCCACCTGAAATGGGCCAGATGAAACAAATGGGACCTGAAGTGTAAACGCTAAAACTCACATCATGTAAATCTCATAAAAACAGACCTTTAATTCCCATTGGGGAGGAGGAAGTGTGTTACAGAAAATAGAGAAGTGTCAGGGGAAAAAGTTCACTTGTCTCTTCAAGCATTTTTCCATAGCCTTTTTGCATATGACTGCCTTGTCTGTTTCCCTGGACATATTCATACAAAAAATTCAAACTGTTTTTAATACAGTGGTTCTTCCTATCTGAGGGGATTCAGTTCTGCCCTCCACCCATGGATGGGGGAAAAACACAGATGCTCAAGCCCCATATTAATCAATGGCAGTGCATGCACATGGCAGCATGCTGATGCACCCATGTACACATGCCACCACAGAATAATATGGGTTATGGCAATCCGCAGGTACTCCAATCTGCAGATGGCTAGCCGGCGGATATGGTGGGCCCACTGTATCACAAATTTCTCCCTCAAAGTACCCAGAGAATTAGGGCATTTCATATTTTCCACTATGCAAGTACATTCCAATCACTTCTTTGATGATTTATCTATATAACATTTGTGTTTAGCTGTATAAATGTAGTTTATGTAAGAGTCTGTCTATATGCAGGCTTCCACAAATTATCTCTGGGCTTATTACCCCCAAATTATTTCTTCTAGCCAGCAGTATATAGCAATATAGTGATATATTGGATATCCCTGGTGGTGCAGTGGTTAAATGCTGGTATTGCAGCCACAATGTTGTGAGTCAACCCCAAGGGCTCCAAGGTTGACTCAGCCTTCCATCTTTCCATAGGTCAGTAAAATGAGTACCAGGCTTGTGGGGGCAATTAGCTAATACATGTTGTAAGCCGTTAAGGGAGTGCTTTGCACTGATAAGCAGTACAGAAATATAAATGCTGTTGTTATTGCTATTGCTAGATAGTGACTGTGCCTCTGAATTATGTACAGACTTTCCCTTTTTGCTCAGCAAATGACACCCTACTTCTTCCACAGAATTAAAGAGAACGGCATAGATGTCTCCATAAATCCCAGTGCCTAACAGATGTTTTTCTGAAAATTAAACATTGCTACCCTTCCCTCACATACCCTAGCACAATATAGGAAGCATCAATGTTCAAAACCAACATATAAAAGTCTAGAATGTACTGTATAGTCTTTCCTTCTCTCACAGAAATCCACTCTGGATTTTTCTTCCTCCCCTGCAGTATCTTCCTTTGCCCACCTAGTATTTTTGTTTTTGCTTCTATTGTTTGTTTCATGTCTTAATTGGCGTCTAGAGGACCAGTGTGTAAAGCTTCATTTAAAAAAAATCTCTTTCTGATGAGGAAAAGGGGGATGAGAAAGAAAAGCCAATTAAAGTGGAGCTGAGGAAAGGGAAAAGACAGAGGGAAGGTAGCTGGCAAATGAAAACAGTTTCGAAATTGCTCTCTGACTTCTTCCATCCGGGAAGTCAACCAATTTACAAAGCAATGCTTTCCATTGTTCTTAAAATTTTACCTGATATTGGAACTAAGTAACAGACGCTTGTTGACTGGGATATATTTAGAAGGAGCATATTCTCAATGGGAGAAATGGAGGCTGGGTTTGCACAGTTTCTTTAGCAGCAGCTGTTCCTACTGAGTTCCAGGCAAGAAGTTTCAGGAGAGTAAAGGAAAACACACGAAAGATCTTGGAAGCAACTATGCACCTGGAGAAAGGCAGAAAAGGCACCAAAACACAGTAGTGAGCAGTATTGGACAAAGATTGAACATTGTGCAGCTAGTCCCACCCCTTCAGTCCACCAATCAGATCTTCAATATTCCCTGAAGGAGAAGGAATACGAAAAGGTAGAAAGACTTGCTGATGCTGCTGAAAGCTCCGTATATGAATTAACTTCATCTATGTGTTTGCATGTATGTTATTGGTGCTTACAAGTATATGTTTGTTGCATTCACCATCTGCAACTTTACATAGTTATTCTACTGATTTGTATAGGATTCCACTGTGAAGATGTTAACAGATTGAGGAAACATTGATTTTCCTTGGGGTTCCCCCCCCCCCAGGCTGTGAGGCTGTGTTCTGGAATAGTTTCTTTCTGACATTTCACCTGCATCTGTGGCTGGCATCTTCAGAGGAAACGTTATCATGCAGAAAGGCGATGGGTGCATTCAAGAGGCTGGAGCAGTTCCTTTGTGAGGAAATTTTGCAATATTTTTAGCTTAGAAGAAAAGAAGAAGACATGGATGACAGGAGCCTAAATTTCCTGAAAGTGTCAGATTCCATCTGATCTTGGAAGCTAATCCATGTGGGGTTAGTACTTGGAGGGGGGACTGCCAAGGCATCTCAGGTGCTGTAGGCTATATTTCAGAGGAAGGGAATGGCAAACGACCTCTGAGTACTCCTTGCCTAAGAAAACCCTACAAAATTCATGGGGTTGCCATAAGTTGATGACTGGAAGACACATACTATATATATATATATATATATATATATATATGAGAATTTATACCCTGCTGTTCAGCCAAAAACTCACCCAGGGCAGCTTAGAAATTGTTAAATTGACAGTTCCCTGCCCCTAGGTTCATAATCTAAATAATATAGGAGACACAAGCAAAAGGGGATGGGGTGGGATTAAGTCCAGCAAATGCTGTCTGCTCTTTCCTTCCTCAGAGGCCAGAGTAATGGCAGTGGGAACATGGAGGGAAGACGTCTCACCAGCTGCTGCACCAAGGCACAATGGACTGTGCCTGGTTGCTCTTCTGTCCCTCAGAGGACAGAGCAATTATGAAGGAAAGGCCACTTTCCCCATACTTTACTTTAAAGGAATGATACTGTGTAATAGGCAGATACAATTATGCCTGTTGTGAAGAAAGGGGATAGGGAGAATCCCTCCACCCCCCAATTTCTAACAACATTTGGACACAGGGTCATTCAATAAAGTTAGTTGGTGGGCGATTCAGGACAGACAAAAAGAAATATTTCACAGATTGTCATTAAATGATAGACCAAAGCACCATATGAGGCAGCAAGAATGCACAACTTGGATGCTTTAAAAGAGGATTAGATCATTTCATGGAAGATGAAACCATCAGTGGCTACAGATTATGAAGGCTGCGCATGATGTTTTGTGTTGGGGCATTAGGGCTTTGGATGCTAGTTGCTGGGGATGGAATACAAGCAGCGCTGCAAGGGTACTATTGCCCTCTTGTCCAATTTGTGAGCTTTCCATTGGGGCCTCTTATTGCCCACTGTGGCAACAGAATGCTAGACTAGATGGGGCCATTGGTTTGATCCAGCAGAGTGTCTCATTATATTACGTACCTATCTCTTTCTTTCAGTAGCTGACATGGTCAGTTTCAAGGAACAAGGAACTCCACTCCTCTTACGGGCATCTGCAAACCACAGAGAAATGTTACTTCCTATTGGAAACTTTCAAAAAGCATTGTTTTGTTCCAGAAGCCCCTGCCTTTCTTACCTCCAACCTAACACAAGGGTTTTCTCCCATAGAATAATTCTTTTATGTAGCTAAGATTATGCATATAATTTTGCTGTTTTGTTTGCTTCAGCAAGCTATATAGTAAAAAAAAGAAAAAAAGAAAAGAAAAAAGGAGTGAGAGCCATATTTTAGAGCAGGATCCAGTGTTACAGCAGAATGTGTTGTCTCATTTTGGTGCCAGTCTGTTGAAGGGTTGGTGCTGCTGGATTTCACCTTTCTCATCTGTATTTTTCTAGGGCTGTGTCTGCACTGTGGAAATAATGCATTTTGATACTGCTTTAACTGCCATGGCTCAATGTTATGGAATCCAGGGATTTGCAGTTTGTTGTGGCACCAGAGCTCTCTGACAGAGGAGGCTAAATATCTCACAAAACTATAACACCCATAATTCTATAGCATTGAATCATGGCAGTTAATGTGGTGTCAAACTGCATTATATCTGCAGTGCAGATGCAGCCTAGGTGACAAATAAAGAATTGCTGTACGGGGACACTAGTTCCATGGCAAACCAAATCAAAATGGCCAGGCATGGTTCAGCACTTAAGACAGCAGAGTGCAAAATCCTGAAATGTTTCACATAAGGAAACCAGCCACCCTTTACCTCCACAGTAACAGAATCATAGAGTTGAAAGAGACCTCTAAGGTCATCTAGTCCAACCCTTGGCAGATGCAGGAAATCCAGTATTATGCTAGCCTCAATAAGTAGCCATCCAGTGGGGGGGGGGGACCTCTAATGAAGGAGAGGCTTTTGAAAGCTATACCAGCCATTATGTAGATTACATAGGTGACAGCTGTGTCCTTCTATCACATTTTAAGTAAATGCAAGATCCTCAGTCCAGGTCACGTACAATAGTGTAGGTTTTAACCCACTCTCCCCACTATGGTCCTAAATCTGGATTGGCTTCACTGTGCTTGCAATTTATATTGAAAAAAGTTGTGATGATTTAAAAAAAAACAAACAAAAAAAACAAGGGTGGGCAACTGAGGCAAGCCTGGGGCTAGTTTTTTTGCCCTGAGACCCTTTGGGGGCCACACAGGCTGCACCAGAATAAAACACTGGACGTGTCTGAAAGCTATTGAAAAATGGGTATTTTTGATGTCAAATATGCAGTCTGTTTCAAGGTGAATTTTGTGGCCCATAGAGAATCCCAGAGGGTCCTGAAAATTGCCCCCCCAACTTCAGAAGTTGCCCATCCCTGCTCTAGAGTAAGTTGAGGAAAAGACATAGTCGCTAGCTAAAGACAGGATCACAAGCCCATACTAGTATGTCTCTCAAGTGATGTTTGCTTTGGACCTGAGGCTGTCTGCTCCTTCATCAAACAGATTATAGCATCAAGATGTTCTTCGTAATGTTTAGTCTAAATCCTCTCTCTTGTAATTTGAAGCCATTGCTTTTTTTTTTTTTTTTTGGATCAACAGAAAACAAATTGTCAACATTTGGCAGTTCGTCAAATATCTGAAGGTGGCAATCATATCACCTCTTCATCCTCTCTTCTCCAGCCTTATTGAGTAGGCAAAAGAGCAAATTTTGGCTTTGTCAAACTAGTTTGGTGAGCCACTTGATGTGAAAAGGGAATGGATGTTACAGATGTGACCAAGCGGGAAGAAGCACGGATGGGCATGGTAGTCCTGCTCATTTGTTCTACATCTCAAACCCACAATGTTTGGTAGTAAAGCTGCATATGCTGACAGGACGGCCAGAGCATCTCTGATGCTCTTGCAAGGTGGGTAATGCTGGCCAAACCCATCTCTTACTCCAGGTGATGTGAGTAGTCAATAGTCGTGAGGTGTTTATGTGACTGTTCAGCCAAGATATAAAGGTTTGACTCAAGTGCTTGTGATGTTGTCATCTTGTGTTTTTAGCTGCACCTGTACTTAAATCAGAGCTTGAAAGGTTACTTTTTTGGACTACAAAAAAATCTACAGTGTTCTTGCTGGCTAAGGGATTCTGAAAGTTGTAACCCAAAATGTAACATCTCCAAGCTCAAGGAGAATTCATCTGACAATTCTCATTTTAAACCACTGATGATAAATCAACTATCAGATCGTGTCACCTCAGACACACAGTTCTTACATGTAAACATTGGTTGATTTAAGGTCAGTTTATCCAAATCCAGTTGTACCCTGCGAATGAATGAGGGACATTAAATGTCTTCTAGAATAGTAACTAGCTATATAGCTATGGCATATCTATTTGTGTAGTCCACTATAAATGCAAACGTTTGGCTCCCATTTCATAATCTTGGGTACATGCCTATCATTGTTCTGATCAAAAAGGGATTACATGTTTTTAGATGTCTTATTTTAATAAAACCCTCTGGGATTGGCTGCTGCTGGAATGTCATAACTTGGCACAATATGATGTATTTCTTAACTGTTGTGGGTTGGGTATTTGCTTATTTATTTTCAGATTAGTGGTGTTTGTGTAGGTGTATATATAATGTTGGGGGCAGGGAGACACATTGTGTAACACTGATTGCACTAGAGGGAGCTAGAGAGTCACCTGTTGTCTTCTACTACAAGGTTTGGTCTCATTTGGAAGGGTTCTGCTTCCCCCAGGGAACTCTCCTTAAGGTGTACCACTTAAAAAAATAATAATGGGGGGGGGGACACAAAAGCTTTGACCCACAAATGGGATATTTAACCAATATTTAATTACTTCTCTGTTACAACTTAGCAACCTCTCCCCAAACCCAATGAAACTTTTAAGGATGGTTTCATTACAGGGAAAACAAGTTTGTTTATGGTAAAACAACCACCTTACATTACAGTATGACCCCCTTATCTGCAGACTTGATATCCAGTTTCACTTATCCATGCTCCAAAAAATACCCCACCTGGGAGTGTTTGTGAGTCTCTCTAGGTCTTCCAGTGCAATTCTATGGTATGCTTCTGGCCCAAGCATACCATAGAATAGCACTGGAGGACATAGAAGTGGTTGTTTTACCATAACAAACTTGTTTTCCCTGTAATGAAACCATCCTTAAAAGTTTCATTGGGTTTGGGGAGAGGTTTGCAAAGAATAGCACTGGAGGAAATGGAAGTGTTTGTGGGCCTCTCTAGGTTCTCTGGTGCTATTCTATGGTATGCTCCTGGCACACACATAGCCAAAACATAGTGTTCACTATTAACTGCGGTTTTAAATATCCACGGGGATGGTGGGTGGGTGGGTCTTAGAATGTATCCCCATGGATACGATGGTTGTACTGTATTTTACTTTGACTAGAACTCTTTGGTCCCTATCCACAGTGATTGCACATAGCAACATCTCTATTTTGTCTGAAACCATTTGGTTATCAATGTGAAGTCAAAAGCCTCACGGCAGGCATCCATAGTTTTTTTGTGTTTTTTTTTTCTGGGGCGTGAGGCCGTGTTCTAGAAGAGTTTATTCCTGACATTTTGCCTGCATCTGTGGCTGGCATCTTCATAGAATGGTTGTGTGTGGGTGTGTGGGGTTCAGTACCATTTCTGAACCATTTGAACAGCATCCGCCTGAACAACCAATTCACAATGGATAAAGAAAAGGAAGGGACATTGCCATTCTTGGATGCCCTGGTCATCCGAAAACCAAACCAATGATTAGGACACAAGGTATACAGAAAACCTAAACACACGGACAGATACCTACACAAGAACTCCAATCATCACCCAGGACAAAACAGAAGCAAAATAAAAACATTGGTAGACTGTGCAAAAAGGATCTGCGAACCCCACTACCCAGAGGACAAACTGAAACACCTAAACTGGGCTCTACAGGCTAATGGTTACTCCAGCTCAGACATTGCAAGAGCGGCCAGATCAGGAAAACACACAGGAGTGAAGAAAAACCATCACCTAAAGGGCAGGTATTTTTACCATACATCAAGGGAGTCACAGACAGAATAGGGAAACTGATGAGGAAACACAACCTCCAAATGATCTACAGACCAACCAAGAATATCCAAGAAATGCTGCACTCAGTGAAGGACAAAAAAAGACCCTCTCACAGCCACAGGAGTTTACCTCATACCATGCAGCTGCGGACAAGTCTACATAGGGATCACAAAATGCAGTGTGCAAACACGAATCGAGGAACATGAGACACTACAGACTGGGACAGCCGGAAAAATCAGCAGTAGCAGAACACATTATAAACCAACCTGGGCACAAAATGCTATTTGAAAACACCAAAATTCTGGACCAGGCTAACAATTATCAGGTCAGAATGCATAGGGAGGCTATTGAAATCCACAAATGCCTGGACAACCTCAACAGGAAAGAAGAAACCCTAAAAGTAAACAAAGTTTTGCTACCAGTCCTGAAAAACACCAAAATAAAAACTCAACACATGCAAATGAACTTCACCCAGGGACAGAGGGCTTCCCAGCAGACAATGGACCATGAGCTAAATAGACACGAATCCCCCTTGCATATCCTCTCCCCCTAAGAACTGAACATCCAACAACAGAATACACAAATTTACATGTTAATCCTCTTCAACACAGTATATAAACCCCACATACCCACACTGCCACCATTCTCTGAAGATGCCAGCCACAGATGCAAGCAAAACGTTGGGAATAAACTCTTCTAGAACATGGCCTCACAGCCCAGAAACACCCCCCCCCAAAAAAACACCATTAGGTTATCACTTTGGATCTGTGGATAGATGGGTAAGTGGCTGTTCAAATAGTTTATTAAAAATAAATAGGGCTTCAGCATTATCAAAAAGCTAACAGATATCCTAAACTTTTAACTGCTACTGTCACAAGCATAGGAACTGATGTAAAGGATTCCTATATGTGGCACCTTTGAGATTAAGTGAGAAAAAGAAACTTCTACCATTAACTTTTGTGGACTCCAGGCCATTTGCATCTGATGAAGTGGACTGGAGTCCACAAAAACTTTCTTTTTCTCAGTTAGTGTCAAAGGTGTTTCTTTTTCTCAGTTAAACTTATAGGTGTCACAGGCTTCCTTTGTATCTTTTTATGCTAAAACAGATAAACACAGCTCTGCCTTGGAATACTTTTTTGGACTACACATTGGGACTGATGTTTGTCAAACTGGGCGTCCTAGGTTGATGGAAGAAACTGCCAGCTTCTGTGGAACAATAACTCTAGCAGTAGCAATAACAACATTTTAAAAGCCTTTAATGATGCTTCTCCTCATATATCTCCTCATTACATGCAAAAATTAGGAATAATCTTCCCTGGATCCCTGCAACCGACTTGCCTGGAGCTGTTCAAGATCGGGCAAGTCAAAATAGGTTAGTAATGACGCAGCAGTATTAATGGAAGCTTATTTCATGTATTGTTATTTCTCTTCATCATGATGAAACAAAGGAATAGAACAGAAACATTGCTGGTATAATGGGAGTTCACAAAAGCTTATGCTGGAAATTTCTTTTTCTCAGGTGCTACAGGATTCCTTTATACCTTTTTATTGCTGGAATAATGGAAGGAGGATTGGCTTCATTCCTCCCCATGCCTCTAGTGCCTTGAGGAAAATCTAAGCCATTGGTGAAATTTAAACATCACAGTTCTGCCTCTCATCTGAAGCCTTAAACCATTCAGTTGGAGCATATCCTGCCTTCCAAATGTTTTAGAATAGTGTTCTGACTGGGTCCTGGGATGGGCCCTCCATGTGTCAGCCTTCCATCACATCTGGGGCCCTCCAGATGTGTTGGGTTACAACTCCCACAGGCAACACAACCCTGGTCCATGCCAGCTAGGGATGATTGGAGCTGTAGTCCAGCACATCTGAAGGGTGCCAAGCTGGTGAAGTTTTTTCAAGTTGGAGGATGCATTATGTTTACTTCAGCCTGTCTTGCTGAAGTCCCCAAATTCATTCTCTTCTTTTCTTAAGGGTCATTCATCATTCTCCTCCCCAGATCTTGGCACATCTGATCTTCTGCAGAAAATATTCCTGCTGTGTAAACTGCTCAAAGTGCATAGCATGTGCAGAGGTGAGTGGTGGCTGGCTCTTATTCCTAAGTGGCCATGACAATCTCCCCACATTGGAAGACATATCTGCTTAGAAATATGGATTCCAACTATGTAATCTACATTAGACAAACTGGTGGTTGGGAGTCCACATGGATGGTTGAATGTGCAGGTTGACATGGCAAGCAATGGCAGCAGAGTGTGTGTGTCAGACCACATGCCACCAGGGTCAGAATTCCCCACTTAATTTGTTGTACTTTGCTTGTCTCTGTCCAGGGATACTGTGAATCTGTCCCTAAGGAACTGAGGTGTGAAAAACAAGTACTGAATGGAAGTAAAAAAAAGAGATTCAGCCCTGAGAACCCAAAGACTTCAGTTGCTTCCAGAGAAGGCTTTTGTTGTCCAATTATATTGCCTTCTTCAAAGAATTTTATCTCTAAGCCTCCCATGTTTGCCATGCTCCTCCTTGCATCTTTGATGTTGTGCCTTCAAGTCAGCTCCAGTTTATGGCAACCCTATCACAGGGCTTTCTTGGCAATATTTCTTCAGAGAGGGTTTGAAGTTGCCTTCCTCCTAGGCTGTGAGAGTATGACTTGCCCAAGGTTACCCAGTGGTTTTCCATGGCTAAGTGAGGATTTGATCCCTGGTCTCCTAGACTCCTGATCCAACCCTCAAATCACTAGGCCACTCTAGAAAAAAAAATGTTAAGGAGGGTAAGATAGAATAGGTCCACCATGTCAATGGGTTGGTAGATCTGGCACTCTACTCACCTGTTGATATCAAGAGCTTCCTTTTTGTACCTTTCCATTTTGTTTATTGATAAGAATGTATGAACTTTCCAGGAATAATTCATTTAAGAAATACTCTTTTCTGGCCTCAGCATATAGATTTCTGGGGGCATCTGCTTACTGTTTAGTTTTCAGTTTCATTAGCAATTTCTTCCAATCCAGGCCCTAGATGATTTCACACAAGCTTCCTTCACTTTCACTTGCGTAAAAAGCAATTCTCATATTGCAATTCTCATATAAGCGTAAGTCTGCTGAAAAAGTAGAGCCCATCATGCATTTCTAATGCTGGATGAACTGGAATAATGATCAAACTATGTGGGTGTCATCTAAGGCTAAACTAGAAGATCTGTCCTAGCATTTATGGCAATCAAGACATTATTCTAAAACATTTTGCAGACTATATACACAGCCAGAATATTTTCCAATAAAAATGGCTTAGGTTTCAAATGAAAGCCTGATCTGTGACATTTAAATTTTAATGATGGTTCAGATTTTACCCTAAAGGAGGGGGAATCACACAGATTGTCCACTATCTGCGATAGTGGAATTCAAACCTTTCAGTGAAAATTCTATCTTAGGCAGAATTTGGCAGACATCCACAACTTTCCATCTTTTGGCACTGCAAAAAGTGAGGCAGCCTGTCTTTATCAATGTAAAACCATTACCTCTGCAATGTTGTAGCTGAGTCTTTGATTGTTTTAAATATGTTTTAAGTGTGTTTAACTGTTTTAAATCATTTTAAAAAATATTGTTATTTAATTCCTTTTTCACTTTATTAACTAATGTTTTGCCTTAATCTTTATAAAATTATTGTAAGCTGCTTTGAATCCCATCTCGGGAGAAAGGTGGGATATAAATCCAATAAATAAATACATAAACTGTGGGACTCACGTGCCAACTTGCATATAATTACTCAAGAAGATGATCTTTACTCAACCTGATTTCTTGCTGCTGCTACTTTTAAAATCAAGGATTCATCTCCTTGTCATGGGATCCTGGTCTTTGATCTTTGAGAACAAAAGGGTACTCGTAAGCATTTTCTTCATTCCACCCAGGCTATGCAGTCTCCACCCATTGTCGAACTTCAAAGGATAGTGATGACTTCACAGTTTGGTATCTGTGGGTTGCAGTCTCCACCCTTGGGAAGGGGTGGTGGAAGCCTGGATGACTTCACCAGAGACTCTCTTTAAGGAGCTGCATACCTGAAGGCACTCTGGGGCATATGAACCAATGCCTGGTCTTCATAGAAAGAGGCTACAACAGTGGTTCTTAACCTGTGGTCTGTGGACACCCTCCTCCCCTGCAATGTCCTCACAAGGGCCTGTGAAGTCTTGAAGACTGATTGGCTCACCTCCTCTCCACAGTGGAACAGCCATGCGACAGGAACCAAGGCAAAGACTGGCTGGCTTCCGGTCAATCCTCTCTAGCCACAAACTTGCAGGAAGAAGCAGGAGAAAAGTCTTCCTCCCCCATCCAGTGCCTCTGAGAGGAGGTTTAATGGATGGTGCAATTGTATTCTTATTGTGAAGTCGAAGGCATCCACAGATTTTCCTTGGGTTTTTTTTTCCAGGCTGTGAGGCTGTGTTCTGGAAGAATGTACTTCTAACGTTTTGCCTCCATCTGTGGCTGGCATGAATATGAGAGACACTGCTGACTGGGCCAGCCAGAAAAATCAGCAGTAGCAGAACATATGATAAACCAACCTGGACACAAAATGTTATTTAAAAACACAGAAATTCTGGACCATGCCAACAACTATCATGTCAGAATGCACAGAGAAGCTATTGAAATCCACAAACACCCGGACAACTTCAACAGGAAAGAAGAAACCCTAAAAGTAAACAAAATCTGGCTTCCAGTTTTGAAAAACAATAGAATCAAAACTCAACACTTACAAAGGAATTCCACCCAGGGACAAGGGGATTTCCAGCAGATAATGGGCCATCAACCAACCATTAGCCAAACAGACACTAACCCTCCTTGCATTTCTACACCCAGAAACTAACCATTCAAATACACAAATGTACATATACTCTGCAACAGGGGTTCAAAGTATATAAACGCCACACACACTCCTATCCAACCATTCTCTGAAGAGGACAGCCACAGATGCAGGAGAAATGTCAAGACATAAACTCTTCCAGAACACAGCCTCACAGCCCAGAAAAAAACCAAGGAAAATGTATTGTTATTGTTGATGTTGTTGTTTTAAATCTTGAGTTAAGTCTTGGGACAACAAAATAAATTTAAAAGAGGTCCCTGGTAAAGAAAAGTTTATGAGCCACTTGGCTACAAGTTTCCTCAGTAGACACTTAAGAGCTTTGTGAAGTATGTCTGTCTGTCTGCCGGGACAAGTTCAGAAGTCTTCTGACTCAACTCTAAATAAGGTCTCAGAACTGAAATAATTTTGCCACAGCAACAGAGCCTGGAAAAATTAGTTTTGAAGACTACAAGTGGCAGAGGGATTCTGGGTGTTGTAGTCCAAAAAGATCACTTTTCCAAGCTCTGTATAAAAAGTGACTTCTGTGTGAGAGTATGTAAGTAAGTCAGAAAGATATACTTTTCAAAATCTGTTAGGACTGAGAGTGATTCTTGAAAGGAGATGATGGGCATGATCCTTCCATGGCTGTGGGGTAGGCAGGTGCTACTCAAGGCTTGAAATAATACCTCAAAAATAATACTTGGGCCATCCCTGAATAAAAGAGAGTGCCAGTTGTGTGCTCTTTTGCAACTTTTATTTATTGCCATGGGGGCATGCACACATGCACTAATAGACTGAGGCTGTAGCCACACTGAAGAATTAAAGCAGTTTGACACCACTTTAACTGCCATGGCTCAATGCTATGGAGTTCTGGGGTTTGTAGCTCTGCGAGCTATTTAGCCTTCTCTGGTGCCACAAAAACTACAGATCCCAGGATTCCATAGAATGGGGCCATGGCCATTAAAGTGGTGTCAAACTGTTTTAATTCTGCAGTGTGGCAACAGTTTGGGCCACTGGGGAGGGAGACATTGCAATATGAAGGATGTAACCCTTTGCTAGTAGAGAACACTGTTCGTGATGCTCCTTCAGAACATAAGAAGAGCCATGTTGGTTCAGATCAGAAAGCTATTGACTTCAACATTCTGTTCCCACAAAACACCAGTCAGTTGCTTATGGGAATCCCCCCACCCTCCAGCCAGCATTTCATGGGCGCAGCAGCAGACACTCTTGTTTCCGAAGCCTTCAGCGACGTCCACAAATCTAAGGGGTAAGCATTTGGTTTGGAAATGTAAACCATTCTCAGGGAGCCAAAGAGATTCTAGATTTTGTTCTTTGCAGCCTCCATATGGCCACGAGGAAGACTGCTAGCCAAGTGTGTGATGATCTCTAGATAGTATCATAGCATCGTGAGAGCTGGCAACTCTGCTATTCTGAAACAACACTTAAGAAAACATTGGCCATTCCCACAAGTTTCTGTACAGCCTCTTTTAAAAAACCAAACCAAACCCAAATACTCCCTGCATGTAAGGCAGTTGAGTACACTTCTGATTCACAAATGGTAATTTGTAGTAACTTGTTCCCTTCATTTTCCAAAGAGGTAGCCATGCTTGCTGTAAAAATGACAAAAAGAGTCTTGGGGCACCTTCAAAACAATGATAAATGTGTTAGGTCTTTAAGAAGCCATAAGGCTCTTTGTTGTGTCTGCTTTTGTTTGTTCTGCTTGGCTTATATTTAATAGTGAGAGCAGTTTGTGTATTCGTATTGTAATGACCCCTAATGTTGGTTGGAGTCATCTAAGTGTTTGCAGATTATGCTACATGAAGACTCCCTAATGTTGTAATTGCTGGTGCTGCAGCTGGTATTGTCCTTAAACCCTTCTTTTCATCAAGGTAGAAGGCAGACTTAATCCATCTACTTTGGTTAACCTGGTTTTTTATTTTTGCAATCTTTGCTTTAGCTCAGTGTTAACAGGCTTCGAAGGGGTGGTATTTTCTGCCAACACAAACAGTTTCTCTAAAACAGAAAAGACATAATAAGCCTTTGCTTGCAGGAATCTGCTGTTGGAATTACAAATGCCAGGGGAAAAAAAAAACCCTTTGAAAGTTCTTATGGAATATCAGAATTGTTTTTGGGGCATGAAGACTTTTCAAGGATGCCCACCCAAAGGTGTAAGTTTATTCACTGATAAATATCTCTCTGCCTGTTTATACGGTTGTCCCTTCATATTTGCTGGGGTTTGGTTCCAGGACACCACCCCCCACTGTGAAAACCAAAATCTGTGAATACTCCAATCCCATTATATGCAATGGCATAGCAAAATGGTGTCCCTTATATAAGATGGCAAAATCAAAGTTTGCTTTTTGTATTATTATTTTTTTAAGAATATTTTCAAGCCTTGAATACTTAAATCTGTGGATACCAAATCCGTGGATATGGAGGGACAACTGTATACCTACCTCAACACAAGTCCCCCCATGTTCAGTCTTTGTTGCAGAATCCCCACAGAATTAGACCTTCAAAGGAGGCATTTTATGTTACCGTTACCTGAAGAGTCATAAGCAAGGCCACACCCTTTCAGCAATTTGCCATGCACACTTTGCATTTTACAGACAAAAAGCAACTGGAACAAAAAACTGTCTCAGCCAATCTATTGCTTTTCATCATTGAGGTGCCTTTTTGTGCCAACAAGTGTCATGTATTGGGATAAAAATATGCCCCCATGCTACGTTTTGGCAACACATGATGCTGAGCAGCAGAGATAACATCTCTGGCTTTTCTTCGCAAATGAAGATTCAGGAAGGACTCATCCCGTGCTTTCTGCAAGCGCACTGATGACGGAAAAGGCCAATCCGAGATAAACATGTCCGGTTGCAGAAAGCATAGCAGAAGGTCTCATTGAGTGATGCTTCCAAGTTGTGATTCTTTCTGTGTTGTTGTTTCTCTTCAATACTTGTTCGGCGTGAGCTCTCAAATAAGGCTGCAGCATTGTGGATAGTGCGTCTCCATGCCTCCCGATGTGAGGCCAGGGAAGACCATTGTTGGTGAACAATTTGGCCGAGCCTGAGATGTTGTTTCAGGGAGTCCTTGTATCACGTTTTGGAGTGCCCCTCTTATGCTGACCCGTGGCGAGTTCACTGTAGAGTACTATTTTTGGGAGGCGATGGTCCTCCATCCTAGAAATGTGCCCTGCCCAGCCCAGATGTTTTTCTCAATATCATGGCCTCAATACTGGTGATCCCTGCTTGCTCAAGGACAGCAACATTCATCACATAGTCAGTCCAGTGTATATTTAGGATTGTGCATATACAGCGCTGATGAAAGAAATAATAATAATAATAATAATAATAATAAATTATTTATATCCCATCCCTCTACGGAACACAATTGGGGCGGCTTACAACATTTAAAATATACATCCAAAATCCTACCCTCCCCTGCTTAAAATACAATTAAATAATTCAAATTTAAAACATACTTAAAACAAATTCCTCCCCTTCCCCCCTTAAAATACAATTAGATAATTCAAATTTAAAACATATTTATAACAAATACTAAAAATAAACAATAGACAGTGGGTGTAGCGAGGCTGGGACAAATTGGATTTTCTTTTTAATGGCCGGTATCTATTCAGGAAAGGCCCGCCGGAAGAGGTCCATCTTAAGAGCTTTTAAAAAGCTATTTAGGGTGGTAATATGACGGAACTCATATGGCAGGCCGTTCCATAATATGGGAGCAGTAGCCGAAACAGTCCTCTGGGAAGTCGTAGAAAGCCTAGTTTTTAAAGATTGTAGCAAATTCTTCCCAGAGGACCTAAGTGCGTGCGGAGGATTATATGGAAGGAGGCAGTCCCGAAGATATGGTAGGTTGGACCCAAGCCATTTAGGGCTTTAAAGGTGATAACCAACACCTTGTACTGGGCCTGGAAACTGATGGGCAGCCAGTGAAGTGATCTTAAAAGCGATATTATGTAGTTCTCAGTAGGTCCTCAATATATTGGAATTTCCATTGGCTTAGACTTAGACAACACCCAACAATTCACTCAGTGTGTTTTTTTAAACACCACCACCAGCTGGATAAGGGTTAAAATATTTTCAGAATTCCATCCAAATCATGGTAGAGGATTGTATTCATAGGGAATAACAATAGTATGATAATGAAATGGTCAGAACCGAACTAGGATTCATTCTAGTTCAGAAAGCATAAATCAGGAGGGGATAAAATGTGAGACAAATTCTACTTGGCTGAATTCCCCTGAAATATTTCAATTTTATTTCTAAATTTGCCTCTGATGTTCTCAGGTAGTGATGCAGCTAGGTTTTCATGATTTTAAAGTGGAAAAAATGTACAAGTATTTGAATGTGACAAGTTGTTACTTGGACTTTGGATATAAACTAACTGCTGTTGGGAGATCAAGGGTGCTTCCCTCCATCAAATGAGTGCAGAAGTCCATAGGGTACTCCAGATCTCCTAGCCATGGTTCAGACCCCATTGGGCAGTAAAGCCCAAGAAATAGAATTGTATTGGTCAGTAAAGCCCAAGAAATAGAAAGGCCAAATAAGCCTGTCTTCATGTGGCTAACCTGTTATGTATTAGTTCAGATCACTGATGCTGGCTGGCATCATTTCGAACTTAGCTACCAGCCCACAGCACTCAATGCTGCTACGGAGAAGAATGTGGAGCAGATGACTTTTCTGTTTCCGCTTCCTTCCTGATAACTTGTATCACAGCAGCCCAAGACTGAAAATATTATGTTCTCCAAGACTTTCCCCACAAATATTATTTGTAATAAGAGGAAAACAAATGTCTGTGCATGACAAATATGCACAGTGCACAGTGTATGAAGATAGTATTCAAAAACAAAGGTAAAATGTTTGAAGGCCTTTACAGAAGTAGGTGGTGCTTAATTATCCAATTATAGGTTGTTTAATTGAGGGCTGATTCAAATGTGCAGCTATGCATATCATAGTCATTGGTGGTGTTTTAAAATGTCTTTGTATCAAAATCCTCTTGCAAGTAGAAAACTACTAATGCACAAATTAATTTCTACTTGCATTGGCATTTGGATATCATGTATACACACACACACACACACACCTTCCCTTTTCTCCCTTTTTTAATGTTCTGTAGTCTTCAAGTACCTGGAGTGCCTCCCAGAAAAATATGACATGTAGCCAAGGCTATGAAAAACTGGTATTTTCCAAGTATTTCCAGAATCCGGATAACTGGAGCATGGTTCTTCATGCTTGAAAGTTTTCACAGTTCTCATAAGGGGTAAAGGGGGACCCCAAAGGAAAATGCATTGAGCTGTACAGAGAGTTCAGGTAAATGCTTGAGAGTATTACTGACTATTTGGCAACTGAGCTTACTGGGAGGCTAAAAGGCAACTAAGTTATTGTTGTCATTTCGTAAGACATGCTGCACAGTCCTAAACACATTTCCTCAAAACTAAGTTTCACTGAATTCAGTGGGTTTTTATTCTAGGTAAAAGGAAAGTCACAGCAAACCACCTCTAAGAAAACCTTATGAAATTCATGGGGTTACCATAGGTCAACAAGTGACTTGAAGGCACATACACACACCAAAGTATGGATAGGATTGTAGCCTTAGCCTTATTGTTATGGCCAAATAAATAAAAAAATACAAAATTGCTCATGAGTTCTTGTTCACGGTTAGAGATAGATGAGTCTGTCCTTTTTAGTTTCATTAGTTTCCCAATTTTCCAAATGTAAGTTTGGTTAAGCTCAGTTCTGTGTCAGGTTTTTTAAAAAATATATTCTGTACAAAATCTGTATACATTTTTAAATGCCTTTGCTAGCGTACCCATTAATGTACAATTTTCTGTGGTAATTTTCTGTGCAAATGATGTTTGCATTATTGCATGCAATTTCCTTGTCTCCAATGTATTTTTGTGCATACATTTCAGTAATACATGCAGTTTTGTGCACATTTCCCCCTAATATATGTGTCCTTGCATTTTTGTGTGAAATGTTTTGTATCACAAAAATCCCAGGAGATGTGAACTTCAGTGCAGAAGTGCACTTCCTTTGCTGGTGGGTTCAGGCCAAGGCTGGATTGTCATGCTACAACTGAAATGTCTGCTCCAGTACCTTGGTTGCTAATAGTGCTTCTTCTACAGGTGCACAATGCTGTCAAGAGACAAAAGCTCCTGGACAGAAGAGGGCTCTCAGTCTCCCAAACACACAGTCAAAGCAAAAGTTTTAGGGATTTTTCCGCTTTTTAATTCAGTTTAATTCAGCTAGGATAATAAAAATTTCTATGATATTGCAGTGGGTACATGTATTTTTAGCTCTGAACTGAATTAGTCCTTTTTTTGTGGAGGGAATCACTTTCAATACAGTCTGAATGTCAGGGTTATATGTGGCAGAGAAGCTCCCACCTGTGAACATTTTGAATGGGAGAACACCCAGTGACAATTTCTCTAAAATTGACCTGCCTTCCTCCAGCCACAAAATAGCCACCATCATTCCCCCCTACCCCACTAAATGGCCAAGGGAGAGAGTGCATGCCTTTTGCACCAGGTTTTCATGCAGAGTGCATTCCACAAAAATCTGCTAAATCCTAAAGAACATTTTAAAAACATGCTTTAAAAACCAAAGGCCATGCAGAATAGTTTAAGTTTTTTTTTAACTTTTGAAATGTAGCTTCATCACATCCTATTTGCAAAAATATAATAAACTGTTGTCACAGGTAATATACAAATTGTACCTTGTTACTGCAAAGCTTTGAATCTCCATAATATTGGATGAACCTATGGCTGTTCTTGCTGTTGTTGTTTTGTTGTTCTGTGCCTTCAAGTCATTTCTGACTTATGGCAACCGTATCATGGGCTTTTCTTAGCAAGATTTGTTCAGGGTGAAGTTGCCTTCCTGTGAGGCTGAGAGAATGTGTCTTGCCCAAGGTCACCCAGTGGGTTTCCATGGCTGAGCAGGGATTCAGTCCCTGGTCTCCAGAGCCATAGTCCAACACACAAACCACCACAACACACTGGCTGTCTAAAACAACATAGCACCCTCTCAAGAGCCTCCAGTTTTAAAAGCCTGTTTGAATAAAAAAGTTTTAGCCTGATAATGGAAGGACAGGAAGGAGTGGACCATTCTGGCCTCTCTAGGGAGCGAGTTCCAAGTCTAGGGGTAGCTACTGAGAAGGCACTTCTTCATGTTCCCACCAACCAAACCTGTGAAGGTGGTAGGACTGAAAGAAGGACCTCTCCAGAGGATTTCAAGGTCTGGGCAGGTTCATAGGAGGAGATATGTTCGGTCAGTTAGCCTTGACCTAAGCCATATAGGGCTTTATAGGCCGTAACTAGCACTTTGAATTGTGCCCAGAAACAGAACCTGTGGCAAGACTTGAAAGTTGCTGTTCATGAGCGGTCCCCATCCAATCTCTGTCAGAGCTGGAGCAACTTAGCCATGAAAAATAGGCAAGAAGCCAATGACCCAGAAATCCAAAGTTGATAGACTTCCCCAAGAAGACTCACAGCTCTAACTGGTGCGATAGGTCTTTTGTCAAGTATTGATTCAGGGGTGAATACTTTACCCAACCAACAAGTTTCACTTTGTTCTTGTTTATTTAACATTTCTGCCACAATAAAACTATTTTTTACCTTCACAGCATTGAGTATCTTGTGCTCATCAAGTGGTAACTCAAATCCATTTCACTCCTGAAATGTAACAAAACATTTTGTTGTAACAGAACAACAAAGTACAAAGAAGTTGTAACAAAACTAAATGCATAAAAGTTGTGTGACTACTTTTACAAGACTTTGTAGAATAATCAAGTGATTAAAATGCCCATGCATCTGCATTCAAAATTATGAATCACAAGTATCTAAGCTTTCATTTAATGACAGAACACAAGTTTCTTGTGCTCTTGTTTGCTTTTTAAAAAAGGGCCTGCAGACATTTGGATCGTACATAATGATATTTAATTGGGGATCACTTGCAACATCTGGGAGTTGGGAAGAGAGGCACTTCTGTGACTGCACAGATTCCTTTCCTATGGCTAATTTTTTCTGCTTCTGCTGGTAATGAATCCCAACTTCTATTTCCTTCTCTTACTCCCTCCAAATTGCTCAAAAAATTCCAAACTGCTTGAAGATCTGAATCCTAGAAGAGAAATGCACTCGCAAAGAATTTCAGGTGTGTATGAGAGGAAGGGAGGGAGGTTCTTTCATTCTGTTGTACAGCATTAATCTAATAATGAATACATAATTGAAGATGAGAGCCGGAAGATGATCAGACAGGGACAAAACAAGTGTCCCAGTCTCACCCTATTATCTCCCACCCCTCCCGTCTTGGCACGATAACCCATTTTTCACACTTACCTTATCCTGTGACCGCCCCTTCCCCTTGGCAGCTCAGGAGTGAATGGAGCTCAAACAGAGCCCCATTCACTTCCTGGTTTAGTTCCTGGTCGTTCCTGCAAGAGAATGAGTGTGAGGGAAATTCAAAAAGAAAAAGAAAAAAAAAAGGTTTTAAAAAAGTTACACCAAGCACAAAAACATAGTTAAAAAATATACAAGTAACCTGGGGAGGGTACAAAAAAGTGTGTCACTTATCTCCTTGTCCCAATTGCACCCGGACGTTTTTGGCACAGACCTCCCACTGTGTCTGACATCGCGCCATCATAACGGGGCACCTTTTCACTCACCCATCATTCCGTGACAGAAATGGAATGATGGGTCAATTCACGGCTTGGCCCATGAACTAAAAGCAGTGCAGGCAGAATGGAATGGGCACAGGAGCATGATGACTCTGTGATGACAATGTCTGAAAGGGAAGCCCTTTCACAATCTCCTGGCATCCCTGTTGTGGGATATTTGGGTCGTCTGATATTCTCCCCAGTGTGGTGGTGTAGTTTGAGCATTGGACTACAACTCTGGAGACCAGAGTTTGAATCCCTGCTCAGCTATGGAAACTCACTGGCTGACCTTGGGCAAGTCACACTCTCTCAGCCTCACAAGAAGGCTTAGAAAAATCTTGCCAAGAAAACACCATGATAGGCCTTAGGGCTGCCATGAGTTGGAAATTACTTGAAGGCACACAACAACAACAACATTAATTGAAGTTACACCACAAGTGACTCCTCCATCCCCTACACAGATACAAAATGGCGGGGAGATAGGGTAGCTGAAAGATCAATTCATCTCATATGAGCAGGCCCAACATTGGAGATCTTCATCCAAACCCCTGTTGTCTGTTCCACCAGCCAAAGAAGCTAGATGGGTGAGTACAGAAAATTAGTGTACTTCCTCTACAGCAGCAGTCATACTATGGAATTCCCCCCTGGGGAAGGCGTCAGGCTAGCTCCATCCTTCTTGAGCTTCCAGCAGGCATTTTAAAAATGTTTTTGGGATTTACTAGCTCTGTGTAGAACACATTCTGTCCCAGAAACTAGTGCAAAATGCACGCGCACATTCTTTTGGCCATTCAGGGCCAGTTTAAGGTACCGGCGGTGTCAGCATCCGTAGGGGGCCTCATCATTGTGCCCCCCCATACTAACCCTCCTCCTGAGAAAACATTATTAGTAATAATCTGAATATCCTGTACTGTGAATAGTTAGGTGATGTTGACCTCAAATAAACATATGCCCCCCCCAAAATAAAGCATTGCAGGGGGCCCCAAATTCCTTAAACTGGTCCTTGACCATTTTGTGGGGTGGGGAGGCACTGATGGTGGCTATTTTGTGGCTGGTGGTGGGGAGGCAGGTTATTTTTAGATAGATTATTACTGGGTTTCCATTCTTCCAATCAAAAGGTTCATGAGTGGAGGCTTCTCTGCTACATACAATCCTGACATTCTCTCTCTCTCTCTCTGGCTTTTCTTCGCAAACGAAGATTCAGGAAGGACTCATCCCATGCTTTCTGCAAGCGCGCTGATGACTAAAAAGGCCAATCCGAGATAAACAAGTCCGGTTGCAAAAAGCACAGCAGAAGGTCTCCTTGGGTGATGTTTTTGGGTTGTGATTCTTTCTGCGTTGTCGTTTCTCTTCAAGACTTGTTCGTCATGAGTTCTCAAATAAGGCTGCAGCATTGTGGATAGTGCGTCTCCATGCCTCCCGATGTGAGGCCAGGGCGGACCACTGTTGGTGATCAATTTGGCCGAGCCTGAGATGTTGTTTCAGGGAGTCTTTGTATCGCTTTTTTGGAGTGCCCCTTTTACGCTGACCCGTGGCGAGTTCACCATAGAGTAGTATTTTTGGGAGGCGATGGTCCTCCATCCTAGAAACGTGTCCTGCCCAGCGCAGCTGTGTTCTCAGTATCATGGCCTCAATGCTGGTGATCCCTGCTTGTTCAAGGACAGCAACATTCGTCACATAGTCAGTCCAGTGTATATTTAGGATTGTGCGTAGACAGCGCTGATGAAAGCGCTCGAGGATTCGTAGGTGGTGGCAATAGGTGAGCCATGTTTCAGATCCATAAAGGACAGTACGATGGCTCTATACACACTGATTTTTGTGCTTTGCCTCAGGTGTTTATTGCTCCAGACTCTTTTGTGAAGTCTTCCAAATGCACTATATGCCTTTGCTAATCTGTGATCGATCTCTTTGTCAATCTTGGCATCTGAGGAGATGATGCTTCCCAGGTAGGTGAACTGCTGAACGGACTTGAGCACAGATTTGCCAACGGCAATGTGGGGATGGTGGTGTTCGTCCTGTGGTGCAGGCTGGTAAAGAACTTCTGTTTTCTTCAGGTTGACTTCTAGCCCAAACAGCTCTGCAGCTGTTGCAAAGCAGGACGTTAGGCGCTGCAGAGCTGCTTCTGTGTGGGCAACAAGGGCAGCATCATCGGCAAAGAGAAGCTCACGGACTAGATAGTTTAGAGTCTTAGTGTGAGCCCTCAGACGGCTTAAGTTAAACAAGCTACCATCAGTACGGTAGCGTATATAGATGCCGTCGTCTTCTTCAAGCTCTGCCATAGCCCTTTGGAGCACTGTGCTAAAGAAGATTGTAAATAAAGTTGGTGCAAGAACACAACCTTGCTTCACTCCATTAGTTATTAGAAAGGGCTCTGAAAGAGCATCCCCATATCTGACTTGACCACGCTGGCCCTCGTGTAGCAAGATAATCATTTTAAGGAATTTGGGGGGACATCCTAGTTTTTCCAGGATCTGCCACAGACCTTTTCTACTTACAGTGTCAAAGGCTTTGGTGAGGTCGACAAATGTTACATAGAGACCCTTGTTCTGCTCCCTACATTTTTCTTGCAGTTGCCTAAGGGCAAATACCATGTCTGTAGTACTCCTATTGGCTCTGAAGCCACATTGGCTTTCAGGGAGAAGTTGTTCTGCAATAGCAGGAACTAATCTGTTCAGGAGTATCCTTCCAAGGATTTTTCCAGCAATAGAGAGCAGTGTTATGCCTCGATAGTTTGAGCAGTCGGATTTTGCTCCTTTTTTCTTGTACAGGGTGATGATGACTGCATCTCGGAGGTCTGATGGCAGTTCCCCTTTTTCCCAGCAATTCACAAGGAATTCGTGGAATTTTTCATGGAGTGCATGACCTCCGTGTTTCCAAACTTCAGGTGGGATTCCATCAATCCCAGCTGCCTTGCCATTTTTCATCTGCTGTATGGCCTTAAGGGTCTCTTCCAAAGTGGGAGCTATGTCCAATTCATTTTTCATTGGTTTTTGTATCATATATTGGATAGCTGAGGCTTGGACTACTCGGTTGGCGCTAAAGAGACTTTGAAAATGTTCAGCCCAACGATTCAGGATGGAGGTTTTAAACTTGAAGACCATCCTACAGATCCTTCTCCTACAGTGCTTTGGCAGCATATCAAAAACAGTATCCTCCAGTCTGCAGAAGAATCCCTCGGGTTCTCCCACAAGAAAAATCAAGACTGGTTTGATGAAAACAACCAAGAGATCCAGGAGCTGTTGGCAAGGAAGAGAGCTGCTCACCAGGCATACCTCGCCCAGCCAATCCTGACATTCAGGTTGTGTTGAAAGTGATTCCCCCCATACACACACACAAAACAGGAGCAAGGCAGAGTTGCAAATACTTTACCCACAGCAATATCTTAGCAATTTTTATTATCCTGGCCATCTCCAGGGGGGAAAAACCCCACACACTTGAATTAAAATGCAGAAAAATCCCTAATCTTAGGAAAAAATGGTTAAAAACACACTTGATCTGGGATTGCAAAAAAAAAAAAAAAAAAAGATTTGGGGACTATTCTTTACCATTTTTAATTCACAGTAACTTGAAGACAGCATTAAAACATAGGTGGAAATCAAGCAGTTCACTGATTAAATTGTATGTGTCCATGTGTCTTCACTGGGTGTGTAACAGCAGTCAGATGACTCTTACTTTAAAAATGCCTTGAGGGAGGGTGAAAGGTGCCTGGTCGACACCTGAGAGAGAAGAGCAGCCATCCCCTTCTCTAGAGCTTTGAAATCCCAGAAAGAAACAACTGCTGTTTGCTCAGGGCTGCAGAAGAGCTGCTACTAAATAGCTCAGGGAGCAGACACTTGCCTTGTCAAGCAGGCTTCTGCATCTAGGTAGGAATCTGGTGGCTGAGCAGAACTGCCTGGGTGTAGTATTAGGATCCTCCCAGTATGAAGTAGGATTGTGCCCTTTATTTCCATAATTGGTACCCACCCATTCCTTTAAGTTAGCCAAATGACTTCAGTGTAATGGAAAGCAAGAGAGTGGGGGTGTGAAGGAAACTTTTATAGCTTAACATACATTGGAAACTGCTTAATGCAGTGTAGATGTGTAAATTGCAATTGCTTAAAACAATTTGTAAGTCGCTCTGATAGCCTTGTGGCTGAAGAGCGGGGGTATAAATAAACAAACAAATAAACAAATAAAAATAGTGCAGTGATGGGGGTGGAAATATTAAGGCTTTGTGTACCATTAAAGATCCCCTCCCATTTTAGGACTCATCTGTGCAGGCCTATTAGAGTCAAAGCTGATGGCAAATTTTGTCTGTACTGTGACAATATCCCCCAAAGAAATAGACTATACTTGCCATAGAGTGTGACTTGCCCAAGGTCATAGAAGTGATTGGGAAACATACCGTAGTCTTTCGTATGTGGTTGTGGTGTCTTGGACAATGGGACTTGTAGTCTGACACATCTAGAGGTTAGGGAAGACTATTAAAACATGCTGAAACATCTCTTCATCCTTAGAGATAACCAGGATGATGTACAAACAAGAGTTCAAACAAGAAAATTAGGCCAGTGTTCTAATCAAGCAAAGAAAAGGAAGACTGAAAGGTGGTGGATTTTGAAGCAACCTTGCAGAGGGGCAGGGTATCCTAGTTACCCTATACTGAATTTTAAAACAAAACAAAAAAAAAAAACCCTCCCCAAACAGCTCTAAAACAAAACCACCCTCCATAAATCCTAGTTTTGACTGCAAACTATTTAGCTGTAGAACAAGCCTGTATAATTGTCTGGGGCTTCAGGGTTTTCCATAATAAGCACTAGACAATAAATAAAATGCATGGCCCTGCTGAACTGAAGCACATTTAAGGCATATTGGAGAGGTGGGGAATGTGTCTCTCTCCAGATGTTGCTGAACAGCAACTCTCAGTAGCCTTAGTCAGCATAGTCTAGTGGTGAGGAATTCTGGGAGCTCCCTTTCAACAAAACCTCGAGGGGTATAGACTTGTCCTTATTGAATTGATAGTGTCCATCCTTGTCCTATTGATAATGTTTAGAACTCAGACTTCTGGTCTGTTTAGCTCTGTGTGCACTCAATGGCAGTGGTATTCTAAGGGTCCAAGACAGGCGCCTCATCTAGAGATGTCAGAGATTAAACACGGGGCCACCTGCAAACAAAGTAGTCACTCTGCCACCCCTGAGCTATAGCCTTCACCCATTGGATGATGGCAGGGAAATTGTCTCCTTCCAGGTGTTGCTGGAACACAAATCGCATGATCCTTCTCCATTGGCCATGCCAGCTAGGGTTTATGAGAGCCTGGTGACATCCACATATCCCTACAATGTGCATTATTAGACCAGTGGTTCTTAACCTGTGGTCTAGAGACCCCCAGGGGGCCATAATGTCCTCACAGGGGGTCTGTGAAGGCTTGAAGCCTGCTTGGCCCACCTTCTCCCTACAGTGGAGCAGGCACGTGACAGGAGCCAAGGCAAAGGCTGCTTGGCTGGTTTGGCTTGTGCATTGCCATTCAATCCACTCCAGCCACAGACTTGGAAGAAGAAGCAGAAGAAAAGTCTTCCCTCCCCCTCTGGTTCCTCTGAGAGTTTACGGGATGTGAATGCAGCTTTATGACGGCTGCATTCACTCCCGGACTGCCAAGAAGAGGGGGAGCAGTTTTTATGCTGGGATTAAGGTACGTAGGTGTTTGAAAAGTTTTTTTAAAAGTGTTACAGGGACATGAGTGGGGTGTGGCGCGGGGGGGGGTTAGCGAGACAGGGACATTTTTAGGGACCCGTGTGATAATCTCCCCAGACTATCAGGCATCTTCATATGTTACAGAAACCTCCACAGATCTTCAGTGGAAATGTTCATAGGTGGTCCAGCTTCTCCCACTGAAATCAATGAGACTTAGGTAAAACTGCTTGGCTTTGACTTGAGAGTAATTGCACTCACAATCTGTTTGGTGTGGTTTGCTTGCTTCAGTTTCTCAAAGAACCATCCAAAGTCTGGATTGGTATATGGTACCATGGGAATAATATCATCCAGGCTCACCATTATATAAATACCTCTCTCTTATCTACAGCTCCATTTTAAGCAGAAAATAACAACAATTTAGTAAATATAAATCTTGTGAGTCAGGCTCTTGAAGTTCCCAGTGCATGCAAAGTACTCATTATATATTTGTGTGTATTATTATCTCTCTGTGTGTGTGTGTGTGTGTGTGTGTGATCATAACAACAAAGGAAACAAGCTGACACAATGCATTTGGATCTGGAAAGTGAAACTTGATATAACAGGTAGTTACATTTTTCTTAATCTCTGGTAATTGCCCAGAGGCTGCTTTTAATAAATTTCCCTTTGCATCTCTGGAGAAACAGTCTGGCTTGATACACATTAATAAAAGAGCATATATAATGAACCTCCCAAATCTTATGGTGTTGCTAATCTACATTCTGTGGTGACTGAGTGTGTTTTGGCTTGAAGGGCCAGCTAGTGAACCAAAAAAACACAACCACTCACCTCAGCAGGATCAAGATCCATCCACTTGTGTGCATTAATTCATCTCATAAATTCTGACACATGATTATTGAAAAGAGGTCCATCTGTTTATTTTACATCCAGTGCAGAAACAGTTGCCATTTTAGGACTCCTTCCCCACTTCCAGGTAATGCAGGACACATCTATACAAGGCAAAAAAAAAAAACCCTGCATTGCTCTGCAGTAATGGCAAATTGCAGCAGCTGCCATTTGTCTTAATGGTTTTTTGCCCCCCAAAAGCTTTGCATGCCTGCTGGTCAAGATGGCGGCCATAAGTGAATTATTCACGTTTTAACTTACCTGAATTTGCCACTGCTGAACTTTAAAAAAAAAAAAATTCCTATGTGCAATAGAGCGATATTTCGCCTTTACTAAAAAGAAAAAAAAAACCCGACACCCCATATCTTATCATTTTAGCACTTGTTTGCTAAGCTGAAAATCCAACATGGTGGCTCCGGGTACTTGCCTTGTTAGCAAGCCTCCCCCCGCCCCCGTGCTCGCCCGGACAATCAGCTTTGTGCTTCTGCTCATATGGGAAAGCAATTCAAAGTGAATCACTTGTCCCAACGAGCAGGAATGTGCATTCCCCTCGCTGTTTTTTAAAAACTCCAGAAAACAAAGCCTTTCCCTTCAGTTTTTTTTTTTTGATGGTATAACGATGCAGGATCCCATTAAGACAGGTAGGATTCTCCCCACACTCCATGAGGAGTATTTTCACCATTTAGACAGCCCCAAAGGCAAGCAGCTGAAGGCTGGGTAAATGTATGTTGGGGTGGGGACTGATGCAGGAATTGGACAGAGATTGGCATATCCTTGCAAAATCTGGTAGGAAGGATGATGCAGAATTTATTGGGATTATGAGTGGAGTCTGCCAGAATGTAGGCTGGCCATGTGGCCTACTTCACAGTCCTTCATCTGAAACCATCCTCTGTTTGAAGCACTGTCTAATCCAAGTCCAGTTAAAAGGCAAAAGATAAGAAGGGAGAGCACACTGTGGCATTTTCCTGTTAACAGGTAGCTCTTGACAAATAAATCAGTTCTAGAGTAAACAAGACTGAACTCCCCCTAGAAGCCAAAACGCAGACTATTGTAATTTGAAGCCATCATGAGGTGACATGGCTCATTGGAAAATGATGATAACACTAGGAAATATGGAAGGCAATCAGAAAAGAGGAAGGCTACAGGTGGATTGAGTCAATCAAGGACTGACCTGACCTGGTTGTTTTATTTCACATGTGCATATTGTCAGTTTGGGATGAAAAGCCTGCTGAAACATGTTGAGCTGCTCTTTTTTGTGGTTTAGGAATCTATCCCTATTTTTTTCTTGTTGTTTCTGCCTCTGGCACCAAATTTTCTGTTTAAGAAGTAATTCCCAGGAACACATCTACCTCATTAACTATGATATAGCTGTACTAAACTAAAATGAGAGAGCCAGCGTGATGTAGTGGTTTCACCACTGGACTATGATTCTGGAGACCACAGTTCAGGTACTGCAGGGTATTGTACAGTGTGTTTTATCCTTTCCATATTGTTTAACCCCTACCGAGAGCCAGTGTGGTGTAGTGGCTTGAGTTTTGGACTACAACACTGAAGACCAGGGTTCAAATTCCTACTGAGTCATGGAAACCCACTGGGTCACACTCTCTCAGCCTCAGAAGGAGGCAAAATTCAACCCCCTTCTGAACCAATCTTGCCAAGAAAACCCTATGATAGGTTCGCCTTAGGGTCACCATAAGTCGGAAATTACTCGACAAAAACTAAAATGAAATCCTTCCATGTTCTACTTTGTGCAACCTGAGGATGTGGACGGGATCCTTGGAAAAGTGAGAGCCACCACAGGTGTACTAGGCCCTTGCCCTTCCTGGGTTATTAAACAGGCCAGAGGGGGACTGGCTGAGTGGGTGAAAGGGGTAGTCAGTGCCTCCTTACAACAAGGCAGTATTCCAACTTGCCTAAAGGAAGCAGTTGTGAGGCCTCTGTTGAAAAAGCCATCCCTAAATCCCTCTATAATGGATAATTACCAGCCAGTATCCAACCTGCCATTTTTGGGCAAGATATTAGAACATGTGGTGGCCTCCCAACTCCAGGGATTCCTGGAGGAAACAGATTATCTAGATCCATTTCAATTTGGTTTCAGGCCTGGCAATGGAACAGAGACAGCTTTGGTCACCTTGGTGGATGACCTATGCAGTGAACTGGATGGGGAGTGTGTCCCTATTAGTTCTGCTGGACCTCTCGGTGGCTTTCAATACCATCAACCATGGTATCCTTCTGGGCTGCTTTGCTGGGATGGGACTTGGAGGTACTGCTTTACAGTGGCTCCATTCCTTCCTGGAGGGGCAAATACCCAGAAGGTGGTGCTGGGGGACTCCTGTTCGACCCCTTGGCCACTGGCCTTTGTGGTCCCTCAGGGGTCAGTTCTGTCCCCCATGCTATTTAACATATACATGAAAGCACTGGGAGAGGTTATCTGGAGTTTTGGGGTTCGGTGCCATCAGTATGTGGATGACACCCAACTCTACTACTCCTTTCCACCCCATTCCAAGGAGGCTGTCCTAGTCCTAAACCAGTGTCTGCCTTCAGTAATGGACTGGATGTGGGCCCTCTGATCATCTGGAGAGGCCCTTCTCTCAGTCTTATCACCATCACAAGTTTGGTTGGGGGGGGGCAAGAGAGGGCCTTTTCAGTGGCTTCCCCTAGACTCTGGAACTCCCTCCCCAGGGGGCCAGACTGAACCCTCCCTATTGTCCTTCCGGCTGCATGCAAAAAACCTTTCTATTCAGGCAGGCTTTTAAAAGAACAGACTGGGGTGCTGCTGTGTAGTTTTATTGGGTTATTTTTAAAAGCTTTTTATCTTAAAAAAAAAGTTTTTAATATTTTAAAATATATTTTATTTTTAAAAATATCTTGATGTTTTAATAATGTCCCTGGTTTAATTCTGTTTTA
Source organism: Gambelia wislizenii (assembly GCA_030847615.1). Taxonomy (NCBI): domain Eukaryota; kingdom Metazoa; phylum Chordata; class Lepidosauria; order Squamata; family Crotaphytidae; genus Gambelia; species Gambelia wislizenii. Next base: position 222,259,253 of record JAUMIR010000002.1, read on the forward strand.
ATGTGCATTTTTTGTATATTTTAATTCTGTGTTGTTGTTTTTAAACTGTGAGCCGCTTTGGGTCCCAGCCCTGGGAGAAAAGCGGGTTACAAATAAATATAACAATAATATTAATAATTTGTGTTGACTGTTTCCCTGTGTGAGTAAAAGATAAGCATTACACGAGCAAAGAAAAGGTCAAAATGAATGGGTGAGTCTGGATCAGGGCAACAGAGGAGTGGCCAATTTTTGCCCCTGCAGTCCTCTCATGAGACACATTTGAGAATACCAAAAGTGATGTGTCACTTCTGACCAGAGTTCGGGGTGGTCTTCAGTCATTGTTATAGAGGTTGGGTATGTGTGTGTGTAGGGTTCTAGTAGCTATGAGACCTAAACCACTGCATTTGTGGCCAGTTGGACTGTTGTTTTGTTGGTGACAAATAATCCCCAAACGAATCCATTAAAAAAAATTATTTTGGGGTGAGAGGGTGGGGTGGGGGCTTTAGGGATCATCACAGGAAATGTGGAGGTGGGAAAACAGGTTCAGGGCTGCATGGGTCTTGCAGTGTGAACTTCCCTAGTGCTACTTTAGATCCTGAACTTCCCTAGTGCTACTTTAGATCCTTCGCTTGTGGAGAGATTACAGTGGGAATGGGTGGTGGGTCCTCTTTCGCACCTCCCTGTTGCCAACTAGAAAGCTTCTGGGTGACAAAGGGAAAATGAGCCACAGGACATTCTTTCAATGAACTGTCTTGGTTTGTTGACACATTTTTAGCCTTGTTTCAGTGGTACTGTCTTTCTTAACTTTGTAAATTAAGGGGTTTGGGGAGTCTTTCGTGCCCATGGGAAATCATGGAAGTAAGTGCAGTAAACATTTTTCCTTAAAGAAGCATGTGTGGGCCACTGCAAATCATTAGTACTGTGTTAATAGAAGGAAATGAGAAGATAAGTGTTACTGTGGTGTGAGCTTTATTTATTTATTTATTTATTTATACCCCGCTCTTCAGCCTCAAGGCTATCAGAGCGCCTTACAAATTGTTTTAAGCAATAGCTAGTTACACATCTACACTGCATTAAGCAGTTTCCAATGTGTGTTAGCTAATTGCCCCCACAAGCTGGGTACTCAGTTTACCGACCTACGAAAGGATGGAAGGCTGAGTCAACCTTGGAGCCCGCTGGAATCGAACTTGCAACGTGGTGACTTGCAGGACTGGCATTTAACCACTGCGCCACCAGATTATGGCAATGTGCAAAAATTACGGTGATTATGCCACTATGTTTCCACTTTCCTTACTTGCGCAAGTAAGAGTGTTTTAAGATGCTAGTCTTATAGTCCTTTGTTGCTTTTGTAAAACAGAATTACATACCATACCACATTTCACAGATGAAAACTAGGACATGTGGCCAAACAACATCACATTGTAGTCAATATGGCAAAAGTAACTAATCATTCTAAATAGAGAAGCTAGAAGAGGCTGCAGCAGTTTGCTTTTGCCTGAGTCTAATAGGAAGGGCAAAGGTCTGACCCCTTCTCTCCTCTCCCCCCTGCTGAATTAATTAACTACTGGAATTAACTAATTTTGCACCTTGAGCTTATTTTGCAGCAATTGAAGTAAGCTGAGGGGAGGAGGAGAGAGAAAGTGGGACATTTTAAAAGCAGCTGAAAAACTGGGATGACAGAGTATTAATTGGGACAGTCCATGCCAAATCGGAAAAGTTGGAAGATATGGAATTATCCATAGCTCTCTTCTTGCTGGAAGTTTTGGTGGTTTGACTGTTTGTTTTATTTGTCCTTTAATATACAAAATAAACTAATTACGTGATTACTTTGGGCAATTCCAAAAGAAAGAGGAGCACAAAGGATTAGAGCTGGCAGTTGGTCTGGTGTTATTGGTATTGTGCTACTCATGTTAAATCTGTGAATCCACTATACCTTCCAACATTTCACAAACATGTGTGCCAGGTACCATTAGAATGTGGGGAAGGTGGTAAAAGTTACTAATGAGGAAGAACACACAAGTTTTTGTGACGCTGGGGCCTTTCGAATCCCACCCACAGGTCATACCAAGGTGGTCGAGGGCAAACCTCAAGGCGCTAGCCCCACTTTATGTCAGGGCTCAGCCTGGCTGCCTCTTTACCCTCTGTTCCTCCCACTTAAATTCCTATAAGTTTCCTTTAGTTCCTTTTTTCTGAACCAGGGATATATCTTTAACCTAAATGTGTGGATAGTGTGTTATGGTAGCTTGCCTTTAATTATCTTTATTCTGTAGGAATGAGCCAGAGTCTATATTTATATTAACAACAAAGGACAACTTTATTAAAGGGAATAAAAACACTTCAGGGTAGAATCTTTGAACTTAGTTTGCTGCCACAGAAGTGAGCTGAAGACAAATGGGGAGAGAGAAACTGGATCATTTTAAAAGCAGCTGAAAAAGTGGGATGGTAAAGGATTAATTGGGGCTGTCCCTTACAAATCAGGACAGTTGGAGGGTATGACATGCTGGCCTGGATTCTCAATGCTTGCCATGAGCAAAACATTGCAGTTGCCAGGGTGGTTAGCTCAAGTTGCCAACTGACCAGAAAAGTGTGGAATGCCTTGCTTTTATGTTTTTAATCATAATCTGACCGTAGAAATCAGAAGGTGGAACTTTTGACTTCATGGAGCTAACTGCGATCGTCTCCTAACACGTGCACATCAAGGTACTTTTAAAGGCACAACAACAGCGGCAGCCTCCCTCTCAGATTGCATTAGGATGTCTTTTTTCCTTTCTAGTGGCAATACTAGCGCTGGCAGGGAAAAGGAGGCAAGCAAGAACAAGGTCCAACCATAATGACATCAAGAGTCCTTTCACAATTACAGCACTATGATTTCACCTTAACTGCCAATCCTGGGATTATTGGTTTATTGGTTTACGAAAGGGTATTTAGAATCCTCAGCCAGAGAGCTGTACAGTTTTACCAAACTACAAATCCCAGGATTCCATAGGGGCCCATTCACACTACAGAATATATAATACAGGTATACCTCAGTTAATGAAGTAGATTTGTTCCTAGACATTAGGTCTTTAACAGAAAATTTGGTTCCAGAGTCAGAAATAACATTAAACTAGTGATAGGTTCCTGCACCACACACAGAAAAGAAATGGAGGCGGGGGAAGAGAGCAGATCAACATATTTCAGTGAACTTTTATCCAAAACTAACAATATGAATGTGTGAAATGAAGCAACCAGGTTAGGGAAGTCTTGTGCAAGTAAACAAAAACATTTTGAAACTTTTAAAGACAACTTGAAGGCTTCTTCAAGGAATTACTTTTTCTTTCACTTTTCTTGTGCTTTTCACTTTCGTAGCCAAACTTATACATCTATGCTTCTTTAAAATGCTGGTGGTATCAGGTGAGGCAGCTTATCTACTTGCCCTTTCCCCCTCTATTTTGACATCTATGCGTGTTCAGTAGGGGATTCCGGAGGCAGCTGTTGTTTACCTTGCCTGTTATAGGAAGGCACACATAGCTACAATAGGATCAGATAGAACAGAATCCCATTTTTCCCAGCTCAAGCTTAATTGCACTGTTTACTGCTGCAACCTGACACTGAGGAATCATAGAATCATAGAAGCACAGAGTTGGAAGAGACCACGAGGGCCATCCAGTCCAACCCCCTGCCACGCAGGAATCACAACCAAAGCATCCCCGACAGAAAGCCATCCAGCCTCTGTTTAAAGACCTCCAAGGAAGGAGACCCCACCACGCTCTGAGGGAGTGTCTTCCACTGCCGAACAGCTCTTACTGTCAAAAAGTTCCTCCTAATGTTGAGGTGGAATCTCTGTTCCTGGAGCTTGCATCCATTGCTCTGTGTTCCAGTCTCTGGAGCAGCAGAAAACAAGGGCTGCTCCATCCTCAACGTGACACCCCTTCAAATACTTAAACAGGGCTATCATATCGCCTCTTAACCATCTTTTTTCCAGGCTAAACATACCCATATCCCTAAGTCTCTCCTCATAAGGCATGGTTTCCAGACCTTTCACCATTTTAGTCGCCCTCCTCTGGACACGCTCCAATTGGTTAATATCCTTTTTGAATTGTGGCGCCCAGAACTGGACACAGTATTCCAGGTGAGGTCTGACCAAGGCAGAATAGAGCGGCACTATTACTTCCCTTGATCTAGACACGATACTTCTATTGATGCAGCCCAAAATCGCATTGGCCTTTTTAGCTGACGCATCACACTGTTGACTCATGTTCAACTTGTGGTCTACTACGACTCCTAGATCCCTTTCGCACGTAGTCTCATTCAGCCAGGTGTCCCCCATCCTATATCTATGCATTTCATTTGTTCACCCTAAGTGCAGTACCTTACATTTCTCCATATTGAATTTCATTTTGTTAGCTTTGGCCCAGCTCTCCAGTCTATCCAGGTCATTTTGAATTTTGATCCTGTCCTCTAGGGTATTAGCTACTCCCCCTAATTTGGTGTCATCTGCAAATTTGGTAAGTATGCCCCTAATTCCCTCATCCAAGTCATTGATAAAGATGTTGAATAGCACTGGGCCCAGGACAGAACCTTGTGGCACCCCACTGGTCACATCTTTCCAAGACGAAGAGGAGCCACTGCTGAGCACCCTTTGGGTTTGGCCGGTCAACCAATTACAAATCCATTGAACAGTTTAACTTGTCTAGCCCACATTTTACAAGCTTGTTTGCAAGAATGTCATGGGGAACCTTGTCAAAGGCCTTACTGAAATCAAGGTATGTGATATCCACAGTGTTCCCTTCATCTACCAAGCTGGTAATTTTATCAAAAAAAGAGACCAGATTAGTCTGGCATGACTTGTTTCTCTGAAACCCATGTTGACTTTTTGTGATTATGGCATTGTCTTCTAAATGTTCACAGACTCTGTTTAATGATCTGCTCTAGAATCTTCCCTGGTATTGATGTCAGACTAACTGGACGATAATTGTTGGGATCCTCTTTTTTCCCTTTTTGAAAATGGGGACAACATTTGCCCTCCTCCAGTCTGCTGGGACTTCTCCTGTTCTCCAAGAGTTCTCAAAGATTATTGCCAATGGCTCTGAGATTACATTTGCCAACTCTTTTAATACTCTTGGAAGTAGTTCATCTGGTCCTGGAGATTTAAATTCATTTAGATTAAGAAGGTACTACCTCTTTGCTTATTCTGTGCTGGATTTCCCCTATTGTGTCCTCTGTTCCTTTATCCTCAGGTTGGTCACCCTTTTCCTTTTCTGAAAACACTGAGGCAAAGAAGGTGTTGAGTAATTCTGCCTTTTCTCTGTCCCCTGTAAGCATTTTGCCATCTTCTCCACATTGTGGCCCTACCATTTCCTTCTTCCTCCTTTTGCTGTGGACATACCCCCCAAAAAACCCTTTTTATTGTTCTTAACCTCTCCAGCCAGCCTGAGCTTATTCTGCACTTTAGCTTTTCTGACTTTACTCCTACATGTGTTCGCTATCTGTTTGAATTCTTCTTTGGTGATTTCCCCCTTTTTCTATTTCCTATATATGTTCCATTTAAAACTTAGCTCTGATGAAAGTTGTTTAGTCATCCATCCTGGTTTCTTGAGACACCTCCCATTTTTCTTCCTCAATGGTACTGTTTGAAATTGTGCTTTCAGTATCTCCCTTTTGAGAAAGTCCCATCCATCTTGAGGTCTCTTCTCTTTTAATATTCCTGACCATGGGATCACCCCCAGTATTTCCCTGAGTTTATTGAAATCAGCTCTCCTAAAGTCGAGAATGCGTGCCTGACTATGCCTGGCTTCTCCTTTCCATTGTATAACAAACTCCAGGAGAACATGATCACTCTCACCTAAGGATCCCACCACTTGCACCCCATTAACCAGGTCATCCCTGTTGGTTAGGATCAGATCTAAAATAGCTGACCCCCTTGTTGCCTCTTCTACCTTTTGGACCATGAAATTGTCTTTCAGGCAAGTCAGGAATTTGATAGACCTTGAAGTTTTGGTTAAGTTAGATGTCCAGCAAATATCAGGATAGTTGAAGTCACCCATCACTACTACATCTCTTCTTTCTGCATGTGTGGTCATCTGTTCTTGAAAGGCATCATCCAATTCCTCTGTCTGACTTGGGGGTCTGTAGTAGAGTCCCATAATAACATCCCTGTTGTTTCCCTCCCCTTTAATTTTTTTCCAGATGCTCTCCACCTGGCTTCCAGTATTGATGTCATGGATCTCTTCACTGGTGTAAATATCCCTGACATATAATGCTATTCCTCCTCTATTCCTGTTTGACCTGTTTCTCCTGTAAAGGTTATACCCCTCTATTCCTACATTCCAATCATGAGACTCATCCCACCAGGTTTCAGTAATGCCTATGATATCATATTTGTTTTGTAGTGCTAGGAGTTCAAGTTCATCTTGCTTATTTCCCATGCTCTGTACATTAGTGTAGAGACATCTAAGACCATGTGTTCCCTTTACTTGCTGCCTGTGCAAGTTTTTTTGCCTCCCACTGTTGGGTCCTTGCACTGTTTGCCTTGTTCCCTCTATGACAGTTTGACTATTTTCTCCAGCCCTTTTGCCTTCCATAATACTGTCTCCTTCCCCCATATGACTCAGTTTAAAGCCCTCCTGATCAAATTCTTGAGACTGTAGGCAAAAATGTTTCTGCTAACTGTCGTCAGATGCACCCCATCTCTTGCCAGAAGTCCCCCCTCATGGAAGCGCAGCCCATGATCCAAGAATCCAAATTGTTCTTGGCGACACCATCTAGGGAGCCAGTTGTTTACGTCAGCTATTTTCCTCTCCCTTCCTGGACTATGCCTTTCAACTGGCAGAAGAGACGAGATGGCAACCTGTGCGTCCATTTCTTTCAGCTTCCTCCCCAGGGCCTCATAATCTCTTCTGATCTTGGGAAAGCTGTGCCTTGCAGTATCATTGGTTCCCACATGGACCAAAAGGAAGGGTAATGATCCGTAGGCTTGATGAGTCTTGTCAGCCTCTCCATCACATCACGGATCTTTGCCCAAGGGAGACAACACACCTCCCGAGACATCTTGTCAGGCCCACAAACCACTGCTTCTGTATCCCGCAGCAAGGAGTCCCCCCACCACCACCACATGCTTCCGCCGAGGCTTCGCAGCTGCTGTTCCTTGCGGTGGTCCTCTCAAGGTCCCTTGCTCTGCCCTTGAAGTCTGTCCATGCTGTTCTTCCTCATTGTCCTTGATAAGGGAAAGGGTTTCGAATCAATTCTGTAGCTGCAAGCTGCTCAAAGAATCCCTGGATTTTCTTGTTCTGTGTGTGACATTCCTCCAGCTGTCTACCTCCTGTGTCTGTGAAGTGACCCTCTCCTCCCCAACCAGTTCCTCTGTGCAGTCCCTGTCCAAGACTGCTTGTTATTTTCTGTCCAGGAAAATCTCTTGCTCACGAATCTGTTGAAGTGTAGCTACCCGGGTCTCCAGCTGCTGGACTTTCTCCTCCAAGAGCGTTACTAACTTGCATTTGGTGCATGTGAAGTTCCCCACGTCTGTAGACAAGAAGACAAACATCCCACAAGTGTTGCAGGTGACTGCAGCAGTCCCCTCAGTGTCCATGGTGAGAGCTTTTAGGTAATCTAAGAACTCTTAGTTAATGCTGAGGACTCTATGCTGTACTTTTTTTTGGTCACTTAAATTTGCGCACCGTTAGGCCCTTGCCTCAGCAACAAACAGCCTCTCCCAACAGTTCAAAAAAAAAAAAATTCAAACTCACAGAATCTCCACCCCACTCAGCAACAAGCACCTCTCCCAACAGTTTAAAAAAAATTCAAACTCACAGAAGCTCCACCCCACTCAGTAACCAGGACTTTATCAAACGCACTAAATACGGCGTAAAACGACACCACATAAATGCAAAAGGGTGCGCATATCAAACAACATCACCCTTTCACATTTATATCCTGGCCCAAACACATACCTTTTTATTGATGGCTGAAGCCATCAATAGATTCCCAGTGGCACTTTAGTGTCGGCATTGCCAGCGTGTGAAACCTTGCACCATTTAACTCACATGAATGCAGTGTCAATGCCTGGTCCGGCCAGAACACTTCTGGGTGAGATTGTGACATCCAGGTAAGTGACGCACTTTTTATGATCCTCCCCAGTTTACTTGGGACCTTTAAAGTGTGCCCCTGTGCTTTTAAAAAGTTTAACTTTCTTATTTTTGTTTCTATTTTTGAATTTCCCACATGAGCGTCTTCTCGCAAGAATCCGTGGGATTTTGAACAAGGATGTGAATGGATCTCCATTCACTTCCTCTTCGTTGCCAGGGAAGCATTTGCCAGGAGAGAAGGTAAGGAGATTTTCAGATGGGGCCAATATTGCGGTGTAGGCATGGAACGGGGTCGAGAAAGGGGCTCCCTTTCTGATGACGTCAATCCCTTCTGTCCTGCTCCCGGGGTATTCTATTCACAATGAAACATTGTGAATAGAACACACCTTCTGTGTCTGTCATGGAATCAGGGACATGGGAAAAGGGGCCCCGTTCCTGTTCCAAGATGACAGGCACAGGGGAGGATGTCTGTGATGAGCACTTCCGGCCATGAACAGGACATCCAGGTAAGTGGCACCTTCCCCCTCCCCCCCGGGTTACTTGGGTGTTTTTTTTTAAAATTCATTTTTGCATTTTCTTTCTTGCTTTGACAGCTGGGGGGTATTTTTGAATTCCCCTCCCACCCGTTCTCTCGCGAGAACGAGCAGGATTTCAGCCGGCTGGTCATAAAGGCAGCCTTACGACGGCTGCATTTACAGCTGGCCGGCAAGGAGGGAGGGAGCCCGTTCCTGCACTGGAATGGAGGTAAGTGTGCAAATATTTACCTCCATTCCATTGCAGGAACGGGAGAGGAGGTGACAGAGCAGTAACAGGGCATTTTGGCCCCATGTGAAAAGCTCCTAAGTGTGGTGGGGAGTGTTCTTTTGCTGGCATAAAAATGGATTTCTTTTTGCCAGCAAAAGAACATTTTAAGGGGCTCGCCTGATAAAGTCCTGAGAGTCTGTGTTTCTCCCACACTCTTTCCCCATCCTCTCAGTGACAATGCTGCTAAAAATACTTCCAGCTAGACCTTATAAAAAAAGGAGCTTCTTTGTCAGAGACTTTGTTAACTGAGGTATGCTGGTACTATGATTCCACTTCAACTGCCATGGCAACATCCTGTGGAATCCTGGGATTGGCAGTGGAGGGAGGGATCTTTAAAATCCTCAGCCAGGGAGCACCTATGGTGCCTCTGAGCAAACTATGAATCCCCAGGATTCCATAGGATGCAGCCATGGCAGTTAAAATGGAATCATAGTGGTACAACTGTTTCGTGTGAAAGGGCCCTTTTCACTTCAATTGACAAAGAAAGGGAGCAAACTATAAAGATGTGAAGTCTTAAAGACAGTACAGGTTGACCCTTGTATCCATGGGAGCTACGTTCCAAGACCCCCGGTGGATACCTGAAACTGTGAATAATAGTGTACCCTTTTATTTTCAATGACATGGATGTCTGAAGTTGACCATAGAACCACATTGGAGGACCTAGAAATGCCTAAAGAGAACATTTTTTTCCGGATGTGGATAAGTGAAACTGTGGATACCAAATCCATGGATACGGGGGTTGACCTGCATGTATGATGTTGCAAGATGCTTGTTTTGAACCAAAAAATGTAGCTCTTCATGGTAACATACTAGGACAGGGGTGGGCAAAGTGTACTGCCCTAGATCTTGTTGGTCTGCAACTTTTATGAGCCCTTGCCGGCAAAGCCAAAGGTAAGGAATGTTAGGAATTATAGTCCAACAACATTTGCACTTTGCCTACCCATACCAGAATGCTAAATAAAAATGACTGTAGCTGGTGCCGTTTCAATTAACCAGAATTTTCATATACAGGTCAACCCCCATATCCATGCATTTGGTATCCATGATTTCACTTATCTACATCTGGGGGGGGGGGGAACTCTCTAGGCATTTTTAGGTCCTCCAATGTCTTTCCATTGTCAACCTCTGATGTTCATCTCATTGAAAATAATATGGTTCCCTCTTATTCACAGTTTCAGGTATCCATTGGGGGTGGGGCTTGGAACATATCCCCTATGGATAAGGGGGTCAACCTGTATTATATTAACTGAAACAATATATAATATGATATGATACAAAAATATGATTTAATATTTTTTAAAAGTCTGATCAGATAGTGGTGATGGGTAAAACCATTAATGTGTTCTTTCAACTTGATTACTGCTTTCCTGTGTGAGTTGCTTTTATTGCTTACATTTTTATCCCATTGGCCCTCCAAGGAGCTTGAGGAATGCCACATTATTTTCACAACAACCCAGTGAAGTACGTAGCTTAAGCTGAATGCTGATAAGTAGCCTGAGGAGTATTATGGCTGAGCAAGAATTCAAATCACAGACTTCCTCATACTGGTATATCACTCTAACCACTTCATCATACTTGCTGTCATCCCATATTTTCTCAGGCCTCTGCTTCCTTGACCCATCCTTTCCTCTAGTCCCTTTTTTTTCAACCATCTGTTTTCTGGCCCTGTTTTTGTCTAAGCTGATCTGCTTCTGTCTCACTTTGATCCATGTCAACATTGTCCTACCTTTCTAGTCTTTATTCCCCCTCAGCTTCTGCTATCAGTTAATGTTGTCTGCATGATGGGTAAGCTTCTGCCATTCCAGTCATTGTAAGTAGTATATTTAGTGTCTGTTGTGGAGCCTCCTGACCTTTTTTTAAGAATAGCCATGTATTTTGAACTCTAGTGGTGCCATCTTGTCTGTTTGACAGCTTTTGCTTTCCTGGAATTTTTTCCTGCACTTGCTGCCAATTCTGAGACACACTTTGAGTCATAGTGATGGAACGGCCAGCCAATGGTCTCCTGATCCCAACACACTCCAATTCAAGGTGAATTCTGATAGCTGGTGCATGAGGAGAGAGGCTCACATGCTAGCAATTCCATGCTAAATTAAGTTGCTAGTTCATCAAAAACATCCTCCCAAGCATTCACAGGATGTATTAAGTTATGGTGGGGTAAGGGATCAGCTTGTCACACTGACATTTCAGCCACTTCCCAGAAAGAGCTGAATCTGGTTATCTGTCTTAAGAAACCAGATCTGCCGAGAGTCACACACTGTAATAAAGTGGTGTAACTGGAAACCCTGCTCCAGGTGGACAAATGTCTGGCAACAACTTTTACTATCTTCCACCCACCAAGAATGGTATCTAAAATTTGCATTGTGTGTTTGTTTATATATTTATTTAATTTATATCACACCTTTCTCCCAAGATGGGATTCAAGGTGGCTTACAATATTTTTTAAAAGATTAAGATAAAGCTTTATTTTGCAAATGTTAAAAAAGAATTCAATAACATTATTATAGTTGGACCCCCGTATCCATGGAATCAATATCTGCGTTTTCACTTATCCATGGGACACAAAGTAGCGGACACGTACCATAGAGTCACGTTGGAAAAGCTTCCTCTCTACACATCTTCTAGGTCTTCCAATGCAACTCTATGGTATGTTTTACTGGAAGTCCTTTATTTTAGTATGGTTTGCTGTTATCTGTGGCTTCTGGTATCCATGGTAAATCTGGGAACCAAACCCCTGCAGATATGGGGGTCTAACTGTATTTTTTTTAAAAAAAATGATTAAAAACACTTAAAGCCTGATTTCTGGTAAAAGATTAAAAATATTAAAAATGTATTACCAAGTATGAATGAGGTTCATAAAAATTAAAACCATCAGGAGTAAGGCTAGTAGTGGTGTTGTCCTCCATACCATGTCCATCCAGTCCTTCAGAGGATTCCCTTAACAACTGCAAAGGTAGGGTGTGTGTGTGTCACAATTTTATCCATTCAGTGCAACATTTTAAGCCTTGGAGGGCTGATGTAATCCACTCAGTCAGTGATACAAATTTAAGAGTGTGTGTATATGTTTGGGCATGCACAAGCATATGTACATTGACATTGGCTCTGCCTCTTGGTCCATAAAAGCATTGAGCAGGGAAAGGCAGATTGAGGTCCAGCACTGTGATGCAATATATTTTTATCCAGAGCTGTGATGTGACATACTTTGAGTGATGCAGCCAAAAGCCAGTGTAGTGTAGTGATCTGAGCGTTGGACTAAGACTCCAAGAGGCCAGGATTTGAATCTCTGGTTATTTATTTATTTATTTATTTATACCCACCTTTCTCCCTATAGCAGGACCCAAGGCAGCCACAACATTTATAAACAACAATAGCTTAAAAACACACACCATAGTACAATAAATAAGAATTAAAAAGAGATTAAACCACTTATATAATTAAAATTCCACATAAATGATAAAGCATTTTTAAAACTCCATAAAACTTAAAATACAGTAGATCTTAAAAACAAAAAACAGGAGCACCAGCAGTCCAACCTTTATTTGTCAGCAAAGGCCCGGTGGCATAAAAATGTTTTTGTCTGTCGCCTGAAGGAGAGTAAAGATGGAGCCATCCTAGCTTCTCTAAGGAGGGAGTTCCAAAGTCTTGGGAGCAGCCACTGAAAAGGCCCTCTCCCTAGCTCTCCCCAAACAAGCCTGAAAAGGGGTGGGACAGAGAGAAGGGCTTCTCCAGCTGATCTTAATGTTTTGCTGGGTTCATATGGGGAGATACAGTAATCTGGACTTAAGCCCTTCCATGCTTAGTCATGGAAACCCAATGGGTGACCTTGAGCAAGTCACACCCTCCCTTCCTTAGAGGAGGGTAATGGCAACCTTCCTCTGAATGACTTCTGTCATGAAAACCCTATGATAGGATAGCCATAAGTCATAATCAACTTGAAGGCATGTAACAAAAAAATAATAATGAACAAACCACTTGTTGTATCTATAAAATCACCTTTCTACACAGAGAACCTTGATCTTCTTTTTTTGTGTTATAGTCCACATAGGTACAGCCCAGCCATCTCCTTTGACCATCCTTCTCTCCTTCCTTGTTATAATCAGTGTTTCTTACTTCTTACAGTCTGCAGATTCCCCACTCCCACCCTGCCTTGTGTTCTCCATACAGGCAACACCCACTGAAAAGGAAGACACAGCATTTATTTCTTATATTAATATCCCACCTTTCCTCCAAGGAGTCTGAGGCAGTGTACACAGTCCTCTTTCCCATTTTTGTTCTTACAACAACCCTGTGAGGTAGGTTAGGCTGAAAGAGATTGACTGGCCCAATTGGGGATCTGAAACTAGGTCTCCCTAGACCTAGACCAGCACTCTAATCACTGCACCAGGCTGCTTCCCTCAGACAAAACATTCAGGGGTAGGTAACCTGGTGTGCTGCAAAGGTTTTGGAATGCAACTCTTGTCAGTCCCAACTGACATGGCCAATGGCCAGAAACTATGAGTGTTGTAGTCCAAATCTGGAGGATATCTCCTTACACCATCAAACACAAATACAGTACTTTACCCATTAGCACCACTAAGTGTGGAATCCTTTTGAAAAACGAGGTGTACAAATAAGTAGATATGAAGTCAGATGTTGGTGGCGATTGTCACTACACCCACTGTTACTTTGAGGGAATTGTAGATCTTCTCCCCACCCCCCAAAAGAGATAGATGGGACGAAATTCTTACTGTCCTCATTTCTACAGCTTGTAGCAAATGTATCCTACATGTTAATTCATTAGGTTGTCTTGAGCATGAAACCCAGACAGCGCATGGGCCATGTGGCTTTTGACTTGATTAAAGGTTTATTGAGCACACCTGTGGCTTCTCCCTGACCTATTAGCTTTTTCAGTAGCTGACAGCAACTGTGGTTCCTCCACATGGTAATTCAACACACCACAGTTGTTGATTTACCATCCCAAGCCTGCCATATGTTGGCATATTGATGTGGTGGGAAGAGCTGTCAGTAATGCTCCCCTTCATTTTCAGCAGTTTCCTTGAAGCCTCATCCATCATGAGACGCCTGTCCGTGAACCTCACAGACAGGCAGAAAAAGCTCTTCTTGAATGGCTTAGCACTTTTGCGGCTCCCAGGGAGAGGACTGGGAACAATTTGCCATAGCAATGCTCCTTTGTCATTCTGTCAGTGTTTTTGTGTCACACCTGCTGTCCAAGACTCCTCTTTTCTTAAGAGCAATGGAGAAACAGAGAGAAGTAGTGAGTCCTTCAGTTACAGAAGGAAAGTGTGTAGAGCAGAAGCAAGCAAGCTCTGTATACAACTATGGGGAAATGTTCTGATTGTGTATCATCTGAAAAGATGATCTGGGACTGTGTATCTCCCTCTATGAACCTGCTCAACTTTTCAGATCTTCAGGGGAGGCTTTCTGTTCATCCTGTCACCATCACAGGTACTTTTAGTGAGGACACAGGCCAGAGTCTAATAGGTGGCTGCTCCAAGTTGGGGAACTCTCTTCCATGGGAAGCAGGCAAAGGTCTTTTTGTTTAGACAACCTTTGCCCTTAACTTACTGTGGAAGAAGTGTCTTTTAATGGAGTGTGTTATGCTTTTCTCCTTTTTTACTATGGACTTTATCAGACAACCCCCTTTAAACGTTCTTTTGCTGATATAAAAAATAAAAAAAAATGCCCCCCATCGCACTTACCTTCTCTCCCAGCAGAAGGCTTCCATGGCAATGAAGAGGAAGTGAACTAAGCCCCGTTCACTTCCTTGTTTGAAATCCCGCAAGACTTCATCACGTGGGAAATTCAAACATAAAACAAAAAATAAAACATTAAAAGTGACAACAAGCACATACACACACTTTAAAACTTCCAAGTAAACTAGGTAAGGTTTTTAAAAGTGTCTTACTTACCTGGATGTCATGATCTCACCTGGAAGTGTTCACACTGGACTGGCCATTGATGCTGCATTCACATGAGTTAAATGGCCTGAGATTTCACATGCCAGCAATGCCAGCACCAAAATGGGATGTGTGATCTATTCACGGCTCACCCCATCAATTAAAAAAATGCCAGAATAACAACAGCAGAACGCAAAAGGACATTGTGTGATATTGGCATCCTTTTGCATTCCGCTGTTGTTATTCTGGTGCCATACTAACTGCATCTGATAATCTCCTATGTATTAATGTGGTTTTAAATTGTTTTAATTTAGTGTATTAAATGGAATTGTTTATTTAATGGTTTTTAATGTTTCTGTCAAATAGGTTTTAGCTGTACACTGTTTTAATTTGGGTCTCATGCCTGGAGAAAGGTGAGATATAAAATATATAAATAAATATTCACACTACACAGTTTATACAGTAGGGCCTTGGTATCTGCTGGGGTTTGGTTCCAGGACCCCCTGTGGATACTAAAATCCGTGGATGCTCAAGTCCCATTATATATAATGGTGTAGTAAAACGGTGTTCCTTACATAAAATGGTGTACAGCAAGATTTGCTTTTTGGAATTCCCCCTTCCCCAAATATTTCCAAGCTGTGGTTGGTTGAACCTCTGGATGTAGAACCTGTGGATACGAAGGGCTGACCATTCCACTAGCAGTCATGGCTCTGTCCTATGGAATCCTGGGGCTTGCAGTTCAGTGTGGTATAGAATTCAGCACTAATCTAGTCTGCTGAACTACATCACTAGAGGACTCTGACAGAGAATTCTGAATATCTCTACAAATTTCACAACTCCATAGGATACAGCCATGACCGTTAAAGTGGCATCAAACTGCTATAATTGGCAGTATAATTGGGCAGTGTGCCAAACTGCTATAATTGGGCTTGACATCACTTTTAAGCCCTGGCTAGAAGTACAGGGGGAAAGTACTAAGTGGCCCTTCTAGACAAATTTCTACTTTTGCAGATTATCGATTAACTGAATCATGGTAACAGCCTCCCCACTGATGCTTATCAGTGTTAGTACAGATGGATAAGCAGCATTCGCATAGATGGCACAGCTACCACACCATCAATGATAGCTCTAAACACCCATACAAGTTAGATAATTTTCTTCAGGAAATATTTTCCCCCTCACCTCTGATTTGATGTTAATGCTGCTGCTAGGAATGATGTCCTGTGAAAAGTCACTGTTGGTGGGTGCATGGGGAAAACTGTGACAAATCAGGGGTTCTGTTAATTAAGGTTTGATAGGGCTTTCTAATGAGTTACAGGAGTTGCACAATGAATTACAGTATTCTTAGCTTTCTAAGGTCTAAATGACTGGAGCAGTGCTTGCTAGAGTTAAGGCTTTAAAACATTTATTTGTCAAAGCAATCAATTCCCAATGATCAGTTCTTATTTGAGGAAGCAACTCCAGTAATAAACTGTCAGGAATTGACAAACATTTAGAAAAGTGGGACAATAATTCTAATTTGCAGTGTGCCAGACTCATTAATGGGAGTTTCAAAGCTGGATATTATGTAAACTGAAAGTATTTTCTTTTTACTACTCAGGCATATTAAAAGCAGCATTGTAATTATATTTTTCACCATTAAAATTGAATTCCATTTTTAGAAGTGCTAAAAATAAGTAAATTAGGCAAATGGCTCCAGTCAATAAATCACAATGAGGAGCACTGAGAAATAACCAGTTGGCTTTCAGCCTCTGTAGCTCGAGTTATGGGCTGTGTTGGGAATTTGGGCTGCCCTAAGAACCTATCATTTGATCAGTCAGAATGTGGCTTAGCAAACCTAGCCAAGACCAAGAGGAGGAAAAATTAGGGCATTATCTGTCATGACTCTGGGCCCGTCTATATGGTAAAAAAAAATAAAAATCGTACGGCATTCAGAAGACTGATCATCCGTACACACGGCTGTTCAGATGCATATGTGTCATTTGGAAGGTGGACTAGCAAATCCCCCAATAAACTCCATGGATTTGGCGTTCAGGAGGATTAGCGAATCTTGAGCTAAAATCCATACAGCCATTTGTATTGTTGATGGTCTGTACACCCCATTTGCACACATACGAACAGGCAGTGTAATCTGATTGGCTGGCCGAGCACAGGAGGCAGGGCTAGCAAAGAGGGGAATTGGGAGTGGCTGCCATGTTGGATTCCTGGCTAAGTGAGAGTCTGGTAAGTCCATGAATTTTACATGTATTCCTTTTTATTTTATTTTGTAAATATGGAAAACCGACTGTCAGCATAACAGGCACCTTTTTAAATTAAAAGAAAAAGTGGCGGGAGATTTAAATCCGCCGCTTGGCTTGTTCGCTCCAGCCAGCTGGGCAAGGGGGAGCATACGGAGTTTGGGGGGGGGTGTAAAAAATCATGTAGATGGATCGTATGCATACGAACGGCTGCCTTTTCGGATTTTTTTACCCCCCAAACAGATTTTTTTTAATCGTGTAGACATGCCCTCTGGCTATTAGCTATATAGATAGGTGCCGTTGTATTAGTTAGTTCTGGTTAGGCCTGCTTGTTGGCCAGAGTCTAACATGAGCAGAGGGCATGATGGGAATGACTGGTACAAGGCTGGAATGTGTTGGTACTATCTGCAGACAGCTCAAGGACATTGTGCTTAGGAACAGAATTAGGGAGGCAATGCTTTATACAGTCAAGCCCCAATTAGCCAGGTGGGTAAGGGGAAGTGAAACCTAACTGTGCTATTATTGCTGTGCTTTTGGCGGGAAAATCTCAGAACAGTTAATTACCTGATGCAGTGCACTTGGATTCCTTGCAATAAAGCATTTGAACTAATGTCTGTTGTTCAAGTGATTGAAGTTTGACTGGGTTCATCACAGATTGACTGTTCTCCCTTAAACTCCCTGCCATGAACCTTGGTGAAAATGTCCCAGGGAAGCGACAAGTAGGTGCCTGACAATGGGACCAAGGAACCAGTCCTGGACAAGGCTGATTCTATGACCAAGGCTGGGAGCGAGGAGCCCTCCAAGGGAAAAGCCAAACACAAACAGGAGCACCGTAAGGCAGACCCAACAGGAGGCAGCTAAAGCAGCAGAGGAGACGGTATCCTCATTTACCTTCACCCCAATCAGAAACATGGGAGCTGTGACGAAGGACTGATGGGCTTGGTATCTGGGCCCTTGGTACCCAGGCCACTTTCTTTTCCTGTGACATCCCTGGGGTTGTCTAAACAGTGAAAATAATCCTCATAGAATTTGAGGAGAACACATGTTGTCTTAATGGCAACCCTCAGCAATTCGCTGTATTCAGAAGGAGGGGGACAAAAACTGCCATATACTACATGCTAGGAGACTTTGCGGTCTTCCACAAAGTTTTTAAAATACTGTGTGGGGAATGCACATCCCCCCTCATTGGGACAAGTGATTTGATATGAGTCGCTTTCCCGTAGGAATGGAAGCGCAAAGGTGATTGGCTGGATGAGCAGGGCTAGGCTTGCTAACAGGGCAAGTGCCCGGCACCATGTTGGATTGTCACCTTAGTGAATGAGTGCTAAGGCGAGAAAACAAGGTGTTCCTTTTTTCTTTTTTCAACAGGCAAAATATCGCTGAAGTGCACAGTAGAAAATAGGCTTTAAAAAAAAAACAAAGTTCAATGGCAGCAAATTAAAAATGTGAGCAAATCACTTTCGGCTGCCAACTTGGTCAGCAGGCATGCAAAGCTTTTGGTGGTCAAAACACTGTTAAGACAAATCACAGCTGCTGCAATTTGCCATTACTGTGGAGCAATCTATCCTCCCCCCTCATATAGACAAGTCCTCTATTAAAAGATCTTGGTAGTTGCGAAGGGCTTTGTAATGTGGTTGTAGCATCATACTGTCATATGATATTATAGCATTATTGTGCTATTACCACTACAAAAAATAGACAAACCAATCATGAAGTGAGAGGCGGGGTACAGGAGTCAGTAATGATGCCATTAATGCGGATAACAAAACTGTGCAAATGATGCTATTAAAGCGTGAATGTGGCAAGGGTATGATAGAGAGCATCAGCAATCAGCTCCCCTCATGAGAATGGCTGGAGCAGATTTCAAAGGCATAAAGGAGTGGTGTGATAAGGCCCCAGGTCCGCCTGCTGAGTTCTGAGGTTTCTAGCTATAGCCCAGAGAGTCTCCTTTCCCTTTTAAAGCTGCTGCTCCTGTTCTTCTATCACCATAGCTTTTGCCACTCTTCTGTCTGCAAGTTCTATAATCCTCTCCATCCACCTAAGACCAAGCTGCATGACATTCAAGAGGTTCGTGACCAGGCACCCTTTCACATGATAGAATTATAGCACTGTGCTTCCAGTTTAATCATCATGGCAACATCCTGTGGGATCCTGGGACTGGCAGTGGAGAGAGGGGCTTTTAGACTCCTCAGCCAAGGAGCTCCTCTGGTGCCTCTGAAAAAATTACAACCTGCCCAGGATTCCACAGCAGGAAGCCACGGCAGCTAGAAGTGGAATAATAGCACTACAGTTGACCCTTCATATTCGCTGGAGTTTGGTTCCAGGACCCTCTGTGGATACCAAAATCTGTGAATACTCAAGTCCCATTATATGCAATGGCATAGCAAAATGGTGTCCCTTATATAAGATGGCACAATCAAGGTTTGCTTTTTGGATTCTTATTTTTAAAGAATATTTTCAAGCCGTGAATACTTAAATCTGTGGATACCAAATCCGTGGATATGGAGGGACAACTGTATACAGTAATTGTTTAGTCTACAGTTTCCATTATTACTTAGGAAGTAGCTGCTGGAGAAGAGAAGACTTCACATGTTCTAGAGTCTGATCTAAATTTCTGATCCAAGCTGCTTTTTTTCAGCCTATATAGCAGATGGGTACAGCAACCTTGTTACCATGCCCTACTACCCCCTCCCAATAATATCTCATAATTGGCAATATTGAACACTTTGAAGGTAGACCAGGGTGATCCAAAGTGAGGTCAGGTGGAAGTTACAAGGACCTGGGGAGGTGTCTTAGAAATATTTTTAGCAAGCAAGCCCAAACTAGGATTAAGTGGAAGCTATTAGTAAACAGAACTATTATGGAGGTATGTGCTAATCTCTTCTTCGGCCCCTTGGTGATGAGTCACACATCCTAAAAAATCAAGTGACCTACACAACCCAAATCCCCAGGAAGTATCCCTAGACACCCCCTCCTGTCTTACAGTGTGAAGTTGTCATAAACCCATCAGTTCCTATCTCCCAGCCATCTAAGACAATCAGTGGAGTTTTGTTCTCTTTGTTCCTCCCATGGGAGAGGATCATTTAGCCATTATAGTAGCCAAAACATGCCTTCAAGCCACAAAATGGGTTATAAATATCCCAGCCTAAACAACAGTAATGTGTGCTACTGTGGACGATACTGGCCACTCTTCCTTGGTGCACCCCTAGAACCTCTCAGTGCCACCCTCAGACTTCTGTCTGTATACTTCGCTCCTCCTGATGACTGATAACTATTGCCCTATCTCCCAAATCTACACAACCTTTCTGCCTTAAACTCTTTGTTAGCCTTGTGTGGTTCTTCGGAGTGTGTGCTGCGTGAGTGAATTCTTTTTGTGTTATTTCCAATAAAAAAAAAACATTTATTTTATTTTAACCCGGAGTTCTCTGCAGTTAGTACTGGCATACACAGGTGAAATGGTCCTGAAGTTACCTGCCTCTCGTAGCCTTCCATTTGAGCTAATAATAATAATCTCCCCAAATATTAATATAATTTTGGCATCACAGGTGGGCCTCTAAAGCAGCCCTACCTCTTTGGGTAACAACCTACATTTCCCCTGACTGCAGGACAAATAGTAGCTGGCCAGCTGGCAGTAAAGATGGAGACAGAACACACACACACACACAATCAAGACAACAACTCTTACACAGCTGCTTCTGAGTAATAATGTCTTCCATCTTGTGTAGTCTAGGTTTTAGATTCCTACTACAGTTGCCCCTCCATATCCATGGATTTGGTACCCATGGATTTAAGTATTCACGGCTTGAAAATATTCTTTAAAACATAATAATCCAAAAAGCAAACCTTGATTTTGCCATCCTATATAAGGGACACCATTTTGCTGTGCCATTGCATATAATGGGACTTGAGTATTCATGGATTTTGGTATCCACGGGGGGTCCTGGAACCAAGCCCCAGCGAATATGAAGCGACAACTGTAATTAGAGCAAGAGAGACAGGTAAAAAAGACTGTGAGGAAAACAGGTGAGATTAACTGAACACTCTGACAGACTCCTTTCCCAGCAAAGAGGTAAATTTAAATGCAAAGAATAAATCCCCAAATGGCAACCTGGCAGCACCAGCATAACATATAGCAGTCCAGTTTATCTAATCTGGATAATCCAAGATGGAGTTTGCAGTGCAGATAGGTTAACAGCCAAAATGACCCACCAGAATCTCCCATCAGTCAGCAAACTGGAGACTTTCTTGAATGTCTGTGGGTGAAAGTCAGCAGATGTCTTCATGGTATGGAACAAAACAGCAACGGCTGTGTGTGCTTGGAGAAAATACTTTGGGACACAAACTTCTTGGGGCCGTTTACACGATGAAAATGTCCTGGGAAGAATTCGTGTCGATCCCTGGCAGTTTACACGTACATCGGGTCGGGTACGTGATTTTCGGAAGGGGGGCCACCTTTTATCTCTCAACCTGCGGGACTTCCAGTCCCGCAAGTTGTGCCAGTTTTTAAAAAAGTCACTGGAGGATTCAGAAAATCGGAAATGTAAACAGCGTGGGACAAAAAGTCTCGGTACTGGGATGACCGGAAATGGTGACTGGGGGCAGGCTTAGAGCTCAGGGACCAGAAAAGGAGGGGTCAGTCACCCATTCAACAGATCCAGCCTCACCAGCCGAAAACAAAGGCATCCCTTCCAGCTGCATGAAGGTTGATGTGTGTGTGCGCGCGCGCGCGAATGTACTCAATCACCTTTTTAAATGGATTTCTACACTGCATGCTACAGAGAGATCATGGTGGGCAGATCCTCCCTGGTTCTGAACAGAGAGATCGTGGTGGACGGGCACAGTAAAATATTCCAGCCTCTGAGCGAATGAACATCTCTTAACTTCCCCCTCTCTGTGTCTGTGTGTTTCAAAACAGCCTGTTTGTAGCTGGTTTGAAGCATGAACCCTGCGGCTAATCTGTGTTGTAAGGGTTATCATTTTACAGAGGCAAGGGGAATACGATGCCTCCCCTCCCCTCCCATCCCCCTCACTCGGCTTGATTTCAAATGGAAAGCATGCTTTCGTTCCTGCGATCTGAGCGAAAGATCTCAGTCTGGATCTTTAAAAATGCTTTCTGCCTCTTCTGAAGGGGTTAAAACGTTCAAGAAGCAAAGGGGGAATAACAAACCTCTGCCCCCTCTCTCTCTCCCCCCCCCCAGCCAGCCAATAGCATCGCTCGTGGCACGGAACTCTAAGGGAAGTGCGTCACCGAGGTTGTGAAAACACGAGTATCGCATCTTTGATTGACAGCCAAAAAAAAAAAAAATTTAAAACCTAAACAAAACCGGAACTATGGACGTGTAAATATCAGTCACGGGACCACACGGGATATCCATATCAGAGACATAAATCGTATAAACAGCGAGGGGCGGATTCGTGATCACTTTGTCCCGGTAGGCAACGCGACAATTTCTGTCGTGTGACTGGCACCCTTGTTTACACCCATGGAAGGAATTGTTCCCACCATCTCTTCATTAAAATGTTTCCATTGAAAATGATACCTTATCCAAAACAGTCCACAGGTTGGTGTAAGAAGATTTTCAGATGGGGAAATAAACCCCGCGGAGATCGGGAGAGAAACGGGGCTGTTCCGCTGCCAGCGCTCCTTTTCGCACACACCCGTCCTTCTCCCGACCTCCCTTTGTTCTCCCTCCATCCTGCTTGCATTTTCCTTCTGCTATTTTTTATTAATGAAAGTTCTTTGTTAGTAAAAAAAAATAGCGGAAAATAGTGGAAGGAAAATGCAAGCAGGATGGAGGGAGAACAAATGGAGATCAGGAGAAGGAAGGGGGTGTGCGAAACGGAGTGCTGGCAGCGGAACAGCCCCGTTTCTCTCCCGATCTCTGCGGGAGTTATTTCCCCCATCTGAAAATCTCCTTAGTTTGCTTTGT
The DNA here is from genome assembly GCA_030847615.1 of Gambelia wislizenii. Classification (NCBI taxonomy): domain Eukaryota; kingdom Metazoa; phylum Chordata; class Lepidosauria; order Squamata; family Crotaphytidae; genus Gambelia; species Gambelia wislizenii. The sequence goes on from JAUMIR010000002.1 coordinate 222,282,160, forward strand.
GCCCTAATTCTCTTACTTTGTAAAACTAATAATGCCCATTTTTTTTACATACACCCTATTTTGAGGTGATCCTTTAAAACTGAAAAGAAAACTATCCACATGATCTGGGAAGATCCCATCCCTCTTCTTATTTCATTAGAAACAAGCTAACTGAAAGTGGCAGATGGGGTATTCCTCAAGTCCTTTATTCACTTCTGCCACATTGCAAACAAACAATAAATCAAACCACAACATTGCTTGTTCAGTGTGCTTTTAGTCCCAGGTAATATGTTTTTATGGTACTATGCTTTATTGTTTTAAATGGTGTCTGTCCTTGGATTTTTAATATTTAAGGGTTTTTTCCCCCTGGGGAAGCAACCAAATGATATAAATATGTAAATATATGTGAGCTATATTTCAGAGGCAGGAACTGGCATAACCACCTCTTGAGTATTCCTTGCCTAAGAAAATCATATGAAATTTATGGGGTTGCCATAAGTCAGCAGGCAACCTGAATGTATAGACACACACACACACACACACACACACACACACACACGGCCTTCCCTGAGACAGAACTTGACGGTAGAGAAACTTGGGGATGGGTTCATTCAGAGTTCCTTGGGTTTTTACCTTTCTAGGAAGGCCCAACTTTCTTGTTTCAAATTTTGCTCCGGGGGAAATCCAGTGACAATTGATGATGCCTCTTTCATTTGTATTACCTAGCACAGATCCTTCTTTCTTTGAATGCATCAGACTCACGAGTCTTACTTTAGAATGAAGGAAGCATTATGCCCTCCCACAAAGTTCTCCAGTTTGGCTTAAAATCAGAGCCAGAGAATTTAAGCCTCTTCCATCCTTATCAAGGGGAGTGAGTGCTAACCTTCTCTCCTTTCATACAACCCTCCCTTCTAGTTTCTGTCCCAAGAGGGAATGTATGGAAACAAGTTCCTCCCTGCCCCATTTTTTCCATCAGTCTGAAAAATGTTGTTCAGAGAGTCACTTCTCAGTGTAGCCAGGGACTGGGGTGGGTGGGTGGAATTAGTCTCTATCATGCTAGTGATGAAATATGGCAGAATTCAAACTGGGCTTGGAAATTTCTCAGAAGGAATGGAGTTATTTTCTGAGTTCAGGAGATATTGTTCTGTTTGGGTTTTTCAACCCACAGCCAACTGTGGCTGTATAAAGGGGCCAACCTAGTGATGTGTGGAATTAAAATAAGTTGTGGGAACACTCTTTTGGCTTTCAATGGTTTCACTTTGACTTAGGTGAAAATATCAAAATTAGTTCAAAAACACTAATTTTGCACAACCCCCACATATGTTTCTGATAACTAGGAGGAGGATTGCACAACATTGTATCTTTTGTAAAAAAAAAAAAAAAAAAAAAAAGCACAGTTGTCATGCAAAAGCCACTGTTCCCAGAAATGTGTACAGTTGTCTCTCCGTATCCACGGATTTGGTATCCATGGATTTAAGTATTCATGGCTTGAAAATATTCTTTAAAAAATAATAATCCAAAAAGCAAACCTTGATTTTGCCATCTTATATAAGGGACACCATTTTTGCTATGCCATTGCATATAATGGGACTTGAGTACTCACAGATTTTGGTATCCACGGTGGGGTCCTGGAACCAAACCCCCCCAAATATGAAGGGAAAACTCTAATTCTTTTGTGCAAAATAGGTGGATTTTTCACCAAAAGGTCAATTTTATACTTTTTTTTTTTTTTTTTTGCACAAAAAGCATGATTTTCGTACAAAAACCCACATGTGTTTCTCTGCAGAATAATTTCCAGAAAAACTATTCACCTGGCCAAAGCTGTGCAAAAATGTTTGCTTTCTCCTGCAGTAGGGGAAAGAAAAACACTTCAGGAGACATGTAAATGTTTGTAGCAGATGTATATTCTTCAGGAGACCAGAATATCAACGAGGGCTTCCCTTGTGATGTCACCTAATTCAAAAGCAAAGCATTTAATCAATTCTGAGGAAAGCCAAAAGAGATTTCCTACATTTTTCATTCCACATATCAATAGGTTGTCTCCACTGATGTAGCCAGAGTTGAAACTGGGTTGAAAAACCAAAACAGAGCAATGTCCCCTAAACTCAGAAAATAATCCCTTGCTTAATTGCGTGCAAGGAGGAAATACTCAATGATTTAAATCTCTTGTTGGCAGGTAAAGACCTTTCTATTCACACAGGCTTTTGGGGGGGGGCACAGGGTGGGGAGAGGGGAGTCCTCCAGCAGATAAGAGAGATAACTTCCTTTCTCAGGAAGCAGATAGCTCATGGACTGGCCCTGTTCCACAGACCACCTCTTTGAGTAGCTCTGCTCTAGGACATGGGTGAGCACACTGTGGCCCTCCAGATTTGTGGAACTAAAGGTCTTATCATCCTTCTCCACTGGATAAGCTTGCTAGAACCAATGGGAGTTGCTGCCCACAAATCTGGAGAGCCACACATTTCCCACTGCTGTGAGAGAAGGTGGAAAGGCTTGATACACTTACTAGAGAAAACAGACAGGACTTAATCCAGAAAACCTGTTTATCTGATAATTACAGTAAACCCACCCACACAAAAAAATCTGCACACCAACATTAGAGGCAGAAGCTTTACATTAGTAATTTCTCTCCTATGGTTCTCTGAATTTATATGCATGGATGCACTCTCTCTCTCTCTCTCACACACACACACTTTCTCTCTCTCTCTCTCTCTGGATAGATGGATATATATACACAGATGTATAAGACAAAGATCTGCTAACATATTTCCTACATAGGCCTCTGAGATACTGCTGGATCCACCTCTCCCTGGAATTTCATGTGGGTCTTAATGATGTGCATTGAATTCTAGTTGGCCATTTCCCTGAGTGTACTGATTTATTTGTGTGGCTGAAGAGATTGTGCAATGGAGGGAAATCAGCTAGCTAAATTTCTTCTGGGACAGGTCAGCCTCTGAACTCATATTGATTGCAATATAAGAAAAACCATTTCCTTTTGCCAAAGTCCTACTCTTTCACAAAGCTTGGCCAATCCCATAAACCGCTATGCTAAACTTTGAGACAAAGGACTTTATCAGACGATCCCCTGTAAATGTTTTTTTGCCGGCATAAAAAAAAAAATCCATTTTTATGCCGGAAAAAGAACACACCTCCCCACTGCACTTACCTTCTCTCCTAGCAGAAGGCTTCCCTGGCAATGAAGAGGAAGTGACTGGAGCCCTGTTCACTTCCTCCTTTGAAATCCCATGAGAGTTCATCATGCGGAAAATTCAAACATAAAACAAAAAATAAAACTTTAAAAGTGACAAGGAGCACATACACACACTTTAAAACTTCCAAGTAAACCAGGGAAGGTTTTAAAAAGTGTGTCACTTACCTAGATGTTGTGATTTTACCCAGAAGTGTTCGCGCCAGACGGGCCATTGACTCTGCATTCACATGAGTTAAATGGCCAAGGTTTCACATGCCGGCAATGCCAGCAACAAAATGGGACAGGCGATCTATTCATGGCTTGTCCCATCAATAAAAAGAAACACCAGAGTAACAACAGCGGAACGCAAAAGGACAACGTTGTGTGATATTTGCATCCTTTTGAGTCCCAATGTCAGGCACCACATTAGCCACATTTGATCATCTCCAAAGTGCTGTGAAAGGAAAAGGGTCTTCTGATGGAGACTTTACCTAGTGCTGAATTCCTATGTGCGGACATAACTTCTCTGGAAGAGATTGGTCCAAATCCTATGTGAATATCTCTCATGTGCATATAGCTGAGATCTAATACACATAGAAATTGTTGCTGCTACTTGCAGTATTACATTCAAACATGGCTTTGCAGACTATATATGAGCATATCCTCCAATGTTTCACAGAGGAAAACTGGGACACATGGCTAAGCAATATTAGCGTATCGTCAAGATGGCAAAGTTATTCAAGAGGAAGAACACAGAAGATAGGAGAATCTGAAACAGTTTGTTTTTTGCTGAGCCTATGGGAAGGGCAAGATGCCACCCCTCCTCTCCTCCCCCAACTGAATTAACTGAGTGCAAAGTACTTTTGCACTTGACACTCAGTTTGCAGCAACTGAAGTAAGCTGAGGACAAAGCGGGGAGAGGAAAGAGAAACTAGGACATTATAAAAGCAGCTGAAAAAGCGTGATGACAGAGCATAAACAGGGACTATCTCTGACAAATCGGGATGCTTCGAAGCTGGAAGGTGTCCAGAGGAGGGCAAGCAAAATGGTGGAAGATCTGGAAGCCATGCCCCCTGAGCAGTAGCTTAGGAAGCTGGGTATGTTTATTTTTATTTATTATTTTATTTTTTAATTCATTTTATTTATTAATACCCTGCTCTTCAGCCACAAAGCTATCAGAGCGGCTTACAAATTGTAGTGTATTAGTAGTACCAGTGACAACATTGCATAAAGCAGAGGACTCAGCAGGTATTCAAGGATCATGTCTTTGCATTTTTAATCCTCCCCCCCCTCCACATTGCCTACAGGAAAAGAGATTCCACCTAAACATTAGGAAGAACTTCATGATAGTAAGAGCTGTTTGGAAGTGGAATGCACTGCCTTGGAGTGTGGTGGAGTCTCCTTCTTTGGAGGATTTTAAACAGAGGCAGGATGGCCATCTGTCAGGGATGCTTTGATTGTGATTTCCTGTGTGGCAGGGGGTTGGACTGGATGGCCCTTGTGGTCTCTTCCAACTCTACAGTTCTATGGTTCTATGGTTCTATGTTTTAAGCAACAGCACTTTACACATCTACACTGCATTAAGCAGTTTCCAATGTGTGTTTAGCCTGGAGAAGAGAAGGTTGAGAGGGGACATGACAGCCATGTTTAAATATTTGAAGGGATGTCATACTGAGGATGGGGCAAGCTTGTTTTCTGCTGCTCCAGAGGCTAGGACACAGAGCAATGGGTTCAAACTACAGGAAAAGAGATTCCACCTAACATTAGGAAGAACTTCCTGGAAATAAGAGCTGCTCACCAGTGGAATGTGCTGCCTCAGAGTGTGGTGGAGTCTGCTTCTTTGGAGGTTTTTAAGCAGAGGGAATGTTTGTTGGGAATGCTTTGATTGTATATTCCTGAAGGGCAGGGGGTTGCACTATATGGCCCTTGTGGTCTCTTCCAACTCTATGATTCTATGTGGGAGGTGACGTTCCAACATGTACTGTAGTATCATCACACATGATGAACCACAGGTGTGATCCACAGCGTTTCATACTTTGGTTTTAAAAGTATGTTCACTTGGGAAGAAACTCTGAGAGGAGATCTTTAAAAGCATCAAAAGACCTTTTATACATCAATCCACATCACAGCTGATTCAGAGGTTAACATACCTCTCACACACAGCCCCTGGGAAAGCATTTTGCTGTGCTGATGCTTTCTCGCCTGTGCACTCCAGTGTCATAAATGCAAATACTTCACATTCCCAACTGGGAGCCAGGGCTTTCCTGCACGAGCAAGGCAGAAAATTTAAGCCACAGTCCATTCTGACCTTTCAACTGCTCATTGTTTGGGCTATCATGTGCTTGTTGAAGAGATTAGGATGACTAATCCACTGACAAAATCAACCCATTGGTTTCTCACACCTTCTTTGGCCACTGAACAGTTGAGTCACACTCCTGAGTCCCATGTAGTCCCTCTCCTCCCCCCAGCAAGTGACTCACTTCCTGCTGGCCTGCTAAAGCCTACTTCGTCTGAACTGACTCTGCATAAAAATACCTGAAAATGTACACGTAGGAGGCCGATGAGATAAAGGCCCAACCATACCAAGGGCTTAATTGCTCTAGATTATATTTTAAATTGAAGATTGATGTAGAAGTGTTTTAAGTAAATTAAATATGAAGTGATACATTGGAGTGCAGCTATGGGTGGCTTTGGGGGCAAAATGAGGGCATTGCCCCTCAAAATAAGAATTCTGCCCCCTCCAAATAATGTTTTTCTCCAGTCCCCAAATTTCTAGCATTGCAGAGAGTGAAATCTTGAAAACTGTTTGCAGCTAAAACTATTACATTCATCATCATCATCATCATCACCATCATTTTTTATTTACAGCCATAGACCAAAATATAAACCAAGATATAATATACCACATTACCACTAAAATTCATAATACAGACAGTACATATATCAGAATTATGACTAATACAATTATGACTAATTTGCAGGGACTCAGTGGTAAACACAATTAAAATGTCCTAAATAAGCATTTAAGCAATTCAAATCTACACATCTAAATTTATTTATTTATACCCCGCTCTTCAGCCACAAGGCTATCAGAGCAGCTTACAAATTGTTTTAAGCAATAGCAATTTACACATCTACACTGCATTAAGCAGTTTCCAATGTGTGTTAGCTAATTGCAGCTAAATAAAATTGCAGCTAAAACTCTTACATTTGCTGTATTCACATTTCCTTGGTAACTTTGCCTGCGTTTTTTCTTTGGATGTCCACACTCTATTTCTGAATATTCAGCTTAAGTTTTAAGTTATTGCAATAGTAGAAAATTGGGGCGTGACGAAAAAATTCGTTTGTTGGGAGCCAGAATTCTGATTTGTGGTAGTCAGGGCCCTCATTTTGCCCTCCCCTCCATAGCTACACCCCTGGACCACTTACATTTTTCCAGTTTTGCCCTCCCTCTCTTCTTGTGTGTATATGTTGTTAATTTGCCTTAGCTTTTAAGAAAATAGCACACCCATTAATGAATGTATGGGCCTGTTCTTCCAGTTTCCTGCACCCAGCTATGAATCTTATATGGTTTGATGGGACACATGAAGGGGAGTTGGGTGGCCAGCTAGTCAGGAGAAAGACCAGACTGTCCTGTTCTTGGGCTTCTAAATAAACATCTGACCCAGAGAAATCAACTGATCAGTCTTCCTGTGATATAGAGCTAAATGTTGCCTGTTTATTGCTCGCTGCAGGTCAAATTGCTGCTGAAGGGACAGATATAGGGGCTGGTTCAGAAGCCGGTTACCCCAAGGGACGCAGGTCTTTGAAACGGAGCAGGATTTAGCTAAGTGTGGAGCATTTCTCATCTTGGAATAGGGTGAGAATTTTTTTGACCTCCACATTATTTGGACTGGGACTTCCATCATCCTTTACCATTAGCACTGCTGGCTGGGTCATCTTGGAGTTATAATGCAAAGGCTCCCATCTCCTGTCCTATAATATGTTGTCAACAGTCCAGAATGTGTGCAGCTGTAGTGTCTGAAGGGCTGATGGACAGATTGGTTAGTTATATCCCACTTCTCCTCCAGTGAGCTCAAGGTGGCATACATGGTTCATTCTCCCCATTTTATGTTATACAACAGTCCTGTGAAATGAGGGCTTGACTACACCAGGGTGGGGTAGGGGATTAAAAAGCCTATTGAAAACTGGTCTTCTTTTGCTGCACCGGAGCTGCCCTGCCTGATATTCAGACCGCTCTGGTCCAGATTTAAACACCACACTTACTTGGCCAAAAAGTCAGAATCTCCCTACTGGATTTTTATCCCCTAAAAGTCAGGCCCCTCGCTGCTGCTTAGCCAGGGACTCTTCCCAAAGAGCTTCATGCATGCTCTTTAGCAAGGCAGACCACAGGTGTGTGGCCGGTCATTATGAGGTCCAGGTACAGCCACTCCCTGTGACCTTCAAGACAATTGTCTGTACGCTGGGGGTCTGCCTTCCCAGCATATGGCCACTTGTTATGAGATGAGAGGGTGCAACTTCGCCCGGTGCAGGACAACAGGCACCGCCATTTCCCCTCCTCCTTGGTGCCGCCGCCTCTGCCTTCCCAGTGCATAGTGAACAAGTGACTGTGCGCTGGGAAAACAGAGCCAGCAGTGGCGATGCACAGGAAGGGAAAAAATGGTGGCGCCTATCAGGCAGTGCTTGTCCTGCCTCTCCATCCCCTGAATCCAGTGTGGATCCTTTGTCCACACTACAGTTTTCTCTGTAAATTCTGTAGAAAACTGAGAATTTCTTCCAAAACCAGGTTTTAGCTGCTGTACCCCAAGTCTGGTTTGGAGAAGTCCGTGTGGCACTATTGGCCCATATTCAAGGATAATGCTGCATTTTGTGTGGCGTTATCAGGCTAGATTCGGTGGTGGTAGTGGTGGTTCACTAGTGTAGATAAGGCCTAAGTCAGGCTAAGAGAGAGGGACTTATGGCCCAAGGTCACCCCATCAGTCAAGTCTCAATCCAGCATTCCAGCCACTAAACCACACAGGCACAACATAGATAACATTCTTACCACTCTCTCTGGAATGTGCATACTCTCCCCCTGTGCTGCCTATGCTCTAATCACAAGGAAAAACAATTCAAACACACACATATCAGAGAAACTGGGAAAGAAACTAAACCCTGAAACATGGCAACATTAGCAAGCTGCACCCCACAGCCTCCTCATTGCCCTGTGGGAGTGTTCTGCAGCCCAGTCCCCTCCAGACTTGGATTACAATTCCTATCACTCCCATCAGCATGATGGGAATTGTAGTCAAACACACCTGGAAGGCTGAAGGAGGCCAGCCTATGGTGTTTCTCATGCATTGGTCTATATCTGGGGCCAGCATAATATTTAACACAGGTGGTGAAGTTGCAGGGGTTGTGGGGAGGAGGCCTGGATTGGTTTGGCTTAGCGTTGGCAGCGGCTGCACAAACTGCTCTCTATCCTGAAGAAAGCAGTTCTGCCCACTGTCACTCATGCCACCTCAGTTACGGTACCTCCATATTAGATAACTGTAATACACTGCGTAGGGATGCCTTTGAATGGCATCCAGAAACTATAGCCAGTGCAACATGCAGCAGCCAGAGTAGATTGGTATCAGCTTTTCAGATCACAGGTCTATTTGGTTCGCAATGGCTCCTAGTTCATTTCCACATCAGGCCCAATTCAAGGTGCTGTTTATTACCTGGGCTTCCCTACATGATATGTAATTAGGACATCTGAAGGACTGAGGAGATTTTCAGATGGGCAATTTAAACCGTGGGAGACATGGAACAGGTTCAGGAAAAAGTCTTTTTTTTTCAGAAGACGTCGGCCCTTTTCCATGTCTCCCCTGTCCTCATTCCAGATTTCCCTGTGATATTTTCATCACGGGGAAACATTGTTTTGGGGCCACCCATTCCGTTGTAGTAACGGAATCACAGGTGGCCTGAAAGGTGTCCCGTTCCTCTCCTGCAATGACAGCCGCGGGTGGGGGAGGTCTGTTCTGGACACTTCAGGAACGGGACACCCAGGTAAGTGGCACCCTTCCCCCCCCCCGGGTTACTGTTATGTTTTTGTATGTGTTTTTGTGCTTGGTGTACTGTTTTGACATTTGGGAGGAGTTATTTTAAAATTCCCCTCCTGTCCATTCTCTCGCGAGAACAAGCGGGATTTCAGTTCCCAGTTGTAAAGGCAACCTTATGATGGCTGCATTTACGGTCAGCCAGCTTGGGGAGAGGGAGGACGTTCCTGCCGCGGAATAAAGGTAAGCATTTGAACATTTCCCCTTTATTCTGCGGGAAGAATGGGATTGGGGCTTGTGGGGCAGGAACAGGGCATTTGGCCCCGTTTGGAAAAGTCCTTAGTCCTCTCATACAAATGTGTACGTTGAATGTGTTTAGCAACCTTGCTCCATATTCCACCATGAAGATAAGTACCTTTGCTGGGATGTGGGACAGGGCCTTATTGGTTGTGGCACCCCACAGCACTTACATTTCTCCCTTTCCCTCTATCCCTCTTTCATTAGGGATTTTTGGGTGGGCAGTCAAAATGCACTGGGTCTGTCAAACCTTTGATGAACTGGTTGTGAATGGGTGGTTTTAATGTTTTCTGGTATCTATTTAATTATTCATTATGATTACTGTATTTGTTTTAATAATGTGAACCACCTTGGGTGCTACTTTGAGAGCTAAACGGCAGTATATAAGCAATATTGTAACCAAATTTAAAAATGGAAGCATGGAGTATAAAGTTACGCTCCATCTCTTCCATGTAGGATGAGGGTAGGTAAAGGGTGTGGCCTGTGGGCTGCATGTAGTCCCCAGGGCCATTTTTGTGGCTAGTAGGGTCTTCCAGGGGTTAAAAAAATTGTCCCCCCCAAAAACACAGTTTAGACTCTCCAGTGCCCCCAAACACCTTCTATGTGACATGGGGGGGGGTATTCTGCCATCTTTTTGTGACCCCTGGGATGTTTCAAGCCTAGGAGAGGCCTTTTTTTAAAAAAAACAAATAGGAACTAACCGGGGGGGGGAGGCATGGCAAATATGCTCTGTACACCCTCTACAGCAGTGGTTCTTAACCTGCAATCTGTGGTTTGCGAAGGCTTGAAGGCTGCTCGGCTCACGTGACAGGAGCCAAGGCAAAGGCTGGCTGACTTGGCCTGCTCATTGCTGTTCAATCCGCTCCAGCCACAAACTTGAAGGAAGAAGCAGAAGAAAAGTCTTCCCTCCCCTTGAGTGCCTTTGAGGGAAGGTTTAATTGATGGTTTAATTGTATGATGATGATGATGATTGATGATGATGATGATGATGATGTTAGGGTTTTTATTCTTGCATTAAGTCTTGGGGGGTCAGTGGCAATATATATATATATATATATATATATATATATATATATATATATATCTGGCTTTTCTTCGCAAACGAAGATTCAGGAAGGACTCATCCCGCGCCTTCTGCAAGCGCGCTGATGACTAAAAAGGCCAATCCGAGATAAACAAGTCCGGTTGCAAAAAGTGCAGCAGAAGGTCTCCTTGGGTGATGTTTTTGGGTTGTGATTCTTTCTGCGTTGTCGTTTCTCTTCAAGACTTGTTCGTCGTGAGTTCTCAAATAAGGCTGCAGCATTGTGGATAGTGCGTCTCCATGCCTCCCGATGTGAGGCCAGGGCGGACCACCGTTGGTGATCAATCTGGCCAAGCCTGAGATGTTGTTTCAGGGAGTCCTTGTATCGCTTTTTTGGAGCGCCCCTCCCACGCTGACCCGTGGCGAGTTCACCGTAGAGTAGTATTTTTGGGAGGCGATGGTCCTCCATCCTAGAAACGTGCCCTGCCCAGCGCAGCTGTGTTCTCAATATCATGGCCTCAATGCTGGTGATCCCTGCTTGGTCCCTGGTAAAGGAAAGGGTAAGAGCCAGTGCTCTAGAAGATATTTAAGGGCAAGCATTTTGATTTTACAGTATTTTGCCAGGATTGGGGGATGCAGTGGGGTTGCGGCACTCCAAGGTGTCCTGAGGACTAACGCACAGGCACACATCCAGCCCTAACAGCTGCCCACCCAAAGGTAAGATATTGGCCTAGAAAATGCTGCATTTTACTGCCTTTTTAACCAGTAATACTTTATGGCAGATGCCTCATTCCAACATTCTGGTGTTCAAGCAGTTTTGCTGCAGTTGGATCCAAAGTCTATGCAGGCTGCTTTCTAGTGGAAATGGAGTACTGGAGATCCAGCAAGCCTGATTTTGAGCCAGGCCCAAACGTCTCAAGCACGAGAGAGGCAGCCAGCCAATGTGAGGTTATTGCTAGAATTAAAAGGAGAGCTTGTTGACCTGGAGCCTTCTGCAGAATGTGGTAATTAATACAATAGTTCCCTGGTTTGCCACAGCAGCATCTCTGGGTGTTCAGCTGCTCTCTGCATCACAACAGATAACTGGAATCAGGAAGCCCCATGTGGTACCGTTTGCTTTATGGACAATCAGCTATTGGCATCTTTCCACATTAAAATGGAAGAGGGAAAGGGGGAAGCAAAAACACTGTAAGAATTTTCTATTGTTCCCATCATAAAAAAGCCTAGAATGGTCAAAGAGCTTAAATAAATGAGGATGAGGAGAGAGAAGGATCAGAATAAACACTACCAGATCATAATTTTCAAGAGGACAGAGTATGATACAGCTGGAATCTTACCTTTTCTTATTTTGAAAAATGAAGCAATATTCCTCAAACAAGGGATTTTTGGCAGCAGTAAGGAGCCTCCACATGATTCAGCAGTGGGAAGCATTAACCAAGCTCCTTAATTTGCAAATTGCCATCAAGGCTGATGTCAGAGGAGGAACTGGAGTTACTTTTCACTCCAGGATTAGTCATGAAACCAGCAGTAAGAGCTAGCCTTGAGTTTCAAGGCACTGTGTTGAAGGGAATTCTTCTCAACTCCAAGAGGGAAATTGAGAACAGACCTGAGTCCTGAAGGAATGCATGCTACTTTGTTAAAGATTTAATATCTCCTTCACCTCCAGCGTAAATTAGCTCTGAGCCCCTCAGGTGCAGCCAAGGAAATGTTTTCTGGCACTGATTTGTGTATTATATCTCTGTCCTGTTTGGTTGAAGAGCAGAATGGGTAGATAAATCTACCATTTAAAAGCTTGTTTATCAAGTCTTCAGGGTGAGGGAAAAGAACATCTCCCCTTCTGATATTAGACAGACTGCAGTTCTTTAGACAGTATTTGCTAGCTCTTGGCCCTAAATTAAAGCTCTAACAACTGGAAAGACAACCAAAGCAATGTTTAAATATTTGAAAGGATGTCACAATGAGGATGGAGCAAGCTTGTTTTCTGCTGCTCCAGAGATTAGGACACGGAGCAATGGTTTTTTTTTTGAAAAACAAGTCATGCCAGACTAATCTAAAGATTCCAAGATTCCGCCTAAATGTTAGGAAGAACTTCCTGAGGATAAGAGCTGTTCGGAGGTGGAACATGTTGCCTCGTAGTGGTGGAGTCTCCTTCTTTGGAGGTTTTTAAATGAAGGCTGGATGGCCATTTTTTGGGAATGCTTTGATTGTGTCTTCCTGCATGGCAGGGGTTGGACTGGATGGCCCTTGTGGTCTCTTCCAACTCTATGATTCTATGATCTATGAACAGCGGAACCATCTGGGAATCCATTACTTATTTAGCTGTTTGCTTAATTATTTATTTACATTTATAGCCTATCTTTCTTCCAGTGAGTCAGGGTAACATACATGGCTCTACCCGTCCCAACTTATCGAAACAATAATCCTGTGAGGTATGTCAGGTTGAAAGAGTGCAGTTGGCTCCAGATCCTAAAGTTACTCTTCAAAGGACTCCAGAGAGATCAGAAGAAATGTTTAATTATTCTTATTTTTAAATAAAGAACACCTTGGGGCTGAATCTGGACAGAATCTGTGTTTCTAAGGGGTTGTCTAGACCAATGGTTCCCAACATTTGGTCCTCCAGAAGTTTTGGACTGTAGCTCCCAGAATTTCTGATGATTGGCCAAGCTGGCTCAGACTTCTGGGAATTAAAGTCCAAAACACCTGGAGGATCAAAGGTTGGGAACCACTGGTCTAGATGGTGAAAAAAATCCTCATAGCATCTGCAGAGAATACCTTTTGTCCTAATGAGAGTGAAAGGAGATTTGCAGTATTCAGAAGGAGGGTGGACAAAAACACCATATACTGTGTGAGAGGAGCCTTCACGACTTTTTCCAAAGTTTTTAAAATAATGCATGGAAATACACATTATCACTTGTTTGACATACAATTCTGGACACTGTGCATTCTCAGCAAAGGCGGAAGTCAACAGTGGATTGCTTGGATGTGCAGGTGGTGGGCAGGCTTTCCGGCAAGGAAGGGGCTGGGAGCACTATTTTCCCATTTCATATTATTGAGTGTGTGCTTTTTTGCTGTGCTGAGATGACCAAAGAGCTTTTTACAAGCAGAAGATCGCACTTGCACACCTTTGATTTACAAGTTAAAAAAAATACTGTGCAGCAGCAATAACTCATGCAGAGAATAATAATGCACTGTACTCTTGGTCACCATCTTGATTTGCAGGCATGGCTCCAGCTCCATGGGCACTTCAAACACGAATAGCTTCGCAGACACTCAATTTTGCCAAAAAAGTGGAGACAAATCAACGCTACTGCAAATTTGTGAAAATGCACACCAGTCTGCATCTTTTTCTTCTCGTCTAGACAAGCCCTAAAACTCCAGTGTGAACACCATTAGGGTATCATGCCTACACTAATTTGATAAACTGATAGATTGATATCCCACTGATATTCCAATGAGCTCAGGGGAGTGGACACAGCTCTCTTATCCAATTATCACCACAAGAGCAACCCTGTGAGTTAGGTTAGGCTGTGAGAGAGTGACTCACCCAAGATCACCCCATGAATTTCATGGTTCAAATGGACTAGAGCCTGGACATCCCACATTCCAATCTGTAAGCATAACACCAGGTGGCTGTCCATTCACCGGGCCGTTATCCATACCAGGGAGCAAATCCTGAGGATACAGTCCGTCAGAAATATTCTAGCCTCAGATCCTGCATTTAAAAAAAATATATCTTTCATTGACAACAAAAATAAATAAATAATTTTTTTAAAAATAAAATAAAATAAATAGAAGACCAAGACCAAGAACACAGTTTTAGCCCAGTTAGGCTGCTCAACAAGAAACTGACAGAGCAATCATGTGCCTGTATACTTGGATGTCAGTCCCACCGTGGGCAGTGGTGCCTCCTTCCAGGTGAGCATGCACAGAAAATTATGCAGCCAGTATTAAAGGTCCCAGCTACCAGAAATGTTCTGGCTGTGGGCCTGGTATATATTTACCCTGGGGAGTGTTAAAACAGCCATCGTCTTCCCAGATACTGCTGCATTCCATCCTGGGAAGGAATGTGGAGCTGTTTTGCCCATGTGATGAAATCTCTCCAAGCTATCTCTCACTGCCATTCTCTGTCTTTCATCGTTTTCTGTGTGGTGGGCGGGGATGGTGATGTCACAGACTCCTTTTCTATGATGTTCAGGGAGGAACTGATTCGGTTCCTATTTTCATTCAAGCCTTCTAATTTGCACTTTTTGAACAAAGATGGAAATATATTTATGATCACCAACAATGGTCCGCCCTGGCCTCACATCAGGAGGCATGGAGACGCACTATCCACAATGCTGCAGCCTTATTTGAGAACTCACGCTGAACAAGCCTTGAAGAGAAACGACAATGCAGAAAGAATCACAACCCAGAAACATCACCCAAGGAGACCTTCTGCTGTGCTTTCTGCAACCGGACTTGTCTATCTCAGATTGGCCTTTTTAGTCATCAGCGCGCTTGCAGAAAGCGCGGGATGAGGTGGGGAACCTGTGGCCCTCTAGATGTTTTTGGCCTTTAGCTCCCATCCACCCTAGCCAGCATACGGAGGGTCACAGTTACCCATCCCTGTCCTACAGCATTCTTGCCTTTCAGAAATTTTGCAATGTGCTTGTATAGTCAAAACCTGTGTACCACAATGCATACATTAGGGATAAGTTTAACAAAAATGCAGATGCAAGTGAAAATAAGTATGCATTATATTAGGGGAAATGAGCATATTTGTGGTCAGGAGGTGGATGCCCTCATATCAGTTTACATACTATTTTGTGATTGTTTCACACAAGCAAATGTGCAGGTTGTTGTTAAGAGAGACCTCCAAGTCATTCTGTCATCAGCAGCCCTGCTCAGATCTTGCAAACTCAGAGCCATGGCTTCGTTGATTGAGGCTTCTTGTTAACTACCGTTCAGTTGACTTAGACTCATGGTGACCACATGAATGAGACATCTCCAAGACTCATTCTTCTACCACCCTGCTCAGATCTTGCAGGTTCAGGCCCGTGGCCTCTCTGATTGAGTCTATCCACCTATAATACAGTCTTCCTCTTTTCCTTTTGCCTTCTACCTGACCAAGCATCATTGTCTTTCTAATGAGATGTGTCTTTGTATGATATGTCCAAAGTATGACCACTCTCAGCTTAGTCATCTTAGCTTCTAGGGAGAGTTCAGGCTTGATTTGCTCTTGGGCCCATTTATTTGTCTTTTTGACAATCCATGGTACCCTCCTGGAGCTGCACATTTTGAATGAGTTGATTCTCTTCCTATCATCCTGTGCAGGCATTACCATATACAGTAATTTTGTGTGGGCATTTCTCCTAACAAATGTGCTCCTGTACGCATTTTCCAAAACTATATGTTCAAGCACCCTAGGTAATGGCATACCCTGTCTGAAGGGACCCAATGTACACTTTCAGAAAACATGTAGTAATACATGTTTATGGGACTGTGCATGTGGAGTAATCACTTGTCCTTTATTAGCATTTGCATGCTTCCTTATATTGTTTGTATGTATACTGGGGGGAGGGGGCAGAACCCTCCCTGAGAAGTAGTGCATCGGAGATGGTTGGCCTAGAAACTTTCAGCTTGACATGCTTTCAACTTCCACAGAGCGTGGATATGGTGAGAGCTTTTGGAACATAACACCCAGAATCTACCAGCCACTATGGCCAGTAGGATTCTGGGACTTGTACTTCAAAAAGTAACATTAACAAGCATGATTGTGCTGTTTACATACAACAGCTTGATATGTGGGATTGCATCATAGGGAGGGAAACCACACTCTTGCATGGTCATGGCTGCATCTAAAGAGCTGTGATGTTGGTGGCCTGTCAGTATATTCCAGTGATGTGCCTTCATTATTGAACTACAGTGCCAACCCATGTTTTCTGGGTGGATTGGCATTGCTTTGCAATGCTTTCTTCAGCTACCATATTACCTCTTGAAGATTACTGCAATCCAAGTTCTCTGCACACAATTCAAAAGCCATTTTGACCTTTGCATTTCCTCTGTTTGGCTTGCTTGAGTTAGGGTCCTGTCTGGAATCTACTGAAATGAGTGGGGGAGGGGGATATAATTATTTCCCAGTGGGTTTCATAGGATTTGGGCCAGGCCTTATATAATTTGGGAATGGATGTACTGTAAATTAAAATGAAGCGGAGATTGTTTGCATATGTGCGTATGGTACTTATTTTGAAAACTTCTTTAACTATAATTCAGAAATCTCTTTGCAAAAGTTGCCTCAATGTCAAGCCTTTGTGCAGAGATGCCCCCATTTAGGAATCAAAATATCCCCAGATGGGTCTAGGGATCTCCCTTTGCCATTATGTAGATTAGTCACAAGGTAGCACGAGGTAGTATATGTTGGGAGGGGAGTCCAGAATCTCCTGGGATCTTCTTTTAAAAAGACAATAAGGTTCTTGTCTTGCTTTTGGACTGGTGGAACATTTAAGACTGAGGTTCGGAACTTGTGGCACAGAGGCCAAAACTGGTTGCAGATCCTGCCCCAACTTGCACACCCCTCCTTGTCCTGCCCCCTTACACAACAACTGAAGCCAGAGGAAAAATGTTTTCAGAGCATGGAAATACTGTAACTAGTCAACCAATTCATTGTCAAATCATTATGTGTCCCCTACAGCTAATTCAATACGTTAATGGGCTAATCAACTTTAGATCATTCAGATTCATTAGGATGTGGTAGTTCTTTGTCAGATTCAGTAAAACAAGACTCAGGAAAAGAAGGATTAGGATTGAAGGAAATGTGTCACCCATTTCCTTCTCTCTTGGCTTCCCTCTTTCTCCACTCTGGAGATTTTCAGAAGGGAACAAAAAAAGTGTTCCCCTCTCACAATCTCCTCTCCCACCCCTCTCCAATCCCTGTAACAATAGAAAATTTTCAGAGCTACCTTCTTAGTACCCCTTCCCTCAGCAGGGCAGCCCAAGAGTGAAAGGAGCTCGAACAGAGCCCCTTTCACTTCCTGGTTTCAAATCCTGGCCGTTCTTGCAACAATACAAGTGCACAGGAAAATCAAAAGGTAAAAGCAAAATACACATCCAAAAGTTACAGCAAGCACAAAGACACACTTAAAACATCCCAAGTAATCTGGGAAGGGTATAAAAAAGTGTGCCACTTACCTGGATGTCCCGATCTCACCCGGAAGTGTTATGGCACGGACCTCCCATTGATGCTGGCATTGCACCTGCATAACAGGGCACCATTTCAATCACACATCATTCCATTACAGAAATGGAATGGGGGAGCAATTCACGCTTAGCCCGTGAATAAAAAAGAAGCACTGGTGTAATGACAGCTGAATGGGAGCAGGACGACATGGGAATGACGTCATCTGAAAGGGAAGCCCTTTAGCGATCTCCTGGCATCGGTATCATGCCATATTTAGCCCGTCTGAAAATCTCTTCTGTCTTCTGCTTTTCACCCATCCTCTCCTTCAGTGAATCAGATGCTCTGTGGGGTTGGGTTGGAGGAGATCTTAAGCCCCTTTGTGTTACCAAAAAAAATGTGACAAGAAAATGTAAATAGGTGTGGTTTGGGAGAATGGCTGCAGTCCAACATCCCTCAGTATAGCATAAAGATCTGTACATGGAGATATATTATCCCAGGACTACACAATCCCCATGCAGAATAGCAACATTGAGCAACATATGTCAATGACTTGGGACTGTTGTGCAATGCACAATCTAAACACACCATGTACAATTGCAATGCACAGTGCACAACTGCAACATTGCTATATGCTCAACTCTGCTTCTGCTGTTGTCAGCAGAATACATCTGTTTCACTGTTGCGAATAATTCACCCTGCATGCCTTGGGCGACTAATGCATGGTCAATGTGTGTGTGTGTGTGTGTAAGAGAAAGAGAGAGAATATGAGTGTGTGTACGTGTGTTATATTGGACTGAATGGAACTGTATAGCATGAGAGAATGGCTGTGGATGTGTTATGTGCATGAAATGAATGCACATGGGCCTGTGCATGTATGTATGAGACATACAGACAGAAAGCACGGGGTGACCCTGCCCACTCTCACTTTAACCTGCCCCACTTTTCCTTTGGTCTCACCTATTTTTGCAGCCCCTCCCACCTCCCATCTTGTAAGGACATGTGATCTTCACCTCAGCAAAAGTTCCTCACCCTTGCATTATTGTTGTTGTTGTTGTTGCCCGCCTTTCCCCCAATATAAGGATTCAAGGGGGGTTAACAATGAGTTTAAAAACTCTACAAATTAAAACAATACTCAACATTGAAAGTATAAATATGACATTTAAAAAAACAAGTTAAACAATTTATAAAGTTTTTTTAAACAAAAATATATGAAAATACAGTAAAACTATATATGGACCTTAAAATCCAAATTGCATAGCATTTACAAGCCCAACCCCATAAGACTGCAAATGCCTGATGACACAAGAATGTTTTTACCTGTTGGCCAAAGGAGAGTAGAGACAGGGCCTAAACCTTGCTCTAAACCTTTGCACAATATATCAGAAGTAAAGTTTTAATTCCACAAATTCCTAACAAGAGGACAAAGGGCACCGCCCCCTTGTCCCAGAAGCTTCTGGAGACATCTATGAGGCTTAGGGGGTAAGCAAGTGTGAATGGGGGCTGAGGATGATGGTGGGTTGAGAGGAAGAAATCATCAGAACCTAGAGAAAGGGAACAAACAGGGAGCAGGAGGGATTTAGGTGGTAGCAAGAGTAAGTGATGCGAGTGGCCTTTGATAGTGTGGCTACTTATGTGCATTCAGTCAGAATTCAGAAAATGCTTCATCAGAATAGAGGACAAAAATGGTACAGAGCCATGCAGAATTTATATATGCTACATATGAATAGGACCACATTTAGAACTAATGGCTATAATTTAAATAAAACGACAATGACCTGAATCCTATTGGTAGTCTCAACTAGAGTAGGACCATTGCATCGGCTAGATTTACCCAGGTGCTGATGGATGCTTCAATAAGTCTACTCTAATCACCAACAGGCTTCACATTAATACACTGTGATGCACTACTATGCCTAAAATTGAGGGGTGAGGTGGAAATCTGATGCCAAGGGCCCAGGGGCAAGAAGTATGAAATGGCCTTCCAAATGCAGCCACTACCACCATCTTGTCTTTCAGGGCAGAGACTGGGGGCAGAGCAGTGGAATGAGCCCTTCCATTGGCTGTAGTCCAGGGTCAAGGCCAATGGTAACTGTGTCCCTGTGATGTCTCATTTCTGTACTTTGGTAGGTGTACTGGCTCTTTTGGATTGGGTTACTTGTAATTTATTTGCTATAGTATTTTGCTAGCTTAGCTCCACAGTATCAAAGGAAGAAACACCGAAGCAGATGAATCAATTGCGTGTGTTGTACCATACGTGGAAATCACAGTGCAATGATTATGAATAAAAAGCACTCACATGCTGACTGGTGACGTATTTACATCCCAGCATCTGCAATGATGCTCAGCTTGACTTTTTAAGCTACTCATTTACTACAAACAACAGATCTCTGATTCAAGAGCCAACCAACCAAGCCTAGTACATTTCTGTTTAAAAGGAGACCAACTATGGTCTAGGGGGAACAACATTTGGGAATGTGTGTATGTAATGATAGTTGTGTTGTTCCAAAATGAGTCAAGTCAACAGACATTATGCATATTTCAAGGTGGGTATTTGAACAATTATTTGTGAAGCAACTGCCCAGAAACAGATGGGTTCTGCTATCGTAGAGGTACAGATCCCAGCCAATTAGCTGAAACCTTCCATCGGTGCTTCTGATTCTCACAGGCTTTGAGTGTTTGGAACCTGTATAAAAGCTCCTTGAGTCCAGGCAACTCCATTCTTGGACATAATGTTGCTAGGTAAATCAGATTGCTAGAAAAGGCTTTACCTTTTGCCTGGGCCTGCTTGACTGTTTTTTCATGCTGTTACTCATTGCCTACTGCTTGCCTGGTATGGAGATATTGGATCTGTAATGAAATGGTAGTGTGCGTGAAGGGCTCCTATCTAATCTTTAATGAAATGGTGGTGTGCATGGAGGGCACCCCTCTAATCAGGAATAAAACTTTTTCCAGGAATTTGCACTGTTCCCCCACCTTTTGTACATTCCCTCTCTATTGACCTCCCTGCCTCCCACTTTCCATGTTTCTCAGCCAGGATTCCATGGTCACTAGGCATGTTTAGTCCATTGGATAAATGTCTAGCTATCTGAAGATGCAAATGAGTTGAATTCTGTATGTTTCTGAGGCTGGCATCTTATTTATATTATTTATTTCATTGCATCTTGTTAGGGACTTATGCATGCCTAAATTATGCTACACATGTGATCCCAAATTATTCACCATAGTGCTATGAACATATTGTGCTGGCAGTGGTGGAAGCAGAGTTGTGCATATAGGAATGTTACACATTGTGGTTGCTCACTGCACATTGAGGTTACACATCGTGCATTATGAATTGCATGTTGCACATCATTTATTGGACATTGTGCAATGGCCTCTGGTTGCTATTCTGCGTGGAGGTTGCATAGTGCTGGTGTAGCATATCTCAGTGAGCAGATATTTATGCTACATTGAGGGGATGTTGGATGGCAGCCTTAGTCTGTTTGCCTGATAAGTCCTGCTTTATTTGGTCATTGGAACAGAACTTGAGGAAGCCAAGAATGTCCTTGTTAACAGTTACCCTATAAATCATGCCAGTATTACAGTGCCAGTTGAGCTTTCACTAGCAACAGAAGAGAAGTTTACACAAGATTTCTACCACTCTATGGAGTGGTCTCTTGAATAATTTTTATAAGGCTTAAGTCCAGACTATCTAAAAGACTGTCTCTATATATGAACTCACTTGAATCTTTAGGGGAGGACTTTCTCTCATTCCCAACACGCTCACAGATACAATTGGTGAGGCCTCCTTAATGGCTGCTCTCAGTCTATGGAACTAGCCTGGTCCCCTCCTTGCTCTCCTTCTTCCATTAAGTAAAGAACCCTTTATTGGAATAGTGGCGATGCAAAAAGGTCTTTTAATGGAAGGGGGGGCATTGCATTTTTAATGTTATTGCCATGTTTCCACATCATTTTATATTGTTTTAAAGTATTGATGTTTTAATATGGTGTTTAATTTTTAAAAGTTTTTTTATATATGTAAGTTTTAATTAATGTATTTTATTTTAATTCATGTTGTGAGCTGCCTTGGGTCTAATTTAGGAGAAAGGCAGAATATTCAATCAATCAATTGTTTTTGCAATGAATAATTCCTACAAGCTCTTCTCTACTTTTCAGGGGTCCTGAGGTATCCTCATTGTTCCTACCTGGGACAATCATCTGGGTAGGATTCTAACTCATATACCACATCTAGGGGCTTATCTACACCAGGCAGGATGCATTGGCTCCCTGTCGGTGTATCCTGCCTCTGCATCTGCCCAGTTCCCCCTCCCCCGTTACTTGCAGAAAATTGTCTGGAGTCCAAATAGGATGTCAGCCTATCACTGAAGCTGCCACCATTTTCTCAACAACGTGAAAGCCAGGCAAGGGTCCTATAACATGTGACTGCAGGCTCCCTCATGTGACCAGCCTCAGTCACATGCTGCAGGACCCCTGCCTGGCTTCCGGAAGAGCCAGGGAGCTGGCAGCAGCAGCAAGGAGTGGCAATCTGAGACAGACTCCCATGGACACGGGGGCCCAATCTGGTGATACCAGATTAAACTGGGTATTCTTTGAAAATGCAGTAAAGTGCCCTATGCCGGCTTGCCCCTGTTCCAGCCCTGTATTTGCCCCGGGGGTCATTGGGATTGCCCAGAGGCAGATTGGGGTAAATGCCCTCTGTCATTTGGATTTCAGGGCTCTGGGACGGGGGCAAGCTGGGGTATTTGGCCAGTGTAGACAAGCTTTAAGCGGGATAGATAAGTCAGTGGTGACTGGGGGTGCCCTTGTCCATGAACCAACGTTCAATCTGAACTTTAAAACAGCTGTCCCAGGTGCCAGACCCTATCCTTAAAATATGTTCAGCACCTTGGACAACTCCCTTAAGGTTTGGACTAAAACACGGCATGGATTCACCACCCCACTGACCAGCCACCCCATGATATAAGCTGTAGGATGAAAACAAAGTGTCTTTGGATGAGAGATGGCCCTTCCAGCAAAACAAATGACAAACTTTCCTTCCTTTTATTTCTTTCATAAACCCCTAGGGAAAAGCACTAGAAAGGGCTAGAAAGTCAGCCGTATTCTCACTGTTGCCACAAAAAAACATCTCAGAGGGGATTGTTTCCCTCTTAGTCCAGTCATTCCTGAAGTGGTTTTCTTTGGCACTTGGAACTAATGCACGGTTTTAACGCTTAACCTGAAAACACTTCATTTGTTAACAGAATGGGCCCCAGAAGCACAACTGTCCTAAAGTGCTTTTGTCAAGTAAGGAGTGGTGGACCTTTTAGGCAAAGCTCTAAAGTGCTCTGGTCCTCTTCCTGGTATCTCAGCACTCCAGATCATTGGACATTCTGTGCTACCTATGAGATGAATTTCATGGCAGTGGTGACCTCTTGGTACAGATAAGAGGGTCTATGAATTGTGCACTTGATGCACACAACAGCAGACTTCTGACGATAGCTGTCAACTATGTGCCTCTAAAAGGACAGTGAATGCTATTCAGTCTGAGCTGCCTTTCTTCCATTTGAGCAGCCCATGTAAAATGTGGAGTGCTGGGGGAACTTCAGAATGTTCTTTTTTAGATAAATTGCAGAGGAGTGGCAGAGCTAAGAGGTCAATACATTGAGCAGTGGAAGAAACTGAGCAGTGTTGTTAACATCAGTTCAAGCATGCCAGGAGACAACCTGCTACTTGGCACAGGCTTTGTATGATATTAGAGCAATATGTTTATTCCTCATTTCAAGTTTACTCGAAATGTTTCCTTTCCTTGATCTTACATTCTGCTCTCAATCAGACAATTTCTTACCCTTTTGAACTGTGAAGTTACGTAACATTATAGTTGGCCAGGTGGGAAAAAGGTTGTTGGATCATCAGACTGTTGCAAGAGTGGGCAGACCCCAGGCATGTGAAATCTACTTTTTTAAAAAAAAAATTAGAACCCAAGATCTCCAAAAGACAGGCATGGAAGAACTAATTAATTCTGAGAGTAGGAATTTGTTCAGAGTACCAGAACTGAACAGAATTCACTGGTCTTCCACTCATGAATCCACTCTGATTGCCCCAGGCTTTCCCCCACAACTTTGAGGTGGCTTAAGGGGTGAGGTAGTCATTTTCTTAGTGCTCTTGTTCAACAGTTGTGAGTCATAAAGTCTTCATGATCTACTGCAGATCACACAGATTCAAGCATGGAGGGAGAGGGGGAGACATACCACCATCTAAATGATGCTCTAACCACCCTTATGCACATCCATTCCATTATACTATATTCACTACACCCTCCTTTTCTCATCCCTCTCCAATTCTAAATATTACTGTAAAGTAATTGGGGTAGGGACCTGTCTTTTGCTGAAGTTACACTATAAAACACCTCATCCCAAGGATGGCTTGCTACTCATAAATCATCACTGTCATTGTCAGAATTATCTGGAATGGAGATATCATAGTCATATGAGTGGTCCTAGTCACACTGGTTAGTTATATCACAGGCTTAGTTTCCTTGAAGTCAATACTCACTCACAGAACGTTCCATTTTGCGCTTGCTGGCAAACAGACATCAGTTTTGGTCCTCTCCCTTTTTCCCCAAAACAAAAGAAAAAGTTCAATATTTATGGTTAAATCTTTCCTGAAAAAAATGCATTTGGAAGCTAAGGTGATAATAGCTATTTGGCCATTTCTGTCTTGGCTTTGCACCCATTCTCATAGCAGGTTGGTGAACTAGTTTGAAACTACAGGTTGAGTCCCTAATCCAAAATGCTTGGGACCAGTGGGATTTTGGAATACTTGCATATATACATAATAAGATATCTTGGAGATGGGACCTAAGTCTCAATACAAAATTTATTTATGTTTCATATGCACCTTATACACATAACCTGAAGGTCATCTTATACACAATATTTTTAATAATTTTGTGCATGAAACATTTGTATACACTGAAGCATCAGAAAGCAAAGGTGTCACTATCTCAGCCACCCATCTGGACTATTTTGGATTTTGGAATATTTTGGATTTTGGAATTCTGGATAAAAGAGACTCAAATTGTACTGTATTGTTTCCTTCTCACAGATGGAGACCTAAGGGGGAAAGATGAGGGAGATCACTCCAAAGCTAGCCACTGAATTAGAACTCAGGAAAAGTTACATTTTGAACTCCAACTCTCACTATTCCAGGCATTGCTACCTAGCAGATTCTACTTTTCTATTCCCCAAAGTAAGTTTTCTGAACTCTGTACAGTTGGGATCCAGTGGGATGTGCATAAACATTCCGTTGGCTCATCCAATTTCCCCTCATGAATTTCCTGTTCAGAAGATGCCAAGTTTAACAAGTCTGAGAATTTGTCATAAGACCATCAGTTCAAATGCATGGACAAACTTACTGAAAAACATATGTAGACTAAACCTGAAGAGAATCTGCTGCTTCTGCATGTCCGATCTCTTTTATCTGCATCCCTTTAATCTGTTCTGAAGCTTATCGCCAAACTTCTTTTGGAATTTGGAGGCATTTAAGGAGGCATCTGAGGGAATCTTGTGCAAGGCAACTCCTGAATGAGAAACAGAAGGAAATCTACATATGTCTTCTCGGAATACAGATCCGTGCGTCTTTGGATCTCAGCCTTCAACTAAGATGTTCTTCAGTGGGTCACCCTGGATAGTCATTAACTTAATGCTGGTATGTTTGCAAAGTCTGTATTTTTGTATTGTGTCAAACACAGCTCTACCCTATTTTGGCTAGGCCTATTTAACAAATGAATAACACACAGTTCCCTGTACTAATAAAAAATAAGAATGTATACTGCAGTAATTAAAATAATGTGTCTTGATTATATTTGTTTATGGCTGAAGAAAAAGATACACTTTTACTGCCTGGGAATCTATTAGAACAACAGCTTTAGTGCGGACAGATTTGAGTTTCCAAGAAAAATATACAGTATTTAGTTACAGCCCTGGAAAGTTTATGTATGTGCTTAACTTCATATACTGTACTTTTGAGGGGAACTATTGATTTCTCAGAGATTATGACATATGCAACTCAGGTTAATTTCTGTGGAATATACACAGGAGAAATTCCTGCCCAATTAGCTTGGCAGTCTGTGTGAGGCAAGATAACTTGGTTCCTTGCAGGACCAAGGTCTAAATTTGGCACACAAGGGAAATGATTAATTATTAGTTTAAAGCAATTACATGCCACAAGCAAATGTAGGTCATAAAAGGATGAAATATTATTTATATGCAGGACTCACTTTTGGGATGGAGATGAAAGTATCCCTTCAAATGCAGCTTGTGTTCAATATGTCATATACAAGCCCCCCTCCTCGCTCTTTTGGTCAGAGGAGAGAGTTGGCACCACATCCACGGCTAGGAACAACCGTCAGCATGGCATAGGAGGGCTATGAAAATGTACTGTACTTAGATCCAGCTTTCTGAATATCAAGAGAGAGGTTTGGAGCAGGAGGAATGATGTAGCCCTACAATGGCTTCCTGTCCACTTCCAGATCCATGGCAAATTCCTTGGACTCTCTCATAGTACAATGATTGCATTTTAACTGTCATGGCAACATTCTGTGGAATGCTGGGATATGGAGTTTGCTCAGAGGCACCAGAGGAGCTCCCTGGCTGAGGATCCTAAAGGCCTCTCCCTCCATTGCCAAGCCCAGGATTCCGATAGGATGTAGTGTGTACAGTGTGGAAGATGATAAATAAATGCGTGTGTGCAGCAGTCAATTAGAGGGGTTGTCTAGACAGTGAAAAAAATTCCTCATAGTAGTTGAGGAAACTAAGTGGGGAAAAGCCTTCACAGCTTCTCCTAAGGGTTTTTTTTTTAAAATACGGGGGAAATGCATACTCCTGCTCATTAGGACGACTGAATTGCATCGCTGTGCATTCCTGAATAATAGTGGAAGTGGAAACCAATTGGTTGGAAGTGCATGGGGGGCAGGCTTGCTGGCAACAAAGTGTCCAGAAGCACCATTTTGGAGTTTCGTGGTAGCGATCGTGGGCTTTTTTTGCTGCGCTGAGGTGACCAAACAGCTTTTTAAATGGAAAGTTGTACTTCCGCACCTTAGATTTACAGTTTTTTTAAAAATTACTGTGGAGCGGCAGCAACTTGTTGAGAATAATAATGCGAGCAATTCACTCCTGGCCACCATCTTGATTCATAGGCATGGCTGCATGTGAACATCAGACACAGATAGCTTTGCATGCCAGCAATATTGCCAAAAAAAGATGGAGGCAAATGAACACTTCTGCAAATTTGCATTAATGTGCAACAGTCAGCATTATATCTTCTCGTCTAAACAAGCCACTGGAACTGAGCCCAGTTAAAGTGGAGAATTTGCCACCACATCTGCTTGGAGATGACCCATGAAAATTAGAGATTTGGGGCTAGGCCTGGGCTTGAGATCTGGCAACCCTACTTGCTACAGTCTTTCCAAACAAGGTGTTCTCCAGATATTTTGGACTGTCACTCCCCATAAGCACTGACCACATGGTTGGGGTCCATGAGATTTGTAGCCCAAAATACTTGAGGGTTGTCACATTAAGGAAGGCTGCCTTACTGTTAACAAAGCCTGTAAGGAAGCTGCTAGAACTGAAACTTTGCACTTAAATATTAAGGAAGAGAAAGTACTTGTCATTTACTGTGGATTTAACTAAGAATTATAATATTTGTGTGTATATTGAGAGGGTGTGGTGTTACATTAAAAGGGTTTGTTAAATGTTTAATCAAAGGAGACAGTTGGGTAATTAAAGCTATTAAAATTGATAGGGCATGAGGCCTAGATAAATTACATCCTAGCGCTCAAGCAGTAAGGATGTCCTCTGGCAATGATTTGGGTGGGAAGGGAAAGTGTATGACATGCTGCGAAACACAAATAAGAGCCAAAGTACATGTTCAGAGACATCCCATAGTACTTAATTTATAGGGTTGCTTTTTTTTTAAAGAGAGAGTGGGAGTGGGAATGTTACATCCCCCAAACAAAGGAACACAAAAAAGCATGAACTACAAGTCCCCATGGTAATTCCTATTTCTGTAGCCCCAGCAAAGAGTGTGGTGTGTTTTGAACTAACTTAAGGAAACAGAAGAATCTCTGCCTTGAGGACCCGCAATCGTACCCCATGACAATGAAAACAACAACAGAGAAAGGAAGATGGAGGCAAGGGTAAGAAGAAAAGGAGAAGCACATGTTGGGTTACAGTACACGTTCCTCAGGGTAGGGTCAAATGAGTAGAGCACATGGGTAATAGGCAGGAACCTACATGGGGATGGTGTTGTGAAAATTGCCGCATGTGCTCTTACAGGCTGATTATGCTATGCAACCCTTGTGTTAAATGGCAGCGTTGCACAACTGAATGTACAACTGGATGAGGAAGTGATTGTGCAACTGAAGGCACAACTGATGGAGCACAGGTTGACCCCTGTATCCATAGAGGATATGTTCCAAGACCCCCTGTGGATACCTGAAACTGTGGATAATAGGGAACCCTATTAGTTTCAATGAGACAAATGCTGGAAGTTGACCACAGAATGCATTGGAGGACCTCGAAATGCCTAGAGAGAACATATTTTTTCAGGCGTGGGTAAGTGAAACTGGATACTGAATCTGTGGATATAGGGAGTCAGTGTGTACTGGCAGGGGCATTGGCTAAGAATGCACATGTGCCATGGCCCCACATGCACAGCTGTGCTTCCACAGCCTCGGACTGAATGCAGATATTGTGCATCAGTTCCCAGAGTCCACCTGCTTCCATAGAGGAAGCTAGGGATGTGCAAGATACCCACAGGATTTCATCCTGTAGATGTCTTTCTCCCAGTTGGGCTCAATTTTGATAGGAGAGCCAGGGGAAAATGCCTGAAAGCAGCAAGGCCTGGGGAAAGGTGTGGGTTTTCCTGCTGTCCCTTAGCGACATCTCTGCTCTGCACTTGAATCAGCGAACAACTGCTTGATTAACAAGGACATCTGGTTTGACTCTTAATCGAAGGAGTAATGAAGAGAGGAACAATAGATTCATAAGGTCCACTGGGTGCATCACAATACTCATGTTACAATTAGCTTGAAGTGGGGTCAAAATGGAGGTTCTGCACAAGCACTTGTTGGTATTGTTGTTGTGTGCCTTCAAATCATTTCTGACCAATGGTGACCCTAAGATGAACCTATCATGAGGTTTTCTGGGCAAGACTTGTTCAGAGGGGATTTGCCTTTGCCTTCCTCTGAGGCTGAGAGAGTGTGGCTCACCCAATGTCACCCAGTGAGTTTCCATGTCGAAGCAGGGTTTTTAACCCTGGTCTCCAAGTTTATAGTCCAAAATTCAAACCACTACACCACACTGTCTCTCTGTACAAATACAAGCACTTAAGCTGTGAAATATTAGCCAACAGTGCTTCTTCCCATAGCCAAGATCCCCCTGTAATGCAAAGTGGGGGTGCGTGACATTTGGGGACTACATCTCCCAGAATCCCCCAGCTAGATGGGAATTCAAAGAGTTGTACTGTAATCTTCAATGGTACATTTCTAAGCTCTGCTATAATGTTTGTTCACATGTAAGTCCTGTTCAGCAGAGGTTCCCAGCAATGTTAAATGAAAGTTTTCTCCACATAGGTTCAGTGGGGTTTATTACTTCCAGATGAATATGGGAGGGAGTAAAGTGTGGATGACTAGTTGGCTATTTGCCCTTTGTACCGTCTCTTTTAATTGCTTCAGGTAAGTTTTGAGAAATCTGCCTTTTTGTTTTCCATAGCAATTTCATCTCATTTCTACAGTCGTCCCTTCACATTCGCGGGGGTTCCGTTCCGCGGACCCCCGCGAATGTGAAAAATCCGCGAATAACTACACCCCTCCCCCTCCCTCCCCGGGCCTCCCTCCCACCCTCCCCGGGCCTTCGCGGGGCCTTCCTAGGCCCCGCGGAGGCCTCACCGGCCCTCCCTCCCACCCTCCCTGGGCCTTCGCGGGGCCTTCCTAGGCCCCGCGGAGGCCTCACCGGCTCTCCCTCCCACCCTCCCCAGGCCTTCGCGGGGCCTTCCTAGGCCCCGCGGAGGCCTCACCGGCCCTCCCTCCTACCCTCCCCAGGCCTTCGCGGGGCCTTCCTAGGCCCCGCGGAGGCCTCACCGGCCCTCCCTCCCACCCTCCCCAGGCCTTCGCGGGGCCTTCCTAGGCCCCGCGGAGGCCTCACCGGCTCCCCCTCCCACCCTCCCCAGGCCTTCGCGGGGCCTTCCTAGGCCCCGCGGAGGCCTCACCGGCCCTCCCTCCCACCCTCCCCAGGCCTTCGCGGGGCCTTCCTAGGCCCCGCGGAGGCCTCACCGGCTCTCCCTCCCACCCTCCCCAGGCCTTCGCGGGGCCTTCCTAGGCCCCGCGGAGGCCTCACCGGCCCTCCCTCCCACCCTCCCCAGGCCTTCGCGGGGCCTTCCTAGGCCCCGCGGAGGTCTCCCCGGCCCTCCCTCCCTCCCTAGGCCTTCGCGGGGCCTTCCTAGGCCCCGCGGAGGCCTCACCGGCCCTCCCTCCCACCCTCCCCAGGCCTTCGCGGGGCCTCCGGAGGGCCTCCGGGCGTCCCGCGAAGGCCTCCCCACCCCTCCCCAGGTCTTTCACGGGGCCTCTGGAGGCCCCGTGTCGCGGTTTTGGGGGGGCCCGGGGGGGCCCTCCCAAAACCGCGAATAACCGAAACCGCGAATGTCAAGTTCGCGAATGTGGAGGGACAACTGTACTTCAATGTGAGATTTTCTTAAAGGTGCATAAAAATTCATATATGGATTTGAATAGTTTATCTCACAAACTACCCATTTCAAAATGGATTGCATTTAGGTGTACCCATTTCTTTAATGGGTGAAATATCCATTTTGAAAGCATTTTGGTCCTTTTTTTTGCCAGGAACTGCACTGCAAAATCCAGAGAAGTATGACATCCAAAGGATAGTTGTGTTTCAAACCTCATATTCATTATGCCTGCAGTGTGGGGCGGGAGGGGGGGAAGTGAGGAAGTAAAGAGGGTGGTGATGATCATGGGGATGGCAGTGGCGCAGTGGCACCTGCCTTGGGCAGCAGTGGAGATTGGGACTGCTCTGCATCTCCACCTTCAAGATCAGGTTGTCTTCTGTGAAGGGGGATGGGGTGAGGAAGGATTTAATTATGGATTTTATTTCATTTTTTGGGGAATGGAGTTGTGGAGGGTGGATGTTGCCTTTGTAAGCAGGAAGGCTCTGTATATCTTCTGTGGAAACGTAGTTTTGGAAAATAGGAGGAGAAGACAACAACTTAGGACTTTATCAGATGCACTAAATATGGCATCGTAATGATGCCATATAAATGTGAAAGGGTGTGCATATCACAAGTCATCGCCCTTTCACATTTATGTCCTGGCCAAAACCTGTACTTTCTAATTGACAGCTGAAACCATCAAAACCATAGCGCTTTAGTGCTGGCATTGCTGGCATGTGAAACCTCACACCATTGTACTCCCGTGAATGCAGCATGAATGGGTGGTCTGGCCAGAACACTTCCAGGTGAGATTGTGACATCCAGGTAAGTGACGTACTTTTTATGACCCTCCCTGGGTTACTTGGGACATTTAAAGTGTGTTCCTGTGCTTTTTAAAAACGTCTTCTCTGTTATTTTTGGATTTTAAAAAAAATTTCCCACACAAGTGTCTTTTTGTGAGAATCCACAGGATTTTGTACGAGGAAATGAACAGAGCTCCATTCACTTCCTCTTCATTGCTGGGAAACCTTTGCTGGGAGAGAAAGTAAGTGTGGTAGGGAGTGTTCTTTTGCTGGCATAAAAATGGATTTTTTAATGACAGCAAAAGAACATTTAAAGGGGTTCATCTGTTTAAGTCCTTAATATCAGCCAGGCTGTATTCTCTCCATTAATTCAGTAGCATTGAAAAACAGATGGACGCCCAGAGAAATCAGACACATGCAACCAAGTGACTGATGTCACTCTTCAAATCTTCCTGAGGCCAACTACCAACAAGCCATAACTCTCTGGAATTTAGGCTCTGGCCAGTTGGTATTTTTAGATCACAATCAATCAGAGGTGACTGCTCAGGCAAGTCACAGAGCAGCCATGTGGATGCTGACAGGCTGGGCAGACTTGGCCTGGGAGGTGCAAAACCTCATCAGGTGCTGCATGCTGATCATCTGCTCTAAAGAGTGAGGTGTTCAGGATTGCTGTGAGGATAAACAAGCCAATGTGTGGATGCAGAAGTAATTTTTGAGAGTGTTACAGTTTTAAGAAACAGTGGGTAGAGCCTTGGACTAGGAGGCATGAGATCCAGGCTCATCTCCTCACTGAGCCATCAAATTCAGTGGGTGCCCTTGAGTGAGTGAGTCTCTCTCTCAACCTGATCAACCTCACATGATTGTTGTGAAGATCATTTGAAGAAAAGGAGACCCATGTGTACCACTTTGAGCAAACTGGAGAAAAGGTACCAAGCAAGCAGCCATCTACCCACCCACACACCCATCCATCCGTCTCTAGACAGAGATACATAAATAGACATATGTGGAAACCATGATTTCCAAACCCTGCAAGTGTTTTCCAAACCACGATTTTCCTTTGTCTTGCAAAGTCTTTCGTCATCCTCATGCTCATCACATACTGAAGTTCTTTGGAGAACCCTTACGAAAGCACCCCCACAATGGCAACAGTCACCTGGTAAACCTTATTTAGATGGGTGTCAGCTTTTTCCTGTTTCCCACTAGGACTGAAGCCCCTGCCTCAGCTGATAAGGGGGTTGTCTAAATGGCAAAAATGCTCCTCATAGAATTCAAGGAGAATACAATTTCTCTTAATGGGATTTCACATCAATCTGCCATATTCGAAAGGAACCTCCCCCCCCCCAAATATTTCATATACTCTTCAGGAAAAACCGTGGTGGCTTTCCCCATATTTTTAAAAAATAATGTGTGGGAATGTGCACTATCGCCCGTTAAGACAACCAATTTGCAGAGTGGACAGCTGATTGGTCAGATGTGCGCAGGAAGCATTGCTTGCTAACAAGGCAAGTACCCGAAACTGCCAGTTGGATTTTCATCATAACAATCATGCGCTACAGCAAGAAAATAGCCTTCTTTTTGGTTTGCTTCTTTATTGAAGCGGAAGATCTCAACTTGGATTTATTTATTTTTAAAAAACTTTTCAGCGGCAGCAACTCGAGGTAAATAAAAATGCGAGTAATTCACTCACACCCACCATCTTGATTCGCAGGCATGCCCATTGGAACAGCAAAAGTGGATAGCTTCACATGTCTGTGATCTTCCCAAAAAAAAAAACACCCCACAACCCATTAAGACAAATAGAAGCTGCTGTGAATTGGCATTACTGTGCACCAATCCTCATTTTATTGCTTCGTATAGACAAGCCCATTTATTGTTTGTTGTTAACTGCCCTTGAGTCAACCCTGATTCATGGTGACCCCATGAATGAGATATCTCCAAGATCCCCTGTCCTCCATTGTCCCACTCAGGTCTTGCAGGTTCAGGCCCGTGGCCTCTCTGTTTGGGTCTATCTATTTGGTGTGTGGCCTTCCTCTCTATCTTTTTCCCTCCAGCATTCCTAGAATTATTACTTTTCCAGTGAACCATGTCTTCTCATGATGTGATCGAAGTAAGACAGCCTCGATTTAGTCATCTTGGCTTCTAGGGAGATCTCTGGCTTGATCTGTTCTAGGACCCATTTGTTTGTCTTTTTGGCTGTCCATGATATCCTCAGCACTCTTCTCCAACACCACCTTTTAAATGAGTTGATTCTCTTTCAATTAGCTTTCTTCACTGTCCAGCTCTCAAATCTATACATGGTGATGGGAAAGATGATTGCTTGAATGATCCTGAATTTAGTGCTCAGGGTTATATCTTTGCATTTTATTATGTTGTCTAGTTCTTTCATAGCTTCCCTACTCAGTCCTAGTCTTTTTCTGATTTCATAGCTGCAGTCTCCACTCTGGTCTATGACTGATCCAAGAAATGGGATGTCTTTCACTATTTCAATTTCATCATTGTCTATTTTGAATGTATGTAAATCCTCCATGATTATTATTTTTGTTTTCTTAATATTCAGTGTTAAGCTTGCTTTTGCATTTCTTTGACTTTCTTTAGTAGTTGCTCTAACTCTGAGCGGTTTTCAGCTGGTATTGTGGTGCTGTCTGCGTAACTTAGATTGTTAATGTTCCTTTCTCCTATCTTCACTCCGCTTTCCTCCAATTCTAAACCTGCTCTGCACATGATGTTTTCTGTGTACAATTGAACAAACAGGGTGATAGAATGCAACCTTGCCTTATTCACTTTTCCAATTGGGAACCATTCTGTTTCTCTGTATTCTGATCTTATGGTGGCCTCATGTCCTGAGTACAGGTTATGCATCAGGACTATCAAGTGTGTTGGTACACTCACTTCCTTTAGAGCAATCCAACATTTTTCATGATCTATGCAGTGAAAGGCTTTGCTGTAATCTATAAAGCACATGCTAATTTTCTTCTAGAATTCCCTGGTATGCGCCATTATCCAGTGTATGTTTGCTATATGGTCCCTAGTGTCTCTACCTTTCCTGAATGTGGCTTGCTCCTCTGGAATCTTTCTCTCTGTGTATGGTAGGAGTCTTTGTTGCAGAATTTTGAGCATGACTTTGCTAGCATGGGTGATTAATGCAATGGTCCTGTAATTGCTGTAATCTTTTGTGTCTCCTTTAGTTTGTCAGATATCCTTCCTGGTTTCTTTAGACACCTCCAATTTTTCCTTCTCATTGGAACTGTTTGAAGTTGTGACTTCAGTAATTCACTTTTAAGAAACTCCCATCCATCATGGACTCTCTTCTCTTTTAGTATTCCTGACCATGGGATCACACCCAGTATTTCCCTAAGTTTACTGAAATCAGCTTTCTTAAATTCTAGAATGCATGTCTGACTACACATAGCTTCCCCTTTCCTCTGTATAACAAACTCCAGGAAAACATGATCACTCCCTCCTAAGGATCCGGCCACTTCCACCCCATCAACTAGGTCATCACTGTTGTTTAGGATCAGATCTAATATACCTGATCCCCTTATTGCCTCCTCCACCTTCTGGACAATGAAATTGTCTTCAAGGCAAGTGAGGAATTTGTTGGACCTTAAATTGTTGGCAGAGTTGGACTTCCAACAAATATCAGGATAGTTGAAATCCGCCATTACTACTACATCTCTCCTTTCTGAATGTGTGGTCATCTGTTCCAGGAAGGCATCATCCAAGTCCTCGGCTTGGCTTGGAGGTCTGTAGTAGACCCCCACAATGACATCCCTGTTGTTTCTCTTCTCCTTAATTTTTACCCAGATGGTCCCAACCTGGCTTCCAGGATTTGAGTCATGGATCTGTTCACAGGTGTACACATCCTTAACATGGGCGGTGCAGCTTCAAACCATCTTTCCACTTTGGGAACTGTTTGCTGTTTGACATCCTTCCTGATTGATTTCTGTTGTGCCCTTGTCCACACCCCTATTTATAATTGCCCTCTGTTCTGCCCCCTTGTCATTCTATTTGCTTCCTATCCCTACCTCCTGTTTTGTTTTGAGTTGTCTCATCATGGTGTTTTCTTGATGTGGGTTCTCTTGAGAGGGTTCACTGTTGCCTCCCTCTGCACAATGCTAACATGTGTTAGCTGTGGTGTTGCTGTTGTCATCTCTGTAAGATCCTCTACCAATGTCACCCACCACTACTGCTGCTGCCTAGTAATTGTTTGTTCCTCTGATATTTATATCAGCTATGTTGTAGATTGAACATGATATGCATTTGCTTGTCACTTCATAACAGCCCCTTTAATTTAGCACCCCCCTGGTCCTCCCTCCCCTCAAGACAGCCCCTTCGAAAGCAGCCCCTTGTGACAGCTGTTTCAAAAACTGCCCTCCACAGGTCCTGCCACCCCTAAGAGCAACCCTTCTTCCCTCAGCGAAGCTCTTGCAAACCAGCTCCCCTCTGATCTTCCCTCCCCTCAAGGTCTCTGATGCCTGTGTTGCCCCATCCTCCTCTTCTCTGCCTCCTTGTCTTCTCTGCTTGCTCTGCCTCTGCTCTCATCCCACGGCTTCCATTGCCTGCTGCCTTTGGCATAACCACTGGTGCTCTTTCTTCCTTGTGTCTTCCTTGCCCCTCCCCTCTTCTTGCCACCCTCCTTGTTCTCTTCTTCCTCTCATCTCTGCCCTATTCTGCTTGCCGTTGCTGCTCTTTCTCCTTTCCCTTTCCCTTCTCTCGCTTTTGCCCTGTTCGGTTTGCACCTTTGTTCTCCTCCCCTGTTTTCCCTCCTCTCTTGCCCTCCTTCTCTTTTCCTTGCCTTTCTTTGGGGTCAATTACACGGCAAAATAAATCTGCTAAGTCTTCACAAGACTTCGTATTCAGAAGGGGGGGGCAAAAAACCCATAAACCGCATGGTATCAGCTTTTGCTATTTTCCCTGACTTTTTTGATAAAGTTCACAAAAATGCGCACAATCGGTTGTGTGAACTACTGATGCGCAAAAGGCTGTGGGAACTATCAGCAATCTTCCTGAAACAGCCACAGCAGAGCTGAGCCGTGATTGGTTGGACCAACTGTGGAGGGGGCAGACTTGCAAGAGATGCGAGGAGCCTCAAACGAAAAGATCCAGCCAACAGTCCCCTCCATTGGCTGGAGAAGGGAACTCGGCCGCCTCACGTCAAGGCAGCGACTGGCTCCTCGCAAAGGAATGAGGCAATGTTGCCATGCGAGCTCACCTCCCGCGCTGGTGGTGGTCCCAACGGCAGCCGCCAGCCGCCAATCCCAGAGGGGGCGACTAACCGACCGACCCAACCCACTCACTCACACTCCCTCACCCAGCTGCAGCACTCTGTCAGAGAATCCCCTCACTTTGCTTGATTTACTCCGCTCTGGCAAAAGGAGGAGGGTGGAGGGATGGGGAGGGGGCAGGATGGCTGCCTCAGCAGCGGCTGCTCTCCCTGGCTCGTTAACAGCAGGCACAGCCACCCAGCCTCCCTCCTTCCCTCCCTCCCCGTCCTTCTCACCTTGGGAAGAAGGGGGGGAAAGGTGCCAGCACATTCTCCCTCCCTCCCTCCCTCCCTTCCTTCCTCTCAGCTTCCCAGAATCTTATCTCCCCCCAGATGTGCTTGGGAGGCTACGCCCCCCACTTTTGTCTCTGTGAACTACAAAGCCAAAAACTCACCAGATCAACCGATTTCACACTAAATCATGTAAACTATGTAGCACTGGTGCGAAAGGAAGGTAAACTGGAATTTTGTGCACTTTATTCTGCCGTGTAACTGACCCCTATGTTTGCTGCTCCATCATCACTGTCACTGCAGCTGGGATGGTCCCCATAACTTCCAATTCGGCCTCGGGTGCTCTTTTCTCTGCACTACTCCAGCTGCCCCCGTAGCTGCTGCCAGGACGGTTCCCACCAGCCCTGGTCCCCTTGGTACCATGTGCTCAGCCCCTGGTGCTCTCCCCATGTCTCTCTCTGTCTGCCTCAGTCTCCGCTGCCGGGATGGTCTCCATTGCCCTCAGCACCCTTGGTCATCTCTTTAAGCTCAACCCTTGTCCCCAATGCCTCCCCCACACCCTCTGTCATTTTCAAACAGCTGTGGCATTTTCCAGCCCCCCCCTCCAGCATCTGCCCTTCTCAGACCGCTGAACAGCACTGCTCAGCTGCTGTCATCTTGGAGGGGAAAACTTAGCACTAGAAAAATTTTATGTACACAGGCCCCTATGCATATAGCACCTTGCATAAGTATTCACCCCCGTTTGGACTTTTCCACATTTTGTTGTGTTAACAACCTGAAATTGGAATGGATTTAATTGCCATTGTTGCTGCTTGATGTACACAAGATACACAATACTGTAAAGGTACCAAATATTTTTATTATGGTCCAAAAGTTAATAAAACCAACCTAGCACTTGTTGGCCTCATGCTTACTTATGGCATGGAGGGTGGGGATCAGCCCAAAGGCTGGATTCAGTTTCAGAGAGGTTCCATGAGGGTAGGTGGGGGCATACCACTGGTGGGCAGAGCTAAAGGCAAAAGGGAGGGGAGAAATAAAGTATATTTTAACTTAAAGATCTTACTACCAGCAACTAAGCCTTAAGACAGGTACCTCAGCCTTGTAGAATGGGAGACAAAAAAAGACTGGACAAAAATAAGGGAAAAGCCTGGAAAAATATTTAAAGATATGGTCCATTTTCTTGGATCTGTTTGAGGACCAATCTGGATCTGCTGAAAACTCTTACTGTAGATATTCATGTCTAAGTCAACCTCATGTATAAGTGAAGGGCAGGTTTGGGGGCCAAAATTATGGTTTTTGATATGACCTGTGGATAAGTTGAGGGTCATTCTATGGAGAGGGGAAAGCACCAGTGCCACCTCAGGCGGTCAACTGTCCCTGCCTGCCACCACTGCCATTTTCCTGCTCAAACGCCTTTTGCCACTCTGCTCAGAGAAGAGGATGGTTCACCTCCCCCCTTTTTTTTTTTAATAAAAGTTAAAGTTCAGTATTAACTCTTATCAAAAGAGGAACCATCCCCTTCTCTGAGTAGAGTGGCAAAAGGTGAGAGCTTAGTCCATCCCGGGAGAACCAACCCCTTCTCTACTCTCTCGGCACTCCTTTGAGGGGAAGTGTCAAAGAGTCACCACCATACTTTCATTGACCAGTGGATAAGCTGACCCAGGTTTTGGGGATCCATTTTTTTGAGTAAAATTTCTAGAATTATATAGTACATGAGTATATACAGTACTCTAAGTACACTTCAACTAATTCCCTGACCCTTTCTGGTACATAATTGCCTTTTCTGTGTATATGTGTTTGTTATGTGAGTGTCTTGTCTGTCTGTACATGTTTGTATGAGTGAACTGGGTGTGTAGGGTCAATTGCAGTTTGGGATATGTCTATAGGATTACCATAGGATGGGGGAAGGCCATGTTGGGGAGGTGTGGGTGGTTTTGGGCTGACAATTAATCTGTCTCTGACGGTTAGATAGATAGATAGATAGATAGGCAGGCCAATTAAGAACACTTAAATAAATAAAGCAATACAGCTGGGAAATCAGCAGATAATGCTTTAATGGAGAAGGGTAAGTGGATATATGGGGAATCTGAAGGAGGGTTGGATTCCCTACTACTGTACTACACAGAAATCTACTTGTTTCTTCACTGTCTTTTATTTTTCCTTACCAGAATATACTCACACCACAGATAAATATGATACTACTTTAACTCTCATGGCTCCATCATATGGAAGCATGGGGTTTTGTAGTTTAGGAAGGTACTTAGACTCCTGTGCTAGACAGTTCTAGTCCACTCCCCTGAACTAGAGTTCACACATCTAGAGTTCTCTAGTAAGAATGGCTACCTTCAGATGCGAGAACAAAGATTTTCAAATGTTTTCTACCCAGTGTGACTATTTACAAGACGGTTTTGTTTGGACATTTTTTCCAATAATTTTTCATATATCAAGATTTTAAAACAAAGACATTGGCTGGCATCCTGTTAGTCATGTACGATGTTGTAAGTTAGACTCTTGTAACCATTCCCCATTCACATGTATTATTGTGATACCATTGCCATAGTCATAAATGCCCCTAAAATCCACCTTAATATCCAGCCAGCCAAACAGAGGGATAGGGTTCTCCAGTGCTGGTGAGTATGGCACTGAGTATGGCACACATCTAGCCCCCTCCCACCAGTGAGTTGTGGTGCCATGTCAAAAGCAGGGACCCCTGCAGGGTGCTGTCACAACTCCTTGGTGCACCACCACTCACTGGTGGGAGGGGGCTAGATGTGTCATCCTTCTGCTCCCCTCTCAGCACCGCAAAATTCAGCACCACAACATTCCATCTTTCCATACAGCTGGCTGGATTTTAAGGTCATTTTCAGGGGTCACATCAAGAGACAGGTTGCAATCACAACAACACAGCTATGTGTCTGATACAGGATCTTGGCTGTTTGCACAACAAAACATTGGCTTTTGTGTGAAGAAAATCATTCCACATGCACACACCCCGTTTTTGTTTTGCACAAATAACGCTATTTTTACAGCGCAAAACAATGTTTTTTGACAAATAAAACTTGGGGGGGGGATTCCTGAAATGCCAAAGAATTTATGAATCATTTGGAAGATTCTTTGAATCTTTAAAGACAATCTTTGGGGTGTCTTGAAGTGAAAACACACGAGTATTTTTTTTATTTCCCTGTTATTTGGCAGAAACATGGGTCACCAATCGCCAACACTTACGACTCCTCGAACGCTTTCTTCAGCGCTGTATACACACAATCCTAAATATACACTGGACTGACTATGTGACGAATGTTGCTGTCCTTGAGCAAGCAGGGATCACCAGCATTGAGGCCATGATATTGAGAACACAGCTGCGCTGGGCAGGGCCCATTTCTAGGATGGAGGACCATCGCCTCCCAAAAATAGTACTCTACGGTGAACTCGCAATGGGTCAGCGTAAGAAGGGCACTCCAAAAAAGCGATACAAGGACTCCCTGAAACAACATCTTAGGCTCGGCCAAATTGATCACCAACAATGGTCCGTCCTGGCTTCACATCGGGAGGCATGGAGACGCACTATCCACAATGCTGCAGCCTTATTTGAGAACTCACACTGAACAATTCTTGAAGAGAAACAACAACGCAGAAAGAATCACAACCCGGAAACATCACCCAAGGAAACCTTCTGCTGTGCTTTCTGCAACCGGACTTGTTTATCTCGGATTGGCCTTTTTAGTCATCAGCGTGCTTGCAGAAAGTGTGAATCTTCGTTTGCAAAGAAAAGCCAGAGAGAGATCTGGCAGAGAATTTGAGGTAACTTGGCAAACAACAAACCCCAAGATTCCATAGGATGGAGCTGTGACAGTGGTATCACACAGCTATAAGTGTAGGTGGATGCAATCCCAATTGCAAGTCCCACTTCCCTCAGACTGAACCTCTTCCTTCCCCCCTCTCAGAGTCCCTGTACAAATGGCAGATGCTGTTGTGTGTGCAAAACCTCTCAGCAGCTCGCACA
The DNA here is from genome assembly GCA_030847615.1 of Gambelia wislizenii. Classification (NCBI taxonomy): domain Eukaryota; kingdom Metazoa; phylum Chordata; class Lepidosauria; order Squamata; family Crotaphytidae; genus Gambelia; species Gambelia wislizenii. The sequence continues at coordinate 222,322,822 of JAUMIR010000002.1, forward strand.
GATACTCATGCCAGCTGGAGAGACCCTGCAGACTTTATGCTGACACACCAGAAATATATAATGTTAGGAGGCTTTCACTATTATTATCACATTATAGCTCTTTCTGGCTCTCTTGCAGAATGGTAAACAATAGCTGTGCTTGTTGGAGGTCACAAATTCATAAATACACACCTCTGTGTGTGGGCCTTGCCAACAACTCTGAGCTTGCATTAAAAGGGGAAAGGAAGAAAAAAATATATGACTCAATGCAAATCCAAGGAATATGCTGACACGTTTTGACACTCTGACTTATTGATACCCTGTTTATTTCCATTTCATAAAGTTGCCCTTTGGAATTCTGCTGCTGAACAATTTAGAAAATATTCATTGTATTGACTGGCAGAGTTTGTTGGGACATTTAGACCAGTTTGACACAGATTGGGTTTTTTCCCTCTGTTGAGAGGAGCACATGGAAAATGTTACCCCAGATTTTAAAAATGCATATTTTTTGAGGAAGCTGTTTACCTTATTGCTGTGGAGGGAACTGAGATGTCCAGACTGGTGGAGGTACAGAGAAGCTGTCCTTACGTGTCTTTCAGGGAATGCTGCGGTCTGTTGCATATCCTGGGGGAAATGTTTGTGCGAAGAGGTCTCAAAGATCTCCTTATACAAGCCAGATGTATGTATTTATTTATTTATAGATTTATTTATTTATCTCCTGCCTTTTTCTGAGTGATTAGACTCAAGGTAGCTTACCACTTATTAAAAACAGTAGAGATTAAGAACTATACAAAAAACATCAGTTAAAAAGTACAAAAGCTATTTGAAAAACAATAAAACAATCTATAAAATGTATGCCATTAATATTCATTTAATAACCATGTAAATATAAACAACACTGCATGGCATATCATTAAAAGTCCATCGCTGTCAATTTCTAAAAGCTTGAAGGAATTAGAATGTTATTACTTGCTGGTGGAAGGGGAGGAAGGAGGGAGCCATCCTATCCTCTCTAGGGAGAGAATTTCAAAGTCTGGGAGCAACCACTGAGAAGGCCCTCTCTCTTGTTCCCACCAAACAAGCTTAAGAAGGTAGTGAGACAGAGAGCAGAGCCTCTCCTGAAGATCTTAGCTCTAACCGCCTCTTTAAAAGTCTAGCCACTTGAGCAACTGGCCAGTTACACAAGGATAAATCCCCAACAGGATCCCAGCCATTTCCTGGGGAAAAATCCACAAAATGCTTTATCTTTCTTCATTCTGACACAATGCTTTCCAAGCACTTTCCTTGGTATGCCATCTTGTACAGAGGAAAATGGTGAGCCCCAGATGGTTGTTACTGGAGAGGGCCCACAGCTCTGTGGTAGAATGCCTGCTTGCTTTGCATACAGAAGTTTCAGTCCCTGGCATCTTCATGTGAGTAGGGAGGCCATTTAGACATCATCAAAAAAACAGGACCAAGGCAAATACAGAACTGCACAAAATGTGTACACACTGATCTATACGTATAGGTGTATAGAAACAATTACTGTAATTTAAATAAAATTAAGGGCTTATCTACACTGGGGGGTAAAAATCCAATTGCAATTCAGACTAATTTGGCCTGGAGCTGCGCCACATGAAATTCTGACTACTCTGGGCCGAAGTTAAGTGCCACTTCTTACCTGGCCAAAGCCCAAATCTGCACTGCTCCTTACTGGGCTTGTCTACACAAGTGATTCATCTGGATTTTTACCCCCAGATATCTACACAGCACCATTTCCCCTGCTCCTTGTTGCCACTGCCGTTGGCATGCAGTTGCTCACTCTGAGGTCAGAACGAGGTGGCCAGCAAAGTGATTGCATGGCTGGTCACTTGTTCTGACTTCAGAGTGAGCAACTGCACCAGGGCTCTGCCTTTCTGAGCACACACTCACTCACTCTGAGGTTAGAATGAGGCGGCCAGCAATGTGACAGATCTCCTCCAGCAGATCATTCCACAGTTTTGGAGCAGTAATGGAGAAGGCCCTCTGGCTCACCAATGTTAGCCTAGATTTTTTTGGCTGAAGTAGGTTCTTCCCTGAGGACCTTAGTTGTGCGGGATGGACAATATGGAAGAAGGCAATGTATTCTGGTCCAAAGCCATGTAGGGCTTTAAAGGTAATAACCAACACCTTGTACCTTGCCCGAAAACTAATTGGCAGCCAGTGAAGGGACTTCAAGACCAGTGTAATATGGTCATTACGGGAAGTACCAGTAATCAACCTGGCTGCCATATTTTGTACAAGCTGAAGTTTCTGAACTTGGCACAAGGGTAGCCCCATGTAGACTGCATTACAGAAGTCTAATCGAGGGGTTACCAGTGCATGTATTACAGTTTCAAGGTCTCCCTGCTCCAGGAAGGGGCGCAGCTGGCGTATCAGCCGAAGTTGATAACAGGAGCTCCTGACTGTCGCATCCACCTGAGCTATCAAGTGAAGTGACAAGTCAAGGAGTACCCCCAAGCTGCGGACAGAGTCCTTCAAGGGAAGTGTGGCCCCATCCAGGACTGGCTGACATAACTCCATTCCCGGGTTCGGCTTTCCTATGACAAGTACCTCCGTCTTACCTGGATTCAGCCTGAGTTGGTTTTCCCTCATCCAGTCCATTACTGCCCCAAGACAGGAAATGATCCGTCCATGACAATGTGGAGATGCTAATTAACTCCACCACGGATGTGCCTGATCCATGCAGAAGACCACATCGGGGGCATGACCTGCGCAATGTGTGGGCTCAGAGACTATCTGGAAGAGGCCCATGTTTGTCATGGAAACCATGAACTCCCGAGCTGTACCAGTAAGATTAGTCAAACCAGCCTTGAGGGGGATGTTGACAGGGCCGGTTTAAGGAATTTTGGGGCCACCTGCAATGTTTTACTTTGGGGGCCCCATATGTTTATCTCAGGTCAATATAACCTAACCTATTCACAGTACAGGATGTTCAGATTACAGTAGGACCCCCGTATCTACGGATTCATTATCCATGGGACACAAAACAGCACACCTACCATAGAGTCTTCCTAGAAAATGTGTCCTCCCTAGCCATTTTCTAGGCCCTCCAAGGCAACTCTATGGTATTTTAAACCAGAAGTCCCATTATTTTCAATGGTGTTCACTATTATCCATAGTTTTCAGAATCCATGCCTGCACAGAACCAATCCCCAGTGGATAAGGGGGGGGCTACTGTATTACATAATTTGTCACCAATAATTTAGTTTAAAAACTATATTATAGGCACTGATAAAATATTTTTTGTTAATTAGCAATTAGTGTAATGGTGTAGATTTCTTCAAAAAAAAGAAAAAAGAAAGAAAAAAAAGGAAAGTAGACTACAAGCTAAACATGAGTTAGCAGTGTGATGCAGCAGCAAAAAAATGCCAATGCGATTCTAGGCTGCATTAATAGGAGTATAGTGTCTAGATCAAGGGAAGTAATAGTGCCACTGTATTCTGCTTTGGTCAGACCTCACCTGGAAGACTGTGTTCAGTTCTGGGCACCACAATTCAAGAAGGGTATTGAGAAGCTGGAATGTGTCAAGAGGAGGGCAACCAAAATGATGGGAGGTCTGGAAGCCATTATGCCCTATGAGGAGCAGCTTAGGGAACTGGGTATGTTTAGTCTGGAGAAGAGAAGGTTGAGAGGTGACATGAGAGCCATGTTTAAATATTTGAAGGAATATCATACTGAGGATGGAGCAAGCTTGTTTTCTGCTGCTCCAGAGACTAGGACACGGAGCCATGGGTTCAAACTGCAGGAAAAGAGATTCCACCTGAATATTAAGAAGAACCTCCTGACAGAAAGAGCTGTTCGGAAGTGGAATACACTGCCTTGGAGTGTGGTGGAGTCTCCTTCTTTGGGTTTTTTTAAACATAGGTTGGATGGCCATCTGTCAGGAATGCTTGGATTGTGTGTTCCTGCAGGGCAGAAGCCGATCGGATGGGATGGCTGTTGGGGTCCCTTCCAGCCTCATGATTCTATGATTCTAGGCTGCATTCAGAGCCTGGGAAAGTTACTTTTGGATTACACCTCTCAGAATACCCCTGCCAGCACCCTTCTCAAGGTCTGGTTGCATTGTTCCTTTTCCAGCATTCTCTAGCCCAGTGGTCTTTAAACAGAGGCTGGATGACCATCTGTCAGGGATGCTTTGATCATGATTTCCTGCATGGCAGGGGTTGGACTGGATGGCCCTTGTGGTCTCTTCCAACTCTACAATTCTATGATTCTATGGTTCTATGATATCCTCACAGGGGGTCCACAAAGGCTTGAAGGCAATTTGGCCCACCTCCTCCCTGTAGTTGAACAGCCATGTGACAGGAACCAAGGCAAAGGCTGGCTGGCTTGGCCTGTACATTGCCATTCAATCCACTCCAGCCATAAACAGGCAGGAAGAAGCAAGAGTGCCTCTGAGGGAAAGGTTAATGGATGGCGTAATTGTATTGTTTTTGTTGTTCACTATTATTATTAGGGTTTTAAATCTTGAGTTAAGTCTTAGGGCAACAAAAGATATTTAAAGGGAGTCCCTGGTAAAGAAAAAATTAAGATCCACTGCTTAGCCCAATGGCTCTCACATAGCGCTAATGGGATACTGGTGTTTTAATGACAACAATAAAACCATTGTTCTCAGTAATTTTTATTTATATTCTTTATATTCTTCTGTTAAAAGAGCCAGTGTGTTGTAGAAGTTTCAGCATTGACCTATGACTGTGGAGACCATGGTTTGAATCCTTACTCAGCCATGAATACCCACTGGCTGACCTTGGGCAAGTCACACTCTCTCGGCCTCAAAGGAAGTCAAAGGTAGACCCCCTTTGAACAAACCTTGCCTAGAAAACCCCATGATAAGTTTGCCTTAGTCAGAAATGACTTGAAGGCACATGGGCAAACACACACAATTTCCTTTTGCAGGTTGAACTCAGTTGGCAGCAAGGGGAGGAAGCTGAGGAGAAAGGGGGAAAGGGAGGGGAGAGGAACCAAGACAGGTTAAAAGTAGCTGGAAAGATGGGCTGGAGGGGATCTATGTGGAAGGAAGGAAAGGGAAGGAAGGAAGGAAGAAAGGAAGGAAGGAAGGAAGAAGGAAAGGAGGGAGGGAGGGAGGGAGGAGAGAGAGAGAGAGACAAAAACTCAGACAGAAGGGAGGCAAAGAAAGAAGGAAGGAAGGGAGAGAGGGGGGATAGAAAGAAAGAAAGAAAGAAAGAAAGAAAGAAGGAAAGAAAGAAAGAAAGAAAGAAAGGAAGAAAGAAAGAAAGAAAGAAAGAAAGGAAGGAAGAAAGAAAGCCTTTTCTGAAGATAGAGCAGGGGAGAATAAGAGATGACCCCCCCTTCCCTTCTCCCCTCTCTCTCACTCACACTCACACACACACTCACCCCTCTCCTGGCTGGCTGAGGAGGGGGAGGGAGCAACAAACTCCCTCCAGAATCAGCCACACAAAGAAAGCTCCATCTTTCTCTTTCGCTTTAGCTTTCTAGTTTGGGAGACCGCTGGTTGTTGTTTTTTAAAACCAGTAGGAGTTTTTTTTCAGGAGGAGGGTTAGGTCGGGATGGGCCCCCCCTGCCTGTGTGCCCCCCCCCGCAGATGCCTATTTGGCGGTATGGTTAAGCTGGCCCTGGATGTTGAGGTCACCCAGAACTAATAGCCTAGGGGATTCCAACACCAGCTCCGAGACTAATTGTATCAGCTTGGCTAGGGAGTCTGTTAAGTTACAGGGTGGACAGTAAAACAGCGGAATCCCCAGACTCTCCCTGGTCTTCAAGCTAAGGTAAATGCACTCAATGGGGTCTAATGCACAGATAGGTATCCTGGCCAAGGCAAGATTGTTTTTATGGACCATGGCTACACCACCTCCCCTCGCCCACGTTCCCTTACCTGCTCATTGACGGAGTACCCGGATGGAAGGGCCTGAACCCAGGTTCCAATGCTATCTGCTCCCAGCCATGTCTCCGTGATACATGCCAGGTCAGCACTATGATCTATCAGTAAGTCATAGATAATACGAGACTTATTCTTCACTGACCTGACATTACATAGGAGCAGAGAAAGGTTCATTGGCTGGTTAGGCATGCTCACCTGATCTTTTAGGGTAGCAGGAAGGTGAGATGGATATCAAGCATCTATCACGTCTTCCTCTGTAACGACCTTTCACCCTGCTAACACCATATCTTCCATTGCCCCACACAACTTGAATTGCCACTCTGATGAAAACATCCAACTCCTTCTTAGATAAGATTCTTCAATAAATAAGTTGTGTTGTTGATAACTGTTCCATGCCACTTGCCCTCAGCATCTGGAGATCATACAAATGCTCCTGATCATTGTGGGATGTTTGGATTCTGCAAAGTAGTCCTTATGTTATGTTCTTGTACTTTTTTGTGCATTTTGTTTTGTACATTATGTTCTTCTCTTTTTAGAACATATCCCTATGAATATGCAAAAAAACATTCTTTTTTTTAATTTTCAAAAAACTTCCTAGATATCAGTGACAAGGAAATGGTAATGCAATCCTATTCCTACCAACAGACGTAGTTTTAAAGATTTACTTTACCACTAAACAATCACCGTTGTTACCTACAGCCTTGGTCAACCATTAGTCTGCTGAGGCACAAGAGAGTTGGGATTGCTAGGCTAAGACCCATAATGCTACTCATCCATATGCTGTTTGCTTTGCCTGAAGTGTTGGTAACAGAGAGGCTAGACAACAGACCAGAGAAGGGCTGGAACTGACTGACGAATTGTGAGTTGCTGACCCTTGCCGGAAAGAAGCTGCACCCCTCCTTTGCTACTTGGTGCTTCTTACATTAGAAAAGGGTGACAATGAAAGTACTAAGATTTTAATGCACATAATGCAGCTTGGTAAAATACAATCTTTGGACATTTTGGACAGCCAGGCTAAATGAACCAAGCTGAAAAACCAGGCTCTAGTACTGGCATATTAGAAACTTTAAAAAAAAAATCAAATAAAATCCCACTTAAGTTTTTAAATCAAAATGGCTCCTGCCTGCTCATTAAAGTGATCCTGAATGGGCCAACAACAACTAAACTGAACAACAACTGAAATGGCTGTGGACTGAAAGGACGCATCTAAAGAAAAGCAATGCCAACAGGAGGTTGAGAGAAGTGTTCATATCACACATAGGCCTCCACATTCCCTCGGCCAGACTGGAGAAACATTGCCCTAGGGGTTGTATAGATGGTGCAAATACTCCTCATAGACTTTCGTAGATAATACCTTTTGTCTCAATGAGATCTGAACAAGATTCATGGTATTTGGAAGGAGAGGGCCTTTATCCCTCGTTTGGACATCCAATTCAGAACGCTGCAGATTCTTGGGGAAGGTGGAAATTGACAGCGGATTGGTCAGATGTGTAGGCGGGCTTTCCAGCAAGGAAGGGGCCAGAAGCACCATCACCATTTTCACACGTTGTATTATCGAGTGTGTGCTTTTTTTGCTGCACTAAGGCAACCAGAGAACTTTTTATAAGTGGAAGATTGCACTTGCACACCTTTGATTTACAAATTTTAAAATCTACACTGTGCAGTGGCAATAACATGTGGAGAATAATAACAAACTGTACTCTCTGCCACCATCTTGGTTCACAGGCATGGCTCAGTGTGCACCTCAAACGTGGATAGCTTCATATACATTCAATTTTGCCAAAAAACCGTAGAGACAAATTAGCACTGCTGCAAATTTGGAAGAATGCACATCAATCTGCATTATTTCTTCTCATGTAGACAAGCCCCTGTTCACCCTTGTGCAACAGCTTTGAAATACTCTCTCTCTTTCTCTCTCTCTCTCTCTCTCTCTCTCTCTCGCTCTCTCGCTCTTTCTCTCCCTCTTGCAAACTTCTGGGGCTCTTGGCAAAAAAGGTAATAAACATCATGTTTGCTTGATTTATAACTCCAAGCACACACATTTTATTTTTTTAAAAAACTTTAGCATTGGCATCACCATCACTACTACCACCATCATTTTAGGTAGAATCCTCTTATGAAATCCATGAGTTCTAAATCAGGTCACTGAGAAGAGCCCCCTTCCACTTGTAAATTTTAAAAAGGAAAAAATATGGACCAGAATTCATTAAGGCAGCTATGAACGTGAAATCACCTTAGTTCTGTAGCTACGTAGTATCTCCTGGCCTGAGCCTCTAATCCCCACTTACTGGGCAGCAGCTGCTCTGAATAACAAAGGTCTGTTCCCTTGTCAATTTGGAAGCAGCTGACTGATGTTCCCAGCCCCCCTTGTACAAGCAATCTCTGGCTCAAGGGGGGATTTTGACATGGTTCCTGCTTCTGTCACACTGGAGATGGCTTCCAGGAGTGGTGAAAACATCAGTCAGCAGTTTCCCGACAGATAGGGGAACAGGCCCCCATCACCCACAGCAGCTGCTGCTTAGTAAGTGGGGACTGGGGAGGTCAAGCCAGGCAATGCTACATAGCAATGTAACTAAGGTGGTTGTGTAGATACATAGCTGATAGAGAATTTTGGCCATTGTCTTGCACAAAAAGTATTATTTCCAGGATAAAAAGTTTGAGAAAGGTTTTCTTATCCAGTCCTTCTTCATCTGCCTGCTCTATATCCCACTCTACACTTGCATTGGTGATATTGTTCTATGAAAATGCCATGTTTTATGTTTCTTTGAATTTTGTCACAACTTTAGCAGTGTGGCATAAGGACAGGATCGAGTTTGGGTGGGACAGTGCTATAGTTGTCAGGAGTGAGAAACTTAACTCCCTTATGAAATGGCCAAACAAACTGCAGAGTCATGCCTAGTCAAAATGGCTGACTCCATTAACTGCCTGGTCTTCCTTAGCTACAGAAGGAGGGTTCTTATTAGTGTGTAAGATCATGTGATTGAGTAAGCCAATGCCCTGTGACTGTGTATATGGGAGGGCTCAGGGCAGAGCTCACCCTTCTTCCTGTGAATGCTGAGGCCTGGTGAAGCAGTTTCTCCCTGAATTGTAAATATTTGTATATATTGCAACTGCTTGACTTTGAAGATAAAAGTGCCTCCTGCTTATTTGGATGTCAAACACTCTCTGTGTGAGTATTCTTTGGAAAGGGTTGCTACTGAATCTACCGAGACAGTTTTTGGGCTTCTGCTGGGGATTGCATGTCCTATCATTCCCTGACAATAGTGGCTCGTGGATCCCTCCTTTTTATGGGGGTCCCCTTATGGGTGTGCTCTTAAGACCAAAATAGGAGAGGGGAGAGCCACAGAGTATTGGTTGCCACTACTATGGGTGGCGCAGTGGTTAAATGCCAGTACTGCAAGTCACCACGTTGCAAGTTTGATTCCAGCGGGCTCCAAGGTTCACTCAGCCTTCCATCCTTTCATAGGTCGGTAAAATGAGTACCCAGCTTGTGGGGGCAATTAGCTAACACACATTGGAAACTGTTTAATGCAGTTAGATGTGTAAATAGCTATTGCTTAAGACAGTTTGTAAGCCACTCTGATAGCCTTGTGGCTGAAGAACGGGATATAAATAAATAAATAAAAATAAATAAACTAAACCATCCCCCACTTCAAATAATCTGGATAGACTTGGCAACAGGCCACCCACCCCCTGGGCTGAAAACACTGCTGCTTAATGCCAGGTCGGTAAATGGAAAAACACCCTTAATCCAGGACCTGATCTTGGATGAACATGCTGAACTGTCTTGTATTATGAAGAGCTGGCTGGATGAAGCTGGGGGGAATTAACCTCTCCCAGCTTTGTCCACCTGGGTTTTCCATGGAGCAGCAGGCAAGACCTGATGTGTGTGGAGGCAGAGCTGCAGTGATCTATTCGGATTCCATCTCCATCACCAGGTGCCCTGTCTCACAGACTGCTCAGCTTGAAGGTGTGTATTTAAAGGTGGGTAGTTGGGACAGAATAGGGATTCTGTTGGCTGAGCTGGTCTTGGCAGTGTTGTCGGGGTCCACTTAGCTGGTTGTGCTGGAGAACTTCAACATCTATGTGGAGACTTCTTTGTCAGGAGCAAAATTCAGGTGGTATCTGGTGCCACCCATGCTGCAGGACACACTCTGGAGCTAGTTTTCTGTGCAAGGCAGGATGATGGTGATCTGAGTGTGGAAGAACTTTCTACAGTTCCGTTGTCATGGAAGATCACTACCTGGTGGGGTTTAGACTCACTGAAATTCAGAGCCTCTGTAGGAATAGGGGACTGATTAAGTTGGTCAGCCCCAGAAGCTTTATGGATCTGGACAGATTCCTGGTGGCTCTTGGGGAGTTTCCTGTTGCCTTGGCAAGATATCCTGCCGAGGACCTGTCTGATCTCTGGAAGAGGGAACTGTCCAGGATGGGGGACAAAATTGTTCCTAAGCATCCTCATCGTGGAGTTGAGCCAAATGAGTCCCCTGGTTCACTAGAGAGTGGCGGTGATGAAATGAATGGGACAGAGACTACAGAAACAATAGCGGAAGACTTGGAGGAGTCTGATGAACACAAGTTAGAGATTATTGGAAAGCCTATGTTTTGGTAGTGGTGTAGTGAAGAAATCCTTCACTGCCACCACTGCATCCATAGTGTCTTCCAGCAGAACTGTCTCAAATGATCAAAGGCCTTTTACATTCTGCCCCACAAAAGCAGTATATAAACCACTTGGCAGCACATTGTGAAGAGTTTGCATAGCTCTTGGTGGATAAAATCATTCGGATCCACTTAGATGTTGTAATAGAGACAGGTCTGGTGGATGTAACCTTGGTCCCTGCTTGTCCAGTGTTTTTGGGTACATTTCAGTTTGTGCAACCTGAGGATGTGGACAGGATCCTTGGGGAGGTAAGAGCCATCATGGGCATACTGGACCCAGGCCCACCCTGACTGTTGAAAGCAACCTGAGGGAGGCTGGCAGATTGGGTCCGGGGATTAATGAATGTCTGACTACAGCAAGGCAGGTTTCCATCTTGTCTAAAAGAGGCTGTGGTGAGGCCATTATTGAAAAAAATCCTCCCTGGACCCCACTATACTAGAGAATGATTGGCTGGTCTCCAGTATCCCTTTTTTTAATGTGTTTCATTCAAAACCCCAGCTCCAGGGGTTCCTGGAAGAAACAGATCATCTAGATCCATTTCAGTCTGGCTTCAGACCTAGTATGGAGCAGAGACAGCTTTGGTCTCCATGGTCAGCCACTGGATTTTTAAAAACACTGCCAACATACAGCTAAAGAGCTCTGCAGTTGCATTTTCCTTTAAAATTGTTCCTGTGCAGCTACAGTGCTTTGCAGATGTGTGTTGGAAAAAAAATTGTTACATATTTGCCAGTAGGTAAAGTCCTTTTTCTTTAAACAGACATTTGATGTTTAATTGCAGGGTCATGGGAGGTGGGGTTACTACTGCTGTATTTTTAGCTTCATTGTTATTTTTAAAATGATTTCAAACTTCTAAAATTAGTGATGTTTTAATGTGATAGCTTCTTGAATTATGTTTTAACTTTGTTATCATCAGGATTTTAGATCTATCTTGTTTTTAATTTGTAGGCCACATCATCATCATCATCATCCTACCACCTTTTCCCCAATTTGGGACTCAAGGCCATTTACAACAGTTAAAAGAACATAGCTACAAAAGGCACCAAATACAAAAGTTAAAAATATAATTAAACTACCCATAAAATTAAAACCAACTTAAGAACCATGTTGGGAGAAAGGTGGGATAAACATAAATAAAATAGAATAAAATAATTTCCCCCCCCTAAATTGGCTGACCAGGCTTGTTTTGCATTACCAAACTTGAACAGCCGTGCTTTGTAATTTTCTCCTCCCTTCTCCCTCCCCCATCTCAATCTCTCGTTCACTGTACGAAAAAGGAGGGGTACACAGGTAAATAAATAAAGCATTGCCCTGCCCAAGGTAAGGGAGGGCTTGAAATGCCTCTCCCAAATCCCCCCCTTCCTTTTTCACTTTCCCTCTGCCCTTCAGAGCCATCAGCCTGTCTCCCCATCCAGAATTCTCTTACATGCATTGACACATCATGTAGCGGCCTTCTCCTGCTTCCCCATCATCTGAGCTGCATTTCTTTTCTTTTAAGAGAGCTTTGAGGTTGCTTGGCCTCTGCTCCAGGCTGATCATACCACTGGGGCTTAGAGATGCATTTAAACTTGCAGCACAGCTGGCATGTGGAGAACCTTCCTATCTGAGGATTATTTATTATTAGGGGTGTTAATCGTAGCCCTGTTGAAGAGATGCACTTGGAGGCTTCACACCATTGGTTTCCAAGAGCTTCCACATGCTGGGCCAGTGGACACAGAGATCAGCTTCCCTGTTTTGTAGCAGTCCTGCTCATGGATAAACATGATCAACAGGTGGGGCCTGCAATTGCCTTAGTCCTGAAGGTCATGTCAGGAGGGTAACAGGAGTGTCGGATGGGCCACCGCAGCTGACTGACGTCATTTAGATGTCTGTGGGTTGGCACAGTCCTCCCAGTCCCTAGCTGTGGACAGGGCACAAATGTGTGCCCTGAGAAGAGGAGCACGTTGATTTGTTATGTTGCAATAGACAAACAAGCAAAAGGTTTGATAGCAAAACACTTACATCCAGGGGAGGGTTTCCTCTCTCTCTCTCTCTCTCTCTCTCTCTCTCAATTTCTCATATTGCACCTTACTCAGAGCAACAATAATAAAAGAATGATAAATATTTAATATATAAACTGGAAGCCAACAATATTAAAATACAGATTAAAAACAGAAAAATGTAGAAGCAAATACATTTAAAACACTTTTTTTTTAAAAAAAGGAAGACAATAAAAGTACCCAAAGTCAGTCAAATTGTTGTTGCTGTTGTTCTGCACAACAGGCAGAAAAGCCCTCATACAGTACCAGTATCTCTTTCCTCGCTCTAGTTATAAAAAAAATACAATAATAACAAATTACAGAGCTTGGTAACAAGACTATTTAGGGTGACAGTTTCCAGAATATGCCAAGGGAATTTTTAAAACTATCAAATTGCTGCCCTTTTGTGATGCAAACAGTCCTGCTGCCTGAGGTGGCATGCTTTCTGATAGAATGGACCAATGGAGACAGGTAGGTCCCTGTCTGTGGGGCAGTGAATTCACTCAAAATTTTAGTTCATACTTGTAACAGACTTATCCAACCTACTGAACCATCTTCCGCAAATAGGTTCAGCAGCTCGGAAAGCTCCTTTAAAGCCTGGAGCGAATTCACCAACCCACCGACACGGGGCCCACCAGCCACCACTGGTAGGGTTTGCCTTATATTGAATCAAGCTCTAGGCCCATCCAGCCCAGTCTTATCAGTTCTGTTTGGGTGATGGCCCTCTACACTCTCAAGCAGGAGCTTTTCCTAGCCATCTCACCTCAGAGCCTTTTTGAACTAGAGACAAACAGTGATGAACTTGGTTCTTTCTGGATAGAAGAAACAATTAAGGCTGGTAGCTCCTGTGTCAGTGGGGCAGTGAATCTACTCCAGGCTTTAGTCCAAACTTTAAAGGCACTGTCCAAGGTGCTGAACCTGTTTCCCACTGACATGGAATCCAGCAAACATATAGGCAGCCCCACTGACCTGTTGCCCTTTTTCTCCTTTCTCGATTGGGTGTGTCGATTCTTATTACCTACAAGGACAAAATGGGCAGGCCACCTTCCTTGACTCCTCCTTAGAAATAGCCACAGGACCCAGACAGTCAACTGGCAGCCGTGGCTATGGCGGGGCAACAGAGTGAGTAACCCTCAACGATTCCGGGAGAACGGCATATGGTACGCCAGGTTCAGCTAGTAACATTTCTATTTCTATACCGCTTATCAGTGCCAAAGCACTCCCTAAGCAGTTTACAATTTTGTTAGCTAATTGCCCCTAACAAGCTGGGTACTCATTTTACTGACCTACAGAAGGATGGAAGGTTGAATCAGCCTTGGAGCCCTGTAGGATTGTACTCACAATGTTGTGGCTGCAGTACTGGCATTTAACCACTGTGCCACCAGGGCTCCATGCAAATTAGACAAATACAAATGTTGTTGAGTGCTGCATAGCATTATAGATTGTTCTCTGCATGTATGAGGTATGTGTGTGAGGGAGGGATGTATGAGAATGTGAACGCACATACATGCACGAGGGCGTTCTGATCACTCACACATACACAAAAAAACATTGTTTTCCTACTGAATTAATACTAATAGACAACATGTATTTGGCTCCATTCCTGAAGTGAAATTTTGGCTGCTATCCTGTTAGAGATACATGCAGGTGTAACTTGATGTTACACCTGTGGATTGAACTGTTTTGATGATGACAGATGGAGGAATTCAGCACCTCTACTCACCTCAGCTCCCTGCCTGAGCTGCCTACCTGTTTTCTGGCTGGGTAACCTTCTCTGTAGCCATTCAGTGGCCAGAGGAGGATGGGAAAAAGATGAGGGAGAGCTGGGCAGCAGGCTGGCCCCATTCCTGCAGCTGCCCACAAGAAGACTTCCTGGAGGCCGGCTAGAGGTCCAGAAGGATGGCATTATCTTCCTGTGTCCAAGGGCCAGAATGGAACCAGCTGGCTGCCCCTCATCCTCCCTTTCTGGCCTTCGAGGCTGCTGAATGGCCTGGAGAAAGCTGCCCATCCAGAAAACTGGTAGGTTGAGTATCCACGGAGGGGGGGGGATGGAAGGTAATGATACCTAGTGGGATGGTATGATCCGCCAGTCTGATACAGGAGCTTGATCTCTAGTTTTTGCTATACTTTTCACCATTTCTGTTCCTCTTTTTCCCCCCTCTCTGTGTCATTCTAACTTCAAGTCATTTCTGACTTATGGTGATCCTAAGGTGAACCTATTATGGGGTTTTCTGAGGATGAGAGTATGTGACTCGCCCAAGGTCACCCAATGGTTTTTCATGGCCGAGAGGGGACTTGAACCCTGGTCTCCAGAGTCGTAATCCAACACTCTAGCCACTATTCCATGCTGAAATTGTATACTCTTTGGGGCAGGGGCCTTTGTCTTACTTTTTCTAGTGTGCTTCCTTTCTTCCACTATTAGCAACCTAAAGGCAACTAACAAAATTTTAATGACACATCATCAAACCAACAATTAAAAATCAAATAAACATCGAAGTACACAAGTACACTTTTTAAAAAGAAAGACAACAAAAAGTGGCAGCAGTCATAGAATCGCAGAACCATAGAATCATAGAGTTCGAAGGAGCCACAAGGGCCATTTAGTCTAACCACTTACCATGCTGGAATACACAGCTAAAGCATTTATTTGTTTGTTTTTTATGCAATTTCTATGCCACCTTTCTCCCAAAGTGGGGCCTAAGACAGCTCACAAAACAACTAAAATGACAATTAAAACCAATTAAAATATACAAATTAAAAAAAAGAAAAACCAGATAAAAACAGCATAAAAACACACCACGATAAAAGCCACAATTATATATCAAAGGCCTGCTTAAACAAGAATGCTTTTGCCTGCAGGCGAAATGACAACAGGGAGAGGGCCAGCCTAGCCTCCCACAGAAGGGAGTTCCAGAGGGTGGGAGCAGCCACAGAGAAGGCGCTCTCTCGTGTCCTCACCAAGCAAGCCTGTGATGGTGGTGGGACCAAGAGAAAGCCTTCCCCTGCAGATCTTAAAGCCCTTCCAGGTTCGTAGAGGGAGATACAATATTTCAGATAGTCTGAACCTAAGCCAACACACTACACGCCCCAACCACTGCTACTGAAAACAAAGCCATTGGATGAGGCTGGCACCCAAAGATTCCAAGAAAATGTCATCCAGGTCCACGTCAACCTTCCTGTGCCACTGCTTTGCATCTGGCTTTAGCTGATGGACCTGCAGTTTATAACTGGAGGGGGTGAGGGAATCCCACAAACCTGAAGTCTGCCAGCCCCTGATCTATAAAATGTATGTGTGTGTTTAAGAGGACTTGATACAGATCCAGTTAACACTCTCAAGAATCCAAAACGTTCGCTTCCATTAAACTGTGAGGGGCTTGATCTTTCTAATGGATACTGGAGGATGGGGGAGAAAGATGGATGATTAAGATGCTGACTGGAAAAGCTCTTGTCTATCACAGATGACCAATTTCCATTAATGGACTGCTCTCCATTACATTATCATTAGAATGATGGCATCGTCTTTTGGTGTGTAAATTAAATGGAGGTGTTGGATTTTGGCTTATCCCCAATGGTGTATGCCTGACACTTGTGAAACCCAGTAGGCAAAATCTCAGTTCTGTTCCTCTTTGTAGAAAATGGGACCTGGCATGAACTCATTTCCATGATAGTAGGAGATTTTTGCAGCAGAAACACAGATATCATATCAGCATTAAACAGGTACAATTTTACTTTGGCAGCACTTTAAAAATGTTCTCTCCCTCCCCCCCCCCCCTCACACACATATATTCATGGTCAGAAACTGTGTGTGTTCAAGCCAGTAAACATTACTAGGTGGTAAACTGGCCAGTTGTTTACCCTGGTTAGCCTTAATGGGAATTTATATCAGGGCTGACCCTACCATTAGGCTGAGAGGCAAGGTCCTATGGCAACACATGAAAGGGACAGCAGTGGCAACCATAGTATCCTGGCTGCGCCTTCCCACTCCCACAGCCATTCTCCAATGAACTGTGTCCATCACAACTTACTCTAATCCTTTCCACCAAAGCTAGGTAAAGTTACTTTTTTAACCTGTATCTCCCAGAAACCATGCTGGGTGGGTATTGTTGATGCTCTCCCCCTATCCCTTTCTTGGCAAGTTGTAATCCACAAAAGGTCTCCACTCCAGGCTTTGCCCTACGTTAAACTGCTGCCCTCAGGTGTGATGGAAGATCCTATCTGGCATCTTGTTAGTGATTTGCACAGGTGCAAGCCTAATGCACACCCATGTAACTCACTTTTTTGGTTGCTGTGGAATCCAGTGAGCTCACAATTCTCTACCAACTACACAACAATCAGCCCCCTTCCTCAAACCCACTCCTGCTACAGGAGTGGAATAGCAGAGCAATGTCCAGCTATAGCTGGAAGTGCACAGCCATAGCATTATCCTTCAGGACGTCTGGAGCATGCCTGTATGCCTGTGAAGTTCCAGAGGATGCCTGGCACTGGGTGTCCAATTATCAAAACATAACTTGATGCTGGCCTGCCACTCCCCACCCAGTTCTCCACCAACCAGTAAATGGCCATGTTGGGGAGGCTACAGTAACTTAAAAGGTGGGTTTGAAGGGAGATGGGGAGACAAGTGCAGAACTTCACAATACATCTCCTGGTCCAGGATCTCAGGTGCTATTGCTTCACTAATACAGGAGTAAGATCTAACTGGGAGCCAGGCAAGATTCTGCAGATGGAACAGAGGAAGGGACACCTTATTTTTCCCCCTTCACCTTAGGTAACAAAATGTCTTGGGTCAGCCCTGTTTAACATTGCTGGCTGTATATCCCTTAACTCAAAGGCTCTCAAACCTTTTACTTCTGTGACTCTCTTTACACCTACATGAGGCTGTTGCACCCCCGGAGGTGGGGGGGGGAGGCAGAAAAAAAAACCCCGGGTGCTGGGTGCACATTCTTCCTACTCCGCTGCATCTGGGGAACACTCCAGCTGCTGCTGCCGCCTTTGGAACGGAGAGAACAGAAATGCTGCAGCCAAAGCCGGAAGAATGCACGCTTGGTACCTGGGCCTTGCCACTTCCATTGCCCTACACCATAGGGACTCCCATCTCTCTCTTCTCTCCTCCAG
The DNA here is from genome assembly GCA_030847615.1 of Gambelia wislizenii. Lineage (NCBI taxonomy): Eukaryota > Metazoa > Chordata > Lepidosauria > Squamata > Crotaphytidae > Gambelia > Gambelia wislizenii. Next base: position 222,340,469 of record JAUMIR010000002.1, read on the forward strand.
AGAGCATGCCAGCTGTCCACTTCGCAAGCCCAAGAATGCACACCTGGTGCCCAGGGCTTGCTGCCACCTCTGCTGCTGCCCTGGGACCAAGGGGCATTAATCATTTAATGTCCTAAATTTTTCTTGCACCTCCCCTTGAGCAAGTATCATCCCCGCTGAGGGTTGTGCTCCATAGTTTGAGAACCACTGCCTTAACTACAGTTGCTCTGGGAGAACAAGGGAAGTTGCACTGGAGAGGAGATGTGGAAGTGGCCCCCTTCCTATCTCTTGATCATGACTAAGAGATCCACCTCATTGTGTCTCCAACAATGACTTCTGGTCTAATAATAACATATGCCCTAAAGTTACCATGACTCCCCCGGTTTCTAAGGAACTACTGTAGTACAGTGATGCATCTTCTTCTCTCCCTGTAGTACTTAACAATTCCGTACCTTTTTCACGGTTCTGACACATGCATAATGGCTGGTTGCATTGCACATGCTGCTCCTGGCCTCAAAGTCTTGCAAAATGATTGGTTGCGTGTTGCATTTTGTTGTTGCTGCATTTCCTACATGTTGAGTGAGCATTGCCCAGTTCCATGACTGCCTCCACTTGTTCTTCGCAGTTTTTTAGTGGGGGGTGGGTGGGTTGGTCTTGCCATTTTGCAGACTTCTTGGATCATTTTGGAACTCTCTGTTCTGGACTGTCTTTCAATATTTTTGGATATCTGCTCACCTCCACGGGGACATTGCTGCTTGCCCTGGACCTTTCAAAATCTGAGGCAGCAAACATTCCAGAAACTGATAGGTTTGAAAGGTCTTTTCTAGTTGTGAGCTCAGGAACTTTAATGGAGTGTTAAACTTGGTGCCTGATGCCAATCAGTGTCATGTCATAAATTTTGCCTGCTTCCTATAATTGTAAAACTTATGAGAGTGATATACCTTGTCAAAGTCTTATGTTTTTTTAAAGGCACACACAATGAAAAGTTCCTAGTTTAAATTTCACCTCTGCCATTAACTTGCTAGATAGTTTCAATCATCAGGTTAAGAATGGCCAGCCTGTGCTATTAGAAGAAGCCAAATTGGGGGCAACTCTATTTCTCAAAACCAGCCAAATGATGGCTCTTTAACAGGCTGTGTGGTATTGTTGTTGTTGCTGCTGGTGGTGATACTGTAGCTTTGGCAAAGGCAAAAGTAACTAAATAAGCAAGCAGGCCTCAAAGCAAAACCTCAGGCACCTGGAAGACAAACCTGCTTTGTGCTTCTTGGAGCTGTGGGGACTTGTCACTCATGCAGAGATTTCTCACTGGGGAAAATGGTGACTCCTGACTGGGTGCCTGCCAAGGTCCAGAGGTGGTCGGCAAATTTACAGTCCCACAAGCCGGAGGGAGGGCACATTTCCTCTGCCCCACAACCAAGTTATTTCAATATTTTCAAGCACTTCTCAGAAGAAGGTGAGAGAAAGCCCAACAGGCTTTTTCCTTTCGACTTTACCCCTTTCTTAATTAGCTTTGGTTTGGAGTGAAGCTTTTCCTTCTTGCCCTCTTCTTCCTGCCTGGCAGTGGAAAGCCTGCCAAAAATTGACACAGTTCAATACAACGAATAACACTCCAGCTGCCAACACACACAGGGTCCATTCCCAAAGCCCTACAGATTCTCTTCTCACAACACCACAAATCAACAAGCATGCTTTTATTTCCACAGAGGATTTTCAAATGGCATTGGAAATGGAAAGTAATGGACAGGATCCATCTTTTCCCACAGATGTCCCCGCATGTGCTGGAGAGAGGGACTCCCATAGGGCAAGGATGAGGAACATATAGCCTTCCAGTTATTACTGGAATGCAGCTCCCATCAGCCCTAACTGGCATGGCCTAGAGTGAGGAATATTAGGAATCATAGTCCAGCATCTGGTGGACCACATGTTCTTCATCCCTACTGTGGCCTTAATAGAGTTCCTTCCCCTTTGGTCCACAGCTGGACAAGTATACACCAGTGTGTTTTCATTACCTGCTGCAAGCCTATACAGTTGTCCCTCCACATTCATGGATTTGACATTCACGGATTTAAGTATTCACGGCTTGAAAATATTCTTTAAAAAATAATAATCCAAAAAGCAAACCTTGATTTTGCCATCTTATATAAGGGACGCCATTTTGCTATGCCATTGCATATAATGGGAGTTCAGTATTCACAGATTTTGGTATTCACAGGGGGTCCTGGAACCAAACCCTAGTGAATGTGGAGGGACAACTGTATACTGCCTCCAGGGTTTTGTTTTATATTTATATTTATTTTATTTTATTATTTTATTTTATTTTGGTATTTATAACCCACTCTTCAGCCACAAAGGCTCTCAAGGCAGCTTACAATTGTTTAAGCAATAGCAATTTACACATCTACACCACATTAAGCAGTTTCCAATGTGTATTAGCTAATTTATTTATATTTGTTCCCTGGAAAGCCAGACTTTGATGCTTCTCATAGAAGGTAATATCTTCAACTCTCCGTATATAATGAGAGCTTTCATGCAGGGCACAGGGATCTAGCTGAGCATTTACTTATTGAGGAATGTATGGGAAGATGGGCACAGAGTTTGGAAAAGTTACTCTTCTGGACTACAACATCCCAAATCCCTCTGCTAGCAATGATCATGCTGGCTAGGGAATTCCAGGGGTTGTAGTCCAAATAAGTCTTTTTTTCCAAGCTTTGGATGATAATCTCCAGCAGATTCACAGAAAAGTTAGGTCTTTTGCCTTGCTTATGTTGACCTACAGTTTTAAAAGATTTCCCAATGATTTTGAAAATGTAATACAATTAGAGGTGTTGTTTCTGGGAGATTATCAGACGGGAACAAAAAAAAGTGTTCCCATTCTGCAATTTCCTCTCCCGTCCCTGTCCCAGCAGAACAATGAAAGTTTTCAGACCTACCTTTTTACAGAACACACAACAGCCCAGGAGTGAATGGAGCCCAGGAGTGAACGGAGCTCCTTTCACTTCCTAGTTTGAAATCCCGGCTGTTCTCGTGAGAAGACAAGAGCACAGAAAAAGAAAAGAAAAGAAAAATAAAACAATAAAAATAAAAATAAAAAAAACACAAAACAATAAAAGTTACAGTAAGCACAAAAACACACATAAAACATTACAAGAAACCCAGGGAGGATCCAAAAGATGTGTCAGTTACCTTGATGTCCCTGTCTTACCCAGAAGTGTTCTAGTATGGACCTCCCATTGACAATGGGATCGTGCCAGCAAAATGGGCACCTCTTCACTCACAGGACATTCTGTGACAGAAACAGAACGGGGGATCTACTGATGGCTTAGCCCATCAATAAAAAGCAGCACCGGTGTAATGAGAGCCAAACGGAAGCATTACGAGAGGGGAACGACATCATGTGAAAGGGAAGCCCTTTAGCAATCTTCTGGAGTTGTGATAACACCATATTTAGAACGTCTGATAATCTCTTGGTTTTTTTTAAACAGTGAATATGACAGTACTACTTCAGTAATGAACCAGATTTTTATTTTCAAACATATTTTAGGGTGGTGCCAGCATGGTATAGTGGTCTGAGCATTGGACTATGACTCTGGAAACCCAGGTTCAAATCCGTGCTCAGCCATGGGAAACCACTGAGTGACTTTGAGCAAGTCACACACTCTCAGCCTCAGAGGAAGGCAAATGCCAACCCCCTCTGAACAAATCTAGTGAAGGAAAGCCCATTATAGGTTCACTTTAGGGTCACCACAAGTCGGAAATGACTTGAAGGCACACAATAACACAACAACATAGTTGTATTCAGTTCTGGAGCATTCACAAATGTTTCTCTTATTTTGTTTCTTAAAAACAAGTCATGCCAGACTAATCTGATCTCTTTTTTTGATAGAGTTGCAAACTTGATAGGTGAAGGGAATGCTGTGGATGTAGTGTATCTTGATTTCAGTAAGGCTTTTGACAAGGTCCCTCATGATAATTCTTGCAAAAAAGTTAGTAACCTGTGGGCTAGACAATGCAACTGTTACGTGGATTTGTAATTGGTTGACTGACTAAACCCAAAGGGTAGTCACCAATGGCTCCTCTTCATCCTGGAGAGAAGTGATTAGCGGGGTGCCACAGGGTTCTATCCTGGCCCAGTCCTATTCAATATCTTTATCAATGACTTGGAAAAGAGGGTATATTTATCAAGTTTTCAGATGACACAAAATTAGGAGGGGTAGCTAATACCCCAGAGGACAGGATCAGAATCCAAAATGACTTCAACAGATTAGAAAGCTGGGCCAAAACTAACCAAATGAATTTCAACAGGGAGAAATGTTGGATACTTCATTGGGCAATAAAAATGAAAAGCACAGATATAGGATGGGTGACACCTGGCTTGATGGCAGTACATGCAAAAGTGATCTAGGAGTCTTAGTGGACCAGAAGCTGAACATGAGTCAGCAGTGTGATGCAGCATCTAAAAAAGCCAATGCGGTACTAGGCTGCATTAATAGGAGTAGATGTCTAGATCAAGGGAAGTAATAGTGCCACTCTATTCTGCTTTGGTCAGATCTCACCTGGAATACTGTGTCCAGTTCTTGGCACCAAATTTCAGGAAGGATATGGACAAGCTGGAATGTGTCCAGAGGGGTGCAACCAAAATGCTGGGAGGTCTGGAAGCCATGCCCTATGAGGAGCGGCTTAGGGAGCTGTGTATGTTTAGTCTGGAGAAGAGAAGGTTGAGAGGTGACATGATAGCCATGTTTAAATATTTGAAGGGCTGTTATACTGAGGATGGGGCAAGCTTGTTTTCTGCTGCTCCAGAGACTAGGACACAGAGCGATGGATTCAAACTACAGGAAAAGAGCTTCCACCTAAACATTAGGAAGAACTTCCTGACAGTAAGAGCTGTTCGGAATAAACTGGCTTGTAGTGTGATGGAGTCTCCTTCTTTGGAGATTTTTAAACAGAGGCTGGATGGCCATCTGTCAGGAATGATTTCATTGTGTATTCCTGCATGGCAGGGGGTGGGACTGGATGGCCCTTGATGTCTCTTCCAGCTCTATGATTCTATATAGACACCCAGGAAATGTAATTATGTAGAAAGGAATCTTATTATTTTATTTATTAAAATATTTTGATCTTGCTTTATATCCAGAGATCTCAGGGCAGAGTACAGGCAAAATCAATATCAACAGGTTAAAACAATTTAAAACAAAAATAATATAAACAGACTAAAATATATTAAACACATTAACAAGCTAAAACTGGCCAAAAAAAGTTTAAAACAGTTTAAAACCATGTGCATGAACATTTTGAATTAAATCAGTGAGGCTCAATGGCTGTAATAAACACCCATGTTTTTACTTGGTGCCTGTATGAAGGCAGAGTTGGCTCCCATCAGGTCCACAACTGGCATTTCACAACTGGATGTCACAGCTGAGAAGGCTCTCTCCTACATTCTTGCACAGTCTATTGGAACTGTGGGACACAGAGGACACACACATACACACACACAGAAAGAGAGAGAACTCAGTTCTTGGGTTGGCATATATTTGATTAAGTAAACTTCTTATTTACATCATAGGCCTGTGGTGTGATGTTGAAGACATGCTGACCATAACATAGAAACAGCTTCTTCAAGGGGCCTGGTGTCAAGTTGTTTCGTTGCCATGGAGTTAAAATTACTGGTCTCAGGTGCAACTCTTGAGTGGATGGGGGAGTACAGCTGTTGGCAAGCAAATAACAAAAAAATCACATTCCAGAATTCTCTGATTATAAAATTGGAGGGCAGCTTCATTTCCAAGTCCCATGGGCCATTCTACATTGTGCCAGCTACAAAATGGAGTCTTTGAGAGATGCAGCCTGATGCTGTGGTATAGAGTGCTGGCTGATGAGAACTGTAGTCCAGCACATCTGGAGAGACCTAGGTTGGGAAAGAGCACTGTAAGACACATATGGTGGCCTTCAGAATGGTTTCCATCCATTTACAGCAGCGGGCTGTGATATACACTTTTAGAATGGTGTTTCATTCACCCCTTTCCTCTAGCCCAGCCTTCCCCAAACAGTTGCCTTCCAAATGCACTGAGCAGTAAGAGCTGTTCAACAGTGGAATAGATTGCCTTGGAAGATGGTAAACTCTCTTTATTTGGAGGTCTTTAAACTGAGGTTGGACGAGCATCTTGCAGGAGTGCTGTAGTTGTGTATTCCTGCATTGCAGGGGGGTTGGACTAGATGGCCCTTGTGGTCCTTTCCGATTCTGTGATTCTATGACTATAACTCCCATCACCCCTAGCTGGCATGGTAGTGCCTGGGAATTGTGGGTGTTGCAGTCTAGCCCACCCATAGGGTATGTGTGGGGGGGAAAACATCCTGAAGTATAGCTATCCACCAATGCCTCCCTAAACACACTCACACCACTTCTAGAACTGGGCAGCACTACTCAGCAAGGGAACTGGGCCAGTCCTGGACAGGAAGGCTGAAATTCCTATTGGTCCTGTTGCTGCCTTTGCCTATAAATAGCTAAATACAACAAACACTCTCCAGTCCCAGTGAGTAATTCTCACATCCTTCCCTGTTGCCTTGCTGAGTCACAGTAGTTTTGTACTGCATTACTTACATGGTCATTGGTCTCAAAGGAAACTTTAACACATCCAGTGAATCAACGGGGATTGGCTGACACTGAAGCTATTCCGCTGCTATTTCCCTTTTGCTGCAGCACATTGTGCCAGCCCATAAAAATACTTTGGCTAATCCTGACTTGAAAATAGGTTGAGGAAATAGCTCTGACATAGGTAGCTGCATATATATATATATATATATATGAGGCCCTTTGAGATACCATGGGATAAAGGAGAGGCGGGCAGTTATTCTTGCTGTGCTTTGGAGATCCTCTAAGGCTGCATATACAGTATAAAGCTTTTGCTCTTTTTTAGTTAATTCTTTAAACAATCGAACATATTGACATGTGTCTACTACTCTATTGATGATGATAATGATCATCATAATATCATTGCTTTCCAGACTTTCAGTGCAAAATTGCTTTGGGTCCCTTGCCAAGAGATTATTTCCACAAAGATCCAAAGTTTCAGCTAGCAGGGCCCCAAAGTCTGTTTCTTTCTATCATGCATTCCTTCCATCCCCACCGCTCTCCAGCATAAATCTAAAACATCCGATAAAGCCACAGCAGCCTGATGTGCAGAACATGCAGCATTATTAGCATGCTTCCCGCTGAAACATTACCGCTCGGCTGAAGTCATAGCTGTGCAAGATCGCTAAGCTTTCCCAAATGTCAACATAGTCTGATTAATCTAGAGATGCCTCAGTGGTTGTAATCAAAACTGTTTTTGTTCCATTGGAAAACATCTGGAAGACAGGGAGAAATTCTCCAGAAGTGGGTGGGAAAAGCAATGTGTGCACACAGGCAAATTAAGAATGGACAAACCTGTCGGTTGACGTACCATATTGTTTGACCCATACAGTTCCTTTTCTGCATGGATCTGCACTTTTAAAAAAATCTATTAAGTACCTATTAAATACACTGTGGCATCACAGTGTTCAAGCCCATGCAAAATTTGGGACAGAAATGAATTCTAATCTGCTCATCAATCAGAGAAGTGTAGATAGGGTCCAGAATCTGTAAAGTGTGGATTCCTAAAGGGACCCTTGTACAGGTGTAACTTTAAGAGAACTCTGTTGTTTTTCCTTCTGTTCAGAACTCCACTCCTTGAATTGTATAAATGGTCCCTCATTTCAGAGGCTCACATTTCACCTTTTCAAAGAAGTAGCTGCGTCAGTCTCTTGCAGCATAAAGAGGAAGAAGAAAGGGGGTGAGAGGAAAAAAAAAGAAACCTTCCAGCACCTTTAAGATTAACTGGTTTTTATTTTAGCATGAGCTTTTCTGGATGTAAATCCACTTCCACACGGTACTACATCTGAAGCAGTGGGTTTCTATCCATGGAAGAGCATGCTAAAATAAAACTTTAAAGTGTTGCCACATTTCTTTTTTTCTCCCCGCCCCCTTCTTCCTCGCATTTCACCTTCTGAAGCCCAAGGTAACTGACTAGAGTGAGGGAATCAACAAAAGCCTATAACACTTTCCTTTTCTGGCAAATATAGCAGCCCTTTCTGCCAAATCAGCAAGAAAATAGATTCAGAGGCATCCTAGGTCCCTTTAACATTCAGGTTGGTTTAAAAGTGAAAATCAATTAATTTTTCTTTTTTTTAAAAAAACTTTGGCAGTGTAGGCATAGTACTCTTTTCTGATGGGATGAAATCTACCAGATTTGAAACAAATAAACAAACAGGCATGGGTTTTAGGGCATTGTGAACATAAACTATATTTGAGGCTCTAAAAAAAATTAAATAATTTGTATGAGTGTTGAGTGCATGAGTGTGTGTGGAAACTAATCATTCATCTCTCCTGCCTCCTCTGCCTTTGCTTCTAGTCTTCTCAGAAACTGCCTTGGAGTAGACATGAACTTTGTCACACTCCTACTTCATCTTATGATGGACTAGACAAAATCTTACTAAATGTCTAATTCCTCTAATACTTCCTTTATGATGAGCTGGACTCATGGAAGTATCTCATTCTCCCTAAATCGAAGTTGACTTGATAGCAAGTAACAACAAAAAAACACACTAAAGTAAACTTTGTTGTACACTATAGTAGTGTTAAAGTCTCACAGCAACACAGCACACACACACACAGGAAACAGAGATGTAAAGTTGAACAGATATGACCTACAAAAACAGAGAGATCGGCAAATAAAACTGAAAGTAACAAATGCTTAACAAGGCTGGAATGGAGCAGTGTGCAGTGAGGGGCAGTTTCTACCGAACAACTGAAAGCATAGATTAACACAGATTATTACCAATCAAATCAAGATTTTGCAGAGACAGTTATCTATGTTAATGGTGAGTAAGATGGGGAAAAAGATGAACTATGTAAAGCAAAATAATTTTGAATTTGCAACTAAAACAGGGAAATGGTTGCATTCATATTGTGAAAGGAAAAAGAAAATAAAGTGATGCTAAAATTACAAGAGGGAAATGACATAATAACAGATAATATAAATATACAAAAAGCATTTTATTGATATTACTCCTCTTTATATAAATGTTAGGAAATTTCTTTGGAGAAAGTAGATGAATATTTGGGTATGTAGAACCTACCAAAGATTACAGAACATCAGAGACAGATTATCAATGCTCCTATAATGGTAAAGAGAAATCTGTGAAGTTATGAAAAAGATTAGAATAGGAAAAGAATCTGGGCCAGATGGTTTATAATAAACTTTATTATAAATGTTTTGAGGATGAACTTTTATTGCCTCTACAGCAAACAATGAACACTATTTTGCATAATGGAAAGATTCTTGATAGTTGGAAAGAGGTGAATATAGCACTAATACCAAAAGAGGACCAAGATTTGACGTTGACAAAAAAATATATAGAGACCAGTGTCATTATTGAACATTGACTATAAATGGTTTACAATGATTTTAGCTGAAAGATTGAAAGTAATTTTGCAGGATTTTATCCATGGAGACCAATATGGATTTCTACCTAAAAGACAACTATGAGATAACATCAGAAATGTATTAAGATATTTTGGAATACTTAGAATAATGAGAAGCAAGCTGCATTGATTTTTCTAGATGCAGAAAAGGCCTTTGAAAATTTGAACTGGACTTTCCCATTTCAGGTTTTGGAAGATAAAATGGGCTAAGAATTTTGGATATAATATACAAATGGATCAATGGGAAAAGATGTGGTCAAAGGGGTTGAAATTTACATTATGCTATGAGGTCTGTCTATTAAATAATGAGACTGTGTTTCTACCTTTCAAACAAATCAGGGAGAACTGATTGTGAACGCTTGAGCGGGGACCTTGAACATGTCTGAACCTGCATGATAAACATCAACACACTGGCTGTTCACTCAGTTGTCAGTCGTCGTTTAAAGTAGCTGTGTTGTCTGTTGTGTGCCAGAAAAATGCTAAGTTTAAAAGTCAAGCATTGTGACATGCTGCAGCAACTTGAGGCATGCCCAAACTTTTTTCAAAAAACTATCACTTGTGATGAAACCTGGATCTTCCAGTATGATCCTGAGACAAAATGACATTCAATGCACTGAAAAACACTTGCATCACCAAGAATGAAAGAAGCATGTCAAAGCAAGTCCACATTCAAAGTCATGCTCATTGTTGTTGTTTTTGACATCAAGGGTGTAATTTTGGCAGAATGGGTTCCAGAAGGCAGAACAATGAACCAGCATTAGTATAAGGAAGTTTTGACAAAGCTGAGAGAAAGAGTCAGAAAAAAAGGCCAGAACTGTGGGGAAATGGTTTAATTCTTCATTAAGACAATGCATCTGCTCACACAGCACTTTCTGTGAAGCAGTTTTGGCCCAATAAACACATCACTACACTTGAACATCCTCCATATTCACCAGATTTGGCACCATGTGACTTTTTTTTTTTTGCCCTAAAGTGAAATCGATGCTTAAAGGAACACATTTTGAATCAATTGATGCAGTAAAGAAGAAAACAGCAGATGTGTTGACACAGCTGACAGAAACTGATCTGCTCCATGCCTTCATCCAGTGGAAAACAAGACTGCATCAGTGTGTGAGTATGAACGGAGAGTACTGTATATTAAAGGGGGCAAGCATTAGAATTGTAATATATGTAAATGAAGATGGCTTATTTATCAGTCTTGTTATTTAATAGACAGGCCTCGTATGATTGTAAAGAGAAACTGTCTAGAATGTATAAAGGTGTTTGAATGTATGTTGGAAATGTGAACAACAGAAAGGGACATTTTACCATACGTGGTGAACATGTGAAAAGGCTAAAAAGTTCTAGGTTCAAATAGATACTTTGATGCAGAGGATCTTAAAGGTTAACATTCAATTAAAACCAGAACTTTTTCTTTTGGGACTTATGGATGAACAGTTGGAAAAGAACCATGGAAGATACTTCAATATATGACCACACCAGCAAGACTATTGTATGCACAAAGATGGAAGAATTCAATATTACCTACTAAGGAGGATTTACTGACTTAGCAGAAATGGACAAATTATCTGGTCTGATTAGAGAAAAATAATTAATGACATTTCTAAAAGATTGGAAACTCCTTATAGACTTTTTGTGGGGGGGGGGGAAATAACCTGACAAATGTTGGTTTTGCTAATTAGTAAGATTTTGTTACCAGAAGACATGTACAATGTAGTTTTAGAGAAAGAGGTATGATTATATTATATGTATGTACAGGAAGCCCCCACTTATCTGACTGGTTAGGGACTGCAGCCCTTTCAGAAAGCCGAATCGGTTGAAAAGTGGAACCATTTTTTTAGCATGAAAATGCAAGTCTGAACACTAGATGGCACCAAGTCTACTGAGAGAAAAAACCCACAGCACCGCTGAGTAGACTGAAAGAAAAAAAAAACCCAGCATGCCAAGTCAACTGAGGTTGAAAGAGCAGACCAGGAGTGAAAAGTGTGGTACGTGGTTGTATTTTAGATCTGTTGAAACAGTGGAAGGTCAAAAAACAAGTTGTCGAAAACTGGAGGATGCCTGTAAAAACCACTGAAAAGGAAGTTGGAAGACACTTTTCTTTTTCTCTATACAGTTGTCCCTCCACATTCGCGGGGGTTAGGGGTATGAGACCCCTGCGAATGTGAAAAAACCGCAAATAAAAACTAGGTCACACCACAACCCTCCCGCCCCCCCAGGAGCAACAATGGGGTTTGGCAAGCCTCGTTGCTATGTCCTCCCACCCCCTCCCACCCCCCACCCCCCGGAGAAGCGACAGGGCTTGGCAAACCTCGTTGCTGCGTCCTCCCACCCCCTCCCGCCCACCCCCAGGAGCAGCAATGGGACTAGGCAAGCCTCGTCGCTGCATCCTCCCACCCTTCCTACCCCCCCCCCCCCAGGAGCAGCGACGGGAATAGGCAAGCCTCGTCGTTGCGTCCTCCCACTCTCTCCTGCCCCCCCAGGAGCAGCGACGGAGCTAGGCAAGCCTCATCACTGCTCCTCGCAGTTTTTTGTATGGCAGGGGGGCTCCCAAAACCGTGAATAGTCAAAACTGCAAATCTTAAAGCCGCGAATGTGGAGGGGCAACTGTATTTCTTTTTATATCCTACATTTATTTTTTTACTTTCTTTTACTTTCTTTAAATATTTGTAATTTTACTGTATTTGGGAAATTCTTAATAAAAAGGAACACAGATTAAACCAGAGATGGGCAAGTGTGGAAGGCTAGGGGCTACACTGTTCCCTCAGGAGATCTTGGAGAGCCTCACCAACACAGCCCCTTTGCAAAAAAAGAGAGGATTTTTTGTGTGTCCCCGCCATGCCCTTTAGGGGGAAGAGGGGACATTTTCACCATGTTTTCAGGCCTTCCTGGGCAATTTTTCAATAACAGCAAGTGAGTGGAAGTCACTTCCTGTTTTAGAAAAGGCTTCTCTGGGGCCTAAATTGGTTCAGCCCCCTCTCCCCCAATGTGGTGGGAATGCCTCCCATACCCCCTAGAGGACATTTTGGGGCAATATTTTGGGGGAAATTTTGAAAAAAAAAATCCACCCCAGGGGCTCATAGGGTCTCCAAATATGGTTGAAATGCCCTGCATACCTCCTAGAGGTCTTTTGAAGCAAAACATTTTTTTTGCAAGCTTTTTTTTTTTTAATAAAAAGATATTTTGCCCCCTAGGGGGCCTGCTCATAGCCCATGGGCTGCACTTTGCCCTCCTCTGGATTGGACTCTAGATAGACATAGCATTAATGGGAAAGAGTCAGATATTCTCAGAAAGGATTTGTCTGGAAGAGAGAAGAGGAATAAAGGAGGTCACAGAAGGAAAAAAACAACAACAACATCACTTCAACAGACTCATCAAACCCTGCTTCTGCTGGTACTGACAGGCAGACATCTCATAAAGAGCAGAGAAATCACTGAAATAGCTTTGGATCGGTCCCCAAAGCAGTCTTATTAGAAGTAAGGCGAGAACCACGTGATTAAGTCATAACTTCAGTGGAAGCTTGATCAGGAAACTAAACATTCCTTGCTTCTGTTGCCTCCTTTTCTAGGACTTTATCAGACCCACCAAATATGGCATCATAACGATGCCTAATGAACACAAAAGGGCACGCATACCAGACGACATTGTGCTTTTGTGATAATGTGTAGAAAATAAGGTGTTCTTTTTTATTGATGGGCCAAGTTTTTTGCCGGTATTGCCAGCGTTTGAAAACATGTACCATTGTCCTTATGTAATTATGTCGTCAATGGGTGGTCCCACCAGAACACTTCCGGGTGAAAACATGACGGTAGGGGATGCTCTTTCTATGAATATCACTGGTTTACTCTGAAGTTTTAAAGTGTGTTTCTGTGCTTGTGTATACATTTTGTGACTTTATTTTGTTGTATTTTTTATTTTTACTGTGCTCACGTCTTTTTGCAAGAATTGCTGAGATCACAAACGTGGACGTAAACAGCTCCATTCATGCTCCGGTAATGCTGGGGCTGCCTTTTCATGCTATTGAAGGTAGGTCTTATAAAAAGGATTCTTTTGCTGGCAGAAAAACACTGCCAAATATGGTGGAAAAGAAACATTTATGGAAGTTCGTCTGATAAAGTCCCTAGTGTCTATCTATCAGTGGAACTTGCAGAGTCTGGAAAGAACTTAAAGATAGGTTATCCCACTTTGGACCAAACATGGTGTAGTTGTTTGAGCACTGGACTATGACATGTGGAATGACTCATCAAATCGCCGCTTGGCTACAAAAACCCACTGGGTGACTCTGGGCAAGTCATACTCTCTCAGCCTCAGAGGAGGGCCAAGGCCCCCTCTGTACAAATCTTACCAAGAAAACCCCGTGATAGGTTTGCCTTAGGGTCACCATAAGTCAGAAACTACTTGAAAGCACACAACAGCAACAATCCCATTGGGCAAATAAAAAAAGGGGGAGAACCCAGTTCTGGAGCCTCAGGACCAGCCTTGAACTCAAATGGCATTCTGGATGCAAAGTGGTCCAGATATTTCCCTGATGGGCCTATTCATCTTAGACTTCTGCTTTGTTCAAGTCAAATTCATACTTATAAGAAGATGTGAAGAGAAAGGAGTGCTGAGGATCAACACAGAACTGATAAAGATCAGTGTTGAAGTTCAGTGAAGCTCAGAACCTTCTCCCACGTTCACCCTTCTTCCTTGTATACTGTGTTGGGTTAATCCTGATTTGCAACGTGTAAAGAGAGAAGTGAGGAAAGGGTACTGTGACTTTGATGCAGTAAAGGAACTCTGTGCTCTGCTCATTTGAAGCTGCCTTTAGCCTTCTTCAGCCATTTGTTCCAGATGCATAAAGAAGGCCATGAACAAACCCAGAACTTTACAAAGTTATTGCTTTGGATTACAACTGCCAGGATACCCTAGTCAGCATGGCCTGGGGAGTTCTGGGAGCTGTAATCAAAATTACTTTCCCAAGCTCTGCACAACTCTTGCTCACAATGTCCCCACCAGAGAATTCTAAGCGTGTTCAACCAAATATGCTTAGAGTTTCCCCAGTAACTGGCAACCCTGTGCAATTGTGCAGCCAAATGCACTTTTGACCTTCATGCTGAAGCCATAAAGATCTCTGGCAGAATGCAGATATGGTTGTTGCACACACAGCCCTGCAACCCTCTTCATGCAGTTGTAATGAAGGTCTCAGGAGGGCTGAAGATAAGTTTCAATAAATTCTATGGCCAGGATCCTCTCCAGTCAACCAGGTAGCACAATGGATTCTGCTACAAGCAGTTTGAACAATGTGGGGGCTCACACAAGGAGATATGCAGAACCTCTCTACCTAAGCAGAAGAACAGTGACAATGAATGTTGGCATGCCAACGGGTGGCTAAGAATGAACTTAGCCACCTGCTGCATGTACACACTGCAACAACTGCCACCAGAGAAGAAGATGCCTACCCAGTACACATCTCCCACTGGTTATTTCCTTTATGCTTAGCTTCCATGAGGTGTCCGTGGATTTTTTTCCGGGTTGTGAGGCCGGGTTCTGGAAGAGTTTATTTCTGATGTTTTGCCTGCATCTGTGGCTAGCATCTTCAGAGAATGCTTGGGTAGGAGTGTGTGTGTGTGTGTACTGTGTGTATGTGTACTGTGTGTGTGTGTGTGTGTGTACTGTGAGCCCCCTGTTGGAGAGGATATGTACATTTGTGTACCGGTATTTGAATGGCTAGTTTCTGGGTGGAGATATGCAAGGAGGATTAGTGTCTGTCTGGCGAATGGTTCATTGTCTGCTGGAAATCCCCCGGTCCCTGGGTGGAGTTCATTTGCATGTGTTGAGTTTTGATTCTATTTTTCAAAACTGGAAGCCAGATTTTGTTTACTTTTAGGGTTTCTTCTTTCCTGTTGAAGTTCTCCAGGTGTTTGTGGATTTCAATAGCTTCTCTGTGCATTCTGACATGATAGTTGTTGGCCTGGTCCAGAATTTCTGTATTTTCAAATAGCATTTTGTGTCCAGGTTGGTTTATCACCTGTTCTGCTACTGCTGGTTTTTCTGGCTGGCCCAGTCAGCAGTGTCTCTCATGTTCCTTGATTTGTGTTTGCACACTGCATTTAGTGGTCCCTATGTAAACTTGTCCACAGCTGTATGGTATGCGGTAAACTCCTGCAGCTGCGAGAGGGCCTCTTTTGTCCTTCCCTGAGCATAGCATTTCTTGGATTTTCTTGGTTGGTCTGTAGATTGTTTGGAGGTTGTGTTTCCTTATCAGTTTTCCTATTCTGTCTGTGATTCCATTGATGTATGGTAAAAATACCTTCCCTTTGGGTGGCTGTTTTTCTGATCCCCCAAACAGTTTTGTCAACAGCATGATTTACAGCACAAGCCAGCCTTTGAAGGTTGATCTACTACTCCTCTACCATTTAGTGAGGCCACATCCCATAACTTTAAAAGACAGTAAAAGTTACATCACAAAAAACATGATATTGACCTCTATTAGGTTACAATAATAATATACAGTTGTCCTTCTGTATCCGTGGATTTGGTATCCACAGATTTAAGTATTCACGGCTTGAAAATGTTCTTTAAAAAATAATATTCCAAAAAGTAAACCGTGATTTTGCCATCTTATATAAGGGACACCATTTTGCTATGTCATTGCATATAATGGGACTTGAGTATTCACAGATTTTGGTATCCTTGGGGGGTCCTGGAACCAAACCCCAGCGAATATGAAGGGACAACTATAATGTGGTTACATTCAGCCATTGGGATAAGAAATTAATTACAAGCAGCTTCTTATTTGTAAGCTGGCATGAATAGGAAACACCTAGTTATTTGTAACTAGTTACTTCCAAGCACTGCCATCACCCCACTCTACATAAACATGGCTCTCAACATTCCCAGGCATTTGTAACTGTTTCATATTCACAATCCCTATGTATTCCCTAGTTTAGGGGATATGTAAGGACCGTGAAAGTTCCCCAATCACCACTTACTGGGAAGCAGCTGCTAGGATTGACGGAGATCTGTTCCCCTGTCACTCAGGAAGCAGCAGGCTGATGGTCCTGCCCATTCCCTTACATAGGCTATCTTCAGCACAAAGGGGAATTGCAACACAGGCCCCACTTCTGCCGGTTGCAATGGAGATTGCTCATGGGCAGGGCCGAGATACTCAGTCAGCTGCTTTCTGATCAACAGGGGAACAGAGCCCTGTCGATCTCAGTGGCTGCTTCTCAGTAAGTGGGGATTAGGGGGAACGTGATGGGATTCACTATGTAGCACCATAACTATGGTGTTTCCACATACATAAATCCTATAATAATAATAAAAATAAAATTTTATTTCTATCCCGCCCCTCTGCAACGCAATCAGGGCGGCTTACAATATAAAAACTCCATAGTCCCAGTACCCTAGCCCACCCCCCCTTAAAATAATATTAAACTATAAAAGATTAAAAACATACAGTAAATTAGAAAAATATTAAAACATACAATAGTTTTTAAAAAATGATTTAAAAAAAGTGATTACAGCTCAGGGAGGACAACCGAGTCTTGGGCCGGGATAGTTATTCAGGAAAGGCCTGCCAGAAAAGATCCGTCTTGACAGCTTTTTTAAAGCCGTCTAAGGTGTTAATAAGACGGATCTCATCCGGCAGGCCATTCCATAATCTGGGAGCAATCCTCAACAGGATTCCAACCATCGTGACTATGGAATCATAAAAATGGGTGGTCTGTACACATGAACACACGTGTTAATGCCTGATTATTGTAACTGCAGAAAAAACGGTAGAGAAGAACAGTGTGAATAAGCATTCTGGTTTAGGGAGAGCTGAAAACCCTTGTGAGTTGGCATTAAAGGACCTGTATGCTTGCCTGGAACAGTCTTTAGCAACAATTGAAAGTTGTCTAGAGTTACTCCATCCCCACATTTCTAGGCCAATTTAAACTGATTTAAATGTGCAGGTGACTCGGGTAACTGCAAATGAAAAATGAAGGTTGGATAGACTAATTCTATATCAAGGCCACTATTAGAAAGCCCCAGGAGGAGACCTTGAAGGAAAGACTGGTCTTCTGCAAGACACGAGTGCACTTTTCATACTTAAGGATCAAAATCCTGTTGGTTAGTCCCAACCACAGCAAACCTATTCAATCAATTGATAAATGGTAAGTCAACACTCATATAATTTCCATTGATTCAAAGGGTTTCAGGGCCGGTTTAAGGCACCAGCGGTGTCAGCATCTGCAGGGAGGCCCATCATTGTGGGGGGCCCATAATAACCCTCCTCCTGCAAAAACATTATTAGTAATAATCTGAATATCCTGTACTGTGAATAGCTTAGGTTGAGTTAGGTTACATTGACCTGAGATAAACATATGGGGTCCCCAAAATAAAGCATTGCAAGGCCCCCCAAATTCCTTAAACCGGTCCTGATGGGTTTACTCTAGTTAGGAGTACCAACAGGATTCAGATACTCTCTTTTCAATCACAGCATGTGCTTGGCAGCACTGGGCATGCCATATCTGCAGGACAAAGATTTGCACTTAGTGACAGACAAGCGGACACTATGCCCTGATCAATTGTCAGCATCTTCGTGTATATTTACGGATTGTTACCAAGCTGGAAACAATACCCTCACATTGTAACTGCATGTTGCACATTCCTGGAACACCTCACCCTCAGCAAGGCAAAGGCAGAGCATGGAAACATTATTTGTTGGGATTACAGCTCCAAGAAGTCCACCACCAGCATCGACAGTGCCCATGTTTGCTGTGGGATCCTGGCAGCTGAAGTCCAAAAAGTAACTTTTCTGAGCTCTGAGTAAAGATCCTGTATTGAAGGCATAGCTATGTATTATATGAGATATGCTTGATCTCTTGATCTGGCCTCTGAAACCCTCCTTAAAAGCTTAACTTGAGCCATTGAAGATCATTGTAGCTCATCCTTGGTTGTGTTTGTGGTGATGTCTGTAAATGATTTCATGTTATCCAAGTTTCTGCACAATTTCCTGCATTCTGTACCAGTCTCTTGCCATTTTCATGACTCACAAAGACTGAAGTGTGGTTCAAATGTGCATATGTGATATATTAGAATTTTTAAATGTTTAGATTTTTACAATGTGGCTTCTGGTACAACTAAACTGCATGAATTCAATTGCATGAAATGAGCCTTTCAGAATGTGTGGTACTGTTTATGTGTTGCCTTCTTTTGAATGGTTATGTTTTTAACTACTTTTAATTGTATTTTTGGATTATTGTAATTATATTTTTAAAGTTTTGTATGATGTAATTCTTTAAAAGCTATTTGTTTTAACCTTTGTGAGCCATGTTTAGTCCTGGATTGAGAAAAGGGGGTGGGGTGGTTTATAAATAAACACAACAACAGCAACACTTTCTTGTTTTGGGATTCTTCCTCCTCTTCTTCCCCAGTTGACTCTAGAAGTAGCTTTGGTCAGATTCATATAGTTCTAGACAGGCTAGGGTGGTAATGCCAAAGCCAACTGTATCCCATGGCTGCCATGATCTGCCTATTTGCTGCCAAATAATCTTCCTTGTGTCGTCAAAGTTGGTGCTTTAGAACAGTGGCTCTTAACCTTTTCTTTACCAGACCCCCCCTTAAAATATCTTTTGTTGCCGTGGGCCCCCAAGACTTAACTCAAGATCTAAAGTTGTCATCATCATCATCCAATCCAATTACACCAAACATTAAACCTTCCCTGAGAGGCACCGGAGGGGAAGGGAAGACTTTTCACCTGCTTCTTCCTACAAGTTTGTGGCTGGAGCAGATTGAATGGCAATGTGCAGGCCAAGCCAGCCAGCCTTTGCCTTGGCTCCTGTCATGTGGCCACTCCACTGCAGGGAGGAGGTGGGCTGAGCAGCCTTCAAGCCTTTGTGGACCCCCTGTAAGGACATTGCAGACCCCTGAGGGTCCCCAGACAGGTTAAGAACCACTGCTTTAGAATAAGGATTGTAAGCTGCAGCAGTTGTATCACTTTATTTATTTACTTAGTGAGTTTATATCCCACCTTTCTCCCCAAAATGCGATTCACTTTAGCATTTAGGGGGTCATCTGGTCCCTTCTCAGCTGGCATAAATTGCATTGCAATAATTTACAATTTGCCCCAAAGTAATTTTAAAGTGTGTGCCAAGATCCTGCATTGGAGGCATCGCTATGTATTGTATGATATATGCTTGCTCTCTTGTTGTGGCCCCCTGAAATCCTCCTTAAAAGTCAGTCAGTTGTCATGAGCTATGGAGTTCTGCAGTCCTCGTGAGCGGGGCACTGCAGGAAGACATGGCCATTCCCTTTCCACCAGTGAGTGACACTGTGTTGCAAAGACTTATGACATGAACCTGTAGGGCTCCTGCTTCTGTTCCTTGCAGCATTGCTCCTTTCCCATCAGCTGTGCAACAGCAGCCAGGTACATCTGGAGGGCAACTGTGCCTCCCCAGGCACTGATTAGCCATAGAGGTATGCCTGGGGACCATCTGTTTGTTCTTGTGCAACCAAGGAAAAGACATTGTGCAAAGAAGTACTGGATAGCTGAAGTCGAAGGCTTTCACAGCTGGCTTCCATAGGTTGTCTGTGGGTTTTTTTCCAGGCTGTGAGGCCGTGTTCTGGAAGAGTTTATTCCTGACGTTTCACTTGCATCTGTGGCTGGCATCTTCGGATGCAGGCGAAACGTCAGGAATAAACTCTTCCAGAACACAGCCTCACAGCCTGGAAAAAAACCCGACAGGCAACCTACTGGATATCAACTTTTGCACTGTCTATTAAAATGTATTGACATTGGTGAAACGGGGGGTTATGCCCATTTCAGTCATGAATACATTCTACCCAGTGTCTTCTACATCATATTCTCCAACATTTCACAGATGAAAACTGGGACGCATGTGGCCAAGCAACATCAGAGTGTGGCCAAGATGGTAACAGTTATTAATGAGGAAGAGCTAGGAGAGGCTACAACAATTTGCTTTTGCCTGAGCTTACTGGGAGGAATGAGATTCTACCTCCTTCTCTCCTCTGCTGAGTTAATTGAGTGCAAACTACTTTTACACTTTGAACTCCGTTTGCAACAACTGAACTAAGCTGAGGACAAATGGGGGAAGTGGGGAGAGGCAAGTAGAACTAGGATGCTTTAAAAGCAACTGAAAAAGTGGGACAGCAGGGGATTACACCCCTGCCAAATGGGGACACTAGGGTGGCATACTACACATGCAGCCCTTCCACACAGTCAGAAACCCTGGTTTCTTCAGGTTTTTCTTCCACATGGAGAGCTTCCATGCAGGCTCTGATTTTCAGAATATCATTCTATCAGATCCATGAGTTTGAAGGGTTCCCAAGAATCACCTAGAGCTCTTTCACACCACACAGTTATAGCACTGATTCCCTTTTACCTCCCATGGTTTCATCCTGTGGAATTCTGGGATTGGCAGTTTAAGGGAAGGGCCTTTAGATTCCTCAACCAGACAGCTCCTCTGGTGCCTCTGAGTAAACTACAACCCTCACCGAGGATTCCATATGATGCGGCCATGGCAGTGACAAACGGAATCATAATGCTGTAACTATAGTATGAAAGTGCCCTGAGTTCACCCAACCTTCTCCATGTGAAGAGAACGATAATATGGGATGAGTGGGAGATACCCTTTCCTCTCAATGGTCAAGTTAACACTGTCCTGAATATCTGAATAGTGCTCAAGAAATGTCAGATTGTGGTCAATTTACCACACATAAACAGTCACTTATATATATTTTACTTAAATATGTGTTCACAAATGATACTAAAAAAAAATCTGCTTCCAGTGTTTTATTTTTAAGCATTATTACAGCAACATATTAGCAACTGAGGGTGAACTGATTGTAATGGGTCAAATATATTTTCCAATCAAAGTGGTTTCCCCACACTCACATCATTTATGGGAACTTCACAAACTTTTGTTGGCATCAAATGTGAGGACAGCTGCATTCCTTCTACTCTACTCCATGACTGATCCTCTCACTTCCAATTTGCTTGCATTGTAAACTAAGTTCAGCCATTTTGTTTTCTGGAGCAGGCAGATCTGTTTTTATTTAAAAGTGAAGACATGTAACTCAGCAGCAATAAAACTGGAGGGGTGGGTAGGGAATTAAGCCATGGGGTTTTCATCCATCTGACCATCTCTGTGGGAGGGGATGTTTTAACAGCTAATAGCATTAAGTCCTCTTAAATAACCCCATTTCCTCAGTCGTGGAACTATGTACTGTAGCCCTCAGCATAAAGAGTCCCATTGAAAGAGTCAGCAGGCTCAGCTGTGAAATTTGGATATTTCCTGTCATGTCATTGGATTAATTAAAGATCATGTGGGATTATGAACTATTTTCCATTCAACTAGATGAATACTGCTGAAATAGGTTCAAGGGGAATGATCTTGCTCTGATGGCTGCTGATCAAATCACAGAATGGCTGGGCTTCATTGTCATCCGTAACCGTTAAACTGGAACATGCAGCAGGGAGTGAATGTATCCTTCAAATTGCTTTTTGGTTGTTGTTCAGGGGTTCCAGCCACAAAACTTGGCTTTCTTAAGTGATTCACTCTGGCTGGGCAAGTCAGAGGTCCTCTTCTGCATTTAGTCCTCTTTAAGACATCAGAAAGGTGATGGATTCTTGGAAGTTCCAGGTATTGCTAATGAAAAAGCTATGTCCACATATTACATGTCAAAGGTGTGTATCTGTGTGAATATGGCACAGGCATCTACCTGAATGACAATCAGCGAGCTAAAGCCTAGTCCCAGCTTCCTTGTGGGGACAATGCCTGTCATTGGGCAAAATGAGGCAACTGCCTCAGGAAAAAGATGTTGGTTGTCATGAAAGAACAGTAAATTATTATTTAATTGGCGGATATAGCATTTTTTACTGCCAGGGGAGAGATGGATGGATAAGTGCTTGTGGAAAAGGGTTGCTAGATCTCATGGCCTAACTCTGAATCTCTGGTTTTCGTGGGTAATCCCTAGGTGGAAGATGAGGGTTCAAATTCTCCAGTTTAAAAAAAATATATTAAAGATTTTTTTATTGAAATACACTAAGAATTACAAAGCTTAAGAAAATTAAAAAAGATTTTTAAAAAACCTAAACCATAATAAAATACAAATTTAAAAGTGCAGAACAAAGATAAAAAAAGAAAAGAAAAAATAGAACAGGAGAAGAAGAAAAATGTGACTTCCAATCTTCCTTTTGGCAGTATACATATAGTTATTCATACCTCTCTCTTGAAATTATAACATATTTCCTTCTTTCAATAGCCTATTATCTCTGGCCTCACTAAGGTCAATGTCACCCCTCCCTCTAATGGTGTCACCTGGTGCAGTTCGGCCTCTCTGCACCCCCCTAGTGCTGCCACTGCCTATTCTTTCTAATCATCAAAACCAAAAATTGCCAAGAAATTTTCATTCCCCCCCCCCAAAAAAAAGTCTATACAGTAAGAGGTTTCCAGTTTTCGAGAAATGTCACTAATTTCCTTTCTCTAACTTGTCCATTTCCGCCAAATCTATCGGTTCACCAACCATTCCTCTACAGCAGGTAGTGTTGAATTCTTCCATCTTTCCACATACAACAATCTTGCTACCATGTCATATATTGGAGTAATCTTCCATGACGCTTTTCCCAAATCTCCAGTTTTGTTGGGCTCAGCTTCAGGCAAGAGGAAAGAACTACCTGCACATCTCCAGCTCACATAGGAGAATAGCATATTGCTCTAATTTGCCAGACTTAAATTGATCAGTTGCTTCAACTTGCAGACTCTCCAGGGGGGTCTGTGTATTTACTTTGTTTCCCCACTCCCTCCCAGTCATTGTCACACCAGGGCTTACCCTCTTCTCTGCACTGCATACTTCCAGCTATAAGTAAATTAGCTATATTAAGGGCTTGTCTGTACAAGGGGGGGGGGCAGATTGCTCCACAGTAATGGCAAATCACAGCAGCTGCGATTTGTCTTAATGGTGTTTTGGCTCCAAAAGCTTTGCATGCCCACTGGTCAAAATGGTGCCTGTGAGTGATTTACTTGCATTTTTAATTTGCTGCCAGAACTTTTTTTTTTTAATCTGTTTTCTACTGTGCGCTTCAGTGATATTTCACCTGTTGAAAAAAAAGAAAAAGAACACCCCGTTTACTCTCCTTAGTGCTCGTTCACTAAGGTGACAATTCAATATGGCACCGCTGGGCGCTTGCCTCACCCCCTCAACCAGCCAATCAGCTTTGCGCTTCCCCTCCCATGGGAAACCAAATCATATTGAATCACCTATCCCAACAAGGGGAAATGCTCATTCCCCACACAGTAGTTAAAAAAACTTCATGGAAAACCATGAAGTCTCCTAGTATATAGTACAGTATATGGCAGTTTTTGCCCCCTTCCTTCTGAATACGGCGAATCGCTTCAGGTTGCCATTAAGACAACATGTGTTCTCCTTGAATTCTATGAGGATTATTTTCACTGTTTAGACAACCTCTATATGTCCTTTGTCCTGTGTCCCTAACTAGGTGAGAAAGAAAAATCTTCACATTTTATCTTGATCTTGAAACAGCCTGTGACGTTGCCCTATCTAGGCTTGCCCTGCAGTTCCTAGCCTTAAATGCCTGCCACTCTTACCCTGTCCTTCTTAGATCTGGGTTACTGGGCCTCCAGGTGATCCTGAAGTGGATAAATGTGGTTTAAAAAGTGATTTCTTAAATGGGAAGCATGACCACCCCTTACTTCAGGGTAAATAAAGTCAGTCAAGAGTCAAATTAACAAACAGTTCAAGGTTGTTTATTATAACCTGCTGAACAGCAGATGCTTTAACAAGTTCCAGTACTTAGTTCCAAACCTATACAGTACGACCCCCGTATCCACTGATTCATTATCCACTGATTCGATTATCCATGGGGCACAAAACAGCACACCTACCATAGTGTGTTCCTAGAAACTGTATCCTCTCTAGACATTTTCTAGGTCCTCCATTTAAACCAGAAGTCCCATTATTTTCAATGATGTTTGCAATTATCCACAGTTTTTGGTATCCACGTCCCCCCCCCAAAAAAACCAATCCACAGTGGATACGGGACCCTACTGTAACAATATTCAAATTAAGTTATGCCAGACCTTTTCCCTTCAATCAGTTCAGATACCCCATATACATTCACTCAACTGACTCATCCAACTTTCAGTTCTCAACTGTCTCTTTAAGAAAAAAACCTCCTCTCACTCTCACCACAGAGTTCTCAGTGCTGGGATTGGCTGCCCTCTGTTATTCCAAGCATTGCTTCCCACCCATTCATCCCACAGCCACTCAGTCACATACAGTACTTGCAAGTTGTTTCCCTCTTTGCTTTTCCTGTTCCAGTTTCACACAGCCCCTTTAGCTAAGACGTCTGCCTTAATTTCCAAACAGGAACATGTGTTTTCCTCCTCCGTCTCTCTCTCTGTGTGTTTGAATGACAAGCTGATAGTATTTACAGTTGGTACTTAATACGTAAAGCTTAATGACGTCACCAGGGACCCTCTGCAGTGTTACCCGAATAGGTGGGAGTCCTTGGGGAGTCTACTTGTGATGCCAAATTTCAATTATTATTTGGGGGGATTATTATAAGTCAATTGAATGGCTGTGCGAGGTCGGGTAACTTCCGGGATCTTTGAATCTATGTATACTGGTACAAACTATAAAGACTCCAAGTTAAAGTGAAATAAAATTAGTTTGTTGGAAAATAACATGGAAACATTCACGTATGCACACACAGACACAAGAAACACACAAGCCTGACGAAGAGTTAAGAAGGAAAACTTGGATAGAGGAACAGTTTCGGGAAGTAGGGTGATGATTACCAGTCTTGAAGAAAGAGGAGCGAAGAACTCAGACTTAAATCTGAGGGTGGCACTGAAGGTTCTGATCTGAAGGTGCACCAATAGAGTGTCTGGGTGTCATACACAGTGGCACACTTTGCTGTTGTTTGGACACTAATTTTTATACTGTATTTCATGTCCTGAAGGGGTGTTTGGGCCGAGGACAAAGCATAGACAGATTTCCCACTCTTAAATGAAGGAAACCATGCTTCTGCTGGTTGCTGTTAATAGCTGAGATATTGGAACTGATGGGTTTATGACTGGATAGGGAAGGTGTAAAGGAACATTTCCCGGGGATGAGGGGTGTGTGGATCACTTGTATGTTTGTGCTGTGTGACTCATTGCCAAGGAAATCCAAGAGGGGATTAGCACATTCTACCTTGATGGCTCTATTTACTAGGGGCTTTGCTTAATCCTATCTTAGGTGTGTCTGCTGGTAGTTTTCCACGATGCCTTCCTCAGGTCCTGGTGACCTCCATCTGACCACCCCGGTCTACTGGACCCCAAGAAGCATCTTAATATTGCCAAATATGAAATATTATAGGGAGGGGATATAGGCATGGTAAAAGCAGGTCTCATATTTTGGCCTCCAAACCTCAGGGCCTAAGACAATTCTGAACTGGGAACCCTATTGTGAGATTTTTACCTCATATGCTAATTGAAATGCACCCAGACTAAGGTGGACAGTGGGTTCAACTTGCTGCAGCTGTTGCCACTTCTCCTCAAGCAGCTTAACCTCTTGGGCTGCCTGGCAGAAACACAACTTTGCTGCCTCTTAATGTGTGGCCCTCTTCACCAGTACTGAGTCATAATAGAGAACATGGAGAGGCTGGCTCACCCTGCCTCGTGTTGCAACCTAAGGCCTTGAAGCCATGTTTTCAATGGCCTAAGGAGGATATAACAAGAAGTTAATA
Organism: Gambelia wislizenii; assembly: GCA_030847615.1. Lineage (NCBI taxonomy): Eukaryota > Metazoa > Chordata > Lepidosauria > Squamata > Crotaphytidae > Gambelia > Gambelia wislizenii. Next base: position 222,366,685 of record JAUMIR010000002.1, read on the forward strand.
CCTGATAAGTCTCAGCCGTCTTTGCAACCTTTGAGCTGTTCCCAGACTTCTCATACATGATGAGACCCAACACTGGCTAGGACAACATATTAACAGGTTACAAAGCTTTTGGGCACGATCCCAGCTCATGCACTATTTCAACATGCACTTAATGCAGTTAGTTACCTTCACATTTCACTGTTGGGCTTGGACACAAATTATTAAAATAACACCTAATTTAAGAATGCACACACACACACACACACACATTCACATGATGGCCTAAACATTAAGGCCCACACCTTTTCCATCAGCCCTGTGAGAAGCCAAAGATGTGCACAGCCGATGGACCGGCTTATACAACGTTTTGCTTAATACCCAAAGCCCTGTATTCTAAGTTATTACTCACTGCATGCTCAGATTCTTGTACAGCTGAGGCGAAGCGTTCCAACTACTCCTCAGAAAAACAGTGGTTTAAAAAGAACTAGCAAGCAAGCATGGGCAAGTTTGCTATTACTGATACCCACAAACGTATTTCTTTCTGAGGAGTTTTTCTTTTTTAGTCATTGAATTTCAACCTTTAATATTTACATTTTAGTTCCTCATGACATTATCCAGCCATTCATATATCATCAATGTCATCTCTAAGGCATCTGTGTGTGTGTGTGCGCGTGTGTGTGTGTGCACCTTCTGCTTGCCTGCCAAGTTATGGAGACCCCATGAATTTCACAGGGTTTTCTTAGGCAAGGAATACTTAGAAGTGGTTTTGCCAGTTTCTTTCTCTGTGGATGGGTAAGTTGCCTCATTCACAGCATGACAGCTGGCATGTCCATAGAGATGACAACATCATCTCAGCTGCAATGGCTGCTCTGTTGCAGAAGAATTCAAGCTCCACCTATGCATTGGGGCACAATCTACACATTGGAACACACTGGAACCAGCTTGAGACCTGTTAACTTCTGTACAGGCAAGCCCAAAATGGCATTGTTTTGTTTTAATCTGCTAACCATTCATCTTCTCAGAACATCCTTAATAAATACTATTCCTGCTTTATTATGAACGGAGTAGCAACAAAGACCAAGAAACTTGCCTGAAGGCTTTCAATGTCTGTGTAACTGATATAGGATTTCTAGATCACTGTATTTGCTTTACAAAACTGGTTTTACTTGACAAGGAGTGATGACAACTATGATGCCTGAAACATGTTAATCAAAGGCATCCCTCTAGTACTGTACTGCAGAAAATTCTGCTCTTACTGCAGCTGCTTGAAGATGTGAAAAGTACATTTGGTATTGTTATCAACTATCCCCATTATCTCCTTGGTTTATCACACTATGGTGTAAATCCTGTTGTGAATCCTGACTAAACTAGAGTAGACCCACTAGATCAGACAATCATTTAGTAGACAACACTGAATGATGTTGACTCACCATTCAAGAACTGATTGAATGGATCTACTGTATATTTTTTAGGACTAATCAACAGGAGGTTAGCCTAAGAATGTATACAGTAAATTACTCAACCATGTGCCTAGTCTCTACACTAGGGTAGCAACCTTTAATAAGTCTAATCGTATGCATTTTAAATTTGTTTTGATTCATATTGTAAGATACCCCAAGAACCTGGCTGTTGGGTGGCTTATGAAATAATGAAAATAAATCAAGTAAGGGGTTTGGATTAATCAACTAAATTTTCAGCTATAAAACAGCAAGGCCTAATGTTAATGACGAAGAATGAAACTTAGGACTTTTTCGGATGAGCTTTTATACCGCTAGCAGCCTCGTCCCCGTTGCGAGGCTGCAGCGCTGCAGGGCGTCCCTTTCGGATGACGCCCTGCCCTGCCGATCCTCTTCCGAGACTGTTGCGTAACCTCTGTGATGCTGCTGCGTTATAATCGGCGGTTTTCTAATCACGAAAGTTGATCGTGATTAGAAAACCGCCGAATATAACGCAGCAGTGTCACAGAGGTTACGCAACAGTCTCGGAAGAGGATCGGCAGGGCAGGGCGTCATCCGAAAGGGACGCCCTGCAGCGCTGCAGCCTCGCAACGGGGACGAGGCTGCTAGCGGTATAAAAGCTCATCCGAAAAAGTCCTTAGAGATATCTTTCTTTATTTGCATGAAGAAGCCTTTTGGTTCAGGCTACAAAAAGGAATGAAAAAGAAAATATTAAGGAACAGATGGACTTTTATTGAGTAGCTGTGTGCATTGATTAAATTGTAGGCTATTCTGTACTTTTTTCAGTGTCTCAAGAAGGCAATACTCTTGGCATTACAGTAAAGTGTGAACTGATTTAAACTTAGCCAATTAATTAAAGTGTTAGTCTGTCTCCTCCACTCCCCCACTCCATCCCTCCAGCCAGAAATGGTCATACCAGCATACTGCAACTGTTGAAATCTGCCTTCCCAGGCTGGGAGCAATCCTGAACTGTTTGGGTGAAGCATTATGATGTAAAATCATGGTTTAAATGTCAGTAAGAAAGGCAGTAAAAAGGATCATTATAGTGTTTTTGTGGTTGTGTGCCTTCAAGTCATTTCCAACTTATGGTGACCCTAAGGTCACAGGGTTTTCTTGGCAAGTTATGTTTACCTTTGGAGGAGGTAAACCTTTGCCTTCCTCTGAGGCTGAGAGAGTGTGACTTGCCCAAGGTCACCCAGTGGATTTCCATGGCTAAGTGAGGATGTGAACCCTGGTTTCCAGAGTCCTAGTCCAGTGCTCAAACCACTACACCATGCTGGAAATGGTGGACTGGGATGGGGAAGATCCAGTTGTGGCCCTCACTCACCCATAGAGGGGAATGCCCAGGGGTGTCAAGAGGACCTCAGCATCTACTGCCTGAGGTAGTTGCTTCATTTTGCCTTGTGGTAGAGCCAGCCCCCTATTTGTTTCATAACATTTGGAAAAGGCAGAGTCATCGTTAGAGAAGTACATCTCTTTAGGTGCTCTTGAATGCAAGCAATTGAGTATTCTGGGAGAATGGCGGCGCTGCTGATATTGTGTGTGCCTTAACCCAATAGCTGATTATTGGAGAATATATTCTCCTATAAATCCACAGCTACCTCCCCTGCAAAATCTGCTCTATGAATCTTGGGGGAGCCATTCAAACCTCAAACCAGGGCTGAGACAAGGGTGGGACAAGCAGGGCTCTTGCCTCCAAGGAACATGATGCCAGGAGGAACAAAAACTGTGATGTGTATAACAATGATATGATAGAAGCATGTCTGTTTACAAGAATAACACTTATTTTTAATGACAAGATGACGTGAGAGTGGTGGTTGCTGCTGAATGTTGGGGGAGCACAGGGGTCAGAGGGCTCAACTGCACCAATCCATGGTATTAAAGTCCATGATGTAAAGAAAGAAGGTATGATCATTCAGTAAGCTCAAATGGGTCCACTTTGGACATGCTATCATGCAACAGACATTGGCAGCTGCTGCTGTGCTGTTCACAACAAGGAGCTTGTTGCCTATGCACTGCAGCAAATGGAGCAGAAGGCAGCTAGCTCAACTGCCAAGCAGGCAGCATTGCATCATCAAATGATCAATGGCATCTGGGGATTCCCATGTCAGTCATGTTACCGCACCTTACACCCCCTCCCTATATATTTCATAAATTGCCAATAATTGGACACTTCACGAGGTTTAAGTAGTCCAGGGTGGACCAGAAGTGCGGTCAAGTGGAAGTCACCAGGACCTAAGCAAAGGTGTCATGGAAAATTACCAACAGACACTCCCAAGATAGGATTAAACAGAGCCCCCCAGTAGATAAAACTATCACTAAGGTATGTGCTAATCCCATCTTGGAAGCATTAGCAGTGAGTCATCAATTACAGTGACTGGAACCCCCATTATCCCCAGAAAGTCTCTCCTCACACCTTTCCTATCCCACAATACAAAGGTTGTCATAAAACCATTAACTTTAATATTGCAGCCATCGGTGATCATTAGAGAAGTCACGGTTTCCTTTGTTTAACAGTGGAAAACCCATCCAAGCTTTGTTTCAAAGCTCAAACAACCCTCGAGGACACAAAATTGGGTATGAATATTAGCCCCAGACAATAGCCAAATGTGCCACAGTTGGACACCATCACTCTGTCATATAACTGTGCCACCCCCAGCTCCAATTTCGAGTAACTTCACTGCATGGAACTCTATTCTTCAGGACTGGTAATTATTATCCTATTTTCCAAATCTATTCCTCTATTCAACCTTTCTGCCTCAAAACTCTTTGTTAGTCTTGTATGGTTCTTGTGACTGTGTGCGCGCGTGTTTTAATGCTTCTGTATTATTTTCCAATAAAAACCATTTTATTTTACTTTAACTTGGAGTCTCTTCAGTTAGTATAGTCGGACCCCCGTATCCACAGGGGATTGGTTCGGTGGGGTGTGGATACTGAAAACCATGGATAATAGTGAACACCATTGAAAATAATGGGACTTCCGGTTTAAAATACCATAGAGTTGCCTTGGAGGACCTAGAAAATGGCTCGAGAGGACACATTTTCTAGGAAGACTCTGTGGTAGGTGTGCTGTTTTGTGTCCCATGGATAATTGTATCAGTGGATAATGAATCAGTGGATACAGGGGGTCCTACTGTACTGGCATACACAGGTGCACAAGCTCCTGGAAGTTACACAGTGGAGTGGTGAATCTGCTCCAGTCTAGACTTTAAAGATCTAGTCAAAGTGTGGAAGCATTTAGAGGATAGGGTTCAGTAACTTGGATAGCTCTTTTGAAATCCTTTAAAGTTCATACTGAAACCCAGAACAGATTTACTGCTTCTCTAAAATGGGAGCCACAAGCTGCCTACTGCTAGTGATGTTGGAGAAGAATGAGTCACTTCCATGGAACTTCCACACTGAGAGTTAGGGCCTGTCTTACACTGGAGAAATACAGAAGTTTGACACCACTTTATCCACCATAGTTCTATCCTATGGAATCCTGGTATTTGCAGTTTGGTGAGGCTCCAGGGTTCTCTGATAGAAAAGGCTAAATACCTCACAAATACCTAAATACCTTGTACGACTCCCATCATCTCACGTTAGCATCAGCCATGCTGGCTGCGGCTGAAGGGACTTGTAGTCCAATACATCCAGAGTTGGACCCAGCTGGGGAAGGCTGCTATCTATACTATAGTTTTAGATTAGATAACAACAAACATTCCTTCTAGTCTTAACAGCTATGCATGATTTATTATCCAAGGGAAGCTGAGAAAATCATTCTCATGTAAGAACTGGGGTATAAACATTTCCTTTTTCAAACAAACAGTCATCCTTGGCATTATGATGCCTTAGAACAAGAAGATAAAAATGGCAACCAAGAAAAGAAAGGGAAAGAGAAAGAAAGAGCGAGCGAGCGAGAGATGTATTGCAAAATGTTTTTAGCCATGGCAGGCCTTTTCCTGTTTTGAGCACTAAAAATATTCCATAGTAATCGCTTTTTGGTCTGCAGCCTGCTCCACGGGTGAGGTAATGCCCTGTCCTCTATGTTAAACAACACAATCCAAACAGAGATAAAGCTAATCACATCCACAGGCCTTGCCAAGAAAAACAGGCTAACCCTTCCTTCTCACCTCTCTACCGAGAGAAGACATTTAGCCAGTATGTGAAGAAGCTATGGAGCAGAGTTCCTGCGGTGTGTCATGTTCTCAAAAGTCTAAGGGTGAGACACAGATGCCTGCAAGGCATGAGAGGACAGAAGCAGAGGGGATCAAGGTGGCAGACAGTAATGTGTTATCAACCCTTCCTGAAAGGACAGTATTTTCTTGCGCAGGTTGCTAGTATTTTTGCTGTATGGGAAACTTCTTTTGTTGAATTTTGATATACTTAAATCTTATTCTTTTGGGGATTTTTGTTTTGTTTTTCTGTTGATGTTCATATTGAAACTTTAAAAGGAAAACTTCAGCAAGGTGGTTTTTTTCTATATGTAAAGGGTATGATCCCATAAAAAAAAATCTTGAGTTCATCAATATAGTTCAAGTGATGAAAATAATATGCAGTTCATTCAAAAATTAATAAAAGAAGGCAACATTTGATGGCAACAAGTATATACCAATAGGCAATTCTAGCTACACTTACCTGGGAGTAAATTCCATTGAGCTCACTAGGCTTTGATTGAGTCAGGAGGGGTAGGATTGCATCATCTGTGATTTCTTCCCCTACCATCCTCCTCTCTTCTTCATCACCATTTCACCCTCTCTTTTTTACTTCTTAGACTGGTAGGCCCAAGACAGGGAGGGGTCTTTTCTGTAATGGCTTCAGCCCTTCTGGAGTCCCGTTCCATGGAATTTTCATGTGCCTCTCTCCCTGAATGGATGACCGTTTTTATTTTATAAGCTAGAAATTTTTACCAGTGTTATTCTATTAAATAGTCTGTATGACTTTTTACGTCAATTATGGTTTGTATTCTATTGCTTAAAAATTATACTTCATAAAAATGTTACCTCACAAGTCAATAGCTTTGAGAAGGCATTGTCATGTCATCTGGGGATGATGGAGGTTGTAATCTGACACACCAGGTGCGTATCAGGTTGATGGATCTGAGCTTTTGGCCAGGCTTGTCACTACATCATGTGGCATGTTAATTATGCACTGAGAAAAGAGATGAGTTTTTTCTCTCGCAAGAATTTATCCCTGCTTCATTTCATCGTGTGACCCTGAATTCTAAGGTGAAAAGAGGAAAAAGTCCTCTTGGCCCACTTTTTCCACACCATGCATAATTTTATAAAGCTTTATCATGCCCTTCTTAGCCACCTTTCCTTCTAAAATGAAAATTCCCAGCTACTTCATCCTTTCTTCACAGGTGCCCCCACCCTCCCAGGCCATTTGGGTCGCCCCCTTTCTAGTTTTGCAACATCTTTCCTTTGAAGTAGAACAGCCACAAACATAGAGAGTATTTGTACAGAGGGATTGCAACACTGCTGTTTTATTTTTAGTCCCCGTTCTAATAATCCCTGCATGGAATCTGCCTTCTTCATAGCTGCCATCTGCTGAATTAATATTCATATAGCTACCCTCCTTCATACCCATTGACAAATACAGGAAAATGTTGTCTGGTTCTCATAATTTCTGAGGTGTGCAAAGAAACCAGCACTTCTCCTCTTAACTCTCTTCCAAGCCCACGTGCATGCCTTGGGCCAGTACAGCAGCCAGCCTCTCCCCTCTCACACTAACACTCCCTTTTATCTTTCTTCTTCTGACAGCGGTAGCTATCTCCTTCATTTGGGCATAATACAGGAAGGCAGCAAAGGCAGTTTTTTTTAAAAAAAATGTACAACTAACAAAAGTGTCTTGAGTGCAGCTCATGTTTTCAATGTGTAGTCTCCTCCCCCTTCATTGTTGGCTCCTCTTCTCACTATTTGCTTAAGACCCACGAAGAAGGGGCACGTGGGTACCCATCCATGCAAGCCTTCCTTCCTTCCTCCCCTACCCTCTTGTTCAGGTTGAGTCAAAGAATATCTAGAAATGAGTAACAGGCAGAAATCCCATTGTGTTATACTGAAAAATAATGCATTACAGATCTGAGTGTTACAGGCAAGAAAGTAACTGGACCCCCCAAATCCGCACTTTCAGTTATCTGCAGGACCCAAAACAAACACATACCATACAGTCTTCCTAGAAAGTGCCGAGAGGTATGTCCTCTCTAGACATCTTCTAGGTCCTCCAAGGCATCGCTATTGTGTTTTGTTTTTTTTTTACTGGAAGTCCATTTCTTTTAATAGGGTTCACTGTTATCCGCGGTTTCCAGTATCCATGGTAAGTCTGGAAACCAAACCCCTGCAGATACAGAGGTCTGACTGTACCACTGTTCCAGCTTGTTACTGCAAAAAGTTCATTTTTAAACTTATTACAAGTAACACATTACTGCCAAGCTGTGCTCTACCATGTGTATCACTTTATACTTACATACATTTGTCTAAATCGATTAATATCGAACACTGAACAGTAATATGTGGTTTGAAGGAAACACGTTTACCTGTCTCAAGCATTTCCACACAACTGATATTATACAGACAATGAGCAATTGTTACAAATGTGTGCCTTTCCTCCCTTCCCGCCTTCTTTCGCAGGGAGGGAGGTTCCCAAGAAACTTTGTGTATTTATTTTAAAATGTCAAACTCGGTTTGGGAAATCAGAATTAAAGTCTCTGTTCAGCTCCGCCACTCTCTCTAGGTGACCCTTAGCCAGCCATTATTTGCCAGTATAATCTACCTGACAAGATTGTTGTGAGGATCAAATGGAACAATCCTGCATATGCTTTATTGAGCTCCTTGAAGTAATACCAAAGTACAAATGCAATGGACAAACAAAGATTGCGTATTGGTCTATGACCGTAATTAATATCATCAGACAAACAAAGAAATTATATTTTAAATAACCTTTATTTTTAAATCAGTATTTTCACACTGTGTCGACACAAATGGTGATTGCCCGTGGTAATTGCTCTGCTCCAGTTGGTGTTCATGTGTGCACACAGAAGTAGGTTTCTGCACATGTCTGCTATCTCTTTGGCTGATGGGGAATTATGCAGGCATATGTAATTCTCCAGCAGCCAGGACAGCCCCACCAGATAATCCATGGGCTGCGTAGGAACTGAGAGATGAACATAATCCCTCTCACACTCACCTTTTTTGTCATCAAATAGCTGATGGAGAGTCTTACAGATTACACCTATTGGGTAATGGGGCCAATTTGAAGTGAAAGTTCTTTCGACACTCCCCACATCTGTAGACAGCCAAGCCACTGAAATGGAACCACATCCTAGGGATGGGGGAGAATTTTATTTGGTTCACATGTCAATATGTCAATTGCAATTTCTGAACCAACATGTGAGCCAGCAGACAATGGCTCTCCAGTGTTTGCATTTCTACAAGATTTCCAATGCAATTTTCCAATCACAAAATTTCTGCTAAAATGCTTATAGTAGTGGAATTCTTGCACAAAATGCACATTAGAGAGACTGTATACAAAGATACAGAATAATTTCTAGCTGTATGGACAGGAATATGAATTTCCATATGGCATTTGAACATTTTGGATTGTGGAACGCCCTCGCCAGAGAGGCCAGGATGGCCCCCATCTTTCCTCTCTTTTCATCAACAGGTAAAAACAAATATTTCTGTGTCATCAGCCATTTGCAGTTTGATGTGGGGTTAAATGCTGTGTGACTTTGATTTTTAATTTTTTTTATATATTTTAGTATTTTAATGTTTGTGGTTTTAACTGTGCAAAGTGTTTAATTTTATATTTATACTTTTAATATTTCGTATTGTTTTAACTTGGACTGTTTTAAACTCATTGTTAGCCACCTTGAGTTCCCATATTGGGAGAAAGGCAGGATGCTAAATAAATAAATAAATAAATAAATAGTACATGGAATGAAATTGGGGTTGAAAAAACTGTAGACCTTATAGTCTGGGCAGCTGCTAAGAGGAACGCCAATATTTTTCTGTATTTTAAGGTACTGTTTCCACCAGTATAAATTGTCAAGAGCAAAAGAGCAGGACAAAAGTTGATAGATTGTTATGTGATGGAGGAGAGATAATATAATACCTTATTCCAAAAATTTTGTACTGATGGACATTCTACCCACATAGATGGCCATCTGCCAGGGATGCTTCGATCGTGATTTCCTGCGTGGCAGGGGGTTGGACTGGATGGCCCTTGTGGTCTCTTCCAACTCTACAATTCTATGAGTCTATGAGAAACAGACAGATTCTTCCTCCATTAACTGGTTTTAAACTCCCTTGGTTTTAACTTGCCAAACAATTTGATATCCTTTTTGTGTGCTTGAATTATTTCTATTGTCTTAAACTGTTTTACATTCGTTGAAGTGATTTTATGGTATGCCACTCCAAATTCCCATGATACAGGGTGGGATATAAATATTGAAATGAAATGAAATAAAAAAAGAAAATAAAGTTTGACTGCATTTCTTGATGGTAAACTGGGAAATTAAGAATTGCAATAATAACAGGTATGCCACTACTTCAGCTAATAGCCAGTTAAATGCCAGCTCTATTGTATACCAGCTCTGATCTAGACATTCCTTCCTTAGACCCAAGTGCAGGACCAACTTTGGGAAATTTAGTATACGTGCAGCAACACATGGAATGGACCATTCTTGGCAGTATAATCTCTGTGGCACAGAAGTAGATTGCAAATAATCTGTATACACTCAAATCAAGAAGAGCTTCATGGGAAGTGAGTCCTGTGGACCTAAACAAAAAGAAACAAAGACAAAACTAGATTAGATTCCAGAATGAGACTAGAAAGAGTCAACTGCTCAAACACACTTTTCAAGACTTGAATGTTCAAACGAACTGGTTCTCAGCTGCTTCCAATAGCTCACATGCCAGACTGTGTGGATTGTACAAGTACAATGACTGCCATAAAAAGGGAAGTCATACTTTTTCTTTGATAACTTTTTTTTACTGTTCAGATTATGCTATCTATTATAATACATTATGATATATAATTCTTTTTTATAAAAAAAGAAAAGTGCAGAAAATGGTACTACCTATAGAATTCAGCATTTTTTTTTTAAAAAAAGTGTCAAGCCCTCAGCATTGCTGCAATGCTTGAGAATAAGCAGGCAGTGCCCGGTCAGCTCTTAGATGCTGTGTGAATAAGCTGAATGCGGTTTCTAGTAGATAGGGACTGTGTGTGCAAGTGTGTGTCTCTGTGTGTGTGTGTTTGTCAGACTTGCAGAAGCAGAAAGAAACAATGAAAATCAAGGGTGCATGTGCAAATTTGCTTAATGTTTGACAAATGAGCAAAATAAGACAACTCCAGCTTTCCTTGGCATATGATGGTATGTTTTTTCACCCAAGATTGAGTTTCCTTGGCAGATACTTTAAAAAATAATAATAATTCAGCCTCATTCATTGGAGCAGTCCTCAGATCAGGGGGCATAAACACTAAACCAGCCTTAATATAAATTGACCCTCAGTAGCTCTGTGGCACAAAAGGACCCCCAACTGGTACATAGGACTTGGTCAAGGCAGATCAGAGTACTTCTGCAGGTCACTGTCCAATGTGGATGTGAATGGGAGCTGCCACCTACTTTCCCAAGCAGCTCCATGTGTCCATCAGAAACCCACAGGAGTGGAATTATTCATTCAGCAGTGCCCCTGGCAAATATAACAATTGGCAAGCAAGGCAATCAGGCAACACTGTACTCTTCAGGAATCTGCACAACTGCAAAACAAACAAGCACATACACACAATCCAAGCTGTTGAAGCACTTACAAGCATGATGTTGCCAGTTAAGAAACAGAAAGATAAAATCAATTCAGTACAACAATATTGATGTCATTTCCCTCTCTTGAAATATACTTTGAAGCAATAAAATTGTTAAGAATATTAGATCTTGAATACAATGACAAAAAAAAAATGGGTAAGGATAGAAAAGCAAATTAATAATATGGAATATAGATCTATATTTCAAACTAAGGCAATTGGGGAAAAAATTAAAGAGAGAATAATTGGTCCTATGTGTATAAATCTTCAGATTTGGGATAAATGGCGTAAGAGTTTATTAATAGCAAATTGGAAATGTCTTCCAATTGAATGTGTAAATAGAAATAATATTGAAGAAATAGGGAAAACATTCAAAAGAATAAAAACAAAAGGTTATAAAAAATAGGAGATTTATATGATGGAACTGGGAAACCTATAGAGGAGAATGAGTTAACTTATCTAATTGGTACTCAATATTGGTTTCAGATAAGAGGAATTATAAAATATTTGCAAGAATTAAGATTAACTGTTAAGGAAGAAATTACACCATTAGAGGGAAATGAAAAGAAAATTAAACCAGGAAAAAGGCTTAATTGGCAAAATATATAGGGCTATGTTAGAGACTAAATTTAATATTGAAGAGGCTTTGATAGCCTGCTGGGACAAAGATTTAATAATAACTAGAGAGGAAATTAAAGTATGGCCTCAATAAATAGTAAAGAATAAAAACACAAAAGTAAAAGAACAACAAATGAAACTGATGGGACGGTGGTATAGAACACCACATCAATTATCCTTTATAAATGGTAATTGTTTATCAAACTGTTGGCATGGCTGTGGTATAAAAGGATCCTATATTCATATGTGGTGGGGTTGTCCATTCATTCAGAAATTTTGGAGTGAAGTAAATAAAGAAATAAATTGGATACTAGAGAAAGATATACAGCTCAGTAAAGAAAACAGTATTACGCTTAATCTGGGTAAAATGGGCCTGAATAAGAATGAAGAGTATGTGACAAAGCAAATATTAAAAGCAGCACATGCAGTTATTGCCCTGGGCTGGAAAGAAAAATCCAAGTGGTGTAAATCAAATCTCAAAAAATATATAGCAGAATTTCTATTATTTGACTTTTATAGAGAAAGAAGACTGAAATATATAGGACAGCTAAAGGAAGAAACCTGGAACAATAAATGGAAAATGGTGATTCAAAAAGTTAACAAACAAGGGGGGGAGTAGCACAATAACCAATGTGAGTGCAGCTATTACCCATAACATGGAAAATGTATCATGAAGACATAAACAGATACATCCTATGCGAAGCCATTGAAGAGGGTGGGAGGGAGGGGGAAATGGGATTATGTAATATGTTGCAAAATATTTAATTAATTAAAAAAAAAACAATATTGATGTAGTTTGCCTTCCAATTAGAGAAAGTAAAGGTGAAGAAAGGTGTAATATTGAAAGACTATGGCAGGCTGTTTTTTTACCCAAAGCTTTGCAATCTGCATATTGGGCATACATTGATCAAACTGAGTAGCAGCCATGAGTTTTTCCTCTCCCAACATACTTTTAGAAAGAAATACATGTACACATATCAGTTCGTTCTGTGCCTTATTGAATGTTCTATTTAAAAAAAAATATTGCAAAATTGCTGAGTATCGTGGGTGGAGTGGTGGGAGTGTCACAGATACTAGTCAGCAATATCCAAAGCAAGCTTTTGCTTGAAACCCTCCACCGTTGAAACTTCCCCCCCTGCACCACTCGTGCATTTGAACCCTGAAAAGAGAAAACCAATTAAATTCATCAATAGTACTTCCAAACAAATACCACTTCTCTATGAATACCTAGGTTTTTAGAAATGAAGGACCTTCATCATATACAGACAACCCCCAACCCTCAATCTTATTTTTTGTTGGTAAATGTTTGATTGCACTTCTTATGACGACGGCCTTTTGGAAATTCTGGGGCCATTCTTTGCAAGTTCCGTTATTCCCCAGACAGATACTCACCTTCAAAAGACTCCCTTTGCAGGTTATCATAGCTGAACATTGCAAGAACAATAAGGATTTTTAGGGGCATTATGACTGGGTTAGTAAAACACAGCTGCCCCTGAAAGTCCCTCATTTTTCTTGCTGCCTCTTGGTGCCTCCCATCGAGTCTTCAGAAGCGAAGAGAACTGAAACCTGTTGCTTTGTTTGGCCACACTGAGATTACATGTTTGGTACTACAGTATAAACACAGCCTCTTACCAGCCCTGCATCAGAATGTACCAGCAAATTGCAGAGCTACATTGAAAACATGGCTGAGCTATGGATGCTTGTATTTTGCCTTTCTTCTTGACCCAGTCCATTTCAAATGTCACTGACATCTATGTGCATCACCCTCTTCTACCTTTAAGAGAATAAGTAAACAGATGTATGTATGCACACACACACACACACACACACACTCTAACACTACTGTATTGTACAGCAAGGGCAGGCAATGTATTGCCTTGTAGACATTTTGGACCACAACTCCCTTCATCCCTGACCACTCAGGGATGGTGGGATTTGTAGTCCCCAATACCAGCAGGGAATCAGGTTCCCTGTCCCTCTGCTGTAGTGCATAAGGAATCTCTCACAGCAAGCGAGTCTCGGGGCTTTATCACATGAAGCTACTATTCTGGAACAACAGCAAAGTACTCGTGAATTTGACCAGTACTGTACTTATTGCACAATGTATCTCTATCCCATTGCTGGTATGCATTCCAGGCATTTCTGTAGCGCACCTCTTCATTGATGGGGAAAACCCATCAATGTTTCTCAATACCACTGCTATGCCAGTATTCTTCTTCATGCAGTAAGTCCCTTCTATGGCAGTAGCAAGGTGACAGAAGTCATGTGGCATGAGAGAGGCTTGATCCCCCTCCTCTGTTCCACTCCTTGCCCTTGCTATTCCCAAATGGCCAAGATTGTGGGTTTTTTGTGCCTTTTTTCTTTTTTGCTGTGATTGCGTAATTACGGGGAAACAATAAAATAAAAATATTTTTATTGTTTCCCCATAATTACGGAATTGCAATAAAAAAATTAAAGAAAGGCACACATGTGCTGAAGACAGGGTTAAAGAGCCAGTATGGAAGGACAGAAGATTGCCGAAGCAGCACAATCTCAGCACACTCACAGGATTGAAGAGACAGTGTGATACTGAACGTTTTCAAACAGGTATGCTCCCATTTTCTTCACTAGTGTGATTGCTGCGAGAAAAGAAGCTGGTGTGATAAAGTTCTCAGGATCAAGACAGGGCTGCAGTGAGCCCCCCAATGAGTCAAAGCAGTTGTGGTACTAAATATTCAAATGCTGATGAAGAATTACCATGCTGCATATTCTGCTTCCTCTCACCACTCTACTACTACTATTTTTACTACTGTTGTTACTGTATGATTACATTCATATCCTGCCTTTACCCCACTACTGGAACTCACTAGTTGTCTAATACGACACAGACATTGTGATACCCCCTCCCTCCTTATCAAACATTCTAGTAAGCAACAAACAATGAGGGATGAGGAATTGTGGAGCTTAATAATGCCATGATATGGATAAGCATGGGTGGCCCATGGTCCAACCAGGTGGTCGTGGGGAGGCTTCATTTGGCCACTGCAGGATGTATCCCCCCCACCAGATCACAGGCTGCTGATGCAGGTAAGCACTGGAGAATTGTGAATTTGGTAGGGCCAATTTGCCCAATTTATTTCCAGGGACCATTCCACCCCTGCAAGAAATTTTTTTTGCATGGGTTCATATCATTATGGGGGGAAGGAGCATATTACAGGGAACAAGGACTTTCTCCCCTCCACCCACTTTAAAAAAAATACTGTTTGAAAGGCCTTAGCCTTGGCAGTGGTTTCAGCAAAGTGAAGGGGAGTGGAACTTGACCTGTCATCCTGTTTTTTCCCCCAGAATGGCCTCTGAATGACAATGCATTAGCATCACTCCAGCAGCGAACATGGCGGTGGTCAGTGCTTCTCTCCAATCACTGTCACTGATGCCCAAGCTAGCATTTTTTAAAAAAAGAAGAAGAGAAGAGGGGGAGAAAGAGTAAAGGAGAGTGGGGAAGCCACCATTTTTCTAGTACATGAATAAGCAACTGTGGTTGGACTGGAGAACCAATTTTCTATCCCAAGGTCCTCTGGGAGCTGAATGGACAGCCAAAAATGACACACACACCCTGCAAGAGTTAGTGACTGGAAGTCCACTTGTTGCTTAGAAAAACTGGTATTTTTTTAATCTTAGTGCAGAGCATCCCCAGAGCTATTTAACAGGTGAATTGCTGCTTCTGAAGGCTTCTAGGAGAGTCAATTTGCTTTTTTATTGGCCACTCGGGAATCTGGAGAGGGAAAAAGCCACAAAAGTACCTCCAGAAAGGCTGCGTGCAGGGCCACCCTTTGTCAATTCCTGCTCTGGTCAATGCCTCATCTCTCCAAAATGTTTCAGGCCTCTGAAACTCCTGGATCCTCAGCCCCAACTCCCACTGGGCACCTGCAAATTGTGGTAGATTTGGAGAAGCAATTTGGCTCGGTGCTAGAATTTCGATTGATATCCATTTCCCACATTTATCTCACATATAATACAAAAAGCCTGTGACTTTGTCTTCAGACTAACCTAAAATCCAAAGTTGTTGGCGTCAGTATGCAAATTATTCCTTTTTACTTTCAAGGAGAACGAAAGGATTTTTCTGCTGCATGCAACAAATAAACTTATTTGGCTTTGGGAACTATGTACCTGGCTGCCCTGGTTCAGGTATCATGTCTTGGGCCAGTCCTATGTAAGCAGTCATATTGGAACTCATCAAGAATTTCTTTAATTGGGTTTCAGTCTTAATTTTAAACAGCAGTCAATCCCCTCTTTGTCACAACTTTGTTAATCACCATATGTGCCCTTAATGTGAGGAGAGGCTGCAGCAATTTACTTTTGTTTGAGCCTACTGGGATGGGCAAGACTCCACCTGTTCCTCTCCACCACCACCACCCCGCTGCTGAGTTAACTGAGTACAAACTACTTTTGCATTTTGAACTCAGTTTGCAATAAGGACTGACAAAGGTGGGAAGTGGGAAGAAAAAAGACATTAGGACATTTTAACAGCGATTGAAAAAGTGGGATGACAGAGGATTAATTGGGATAATCCCTGCCAAATCAGGACATTTGGAATGTATGATACTCTGCTCTGACAGCTGTTTTATTCATTAAAAAAAGGAGCAGTCACTTCTTCTGTAATGAGCGTGGAGCTAATTTTCACACTACCAAATTTTTACCATGTTGCTTCTTTAGTTTTCATATTGGGTTGTATTTGGTTTATTTTCTCTCTCTCCTTTTCTCTCTGGTAGCTGCCCTGGGAGTTTCCTGAATGGAAGCATGGCATATATGATTTTAAACAAACAACAAGCCCATTTCATATAACATGGTGACTGAAGATTGATTTCTGAGGTTCAAACAAGCTTGCATTTGCTAAGCATGATAATGAAAAATACTTTCATGTAAATGCTTTTAAACAGGCTAGGACTGGCTTGGTTAGCTGAAAGACGGCTGAGGCAGCCACCGGCACATCACCCAGAAGGAAAATAAAAGAGGAGATTGCGATGACAGAGTGTGAGTATGCTAATGTATATCTAGAAAACTAGAAGTTTGATTTTTACAATTTACCTAGAAATACAGTGTATATCACCACTTTGGGAAAGACTAACTCAGGGTTTCTCAGCCAGGGTTCCCTGGAACCCTTCGTTTCCACAAGAGGTTGTGATGGGTTCCGTGAGATATTGAGATTGAAAAAAATACACTTTTCTTGAGCTGTAGATATAATAATTTTTAGGCAGGGGTTCCCTGAGACCTGAAAATTATTTCAAGGGTTCTACCAGGATAAAAAACTGAGAAAGGCTGGACTAACCCACTGACCTGTGTGTCTCTATACAATACAGATGCTAGTATTTGATGGGCAACTTCAAGATTAATGTTCTTCCTTCTTATAGTTTTTTTTTAATTATACCATATTTTTAGTGGGCAACCTTTGAAATAAAGGACTGTCATATGTAAAAGAGGGCACACGGCCTCCAAGCCCTAAGATCAACTTCAGAAACCTACTTTCTAGTCTGCTGTTCTTTCAGATTTGATGGGTGGATATGAGAAACATAGTTTTTCCATAATGGCTACACACTTATGGAATTCCCTTCTTGAGGAAATATAACAACTCTCCTCACATACTTACTTCCCAAAGAAAAATACCACTGTGAGCAGAGAGGATAGATTTTTGTCAGGGGCCTGGGAGGGAAGGGTTAAATCCCTTTTTTAACATGCAGTTGTTCCAGTCTGGATCCCCACCCTCTGCCAACAAGGTGGCAATTGCTTGAAGGGATACTTGCATTATGAGTTAAAATGCTTTTAGGCTGCCATTCTATACATATTCACATCAAAATATGGTCCACTGAAATCAATGAGTCTTACTTCCAAGTAGACACATTAAGCATTGCACTGTTTTCATGGGTCCTTTTGCACTGCAGAAGTCTAGCACTATGATTCCACTTGTCACTGTCATGGCTGCCTGCTATGGAATCCTGGTGAGTGGGGTTTCTGGTTTGTTCAGAGGCACCAGAAGAGCTCCCTGGCTGAGAATGCACTGCCTCGTAGTGTGGTGGAGTCTCCTTCTTTGGAGGTTTTTAAAAAGAGGCTGGATGGCCATCTGTCAGGAGTACTTTGATTGTGTATTCCTGCAGAGCAGGGGGTTGGACTAGATGGCCCTAGATGGCCCTTCTAATTCTATTATTCTAAAGGCCTCTCCCTCCACTGTCAATCCCAGGATTCCATAGGACAGAACCATGGGCAGCTCAAGTGGAATCATAGCACTAGAATTGTGTAGTGTGAAAGGGCCTACACTCTTCAGTGTGAAACTAGGGGGGGGGGATTGGCATTTCATTTCCTTTTAAAATTTTATATCTGTGTTGCTGTACTGTTAAATTCCTAGTAGCCAGATATGTAAAAAGATGGACTAGTAGAAACAAAATAAATAATTAAATGGAATTAAATACTACTGTAGTCATGTTTGTTCACTGTTATAATATGTACACTTTTCACACTGTCTCATCTTCCTGGGATGACTCACCATGCTATTTGGACTTCAGCAGCTTAACACGTTTTATAAAATATCAAATACTTTAATTGCATTGCAGTAGGACATGACTAACCTCAAATACTCATCCTTCAGTTATAGCAAAATGCTTGGATAAGTACAATGCCAATACAGCTAGAGTATGGAACCTTTGAGCTTCTAGAAATTTCAGATCTTGGAAAGATAGTTTTAAAAAGTAGTTCATTTCTGTTATTCAAGTAATTTATTCTATTATTTGTCTGCTACAGTCTAAAATGATAGTTTTTCCAAAATGGTCCAAAATCTGACAAAAAATAACTCCTGTGTGACACAGTTACCTGACAGAAAGCCAGCTGACAGAACTAGCAGGAAAAGATCCATGCCTCTGTACGCACGCGCACCCACATGCATGTGTGTGTGTGTGTGTGTGTGAGAGAGAGAGAGAGATTGTGAATGCATGCATATAAAGAAATACTGTAATTCATGCATGACTCTGCTCTGAATTTGTGCATATATTCTGAGAAGCATTGGAAAAGCAAGTCTTCTAAAATGAGTTAGTTATGGTATTTATCCTCTGGAAGGACATAGCATCTTTTATGAATAGAGAGCCTTGTCTCACATTTATACTTGAAAAGCATGATCAGGCTGATCATCATCTTTAAAATTATACTGTACATCTCCAAGGAAACATGAAATTAGCATTCAACCCAAATAAGAGCATAATTTCATGGCCCAGCTCGAGTCTGCATCAGACATGCCTTGCAGAGCCCCTGGAGAGAAATGCAATGGCTCCAGATTTATGGCAAAAGGAGAAGGACCAATCCTGACACTGAACCATATAGGGATGGAGAGAAGGGGTAGACGAAGGCTGTAAACAAGGCTTCCATCATCATTTGCCCAAGAAAAAAAAGGGGGGGGGGGAATTACTTACCCCAGGAGACTTTGGAGGGCCATATCCCTCTGTAAAATGAAACGCTAAAAAAAAAATGCCCCCAAATGCCCCTGAGCATCCTTTACGAGCCATGGGAGGGCATTTTCACCATATTTTTTGCTTCCCCTGGGTTGTTTTAGGCCCAAGAGAGGCCTTTGAAAAAACAACAACCCACACAGTAAGGGGCCCAAAACCCTCCTCCAATTCATGTCTCTTTCCAAAAAGAGGCCACCCTTTGGCCACTACAGGTTAAAGGCAATCCAAAACATATTACTGCTTAAGGTGAACTAGAAATCCTACCCCTCTCCTCATTCAAGATGCACAGTGCTCAAGACTGGCCAAATTATTTTTGAATCTGAGGAAAAAAACAACCCTACAAGTACTCCCTGGGAATAAACACACAGAGAACATTGCAAATAAATGAAAGCATAACCTGTTGCCATTTTGTGACACCCAAAGTCAGCAACCCCAGTTAGCCATCTCACTTTGCATAATGTTAGGAATGGCCCTGGTAGGTAGAGAAACCAGCCAGTGGGTTGGAAGGGGGAGTCTCAAAGACATGTGTCAGAATATCTTGCTAAAAAGTTCCAGAGTTTGATTCAGATGTCAGAATTTTGTTTTAAAAAATAAAACACCAACAGTTTCATTTCCACTTCATGTGTCTATGTCACTGGTGTCACCCATGCATCATCCCCATGACAGGGTCTATTATGCACCACTTCCCATGCTGTTCAATGTGAGATTTCAAGTTGGATGTGTGCTATTACTCCTCTCTTAGAGGTGCATCTCCCACTTGTGAATACAAAGGTGAGCAGAAGCAAACATAATTATGCACGTAGTCATCTATACCCTCACCTGAACCTTTGACTCTGAAATCCTCATTAAATCCTGACTTTCCTCGTCTATCTTCCCCACCTCCTCCCCAAGTTAGACTATGGTCATGCTTGTGAAGCCCTTCACACCACACAGGTATAGTACTTTGATGCCACTTTTAGATTCTCCAACACTTCACAGAGGAAAACAGGGGCACAGGTGGCTGAACAACATCAGAATGTGGCCTGGCTAACACTGGGCAAAAGTTATTAATGAGGAAGAACACACAAAACTACTATTTTAAGCAGGGAATCCTTAGAATTTATGTACTGTCCTGGATTTTGGAAAGCAGAGAGAGAGAGAGATCCCAAATCAACAATGGGCTGCTGGCTTAATTAAGTGCAAAATAAATCAGCAACTTTGGGTTGTTTACAAAAAAGAAAAAAAAGTGGCTGAAAGGGGAAATAGTAGACTTCTAGAAACTATGTGAGAATCTAGGAACGCAGAAGAGTAGACAGGTCCACCTCAGCTAATCCGTGGTTATTGGAGGGTATGAATGTTAACCGCAACGGCTGCATCCTCTGAAATCCTTGGCAGTTTGGTGAGGCCCTTCAGGAGCCTTCTGTTGGAGAACCCTAAATACCCCTCCCTAAACTGCCAACCCAGGATTCCAAGAATGTGGCCATGGCAGTTAAAGTGGAATCACAGCACTGTAAATGTGTAGTGCGAAAGGGGCCCAAGTTAAAAGGAATGTGAACTGAGCACACTCTTATTTAAGTTCCTACATAATGACACCATGGGTACTGGATCTAGTCTAATCTGTGGATCCAACACATTATCTGTGAAATCTTAATGTTTTCACTTGGCTTTAAAAAAACACAAACACCCCTAATCACATTTTTGGACCTGATGCGCAGAAAAACTTTACCAGACTTAAAAGAAACCAGAGAGAGAGAGGAATGAAGGAATGGCTTATGAGCTGGAGTCAATCTTCTTTTGAATTTATGGTAGGCGCCTTTGGTGAACCACTCGGACACCAGTACCCTAGATGTTTATGAACATTTTCACTCATGAAAACAGCTAACCCTTTATTGTTTCTGTGTGTAAATGCCCAGTAGAAGTTTGGATTTTTGAAATAAAACTCTGCCATTCTGTGGTTTGTTTTGGCTAGATTTGGGGGTATAACAAGCAGTATTTCAGCAGTTAAAAAACTAACATAAGAAAAGCCCTGGATCTAACAAAAAAAATCTGTTTCAGCACTCTGTGGCCAACCCAGATGATTATGGAAAGTCTATATACATTTGGATTAGTGAAAAAGCAGGCATTTTCAACTACTGCTAGATTCTGGACATCAAAATGCTACAATTAACTTGGAATTTCTACTATTTCATTTTTAGTGAACAAAATCATGATCCTTCTAGGCTAAGTAGGATTTATGTATCCTCCAAATGTTGCGGGACTTTAACTGCCATTGTCCCTCACAATTGGCTGTGCTGGCCGGGTTTGCTGGGAGATGCACTTAGAACAGAATTGCCCAAACATTGCCCATCCTATATATAATCTAATATAATCATACATTAAAATAAAGTATTTTTCTTGTTTTTTAAACCCTGTGAAGCAAATTCAACCTTTAAGGTTTGACAAATTCACTGGTGAAATTCAGAATTGCCCAGCAATGGGAAAGCTAAAAAGCCCAGTTTATGACTTCTTAGGAATAAAAATAAATTGGTGAGTGGGGGAAGGGAGCACTTATTATTCTTCAGAATGTCACTTTAAACTTCAAAGATAGGTCTAATCAAACACCTTACCCAGCTTTTCTGTTTAGCTATAAAACGTTGCAGGAGTCATTCAAACAACAACTTGTCTAATTTTTTTCCAACCCCCCTGTGTTTATCTCACCATTATTTATGTGCAGAATGGATTCACAGAGTGAGAAGGGACAAATCAAGGAGAGACTGTACCTGTACGACTCAAATTGCATTAAACAACACAGCCCCAATCCTTCTGGAAGCCATTACGTTCAACCCTTCTCTATGAAGAGAAAAGCTCCCATAGAACTAAGGGCCAAACTAGACAAGGACATGGACATTCTTTTTGGCTAAAAACAGCCACCATCCCATAGAAAGGAGCTGGGAATTCCATTTTAACAGAAAATGGGGCACTGGTCCTGAATCAATCCAACGCCCACTGCTATCCTTTCTCTCGCTCAGATGTTCCCAGCCTAGTGCCCTCTCACCAGGGAGGTGAGATGGGAGCTGTAGCCCAACCATTTAGCTGTGGCTGTCACTTTAGCTGCTCTGGCTTCTTCCACAGGTGCATTGCATCCCAACATGGTAACTTATGAGGATTAAACTGGACATTGGGGCATGGAGAATTGTACCATGTTGCTTTTAACTTGATTTTTTTTCCACAAAGGTTTTTTGTTTCCATAAAAAATGGAATTTCTTAGAAATATCTGCCTTTGCAATCAGACTTGTCCATTAAACTCATTGCTGCCTACCACTGACCCATCACAAAACAAAGCATGTCAAATGCCAGATACATAAGTGAGGAAAATCACAAGCCGTGACAAACTCAAACAGCTTTAACCACTTGGTGGAACATCACTCCTATGAACAAAACATATGAGCTGGCATCCTGTTCATTAGTTACATATATTAGTTAGTTATGATCTTGTAATTACCAGGGATTCATATTTGCAGTCATTAATGAATAAACATGACCCCCAAACCCTACCTTTTCAGCCTGGCGGTGCCCCAACTGAAGTGTACCTGAGGTGCTGAAGATTGGGGGTACTGGAAAATGACACTTTCCTGATCATGGGATGCACTGAAACAAACAGTTGAGGCAGGACGCCTAGGGGTCAATCCAGCTACCTGTTCTTGATGCCCCCAATGACTGGGAAAGCAGACATCACTTCCCACCACCTCAGAAGCAGAGCCTCAGAAACCTTTTGGTTGGGATGCTGCCAGGCTGAAAAGGTAGGTTTTGTGGGCAGTGGCATCATCAGGTATAACGTTATCATAGTTACGTCTGTCAATGCAGAATCTCAGCCATTTCCTAGTGTGACCTTGAGTTCAGACATCAAGAACTCAGCCAAGAAGAACACTTAATGGCAAGGGGGAGACTATAGAGAAATCAAGCAATGTGTCACACTTCTTGGACCTTTTTGGATGCCAGATCCCAGAATCCCCAGCCAGTATTGCCAGCACCCATGCTGGCTGGGGGAATCTGGGAGATATAGTGGGGGAAGTAATTTTTCCAAGTGAGATTCCTCATCCCTGCATCCCTTTGGCTGGAGAAAAACTCCTCTTTTCTACATGACCATGGCAGCTGCATGCTTGAGCACAAATGGGGCTCCTGCCATCACATTTCATTTAGCCTTGAAAATGAGTTGCCTTTATGCCATGCTACTATTTCTGTTTGCAGATGGCTGGTTACTTCATTAGATTCTCCAGCCACAAGGTAACAAGAAACTTGAATGGGGTTCAATAATGCCTGAGCATCACTGTTCTACAGTGCCTGAGGGCATCTCTCTCTCTGGCTTTTCTTCGCAAACGAAGATTCAGGAAGGACTCATCCCGCGCCTTCTGCAAGTGCGCTGATGACTAAAAAGGCCAATCCGAGATAAACAAGTCCGGTTGCAAAAAGCGCAGCAGAAGGTCTCCTTGGGTGATGTTTTTGGGTTGTGATTCTTAATTTAGGGATACAAGGCAGGCCATGTGGCACACATGGTTCAATCCCCAACAGAGGGAAATGGCTGGAGCATTTCAGGAGGCGTGACTGAAGGGTTGCTGGGTCTGCTGCCCCTCAGCATTTTCCAGATCGCTATGTCACTGCCTAATGGCAGTCCTGCCCTGAATGTGAATTTCTAACATTTTCACCTTTCAAGGTTCAGTTGCCTTCCAAAGGGGTGCGTATGGGTCTCTAATGCACTTGTCTCTAACACATATGCACACAAACCCTTCTGCCTTTACAGCAAGGCACTGCAATGGGAGTTCATAGCTTGCCACCTCATACATTGCCATTGCTGGGTTGTTCCTGCCCCCCCAAACATACTGTAGACAACTGCTGGTTTTCCTACTATATCTCTGATGAAACACATCTTGGCCTTTGAATCCCTAAAGGGCATGCTAACCCAGAAAAAGATGGCCCGAGAAGGTAAGAGTAACAGAGGTGTTCTGACAGTAATCTTTGGCATGAAAACAGTCTTCTTTTAAGAGTGTCCCTGTTTTAACCAGTAAACTGCCTTCAGTCTTATGCCTGGAGAAAGGTGGGATATAAACAAAAAGAAAGAAAGGGAGGGAGGGAGGGAGGAAAGAAAGTCAGTCATTCAACTGCCCTGAGACCACTAGTTATGATCAGCTATGAGAACTTAAGCTGGCCAAGAATCCTTTTGCCCAGCCTTTAGTCAGTGTGCTAGATAAGCACCTTCTGAGAAAAAAAAGCAGATCTGGACACAATGATGTGTGTTTTGGTCACCTCCTGATCAGACTACTACAGTGCACTCTGTGTGGATCTGCCCTGGACTGCAGCTGCTGCATGCTTCCTTAGCCCACATAACTTCTGTTTTAGGTCGATGGCACTGGCTTCTGATTTGTTTTTTTGGACCTAGTTCAAGGTCTAAAGCTCCACATAGCTTAGAGCCAAAATATCTGAAACATTGCTTCTTCCCATATGAAAGCAGACCACAGGAAGAATTTGGAGAAGCTACCTTTTTTGGGACTACAGTATAACTCCCACTATCCCACAATTTGCAAGGGCATTGGCCATGCCAGTTGAGGGATGCTGGGAGTTGTAATCCAAATAGTAACTTCCCCAGTCTCTGCCCAGAAGTTATGATCATCTTCAGTAGCTCTGTTTTATATCCCACTACCCCCCCCCCCAAAATTCAGTTGGTGGAAATGTGAGACACTGTCTTTTCAGTGACAACAGCACCCATTATGAGAACTCCCTCCCAAGGGAAGAGAGACTAGTCTCATCCTCTGGTGGCATTTTGGCAGTCAGTGAAAATATTTTTATTCCACTTGCCTTTTAGTGGTTTTGAACTCTGCACCTTTGGTTTCAATGATTTAAATATATGTTATTGGATGCTTATGTTGCAAGCTGATTTGTGGACACTTATTAGGGCTGAAAAGAATTAGATCATCAATATTCTACTTTATCTACTTTCTTCCTCTTCTTCTTCTTCTTTTTTGCCTTTTTATTTTTTTTATTTTAAAATTAATAACATACAAAAAGCATAATTTAATCTTTCATTTATGTTAAATGATACATAAATTTTAACTTAATTATTGACATTAATTTAATTACTCTCCACCCCCCCTACAAAGTGCTCCCTACCCCCAGGACTATCTATACCATTTATTTATTCCATTTTTCAAAATTGCAATGATTATCGTGGAGGTGTATGCCCCTTTTTTCTTAAAAAAAAACCATATGATTCAAATGGCTTCCATATTTCATCAAAATTACAACTTTTTCATAATCTTTTTTAAACTTTCAGTCTGCATGTTAATTTATCATTAATAACAATCTTTAATATCCCAAACAATCAATAATATCCCAAACTTCTCTATACCATTCCTCTATTTGATAATCTCCTTGTATCTTCCAGTTTCTGGGTATCGTTAATCTTACTGCTGTTAGTAAATTTGTAATCAAATCCTTAATAACTTGGGTACAATGAACCTTATCATAAATTGATAATAATGCAATATCTGGACACATTTCTAAATCTACCATTAGCTACTTTCTAACATTTCCAGCTCCCTTCAGCCTCAGCCAAAGAAGCTAAAAATCAGTAGCAGGATTGCCAGATATCAAGACCTGGACCCAAGTCTCCAGTTTTCATGGGTCATTTCCAGGCAGAAAACAAGGGTGCAAATTCTCCAGTTTTGGTGGGCACAGTTTGGTGGACACAACTTAGGCAAGAGGAAAGGGCTGTGTGCAAATCTCCAGGTCAGCTAGCAGAGCAACAGCTTGCAATTTCCTAGCCTTAACTGATTTGTTGCTCCAAAGACTCTCCAGAGGGTCTATATATTTTCTTAGTAAGCTTCCTCCTTCCCTTGCATTGGTTGTAGTGACAGCACCCACTCTCCACGCTGATTTGCACCCATCTTCTGGCTAGAAGCAAGTTGTTGTTGTTGCTGTTGTTGTTGTGTGTCTTCAAGTCATTTCGACTTATGGTAACCTTAAGACAAACCTATCATGGGGTTTTCTGAGGCTGAGAGTATGTGATTTGCCCAAGGTCACCCAAGTGGCCAACCAGGGGATTTGAACCCTGATCTCTAGAGTCATAATCAACACTCACACACTACAACATGCTGGCTCCAGAAGCAAATAGGCTAGATTAAATGTTCATTATCTCCTCTTGCTATGTAGGTGAGAAGAAATAATTGTCTTATTTCACCTTGATCTGGGAACAACCTTTTTAGCTAAGGTTTCCATTTCAATTTCATAACAGGTAAATGTGTGTGTGCTTGAATGACAACCTGTGAGCAATTGCAGTCGGTACTTAATACATACGGTACTTAATTACATCACCAAGGGCCATCCCTAAATCTCAGGTTTTGGTCCAGAAATCTCAGAGCCTGGAATGATCCTGAACTGGTAACCCAAGTCAGTGGTGATGGGAATTGTAGTCCCATAAATCTAACAGATGGAAGTTCTCAACTCCTGGGCTGACGATTTTAGCCACACACCAAGATGGCTTCAAGAACATATTTGTGGAATGTGCTACATCTGGGCGTACATGTATTTTGCTGCCCTTCCCCCTACATTTCCACCCCTATTAGTACAACTCTATTTTCATTCTGCGTTGTGTCCACTAGACCCAGCTGTCCACACTAACTATGGATTAAATGTATAGTTTTCCCTCCGTATCCACAGATTTAAGTATTCACGGCTTGAAAATATTCTTTAAAAAATAATAATCCAAAAAGCAAACCTTGATTTTCCCATCTTATATAAGGGACACCATTTTGCTATGCCATTGCATATAATGGGACTTGAGTATTCACGGATTTTGGTATCCACGGGGGGTCCTGGAACCAAACCTCAGCAAGTATGAAAGGCCAACTGTATTTCCAGGGAAATTTATCACAGTGAAGATCCAGAAATCCCACGCAGCAGGCAGATGAGAAATTCAGCTAGATTACTGCAGAGGCTGCCATATCTCTAATGCTCTTTCTCCTCTGAAGCACTGAATAGGCATCCTTCAAATTATGTTATGGTTTTAAAATTTATAACAGAGCAAACCTGTACATGGCTACTTAGAAATCAGGCCCATTAAGTTCAATGGCACTTACTCACAAGTCAGTGTGAGTCCCAGGGTTGTGAAAAAGTTGAGATATTATATACATCCATACGTGCATGCATGCAAGATTGCCCCCAACCTAAATCATCTTTTCACTTGTCCAGGGCTTCCATGGCAATGCAGAAAACTTAAAAGTTGCGTATGTGTCTGTCCGTATATCAGCAATATAAAAATCAAGCTGTAATTTAGCCAAATAGACTTATCTCCAAATCTAAGGCTGAAATCTAAGGAATGTGTACTGAAATTCATTGGGCTGTCTTTTAAGTAAACACACTTAGGACAGGGAATTGGTGTGTGCATGTGTGCATAAGCTCAATGGATTTTGGTACAGATTCCTTAGTTTTCTACATATTTGCCACTACATGGAGTGCTATATTTTTTTTGTTGCTGCTGCTATTCAATGTAGCGCAGAAAGCCCCTCCCAGAAAAGCTAGAATAAACTTCCAAAACAGGTAAGAACCAAATTAAAGCTACACACAAAAACATTCAAATATAAATCAGAAAAGCAACCAGATAACAAATACCAGCAAAATATTAAAAGGCAAGGAAACAAAAGAAGAACAATACTAAAAGACTGTGAGATAAAATCCTTCAAAACAAATACCAATTTGCCATCACCCAGGAAAACCAACAGAAAAGTCTGGATAAGTAAAAGGGCTGTAATGTCACGTACCAGGCTAGACTTGTGGGCACCGTGTAGATTCCTTAGGGAGGACATTCCAGAAGTTGAGGTGTCACCACTGTGAAGGTCCTTTTGCTAGCCAACACCTGCTCCGCTTCCTATGTTAGGGACACTTGGAGAAGAGCAATGTTTCTCTCAAGTCCATACTAGAAAAGCTGACAATATTCACTAGGGTGTTGAGATACAAAAGAGCTCAGGGCTAGTGGGAAGGACAGAGAACTTCAGCAGGTGTAGATTTACCTGAAAACTGTAGCTGCTGAAATTCCCATTTACATACAACTACTAAAGGTGCATGAGCCCTGACCAATTTTGTATCCAGACACCTACTTTTATGGGCTGCTGCTTCTTTGTCTTTAATAGCAAGTAGCTTGATAGGCAGAATTAGCAAGGGGTAGCCTCAATACCCTAAAGGCACCAGACCTTGGAAGCTAAGCAGGGTCAGACCTGGTTAGTATTTGGGTGGTAGACTGCCAAGGAATACCAGGTGCTGTAAGCTATATTTCAGAGGAAGGAACAGGCAAACCACCTCTGAGTATTCCTTGCCTAAGAAAACCCTATGACATTCATGGGGTCACCATAAGTTAAGAGGCATTTTGAAGGCACATATACACTCACAGTGGTGCCCATTTAAGCATTCTCTCAGATATGAGGACTCCTTCTCAGTGAAGAGCTCCCATGCAACTGGGTGCAGCTCCAATCAAAGGACTTGAGCTGCTCATACAGCTCAGGGGTGGGGAACATGTGGCTCTCCAGATACTGTTGGACCGCTGTTCTCATCAGCTGCACCCCACATAGCCAATAGTGAGGGATGCTTGGGCAGGGAGGTGCACCCCAACACCCGGTGGATTTGTTCCTCACTCCTCATGTAGTTCATTCACAGAACTGCCACCTATCTTACTTCTCAATTAATCTTGCTTCAGATTAACTGAGGATAGAGATAGGGAAAATGCTGCCCTCAAGGGCCCCCAACCACCAATGCAACCCTCTATGGGACATGGAAGACAGTTTCGCCATGCTTCCCTCCACCCATGTTTTAAGCCCACAGGAGGCCTTTTTTCAAAACAGGAAGTGACTTCCAGTTCACTTCCTGGTGGATCATTTGTCCACAGCCTCCAGTCAGCTGGCATCCTCTCAAGGATGAGTGACTCTTGCAGGGCTGGGAGCAACAATATAAATTCTGCCAGCCTCCACACAGATGTCTGCAGAACAGGCTGTTGTTAAAGGCATACTACAACTTAGGCATACTACGACAGTTTCCTTCTCCTGTCTTCAGGTCTTTCTCAATGGAGAGAAGGACAACCCACTCTCATATCAGCAAAACAGCTCATTTTAAAATGCCCTGGGATCAGATAGTCTTCCCATAGATGCTCCCGTGCATCTGCCATATTCTGTAACTTTGTTGGTTGTCATAAGCTGCAGGGGCACCATTATTTTACGGCTTGGTTAATTCCCTGGAAGTCTAGACAGTTCATTTAAATTTAGCAATAGGGCTGTCTGGGTCATAAGTGGCATAAACAAATACAAACTAATTTTTCCCCAGTGCTGCCTAGTGGAAGTCAATGCAGTATCATTAAATGTGAGAAGCACTACTGCAGAGAAGTGAGCATACGTTTGCTTGCTGTGAAGAGTTTATGAACAGAAAGGAAGTACCATGATTAAGCCTCACAAGAAAAGCATCGTGACTAAATGATAACTGACTTGATGTTACACAAAAGGTGAGCAAACTGGCATCTCTGAGAGTTGTATTTCCATTCTAGATATGTTGGACTCAAGGTGGCTTTCTGGGTGACTGCTATACTGTCCTTGTGAAAGCATACCATCAATGGTGCTCTGGGGGCAGCACTTTGGGGCAGGCATCTAGGGCCCCCAGTCTGCACAACACAGCAGGACTGGCAGACCACATTTTGAAGTCGTGTCTGTTATGCTGTGCATGGATGGGAGGAGGGAGAAAGAATACTCACTAAGTCCAAAGCAGAACTTGGAAATTTCATGTTACAATATCGCAATAACATGTACATTTCTATACTGCCTTATAGTGATAAGCACCCTCTACGAGTAGCACAGTTACCTGTAACTGTTTTTTTGGGAGGGGTAACAGGGGTATAATGAAGATACATTTCAAAAGTAACATAAACATACCTTTTTAGTGTCATCAGCAATGACCTTTAGTTACTTCCAAAAGTTACTTTTAGAGGGATTTTTTATGAGCATTTTCACAAGATCTCCCACCCACCCTGGCACCGAAAAAAATTATGCCATTCTCTTATCCATCCTAAAGTTTTCTCTCTCAAAAAGGTAAAAATACAGGGATAGAAAAGAAGGAAACAGCACCACTAATAAAGCAATGGCTTGCTTTAAAAATGAAATGAATGACTACCGGTAACTTTTCAACCTCTGTAATTTCTGCAGGCCCCAGGGGTCCCCATGACAAGCATATGAGCATCATACTTATCCAGGCATTTTGCTATCAGCAAACAATGGGAGAAGCAATGAGTAGTACCAAGAAGCAACATAACTAATGACTTTTTCCTCATCACAGTAACAAGTACAGTAATAGTGATGGGCCAACGTTTTCCGTAAACAGTAAGTGAAACAAATGCATTCAAAAAGCAACTCTACAAGCTATGGTCCAAAGCCTATGGTTATCTCCCTGCAGCCATTTGAACATAGTTTGGGACTTAAGGGTTGGGTTACCTTAGACAGTTTCCTGATGAAATAAAGGCTCAAAATGAGGAATAGAAATATATGGGTCAGGACCCAACAGGGTGCTTCCACCAGCAGAACTGAAAGGGGATAAACCCACCCCCACCCTTGTAACCACCGGTGGGTCCTAAAAACCTGTCCCTGAGGGATAAGAAACCTTCTGGAGCCATTTTCCAGAAAGGCTGCAGGAAGTAGGATGGGGAAGAAAGGTCTGTCAGACTAGTAATCCACTGATGGGACTTTAATAGATACAGGTTACTGTCACTAAAACTAATGCCTTATTAGTATTGTTATTTTGAATGAGCACACACTGGCTCTATTGTTGCTGTGTGCCTTCAAGTCGTTTCCCACTTATGGCGATCCTACTACAAGGTTTTCTTGGCAAGATTTGTTTAGAGGAGGTTTGCCACAGCCTCCCTCTGAGGCTGAGAGAGTATGATTTGCCCAAGGTCACCCAGTGGGTTTCCATCATGGCCAAGCGGGGATTCAAACCCTAGTCTCCCAGAGTCCTAGACCAACAGTCAAATCGCTACACCGCACTGGCTCTCACTGGCATTGGAGGTTTTGCAAATACTTTTTTTTTTTTTGAGGGACTAGCTTGAGACTTCTCTCTTGTGTTGCCTTTTTCAGTCTATTCCTGAAATCCTAAACAAAACAAGACCAAATCCCTTTCTTATCCGATGGCTTACCATATACAGCTGGGGTGGGAGGCAGGGGAAAATTCCGTCTGGAGGGATTTGTTACCTTGTGTCTGTGAAGCTTTTTGAGTGCCACAGAAGAAAATGCCAAGTATTCTTATTACTAGAGGGAGCCTGCCATGTGACCGGGTGTAATAAATAGATCCTGTGTCAGTTGTCCTTATTTGTGTCAAGTCACATTTCAATTGCCAGGATTTATAGCTGGGTCTTCTTGTAACTTTCCACCTCCTCAGCACAGAATTCCTTCCTTATTCAGAGTGAACTGGGGGGGTGGGGGTGGCCGAGAGAGGCATATGGCCACTGAAAAAGAAAATCCACCCATCACTCCTGCCTTTCCCAACCTGGGGGATTCCAGATGTGTTGGATTATAACTCTCATAATTCCTAGCAATGTGGCCATGCTGAGTGTGGATGACAGGCACAACAGTACAACACACCTGAAGAGCCCTGAGTTGGGGGAGGCTGCATTAGTTGGAACTTTACAGAATTATAATTTAGGTCAGCATATGTTTAAATGTACGTATTATAATCAGAACAAAATCACATCTCAAAACATGAGAAAATTGTGCTGTCCCAGGAGTCATGAAGAGCAATGCCTAGGCATGGTAATAGTAGAAAAA
Source organism: Gambelia wislizenii (assembly GCA_030847615.1). Classification (NCBI taxonomy): domain Eukaryota; kingdom Metazoa; phylum Chordata; class Lepidosauria; order Squamata; family Crotaphytidae; genus Gambelia; species Gambelia wislizenii. The sequence goes on from JAUMIR010000002.1 coordinate 222,398,782, forward strand.
CAGTAGCTTCACGGAGGCTAGTGGCTATTTGTAATCATATGAGCTAGCCCCCAAAGTTGTTTTACTAACACACACACATGCAGAGGGAGAGAGTACTGTGCATGTATGTGCCTTCAAATCCCTGTTGACTTATGGCAACCCCTGAATTTCACAGGTTTTTCTTAAGCAAGGAATAGTCAAACAAGATTTGTCATTGCTTTCCTCTGAATATAATCTACAGCAGCTGGTATTTGTTGGCGGTCTCCCATCCAAGTGCTACCCAGAGCTAACCCTGTTTAGCATCCAACATCTGACAGACTCAGTACTTTTAGGGTATTTAGGCTGTTCACAGAGCACTACTTGTAACTTTTGTGCATCTTGACAGCAACATAATGAACAGGTTGGCCAGAACAAACCACAGCTGTGCCTGTAGGTTTCTTCATAGCATTTAAGGGAGAACTTGCTGATACAAGAATTAATTCTACATCAGCCCTTAAATCATCGTGGAGAGCTCTTTTAGGGCTTTGCTAATGAAACTAATGCTCTGGCAAGCAGTGAAAAATAAACACACTGTCTTGTCCACAAGAAATCCGCATGACCCATCAAGTTGCGCCAATTGGAGCAGTGATAGTGGGAAGAAAGCCACTTGTAACATCAACAAATCATAAGATTTCAATTAATATCTGGCACACCAAACTCAGTTTTTAATTGCCAACCCTGCCAGGTATGGGGGGGTGGAAGGGGAGGGTGGCCGTAAAAAGGCAGATTTGAATATAAGCCTTATAGAGAGGGGGATTGTGTTGGCCTAGTTGGAAGCACCCTCTAAGACAAGTGGCTGTTGTGAATGAAAATAATCGATAAATTGTGGCTGCTACCCCAACACCCCTCCCCAATTCAATCACATGTTGTTTATTGCCAGCAGATTCATGAAAGGGCACATTTTAGTCATAGAGGAAAATAAGAAGGGGAATTGCATTGCCAAAAAGATTGCTCACTGTAGCCTAATGTTTTCTCTAATTTCTGCACTGCTTATATGATAAACAGCCTCTATAAGGCAGAACCACCTCCTTGCAGAGTCCTCAATCTGTGTGTTCTCCTTGTGCAAAGGTCAATGTCTTCTTGTGCAAGGCCTCTTGTGACACACCAGGCGTGGGGAGCATATGGCCCTCCAGATGTTGTTGGGCTACCACTGCTCTCAGCCCTTGTCAGCCTAGCCAATGGTGGGGATGATGAGTTGCAGCTGGTCCATGTCTGGAGGGCCACTTGTTCTCCTTCCAGCAATACTCATTAAAACTTGGGTGGCATTTGAGTCTTGAACACACAGAAATGGAAACCTCCAATTCTTTCCCCATAGCTCCTCTCTAATCAGTCTGAAATATTGTGTCTGAGTAGTACACAATTGCTTGGGAGCAATAAGGATTGTTATTTTATGCAAACCTACTTCAAAACTTTAGTTCTCAGTGTGACAACTTGGCAAGCTAGGCAAAATTATAAAAAACGGGTTATCAAGAGAGAGCTGTTGACTTAATTCTATTCTTGAAAGCTTCCCATAAGCATATGTCTGACTGCAGTTAGAAACAGAACGCTGGGTTTACATGTTCCTCTGCTGATTTTCTGGTGTTCTTCCATAACACCAAGTGTGTCCATGAACTTAATGAACATATTAGGACATAGTTCTAAAAAAATATGCATTGGATATGTATGTGCATGTAAAGACATTTAGGTTCATTTGCAACTGTGTCAGACCACAAGCAGGCTACATTGACTTCAGTTATATACAACTTCAGTATGGATTCAATCATCATCTTGGCTTCACCTATGCACTGAGAAGAAAGCACTAGCTGGCTAGTCAACACTGCCTTGCATTACTCTCAACAAAACCCTCCTTTGAAACAATTCATTATGCAGTAAAGTCTGCCCAAGAGGTCAGATGCTTCTCCAAAATCCCTCCCCCTGGCCATGGTCTCACTATCACTGGATCCAAGGAAATAGCCAAAGTGGCAAGGTTGTGCTGCTTGCCAAACATAAGCCCTCTATCAACTGGATCAAGAGTTGCCAAATCTTAGGGCTGGGCCCAGAGTCTCCAGTTTTTGTGACTCATTTGCAGGTGAGAGAGAAATGTACAAATTCTGCAGTTTTGATGAGCTCAGCTCCAGGCAATGGACAAACCTCCAGGTTATGTACAAACCTCCAGCTCAGCTAAGAAAGCAGCTGCTTTCAACAATTTGCAAGGCTTTGTTGATTTGTTTCTGCACATTGAAAAGACTCACCAGGAGGTCTATGTATTTATTTGGCTACCTCCTTCCCTCCCAGTTGTTGTGGTGCCAGGGCTCACCCTCTGTTCTGATTTGGATCTACCTTCTGGCTAGAAGCAACTAGGCTAGATTCAATCTTCCTTATCCCGTCTTCCCAAGCAGGACAGCAACTGCAGCTGGAATTTAATACATAACACTTAATGACATCACCGGGGGCCATCCCTAGGTCTCAGGTTTTGGCTTCGAATACTTAGGGACTGGGAAGATCCTGAACTGGCAGCCCTCGCTGGGTCACATCCAACTGGGGCAACATTAATTCAGGCTAAATCTACGAATGCTAAATTGTTAGCCCAATATATTTTTAAAAGCAGAGCTTGAAAAGATAATTTAAAAAACTGATAAATTTACAGCCTCCCCTCCCCACCTACAGCCACCTGCCATGCCTAGTTCCCAGTACAAATGCGGTTTTTAAAAAGTAACTCTATGGTTTCTCATTATTCAAAAGTACAGTACTGTAATTAAAATAGGCACTTTTAATTCATAGGCATTTTCATAAAGACAACCTGAGAACACAACAAGCTGCTAACATTCCATGGCCATACAAGTTATTAAACAAGCTGCATTTACTCAGCAAAAGGAGTCATGTTAACCCTTGATATGTTGTACTTGCAATATAATTTTAATGCTTTTGGTTGTTGCAGAAAACAATTACAAGTACAGGAAGCCCCCGCTTAGCTGACAGGTTATGGACTGAAGCACTGTCAGAAACCGGAATTGGTTGAAAAGCAGAACCCATGTAAGGGAACACGAGGGAATTACAGTGGCTCACTTGGGACTGCCTGCACCTGCCCCCTGTTTGCAAAGCCTCTAAGTTGGCTTGGGTCCTTTCCCCCAATCTCAGCTTGCTTTGCAAGGAGTGTACGCATGTACAACCAGTCCCAAGAAAGCCTACATAGGCAAGAAGAACTGATGAAACAGCGGACCCTTTGTTGAATTCATGGAATTTTCCTTCATTTGCAAGTGTCAAAAGAGCAAGTTGTCAGATAATGAGGTATCAAAAGGCAGCGGTTTTCTGTAACTCATTATTAAATCGTGTAAAACATAAACAGCCCTTTGAAGATTTAGGATGAGGGATACAATTTGCATTTTTCTGGATCCCATTACATTCTACCCCACCTTCACAAATATGCTTAATACCCTGAGGCTTTAATATCACTCTGTCATTGCATCTGAGGAAGTGGATTGATATCCTCAAAAGCTTGTGTTAAAATCAAAATCAGTCTTAAAAGGTGCTGCTAGATTTCTTTGTTTTCTCCCCCTTCCTTTCACATTATCTATAGATACTTTATTTCCAAGCTTTGTTTAGAAGCCATCATTTCAAAGCGCAATGAATCAATATCCAAGTTCTTTTGACAGCAAGACCCTTTAGCTCCTCAGGCCCCCAAAAACAGTGCATGCCAATCTTAGACTTCACTGACAGGGCTAGGGGCTGGCGAATGTAGATGTGTGGAGTATCTTGACACCTCTCGCCCTCAAGGGCCAGTTATACATTCAGAAAAATCAAATGGTAAAGTTTCCCATGGGCTATGGATTATTACAGATGGCAACAGAGAGGCTGAATAATGCCCCCTACTTTTTAAATGTCTTGAACATACAAGGCTAATGTGTTAGGGCAAAAGTTTCAACCTAGTCTTCTTTTGGGCTTCCTCTCTTTTCCTACACACACACACACACACACTGAGGAATTGTTTGTTTGTTTGCTTGCTTGCTTGTTTGTTTGTTTAAATGGAGGAACAAGTGTAGACCTACTGAATCAATGAAACTAGCAATAAGTGTTGCTGTACCAATTTCTCACTGACTTTTGTTGGGACAAGCAACTGGAATTAGGGTTATAACTGGATTTTTTATGGGTCTTTGTGCCGCCTATCTCACCACCTCAACATGTTCTGAAAGGGTGCTTTCCTGCTAAAAAGCTGGTCTTGTGAAAATATTTTCATTTTGTTTCTATTCTCATGGATTCTATGAAGATTCCACAAGGGCTGACTCATGTTTTCACATTTTTAGGGTAACATTTTTCATAAGAGTTGTTACAGAAGAGGCCAAACATGTCTATCAACTGAAGTATGTCACCTGCCAAATTCACCACACACTAAAAGACTATACACAAAGCAACTGGCAAATAATATGTAAGTGAGCTTTGATCTACTAGTTCATGATGTTTCTCTCTCTCACACACAAAATCTTATACTTCATTTGCAAGAATGACCCCCCCCCTTTTAACAAATAGGCATTTGCCATCTTCTCATCTGCTCTAAGTACTGCAGAGAAGGGAGCAACTTAATAGGGCAAAGCCCAGTTTTTCCTACTAGTTTTGCCAGGCTTCATTTAGACATCCTCCACGTTAGCCAGAGAAACCCCTTCTTTCCTGGGTTGGACTGGATGGCCCTCGTGGTCTCTTCCAACTCTGCAATTCTATGATTCTATGATCCTCCAGCTTCAAAAAATATTATGAATACAGAATAATAATCCTAGACACCTTCAGGAAATACCATTTAGCTTTAAATCACATTGCATGACCCTACACATTTTTAAAATTGGGCTGGGAGGGATTAATGAGACATGGGCTTCTGACTGCTTCCCACTTTGTTGGGTGGCTGTTGAGAAGTCCTCAATGGGTCTACATGGGAATTGGCCAACAGAGCCTCCAAAGTCATACACCCCAGTCTTCACCCTGCCACCTTTGGTCTCCAGAATATCGGTCCGCCCAATCTCTTACAGAACATATTGGGGAAAAAGCATAATATTGATAGCAGCAGCACTGCCAACAGTATGCTGACATTATATCCAGTTTCACTCTGGAGTCAACACCTATATCAGCACACCTCATCTGTTTTAGGGAAAGATACAGACCAGTCTGTTTCCAACCCGTCTCCATTTCACATAGTCGTGTGAAAAAGAAAGCGTACTATGCCATGTGTTGTTGTTCATCAGAGATTGTATTTACCTAATTTTAAGACCTGCTAAAGAGCAGATGATTGTTATTATGTCCTGATATGTAAAACCATAGAATCCAAAGAGGGTGTACTTTCTTTTTCACACAACTGTATGTTATTCATCCTCACAAATTTGTGGTCTTATTTTATTTTCTAAATGTACATGTAAGTTTATATTCAAGTAATATATAAGTTTTACTATTATGAAATATTTTTATTAATTTATTGCTGTATTATACAGGTTGTTTCATTTATTTTTTATAGATACTTTATGCATTTTTATCTATCAGCTAATATAACAATTATTTTTGAACAGAAAGACCTCAAAGTCACTTCTTTTTCAAAAGTACATTCAAGCCTGGACCATTGGCTTGCAAAGATTTCTCCCCAGACATGCTTTAATCTTGCTTTGCTTTGCTCTCTCCAGACTTGTTTTACTTGCCCTAAGCTCTTATTAAAATACATGATTGGATTGGGTAGGCCAAATATCTTGTTAGAATCACCTGGGCACACAGAGGAGTAGAAGCAGGTCTTGGGGAGAGAGGGCATCAGGGAATGAGACTGGAACACAAGGAGGAGTAAAAGGAAATGGACTATGCTTACACACACTCCATTTTATTTTTGGTTTCCTACATGAGCACATTAAAGTAATCCCAATTTCTTTTTACAACCAACTGCTCCCTCTTTGCCATGAATCAGAGCTGGGAAACATTACAGTAGGACCTCTGTATCCATTGATTAATTATCTACTGATTCAATTATCCACGGGACACAAAACAGCACACACCTACCATAGAGTCTTCCTAGAAAATGTGTCCTCTCTAGCCATTTTCTAGGTCCTCCAAGGCAACTCTATAGTATTTTAAACTGAAAGACTCATTACTTTCAATGGTGTTCGCTATTATCCACCATTTTCAGTATCCACGCCCCCCCCAAACCAATCCCTAGCAGATACAGAGGTCCTACTGTATGTTTTTAGGCTGCAACTCCCCAAACTCCCCAGCAATCACGGCTGTACTGACTTGTGGATTCTGGAAGTTGTAGTAAAAAAAATTCCTTTTCTAGGCTCTGCAAACCAATGCTAGTTCATAACAGTGAACCAGTTCACATGGTTATAACTGTGCATACACACACACACACACACACACAAGAACTGACTACAGAATTTTTTACTCTGGTTTCATATTAAATGGAAACAATGTGGCACATCACAGCAAATAAATCTCCGGTGATGAAGCTCCCCCCAGCCTTCTGAAATGATATCAAGTTAACAAAATATAAACTAGACAAGGCTGCAGTCCCAACCTTAATGTCCCAAAAGAACTCCTTGATGAGTTGTGACAAACAGTCATCTGTCTTATTGTTTGGCTTGCTAAAACTTTAATAAAGAAAACAGCTGCTATGGTGGTTGTTAAAATGAACAGGAAAACTCATTCCTACAGAGAAATCCAGGGAGAGAAGCTTGGAAAAATCTCAGGGTGGTGGTAGTGCTATTGAAAAGAGGGAAACTGAAATAGGCTTTAACAGCCTTCACCAACATGAGGCTGAATCCTCAGGTTGGATAACAACTCCCATCTCCTCCCAACCAACCAAGACACCCATGCTGGCTGAGGATGATGGAACTCATAGTCCAACAAATCTGGGCACCCCACAGGTTGGGGAAGGCTGCTCTTGGAAGCCACTTCCTTGGGAAAACGTACAGAACAAAGTAGAAAAATAATTGAGTCAGATCAACACCGTGACTTGTTTCGGTGCCACAAAAGGTTTGCTAACATTGCAGCTTGCAGAGATAACAATCACATCTGTCTGGATTGCATCATAGGGCCCCAAACATGTTGATGCATGCAGTGCCTGTCCTTTTGATAAATACTACAGAGGGAGATACATACACACGTTTACCACATAAACACACAGAAAGGATTAGCATTGCACTCCCCAAAGGTAAACCCTTCCCTATCTCGCTTGTACCTGGTTTCTCCAGCTCTTTCCCCTTGATCTATCTCAGATGGACATACACTGGAAGAAAAGAACCTGGAGAAATGGGGCATGAGGAGATCCAGTGTGGAAAGTTTTTAACTCTGTTGGAGTACAAACTTTTTGAGACTAAAATAAGGTCTCCCGCTCCTGAATGGGATGTGAATGCAGCAGTCCCATGAAGAACAAACACAGCTACTTCCATCACATCCCATTTGTCCCCCTCTATCCTTTCATTCCTTTAAAAGAAGAGGTTAAGCACTGTGATTTTATTTAAACCCACCACCAGCAATAGAATGACTTCAGGACTCATTCTGTCCTGAATATAAGATTAGTTGAGTTTGGAGATGTTGCTTTTGGGCACTACAGTTCCCCAAATCCCCCCTCCAGCATGGCCACTGAATGTGATGGTTAGGGGATTCTGAGAATTCTGGCCTGCTAAAACTATCTTCTGCAAGTTTGGTTAATTCTTAACAGAAATTAACGGGAATTAAATTCTCACCCATCCCTAGGCTCAGGTAAACTCTCACTTTGCCTACTGTAATTGTCTTGTCTTTGGCCTTTCCTCGTCACATGTCTATGTACTATTAAAAGTATTCTCTCTAGTAGCTCAAATCATTCAACATCCCCCTTCAAGCCCCTATTCTGGCTTCCAATCCCAGACCCTTCCAACACCCAGAAAAAACTCCTTGTCATTATCTTCAAGACTTAATCCCCATCCATTGTCTTGCTCCAACCCATCTGTGCTTGTTAGTAAATTTGGAATGTACTCCCCAGAGAAGGTTACTTGGCCCCACAACTTCCTATTTTGGGATGGGCAGTGAAGACAACTGTATCAACACAGGCTTTGCAGGATCTTGATTTCAGTGCTGGTAGCAGTTTAAAATCCCTACTTTTAAACACTTTTATATTTTACACTCTGTCATTTGGTTTAAGATGTACGCCACCTTTTGTGCCACTGCATGACAATGGGAAGGCTTCCTTCATTCCATTCAAAACTAACATACCGGTACCTATATTAAAGACAAGACTAGGTTAGCAATTCCCACTGCTGTGCAACCCTGAGAGAGATCAGCAGGACTGGATTATTTGGGGAAAGGCTCAGGGCACCTACAGCTCAATTAGTGTGGCCCCATCTGTTTGCACTGAATAATCAACCCCTCTGGATAAGGCAGGCAGCAAACACTTTACAGCTTCTAGAAGCAATGTCAACCACCCATTATGCAAGAGATGTCTGAGGCAGCTCAGAGATTCTGCCTTGTTCTTGAATCCAGGCTACTCTTCTGCACACCTCCCTCAACATCTGGACTACTATTCAACCACAAGGCTTCTCAGTTCTCCAAATGAATTGCAACATCCGTGTATGTGTAGAGTTGTTGCTTTAATGGGGAGGGGAAGCATTCAGGTATTTGATCTCCAATTTGCTCTTTGAACTGACACCTATCAGAGTCATAAGGGAAGCTCAGATCCCACCCTTGCCCTAAAAGAATGCTGTGGCTATATGGGCTAAACCAACCCCTTGCAGCCCCTTCACAGAACAGCCAACCATATTTGTCACTGCTTCACACAGTACGGGAAGGGAGGCGCTTCAAATCTAGTGATTTGCTGTCTTCATTGATTGACACTTTATGAAGAGCTTCTTGCCTGGAACGTGTTTCTCTTGAATGTTGTTCACACAGAAGAGAAAGCAAGAAAGGCACAGTTTAAAATGAAATATATATTCTAGCCATGCTGATCTTAGACTTAGATCACATGCATGGAAGAGGCCAAAACTTACTTTAAGGTGGTGCAGATTCAAAACAGCCCATGGTCTCTAAACTAAAGTAGTGAATGGCCTCAGAGCTCCTACCAAAGCTCTGTGGCCCCATTTCCCAAGGCACTGAGCCTCACTCAATTGCCCAGTAGGCTCCCAGATAGGCTACTGTCCCCATAGGAGCAGGAGCAAATTCACATCAGTGTGTGTGTTGGGGTGTGTGGAATCCACATGAGCAATGTCTTTCTGACACCCTGTGAAGTGAATGACGATGGTGACAAACCTCTTCATGCTCTCTGACTGGAACAGAATGAGACTTTATGCACAAATTCAATTCTTTTTAGAAATGTGTGAGTTACAGTCTCTGCCATACTGGCATGCTGACAAGGTATAACATACGCAGCCTAACAAACGTTAGATAGTTTGTTAGATAGTTTAACAAGCCCAAGCATTTCTCAGATGTCATTGCAGCAGGGCTGGGGAATGTGTGAACCTCTAGGATATTGGATGGAATACAGCTCCCATTAGTCCTAGCCAACAATAAAGGATGATGGGAGTTGCATTCAGAGTGCCATGTATTCCCTACCCTTGCTGTATTGCCACCAAACGATCCATGGTACCAGGTAAGGAATTTCTCTCTCATCAAGACCACTATCTGTTTTCCACATCCTCCTACAACCTGAATTAAATAAACTTCGAATTTGACTGGATCTGAATATTTCAAATTTGACTGGATTCTTCTCCACCAAGGCACAGACAAGGTAAAAATATATAGACATATTAATTGATTCAGTGTTAATTAATTGCCTCTCCATTGACGCCCCCTTGTCGTGGGAGAGAGGCTTGCGTACCCTAATGATGTTTTGAGCTATGCTGGCGGTGGCATAATAGCCACTGGTAGGGTCTCCCATGCCAGACAGGTCAAAACCGAAGGGTCTGACAAAGAGCGTCAAAGGGCAGGATGGGCTCTCCAGCCTTGTGGCAACCGTCCTAGGAGAAGGAAAACTCCAATCCCAAACCCGGGCAGATGGTGCTCGTCCAACCCTGTAAGGTCAACCATCTAAGAGAAGGAAACTCTAATCAAACCTACGGCCCGAGGACCTCACTGCCACGTCCATGCTTGCAAGGCCACGGCAGATGAATCTCTGGTTTAAAGGGTGAGGCCAGTTCTGTGCACGCTGCGCTCCACCAGAAAAATCCATTGCACAGGCTCGAAGGACAAATCCATTTCCAAAAAAGCCCTGTAGCGACTGGCGAGGGACGAAACCGGCAGGTGTAAAGATGCACTGGAAGCCGCAGCCCCAACCCTGCATGCAGGCGGTTCAGGACATTGGTCGCTCAAGCCTGACCCGGGAGATGACAGTCTTGTTCGGCAGCATTCTGAACGACCAAGCAGCCTTTTTTAAGGAGAGCACTGCTTGCTCCACATGGAGAGGGGCCTAGAAAAGGTGGCCTAAAGAAAGCTCATCCCCAACTACCTGGTTGGCTAGCCGCGGCCAACGGGAATCTTCTGATGCGGTCAAACCAAGGCAAAGAAACAAAGGCACACACCGGCCTCCAAAGGTGTAAATAAACTGACACTTGCATGCTGGAACATCAGAACCATGCAAGACTCTGAAGATAGTGGACGGCCTGAGCGTCGTTCTGCCCTAATAGCCCTTGAACTATCACGGCTTAATATTGACATCGCTGCTCTTAGTGAAGTTCGCTTCCATGAGGAAGGCAGCCTTAAAGAACATGGCGCCGGCTACACACTTTACTGGTCTGGCAAACCCAAAACCGAAAAACATCTGTCAGGAGTAGGCTTTATGATTAAAAACTCCATTGCCTCCAAACTTGAAACCTTGCCAACAGGACACTCTGATCGCATTATTTCCTTACGCCTCCCACATGTTGTTCTCTTTAGTATATATGCCCCAACTATGCAAGCTGACCCTGTAGAGAAAGACAAATTCTACACAGACCTACGCCAACTCATACAAAAAGTCCCTGTAGAAGATAAAATTATTATCCTTGGTGACTTCAACGCCAGAGTAGGAAAGAACTCCGAAGCCTGGAAAGGTGTCTTAGGCAAGCATGGTGTTGGAAATTGCAATGATAACGGACGCCTCCTGCTAGAGTTCTGTGCAGAACAACAGCTGACTATTACAAACACAATCTTTCAGCAGAAAGATAGCTTGAAGACAACCTGGATGCATCCCCGATCCAAACATTGGCACCTCATTGACTACGTTCTAGTCCGTCAGAGAGACATTCGTGATGTCCGTCATACCCGAGTGATGCCCAGTGCAGAATGCCAAACAGATCATCGCCTTGTCAGATGTAAACTAAATCTTCATCTTAAGTTCAAACCTAAGAGGGGTGGCATCTTAAAGAAGAGACTCCAAGTCAACAATCTTCAACAAGCTACCATGAGAGACAACTTCCAGGCAAATCTACAAACGAAACTTGAAGACCACCCTACAGATCCTTCTCCTACAGTGCTTTGGCAACATATCAAAAACAGTATCCTCCAGTCTGCAGAAGAATCCCTCGGGTTCTCCCACAAGAAAAATCAAGACTGGTTTGATGAAAACAACCAAGAGATCCAGGAACTGTTGGCAAGGAAGAGAGCTGCTCACCAGGCATACCTCGCCCAGCCAACCTGTCATGTAAGAAAAGCAGCTTTCCGCCTCACATGTAGCAAACTACAACAAAAACTCCGAGACATGCAGAACAAGTGGTGGATCAGTATAGCAGAAAAGACACAACGCTGTGCAGATCTGGGTGATCATAGAGGATTTTATGAAGCTCTTAAAGCAGTGTTTGGACCTACTTATCAGGTCCAAAGCTCCTTATACAGTACAGATGGTCAAACATTAATTACTGATAAAGCCTCCATCCTAAATCGTTGGGCTGAACATTTTCAAAGTCTCTTTAGCGCCAACCGAGTAGTCCAAGCCTCAGCTATCCAAGATATGATACAAAAACCAATGAAAAATGAATTGGACATAGCTCCCACTTTGGAAGAGACCTTTAAGGCCATACAGCAGATGAAAAACGGCAAGGCAGCTGGGATTGATGGAATCCCACCTGAAGTTTGGAAACACGGAGGTCATGCACTCCACGAAAAATTCCACGAATTCCTTGTGAATTGCTGGGAAAAAGGGGAACTGCCATCAGACCTCCGAGATGCAGTCATCATCACCCTGTACAAGAAAAAAGGAGCAAAATCCGACTGCTCAAACTATCGAGGCATAACACTGCTCTCTATTGCTGGAAAAATCCTTGCAAGGATACTCCTGAACAGGTTAGTTCCTGCTATTGCAGAAGAACTTCTCCCTGAAAGCCAATGTGGCTTCAGAGCCAATAGGAGCACTACAGACATGGTATTTGCCCTTAGGCAACTGCAAGAAAAATGTAGGGAGCAGAACAAGGGTCTCTATGTAACATTTGTCGACCTCACCAAAGCCTTTGACACTGTAAGTAGAAAAGGTCTGTGGCAGATCCTGGAAAAACTAGGATGTCCCCCCAAATTCCTTAAAATGATTATCTTGCTACACGAGGGCCAGCGTGGTCAAGTCAGATATGGCGATGCTCTTTCAGAGCCCTTTCTAATAACGAATGGAGTGAAGCAAGGTTGTGTTCTTGCACCAACTTTATTTACAATCTTCTTTAGCATGATGCTCCAAAGGGCTATGGCAGAGCTTGAAGAAGACGACGGCATCTATATACGCTACCGTACTGATGGTAGCTTGTTTAACTTAAGCCGTCTGAGGGCTCACACTAAGACTCTAAACTATCTAGTCCGTGAGCTGCTCTTCGCCGATGATGCTGCCCTTGTTGCCCACACAGAAGGAGCTCTGCAGCGCCTAACATCCTGCTTTGCAACAGCTGCAGAGCTGTTTGGGCTAGAAGTCAACCTGAAGAAAACAGAAGTTCTTTACCAGCCTGCACCACAGGACGAACACCACCATCCCCACATTGCCGTCGGCAAATCAGTGCTCAAGTCCGTTCAGCAGTTCACCTACCTGGGAAGCATCATCTCCTCAGATGCCAAGATTGACAAAGAGATCGATCACAGATTAGCAAAGGCATATAGTGCATTTGGAAGACTTCACAAAAGAGTCTGGAGCAATAAACACCTGAGGCAAAGCACAAAAATCAGTGTGTATAGAGCCATCGTACTGTCTATCCTCCTTTATGGATCTGAAACATGGGTCACCTATCGCCACCACCTACGACTCCTCGAGCGCTTTCATCAGCGCTGTCTACGCACAATCCTAAATATACACTGGACTGACTATGTGACGAATGTTGCTGTCCTTGAGCAAGCAGGGATCACCAGCATTGAGGCCGTGATATTGAGAACACAGCTGCGCTGGGCAGGGCACGTTTCTAGGATGGAGGACCATCGCCTCCCAAAAATACTACTCTACGGTGAACTCGCCACGGGTCAGCGTAAGAGGGGCGCTCCAAAAAAGCGATACAAAGACTCCCTGAAACAACATCTCAGGCTTGGCCAAACTGATCACCAACAGTGGTCCGCCCTGGCCTCACATCGGGAGGCATGGAGATGCACTATCCACAATGCTGCAGCCTTATTTGAGAACTCACGACGAACAAGTCTTGAAGAGAAACGACAGCGCAGAAAGAATCACAACCCAAAAACATCACCCAAGGAGACCTTCTGCTGTGCTTTTTGCAACCGGACTTGTTTATCTCGGATTGGCCTTTTTAGTCATCAGCGCGCTTGCAGAAAGCGCGGGATGAGTCCTTCCTGAATCTTCGTTTGCGAAGAAAAGCCAGAGAGAGAGTTAATTAATTGATTCCAGTATAGCTGTTCCATCCTGGTGCTTCATGCATTGTCCAACATACATCATCCATATCCATGTACTGAAAGGAGTGGGAGAGTAGGTGGGCTCACTGCTATTTAACTGCTATGATTGTTAGTACAGAATGGAAGTTGTAATGTGCAAAAATGTGACTAATAAATGTATGGTGGTCTAGATATACCCTTAATCTAATTAAATCTAAGTACTTGGGTCAGGACCGGTTTAAGGAATTTTGGGGCCCCCTGCAATGCTTTACTTTGGGGCCCCCATATGTTTATCTCAGATCAATGTAACCTAACCTATTCACCGTACAGGATGTTCAGATTATAGTAGGACCCCCGTATCCCTGGATTCATTATCCATGGGACACAAAACAGCACACCTACCATAGAGTCTTCCTAGAAAATGTGTCTTCCCTAGCCCTTTTCTAGGCCTTCCAAGGCAACTCTATGGTATTTTAAACCAGAAATCCCATTATTTTCATATTAAGGAGGCCAACACGGGGCCCTCTCTTGACCTCGGGGCCCCCTCTTGACCTCGGGGCCCCCTGCCAATGCTGATTTGGCAGACAGGTTAAACCGGCCCTGACTTGGGTTTAAATAAGTAATATATCGGGGGTCCCTTTAGCCTTCAAATCTTAGCCTATCATTGCTCTTTTTGAAGAAAATTCCTCAGAGTATAAATACAATATTATTCCAGATGTTCTAGCAAAAGGGAAACCCATCACAGTCCTGTAACAATGCCGAGTAATTAGCAGCTTCTGGAATTTACTCCTTTTAGTATTGTGCTTACATACTGAAATGTAACCCTGTAGTTAACACTACATTTAATCAAATCAACTTGTGATCTTGCAGTATTTTAAAATCTGAAATTATGGATTCAAAAGAAGTTTGTTTCTCAAGTGGTAGATGTGAGGTGAAGGAAGTTATTTTTTTAAAGAACTGTTACTTAATGCTAAGTCATCTACTTGTTGGACTTTGAAAAACATTGCTATTATGTTCCCTCATAAGAGGGAAGGTCAAATTAATTGCTAACGGATAATGTTGTCAGTAAATGGACATGAGAGAGAGGGAGAGTTCACTGATTCAGTTTAAGATTTTTTTCTCTCTCCTACAGTAAATTTAGTTTTGATCTGGGCTCAAGAGTATTGTGAAAAATCTAAGATGCTGGATTCTCAGGACTGAGTCTCATGCTTGGGCATACTCTGCACCAGTGGAAAATGTTTTTGAGGACTTAAAACACAATAAAGATCACTGTCTTTTCCAAGGGACTAACTCGTCCAGCAACATTACTGAAGAACCATCTTCTCTGTCTTCTGTATTCATTGACTTTCCAAAAGTCAGCCCTGCATTGGCTTCTGAAGCAAGGGTGAGCTAGTAAGCTGAACAGCACAATAGTTTCAATAACAGCAATAGAGGAAGCAGCAGCACTTTAAACTACATCATATACAAGCACTGTATACAAGTACAATGCTAAGCACTCTCTAAGCGGTTTACAATGTGTTAGCTAATTGTATACAATATTAATACTGTGTGTGTATGCCCCTTCAAGTCAATTCTTGACTTACGGTGACCTGTGAATTTCATACGGTTTTCTTAGGCAAGAAATACTCAGAGGTGGTTTTGCCAGTTCCTTCCTCTGAAATACAGCATATAGCACCTGGTATTCATTGGCTGACCTTGCTTAGCTTCAAGATCAGCTGGGATATGGTCTTACTGGTCAAGGACCGAAATAAATATATGTATGTATATATGGTGGGATATGGTGCTTTTAGGGTATTTAGGCCCTTAATATATTGGGATTATTGTAGGCAAAATAAAATTGGGAAGGCTTGCAAAAAAAAAAATAAAAAAATAGGTAGGTCTGTCATCAACAGGTACACCTTTACAGTCGGCCCTCCATATCCATGGATTCTGCATCCACAGATTCAACCAACTATGGGTTGAAAAATATTTGGGGAGGGGATTCCAAAAAGCAAAATTTGCTGTTCACCATTTTATATAAATGATGCCATTTTACTATGCCATTGTATATAATGGGACTTGAGCATGGATTTTGATATCCATAAGGGGTCCTGGA
The DNA here is from genome assembly GCA_030847615.1 of Gambelia wislizenii. NCBI lineage: Eukaryota > Metazoa > Chordata > Lepidosauria > Squamata > Crotaphytidae > Gambelia > Gambelia wislizenii. The sequence continues at coordinate 222,414,629 of JAUMIR010000002.1, forward strand.
ACCAAACCCCAATGGATACCAAGGGCCCACTGTATATAGCAAGCCAATAAAAACACTTATTGAAAGAAAGCAATATGTTGGTCTTTGGAGCTCATGGAAAAGCTCTTCATTATAGAGACTGATACACCCATTGGAACAGACAATTCGATGATGTGGGGCCACTACTGAAAAGTCCCTCTCTTTCATGCCAACCAGCCTGCCTTTTCTCATAGACAGACACATTAGTAGGAGCTTGGTCACTGATCTCCAAATGCAGCTCTCAAACATGAAGTGTATGCATGTACAGAATGATGCACACATTTCCTAAAAACCGAAAAGGACTTTTTTCACCATCTCTATATGGCACTAGGAAACACTCCTTTCTGAAACCCTAAAGAACTTACAGAGGTGAAAACAGTCTAATGACCTGAGTAGCTTCCTGGGATCTTCTGAAGCACTGAAAGTCAGTGTTTGAGTGAAATGCACCTTCAAGAGAAGGGTAGCAAATGTAGGGTTGTGATTTTACTGTTACACCTGATCTACCAGTACAGAGTAATTAATGTTTAAAGGCTTGTTTTGGAACAGGGAGACCCTGTTATTGCTGCTGTTATTATTATTTGTATCCTCCTTTCTCCCAGTATAGAAACTCAAGGCAGTTAGTAATGAGTTTAAAACAGTCCAAGTTAAAAACAATAAAAAAATTACAAGTATAAATATAAATTTAAAAACAAATTATATATAATTTACACAATTAAAACCACAAACATTAAAATACTAAAATATATTAAAACTTTGAAATCAGTTTCAAATCTTTGATTCATCAAGCATTTTACCATGGGTGCATTTACACGGGCAAATATTCCTCTAAATATACCACAAAGATAGCTCATTGTTCCCACAGATCGCACCATAGCATCGCCTCATTCAGAAGGGGGGGAGGTAAAACACCCAAATATAGTGTGGCAAGGGATGTTGCTCGTTTTGCTGGTATATTTGCAAAGTAACGCATTATTGGTAGTGTAAACAACCATTCCGCTAAGGGCTGCAGCAGAGCTGCACTGTGATTGGTTGCTATGATGAAGGGGTGGGCTTAAAAGAGGGGGAGTGAGGGAGGGAGAGTCAGTAGCGATTAGGAAACTTTGAAAAATCCTCTCTGCTATTTTGCAAGCCAGTTTGCAAACAAAAAGGATTCCCAACAATTTTCAGTCAGGGAGTATTCCTTCTCCTCCTCTCTGCTGTTTTGCAAGTAGGTAAAGCTCCGTTCGTCAGCTGTGATCCTGTGCTTGGGGGAGGGAGAGAAACCATTTCACTAAGGGCTGCAGCAGAGTTGCACTGCTATTTTGACAGTCTATTTGGCTAGAAAATGCTGTTAAGCAAGGAGAAAAAACCTTCCGTTTGGAGTTTGATTTGTGGGCAGGGAGCTGGGGGGGGGAAGAGGCAAAGGGTAACTGCCTCTACACTGTTAAGCACACGGAGTTGGGGCCAGGGCAGACATTCCTATGGCATTCCTTTGTCTTCTCTCCAATGCTTGGCCACACCCCCACCACATTTGGCTGTGTGAATCTCAAAGCGGAAAAAAATCAAAGAGCCACAAAATATAGCTGTGTAAACATATACTGTGTAAACTACCCACCACTGATGCGGGAAAGCACTAAAGCACAATTTAACGCAATAAAACCTGCCGTGTAAACGAGCCCATGGTGATCTTGAGCCACCTCTGCCTCTTAGCAAACTTGCCTGCCTTAGTTCCTTTCCTTCCTGCACTCTGTTGTTCACTCTCCCTTCCCTCCTACTTCATCCCTTACTTCACCTCCTGCCCTTACCTCTTTCCCTTGCTTCTCACATGCCTCTGCCTGTGCTGCTCACTCCCCTTCCTTCTATTATTATTTTTGTATTATTATTTTTATTAATTTTTTTAGTTTCCAAATATATATAAATGTAATGTGTAACTTCTAATTTTAGTATAAAGGTCTAAATATAATGTTTATTGGGGGGGAAGAGAGTCATTATAGTGTATTTAGATTAAGAGCGAAAATGTATTAGTGTTAGGATAGTTTTATGTTTGTATTAGTAAGTAAAGAGATGGGGGGATTTGCGTTATTGTTACGGCCTTTTGCAGTCGGGTGTATTATTTTGTAGAATGGTTTTATTTCAATAAAAAAATTCCTAACCCCCCCCTCAAAAATCCTAAAATTCCTATGTTCAGCCTTGCCCCCTTGCAATATACCTCTCCCTTGTTTCTTCCACTCTACCACTTAAATGGCTCACTCCCCTTCCTTCATACTCCTTCCTATGCCTCACCTTGTGCCCTAGCAATGCCTTTCCCTTGCTTCTTGCACTCCTTTCATGGGTTACAATCCCTTCCCTCACACCTGAAAGACAGGGCAGACTTTCTTGTAGGAAAAAAATCACAGACAAATGCCCCTCACCCCATTTTGCCCCATATCTCAGCTCCTATAAAGGCTAGAAACTTACTTTTGAAATAAATGAAAGCTTGGCATCTGAACCAGATTATGGTCCAAACTAGAGATGTAAAATTCCTGGAAATGTTGAAGCCATGGAAAAAAACATGTTCTAGTTTTTTTCAGAAAAAATGGAAATTTTCAGAAAAACTGAAAAAATGCAACATTAGCACTTTTTACAGATTGAAAGTCACTCTGTTACTTTAGAAGCATAAAATATGACTATGTACAATTTGATTTGGTTAAAATTATTACAGTTGGCATATTAAAAATACAGTGTATTTAGACTATTATTACAAACAGGATTTACTTTTATTTATTTATTTAAAATTTTATTTGTAGTAAACGGAGCAGCAATCTCCTGAACTGTACGGAACCTCTTTGGTTTTGCTAGTTTATGTGGAGCAGGCAAAACAAACAAACAAAAAAACCCAAAAAACCAGAAGAAACGATCAACATTAGTAACAAAGGAAATTATTTATATTTCATCTCCACAGTATCAAATAGACATAAAGCATCCAATCCCATAAAAAGAATTGAGGGAGAAAAAGTATGTGGAAGGGAGAAGGGAGGTTATCATGGACTTCTAAAAACCAAAGGTTTACCCAGATTGAAACAAGCTTCTCCAACCTTTCACATGTCACTCCATAATCAATTTTCTTCCTCCTTTCAATTTTTTCAATGGGGGGGGGGGGAGGCTTCAGGAAAAAAACAGAAAAGAATGTTTTTTTCTGAATTTTTCCAGGCCTTTACATCTCTTGTCTAAACAGGCAACTGGTGACATGCTTAGAGTCCAGGAAAAACCTGGCCAAACAGAGGGTATGGCAATGCTATACAAATAGAAACAACTGATAGCAATCAGGTTCTGGGTAAGCTTTTGTGTAAAGGACTTGAGCTTCAGGTATCTTCCCAAAAAGCAGTTGTAAAGGGGAAAAATTGGTGGTCCACAACAGTTGTTAAGCAGAGTAATATCTTTGGAGCACTGTGGTATTCTGTCAGCTGGAAATAACAGCAGGTTATTCCTCTGTTTGCATTTGCAAATTTCTCCCTGAAGAGTCTCTGTAATCTGATGACTTCCCTTTCTAATGCTCATGTAAAAAGAAGGAATTGAGGAGAGGAGGAAAGGATTTGTTGGAAAGGGTTAAGGTAATACATTTAGGGCACAATCCAGCCATACATAAGCCCCACTGGGAGAACTGTGCTTCTTATGTGTTTACTCAGAAGTAAGCTCCTTCTGAATGTATTGGTATTTATTCCATAGTAAGTGTACAGAGGACTGCAGCCATAATCACATGCTTAACTGACCCACTAAATTCAAAGGGACTTCACTTTCTCTGTCAAAGGGTATGGAACATGCTACTTCCCAGCACTGTTGGATTGCAACACCCATCACCCTCAGTCAGCAAAGCCAATGGTGAGGGATCATAGGAATTACAGTCCACAAGTTCACCATCCCTGGGCTGGAACATATTCTCAAACTTGTTTTTTAGAAATCCTATCTGGTACATTGCTTTTTGTACATTTGAAGGTTAACCATAATACAACCAAGTGGTACAAACACAAGCAAGTGACATGGGAGTGTGGTCAAGATGGCAAAATAGTCCTTGTGCTAAGGATATAAACTGAAGCACAATACTGCGAGCTATTATGAAGTCTCTCTCTGCTCCCATTTTCTGTTCAGTAAATTAGAAACTAAGGAGATTTTCAGACACGGAAAAATCGTCCCTTGCCGCGCGAGCAGCCTCCCGAAACTGCTGCGCGGCAAGGGTCTTTTTCGGACCGCGCTGTGCCTGTTGCGAAGCCGTCCGTGTCACTTCCGTGAAGCTTGGGACGGCTCCGCGTCATATTTCAATCACGGGCAGCCTCCGTGCTTGAAATATGACGCGGAGCCGTCCCAAGCTTCACGGAAGTGACACGGACGGCTTCGCAACAGGCACAGCGCGGTCCGAAAAAGACCCTTGCCGCGCAGCAGTTTCGGGAGGCTGCTCGCGCGGCAAGGGACGATTTTTCCGTGTCTGAAAATCTCCTAATACTTTGCAACTAAATTATCACAGAATTATACTGCTATAAGGTTGCCAAATCAAACTTTTAGAAAACAAGGGGCACAGTAGAATGGGGTTTTGCTGAAATAAGAAACATCTATTATTGTATATATGTGTCCTCTAGAGAGCTATAGTCCTGCAATAAAGAAGATCTCTTGAAAATGTCTGCCAAAACCTAGCTGTTGTGAAAGAAAAATAGATAATCATTTTAAAGCTCTTTCCATGCAAAAGCAATTTTTACTAGGGATTCTTTGCCAAAAGCTGTGACTTGTCTGAGATCTACTCATATCTTCAAGATTCCAGAGGAGGCCTATACCCTCCTTTTGAGGGAATTATTGCAAGCCTTTTGATTTTTTTTTTCAATTGCTGTTTTAGTTTTTCTAAAAATATGAACCTTGTACAGGGAGGCTGAAGGGTAGTCTAAATGCCTTTTTAACAGTGAATGCATAAAGGAGATTTAAAAAATTATAATGCCTCTAACAAAATATTGTTCTCATAATGTCAGAGGTCTCCAATCTGATGGCACTGCATTTATTCCAGAATTAAGCTACTGTATATGATCACAAATGTAGAATCTGGTTCCACATTACAAAACAATTCATTGCATTCAGCATTTTCCCCCACCCAAAGTCAGCTAAAGTTAGGTATGACCCATCCTATGCTGCGTTCTGAATAGTCTTATGAATGAATGTATTCACTGTAGCCAGTTATGGTGGCTTTGCCAGCTCTGTAACCCTGGTGTAGCATACCTTCCAACACTTCACAGATGGAAACCATGACACATGTGTACAAGCAACATGGGAGTATAGTCAAGATGGCAAAAATTATTAATGAGGAAGACCACACAAACGAGGAGAAGCTGCAGCAAGTTTGCTTTTGGCCGAGCCTCCTGGGAAGGGCCAAAACCCACCTCTCCTCTCCTCCCCAGCTAATTCAGTGCAAGCTACTTTTGCACTTTGAACTCAGTTTCCAGCAAGTAAAGTAAGCTTTGGGACAAAGGGGCAAAGAGGGAGGAAGAAGGAGAAACTGGGACATTTTAAAAGCAGCTGAACAGTGGGATGAAAGAGGATTAAATGGGGCTGTCCCTGCCAAATTGGGACAGTTGGGGGGGGGGTATGATGTAGGCAATCTTACACCATCCAGATTATTGGAACTTTGGCCAAAATGAAAATGTCAGTCCCAGCTAGAGAAAACCCAGAAGTCAATGGGATAAGGTTAAAGGCAGTACTATACATATATTAGTCCCACTGATTCAGCGGGTTTGCTCTAGTTGGGACCAGCACTTGGCTTTGGGCCTGTAACTTCTACCAGCCACACCTCCCACAGCCAATACTAAGGAACTATGGGAACTGAAATCTAAACTGTCTAGAAGATCAAAAACTCCCACCCCTCTCATAGGTGGCACTGCATGTGCATAGGAGCCTTCAGCCTTGGTGTGATGTCATGACATCACACTCCAGTAGTATGAAGCTTCTGTGAATACACAATGGGCTTTTTCACACTGCATAATTATAGTGCCGTGGCTAAATCCTATGGAATCTTTGGATTTGTAGTCTGGTGAGCTCTCTGGTTGAGAATTCTAAATGCCCCTGCCTAAACTACAGATTCCAGGATTCCATAGGATGCAGCCATGGCAGTAAAGTGGAATCTTAGTGTGAAAGGGTCCCTAGCTTACAGCAAGTGGAGGGCATTTTAGATTTGCAGAATTTGGTGTGCAGGTAGTTCAGTTGTTTCAGATGCACAAATCAGACACAATTCATTTCCAAAAATACACAGGCATCCCTAGACACAATGGTGAAACAGACTGAGTAAGACTGCACTACAGTACTACCTTGGTTGCCAAACCCTGTGTGGGGCTTTTGCAGCAAAGCACAAGAGACAATGTTATATATTATGTGTTATTTTTTTAAAGGTAAATAATATAATGATTGGTAATGGTGGGTATGTGTGTACGTGTGTGTCCACCATGTAATGTTTTTATGGGCTATTTGGGAGGAATTTTTGGTCATTTTTTCTCTGTTGAATGTTCAGATTGGTTAGGAATAGGGCGGAGATCTCAGAGGCAAAGAAAGCTGTGCAACCTAAGACAACTGAGAGGAGAAATAGCATGAGACATTGAAAGCCATTCACACCTTTCTATTTGCTGCATTCTCACATTCCCTTGGTCACTTTGCCTGCCCCTTTTCTTTGGATGCCTAATCTGTATTCCCAACTGTTCAACTGAAATTTCAAATTACTGCAATGCTAGAAATGTGAGGACTGAAAGAAAATTTAAATTGGGAGGAGAGAGTCGTTATTAGGGGCGATGACTGCATTCTGTCCCCAAGACTTAAGATTAAAAACAACAACACCCAATACTACTACTACTACTACTAGTAATAATAATAATACAATTACATCATCCAATAAACCTTCCCTCAGAGGTACTGGAGGAGGAGGGAAGAAGAGTTTTCTCCTGCTTCTTCCTGAAAATTTGTGGCTGGAGTGGCTTGAACAGCAACACACAGGCCCAGCCAGCCAGCCTTTGCCTTGGCTCCTATCATGTGGGCTGAGCAGCTTTCAAACCTTTCTGGACCCCCTGTGAGGATGTTGCAGCCCCCTGGGGGTCCTCAGACCACAAATTAAGAACCACTGTTCTAGTTCATCCCAATCCCCTTCTACATTCTGGAGATGTAACTCTCATCTGAGCTTAAACCAACCTAGGGCCTTCCTTTCCTAAAAATAATGTAATACGTACAGCAGGGGGTTGAGTGGGGATTGTGTCCTATCACTTAGCCTTGGGAGCATTTAGTCATCATAAGGATGATTTGGTTGTTTTTTCTCTCCTTTCATTGCCTTTGCCATTTGCAGTAAACCATGAGATTCCTGGGATGGCATCAGCAGGATTGGAACCCAAGTTTCTGGAGGTGCTTAAACAAAAGCAAACAAAGTTGGCAGCAGAATCACCAAAGGTAAACATTCTTCCGAAGAAGATCCAAGGAGCACCCGCAGAAGAATTGGGAGGGTTTCAATTTACACTTGCAGTTCCTGATTTGGATCACATACATTAAGCTGGGTTGTTTATTAGAAACTCTCATGTTCTAAACAAACAAACATCAGAAAGAAGGCAAACAAACAAACAAAGAGCAAAATTGAGGAACTTGAAATTCTCTCATTAACTCTAAAACTCCCCAGCCCTTAAACTGAAATCACACACCTTCAGTAACCCATATCCATGAGGCTCCATGCTCAGATGTATTGTCGTCTCTTGCTAGTCTGTAAACCTGAAGAAAAGCTGGCTCTCACAAACAGATCATATCAGTAATTCAAGCTCTTGGGCTGACACATTTGCTCCTAAAATACATCATGAGGCCTACAGTGCCATTGATCTCTGCGCTCAGGGTGTTTTCAGGCTTCAGTTGAGTTTTGTAGTGCTGTTACACAATTTGCACTACCCAAGATGCTCATTTGTATTTCAAACGTCCTTTTTCTGTTATCCAAACAACGACCAGATAGTCACATGTAATGCATGGGAGAAGCTGAAAGGTCTGAGACTCCCATAAGAAAGCAAATAATCTGAAAAAGGAGCTGTGAGGATGGTGGTGGACATGGGAAGCCAGAAAAGAGACCACAGCTAGTCAGTGGAGCTGCTCCCTTCTCCTCCCTTGCTTTCTAAATTTTATGCTTTACCAAACAAATCATTTACACTATAGGGGGAAATAAATCACATTGATCCAGCATTCGGTTTGAGGCACTGGAAGGAGTTAATGAATTGTATTTCCAATGCATTTCTTTCTATCAGTGCAGTTTGGGGTGACTCATTCATTCTCTACTTCTCCCTGTCCAATCCCTTAGCACCAAGTAGGCTACCTGATAGTTTTGTTTCTGCTCTTATCACAGATAAGATACAGCCCATTTTCCTGTAGCCTCTGAGTAAGGTCTGCCAAATATTTACCAGCTCTTTCAGAATGCTGGAAATGTCACCTTTGCAGCACAATAAAAATTCATAGGATTTAAATGGGAGGGGGGGAGAAGGAGAAGAGAAATGATCTATTCCTCTTCTTGAAAGTCAACCATTACATGGTTTGTAACAATTGTTGAATGTGATCATTGAAGAAAGTTTTGATGGGAAGACAAATGAAAGCAGAGTTTGGGGTGGGTGGGAATGTGAACTGCAAGTGTCAGAATCCCCCAACCAGCATGGCCACTGGTCAGGTTGGCTGGAGAACCAAGGAGTTGTAGTCCTCAAAATTTACCTTTTCAGTTTCTGACAAAAGGTGATGTCAAGTTGAAATGAAACAAAAATAAATTTAAGCTCCTTTATGGACTGTTGGCAAACAGCAAAGAAAATTGCAATCCTTGCGAAAAGAGGGGCTGTTTTAAGTGCTAATGGAATTCTGCTAGTTTGGAAAAACAGTAAATTTTACCAGCTTCAGTGAATAGGGGGAAATTACCTCTTCAGCCCTGTGATTGTCAAGCAGTGCTTAACCCAGGCTGCTCTACCAATGGGCCATTAAGCCAAATGCAACCCACCAGTTACATTGTATATTGTGACTTGCCAGGTGCTTGACATGATGTTGGCTTTGTAAAGTCTTAGGCATGCTGTAGGCAGCAAAAAAAAAAAAAAAAAAAAAGGCTTTATGGAGTCCCTGGAGGGCCATCCTGCACACAGTGAGCTGTACTGTACTGGCTTAGAGTTATAATTTGTATAGGTCCAATTTAGTACATTCATCTGTGGTTTACAACATGTGGCCCTTCAGTAGGTAATCCCTTCTAAATGTTTGTTCAGCAAAGCAGCTACCAAATCACCAAGATTTAAATTCACATGTCTAGGACTTCAGTTAATGAGTATTTATTTCTGTTAGATGAAGATAAGTGATTTGATTGACAATTAATGCCAGCCTGGATTTGCTCTGTATCCTATCACCCCTTATCCATTGTTAATTATTTTTTATTTTTATTTTTTTTTAATGGTAAATACCCCCTGAGCATCCCTGACTAAGTAAATACATAGGGCAGGGGATGGGGAACATATGAGCCTCCAGATGTTGTTGGTTTACAAGCCCCATTGTCCCAAATCATATGTCATGCTGCTTGGGGCTGATGAGAGCTGGATCCCAACAGTGGAGAACTGCAAACTCTCTGCCTCGGGGCACGCTGAAATACAAATATGTGAAGTGGATGACTGCAAATAAACTCTGGCAATGACAGCTATGGAAGCTTCTTCTTCTTCCTTTTTACTACAGTCACAGGAATTATTTATGATGGCTCTGATCTCATATCTGCCAACATTTCACAGATTAAAATGAGGACACATGTGGCCAAGCAACATCAGAGTGTGGTCAAGATGGCAAAAGTTATTAATGAGGATGAACATGCAAGCTAGGAAAAGCTGTAGCCATTGGCATTTGTCTACTGGGAATGGCAAGAGTTCACCTCTCTTCTCATCTTCTCCCTGCTGAGTTAACTACATGCAAACGAAGATAGCAGATTAATCAGGACTGTCCCTGCCAAATTGGGATAGTTGGAAGGTATGTGATTCCACTAGACTTGGGGTGAATCCACACAATACACTTATAGAAGTTTAATACCACTTTATTGCTATGGCTCCTTCCTATGTAATCCTTGGTGAAATGCTTAGAATTCTCTGCTAGAATGCTCTAGTCCATTTCCCTATACTACAGCACAACAGCTCTTTGGCAGAGAACTTGTCTTAAAGCATCTCACCAATCCACAAAATTTAGATTCCATATGATGGGAGTTGTGGCAATTAAAGCACTATCAAACTGCTATAATTGTGTAACATGTACAACCCTAAGATGTGACTAACAAGTTAGTCAGGATTTGTTGATTTCATTTGGATATTAGATTTTGCATGGGGAAGTGTTCCATAAGTACCACCACCCATACTAGGTTGCTGTTGCTGTTGTATGCCTTCAACTTATGGCAACCCTAAGGTGAAGCCAGCATGGGGTTTTCTTGGCAATATCCACTTCAGAGGAGGTTTGCCTTTGCCTTTTTCTGAAGCTGAGAGAGTGTGACTTGCCCAAGGCCACCCAGTGGGTTTCCATGGCTGAGCGGGGATTCAAACCCTTGGTCTCCAGAGCCATAGTCCACCGCTCAAGCCGCTACACCACACTGGTTTCCCCAATACTAGGTAACAGTCATAATTCAGCTTCACTTGACTTTTTACACTAGAGCACCACAGAAAATTGATATCTGGCTTTTTTACCATAAATAAATTTTTCTATGGTAACTCAGGTACCTGTGCAATTTTCTCTAGCTCATAAGGGGACATCTCAACTGCTGCTGGCTTTCACCTCTCCTGAAAACAGGACCAGCCTTTTCTATTTCTTTGTCCCAGAGTGCATTTCTAGATGTAATCTGATGCTTGGGATGTAATCTCAGCAATGGCTACTTTAGTCATGTTTGCAAATTTCCATTTCAAGTATGCATTAAACTGCAGGTTTTATAGCCACATCTGGCCAGTTCGGGGTGGGGAAGCCTTTTCAGTGTATTCCCCATTCCCTGATTTTTGTACTAGCTTGCTTTGTGAAAAATCCAGTTTCAGTGCAGCTTGCTCCCAAGTAATGCATGAGACTTGTTTGGTTAGGACACAGGCTTAGAATTGGTCTCTGAAATTCCCAATGTGGTTTCTAATACTGGACTTGGGGATCTGTGGCCTTCCAAACATTGTTGGATCCCAACTCCTGTGGGTTATGATGATGAGAGATACCATCTAACAACATCTAGAGGGCCATAAATTCTCCAGCTCTTCTCTAATATCTCGATTCTGCCGGTCATAGCACAGAGTGAAGCACACTAATTAGCTTATAGTGACTCCTGAGGGTGGACAGCAATGAGTTGTATAAAGACTCTAACACCGACAAAGCTAGAGATCTATAACATTATTGGTTTAAATTTTCTTCTTAGTTCATCCCAAGTACTGGGGGTGAGTTATAATGTAATCTTATTTCAAAAAAGAAAGAAAGGAAAGAAAAGAAAAGAAAAGAAAAGAAAAGAAAAGAAAAGAAAAGAAAAGAAAAAGGTTCTTGTAAGTGATAGGCAGGATTCTTTATCTAAGACCGGGAAAACAGGGCTTAGGTCAGGAATCTGTTTAGCAAGTGGAGGAATGACAAGGCAGAAGAACATGTTTGTAAGAGAGGCTGGCTGGGCCTGGAGCAACATTTCCTAATCAACTACACTAGGACAGAGCATGGAATGTTGTTGGGTTTTTTTAATGGCATTCATTGCTTGTTATATGTTAGAAAGTAGTTTGTCACTTTACTATTGAGATACTATTTTGATACACTTTAAAGTACAGAAATGGCCTTAAGTAACTAAAATTTCCTCATAGGCAACATTTAAGGGTTTGCAAGTGAACATTATTCATTCCACTTTTTAAAAATGACATTACAATTTCAAAAATTTAACATCATTATGTTTGTTATCTCTCAGAAGCAATGCATAAAATTACATGATTATTTGTAACATATTACTTCCAGACTTTGTTTTGGGACACTGAATCTAACGTGATGCTGGCCTGTTGCCCCACCCATTTTTCTGTTGTTTACCTACGACTCCTTGAATGCTTTCATCAGCGCTATATACGTACAATCCTAAATATACACTGGACTGACTATGTGACGAATGTTGCTGTCCTTGAGCAAGCAGGGATCACCAGCATTGAGGCCATGTTATTGAGAATACAGCTGCACTAGGCAGGGCATGTTTCTAGGATGGAGGACCATCGCCTCCCAAAAATAGTACTCTACGGTGAACTCGAGATGGGTCAGCGTAAGAGGGGCGCTCCAAAAAAGCGATACAAGGACTCCCTGAAACAACATCTCAGGCTCTGCCAAATTGACCACCAACAATGGCCCGCTATGGCCTCACCTCAGAAGGCATGGAGATGCACTATCCACAATGCTGCAGCCTTATTTGAGAACTCACGCCGAACAAATCTTGAAGAGAAACAACAACGCAGAAAGAATCACAACCCGGAAACATCACCCAAGGAGACCTTCTGCTGTGCTTTCTGCAACCGGACATGTTTATCTTGGATTGGCCTTTTTAGTCATCAGCGCGCTTGCAGAAAGTGCGGGATGAGTTCTTCCTGAATCTTCGTTTGTGAAGAAAAGCCAGAGACTGTTGTTTGTGGTACCCCCTTTTGTGTCACCAAAGCTATCAGTAAGGCCAGTACTTTGTATGTTTCTATTTATATTGTGATCATTTTAATTTGTAAGCCACCTTGAGTTGCAATTTTGTGGGAAAGTGGGATATAAATAAAGATAACAAGAAGTAGTATAATTATTGTGATTGTGGTTGTGGTTGTTGCTTCCAACAGAAGAGAATTGGCTTAGGGCTTGTCTGCATGAGCTATTTACCCTGTCTTTCCCTCATCTTGGAGCCCTGCAGTCAAAATGACTCAGAGCTCTTGCCCCGTTTGGCCCCAGGGCAGTGCAGACGACACCATGGGCAAAGACAGGGGGGGTAGACAGGGTAAGCCTGTATAAAACATTGTTTAAAAAAAGGCCCCAGAAATACCCATGTTACATAGTAAAACCAAGATCAGGCCAGCATGGGAACGTAGGGTCCGTACCTGCACACCAGCCCATATGGCCAGATGCTACTGCTGCTGGAGACAGTAGCTCTGAAACTAGGAAGGAGATCCTCCAGCATGTGACCAGGATCCCCTCCATGTGACCAGCCTTGATTACATGCTGAGGGTCTTCTTCCTGGCTTCAGAGGGAACGACGCACGTCAGCGGGGTAGGAGGCTGCTGGTATGAGCTGGCATGCTGGTGCGGACTCCATCCCGTTTTGTGTAGGTAATGAAGAGAGATGGAAAACAGGCCTGATCCAGGGGCAGAATATGCCAGTGGGAAGCCGGCATATTCTAGCAGGTCTAGACAAGCCCTCAGTCAAGTAAGAATGCCCCATTAGTCAACTGCCTGTACAGGAGAATGCAAAGTATGGTGGGAAAGGGAGGATTTGGCTGATGATAACAGTTGTTTCCTTTCCTTTCAAGTATGTATTGGAAAATGCTAACACACATTGGAAACTGCTTAATGCAATGTAGATGTGTAAATGGCTATTGCTTAAAACAATTTGTAAGCCGCTCTTATAGCCTTGTGGCTGAAGAGCGGGGTATAAATAAATAAATAAATAAATAGGAAAAAGAAAGAAAATAAAAATATGGTACTTTCAGGATGCACTGAGCACATGCTCATAGGAACTGTAAAGCAGATTCTCTATGTGTCGTGTGGCTATGCCCCAAAAATGCCCAGCTTGCTTGCGCTCTCTGAAGACATTTGCTGCTGACTGAATTGATGCTGACAGAGCATCAGAAGTTTGGCAGATTTTCAGCTGGCTCCTAGATCTGTGTTTTGAACAGCAGTTTGATGTGCAGACATTTGCCACTGATAATGTTTCTCTCCATGCTGTGAAAAGCTTCACCTGCTGATTTCTGCACACTACATTGCTGAAGTCACAAGAACAAACCAGAAGGGCTTTCCCCCAGTCATTTGGCAATCTTACTGACCAGCCCCAGCTGAGCTGAGGCTTAGAGAGAAAGGTCTCCACATCAAAGGACATGAGTTTTCACCATCTTTAGCATCACAAAATGTGTTCTGTTTTAAATAAAGGTTGGTCATCTGGTGGTCCTCTAGATGTTCTTGGACTGCAACTCCCATGATCCCTCATCACTGTCCATGCAGCTAGAGCTGATGGGAGTTGCAATTCAACAACATGTTCCCTGTCTTGATTTAAAGGAAGGCCTGGAGACAGGCAACATCCTTTCTTTTAAGCATCACAATAGCATGGGTTGAAAGGGATAGCTCTTATTTACACAAGTTATAGTGCATTCCATACAACTCTGCCTCAGTCAAGACAACTTCTTCTTCAACATGACTCATGGCTTCTCCACAATGAGCAGGACTTTTCCCCCTGATTAGCCAGCCACCTGTGCTGCATCAAACTGTTCTTGAAACTCCAATTTAAGAAGCCAAACAAGCTTCAAAAGAGTCCTGTCTGACTCAAAAATTTAGCTTTAGTCTCTTTAAAGTGACTTTAAAGGGCACAAGCTTTTTAGTCAGACAGGGCTCAAACAAGCCTCCCAGGATGGCTCCACACTTTACAAGCCAGCCAGAATTGCTGCAAGTACGCTGGCGTCACACTGATCTTTCTCACAGCAAATATATAAATGGAGAGCAACATGCCCAGACAGGCATTCTTACATACAAATCTGGGAACCCCTGCCCAAGGTTTCTTTTCTTTTCTTTTCTTTTCTTTTCTTTTCTCATAAAGCACAACATTGCTTCACAATGATATGTTTTGCTGCAGTAAACACATGAGGTAAGGAGGGACAGGGAGCTGCCTGAGACCAATCCAGACTATCTGTCCATCTAGCTCCACACTGTCTGCTCTGCTCTGAATCATAGCAGCTCACTAGGCTCTCAGGCACAGACAGACAGCCTTTCCTGTTACCTGATACTTGCAATAGGAGATGCTGGGGATTGAACCTGGAACCTTCTGCACGCAAAGGTATGTACTCCACCACGGTGCTACAGTCCCTCCTTGGCACATGTTTCCAAACACCGTGTGACACATGAATTGTATCTGCCAGGGAGTCACGATGGGCCATGGCTCCCCAGCATGCCTTCAGCATGTTTTTTGGAAGTGCACTTCTCCCTTTCACACTTTGTGAGTCTACAACAAGAAAACACAATGGCAGACTCTATGGCTGCATAAAGTGTGGAATGGTGCCCATGGTAGGTTTATACTGTAGATCTATAGCAGTGCAGACATTCTTTCCTCCTGTACATTTTGCTGAATAGCAAAAATAATCTCTTTTGTGCAAAAATTTGCAGGCCACACAAATATGTCTGTGAGACTATATATGGCACAGCACACTCTCAGACACGTGCGCGCACACACCATGCTAAACTAGGGTACTTTACTAACCCTTGGGAACACCTTAAGTGTTGCAAGAATGCAAAGTACAGTACAGCAAAGGGAACCACAATATGTCCCTCACAAGGAATTTATCTGTTGTTTATTCCAAGAGAGCTCTCCTTTTTAAAATAAACTATCACATGAAGTATCGCTACCTCTGTTAATTATCCCAAGGACTAAAGAGAAATATCAGACCATTTTAACAGATTTGTGTATTAGTTTATAGATTATAGCAGCCTTTCTCAACCTTTTTACCCTGGTGGAACCCTTGAAACAATTTTCAGATCTCAGGTAATGCCTGCCTAAGAATTATTATATCTACAGCTCAAAAAATGGTGGGGGGTTTTTCAGTCTCAGTATCTCGCAGAACCCCTAGCAACTTCTTGTGGAACCCTAGATTTCCAGGAAACCCTAGTTGAGAAACCCTGGATTATATCTTATTTTATAGGGCTTTTAAAATCTTTTTAGCCTTTGTAAGCCATTTTCAGTCCATGGTAGAAGAAAGGTGGTATATTAAATAAACAGTTAGTTTCAGTTTAGCTCCTTTTTTTATATTAATTTTGCTGTATTAGTTTATAGATACCAGGATGCTTATGCCGACCAGCCCTTTGAAAGTTTACAACCAGGGTTAATAATAGTTGCCTTTTCTATAACCCATTTCACTCTGATCCCACCCTGGCCCCCACAATCTTGTACACTGTGGATTTACACCTGAGGCTTGACTATTGTGCTCCATCAATGCACCTGAAGAAGCAGCCTGCAATCCATGAAAGCTCATACTAAAATCTGTGTCACAAGATTTCTCTTCTTCCCCATTACCCAAACACACAACTGTCTCTTTGAAAACTGAAACAAAATTACAATTCATGTCTGAAAAGAGTGAAACCTAAATGCATTTGCTGAGAATGGACTGCAGGGGAAAGCAATGAAATTTGGATTTTGTAAAAGGTGCCCTTTCTTTCTAAGCAAGAAATCTGTCCTGCTCTTCTAATGTTTGAACCCCACCACCTCCCTAAAACCAGCGGAGGGAAATTAACGTAAAACTGGTAGAAGGCCAAAGTCGCCAGGCCTGGCCTGGGATTCCAACAGGTATGGGCAGCATGGAGCAGAGACAGTATTCTGCCTGCCTGTGCCTTGTTTGTGACAGATCTCATGCAAGCTGCTCTGGGAGCCTTTTTGAATGAAGTAGGAGATAAAAATGCTTAAAATGAGTAAACAATGAAAGAAAGGGTGAATCCTAACTTCTACGGGACCAGGACTAAGAGAATTAAGGACAAACCTTTGAAAGGTAAAGCACCCCTTTAAATAAAAGACATCTAGCAGGAGAATGCCTGGTGTTTTTCATGTATACTTTTCAAAATTCTGTTTCCTTGAAGTGTTGCCCACAATTCTAATTTCATCTGCGTGTGTGTGTGTGTGCATGTGTGTGCACGCAAATGTGGTGATTTCATCACTTAGCAATGCCCCCAATCTAGTAGGAGAAGTGCTGGGATAGGGATTTTGTTATGGACTACAACTTCTACCAGCCCTAGCCAGCAAAGCCAATAGTAAGGGTGATGGGAACTGTAGTCCCAACAACATTGGAAGGGGTGACACATTCCCTGTTCCTGCTCTGGGATGTACACAAAGTTCTACCACTCTCAAATTCACTCCAGTTCAACACTTGCATTCCTGCCCCTCCACAGCAGAGACAACGTATAGGGATGCCTGTATCTCGCCCTCCACCGTAGCCATTGGGCTAATAATTTAGAGTTTAAAATAACATGGATGAGGAACAGCTACGCACTTTTCTCCAGGCACCTCAGCTCTGATGGAAATCAGAGTGTCAAATAATATTTTAAAGTTTGATTGTTTGATTGGATAAAGTTTGGTTGGATTGTTAAGGTTGCTGAGTTAGCCCAAATGGCCAAATTAATGTGAATTCTAAAGGATAAGACATTGGAAGACTTTCTGAAAGACTGGAAACTGTTTATGGGCTTTTTGAGCAGTAAGAAATCTAACAATGTACTAATCTGTGGTTCTGGTTATTAGTAATTAGCAAGATTATTTAGCTGGCTCTGTAATGGCAGAATAATGTATATTTTATTTTTTATTTTTCTTGTCATTATAGTTAGGATTGGAGGGATCAGAGACAAGCCGTGTTATAATTACTTTGTATGTCTTTTTTTCCTTTTCCTTTTTTTCTTTCTGCTTCTGTTCCTATCTTTATTTTATGAATCTATACTATTTTGATTACAAATTAGATTACTAGTGTTGCAAATCAATTAACCAATAATGATTTTTAAAAGTTTGACACAGACAGTTTGATGGACGAGAATGGGGAGCAAGTCCTCTCCTCTTTATGTTGCAGGACCCCTTGAGTTACCTTCAGGGAAAGCCTTTTTCCACATACAAGTAACAACTAAATCACACACAGCCAACCGGAAGTCAAAATAAGGCTGCAGTGCAAAGCACTAGAAGTTACCTCTACCAAAACAAACAAAACTTACTTCATAGAAAACAACTAAGCTAGGAGTATAACAGCAATTTTTGTTTCAGAAAGCTAATTAACTTCTAGGATAAAATGTGCCTCACCCCTAGAAATGTGCTTGTTCTGTAAACCCCCCCCCAACTTTCTGTGCCCCAAATTGAGAGAAAGACAGATTAACCTCAGTAGTAACATTTGGAATAGATGGATACATATGTTTTTGTTTTGCTACCGAGGCTAAAATAATAATAAGAATCCGGACTTTTACACTGCAGTCGTGTTCAGCTTTACTCATCAGTAAATTCTATTTTATAAATAACTTTCTGCTAGGTAAGTGTTACACTGGTGGTAATCCTGTTCACATTTACCTGGGAGTTAGTCCTGTTCTGCTATCCTTTCTACCGTTATCTAGGAATAAGTCCCATTAAAATAATTGGGTTTAACTTTTGAGTAGATATGTATAAGGTGTGCATCGTGGACCTTGTGTGTCACTTCTGTTCTGGCCACTCTTTATCTCTCTTCCAAAATTATTGGGCCTGAATACATGTACTACAGATGCCCACTTACACTACATAATTATAGCACTATCATCAGCCTTTAACTGACATGACTGCTTCCTAGGGGAATCCTGGGACTTGCTGTTGAGAGAGGGGCCTTTGGAATTGAGCCAAGGAACTCCTCCAGTGTCTCCCCAAACTCCAAATCCCAGGATTCCACAGGATATAGCCATGTCAGTTAAAGTGGAATCATAGCACTAGTAATATAGTGGGCCCTTGGTATCCACTGGGGTTTGGATCCAGAATCCCCATAGACGCCTGAAGCTGTGGATGCTCAAGTCCCATTATATACTATGGTGTAGTAAAATTGTGTCCCTTATATAAAATGGCAAACAGCAAGGTTTGCTTTTTGATTTTTTTAGGGGGGTGGAGGAATATTTTCAAGCTGTGGATGGTTGAATCCGTTGATGCAGAATCCATGGATACAGAGGGCTGGCTGTGAAGTGTGGATGACCCCCAAGTATTTCAACTAGATATGGACTGGGGTAATCAAATATACATTTATATTTCGATTTAACAGAAACATATACTCATGTAACTGTGTACTTGATAATTATCTTATTAGTTGGGAAGAACAATAGCAGAGCTTGGAAGAGTTGCCTTTTGGACTGTAATTTCCAGAATCCTAGCTGTAGGGGATTCTAGGAGCTGTAGTCTTTAAAAAGTAATTTACCCAACTTGTGTTCACCAGAAGAAATGGCACATTTTAGGAGATACCTTTTCCCTTCCATAACTGCAGTAGAATTGATGTCCCAATTTAGGAAATTTATTAAATGCTTTGATAAATCATGAATTCCGAGAGATCTAAAGAGAATTTTAGAATAGAAAATTTGGAGGCCAGTGGGACAAAAGTGTCGCCTTCCCAACCCTCACTGGCTTTTGGTTTGCACATCTGCTTCACGCGTGTATTCAGCAGCAGAACTAGTCAGGAAAAAGGGAGCAAGACAAACAGAATTTTTTTTTAAAGTTGAAATCACTTTTTTGGTGACAAAGCAACTGTCCAGTAACTGTCATTTTCCTGCTGAGTGCACACAAAGAAAAGACTGGGGACAATGAATGGAAATAGTATTTCATACACACTGGAATGTATCCTTGTGTAGGCCCTATTAGCGTACCCTTTTGAAAGTGGATGCATGCATTAGGCAGTGGTTTTATTTGCATTCACTGCTAACACATATTAGTTCAGTTAGACTTATTATAACATGGAAGTATATTAAATGTTACCATGAAAGATGTTTGTTGAAATTAACAGAAACCCCCTCTAAACAAATCTTGTCAGGAAAACCCTGTGATAGGATCGCCATAAGTCAGAAACTATTTGAAGGCACACAACAGCAACTTCCATTACATAACCAAGATTTGGGGTATTAGATCTATCTTTCTATCTTATTTTGGCACTGAGCTGAAGGTCTAGGTTTTGGAATATTAATGTAATTTTTATAATTTCCTTTTTAAATTTTCTCACTGCTGTCCCTTTCCAGGATGTCCAAAATGACTAAAAGAAGAGGTTATAAAACTACCTCCATCAAATAAAACTGAAGCCAACCTTCAGTTTATATCTTATGCTTATATCTCGGTTTCTGGACAAAAAACATATCTAAAGTAACAAAGTCTTCTTCTTTTTTAACCAAACAGCATTTATTGCACCATTCCCCCCTCCCTCTCTGTATTTTTTTAAAAAATATTCAATGGGGCTTACGCCTTAATAAGTGGATCTTGGAATCAAGTCAAAATGGACAATCATTCATCTGAGTATACATAGGAGTGGGCATGACAAACTGAAATTCCCAGTAGCTCAGCCAACACAGTCAATAGCAAGGAATGCTGGGAGTTGCAGTTCTACAACATCTGGAGGGCAGCATGATTTTTACTCAAGGGAAATCGCTTCCACCCAGGAGCGTACTGGGCTGCCAAAATCAGAGCTTACAGCTATTAGGAGTTTAGTCTTACTCGATTCAGTGGGCCGTATTCCTAAGTATGTGCAGACAGGATTGTGTCTTGCATAGCTGCATGAAAGAAAGTGGTAATGAACACAACAAGCCTTTTTATCCAAGCACAAGACCACTCTGCATATCTGTAATTCTGTGTGCACTTAGTAGAGAATTGGATCAAGTCCCATTGAATAAAGTGGGATTTATCTTATTTTACTGAAAGTAGGGATGCACAGAGCCACTTGGCAGATAGTACTCTGAAGATGTGAGATGGTGTTTAGATACGGTATATGTTATATTATATTATACATACTTTTCTGTGTATGTGTGTGACAGTTCCTAAAAACCATGTGAAACTATTTATCTGAAAAAATAATACCAGAAAACTTATACATATTGATATATAAAATCTTTTTTTAAATCAATATATACAAATATTAGTACAGTAATTCTGTTTCTAAGATTTCTATTTCTTAGTGGAAGTTATTTGAAAATTTTAACTGTAAAGCTGAGCCCTTTAGAAACAACATATGGTATGGAAACCACACCTGGTTTACTTGGCCTTCAAATTGCCCAACATAATTTTTGTTACAAGAATGTTACATTCCAGCCCGCGGATCCAAAATTATCACCTTGATCTCATGTTGCTGATGCATCACTTGGAAATAAATGCCACTGATTTTAATGGTATGATTTCCAAAGGAATCGCCAGTGGAAGTGGCCTCTTAATTTAGGAGAATGGGTACATTATGAGAGCAGGGATTCCTGCCCTCATCTTTCTGCCTTGTTATGAAAAGTCTCACATCTTCAAGTCTCACATCTTCAAAGCATAAACAGTGAAATATCCCGAGCTCCCAACTAGTTTTTAAAACTTTTGCAAACTTATTTACATGTATTTAATTTATTATTAATATTTTTATCCTGTTTCCAAACCTGCTCTGCCAATTAAAAAAAAGGTTCTCCTTAACTATGTGTGCGGGGTTTTTTTTGGTGGATAATGTGCTATTTACCCAATGATACATATAATTGTAATCAATGTAACAGTTTCATTCATAAAGGACATGTAAAGATCAACTATAAAGTCATGTTTTAAAAAAAGAACCTGGAAAAGGAGAAATTTTATTTTGTTAGTGAACTGGGGGTGGGTAGAATATACCCACCGCTATCTATTAGGAGATGGATACAAGTCGGATCCATTGCGTAATCTGAACACAGAGTTCAGAGATACAGCTCTGGGGAAAAGGCCATCAGGTTTTCATTTCTACTAACGAAATACGAAAATGGAAAGTGGTCAAAGGTGGAATTCAAAGAAATCTTTGAATCTTTAAACTACTTGACTGTTTTGAATCCTCGGCTACCTACTACCCTCCACCCTCCTGAAGATTTATGTGGAAAAGCACAGGCAGTAATGCAGTTCCGTGTCATGGGACTTCTGACTAGTATACCATGAAGTCCACATTAGTTACGGCAAGAATAGCTAATCATACTGATTTACAGTTTTTCCTTCAGGCTTAAAATTCGGACAGATTTTTTTTCAAAGATGGCAACCTTTTGCACAATTACTTAGGGGTAAGTCCCAGTGAACTCAATGAGGCTTACTCCTGAGTAACATGTACAGGCCCTAGGCTGCACAGATATTATTCCTCCCTCCCCAGCAATAATGATTATGCCTATAACGCTTTTTAGCGAAAAGATTTTCCAAACTGCATCTTATACAAACACGTACACAACAAAAGGAGGGAAAACTCACCATTTGCTATAAAAACAGACTGCATTTTTTTAAAAAATAAAGCTCCTTAATGTTAGTAACAAAAATTGTGATTTTTATATATATATATATATATATATATATATACTCATATTATATTAGTGGTTTGTTGCAATTGTTTTAAATGACATGCGCGTATATATGAGCTACTACATAAGCTGACATGTTAAATGTTATACACGTAGTATAGAGGGTTATGGCGGCCTACGCTTTCTGAGAGGAAAAGTGCAAATCACCAGTCAATGGTGATTAAAATAAAATGTAACCCACAGAGCTGTATATGGGTGAACCATATGCTGTTATTTGTGAACCTCCCCATGTGAAAAAAAAGAAGAAAAATAAAAGGGCAAGGGGAGCGGGACAACACTAAATTGAGATTTGGGGCCTTGAAGCAGATTTGCTTAGTGTGACTTGCACATTTGGGAGGTGTCGATACTTTCCACATAAGGCATAGCAGAACACAGGGGAAATCTGTTTCATCACATTTTTCTTTCAAAAACCCCTTTTAAAATAACAGTGTAATTCTGTACTGACTGCATAAATAATATTTTTTATTTATTTATTGAATTTATATCCCACCTTCCCCCCCCCCGCACCCAAAATGGGAGAATTAAAATGCTACAGGCATGTAAAAGCTAGAGAACAATGCTAATCTCCAACTTTTAAAGTGATTTTTTAATAATAATAATAATAATGTCTGCATCTGTACTTTTTCTGTTTGTATATTGGCTACAGAGGTTGATTAACCAGGGCAGGATGCAGGCCAAAATAAACTTTGTTAGGTCCCACTGTTATTAATGGGGAAGGGTTAAACAGGAGCCTTCTATGCAGAAAGAGGGAACCTTACAATGCTTGCTTTGGGCTGGATTGGGCCCTTGAGCCATACGCATAAATGTCGTGTCCACACACCCTGGTCCGCATTGCGTGGACTAGGGCACATCCAAACCCTGCGTTAATTAAGTCTTGAGGGAAAATAGCGGCGGGAAAGTTTTGAGTGGAGGCACACATTTGCGCCTCAAACGAGAGGGAACTTAACTTCCCACAAGCCGCTCTTTCTGTCTCCACACACACTCAGAAATAGCGTGGGCGCCCCACAGAGCAGCAGCTCTGCTCGGTCCCCCATCCAACTTTCATCCGACCCTTCTGCTGCTGCTCGGCGCGCCTTTTCCCCTCCTGGCCGGGTGGCGCCCAACGAAAGAGCCGCCGCCAAGTGAAGAGCCGAGGACTGGGACTTTGTAGGCCAGTTGAAGGCACAAACTTCTCATCTCGCCCGCAAAGACCCAGCCCCAAACCCCACAAGGATCGTCCCCTCGGTGCGGGCGCGGGAAAACTTCGCCAGGACTTTAAACAGGGACTCGGTTGGAAATTATTAATAAATATATATACTGTATATTAAGGAGAAGCGCGGGGAGGAAATACGAGTTTGGGCGGAATGGGACAAAACCCAATTCGCCTCAAGGTAATGGGTGCCAGAGGAGCTGTGGAGAAATGACGGTTTCGACTTCGGCCTCAAATTGGCTTCGGTCAGAAAGAGCTGAGGAGGGTGATTCGCTCGGAAAGCCAACGCGTGTTAATTGTTAACTCTGTATCTCGTCAGACACGGGCAGCTCTCCCAAGTGGAGCCACATGCAACAGGGTGTGTGTGTGTGTGTGTGTGTGAACACGTCAGAACGGGGTTTTCGCTCCCAGAAGGAAGACCTGTTTCTTTCTCTCTCTCTCTCTCTCTCTCTCTCTCTCTCTCACACACACACACACACACACACACACCCCACACGCTCGGCGACCCTCCCAGGCTGGGACCGTCCTGTCCACTTGGGCCCTTCCGACGACACCCGCTGGCGCGCCTCCGCCTGATGGGTCGAACGTGGCCAAAGCTCGTGTGGCTCCGGAATTAACCGTGGTTTAAAGCCAAAGCACCCCCCCGGCCCCTCTCCATCTCAGGCGTAATCACGACATAGGCAATCGCTCCTCCTGAGGCACAACCACGACATAGGCAATCGCTCCACCTCAGGCACAATCACGACATAGGCGACCAGGCGGGGAGGGGAAATGGACCCCAACCTTTCAACGGAGCAATGAAGGAAAAACTCATCCAACTTTCAAGCTAGGGCGGCCACGCGTGCGTAGTCGAGCCCTTCTCCTCCCCGCCGCTCCCCTCCCCTCTTACCTTCTGTCAACGGGGCGAGCAAACCAAGCGACGACTTCTTGCCTGGGATGAGGGTGGCCTTCCTTGGCGAACTAAAGTGGGGAAAAAGCTGAAGGCTGGGGGGGGGGGAGGAGGCGGTGAGGGGGAAACCCCACCGGAATATTTTATATATATATATATATTTATAAAAACCCAATTCGGTTTTAAAAAAAACACCACACAAACAGGGACACACTTGCGACGTTTTCCCAGTGCTCATGAAGGGCGGGGAAGAAGTGGGGGGGGGATGCCCCGAACGCAGCTGGTTTTCTTTTTTTGGTTAAAAAAAAAAGAGGCAACACCCGGTGGGAGCGGCATTCCAGTAGCGAAGAGAGAACTGGAGATGAGGGGGGGGGGGGAGAGAGACCCCTCCAGAGGCGCGGGCCGAGGCTCCCCTTCGCGTGGACTCCGGTGTCACGGAGCGCGTGGCGGCGGCGACGTCCTCCCGAGTTGTGGCAGCCAGAAGTATCCCTCGAAAGTTTGCGCGGCGCAAGAAGAGCCCCCTCCCCACGTGCTGAGGTGACACATCCCGGGGAGAGGCGGCGAGGGAGAACCAGGGTGGTGCTGGCGGTGGCGGTGGTGGCACCGGCCGCCCCGGAGAAGGAGGCTGGCGGCGGTGGGGCTGCCTGCTGTCTGTCCATGGCTCCCCGCCTCCTCTCCTCCTGCCTGTTTAAGGAAGCACCCGGGTCCCCACCCACTGGAAGTTTAGACCGCGCCGATGGTGCAATTTCGCTTGGCAGATTTACAGGGCAGAGAGAGAAAGAGAGAGACGCCATCCAAAAGAATGGACCGCCTCCCCTCACCCTCTCTCTCCCTCCTCCCGAAAAGGCCCCACAAATTCCTCTTCCCCCCCCCCAGGAAAAGAAAAAAGAAATAGAGGCATGGCTGGATCCATTCGGCATCGCCTTGGAATCCCTCCCTCCTCTCCAGCAGGAGAATCTTGACACCATCTTCGCCTTTCCAGCATTCCCTTTTCTCTCCAGCCCCCCCCCCCGCCTTTGCTGCCATCTGAGCATTCAGATGAGGGTTATTCTCTCTCTCTCTCTCTCTCTCTCTCTCTCTCTCTCTCTCTCTCTCTCTCTTTAGGTGGCAAGAAAGGGAAGAGACCGCCCCCTAGTGGTTCTAGCTGAGAGTCCTAAACATATTCCAAGGGGTGCCACCCCCACCCTTCCACACAGCAGCAAAGGCCAGGGGGCTTTTAGACAATGACAGCAGTTCTCAAGGAATGCGGACAGAAAACCTTTTGTCCAGATGAGCTCCTGCTGGGATTTACCATATTAGGAGGGAGGGGGGCTCCAAGTAGTTCGCATAACTGCTTTCACTGTTCTTCACAATCTTTTTTTTTAAAGTATGCCAAAATGCGCATAACCACCTGTCTGAACAACCAGTTCAAATTGGGGCACATCCAGGAAGTCAAAACGTGATTGGTCAGATATGGACGAGGGTGGGCTTGCTGGCCATGAAGCGGCTGGAGCCACAATTGTTGTTTTTCGAAAACCTAATCAAACACTATTTTTGAGCAGCAGAACAACAACAACAAAAGTTTTTAAGCAGAAGATTGTTCTTCTGCATCTCTCATTTAAGAGCAAAAAAAGAGGGGGGAGTGGAGGGAGATAATAAGGCAGGTAATTCACTTACAGTCACCATCTTTTCTTGTGGGCATGCTCCGTGTGAACTGCAAACTTGGATAGCTTTCCATGCCAGCGATCTTGCAAATGCTTTATGGGAACAAATGAACACTGCTGTGATAGTGAGCTAATGCACTATTTTCTGCAATTAATTTTCCCATTTGACTGAGCCCCAGTAGTATCTGGGAGTGTGAGATCCACACATGGGAATTACTGGAGCCAAGTTTGGCTAGAGGGGAGTCTCATGGGGTAGTGCTCCCCCCAACTCCCAGAATCTAGGGGTAAGAAGTGTAGATCTTCCCTGTCATAGCTTAAGGGCTGTCAGGACAGGGCCTGAGGGTGTGGTGGGTGGTGGCCCCCTTGTGACCCAATGGGAGCCACGCCCCCTGTTGTGGTGCTTATTTGCCCTCAAAGCATCTTTAGGCACGTCTACATGAGACAAAAAGTCCCAGAGCACCTCCCAGTAATGGCATTTCACAGCAGCAGCGACTTGTCTTAACAGTGAGTGTTTTTGCCCCCATAAGCTTCGCATGTGAGATCGTAGCTGCAAGTTATTTACTCATGGTTGTACTTATCTCCGTTTGCCACCGCCTAACTTTTTAAAAAATGATGTCTAAGGTGCGCTTAGAGCGATTTTTCGATTTAACAGGAAAGCTAAAAAAACAACCACCCCATTTTATTTCCTTAGTGATCACTCACTAAGGCGAAAATCCAACATGACAGCAGCAGGCTCTTGCCCTGTTTTCAAACCCTGCTCCTGTGGTCGCCCAGCCAATCAGCTTTGCACTTCCTCTCCTATGGGAAAGCGATTCATATCGAATTGCTTGTCCCAATGAGCAGGAATGCAAAGCCCCCTCACTGTTTTAAAAAAACTATGGGAAAAGCCACAAAGGCTTTTCCTGCATTGTTTTTGCTGTTTTGGGCCCCCCTCCTTCCAAATATAGTGGATTGGTGTGGGATCCCATTTAGATAGGTAGGATTCCCAGTGAATTCCATGAGGGTTATTTTCACCATTTAGACAACCCCTTTGAATGATGAATGAAAGACCTGCAAGAGCCCTCAGGTCATCCACTGCTCTCCTCAGGTATTGCAAACTCAGGGCGGACGCTTCAGGAGTCTATCCACCTGCAACTGTAGTCTCCCTCTTTTCTTACTGCCTCCTGCTTTACAAGCTTCAGCATAATTTCCAGTAAGTCACATCATCTCATGATATGTTCAAAGTATGAAAAGCCTTAGTTTAGTCATCTTGGCTTCTGTGAAGAATTCGGGGATGATTTGCTCTCAGGCCCATTCATTTGTCTTTCTAGCAGCCCATACTATCTGTATAACTCGCATCTGGCACCACATTTCAAATGAGTTGATTCTCTTCCTGTCAGCGTTCTGCTCTGAGAAACCAAAAACTGGGGAGCATCCAACAAAATCAACAGAAGAAGCTGCAGACACAGCTCAAGGTGCTCATGGATAAATGATTTGTTGAGAAAAAGCCCAATAGCTTTCATATACAGTACTCTCATAGACCTTCTTCAGGGGTATTTGAAATGTAACTTCAGACATTTCTGGGCTGAAACTCTCAAACCGTTTACTGGACAAAAAGAGGAAACATGTCATCCATTGAGCACCTTGAGATGTACAGTAAGTATCTCCAGTTTTTTTCTGAAGCTTTCCTCACTGTCCAGCTTTCATACCCATATGTACATACACACCCACTCTCCTTGCTGGCAAATATATTTTTTAAAAAATTACAAGGAGGATGGTGTTTTTTGCCTTCTTCTCCCTCTTGAGTTGAGGTACACTTCTCCCTGTGGAGGGGGAGGAGGGGGGAGGTGGATTTTCCCAGCAACAGTGTAAGAATAATGCAAACATTTTGGTCCTGGATGAGCAATTAAGAGCCTGTCAGATCCTGTCTGATCTTGGAAGCTAAGCAGGATCAGCCCTGGGTAGTACTTGGGTGGGAGACTGCCAATGAATACCAGATGCCGTGGGCTATACAGTTGTCCCTCCACATTCACGGATTTGACATTCACGGATTTGAGTATTCACGGCTTGAAAATATTCTTAAAAAAAATAATAATCCAAAAAGCAAACCTTGATTTCCCCATCTTATATAAGGGACACCATTTTGCTATGCCACTGCATATAATGGGACTTGAGTATTCACGGATTTGGGTATTCACGGGGGGTCCTGGAACCTAACCCCAGCGAATGTGAAGGGACAACTGTATTTCAAAGGAAGGAACGAGCAAAACCAGAGGATTCCTTGCCTAAGAAGACCCTATGAAATGCAAGAGGTCGCCATAAGTCCACAGGAAACCTGAAGGCATACACACACACACAGAGCTTTCTAAAAGTCCTGCTTCTGATGGTTGATGAAAATGGCTAAAACTGGGCTTAAATCAAAGGGTTTCTTCCTGGTACTGAGAAAACAAATCCCCAGGAAACTGGTGGTCTTAGACTCTTTGGGAACATGTGATTGTTCCTCACTTTCTAATAAAACCTCATTTCTTTCCTGGAAAAAGCCCAACAAGCTGACCACTATGCTCCCCTTTTGATAGCTCACTCTTCTATGGCTCTTTATTGGATGATCCTTGTATATTGTGTATTATGCTAAATTCTGCTGCCGCATGCTCAAGAATACACACACACACACACACACACACACGTAGATATGGGTCAACACAGCAGCCTGCTTTTTTTTTTTTTTTAACTGTCTGTGGGAGTGTGGCTGTAGGGAATGTGATAATGAACACCCACAATTCAAAGTTTACCAGTGCCTCACTGAGTACTACTGAGTTATGCACTGTGTGTTTTTTTTTGAAAAAAATTAGACAGAGGGTGCTTTCAGGCAGTCAGCTCTTGGTGCTCCCAATCAGTTTATTCCATTTTCTGCTCCTAAACAGAGACAAGAAGAGGCTTGCTGGGTACATACTTTATTAGTATTTCACAGAGGCTGGGAAAGTTACATTTTTGGCCTATACCTCCTAGAACAACTATCCTGGCTAGAGGGATTCTCAGAACTGTAAAACTCACTTTTCCAGGCTCTGGTGTTTAGATGTAACCAGAAGGCTGTTTTAGTCTCTTGGGTAGATTTTGTCTTAAGTCTTTTTTTTAACCATTTCATTGCTGCTTTGTGCCAAATGGCTGTGTTATATGCCTTCTCTCATTGCTGTTTTAGTTAATTTTTTGAATTGTTTCGTATATTTTACATTAATTGTTTTAATTTCTGTTGTTGGCCACCTTTGATTCAGGGCTGCTCCAATCTGACTAAAAACAGAGTTAAAACCAGTTGGAAATAGTTTGCAGAAGGAAGTTAATATGAAATTTGATTGACTTATGTGGCCTGGACTGAAACAATGGTTGCCTCTCCCAAATAAAGTATCAATTCACAAAGCTTGGGATTTATTCCCCCAAATAAAGTATCAAATCACAGAGGGTGTTAATTAGCAAGCTAGCACATTAATTAGTAAAACTAGGTTTTCAATCGGCAATGTGAGGATGTTTGTATTCTCAATTACCAATTACTGCTTTTGTAATCATTACCATACTCGCATATATTTGGGCTTTGAATATTAATGTCTTAGAACTGTACCTCTTACATTATGTGGCTATTTAGCCCCACTGTTTATAACTGTTTTCTCTATAGCAAGGCAGTCCTATTGTTTCCCTTTAGATATTGTTAGATTACAGATTCCAGCATTCCTCACCATTGACTACTGTATTTGGAGTTAGGGTTATGGGAGTTGCAGTTCAATAACCCTAGGGCTGCCCCTGCTCTGCATTACATGTGTGTATGCATCAGCCAACTGAATTTATCTGTCAATAAATTTGTTAGTCTTTAAAGTGGCACAAGGTTTTCTCTGTGGCAGCAGAGGGTAACAGAGCTACTAGTTTGAAGTTTTAACCCCTTTGACTCTTTTATGAGGCCTTCACTTAGATTAAAGATTTATTTATTTATTTAAATATTTATATCTTGTCCTGTCCTTAAAGATTTCAGGTTGGCATTTGATAAAATTTTATCCAATTTAAAACAATTTCAGGCAGACTAAAAAAAAATGAGCTATCAAGTAAAAAGAAGATAATTTAAAACCAGTGAACTCAGTTTTAACACAAAGTCATACACATGTGCAAATTTTGAATAAACCAATTAACACCCCCCCACACACTAAAAGCCATGTTAATGGGCTAAGGTTTCAGAATTTGTTTCAGGTGGAAACAGAGATAGATTCAATGGGCATAAGAGGGTGAATAAATGCCAGTCAACCCCCATACGTTCCAAGACACACACACTACGTGGTCACCTGAAACCATGGATAAAAGGGAACCCTATTATTTTCAATGGGACAAATTTCAGAATTTGACCATAGAATCACATTGGAGGACCTAGAAATGCCTAGAGAGAACATATTTTTTGGACGTGAATAAGTGAAACCATGGATATCGAATCCATGGATACGGGAGTCAACCTGTAGTTAACAAGTGTATTGCTAAAATTCCACTGATGTCAGCTGATTTTTAGAGGGTCTGGAACAGAGCTGGGCAATTGTAAATGGGGGGGGGGTGTCAGGTTTTTCTGCCTGCAGCCCTGTGGTGGCTGTTCCCCCATCTGCTGGAAATGAAACTGGAAGTAACTTCTCTTTTCCATTGTCATGTATTTTTGCCTTTAGCGCATGTGTATGTGCATACTTTAGGCTGAGGTTTGGGCCTTTAGGCCTCAAAGACTGGCACTTTTCCAATTTTGGATGGTTTACAACAAAAATATTTGGAAGGGGTGCAAAAGGTCTGGGGTGCATGTAAAAAAGTCCACAGGGACTTGCGTGTGGGCCAAGGGCTGCAATTTCTCCACCCTGATCTAGAAGTTGATCCTTCACACATGCGTAGACATTTTTTTTCCTTGCCCCCTTGATTACTGTACTGGAAACATAAGTATGTGAGCTGGTGCCTTGTTGAAAACTGTAATGGTTGTGGTGATGTTGAGTAATGTGATCCTTCTGCCTATGCTACTTGAACGGTGGCGGCTTATTTGGACATGTAAGCCATTCCTTGATTCCGCAGTCCTCAAGTGATGAATCTGTATGCCAATTTTAATTTTTAAAGAGTTATACCCATGATCTCCAACATTTTAAAGATAAAAGCTGGGATATATGTGTCTAAGCAGTATCAGAGTGTGGTCAAAATGTCAAAAGTTACTATTGAGGAAGAACACACAAGCTAGGAGCGGCTGCAGCAGTTTATTTTTGCCTGATACCACTGAGAAGGGAAAGACTCCACCCCTCCTCTCCCTCCTGCATAATTAACTACTTCTGCACTTTCAACTCAGTTGGCAGCAACTGAAGCAAGCTGAGGAGAAAGGAGGAAAGGGGGAGGAAAGGGGGGAAAGTGGGACATTTTAAAAGCAACTGAAAAAGTGGGACTACAGAGGAGTAATCACAACTGTCCTGGGACAGTTGGAAGGTACTCTTGGCTTGGTTTTCAGAGATTCGGTAACTTTAGGGATAGATGATGGAGTGGGGGGAGGTATGAATGAAACAAACAACAATGAATAATAAACTTCTTATTCTGAGGAACTAGTGCTAATTTGTGAGCACTGTCTACACTGGTAACATGTCAAGTAAGAAGCCCTTGAATGGTCCTTGAACATTTAAAGTAAAAAATAAGTCACAGGTGCCTCTGAGGTGGTACAGGGTTTGGAAATAGCGTACAAGCTTTGCATGCAAAAGATCCCAAATTCATCCCTGGCTCTTAAAGAAGCAGGACCAGGTTGCAGCAGGTGATAGGAAAGTGTCCTTGAGATGAGAGACCTGCTGCCAATCAGAGTCAACATTACTGAGCTAGACGGACAACTTCACCAGGTATGAGGCAGTTCTTTGTGCATCTAAATGGAGATGGATTTTCTACATGGATATCACTTTTGGGGGCGGGTGTCTGGAATGATCACAGATGCATCTCCCAGCACTGTAGCTTTCCAGGGTGTGTTCAGACAGGAAAACTGGTCCATTTAACAGTCTAAATGGGGCCTGGGTTCTTTTTTCCTGCATAGAAGTCATATGCAGGAAGATGTTTGGAGTGCTTTATTATATACAGAGGTGAGTCCCACTCCAATGTCTAAGGCAGGAGTGGGCAATTTGTAGCCTTGTCCTTATTTGCAATCCATTCCTCTAGCTCTCCTGTTCCACTACCAAATTAGCCACAGAAACTCACTGGGGCAACAGCACAAGCACAACACACACGGACATGCACACACACAAACATGTTTTCACTTTAAATACAGTTCCTCCCTTCTGGACATAGTATATACTCCCCATGCACTTTGTTTGCATGTAGATTTCTGCTCTCCAAAGTTTCCTGGAAATCTCAAGGTGCATCAGAAGCTCAGACCTTGTTTAAAGGAAGAAAAGGCCACAGTGAAAGTGAGAATGCTACTCAGTTGCCAATGCAATTCCCAATGTTGGCATCAAATTCAGCAGGGCCATAGGGGCACGGTGTAAATCTCAATAGGTTCCATGGAAAGGGGGTGGAGGACCCCTGCTTTAATGGCTGGTTCACATTAATTAACTGTATTACCTGTAATGCTGGATCTGTGACTGATCAATGAAAAATGTAAATCAGCCCTTAAAATGCTGTATATTTGGGACTGTAATTTCAGACAAGGAAGCTGGAACTAATTTTCAGGTGAGGGGGACCAATATTGGCAACCAGGTAGTTATTGATTTTGCCTAGCTGCAGGTACATTTTGTTGTTGTGTTGTGCCTTCAAGTCGTTTCCAACTTATGATGACTGTAAGGCAAACCTATCACAGGGTTTCTTGGCAAGATTTGTCCAGAGGAGGTTGGCCATTGCTTTCCTTTGAGATTGAGGGAGTGTGATTTGCCCAAGGTCACCCAGTGGGTTTCCATAGCTGAGTGGAGATTTGAACCCTGGTCTCCAGGGTCCTAGTCCAACATCAAAACCACTATACCACATTGGCTGTTAGTACATTCTTTGCTAAACATTTTTTTAAAAAAAAAAAACAGAATGCATTGCATTAAAATAGCAATTACATTTGAAGAAGGAAACAATCTGACTACCATGAAAGGAACAGCAATAAATAAATAAATAAATAAATTTGTAAAACTGAATAATTTTTTAAAAATACAAATAACATGTCAAACAAGGTGAAAAATATATAAGGCTCTGAGCTTGTCTAGATGGGAAGATTGCTGCACATTATTGCAAATTTGCAGAAGTGTTCATTTGTCTCCACAGCCTTTTGGCAAAACGAAGCTATCCACATTTGAAATGCCCATACCTGTGAATCAAGATGGCAGCAGAGTAAATCAGTGTGTTATTTTTCTCCACATATTGTCACGGCTGCAGTTTTTTTTAACTTTAAAGCAAAGTTGTGCAAGTGCGACCTTCTGCTTAAAAAAGGTATTTGATTGCCTCAGAGCAGCAAAAAAAGGGCACTATCAGCAATGTGAAAAACCAAAATGGTGCTTCCAGCCACTTCTTTGCTGGCAAGCCTATGCCCTGCGCATGTCCAACCACTCTGCTGTCCACTTCCGCTCCTCTCTGAGAATGCGCAATATCCCAAATTGATTGTCCAAACGAGTGGTAATGCGTATTCCCACACATTATTTAAAACACCTGTGTAGTTTTTGAAGTTTTTGCCCCCCCTCCTTCCAAATAAGGCAAATCACCATGGGATCTTGTTGGGAGGTATTCTCCTTCAATTCTATGAGGAGTATTTTCACTGCCTCGGTAACCCCCCGTTAAGTGAACACAAGGTTGCCTATAAAGTATGCTATCACATCCCAGCATAGTGTAGTGGTTTGAGTGTTAGACTACAATGCTGGAGACCAGGATTCAAATCCCCACTTGGCCATGAAAACTCACTAGATGACCTTGGGCAAGTCACACACTCTCAGCCTCAGAAAACCCTGTGATAGAGGTGCCTTAGGGTTGCCATAAGTTGGAAATGACTTGAAGGCACACAAAAACAAAAAGTGAAAAATATGTAAGGTGAACACAAAGTTGCCTATAAGGTATGCTATCACGTCTGACCTTCCACTACACTACTTTAAAAGCCAAAGCTCTGGAGATATGTTAGAAGATACAGGATTGCACACATAATACTGTACTCTCAAAAGGAAATATAAAAGCACATATATTTACAAACCTTGAGGTGTAGAAAGTTAGGCATAGGGCATAGCCTACAGGAAGGCAAATTATTTCTCCCATTCAGTATCATTCAATCATTCTTAACTATGAACACCCGTACAAGTACAGTGTGCACTTAGAAGTCCCCTCCATGTATTCTGTGTAGCTTACTCACACATACATATGCACAGGACTGATTGCATGCAGCCTTTGTTCATCATGGGAGGGCTCAACTACAGTAGCTATCTTAATAATTGTGTGTGTGTGTGTGTGTGCCTGATCATGTAGTACAGTTCTGAGAAAAAATTCCTGAAGGAGCTCAAGTACATAGGAGTCTTGGTGGTCCAGTTTGCCTGATCATTTCAGGGAGGGGGGCTTAGTCCCTTCTAGCCTAGGCTTGTGCAGGCCCCATCTTCTGAGGTCCGTGATTGCAGAGGCAAGGCTTGCAGTAATGGAGGGCTTAGAGCAGCACCTCCCTGGGGAATATGTCCCATTCATGTTCCATAGCTATATGAATGGATTCCTTTCCTGTGTGTTTAACCAAGACTGGACCACAATGGCTTTTTTGTGCACCAAGAGGGGCAGAAATAGCGCCTCACCACCTACTCTAGTCAAAGTGCACAGTACTCAAGTCCACCCAAAATTTATTTTGGTGCAGGAGGCAGACAACCGAAAAAGCACTTCTCTCTGCTCCCTGGCTGTCAAAATACAAGATCAACATATCAAATAGCTAACAATTTGCTGTCTTTCATGAGACCCCAGATTTGCTGCCTCCCTCTGCTTAATGGTAGGGCCCTTCCCCTCTTTAATTGCCTGGATTCTTTGGAATGGGTTCAGCTGAATTATAAAAAAATAGAGCTGTGGGCAAGGTTTAAGTGGCAGCAGCTACTTGAGGAGAACACAAGTGAGGAAATATTTCTTGCTCAATCATCCTTATTGGTTTTTCACCCCTTCATGGCCCTTGAGGTCTCTTCCAATTCTATGATTCTGTGAAAAACAGACTCAGGATGGTAAGGATTTGAAGTTCCAACTTCAGAACAAAGTCCAGTGGGCTCTGGAAAACCTGCTGGAGCCTAGGCAACCACAGTTAGTACGTTTATGTTGCACTGATTCCAATGGGAGAGATTTGAACATGTGCTCAACTCCCTAACTGAAATGAATAGGACTGTCCTTAACCATAGCTAGATTAGGTCCATAGTGTGTCTATGTGTGAGGTCTTTCAAAAGCCTTTGCACCTGAAGAGTGTGGCAAAGAATGCTTTACACAAGCACGCACACACGTACACACACACTTTCATATTGATACTCCAAGGATGATAGCATGAATGGATGTGAAGATTAAAACGAAGGTAAGAAAATAAAAAGACAGAGGGCACAATCTATTAGGAAGTTCTCTTCTGAAAGCCCACTGAAATGGTTGCAGAACACTGTTCTGATTATCTTTTCTCACAACTCCCATTCATATCCATGGGGCCTGGGCAAGGCTAACCAACATGTGGCCCTCCAGATGTTGTTGGTCTGCAACTCCCATCAGCTGCCTTGGGTCCCCTGCTGGGAGAAAGGTGGGATAGGAAATCAACCAACCAACCAACCAACCAACCAATCAATCAGAGACAGCCAGTGTACCCCAAAGTCAGGAATGCTGAGAGCTGCAGTCCAAAAAATATCTGGAGAGCTGCACTTTGCCCATCCCTGCTCTACAGGGAAGGTTCTGGCCCTGCTTTAGGATCAATCTGAAGATAGGGCTGTGTAGCTGCTGGAAGCTCTCCAAGGAGCTGGAAGCTAAGCTAATGGGACTGCGTGAATATACCTCCCTTCTGTCTGCTGGTGCCTTTGCGAGTGCATGCTGCTGGAATAGGGGAGCGTAGAGCAGGAGGTGATGGGAAGGATTAATTACACATTCAGTTCAGATGTGATCACAACCCCAGCAGGTTGTGACACATTCTGTCACATCTCTAAAAATAAATGTAAAAGATGCCATTCATGCCAATTTGGCAGGCAGACAAATAATGTATGAATAACTTGTTTGACAGTGGGGGGCATGGAACAATGGATTAAAACCTGCTACTGAAAATAGCATCTGGACAAACATTGTAGGGAACACACCTATGTCCAAGAATCTGATGCAACACTCTCATTAGCTCTCCACCCAAGATGTAGACATTGACCATGCAAATCTGAGGTTGAAATGGATTTCTAGCAAGAGGGGGGAAAGTCTCTCTCTCTCTGGCTTTTCTTCGCAAACAAAGATTCAGGAAGGACTCATCCCGTGCTTTCTGCAAGCGCGTGGATGACTAAAAAGGCCAATCCAAGATAAACAAGTCCGGTTGCAAAAAACACAGCAGAAGGTCTCCTTGGGTGATGTTTTTGGGTTGTGATTCTTTCTGCGTTGTCATTTCTCTTCAAGACTTGTTCGTCGTGAGTTCTCAAATAAGGCTGCAGCATTGTGGATAGTGCGTCTCCATGCCTCCCAATGTGAAGTGAAAGCACTCAGCTGGCTCAGAAATTTCCTGTTCTTCAAAGGGGCCATTTCACCCTTAGAAGGCTTTGGTTTGATCCGTCCCACTGAAGGGTTACACCAAAAATAACTTAGGGGCATCAAATGGCACAATAATTGTGAACATGAACCCAACTATTTTGCCATTGAGTGCAGAAACCATAGGTTGGCTTTGTAAACTATTTGCACAGAAAACAGCCAATAAGCTTTGAGGTTGAGTGGCCTACCATAAAATGCAAAGGGAAATGCACAGATGTATGAACACACAAACACACACTCCAACATAAAGGTAATAAGGTTTTCACTGAAATTATTTTATTTGGCTCCTAGGTAGACATTGAATCCCTCTTTAGAAGAGGTATTTCTGCTGCAGGAGGGATGAGGATACCTCTTTGACCAGGTGTCTGCCTTCTGCTGTTTTTCATGTTCTTATAGGAAAAAAGTAATTGATTTTAGGGGGGAAAGCTTTGATTAATTGAGGAGTACCTTTTTAATCAATCAAAGGATTTTAAGTTCAATTATCTAATATATATCAATCAACCAGACATTTAGTCTTCATTTATTTTTTTAAGAACAGAACTGTGTTACTCACATCTAGCCATATTTAAATCTAGATGGGCAACATAAGTGGGTCAGGATGGGATCAATTGTTCCACCCTCAGCTGTCCATGGGCCAGACTGGGATCCCAGGCAAAACTCCGAGTGGAGCTTCTGCACCCACGGTTTTAATGGGAACAAAGCTTGGCCTGTTCACCCTCCCTTTTCCCCCAAAGATCCTCTTCTTTCATTTCCCTGGTCCTTCCAGGCACAGAGAGGACTTCCATCACATTGCCAACAGTTGTTTCCAGGAACTTGTGGGAATTCTACCTGAGAGTGTTTAGTGTGCTCCCCTCTCCCTTCTCCACATGCGGAGGAGGAGAAGGGAATGAAATGATAGGGATTTTGCAAGGTTTTGTTTTGTTTTAGGACTGGGCAGGGACCTAGATTCTGAGTGTACCTGATCTGGACCTTTGGCCAGTCCAATTAGACCTGTGAGCTGGAGGTTCTCCTCCCAGCCACCATTAAAAAAAAATAGTTACTATTTATTTATTTTAGGTATTTATACCCCACTCTTCAGCCACAAAAGCTCTCAGAGCGACTTACAAGTTGTTAAGCAATAGCACTTTACACATCTACACTGCTTTATAGGCACTAAGCGGTTTCCAGTGTGTGTTAGGTAATTGCCCCTACAAGGTGGGTATTCATTTTACCGACCTACGAAAGGCTGGAAGGCTGAGTGAACCTTGGAGCTCTTGGGATTGAACTTGCAACATTGGGGCTGCAGTACTGGCATTTAACCATTGGGCCACTAGGGCTCCTTTCTATTAGCCCCCTGATAAAAATTACAGGGAAGCTACTTGGAGGTTGACCTTTTGCCAAGTGCTTGCTCCCTCTTATTACACCACCAAATAGATTTTCTTGCATGATTACTGAGACCCACAGCAAATGCTGGCATTGCTGTGGGCTGGCAAGAAGGCAGGGGTGGTGACTGAACAGGTGCCTAACTCTGCCCCCCTCCCCAAAAAAGGTTTTTCCAGATGAAGATGTAGGGGGATTGGCAGAGGGCATAGATCTGGCCTACAGTTCTTTGGTTTATCACCAGGGTGGCAAAATCTAAGAGGGTACATGGCGTGTGGAAAAGCAACGCCCCAGCTGCTGCCCCCCACCTCCACCCACACACCAGTGCATTTGTTTCTGCCTCACTGTGTGAAACTGTAGCTCTCCTATTCAGGAATGTGGCTATTAATGGAAATCACTTGTAAGGACTGGCATGTCTCACCAGATGCAATTACAATTGACCATGGTTGACATGGTGCCATGTGCTGTTGAAATTATTGCAGCTTGAACAACAATTTACATGTACCAATAATAATATGTACAGACTTGAGCAGCTGTTGGTGGGGAAATGGCCTTTATCCCATAGTAATCCCACATCCTGGAGATTAGCTCAACATGCTGGTGTTATTCACACAGAGATTTTTCTCTGTTGGGGGTTTGGAGTCTGTGACATCTTTTCCCTGTCCTTATTAGCTTGTCTCCCAAATAATCTCTGCACATTTTATATATTGGGTAATTTGCAAGTGTGACATTGTTAACCACTTGAGCAATCCAAGGGGGGGGGTGTTAGGTCAACAAGCTTTAATGAGAAATGTACTCATACTTAGGAGGTGAAAGACTATGTGCATTTGCCAAAAGATTTGCATAAGATCTGGGTGTCTGTTGACACATACAGAAGACTGCTAAAGAATTTATATAGCTCTGTCTCATTTGCAAGTTCATCCTTCTGTGGGGATGGACTGATTCCAGTTTTACTGATGGAGGCAAGACTTGCTTGTGACTTAATCAGCTACCCAGAGAGTTTGTAGCTGGGCACAGATATGAATTTTTATCTCTACCATCCAGATCCAGACTTTATATCCTTTAGTCCATGTTCTGTAACTGAAATATAGAATACTCTAACTCAAATACTGTATAGATGGCACTGCCTTTTTAAAGCAGAGTAAAGGCTGCCTATGTAAACTAAAGACTAATAATATTGGGGCTAGGTCAAAATAATGTGATTTCAAATATCAGTACAATTTCCTTAGTCTCCATCCTAAACCATATTTATGCTTCCTGTGGACCCCTACTTGGAAGCTAACCCCACTGAACTCACTGGGACCCACTTTTGGCAGTGACCAATGAAAGGAACAAGGGGTATTCTGCCCAGATGTCAGAAACCTAAGAACAGAGTTGGCAACTAGTGGTCACTGAGTTTAATTTTTATTTATTTAATTTATATGCAGCCTTTCTCCCAGAATGGGACTCAGGAGGCTCACAAAAACATAAGATACATTATACAATTATAACAATTAACCAGTGGTCATTGAGTTTACCCCTCCCCACTCCACCCTCAGTTGGCAAACTTTTCTTCCTACAGTAGCTCTGGGCCCTTACCTTAAAGCTACAGCTTGGGACCAGGGTCCGTTTACACTATGCAATTATAGCACTGTGATGCCACTTGAACTGCCATGGGTCCATTCCATGGAAGCTTGGAATTTGCAATTTTGGGAGGAGTAAATAGAATTCTCAGCCAGAGTGCTAGTGCCTCATCACACTACAAGCCCCAGGATTTCACAGGATGCAGCCATGGCAGTTAAAGTGGGATCATTGTACTATAACTGTGTAGCATAAATGGGCCCCAAGTTACCTCAGAAACTACTTTTTCTGCATGAATCTGCATGTCATTCTAGGTGGCCTGTTATAGTTTGTTGCCTCACTGTCTCCTTATTTTATCTTATTACCCAGAAACCAACCACTTGCTTCTATCTGAATCTTCCTGGCTTTCCAGGCAGCCTATTTTATCTTGTTACCTCAGAAACCATTGACTCTCTATTTTATCTTGCTACCTCACAAACAACCTGCTCTCATGAATCTAGTCGGAGGGGCCTATTTTAGCTTGATTTTGTAAACCACCCTGGAAGTCCTATTGAAGGTCAGAATACAAATATTGGTGGGGGTGGCATTCTAGATGGTAGCTGATCTTTCAAGAGTCCTTGCATGCTGACTTGTTGTCAGCCCCACTAATTAACGGGATTATTTTTTAATTTGCTTGATTAATCACCCCACTTAAACAGTTAAAGCTTTGTAGGCCTAAAGAAATGAAGCGCGGCAGCTAGGGACTTTCCACAAACCTGACTCCCACAATATAAATGGGACAGCAGTTTGAGCCTGCATTGGTCCTTCATCTGTTCTTGTTAATCCACCATGTGAACAGTGGAAACCGTAGGGTTCAGCCAGCCAGAAAAGAGAAGCAGGGATATAATCCAATCATAGTCGGGTGCTTTAAAGCTTCCTTGATTTAGTGGGAAATGTTGACAGCTTTACAATCCAATATAGTTACTCAGAAGGGGAACTTAGAAAAGTTACTTTCTGAATGACAACTTTCCAGAATGGAAACATTACTTTTTGGGCTGCAACACCCCGACTACAACTTCCATCCAGCATGGTCAGAGGCAATGCTGATTGTGGATTGTGGCAATTGTTATCTAA
This sequence comes from Gambelia wislizenii, assembly GCA_030847615.1. Classification (NCBI taxonomy): domain Eukaryota; kingdom Metazoa; phylum Chordata; class Lepidosauria; order Squamata; family Crotaphytidae; genus Gambelia; species Gambelia wislizenii. The sequence goes on from JAUMIR010000002.1 coordinate 222,455,282, forward strand.
AAAGTAATTTTTCCAAGCTCTGTTCAGAAGTCCCATTGAATTCAGTGCATTTTACTCCCAAGTTATGGAGAACTACAGCCTCAGCTATCCGCTTGAAGTCTGCCTGGTCTTTGGATGAAGCGGAATGTCCTAGCATGCTCAGGTGGTTTAATGGACTCAGCCAGAAAACCAATGCGGTAGGCAGTTTTCGACATTCAGGCAGCATATCAAAAAAATAAAAATAAAAAAATAACAGGAAGGCATTTAGAAATGTGAATTTTACCATCTGCAAACTGAGGTGGAACTGCCCATTTGACCACTTCATTCTGCTGCCTGTTTAGACAGTCTAATTCTCCATTCAAATCAATGGGGTATAAAATTGCTAATTGCGAGGCTTTCATCTCTCCTGACACCACCAGAGGTGCTGCTGGCTGTGACTAGAAATAGGGCCTTTTTAGTAGCAGCACCAAGGCTATGCAAGACCCTATCTTGTAACTTATTTTCAGCCTCCTCATGACATCTATTTACTTAAGCAGCCAAAGTTGTTTGCTTTCAGGCAACTTCCATTTTGCTGGTGTAGCTTCTTAGGAGATTTTCACACGGGCTATATATCCCGTGGCAGGAACAGAACAGGGTCGGGAAAGGTTTTCCCTTTCGGACGACGTTGACCCCGTTCTGTCCTCCATCCATCCTACTCCCGTGACTGTTCCAGAACAATGTAATCACGATTTTTCATCATGAATAGACCTCCTGTTCCGTCACTATCACGCAATCACGGGTGTGCGAACAGGAGCCCCGTTCCTGTTCCGAAATGACAGCCGCGGAGAGGAGGTCCGTTCCGAGCACTTCCTGGTACGATCTGGACATCCAGGTAAGTGGCACCCTTTATTTTACCCTCCCTGTTTTGATTATGTGATTTAAAGAGTGTTTTTATGCTTGGTGAACTGATTTTATGTTTGAGGGAGTTTTATTTTTTAAATTTAGCGTCCGGCGTTATCACGTGATAACGTGATAACGTTTCAGATGGCCGGTTGTAAAAGCAGCCTTACGACGGCCGCATTTATGGCCAGCCAGCAAGGGGAGGGGGAGCCCGTTCCTGCTGTGGAATTAAGGTGAGCGTGTGAAAGATTTATGTTATTCCGTGGCAGGAACAGGAGAGGAGGGAGCGGGGCAGTAACGGGGCATTTTGGCCCCGTGTGAAAATCTCCTTAGTATCTATTGCTGCGAGATTCTGCTGCTCTGTGCTTTCTCAATTTTTATATGTTGTTGTTGTTTGCCTGATACTCTGTGCGGCTTCAAAAGTCTGTTGAGGAAGTGAACCATAATGTCTAAAATAAATACAGGTATACTTATTGAGCAGAAGTTACTTTTCTGCTTTTATCACTGAATCTGATCAGCTCTAACATCAAATGACTTGGCAGGGCAGAGGCGGCAAACTGTGGCTCTTGAGATACAGTTGGGCTGTAATTCCCATTGTCCCACACTATTGGCTATGCTGGCATGGGTGGATGGGAACTGCAATACAGCAACCCCTGGAGGATTGTAAACTGCTCTGGCTGCCTTAAGGTTTAAAGGCTTCTTCCTTCTTTTCTCCTTGCCAGTATAGCAAGAGGTGAGATGCATGATCAGTTGGAAGCAGCCTTTTTTCCTAGCTTGTTGGGGGGTGGGAGATGCCTGTAGCCCCTTTGAGGAGGCGGCAGAGGGATGGGCAAGGGAGAGGGGCAGCGAAATGGGTCTCCGCAGAATTGAAGCTTTGTTTCCCTGCAATTTCCACTGGAATGCCAACAGATGCCTTGCTTGAGTTCCGTGGCTGCTGCACAGAATTGAAAATATGTGTTGCTTCCTCCCTGATCTTGCACAAAACCAAGAAGGTCAAATTCCAAGAGGTCCCTGGGCCTCAAGTGGTGCAATCGTCAGAGGAATCATGAGCTGAATCAGAAGCGTAGTTCACCCTCTCTCCTGTACTTGCCACTATTGCTGAGAATGTATGGAGGGGAGGAGAGAGACAGAGATGAGTGAGCACTTTGTTCTTACTGCTACAAGGCAAACACATAGGAGCTGTTGCCCTCACACAGCGGAAAAAGGCAGGGCTCTTCCCCACATTCACAATTTTCTCAAGCAAATACAGAGGCAGACAGCTTTGTAATTAAGGTGTTTGTACTTTTAAAAATACAGTTCCTTGCTCCTTGCATGATATGTGAGGCCAAAGTATGGAAATGAGGACTGCCGATCTGCATCCAGCCCTTGTGACTTGTCAGTTTTACAAAATAATCCTACGCATGACTACTGATGTTCCCCATTTTCACAGTAGCAATAAGGGAAGAGTCGAAATTCATGACATGCAAGGTTGACAAGCGGGAAGTTGACGGTTAACAAGTTTGTGTTCTACCTAAATACCAAACAAAGGTATTGATTTCATTTAACCTAGCCATGTGTTTATCTGTAAAATTAACACTTTGGCCACATCCATCAGTTACATGATGCACACATGTATGTCTTTATGAAGGGCCCACACCATACATACATATATATATATATATATATATATATATATATATATATAACTATATATACTAGCTGTACCTGGTGTAACATACATCATCCCTCCCTTGTGCTACACCCCCCCCCACAGTACACGTCACTCCCCCATGTCGTCCTCACCACCCCCTGTGCCATCCTTCCCGCACTTGCACTGCCCTCCCTGCACCCTGTACTGCCCTGTGCCACCTTCCTTGCATTCGCACTGCCCTCCCCGCACCCCATGCCGCCTTCCCTGCATTTGCACTGCCCTCCCCGCACCCTGTGCCACCCTGTGCCGCCCTCCCTGCACTCACACCGCCCTCCCCACATCCCATGCCACCCTCCCTGCACTCACACCACCCTCCTTGCACCCCGTGTCGCCCTCCCCGCACTCCATCCCACCCTGTGCCGCCCTCCCCAGACTTGCATATCCTTCCCTGCATCCCTTGCCGCCCTCCCTGCACTCGCACTGCCCTCCCCACACTCCATGCTGCCCTCCCCGCAGTCACATGGCCCTCCCCGTACCCCATCCCACCCTCCCCGTACTTGCACTGTCCTCGCCACACCCCATGCCACCCTCCCACCCTCCGTGCCACCCTCCCCGCACCCCGTATTACCATGTGCCGCCCTCCCTGCACCCCATGCTGCCCTCCCCGCACTCACACTCCCCTCCCTGCAGCCTGTGCCTCCCTCCCTGTACATGCCACATGCCACACACACACACACACACACACACCATGCCACATCCCCCCCATGCTACTCACAGCCCCTCTGCCTCCGCCATGTTTAGAAAGGAGTGAAACTTCCACTTGAGCTGATTGGCTGCCCAACCAGCTGATTGGCTGCCCAACAGAGCTTTGATTGGTTGGTCAGTTTCCTAAGCAGCCAATCAGCACACTGGAAATGGCAACATACCTAAGAGCAATATAGATATAGATATAGATATTTGGCATCTTGTTCAGTCTATAAAAAGGGAAAGCATTCAAACCCTCAAATAGGGGACAATCTTATAAGGGAAACATGCCAGCCTAAATTTCTGACCCTCAAATAAGGGACATCCCTTACAATAAACGACATCTGGAAGCCCTAACGTCCACTGAAAAGTTAAGTTTCATGAATTGCATTAGGTTTATTTCCAGGTAAGTGGGGAAAAGATGCAGCCTTAAGTATTTATGTTCTAAGAGAGTAAGAGGGATGATTTCACATTCTGGCTAAGTGTCCACCCACCCCATATGACATTTTTGGATGGGTGCAATGAGCTATCCTATAGCCCTTTGCATCTGTCCAACCTCTCCCTCCCCACCTCTGATGAGGAAGAGAGACAGCAAGCAAACAATTCAGATGTTGATGCAGACATGGGCTGCTGCCCCAATGCAGAAATAATGCAGTTTGACACTGCTTTAACTTTCTTTCTTTCTTTTTTTTTTTTTTTGTAATCTTTTTATTAGACACTGCTTTAACTTTCATGGCTCCATCCTATGCAATCCTGGGATTTGTAGTTTGTTGTGACATCAGAGCTCTCTGACAGAGAAGGCTAGATATCACACAAAACTACAAATCCTAGAATTCCATAGCAATGAGCCACGGCAATTAAAGTGTTGTCAAACTGTATTATTTCTGCAGTGCGGCAGCAGCCTTTGATGAACCAACTCATCTGGACTTAGAGGGGGAAGAAAATGGGAGTGTACCTACAGGCAGCATGCAACCTCCTATCCTTCCTTTTGGTGCTCCACAAGTTGAATTGTCTCCCTACTCTTTCTGCTTCTTGCATGTAAGCAGTAGCCGTGCCCCCACCCCTTGCCACCAGGGCTTGACAGCTACGGCAAGGGGAGTTTTGGACATTGTGCAAGGAGTTATAGATACTTGCACTCCATCCCAAAGCAGACATATATGCACATAAACCATACTTAAGCCAGAATCCTCTTGGTTAGCCCCAACCAGACCTATTCAGTCACTTGGTGAATGGCAAATCAATACAAATGTAAATCCCATTGATTCAACGGGTCTACCCTAGTTAGAACTAGCAACAGAATTCAACCTAAGTCTCTGTGTGTCCCACTAACAGGATTCTGGTCTCCATGTTCTCAGGTCAGACTTCCCCTGGAGTCCTGTGCCCACTACTAGGCACCACAGTTCCAGCTCAGGAGTAGGCAAAGTGCAGCCTTACATTTATTCTTGCAGCTCCAACTCCCAGGCAAAAAAGCCATTCCTAGTATTCCATTCCTCCACCAGTGGCCATTTGCATTTTAACTAGACCACATGGGGCCCTGCACTACTGCTTAAAATTAAAAAATACAGTGGACCCTCCTGGTCCATAATTTTGAGTGACAGTGAATTGTCACATCCTATACTTAAAATGGCAGCAATATGAATATGGATGAAGTGTCTGCATGCATGTCACTGCCATTTAATAATCTGGGATGCGATCATCCACATTTTTTGTCATCCGTGTGTGTGTGTGTGTGTGTGTGTGCATCCCAGAACCGAACTCCAGTGGATCTGGAGTTTTTCAAAATCTGGACAACTTCATTGTCATCTTCTTTTGAATTTTGGCAGTTTGTGTCCCACCCCAAAGGATGCCAGGGACAGATCATTTGCCCTCAGAGCTGCTAAAGTTGCCCATTTTGATTTAAGGAGGACATTGACAAGCTGGAACATGTCCAGAGAGTGACAAATAAGGTAAAGGGTCTGGAAACCAAGCCCTAGGAGGAATGCTGCTGAATACATTTAGCTTGAGAGGTGATACAGTAGCCATCTCCCAGTATTTGAATGACTGTCAGGTGGAAGATGGTGCAAGCTTGTTTTCTGCAGTGCTAGAAGGCAGGAAGTGAGTCAAGGGATTCAGATTACAAGAAAAAGGATCCCAGCCTCTGTTTAAAAATCTCCAAAAAAGGAGACTCCACCACACTCCAAGGCAGTGCCTTCCACTGTTAAACAGCTCTTACCCTCAAGAAGTTCTTCCTAATGTTTAGGTGGAATCTGTTTTCCTATAGTTTGTCCATTGCCCCATGTCCTGTTCCTAAAAATTGGTATATAGCTAAATTAGGAACATGAATAATGTATGCCCAGGTGAGACTAATGTTGCAGTCCTAAATGCACTTACTAACTGAAAAAATATCAAGAATAAATAATTACCGTACTAGAGAGTAAGCTCCATTGAACATTGTGACATTACACATGCAAAGCACTGGATTGTCAATGTAGTCTGAATTTTTCAAAATGTAATATGGGTCCTTTTGATAGATTTGGGATAACCCATTATAAGTTGAGCAATACCAAGATCAATCTGATACAATTATTTCCAGCCATGTATTTCTTTCTTTGCTTTCTCCTTCTTTGCTGTTAGCTTCTCCATCTCACACCACTGGTTTTTAAAGGTTTTAGTTTATATTAGGCTGGAATGGAATGGGTTTTGTTTTGAATGAACAAATACCACAATATATGTATAAATAAAGTATTTGTGCTGTTTCCTTGGATAACAATTCCCTGGTGTTTTTTATTTACCAACTGCAGGAGAAACAAATAATTCATCAGACTGAATTCTTCCCAATGTTGTGTTTCAGTTTCTACTTGCCATGACTGCTTGAGGATTTGTGTCTCACACTTCCAATGTACACAATTACTGGAGCTGCTTAGAACTGTTCCAATTACAATTCAATAATATAACCACAATACAAAGCAACAGAACATACAAACAGCTGGAGCTGATACAAATAACAAAAATAGTCTTTACCAAGGACAGGGAACTTTTGGCTTCCAGATGTTTTGGACTGCAGTTCGTACAGTCTCTTACTATTGGACATATTGGGTGAAACTGAAAGGAGTTGCAGGCCTTAAAAATCTGGAGTACCAAGAATTTGACAAATTTGGTATTCACTTATTGGTGAAAGATGGAAAGGGAGAGGAAAAGGAGCTGTCTAACTTGGATGCAGCAACTGCTTGTTCCAGCCTGGTTTGTTTCCCACACAGGTGGGACATTTTCACTATACAGTATTTGTTGTTCTTTCTTATACATGGAGATAAAAGGGTTTCTTATAGCTGTACCTTGATTTCCCCACAAGGGGGCACTCTTACAGAAAGGAGTATTAATTGGGGACCCATGAAAGTTAAGATTAATTTATTATGATCATCCAATTCTTTAAACACCTGGAACTGAATAATTTGGGAATACTGCTCTAGTCTAGGATTTCCCTTCCCCTCCCTTCTTCTCTTTACCCCTTCTTTTTATTAAAAAAACATACTGTATATTCCTTTTATCCCTTTTCTTTTTCTCACTTTGCTTTAATCAAGCTAAAAAGGTTTTACCAAATTTGCATAGAAGCAGGCAAGAGATCAAAGATGCAACAGGAGGAGGGATAACCTCAACTGGCAGATAATAGCAGAGTCCATACCCTATGTGTGTCTACTCAAAAGTAAGTCCCACTGGATTCAGAGGGATTTACTCCCAGATCTACAAAACTGTAGCCTGCATCTTTAAGGGGCCTCAAGAGTCCTATGTTTGCTGCACCAAACTAATACAGCTGCTCCCAGGGAATGGAAAGGTATTTTCAGGGAACAGAGGGTGGGAAAAAGGAAGCCCCCCCGAACATCAAGGAGACTGTGCCTTTTAGCCTCCACATGCATTGAACTGCACTCAGGGTTGAGTTCCAGCTCCATCATCATTTGCACTGATAGAGAAAGCGCAGGGGAAAATGAGGACACTGCCCCCTCAAATATAAATTCTGCTCCCCAAATAACATTTTATTTTAGTACCAGTGACACTGAAAATCATTAACACCTAGAACTCTTATATTTGCTGTGTTTGCATCTTCTTGGGAATTCTTCCTGCCCCCTTCCTTGGGATGCCAAAACTGTATTTCTAAATGCCCAATTCAAGTTTTTTAGTTTCTGCCATGCTAGAAACATGGGGAATGAAGGGGTGGGGTTTTTTTTTGGGGGGGGAGGATTCTTATTGGGATGGGATGCCCTCATTTTGACTCCTCTCTCTAGCTACACCCCTGTTAGGCTAAATCATCCCATTTGTCATGACTGGGAATCTCAGTGAAAGCAACTCTCCCCTATGCCAACAGCCTGTGTTGCCAGCTTTTCAACTCACAACAGTAGCTGCTGCTACTGCTGAACCTTTCATTACTGCATCCTGTGTAGACATGAACAGCAACTGTATTTTCTCCCTTCCATAAAACAGCTTCCCCTGCTGATTTCTCTACATCTGGTTGAAGATGCCAGGACAGGCCTTTCCTCCCTGGTTTCCTAGTCAACAGACAAAGCTGAATCTATATGTACCTGCCCACACACTAAAATTAGGAAAACACAGTATCAGCTATGCCAACAGCAGAGACATTGCTGCCTTTAGGTAGGTGGATGGGTGGCAGACTGTTGGGGAGACATGCAAGCTGGAGTGGAGAAGATGTGGTCCTCCAAATGATGCCGAAGATCCTACATTGTTTCCCATGCCATGTATGCTTCACATTGTTTCCAATTTATGGTGAACCGATGGTAACCCTATCATGGGGGTGTCCTGGCAAAATTTGTTCAGAGGAGGTTTGCCATTATCTTCCTCTGAGGCTAAGTGAATACGATTTGCTCAGTGACTTTCCATGGTTGCCCAGTGGGCTTCCATGGCAAAGTGGGGATCTGAACCCCAGTTTTATGGAATTCTACTCCAGCACTGAAACCACTCCACCACACTGGACCGTTACAGCATAGCATAGATCTGGTGTTACATTATGTAACCCCTATCCTGAATTACCAGAGTAGCACAAGGCATGTGGATCAATGGCCAACACACAAGTCTGACAACCCAGTGAGCACTTGCAATGCATAGAGGCAATGTGCTACATGCTACTCTGCATGCACAAAAGTGCCACATGTGCGACTCTGCTGATATCGCTGTCTGATGGATACAACTGTTGTGCATTGTCCCAACCAAAACCAAAAACCCGCCACTCCAAATATAGTAGCACTGCTTACATCCACTAACAGGACGCCAACCAATGTCGGACAACAATTCCCCAGCTAACATAGTCAATGGTGAAGGATGATGCGTTTTCTCTTCACCACTACTATCCTGATCCCAGATCATCCCACAACTTGAATTAAATGCAAGTATTTAGATATTTAGCTAGATTCTTTCTCAAAACAAAGATATAGATGTGCACACTATTAAGGTATTCATCTTTAATCAACCTGGAGTAACTACTGTAGGACCCCTGTATTCACTGATTCATTATCCACTGATTCAATTATCCACAGGACACAAAACAGCACACCTGCCATAGAGTCTTCCTAGAAAATGTGTCCCCTCTAGCCATTTTCTAGGCCCTCCAAGGCAACTCTATGGTATTTTAAACCAGAAGTCCCATTATTTTCAATGTCATTCACTATTATCCATGGTTTTCAGTATCCACGCCTGCCCCCCAGAACCAATCCCTAGTGGATACAGGGGTGCTACTGTATTCTGTCCTTGTGTTGTAGTTGTGATCACAAATAGATCATGCACACCCCATGCATTGAAAATATTATGAATTATGAGGTGACACTCCATAATTTTATCACTCTTTATCATGTCATGGCAGTATGATATTGACAGTTTTATTTTGGACGCCTTTTCTTAATATGCCCCATGTGGAATCTGTGTGGTTTTGTTTTTTTGTTACAGCAGCTATACTCTGGCTCACCATTTTTAATAGAACTATGTACTATTCCACCACCACCACCAGATCCCTTTCTTCTGTCAGTTACTATCGCCTCTCATCTCATCAGCATTCACATGTGTGTGTGTGAGTGTATGTGCTTTCAAGTCGCCTGTTGACTTATGGCGACCCCTTGAATTTCATAGGGCATACCTTCTTAGGCAAAGAATACTCAGAGGGGGTTTTGCCAGTTCCTTCCTCGGAAATATAGCCTACAGCATCTGCTATTCATTGGCAGTCTCCCATCCAAGTACTAACCAGGGCTGACCCTGCTTAGCTTCCAAGATCAAACAGGATCTGGTGCCTTTTAGAGTATTTAGGCTTCAGTGTGGGATTTTTAGTCCTACTATGTATCAGCTGACACTTGTTTACAAGGACTCTTCCTTTCCCATTTAAAGGCCCATTCCCTGAGTTTAGAGATATCCTTTTGGAACTCTTTCAGGGGCTTAGCTACAGGGAAAGGGGGCAAATAAGAATTTTGCCTCCCCATGCATTTTCCTTCATTCCCCAAATGTCTAGCATTGCTGTAACTTAAAACATCCGTTGATTATTTAGGAATACAGTTTAGGCATCCAAAGAAAAGCAACAGGCAAAGTAACCAAGGGAAAGCAAAAACACTAAGTGTAAGTAAGAATTCTACCTGGAAGCAATTTCAATGTCTCACTCTCTGCAGTGCTGGAAAATTAGGGACTAAAGGAAAATAAAAATTAATGGGGGGCAGAATTATTATTTCGGAGCAAAAGCCTCATTTTGTCCATCCCCCCCAGCTACACCCCTTCATAATCCATTTTTGTTTCCAGCACCCTAAGCAACAGCAGTCAAAACGTGGCGTCGTTGAGATTTGGCTTCTCACCCCCTTCTTTCTTCATGAACTCTGAGCAACTAAAAATGCTGAAATAACCCAGAACCCGAGGCAGCAGTTTAAACCCACGCGCCCACCCCTCCAAAGGTATCCAGAGCTGCGCCTTCAGGCCGATACTAACAGGCGCCGTTCTCCCGTGTTCTCCTCTCTGTTTCCCGGGCCATCCACACGTGCAGGGAGGCTAACTCCCGTCCCAATGCTGCCGCCTCCAGGCAGGCTGGGCTCTCCGGCCAGAGCGCGAAAGCCGCCCCTTTGCTGCGACGGAGGCCTGCCCCTGGACGCCCCTCTGAGCCCCGGGCCGATCTCCGCCTCCCCGAGCGGGTTTCCCTTGGGCTCCAGTCCGACGGGACGCCGGGCGGTTGGCCGAGCCCTTCGGGAGGGATGGCCGGCGCCTGGCCAATTCCCACTTCGTCACCGCTTGTTCTGCGGAGCGGAAAACCAGCCGCCCTGCTTCTACTCCTGAGTGAATCGTAGACCTATAGAATCGGAAGGGTTCCCAAGAGGCCATCTAGTCCAACCCCGCGCCGATGCAGGAATCCACAAGTAAAGCATCCCCATCCATCCAACCTCTGCGTGGACAAAAAAATCCCCTCCTTGCCCATCACCAGCCACACAGCCAGCGTTCCTGCGTCCGAGGCGAGAGAGACGGAGCCAACCCCAAGCACCGGTCTGTTTATCGGCCGCGAGTGAAAGGCAAGCAGGACGCTCCCTGGCCCTGGCTGGCTGTACGGGCGCCCGCGGGAGGACCCGGCCATCCCCTCCCGGCAACATTCAGACGCCTGGCGGAGGAAGCCGGCCGGGTTGGGTCTGTTTGCTCGCAGCTGGGCGCGCCGGACCGGGGCATTCCTCTGCTGCGCAGCGAAGACAGAGACGAGGGAAGGCTCTCCACTCCAGGCTTCGTTCAGCGCTTCTCCTGGGCGCGGCCGGCCCCATCCGTGTGGCCCCTCCGATGCGAACCCGCATCTGCCCTGCCCAGCCCAGCCGACGCGAGATGCGCTTCGGCTCAGCCCTCCCGCCAGCCCGGGCCTCTCGCCGCCTGGGGTTTGCTGGGGCTCCTCAAAGCCCGGGAAGGAGGCGGCCAGCGGGCGGCTTAGCACCTCCTCCCTAGGGAGGAAGAGGAGGAGGAGGAGGAGAGGCCCGCAGGCAAAACCTCCCTCCCCGCCGCCGGCCCCCCTTCTCCCGGCCCGCCCCAGCTGAGGGGAGGCAGCCCCGCCTGGGGAGGAAAAGCAAAAAGCGGCTCGTCCACCACGGAGGGCCCCCCTCCTGCCCCCCTGGCTGCGTGAGCCCGAAAGAGCAGGGAGCCCCTTTGAGGCACGGACGGGGTTCGAACCCGCGATCTTCGGTTTACGAGACCGACGCCTTACCACTTGGCCACCGCGCCTGACGGGCTAGCAGCAGGGAAAAGCAGCCGGTGGAAGGCAGGGCGGGCGGGCGGGAGGCTCCGGGTTCGCGTCCCGGTCGGCGAGGCCCCCCTTCCCTCCTCGGCGCTCCCGGCAGAGCGAGGCCGCGGAAGGGACGGGGAGGCCGGCGGGGGCTCGCTCGCTCGCTCGCTCTTTCTCCTTCTCCCTCCCTCCCTCCCCCCGCCTCCTTTTCCGCTCCCGCAAAAGCCCCGAGCCTGCCTTACCCACTTAAGCTTTGGGAGCCCCACTGCAGGAAAAGCCCCCCCCCCCAAAATGCGACCACCCGCCACCAAAGGCGTGCTTGTCCGCAGCGAGCCGGAGCGTCCCTGTCCCTGGCATGGGAAGCAGCCCGCGCCCTCCAGGAGGAGACGGCGGGGGGATGCTGGCCGCCAGAAGAGGGCGAGCGGCAGCCCCCGGGCCTCCTGCCCCCCCCCCCAGCAAGGGTCAGCAACTGCTCAAGGGGGAAACGGGAGGCCCACGCGGGAGCGGGACAGGCGACGACACCCCACCCCCGACGGGGAGACCCTTGGCAAAGCCCCCCCGCCCCTTGGGCGACGGAGGGAGGGACGCCTTGAAAGATGGCTTCTCCTTTCCCTCTTTAAATGGGAAGTTCTCCTTCCTACCTGAGTGGAACCCCATGGCCCCTTGGCAAAGCCCCCCCCCCCCAACACAGTCGCCCATATTGTGCTTGTGGCAATGCAACCATTCCCTGTGGATCCGCTTCCAGGCACAATTGCTTTAAAAGCAGGTTAATCGTGACACTTTGGGATGGGCGCCTCTGAGCATCTGCAGAGTGCAGGGCTTTTACCTGAGGGGAACAAAGGGCGAGAAGGAAGCGCAGAGTGCCTTTGAGGATGGGAGATGGCTATTGTTCCTCTTCTCTTCCAACTCTACAATTCTATGATTCTTTAGGCCACAACAGCAGCTCTTAATGTTTTCTTTACCAGAGCCCCTCTTTAAATATCTTTTGTTGCCACCTGGTTCTTAACCTGGGATCTGGGGACCCCCAAGACTTAGCTCAAGATTTAAAACATCATCATCATCATCATTACTACTACTACTACACCATCCATGCAACCTCCCCTCAAAGGCACTGGAGGGGGAGGGAAGACTTTTCTCCTGCTTCTTCCTGCAAGGTTGTGGCTGGAGTGGATTGAATGGCAATGTGCAGGCCAAGCCAGCCAGGCTTTGCTTTGGCTTCTGTCATGTGGGCCAAGCAACCTTCAAGCCTTTGTGGACCCCCTCTCAGGACATCACAGACCCCTGGGGGTTCCCAAATCTCAGGTTAAGACCCACTGGGCTACAGTGTACCTGTTATCAAGTGGTACCTTTTGTTTTTGTTTCAAATCACTTTGAAAATGACAGGGTCTTCAAACATTCAACACTCCAAGCAACAAAGGTACATTTATTTTCCTTGGTTTTTTTCCAGGCTGTGAGGCCGTGTTCTGGAAAAGTTTCCTTCTGCTTCTGACGTTTCACCTGCATCTGTGGCTGGCATCCTCAGAGAATGGTTGGGTAGAGGTGGGGGTGGGGCGTTGTATACTGTGAACCCCTCTTGGAGAGGATATGTAAAGGCATTAGCCAAACAGACACTAATCCTTCTTGCATATCTCCACCCAGAAACTAGCCATTCAAATACACAAATTTACATATTCTCCCCAACAGGGGTTCACAGTATATAAACCCCACACATACTCCTACCCACCCATTCTCTGAAGATGCCAGCCACAGATGCAGGCGAAACATCAGAAATAAACTTTTCCAGAAAATAGTCTCACAGCCCAGAAAAAAACCAAGGAAAATCTATGGATGTCAGCCATGAAAGCCTTCAACTTCACAAAGGTACATTTGCCTCCCTGGCCTGAAGTTATCTCTTACTTTTGTGGTAACCAGTTACATTCAACTGGGCCAGCAATATTTGGGTTCAGGATGCAACCCTGTTCTGCAGCCCTTTGTCTTCATCACATGGTCTGCCCTGGAAAATAACCTAAGACATATGTGAAGTTGAAGGCTTTCACGGCCAGCATTCATAGATATTCCTTGGGTTTTTTTCCAGGCTGTGAGGCCATGTTCTGGAAGAGTTTACTTCTGACATTTTGCCTGCATCTGTAGCTGGTATCTTCAGAGAATGGTTGGGTAGGAGTGTGTGTGGATGGAGTTTATATACTTTGAACCCCTGTTGGAGAGTATATGTACATTTGTGTATTTGAATGGCTAGTTTCTGAGTGGAGATATGCAAGGAGGATTAGTGTCTGTTTGGCTAATGGTTGAATGATGGCCCATTATCTGCTGGAACTCCCCCTGTCCCTGGGTGGAATTCATTTGCAAGTGCTGAGTTTTGATTCTATTGTTTTTCAAAACTGGGAGCCAAACTTTGTTTACTTTTAAGGTTTCTTCTTTCCTGTTGAAGTTGTCCAGGTGTTTGTGGATTTCAATAGCTTCTCTGTGCATTCTGACATGATAGTTGTTGGCCTGGTCCAGAATTTCTGTGTTTTTTTAAATAACATTTTGTGTCCAGGTTGGTTTATCACATGTTCTGCTACTACTGATTTTTCTGGCTGGCCCAGTCTGCAGTGTCTCTCATGTTCTTTGATTTGTGTTTGCACACTGCGTTTAGTGGTCCCTATCTAAAGACATAATTAATATTGTAAGCCTCCCCGATTGCGTTGCAGAGGGGCGGGATAGAAATAAATTTTATTATTATTATTATTATTAATAATAACACAGGTGATCAACTGATTATGACCTAAGACATAATTAATAACCCAACTGATCAAAGTTGTTGACGTTGGTGGTAACGAATTAATGGTTCACAGACCAAGGTAGACATATTTGTTTAAATGGTTTCTAGTTGAAGATCCATTATTATTGTGGAATAACAATGATTTGATATTCAGGAAAGTGTTATGATGTGATAATCAAGTTCAATACAGTCGGGGGTGGAAGCTTGCTTCTTTATGTTTATGATTTGTGTGAAAATAAAATAATTTTTAAAAATGAATTAATTTCCCAATTTTAATATTTAATACAAACAAATTAATTTCAAAACTTGATGTTCTAGGCTCTAGAAGAGTATGTAACCCTATCTTTTCTGAAAATATAAACTCCTGTCCATCATAAACTGAAAAATCAACCACACCAGCTCTTTGGAAACCAAGATATAAATTTGATTATCTTAACCAGGTTGTTCAGAATTAGAAGCTGGGGTCAGCCTAGATTTAAAAGTCAAACGAAGCCAACCTTAGCCTGCTGCAGTAAACAAAGATTACTGTTTTAATGTTTGGGAATGGTACCAGAGATCGACAAAGGAGGTGTGTACAAAGGCACACTGTTTAGCTTGGGATTTGGTGTGTGTGTGTGTGTGTGTTTTGTTCTTAATTATACATTACAGAGGAGAAAAGGGGAAACTACCTTGGGTTGCTGCCATTTCTAGGTTACAGTTCTTGTTACAGTTCTTTCTGCCTTCTGTGAAATGAAATGCAGTCCAATTCACACTGGAGATCAATGAGTTACAGTGCAGTTTTGTACAAAGCAAGGATTTGTAGGTCAGTGTTTGCAGGATGACCTGACCAGCCCCCTCCTACCAGCGAGTACAAGGAGCAGAAGTGCCCCCACAGGCCACTATCATAACTCTTGGTTGCACTATTGTTCTCTAGCAGGAGATGGCTGGTCATATCCTCCTGCAGTGCCCCATTTGCCAGCGCTGTAGAAATTTGCCACTAGGTGCAGCTGGCTGGCTTTTAAGGAGGGTTTCAAGGGTCAGATCAAGAGATGGAGCATAGCTATGTCTTTGATGCGGGATTTTGACCCATATGGAGTCAAAGGCTTTCACGGCCAACATCCATAGGGCTTTTAGTGGTTTTTTTCGGGGCTATGAGGCCATGTTCTAGAAGAGTTTATTCCTGACATTTCGTGTGCATCTGTGGCTAGCATCTTCAGAGAATGGTGGCATGTAGGCATGTGGGGTTTAAGAGTCCCTGTTGAAGAGGATTAGCGTGTAAATTTGCGTATTAGCAGAAAGGTTAACGAACAGAGTAGAACTACACAAATGTACATGCTAATTTTGGCCCATATTTGCTTGCCTTAGTCTGAATCTCAGGACTTAATGGAAGAGAGAAGCTTTCACTCATGAACCATTTGAATGAAAAAATAGTAACAATTTCTTTTAAAATGCTTGGCTAGAGCTCGGTGGTAAAGTACCAGCTTTGCATATTGAATGGTCCCAGGTTTGATCCCTGTGTTATTATCCAGTGACAGCTGGGAAAAGACTCCAGCACACATTTTGCATGCAGAATTATCTCCAGTTCAATCCCAGGCAGCTCTAGCTAGAACTTGAAAGAAAGAACTCACCAGCACGTGGAGACCCCAGAAAGCCCCTGCTTAGCAAGATGGACCAGTGGTCTGAGTGAGCCACCTTACATCAAAATCAACAAGCAGTAATATTTTTATTGGGCCCGTTCCAAAGCATAAAGTACATCATTCAAGCTTTCAAAGCTTCACTGGCTTCTTCATCAGGCAAAGATGTTAAAAATCATACAGGAGAAAAAAGGGTGACAATGTTAGAGTCACAGGCCTACATTCTGTCTGAGATGTTAGTTAAGATGGTATTGAGGAAGCTTGTGTACCTGTTTGTTGCAGCCTTTGAACCCTCCAGATCTCCCTGAACACTTGTTCTAGCCAACAGGAAAAGGTTGTAGAAGCTGCTAAGAGTGGCAATTTACCCTTTAAATAAGTCGCAGGGCACTCCTGCTCTGCTGAACATTAAACAGGCTACATCTGTGTGGGTTTTTTTTTATCCCACCCCTTTTTTTTTTGCCTTTTGGCAGTCTGTTTGGCTATTGGGAGTTCCCAGGGGCAGAAAATTGGCCCAGGTCTCACCAGTTGGCCACCATTGACTTATAGGAATCTACAACTATATCAGAGCTTGGGAAACCTTTTTTTGGATTACAACTCACAGTATCCCCCCAGGCAACATGGCCACCGGTTGGGGCAACTGCAGTCCAATAACCAAATAATCAGAGTATTTACCTTTGTCTGACCACTATAACCATCTATCCATTACATGGGACGCTTGCTTTCTTCTCTACTCTGCTTTCAGCGCATGTGTGCTTTCTTTGGCCCTGTGATACTTTCTAACTTCCAGGCTCCTGTCTCTCATTTGTTGACTCCCCTTCCCTTTTTGTGTGCCTTCAAAAATTCAACAAAGATCTCAGAGTGCCGCCTACTGGACTAACTTCTAAAAATGTCATTCAAAAAGCAGCAATTAATGTCTTTAAAAGCACACTATGTCAGGTTTGAACACTAATATTTTACAAAGAGGTTTGGGGACTATGCTGTGGCACAAATTGTTAAAACTCATCATTTCCAGATTCTCATTAATACTGCATGGAGGATTCTTAACAGAAGCCCCACCTTCTCCCATATGAGCCTGCCTGTCCATTAAGACTGTGATCCAGCGCATGGCCTCATTCAGAAAAATGACTACAAAGACCCTCAAATGCAGGAGGGCTGGAGCAACTCTATTGTGAAGTGAAGTGAAGTAATCAGTCTCTCTCTGGCTTTGCTTCGCAAACGAAGATTCAGGAAGGACTCATCCCGCTGTACTATAGTGGTAAATTCTGAAGTCCAGGCCCCCACAAGGAATTAAACCATTATCTCTATATATAATTCTTTTGGGTATGTTGCCTTTTCCAGTGTGCTGATTGGCCATTTAAGAAACATACCCAACCACTCCCTCAACCATTCACCACCCACATGCAAATCTATATATTCCAGTATCATACTGCAAGTGACCAAACAATGTGCTACAGTGTTGGCTATAGTTACTAAGGCTGCAGGCCTTTTCAGTTCATCACCGTCTCAGGGCTGCACAATTCCCACTTATGCTCTAAGTCTGCACAATAATATATCCGTTCCCACTGCAATGGGACCCAGGCAGTCAATGGGTGGAGGGACCCTGCTGCTGAGACGGGGACCCAGGCAGTCAAGTGGCAATGGCAGCGGGAAGCCACTGCTGCAACAGGACCCAGGCAGTCAACTGGCAGTCAACTCAACAGAGTGAGTCACCCTCAGCAATTCCGAGAAAAGTGTGGAGCGCTGAGAAGGGGAAGGAGTTCAAATCCACTGGTCTACCTTACAGGGTTGTCATGAGGACTAGCAGGTGTGTTTTGGGGAGTTTCTTAATGTTGTATGGTACACTGGGTCCAGCTAGTTTTATTTTAAAGGCCATAGTTCCATCCTATAGTATCCTGGGATTTTTAGTCTGGGGAGGGGCTGTAGGGAGCTGTAGTGCCTCTGGCCAAACTACAAATCCCAAGATCCCATAGGATGGAACCATGGCAGTTAAAGTGGAATCCTAGCACTCTAATTCTGGAGTGTGAAAGGGCCCTAGGACAGTGTCTATAGCAGCACCTTGAAGGAGAGATTAAAATTTCAGGCAGTTGTGTTGATGTATAATAGTTTGTAGCTGTTTTTAGGTCTTTTATAAAGCTTATAGGTCTTGCTCACTCAAGACCAAGCAGCCCCCCTCAAATACAAGGCTCACCCTTAGCAATACAGTTGGCCCTCCATATCCACGGATTCAACCATCCACCGGCTTGGAAATATTCCACAACATTTTTTCCTCAAAATAGCAACCCTTGATTTTGCCATTTTATATAAAGGACACAATTTTACTATGCCATTGTATATAATGGGCCTTGAGCATCCATGGATTTTGGTATCCACAGGAGGTTCTGGAAACAAACCCCAGTGGATACTAAGGGCCCACTGTATATTGCTGCAGGTGAACACCATCTCCCTGCCCTTGTTACTTGATTCTAGCATTGTCAGCCTGTTTTACGGCTGTATTGTGGTTCATTTTAAACTTTTTTCATAATGCGCTTTGGGTCTGTGTTGAAATAGAAAAAGCAGAGTATGCATATTCTAAATAAATGAATATATCCAAATCCAAAGAGGTATTAGAAATACACTTAACACTTTTATAAACATATTTCAAAACCACAACAGAAGAAGACAGAATGGGAGTGGAGTGGAGTGAGTTGGGCCTCTGGCACCAAGAGAGATGGGGTTTGGAGTCCTTAACTAAGTTAACAACATGGCCACATGTTAACAGTTGTCCAGTGGTAGAGTAACAGTTAATTTGTAACAGTGACTATCTTTGATACTTTTGGCAATAGCTTGGCACTTTGAAGCTGCTCAGAGGGGGTGTTTCCCCCCTTCTGTTATTAACCTGTTTGTCCAGTACTGTTAGCTATGTTAGCTACACACCAGTAAAATGTACAGTATCGTATAGCAGTAAGCTGTGTCAGTGTTCATCACCAGATGAACTCTTGGGGGGCCTGAAACCTACACTGAGCTCCAGCAAAGAACAAGAGCTGTTAGCTCTACACTTGATACAAAATATGGCAGCCAGGCTAGTTTCTGGAACATCTAGGAGGGACCACATTACTCCGGTTCTGAGGTCCCTCCACTGGCTGCCTATCAGCTTCCGGGCCCAGTACAAGGTGTTGGTTATCACCTTTAAAGCCCTAAATGGCTTGGGTCCAAGCTATCTCAGGGACCGCCTTCTCCCTTATAATCCTCCCCGCGCTCTCCGGTCCTCTGGGAGGAATTTGTTGCAGCCACAAAGACCTAGGCTGGCGACTACCTCCCAGAGGGCTTTCTCGGCTGTCGCCCCCAAATTGTGGAACGGCCTGCCCGACGAGATCCGCCTATTGACATCTTTAGACAGCTTTAAAAAGGCTGTCAAGATGGTTCTCTTCGGGCAGGCTTTTCCGGAATAGCTAACCCCGGCCTCAGGAACCCCCTCTGGAGGTTGCTTTTGGATCTCCTAACAGATGCTGTCTGCTTAAAAGGGTATTTAACATATTGTATTACATATTGATTTTAACTTGTATTGATTTTAACTTGTATTAATTTAATAATGTTTTAAGGGGAGGGAGGGATTTTGGGTTGTTTTATACTGTCTACCATTTTATCATTGTAAGCCGCCCCGATTGCTTGCAGAGGGGCGGGATATGAATAAATTTTATTATTATTATTATTATTATTATTGCCCTCCTCCAAATAGGCCTGTACTTTTGTGAAAGCAGAAATCTGGGACTCGTAGCTCCCTTGAAACAAGCTCAGATTTGGATGTGCTTCATTCAAGACATCCTGATCCCAGAAATGTCATGCCCTGCTTCCAGAACTTGGAAATGGACTCTGACTCAGAGACTGAGGCAGTGTAATGGGGTTTGTTAAATTAATAATGTTACCCCCTGTGCTTTACTGGAAGTACCTTACAATATAGATGCCATAAAACTGATGGCTTAAACTTCCTTTTGAAAGCACAGAACTAATTAGCAGAGTTCTCTGTTTAAAACACATACGCAGCAGACACGTGTTGATTCCAGCATGCAGGCTTAAGATAACCATCCACACAACTTCTCCCCAGTTTATATTTTCTAGCATAAAAGAAACTCAAAACACTCAAAAGTAGTTTAAAAGTATAGAAACATCTTTACTTACAGTCTATGTGCATTTCTCATTGAATATCAGCAGCATAATAACAGGTGAAGGCTAAACTATTAAAAATAACTAAAAACTACTTGTTACAAACAAAATATACAGGAGCCCTGCAGAGCAGGTCCTGCCTCTACAAAAACATCATGCTGACTGGTAAACCCCATGGCAGCTTTCCAGACAAAGAGAAAGACTTAGACCACCTCTTCCTCTGGAAAGCCAATTACATTTCAGTAGGAAGTTGCATCATACATTCTGTTTGCTTCTATCAGTTAACCCTTTCAACAGTCAAACATCTCAACTTATTGGATTGCAAACTCCATATCCCAACACAGTGAATGTGCCAGGACCTGCTGAACCAGAGCAGAAGGATGTTTTCCAGAGCCATAGGTCTCAGACACAGACAATAATGCAGTACCAGCTCTGGCAGAGGGTCCTGCCCCTTCAGCTACAGAGGACAACTTACCTATACCTATCTTCACAGCATGGAGACAACAAAAGGAGGGCTTGAGGCAGTCTCAGTGTATTTATGGGAAGCAGCAATTAGTTAAGCAGCAGCTGTGTTAGCTGTTGCTCTGTAAATACTCAGCACTGCTCTCCAGGAGTTGTTGGAGATTATCTGGCCTACCTGAGTACCTGTCGTGTTCCTGCTCACTGTGTTTGACCTGGACTGTGTTTGTTTACTCTGGATTCTGTTTGCCTGACCTGGATTCTGATGGACTGCCCTGTTTGCCGGACCTGGACCTTGTATATTGGACTTTGCTTGTGGACTTGTGTTTTGCTTGCTAGTAAAGTAAGTGTCTGATTTCATACTGCCTTGATTCCTGTAATTAGCTTGACTGTGCTGGCTTCTGCTATCAGCTGTGCAGTAATCTGCCTTTGGCTGGTTGCCCAGACAGTGTTTGGACATAACAGTCCAAACATGAAACACTATGCTTGCCAGTTGAGAGGAAGCTTTTTGCTGTTTTGTGCCTTCAAGTCATTTCCGACTTACGGCAACCCTGAGGCAAGCCTGTCACAGGATTTTCTTGTCAAGATTTGTTCAGAGGGAGTTTGCCTTTGCCTTTGCCTTCCTCTGGGGCTGGGTTTCCATGGCTGAGTGGGGATTTGAACCCTGGTCTCCAGAGTCATACCACACCACACTCAAACCACTATACAACACCGACTCTGTCCATGCAAAAATAGTTCCCTTGTGACCTGTCACACTATTGCTTAATCTTGCTTGGCACTGCTATCTCTAACCAGAACAGGCCCTCTGGGGGTTCAGGTCTTTTTCATCCCTTGCTACCTGATTTCATACTTTAGGATAGCTTTTCCCAACTTGACAGTTTTCAGGTTATGAATTCCCACCATCTGCAGTCAACAATGGTATTATGGTCCATTTGTAGTAGTCCATTTGAAAAAAAAAAGTGTCAGGTTCAGGGAAGGAACTCTGAAATGACAAAAAACACTTTTGAAGATGATAATGAAAGCTGCCCCCAGGGGTTTACACTGATGACTACCACACTGTTCCTGTGGCTTGTCTGAAAATGAATGTTTTTGATATTGAAATAATTAAAGTTACTTCAACAAAGGAGACTATGTCAGGGGTTAGCATTAATGGCACAGAATTAATCTCCCAGTTTCTAATGCTTATCACCAACAAATTAATTTTCAAAACCAACATTCCACATGCTGCTCTAGTTTTCAAGTGTCCAGGGTTATCTGACACTTGACACTTATCTGCCTTCCCAGAATCCTCCATTATCTGTTTTGAGAGTTGTAGTTCAAAACAGTGATATTTCTAAGCTGGGACGGAGCTATTGTCTTCTCTATGTGATTGGGAACCTTTGTTGTTGTTATGTGTCTACAAGTCTGACTTAACGGTATGTATGTCATAGGGTTTTCTTGGCAAGATTTCTTCAGAGGAGTTCTGCCATCACCTTTGTCTGAGAGCATGTGATTTGTCCAAAGTTTCCATGACTGAGGGGGGTTTGAATGCCTATTCTTCGAATCCTAGTCCAACACTTGAACCATCACGCTATGCTGGTTCTTTGGAATCTTACACATTTGGAAAAGGTCTGCAAAGCTATATCAGAATGAGGGCAGGAAGTGTTTCTCTCACTCTCAAAAGTCTTCCTAAATTTACTATATATTGTCACTCAGATTTGGCTATAATATGATATCCAGAAAACAAATGAGAAGGAAAGCTCTCAACCTCACTCTGAATGGGCAGAGCTTTCTACCAGAATGAGGTGGGGGAGTACATTTCATCAGGACCAATGTTTTTCACAAAACCTGTTTTCCATTTCATCTCAGCCCGATAGTACACACATCACACAAACAACAACAGAGGCAGAGCAATTCACTAATTTTTTAGTGATCTATCTTGTTTTAGGTTCACAGAACATAAGAGGTTAGGCAATACTTTTGTAAGAAAGAAAGGAAGAAAGAAAGGTCACTGAAGGGCATTTGAACCTGCACTTTCATTCTTGAGAAAACTAGCAGACTGCTGCTGTTTTGCGAGTCAGATTTCCTGGGCACACCATGGGATTTTCATTGAATGTATTGCTCTTCTTTTGAAAATCGTCACAGTGAATCTGGGCTCAAAAAGAGGGAAATTATTGATAGCCCATTCAATGTAATATAAAGCAGAAATTAATGTTGGGAGGCCAGAGAAAGATGGCATATCTAAATGCAAAAAGATATGCAAATATTGTTGCTCTTTCCTTAATAATTACATTGCTAAATCGGCAGTATGGATATAATCTTATCCCAATCAGCAGTGCCCTGGTAACCTCCAGGTTTGAAGATCTTGCTGATAGATCCTGCATCCACCAACGGGAAAACATCTGTTGTTACCCATTTGAACCAGGAGATTGTGATAACATGGTAATGTATCACAGGGTGCTTGTTGGCTGAACTAGGAGGGGTTAATTGGCCTTAGTTGGGTGCCCAAGGTTTCTTCATGCAGCAGTATGCTCAGCCCTGGGGGACGGAGTAGTGCTGGTCTACCAAGTTCATTGCTGCCCTGAGTAGGTAACCCATCCAGCCTTTGAACAAGTGTTCCTGAGGTTGGGTTTTTGGGAGAGGGTAGAAAATCTGTGGATGGTGTCCTGCTGACTAACAAATTGTCTCCCACATCTGAGCTGGTTGAAATGGTCTCTGAGATTATGTTGAAGCTGGTGGTCATAGGAGATCTTCACCAGAAAGAATGGCCAAGGAGCTCATAGCTAGGAGCTCATAGAATGAAAACCTGGGTATGGTCCAGGTAATGTCTGGCACCACATGTTCAGCTGGACAAACCATCTACTAGTTAGAATGAAGATGGTCTGTGGGCAAGGGAACCGAACACATGCATACCTCAGTTAAGAAAGCCACTGACAAAGAAGCTCCTTTTTACAAAGCTTTTAATGCCTACCCATCTCCTTTTCCTCCTTGTCACCTGTCTAGCTGGATTTTCTTAGCAGCATCAGCATGTGGAGAATGGTGAAAGAGGGCTGGAGAAATAGACTGCTGCTACTAGGTTGCAGCAGTTATGCCTATGGCAAACAATGCAATAAAGTTTGAGCTGGGAAAGAATGAAATTCAATGTTATGCTTCATCCCCAGGACTCAAATTGTTTATTGATCTTGGAATGCCAATACAGGAGCCTGTTGAAGTCTATGAAGACTCACAAGCCTGTATATAGATGGTAACTGCTAAAGGGGTTACATCTAGGACAAAACAGATGGCTGTGAGATATCAAAATGTCCATGAAGCAGTAAAAGGGCTAATTACCCTGATTTATTGTCCACCATCAGAGAACACAGTGGATCTGTTTAAACCACTGGGGCCTATAAAACATCAATACCTGTGTACAAAGCTTGGTATGATCAAATGTGTGTAGTAAAGCTCATTTACATATAAATTTGGAGAGGTGTCAGGGTAATGGGACATGCAATCACAGAGAAATTGATAATGTAAAGCACTGACATGGTGTAATGTGCTACTGCATTCAGGGGGCAGCAGTGAGTTAGCTACATGCAGCTGGCAAGCACATCAAGATCTGTCTAGACTCTAGAGGTTTCTGTGGGAACGGAAGCAGGGGGTAAACCTGCTATCTTTTATGGAACATGTTGAGGAGCCCATGTGTATGGGAATCACTGACTGTATAACCCATGAATGTACCATAACTGTATCTGTATAACTGGATATCCCCACACACTGCTCTGACTTGGATTTTTGCTCTTAAGACTGTGCACATTCACTCTAAGCTGCACAGAGCTGGATAGCACTGTAATGACTACTGTGTTATGTAGTCTATTTGTTTGGCATCCCAGACTCATTGTATATATTACTTTAATATGCACCAGTAAAGGAAAGTAGTTTTAGGCACAGTCCCTGTGCCTGTGTGCTTATTTCTTTAGGTGGATGTCTGCTGCTACTACAAGACCTATTTGCTGCCTTGTCCTCTTGATAATGTGAGAAGCTAGACTTATTTGGTATTCACATTTATGATTGATAGTGCCACAATTACAAATGCTCCAAAACCCACCTTAAAATCTAGGCAGCCACACAGAGGGACTGAGTTCTATGGCACTAAGGAGCACTGAAGGAACATGTCCAGCCCCCACCTACCAGTGAGTGGTGGTGATACACACACACTGTGTTCCTCCTGCATCTCTAGCATTTTTAGCTGCTCACATTTCTGTCCCTGTTTCAGAGGATGCGCAGGGATCATCTGCACAGGAATTGCTCTGAGAGACTAGATCCACAGTGGGCAACCAGTTTTGGCCTCCTGGATCCCACTAAAGGCTGCCTCACTTGCTGATGTGGTAACATTCCAATCCAAAATAAAAAATTATATTTAAAAATTGTAACTATAATGGTAGTTAATGATTGCTTGGGATGTCAGAGCTGTAACAGTAACTAAATACTTTACAAAGTCAGTTCCCAAGTCCTGGTTATCCTCATACTGCAGATGGGTGGGGGACTGTGGATGAGAGAATCAATGCAAAACACACAGTCTAGCTGGAGAAGTTTTGACTTCTGTTCATCTGAACTAAAGAAGCAGCTAACTCCCCTTAAAGTGAACAGACCGCATTATTTGGTTAGGGTAAGCCATCAATTTAATTTGTTCCAGACTCTAAAAATGGACAAAATAGATGCAACTCATTATAAATAACAACTCAGGATCACAGGTATGTGTGTGTAAGAGAGAGAGACAGACAAGACAAGCTTTTACAAAAGGACACACACAGAGAGATAATTACTCCATCCATTCAACACAATTCCAAAAGAAACAAATCAACTACTTATTCAAAAACTCGCTACTCAGGACAAGAAATATTTCTACTAAGAAGAGCAAGAAAGGAAAGGAAAGAAAACATCTGTACAAAAATGAATAGACTTTTCTTTTTTTACATCCTATTGAGGCACATGAAATACAAACTCAGTTCTATTTTATATATACAGATTTACAATAGATTTTGTTTGGGGGGGGGGCAGTGCCAGAACAAAGAAGAAAGAATAAATGACCTTCAAAATATATAAAATTTGTGGCAAATAATTGATGAAAGGCGTGTGTGTTTGGGGAAGAAATCTGTACATTGTCAAGTTGAAGGCACAAATACTAAAAACTATAATCATGCAAAACAATTTTCTTTTCTTTCTTTTTGTTAAAAAACCCAACCCTTACTCATAGGTACAATTGGTGCAAAAAAGCAAAACGAATGGCTCCCACAATAAACGCTTACAGCAATTCTCAGTATATATTGGTACTGAAATATACAGGAAAAAGCAATGTATGCCCTGCCTTGTAGCATAGATTGAAGCAGCTATTTTTTTCCTGTCCTGCTCACTTCAAAAGGGCAGAGTGTTAATTTTACAAGGTGGGGTTGAGCAATTATGAAGCTGAGTAATTATCCTGATGGCACCAATGGCTTATGAGGGGACAGGTTGCAGCATTCTCCCATTCTCCCTGTTGTGACTGTATTTATAGAAATGTTTGGTTGCTTGAATCGTTCTTCTCCCAGGTACTCCACTGTTTCCGTGCTGCTCTGTGTCTTTGCTAGAACCAAAGTAAAAAATCTTGCACCATTTGCTTATCTGTAATGGTGACTATTTTCACACCAATCTGAAATATTTGTTGGTCTGCAGTCCAACTTGACATTTGCTTGATGAGTCCTGCTACTGAGACAAGAGTTGGTTTTTGGCTGCCAAGTTTCCCACCAGTAGTCAAAATCCACAATTCACATTTGAATTTTTTCAGACTGAACCACTCACACATAAAATTCACTTGCTATTTGTAGTTTTCACACACACACATATATACTCTCTCAATATACTAGTGAAATGCATTTAAGCTCTAGCTCAAGCCTGCACCACAGTAGACAGGGAAACATCAAGGGGCTTGATTTTGCTTATTTGTGGATATCTCTCTGTTGAGATGAATATTGCTCCCTGAGGTTCTCTCCCATTTTAAACAATACATTCAGGAATGCTTGCTAGACTTACTGTATTTCATAGTTCAGGACACCACAGTTTCAAAGCATCTTTTTCTTTCTTTCTTTCCCACCCCCTTGAGTTTCTAACTATCCTACTATCTCCATAACATTCATGTTAGGGCAACACTCTGTGGTGGTTGGCAGTTACCATGTCTCTTGTTCATTTTTAGTCCAAACTTTAAAGAAGCCATTCAAGGTGCTGAACACTTTCCCCAAACAAGCCATCACCTTGCACAGTTCCTTTGAAGAATAAATTTAATCCCAAAGTGGACTCACTGCTCTACTGATGTGGGAGCCACTGACCCCCACTGTTAACAGGATTTCCATGAACTTTGAAACTGGTGAATGTGTCTTAATCCCGGCAAAGACTCCTGTTGTAGTATCAGGCAGTTGTTATAGGCCTATATCCGAATGCTAGCCCAAACAAGAGTAGATGCACTGAAACCATGGGGGCTCACATAAATGTTGATTTACGGTCTACTTTAGTTGGCATTAGTAATTGACTGTAAGCGCCAATATAAATGTTCACCAATATAGCTATTCTTTTTCAATGTTCACAGCTTAGTTTTCCAGGCCTGCGGGGCAAGAGGAAGACACAGAGGGATTCTGAGGAATGCAACCTAATAAATTCAACCAGTTGCATTATTAGAGTACAGTAAATGTAAAATTCCATCAGCATACATCAAGCCATCAGATCGTGCAAAAAACGAATAATTTACTTCAGCCAACAATCGCTAGTTGATCTCTTATTGTTTTGTTCCCTGATGCCTGGCATTCTATAAATGCAGCAGTAGTTCTGGATCAAAAAGGCCTCAAGTATGCATAAGGACCAAGAGTGTGAAGCTGCCCTGAAGGTTTTCAGTCAAGCAAGTGCACAAATGCTCTGATAAGTGATGGGAAATAATTATGTTGAGAATATATATATGTGTATGTATGTATACTTTCAGGCTCTTGTTTTCTCCCCCTGCCCCCCCCATCTCTTGCTGGTAACAGCAGGAACAGAAAAAGCATTGGAACGTCTTACTGCCTGATACTGATAATCCAGTTTTGCAACTGCATCTCTTGCTGAGGTTTGTATGAGGATTATATTGTGAGTCTCACCCTGGGCTGGTCTACAAATCCAAATGAACTGAGAGTACCCTTTGTCATTATTCTGCTTCAGTTAGTTCATATAATGTGTCCGAGAGAAGGATTTGTATGACACTCTGTGACAGAAACTTGGCATCTTGCAATGCTGACAGGAACTACAAACTCATGTAATTTCCTTCCTTCAGCGTGCCTGTTGATATAAAGCAGACTACAAGTAATTTGCAAGAGTTTTGTCAATTCAATACAATACAATATGAACCAAGAATCAGAACCATTAAAATACCCAGATGGGTAGTATCTGATCAAGCCAGCAGCAAGAATCCTACTTAAGGCACCTTTGTGAATAAAGACACATACAAGCACTCTCTACTCTCCAGTAGGTTGGCCCCATGCTAAAGGGCTAGAACACCCTTGTCACACCTCCTGTTTCATGGATTAAGCCCACCTAATCCAATCATTCACCTGCACTGTTTTCAAAATTATCTAGCTTATAAAAGCACCTAGAAGATTCCACAACTCCTTTGGGAACCTCTTCCTGCTAGGAAATTCTGCAAGCCTCAAATGTTGGTTACAGTTTGGACTGATTTTTCCCTTTGTCTTGTCCATGCCAGGCACAGATATAGATTCCTCACTAACCTGACACGAGGTAACCTTTCATGAACTTGACTGGCGGAGCAATCCTATGTATGTCTATTTAAATGAATCAACTTTCTCTCAGGTAAGTACATATAGGACCACAGCCTCAGTATTAAGTAGACCACCTCTCAACCTTCTCTTCTCCCAGCTACTGAAATTCAGTTCCTTTAGTCTTTATTCATTATGTAAAGAGATGAGCAAATCTCAAATGTTCTTAGCAAATTCACCCACACAGAGAATGTTCTTGTCTAAACAATGCATCTTTGTACTGCATGGCACATACAGTTCATCTGATGACTTGTCAAAGGGCCTTCCAGCCACTACCGGTCCTAGTCTATGACTTGGAAATTATATTTTGGGGAGGAGTGCATCGGGATGTGTAACTTCCAGAAATCTGAAAGCTGCACTGATAAGCAGGCAAGCCAGGTACTGACACCATTCTTTCAAAATGGCAGCCCCAAAGCAAAGGCACTTGGCTAAAAAAGAAGAGTTGGTCACTAGACAGATCTCCCATGTTTGTGTACAACATCATTAGCATCAATAGCTATAAACAAAGCCCACAGGCATTGGCACATTACTTATGAGGGCCTGTTTAAAGATTATTTCATATGAAGTTATTTCAGTTGAGGATTTGAAGAAGTCATCATCCAGCACCCTCTAATGGCTCAGAGGTACTCTAACGCAATGTCTTCATATGTATTAGACTACTATTCCCATGTCCTCCATGGGCATACTGGATGAGGATGATGGGAGTTGTAGTCTAGCACTCCAGAGGTTGCTAGGTTGAGGAAGGTTGCTCTAACATAAGCTCTTCTACAACACTTGCTCATCCAATCTATTTTAAATCTTTCTCCCCACAACTCTTGGAAACCATGCCACGGTCCTCTAAGACAGAACAGTTAACTCTTGTGCTTAACCCAAAACATTTCCTTCAATTTTTTGCCCAATTTCTTACCATCTGCTTCCAGCCAAAGCAAGCAGTTTCCCTCTTCACTCTTCTCTCTCAACTTTCAACATCTCTGCACTTCTCAAATCTCAACATACCCAGTCCTTTCAGCTTTTAAAGAACAAATGTCACATTGTTAAAACTGTCATCAAATCAAACATTGAGATTCACTGTACCTCCAGCCCTGTAAACCTAGTCAATACAATCACTTACTTTATGAACTGAAGTCAGATCACTTTAAATATTGGGAGCATCCATCCTCAAGTTTCCCCAAAGAGAGTCATAAAGTGTTAGAATAAGCAGTTTATGGAGTGGAAAGTGAAAATAATGCAGGGTATGACTTTATCCACCCCTGAATGCTGAGTAAAACAGGAGAGTGGTCAAAAGCCAACATAAACACTTAACACCTAGGCCTAAAATCCTGTTGTTAGTTTCAATAAAATATACCCATTAAATCAATAGGAGCTTGTACATTCACACTTACATAAGCTCCATTGATTCAATGAGTCTATTCAACACTAACAATTGAATGTAGGCATTTAAGTTTAAACACTCTTTGTTGTTCACAGAACAAAGAGAATAATGCAGGCTATTAGGAGGAGGAGGAGGAAGAGTCCTAGTCCATGTTACTGATTTTGTGGATCCCCTGAATGCCCTTGGAATAGTGGGGAAGAACCTATCTGTCTGTGTGATTAAAAAGGACTGTGAGACCATGGACTCAATGTTAAGTCCATCAAATGCAAGTGTTAGATGCAGAGGTAATGGCAAAGTAAGTTTAGAAAGCATTAGCAATGTTATGATACAGTATTCACTCATTTGTTACTCACTTCTGTTGGAACCACAGTAAGTATATTTCCAACAGACTTGTTGCTATTTCCATTTTGTTGTTAATATTTCAAATATTATGTCCTAGTTTCCAGTGCTGGTTATATCTTGGTTTGATTTTGCTAACATTATTCTAAATCAAAGGTGGGCAACTAAATCAGCTGGGAAGCCACATTGGCCCTACAGGAGAACTTGGACGGCTGCACCCCTCAAAGAACCCACTCCTAAAAGAAGAAAAGAAAAAGTACCAATTGTTTTGACCCAAAAGCTTCTCTAGGGGACACGGGTGCATTTTCATTATGTTTTTGGACCTTCCTGGGCTGTTTTTGGGTCAGTTTGAGACAAAAACATATTTTGCCAAAATTTGTTTTGACTTGACCCCTGGGAGGTCCAGGGGGGCTCCAAATGTGGTGGGAGTGCCCTCCATGCCCCCACCCCCCCCGAGGCTATTTTGGAACAATTATTTTTGCAGTGGACATGCTGGTTTTGCCCAGTCAATTTAGGCATATCTGGATGAAAAACAATTGCAAAATTCTAGTCACCGTTTTTGGTTTTTCTCTTGCTCCACATATAGTCATGCCTTCAAAGAAGACAACTGGTGGATTTGTCTTCTAGATCATTACTTCCCAGTGCTGGATGTGCAGAAGAGGCTGATATCAAGCAGATGCTGAGCAGCTTTGGGATAGTATCATATTAATAAAATCCTCCCAGCAACACAAACACTATAGGCCACAGGGGTCACATTAATACATACAGACTTAAGGCCCAGCTGCAATCAAGCCACAGGAACAGAGATGAAACCAAAGAGCTTATTGGCCACTATGGTGGAAAACCAAGAATGGTTTCTGTCAGGAGTTTCTCCTTTGATTCTCACAGGACCTCAAGTCAACACAAATTCCCCTTTGGAAACTGAGCAGTCTCTGGACACAGCCAACAAAATGTTCAAAATCCCCAACAATGAGGGCTAAGAACATGAATGGTCTCAATAAACACCACGAGTCTGAGGAATGCACACACACCCTTATCTACCAGCCAGCTTGCTCACCCCTACTTAACTATACATTCCCATTTGCATCCCCCTTTAAGAAACAAAGGGGAACACACTGATGGCACCCAAGAGTAGAAAGAGACAACAGAAAAATAACATCTTTGAATGTGACGTGTCAGGCTACCAAAAATTTCTGTGATGATTCTCAGTAAAACATCTTTATACACTGAGGAGAAGAGGAAGAATTCATGGGAATGTCCTGCCATATACTTTGCATCCCAATGGGTTGAAAGAGGGGAAAAAACACCTTGGAAGAATGGGATGAGTGGATTTTGAGCCTGTGGAATCTTTATTTTGCTGGAACCTGAGACTCACTAACTAAAGCCCAGTGCAAAAAGCATAGAATTAAAGAGTTCTGAGCCCAGATCTCACAGTCTTTCCACACAAAAACACA
Organism: Gambelia wislizenii; assembly: GCA_030847615.1. NCBI lineage: Eukaryota > Metazoa > Chordata > Lepidosauria > Squamata > Crotaphytidae > Gambelia > Gambelia wislizenii. The sequence continues at coordinate 222,486,645 of JAUMIR010000002.1, forward strand.
TCCTTGCTTATCCTGAACTCTTTTTATTTTTGCAGCATAATTCAGAGGAGGAGGGGATTCATTTTGTTCCCAGATTTGGTAAAGAACTGGGAATAAAAATCCCTTGTCAGTCTACAGCCGATCACTGGAGATCTACCAGAAGATCTGCAGTCACCTTCTATAAAGCCCTGGATTTTTATAAAAAAAGATTGTTTTAGGGATTAGAATAAAGCATCAAAATTGATTAATACCAAGAGAGTCAATCTTTTGGTTTATTTTTGTAGCTACAGTTCCTAGGTTTAGAATAAACTATACACATCCAATTTAGTGCCTGATTAAAAACAAAATATGCTTTAACTTGGAACAGTAAGCTTCTGATCAGCTTGTGGGGTAGAATACAACATGTGTTCATAGACACAGGAAGCCTTCAAGTTGCATAGCTGCTTTACACATTATACATTTTCTGCATGTTAACCACCTTGGCAAGTAAGGAATGGCACAACACCTGTCTGGGACAATCACAGTCTCTTACACACACACACACACACACTCCACTACATGGACATATATGTGCCTGATTGTCACATGCAAGAATACGTGTGCCACTTTCATGCTATTTCCTACACAGAAAGCAATTCCATGCAGAAAGTCAGTCATGTGTGAAGCAGTCTTTACAGGGCATCCTTTTGGAGGAAGAAAAATTATTTCCTAGTGATTTCTCTGCTGTGGTGGATTTACTTAGAAAACAACTTTAACAAATGGATGATTAGCTTAAAAAGCAGTGGTTTAAAAAAATAGTGAAAGAAAAAAACAAGAAAAGAGCCAGGGTGTCCTGGAGAATGCTTTCAGATGGTAGTTGTGATTCAGATGGGAAGTTACTTTTCCAAAACTATGGAGAGAGCTTTGATAGCTTTCTTTTTGGCACTACATCTCTGAGAATGGTCAGCCTTCACAGCTACTGGCCAAGCTGGCTGGGGGAATTCTGGGAGCTGAAGTCCAAAAATATAAGTTTTCTAAGATCTGCCAAAGATGACAATGCAGTCTGCATTGAACGATCACTCCCAGTGGTTTCAGAGTGATCACCCACGAATCAGTCATGCAACCAACTCTCATGTTCTGTTATGACTTGTATAAAAACTGAGCTATCATGCTGAATAAGTAATGTGGTATGTAAACAAGCTTTTGTTCTAAAGTTTCAGTGAAGAATTTAAAAACATTGCTTGTCAATAAGCATAGGACTCAGTTCAGTCCCTGGAAAACTCATTAAGACAAGCATCTGTAGGACTGCCACTTTTTCTTAATTAATCTGTGCCTTCAGTGGTGTTGGACTGATAACAACTACAGAACAGGGAAGAAACCAGTGGAGGAAGTTCATCTGGGCACTGAAATGCAACAATGCAACCTCCCCAACAAACAATTAACCCCCCCAACCTAGGCCTGTTGATGTCTACTTTTCAAAAAGGTGGTACAGAATTTATAACATGCAGCCCTTAAGGGGCCAGCCAAGCCACCCTCTGGGCCGGTCCACAGTTTACTGCAGCGGTTGTGAAGGTTGTGACAGTCTAGTGAGTTTCACATAGCCAAAGTCAGGCTGCATTTCTCACCCAGTGCAGTTCAAAACCTAATCTCTAACAGTCTTTCTCTAATCTAGTGCCTTCCAGATGTGCTGAATCACCATACCTAGAATCCACCATCCAACCTACAAGTTCCAGAATTCCCAACTGGCCATGGTGGCTATGGGTCCTGGGACCTGAAGGCTAGCTGAGGGATTCTGAAAGTTAATAGGCCAATGCGTATGTAAGGTGCCAGGTTGGAGAAGGCTGTTCTATCCAGTACCTCTCTTGTTGCAGCTGATAAACATGACACCTAGAAAGATTATGTTACAAACAGCTTTGCAGTTCTTAAGCATGGCAGAATGCTGGCAAAATTGGCCTGTATGCGTGCCTGTATGTGCACATAGGTGTAATACTCCTGGCTGTCAATCACTGTATTGTGGCCACTTAGGTCTCTTTCACACTCACAATTATAGCACTATGATTCTTCTTTAACTGCCATGGCTGCATCCTAGGTAATCCTAGGGAGTTTTTAGTTTGGTCAGAGACACCAAAGGAACTCCTGGGCTGAGGATTCTCAAGGTCCTTCCTTAAACAACCTTTAAGGATTCCATAGGATGTTGTCACAGCAGTTGTGTGGTGTGAAAGAGATCTGAGATACTAGATATTGAAAGATAATTTTTACTGAAAGGAGGCAAAGGTGTATTTTTTTAAAAAAAATAATAATAATAATCCAGTTCTGTAGAGTAATCTTTTCCCTTTTGTGTCATACGTGCAGTCTTTTTGAAGAAGCAATGATATCACCAATCTTCCTGCAGTTTCAGCAACACAATGCCAAGAAAACAAAAACACTCCAAACCAACATACGCAGCACCAGTGAATTAAACCTGGACGTGCAACACATCTCTGAAAAGATGAGGGGAAGAACTGATGACCAAGACATGAGCCTCAGCATGGTTTGTGAGGAAGAGGAGGAGAATTGGCACTAAATATGTATCCACTGACTTTTATCCACACATCTCTAGAGGTAGTGTCATTTTTTTTTGTCCAGTATCTAAAACAGTGCAAATCCAGTTACAATAGTTATTTCATTAAAATCCTGTAACAGTCTTTTTCCGCCCCATCACAACACCTCCAAGTGGTGAAAGTGCATGAAACCTGACCAAGCCAAATTATGATTCACAGACAAAATGTAACAAACTTCATATAAACATGCCCTGTGTGTCCACACAAGGTTTTCTTTATATATATATATAATATATATATATTTATAGGTTCATTTACAGTAGCAGAGTGATATTTGGGTCCAAGAGCATCTTATCAGGTACACAAGTCTCCGGTGGTTTCCCTTTCTGACCCCAGATCTTTAGTTTTTGATCTCCAGGATGGATGGGTTGTGGTCAAGAATGGCTAGGATGATCTTGTCCATGTACTGGCGCAGTCTGTAGTTGATTTCCTCCTGTTCTTTAAGGGCTTCCATGAGCTGGAACAAGGAAAAGAAAAGGGCTAAATTAAAATATCCACTGTTAAGGTAGCCAAACTACTCCAAATTACTGAAAACAAACAAACCAAAAAACCCAGATGCACCTTTGACCTTCAACGTTTTAATTAACTTCACAGGCAGATTAATTTATTTTGGTAGGCCTTTGAAGACTGACTGCTCAATGGGACAGGGCCTTTCAAAATTGTGCTGTACTGTCTATCTGTGTGTTGTTTATTTGTTGCTTTTAATTGCTATGTTTTAAAACCCATTTTAATTTTACAAATAGTTTAATGATCTTTTTAACTTTTGTAATTTAGTATATTTTGTAGTTATGTTTCTTTAAAGTGTTGTAAGCCACCTTGAGACCCAGACTAGGAAAAAGACAAATCATAGAATCATAGAATTGCAGAGTTGGAAGAGACCACGAGGGCCATCCAGTCCAACCCCCCTGCCATGCAGGAAATCACAATCAAAGCATCCCCGACAGATGGCCATCCAGCCTCTGTTTAAAGACCTCCAAGGAAGGAGACCCCACCACGCTCCGAGGGAGTGTGTTCCACTGCCGAACAGCTCTTACTGTCAAAAAGTTCCTCCTCATGTTGAGGAGACTCATTTTATGGGCAGGGAAGGGAAGGAGGGGAGACTTCATTCTGCTCCTGCCTAATATGGAAGTCACTCCCTTCACACAAAGAAAGGGGCAGCTAAGTCTATTCTTCCAAAGGGAGTTCTGCCCCCTGATGCCTCCACTCACTCCCACCAGCCATTTACAGTCCATTAACCCTAAAGGCACCAGATCCTGCCTGACCTTGGAAGCTAAGCAAAGTCAGCCCTTGGTTACTACTTGGATGGGAGACTACCAACAAATACCAGGTGCTGTAGGCTATATTTTAGAGGAAGGAACTGGCAAAACCACCTCTGAGTATTCCTCACCTAAGAAAGCCTATGAAATTCATGGGGTCGCCATAAGTCAATAGGCAATCTGAAGACATACACACACACAAACACCAGAAGGCCATGACCGGCTTCAGCCTCCAGCAAGGGTACACTGTGTATGTAATCAGTGAAATCCATGCATTTGCAGTCACATATAACATGATATGAAGGAGAGTTCTTACACTTTTCCTCCATATGGTTATGAATGCAAGAATAGTATAAAGTATCTCTAATATTTCAGTATGTTCTAAGGCTCATGCAAAGTTCTCTGAACTGCACAGGCTTTTCTAATCACTTTAATGAAAGGGGAAGCTCCACCCCTGCAAAAGGAAGTGTGTATGGAACTCTTTCTTCCATTGATGTGAATGGAAATACCTTCTCATGCAAGAGCGCCACATGCACAGAGGAATCTAGATCAGGGCAGAAAATGCACAATGGAAAGTAAACACAGCAGCAAAAGTCAACAGGTGAGTTGAAGGCAGTGCATGCACACACATACAATTTTGGGGCCAATACTGAAATTTGTGGAGGCACTGAGAATAAAGCCAGCCTTCAGCAATGGGCAACCCTTGACAGATCTGGAGGACAACTCTCTATCTACTCTGAAGACTCTCTGGGTGGTGTGTGGACTGCCAAAAATGGTGAGGGGCAAACCCAGTATTTTGGATATTTCTGGTTTTGAAAAATGGGCTTTTAATGTTATATAGCCCAGAGTGTCCCTGCAATCTATTTAAGAGGTGAGCCATTGTTCCTGGAAGCTTAAAGGAGAAGCAGTATACCCCAAAAAAGGTAGTCCAGAGTAGTAGGAGGGTGTAAGGGCTTCTAAACAGATTTTTGTGGACTGCAACTGGTTCAATAGCTGCACTTCACCCACCTCTGCTTTGACTGCATAGCAGCACTCTGGCCCTGTGTGTGTGTGTGTGTGTGTACGCCTGTGGCTTAGGGGCTCTATGACTGGCCTTGTGGCATGCACAGCTCTGTCCCCCCATAGAGAGGAGTAATGGGGGGAGGCAACTCAAAAGCAATGGCAAGGGGTGGTGATGCTGCTTCTGTAACTTCTACCCTTTCTTTAACATCCACCTCCTTGAGGCATCCATCTCACTCTGCCTAATGGTAGGGCCAACCCTAAAGGATGTTTGTTTATTATTTATTAATTAAAACATTTACACCCTGCCCTCTGCTGCTCTCTCGCTAGGGTGGTCATGATGGTGAAGGATGGACTGTCTACTTTCAAGGATGCTTGCGAGGTCATTCATCTCACCATTGCATTCCCCTGTCTGCCCATTCCTTCCTGCTCTGCCCCCTCTATGCAACATGTTATTTTCCCCCCTCCCACAGAAATGAATGGCAAAGGCTCATATACATGGCAGAAAGGAGATGGGGTGAGGGCTAATACTGCCCCTTGGTTCTTAAGAATCAAATCAGTCTGGTCTGCATAAATCTGGCATGGCGTCTCTTTCATGATCACACTAGAATGCAAAAGATATTGGAAAGCTATTCATTTGCTGTACAGCATTTTATATATTTGCTTGTCATGCCTGTCTTTCTTCTTCTGCATTTTACCTTAAGAGACTCTGAAAGTTTATAAATCTTAAAAACCTCTTGAATCTTATTGCTTTTCCCCCCTGTTCCCATCCAAAAGCTTCTTTACCATGTCCTCCTAGACACTGAATCACATCCTCACTTGAATAAATATAAGCGGAAAAGGTTTTGTTTTTTTTTACATCTGTATCCAGGGCCGGCTTAACCAATCTGCCAAATCAGCATTTGCGGGGGGGGGGGGGCACCCAGCCAGGGGCCCCACCTATCCTAACTCTCCTCCTGCAAAAATCTCCTGCTGGTTTAAAAAAAAACAGCGTCTCCCAAATAGAAAGCGAAACTGATACTGGAGGGAATTTGCTGTTCACTCGCCCCCTCCTGCCAGAATCATTGTCAAAAGGCGAGCCAGCCAGCCAGGCATGTCGGAGAGGGGCATCTTTTTCCTCTCTCTTCAGAAAGGGCTTCCTTCTTTCTTTATCTCTCCCCTCTTTCTCACTTTTTATCCCCACCTCCTTCCTTCCTTCCTTCCTTCCTTCCTTCCTTTCTTTCTTTCTTTCTGACTTTCTCTCTCTCTCTCCTTCCTTCCTTCCTTAAACACACCAGTATCCCATTAGTGTTATGTGAGAGCCTTTGGGTAGAGCAGTGGTTCTTAGCCTTTTCTTTACCAGGGACCCCCTTTAAATATCTTTTGTTGTCCCAAGACTTAACTCAAGATTTAAAACCCTAATAATATTAAGAATAATAGCTAATAATAATAGCTAATAATAATAGCTAATAATAATAATAATAACAACAACAACAGCTAACAACAACAACAACAATACAATTACACCATCCATTAAACTTTCCCTCAGAGGCACTCTTGCTTCTTCCTGCAAGTTTGTGGCTGGAGTGGATTGAATGGCAATGTGCAGGCTAAGCCAGCCAGCCAGCCTTTGCCTTGGTTCCTGTCACGTGGCTGCTCCACTGCAGGGAGGAGGTGGGCCAAGCAGCCTTCAAGCCTTTGTGGACCCCCTGTGAGGACATTGTGGACCCCAGAGAATGCTGGAAAAGGAACAATGCAACCAGACCTTGAGAAGGGTTCTGGCAGGGGGATTCTGGGAGGTGTAATCCAAGAGTAACTTTCCCAGGCTCTGAATGCAGCCTAGAATCATAGGGCTGGAAGGGAAAAGCCATCCCATCCAATCAGCTTCTGTCCTGCAGGAACACACCATTAAAGCCTTCAGGACAGATGGCCATCCAGCCTCTGCTTTAAAACCTCCAAAGAAGAAGACTCCACAACACGCCAAGGCAGTGTATTCCACTTCCAAACAGCTCTTCCTGTCAGGAGGTTCTTCCTAATATTCAGGTGGAATCTCTTTTCCTGTAGTTTGAACCCATTCCTTTGTGTCCTAGTCTCTGGAGAAGCAGAAAACAAGCTTGCCCCATCCTCCGTATGACATTCCTTCAAATATTTAAACATGGCTATCATGTCACCTCTCAACCTTCTCTTCTCCAGGCTAAGCATACCCAGCTCCCTAAGCTGCTCCTCATAGGGCGTAACGGCTTCCGGACCTCCCACACCATCCTTCTCAGTATTTTTCTTGAATTGTTGTGCCCAGAACTGGAAACAGTATTCCAGGTGAGGTTTGACCAGAGCAGCGTACAGTGGCAATATTACTTCCCTTGATCTAGGCACTATACTCCTATTAATGCAGCCTAAGATCGCATTGGCATTTTTTGCTGCTGCATCACACTGCTAACTCATGTTTAGTTTGCAGTCCACACTTTTTTTTTTTGAGGAAATCTACACCATTACGTTAATTGCTAATTAACAAAAAATATTATGTTAGTGCCTATAATATAGATTTTAAACTAAATTATTGGTGGCAAATATGTAATACAGTAGGCCCCCCTTATCCACTGGGGATTGGTTCTGTGCAGGCATGGATTCTGAAAGCTGTGGATAATAGTGAACGACATTGAAAATAATGGGACTTCTGGTTTAAAATACTATAGAGTTGCCCTGGAGGGCCTAGAAAATGGCTAGGGAGGACACATTTTCTAGGAAGACTCTATGGTAGGTGTGCTGTTTTGTATCCCCTGGCTAATGAATCCGTGGATACGGGGGTCCTACTGTAATCTGAACATCCTGTACTGTGAATAGGTTAGGTTACATTGACCTGAGATAAACATATGGGGCCCCCAAAATAAAGCATTGCAGGAGGCCCCAAAATTCCTTAAACTGGCCCTGTCTGTATCTTTAAAGGTTATAACAGATATTCAGCATTCTAAGAGATGCAGGCTTAATTAAAAATCTCTGAATTACACATATGGTATCTATCTCCATCGACGTTATATATCAAGGGGGAAAGACATGATCATCATCCATCAACAGACTGCTAGCAGACCACTGAGTGCCTGCTGAATGTTGGAATTATTGCAAACAGTGCTGGCCTGATGGAATTGGTCTAAGCAGTTTGTTCAACATTAGGAATTGATGAATCTGTCTGTAGATTTTCCTTGGTTTTTTTCCGGGCTGTGCGGCCATGTTCTGGAAGAGTTTCTTTCAGACGTTTCACCTGCATCTGTGGCTGGCATCTTCAGAGAATGGTTGGGTAAGAGTGTGTGTGGAGTTTATATACTGTGAACCCCTGCTGGGAAGTATATGTAAATTTGTATAATTGAATGGTTAGTTTCTGGGTATAGAAATGTAAGGAGGATTTGTGTCTGTTTGGCTAATGGTTGGTTGATGGGCCATTATCTGCTGGAAATCCCCTTGTCCCTGGGTGAAATTCCTTTGTAAGTGTTGAGTTTTGATTCTATTGTTGTTCAAACACCTGGACAATTTCAACAGGAAAGAAAAAACCCTTAAAGTAAACAAAATTTGGCTACCAGTTTTGAAAAAGGGGATTTCCAGCAGATAATGGCCCATCAACCAACCATTAGCCAAACAGACACAAATCATTCTTGCATTTCTATACCCAGAACCTAACCATTCAATTACACAAATTAACATATACTCCCCAACAGGGGTTCACAGTATATAAACTCCAAACACACTCCTACTCAACCATTCTCTGAAGATGCCAGCCACAAATGCAGGCGAAATGTCAGAAAGAAACTCTTCCAGAACACGGACTCACAGCCCAGAAAAAAACCAAGGAAAATCTATGGATGCTGGGCATGAAAGCCTTTGACTTCACAATCCATCTGTGTTGGTTTCTCTCAGTTTCTAGTTTGCCCAATCTACTTTTGTTTTCCCTTCCAAATTTTAAAAACACAAAAAGATTATTATGCATTTCCATGAGTACTACTTCTGATCTCCACATTCATGTATGGATTTTGGCTTAAGGTACACATTTTGTGAGTATACAAAAAAGGTTGACCAAATCAGAATAAGGAGCCTCTCCAGTGCAGACCCCAAACAAGTCCAAAAGAGGATACTCATGGGCACAGTGTCTTTCCCTTCTGTTCCTCAAGCCTCACTGGGATGCAGAAAGTTTGCCAATAAGTGGACAAGATGGCAGAAATATAAATTGCAGACTCCCAAGGAATGGCTTCCTGCCTTGGACATTAGGAGATGCAAAAGCTATAGGAATTTTGGCCACTCCTAACACATGGGAGGAGAGACAGCATGGTATAGTGGTCTGAGCATTAGACTAGGACACTGGAGACCAGGGTTCAAATCCCTGCTCGGCCATAGAAACCCACTGGGTGACCTTGAGCAAGGCACACACTCTCTTAGCTTCAGAGGAAAGGAATGGCAAACCCCCTCTGAACAAATGTTGGCAAGAAAATGCCATGATATAGCCTTAGGGTTGCTGCAAGTCAAAAACGACTTGAAGGCGTGCAACAACAATAATGCACGGGAGACCCCACATGTTGGGCTACACCAAAATCAATGCTGAAATAGAAATCTGCCAAAGCAACCTTGGCAGTACTTAAATCTGGGTTTCAAAATTCAGAACTTACAGTTACTGAGTTACTTGTCTGCTTAATGTTTGGAAACTGGCCACGGATATTTCTCTCTGTCTCTGTCTCTCTCTGCATTACCAGTATGCTCATTTAATTAGCTACAAGAGGTTGCTGTTAAGCACTTTACCTCATCTCTAGAGGCAGAATCAATTTCAGCAGCCAACGACTGGGCTTTTGTCTGTGTTGCAAAAAGGTTCTTGGCTTCATAAAGACTCAGACTAAGAATCTGCCCGTTCAGGTCGTCGTTCTGGTCATGAAGCTTCTGATTCTCCTATAGGGAGAGGAAGAAGATGAGAAAGGAAGTGAATTTCACATTCGACTAAAAAAGGAACAATTCAGTTTTTTTAATACTAAGGAGGCCTCTAGATTAGCTAACACACATTGGAAACTGCTTAATGCAGTGTAGATGCGTAAATTGCTATTACTTAAAACAATTTGTAAACTGCTCTGATACCTTGTGGCTGAAGAGTGGAAAATAAATAAATAAATAAATAAATAAATTAGATGATTTCCTCTCTTCATGCTATGCAAGAATTAGCCTGATTCAGTGCCCATGGGGCAACAGGTAATCCTCATGCAACAGACTGCCTTTTGCAAAAGAAATTGATACACTGGGAGGACACCAGCTCTCCCTCTTAACTGGAACTTGTAGTGCCACTGCTGTAACTTCCCATGTAAAGACTACCTGCTGCTTGGAAACATGGACTACACGGCCCAAAAAGCCTCAGCCAGAACATCCAGGAGTATGCTGACAGTGGAAATCTGGGACTTGGAGTTAAAACAAAGCAATTTTACGAAATTCTGATTCCTTTGAGTCAGTTTAATTTACTTTCAACAGCTAACCATGGCTTTTCACACAGCTGTGACACCCATGCTTCAAAACCAGAAGCTTGTGGGTCAGGCCCTCCTACAAAATCTTATTGAATTGTTGATGTGCTGGGTGTCCAGCAGTCTCCCACAACATCAGTCTCATGAGTACCAAATGTCAAGTGGTTGTAATGTGGAACAATAATGTGTGCCAGAATAAAGATGCCCTTCACATCCACACAAAAGAAACCAGAGGTGCATGGTGCATGCAGACTGGCTTCTAAGTTCCTGTTTAGATACTTGGGTCAGATTTCAATGCCTATTTGCAAATAGGCTTTGTGCATGTCCATGCCCACAGATATAGGGTAGAATATTTTCCACACCACACACACACATTTATCCATAGTTTTCTGGTCTGTTGCATTTCAATCAATCAATGTAGATGGGCTAAATATGAAGTTCAGAAGGATATGAACTTCTGGTTATTCTTCTAAGCAGACAAGCACTGGTGAACCCTAGGGCTCAGAGGAGTAGACTAACAAATAAAAGCATTGCTAAGCTTGTTTCTATCTCACATACTATCTTGCTTATGAATCAGCCACAAGTACAAGTAGCCAAGACAAAATATGGTAAGTTGCCTGGGCTCACAGACTCAAAACCATCCTCTAGTGAAGTAGAATGTTTACCTAGTTGTACTGAATCAGTTTTTTCTCAACTTGAAACCAGTATGTAGTGCAGAGAGAGAACGAGTGAAGCTGAAGGTACTACAGTTATAAACTGCGTGGATGTGTCTTCAAGTCACCTGTCAACTTGTGGAGACCCCATGAATTTCATAGGGTTTTCTTAGGCAAGGAATACTTGAGAGGTAGTTTTGCCAGTTCTTTCCTCTGAAATATATGTAATTACTTTAAAATAAATTAAAAGAAAGTTACACTGGTACAGGTACCAGGGACAACATTCTTTAGGTATGTATCCTAAAAACAACAGTGTTCTTTCAGACTGTGTCATTACTAAGGCTGGTGTCAGCCCAATCTCCGACGGTGTCACCTGGTGTGGTTCAGACTCTTCACACACCCCTAGTGCCACCACTGCTTTCAGATGTAGCCATTTTGGTTAAATATCAGGGAAGTATATGCTATTCTCTTTATAGTATTAGAAACATTCCAATATTAAATAATTTCTATGTAAAGCATTGGATATGTTTAGATATAACATTTGTAGCAGATAACATTATTTAGAGCAAAAGAACATTTTTGAGAAGTTTCCAGTCCTGCTTTTTCCAGAAAACCAACCTCACTGCCCATGCCCAGAGCTTAGAAAAAGTTACTTTTTTTGACTCCTGCAACCAGCATGGGGATTCTCAGACTTACTCCAAAAAAGTAACATCTAAGCTCTGTCCACATCCAGATGCATGTAACATTTTAAAGACATGGCCATTGTTAGAAAGCTTCTTAGCATTATGAAAGGGACACAGTTTCTGAGTGCATCAGTCTCTGAGGTGGACATTAGCATGTTGGCCTTTAGCCTATGGTCATTCATACCCTTCTCCTGAAAAAAAGATTGCCCTCTGCTTCCTCCTTACTCTGTGCCTGGCTACAACTCACCTGCTTTAGCCGCTTAATTTCATGCTCCATTTCCACTTCTCTCGTCTTCGCATTGAATTCGCTCAAGCTGGAGGAAGAATTTCTCCCTCGTCCAGGCCGCTCACACTCGAGCTTATACAACTGCAGGTGTTCCAACTCCTTCCGCAAATCCTCAATCAGCTGCACAAAAATGGGGACATAAAAGACCATTTCATTAAGCAGCACATCAAAATCTGGGACGTAAAGCCAACTGATGGTGTAAGGAAGACAAATGTGTCTGAGAGCCATGCACCTACATACCAAGAAGAACCTAGAGAACCTAATCTCACAGAACTCTTTCCATACAGATACTCCATATGGCTGAGGAACCTGTGTGTGTCACAAAGGATTCTGGTAGATGCTCAGTTCACACAGGGCACCAGTCAGGCCTTTCTGACTTCACTGAGGTTCCAAGTGAAATTACAGTTGTCCCTTCACATTCACGGGGGTTACGCCAGCCAGACCCCCGCGAATGTGAAAAAACCGCGAATAACAATCGCCTTCTCCTGAGTTTTCACCCTCCCTGCAAAGGCAGCGAAGGCTCAGCAGAGGGACGGTTTAAGAGGTTTTGCCTCACTCCCTCGGCTTCCCTGGGTCTTCGTTCCCTTTGTGAAGAGAAGCAAAGACCCAAGTAAGCCCAGAGAGTGAGGGAAAACCTCTCAAATCGGCCATCTGCTGGGCTTTCGCCCTCCCTGCAAAGGCAGCGAAGGCTCAGCAGAGGGGCAGTTCAAGAGGTTTTGCCTCACTCCCTCGGCTTCCCTGGGTCTTCGTTCCCTTTGTGAAGAGAAGCGAAGACCCAGGAGACGGGCGGTGGGTGAGGGAAAACCGCAAACAATCAAAACCGCAAGTGTCAAAGCCGCGAACGTGAAGGGACAACTGTACAGGATGGCTAAGACCAGCTATCCCCAACCTGGTACACTCCCAACATGTTGCATTACGAGTATAATTATCCCTAGCTACATTTTTATTTCACTTTCTTACCATGTAAAATGTCTGTGTCGTGAGAAATCACATAGGCAACGTTCAATCTGAGCTACAATAATAATGACTTTCAATAAATAATATTTTATAACTAAATATATAAAAGCAGACTCATCCACCTCTTGAGTAGCCTCCCTTTCCTTGTTAAATTCAAGCCTGTTCTGTCTCAGTTTGTCCATCATTCTTTTGTATAAGTCCATCTCATCCTTGAGCCGCAGACTGGTGTCTTCCAATCGGTCCGACATTCGCTGTCTCTCCTGAGGAAAAGAGAAAACAAAGTTACAAGCTGCTAGCAAGTTAAGAGCTGCTCAGTAAGCTGGGCAGGGGAAGTAATAGCAATATACTGCCTAGCTGGAAGGGCATCATTCTCCTTCTCTGAAAGGGCAGGAAATATGTGCCTAAGTATCACCCAGTGTAAAATGACAAACCATCAACCTTACAGATAGTAAACAACACTTTGGACTCTTCCTTGCTGGCACACTCATTTTTCCCAGGTTAGGAGTTTTGGCATAGGTGAGCATTTGAGTGTGTGCTTCCTTCGTCACTGACCTTTTGAAGAGGAACAGTCCTAATGGGACTGTTAGCTCCTGCTAGATGTTTAGATAAGCCCTCAGATTCCCATTTCCTCATCACGAGTTCAAGGATGGATGTGGGATAAATAGGGAACTGCAGCAGAATGGCAAGGATTTCTAACTCTCAAGTTTTTAACCAAACTGCCACCCCTGCTAAAGGCAAAAGAAAAAGCAGGTTGCCAAGATGAAGACAGTGTTCTTGTGGAGGAGAGAGCAGACTCCAGAGTAGATCATAGAATCATAGAATTGTAGAGTTGGAAAAGACCACAAGGGCCATCCAGTCCAACCCCCTGCCAAGCAGGAAATCACGACCAAAACATCTTTGTATTTCCAAATGGGAGAGAGGGATAAATGGCTAACAGAAAGTGAAGAGAAATGGCAAAACCCGTCTTAAAAAAAATGTGAGAGAGGAGCCACAAGCGACCTCCACATCCACACACCTCAGTCTCAGCTTCCTTCACCACCAGCCCCCGTCGCCTCAAAATGGCGAGATCAGTACGTGAAAGGGCCATGATTTCAGTTGTAGTCCCCAAAACAACATCCTGGGTGGCACATCTGCTTAGAGGCACCGTATTCCTTAAATTTTGTCCACATCCATTCCCTCCTCTGTCCTTATTTTGCACCTAGCTTTGGAACTTCTAGCAACAGACCAAGCCTTGGACAAGCTACTTTTTTGGATGGCAACTTTCAGAACACCCCACCAAGCCCAAAAAGCTGTGGTTCAAAAAATTAACCTTCCCAGGCTCTGAGGGAGACAAAGTAGACCCTGCAAGCCTGAAGCCTGACCACCCCTCCCCAATGTCACACCATTTTCTGTTCTAAAAACAGTGCTTTTCTATTGCCAAAGCATCTACTTACAGATCACCATATCATCACAGCATCTGGCTGACAAGCCTGTCAGGAAGTGCAAAAAACCAAAAGAGGTCATGGCTGGATGAGGCCCCAACATACTCCCCCTCAATAATTAACCCCATCTTCTGATTTGAGACAGTAATAAAAGATGTTAGGAGACAGCATCAGTTTTGCTGTTTTTATGCTATAAAAGCTGGTACTTCCTACCCTGTGACGGGGAGGCCTGCTCCTGCTCAAACAGCTTGGAGACAGATCAAGGGGATTCTATGGGAAGTATCCCCACCCACCCTCTGCCCCCCAAGTGACAGAAGCAGCTGCGCCTGCACTTACGCTCCTTGCTATGGAGGTATTCAGCAAACAAGCTGTTCCTAGGAGATATCCAGAAGGTGTATTATTTGTGCAGAGGGGTTATGGAGTACATAGATGTGCAAATCTTTATGAAATCTCTCCATCTAAGTGTTCTACCATTCACCTGTGGCCCTTCTCCCATGGCCAGGAGGACTGTGGTGTTTGAACCCGCAGTCACATGGGTACAAACTTTATGGGAGAAACACCCCTTTGAACTCACTGGTCCACAGGCATGATATAAATGCAACAAGTACAATGGATAATAAATAAGAGTGCTAGGCTCAAACCACAGAATTCTCCAGTAAGAAAGACTTCAGAATGAAGCAACATGTACGTTGTGGGTGACCCTTCCATTCCTCTTTTCCAGCCTCCACTACCACCACCAGTGCCAAAAATGCCAAGCACAGAATCACTAGGTTCCAGAAACTCTGCAAGACACTCTGCTCTACAGTCCCATGGCACCTTTCTGCACCACAGAGCATCACTGCAGGTGTCACTGTATTTCAGCAGCAACTGCAGCAGTAAGTTCAACTAGTTCAGAACATGGCAGCCAGGTTGATTTCTGGCATTTCCAGAAGAAAGCATATAACACCTGTGTTAAAAGCTCTCCACTGGCTGCCTATTAGTTTCCAGGCACAGTACAAGGTGTTGGTTATGACCTTTAAAGCCCTACATGGCTTGGGTCCAACTTACCTCCAGGACTGCCTCCTCCCGTACAATCCTCCCTGCGCACTTCGGTCCTCTGGGAGGAATCTATTACAGCCTATGAAAACAAGGCTGTTGGTGACCTCCCAGAGGGCCTTCTCTGCTGCTGCTCCCAGATTATGGAATGGCCTGCCGGATGAGATCCATCTTATTACCACCTTAGACAGCTTCAAAAAAGCTGTCAAGACGGATGTTTTCTGGCAGGTCTTTCCTGAATAGGTATCCTGGCCTGAAGATTCGGCTGTCTTTACCCTTGAGCTGCCAGTGAATCATTCCATTTTTTTCTCTCCTTTTAATTATTGTATGTTTTTAATCCTTTCTAATTTAATCCTTTCTTGTTTTAAGGAGTGGGTGGGTTAGGGGTACTGATCTAATTATGGAGGTTTTATGCTGTAAGCCACCCTGATTGCATTGCTGGGGGGCGGGATAGAAATAAATTTTATTTTTATTACGATGATGGTGGTGATGATGATGATGGTGTTGTTCGGCAGTGGACTGCGATGCCCCCCATGGGTACTGTGGAGGGATCTGATGCAATCTTCCTGACCCGAGGAAGTAATAGTCACCTCCTTTAGAGGACCCTCCCATACAAACAGCTTGGGTTTGATTTCAGAACCTAAGGACAAATTCTACTTTTCTATATACATGTGCAAGGCTGATGGCATCATTGCCTGCCACCTGCATAGGGATATCGTGCCCACCAAAAGCAGCTTTGCATCTAAGATGTGCAAAGAAACCCTAGGCATGCAATTTGTCAACAATTCCAGCTGAATTCCATGGGACTTACTTCCAAATATGAGTGCGCAGGATTGCAGCCTTAGCTCCTGGAGTGGCTTGTGTTCCTCGAGTCCTCTGGGAAAGGACAAAACTATGTGTTACCTAATTAACACATAGGCTTCCTGGTGTTGGTTGCATTTTGAGAATGACTGGCTCTTTGAAGCTGAGCATCAATAACCTGTGAGCCATATTTTTAGGGTGCCGGTATGAGTACTAACTACAGCCAGTGAGTACAAACTAGTATGGGTAGTATAATTACCACTCAGTAAAAGTTAGTGATGATGGGAGCTCTCAACCAGGGATGGGAATCAGGGTGTCTCTCCAGATTGTGTGTGCCTTCAAGTCACATGTCGACTTACGGCAACCCCATGAATTCCATTAAGTTTTCTTAGGCAAGGAATACTCCGAGGTGGTTTTGCCAGTTCCTTCCTCTTCAGATCAGAGATACGCACATTTCCAGAAATGTTGAAGCCATGGGTGAAAAGGTCCCTGTGATTGTGCCTTTGTTAACACATGGTTAGTTTTGCGCTACCAGCCTCATAAAGCACCCAGTAACCTACACTTTAACGCTACATCCATCCCCAGAACTCCATTATTAAGTGTAAAAGGGTCCCAAGTGGGTTATTTGTTCCTATATATTGTATAGTTTATCTTTCATAAGAAAGTTCTAGTAAATGCTTCAGCCACTGATGAAGACCCATGGTCGAAATGCATCTGGCTGCCAATAGTGGTGGATTGTCAAGCAATAGATATCAACCAACTTTTTTCTTTACTATCAACTGATTTACTGCAGTCATCTGTCTTCCAAAGGACTTCCATATCATGTAAAGATATAATTCATCTCTATTAATTGACTTTAAACAAGGCTTTTATATTTCCAATGACTGGAAGTCTTCCCATAAGACTTTTTTTATATTATATTTGTATATATTTTTATAGTACATGTTATGATTTATTGATTGGATTATTTTATATGACATATAACTTGCTTTTAAAGTTTACACACACACACATAAAATGCAAGTTTTTGAATTCCTATAGTTTATTTATTATTTCACAACTCCTAACTTCAGTTGCTTTCTTTGGTATTGGTTAGGTTTAATTTTCACCCCTTTGTTTCATCTTTCCCAAGTGCCTCCATAAATCAATGACACTATTTTAGGTAGCATGTTTTCTTTTCTTTCTAGTTCCTAGCAATCAACTCAGTCTGAGTCAACCACTATAAAACAAACAGTATATTTTATTGAAGAATGGACAGATATAAAATATCTTATGTGAGCTGCTCCAAACTCAGAAAGGTTACATTAAAATCAAACATCTGGCAGACTTTAACCATTCTCTAGCTAATCCCTTCCTCTAGACACACATCTCTCTGTAAGCTCCTTGGCTCTCTCGGCTCTTTCCTTCTCTTTCTAAGTCTAGAACCAACTCTCTAAAGACTCTCTGTTAACCACTCCCCTCTCACCAGGAGCACCCTCCCACTGCATACAACTGGGCTGGGTTTGCCTGACAACTGGCTATCAAGCTGTACTTCACCTAAAAAAATATATCATAGAATCACAGAGCTGGAAGAGTCCATGAGAGCCATCCAGTCCAACCCCCTGCCATGCAGGAATACACAATCAAAGTATTCCTGACAGATGGCTATCCAGTCTCTGTTTAAAAACCTCCAAAGATGGAGATTCCATCACACTCTGAGGCAGTGCATTCCACTGTCAAACATCTCTTACCCTCAGTAATTTCATCCTAATATTTAGGTGGAATCTCTTTTCCTGTAGTTTGAATCCGTTGCTCTGTGTTCTAGTCTCTGGCACAGCAGAAAATAAGCTTGCTCCATCCTCAATCTGACAGCCCTTCAGATATTTAAACATGGCTATCATGTCACCTCTTAACCTTCTCTTCTCCATATTAAACATTCCCTGCTCCCTCAGCAGCTCCTCACAGGGCATGGCTTCCAGACCTTTCACCAGCTCATAATAGCCATTTCATCATAGTCCCCCTCTGTTTTTTAAAAGCCTTTCCCCCTGAGAAAAATAGGGAAAATACAATATTTGCAATCTTTAGAAAATGAAAGTCACTTTGTTATTTTAGGGAAATAAAGAACACTGTGTATAACCTGGCTTAGCATCAAAGTAATATGTTTGATATATTAAAGGTATAGTTTATTCAGGAAATAATTACAAATAGAAATTACGTTTAATTACAAACGGAGTTACAAAGTCCTGAACTATATAGAGCCTCTTTGCTTTTGCCAATTTATGAGGAGAAGGCAACACCCCCCCATACAAAACATTAAAAATAGAAGAAACCATCAAGAAGAGTAAAGCAAAGAAAATGATTTTGTCTCCACTAGTCCTCTATGGTTCCAAGCAGTCATGAAGTCCTCATTACCATAAAAAAAGAACTGAGAAAAGGAAACCAAGACCAGGAATCTGCAATGATGTGAGATACTGTATACAGTCATATTTAACAGTCTACCTACTACCTGGATTTTAGATAAATGTGGTGGGAGTAAATAAAGGAACACCTTGTCTTAAATATTTTATCCATCATTCTAAAAGAAAATATTCCATTATCTGTTTTTTGCCCCATTTTCCCCAGAAAAATAGAAAAGATGTTTAGAAAAAAATATGGGAAAAGGCTGTTTTCTTCCCCCAGCTGTTTCCCCCACCCCAGGGCTTCACATCTCTACAACAGAAGTTGGTGGACCCATCATCATTCACCATGGTAATTGCAGTCCAATGACTTCTGGAGGGTGACTCCTTCTGTACCTGATCTAAACCTCCACAACAGAACAACCTTTTCTCCAAGACTCCCATTGTGCTTCTTGTTCCTGGCCTACCACTGTTGCCCAGGTGTTCAAGTGTCTCCCTTAGCATAGCAACTTTCCTGCTCCTCTATCTGAAAAAGCAAGCAGTCTAGTCAGATTGCCTGAGTACGTAACATTCCTCTAATACTGAAGTCTGCAAGAAGCATGCATTTTAAACCCTCCAGTACTCCGACAAAGAGTACTGCCTCAGATTTTCCTTGGTTTTTTCCTGGGCTGTGAGGCCGTGTTCTGAAATAGTTTCTTTCTGATGTTTCACCTGCACCTGTGGCTGGTTGTGTAGGTGTGTCTGTGGAGTTTATATGCTGTGAACCCCTGTTGGGGAGGATATGTAAACTTGTGTAATTGAATAGTTAGTTTCTGGGTATAGAAATGCAAGGCTTGTTAGTTTCTGTTTGGCTAATGGTTGGTTGATGGGCCATTATCTGCTGGGAATCCCCCTGTCCCTGCCTCACTTTACTTATTGCTCTTGTTCTGTAGGAACAGGTAACTTATAGTGCAGGTTTTTATACCCTGCATGCCATACTGGCTTTTTTAAAAATATGAATTATTATTAATATGATGTACGTACATGACATAACTTTTTTTTTACAGAACAAACAAGAAACACACCAAATCTTGCATATTATATCTCAAAGGAGAAGAGATTTTTCCAACTTTTCCATTCACAGATTGACAGCCTGAGCAAGTACCAGCAAATCAATAAATGGCTAGCACTCTACCATTCAACCAGAGCATCTCTCCATAGGTCTAATCTTTAATCACACTGACACTGTAATAATGGATGACACATCCTGATCTAAAAAGTCATCAAGCCAATCTTAAATTAAGCAGTGCAGGGCCTGCTGCAATTGAAAGTTAACATTGGCTTTTGGTGGATGTTATGGGTTGACTTTAAAAGGGAGGGTCACACAGGAAGCATTCAAAGAGTCCTGTTACCTCATCTAGCTTCTCAGTTTGTGATTTCAGTCGTAAGACAGTAGTTTTAAGCTCGCAGTTTTCTTCTTCAAGCTGCTGAACTCTGAAATCAAAGGAGAAGAATAGTAAAGGACTGTACAGAAAAAGATGTACATCTGTATAGACACAGTATATGAAAAGTGTTTCCTTTATGAACTGGAAACATAAGATGGTGAGGGAGAAATATTTGCTCAAATGTTTATGAAAGGCCAGCACAATTTGGAAATGCAGTGTTTCCTTTCCTTTGGAAGGAATCAGAAATCAAGAAGTCTGTACTCTCAGATTGCCCCCAAAGAAGAGGAGTGGGGGAACTACACCCAACATGAGTTTTTGCATATCAGGAAACCCTGATAGTTTCAGAACACTTGTTACCTTGATGTTCCTATAGCAACTGAATAGAAAAAAGGGAGGCTGCCAGGCAAATACATATGTGAATTAGCACTTAAGTCTGTAATGGCAAAGTAACAAAAGTGCTCTAGTACCTGGAGAATAAGAATCAACTAAACAATATTTTAGCATCCTTTTAGAAGATGTGCTCCCTCCAGTGGTGAAAGAAGTCTGTCTGTCATAGCATGTGACTGTCCACATCTGCATATCTTGCATTTAGTACGTTTCGAAAGTAAACAAGAGGGTAATTTGCTGAGATATGTAACTTGAGAGCCTATTGTGGGATGAAAAATGGTTCAATATAGGGAAATGCATTTGCCTCAACATCTAGTTGGTTCACAAACCATACTTATGAGGCAATGGCAGCATGGTTATAAATATTACCTTGTGTTTAGCAGTTCTATTTCAGTGCTTTTCTCTTTTTCATACTTGCTGTATGCTTCTCGGTGCCTCTTTATCTCTTCTTCCAGAGTCTGCTCAGCTGATGTCTCTTGATCTTTCAAGAGTTCTTCCAGTTCATGGACTCTAGCAAAACCATGTCACTTATTTAGACAACAGTTCAACTAGTACATATGGAAACAGTACATTCAATTGTTATCGCATTCATTAGATTTGGCAGTTGCCAACAGTAGACCAAAAGGATTTTGTTCCCTGATTATATGGCAATTTCCATCATGCTCTTTAGGACCTCACCTCCACTCCTGTGCATTCAAGAAACTCAGTTTACTGCAGATTTGTAGATAGTAAGCCATCACTTATTTGTGTTGCTTTTTAAACAATACAAAGAAAGATGTGTGATAAAGAGAAGCAGCAAACCCGGAGAGAGAAAGTATGGCACCACAAGGCCGTCTGTCTGCTGTGAAACGCTCCCTCCCCTCAACAATTTTTGCCACATAGGCACCTTCAAGTGGTTGTGGATCTCCTCCAACTCTGCCAGAATAAAGATGATTTCTTCAGTTCCATCTGTATTGTATATTTGGATGTTTCTAAGACAAATTAGGGTTGCTTCCTAGATCCTGTTGAACTCTTCTGCTAGTTACTCAGTCTCTTGGTATTCTCTTCATGTGATATAGCTGTATCTTCTAACCAGAGTTTGGAAAGGTTACCTTTCAAGACTGTAACTCTCAGGGTGCCCCAGTATGTCTAGGATTCCATCAGTGCAAACCCATGCATGTTTATACAGAAATAACTCCCACTGACTTCAATGGGGCTTGCCATAGACAAATATGTCTAGGACTATAACCTGGGAGCTGTAGTCTTAAAAAGTAACTTTACTTTGCCCTCCTTGGTCTTTGCAATTTAGGCCAAGCTGAGCCCCTCAGATCCCTATTTTGGTTGTGCTACCTGTTCAATAGGCATTATTGGGGGTAGGGAAGGGAATTTACCTGCTTCTCCTCTTGACCTTGGCCATTTCCAGCCATATGAGTCATTGACCAAAGTGAAAGCAGGTGGATAAAGGAGGGAGTTAACAAATAGTGGTACCTGGATGTAAGGCACTGCCCTTCACCATGGTGTTTTGACACAGGAGGTTCTGGACTATGCCTGGCTAATTCTTTCCCACTTCTGGGTGGGCTTGAAAGTGGCCTTCCTTCCTGTGATGATGCCCACCAGAGAATAGACATGCCACCCCCACAGGGTCCTTCCCCCTTCCCTAACCAGAAGGGGCAGAAGCATCTCCTTGGGGTATGCCAGGTCCATTTACTCTCCTGCCAAAGCAACTCATCTTTAAGAGATCTTCCAATTACTGCAGCTCTAACAAATCTTTGAATCAACTCTGTTTGGAGAAGTGGGGATTGGCTTCCAAAGCAGGCAGACAGAAGTTTGAACTGAACATTAGCACTTCGGGGCCAGCTAAGTTTTTGCTCTCTAACATTTCTCATGATAAGCTTTGCCTCTAAAGATGGCAGAGAGGGAACAGTGGGTAGTATGCTTGATTCACCTGTGAACTAGTTGTGTGTTCTCCTGTTTCAGTTTGCTCTTCAGGTCACCATTTGTCATGCTATCATTTTCCAGCTCTGTCACTTTTTTCTCTAAATAAGTCACCTAGAGAAACGAAAGAGGAAATAAGTATCTTCGCAATGAGAATGGTAGAAAATGAAGAAGCTAGGCCTTGCCAGTTTATTAGTTCATGTTCTCCAAACTGGCATCCTTCAGTTTGTGTTGAAATACAACTCTCATCATCTATAGCCAGCATGATCAACATCCATGCTGCACAATGATTTTGGGAGTTCCAGTGCACCCTATCTGGACGTTGTAGGAGGCCATTATCAGACTTTACAGATATATACACACATACTGTTATGTGTGCACCCAATCCCAGCATTAATTAAACAGCTCAAATGTTTTAGATCATAAAAGAAATCACACCAATCACATAGCTTCTCTCTTGTAAACTCATAGATATTTGTGGTGAACTGGCTAATCTCTAGGCCACAACAAAAGGACCCCTCACCTTTTCTGTGATATCATTGTCGCATGAATCTATGCTGTCTCTAAATAAGTCTTCTGTGCTGCCGTTGCTGCTGCTGAAGTTGCTGCTGTGGAACAGCTGCCTATCAGGGAAAGACAAGAGGAAAACTGTTTGATCCTTGGAAACACATCTGGTAAGCAAGCAAGGGGGCCCTGGCACATCCCTTGGGTGGGGAAGCTTCCAACATTGAAAGGGAACAAATAACACCCAAATCATCAATGCCAGTATTTAAATGTGAAATGCTCTAGGAACTTGGGTCTATGACAGTTTTTAAACCAGGGCTTGGCTATGCACACTTTTCAGGGACACACATACTTTCCACTGGATCCTAGAGAACCACAGCTCCCCCTCCAAAATTTAAAATCTTTTTGGAACTGAAAAACGCCCTTTGCACCTTCTGCATGGAAAAAGGTATTTCACTACATTTCTGCCATCCCCCCAAATGATTTTGGTCAAGAGGTGTTCCTCCCCAGTTATTTCTGGTTTTGAAAAAAGGTACTCCCTAGGCCTAAAGAAGCTAGGGGAGGGGAGGAGGAGTGAAATTGCTCTCCATCCAATACAGGGTGGAAGGGGCCTTTCATGGGGGGAAAATGGAAGGCTAGACACACAGAGGTCCTGCACTGGGTCCTCTAGGAAGGTGTATGTGGTCTGTAGGCCACATTTTGACACCCCTGAAATAAAACTGTAAACTCACATGGCTTTTATAAATGGTGATCTTTCACACATACCATGCTAGAGCTACGAGATATGATACAGATACAAGCTCATATCTGTATGCTTCTTATTTCCTTCCAAAGAAGAGAAAGGGGTTATCTTAAATGGCTATGGGTGTGGGGTCCTACACTCCATTTTACTCTCATTTATGGCTTGATCATGGGGATGATGCATGCCCCCCAACATTTTTATTAAGTGGGGTGCAAGTACACAGTTTTAGGACACAGCAATGAAAAATTTCCCCAGCCCCTGTCTTGTATGGAAAAGCCTAACTAAATTCAGATTGGTGGCTGAAGCATGAATTTTGAAAAGTTCCAAGCCCGGTTCCGATTATTTATACAAAGTGGTACAAGGTGCAAATGAGTTGGGTGCCAAAGCACAAACAAAGAGAGCCTTCAAATTTAACTATGCCGGCAGTGGATTCCAAGAGACTCAGGAACCTGAGGGCACAGAGTTACCTTCACACGGAAGCTTTGTGCTGTACAGCTGTATATGAAAAGGCCATCTCCCTGCAGACATTAATGCAGGTACCAGGGGAGGGTTCATCAATACATCCAGTGTTGGAGTGCCCTCTGCACATGCACATTACTTTTACCACTGCTTATAACAAATGAATAAAATTAAAGTGTCTTCCTTCTCCCTCCCTTCTGGAAATGAAAGGAAACAGAGGTAGTTCTAGAACAGGGGACCTCAATGCCTCCAGGCCTTAATTTGACCCACCTAGATTCCTCATCTAGCCCACAGAGTGTGTAGGGGAGCCCCTCCCCACCCATAAACACTCTCCCAGCTGGGGGATTCCAACTGGTGGGGGTAAGGAATCCTGCTCTTATCTCCAATCACTGATGGCAACTGATGTACTACAGGATGCAGAAACACCCACAGGATGCACAGCCAAATTAACTGTCATACTAGGGCAAGTAAAAATTATATAACTTTTCCCAGCAGGCATATCAAGAGATGAGAAAAAGCTTCAACCAGAAGGTTTTTGACTTCTAGTTCTGGTGCAGCAGGAGCCATGATGAAACAGCTTGAGGGTTGAAGTTGTCCATCTAAGAGCAGACTGAATGGCTTCTGATACAATTTTAATTTAAATGCCATTCAAAACTTCAAAAGTTTTTTCCTACATAGTCAAATGGCTGAATGTGTTTGGATTCAAAGAAGATGAACTGTAAATGATGGTGTTAGGTGAAGATAAGTGCAGAATGTTTCTTACCTTCCAAAAGCTGTGCTAGATATTTTTCTGTTTGGGCTGGAAGAAATAAAAAAGATGGACACAGGACACGTTCAGTTAATCTTAACCTGCTGCTTATTCTTTATGATCATGTAATACAGAACAGTTTTTCCTTTTCCCTAAAGTCAATGGCATTCTGGGGTAGAGTGCCTCTGATCCAGAAAGGCCAAATAGCCTTCATGAGCTGTAGCCAGTCACAGCCTGATTTCCTCCAGGAATTTGTCTAGTCCCCCTTTAAAAGCATCTAGGTTGGTGGCCATCATCACAACTTGTGTTAATGAATTCTATAGTTTAAATATGCACTGTGTGAAGAAACAGAAGACACTGTACCACCAAGTAGTAAATGGACAAAATAGTCACTAAAGCAGGGCTGGAGAACTTGTGGCTCTTTAGGTGCTGACAAACTACTTCTCCCACTGACTCTCCAGGCTGACAGGGGCTGATGGGAACTAGAATCCAACAACCTACAAAGGGTCACGGGTTTGCCAGCCCTGCACCAGAAAGAGATAAACATTCAGAGACCAGGAGCCCTTTCACACCACACAGTTATAGTGCTTTAATTCCACTTTAATTGTCATAGTTCCACTCTATGGAATCCTGGGACTGGGAGTTGAAGGAGGGGCCAGGGAGCTCCTCTAATGCCTCTGAACAAACCATAAGCCCTCTCCCACCTGGATTCCATAGAAGGCAGCCATGGCAGTTAAAGTGGAATCATAGTGTTATATTTATGTAGTGTGAAAGAGTCCTGGGTATTTACAATTAACCTAATATTTGTTAAACAGGCTGTCAGGGGATAAAAGAAATATGAGTTACTGATTTCTTAGGGGAAATCCAGAGTTCCCAACAAAGATCCCGAATGGTATGGCAGGAAATTTTCCCTCCCTTCCTTTACTGTGACTATAATATGCCTTCTGCATTTTATGGGATGGGGCTTCATCCAGCATTACTGAGAAAAGTCTTTGCAATGGCAAGTGTACAGGCAGGTAAGACAAGAACTGAGTCAGGCAGAAAAGGAAAAAAATAATTAAAATAAAATACTTAGCATATTAGCATAAAATGGAGAAAGTCCAGGAAAAAAGATTTTGCCATTCAACTACAGAAAAGAGAACTGAGGATTTTTTAAAAATCAAAGTAAAGCTTACAGAGTTAAAATAAATAATTACCATCAGCCCAAATTTCCTTGGTTAGGGCCTAGCTCACAATGGCAGGTTGATAGGTTCCCCTTAGGGTTGCCATAAGTCAGAAAGGACTTGAAGGCACACAACAAGAACAATGCGACCTGGGGCGCTCCAGATATTTTGGATTGCTATTCCCATACGTTTGAGAATGACGGTAGTGGAAGCATCTTGTCTCCCATGTCCAGCAGTGATCCACAGAGCCCGGCAAGGCTCCCATTCACAACTCCCTCCCGTTTCCCCTGTTCCAGGTGCAAGGCTTCAATTCCCATAAAGCTGGACCTTGGCCATGCTAGCTTATGGGAACTGCAGTCCAACATTATCTGGAGTGCACCAGATTGCATGCCACTGATTTTAATGTTGCTATAAGGATGCTAGAAGAACAGATTGGTCATTCTTGCTCCAACTGTAGAAGCAAGAAACAACGGCTTTTGTTCAGTGAGGAAAAAAAAAGCCAGAAAGGCACAGAATGACTCATTCTGCAGTGCTGCAGCAGGCAGAAGGAGTCATGATATTCTTCCAGGTTTAAGGCAGCATGGATTTTACTTGCCTCAGAACCTTTGACAGTGTTCAACGCCAGACAAGATGTGTAAGATAAGAAGCTAAACATGGCTTCTGAGCAGCTTACAGTTAAATATATTTATGCGTTTTAGGGTTGCAATTGGATTTAATTGGATTAGTGAGTAAATTAAAGCTCAGTAATCAGATAAACCAAATTTTAACTGCTTGCCTTGCCAATTAAGGGCACACTGGTTTATTTCTCAAAGCTGTTTTTGCATTCCAGCATTTTAAAGTAAGCCACGGTCCCGAGTTTACAAGAACTGAGCAGGGCTGTTGATGATCAGAGGTCTTTCAAAGGGTTATCATAAGCTGAAGCTGGCTTGAACGCAAATATCAACAACAGCAAGGAATGAACGTAAGATAGCTTAAGGTGGCTTTTCTGCCTAACAGTGTTAGCCTTTCTTTATTAAATCATAAACTCCATTACACTTCCTTCAATATCTCAAGAGGGCACCAACATCACTAATATGCACATTTAATTAATTCAAAGCCAAATGGGCAAACTCATTAATGCAGTCCTACATGTGTCTACTCAGAAGTAAGTTTCATTCAGTTCAGTGGGACTTACTCCCAGGTATGTGGGTACAGGGCTGTAGCTCATTTATTTAGTTTACTGCCATATTAAACTCAGATCCTGACTCATTATCATTACTAAAAATAATCAAGCTTCACCATGAAAAAAACAAGAATGACTGAAGCCTCCTTTTCCTGAGATATACACTCCTGCGGACTCTGCTGAGATGCCGCTGTGCTCACTCACCTGTTTGCCTTCAGGTTTTTCAGCCTGGCTTCCAAGTCATTAAGCAGGTTGATTTTCTTGCAGCACTGTGTGCAGTAGACATCCAACAGCTCACTATCATAAACATGTCTCATTTTTCTTGGGGTTTGGCCAGCACTGTAAATAGAAAGGCACAGAGATGATCTTGGGGTCCTACATGAACCACTTTTTTTTCTTTTATAAAAATCACATTTGGTCTTTTCAAATAGAGATGCCTACGCTACTCCTGTTATTATAGCATTTGTGGCCAGGTGATACATGTTTGCTTTCTAAACACCACCTCTTTAATTTTTATGTTTGAAAATTTTCTAACATTTCTCCAACCACAGGGTGCCCTCAAATCTGAGATTTTACACCACAACCCACTGCAAATGCTGTATGGTCTGCACTTTTTCCAGTTAGATTTTTCTTTGAATCCAGAGTGGTGGAGAGACTAGATTAGAGGCATAGCCATTACCTGGATCAACTAAGTGTTGCAAGATATCTCTCTTCAAACCTTTAGCACAGGGGTAAGCAATGCCTGTCACTCCAAATGTTGCTGTATTACAACACCCATCACCATTTGCTGTGCTGACTGGGGCTCAGGGGAGTTGCAATCAAATATCCAAAGAGCCACAAGCTGCCTATTCCTCCTGTAGTGATTCTTAATTTGATTGCTAATTTTCTTTAATGCCTTCCCCCCCCCCCGAGTCCATTTCTTTGAGGAGTGACATTGTCCTCAGACATGATCAAATAAGTCATTTTTCAAGACCAGTCACTCTCTAGAAATAGCCCATTGGTATCACTTCAGGGTCTGATCTCTCTATGATTTGGTAGCTCTATGCTTCCATAGATAGCACTCTGTGAAGGTGAAACTCTCCAAGTATGTATATATTTCGCTACAGCCAAGGTAGCCAATCCTGCTGAGTGAGCAAGACTGCTTCTTCTGGGTTCTGTATTTGTATATACTGTACACATTTGGAGAGGCCCCAGCCTTCACTCCTCTAGCTCTGCCTGAACTTCTCATACCACTCCTTTAAACTGGGGCCCTTTCACACTACACAATGATAGCACTATGGTACCAATTTAACTCTCATAGCAACAGTGTATGGAATTCAGGGTGGGTGGGCTGTTTGGTCAGAGGCACCAGAGGAGCTCCCTGGCCGAGCATTCTAAATGTCCCTCCCTCAATTGCCAATCCCAGGATTCCATAGGAGGTTGCCACAGGCAGTGATAGTAAAACCATAGTGCTGTAACTGTGCAGGATGAAAGGTCCCCTGGGACATGCCATAAGCACATAATAACCACAGCCATTAGCTCATGCAAGCACACACAAAAAGCCTCCAGGGATTCCCTGTCCTCATAGACAAATAATGCTCTATTTAAACAAGCCTAGAAGATTTAGTGTACAATTATTTTGCCATTCAGCCTTCCTAAATGTTTTCCAAAACAGTTTTTCTGAAGATGTTATTTTTTAAAAAACAGCACAAAGAGGAGAACATGTTTTGGATCTCTGCCTGCAGTTTTGTAAACCGGGGTAAGATGATTTGTCGTATTACTAGCAATTCCACTAGGACAGCCTCCTCAACCTGGTGCCCCTGTTTGTTTGTTTTAAACCCTGCATCTCCTATCACCCCCACCATCAACCATACTGGTTGGTGGCTTATAGGATTTGTAGTCCAAAACATGCACGAGGGAAGCCTGCTTTAGGAGTGAAAAAATTGGTTGATAAGAATCTGCCCAAATGTAAAAGGAATGCAGAGCCAAAGGCTGGATTTTATATTCATGAAAAACAAAATCACTACCAAAGTCACCAGAATCAAGATGGCATGCAATTCTCTTCATGCAAGGTTGTGGGGGACGTTAAACTGACAGAAATAACCAACCTAGAAGAAACAGATGAGCCAAGATCAGAGTAGGCGTTTGTCCTGCTTTCATCATCAGGGCAAGGGCTGCTGGGAGTGAAGTCCACATCATCTCCTTCTCCATAGTCTTCAAACTGTTCTTCATTACTGATCAAAGAGGCAGTGGAATAGGTAGAAAGGTCTGATGCTGCGGAGGGATTGAGGGGGCTGGACCTTGGGTGGAGAAGGGGAATATCAGGGCACACACAAAGGGGCACATCTAACACTTCCGCTTGCATGACAAGGAAGAGGTGTTTTCAAAATCTGGGATCATACCCATTGACCACTTAGAGAATATGGGTACAAGCAATGGGGAGGAATTAAAACAATAATGATAAAGTTAATGGGAAAATTCTGTCCTTAGCCCCAAAGATTAAAAACAAAACAAAACCAAGAACAGCCCCCGATCTCCATGTTTCAGGCCACATGTAGTTATTCTTCAAGGGTGCCTATGTAGTACTCCTGCCCAGTTCACTGGTTTTACAGCACTGAGTGGCTGTTGCTATAAACCAGAGGTGAGACTTGAGTGGCCCCTGAGATGGGTGTGAGGATGGCTCTCTGACCCTCAGTGGCTGCCCTCACTTTATAAACAATTCACAGAAGTGACATACAGTTGGTATGTATATCAGAAGATACTTGTCCTCTGCATTTAAAAAAATGCTCAGATGTGCATATTACACACACACACATACACCCCTGGTGGGAATACAGGAGAGGGCCTTCTTGGTCACTGCTCCCAGCCTCTGAAACACCCTTTCTAGAGAGGTTAGACTGGCTTCATCCTTCCTTTTTGTTCTAGCAGGACTTTGAGGGCTGACTGCTCATGGGAAAGGGCCTTGAATAATACACTGCATTGTAATAAAAATATATGCTGTATTGCCTACATTTGCTGCTTATACTTTTTTATGGGCATGCTTTTAATTATTTTTAATTCTATTGATAGTTTAATTGTATTTTAACTTTTGTATGATGTGTATGATTAGCTGTATGTTTAGTAGGCTGCTTTGAGTGCCAGGGCAGGAGAAGAGGCAGGATATAAATAATTCTTCATCATCATATTCAATATACACACACACGTACATAAAAGGGAATAGTCAGAAATACTCCTCAACGGTCGTGATTTATATATGGTTCTAGGTCCTTGGAACATGCTGAGTGTGTTATTTTCCTTGCTGAAATCTCTCTTCTCTACACTTGTCAGAAATGGTGCCCTTGAAAATTTTTGCATCAATACTTGCAACCAGATTGAAAAAAAGTCTTGAAAGATTGGATCATTGATGACCAGAGAGAGTTTCTCCCAGGAAGGTACATGAAAGACAACATCAGACACGTCCTAAATCTTATTATCATGAAAATCATAATGATAAAAAATTGGCTTTAATATTTTTAGATATTGAAAAGGCCTTTGATAATGTGAACTGGAACACACTACAGTCGTCCCTTCACATTTGCGGGGGTTAGGGTCGCCAGACCCCCACGAATGTGAAAAAAACGTGAATAACAATCACCCTCCCTGGGCTTTCGCTCTCCCTGCAAAGAGAGCGAAGGGCCAGCAGAGGGCTGGTTCAAGAGGCTTTTCCTTACACTCTGTGCTTGTCTGTGTCCTCTATCCTTTTAGAAAGGGAAGGGGGAAGACACAGACAAGCACGCAGGGTGAGGGAAAACCCCTAAAACCGGCCCTCTGCTGGCAAAGGCACAGCAGAGGGCCGGTTCAAGAGGCTTTTCCTTACACTCCGTGCTTGTCTGTGTTGTCTCTCCTTTTAGAAAGGGAAGGGAAGACACAGACAAGCACGCAGGATGAGACAAACCCGCGAATATTCAAAACCGCGAATGTCACATCCGCGAATGTTAAGGGATAACTGTATTGGGAATTTTGAATTGGGTAGATGTGGGCCAAAACTTCATAAATTGGATCAAAACTGTTTATCACAAACAACTGGCGAAGATAATAATAAATGGAGAAAAGACAGAGGAGATACAGATTCAGAAAGGCACCCGGCAAGGTTGCCCTCTTTCGCCACTTTTATTTTTACTGGTCATGGACATGCTGAGTATAAAAATAAATCAGAAAGATATGATTAGAGGGATCAAAATTAAAAAAACATAGATTCAAATTAAGAATGTATGCAGATGACCTAGTAATATCAGTGGGAAACCCACAAGAAGAAATCATACCCTTATTAATTATTCTGAAAGACTTAGAAGTATTGACTGGGCTGAAAGTAAATAAGGAAAAGACAGTGATACTTACAAAAAATATACGTAACAAAGAAGGAAGAAGCAGTTATAACCGAGAAAACAGGATTCAAAATAATGCAATCGGTGAAATATCTGGGCATCAATATAACAAATAAAAACTCAGAGCTCTTTGGAAACAATTATAAAAAAATATGGACACAAATTAAGAAAGATATGGCTAACTGGTGATATCTAAATATTTTGGGCAGAATCAGTGCTATCAAAATGAACATTTTGCCAAAGCTAATGTTCCTGTTCCAAATGATTCCTATAATTCAATCACAATTTTTTTTCAAAGACTGGCATACAGACTTATCCAAATTCATCTGGTCCAGAAAGAAACCTAGAATTAAAATGAAAACGCTCCAAGATGCCAAGGATAGAGGAGGTCTAGGCATGCCAAATTTAAGATTATATCATGAAGCCTCTTGCCTGACTTGGATTAAGGAACGGACCATTTTGGAAAA
The DNA here is from genome assembly GCA_030847615.1 of Gambelia wislizenii. Classification (NCBI taxonomy): domain Eukaryota; kingdom Metazoa; phylum Chordata; class Lepidosauria; order Squamata; family Crotaphytidae; genus Gambelia; species Gambelia wislizenii. The sequence goes on from JAUMIR010000002.1 coordinate 222,518,441, forward strand.
TGATAAACTGCTGGTGATTGAAGGAGATGGTAACCGATATGGGTGGCATGCTTATCTTTTCTATAACAAAGATGCAGTTAACAGAGTTTCACAATAACAGTATTAGAAGTTCATTAATTAAAAGCTGGGAAAAAATTAAACATAGGCTATTTCGCCAAATCCCCATATGGGCCTCACCACATGAGGCTCTAGTCAACAAAGAAGGCATACCTACACACCAGTGGTTAAGATATAATAATATACTAATTATAAAGGATGATCACCATTTAATGAAAACACAATAAGAGATGAAAAGAGAGAATCTGGAATGCAACTGGTATTTGTACATGCAATTGAAGGAAAGATACAAAATGGACAATAGATTAACAGGAATCATGGTCAAAAAATCAGAATGGGACATCATTACTGAATTAGGAAACAAAAATATATCTAGATTTTACAATTTGTTATTAAAATGGGATACAGAAGAGGAAGTTGTTAAACCAAATATGATAGTTTGGGCCCAAAATATCGGTCATACAATTGAGCTTGAAAGTTGGGAAAAAATATGGACAAAACAGATAAAAAGAACTTTAAGTCAAAATATAAGAGAGGATGTCTATAGAATGTACTTCCGATGGTATCTCTAGCCACATAAATTATCGATGATGTATAAAGGAACTCAAAGCTCATGCTGGAAATGTGGGGGGGGGGATGGTACGTTTTACCACATATGGTGGAATTGTAAAGAAACTACCAAATATTGGGGGGAAAATTAAACAAACAATGGAAGAAATTTTACACATCAATATACAGTGGAAACCAGAAACAATTCTTCTAGGTTTGATAGATGATGCAGTAGAATTGGAGTATGGAAAGTTAATTTTTTATATGCTGGTGACGGCAAGAATAACTTTTGCAAAGATGTGGAAAAATAAGGAATGTCCCACAATGGACCAGTGGTTAGAAAAACTGTACAAAACAATGCCATGGACCAATTGACAATGAGGTTGAAAGGGGAAACTATGGAATCCTATCTAAATGACTGGTCTATTGTATCAAATTATTTTGCTATCAGATGGGGCAACATTGCAAAATTATGACATTGTTGGGAAAATAAGCACAGTAATCAAAGGTCTTAATCATAGCCAATAGTTAAATAATTTATCTTAATGAGTTAATAATTGATTGATAAAGGAAACTGTCATTAATAGTGTGAGCAGGATGTTAAGATTGATGAGATAGTAATTGGAAAAGTCAGAAAGGAAGTCTGAGCGAATGGGATTTGGTAATGCAAGCAACAAAACAATGTTAGGTGATATAAACAATGTGTATATAAGGTTGTAGTTAAATGGTTTTACCATACTGTGGAACTCAGGAGTTGATTAAAAATTAGAAACAAGAGGGAATATCTAGGGAGAACATGGGTTTATGTAAATTAACTTTGAAATATGAAATTTGGATCCTCAGCTGTCTCACTTAATGCTCTAGAAGTTTTTTTTTTTAGAGTTTATATTGAATGATTAACTCTTGCGACTTGAACAAACACTTATTTGTATGTATTGTTTTTTAAAAATATAAATAAATAGAAAATGGGGGGAGGGGAGAAATGGTGCCCTTGACATCTTCCACACTGTAACTTCGTGGGAAAGCTCACATCACTTTGGACAAGTCCTAACTCTAGAGAGTAGCATGGGTTACAAAATCTGGTCTCATGGTCCAGTCCCAACACAGTTTTAACAAGTCATGTTGACACATACCACATCTCGAGCTCCAAATATCTTGGCTCTTTTTTTATGATGGCTGCCATTGGACCAAAAAAAAAAACTTGATAGGTCCAACCTATGCACCTACTGCACTAGGCCAGCATCCTCAGATGGAGGCTTGAACATTACTTTCCCGTCCCTTAAAGAAAAGATGAAGGGGAGGAAACACATTCTTGAATAAGAAAGATACCACTGAGCAATGGTTAGACCAGGAGTGGGCTAACAGATCCCATGCTGCACCAAAACAGTTTTTGGGAGCCAACATCCTCCAGGAGATTCACCATTTTTTAAATGACAGATTTTGACACGCACACACACGCGCGCCTGTAAACAACCCCGACTTTCTTCCCTCTACAACCCTCCCCCAAATCAGCTGAAAATGAAACCACATTTGATGGGGTGTGAATGCACTGTTGTGCCCCCCCCCCCGGGGTGTGGAGGGGTGAAAGCTGGTCCCTCCTCCCTGGATTAGAACGTTGAAATGGGACTGTTCATTTAGCAGCAAAGCTCATTGGATGACTTTGGACCAATTACTCTCTGAGTCAAACCTATTTTGCAGCCTTGTTGTGAAGTGAGAAGAGAACCTTGTGTGTCAGGGTCTGGGATAAGGAATCACCAGATGCTGATGAACTACTACCCCCACCATCCCATACCACTGGTTAGACTAGCTAGGACAAATGGAAAATGGAGACTTAACACCTAGAGAGCCAGAGGCTGCACAGCCCAGAAGTATGCTCCACTGGGCTCTTTTAGAGTAAAAGTGGGACAGAAATGTAACAAGCATCTAAACATGAGTTTGACACATGGAACTTGCAAGGACTGCTGGAGGCAGAGAGAATGTCTTGAGCTTGTGATTGAATGAGAGTTTTGCTTAATTAGTTATAATCTCCCCATGCCTTCATGTCCTGCACAGTCTAATGTACTTCCAAACAAGCCCAGAAGACCTTACCTTGTATGATTGGTCCCAGGTACCCTTCAAAGCTTTTGTCTGCTTGCCAAAATCTCCACTTGCTCCACAGAGAATATTCTACATAGTGCTGTTATTCAGTACTTGCCACTACCTAGTCTTGCTTTCTTTTCTGCCCAGCTTAGAACCCGTCTAGTTTCCTCACTTTTACGTTTGCCTTGGCTTTTCTGTTGGGCCACAGGGAAGAAATATACACACACTTTTTGTCTGACCAATCCCTAATGGCTAAGACTTTTATCCCTTGTTTTTATCCCACCCAACTGAGCGGGGAGAGGAGAGGGAAAAGAGACTCATCGTCTAATAACATTTTGCTGTCATAGAGCAGGGATGAGAAACAGGTGGCCTACAGATCTTGCTGGATTGCATATCCCATCATAACTTACTACAGGCTAGCTGCTGGCTAGAACTGATAAAAGTGTCAGGTCTACAACACCTGGAGGACTGCAGGTTGTCTACGTCTGTCGTAGAAGAACCAGATATTATCTAAAACTGATTGATGTCAAGTTGCCCCTCATTATTCCTAAATGAGAAGTATGATTTTGACATTTCATATTCCTACCCCCACTAGCAGCCAATGGCATAAAGGAAACAGTTACATCACTGGCAGCCAAGGATATGAAGGCAACAGTTCCATTACTACCTACTACGACGAAGAATAACAGGGGGAGCCTGAGGCAAGATTGGAAGGACTAGGACAAGGTGTCTTACAAGATGAAAAGCAACACCTCAGTCCAAACTTTTCACTTACTTATCTCCAGGCAAGAAGAGGCCTCCCAGCCCGCCATCCTTCTCTTCATTCCTGCTGCATACATCCGATGCTTCTGAACTGTGGGCACTTTCAATGGCACTGTCCATATCTGACTCATGGTGGACTTCTTGTTGGGCCAGGGTCATGTTGTCCTCATCGGTAAAGAGATCTGATTCAATGTATGCGCTTTCACTGTCCAAATAGCCACCGTCTTGGATTTCGGGACCCTAGGAGAAGAAGAGAGAGCAGGAGGTGTCAGCAAGTGTTTGGGACTGCTAAAAGATGAACATTCTTGGTGGTGGTTCTGGTGGATGACTGCTGAGAGGATTCAAAGGCCACTCCTTTTTAAAATGGTACAAGTAACAAATCAAGTTGACATGCTGTGATTATTTTATTTTATTTTGCACACAGAACAGGATTTGGTTTTGACACACAGAAACCACACCTCATCCAGGTCAATCCCTAGTTCAGCCTACAAGGTGCGAGGTAGAGTTTGGGATGTGGTCAATTTGGGCACATGTGCTTTCTAACAGATCAGCACAGCACACTCAAATGCACTGAACAAAATGTAAGAATGTGTGTGTTGGAAGGGAGGCGCTGATTCAGTACTTCTAAATCATCAAGCTGCATACACAAATAAAATTTCCATACAGGTTAGACTGGCTTGGGCCTTTGAAGATTATTTTCCCCCTTCTTCAACCACCCCACCCCCACCCCTTGGCTCAAAACATGTAGTTTGGCTCAATTGCTCAAGTTATCTGAAACTCTGTGGTGTTTAGATTAGTGCTCTTTGCCACAGGTTATGGCCTGGACAGCGTGGCATTGATGGTGTGATGCTGAAATACAGAAGAGTCCAATATGGTTCAATGAATTTTTACATGACTTTCTGGTTTCTTATAGCCATTCCAATCTAGGATTGCACATGAAACTTGTAACTGCCTGTTTCTGAACTACTTTACTTTAGTAAGGTCCAAGATGATAAGACTCAAGGTAGCCCTGAGTGCCATCCACTTTGTGTAGCTAAAGAATCAGCTACAGACCAGAATGCAAGCAGACACCTGGTGAAGCCGGTCTCTGGAGAGATGGAAAGAAGGTGAACCTGGCTCCATCTTTGTTTATAACCAGGTTCACAGAGGGCTATATATCAAAAGGAAATTTCTTAACTTAAGGAATTATTGAAACTACAAGGGCCAAGTGAAAATGAGGATAAAGGTTCTGAGCAGATCCTGACACACCGGTTTTCAAATGGCAAACTAGAGTCTACCCATGGGTTGGAGACTTGTAATTGGTTTCTGTGCTGATAGCATTAAGTGCCACTGGCACTACAGAATTAAGTCACTCGCTGATCTACTAATGAACCCACTCCTGGGACACACTGTTTGAATGCTGATCTTCATCCCTCTCACTTTGAATAACTTAGATCTTCACACTGTCTGACAAATTACAATAAATGTGACACTGAACACAGACATCTTATTACCAGGTCAGGTATACTGCTCAGAAGGTAAGCTGAGCTTGCTAAAGTGAAGCAAACCAACCAAATTACAGTAATCAAACTACTTTACTGAATCTGTATGGACAGAGAACTGGGCTCTACTATCTGGCAAAAGGTTGATTCAAGATCAACCTGTTGGTAGGAAAATAACATAAAGTTGTGATCCCACATCCATTTATATAGAAAGCAGCCCCACTGAACTCAGTGGAACTTACTTCTGGGTAGACCTGTACTGTTCAACTTTAATTTTTTAATTAATTTTATTTCAAGTGAATAGAACAGGAGAAGAAGAAAAAAGTGACTCCCAATCTTCCTTTTGGGAAGGTTGCATATACAGGTTGCCCCCTGTATCCATGGAACCAATACCCATGGTTGCAGTTATCCACTGCTGAAAAAATAGGGACACATACCATAGAGTTGCACTAGAAAATGCCTAGAGATATCCTCTCTAGGAATCGCTTGGTCCTCACTCTATGGTATGTTTATACAGGAAGTCTTTTATTTTAACAGAGTTTGCTATTATCCACAGTTTCATTTATAAATGCTAAGTCTAGGAATGTATCTCCCACAGATGCAGGGGGGTGGGGCGACCTGTAACTACAAAACAGCTAACTTTTTAATACCCTAAACGCTAACTACATAACTAAAACTAAAACACAAAGGGCTCTGGTCTTCCATTCTAAACAGTAATGAAAAACAAAAACTCATAGAAAAGCTATATTAATCTACCATTACAGATCTAAGTAAATAAACTTACAATAGTTATTAATAACGAAGCCCACAAACATTACATCCTTAGTATTCTTATTGCTCAAAAAATCTATAAATTGTTCCCAAACTTTCAAGAAGTCATCAACTGGTTTATCCTTTAACACCCATATTAATTTGGGGATTTGGGCTAGTTCTGCAACCTTAACCATCCATTCTTCCATCATTGGTACTTCCGCCCATTTCCATGTTTGAGCGAACAATATCCTTACTGTTGTTAGTATACAGAGGTAGTCCATATTTACTATCCAGTTCTTTACCCACAATACCCATTTCTGGTGTTATTGCAAACTGTACCTTTAAAACTTTAAAACATATATATCTTACACCAATAACTTTTCGCTTTCTTACATGTTCACCACATATGAAAAATTTGTGCCTTCCTTATATCTTGAAAAACCCAACACTGCTTTGAGGCATCTTTAGACATTTTCAACAACTTATTTGGAATTAAATACCATCTATACATCTTATACATATTTTGCTTTAAATTACTACACAAAGTCAATTTTATATCTTCTATTGACATTTTCCCTATACTGTATCTCCATTTGAACATTGTGCTCAAAATTTTGTGCCTGCTTTATCATATAACCTTTTACCAGTTCCTCTTCCATCTCTAATGCCAAAAGATATTTATAGACTTTTAAAATCACACGATCTCTTTACACCATTCTAAAACAACCTCATTTTCCCCAACCTCTTTAGCTGGGACTCTCTTAACTTGATTAAATCTCTCCATGAGTTACCTATAAGCAAACCAATTGAGACCTTTACCTTCTTTTGAGTACTTTATCTCTTGATTTAAGCTCCCAGCTATCTTGTTCCAAGTACAAAAGATCACCATATGATAACCAACTTCAACTTTTGATCCATTCTTTCCTGAAAAAAACTTCTTTCTGTTTAGTAGCTAGTATTATCTTAGGAAAAAGTCTGTGCTTGTACTTAAGCCAAACGCACAAGAGGGCATTTATAATGCAGGTCGCCCCCTCTCCCATTTACGGGGGGGGTACATTCCCTTTGGGGGGAAGTGAAGCACAGGAAAGCAGCACGGGGGGGGGGGAGGCAAAGCCTTTAAAATTGCCCCTCTCCTGGGCTTTCGCTCCCTTTGGGGGGAAGCAAAGCCCAGGAGATGGGTGATTTTAGCAGTTTTCCCTAACCCGCTGCCCCTTTCCTGGACCTTTGCTTCCCACCCCGCAAAGGGAGCAAAGACCCAGGAGTGTGCCAGAGGTGAGGCGAAGCCTCTAAGATCACTCCTCTCCTGAGCTTTTGCTCCCTTTGGGGGGAAGGGAAGGCCTGAGAGAGCGGTGATTGTTATTCACGTTTTTTTCACATTTGCAGGAGTCTTGCAGCCCTAACCCCTGTGAATACGAAGGGACAACTGTATTCTTCTTTTTTAACCTTCATACTACAGATACTGGATCTCGTCTGAAATCTCCCAATAAAGTCTCCAATGCCAAGATAAAAAGCAAAGGTGAAAGAGGGCATCCTTGTCTAGTTCCTTTTTGTACCTCAATCAGTGCTGCAGTATTGCCATTTACTAAAATCTGGGCTTTTTGAACTGAATATAGTCTTTATAGCCTGAATGATATTTTCTCCAAAGTCCATTCTCTCTAAAACCTGAAACAGTTAATTCCAGGAGATGTTATCAAAAGTTTTCTCCGCATCTAAAAGAAATAATAATAAATCAAGGCAGCCTTTTTGTCTTAACCCAAATGTTCAAAACAGTTCTTACATTGCTCCTTAATTGTCTTTTTGGCATAAATCCTCTTTGATCCTTGTGGATATTCTCAGAGATGTGTTTCCTCAGCCTATTTGCCAAAATATTGGTAAATATTTTGTAGTCATTATTTAAAGGAGAAATAGGTCTATAATTCTTTGTTAATGTCTCATCTGCGTCCTGTTTATGAATTACTGTAATGTAAGCATTCCTCCAGAAGTCTGGCATCTAAACGTACCCTAATACACCATCACACACCATGTTTGAAGTAACTCATCTTCCAAATAAGTGTTTGAAGTAACTCATCTTCCAAATAACATGCTACAGATAATCCATTTGGTCCTGGAGCTTTTCCAACTTTAATTTTTTTGATTGGCTCCACCACTTCCATAGTACTCACAGGGCTTTGCTTTTGATCCAAATGCAGCCCATCAAGTTGGGAGTCCATTCAAATATGCTTCCATACCTGAAATTCTTTCATTTCCCTTCTCATACAAGCCTTTGTAATAATCCTCAAAACTTTTTAATATTTTTATACTGTCTGTCACATACTGATCTCCCTTTTTAATCTTCATCACAAATTTCTTTGTCGTTTCTTGTCTCAGCTTTAAAAAGAGCCACTTCCTGGGTTTATCTGCATGCTCAAAATTCTTTTACTTAAGATATAAACATTTGGAATTCATTTCTTAAACTGTGAACATTGAGAACAGCTTTTGAAGATATTTGGTGAACCTAAGGCAAATTTATCACAGGTTTTTTTTTGGACAAGATTTGTTCAGAGGGGGGTTGCCTTTGCCTTCCTCTGAGGCTGAGAGAGTATGACTTGTCCACAGCCAACCAGTGGGTTTCCATGCCTGAGCAGGGATTCAAACCTTGGTCTCCAGAGTCATAGTCCAAGGCTCAAACCACTACACCATGCTGGCTCTTAGACATGTATGGGATCATACTATTCATGTGCCTTTTCGTCAGGAAAGGGAGGAGTGCCATCTCAAAGTGCAATAACAAAAAAATTGGTGTAAAAAAGAGGTAGCAGAGTTTGGGTTAGTCAATTTTATTTACGTATTTATTGGATTTATATTCAATGCAGCTCCAAGGAAAATGATGTATTAAATAGGAACCAGAAGCTTGTGTAGTTTCAAGTTCCACGTGCTCCAGAAAGCACAAAGTTTACTTTTGACCTAGTGATTTTCCTTTGCAAGTTAAATCTGATAAGATGTATGACTGTAACCTTAGGTTTCTAAATGCCCTGTAACAACAAGTACCAGAAACAAAACTTCTTATCTACCCATTTTCTTCCTGGAAGACTGTCAGCAGAATCAATAGTGGGAGTCTGGCATCAGAAATACCAAAGTAAGCAAAATGGCATGGGGGGGATTTTTTAAAAAATGTACTCAGCATTAGAAACATACTTGAAGCTTTCCATCTCAGAGATTTCTATTCTGGTCTGTATGTCTAAACACGGTCCTTACAGAACCCTGAAACTCAAGTTTCTAGAATACAATTTTTGACTCATTCGCTCTGATAATGAATGACAGATAAGTTTTCTCACCTTATGGAACCTCTTGTTGCCGGACTAAGTACTAGGTGTTAGCATATCAGGACAAGGAGTGTCAGTACTGGAACTGACTATCCTGACCCTATGATTGGCTGCAGTCATTTCTGAAGACACTGTGACACTTTAGCTTCCCTGCAGACTGGGCAAGATCACAGAGTTGAAAGGGACCACCAGCTATACCAACTCTCTGATTCTGTATTTCTGTGGTTCTATGATTCAGTGACTTTAACAATGACTTGGTCTTGAACTTGAAGAGAAGTTCAACTTCTTGGAAAGAGCCCCATGGTATTTAATAGCTCAGGTTTTGCAAAAATTTATATTAATTATCTAATGGTCTCATAGGATGACCACTGAAGCAGATCAAAGTGTTGGGATGGTTGGTCCCAGTGCTGCCCAATGCTAAGAGGGGAAAAATTTTTAAAAGCCAAGGTTAGCACTAGGTCAGATGATAGTCAATACAATTTAGAAATAGAGGGTAATACACATTTAAATCTACTTCTTCAATCTTAAAATCTGGCAGCATGAATCCTAATTTTGCTAATCACACCATCAAAAGACATAGCTTCCTTGCCATAAACTGTGATTCCTGGATAAGGAGACACATTTTCCCAATAAGCCAGGCAAAGTGCAGCTCTTCACATCTTGTTCTACTGCAGCTTCCATCAACCCTTGCCAGCATGGTCCATGCTGAGGAGTCCTTGGAGTTACATTACAACAATGTCTGGAGGTCTATATGGTAACTTCTGACTCAAATCAACTCTATATTTTAAAAAAAGGATACTGAAATGGCAGGAGGGAGGATGGCGAAGCAGCAATATTGAAGTGGCTAAAGAACAGAGCTTTGGATGCCTCAAAGTTTTTTTAAAAAGTAGAAAAAATAGGTGGGAGAGTGGAGCAACAAGGATTAGATGAAAAAGGTGAAGCCTGAAGCCATGAATAGAAAGGTGTGAAAGTAAGGAAATGAAGAAGGGAAATCACAGAGTGAATGGGTGGGAGCAGAATGCTAGGACTGGAAGTGGATAGAAACACAGAGAGGAGGGAAAGGAAAGAATGATGAACAAAATGGGAGATTAAAGTCAGGAAAGAAGGAAAGCGGAAAATAAGTGAAGGGCATATGTTGAAGAAGCAAGATCCCAGGGGGATTGTCTTTGCAAGCAAGACTCAAGAGTGGATTGTCTGACTGCTTTTAGTTTTCTGTATTAAAAATACATTGTAGCATTCTCTGTTTTCAGCATCTCATTAAAAAAAGGTAATGGGGTCAGAGTGGAAGGGCAGAAAAACAATCAAGAAAGAAATCTTTATATCTGAAGGAACATTTTTAAAGGGGAAAAGAAAGGTGGGATATTTTCTTTAATGCACCAGGCAAAAACCAGGGCCGAATCTCAGAACCTTTATCCGTTCAATCTCATGCCCAACCTGACAATTGCCAGCCTAAGTGAAGTAATTCATGGCAACTTGGAGACATAAAGAGCCTATGGTCACTGCTCAGCTCTTGGGCCCTTACTGGTAGATGGGGATTCCACTTGACAAGGAAAGGCTAATCAAGGGAGAGAATGGAGGCATCCCACCTTGGTCCTTGCCATTGCTGTTAGCCTACAACCACCTCAAGACAAGGGAACAGCAGGCCCTACAAGCATCGTATCTCACAGAAGGAACTTAATTCCTAACTTCTTCAGCAACCCATGGGCCAGTCTCTCTCCATTTTAGGAACCAGCTGTCAGAGGGTATAAATACACACTAAATTACCATTATTCTCAGATTGGGAGATCTTGCAGTTACTCTCACTGGCTTCAGCAGAGCAGTTGCAGTATAGCAACCATATAGTGCATCTCAAAGACCAAGAGCTGGGGAGAGGGAATTGCTTTTTTGGACTACAATTCCCAGAATCCCCAAACCAGCAGGGAGTCTGGTTTCCCCTCCTCCATAATCAATTGTCACCACTGCATAAGAACAGAGGGTGGAAACTAAAGCTATCAGCTGTGGCGGGATATATGTGTGTCTGGGTGGTGGCGATGATGTAACATACGTGTGTGTGTGTGTGTGTGTGTGTGTTGCGTGTTGCTGGGTGATGGCTGCACCCGGATTCCTCAATCCAAGTAATCTGCTGTTCATGAACAGATTAAGAGTTCTCAAACTGCCTGTCCCTGCATACTGACTTGAGTGAACTGTGGTTTCCTGTAAAACCGGTAAACTCTAACATCCTCTTTCCCACCCCATTTCATCTCATCCCATCCCATGAAGAAAATATCTGAGCTCTTATTCACAATAAAGACTCAATCCAGGATGAGGTTTTTGATCAGGAAGATGCCCCCCAGCCTATTACTATTCAAAGGAATGTTATATTTGATGTTCAAGGGCACTGTGGGAAATCTAAAGGAGTGGCTCCTAATCATCTCCCAGTGCTGGGGCCCAGAGCAGGTGGCAGTGCCAACTTGAGCATGTTAGCTAGTGCTGCCTGCCTCGCTAATGGTGAGCACCTGCACTCAACAAGGCTTTGGACTCCTAGGCCTGCCAAGATGAATTTCTCATTATCTCAGTTGAGAAAGGCTGCCTAAGGCCCTATGAAACATAAAAGTCAGTGTTACGTACTAGTTAGTGTTGGAGTTGGAGTCCAGGAGTCCAGGTTCTAGTTCCTATACTCAGTTATAAAACTCACTGGGTGATACTAGGCCAAGCGTGCTCTCCTCTCTCTGTGCCTGACTACCCTTACAGAGTTGGGGGGATAAAGTGGGGAGAATGAAAACCAGGCATTCTGCCTCGAGCTTACAGGATGTAAAAGAAACTAATACACTAATGATAAAGAAAAATAAACAACAAAATAATAAAGAAACACACACTTAAGAAAAGAGCAGGGCAATGTTGCAGACTTTACACACTTCAAACAGAGAAAGCCCAATATTCTAGTGCAGTGGTTCATAACCTGTGGTCCATGGACACCCCCCCAGGGGGCCACAATGTCCTCACAGGGCCCCCACGAAGGCTTGATGGCTTTAAAGGCTGCTCAGCCCACTTTCCCACTGAAGAGCAGCCACATGACAGAAACCAAGGCAAAGGCAGGCTAGCTGGCTAGACCTGCGTGTCACTGTTCAACCCACTCCAGCTGCAAACTAGGTAGAAGAAACAGGAGAAGCACATACAGTTGTCTCTCCGTATCCACGGATTTGGTATCCACGGGTTTAAGTATTCACAGCTTGAAAATATTCTTTAAAAAATAATAATCCAAAAAGCAAACCTTGATTTTGCCATCTTATATAAGGGACACCATTTTGCTATGCCATTGCATACAATGGGACTTGAGTATTCACGGATTCTGGTATCCACGGAGGTCCTGGAACCAAACCTCAGCAAATATGAAGGGACAACTGTATGAGAGAAAGTTTAACAGATGCAGATGGCGTAACTGTTAATGGTTCAGTGTTCTATTGTTGTTGTTGTTTAAAATCTTAAGTCTTGGGGGTCTGCAGCAACAAAGATATTTAAAGGGGATCCCTGGTAAAGAAAATGTTCTAGTGCAGTTTGCAGTGGTCCATATATGATACTTAATACTTTTTTTCCCTGTAAGCATTTCAAGGTTTAATTAACAGCAAAATGTAGGGATCACCCATAAAGATGACCATGAATCAAGGAGGGGGACAGGAGACCACGGCTATAACAAGGGAGAGAGTGTGACAAGAGGAGAGCTGAAATTGAAAGAGTGTGGTTTTCACTGGCTGGCCAGTGAATAGTTTTCATCACCCTAGCACCATTATTCCCCTTATAAAATGTAATTATCTGTTTGCTACTCTCCTGGCCATCTCAGACTCTTCTTTCCCAAGCTGCAGCTGCCCAAATTGTCCAGTTCCCAAAACAAACAGAAAAGCTGCCCTTGCACAGCATTGAAGGACAGGTGGCACATAGAGATGTGTTGGGCTTGGCAATCACAGGCCTAAACAATGCTCAAAGAACGAAAGAGGGACAGATTTCCTTGTTCCATTTTTTTAAATAGCATATATTTTTTGTTAGTTTATTATTTATACCCTGCTCTTCAGCCACAAGGCTATCAGAGCACCTTACAAATTGTTTTAAGCAATAGCAACTTACACATCTACAATGCATTAAGCAGTGTTCAATGAGTGTTAGCTTGGGATTGGGATTTGGGAGGGAGAAGACTTCTTTAGCTCTACTAGATATGTGGAGAGAAAGAGGAGAGGAGGCAAGGACTGCTAAAAATGCTCAGGCACATATGTTGTGAGAAGCCAAACAATCCACATTGCAGGGAGTTTAAAGTTTAAAGCCCTGGAGAGGAAGTAAGCAATTTTGTCTTCAGGCCTCTGCAGCACGGCCCTATGGATGTACAGTATACAAAGAGACAGTTTCCAAGAAAGAGTGAGCAGGATGACAGACTTTGATGACTAGCTCCCAATGCTTTATGCAGCAATGTCCTATCAGTACATGAAGTACCAGCAGCTGCCAAAGCTCTCTTGCCACTCTTGCTCTCTTATGGCAACCCTATCATAGGGTTTTCTAAACAAGATTTACTCAGAGGAGGTTTGTCATTGCCTTCTTCTGAGACAGTGTGACTTACCCAAGGTCACTGAGTGGGTTTCCACAGACAAGCACAGATTTGAATCCTGGTCTCCAGAATCCACCACTCAAACCACTATACCACACCCTATTTTGTGTGTGTGTGTGCCTTTAAGTTGCCTTTCATTAATTTCATAGGGTTTAACCATGCTTTAAGTGAGTCAGTGTGGTGTAGTAGTTTGAGTACTGGACTAGGGTGGGAGACCAGTATTTGAATCCCTGCTCAGCCATGGAAATCCACTGAGTGTCCTTGGGCATCTCACTTTCTCTTAGCCTCAGAAGAAGGCAATGCCAAACCTCCTCTGAGTAAATCTTGTTGAGAAAACCCTATGACAGGATTGCCATAAATCAATTTTGACTTGAAGCATATAAAACAACCATGGTTTACCTGCTGTACGTTGCCTAGAAAATTTAAAATGTCCTGCTTTATGGAGCTTTTGCCATAAACACTGGTCTTAACCTGGAATGTTTTCTTTCTTTATTAAATCTATAAATTGCTGTTCGGTATTTTTATAATTTGCATTTTGAAAGTCATGCAGGTTTTGAGCTATGAAGGATTTGAATGTATTAATATGCTAAATCATAAGAGAGGACACAAGAGAGGAAGCTAAATATCTAGCCCAGCCACATTCACAAAAATTCAAGTAATGATCTAGAGCAGTGGCACTTAACCTTTTCTTTAACAGGGACCCCCTTTAAAAATCTTTTGTTGCCAAGGGCCCCCAAGACTTAACTCAAGATTTAAAACCTAATACTAATCATAATAATACCTGATTATAATAATAATACAATTACACCATCCATTAATCCTTCTCTCAGAGGATGGTGAGGAATGACTTTTCTCCTGTTTGTTCCTGTATCTTTGTGGCTAGAGTGGATTGAATGGCAATGTGGAGGCTAAGCCAGCCTTTGCCTTGGCTCCTGTCATGTGGCCACTCCACTGGAGGTAGGTGGTGGGCTGAGCAGCCTTCAAGGACCCCCTGTGAGGACATCGCAGCCCCCTGGGGAGCCATGGACCACAGGTTAAGCACCACTGATCTACAGGTTACTTCTCTGATTCCCTTTTATATCTTGTCTGACATACCAAATAGCCTTCCACAGCCTCCCTACGGAGCTCCTCTCCCTTCTCCTGAATGCCCAGAGGACAGGGTGGGGAATAATAGGCAGGTCCAGTTGACAGACCAGAAGGGGGCTGTTCTTTACTTGGTTGGAAATCCCCAGGACTCAGCCCTAATGAACAGGAGTGGGCAACCCAGGACTTTGAGGATGTTATTAGACTGCTGCTCCTGCCATTCTTTACCATTAGCTATGTTGGCTATGACTGATGGGAGGTGCAGTCCAGCAACTCTTGGAGGGTCAAATGTTGCCCACCCTTCTTCAAGAATACAGAGACTGAAAGGGGGAGGGAAAGGAGGTAGGAAAGAAAGAAGAACGTATGTACTGCTTTCAGAATGTATTTCTGTATTTTAAAAAGGACTGTGCTTTGAAGGCTCACCATCTCCCACTTATACCTTGCCACCAACAACTAGGAAACTGAGTAACTGCCAACTGCCCACCGCAACCAGATTCTACATCTCCAAAAGCAAACTACATACATTTCCTGTATGAGTTTTCATACATAACCCAGCAAGCTGAATAAATAATACTAGATTCTGTGAAACTCCACAGAGCAATTAACAACAATCAAGTAACACTATTCAAGTTCAAGAGCGACAGAAAAAATAAACTCACTAGAGCATTGTAGGAATTGTAGGCCAGAGGCACCCTTGAAAATAATCTCCCCTTTCTCTCCCTGCTCTGCTCTTCATACTTGAGGCTTGTGGGCAGAAAGCAAAAAGGGGAGAACATGAAAAGCAGCTTTGTGCTCCTGGCAGGATGTTTAAACTGAGGTGGACTTGTGTCCGTTTCTAGTGCTGGCAAGGTAAAAAGCTGGAAATAGAGCTAGTGAAACTAGGCCAGGAGCTACAAGGAATGTTTGCATTTATGCTACCTGTTGTTTTCACTGGCAGTCCAGAAGTGCCAGACAAATTGACATGCAAGGCCCAATTCAAAGTATGTACTCCCCCCCCCTTTTTTTTTTTACTAGTCAGTGTTCACTGTGAATTTATTTTGAATGTACCAAAGGGATGTCAGTGGGACTACAGCTTAAAAAAGCAAAGCTGCTGAACTGCTAAAAGAAGCTGGCAAAATATAATTAGTCTAGGTAAATAGTTTAGCATGCCTACCTAAAGCGACAGTAATGTAATGTATGTGCAACAAAAGGTACCAAATGTACCCAAGTGTCTGGGAAAGGGGGAAAGATATACATATTAGTGTCTAATGATGATTCATTCACTGTAGTGTTTTCCTCAGGTTTTGGGCAGAGTTTACCTCAGTGCATGCAGTCTCAGATTATCCAATTAAGGAGGCATCTCTGCTTATCAGAGTCAGGTAGCAAGAGATGGGAGAGATCTGTGTCTGAAACTCTGAAGAGTTGCTGCTAGCGAAAGCATACAATTTTGAGTAGGAGAGATGGATAGTCACATTTAGTACGAGGACAATTTCCTAAGGCATAAACCAATTGCTAGTCACAATTAAAATAAACGCGCTGAATCAATGGGAAATTGGCTAAAGCAACACTTACGTAAGTCCTACTAATTCCATGCATGTGTTCTAGCTGGGACTGGCAACTGGACTTATGTTCTTCAAATCAACAAGCTCATGTCAATCGATAATATTAAAATGAGCTTTACAGATGCAGACTGATGCAATACAGATGCAATTCAGCAAAATTTCAGCACCTTCTGATTAGTTAATAATGTACATACCTCCAGGCTTTGGGAGAAATGATCCAAAAATTGTATGGTCTATTGATGGCAAGTGATCTCAATTTTTCATAAAATTTCAGATTCAACTAGGTACTTCTTGCTTTATTTACCTGCACAGCCGATGCAGGTAAATAAAGATGCAGGTTGAACATCCCTTATCCAAAATGCTTGAGACCAGAGTGTTTTGGATTTTGGAATATTTGAATATGTATATATAATGAGATATCTTGGTGATGGGACAAAGTCTATTAACACAAAATTCATTTATGTTTCATACACACCCTATACCCATAGCCTGAAGGTAATTTTATACAATATTTTTATTTAAATATTTTGATACAGAATATCTAATCTGAAATACTCCCAAATCCAAATTTGTCCACATGGGTAGCTGAGATAGTGATAACTTTGCTTTCTGATGACTGAACGTACACGAACTTAGTTTCATGCACAAAATTATTAAAAATATTGTATAAAATTACTTTCAGGCCCTGTGTACATGCTGTATATGAAACATAAATGAATTTAATGTTTAGACTTGGATGTTATCTCTAATATATCTCATTCTGGGTATATATTCAAATACAGGTATTACAAAATCCAAAAAAATCCGAAATCCAAAACGCTTTTGGTCCCAAGCATTTTTGATAAAGATTAACCTGCATTTCAGATTTTGGCTTTCTGGATAAGAGACACTCAACCTTTACTTTAAATGAGCCATTTGGTAAGTCATGTCACTACAGCAGGACCCCTATATCCACTGATTCAATTATCCATGAGACACAAAACAGCACGCCTTTCATAGAGTCTTCTTAGAAAATGTGTCTTCTCTAGCCATTTTCTAGGTCCTCCAAGGGAACTCTATGGTATTTTAAACCAGAAGTCCCATTATTTTCAATGGTGTTAGCTATTATCCATGATTTTCGGTGTCCACGCCCCCCCCCCGAAACCAATCCCCAGTGGATACGGGGTTCCTACTGCAACTGCATTCTCCTTGTTTCTTGTTTATATGGCAGTATCAAATGCTAAGGCCAACCACACCCAGTGTAGCTAGCAGAGTTTTTGACAGTTAATGTTAGTAATTGACTCAACCTCACAGTCTACAAAGATTTATCCTGGTAAGAGAGAGGGGAAAGTAATGGGAAACAGCCCAAATTCTGCAAGTATTATGCATCATCTGTTGAAGGTTTCCTGAGTTGTGTCCCAAAGATTTCTCTCCCTCCTCCAGAAATCAGGACTCACACCACTGGCAGGGTGGAAAGCAGAAACATGTAATCATCCATAACCTCTCATGATAAAAGGGACACAGCATCTTAGCATCCCGTGCTATTACTTCTGTCCTTTTGTCTCCTGTGGAGGACAAGAATGGAACAGGAAAATGTACAAAATTCAAAATGACCTAGATAGACTGGAGAGCTGGGCCAAAGCTAACAAAATGAAATTCAATACGGAGAAGTGTAAGGTACTGCACTTAGGGCGAAAAAATGAAATGCATCGATATAGGATGGGAGAGACCTGGCTGAATGAGACTACGTGTGAAAGGGATCTAGGAGTCCTAGTAGACCACAAGTTGAACATGAGTCAACAGTGTGATGCGGCAGCTAAAAAGGCCAATGCTATTTTGGGCTGCATCAATAGAAATATAGTGTCTAGATCAAGGGAAATAATAGTGCCACTCTATTCTGCCTTGGTCAGACCTCACCTAGAATACTGTGTCCAGTTCTGGGCACCACAATTCAAAAAGGATATGGACAAATTGGAGCGTGTCCAGAGGAGGGCGACTAAAATGGTGAAAGGTCTGGAAGCGATGCCTTATGAGGAGAGACTTAGGGAGCTGGGTATGTTTAGCCTGGAAAAAAGACGATTAAGAGGCGATATGATAACCCTGTTTAAGTATTTGAAGGGGTGTCATGTTGAGAATGGAGCAGGGTTGTTTTCTGCTGCTCCAGAGACTAGAACATGGAGCAATGGATGCAAGCTCAAGGAACAGAGATTTCACCTCAACATTAGGAGGAACTTTTTGACAGTCAGAGCTGTTCGGCAGTGGAACACACTCCCTCGGAGCGTGGTGGGGTCTACTTCCTCAGAGGTCTTTAAACAGAGGCTGGATGGCCATCTGTCGGGGATGCTTTGATCGTGATTTCCTGCGTGGCAGGGGGTTGGACTGGATGGCCCTCGTGGTCTCTTCCAACTCTGCAATTCTATGATTCTATGATTCTACAGGAGACAAATGGAATCTAGTAATTTAAAAAATCCAGGAATGCAAGAAAAATAAAAAATTTAAAAATCCATGTGTGTTACTATTTAGGAAATATTATACAGAATCAGATGAGCCAGTCAAATCTAGCTCAGTATCAGAACCAACCCACCATCTTTTGCCATCTGCTCCCAATTGTATTTCTGGACTTTTCCTGACTAGTACTAAACCTTATTTCAAGTCTGGCAGCCTCTGTTCTATTTCAGGACCGGAGGCTAAGTTAGAAGGTACAGAGCAGTACATGTTACTCTGTCTCTCTACAATCTTCTGAACACTCCCTGCCCATCAGGAACTGTCACCTCAGACGGTCACCTTAGAAACTGGAAAGTTACCTTAGTTAATGGTCTGAGGACCTCCCCCCCAAATAATTAGTTACTATTCCATTTTTGTAAAAGTCTTCAACTTTCTCAAAGGTAGCTAAAACAGGTGCTCTAAAGCCACTTTTTAAATAACCTGAGTATTTTTTGTTCACTGTATAAGACAGTAGCACAAGCCGGCATTTGAACGAGGTGGTATTCCTCCTCCATGTCACAGAAAAGTAACTACATGGTTACGGTTACACCATGCACAGAAAAAAGGTAACCCTTGTTAAATTACATTCATAATGCAACTTACTTCTTTTCTTTATTTTATATCTTGCTTTTCCCCAGAAATGGAACACAAGGCAGCTTACAAAACTAAAACAAATACAATGTAGATAAAAACCATACAAAAGATTCTTGTTAAAATGTAATTCAACTATATATAAAACATTACAAACAATGTAAAATATCAATTTTCATGCTAAAAGAAGTATAAGAAATTATTGTTGGTTATGGCAAAAATTAATTAACTGCACGTTACTATTTGTAATTAGCTGTTTCCAAGCTCTGCACCTCACTCTGCCTCATGGTAGGGCTAGCCCTGCTCAATATTGTCTCTTCTGACTCTCAGCAACTCTCCAGGACCAAACTGGAGATCTTCTTCATGCAGAGCAGGTGCTCTTTCACTGGGCTACACAGTGACCACTAATAGATGTTACCTTTTGGTTTCTAGGCTAGTTTCTGTTTGTAATCCACACCCAGTTCTAAGACAGGACAGTGTAGAGTCCAAGTGATCTGCGTCTTCCCAGGAACTGAGTTTTCACATTTTGGGCTGAGCCACCTAGTTGCTATAGAAAGTGAAGGCAACGTATATTGATCATCATGCTGGCAATTAACAGAAACGTAATGCAGATTATCGGCAGTGGAACACACTCCCTTGGAGCGTGGTGGGGTCTCCCTCCTTGGAGGTCTTTAAACAGAGGCTGGATGGCCATCTGTCAGGGATGCTTTGATTGTGATCCCTGCGTGGCAGGGGTTGGACTGGATGGCCCTTGTGGTCTCTTTCAACTCTACAATTCTATGATTATATTACTCCTCAAAAAAGGCTATGCTTCCAAAGATTCAAACAAAAGGTACAAGAATTAGAGTGACACATTCTGTGTGCACAATAACCATGGACCCTGAATTGTGGGGGAGGGGTGGGGGGGCTCAAGCCCCCACAAGACCAGGCAGATCGGACCACCAGGACTCCTATGCAGCTGAGTCTCCTTAGGAATTATTAATAATGTACTAAATGTACAGTAGGACCCTCATATCCGCTAGGGATTGGTTCTAGGTAGGGGGCATGGATACTGAAAACCGTGGATAATACCAGCCATTGAAAATAATGGGACTTCTGGTTTAAAATACCAGAGTTGCCTTGGAGGACCTAGAAAATGGTTAGAGAGGACACGTTTTCTAGGAAGACTCTATGGTAAGTATGCTGTTTTGTGTCCCGTGGATAATGAATCAGTGGATACAGGGGTCCTACTGTAAACAGAGAGCCAGTGTGGTATAGTAGTTTGAGTGTTGGACTGTGGGAGACCAGGGTTTGAATCCCTGCTCAGCCATGAAAATCCACTGGCTGATCTGGAGTAAGCCACACACTCTAAGGAGATTTTCACACGGGCTATATATCCCGTGGCAGGAACAGAACAGGGTCGGGAAAGGTTTTCCCTTTCGGACGACGTTGACCCCATTCTGTCCTGCATCCATCCTACTCCCGTGACTGTTCCAGAACAATGTAATCACGATTTTTCATCGTGAATAGACCTCCTGTTCCGTCACTATCACGCAATCACGCGTGTGCGAACAGGAGCCCCATTCCTGTTCCAAAATGACAGCTGTGGAGGGGAGGTCCGTTCCGAGCACTTCCTGGTACGATCTGGACATCCAGGTAAGTGGCACCCTTTATTTTACCCTCCCTGTTTTGATTATGTGATTTAAAGAGTGTTTTTGTGCTTGGTGAACTGATTTTATGTTTGGGGGAATTTTATTTTTTAAATTTACTGTCCGGCGTTATCACGTGATAACGTAATAACGTTTCAGATAGCCGGTCATAAAAGCAGCCTTACGACGGCTGCATTTACGGCCAGCCAGCAAGGGGAGGGGGAGCCCATTCCTGCTGCGGAATTAAGGTGAGTGTGTGAAAGATTTATGTTATTCCGTGGCAGGAACGGGAGAGGAGGTAGCGGGGCAGTAACGGGGCATTTTGGCCCCATGTGAAAATCTCCTAAGTCTCGGAGGAAGGCAAAGGAAAAAACCTGCTGAACAAATCTTGTCAAGAAAACTCGGGTAAGTTCACCTTAGGATCACCATACGACAGAAATTACTTCAACAACAACAACTAAATCAGCAAGCACACACACAAAATATTAAGATAGCTATTGAAGTGGAGCTCTCCCAGGAACAACTGAGGCTGTGTGCCAACTCTCCTGTGCACACTGGGAGTTAGCAGCACTGGACACAGGGAGGGGAGTTCTACGTACAGTACACATTGTGCTTGTAAGAGTCCTGATATTTAAAGGACAATTGAATGATACTGGAATGGAGAAGTAATTTCCCCTCCATTTCACTGTGCCATACAACTGATTCTCTACTGTAGATATACAGTACATGTTTTTGCAATTTCTTTTGAGAGTACTGTACAATACCAGTATTGTGTGTTCAATCCTGCATCTTCAAACGTACCTCCACAGATTTTGTTTGAAGTAGTCTAGCAGAGGCACAGATGTGTTAGGGGACCTTACAGGCACCTTTGTATTAACTTGACAAGATTTATCTGTAAATAGGCAAAATTAATAAAAGACCTGCCTGCCAATATTGAACCTCCTAACACGCTTTAAAAGCAAGTTCTGGGGGCCCTGACCATAACACTGAAAAATGTGGTGTAGTATTTACAGGCATCAATGTTTCGTTTCAGTTCAGCTTCTAGGAACAATCAGGTCCTCTAGAGTCAACAGCTAGCCAAATGTTCCTTGCACGATGAAAGAGATTTTAATGGCTTATCCTGCATTTCCATGCAAAAGGTTGATGTTTCATACAAAATGACTTCCTGAAAATCATATCGGCACTGGCCTTGAAGGACCCCTGGGTCACAAAATACAGTCACTCTTGTTCTTAAAAATTCTCGGTTATGCCTCCCTCAATTGTTATACCACAACATGAGATCAAAGGGACATAATCTGACTATTCAGAGGTGATAAAATGAGCCATTTATCTAGGTCTCAAGCACTAATTTTTTAAAGTTTTAATTAATTCCAGCCAGAGAAGGTAGGACACCCTGCAACAAATCAGAGGAAAAGCAGGACTCACATGTACCTGTGTCATGGGATGGGCAAATTGTGGTTACCAGATGTTACTGGGACTTCAACTCCCATCAGCCCCCAACCAGTATGGCCAACAGTCAGGGATGACAGTAGTTGTCCAAGAGCATTTGCAAGGCTATAGATTCCTTGCCCCAGTTGTTAACACCTTTATTCTCATCCTAAGCATTATTGTCTGATGTCCTCAACCGCAACTGTTGCACACTGCTGAGAGCTCTTCCCCTGCATACTACAAACTGGATTCATTTATTTGATACTGTCTGTCCTCCTCGGCTGCAAAAACAGATGTATCCACAATTTATTAAACCCTATATACTAATACAGTGGGCCCTCAGCATCCACTGGGGTTTGGTTCCAGGACCCCCTGTGGATACCAAAATCTGTGGATGCTCAATCATAGAATTGTAGTGTTGGAAGAGACCACAAGGGCCATCCAATCCAACCTCCTGCCATGCAGGAAATCACGATCAAAGCATCCCTGACAGATGGCCATCCAGCCTGTTTAAAGACCTCCAAGGAAGGAGACCCTACCATGCTCTGAGGGAGTGTGTTCCGCTGCCGAACAGCTCTGACTGTCAGAAAGTTCCTCCTAATGCTGAGGTGGAATCTCTGTTCCTGGAGCTTGCATCCATTGTTCTGTGTTCTAGTCTCTGGAGCAGCAAAAAACAAGCTTGCTCCATCTTCAATGTGACACCCTTTCAAATACTTAAAACAGGGCTATCATATCGCCCCTTAACTGTCTTTTTTCTGGGCTAAACATACCCAGCTCCCTAAGTCTTTCCTCATAAGGCATGGTTTCCAGACCTTTCATCATTTTAGTCGCCCTCCTCTGGACACACCCTCCTCAACTTCTATTACAGTCGCCCTCTGTATTCCACAGATTTGTCAGCCACAGATTCTACCATCCGTGATTTAAAAATAAATAAATAAAATAAATAAATTCTAAGAAGCAAACCTTGATTTTGCTATTTTATATACGGGGCACCATTTTACTATGCCATTGTATATAATGGGACTTAAGCATCCACGGATGTTGGTATCCATGGGGGCTCCTGGAACCAAACCCCTGCAGATCCCAAGGGCCCACTATATATACAATGGCATAGTAAAATGACATCCCTTAAACAAAATGGCGAACAGCAAAGTTTGCTTTTTGGATCACACACACCCCTGAATATTTTCAAGCTGTGTTTGGTTGAATCCATGGGATGAAGAACCACAGTTATGGAGGGCCAACTGTAGTGAACTCATTGTCTGAGTATGGGCCCCATCTTCACATAGGAGGGAGGTAAGAGCAGGCAGGCACGAGGAGATGCCAAAATCTGCAGGTGTGTGTGTATGTATACTTAAAAGTAGCAACTACCAAAACAGCTCAATAAGGACTGATTCAGTGGTTTTCTGGGTCCCAGAGCATCATTCTACCACTGCTCAGTTATGGATGGTTTCAGCATGCCATTATATTTATTCTACTTCAAAGTAAGTTTCCAGGCTCTGTTCAGGGGAAGTATATCCAAAAGGGTCAGCGAATGATTTTTTTTACTGGCCCTACTAGAATTCTCCCAATGCCTAATGTAACTTTTAGAAAGAGGCAGTAGGAGAGTTGACTTCTTAACATAGTATATTTTCCTGCCACCAAGATATTACAGGCTCCCAACTCGATCCAGCCAACACCCACGTTCTCCAGCTAACAAGTGTTCACACAAGACGAACAAAGTGTATTGGGATTCTAGGAAAGAAGCTTGGATTCACTGTCCGGTCTTTGTGCTCCTCTTTCAGCCTTAGCATGCGGGATACATGATACTTGATACATGATACTTGAACAGCCTAACTGCAAGAATTGTTGCAGCTGGCCTGCTGAACTGCTCTACTGTTCTAGATTTGCCTGTTGGCCTTTGGTGCTCCAACCCCAGCCCTCACAAAACAAGTGTTTTTTTTTAAATGAAAAACTACAAATTAATCTAAATGGATACTTGCATCGTTGTGATACAATTTTTAAAAATGTCAGTAGAGGGAAGGCAATATCCAAGCATCCATGTACAAGATGTGGCCTTCCAGATGTCGTTGCATGCAAACTCCATCATCCATCCCTGGTTATGCCACTGTATACCATCAATGTATAGGTCAGAAATACTGACATCATTAATGCCTGATCCCAGTGCTAGCTTTATGTTTCAGAGGGCCCTTGGACAGGTTGCCTTCAGTCTGCCTCCTCCTTGCCACTCGGGTTGCCTGTACCCATTTATATGTCCTCTTCCTCTGTGCCCAATCCATACAATTGTGCAGTGGGGTAAGTCAACTGAGCACAACCATTATTCCTCCTTCTTGCCTTGTTAGTGCTCACTCACTCAGGCAGGCAGTGCAGGTGAGCATGAAGTGGCAGCAGGGTCAAGGCCATGGCACTGGATCTTCTGCTAAATCTGATGGTGCTGATTCTTAACACTAACCCTGCCCAATCACACACATTTTTTGAGCAGGAGGAGGGGCAGTGGGCCCTCTTCCCTAGTAAAATTGCATCCCCGATATAGTCTTTGTGGACTGAAAGCCAAATAACCCACACTTAACATGCTTTTAACCTTTTAGCCTGCTTAGTAACCTTGGTAACTGGCTTGAAAAACACCCAAAGTGTATAAACAGACATCGCCATGGCACAGAATGGTTAAGCCACTGATGCAAAAAATGTGATGTCCCAAATGCCCATGCTTCCAGGCAGCATGAGCCTTACCAGTAGGGTAAGATAGCATTTGTACTAGCCAAGGAGAACTCTTTTTCTAAGCAAAGCAGGTGCAGCACTAAAAGAGAACCAGAAAAGGCAAGAAATCTTTTTTTGTTTTGTTTTTTTAAAAAAGGAGGGGGAATCAAGAAGAGATGGAGAAAGTTGCTTTTGCGGAACTGCCACTCCAACATCTCTCAGCCAACATGACAACTTTGCTATGCTAGCTAGTGGATTCCAAGAGCTATAGTCTAAACAAGCAACTTTTTCCAAGCTCTCAGTAACTGGAGGGAGACACCAGCAGAGTAGAATTAAAAGCAAAGCTCACCGAGTCACCCAATGTCCATAGAGTCATATGGAAATAGTCACAGAATCAAGAAGAAGTGATACACAGACTAGTATGGAGTGGGACAAGTTAGGGTGATTATGAGACGGGGCAGCTAGCTGGCATAATTGGGTAAGAAGGATCAGTTGGTCTTGACAAAATACAAGACTCAATAAAATGGGCAAGAAGGTACTCTTGAATACTGTAAAAAGATTATGAATGTTGGGTGGGCAAGCAGGGATCATCATAGTCAACATGTATTATTGGAACAACTAGTTTCACACATGAGATACCAGAAACTATCTGCTGTTTGTAACTTTCTACAACATGTCAGCATTTTGTTGATGGCATACTGCCTAGATTGTATGGCTCCCTTGTAGGTGACCATCCCTGTCTTTTCAGCACTTGGTCAGACCAGCTGAACTGTGGTCTCTTTCCTTCTATAACTCTATGAAAATGCCCAAGGTCTTTTTCAGTGCGTGGATGTATACGTGCTATCCAAGCTCCAAACACCAGTATATTAAATGTGGCAATCATGTTTGGCTGTAAGCTTCAAGTGCTTTATGAGTCTACCTGAACAGCTAGATCTGGGCAAACAATAGAGGTAGTGCCTGATAGAGATGGCACCTGGTGAAGTTATTTTCATTTGCTCAGGTATTTCAGCATTTCTGCTGAACTGTAGTGTTTAATTGTTGTTTTAACACTTTTTAATGCTCACTTTTCCTTTTTAATTGTCAATGCTGTTCCAAGTGTGTTAACTGAAGGGTACCATAGAAATTCTCAGAATAAAAGACACTAATATTTTATACTGTGATGACTGCACATTTGAACACTATGACATACACTAAATAAAGAGTAAAATCCTGCACTCCTTGCTTAATCTACAGGTCAGTGGTGTGGATTTTATGTAAAAATTTTCTTGAGGACCACATTTCTGTGGTGGACATGGTCAAAGGAAAATGGGTTACACTAGCATATTTTAACTTAAAGCTTTTACTACCAGAAACTAAGGCTTATGAGAAGCATCTCAACCTTTTAGAATAGGAAAAACACATAGGAAAAACTGGAAGACCACTAAATAATGCTTTCATGAAGATATAGGGATGACCAAAGGTGAATTTTAGTAGTGTTATTTTCATTCCAGTTGCCCAGTTTCACCTGTATCATGCTCCTGTTACTAATTTGTTTCAGGAAACAATTCATTTCTAAAAGTGAAAAATTCTCCACAGTAGCAAAAAGATTTCACTTTCTGAAATATCTCCATTCCACATCACTAATGTTAGCACCTTCCCAGTATGTAAGGAGTCCTGGTATCCTCTGTGACAGGCAGACCATTCTGAGACCAGTACATTCTAGTCTACTTGTAAATTCATCTTACAGATAATCTAAGGGCCCATTCACACTTAACTTAGCACCTATCCTGAATCTTTGTTTGCAAAGAAAAGCCAGAGAGAGAGAGAGAGAGAGAGAGATAAAGATAACGTAGGCTATGGGCACAACAAGCTCCTTTGCAAACATGTGTCCTCATACACATTCATTTTCTAGGCCTGGGCAATGGTGACAGAGCTACATTAGCCACCTTGCATGGTGCTAACATAACTGCCTTTTTCACAATAAATGGTGGGGGGAGAGGTCAATTGTTTATTTACACACAGTAATGCCATTTATTTCCAAGAAAATACACTCTTTCATTCCAGAGCTTGGAAAAGTTAGGGGGTTTGGACTGCAACTCCCAGAATCCCCCAGCCAGCATGGCCAGTGAGGCTTCTTGAAGCTGTTCACAGAGAATCATTTCCAAGCTCTATTTCATCCACATACTGTGGCTCAAGGTAAAAATATCAGAAAGAGAAAGAGCTAATATAATGTAAGGTTGAAACATATAAGCAAAGGAATTGTTTGTTTCAGAAAATACTCTTTTGGATTTGCTCCAAGCTATCCCAGTTTAATATTATGTGAGATGTTAGTTCTAGCTACCATTTTGCTTAAAGCATTGTAGTGTTCTTTTTCCTTGAGGAGCCTCAAGGTGAAAACTACAAGATACAGAGTAGCAACTCATGTGCTTGTGGAAGAATGTGGCAGATGAATAGTGAAAGCCTTGTTCACTTACTGCAAGATTTAAAATGATACTGAATGGTGTGTATGTTTCTAGTTTAGATAGGGAAAATTAAAAGCTGCAGTTACTCTGGGAAAACATACCACATCAGTTCCTGGAACTGACAATCCTGTTTTAAAAATTACAGAAATACCAACATGTGAGACAAAGCAAGATGACATGAAAGATCTCTGTCACATTTACTTGTTTTGGCTCACTCATACCTGCTGGAGCCCACATATGACAAATTTGCACGTGCTGTGAACTAACCCCAAGAACCCAGCACAAACTGTAGCCATATCTACTTAAGCAGGCATACTACTTGTTCATATGTGCATGCTGGATTTGTAGCACATGCAAGGGATCACAGCCAAATGTGCCTATTGACAGGTATCATGCAATGGATCTTGCCTGAAAATTAGTACAGTATGTACATTTCACAGCACATACCCTACGTTTCAATTCTGAACAGAGCTTGTAAACATTACTTTCTTGGACTATAGTTCCCAAAATCACCCAGGCAAAATGGCCAGGTCTTTAAACTGCAGTTGTCCCTCCACATTTGCGGCTTCGACATTCGCGGTTCTGCTTATTCACGGAACCTCGGCTTCTCCCCCCCCCCCCCCGCCATAGGGAAGCATTTTGGGCGTGGAGTCAACCCCAAGGAAAGCTGAGTGAGCGCCCCATTTTACTCAGCTTTCGCCCCTCTAACAAAAGGGGCAAAAGCCTAGTGAAGTGGGGCGCTCAGCCAGCAAACCAAAGGGGGCTTGGTGAGTGAGGGCCTCATTTCAAATGGCGTTCACCCCTTCCATGTGAGGGGCGAAAGCCGGTTGAAGCGAGACACTCATTCACCAAACTGCTGCCGGTTTGCTGCCTGAGTGACCCACTTTACTCAGCTTTTGCCCCTCTCACAGAAGGGATGAAAGCCAAGTAAAGTGGGCCGCTCAGCCAGCAAACTGAAGTGCCCCACTTTACTCAGCTTTCACCCCTCACATGAAAGGGGCAAAAGCCGAGAAAGTGGGGTGCACAGCCAGCAAACCGGCAGTGGTTTGCTGGCTGAGCACCTTGCTTCAATCAGCTTTCACCCCTCACACGAAAGGGGCAAAAGCCGGTTGAAGTGGGGTGTTCAGCCTCCCCGCCACTCCCCCGCCACCCTCCCCCGCTCTTCCCATGTGGTGGAGGGGCTTTTCCAGCCCTTTTGCCACTCACTCGCCACCCCCCATCCTTTCCCAAGCAGCGATAGTGAGGTTGCCAGCGGGCAGGCGTATTTTTATTTGCGTTTTTTTCACATTCACGGGGGTCTTGCGCCCCTAACCCCCACGAATTTTGAGGGATGACTGTATTATCATATTTTAAAATGTAGATGGGCAAGAGAACAGTATAGAAACGAAATGCCATTATAAAAAGCATGTTTTCTGAGCTGTAACAACATGTAGATATTGAAGTTAATTTTCCATGAATTCTTCAGCAGGCATGCCATCAGACCACACCGAAACAGATCTCTTTTAACACTTAATAGGGGTGAGAGAGGGAACTATTTCAAAGGATATGTTTTCAGGGGAAAAGATGTGTTTGTGCAGCTCAGGCATCAAATTTAAAGAAACAACAGCACTATCTGCTCAGCCCACTTAAACTGTTTTTCAACCCTGGGACAGTTTTGGATATTTGGGTATGATTTTCTGCTTTCATGAAAAGAAACATGCATAGAAAGATATGCTTCTAAGACCTAGAGGAGCCATAAATGTAACCCAATTAGTTCTTAAGGCAACAGAGTCTACTTCTCTATTTGCATCTCATTCACAAACTTCAAGTTCATGCTTATAAAAGTCATCTTTCTTGCAGTACCATAGTTAAAGTGTGAAGACAGACAAAGCATGTTTGGGGGAGGAGGGAGAAGCATTCAGGCAACAAGGCAGCGAGACTGCTAATTTGAACAAGCCTAAATATAAAAATGTAGGCCCCTGTGAAATATAAATTAGTAGAACACTCTGTATATAGAGGCTGACTTAAAAACCACAAGTGACTGACTGAAGTTGCCAGGATACAATAACTAAAAGGCTCTGCTGCAAAGATAGTAACATGCTAAAATGAAATAACAGAAACTGAATAGCTTGATAACAAAGCCATCAGGGATTTCCACATTTCTATCTGATCTCCCACTCTTTTCAGTCAGGAAGATGCACGCTGTCTGCTGCATCATTCTGGTAGTCCCTTTCTCCAAACTTTAGAGCCTAAAAGTTGGCAGTGGGCTGACCTTATACAGGACCCTCAGTGGGTTCCTTTGGGATCCTGACGAAAAGAGAGCCGATGGGGCCCTCAAGAAAGTGCACGAGACTTCTTCCTCGGGGATGAGATCATCCCTAGCAACATCACTATTCTCTTGAGCAGCCATCATTTAGACTCAGGAGATCCTAGAGGCCAATCAATTTGACCAGGACTCTACATAGGGTTCTCATGCGAGTACTACACATCCTCAGATTCACAGTGGATGCTTTGCAGGACTTGCTGTGCTTCGTGGCCAGATCAACGGGTGCCGCTGTGGTGGCCTGACAGTCACTCTAGCTGAAACACTGGGAGGTCAACACTCAAACACACATGAGTGGCTCTTTCCAACACAGCATTCAAGGGCCACAAATTATTTGGGGAGGAAGCCCTCAAAGATATACTAGTAGAGACAAAGGAAAATAAGCAAGCCATGCCCTCCATGGTGAGGCAATCAGACACTGCTCCTTTCAGTCCTCCCAGTCCTTTTGTCCCTCCAGAGGTTTCGGAAGATAGAGGGATTTTTGTTTTTCATGCCCAGCATGGGGGACCACCACCACCCCAGCCCACCACCCCCGTCAACAATCCTGACTAGCAGTCCCTACCTATAGGGGGCTGCCTGACTTCATTCCTTCCCTCTTGGTTAAACTCAACAGCAGACAAATGGGTGTTAGCCAGGAGGCTCTGTTTCTTAGACTCTCTGATGATACAAAAGTATTCCTGGCAATTAGAAGTCAGAGAACAAGAGGTGTAACTAAAGATGCCCACACAACTCAGCTTGGAATATGCAAGTAGCTCACAGGTCATCCAGAAAGGGGCCGGCATTTTCCAAGCACTTGGCTCAAGGGCTGGCAAAAGGCTTGCGTGCACTCAAAAAGTGTGGGTGCTCCATACCCTCCACCTGTTCCAATCTTGCAGGGACACTCACAGTTAATCCTCTGTCATCCCGCTTTCTCAGCTGCTTTTAAAATGTTCCAGTTCCTCTCTCCTCCCCTTCCCAGTTTCCCCTTTTGTCCTTGGCTTACTTCCATTGCTAGAAACTTGAGTTCAAAGTGCAGAAGTAGTTTGTACTCAATTAACTCAGTACAGGGAGAGGACAGGAGGGGTGGAATCTTGCCCTTCCCAGTAGGCTTAGGCAAAGAGAAACTGGTGCAACCTCTCCTGGCTTGTGTTTTCTTCTCTATTGATAACCTTTCCTAGCTTGACCACACTTGCATGTTGTTTGGCCACATGTGTCACAATTTTCATCTGAAATGCTGGAAGGTATGATGCCTCAGCTGTCACCTCCTTCATTTCCCACCATAGGAAGGAGTTGCGTTTTGAAGAAGGTAGAAGGCAGCAGCAGCTGGAGCTTGTTTCCACACTGTAGATGGGACTGGGGATACCTGTTCCACAGTATCCAGCAAAAAACTGAACTTTCTTCTTGGTTTTGTAAAATTTTAACACAATTACAAATCCCAAGTTCTGGAAATTTAACTAAATAATTTCAGATATGTTCACTATGTCAAAAATGATAATTGTATTGTGGTCATTTTATTCCATCAAAAATGATTGCAAGAGCTATGTCTTCAAACCAGTTAGTGCTGTGTCCACCACAAGGATGACACTGGATAGCTTGTCCTTGAGCCGAATTATTCACTCCATAGCTGTAGCACATGGAATAGCTTCCTTGTAGGAGGATGCCATAATATAAGGTCTCTCTCCCTCCCTCTCTCTCTCTCTCTCTCTCTCTCTCTCTCTCTCTGGCTTTTCTTCGCAAACAAAGATTCAGGAAGGACTCATCCCGCGCTTTCTGCAAGCGCGCTGATGACTAAAAAGACCAATCTGAGATAAACAAGTCCAGTTGCAGAAAGCACAGCAGAAGGTCTCCTTGGGTGATGTTTCCGGGTTGTGATTCTTTCTGCGTTGTCGTTTCTCTTCAAGACTTGTTTGGCGTGAGTTCTCAAATAAGGCTGCAGCATTGTGGATAGTGCGTCTCCATGCCTCCCAATGTGAGGTCAGGGCGGACCATTGTTGCTGATCAATTTGGCCAAGCCTGAGATGTTGTTTCAGGGAGTCTTTGTATCATGTTTTGGAGCGCCCCTCTTACGCTGACCCGTGGCGAGTTCACCGTAGAGTACTATTTTTGGGAGGCGATGGTCCTCCATCCTAGAAATGTGCCCTGCCCAGCTCAGCTGTGTTCTCAATATCATGGCCTCAATGCTGGTGATCCCTGCTTGCTCAAGGACAGCAACATTCGTCACATAGTCAGTCCAGTGTATATTTAGGATTGTGTGTATACAGTGCTGATGAAAGCGTTCGAGGAGTCATAAGTGGTGGCGATAGGTGACCCATGTTTCAGACCTGTAAAGGAGAATAGACAGTACAATGGCTCTATATCTATACACACTGATTTTTGTGCTTCGCCTCAGGAGTTTATTACTCCAGACTCTTTTGTAAAGTCTTCCAAATGTGCTATATGCCTTTGCTAATCTGTGATCCATCTCTTTGTCAATCTTGGCATCTGAGGAGATGATGCTTCCCAGGTAGGTGAACTGCTGAACAGACTTAAGCACAGATTTGCCGATGGCAATGTGGGGATGATGGTGTTCATCCTGTGGTGCAGGCTGGTAAAGAGCTTCCGTTTTCTTCAGGTTGACTTCCAGCCCAAACAGCTCTGCAGCTGTTGCGAAGCAGGATGATAGGCACTGCAGAGCTGCTTCTGTGTGGGCAACAAGGGCAGCATCATCAATGAAGAGCAGCTCATGGACTAGATAGTTTAGAGTCTTAGTGTGAGCCCTCAGACGGCTTAAGTTAAACAAGCTACCATCAGTACGGTAACGTATATAGATGCCATCTTCTTCTTCGAGCTCTGCCATAGCCCTTTGGAGCATCATGCTGAAGAAGATTGTAAATCAAGTTGGTGCAAGAACACAACCTTGCTTCACTCCATTAGTTATTAGAAAGGGCTCTGAAAGAGCATCACCATATCGCCAAACCACTATTACCATGCCACTCCTCACAGGTGCTGCTTCCTAATGAATGGGGTGGGACAAAGAAAGGAAGAACTTGGAGAAAAAGCAGAGCACATGCAGGATATGGAATGTGAATCTGTTACTCAATGTTTAAACTTTGAGAGAAACAAAAACAGCAAAATGGCTATATTTAAGGGCTGTAACATTTAACCTATTAGGCAAATGGATTAAAAACCATTTAAGTTGACTGAAGTAGTGCCCCCTACTGGCCAAACAGCTAACTGCATTAATTTCCCCTCCCTCCTTTGTGAGGGAGAACCAGGATGCTTCTTCTAAGGCAGTACTGCAACCCATACCCACCGTATCAAAGCAGACTTTTCTCTTTAATGCTATTGATTTATGCAGATTTATTCTATCCCTATAATTAACTCATTAAACTTTTGTTAATTAGACAACAGCGTCACAGTGCATTGCCATGCATGCTTGCTGAAAATGCATTACACTGAGCTGAGTGAGACTGACTCCCAGGACGTAAGTATGGCATACATTTACCATTATTGCTGGGGGTGGAGGGGGAGTGCTTTTTAAGGATTTTTGGGGGGGGCTGGCCATGTCATTCTTGGATTCATGAAGATTTTTTGCAAAACCTCTGACACGTATGAGCACCAGCCACCCAAAACGATAAATGCTGAGCAATCTATCAGGCATGGAAGCTTCCCTGAATACTAGGAGAAACAAGTCTATCCTTTTCATAACACAAGGCTATGTTTCCAAATTTAAAAACCGCCAGACAGCTAAACATGGGTCAATGTTTGGACAGAATAACGTTTAGATCATACTTAGCTCAGCAGTGACCCATGGCAAATTATGTAACTGTGTCAATATTCCATCAGGAGATAAGACTGAACATTGTTATTCAGAAAGTGGGGGGTGGGTGAGTTTGGGAATCAATTCCACCAGTTAATTTAGTTGCTAATTAGAAGAATGAATGGGCAATTTAACATTATAGGCCATTCCAGCTGCAGTCTGAAAAAGTCACTGTTCTATTTTGCATTCTGGATTCTAAAACAATGACATAAAAAATACATTGCACTAAACCAGGAAGATTATAGCTGGTCAGGAAACAAGATCTTTTTGTGCTAGATGCACAGAGACCACAAATGAATGCCTGTTTTTATCCTGTGATTTCACCTTTATTTTGTATCCACTTTTTACCTGTGCTGGTCTATAACCGTAATAAAGATTCTATTCTATTCTATTCTATTCACAAATGAACAGTGTTTTCTTAACAAGTTTAGGGCAGAAAATTCAGGAAAAAGAGCACTTTAAAAGGTGCTAAATTCCAAGCAACCTGAAATAACAAATTCTTTTTTGCCAACCTATACTGGTCACATAAGCGGGCTGTCTCAAATGTAATTTAAACTTTCCATAGAAGCCATGTGTCATGACTTCTACAGTCTGAAACACATGGTGGACATGTGCCAGGAAGCTGCAATGTAATGCAACTTAATTCTGCATGTCTACTATTAGGTCCTACGTAGATATAATGCTTTACCGCTATGGTCTGTTTGTTTTCTTTAATGATGGTTAAACATTACTTACTTACGTTATAGTTAAGGTTTGTCTGCCAGTCATAGCATGAAACTATGGCTTGAGTAAGCTGGGTTTTGGGTTTAAGGGATTTCTTTCTCTCCAGCCTGCTTGAATGGTGACAAGCAAGTCTTACTAGGGTCTCCTTTTGCATTCTAGGGTTATGGTTCTCAAACTCTCATCCTCCAGATGTCTGGGACTTCAGCTTCTGAAATTCCTAAGCATTGGCCAAGCTGACTGGGCCTTCTGGGTGTTGGAAGTCCAAAACATCTGGAAGATCAAAGTTTGAGAACCAAGATTCTAGGAAAGATTATATCTGCCACCATCATGTTTCCATTATATTTTGGCTCCCTAACCATGGTTAAGGCTGCAATCATATACACACATTTAAGTCTTACTGAGTGAGTTCAGTATTTACTTCTGAGTAGACCTGTACAGAACTGCACCGCAAGGCAGCAAAATGTGATTAAAGTTAATCATAGTCTGCATTATCTTTGCACCAGATTTTTTGGTGATTTTTGTAGAATCGGAGCAAAAAGTCTGTATAAAGTGTACTGTACTAACAAGAAACAAAGATTCTCTTAGACAATAGCGGGGCAAATTTTGTCAGATTTTTTTCTTACTTTCTAGCAAGCTCACCTATCATTGTTTCTGACTTTCTCAAAATGAGAAAGTTTTTGTAATTATAAGGTGTTCAAGGATGAAGGTGACCCTCGGAGCATGGTAGGGTCTCCTTCCTTGGAGGTCTTTAAACAGAGGCTGGATGACCATCTGTCAGGGATGCTTTGATTGTGATTTCCTGCGTGGCAGGGGGTTGGACTGGATGGCCCTTGTGGTCTCTTCCAACTCTACAATTCTATGATGAACATCTTAGGGTCAAACTTGATTTAACTTCAGCCACCATGTTTGCTAAACCACATCAGTGCCTCATTCACATACAGTGCAGTGCGGGGAGAGATCCAAGTTTAACCACAAAAGAGGCATGTGGCTGAGTGGACCTTAGTCTTCCTCCTCCTTAACTCACCATTTTCTGAAGTGGTCTACTGTCCTAACGCTGCCTTCTGCATAGAAAAATCCAATACCAGAAATAAACTGGATGGGCAGAAAACTGTCCTGAAGCTAAGGTTCAATAAGGGGGAGGCTTCAGGCAGCAAGTCTGGGATGCTATGAAATGCTAGCAAATGGCTATATATTTAATTGGTTAGTGTCAGATTTTTTTGCCAGGGACTGAGAAAGACACTTGTGGGATTTTCTACCTCATGTGTTAGCTTTGGGTACTGTGAAGCGAGAAGTATGGTAAGCCTGAAAAAAAGCCAGTTGATCTCATGGGATGCTGTGAAAGGGGGTATGAGGAAAGGATATAACTTAGAAGTTTGTCTGTTAAATGGCTAGATAGGGCCAGTCAGAGATGGAGACGTTGGGGGGGGGGCAGTTAAAAATATAGATAGGACCAGTTAGGAAGAGAGGAAAGATTTGAATAGGGCCTTCAGAGCTGAGAGTTTTCAAAGAGTTCAGGGAAAAGTCTTACTTTGATTGACACTGTGGTGTTACTGGGTACTAAGTGAGGAACCAGCACAAGGCTAGATGTTTATTTTTTTGTTGCACAATTAATCTTCACTGTTTTTATTTTCTACATTGCTGTCTCAGAAAATTGGTCACACTTTACCACAATGAATCCACTTATCAACACAGACATTTGTCCAGGATAGTAGTGGTCATCTTGAGGCCCAAGTACCAGATGACAGGAGGGATCTTAAGGGTAAACGGGCAAGGGGCCAAAGGGTTGGAACTACAGGGTCAACCTGGATAGGGGTTCTGTTACAGGTGGGAAGCATCTTGTAGGCTGTGTGTCATTTCCTGCTCTGCCTCAGGCAGCAAAAGGTCTTGGACCATCTCTGACTGTGGGGACATGGGTAAAGGGGAAGGAGTTTACCCATGTCCCTTTCAATATTAAGCAGCTAATCAACCACTGTCCCTTTCGATATTAAGCAGCTAATCCTGCAGTCCATCTCTCCAGTGTCAGGTCTGTTGTTTGTTTTTTTGTTTTTTTGTTTTTAAAGAGGAAACTGCTCAGATACAGAACATACTGACTAGCACCAACATCTCTTAGGTGCTGCACCTAGTTAAGAACAGGGTTCACTACCTTGATGAGCACCTTTAAATCCTGAATTAAAACCTAGTGTGGATTCACCACCCCAATGACATGGGAACCAACACTATCACCTTCTTTCATGCATCATCTTTAGCATAATGCATATTGATCCTCCTGCTCTCTGCAGTTGCATTATTGGGTCTAGGGTAAGATATTTTTCTGCCTAGGTCAAAAGACAAGATGGTTCCCTTTCCCCATTCTCTGCACAGGTGCCAGATGTACTGGCATTGAACCTTAGTCCAATGGAATAAGTTCCTCTGCCACACAATGGCTGAAAGCTGGCTTGAAAGCTGTGCAGGAGCTATGTCACATCTGCATAACTCTGTCCCCTAAGAGAGGAGAAAGACTGAGGGTGGGCCAAAGGAGAAATGGCTGCAATCTAGCATTTGCTGTCCTGGGACAGTTTCCATACACTGCCTAGCAGCAAGGTCAGCTTTGCCCATTATAACCTGAAAAGTTCTGGTATGGGAACAGGATAGCAATGTCTAGCAAAGAGCATTGGCCGCTCTTGGGCTCTCATCGGAATAGGCAGGCTCTGGGGTATTTTGGCTCCAAGCCATCAAGTGCTTTAAAAGTCAAACAAACAAAACCCAGCACCTTTATTTGGATCCAGAAGCTGATTAGTAACCAATGCAGTTTGTAGCAGAATGAGCTGGATATGGTCCCATCTTTCATCCTGTACTGGTGTGTATGTGTGTATGGGGGAGATAATCAACATTCTGGTAGGACATTACCCCCTACTCCCTATATTCAGTGTTGGTTGGGCTGTTGAAATTGTGCCCAGGGACTGTTGTGTTTCCAAAAACACTGCACACATTCAGTAGATTTGACGTCAGTTAGCCATTCAAGCTAATTATTAACACAAGTTCAGCCCTGTGTGGTCAGCTGAGTAGCAGATATATCTCTGTCTGTAGGTGACTTCTTTAAGTAGACATGTAGACAGCTAGCATGGTGTAGTGGTTTGAGCACAGGACTATGACTCTGGAGACCAGGGTTTGAGTCCCCGCACATATATGAAAACCCACTGGGTGACCTTGGCCAAGTTACGCTCTCTCAGCCTCACAGGCAGGCAATGCCAAACCTCCTGTGAGCATATCTTGCCAAGAAAACCCTGTGATAGGTTCTCTGTAAGTTGGAAATGACTTGAAGCCACACAACAACAACAACAAAAGGAAGTACAGTAGACATGTATGGGGAAAATGGAGTCTTTACACATAAAAAGAAAAACCCATGAGAATGTTCATGCATCATGGTATTAAAAGTTTCTCTTGAAGACAGACAATGCTAGGTCAGTTATCTCCCTGACAGTTCTAGATCAGGGCAACCATTTTAGTAAGATATACCTAGATAGGTTGTATATCAATGGGGAAGGTAAAAACTCAGGCCATTACCAGTCAGTGTGAGCAGGAGTAGAGAAGAGGAATGGATAAGTGAGCTGCCCCTGCTTTCTCAATCCCAAATATGAGCAACAAGAATGGGAACAAGTCATTTGTGACTACTAAGCTGCCTCAAGGGAAAACACTACAATTTGGACAATATACCCTTTGCAAATAAACCAAATGCTGTCACAGCCCTAGTGAAATGTGATATCTCCAACTAGAAGAAAGAAAAAAGAGGAAGACAGCAAAGCATGCTTCTCTTACTAGCTCAACAGGAAGCTGAACCACAAACACAGGGTTATAGTCTCATATTCACAAAGGGGACATCAGCCCAAGAGATCATGACATAAAATGCCTTTACTCATAGATACTGCTAAATTTTAGTATTCCTCCTTTCAGAGAACCTGTCTCCTAGCAGCTTGTACGTCAATGAATCCCTAAGGACTGCATATATATATATATATATATATATATATATATATATATCTGGGAGCAAGGGGCCTTTCTAGAGCAAGGGTTCTTATCCTTTGTTATCCATTGGTCTTTAACTCCCAGAAACCCCAACAAGCATGGCCAATAGTCAGGGATTATAAGAGATGAAGTCTCAAACATCAGGTGGTCCACAGGTTGAGAACCACAGTTCTAGAGCACACAATCAGTGGATACACATGCTGGCCAGATCTCTTGGATCTCATTTATTCATTCAGCAGATTTAATTTTCCCCTTTTAAGCACAGTTGTTGCTTACAAGGTTTTTAAGGTGGAGCAGATCGACAAAAGATCTATACACTCAAAAAAGTGCAATCCACTGGAACTGGCTCCAGATATTCCTTTCCATAGGGCCAAGGCCAATTTAAGGAATTTTGGGGGGGGGCCCTACAAGTCTTTGATGGGGCCCCGTGCAGCTGTGGGTGCTGCTGGGCCCTTAAACCTGCCCTGGGCAGGAAGGGAGGGGCAAAGGTACCTCCCTGTTCTGCTGCTGCCCTTCCCACAGCAGCTTCCCCCTTCTGCCCAATGTGTCAAGGGTCAGAAACCTTCCTACTAATAATGTTTTTGCAGGAGGAGGGTTATGACAGGGCCCCCCACAACGATGGGGCCCCTGTGGCTGCAAGTGTTGCAGGGCCCTTAAACCAGCCCTGCATAGGGCAGTTGGTGGTAAATGGCCTATGGAGGGCAGTAAGAGGTGGGGCAACCTAGTAGGAGCAGGTAACCCTGGTGTGATCCCTGCCTTCCTCCCTTGTTCCCACTGTCATCTATTGTGAACAAAGCTCAGCACACACCCAACAATTTGTTGTGGTGGAATGCTCCAGGGAAAGACCCGCAGTGGGTGGGAAATTCATTTCTTTCAGGTACCTTGTTTACCATAACTGATTTTCTCATCAGGGAACCCCTCATGAGCTTCCAAGCAGTGGTGCAGTTAAGATTATTTTAGACTCCAGCCTTAATGGTCTTAATGCCCTTTCACAGTACAGAATTATAGCACTATGATTCTACTTCAACTGCCACTGTTCCACCCAATGGAATGCTGGAATGTAGAGTTTAGGGAGGGACATTTAGAATTCTCTGTGAGAAAGTTCTGGTGCCTTGTTGTTAACTACCTTTGAGTCAACTTCAAATCATGGCGACCCCATGAATGAGACATCTCCAAGACCCACTGCCCTGGCTCAGATCTTGCAGGTTCAGGCCTGTGACCTCTCTGACTTGAGTCTATCCATCTAGTGTGTGGGCTTCCTCTCTTTTCCTCTCCACCTTTCCTAGCATTATTGATGTTTCCAGTGAGCCATGTCTTCTTATGATGTGACAGAAATATGACAGCCTCTATTTAGTCATCTTGGTTTCTAGTGAGAGCTCTGGCTTGATCTGTTTTAAGACACATTTGTTTGTCTTTTTGGCCATCCACAATATCCTCAGCACTCTTCTCCAACACTAATAAGTGCACTCTTCTCCAACACTACAAACCCCAGGATTCCATTAGATAAAGCCGTGGTAGTTAAAGGGGGCCAAAGAGGAGACATGTTGTATGCCTTCAAGTTTTTTCTGACTTATGGTGAGCCTAAGGAGTTTTCTTGGCAATACTGTATATGTTTAGAGGGGGTTTGCCTTTGCCCTCCTCTGAGGCAGAGAGAGTATGACTTTCCCAAGGTCACCCAGTGGGTTCCTATGGCTGAGTGGAGATTCGAACCCTGATCTATGGAGTCACAGTCCAATGTTCAAACCACTACACCAACTGAACAGGGCTGCTGCTGACAGGGTGACTTGGAGTTCTCTCATTCATGGGGTCACCATAAGTTGAAGTCGACTTGATGGCAGTCAACAACAATGAAGTTAAAGGGAAATAATAGTGCTATAATTCTGTAACATGAAAGGGCCCTTAAGAGAGGGACCCTCTACTGAGATGGCAATAACAGAGTTACTCGCATACAACAAATAAGTTACTTTTGTAAGAAGTCACTTTTCAGAAGAATAAATTAAATGCCATGCTGCAACCATCCATCACTGAGCTCAGTGATGGATGGATTCTTTTCCAAGTACTGCAATGTGCATGCCTTCAACTTAAGCCAGCCTGTGATATGTGTGTGTGTGTGTGTGTGTGTGGAGGATGGGAGGGCACCCTTGCTTGTTTTGCTGTGCAGACTCCAAGAAACTCTAAGCATAGCCTAAAACACAGAACAAAACCCACCGCTCTGCGCCAAGCCACTCTGCCATGTATGACAAGCTAACATCATTGCAGGACTGCCGACCCCAGAAGAGTACCAGATCTTTCCCTGTCAGCTGCACTAGCAAATGATGCAGTTGTAAATTGGAAAACTAGAGCCAATACAGTTTGCCGCACAGCAGAGATTGACCAAATCTGCCCAGCCAGCAGTGCACCTGCTGGCCCAGCAAAGTATGACAGCCTCTTCAAACTTTCTAAGAAACAACCGGTTCCCTTTGCCCAAGGCTCTTAATATTAAAGGAAGGGTCTTTTCCTTTTCTTGAGTAACTACATAGCTGTTAGACTACAAACAAACAGACCAGACTCTGAAATGTTTTTTGTTTCCATTGTTAAAAACTGGAAGTAAGAATGCACAGTTCCAAAGAAACCCTGCCTTCTGGAGTACAGTAATATTCATGCAAAACCACTTCAAAACAAAAAGGATACAATCAAATGCAAATTGTGTTGAAATGTGATAGTCTTCCACTTGCAGAGACTGGTACACTGGGAATAAGCTTGACAAACCAACACGACATATATGGTTTGTTCACATTGGTCTAACTTAGCTATCATGCAGGAACAATCTGCCCTCCTGCATTATTCACACATTTCTGAACTCAAAAGTTTCATTATTGAGAGCAGTAGCCAACTACAAGCACCCCTATTGACTCATAAAGGCACTGAATCCTTTCCAAAGACTA
This sequence comes from Gambelia wislizenii, assembly GCA_030847615.1. NCBI lineage: Eukaryota > Metazoa > Chordata > Lepidosauria > Squamata > Crotaphytidae > Gambelia > Gambelia wislizenii. The sequence continues at coordinate 222,559,592 of JAUMIR010000002.1, forward strand.
CTGAGATGCATGACTGGTGCTCAGCCATGAAGCACCTTGACTGATCATAAATCATAGAGCTGGAAGAGACCACAAGGGCCATCCAATCCAACCCTCTGCCATGAAGTTCCCCTAGCCAATCTCACAGAGTTGCTGTGAGAAACAGGAGCTTTTTTTTTTAATAGGAAGAGCTCTACTAGGCAATCAGACCAAAAATCTATGTAGTCTCAGGCAAGCCAGCCTATCAGAAATTCACCAGCACAATATAAGGGAAATAGCACCTTTCATTTGTAATCACAGCAACAGGTACCCAGAAGCCATATAATTTTGTATACTGAGGATGCTATAGAAGCCTCTCAGTGACTAGAAGCCAGGGATGACCTCTTTCTTCTTGAATTCATCCCCCACTTAAAGCCACCCAAATAATTGATCCTAGCTGCATCCTGTGGCATTGAATTCCATAGTTTGACTATACACTGTAGAGTCAATGTGGGAAAAAGTATATAATTGCGACAGACATGAATGACCATCAAAAAGTCTCACACAGCTGTTTCAGAGAATATAGGATTCTCTCTATCTCACAGAATGTAAAGATTTCATTCATTTGCCACCTAAAAAGGCTGCCAAACAATGTCGCAAGTTCCATTACATAAAAATTTAAAAAGTAACAAGGGACGGCAACAGAGTCTGGTACATTTCTCCTTGTTCCTAACCTATCTGCCCACAAACTGTCTGACATGGATTTTCCTTGGGTTCCCTTTGCTGTCAAAGCGTTTGACTTCACATTGTTTGACATGGATTAGATTTTTTCAGACTCCCAAATGGAGAAACCCAGGATGGTGACCAGCACAGATCTTCACTCTTGGCCAAGTGTAACCAGTATTGGCTTTCCAACTATGAAACACCCTCTGCAAACTCCTCCAATTGGGGTGGGAAGGGGATCTGCAAATAGGAAAGAAAAAAGAGTAGGCACACTGCCTCCTCCTCCTCCTCATACAGTAACTCAGTAATCTGGACACCTGCCTAGATTCTGATTTTCATGTCAGGATCAATTCCAAGGCTATAACGGACAAGAGAGTATTTAAGATCATTTCCCTTGGATTCACACCAAAGCCTTCCCACTTTTCACACGTGCCCAAAAGACATGGGGGGGGGGGAAGAGAGAGAAACGGATGGAAGAGGGCATTATGCACCAAAACTAAGGAGGCTGAGGGAATTGCCTCCGGGGTTGCTGCCTTCCCTCCCAAAGACTCCCAAATACAAACAGAAACCTCCCGCCCTGCAAAGGCAACCTGGAAAGGTCAAGGTTTCAGGAGCCCGGCCTGGTCCCCCTCTCCCACCCACCCCCCTTCTTCCTCTTCCACCAAAACGAGTCATCCCGCGAACTAAAAATAAAAACAAGGAGAAATCTGGAGGGATTTGCGCGTAATAATCTCCTTGGATGGGGCTGCTACTGCGGCAGGGAAAGGAGCCCCCCCCCTCCTCTGCTCTACCGCGCTCTCCAGTCCTGGGGGGACACACGGACACACACACGTGCAAGACCTAACAAAGAGCCCCCCCCTTTCCTTCTAGCTTCTGGGTCTCACTGGCACCTCGCCAGGCGAAGGACAGAAGCCCTGCCGCCAACCGCCCGTCCACACACACACCCCGTCTCCGTAAACCATCATTTTAAAAGTGGGTCGCCAATGCTCAGCACCCCCCCCCGAGAGGAGCGGGGCGTCCGAAGGCGAGGCAGGTAGTTGTTCACCAGCCCCCAACTGCAGCCGGCCCCCCAAAAGAGCCAAGGGGGAGCGTGGGAGACCGGACGGGGGCTCCACACAAAGAAACCCGCTCCTTCATAGCCTTCAAAACACCCACACACACACCCCAACTTCCTTCCATCCACCTGAGGCGCGAGGAGAGAAGAAGGGCCAGACCCCCAGAGCCTTCGCCCCCGTTCATGCCGGCTGCCCTTCCTTCCTCCTCCTCCTCCTCCTCCTCCTCCTCGGGGGTCTCTTCCTCTTACCTAGGTTGGCAACCGGGCCACCGCCTGCGCTCCCTGGCCGCGGCCGTCCTGGAAGGGAAGGCGCCTCAGCCAGCCGCGGCTCCCGAGAGCGAAGGAAGCCCGCGCCGGCCTCGTCAGCCGCCGCCTCCTCACTCTCTCCCCACGCTCGCCAGCCAGTCCGCCCGCCCGCCCTCCCCGCCTCACCTTGGGCAACAGTTGGCTTGTTGCGCGGAAGCCACGCCTGCCTGCCTCTGCCTGCCTGCTCGCCCGCCCGCCGGCTGTTGCTAAGCGCCCCGGGCGCTGCATTGTGTCCGCTCGGGGTGATCTCACAATGGCGCGGAGGGGGGGGGTCCGCGAAGGTTCCCCAAGCAGGAGGGCCAGGAGTCCAGCCAGGTCAGAACGTGGCGGAAAGGCGGGAAAGGGGCGGCGGTGGAAGCGAGAGGGGCTTCAGTGGCGGCGCGGGGCTCATAGATTCATATTGTTGGCAGAGACCACGAGGGCCATCCAGTCCAACCCCCTCCCTTCAGGAACACAATCAAAGCATTCCCAAAAAATGGCCATCCAGCCTCCGTGTAAAAGCCTCCAAAGAAGGAGACTCCACCACACTCTGAGGCAGTGTATTCCACTGCCAAACAGCTCTTACCGTCGGGGAAATCTTCCTAATCATAAAATCATAGAGCTGGAAGAAACCTCAAGGGCCATCCAGTCCAACCCCATTCTGCCATGCAGGCAAAGCACTCCCGACAGTTGGCCATCCAGCCTCTGTGTAAAAACCTCCAATGAAGGAGACTCCACCACACTCAACAGCTCTTACTGTCTTCCTCCTGTTTAGGTGGAATCTTGAGAAACAAAACAGCTGGAGAATAAGCTGGTTTGAAGCAGCACCTTTTAGCCAGGTGGGAGGGCGGTTTGGGTGTTGGACTAGGACTCTGGAAGAGTCCGGGGTTCGAATCCCTGCTCAGCCATGGTGGAAAGCCATTGGAGTGACCTCGGGCAAGTCTCATGCTCCCAGCCTCTGAGGGAGGCAATGTTAAATGCCCGCTGAACAAATCTTGCCCAGAAAAAGTCCTGATAAGGTTGCCCATAGGACCACCATACAACCTTTCTGGAATGGCCTTAGAGCCTATGAGGAAAAGTCCAGCTTCTGAAGTCCCCACACCAAAAGTCGCCTTACCCCCTTAGAAAATGTATACAACACAATCCTATTGTTTTTTAAACTCACTGTTACCTGCCTTAAGTCCCTCTATTGGGAGGAACACTACTAATAATAATCCTACACATTTCCTCACAAGTCAGTCTGAGGGCTAATTCTCTGAGGAAGTCTGCCTAAGACACAGCTTTGTAGCATGAGCCTAAATACATTTGCCTTTGGATCAGAGGAAGCCATCCTCTATTGAGTGAGACCATTGGTCCAGTTGCCCCAGTATCCTCTATCATGACACCAACTCACCATAGAGTTTGGACCCCAGGATGGCAGGTGTTCTCCAGGCCTTCTTAGGCATGGCAGATTTTAAACCACATAAACAGACACTCAGACACTGAGCTGGTGCCAGCTTGGGTGGTCCAGTGTAACAGTTGCATCTCCTGCTCCTCCTAGAATAGGCCTGAATTGGAAGCTGGCCTATCTTTTCCTAAGTTTGGAGCTCAAAGGCAAAAGTTTAGTATCCCTCCACTTAGGCCTGAATCCTTATAACTCCACACTCAGAAGTGGCCCAGCTACTTTTGATTGGCTCAGTCTGTTAACTCCAGAGAGCCTATGCGTGGACCCTCTGTATCCACAACCATGTTTCTCAGTCAACCTGAGCTCATCCCTTATTCACATCTGCTAACAAGTTATATTATTTCAATCTTGATAAAAGCTGCCTCTGCTGCCTCTGCTTTCTTTCCCCCTGCCAAATCACATCTTCTACCAGGGCCAGCCCTACCATTTGGGGAAGGTGAGGCAGCCACCTCAGGCTGCTGAAATCTGGAGGGAATATGAAAGTGTTGTATCTTATTTGTTCCTCAGTTTACCATTGTATCTTTTGTACACCGTGACAAGTGCTTCTGGGGTTATCTGCCTCAGATGCCAAAAATAAATTGGGCAGCCCCAGTTACTTATTCACATGTGTTTTGTTTATGGGTCTCTTCATCTGATCTTCTGCCTGAGGCAGCAAAATGTATTGGGCCTACCCTGTCCCTCATTATTCTTCCCTTATTGCTGTTCTGAGTAACAGAAGCATTTTTTGGAAAAGGGTGAACATGGAAAGAACAACACTTTTCAGCAGATGCATCAAAAATGCCAATGGTGGACACTTTCAAAGTCTCCTGTAGATAGCCAAAGCTGAGCAGCTCAGTTTGCCAGCTCTGCTTCTGCCTCACCAACATTAATTATCCAATACTGTAGCATGCCCTAATTTCTCTATTCCCTAGCTGTTCTGTTCCATTCTTGCTAAAATAGCGCAGCTCAGCATCTCACTAGCCATGCTTGTTGCTTGTGAGAACTGCCATCCACAACACTGAAGCTGCTTCTGCCTGGTCTGCTAGTTTGAAAAGGGGTAATTAAGACAAGAGCATAATAGAAAGCGGGTATTTAGAATACAGCTTTGCCGGATCACTCCCCAAACGTCATGCCTCTATGTGTGAGAGAATATGATCAAAGAAAAATTATTCTTGCATGTGTACAGTAAAGCAATATATTTTCTTTCTTCTATTCCCACACATTCTCTGCAGGGCACAAAGAACAGCAGATACCTTGCAAGAACTGGAATTCTGTTTTAAAAAATTGTAGATGCATGAATTCTATTTCAATATGCACAGGGGTTGTCACAGAAGCAAAAGAAGACATTGCTATTGTGACTCTTGCATGTTTTATGTGGAACAAGTCCTGCTAAAATCAATGCAACATTTCCCTGCAAGGATGCATTGAGAATTTATGAGTGTTGAAGTTCAGCTATGTGGTCTTCCTACAAAGGAGATGGGTTTACTGCAGTGCAAACCTAAGCAGCTCTATAAGACCTCACTGCATTGCATCATCGTCAACAACAACAACAACCAAGATTCTGTGATTAGGATGTGCTGCATTACCCAATGTTGCTTTTCTTGTAAGGTTTCTAACACAGTTCTTGGAATGTTAAGCAAGTAAAAGGGTGTGTATTAAAGGTGTCCACTGGATGACCTTAGGCAAGTCACACACTCTCAGCCCCAGAAAACCTTGTGATAGGTTCACTTTAGGGTTGCCATAAGTTGGCAACAACTTCATAGAATCATAGAGTTGGAAGAGACCACAAGGGCCATCCAGTCCAACCCCCTGCCATGCAGGAATACACAGTCAAATCATTCCCGACATATGGCCATCCAGCCTCTGCTTAAAAACCTCCAAAGAAGGAGACTCCACCACACTATGAGGCAGTGCATTCTACTTCCGAACAGCTCTTACTGGCAGGAAGTTCTTCCTAATGTTTAGGTGGAATCTCTTTTCCTATAAGGCACACAATCCAGTATAGCATGGGATGTGGTGCAGACTAGAAGTGAATGTGTGCTTCTACCTCTGCACACAAATATATACTGGTTGCCCCTGTTTATGCAGAAGATACGTTCCTGGACTTACCACAGATGGATGAAACCTTGTATATTAGCGAACTGCCACAGGATTGTGCTGGAGGACCTAGAAAATGCCAAGAGAGGATACTTCTCTAGGCATCATGGGTCAACCCTATGGTAAACCTCCAGCAGAAAGTTGACCATGGAGTTGTGCTGGAAGACCTCCCAATGCCTAGAGAGACCACCTACAGTGTGATTCTATGGTCCTTCAGATGCCTAGAGAGATATTATTCCACAATTGGTTGACCAAATGTACCCAAAGGGTAGTCACCAATGGCTCCTCTTCATCCTGGAGAGGTGACTAGTGGGGTGCCACAGGGTTCTGTCCTGGGCCCAGTGTTATTCGACATCTTTATCAATGACTTGGATGAGGGAATAGAGGGCATGCTTATCAAGTTTGCAGATGACACCAAATTAGGAGGGGTAACTAATATCCCAGAGGATAGGATCAGAATCCAAAATGACCTGAACAGACTAGAAAGCTGTGCCAAAACTAACAAAATGAATTTCAACAGAGAGAAATGTAGGATACTATGCTTAGGCAGTAAAAATGAAATGCACAGATTACAGGATGGGTGACACCTGGCTTGACGGCAGTGCATGCAAAAGGGACCTAGGAGTCTTAGTGGACCACAAACTAAGTGGACCACAAACTTTAGAGTCAGCAGTGTGATGGGGGGCAGGTAGCTAAAAAAGCCAATGCGATTCTAGTCTACATTAATAGGAGTATAGTGTCTAGATCAAGGGAAGTAATTGTGCCACTCTATTCTGCTTTGGTCAGACCTCACCTGCCTCGTAGTGTGGGGTCTCCTTCTTTGTCAGGAGTGCTTTGACTGTGTATTCCTGCAGGGCAGGGGGTTGGACTAGATGGCCCTTGTGCTCTCTTCACACTCTGTGATTGCGGGTAAGTGAAACTGAAGGTACTGATACTGCATAAACAGGGAAATTGGTGACCTGTAGTATTATTTGCCACATATATTGGATTTTCAGTGTATTGCTTCTGAAAGTGAGTCAGGTATTGTTTTATCAAATATGGGCTTCCCCATTAACCTGGGGCATCACTACCCCTTCTTCTACATTACCAGACTATTGAAGGAAGGTGTATATTTCCCAGCTTGCTCTAGGGCAAGGAAAAATCTCCTGATCTCTCAAATAAACAACAAATTATACCCGTAGACACCCACACTTTGCAATAGGTGTCACATGACTATGCTTCTGCTTTCTTAGTAGCTTCCTTCTTTGGTAATGTCTTGCAACTCTGGCTTTTTGTTGTGCAAATTCTTTGTTATTGTGTAAAACTATGCAGTGACGTGGGGGGGGGATAAATGAGAATAAGAACATAAGACAAAGTTTAATTTTGACATCAACATGGTCTTTTACTATAACTACCGAGGGGTGTTGCCCATGTCAAAACCAGTCATAAATGGGTTCAAAAGGCAAATGGGTGTAGACTACTCTATGGTTCTGGAAAATCCTTCTGTACACACATCCAAGTACATGCACATACATATGGAACCACACATTTAGCGATAACACAGTAAAATCAAATTGTGAGTGTTTGATGACAGCAGTTTTAAATTTTGTCTTTTCTTATTTTATTGTTACAATTGTAAATATTGTTTTTTTATACCACATTGGACAACTAATTGAGAAATTGGTTTTAGAAGAATGGAAATCAATTAATAAATAAAGGAAGCATATAATGGTCCTTTGACTAATTATTTGCAAGGCTGTAGCAAACATGAGACTGCAGGCCTGAGAAACAAAGGTTGTTTAAATAATTGTATAGCAAATTCAGGGTTATCCAGATGCAAATAAGAGCTCCTGACCAGATAACAAGTGGTCACAAACCTGCATCAAGGGATAAAAGAAATCAGGAACTTCCAAAGTCTTCTTTCTTGTGACCAGACTTAGCAGATTATCAGACGTGGCAAAAAATGCGTCAGAAAATCACAAGAAGAACAGAAAGTGGCAAGATTATCCCTGGGTTGTAGTGTGGCCATGAGTAAGGTGTCTCTTTCTATTAGCGGCTTGTCCCCGTCAATATAGGAAGGAAGCCTCGCCCGTAGCTGCACGAGGAACCAGGGAGAGCTGAAGGACGTGGGCATCTGATGTCTCCCTTTCTGTTCCTGTTGCAGGGTTTTTTTTGCCACGTTCCACTGTGTCTGATTATCTCCTTAATGGTGGAACACTTCAATTACACAACAGATTTTAGGTTACACTCTATGCCAGAGGTGAGCAACTGGGCAGGGGAATGGGGCCATTTTCCCTCCCTGTGCCTGCCCAACAGGACGTACCAGCACATTTTGGCGCATTAGAAGTAACATGACATCACTTCTCCCTACCATTTTGGCCTAATATTGGTAGTCCTCCCCCCGTTTTTAAAATTGTTCTTTTCGAAGGGAGGTTTGTGTGGCTTTGAAGGGTTAAGGGAATCAAACCACTCACTGCCTTTCCAGGTGGTTTTGAATGATTTTGGCTGGTTTGTGGCCAAAAAAAACAAAAACAAAAACCAATTGAAAATCAACCCAGTTTTTTTTATTATTATTATTATTATCTTCTGGAAGATTTGGGGTGGGGAGCTTCTGTGGGTCCCAAGGGCTGCATTTAGGGCTCCTAAGGGCCACATGAAGCTTTTGGCCTGAATTTTTCCCACCCCTGGCCACCCCTGGCTGACCTTGCCATTAGACAGAGTGAGGCAGCTACCTCAGAGAGCAGAACTGGCATGTGATGGAAGTGTAGAAAATTATACGTGATTTAGTTTAATACAATGTACCGGTATTTTTAACTGCCGAGACATGCTTCTAGATTTTCTGCCTCTGACACCTGAGGAAGACGTGTCTTGGCCAGTTTAGGATGCTTTGCACCTTGACTTTCAGAGTGGGCAGAGAGCCAGCATGGTGTAGTGTTGTGAGCAACTCTGGAAAACAGGGTTTGAATCACCGCACTGACATGAACACCTACTGGATGACCTTGGGCAGGTCACACCCTCTCAGTCTCAGGCAATGGCCAACCTCCTCTGAAGAAATCTTGCCAAGAAAACCCTGTGTTAGGGTCCCCATAAGCCAGAAATGACTTGAAGATGCACAACAACAAACAACAACAACAGATATTTACCGCTCTGCCTCAGACAGAAAATGTCCTGGTCCAACTCTGTTTGGACCCTTGGATTTATTCAGGAGCAAGTCCTTAATTTTTGTCTTATAGCATAAAACACTTGAAAGGAATGGTTTAGCCAATGACATTTATTTAAAAAGGAATATGTCATGAATAAAAGGAGTCCAAAAGCCATATTTTTCATAACTGCCCCATGGATTTAAGTGTGAAATACCTCAATTTATTCATCATCCTGCATTCTTTCAAGACCTGTCAGTCTATGAATTTAAAATGATTGCTTGAACAAAGCTATATTCTCAAATAACTTGTGCAGCATGCAAAAATATCTAAGTAATAAATGTTTAATAAGAAAGGGCTCGATGGAAAACATGTTTTATTGGTGGGTGCTAAGGTGCTTTATACACATGTTTAATACATGAACTGAATGTACTATTGTGTTAGGCCTGGGCTGTATGATTTATTACAAGGCAATAATTAGGAATTTATAGGCATTTTGTTGATAGAAACCCACCAAAGTTATGACAAAAATGCGTGACTCTTAAATCAATCACACTCTTTATGGGTATTGGCAGGACATGAATTTGATTAAGCCATAGGCATTGCAAGATGTATTTCCCCTTGGATTTCAGCAAAATTCCATTTACCTATTTGTTTTCATTAAGTAATGTTAAGAAAAATTGATTTTCACAAAGACAAAAACACAAAGCAAGGCAATTCCCACTCATAGGAAGATGATATGTGCAACTCCACATACAGAAGCGGTTCACAAATTACCGTATACTAAGCTAAAACCCTAGCTTAAAAGCCAGGATGTAAACACTCATTTCCTTCTACAAACAAATTAATATTCCAGGAACTCTGATGTACAAACTCAGAACCTAATAAGCTAGGATTTACAAAGCAACTTTAAACTTTAGTTTAAACTTTAAACTTTAGTTTAAAGCTGGCTTTCAATCCTGCCATCATAGTGCAGGATTCACAAGTCACACAGAGCTATGTTTAAATGAATGCCACCCAACATTTCACAGATGAAAACAGGTGTGGTCAACCAACAACAGTGTGCGGTAGAGATGGCAAAAGGTATTAATGAGGAAGAATACACAGGCTAGGAGAGACTGCAGCAGTTTGTTTTTGCCAGAGTCTACTGGGAAGGTCAAGATTCTACCCTACCCCACCTCTCCTCTCCTCTCCCCTCTACTGCTTGTACTCAGTTTGTAGCAATTGAAGAAAACTGAGGACAAAAGGAGAAAGAGCGAGGGGGCAGGAGAAACTGGAAGGGACCTTTAGGTGACAGAGTTTCTCTAGTGCCTCAAAAAACTACAGTCCCCAGGATTTCATTAGGCGTAGCCATGGCAGTTAAAGTGGAATCACAGTGCTATAATTGTGTAGTGTGAAAGGGCTCCTAGTTCCAAGTGAATCCTATCCATATAGGCATTCTGATTCACCAGCATCTTTCTTCATTAGATTTCAGCCCCACCCTTCAGAGATGCTCTGAGGGTACGTAATTTGAACAGCTGGACGCTGAACACCCATTACCAGAACATTCAACTCCATTTGACAAATTATTTTAGGCCTCTTCACACTGCATTTTACATGCACAGAAGGCAATTTCATATGGGGAAAAGCTTGAAACATGAATGTAAATTGTCTTATACTGACACCTGCATATTTCACTGTGTACAAACACCAGATAGTACAGTTGTCCCTCCACATTCACGGATTTGGCATTCACGGTTTTAAGTATTCACGGCTTGAAAATATTCTTAAAAAAATAATAATCCAAAAAGCAAACCTTGATTTTGCCATCTTATATAAGGGACACCATTTTGCTATACCATTGCATATAATGGGACTTGAGTATTCACAGATTTGGGTATTCACGGGGGGTCCTGGAATCAAATCCCAGCGAATGTGAAGGGACAACTGTACTGCCTACATGCCCTAAAGGCCCACCAGATCTCATGCCATCTTGGAAGCTAAGCAAGGTGGTCAACTCTGGTTAGAACTTGGATGTGAGAATGCCAACAAATACCAAGTGCTGTAGGCTATATTTCAGAGAAAGGAACTGGCAAAACCACCCCTGAGTATTCCTTGCCTGAATGGGCATCCACGCTACAGAATTATAGCAGTTTGACATCACTTTAACTGGCATGGGTCCATCCTATGGAATCCTGGGATTTGTAGTTTGTTGTAGCACCAGAGATTGCTGACAAAGAGGGCTAAATACTGTATCTGCAATGTTCTGGCTAACTCCACATGTGCCAACACAAGCCCTCAATAGATTCAGAAAAACTTTATTTAGCAAGTAATTGATCACAGCATGTAAGTGTTGTTAGGACTGAAGGTTTGTCCAGTTACACAGTATACGTAAAGCCCACACAGTTAACCATTACAAAACCTTTCATTTATCAGCAATTCAAAACATTCAGTCTTCCCAGCACAACCCTTCCTTTACCCCTGTAGCAGGCTTCCCACAAGAATGAACCTGGGCTACTCGCAGCTCCAAATCCCAAGCCTCAAATATACACCATCTTTATTTCCCAGAACAACCCCAATGGCATAGCATATCCCACCATCCTTCATTGCCAAATATAAGCCCAAGCATGTCAATCAAGCATGGCAGGGCCATGGCTTGATCATGAGCTTGACAATATCTCACAAAATTACAAATCTCAGAATTCCATAGCATTGAGCCATGGCAATTAATGTGGTGTCAAACTGCTATATTTCAGCAATGTGGATACTTCCAAAAAAAAACTGTATAAAATTCATAGAGTCGCCATAAACTGACAGGCGACTTGAAGGCACATATACAAACACAAACCCCAGACAGCCATAAATGGCTGCAGCCTCCAGCAAGGGTACACCATGTGTTAGCATGCCCTAGTACCTCCCTATTAATATCTCATAATTGGAAATACTGGACACTTCGAAGGGGTCAAGTAGACTGGGGAGATCCAAAAAGAGGTCTGGTGGAGGTCACAAGGACCTGGGAAGGCATTTTAGAAATATTTTTAGCAAGAAAGCCCAAACTAGGATTGAGTGGAAGCCTCCCCCCATCCCCACCCCCTTAACAAAGCCATTAAAGAGTTATGTGCTATTATGAGTCACCCAACCTAAGCAATCAAGTGACTTTCCCAATCTCAATCCCAAGGAAATACCCCCTCAAAACCTCCTCCTCTCCTGTAATGTGAGGTTAATCCAAACCCATCAATTTCAGCTTCCCAGCCATTAACGGCAATCAGCTAAGTTTTGATTTCTTTTGTTTACATGGTGGGAAACCCATCTGAGTACTTAGAAATTCTGCTCTTCAAGACTGGTAACTATCTCCATATTTCCCCGAATCTATTCCTCTATCCAGCCTCCCTACCTTACTCTCCTATAGCTTTGTGTGGTCCTTGCGAGTGTGTGTTGCATTTTTGTGATATTTGCAATAAAAACATTTTATTTTGTTTCAACCTGGAGTTCTCTGCAATTAGTACTGGTATGTGCCATTGCAGAAGAACTTCTTCCTGAAAGCCAATGTGGCTTCAGAGCCAATAGGAGTACTACAGACATGCTATTTGCCCTTAGACAACTGCAAGAGAAATGTAGGGAGCAGAACAAGGGTCTCTATGTAACATTTGTTGACCTCACCAAAGCCTTTGACACCATGAGTAGGAAAGGTCTGTGGCAAATCCTGGAAAGACTAGGATGTCCCCCCAAATTCCTTAAAATGATTATCTTGCTACATGAGGGCCAGTGTGGTCAAGTCAGATATGGCGATGCTCTTTCAGAGCCCTTTCTAATAACTAATGGGAGTGAGGCAAGGTTGTGTTCTTGCTCCAACTTTATTTGCAATCTTCTTCAGCATGATGCTCCAAAGGGCTATGGCAGAGCTTGAAGAAGAAGATGGCATCTATATATGTTACTGTACTGATGGTAGCTTGTTTAACTTAAGCCACCTGAGGGCTCACACTAAGACTCTAAACTATCTAGTTCGTGAGCTGCTCTTCGCTGCTGCTGCTGCTCTTGTTGCCCACACAGAAGCAGCTCTGCAGCACCTAACATCCTGCTTTGCAACAGCTGCAGAGCTGTTTGAGCTGGAAGTCAACCTGAAGAAAATGGAAGTTCTCTACCAGTCCGCACCACAGGATGAACACCATCATCCCCACGTTGCCATCGGCAACTCTGTGCTTAAGTCCATTCAGCAGTTCACCTACCTGGGAAGCATCATCTGCTCAGATGCCAAGATTGACAAAGAGATCGATCACAGATTAGCAAAGGCATATAGCGCATTTGGAAGACTTTACAAAAGAGTCTGGAGTAATAAATACCTGAGGCAAAGCACAAAAATTAGGGCGTATAGAGCCATTGTACTGCCTATTCTCCTTTACAGGTCTGAAACATGGGTCACCTATCGCCACCACTTATGACTCCTCAAATGCTTTCATCAGCTCTGTTTACGCACAATCCTAAATATACACTGGACTATGTGACAAATGTTACTGTCCTTGAGCAAGCAGGGATCACCAGCACTGAGGCCATGATATTGAGAACACAGTTGCACTGGGCAGGGCATGTTTCTAGGATGGAGGACCATCGCCTCCCAAAATAGTACTCTACGGTGAACTCGCCACAGGTCAGCATAAGTGGGGTGCTCCAAAAAAGCGATACAAGGACTCCCTGAAACAACATCTCAGGCTCGGCCAAATTGATCATCAACAATGGTCCGCCCTGGCCTCACATCGGGAGGCATGGAGATACACTATCCACAATGCTGCAGCCTTATTTGAGAACTCACGCCGAACAAGTCTTGAAGAGAAACGACAACGCAGAAAAAATCACAACCTGGAAACATCACCCAAGGAAACCTACTGCTGTGCTTTCTGCAACCGGACTTATCTATCTCGGATTGGCCTTTTTAGTCATCAGCATGCTTGCAGAAAGCGCGGGATGAGTCCTTCCTGAATCTTTGTTTGCGAAGAAAAGCCAGAGAGAGAGATATAGGTGAAAAGATCTTGAAGTTACCCACCTCCTGCAGCCTTCCCTTTGTGCTAATAGTAATAATAATTCCCCCATCTAGTTTTGATATTACAGGTGGGTCTCAAAGCACACATCCCCACCTCTTAGGGTAATGTGTGTAATCAGTGAAATCCATGCATTTGCAGTCACATGTAACATATGAAGGAGAGATCTTATGCTTTTTCTCCATATAGTTATGGATGCAAGAATAGTATAAAGTATGTCTAATATTTCAGTATGCTCTAATGCTTAGGCAAGGTCCTCTGAACTGCGTGGGTTTTTCTAACCACTTTAATGAAAGCAGAATTCCACCCCTGCAAAAGGAAGTGTGTATGGAGCTCTTTCTTCCACTGATGTGAATGGAAATATCTTCTCATGCAGGAGCTCCACGTGCATAGAGGAATCTAGATCAGGGCAGAAAAGTACACAACAGAAAGTAAACACAGCAGGGCAAATTCATCTCAAAACACATGAGCCCTTGGCACTGGAGGACTCAACTACTAAGTAAAAATTAATTCTATGTACAGGTCTTAAAAAACAGCTGTGAAACTATCGCCACAGTTTCTTGGATTTCATTTCTCAACTGATTCTTAAGCAAAAAACAAGAGCCAAAATGGGAGAAACAGATACTTCTTAGTAGTGGAGGTAATGTAGAAGGCTAGGATGAGGGGGTTTCCCCCCCAAAAGGCAACTGTTCATTGCTTTAATCCCTTTAATCAATCTCTTTGTGTTGGTATCTCTTTGGTGCTATAGCACTAAGCTTATATTTCATAAGTATTTTGCTAGATTTTCCTAGAACTGAAGGAGGGAGTTGCATCAATGAATAAGAACTTCCTTGCTGTTCTGCCACCCACTTGGGTTTTTAGTGGTCTGTGATGTTTACTTATTCAGTTTAACTATGAGATACCCTAGGAATATTTATATTGAAAGTGATAATTTTTAGTTATTCTTTACATTAATACATCCCGCTTTTTCTCCAGTGAGCACAAGGTGGTAAACATGGCTCTGTGAGGGAGAGGCTGATGGTACAGGGGGAAATTACTGTAGAACCTGCATCTCCCAAGTCCCATTCCAAACCTCTAACCACATTGGCTCTCTTTTAAAAGATTTTCTTAAAAACTCACCATATTCCATATCCTGCCATATTCCAAAGACTTGGGTTGGAATCAGCATTTAAAACTATGAGTGAAATGTATAAAGGGCCCCAGATATGACAGGTGGAACCTAGTTGGACCAGCCTGGTCCACAAACCACCAGTTTGAGTAGCAATGGGGTACATAATCTATATTGTAAAGTTAATGGGAATGTTTGCAGCTTTCCTTTCAAACATTTTGGAAAGAAAATAGGGTGTGAGTGATCCATACCTCATCCCTGGCTAGCTGTAATCCAGCTTGCATGACACTCACCCCATTCTGCTTGCATTTTCCTTTCTTGCAGGGCCAGAGGCAGAGAATCCAACTGATAACTTCATTTGTGGGGAAACAGTGGCCAGTCATAATTAGCCTTCCACTGAACCTCAAAGAATCTCTCTAAATGCCATTTAGACACACACCCCTTTTATAGATGTGCATCTTGAAACATCTAAATAAAGAAAACAGCTGTACTAATTTTATATTAGATGCATCAGGGTTTCATGGTTGAACTATGAACAAATAAAATATATCAGTATCTATAGATAAAGCTGTACATTTCTTAGAATGATTAACAAACAGAACTTTGTAATTGTATAAGCAAAAGATCCCAGCTTCTGCCTTTTTAAATTGCTCAGAATAAAAGTTTTATCACTTTTATTTTGAGCAACTAAAGAAGGAAGAAGCTGAAACATTTTATTTATACAGTTATAATTTTCTGTTTGTGAATCACTCGTGTGTGTGTGTGTGTGTGTGTGTGGTTGTTCTGTATCATCCCGGGATCCAGAACAAACTTGTCAGAAGTACTGTTTGTTTTTAAATCACCTAGAGAAAAGATAAATATACATACGCATCTCTCTGACCAAGAAAGTAACATTTCACAATTGGATATTACACTTGTACAGATTGTCATTACCCACAACACTGCGCTTTCAGAACAGCACACAGCAGAGTACAGTACCGTTGCACCATTTATTTCCCAAGCACAGGTTGCCCCTTGTATCTGCAGTATCAGTAACTGCAGTTTCATTTAAACATGGTCGGGGGCGGGGTATCTCTAGGCATCTGGAGGGTCTCTCTGGGCATCTGGAGCTCCTCCATCACAACTCTGGAAGTTAACTACAGAGTCGCGCTGGAGCATTTCCAGATGCCTAAAGGGGCATCCCCTCTAGACATTTTCTAAGTCCTCCAGCATAATTCTATGGTAGTTTGCTATTATCTGCGGTTTCATTTATGAACATTAAGTCCAGGAACGTATCTTCTGTGAATATGGTGTGTATGTGTGCGACCTGTATGTTTTTAGTATCTTTGGCATTTGAACTCCAACAGATGAGCACAAGCTGAGTCCATAGCATAGTCCTGTGCAACCCACACTGAGGGTAAGGAAATGAACATTTACAGTTTGTTTCGGAGGGGACAGAAATACATGACAGGAATTTTTGAAATAGGATTCAAGATTACAAATTAAAATGAGTACAATATATAGTAGTTAAAAAATACAAAATATCAACATTAAAATAGAATCAAAATATTAATATTAATGCATTTTAAAGCATACACTTAATAATGATAGAAAGCAATAAAAAGCTACAATTAAAACAGTTCAACACCATCTTAAATTCCCTTCCCTTAAAAACCCACAGCTCTAAAACTACAAGGAGGGTTGGGCATTCTAGCCTCCCTAGAGCCTAGAGGCAGCCGCTGAGAAGGCCCTGTCCCTGCCACCTGTGAAAGTAGTGGGGCTGAGAGAAGCTGTTTCATACAGACTCAGATCAGTGATCTGTCTAACACACTGCAGTTAACTGGCATCAGTTTCCCCAAAACAGGCAGCAAGGCAGAGAAGGACACAAGAGTCCTTTTTAACTAGAGAAAACCAGCATGGTGCAGTGGCTTGAGCATTGGACTACGGCTCTGGAGACCAGGGCTTGGATCCCCACTTAGCCTTGGAAACCCACTGGGTGACCCTGGGCAAATCATACTCTCTCAGCCGCAGAGGAAGGCAAAGGCAACCCCTCTCTGAACAAATCTTGCCAAGAAATACTCATGATAGGTTCACCTTGGGGTTGCCATAAGTCGGAAATGACTTGAAGACACACAACAACAACAACAACAACAATGTCATTTCACATTTAGCAGGCTGTTATTCACAGTAAGTGTTAGCTCTCTCTCATTATTATTGTGTGCCTTCAAGTTGTTTCTGATTTACCGCAACCCCGGGATTTTCTTGGCAAAATTTGTTCAGAGAGGGTTTCCCTTTGCCTTCCTTTGAGGCTGGGTGAGCGTGACTTGCCTAAATTCACCCAGTAGGTTTCCATGGCCGAGCAGGAATTCAAACCCTGGTTCCTAGAGTCATCGTCCAATGCTCAAACTACTACACTACACTAGCTCTATCCTATAACATGCATTATTATCGCTTCATGACTGCATGACACACATTCATATACACAGAGAGAGAGAGACCATGAGCATATACTGGGTATGAGCAACTGATATTCCTTAATTCTCCCATGAGTCCCCATGGGCTGCAGTGTTGCTCTTAGTGCCAGTGAAAGTCACATTATTTCCAGTTCTGGGATTCAGCAAATAAATAAATAAATAAATAAATATTCTTATTTTAAGAATTTTTCCAGGGTCGGAAGGTTTGTGGGGATAGTTAAGGGCAATAGGACACAAACCACCCCTCTTTGTGGCTGTTTGGGTGACTTTCAGTGTTTTTTGGCTATATATATATATATATATATATATATATATATATATCTCACCCAGAAATTTCATGTAAGAAACTAGAAGGGTCTTTGTGTTTCAAGGGTTTCGTGGGGTGGGGTGGGGAGTGTTGCAGAGACCACAGGAATAAATCTTCAAGGCTGCATGAGTCCTTGCAGGTCTTTAAACAGAGGCTGGATGGCCATCTGTCAGGGATGCTTTGATCGTGATTCCTGTGTGACAGGCGGTTGGACTGGATGGCCCTTGTAATCTCTTCCAACTCTACAATTCTATGATTCTATGAACAATCAGTAACTGAGTAGAAATGTTCTCTCTTTTTCATTATTATTTTGTTTCTAAGGAAACAAGGATAGGATTATGTTGTGAATTCTACAATATGCATACAGTTTTGAAATGCTGTCTAACAATCAGTGGCATTTTTTCTCCAAGGGAAGACTTAGGAAACACTAACGAAAACCAACTGGCATGGTTGCCATGGCAGATTTCAGGGCTGGGTGGAGGAAATTCACAAATATTAGTGCACCTGGCCTTGGAATCACAAAAAATGCAGAAGGAGAAGAGGGAGAAAAGGAAGAGGGAAGCAGTGTTGTTCAAATGCAATTATTTCCTGCCACAATTCGATAAAGCATCCAATCATGTTAAGGTCAGGTATACCATTACACTGAGTGAAGCTGCCTACTACAGGCAGCACACATCAGGATATCACTAAAGAATAGCAAATTGTCTATTATCTGACTTTTTTTTAAAAGCCCGTGATCGGGAACTTTTTTTTGAATTTTTGGTCTAAGACACTCAAATATCTTAGGCTTAAATTCAATTGCTAGTCCTAATGCAAACAGACCTACTGAGCCAATAAATGAATGATAAATCAACCCTTGTGTTAATCCTCATTGCTTCAATTGGGATTAGCAATTGGATTTGAGTGGCAGATTGCCCCCTGAAACACACATACTTCTTTCAAATTTAGGCATTAAAATGTGGCGGGGGGTGGTGGTGCTGCCAGGTCAGAACTATCTCAGGCCCTGAGATTTCAGGGCAAAAAGACCTAGCGATGGCCCCTTGTGAAGTTACAGGTGGCAGCCCCTGGTGGTCTTACAATGGGAACCCTGGGCTGCTTTCATTAGGCATGGTACATGAAGCATCAGCCACAGTTGGATGGAGGATACCCTTCAAATAAAAGACACCAAGTCTAAGTAATAAGGAAAATAGAGATACATACCCTTTTTTAAGCATCCCTCTTGCCCTGAGATTTCTCTTCTCGCCTTGAGGACCAGAGAAAGAGGGTGAGCCCTGAGATCTGGCAACTATGTGTGTGTTGCAAGTGTGTGTGTTTATGCAAATGTATGTGCATGTTCATGCACAGACTGGGAAGAGGCAGGAAGAATTCATTCCTGAGTCTCAATGTTTTCACATGATACCCAGTGTTTGCTGAATACAAACTTAATGTGGAGTTTCTCTCTTCCTGATCTATCTAACCTATCGTTCTTCCCCTTCACCTCTGCCAACACCCAGAAACCCAAAGTTTCTAATCCAAAGGGGTCTCTCTAAGTGTTTTGCTTTCATTAGTGCTCTAAAAGGTTCCATGGATCAAAAATAATAAAAAGTGCTACCATCATTTCTTTTTAGGTCAGAGACGCACCATCTTGCTAACCCTTGGAGACGCTTCTCCTGAAGACATGGATCTCTCTTTGTCAGTTTTAATAAAAGGCAGCCACAAAAATGAAGTGTGTGCCATGCGCTCTCAATAAAGGCAAGACAAGAGCAATCAACAGCAAAAGCAATCTGCCCTATTTGGCTGTTAGCATCACGCTTCTATCAAACAACAAGGCTTTGCTTGAGGGGCTCCCTCCACTCCTTGGCTTTCCTTGGCACAATGAACCCACTATGCTCAAAGCACATCTGTGCTTCGGGCCACTTACAGCCATACGTTTCCTTCCTTTCAGACATGGCTAGAGGCCTGCTTTCTGCTTCCTTTGGATGAGGCCTCATTGAACACTGGGCAGTCACACATTGGAATTAAAAGATCCACATTGGGCTTCACACAGCACTGGATACTACAGGGCTGCAGGGTTGTTTTCTTTTTCAGGCAAGGTTTAAAATATCACTTTTTACACCCTGAAGTGGAGTCCACTAATCCCTGCCCACACCCTGCTGCACACAAGGGCCAATCCTTTAAAATGGATAGCTACTGTATGCCCCAGGACTGCCTTATATTATTTAATGGTAATTGTGATGCCCATGTCTTTCCCTACTGAAAAAAGAGGCTTCTGGACAAATCCAAGCAAGCTTTATTGAAGTATAGGATCAGCACAGTAGAAGTCATTGCAAGCTCTAAGGCTTTCCCCCAAAGTTACACGTTTAAAGCAGTTCACAGTTACCCATTCTCACTCCCACCGTTTAGTACCACAGGACCAGGCAGCTCCAGTGATTTTGGTTCTCACACTCTCTGTATCCACACCTGCACCCCTTTCCATTTCCAAACACCCTTCAAAAGTAGCTACAGAGCTGCTCCAGCAATTCAAAGCAAAACTTAACATGGTTGAGAGGACTCTTTTGGGGGATCCTGACAGTAACTAGGGAGGCTTCTGTGTCTTTAATAGTTGTGGGGAAAATGGAATTTCAGCAAGCATAGCTTGCATTGTAAGTGATACCTGCTGAAATTCCTTCTTTCCCACAACCATTACAGACACAGGATCCCAGTCCTCTTTTTCATATGGTCACTCCATACTTAGATGTCTTGCACAGGGAATATGGCAGCTGGTGGGAAGGGGCACTGTTTGGATCAGGAAGTTCTCTCTCTCTCTCTCCCTCTCTCTCTCTCTGTGTAGGAGTTTTAACTTAGGGTAGAATCATGCATTCTTTTAGATGCTTTTGGACTGCACCTCCCATCAGCCCTAGCTAGTCTAGCCAATGATGAAGAATGCTGGGAGTTGTAGTCCAACATCATCTGGAAATCTGCAGTTTATTTTCACCTCTGGGTCACAGGACTGCAGCCTGAAATCAAAAGGCAAATCCTGAGAACAGCTCTCCCACTTTAAGGCTAACTTGCAAAAAGTGAGGCTGTATGATTCCCTCAGGCTAGAAGCAGATTATAGGTAAAGGAAAGTAATGTGATGGAGCTTTTTCCATAGAGGACACATTACAGAGATATTACTCTTATCTTAGTGTTGTCTTTGGTCAAGCAGGATTTTCAGGTTTTCAAGCATTACAAATGCCTGCAAAATCCACATGTCCAGCAACCATAACGGAAGGGGGGAGGAGAGATCAAACCTAGGTTCTAATCCTGGTTTGTTAGGTTTTAACTATTATAGTGAGACTAAATCATAGATTACCATATTAGGATGTAACAGGAAAGTACAGCTTTTTGAAAATCAAAAATGGCAAGCCCAAGACTTGCCACTATACATTTTCATCTGAATAGGGCTGCAAAGTTAGATGAGCCATCTCTCTAATGCTCTAATACTTGCTGTGCATCTTCTTATGGTTATCTTATTCATACAGAGAGCAATGAATTGTATATGCAGTTTCTAATTCTATGTATTTATGCGCGAACTACAGCAAAACTCAAAAAGCTACTATCTATGTGCCCCAATTATACACCAGTCCCCTTCAGATCTCCCAACTACAGATGTGTCTCAATTTGTGTTGCCCCACAATATTTCAAATTTACAATGTTTCTCCAGAAATAATTAACTACTGTAAATGTCTCACCACAGTGCATAGCTCTCCCAGTGTGCCTGTGCAGTTGAGAGAGGAAGGAAAGTAAGGCGAGAAAACCAGGAGGTTGAGGCAAGACAGCAAGGCTGTTTGGAGTTTTGCTATGGAGTTTTGAATGGGAAGAAAAGCTGTATGGACTAGTTTTCTTTTAGCAGCCCAGGCCAAGGGAGTGGGAGTAAGCCACTGCAGACTTGGAACTGCTGGAAGGAAGGTGTTTCTACCACCTGCTTAGAAGGGGACTATGAGGTGGAGGGAGAAACTCAAATATTACCATTGGTGGGTGGAAGTGATTTCCTTTGCCTGAAAGTGTGTGAGGAGGAGGAAACTGGAATGGAATCTAGGAGTTTTGGTGTGGCTGGAAGGGAAGGGGGTTATTGAGCTACTTGAGTCTGCTTTCTTCACTTGGCAAGCCTGCTGGAGAGGGCACCATAGCAGATGAGCCCCTCACTTCTCTTGATGTGTTTCCTCTATCTGGGATATCTGCTGCAGAAGCCACAGGAGAAGAACACAGTTCCTTTTGTTGGAAATCCAGCATTCTTCCTGCACCCCCACTTGTTTGCTGGTAGAGCAAAGCAAGTCTGAGAAAGTTTTTAGGGACTTCCTGCATGTTTAAAAATTCCTCCCCTTTGCCTCCCCTTAGTGGGCTTGGCTTGCACCTCAGACACAACCAAGCCAGATTTGATGACCATTGTGTCATGTGACCCAGGTTTAATGAGCTTGCAGTTTCAGGTTTTATTACTCTTTGTTCTGTTCCTGAAAGAAGATGGAGCTTCTCTTCTGAGCTCCATAAAAATGCCTTACCTATTTTCCCCGGGGCCTCACTGAATGGCCAGTCAGGATAACCTATCCTAACAAGATCCTTCTTCAGCTACAATTTAGGCTTCCCATGCACATGTAGATTTAAAAGCTATTAGTAAAAGCTTAAGTATTCTTTTCAAGAAGGAGTCTTTTGTTTTCTTAAGCGATTTACTAATTGAAATAATTGAGTCCTGACTGCTTTTCCTGTCTCTGCTAACTCTGCTGTTTTAGAAGTTAATTCTTAACCATTTTAACTTTGAAGAAATCTTCCCAAAGGGCTTGCACCCTGGGATCTTTAATAAATTTTTAATTTTTATGCTTCTACGCCCCAACACCTTTCAGTTGCTCTTTTTACTGTGTGCTCCTCTGAAGAGGAACAGTAATCTAATGGCAAACCCTGGTCCCCCAGCCAAGGTCCCTTGGGATCAGCAGTTGCCACCTCTCCTGTTCCCTCTGGAGAATATCTGCACATATTTCCAGATTGGAAAATAGGAGCTCTGGTGTTTTCTCCTTCAAACCTCTTTAAAATCAGTTGCAGGTTGAGTAAAATCACTAACTTTCAGCTCTATCATCATACATCCCACTGGAACTGATTTCCCACATTTACTGTATGTCTGTCTCAATTTACTCGGTGAGTCCAGGAATACAACTCCAAGGTAAATCATGACCCTCCCATATTAAGTTCAGCTTATGTCTACATAATACTTGTGGGGTATATAATAGAATCATAGAATTGTAGAGTTGGAAGAGACCACGAGGGCCATCCAGTCCAACCCCCTGCCACACAGGAAATCACAGTCAAAACTTTCTTAAATTATGCTGTACATTAGAGTCTGATTCCTTTTGGAACATCCCTGCAGAAATGCAATAAAACATATAACATTGGCAGAAGGTAGGAAGAAGAGGAGTGCTTGGGGTGGGGTGGAGGAACCTACATGACAACCAACCATTCATCATCTTTTAGAAAGGGGGCTTTAAGAATGATCCATCTTAAGATACAAGAACTGTGAAATGAAAGCATTTATGATCAGTGCTATTATTCAGCTGGATACATTATTTAAGCAATAAAATAAGGCAGAACATATCAATGCTATTTGTCACAAATGGCACTGCAATGTCACCTCTACTGCATCTTTCTTCACTTCCATACTCATTATGTTTTTATGTTCCTTACTGAACATTAGAATGAATCCACTTGTCTAAGGAGAACTTAGTATAGTTTCCTGTTCTTGTTAGTTGACATGGGAGGATTACATTTACGGACTACAATGAGCTGTTGGGAAAGAATGAACAAGGCCAAACTAAACATTTTGTTAAGTGCATGTCAGCCTTTAACATGCACATTTATACATTTGGATCAGGATTGTAGCAGAAAGAGGCATTTTAATTCCTTTCCCTGAACTCTACAGCCTCACGTTCATCTTCTAGAAGCATATATAAAGCCCACCCAACCCCCAAGAGGAAGGTCCCATTGGGACCATGAGTGCATCTATGAAAGAGAAAGAGGATTCATCTACACAAGGGGGAGGGACTGAGTAACTTGTAGTATTGCAACTCGCAGCAGCAGTGACATGTCTTAATGTTTTTTTCTGGCCTCGGTAGCCCCCATAAGCCTTGCATTCCATATGGCGGCCACGAGTTATTTACTCACATTAGCTCTCTGCTGCCACTATTTGTGTTTTTTAAAGGTCATCCAAGGTGCAATGGAGTGATAGTGATTTTTCAATTTTATAAGAGAATAAAACAAAAAATAACCATCCTATTTTATCACCTTAGTAAGCAATTGCTAAGGCGACAATCCAACATGGCAGCAGCAGGCATTTGCCCTGCTAGGAAACCCTGCTCCTGCCCTCACCCAGCCAATCAGCTTTGTGCTTCCCTTTGAATTGCTTGTCATTCAATTGTCCAAATGAGTGCTCCCCTCTCGCGGTTTTTTAAAAGCACTGGAAAAGCTGCGAAGGCTTTAACCGCATTGTTTTTGCCGTTTTGGGCCCCTCTCCTTCCAAATAGTGTGGATTGGTGCAGGAACCCATTTAAACAGGTAGGATTCCCAGTTAATTCCATCAGGGGTATTTTCACCATCTAGACAACCCCAGAGACACACGGGGCAAGCAGGAAAGCCCACTCCCAAAAAAGGTCTGCAATAAAGTAAATGTCCCCTGAAGACAGAGCTCCCAGATCTCATGGCCTGCCCCCACTTCTCTGTTCCTAGGGCAAGGGGTTTTTCAAATAGCATTTTGTGTCCAGGTTGGTTTATAACATGTTCTGCTACTGCTGATTTTTCTGGCTGGCCCAGTCTGCAGTGTCTTTCATGTTCCTTGATTCATGTTTGCACACTGCATTTAGTGGTCCCTATGTAAACTTGTCCACAGCTGCATGGTATGCGGTAAACTCCTGCAGCTGTGAGAGGGCAGGCCTCTTTTGTCCTTTGCTAAATGTAGTATTTCTTGGATTTTTTTGGTTGGTCTATAGATTGTTTGGAGGTTGTGTTTCCTCATCAGTTTCCCTATTCTGTCTGTGACTCCTTTGATGTATGGTAAAAATACCTTCCCTTTGGGTGGCTGTTTTTCTTTTTCATTCCTGTGTTTTTTTTTCTGGGTCTGGCTGCTCTTGTGATGTCTGATCTGGAGTAACACAGAAATTCTAGACCAGGCCAACAACTATCATGTCAGAATGCACAGAGAAGCTATTGAAATCCACAAACACCTGGACAACTTCAACAGAAAAGAAGAAACCTTAAAAATAAACAAAATCTGGCTCCCAGTTTTGAAATACAATAGAATCAAAACTCAACACTTACAAACTCAACACCCAGGGACAGGGGGATTCCCAGCAGATAATGGCCCCTCAACCAACTATTAGCCAAACAGACACTAATGAGCCTTGCATTTCTATACCCAGAAACTAAACATTCAATTACACAAATTTATATATACTCCCCAAAAGGGGTTTACAGCATATAAACTCCACACACACACACCTACACAACCATTCTCTGAGGATGCCAGCCACAGATGCAGGCAAAACTCGTCAGAAAGAAACTATTCCAGAAAACGGCCTCACAACCAGGAAAAAACCCAAGGAAAATCTATGGATGCCGGCCGTGAAAGCCTTCGACTTCACATGTCTCAAGGGTGTCACCTGGCCCTCTCCTCCCTTCCCTCCCCCATCCCAAATACTAGTAGCAGGACTGTCCCTAGGTCTTAGGCTCTGATATCTCAGGGTCTCTTATGTTCCTGACCTGGCAACCCTACCCACAGACATTCTTATGAACCTGTTGGGCTCCAAGGCTGTTTAGGATGAGGCAGCCCAACAAATATTTAACTGGCTCCCAAATTTTATCGTTATTTATAGGATGAGACAACTGCTGTGACTTGATAAGACCATTCAAGAAATCCATCAAGAGCTGATAATTATTTTGCATTTTGTCCTTAGATATC
The DNA here is from genome assembly GCA_030847615.1 of Gambelia wislizenii. Taxonomy (NCBI): domain Eukaryota; kingdom Metazoa; phylum Chordata; class Lepidosauria; order Squamata; family Crotaphytidae; genus Gambelia; species Gambelia wislizenii. The sequence goes on from JAUMIR010000002.1 coordinate 222,585,067, forward strand.
TAAGGACAAGAGACATAACTTAGCTGTTTATCTTTAAAATACTTGGAAGAGTGGGATCAATCTCTTTGCCACTTCTGCGTACAGGCCATCCCCCATATCTACAGGGGATATATTCCTGGACTTACCATTTATAAGTGAAACTGTGGATAATAGCAAACCCTATTAAAATAAAGGACTTCTGGGACAAACTTACCATTGAGTTGCATTGGAGGATCTAGTGATTCCTATAGAGGATACCTCTCTAGGCATTTTCCAATGCAACTCTATGGTATGTGTCCTCATTTTTTCAGCTGTGGATAACTGAAACCATGGATATTGGTTCTGCAGATACAGGGGGTGACCTGTACAGTATTTCAAAGGAACATGACAAATGGTGGGTGTATTTTTGAATTCTAATACCCATTACTGTATTCAACACATAAACTGGAGACTTGAAGTTAAATTGTTCTGGTCCAATTCCTGCATTATAATGGAAGGATAATATTGTTAGAGAACCTAGCCTGAATCCTATTGGTTAGTTCTATCTAGAGTAGACCCACTGAATCAAGTGCTGAATAATGAATCAACCCATAGGTCTACTCTAGTTGGGACTAACAATAGGATTCAGGCCATTGTTAGATATGCAGAGTGGATTCACTCACTAATTCACTCACTCACTCAATCATACATAAAGCAAGGGATAAGCGATGATTGGTAGGGTGGGACCAAAACATTTTACTGCTGGAGCCAAAACAAGATGGCATCCTTCCTTCTTGCTATGGACAAAAGCCAACATGGACTTGTTGCAATGCATGTGACAACTCAGTACTTTCCATGAGAATTCATTCTTCCACACTTTCTTTTGCTTGGGAATTTTTTGCTTTCACAAGCAAGGAAGAACTGCCAAAGTATTATGCAATTCCAGGCAGGCCACTGGTGCACGGTTGGAAAGAAAAAGAGGGGGAGAAATCCAGACTCAGAACTTGGAAGTAATTGACTGTTAACACTAACTAGTTACTTGTAATCAATTTCTTTTTGATATAACACAGACATAACTTAGTTGCATTACTGTGTTAACTTGCCAAGAGTTAGCATCCCTCCTTTTGTGATATAACTGTAGTTGTTGGTGCTGTTGTGTGCCTTCAAGTCATTTCCGACTTATGGCAACCCTAAAGCAAACCTATCATGGCATTTCCTTGGCAAAGATTTGTTCAGAGGGGGGTGTTGCCTTTGCCTCCCTTTCAGGCTGAGAGAGTTTGGCTTGCCCAAGGTCACCCAATGAGTTTCCATGCCTGAGCATAGATTCAAACCCTGGACTCCAGAGTTGTAGTCCAATGTTCAAACCACTACACCATGCTGGCTCTGTAGCCAATACTTTTGTAGTTGATTATTATAAAAACACAACTTTATATAGTTCCATGGGTATGGTTTCACAAAATGGCAAAGAGGCAATCTCACATCATCCACGTGCTGCTTCATGCACAGGGGAAGAGTATTGTTGGCCAGTGGCTTATTTTTTACCAACTAAAAACATCTGTTTCAATTACTTTTGAGCAATGGCAAAGCAAAAATTATTTTCCATTTTCTGCTTATACTGGCCATTAACTTCTTTTGGAAGCCTTGGAATTATTACTATGCTTAAATACTTTTTAAAAGTACTGTATACCCAAAATATGGAGATAAAGTGTTGATTTTAACTGGAGCCATAGTCAGTGACACAGCTTCTTATTAGTGAGGTATGATGGTGTAAGTCCAACTTTCACAATCATAACCCACAATTCTGCCCTGATGTCAAACTAATGTACATGGGAATAAGTCCCATTTTGTTGCAAAATTAATACTAATATTAATTTTTTAAAGTAACAATAATAATCTCGTTCTTACTGAGGTATAATGGTAGAAGTCCAACTTTCACAATCATAACACACTCTGGTTGTTGTAGATGTTGGCATTCTGTTCCAACCGCACAATGACCAACTCTCCCCCCCAACCCCACATGTTCATTGTGCCAGCCCCCTCCCCAAGACGACACTTTCTGTGAAGAGGGAAGCAGCAGAGACATGACCATCTATTTTCCTACTGCTGGACAGACAACACTAACACCATCCTCAAGAACCTTCCAAAGACCCCCCCAGGATGTCCCCAAGGATGCCTGTTGCTGCGTGTTTAGCTGATGGAAAATATCTGGACACATCTCTGCTCCTCTTCCCACATTCCACCAATCCCAAAATAGCCATATTGGATAGCTGGGCTGGTACACTGAAAAGATGGGTTTGGGGGTTGTGTTGCACCTGGAGTTGTATTATAGCTACATGCAGGAGACATGCCTCCTGATTCACGATCTCAGATGAGCACCTGTAACCACGTATGAGCCTGGCCACTCACTCCTTAACAAAACTGTTTTTTTTTAAATAAGAAGACAAGACATTATGTGGTCAGCGTTGCCTCAGTGGGCTCTGGGATACCCATGCTGACCCTAGTGCCTCATGCCAGGCCCGTCTGCTGCGTTCCCCATCAACTGCTCACTTTGGATAATAATTTATGCCCCCTTGTGACAGATCCCCTTCCCAGGCTGGCCACTAGATCCCTACCTTTCAAATCCTTAGATTTTCCTTGGGTTTTTTTTTCCGGGCTGTGAGGCCGTGTTCTGGAAGAGTTTATTTCACGGCCTCACAGCCTGGAAAGAAACCAAGGAAAATCTATGGATGCCGGCTGAGAAAGCCTTTGACTTCACTTTCAAATACTGTCACTCACCCTGCTCTTGTTCTCCACTTAATCTCTTCTTGGATTGGGTACTTGGGCCTCAAGGTGATCCCTTCTATGTGGACCTGTGGGTGTGTTGTTGTGTTGGGTTCGCTGTGGTTAGCATGACCAGCCCTCCACCAAACTTAATATGAACAGACAAGACAGTGGGAAAAACAAACACACAAGTGGAAGTTTATTAAGACATATGTAATTAATACAGGTTGCCTCCTACATGCGTGAGACCGGTACCTGCGTTTTCAAGTATCTCTCTAGGCATTTCCCAGGTCCTCCAGTGTGATTCTATGGAGTTTGCAGTTTCAAGTACAGTTGTCCCTCCACATTCACGGATTTGGCATTCACGGTTTTAAGTTTTCACGGCTTGAAAATATTCTTTAAAAAATAATAATCCAAAATGCAAACCTTGATTTTGCCATCATATATAAGGGAAACCATTTTGCTATGCCATTGCATATAATGGGACTTGAGTAGTCACAGATTTGGATGTTCACGGGGATCCTGGAACCAAAACCCCAGCGAATGTGAAGGGACAACTGTATTTGCAGTAAATCTGGGAATGTATTCTCTGCAGATATGGCAAATGACCTGTATATTAACCCTTGAACTCTCAGTCAATCCCAGTTCCCTAAACCCCCAGTCAGTTCTCCTATCACTCTGACTGACTTGTTTCTATACCATCAGTTCCTTAACTCTCTCAAATCCAAACCTTATCTCTGTATCATCTCTTCCCTTTCTACCTTCTCACAGAGACAAACCTCTTGTTTTTGTTACAATTCTTTGCCACAGGCTCGCCTTCACAGCATTCCCTGAGTTGTGACTGGCTGCCTTCAGCCTGGCTTGCCCAGCTCCTCCTTCACACAAGCTGTGTGGCCTTGGGCTTCAACACTGAGGTCTAGCCGTAGCAAGACCAGTGGCTATGCCCACTGCTCAAAATTAATATTTTGATTAAAAAAGAGGGGGAAAATTTCTTTCATTGGAACATAAAAGGAGAGAAAACATTACTGCTTGTTCCTCATGTTTCCTGGGACCACACAAGACATGATTTGTTCTTTACATGATTCACATCCTGCCTTATTGCATCAGGTTCAAGGCTGCACACAATAAACAAAGATGTGTGGTTTTACTATAATAGTAAAACCACACAAGCAGTGGTTAAAAGAAATAACAATAACACCACCAGCAGCCAATGAAACTTCAAAAAGGAGCAAAGAGAGCATTGTAAAACAGTCTGCCAACATTAAAAGCCTTATATGGCTTGACTCCAGACCATCAGAAAAATCGTGGACTCGTCTATGGCCCCATCTACACAATGGAAAAAAATCCGTTTGGGGAGTAAAAAATCTGAAAAGGCAGCCATTCATATGCGTACGATCTGCCTACACAATTTTTTACCCCCCTAAACTCCATATGACCCCCCCCTTGCCCAGCTGGCTGGAGCCAGTGATCCAAGTGGCGGTTTTAAATCTCCCGCCGCTTTTTTTAATTTTAAAAGGTGCCTGTTTTGCAGACAGTCATTTCCCCCTATTTACAATGTAAATATAAAATTTACATGAATATATGTAAAATTTACATGAATATATGTAAAAAAAAAATCTCCATTTCATGGACTTACCGGACTCTCACTTAGCCAGGAATCCAACATGGCGGCTGCTCCCAATTCCTCTCTTTGCTAGCCCCGCCCCCTGTGCTCAGCCAGCCAATCAGATTACACTGCCTGTTCGTATGTGTGTGAACGGGGTGTACAGACCGTTGACAATACGAATGGCTGTACGGATTTTAGCTCGAGATTCGCTAATCCTCCCAAACGCCGAATCCACGTAGTTTACGGGGGATTCACTAGCCCCCCTGCTGAAAGATGTGTATGCATCCAAATGGCCGTGTGTACACATGATTGATCTTCTGAACACTGTACGTATTTTTTTTTACTGTTTAGACAGTCCCTATATGAGGCAATAAAATATGTATTGAGGCACACTAATGCAGCAGTTTTCATTTCTCTCCACTTTTTTTTTTCAAGATTGCAGGCATGTGAAGCCATATGTTCAAACAGGCATGCCTGCAGATCAAGATGGCGGGCATGAGTGAATTGCTCATGTTTTTATTGCCACCAGTTGCTGCTGCCAAACAGTATTTTTTTAAAAGCAAATCAAAGGTACAGAAGTGCAATCTTTCACTTAAATAAACAGACAGAAAAGAAAGAAAAAACGTTGTTCCACCGCCTCAGCGCATAATTGCTACAATGAAAATCCAACATGGTGGTTCTGGGTGCTTGCCTTGCCAGTAATCTCCACCCCGCTGTGCATGTCCGACCCAATCAGCTTTCCACTTCAGCTCTTATTGGGAATGTGCAGCAAAGAGAATCGGTTGTCCCAAGGAGTAGGAATGTGCATTTCCTTCACAGGTTTTAAAAAAATATGAGGAAAGCCACAAAGGCTTCTCCCTCGTAGTTTTTGGTGTTTCACCCCCCTCCTTCCAAATATGGAGGACTGATGTGGGATCCCATTTAGACAAATCATATTCTCCTCAAATTCTGAGGAGTACTTTCACCGTATAGACAAGCCCTGTATCTCGCTTTAAGATCCGCAAGGGAGGACTTTCTCTTGTTCCCACCACCTTTGCAGGCATGTTTGGGGAGGACTTAGGAAAAAGCCTTCTTGGTGGCTGCTCCCAGGCTGTGGAACTCATGGGAAGTTTGGTTGGTCCTCTCCCTCTGGCAGGCAAAGACCTTTTTGTTTAGCTAGACGTTTGGTTTTTAATATGTTGCAGCAGATGCAGCTTTGAATGGGTGGTTGTGTGTGTTGTGTTTCTATTTTATTATGTTTTAAACATGGTTTTAATACTGTTGTTAACATGTGTGGGGTCACTTATCGCCACCACTTATGACTCCTCGAACACTTTCATCAGCGCTGTCTACGCACAATCCTAACTATACACTGGACTGACTACATGACGAATGTTGCTGTCCTTGAGCAAGCAGGGATCACCAGCATTGAGGCCATGATCATGAGAACACAGCTGCGCTGGGCAGGGCACGTTTCTAGGAGGGAGGACCATCCCCTCCCAAAAATAGTACTCTACGGTGAACTCGCCAGGGGTCAGCGTAAGAGGGGCGCTCCAAAAAAGCGATACAAGGACTCCCTGAAACAACATCTCAGGCTCGGCCAAATTGATCACCAACAATGGTCCGCCCTGGCTTCACATCAGGAGGCATGGAGACCTCAGGCCGAACAAGTCTTGAAGAGAAACTACAATGCAGAAAGAATCACAACCCGGAAACATCAACCAAGGAGACCTTCTGCTGTGCTTTCTGCAACCGGACTTGTTTATCTCAGGTTAGCCTTTTTAGTCATCAGCGCGCTTGCAGAAAGCAGGATGAGTCCTTCCTGAATCTTCATTTGTGAAGAAAAGCCAGAGAGAGAGAGAGAGAGAGAGAGAAAAAATACTGTTTTTAACATAACTTCAGTTCAATTCTTTTTTAAACCTTTGTATTAAGTTTTTAAAATTGTACTTTGTTTTAAATGGTTGTGAGCCAGGTTGAATCCTTTGCTGGGAGAAAGGTGGGATATAAATTAATTAAATAAATAAAAGCCAAGAAACACAAAGGGGGTGGGGGAGAACAAAGCCCTGAGTTGTTAGCAACAGGAAAAGGGCCCAAAGGAGCTAAATTTCCCCCTGACTTTCCCCCCTGCAGCCTCTCTCCATGCACTGAGGGCTCAGTTACACGGCATTTTTATTGCGATAGTTTGCACTTTAGTGCTTTTTTGCACCAGTGCCGGATAGTTTACATGATTTAGTAAGAAATCAGTTGATTTGTTTATTTTTCCTCTTTGCAGTTCACACAGGCAAAGGTGGGGTGTGTGGCCTCCCAAGCACATCTGGGGGAAGATGCCGGGAAGATGAGAGGGAGGGAGGGAAAGAGAGAGAGAGAGAGTGCTGGGATCTTTCCCTCCTCTGATTACCAGAGGAATGACTGCTAAGTTTTCATGCATTAGCAGGGAGTGCTCCCTCTACTTCCTAAAGCGAGAAGGGTTAAAGGAGGCAGCCTTTCAGCTCCAAGGAGCCATCCCCTCCCTGTCAAGCCCCTCTTCCCCTCACCCACTCTCCCTCTCCCCCCCCCCCTCTCACACACACACATGGGATCACAGGAGTGCGAGGTAACAAACAGCTGGAAAAGCAGATCGCTACTCAATCTCCCTCTCCCTCCCTCCCTCCCTCCCTCCCTCTCTCTTTCTCTCTCTCTCTCTCACACACACACACAGGCTAACTGGGAATTCTTCAGCTGCAGCAGCCAAGCAAGCCGGGAGGCAAGAATAGCGGCTGGATCTTTTCATTTGAGGCTCCTCCATCCCCTCCCTGGTCAGTCCAACTCCCTCCGTGGTCAGTTCAACCAATCATGGCTCAGCTCTGCTGTTGTTGTTTCGGGAAGATTGCTGGTAATTCACACAGAATTTTCCGAAGTGGTAGCTCACACAATCGATAGTGCGCTAAGTCGCGCTACTTTTCAAAAAAGTCAGGAAAAGTTCCAAAATCCTTTATTACGCTACTAATGGGTTTTTGTGCCCCCCTCCTTCTGAAAGAGGCGACTTTGTGGCGCAACACATGTAAACAATTAGGAATCTTAGCAAATTCTTCTCTGGTTTTTTCCATCATGTAACCGAGACCTGAGATCACATCTGGTGTTGGAGCCCAGCACAAAGAGAAGAGCTTGAACAAAGAACCAGCAGTGAGTCAAGCCACAGGTGATGGAAAGGATTCAGTACTTTTCAACCCGCATACCCTTTTTACTATTCAAATGTGATTTTCCCCATTTCCCTCTTCTCATGTGATCAGAACAATTCCAGTTATAAATAAGAGTGCTACATTCATATCTACCCATTGTATCATTCAAATTGACCCCTGGAAAGATTTAGAATGATTATCATTCCTGATTGTCTGCAGCAAGCTTGGAGGCCCTGCAGGGCACCTCCAGATATGTTTGGACTCTAGGTTCCCATCCATGCCCCCACATTCTGAAGTGGACCCCCAGGCCAGGATCTTTGGCCAGCCCCCTACCTACTGTTAAGGTTAAGGTCAGTGAGATGCTCTACAGGATTTAGGATAAAAATTAAAATAAATCAGTTTAAATAATGATACCAAAGTAACACTGTATTTTTATTTTTTTTTACTATAGGCAATCTATTTTATTTCCATTTGAATGCAATGTACATCAGTTTTACTTTCAAGTGCTAGATCCTTGTTAAGGACAATACATAATCAGAAAAGCACTTTCACGCCTCTCCACTTGCAAGGCAATAAACAGAGCATGACTAAGAAGCCTTTCCAAACAGTGGGCTAGCTGCATGGCACTGACTATAGACTGCATTAGCAGTTTCCTATGGGACAAGTGTCTTCACTTGAATTTGTGTAAGGCAAACAGAGTAAATGTTGGGCAACAAACGAGCAGAATTCCTTCACCCTTTGTAAAAGTGTACTCATATGCCTTTACCCATAGTCTATAGAAGGGGTTTCACTGTACTGAATAAACAACTTTCTATAAAAAATTGTTATTTACAAATCACTTGTCCATCTCTCACCTTATAAGCATGCCAAGAAAATGTCTAAGGAGTGTCAATACTGTGGTTGTGAAGAGTGTCACAAAGGGGCAAAAAAAGGACTGAGACTTCCCCCAAAATCCAGTTAACTGCAGTCAAATGAGAATTTTGAGTGGGAAAATATTCTGTTCCTCCTTTAAATCTCATTTATCCATGTGACCAGATAAAACATACTGATGCTGTGGATTGGTACAAACTTGAGTACATTAGCAGGGAATCTGATTGTGCCACAAAGTCTTCAGAAGTGCCATGCTGCACCTCCTCAGAATGGATAAAAATTATCCTATTTGAGAGGGAAAAATTAAAAAGCAGAAGAGAGCAAAGAAAGAGTATCCTCAACTCTTAGCTGAAACACCAACCTTTAAACAGAAGCACTCTGCCTCCAAAGCTACAGGATCAAATCAGCCTGCTGCCACAATAGCATCCCTGTTCAATGCTGCCCACAAAGGAAGGAGATGAGCTGGTTTCCTCTACTTCAACATGGCTGCTACTGGGCGAATCTTCCCATAGTGGCCAAGATCTAAACCTGCTGCTTGATTTCAGTGAAGCACTACTCTCTTATGAAAGGGAGAATGCTAAAAAAAACCCCAACCCAACACTACTAACTTTAACGACCCACCCCCATTCTGCCACAACCCTCAAAATGCAAGATGTTTAGTATGAGATTCCATTTTTCATCAATGGGAGGGGGGCAACAGTTAAAAATCCCTAGGAAAAATGTACTTGCAGATTCAGAGGAGATTTAGAACAGTATGAGGCAGGGAAATAGCTTCAAAGAACAATGTTTTTTTTAAAAAAAAAATATGGGTGGAACAGGAGGTCAACTCCAGCCTTGCCAACCTTTCCCCCACCTACCTCCTGTATATAATGCTCAAATAGGACACGTCAGCCTTTATTACAGCCAGCCCAACCTGAATGGCTGTGTGTTGTCCTTGGAGCCTGGGAGCAGGTTCTTTGCCATAGGATTCTTTGGTGTATCCCAGAAGTGTGCAAATAATAGTGTGCTGCCTCCCAGCCCCCCACACAGCCGTAGCCTGGAAGCATTAACGAGCACGGCACACAGCCACCTCAGTTAGTCTCACAGGAGGACAAGAGAGCAGCGTCACCTGGCTCCATACAAGAGGGACAAGTGAATGATCGCATCAGCCAGTCGTCAATGCAGTGTACATGGTAGATGTGCAGGCAGGGCAGGAACCGGATGGGATCTGCGTATACAAAATCCATCATGCAGATCACACACTCTTTGATTTTCTTTTCTGATGACTCTGAGCCTGGATCAAAGATTCCTTTGGGAAGATGTTGAATTAGCCCAATCCTCTGAGCTATATGGATCTGTTCCTCTTCAGTTAGCTGGATAGCAAGACGTGCCTGGCAAGGTGTTGGGTGATACACAGGAATAGATGCATGTTCCTGGTAGGGGGGCAATGGCGCAGAGGGGGGGCGCCGCAGGAGGATCCCCAGGCCCCAGGCTCGCCCCATCGCCCGTGGAGTCGTTGAGCAGCGACAGGTCATCAGCCGCCTGCGAGGAAAGGCAGCCCCCCATGCCCGGCCCAGCCTGCCCGCTCGGGGCTGCCGCCAGTAACACTGTATTTATATTTATTGTTTAAAAAGCTAAATGGATTTACATAATAAAAACTTACAATAACATCATGCCGGGCCCCCAGGCTAGAGCACTGTCAGCCCCTCCCTTGTGGGGGCCATGTTCCCATCAGCCCAAGCCGCCTGTCCATGGGTGAGGGATTGTGGGAGAAATAATTTATCAACATTGGGAGGGCCACAGGGTCTTCAGATATGGCATTGATATTAGTTGTACATAACTAAGATTAGATCGGGAACAGAATGTGCCTGCAGCATTTCCCAGTCCAGATTTTTATTTCTCCAAATGGCAATGCAATTCATATATTTTGTGGCAGCAAGGCCAAAAGCTTTCCACTGTTTTCAGCCATTTTGTATTTCAAAATCAAGGCCAGCAATAAGTGGAATGGTTAAAGAAGAAAATAGTAATGTCATCTCATTCTGAGTTGCATCAGCTCTTCATCAGAGACAATTTAGTGAATGGTGGGGGGGGGGAGGAAGAAAGGGAGTGAAAATAAGGAATTATGATCAGAATTCTTTAAAACAGTGGTTCTTAATCTTTTCTTCACCAGAGCCCCCCTTTAAATATCTTTTGTTTTCATGGACCCCCCAAGACTTAACTTAATAACAATAACAATAATAATACAATTACACCATCCATGAAACCTTCCCTCAGAGGCACTGGAGGGGGAAGGAAGACTTCTCCTGTTTCTTCCTGCAAGTTTGTGGCTGGAGCTGATTGAATTGCAGCCAATCAGCCTTTGCCTTATTTCATCTGGCTATCTGCACACATTCTCAGATGCTCGTTCACACCTAAAAAAATTGTTGCCTGTTTATATGCACATAGAAAGGGGACCAGAGGAGTAGTTATAGGGAGGAGCTGGCAATATGAGGGCATTCCCCTACCAAATAAGAATTCTGCTCCTTCGGTGAATTTTTTCTTTAGTCCTCAAATTTCTAGTGTTTCATTAGGTTGAAACTTCAGTGAGCACTAAGAAATACAGTTCAGGTATCCAAATAAATAAATAAATAAATAAATAAATGGAAAAAAAAGAGGGGGCAGGTACAGTTACCAAAAGACTATGAAAACAGCAAATTGAAGAGTTGTCGGTATGACCTATTTTCACTGTCTCACTCTCTGGAACACTGGAAATTTGGGGACTGAAGGCAAATTTCATTCAAGGGAGGAGGAAAAATTCTTATTTAGGAGCACACTGTCCTAATTTTGCCCCTCCCCTGTACCCACACCACTGGGATCACTCCTAATTAGGTCATATATTGTATTGTATTAAAAACAAAGTATCCAGCAGTAGTAAAATTACGGTAGTCGGAACAATCTCTGATATTAAACATGGCATAAAGTGGTTCATAATATTGGTTAATTCAGGTCATGGGCCCATAATGGCAGTGATGGACCAAATAACTGTGAATCCTGCAAGCCCTGGTTCCTGCACTTCTGGTTCATCTTTATCTGGCCTAGGAGGGCAGGGAGCTGGTCATTCCCTGCCCTCCTAGGCTGTCATTGTTGCTTAAGACCATCTGATGTACCATTGATAGTTTGGGCATTACTTCACTCTGAAGAAGACACATTGTTTTTGCACTTGCTTGGATGACTTTACAGTAGGACCCCCGTATCCACTGATTCATTATCCACTAATTCAGTTATCCACGGGACACAAAACAGCACACCTACCATAGAGTCTTCCAAAAAATGTGTCCTCTCTAGCCATTTTCTAGGTCCTCCAAGGCAACTCTATGGTATTTTAAACCAGAAGTCCCATTATTTTCAATGGCATTTGCTATTATTATCCATGGTTTTCACTATCCACGCCCCCCCCCCACAGAACCAATCCCCAGCCGATATAGGGGTCCTACTGTACAATATTTCTCTTTTGTTTGTTGTTGTTCACTGTGGTCAAGTCAAATACGACTTATGGCGATGCTATGAATGGAGAGACCTCCAAGTCACCCTCTCGTCAAGAATCCTGCTCAGGCCTTGTAGACTCTGGGCTGTGGCTTCTTTGACTGAATCTATCCATCTGGAATGCGGTCTTCCTCTTTTCTATTGTCTTCTGCTTTACCAAGTATGTGACTTCTAGTGAGTCATGTCTTCTTATGGTATGTCCAAAATACGAAAGCTTCAATTTAGTCATCTTGGCTTCTAGGGAGAGTTCAGGCTTGATTTGCTCTAGGACCCATTTATTGGTCTTTTTAGCAGTCCAGGGTATCCATAGAACTCTCCTCCAGCACCACATTTCAAAGGAGTTGATTTCCTTCCTATCAGCTTTCTTCACTGTCCAGCTTTCACACCATACATAGAAATTGGAAATATGATAGCATGGACAATCCTAAATTTAGTATTTAGTGATTTATCTTTACACTTCTCTTTTGATAGGATGCATTATTTGTGGATCTCGTCATTATATTGGTGCATATTTGTCAGTAGGCATCTGTTTTAATTAGTCTACTATAATTGGTTAAATTTCATGATTTATAATTGTTCGTGAATTATGTGGAAATACCCTATATTTAACTTGGGATGCTGGCAACCAATCCACAGGACTCATCCATAGCCAATACATATTCAGTCATCTGAAACTTCCACAGCTGATGACAAGTTAAATATTTCACAAAGCCATCACGGAATGAAATAAATTTTCTCTAGATTATATTTTCCACCATGACACGCAACACTGAACAGGAGCAATGTTTTTCAATTGGTTCTAGCAAAGAGCTTGAGGTGACTTGGTGTAAAACCCCTCTGTTACTATTTTCAATGTGTTGATGCTTCTGTAGCAAGCCTGATTCAGTGCATTAGGCTAAATCTCTGATCAAAACATCCAGCCAATCATTCTGGATAGATTTCCTGGAGCACGACTACTATATCCATCTGTTATTACTTCAAAAGTGCCAAGGCAAAATGAAGTTGCAATTATTAATCAACACTTTGCCTGTGACCTCTCAACAGTCCATGAGAAAGGGAAGAAATTGATTTGCTGGGGGCTCAGTGATATTCATTATGCCACAGCCTCCAGCAGATATTGGGATGATGGCTGCTCCTTTGTTGTGAGGGTAAATAAGGAGACCCTACTATAACTATGTTGTAGTTTTAAGGGATTATTCATCTGAACAGCATGGCAGTGCTTATGCTCTTGATTATTATGATTGTTAAATCTAATTTACATTGCTGTAAAATGGAAGGATCTGGCTCACCACCAAAAGGGAACTGATCTGAAAGGCGTCACTTGACACTATAATCAACTGTTTTCTGATATACTGTACATCCTGGAAGAAGGAAATGTAACTTGTGAACTGATGCTACACAAACAGAGCTAACTTTCAGCTAACAAATGCTATACTGTTGGAGATATATATGGCATTCTTCCTGCACCCCCCTCCCCACTTGCTAACTGATAGAGTTAATATGGGGTGACCGGTTTTTGTTTTTGTTTTTTGAGTCATTCATCACATGACCTCATGATTTTAAAAGTTTATGATCCCTCACTCTCACCTCACTAAGCACCCAGGAAGATGGGAGCCATGCTCTCACTTATTTGCATTCACTTTCTCTGAAGCCTTGTTTACCTTATCTTACCTGAATTCACTGGATGGGTGAGTTCTACCCTAAACCCTTTAGTTAGTTAAGGATTTTAGCTCATATGTTGATTGCAAAACTATTAGTAAATCTTTAAGCATTCTTTTTCAAGAAAAAGTTGTTTTTTGTCTTTTTTTTGTTAAGCCTTGTTGATGACTGAGTGATTTACAGTACTTAACTAACTGAAGTTGGTTCCTATGCGAACTGTGCTACAGTAGAAGTTTTGTTTTTCTCAAGAAGATATTCCCAAAGGGTTTGCTCCCTAAAATCTTTAATAAGTTTTTAATTTTTATGCTCATACACCCCAACATATACCTTCCAACATTTCTCAGATGAAATCCGGGATACGTGTGGCCAAACAACATCAGAGTGTGGTCAAGATGGCAAAATTTATTAATGAGGAAGAACACACAAGCCAGGAGAGGCTGTAGTAGTTTGCTTCCATCTGGGTCTACTGGGAAGCTAAAGATTCTGCCCCTCCCCTCCTTTCCTCCTGCTGAATTATTTGAGTGCAAACTACTTTTGCACTTTGAATTCAATTTGCAACAATGGAAGTAAGATGAAGACAAGGAGGAAAGTGGAAGGAGTAGAGAGAAACCAGGACCTTTTAAAAGCAGCTTGAAAAAGTGGGACAGGAGACAGTTAATTGAGAGTCTCTGCCAAATCAGGACAATTGGAGGGTATGTAGTTCTCATACAGAACCAAGAATTTTCTACCTGCCAAGTGGGATTTTGAGAGTTTTTGTGCATTTTTTTATTTCAGGACCTTTTTTTGGAAAATGTTCTTTGAGCAAAACCATGGGGGCGGGGTGCCTGAGTCTACTGGGAAGGACAAAATTCTGCCCCTCCTCTCCTCTCTCCCTAAATGAGTGCAAACCACTTTTGCAGTTTGAACTCGTTTGCAGCAATTCATGTAAGTTAGGATGGGGATTGGATGGGAGGAGGAGGAGGAAGAAACTGGGATATTTTAAAAGCAGCTGAAAAAGTGGGATCGAGAATTAATCAGTTTTTCTGCTAAATCAGAACAGTTAAGAGAGTATGACATGCAGCTGACCTCCCAGTAGCTGGGGGGGGGGGAAGAGTATTGCCATTGTGGAGAAATGGTAGCAGGACACATAGTTCTGGCTGAGACAGAAGAGAACCTGGAAATAATTATATTTTTGGACTACCTCTCCCAGGATCCTCCATTCAGTATGGCTACTAGCCTTGCTGGCTGGGGAAATCTAGGATCTGTAGTCCAAAAAAGTAACATTTCCAAGCACTGAGAGAAAGTGACTGGCTCAAGGTTGCCCAGGGAGTTTCAGAGCTTAGTGAAAATTAGAGCCTGCATCTTCCAAGTCCCAGCTCAAAACTCCACACCACATTGGCTTTTCCTGAGGATATTTTTGGACAAGGGGTCATTCTAGCCCAGAATAGTAATTATTAGCGTGAAATTTGAATCTGTTCCTACTCTATGGACCCTGAAGATTCCTGCTTTAATCATACAAATACAGGACTTGGTCGTCTAATCAATTCCCTAGAATAATCTCCATTATGGAAACAAATACGGTACCATAATCCCATCCTGAACATAGCAGATCTCATCTGATTTTGGAAGCTAACCAGAGTCGGGTCTGGTTGGGGAATTCTAGGATTCTGGGTGGGAGACTCTCAAGAAATATCAAAGATCTCAGTGCAGGGTTAGGAAAGGGTCCTCGCCTGAAACTCTGAAGAGATGCTATCAGTCAGTGTCAAGAGTACTGAGCCAAAACAAAAACAAAAAAACACCAACAGTCTGTCTAACTCAGTATAAGGGAACTTCTTATGCTTAATATGCCCATTTTCAAAAGTCAAGATAGTTCATGATTCTCCAAGAACGTTTTTGTTTCCTGAAACTGTCATTATGACTTTGTCCTCCAAACTGCTGAAAGCATATTTATACAGATTTATACTGGATATACTGAGGCTTTTGTCTTCTTCAACAATTTATGATTTTTTTTACCAATCTGCTGATGGCTTGTTATGCTTTTATCTGATTAGTAATTGGGTTTTATAAATTCTTTTGAATGTACTGAAATTGTGGCTATTTGGGATGCAATTTTAAACTTTTGTATGTTGCCTTGGGTACCTTTGGGTGGTAAGATGGCTACCAACAAACATTAGCAGATACAACAAAACAAACAAATGTTTAACGTTTGTGTCCATTTGCTTAGGGCAGCCTTTCCCAACCTTGTGCATTCCAGATAGGTTGAAATGCAGCCCCCATAATCCTCAGCCATGTGTTGCTGTCAAGTGAAACAGTCTGTTGTATATGATTAACAGCCATAATAGACAGACTCTGTATAAAAATATCAACCAGTGATAATGCATAGAACATAAATCCAGTTAGCACATCACCTGCACAATTTACTGCAGTGAGGTTTAGAGTGACAGCATGAGTATGTTTCACAGCCTTGACAAGCAGGGCTGTTTTATATGTATGTGAAAATCACAATCCAACTGTAACCAGTAAAACTTCAAGTGAATATTTTTGCCCTGCAGGGATGATAAGATCTCCAAACCTCTCTGCAGGAATGTTGAGTAGAAAGACAGTGCAACAAGTAATGTAAGATGTTCTTTACCTCCCTGACCCCAGATAGAAAGCTGTAAATATCTATGAATCTGCCTATCTCTTCCAACCAAGAATGACTATGTCTTGCAATCCAACATATCTGGAGGGCACCAGGTTTGGGGAGGCTATCTTCAGATCATAATTAATTTTTCTCCCTACCCAGCAAATAAAGAACAAATGCAGATTGAGCTTCTATTTTAGGAAGGTTTTACCCATATTTGTGTTCTGAACCAGCTAAGGATCATATGTTTAAGGAAACAGGGTATGCAGAAAGAGGTGCTCTGTGCATGATTCCTAGAATTGCCAGATCTCAGGGGCTGACCTTGAATCTGATTCTCTTCTCTGGTCTTCAAGGAAAGAGGGAGGAATAAATCTAAGGGTGAGAGAGCTGGCTTGAAAGTAGGTGTGTGTGTGTGTGTATAGATAGACAGACAGACAAACAGAGAGGTGGTCAGATTTTATATATATATCCTCATTTGTTAGATTTGGAGGTTTATCACACTATGAAGTAAAATGCCAGTGCAGCCAGAACGTTTCACCTTCTGTTCTGCCTTACTGCACGACATCATAATTCTTCAGCTGTTCTTCTGTTCCGGTCCCGTATGAGATCGTGGTAAAAGCAAGTCTTTTTTCTAATGGATTTTTCCAGTTACATCTTGTCAGGCAGACAAGAACCCTCAATTTTTCCAATAAAAGCAAAGAATGGAGGGCCAACAGAATATTCTAATATCTATCCAGTTGACTGGCATAGCTTGGAAGGCAGTTGGAAGTGAGCAGATGCTATAAGGTGGGGTCCTCAGCCTCTGAAAAGACAGCTGTTACATTATATAATCAAAATGGCATGAAGGCCACAATATAACCTGAAGTCATATTGGCAGAACATCTTGTCCATGCCTGTTATTAATAGAATTCCTGCAGATATGGAATGCTAGCCTCCAACCCCAAAGAATGCAAAGAACCCCAAAGGATGCAAAGCCAGGGTGCTGCCAGACACAAGAATCTATCACCTCTCTTTGGGAAGACGAAGACTGTTTCTTCCTGCATGTTGACTGTTAGATGCCAATGGTCTTGTAGAATTCTTGAAGAAATGAGTGATTTGAATGAATCAGGATAGACTCCCTGGCCATCATGCAAAATAAAATAAAATAAACCAACATGTTGGAAAACAGTATCTTGAACCACCACCATGCCAGGCATCACTCATCTATATGCAATGGCTGACTTCTGCCGATCAAAACCCCATGGGGGCAACACAGCTAATACATGGATCTCTTGTTATGTGCAGATCTATTAAAGTATATAAGCTGTATATTTGTATGTGGTGTCGTGTAGTTTTTGTAAATTTTTAATGAAAGTATTTTTTAAAAGCACACATGGAAGAGGAGTGGGATTATTCTTGTTCCTGGGTCTTCTGAAGAGAGTCTAACTGTATGTCAGAAGTAGCAAAAATGTGGCAATCCAGATGTTGCTGAACTACTGCTCCCATCATGGTTTACCATTAACCAAAATGTGGCTGGGGATGATGGGAAGCAGAGAACAACAGCATCTTTGTTGTCATGTGCCTTCAAGTCATTTCCAACTTACAGGTGAACCTATCACACATTTTTTCTGAGGCTGAGAGAATGTGACTTGCCCAAGGTTGCCTAATGGCTTTTCATGGCCAAGCAGGGATGTGAACCCTGGTCTCCAGAGGCATAGTCCAACACTCAAACCCATTATGCCACGGGCTCCTCAACAGCATCTTGAGGGCCCTAGTTCCTCAGCCCTGCTATATAGGTCATACTCTGGCTGTATGGTTTGTAACTTGTATGTCAGAAGTAGAAATCTTAAAAACTGGAATGTGAGGAAAAGCAAAGTGTATTCCCTGACCCAAATGCATACATGTTGTTAAACTCATTTTCCTTTCTTTTGTGGAACACAATGCTAGTACAGAATGTATAGATGTCTAATAGCATCTTGCATCTACTTCCGTGTCTGGTCCCAGAGGCACAAATTGGGTAATCCTGTTAAAAGAACGTGACTGAGAATTTTTTTCACACTGTCCTTATCAAGAAGTATCCAAAAGGTTCAGAAAACATGCCTAACAAAAAGGATCCCACACCTGCTTTATAGAAAAGTTTACAAATGTGGCAAAGAAGTCTTACCTACTATTGTACATAGTGATTAGGGCGCTGGGCCTTGAGCCACCATAGCATAATGGTTTGAATGTTTTACTAGGACTCTGGGAGATCAGGGTTTAAATCCCCACTTGACCACGGAAACCTACTGGATGGCCTTCGGCAAGTCACACTCTCTCAGTCTCAGAGAAGTTAAATGGCAAACTCCCTCTGAACAAATCTTGCCAAGAAAACTCCATGATAGATTTGTTTTTTAAAATTATTTTATTTTTAAAAAGTGTTCACAAAAATTAAAAAGCAATAATTTATATTTCCTATCATCAGGATTTGAACTCGCTATTTGTCTTCTCAATGAACTTTCCATTATTAATGCTTTTTATCATATTGTATAAACAATATTTCTTACCACACAATATATAAATGATTACAGAACTTTTATCCTTATATTCCCACAAAAACATATTAACATTTTCGGTAACTGTCTAACAAATTCTATTTCTAAATCTTTTTATACTATTTCAACTATGTTTTCTTATTTTAATTTACAGTCTCTTAATCTGTTAACCAAGTTATTGCATATTTGTTCCATTCCAGTTCCCAAAATTCTATCAGTTTACTAAACTTAGATATTGAGCAGCAATTTACCCAACAAGTGTTCTGTTCCATCTGAGCTATCTCTAACAGTTTTGTCATCCATTCATCTACGTCTGGTGTTTCCTTTTGTTTCCAATATCTGGCATATGTAATTCTCGCAGTGGTGGTCATGTAAATCATAATATTTATATACTTTTTTGGAAATTCTTTAATATATTTAATAAGTACATCTCCGGACTAAATCTGAGGTCTCCTTTTAGTATCTTTCTTATCCAATTATGGATATTTATCCAGAATTTTCTTGCAACTTTGTATGTCCACCACATGTGATAGAATGAGCTGTTCACCTCTTCACATTTCCAACAATTTGTTTTTCTACTTTTGTAAATTTTTGCCATCTTTAATGGAGACATATACCACCGAAATAATACTTTGTAACAATTTTTTCTCAATTCTATACATGGTGTGAATTTGATAGTACTTTTCCATATCTTCTCCCACTCTTCTAATTGAATAACGTGCCCAACGTTCTGGGACCACTTGATCATATAGCCTTTTATTAACATTGATTCTAAATCTAATTTTAACAATAATTTATATGTCTTTGATATTTTTAATTCTTCAATTCCCATTATCATTTCATCTAATTCTGTCTGCTGCTGTTCTATACCTATCAGATTTTTATTCATATTGTATCTTTCCGATAGTTGTCTATATTGAAACCAGTTTAAAGTTTTCTGCTCTTCTTCCAATTCTTCCCTTATTTTTAGCCTGTTTGTTCCTTCCTGAGATTTCAATAAATCTTTGTATGTCCACCATTTATCCAAGTTAGCCATTTCTGTTCTTCTAAAAGCTTCTTGGGGTGATACCCACATTGGCAATATAATACATAATTTGTTTTTCACTTCTTTCCATGTTTTTAACATTGCTTTCCTTATAAGATGATTTCTAAATTTTTTATCTACTCTCTCTTTCTCGTACCATAGGTATGCGTGTAATCTAAACTTCATATCCACTCCTTCCAATGTTATTATTCTATCATTATCAAGCCTAAACCAATCTTGTAACCACCCCAAAACACATGCCTGATAATATAATCTCAGATTGGGCATCCCCAATCCCCCTCTTTATCTTTTTCTTCTACTATTACTTTCCATCTTATCCTTGGTTTTTTTGTTCTGCCATATGAAGTTTGATAGTTCTTTATCCCATATTTTGAATAATTTATTATTACTTAATATAAGTAAATTTTGGAATAAGAAAAGCATTTTTGGTAGCACCATCATCTGTATATAGTCGATATTCTCCCTAACATGGATAAATTTAGCTTCTTCCATCTTTCTATGTCTTTTTTTATTTTGTCCATGATAGATTTGTTTTATGGTCACCATAAGTCAGAAATGATTTAAAGGCACAGAGGAACAAACCCTGAGCCTTCTAGGTTCAGTCTTTTAAAAAAGTCTTGTATTTTGTTTGCTTTTTAATGACCACAGTGTTTTATCTCCCAAACCTCTAGCTTCCAGACCTCTGATGCCTTACCAACACCCTTATCAACAAGTCATAGGTCTTCCTGTCCTCAGGTCCTTGGCACCTTCTGCCTGGCCCATCCTTCTTCAGCTTCCTGCATCATCAACTTCCTGCTTTTCAGCCTACTGTCCTTTCTATTCCCTCTCCTTTAGTTCAGGGATGGGCAAAGTGTATCTCTCCAGGAACTGTTGACAGTCCTAGTCAGCAGTCCTAGCCAGCATAGCCAATGGTAAGGAATGTGGGAGTAGTAGTCCAACAACATCTGGAAGCCCACACTTTGCCCACCTATGCTTTAGCCCACAGATGAGGTGTGCATGGCTCTCCTTGCTATGCTGGCTACAACCGATGGGAGCTATATTCCCAACAACATCTGGAAGGTCACAGGTTGCCCATGTGCTTTAGATGAAGGTCTCTTAGACATCCACCCTATCACCCTGCCCTCCCCAGCATCACCAACTTCTCCTGACAAACATTGGGAGATTTTTTCAGTAGCACCTTGCCTTATTAATTCTTTGTCTCTGTTTCACCATGCCTCTTTTGCCCTCTACCTCAAGCCTCCCTCAGCTTTCCAGCTCTTGTTGTTATTGTGTGCCTTCAAGTAATTTCTGACTATGGTGACCCTAAAGCAAACCTATCACGGGGGGTTTCTGGGCAAGATTTGTTCAGAGGGGTTTTGCCTTTGCCTTCCTCTGAGGCCATGAGAATGTGACTTGCCCAAGGTCACTCAGTGGGTTTCCATGGCTGAGCAGGGATTTGAACCGTGATCTCCAGTTCTAGACTAATGCTCAAACCACTCCACCACAGTGCCTCTACTTTAACTCTTCTCTCTTAGTTCTCTGACATCTCACCAAGCTCCATAGCCCTCTTCCTAGTTTTCAACTTGGTCTAAAATACCACTTTTGCCCCTAGAGTCTCTGTGAGGTTTTAACCCCAATTCACTAACAACTTTCTCCTCTTCATGTAATCTGGACTGCAAACGTTCTTTGTTACCCAGGCAGCTGGAATGCTGAAATCAGAAACAATCTGTAACATCATCCATCTATGCCAGTGAGAAGCTTCAACACCATGAACACCATGCAAATACAGATAGAGATGAAGATAGATGGAGACTTACTGCTGGGAGAGTTAAGTTTACTATTCCGTCTACAGTGTAGATTCTACAATAATGTACAGACTGCTGACGAATCCATGCTAATGTTATGCTAACACATTGGCCACTAGTGTGGCTGGACCACTAGATTGTTCAGAGAAGTCTTATTAACCAAAGCACTCACTTCTTTTGTGCATATTAACTAACCCCAAGAAAGCTAAGCTGTGTGCCAGCAATGAACACCAGGAAATCAGTACTTGCAAACCTTTCCCTGACTACAGTACTGTACTTGGAAAACTCAAATGAGAAGAAAAAAACATTCTTGTATGACACCTCAAAGCAAAAGCACAAAAGAAAATAGTAGCTAAAATCCACTCTGTAGTGAAAGAAATAGGTCAGCCGGTATAGTTGTAGTCTAGAAAACTTTGAATGCCATCAATGGACTGCTACAGTATACTGGGTTATACTGAAGCATGTTTTAGAGGAGCAGCCATATTAATCTGTTGGCAGCAAAAATAACCAAGTGGTTTGTGATCTTAAAGGCTAACAAAACCTAACTTTCAAAAACCAGTGGGTATTCAGTTCAGCCTTCTATGACACGTTGTTAAGAGATCTTGAAGTGTTTGCTACCCTTGCTGGATTAACGTTTGTCAAAAGGTTCAGTTCTATCCTGTGCCTCTTGAATACAATTTAAAAAAACAAACAAAAACAAAAACAAAAAACCCACACAGCATGTGTAAAATAGCTTCCCTAACACTGGGATATTTGTGTTACATTAACAACTGTTTTGTGAATGGTCATTGTTAATTTACCTAGTTGTCACTGGAGATTTTCAGATCCTCTAAATATGGCATGATAAGGACACCAGGAGATCGCTAAAGGCTTGCATTTCAGATAATGTCATTCCCATGTTGTCATGCTCCCGTTCAGCTGTCATTCCGCTGGCAAGTCTTTTTATTGACGGGCTAAGCTGTCAATGGATCCTTCATTCCGTTTCTGTCATGGAATGACATGCAACTGAAAAGATGCCCCGTTATGCTGGTGCGATACCAGCATCCATAGGAGATCCCTGCCAGAACACTTCTGGGTGTGATCGGGACATTGAGGTAAGTGACACACTTTTTTGTACCCTCCCCAGGTTACTTGTTCTTTTTTAAGTGTGTTTTTGTGCTTGCTGTCACTTTTTTCCTTTTATTTGCCTTTTAATTTTTTAAATTCCCCACACTCTCATCTTCTCACGAGAATGGCTGTGATTTCAAACCAGGAAGTGAATGGAGCTCCATTTGAGCTCTGTTCACTGGGCAGGCATGGATGTGCGAACAAGGTAGGTTTAAAACTTTTTTTTACCATGGCATAACAGGGACAGGAGATGGGCAGGAAAGGAGATTGCAGGATGCGGATGCTTTTTTCACTCCCTTCTGAAAATCTCTACTTTCTGTGCTTTCCACATCTCATTCCTCCATGCCCATGCCCCCCACCCCATAATCTCACTCCCAAACTACCACAACAATTAATACCTGCAGCTCAGGAGAATGTTTCATGCATCTGATGAAGTGGACTCTAGTTCACAAAAGCTTGTAATACAAGCCAACCCCCACAGCCACAGATTTGGTATCTGTATCCACGGTTTCACTTATCCATGTCTGAAAAAAAAAATCTCTCTAGCCATTTCAAGGTCCTCCAATGTGATTCTATGGCCAACCTCCAGCATTCATCACTGAAAATAATAGGTTCCCTATTATTCATGGTTTCAGGTATCCACGGGGGGCGGGGCGGCTTGGAAGTATCTCCCATGGATATTGGGGGGGGGGTCAACCTGTAAATGCTTTAAATTTTTCAGGTGTCCCCAGAGTTCAGAACTGGGAGAACGGATTCTTATCACACCGTGGCCAGAATCCTCCTTGTGTCTTGTGACTGTGTAAATTCCCGTACAGCAGCCAGGGGCATTTTTGTCGCTGCGTTGCATCCATATTCAGTCCAAGGTTACATTTGCACATGTGGTGCTGTTGTGCATATTGATTCCCATAACGGTTCACAAGGCTCACATAGCACAATTGATGCATAACTCCGCATGTGAAGCTTGATGCTACACAACCTTGATGAAGGATGTTGGCCTGTGTAAGTTAACAGGTTTACTCAGTGCCAGGATGTTTGTGATATCTTCAGTCTTTTTGTAAATGTCCAGTGAGCCTTTCCAGGCAAGAAAAAAAGTCTCTGAAAGTTCCAGGTTTTGTTCCTGATTTTATTTTGGAGATCTACATGACTATTTTGCCATCCTGAAGTATTCACAGGGAACTCGTGGCACTACCAAGAACTTTTCATTCCCACTTCCTAGGTCAGTTTAACCCAGTATTTCCCAAAAATGAAATATACCTCTCCATGGATGTTTGTTTGTGTTATAACACAATTAGCTAAGATTGCTGCTGCCAAGAAATAGAGTGATTGTTTCCAGGAGCCAGATTCAACAGTGATCAAGCAAGGGAAAGAGGAATGCTAACAATAAAAGAAAAATATCCTAATGCTTAACTAATGTAATAGTGCTAAAGCACTTTAACAATATGACTATAATTCCTGAATAATAATTGAAAGGGGCTCAGTGAAAACTGGTGAAAGTCAGTTTCTGAAACATTGCCTGAGCCTAGATGTGACACATGATCAGTGGACAGGGGAGGAGGAAGAACTCAAGGGAGGAGGCAGTGAGGAAAACCCAGGATATTTCCAGTAAGAGTTTGGATGCAAAACCTTGGATATGCAGGTAAAATAAAAATAAAAAGAACTGAAAAAAGAGTTGGTATGACACACTCCTGTTTTTAAAATTGATTATTCATATTTTATTCATATATTTTTAAAACTCTGGCTATTATTACTATTTTCCAACCGTCTTACTGGAACAACAATGTCTGTTTGAATTTAAACATTTTAACTTAACAGTTTATTCACAGTAGTTCATTGTTAGACCAGTATCCAGTGTCAGCTGCTTCTTTTTAATCACTTTATTTCATAGTGCAAGAAATGCCATTCAGAAACAATCTTTCAATTTACATAAATTCAACCAAAACAACTTGCTTTAAAAGAGCACTTTTAAAAGAATGACTCTTTAAGCTAGTGGTCATAACATCTGAACTGCATTTTGCTACTCAGTTTTCTGATTTAGTCCTATATTGGTTTTAATGCAAACACCCCACAAAACTGGTTTAAACAAACAAACAAACAAAAAACCCCACAGGTTTTTAAAAAAACTGTTTCCCCCCCCCCCAACCCTTCTGGGTTACTTGATACTTCCAGTGACTTTTTTTCCTTTCTGGATGAGCCCAATAATGTGATTGTCACTGCAAGTAATTTCTGCATTTAATTTCTGCCTGAACTCATTGCCTACAGTCTCCCAATATGTATTGGCCACCATGTGTGTCCCTGTTATTATGGACTATACTTCACACATCTATGGAAGTTCACAAAAAATTCTGACTGTAATAAATTTGTTAATCATTAAGGTGCCACAGGTCTTCCTGTTGGTTTTGCTGTAAAAGACTAATGCAGCCGGGCACTGGAAGTTGTTATAAGACTCTGTTTTTACAGTGTAAGATGGGTAATGGAATTTATGTTAAGCAACCATTCAGAGAACCCTATCAGCTTGAATGCTGCACAGGGATTTGCCTCCACAGTGCCGGCTGGAAGCAGTAGCTGACCTTCTCTTCACCCGGCTCCATGCAAGACAATATACTCTCTATGGGCCCCTAGCCAGGAGCTGTTTCTGGGCTCCAAAGCTTGCAGGCTCTACAATGACGGCTGATTCCTTTGTTGAGAAAGCAAACAGAGGCCATCCACTCCCTCTCCAATCTGCATAGCCACGTCATAACCAATTAGTGCCTGGCCAATTTCACTTTACATAACAGCAGTGGTCAAGATTACCAGGAAACACATTTACCCGCATTCAAAATAACAGAAGGGGGGGGGGATAGATATAGGTAACCAAAGTAGGTTTAAATTTCATATCAAGCAATGCTTTTCTACTCACATTAACGTTTAGTGTGACTGAGGACAAGCATGTTCTTCAAAAGCATGTCACTATGAACATAATAACCTCCACATTTTCTTTTCTGCAGTATGAAGAAGACAGAGCTCTGCTACCTTTCATAACTACACAGAGAAGGAAAATTTTGGGTAAACACAATTTTTGCTGCTGGACAAGCAGCACCTGCTCAGTTTGTCTCATTTACATAACTAAGAAATGTAGAGTCTTTATCATCCTTTCCCATCTGTTCTTTGGTTAACAAGCTACAATGGCTTGAAATCACTTGGCTTAGAATAATGCTGCAATCTTCTGTCAGGAATTCCTGGATCAATGTGAACTGGAAGGGGAAGCTTCTCAGTGAAGTATCCTCAAAGCCTGGACTAACTACCCACTCAGGCTGGCTATTGGATCTTTCTGGACAGGAAGGAATATAAAAGGGCTTTCTGTTGCAGCAGAAACAATGAAGGATTCCTTGGCTTTGGTGTGGTCCTGGCTGAGCTGGGAAAAGTTTCTTTTATTGGATTGCAATTTCTAGTCAAGATTTGCAGTCAACTGTGCTACCTCCATTTCTGAAGCTGTGTGCCCAGGTTTGTTCTTTGGTCATGACTTTTGGTAACTCTCTTGACCCTACAGCCCAATATGCTCATCTGCCATGACTTGCTCCTTGAGCCTGCTTCCCATTGGTTCTGACTTTCCCTTCAGTCCTAGCTATTGGCTGGTCCCATTGCTACTGCTTTACTGTGGACAGCTGCCTATGACTCATCTGTACTATTTCTGAGTCACAAAAACCAAGGGGTTGTCTAAATAATGAAAATAATCCTCTGGAATTCTCTGGGAATACAATCTGTCTAAATGGGCACATGCATCAATTTGCTGTATTCAGAAGGAGTTGGGGCTAATCCACCATAAACTATGCAGGGAAAGCTTCGCAAACTTTTCCCGAAGTTTTTAAAAAGCTCAGTGGGGAATGTGCATTCCTCCTCATTGGGACAACCCGATTCACATTCATTCACATTCCCAATAACAGCGGAAGTGGAAGCTGATTGGTTGGATGTGGGCAGGGGGTGGAGCTTGCTAACAAAAGAAGTGCCTGAGACTGTGCGCTCAGATGGCAAAATAGCTTTTTTCGTTTTATTTATTTATTTATTTATTTAGGCAGAATAGCACAATTTTGCACCATAGATATGCTTTTTAAAGAAAACATGCCCGTTGGGACAGCAGAAGCAGATAGCTTCATGTGCCTGTGATTTTGCCAAAAACCCATTAAGACAAATTGAAACTGCTTTAAATTGACGTTAGTGTAAATATCCAATGGTGGAATTACATTACACAACCACTGCAAGGAATACCAAATGTATATGGATCAACTGTCTGTGTACCTGCCTGACAACCCAATGTGCAATTTCAAAAGAATAATGCATAGAGGCAAGGTGTACTTTAATGCACTACTGCATACACAGTGATTCTACATGCACGATTTCACTTATGCTGCCATCAGCTGGACATGACTATTGTATAGTGGGCCCTCAGTATTCATTGGGGTTTGGTTCCAGGACCCCACTGTGGATTCCAAAATCCGTGGATGCTCAAGTCCCATTACATACAGTGGCATAGTAAAATGATGTCCTTTATATAACATGGCAAAATCAAGGTTTGCTTCTTGAGATTTATTTATTTATTTATTTATTGGGAATATTTTCAAGCCGTGGATGGTGGAATCCATAGATGCAGAATCAGTGGATACAGAGGGTTGACTGTACATTATAAAAAAAAAAATCACTCCACATGAATAACACAACTTATTCCTGTGTAAGTCACTAACAGGATGCCAGCCAAAACAATCCTTTGCTTTAAAGAAAAAAGTCCTGTGCTCTTGGCCATAAAAAGTTGCAATTAGAAATGATCTGTTAAAAAAGTTAATACTGTACACTCAGGTAGTGTGCACACACACACACACTCACACAGACATATACACACATACCTTTGTTTATACATGTGTACTGCTCTCTCAAATGTGGATTGTGTACATGCACTTGAATGATTAGGTTTTTCTGCAATCAATTTAGAAAGAGGAACTGCCTTCCTTCCTGACTGGAGCATCCATCTTCATTGCAGGAAATCCTGGCCATGAAAACATAGGCATACCACCCACAGTTCTGAAGCAATTGACCTGTAAGTCCCACATTCCCACACAAGCTGTCTCCCTCCAGTGTGCTTAACCCTTTCCTGCCAAAATCCAAGTCAGCACTTGGTAACAGGAGTCCTAATGCAAATCCATATGCACCTATGATTCGTGTGCCTCTATGTCCTGGAATATAGGACAGAGAGTCCATGGGCTCCTCCTGCTCATCCTCAACAAAAAAAGAAGTGACTGGAAAGTGATTTGGGGAGTAAAACAAGGTATGTGTGAGCAGGCAGCTCGTTTTAGCCAAAAATGCACCACACCCATGGACCTCACCCTTGGCAAAGTAACCTTAAAACAGGAGTGGAAATCTTGCAGAACTCCAGCCAACAGTGAGGAATGCTGGGGGTTACAGTCCAATATCCAGGGAGCCACGTGACTTCCACCCTAGCCTTAGAAATATCCTTTAAAAGGAGCACTGATTTCCAGTGTTCAAATCCAGATACTGAAGAAGTGAGGACAAGCAGGTTCAAGCATGGAAACAGCCACAAAACCTTTTCAAGACAGCTAGAGACCTACTTAGATGGCCCTCTTATTGAAGAACCGAAGAGAAAAGAAGGGAAAGGGAAGGAAGCAGAGAAGGGCCTAAATATTCATGAGACCATTCCCAGAGTTATCTAAGGGTGGTGCTTTATTTAGCAAGTGTGAGCATGCTCACTGAAGCATGGAAGCTAATAAGGGAAAGGGAAAGAGGGTTTGCCCAAAGCTTTGCTTGCAATGATTCACAGAATGTATTTTGGAAGAGTAAAGGAAAGGAACTGAGCCACAAAAGCCAAGCTGTAAATGAGTGGTGTAAAGGTCATAGGAACAGCCCATTAAGCAGCACGACTGCATAGGCTTGCTCTCAGAAGGGAAGCACCACTTGGGTGAGCGGCATTAACATCAAAAGGGTGCAGAGAGAGCATAACTCATAATTAAGCTGTATTATCAAATACTGACAAAGGATGTGAGGTATATTTTGGGGGAGGACTGTCTTACTCTGGTAGAGCACACACTTTCTCTGTGGAAAGTGCCATGTATAGATCTTCAGTAAGGCTAAGAATAGGGTCCCCAGATCTCAAGGTCTGGCCCTTCTTCTCTGATATTCACAGTAAGGTGGAAGAACCTCTCAGTGAGAGTGCTGTCTTGAAAGTGTGCACATATTCCTCATTTGTTAGACTTAGTGGCTTTTGTGTGAATGGCATATTCTGTATAATTATGATAGATGCTTGATATGTCATGCTTAACGTAACTCTTATAGCATTACCAGGACCTGCCCTACTGTGAAATCATAAGGGGTCATACCTATGTCTCAGGTTTTGGCTTTGAAATCTCAGGGCCTGGGATGATACTGAACTGGCAACTCTAGCTGGAAAAAGCCTCCTTAAGCTAAGTGGACCACCAGCTGGGCTCACTGTAAGCTGCCTTCTTATGTTTACATATTATGAAGAAGGTAGGTCAACTCTTGTGACCCCTTTGGTTTAATGTGGTGGGGAGGGGGGGTTACTCACTCCCTGTTGTTTCTTTGACCAGGCAGAAAGAACCCTGTTCTTGTCATTCCTATGCCTCCCATGTATAGCAGGGCTGGGAAAATTATGGCCCTCCAGAAATTACTGGCTCCATGAGCTCCAGTCATTCTGATCAATGGGAAGGGCACTGTAGTTCTTCTAAAGCAGTGCTTTTCAACCTTTGGCCACCCAGATGTTTTGAACTTCAACTCCCCCAAACCCTAGTGAATGTGGCCACTGGATATGGTTTCTCTGAGTTGAAGTGTAAAACACATAGCGGACAAAAGGTTGAAAATCACTGCTCTAAAAGCTCATAGGTTTTCAACATGATATGCAGTTTTTCACCTATGCCTACATTATGCCTCCTGGGCTTTGCTTCTAAGTTGGCCTTCATGAATACTTGTAGGCAGTCATTCATGAGGAGGCCTCCTTCTGGCCCAAGGGAAACCAAATAACCATTGGCTCAAGGGAAGTCAAAGCATCACTGCCTCCACAGGGAGACTGTTTTCCTTGTGGCTCCCTATTCTAATTTGCTATCTATCTTCTTGCATTCCTGTCAGGGACTCTGCTACTGTACCTGGGGTGGTAGGGGTTTTCTTGGCCAGGTAAAGAGTTGAAGGTGGGAAAGAGTGTCATTGAAAAGGAACCCCCATTGATCTGTATAAGGAGAACAGGTAAAAAGATCCAAGTTTCTCTCTTCCTCCCACTTTCCTCCTTTCTCCTCAGTTTACTTCAATTGTGGCAAACTGAGTTTAAAGTGCAAAAGTAGTTTGCACTCAGTTAACTCAGTGATGCAGGGGAGAGGAAAGAAGGGGGATTGAATTTTGCCTTTCCAGTGTGTGCGTGCCTTCAAGTCACCTGTTGACTTATGACAATCCCATGAATTTCATAGGGTTTTCTTAGGCAAGGAATACTCAGAGATGGCTTTGCCAGTTCCTTCCTCTGAAATATAACCTACAGCACCTGATACTCCTTGGTGGTCTCCCATCCAAGTACTAATTAGGGCAGACCTTGCTTAGCTTTTGAGATCAGACAGGATCTGGTGCCTTTAGCGTATTTAAGGCCCCTGCCTTTCCAACAGGCTCTGGCAAAAGCAAACTGCTGCAGCCTATCCCCACTTGAGCGTTCTTCCTCATTAATCACTTTCACCATTTTGACCACATTCTGACATTGCTTGGTCACAAATGTCCCAGTTTGCATCTGAGAAATGTTGCAGGGAATGACATGACCGCCTCTTACATATGGTACTTATTGGGTAATATTTTTTCCTGCGTATAGTAAGAAGGTAAGATTGCTTTCTGGCCTGACCTGCAAATGTAGACAGTTGCATTCTGAGCCATATGAACATCAGGTGACATATTTTTTCAGATTTGTTGGTCCCCTAAGATGCAGTTCTGAGATAATTGAGTCATGAGGAAGATTCATTATCCATATCATTTACCTGGATAATGTTAATATATGTTAAAATATTCCTTCCTTAAGCACAGGAACGTGACTGATTTGCTGATACAACCCCAACAGGAAAGCAAGAATTTAGTTTTTACTTTTAATAGCAAATTTAGTACACAGTACCTACTATAAGGAAGCACTTTGTATCACAGAATGTGCCATTATACAGAAAAAGAAAAGAAAGATGAACTAGGAATCGCTTTCAAAAACTTTTAAAGGCACCTTAACAGGCAGTGTAATTATCCTTCAATTTATAGAGTGTTGAATGGTGTGGTTTTTCAAAAACAAAGATGACACTTCAAATGTTAGGTTCACTCTGGCTTGCATGAAAAAATTAAATGGCATTTCTAACTTGGAGAATATAATAAAACAATCCTCTTTCTATTCCTTTCCCATTTAAGTAACTTTTTAAAAAGGTTTGTAAGAAATGTGCACGGACATTTTCCTATTCAGAGGCTGAGTGTTCCCCATTCAACCAGTTCATCACTGGACCATTCCCTGTCATCCCAGCACCACTTAGAATGGTGCACAAGGAATATTTGACAAACAGGAGTTGGCTTGCTTGATGAATTCCAATTACAGTAAACACATTCTCATGACCTTCCTTTCCTGTGAAGAGTTCAAAGGGTTGCCCCCCCCCTCTGTTCCACCTACAGAAGATGATTGGGCTGACAGTTGACTCTTCAACACTGGCGATGGGATTATGTTCTCTTCACAGCTAAGGCAGCAGCCATGTTTAAAGGATGGTGGCATACACAGGTCCTTTTCACAACAGACAACTATTATTCCATTTTAACTGTCACAGATACATCCTGTGGAATCCTAGGATTTGTAGTTTGGTGAGGGACTAGATTACTCTGGTTGGGAATTCTAAATCCCCCTTCCTAAATGGTAAATCCCCAATTCCATAGGAAGCAGCCATAGCAGTTAAAGTGGAATCATGGTGCTATAATTGTGTGGTGTGAAGGGATCCCCTTATCCTAAGAGATCAGGAGGAACATCTGGAGGGCTACCACTGCTGCCCCTGGCATCTTCCACTTGAGGCTGTTGCTTCCCTCTGTCTAATGGTCCAGCCAATGAGATGGTTTAGGCTGAGAGCTAGTTGGGCTGATCCAGATGATCTGTCAAATCATGATCCTGAGGGCAGAGTTGGCCTATTATTTTATTTATTGTGCAGTGGTTTGTCTTGAAAGCAAAAGAATAATAGTAGCAACAACAACAACAGACTAGCACTTGGAAGGGCAGCTATGAAGGAACTACCGGTAGACAATATCCTCAAGTGTAAAGATATATCATTGAATACCAAAGCCATCATACTTCCGAATTCTATGTATGGTTGTGAAAGCTGGACAGTGTAAAAAGATGATATGAGGAGAAACATCTCATTTGAAAGGTGGTGCTGGAGGAGAATTCTGAAAATAACCTGGATTGCCAAAAAGACAAATGCATCCAAGAGCAAATCAAGCCTGTATTGTCCCTTGAAGCCATGATGACTAAGCTGAAACTGTTGTACTTTGGATGTATCATGAAAAGACATGACTCACTAGAAAAGACAATAATGCTTGGTCAGGTAAAAAGGCAGTAGGAAAAGAGGAAGACGGCATTACAGTTGGATAGACTCAATCCAGGATGCCACAGCCCTGAGTCTGTAAGACCTGAGCAGGGCTGTTGAGGATAGGGTGGCATGGAGGTCTCTCATTCAAAGGGTCACCATAAGCTGAAGTCAACTTGAAGGCAATTAACAACAACAACAACAACAACAACAACATAAGGCATAGCAGTGTTCACAAATATCCTTTCTCATGGTACAGACAACTTCAGGAGTGGAAGGAGACTCCTGTATTTCCTTTCCCCCCCAAATTTGCAGAGTGTGTCTAAAAAGCCTCAGCAGTCCTGAGTTACATGGGAGGCTGAACATGGGGGATGTGTGTGTTTTTGCAGCCATGGAAGATATAATGTATTTGGGTGCCCCTCTTTTCATCCAGCTCAGGCTAGTGACTTGCTCAAAGCCTATTAGCTTTATACTTTACTAGACAAATAATAGACAAATAATGCACCATGATTAATAATGAGCTGTAGCCCCAGAGTTCAGGTTCCCCGCCCCACAGTCTGGAGCTCAGAAGCAAAAAATGATATGCCTAATTATGGTTTTGTACCAATTCCCTTTACTGAAAATATTTCTAGCATATAGTTGGTATGTGTTAAAAATTCTGTAGGTACACAAAGTTCTCTCCATATCTACCTCCCTTTTGTGCTATTTGGGCACCATCAGCATTCTGCAAGACAGTCTGTTTCACATCACACATCTCCCCCAAGCCATCTGCAAGCAGCTATTTTAGCTGAGCAAAGCTGACTCAGAAGAAGTTGTTCTTCTTTGATAGGTCTACCATTACGTTGCATTCCCCTCACTCCCACCCCCAATCTTGCTGCTCCCTGCCTGTCAAAAATAAAATAAAATAAAAAATAAAAAAACTTTCTAACAGGGTTCACAATTTCTTATGATGGTCTGCCAGCAAAAAACACCACAGTTTTACAGGATAAGTCAACTCTCCCAAATCATTTCTTTCCCACCTTTGTGATATAAAGGTTTGTGTGAATGGAAATGAAATGTACACAATAGGTTTGTTAAGCTACTGGTAAATGGCAAGCCACCTTGATCTCTTTGTGCATGTGAAGCAATTCACACAATGCTACCCTGATGTCTTGGCATACAATGGGTTTTCAATTTGGGATTAAGTTCCAGTGCATTGAAATAGCCCAAGTCAATACAACAATAGCAGATCATGGATTTAGTTATGGAGCGAAGAACCCTGAAAGGCATGTGGAGGAGAAAAGAAACCAGGTGCTGTGACTGCAAAGTGGCTCCAGAGGGTGGAGAGGGACAAAGTGTATATTGTAAGAATACCCCACAGTTATCTTCTAACATATGCAACATTGCCCCTCCTAATAAGGGATACTACTTCCCACATATGCATTAAGTGTAGCTGCTCAATAGTTCTTTCACATATATTCTTTAAAAAAAAATCTTATATTAAATTGATGTACCATAAAGAAAATACATGAAATTGTGAACATCATCAATTCCTAAAGTAATAACAGAGAAAACAATAATAAAAATAGGATGCATTTCAAAAGGTAAGCAAAGTAGCACTCTCAGTCTTGGTTTCATATATCTTGCATTTCAGGTGAGGGGTCTTCCTGTACGGTCCAGACTTTTATCAATAGCCTTGTGACTGATCATGTTCAAAATGTCATTCCAGAGTCAAAGATGGTGTAGAGGTGGATGCCTTGAGTACCAAGCTTGTTGGGGGCAATTGTAAACTGCTTAGGGAGTGCTTTGGCACTGATAAGCGGTATAGAAATAGAAGTGCTATTGCTATTGATTGTACTTCTGCACTGACAAATTCAATAAATGGATACCATTTTTCAATAAAAGTGTCCTGACTTATTTGTCCCTTGGCAGTGTTTATATTGTCTGACAGCTTTTCTAATAACCGGGTATCTTAGATACGTTTCCACCAATTATCTACTGATACATTGTGTATTCTCCAAGAGTCAGCTATTTCCATATGAGCCACTAGGGGGGAAATGAAATTAGATGTTTATACAGTTGTCCCTCCACATTCGCAGGGGTTAGGGGCGCAATACCCCCACGAATGTGAAAAAAATGCCAATAAAAATACGCCTCCCCCCACCTGCCAGCAGCCCCCCCCCCGCCCTTCCAAAATGGCGATGGGGCTTTTCAACCCCATTTGCTGCTTTGGGAAGCATGGGGGGTGGCTGGCCAGCCACTCCTCTGCCCTTCCCGAAGCACGATAGAGCTGACTGGGCGAGGGGGAGGCTTGCCAGCCCCCCCCCCGTGCTTCCCAAAGCCACGATGGGGCTGGAGAGCCCCACCATGGCTTCAGGAAGGGCAGAGGGGTGGCTGGCTGGACAGAGGGGGGAGATTTGCCAGCCCCCACCACCAGCTTCCCAAAGTGGCAATGGGGCTTGAAAAGCCCCATCCCCACTTTGGGAAGGGTGGGGTGGTGGTGGCTGAAAAGCGCCTTTGCCCCTAACTCCCCACTTTCCCGGGGCTTGGCTCTCCATCCCAAATGGAGCCAAGCCCCAGGAGAGTGGGAAGTTGGGTGTGGTTTGCTTGGGGAGCGCTCCATTTAAATAGGCTCCCCTCCCTTGTGTGCGAAGGAGAGAAGCTGATTTAAATGGGGTGCTTGCTGAGCAAACCGCGAATAATCAGAACAGGAAAGTGAAAGCCGCAAATGTGGAGGGGCAACTGTGCTTTACTTTTTGTTCTCCTCTAAGTAGTAGGGGAGCTAGTACTCAGTTAGTAGTAGAAGAGCTGGGTAAAATAGTATCTTTTGCCTGGTGATGGTTGAAGTTTGATCCTGTATATTGTATTTACACTTGGGCACTCAATCCACATGTGAATATATGTTCCTATTCATTACAGCATTTTGGATACAGATTTTTAACTATCCTTGACATTCTGATGGGGATATAGTACCATTTATGAACAAAATGTTCTCATTAGCCACTGCTGAGTGGGACTTAACAGGAGGCATTGACCACATATTACATCAGACTCCTTCTCATATTCCTATTCCTAGACTGGGTTCCCAACCTATTCTGGCACTGTCCTTCGCCATATCTATGTTCAAGTAGACAATTGTAAATTAATTATGGTTGACAACTTGATTGTTGAGTGGAATAGTCACAGAATGTTTCAAACAATGTTAGAGGTCTTGGGGTTTCTCCCCTAGATATTAATTTAGAAGTAAAGGAAGACACTTGATGCAGTTGGAGTCAATTGACAGACTTAATTCTACAACTAAATCTTCTTGGGTCTTAGCTATTCCTCTTTTAAACAGATCCTGTATCTTATAAATCCCTTTACCCTTCCATACTTGAAACTGATATACGTACTGTAGTTTGCTAGCATCTTGAAACAAAGGTTGAAAGAAGAAGGCCATATGGGAGAGGGGTCTGGTGATAGAATATGTTTCCATCTATCCCAGATGTTAAGAGAGTTTTGCAGCCACAGATACTGGGTTTCAGCAATTTTTTTCTTTGTCATTTTGTCAAATAACAGTTTAAACTCTGGTAAGGAATCATCTTGAACTTCAAGATTCACCTATGTGGTGGATGAGTCTTGACCAATTATATGAGTAATTTGTCTCAATTGGAAAGCTGTATGTAAAGTATAACTCAGTACCTGTTATTGCCAGTCTTCCATTGTTGGAAGTGCAATGTTGGATTTCCTAAATCTGAGGCTTTTTTATTTTGGAAAATAAATTTATTAATAAGATTTTGCCAAGCTTTACATTTTGCCTGGGAAGAGCAAAGGAGGATAGTTTGAAAAAAGGGGGGGGGCGAGATGCGGGACTAAGAACATTTATGTAAGGGCAATTCTTACTAGTAAGGAGATATTTTTTTTAACATACTCCATGATAGTATTTATCCATTTAGTGACCAGACTATAATTTCAGGGAATATGTTAGTTTAAATCTGTAGTAAGCACAATTCCCAGATAAGTAAAGGTCAATGGTTGAATTTGAAGACTTATCATAGTTTTCTATGATTCCTGCTGATGAGGTGAGATATTTATACACATCATTTTAGATTTTGGGTAATTAATTCAAAGTCC
The DNA here is from genome assembly GCA_030847615.1 of Gambelia wislizenii. Taxonomy (NCBI): domain Eukaryota; kingdom Metazoa; phylum Chordata; class Lepidosauria; order Squamata; family Crotaphytidae; genus Gambelia; species Gambelia wislizenii. Next base: position 222,621,261 of record JAUMIR010000002.1, read on the forward strand.
AGCATGAGTGTCAAAATTATTTAGAGTTGATTTAAGTGCTAGAAAAGAATGTTCCATATTGTCCATGTAGATCAAAACATAATCCTCATATAGCCCAATCTTGTGGCATTGACCATTTATAATGGGACCTGTTATACTTGGATTGTATCTTATGGCATTAGCCAAGGGCTCTGTTGCCATGGTGATAAAGGGCAACCCTGTTTGCACACCTTTTGAGTGGTATGAGTGATGAGTCTAATTTATTTATGCAAATGACCCCTTCTGAATGTGTATATGAAGTTTTCTATATAAAATTGCCTTATAACTTGCCTAATAGAATCCTTAAAGGATTCCTGCAACAAGAGAGAGGAGTTAAATCTCCAGGTCTTTGGAGCATTCGTATTACATTTAATTGCCAATCAAGCATAAGCAGAGAATGGGCTCAACTGACATGTCTATAAGGCCTGGATATAAAGAAGTAGTCTACTCCTGAGTGTGTTTTGTGTGTGTTAGAGAAGAAGGTATGCAGTATGACCCCATATCCATAGGGGGAGACATTCCCAGACTTACCATGGATACTGGAAACCAAGAATAATAGTGAACCCTATTAAAATGAATGACTTCCAGGTCGAGTATACCATAAAGTCATGCTGGAGGACCTAGAAGATGCCTACAGAGCCCATATTTTTTTGGATGTGGGTCAGTGAAGGGATGGGTATTTAGAACTCTCAGCCAGAGAGCTCTTAGGCCTCACTAAACTGCAAACCCCAGCTAACAAATTTCTGCCCTTTTATGACACTGAAAATCTGCTGCCTGAGATAAGGATCTGCCCAATGGTAGAGGCAGTTCAGGCTATTCCAGTATTAAGTGTTTTTGTTGTTGTTTTCCTGAACTGTCATATTGGGAATATGTGTCTAGGAATGTGAAAGGTACACACATGTAGAAACTACAGATCACATTCAATACCATGAATGGCAATTGGGAAAGGATCAAAATATTTTTGAAGGGTGACATTGGTTTTTTGGGGTTTTTTTGCATTTATATTCATTTTTCAGCTCTGCTATAAACATACCCTCCGACCATTCCGATTTGGCAGGAACAGTCCCATTTAATCCCAGCATCTCGCTTTTTCAGCTGCTTTTAAAATGTCACAGTTTCTCTTGCCTCCCTTCACTTTCCTCCTTTGCCCTCAGCTTACTTCAATTGCTGCAAACTAGGGACATTTTCAGGCGATCCTTGTGCAGCAAGGATCGCCCGGGAGAGGTTCGTCGCAGCAGCACAGCAGGGGGTCGATTTCGGACAACACCGTCCCTGCTGTCCGTGAATAAAATCTTGCCGAATATAGCGCGGCAGGCTCCAAGCCTAAGCGCAAGAGGGACGGACGATCTTGCAGCAGGGATGACCCTCTGCCGTGCTGCTGCGACGAACCTCTCCCGGGATTGTCTGAAAATGTCCCAAGTTTAAACTGCAAAAGTAACCTGACCTCCATTAACTCAATGGAGGGAGGGAACAGGAAGGGTCAGAGTCCTGCCCTTCCTAATGGGCTCAGACAAAAGCAAACTCTAGCAGCCTCTCATAGCTTGTGTGTCCTTCCTCATTAATAATGTTTGCCATTTTGATGTTGCTCTGATCTTGCTTGGCCACATTTATCCCGATTTTTGTCTGTGAAATATTGAAGGCTGTGTATAATACTTATGCATTTGGCAGAAAATGTCTGTAAGAAGAAGCCTTTAGAATCTATCTAAGGCTTAGATTCAGGGTTGGCTCACACAGCAAATTTCTGTATATTGCTGCCTGTAAGCAATTTCTCTTTGATCACATAAGAAGTATTTGTACTTTGATCACACATGAAGACGTGAACTGGGCTGTCAACTAACACAGCTGAGATCCCAAACATGGGGTCACTTTTTTCATTTGCAGTTTGAATTGCTGTGGTGTTACCAACGGACCACACAGTTCATTCTTTGTTTTCTCTTGTCAGTGGATGTACCAATGCAGAGGGGTGGAAATGCCTGCATGGAAGAGGGTGCAAACATGATTAAGTCCAAAGTCAGCACTGGCACAAAGTAGGACTAGGGAGAAACCATTTTTCTGTCACAAATTCATGACCCAGTAACTGTATGCCTAATAATTTTGTGAAAGGACCTTCCCCTCAACTTTGTTTCTTGAAACCATTTTGCTGTTTCTTCAATGTGTTTACTTGGAAATATGTGCCAATTAACTCAGGGGAACTTACTCCTAATTAGTCCAATTATTTTTTGATTCATCCCTTTCTGCCCCTTCTTCCAAAAGATGGTTTAGAACACTTTCTCATTTTTTCAGTGTCCTTTTGAATAAAGCATACTTGGGTTTTTCATGAAACTTTTTTCCTCAAGAAAGTGATCCAAAAGTATCAATGTTTTCCTAGTATTTCAAGTTTCAATATAGAATTCTATGGAGGCATACACATCTTGTGCCTTTAAGGAGTCTGCCTTAATTATTCTGTTTTCTCTGAAAGGGTGTTTAACCTCTTGAACAAAATGGACTGCTGGGGGAATGAGCCACTCACTCTGTATAGGAATGTGTGTTATCTGTAGATATTCCTTGACTGTCCATTATAATATGGACAGCCTGCACTGTGTGGCAAAGGATGCAGCCATTCTTAACAGTGGCAGCCATTTTGAATTTCCCAAACTGGTTCTCATCCAAAACTATAGCCAAAGTGTTGAGGTGGGTAAAATGACTAAGCAACAGCCCTTCTCATTTTGACTAGTTGGTCTATTAGTTTTATCTCAAATATGTGATTTCACAACCAACTCATATAACCTGAAATATGAAAGGCTGATTATATATTACAGCCTGCTTCAACCTTGTACCCTCCAGATATGTCAGACTGCAGCTCCCATTAATAGTTGCAATCCAACACATATTGACAGCATCAGGTTAGAGAAGGGTGATATCTTATTATATGTACACTCATACATAACAGTTGACTAGTGTCATCAGGTATGGCAGATGGGTGGGATTGGGGTTGTCAGAGTAACAGACACCCCCCCGAATCCTGAAGAATGGTGGATCCGGGGGAGGTGTTTTAATGATGAGCAGGGAGGCGAGCCCATGGGCAGGCCTGGGCGTGGACACGCCCTGGCCGGGAGGAGTCAGGGGAGGCGCCAAAGCAGGGCCTATTTCACCCATTGCCTCCCCTGGTCTCCTCCTCTTTTCCATCTGTTCAACACGAGAGCTGTTTCGTGGGACTGGGATAAGTTGATTTCCTTTGTTTGTCCGTTGGGTCCGTGTGTGTGTGTGTGTGTGTGTATTGTATTGGGTTTGGTGTTTAGTGCTGTCCCCATTCCCTCTCTCCTGCTTGCCTCTTTTGTGTTCTCCTTCCCCTTCTCCTTCCCTTGATTGCGCTTTCTTGGTGAACCCTTTGTGCTCTCCCTGTGTGTTCTCTGCTTGTGCTCTCTGTTTGTGCTATGTTTGTTTGTGCTCCGTTTGTTTGTGGCCTTCGCGCCACGATTGGGGTTGTCAGAGTAAAAACTGGAAAGGGCTCTTGTACATTCCTGTTTGTTCTGCAGTGTGGCAAAAAATGCCGAATCCACTTGAGGCAATCCACTACACATGGATTATTCTGCAGCTACCATATCGGCCTTGCTGTTGTTCTTTTTAAAGTCCAGCGTGCCTAAGGCTAAACTGCACTTGGAAAAAGAGGAAGCCCATTAACTCCAACACTTCAGAGCCCTCATTCCACACATAGATTAAGGAACAGACATACACTTGCATGAAGCAAGTGCCAACAACAATTAGTATCATACTTATGTTCTTCAAAGGTAAGATCACATGAACTTGCCTGCTGGCTGGTAGGGATGAAGTGCCAGTTTTGCTTCATTCTAAATGCTTTCTTAATCAGGAAACAAACAACATGGCAATTTTGCAATACAGGGAGCCTGAGAGAAATGAAGTTTGCTGATACCTTGAGATGTAGATACTGGCTGAAATCCTATCTCAATTTAGAACTTTCTCACATGATAGGTTTGTTGCACAATTACACCATGTTTGACCTTTCCTTATCACACGATGTCATGACTCTCCCCTTGTTGAACTGCATCTCCCTCGTTACTGGATCCTATCTTTTCACTGATGGGAAAAAAGTGTTAATGGGTCCAATATCATTGCTGTTCAACCATTGTTTCTGGTGTGATTGTTTCCTTCTGCTGCAGTGCCAATATTCTGGTACTGGCAGTTATGTGGTGTGAGGGGGCATGGTTTTCTTCTTTTCCCCCTCTCTATCCCCAAGAAGAGGGAAATAACTCCACCTCTGATGTCCAGACAAAGAGGACATCATAGGAACAACATTGCCTTTACTCCATTCCTTGGTTTTATTTTATTTTTGTTTTGCCATAATTGCACAATTGTGCTCCCATAGTGGGTCACCAGCATGCCTCGACTACACGATTACAGCAGAGCCTTCATAATATACATTAAAAAGAAAACAAAGCAAACAAAACAACTTCAGTTTTCTAGTATATTTACTCCTGTATGACATACGTGGAATAAAAAAGAAAAATAAATAAATTAACAATTGCACTGCCATGAAAGGTCACCAGCATGCAGCCATTACAGCAGCACCCTCCATTTGTGTGAAGCACAAAAACTGCACAATTGCAGTATTTTTTAAAGGAAAAAAATTAAACAGAACACATGTGCTATGTAGGGTGGACACGGGTAGAAAGGTGGGGTCAAACGAGGCAAAGTAGAAGACTGATTGTGGGAACAGGCATCACTGAAGTGGCACTATACCGCTGTTGGAGAGAAGGTGTGATTATGATTGTTTCCATACTGGTATGTTTCTGTTTGCTTAAACAACATGATTGCTGCAAGACAATAGGCTGGTGTGATAAAGCCCTTATACTTAACTAAGTACCGGTTCTTCTGACCCGGCTCCACAAAACCTGATGGAAACATCATTCAACCATACTCTGATCATCAGCAGAATGGTCCACCTTCTTGCCACTGATGCCCGGCAAAGTAGGTTGGCGTGGGGCGTGGGGGAGGCAAGCTATAATCATGGCAATAGTGTCAAAATCATGAGTAAGTAGTGACTGTGAATACAAAACAGTTACAGTTTTATCATGTCATCTCTGAATGAAACCTAGAACTGTTTTATTAAGAAGATTAATGCAGGCTTGTGTACAGTGCAACCCTACCTATCTATATGTACACCTATCTATAGAGAGACAGATTTATTCGTAAGTCTCACTCTGTTCAATGATGAGGGACCCTAGTTCAGTAGTGGAGCCCATCCTTTGGATGTGGACAGTCTAAAGCTCAGCCACCAGCATCTTCGGATAAGAAAGGATTAGGGAGAAGCAGTTGGGCAGATTTTTCTCTGTTTGAGACCCCAGATAGCCACTGCCCATCAGATTATACAAGACAGGGCTAGATGGAGAAACATTGTGCCCTGGGTATGTGGCAGATCTCTCTGTTACAAATGGGACACAGTATCTAGAGTTATGTGTTTGCAGCCTAATTTACATGCTGAAAGGAAGCTAGTCCTCCAGATAAGACTGTGGTTCTTGAACAGTTCAGTGCAACTAACCACACCATCCAATTAAATTTAAAATAATCACGGGTTGGGGGGATTACAAAACCCTAAAAAAAAAAAGCAGCAGAACAAAATACTCCCTATGGTCACCCTGAGAAAAGAAGCCAAGCAAGACCATTTCACAGAAATATTAACAGATCACCTCCTATTATTGCCCATAGGCTATTTAGAACAGTGGGATTCTAACACAGGTCAACCTCCGTATCTATGGATTCAGTATCCACAGTTTCACTTATCCATGTCTGAAAAGATATGTTCTCTCTAGGCATTTCTAGGCCCTCCGGTGTGATTCTATGGTCAACTTCTGGCATTCTTCTCATTGAAAATAAGAGGGTTCCCTATTATCCATGGTTTCAGGTATCCATGCTGTGTATGTGTATCTTGCAATGTATCCTCCATGGATACAGGGGTCGACCTGTACTGTATGCATTTCATATTGACCTTGGCATTATTAATGGGTGACTATGCCAGGCAAACATATATAAAAATGTATACATCATAAATCATACAATCTATATCTATCTATCTATAATTCTCTTGGGTATGTTGCCATTCCCAGTGTTCTGATTGGCCGCTTAGGAAACTTCCAAACCAATCAAAGCTCTCTGTTGGCCAGCCAATCAGCACACTGGGAGTGGAAACAGGTAGAATGCTTCCACTAGCTGCAGGCCCCAAGCATGCCATTGGGCAGATCTGTGGGGGTTTACTTGCGAGTAAAAGGTTACCCCTCTCATCCGGGCTGTTCATTCAAACCCCCCACACACCGTTGGACCGGGTTTCTTGCAGCTGTCTCGGGGGTCCACACCGTAACCCCAGGCGTGTTTACTTGGGAGTAAAGCCCGGCTGAGCTTCCTTTCCTGAGGAAGAGGCAGAACTTGCCCCTCCATGAAGCGTGTGGGAGGAGCAGGATAAGATAATGGCATATGTTACGCTGGGTACAAATACATATTCCGTATCTTTCATGATGATAGCTTCTAGGAAATATGTTCAGAGTCCTAGGATATTTTTTTAAAAAAGCCAGTCTGGAAGTGTTCAGGTGGGACTGGAGGACAGAAAGACAAGGAAGGCAGGGAACAGGGGAAAGAGAGGTGCTGAAGAATATGGAACTGAAGTCAGAGGAGAAGGGAAGGGAAGGCACAGAACCAATGCACAGCTCCCAGGTTGTTTCTTGTACAGATGTTGTCCTGACAGTTTGCAAACCCTTATTCTAGAATCTCAGCTGGAACGGCAAGACACAACTTTGAACATTAGTGACAGCAGATGCCATTCAGGTACATAGGAGGTTAGCACACTGCCCTCCCTATGGCTGTCTTTATTAAGCCACTCCAGAGATGGAATATTACAAGCTACTATTTGGTTTCACAGGGCTGGGATGCATTGCTCACCGCTTCTCAGAAGGCCCCTTTGTGGAAAGCAAAAGTGATCTGCCTCAGAGAGTGCTATCAATGAGAATGCCAAAGAGGCTCCCATTAAGCCCATGATGATCTATGGCAGACCCTGCTGGAAACACCTGGCCAGCAGTCCATCACCACTAGCAGCCAGCATCCTTGTGGCAAGGCAAACTGTGCTCTCACAGATCATCATAAATCAAACAGATCAATAGGGTCATGTCTGTGCACATGTGATAAGAATATAGCTCAGCCTCAGAGGAAAAGGGGAGATTATTGCAAATATTTATGTCTAATAGGCCATGGGGATTCTTTTCCCTTCCTCCATGGATCTCTGATTAATCCATTGATTTAATAATTTTGCCTCAGGATCTCCATAAGTTGGAAATCACCTGAAGACACACAAAAGCAACAAAGCCCGGGTGACGAGCAGGAACCCTTCCCCATCTGTTGTCCAGTGACTGGCAGCTGAATCAGCTTAATGGCACAACATACAGCAAAACAGTCAAGAGATGAAATAAGCAGCATGATTCAGAGAGCATAGAATCATAGAGTGTGAAAAGACCACAAGGACCTTCTAGTCCAACCCCCTGCCATGCAGGAAAATACAATCAAATCATTCCTGACAGATGGCCATCCAGCCTCTGTTTAAAAACCTCCAAAAAAGGAGACTCCACCACCCTACGAGGCAGTGCATTCCATTTCCGAATAGCTCTTACTGTCAGGAGGTTCTTCCTAATGTTTAGATGGAATCTCTTTTCCTGTAGTTTGAATCCATTGCTCCATGTCCTAGTCTCTGGAGCAGCAGAAAACAAGCTTGCTCCAGCCTTAGTATGACATCCCTTCAAATATTTAAACATGGCTATCATTGTCACCTCTTAACCTTCTCTTCTTCAGATTAAACATGCCCAGCTTCCTAAGCCACTCCTCATAGAGAATGGCTTCCAGATCACCCACCATCCTTCTCAGTATCCTTCTTGAATTGTGGTGCCAGAACTGGACACAGTATTCCAGGTGAGGTCTGACCAAAGCAGAGTAGGGTGGAACTATTACTTCCCTTGATCTAGACACTATACTCCTTTTAATACACCCTAGAATTGCATTGGCGTTTTTAGCTGCTGCATCACACTGCTTACTCATGTTCACCTTGTGGTGCACTAAGATTCCTAGAACCTTTTTGCATGCACTGCCCTCAGGCCATGTGTCACCCATCCTGTATCTGTGCATTTCATTTTTACTGCCCAAGTGTAGTATCTTACATTTCTTCCTGTTGAAATTCATTTTGTTAGTATTGGCTCAGCTTTCTAATCTGTTGAGGTCATTTTGGATTCTGATCCTATCCTCTGGGGTATTAGCTATGCCTCCTAATTTGGTGTCATCTGCAAACTTGATAAGCATACCCTCTATTCCCTCATCCAAGTAATTGATAAAGATGGTGAATAGCACTGCAGCCAGGACAGAACCCTGTGGCACCCCACTGGTCCTTCCTGAATCTTCCTGAATCTTTGTTTGCGATGAAAAGCCAGGGGGTATGTGTGTTAGCCTTTTGCCATCTTCTCCATGCAGCAGCCCTAGCATTTCCTTGTTCTTCCTTTTGCTATGGACATAACAAAAAAAGCCCTTTTTATTGTTTTTAACCTCTCTAGTAAGCCTGAGCTTCATCTGTGCTTTAGCTTTTCCGACTTTCCCCCTACATGAGCTGGCTATTTGTTTGAATTCTTCTTTGGTGATTCCCCCTTTTTCCATTTCTTGAACACGTCCTTTTTAGTTTTAGCTCAGTTGAGAGTTCTTTCGACATCCATCCTGGTTTCTTTAGCCACCTCCCATTTCCCCTCCTCATTGGAATTGTTTAAAGTTGTGCCTTCAATATCTCACTTTTAAGGAACTCCCATCCTTTATGAACTCCCTTCTCTTTTAGTATTCCTGACAATGGGATCACCTCTAGTAATTCCGTAAGTTTTCTGAAATCAGCTTTCTTAAAGTCTAAAATGCATGTCTGACTATGCTTGGCTTTCCCTTTCCTCTGTATCACAAACTCCAGGAGAACATGGTCACTTTCCCCTAAGGATCCCGCCACTTCCACACCATTAACCAGGGGCCGGTTTACACAGCAGATTTATTGCGGCAACTTGCGGTTTAATTATTTTCCGCAGCTGTGCCAGTCAGGTTTTTTTTCTAATTATGTCGCTTTGAAGTTCAGACTTGAATAAGTGTGGGGTGTGTGGCTCTATGTGTCTCTGTAAATCTGCCTGTAAATGAACTCACTCCATAAAGCAGAGGGAGAGTAATCTCTCTGCTAAAAGACCTTGTGCCATGCCATGGATCGCAAGTTTTTCCAGCTGCTCTCTCTCTCTCTCTCTCTCTCTCTCTCTCTCTCTCTCTCTCTTTCCCCCTCCCTCCCTCCCCCAAGCAGAGAGAGAGAGAGGGAAAATAGCAGTTCAGCTCAGCTTGCTACAGCCCTTTGTGAAACGGTTTCTCTCCCTCCCCTGTGCACAGGATAAAAGTGACAAACGAACTTTTACATACTTTCAAAACAGCAGAGAATGAGAAGGAATGCTCCCTGAAAGTTGTTGGGAATCCTTTTTTGAAGTTGTTGGGAATCCTTTTTTTTTTTTTTTGGCAAACTGGCTCACAAAATAGCAGACAGGATTTTTGCAAGTTTCTTCTCTAATGGCTACTGTCTTTGCCTCCTCCCTGCCCCCCTTTTAAGCCCACCCCTGCATCATCAACCCATCACAATGCAGCTGTGCTTTAACCCTTAGCGGAATGCTAGTTTACACTGCCAATAAAGCACTACATTGCAAATATTCCTGCAAAAATAGCGACATGCCCTGCCACTCTATATTTGGGTGTTTTACCTTCCCCCCTTCTGAATGAGGCGATGCTGTGCTGCGATCCGTGGGAACTATGAGCTATCTTAGCAGTATATTTAGGGGAATATTTGCCAGTGTAAACGACCCCCAGGTCATCTCCATTGGTTAGGATCAGATCTAAAATAGCTCATCTCATCTCCTTGTTGCCTCTTCCACCTTTTGGACAATGAAATTGTCTGCAAGGCAAGTGAGGAATTTGTTGGACCTTATATTCTTGGCAGAGTTGGACTTCCAACAAATATCAGGATAGTTGAAATCCTCCATTACTACTACATCTCTCATTTATGAATGTGTGGTCATCTGTTCTAGGAAGGCATCATCCAAGTCCTCGGTTTGGCTTGGAGTAGACCCCCAGAAGTAGAGCCTCGGTTTGGCTCTGTAGTAGACCCCCAGAATGATATCCCTGCTGTTTCTCTCTCCCTTAATTTTTACCCAGATGCTCTCAGCCTGGCTCCCAGGATTGAAGTCATGGATCTGTTCACAGGTGTACTCCACCACCTTTCCTGTTTGGTGTATTTTTCTGAAATAGGCTATACCCCTCTATTAGTATATTCCAATCATGAGACTCATCCCACCAACTTTCAGTGATGCCTATGATATCATATTTGCTTTGCTGTGCTAAGAGTTCAAGTTTATCCTGTTTATTTCCCATGCTTTGTGCATTAGTACAGAGACATATAAAACCATGGGCCATTCCCCCTATCTGTCTTCTAAAGGTTTTGTTCCTCTCACTGTTGGTTTCTTGTACTATTTGCTTTGCTCTCTGTATAACACTTGGGCCATTATCTCCAACACTTAATGAACTCCTGTCATTAATACTGTCTTTCTCCCCCACACAACTCACTTCAAAGCCCTCCTGATCAGATCTTTCAGACTCTTAGCAAAAACATTCCTGCCAACTGCTGTGTGGTGCAATCCATCCCTTGCCAGTAGTCCACCTCCCTGAAACCGCACCTTATGGTCCAGGAAGCCAAACCATTCCTGGCAGCACCATCTGTGCAGCTAGTTGTTCATCTCCACTATTCTTCTCTGCCTTCCTGGGCCATGCCCTTCCACAGGAAGGACAGACGAAATGACTATCTGTGCACCCAGGTTCTTCAGCTTCCTACCCAAAGCTGCATAATCCCTTGTGATCTTCCGGAGGCTATGCCTTGCAGTATTGTTGGTTCCCATGTGGACCAAAATGAAGGGATAACAGCCAGAAGACTTGATGAGTCTTGTCAGCCTCTCTGTTACATCTTGTTACATTTTGTCAGGCCTGCAGACTACTACAGTACTTCTGTTCCTCACAGAAGGACTCCCCCCCCCACCTCCTTCATCTACCAAGGTTTCCTGGGTGTTCCCTAAGGCCTGGCACTGCTGCTCTTCCTCTTCTTCTCTGGAAAGAGAGGATGCTTCAAATTGATTCTATAGCTTCAAGATGGTAGAATGATCTCTGGCCCTTTTACTTCTGTGTCACATCCCTCTAAGTGTTCATTTTCTGGGTATGGGTAATGGCCTCCTCCGTAGACACCTCCCTGGCCATCAAGAGTTTATTTCTTTAATACTGCAAGCATCCTGGACTGGGATAGCTGGTGTCCACAACAAGAAAGTTAGTTTTGTGAATGGCAATGGGAGCTGGGTGGATACTCGTATTTGGAGCCCATAATCATTTCCTCAACTCTGCCCAAACTCAGGTATTCTAATTCTAGAAATACCATGGTCTTTTCTGAGGGCTTCTAGATCCACACACGCACAAATAAAGCCTTTTGATATGCCAAATGAGACACAGATAGCCAAAGCCAATTTCTTTTTACTGAATGCTTTTCTAGCCCAAAAGGTGAGAAGATAGTGCTATCTACTAGACCCCCCAAAAGGTGAGAAGAGAACCTGCCTGCTATTATGTGCCACTTATCTGACTGCTGAAGCACATTGGGTTGTTACTTCTATCCACCCTGGCTGAACATGATAAAAATAGAATATTGTTCTTTATTCTAGTCACTGTAATCACCCCTTCTTCTGAAAATCTGAAGACACTGCTTCAGCTCTCTAGGTGAGCCTTGCACTTTAAAAAACAAACAAACTTCTAAATGCTTAGAGTTGAGCACGTATTTGCCAAAGTTTCATATTCTCAAATACTTCAGATGAAAAGAGCATGGTCAGGATGGCAACAGTTATTAATAAGGAAGAACACGTAGGCTAAGAGAGGCTGCAGAAGTTTGCTTTTGCCTAAGCCTATTGGGAAGGGCAAGATTCCATCCTGCTCCCATTGATATCTTCTCCTTGCCACTGAATTAACTGAGTGCAACCTATTTTTGTACTTTGAACTCAGTTTTAATCAAATGAAGTAGGCTGAGGACAAATGGAGAAAGTGGGAAGAAGAGAGAAACTGGGACATTTTAAAAGCAGCTGGAAAAAGTGGGATGACAATCAAATTAGGACAGTTGGAGGATATGATGTCCTGTTTTAGGGTGGGTAGGACTCAGCAGCAAGGCCCACAGCTTAGGGCCAAAGCCGAGTCACAGCCTGTCCAGGTTGCCTGGTCCAGGGACTAATCTAGACAGTCCAGGGTCTAATCTAGAAGTGGATGAAGTGTGGCCTGAATTCAGCCCACCAGTTCCCAAAGAACAGTCTGTGAAGTTCCCAGACCTTCAAAAAATTTTTTTCAAGTGTGGGCCAAAACCCAAAATGCAGCATTTTCACTCCCACAATCCCCAAGTTCTCCATATACTCCCAAACCACTAAAATTGCAAAAAAGCCCAAAAAGCGATTTTAAAAAAAAAACAGGAAGTGATGTGACATCATTTCCAGTTGCACTTCCAGGAGTACAGTTAGACCAAATCAGGAGTACAGTTGGACAAAACCAAAAGTATCACTGTACTGGTGCACCATAATTTGTAGAAATGCATTAGAGGACTTTCCTAATAACCCCAAAAAGGTAGGGTCTCTTCCCCCCTCCACGCACATACACACACACACACACACACACACACAGACCACAAGTCTGAAGAGCCGGTATCTTTTAAATGACAACTCCAATGCAAACAAAATTGGCCGCTCCGTATTCTGTCTTGAACTTTAGATCCACACTTAGGGAACCACATTTGCCAACTGACTCAGGGACTGGCCACCTTGAAAACACATTCTTCAATGTGACTATTGTTAAGAAAATAGGTCAAAGGGATTCGGTTGGAAGGACTAATGATGGCTGGGTGCAGAGATGCGACAAGAAGTTGGCCACAGTTTCAAAGGTGAATAATAATAATAATAATAATAATATAGTGTGTCCTTATCTGACTCCTGGAGTGGTTGATTTTTCTTTTTCTTTTCTTTTTAAGTTGATGACTAGCTACTCAGATTTTTTCCATTAGAAGGAACTTGGAGACCAGCCACAGATGAAGTCAATGAATCAGAACACGAATCAAAGCATTGCAGAATTGCAGTAGCCCCTCCAAAGGAATGCAAATCCACATCATTTGTTTGTCACCTGGGAACCTGATGTACACTATCCTGAGTTCCATTGTGACAGATATATGTATTGTTGCCAAATTATAACACTGAAATATTACCTGCATTAGCTAGAGTTTACTGCACTAATATGAAGCCAATGGCACAACACAAAACAGTGAACATTATCTTTAATTTATGCATTCAGAAAACCATTTGCAAGCCTCCTTTAAATGATGAAACAGACTGACATGTCCAATGTATTAATGCTTCTCTCATTAAGCTGCTCTTTAGGACTCTTTAAAGCTATGAAACAGAAAGGAAGGACAGGTGTGTTCCATGGTGAAATTATTTGACTTTGGATTTAACAGTTTTATGGGAAATAGTGGTGTAGTAGGGCCAAGGCATACAGGGTTGAAGCACAGGACTTTTTTGTAAGCAGGGATGAAGATGTCACTCCCCCCCCCAACCCCGCTTTCCTTTTCTCTCTGAAGTTGGCTTCAATTCTCACTTAGGGAAAAGCATTTTCCCCCCAGTAACAATATTTTGTTATGAGCTATCTGTGTTGCATTGCAAAGTATTGGAAGGAGGGCTTGATCTTGACTTGAGACCCAGTAGCTTCACATAAGACCTGTTCCTGATGGAGATAGACACTGCTAGAACTGGTTTGTTGTTATGAATCAATATACCTATCTAGATTCTTGAAGTTTCTTTGGGGGTGGCTAGGGACTGTCATGAGGAAGATCTATACTGCAGTATTTGTCACTATACTAAAGACACTGAGAGATGGGAGGTTCCTAAAGTAATATATACTACCTCAAAATATAGTATATCAGATACATTAGGGGGCTTTCCATTTTTATTGTGCTGTGTGATTATGATGATGACGATGACGACGATCTTTTTTTTCTATAGCGCCATTGATGTACATGGCCCTTTACAAGAAAAAGCACAACAAAACAGTTCCTTGCCCTCAAGCTTACAATCTAATGAGATACTTAGTGTGATACTCTGAACATCCTTCCCTGATAGCACTACTAAAGCCTTGGTGATGAATCAGCTGTACAGGCCATCATTCACATCTTAGAAGTTCATTCACTTTTACTGTAGAAGGAAAAATGTTCATTCCTCCAGGGAAGGAAAATAAACATTTAATTTTAGGATGAGCCCAAGGACAAAACCCAAAGAGCTTGCTAAGGTCAGCAGATGTCACAGACAAAATTATGACTAGAAATTTGGCAAAGGAAGTTGAACATGGAAAGGCTTGGGGCCATCAGAACTAACAAATGTTCTAAGCCCAGATGCTCACATTTTAGGAAACATGTCAAAGGAGGGAAGGCAATAAATGTGGAAACAGCATGGGCATCATCAGATGAAGAAACTGCAATGGATGCAGGTGTTCTAGTTGCACCCACATATACTTTGTTCAAATAAGATTCTGGCTAGTGCACAGCAATGGATGCTTAAATTCCATTGGCTGCAGTAAACTCTAAAGCATGAATAATTATGCCTTATATTGTGTCCTCATTCCATATAGTCGGTGATCCATATCCACAGGATCTGCATCCATGGAGTCAACCAACCACGGCTCAAAAATATTCAGGGAGAGAGAAGAGATTCCAAAAAGCAAACCTTTCCATTTGCCATTTTATATAAAGGATGCCATTTTACTACATCATTATATATAATGGGACTTGAGCATCCACAGATTTTGGTATCCATGGGGGGTCCTGGAACCAAATCTCAGTGGATACCAAGGGCCCACTGTATTTGCACTTTAGCTTAGAGGTGTGTGGTCTTTAATTTAAAAATGCTGGTGCCCATTATAGAAGCCTCCATAGCCATGCCCAGAGGGAGAGTCTAAGATAGTGGTGCACAACTGTTGAGGATGATAGGACACTCAATCCCTGGAGGAAGCAAAAAATCTTTCTGTAGAAGTCAGCAACAACCCATTCCCAAGAAGGATACTAACACAGAGAGAGATTGTTGTCCAAAGACACAGGAGGTGCTTTATCTTGAAGCTAAAGCAGTTAAGATATGTACAGATATTTACAAAGCAGAGGGACAAACTGCTACACCAGGCACCGGATTTTCTCAAGAGAGAAAGTACTCTGGGCAAAGCCTCTTTTTATACAGTCCCTCAGGGCATTGGCTCCCCCAAACACCTGGGTGCCTTGCATCAGCCTTTTGCACATTGCACTGTGCTTTGCACACCACACTCTACTGTGCACCCCACACTTTAGCCTGATGCAATGCCCTGCAATCTCCTGATTGTGCAGCTGTGGCCTCCAGGTTTGAAACCTTGGCTAGGCTTGTAGACTTGGCAGTTGCCTGGCCATTTTCTAAGGAGTTCAGACGCTGACTCCTGACAATAACCTGCAGCCCTCCAGATGTTTTGGCCTCCAACTCCCAGAAGCCTGAACCAGCTGGTCCAATGATTGGGAATTCTGGGAGTTGGAGGCCAAAACATCCGGAGGGCCGCAGGTTGTGCACTACTGGTCTAAGAATTCAGACAAATGTATTGATCCATATCATCAAAACAATTCTAACAGTTTCCATATCTACCAAAACAGACCTTTTGTAAACTGAATGGGTCTTAATTGCTCATTTAAGACCAAGCTCACCCAAAATACTTTGCACAATAACAGGGATCACTCACAACATATATTACTGCTGGGAAAATCAATAACCACCAGCTACAGTGAGCTACTGTGAGGACTGACAAGCTTAAATACCCCAAAGGCACCAGATCCTGTCTGATCTTGGAAGCTATGCAAGGTCAGCCCTGGTGGATAGAAGACCACCAATGAATACCAGGTGCTGTAGGCTATATTTCAAAAGAATTTTCAAAGAAATAGTCACGTTAATCTCTTGCAGCATAAAAAGAAGAAAGGCAAGGAGAGGTGGGGAAAGGAGTGTAGCAGCACCTTTAAGACTAACTGGTTTTTATTTTTGGGTGAGCTTTTGTTGAAGTAACCTGACTTTTTTGGATGTTCACTCTGGACAGCAACAAAAGAAGTTGGTTGATATCCAAGGAAGCTCATGCAAAAATAAAAACCAATTAGTCTGAAAGGTGCTGAACATTCCTTTTTCCTCCCCCGCCTGCCTTTTTATCTTTCAGAGTAAGCAACTGGCAAAACCACCTCTGGTATTCCTTGCCTAAGAAAACCCTATGAAATCCATGAGGTCGCCATAAATCAACAGGTGACTTGAAGGCACACACAGCAAGGATTATAGCTATGCTCAAAAGGGGAGGAGTGGCAGATGGCATTGATGTCCCTTCTAATCAGGAAGTCTCCACATTTTGACCCTGTGAGTACTGGCTACACTACATCATTGTGTAAGATAAGACTATCCTAATTTGGACATCACAACAAAAGATAGCCAAATACGATTTACAGCAAGCAGGCTTGGCCACTTTGGAATTCATGCCCACCATGGTTGCAAGGGCATAACAAATAGCCCTAGAGAAATGGCCTGCTATCCACAGTTATTCATTTGAAAAAGACTACTCCAGAGCAATTTCGATTTAGGCTCAAGAACACAGAAGATGCCTGGAGGCATTCAGGTTCCATATCACATGAAGCAAAAACAAGGAGTATAGTAGAACCCCAAAGACTAACAAATCAAGTTTTCATGTACTCTAGCTCACATCAGATGCACAGAGTGTTGTCTCAGTTGGCAGATACTTATATACCTGGAGTGTGTGTGTGTAGTGGAACTGAAACACAGTTAGCAAGCCCAACTACCCCCTCTCTATAACATCTTATCATTAGAAATATTGGACACTTCGAAGGGATCAAGTAGACTGGAGTGATCCAAAAATAATTCAGGTGGAGGTCACAAGGACCTGGGTAGGTGTCTTTGGAAATGTTTTAGCAAGCAAGCCCAAACTAGAATTGAGCAGAAACCCCTGGTAAACATTAATGACGTATGTGCTAATTCCTTCTTGGGCTCCTCAGAAATGAGTCACCCAACCTAAATAATCAAGTGAACTTTCTAACCCCAATCCCAAGGAAATATCCCCTTGGAACCCCCTCCTGTCCTGTAATGTGAGGTTGGCGTAAACCCATCAATTCCAGACTCCCAGCCATTAACAGCAATCAGCTAAGTTTTGGTTTTCTTTGTTTACTCTGTGGGAAACCCATCCAAGCTTTGTCCTAGCTGAAGTACCCTCTTCAGGATATGAAGCAGGGTATAAATATTAGTTTCCCAAGAATAGAAAGGTGTGGTGCTGTGGACGAGACCAGACACCCTCTTTCACAGAGCGCCCCTTGATCAGAACTGCCAGTGCCACCCTCAGACCTCTATCTGAGTACTTTGAAACTCCACTCTTCAAGACTAGTAACTATCACCTTATCTCCCAAATCTATCCCTCTGTCTAACCTTTCTGCCTTACTCTCGGATAGCCTTGTGTAGTTCTGGTGAATGTGTGTTCATGTCTGAATGATTTTTGTGCTATTTCCAATAAAAATATTTTATTTCACTTTGACCTGGAGTTCTCTGAGTTAGTACCGGTATACATAGGTGAAAAGATCCCTGCAGTTACCCTCCTCTCACAGCATACTGTTTGAGCAAATAATTCCCCCATCTAGATTTTTGGTATCACGGGTGGGTCTCAAGGCATACACACATACCTCTCAGGGTAACAACACAAAAAGTAAAACTTTGCGAGTGACAATTAACAAGCAGTAGGTGGTGGTAATGCAGGCATCCTATCATGAGTAAGCAAAAGGACATATATATTGTGTGTGTATGGACTTTTTCGGACAAAGAAAAAGCAACGCTAGCAGCCTCGCCACGTTGCGAGGCTGCAGCACTGCAGGGTGTCCGTTTCGCATGACGCCCGTCCCTAGCGGTACTGTTGCAGAGGAGGCTGACAAAATTGAGGACAACAATTATGGTGAGGGGCTGCGAGGCTGATGATGCAGCAAAGTAGTCTGCAGAGGAGGCGGTGGTGGTACCAGCAGCAGAGGACAGAGTTCCTGCCTTATGGGAGAGACCTGACTACCCACATCCTTCATGACAGGCCTAGCCGGCCGAAAGATTTCCAAGGGGGTTCTGTCCAGTCCGTGGAAGGAGATGTGGGGCAGTGAATAGTAATGTACATGACCGGTATCCAAGCCCGTAGCAATTGAGATCGATGGGCAAATGTCAGACTCTGAGTTCTCGGCAGAGACATCAGAGGAAGTTCAAACGCCAATCTGGCCATATCATATGCTCTGTACGAATGCTCAACATATGAGAGTCGAGGTGATGGGGCAGGAGCCCTTCCAACCGCCTCTTGTGATGTAGTTTTGACATCAATCTCAATTGTGTCTCTACCAAGAAGTTTGTCTTGTGATACCAGAAGCACAGGGGAGCAAGCTTGAATCATTTGGCAGGTTTGGACTTCTTCCCCAGAGACAGCTCCCACTTCCACCTGGACAATCTCTAAGGAGGGAGTTGGAGTCACCTCACGAGATTGTGAGCGGCTCTGAGCGCGAACCTCCATCTCTGTCACCTGAGTCGGTATGGCCATCAGGACTGGATCAGCTTGCACAGTAGCCACATCAGTGGACTGCAGTTGAACAGAAGGCTCATGTACCATAGTAGCCATCGCAGTGGACTTTGGTGCTCAGCTGGACAAGGAGAAGAATGCTTGTCCTTCTTTTTCTTTATCCTAGGCTTGTCCTGTTTGGATGATGCTGAGGAGTCATGCTTACGACTTGATCCGGACAGTTTCGATGAGTCACAGTCCCGACCTGAGGTGGAGGGCCTGGAATCATGGTCCCAAGTCGATCCCGTGGTCGAATGCTTGTGTAACCGAGGTATGGCCTCTGGATCCGATGCTACAGATCGACATCGAGATGGGCTAGAGGACCACTATCAGTGCTTGGTGGTCGGACTCACCGATGGAGAATGACCCCTCTTCTGAGGAGGGGGAGCAGCACTCTGGGCCGCTAAAGAAGATGCAGGTGCAGCCTTGGGAAATAGCGTTTTCTCGTAGAGGAAGGACTTCAGGCGAGAAGAACATTGTTTGTGAGCCTGAGGAGTGAAGGCTTAGCAGTGAATGCAAGCATCCACATTGTGAGCCTCTCCCAGACAGATGAGGCACTTGGAGTGCTCATCAGAGCTTGGAATCTTAGCCTGACAAATGGAGCACCATTTGAAGGCAGCAGATTTCGACGCCATACTCAACAAGATGGATAGACAAAAGAAGGGTCAAGCCAGTGCCAAATCTGAGTCCAAAACCAAGTCCAAGGGGCGAAGAGATAGACAGAGCCAAAAACCAGTCCAAAAGTCACAAAAGTCAGAAAAAACAACAAACAAGCCAAAGGAAATTCCAAAACCAAAGTCAGAGACAGTCCGAGTCAATCCATAAAGCGAAAGTGAAAGAGCTCTAGCGAGTAAAGTTCCTACGTGCTGCTTGCACGGTGGACGAAAAGGAACTGAGGGGAATTAGGCGGGAGCGCCTTTAAAGGGACTGTTAGGGTGGGCAGAGTTACCGCCAAAAATCTTCTGCCTGGCGATTCTAGCATGTTCCGAGTGCTCTGCGCAGGCGCAGAAATTACCCACTGTGCGGATTCACAGAGACCAGGAAGAAGATTGAGGAATTATAATCTGGAGGGCTGGAGGGAATATAGAAGCAAGACACAGGGGCAATGAACATTGTCCAAACAGTTGCCATCAACAAGTAGGTGAATGGTAATCTTTGCACAGATTAGCTGATTAACACTTGTAAGGAGTTGGCTTACCATCACCATTACCTCTCCAGAAATATTCCATGCAGTGAGTTTCCCAGAGGTTGGTTGAAATACAAGGCCTATTTTTCTCCATCATTTTGCTGCAAAATAAGCCAAAAACATCTTGCTTTTTTTAGAGCAAGAAAGGTTGTTTTGCTTTTCTTGAAACACACACACATATCAGCATAATGATTACTTTCTTCCCTGCATGCAGAAGCCAGACTGCTCACTAAACTGGTTGTTTTCTTGTAATTAAAACAGTGCCAAGTAATCAACTGGGTTTGTCAATGGCCCCATTGCTGCACAGAGACTGCTGAATGTATGGTATTAGGAGAAAATAAAAGCCACTGAATTATTCCCCCCATCTTCCATTCCCTTTGCAGCAGCTGCAGCAAGATTAGTGGCCACAACCCTGAGATGGGGATAGGGAAGAAAAGGCTGGGAACTGCCACAAAATTTGGCAGCTCAGTGCAGAGGACAGGCACATGATTTGAATCTTGATTGGCTGGAAGGATTTCAGTAGAAAAAGAATTAAGGACAGCTTGGGGACAGGGAGGGAGAGAAGAGGAGGAGAAACACACTCACTCACACCGTGTGACTGCTCGAATATTGGAGCTGTAGTGCAATGAACTGATCGCACCAGAAACAATACTCGAACAGCAGCGATATTTGCAGGGTTTTGTCCATCAATGAAAAGATGTGCTCCAACAACTAGGGAAATATAATGCAATAATGGGAGAGTCAGGAAAGATCACACACAGAACTAAACAGTGGCAATTGTGCATGGCATCATAACAACACCTAATTAACATGAAAGGGTACACATACCATATGACGTCATCCTTTCACAATTTTGTGTTGTCTAAAAGCCATTCCTTTTTATTGATGGGCCAAGCTGTCCATAGATCTGCCATGGTGCTTTTTTGCTGGTATTGCCGGCGTTTGAAACCTCATGCCATTGTGCTCACATGAATACAGCACCAATGGGCAGAACATTTCTGAGTGAGATCACAAAAGCCAGGTAGGGGATGCTCTTTTTATGAACCTCCCCAGTTCACTTCTTAGTTTTAAAGTGTGTGTCTGTGCCTGTGTGTACGTTTTGCGTCTGTATTTTTCTTTGTTTTTAAAATTTACCGTGCTTGCGTCTTCTTGTGAGAATCACCAAGATCTCAAAACTAGAAGTAAATGGAGCTCCATTTATGCTGGGGCTGCCTTTTTAACGCTTCTCAAGGTAGGTCTGATAGGAAGGGTTTGTTTGCCGGCATAAAGACACCACAAAATATGCTGGCAAAAGAATGTTTTTAGAGGTTAGTCTGATAAAGAGAGAAACAGGGGTATTTTAAAACTAGCTGCAAAAGTGGGATGGCAGAAGATTAACTGGGACTGTCTCTGCCAAATCAGGCAATTGGGTGGTTTAGGAAAAGCTCCAGCATTCTACTCTGAGCAATTTGCCTTCCCTGAACTTTGCAATCCTAGGAGATTCTGTCCTAAAGAACCGAGCCCTACAAAACTTTTAATTTGACTTCTGTGAGAAAAGATGTAATCTTCTGCCTGTATCAACATGTCTCAGTGGAAAAATTATACACAGGCATGAATCAAGGTATCTTGACAGGGAGGGAACTATTAACAGGTGAGACGTGATGAAAAGTTCCTTTCCGATCATAATTGTTCAACAAGATCTCACAATTTTATTTTATTTTGCAACATGGGTATCCTTAAAGAAAGATGGACTGAGGGTGAGAACATTAAAAGCTATAGCTGGAAGAGGAGCAAGCGTATTAGGAGCAGTGGTAGTAGATGCGGGATGAGTCTTTCCTGAATCTTTGTTTGGGAAGAAAAGCCAGAGAGAGAGAGAGTAGACATTGTTGTTTTAAAAGATCAGCAACTGGTCTGCCTGATGGCATTATAGTACATGTCATACACTAAAACTTGGGGGATGTTTCATTGACCCTATTGGAAGATGGACAATATGAAAGTCTATAGTGATCAAAGATAAACAAAACTTGAGATGAATTATTGCATTTGCTAGTGAGAAATTAACCTGAATAACTTCCATTTTCACATACACACACGAGTGACTTTGTCATTTCCCCCCCCTTCAGATGTCAGACTTAGTACTTCTACAGCTACTTATAATTAATGTCTGTAGAACTTTTTCATTCAGAGTATGGTTCACAGTATTTAGTACATTTGTTGTATTTGCAACAATGCTATGAGATATCCTCTTTTTAGCATAGGAGACCTGAAGCTGAAAGCCTCTTGTCTAATGACACACTATGGTCATAGAAGAGGCAAGAAATGGAGGCAAGAAATGGATCCAGACTTTCTGCTCTAACTCCCTATTGACTGAGAGGTTATCCTATGTCTCATCTCCTTCCTGAGGTTATCTGTCTAGTACCAAAGCCCATCCTTTTGTTTTTCATCCTCCAACTCCATGAGAAGATAGAAGATAGCTCCACTAGGAATTCTAGGAACTGAATCAAACCCCACATTTACACTAACAACATGGGTCCATATCACTAGTTTTTGTAGTTTGCTGGTCAAGACAGCTCATATTCTTTCAACATTTTGATATAACCAAGAAGGCATTCTCTATACTTTATATAAGTTCTGAGCCCCTTAGAGCTTTATAAGTAAATAATACCCAGAAGCAAGTAGGAGCCATGGTAGATAGCAAAATACTGGTGGAATGTATTTCTGATGATCCAGATTCAGACATATCAGGGTGACAAGAGTGTACACTTGCTCAGGGATGATCCCAAATTCACACCAGCTGAAATTCGCCAGCCTTTCACCAGCTGAAAGGCTCTCAAATGGGAGGACTAAGAACAAGCTCTCCCTGTGATCTTGGATGCTCACTGGCAATTGGAGCGGATGATACTGGATTAGATGGGCAGTGGTACAAGACCTTTTTAGATGATCATGAAAACTCTCGAGCAGTCATCCAAAACAGTCCCAGGTAGCACATATTACAGCAGTCTAACTTTCATAACACAAAGTTGTAGGTGAGGGTCAGCAGCTCTGAATTTGTTTGAAAAGGCTACTTTTGCCATTTGTCCTTGCTTATGTGGGCAACCCCTGCTTCTCCAGTCACAAGGTTCAAAATCAACATTACCTTCATGTCACTGAATTCTAGCCTCAGCTCACATCTCATTTGCTCCTGCCCCAGTGAGGGCTGCAACCTGGATACTCCCTACTAGAATGTCAGAATTGATGAAAATGAGAGGTGCAGCTGTGTACCCATCTTAATGCCACACCTCTCTCTAATCTAGCAACTTCATATGCTCACTGAAGAAGACGGGATGGAATGAAACCTGTGCAAGGCATAATCCAAGGATACTCCTGGAAAGATGACAAGGGATAACAAGTTGTCACCTGTTGGCATGAAGAAAATCTGCATGCAAAGAATTCCACCACCCCCCGCCCCGTGTGTAGCCTCTTCCTCCCTGGAAAAAAGGGTGGGTCCACAGATCTTAACATTTGATCACACTTATTAAGAGGAGAAGTGTGAAAGCGGACACATTTGAGAAGGCAACAAGGCAGCAGTGTAAGTGTCTCTTTAAACCAGTACTTTACAATGACAAAATAAATACAGGTCAGGCATCTAAGAAGTGGAGGGTCCACCGTGCAGTGGCGGGGCACATCTTTTGTAAGCAGAAGGCTATAGCTTCAACTCCTACTATTTTAGGTCAAAGCATTTCACATGGAGTAGGGTAAAGACTAGCCTTTGCCTGAGACTCTGGAGAGCTGCTTCCAGTCAAATCATACAGAATAGGACTGCAGATCAGAAATGTTTGGGACCGCTTCACGTCTATTCGGGTTATTGATGAAAAACACAGTCTATATTCAGTGTTGGAAATGGGTATCAGAGGAGATGGCCAATAAGTAGGGTTGCCAAGTGTCCCTTGGAGACCTAGCATAGTTCAGTGGTTTAAGAATTGGGCTATGGCACTGAGAGACCAAGGACTGAACCACTGTTGGGCCATGGAAACCTACTGGGTGACCTTGGGCAAGTCATACTTTCTCAGCCTCGGAGGAAGGCAAAGGCAACCCCCCTCTGAACTAATTCTTCCAGGAAAACCCCAGGATAGGTTTGCCTTAGGGTCGCCATAAGTTAGAAATGACTTGAAGAGACACAACAACAAGTGTTCCTTATTATATGGAATGTCCCTTATGTGACGGTCAGAAAGGTTGTCCCTTATAGGACTGACAGATGTCCTTTATTATAAGAGATGCCCCCTATTTGGGAGTTGGAAAGCTTTTCCTTATATATAGACTAAACAAGATGCCCCTAAATCCTGTATTTTTTGGGGGTGGGGGGCTTCATAAAGACAGAAATGTGTGCATCATGTAATTTGGGAATATGGACAATATGTTAATTTCACTGAGAAACCGATGGCTAAGTTAACAAAAGTAAATACTTTCATTTGGTATATAGGCAGAACACAAGCATGTTAATAGCTACTTTCTGATCATTGACACTGCATGTCATGAATTTTGACCGTTGAGTGTTGATGTTTTGAAAACCTGGCCTCTGGCATTATCCAGCTCTCCGGCCTTCTTCTGGGGAAAACACTTCTCGGCTCCTGTTTTAGAGATTACAGTCTTCTAAGATTATTGAGCGGAGAATATGATGTTCATATTGTCTTCTAACAGTTTTTGCTTCCATGCAGTTGCAATCCTGTATATATATATGGAGCAAGTCCTACAGAACTCTATGGAACTTCATTCCAAACAAAAACATATAGGATTATATTGTCAGTGCAGTCTTCTGGTAGGTTTTTTTTTTTTTACACATTGCCTCCTCTTCCTTGGTGCTGATGATGTGTTTCATCATTTATTAATCCCCCTTTCCCTCTTGCTATTATAAACGCACACAAAGAGATGCTTCTCCAAGCTGATTTCTTTCATCTGAGAGCTCGTCTTAGAAGACGCACTAATTGGCCACTTTAAATGGACAAAAGACATCATGAGCATAAAAAAAGTAGGTCATTGATTCATATGTGTGATGTCATCCCTCTGTTAAAATTCAGTGAGATGAAATTCAGTTGAACACACTGCAATAATTCTGTGCCAGCAGGTCGCAAAGGGAAAAAAACACTCAACCCCATTACCTAATAATGCAATTGAAGAAGAAGAATTGCTTACTACTATAAGCAGTACTGTCATAAAAATTGTTGACAAGATAATCCCATTAAATAAGCAGGTTTTGGCATATCACAGATTCCGGTGCCAGCCCTCCTTTGGAGATCTAAATATTGTAAATTGTGTCAGAACAGATTACAGTCCATATATCAGCATTCAGTCATCATCATGCCACACCTTTATGCCACCATAATAGCACATGAGCATTACCAGTAAGCAGATGTAGAGACTGGGGTGGCTCATCCATTAGTTAGTGTCACATGGCAACCTCAGTAGTGGAGCACTAGAAGGAAGTGAACTGTCCTGTGTCTTTCCTCTCCAGGAGGGCCTCCATCATTGCTAAGGGTGGTCCAGAGAGCTTTGCTCTCCAGAGATGGCTAAGGCCCAAATGCATGGCTCTGAGGGATGCTCCAAGTCCAGGATTGTGAATATGGTGTCTTGGAAGTTCACTTGGGCTGCTGGCACAAACATTTGGGTGTTGGCAATTTTTTTGAGGGGGGGGACAGTTGTGGTTGCTTTGTGCAGCTGACACTGCTTTATATGGAGGGAAGGCTGTGATAAGACCATGAGAAGAAGGAAGGAAGGAGAGAGGGAGGCTAGACAGGTGAAGCAGAGTGAGGGCTGGCCCTGAGCTAGCTAGGCAAGCAAGGGAAGAAAGGAGAGGAAGGAGGAGGGAGTAATCTGATGGGAGGAGGGAGGAACAGTGTGCTATGAATGACAATATGGGGGTGATAGTGGTGTTTGTACTTCTCTTCCCATCAGCCCTTTGGTCATGTACTTAAGCCAATTGTTTCTCCAGAACTGCATCTAGACATCAATGGAGGAAATGCATGAGCATGTGGTTCTCCTTAATGAGAAAATAATTTCAGGCTTGACTCATCAGGACTGTATTCTGTGTATGAGATCCAGCTGTCCTAGTTCTCTGACAGAATGGCATCCACCAGAGGAGGATGGAGCAAGCTTGTTTTCTGCTGCTCCAGAGACTGGAACACGGAGCAATGGGTGCAAGCTCCAGGAACAGAGATTCCACCTCAACATGAGGAGGAACTTTTTGACAGTAAGAGCTGTTCGGCAGTGGAACACACTCCCTCGGAGCGTGGTGGGGTCTCCTTCCTTGGAGGTCTTTAAACAGAGGCTGGATGGCCATCTGTCGGGGATGCTTTGATCAAGATTTCCTGCGTGGGAGGGGGGTTGGACTGGATGGCCCTCGTGGTCTCTTCCAACTCTGCAATTCTATGATTCTATGATTCTATGATTCCACCTCGCCCTCCAGTTCCTCCAGATTTGTGAGGGGCACACAGTGGGCTGTAGGGAAGAAAGGAGGGCAGGAAAAGTCCACTGCAGACATACCGGTAGATGCAGCCTGTGATGCTTATTTTGCATATGTTTAAACCAGGGGCAGATAACATGTGGTCTTCCAGATGTTGTTAGACTGCAGCTGCCATGAGACTGAGCCAGAACTGCCAATTGTGAAGGATAGTAGTGAATGTGTTCCAGCACAACTGGAGGGCCACACACCCCTGATTTAAACTATAACTGAACAGTCACAGAGGGCACATTTTAATCCCACAATTTTTCAGTTCTCCTCCCTTTCACATATAGACCTGCTAGCTGAAGATAACACCTCATGTATCTGATTAAGTGAGCTTTGGTCCATGAAAGCATGTAAATCCACTAGCCTTAAAGTGCTGCAACTCTACGGTTAGTGAGACTAAGGACGAAATCCAATTGTTACTCCAACCAAGAGTTAGACACATTGAATCACTGGAAACTTGAGAAGTCAAGAGTCACATATCCTCCACTAATTCAATAGGTCCACTCATCTAACTCTTTTATTAACAGATGGATTTAGATCCCACATGGGACTGTAGCAGGGAGTGTAACAACTGCAAAGGAAGATAAACAAAATGTCAGTCTTATAATGGAACCATGGTACATTCTACACCAGTGGAGAATTTCAACCCTTCAGAGACGTGTAAATATTCTATACATTCCACCCACCCATTTAGGCAATGCCTTACCCCAAAAGCCCGAGGGTTGCTCACCACATATTTATCTTTCTGATTCAGTGCTCCTGACCCAGTTATGCTTCAGAATGCCTCAAACAGTCTCTCAAGCAAATAGCAAAGAAGTAGGCCAGGAAGATGGGGAAGGGGAAAAAGAGAGGGAGAAAAGGTTGTTCAGGGTGGAGAAATAGCAGCAGTTCCATCATGAAGACATAGACACAAATAATATGAGAATCTGTGTAGTTCAGTATTCAGATTGCTGAACTAGAACTTTGGAGGTCAAAACACTACTGAGCCATGACACTCACCAGGAGAACTTGGGGCAGCCACTCTTTCTCAGCTTGCTCTACCTCCCAGGGTTGCTGTGGTGAAACAGTGGGGGAGCACATAAGCCACCTTGCACGCACCAGAGGAAAGGCAGGATATACATGTAACTGATAAATACACACAACTAATAAAGCATTATAGTAAGATTTCCAAAGGTGTCTGGGAGGACTTGGATGTATCAAAGAAAGGAAAACTGAGTGTCACCATATTTTGCAGAGCATCAAGATTATGTTGTTGTCACAAAATGGAGGAAGTACTAAGAATGCATTTCACTGTATGTGGAGTGGGGCCTGAGGTTAGTCTGTGGGCATGTGGGAAACAGATGAAAAATACCAGAAGCCAGGGCATCTGGCACCTCATTAATCACCCCAGTCACCATGACCTTGGCTCCTCATTGGATCTCCTGAGGGCCAAGGTTGTCCTGGTAGGCTACGTAGGAATGGTGGATGAGCCATGGGGGCAAAGAAGTCACAGCAGCCTCCTGGTTCTGGTTCTCTAGCCACTTTCCCAGCTGTCCTCACACATGGCCAAGTTCAGTATGGAAGAATGTGCAAGGTGTGTCCCTGTTGGACAAGTTACTCTTGGACTACAGCTTTCACAATCTTCCAGTTAGCATGGGCACTTCTGAAGGGGTCGCCATATATAACATATATAATTGGTGCCTTTGTTCAGCTTGCTGGGACAGACGTTGCAAAAGCTTAAACTGCTTATAAGGTATTTACATGCTCCATGTAAGACTTGATTATGGCCATCACTCCTGCATCACCCCCAAAGAGGAAACACATCACAAAAAGTAGGGTGTGTGCAGTGTACTTTTATCCCTTTAAAAAGGTTTTAAATGCCTTAACACTGTTTTAAATTAGTGTTGTTTTAATTGGATTATTTATTTGTTTTGTTAACTTTTTCAATTATATAGTCATTCTGGGGGCTTTTTAGCTGTACAGTGGGCCCGCTGCAATGGCAGGCCAACTATCCACGGATTGGAGCGTCTGCGGAGGGCCACACCTGATATTATTCAATGGTGGTGTGTGCATGCAGTTGCCACCATTGATTAATATGGGGCTTGAGCATCCACATTTTTTCCCCATCCATGGAGGGGGGGTGGAGCTGAACCCCCGCGGATGGGAAGGGCACACCGTACTTTGTTCTCATCTATGCTGTAAGCTGCTTTCGGTCCCACATTGGGAGAAAGGACAGAAATAAAACAAACCAACAAGAGGACAAAAGATCACACAGGTTTTTTATTTTTTTTTAACATTTGTATAAAATTTGCAGAAAATTGTTATATGTCCATTTTTACATAGTTAAAAATAATTGTTACAATTCAAATAGAAGCACAATACAGATATAGCTCAGTTAAAGTAGTAATGTCCAGGAATACATCAACTTCTTTAGCTAAGATATTCCTGTATTATGTTTCTATCTGAATTGCAGCACTTATTTCTAAATACATAAAAATGGACATACAGTAATTTTATGCAAATTGTACACAGTTTTTTTAAAAAAAGAAATAATTGCCTGTGTCATCTTTTGTCCTCTTGTTTCTTAGTTTTGTTTTATTTATATACTGTCTTGCTTGGTACCAGAGGCAGACCTAACATGAAACCAATAGGGATAGGCTCTCACGCCACAAAAAAGAAAGGTTCAGCATGTTTTCAACAAACTTTTTATTCAAAACTAACAATATGCACAGGTGAAATGAAACTAACAGGTCTGTGAAGCCTTGGATAATTAAACAAAAATATTTTGAACTGTCTAGAGACCACTTGAAGGGTTCATCTAAAATAAAGATTTTTCTTTCTTTCACCAGCCTCAGCTTTTCTTATGATTTCCATTTTGGTGGCCCAAACATATGGGTCTATGCATCTTTAATATGCTGAGGGTAGGTGGTAAGGAAAGCTTGTCTGTTTCCCCCCTTTCTCTCTGTTCTACTAATCACACATGCTCAGTAAGGGGTCCTGGAGGCAGCTGCTGTAGGACCAGCTATATCACAATTTCACTCTTTCCCAGTTCAAGCTTTTATTAAATTTAAAAATGCAGGCCCACTGCCTCAACCCAACACTGAAAGTCTGTTTTTCTCTAGCCCTCCTTTACCATCCACCCATTGCCGATGCTGATTTAAAAAAACTTCCAGATAAAGAAAGAACAAGGAGGAAAAGGGGGACTGGAGAAGTGTAAAAAGACTGTAAAATTGAGCTTTTTGTTAGAAGCTTTGTTAACTGAGGCATACATCTTGCTAGAGCAGAGAGGACTGGGACCAAGTGATCAGTGGTCCTGCTCATTCTGTTGCTGCCTAGGTGCTAACAGTTGATGGACAACTTCAAAGCCTCTGCACACTCTTCTTATACTGAACTTCTTTGTCTTTTAAGCAGATTTGGCCCTTTGGATAGATAACTCCTTCAAACAGAAGAGTGTCCTCTGACAGCTCTTCACACAAAGGACTGTTCTCTAAAGGGCACCATGACTACTCCAACACTAATGGGAATCATTTGGGGATCTGAAAACTTATGGAAACAGCAACAGTAGTGGCAAGAAACCTCTTCGAATTACAGTTGGACTCCCATTTCCACGGGAGTTTGGTTTCCGGACTTACAATGGATACTGGAAACTGCGGATAATAGCAAAGCCAATTAAAATAAAGGACTTTTGATATAAACATACCACAGAGTTGCATTGGAGGACCTAGAAGTTGCCTAGAGAGGACACCTCTCTAGGCACTTTCCAGTGCAACTCCATGGTATGTATCCCTATTTTTTTCAACTGTGGATAACTGAAACCGCAGATATTGGTTCCATAAATATGGAGGTCTGACTGTGTAAACTACTATAGTTCTTTTCAGAGCCCTTTTTGTTTGGATTTTCTGATGGAAAAATTATTTCCCACGTGCAATTTTCTTCCATGCAGAATTTCAGTATCCTTATTAAACAAAGGTCAAATCATTGATATCACATTTTAGTTCTTAATTGAAATTTCATGGTGTTCTCTCAGCAGCTGTGCAATGAGCTCCTGAGATCCCTCGAGAGCAAGCCTCTTACAGATGCTGTTTTCTTCTGCTTCTTTTTCATTACATTTCTGGTCACCTCAGCCCACTTCTGTGCCTGAATAACAAGAGCATTCTCCATCCCATTAGATGGAAACTTCTCAGTGTGCAAGGAAGACACAAATAGCTTTGGGCTGTACAAGACACTATTGTAATTTCTGCTAAAGACTGCTAAAAGGAGGATGAGAACCATCTCCACCTAATTTATCCAACGTCAGGAATGAGCAACCTGTGGACCTTCAGATGTTGTTGTGCTACAACTCCCATCATACCTTAGCATTGGTGATAGTTCCTAAGACTGATGAGACCTGCAGTTGAGCACCACATTTCACATTTCTGGACCAGGTGAGCTTAAGTGAACTGTATATCACACTGTCCATTAGTCTTCAGCATGTTCAGTCCTGGGACTCACACCATCCAACAACATGAGTAGGTTTTATTTATTTAATACAGGTATGAGAATCATGTGGCCCTCCAGATGTTGTTGGACTGCATCTCCCAACATTTTCCACCATTGACTCTACTGGCTAGACTTTTCTGGGACTTGCAGTTCAACAACATCTGAGGGGCTATATAACTCCCACCCAAATCTAATAGTCCCATCCTGTACATATTTATTCAAAAATAAGCACATCCTCTCAGTTTAATGTGACTTGCCTCCTGAGTAGGCATGTATAGGACTTCAGTCTAAAGGCTGGGTCCAGATTGGCTATATTGCAGACTAAAGTGCTCCTTCTGGTTTTGCTGTTAGAAGCTCTCCTGAGTTCAGTGGGATTTACTCCACATGGTAAATGAGCTTAGGAAGTCTTTCTTCAACTTTCTGCTGAGAATAAATTGACTTATGCAGGGAACAGAGGGTGTTGTTAATCTTGATACAGGGGAAGATATATTCCTGGTAAATGGTGAAATTGTATTTATGCCCTATTTTGTTAAATACACATTAAGATGGCTGGCTTTAATGTGCTTAGGTGCTATGGAGGAGACACCATCTCCCCAGTCCCTGGCCGGCCAGATAGAAACAGAAAAAAATGAGTGTGGAAAGGCACCCCTTTCTTCCACGGATTTGTGTGTGGGCTGGAACTGCAATTGGGGAAACTCTTGAGATGGAGGCTGTGTTTGCCTCCATCTTAAAATTCAAGGATGACATCATGATGTGAAGGACACATTGCTCCTCTCATCCATGTCAAAGCCACTCCTTTGTGTGTTTTTACCCACACAAATTAGCACCGTGGACTGATTTCATTGAATGGCTCTACAAGTGAGAGTATTGTCTGTTTCAGTGGATGTCTACCTCCTTCCTTTTACAGTAAAAGTTAACAGCCAGACCTACTCTTAAGCATGGTGAGACAGTTGCCTCAGGTAGTGAGGAATGCTGGTAGCAGGCATGTTATAACTCACCCTCTGGAGTTCGAAGATTCAGACAAGAAGCAGGAGGCAGATTGCCAGGAATCTTCAGCCCCTGATGCTGGTGGTTCCTCTGAGTCTGAGGAGCCAGGGGCTGAGGCAGAGAGGGGCCCTACTCCCCAGCAGGAGGTTACAGACAACCCATTACCATCATTCATCAAGCAGGGAGAGACAAAGAGAGATCGCCTCATTCCCAGCAGTTGTTAGGTAGGAGACACTGACCTGAGTAGGCCCCTGGTATCTTGAAACAGCTGCCTATAAATCTCCCAGTCACTCCCAGGCAAATTTGTTGCTTCCAACCCTCCTTCTTAGAGACTAGTGGTACTTTTTGGTGTTCTTCCCCCACCCCCACTTGGAAAAGCTATGATTTATGACTGTGTTTTACTTCTTGCTGGCTTTGTTTATTTTGACTACTGACTTGCTGAATGACTTCTGGACTGGTTGATGACCACTCTATTGCTTCTCCCTTCATCCTGTGACCGACCTGGACTGACTTAACTCCTTAACAGCTCTCACACTCCAACTATCTGGTTCCTGGGTCACTTGCTGACTGGAGCCTAGAACATGATGATGGAGAATAGCACTGCACCCTAAAGCAGAGCTGGGTGGGCCATGTGCCCTGCCCTGTTAAGTAAGATGACAGCCCTACCAGTCCTGTTGATTCTCATGCAGCTGAGACAATGGGGAAGGATGCCATCTCAGCCCTTGCCTTACACAGCAACACATTTTAGCCTGACCCTGGCTCCTAAGGGGAAGTAACAGCCTATCCCTTTTGCTGTGGGGAACAGTTGCTTTTTTGGACTCCAGTTTTCCATGGCCCCAGTGGCTGGGGAATTCTGGGGACTTCTAGTCTAAAAAAAGAGCAACTTTTCCAAAATGAGTAAGAGTCTTGCAAACAGGAAAAAGGCAGGCTGCAAAAAAAGGATGTTGACAGGCATTTAGAGCTGTAAAAATATTTATCCAGACCTGGATAGAAGAATATGCATAATTATGGTAATTGTAATACCAACTATGGGTGGCCTGTACAGTTCTGTGTTATCATAAGTATATGAACAAGAATACCATCTATAATAAATTCATCATTTTCATTTGAAGCACCTCCAAGGAAGAAATCTCACTGCACATTGGTGATGAGCTGTTTCTTTTTCCCCACTTTAGCTGAACTTTCAACATTATAATAGATTTTTCTCAGCATGGCTGTGAAATGTCAGAAAAAAGGTGCTGGAACTGGGAACACTATAACCAGAAATGTTAACAAGAGTTGAAGTGTTATATCCAGCTTAAATACCCACACAAATTCTAAATGCTCTTTCAGAGCCCTTTCTAATAACTAATGGAGTGAAGCAAGGTTGTGTTCTTGCTCCAACTTTATTTACAATCTTCTTCAGCATGATGCTCCAAAGAGTTATAGCAGAGCTTCAATAAGAAGATGGCATCTATATACATTACCGTACTGATGGTAGCTTGTTTAACTTAAGCCATCTGAGGGCTCGCACAAAGACTCTATCTAGTCCGTGAGCTGCTCTTCGCTGATACTGCTGCCCTTGTTGCCCACACAGAAGCAGCTCTGCAGCGCCTAACATCCTGCTTTGCAACAGCTGCAGAGCTGTTTGGGCTGGAAGTCAACCTGAAGAAAACGGAAGTTCTTTACCAGCCTCTACCACAGGATGAACACCACCATTCCCACATTGCCGTCGGCAAATCTGTGCTTAAATCCGTTCAGCAGTTCACCTACCTGGGAAGCATCATCTCCTCAGATGCCAAGATTGACAAAGAGATCAATCACAGATTAGCAAAGGCACGTAGCACATTTATAAGACTTTACAAAAGAGTCTGGAGTAATAAACACCTGAGGCAAAGCAGGTTGTTATAGAGCCATCGTACTGTCTATTCTCCTTTACGGGTCTGAAACATGGATCACCTATCACCACCACCTACGACTCCTCGAATGCTTTCATCAGTGCTGTCTACACACAATCCTAAATATACACTGGACTGACTATGTGACAAATGTTGCTGTCCTTGAGCAAGCAGGAATCACCAGCATTGAGGCCATGATATTGAGAACACAGCTGCGCTGGGCAGGGCAAATTTCTAGGTTGGAGGACCTTTGCCTCCCAAAATAGTACTCTACGGTGAACTCGCCATGGGTCAGCGTAAGAGGGGTGCTCCAAAAAAGCGATACAAGGACTCCCTGAAACAACATCTCAGGCTCAGCCAAATTGATCACCAACAATGGTCCTCCCTGGCCTCACATCGGAGGCATGGAGATGCACTATCCACAATGCTGCAGCCTTATTTGAGAGCTCATGCCGAACAAGTCTTGAAGAGAAACGACAACGCAGAAAGAATCACAACCCGGAAACATCACCCAAGGAGACCTTCTGCTGTGCTATCTGCAACCGGACTTGTTTATCTCAGATTGGCCTTTTTAGTTATCAGTGCGCTTGCAGAATGCATAGGATGAGTCCTTCCTGAATCTTCGTTTGCGAAGAAAAGCCAAAGAGAGAGAGAGAGAGACCCACACAAATTAAAGCCACTGCCTCCAATCAATTTCTATGAATTCTGATATTGGCAGAATTCATATAAAGGTGCCTGACTTTGGTTCATCTTGCCAAGGATTATTCATTCATCTTGGTAAAAGAATATCCATTCTGGGTCTCAAGGGCAAATGATCATTATAGCTACATTATTATTTTAACGGGAAACTCCAGGGGTTATTTTATTTTTAAAAATTTTATTTATATCCCGCCTTTCTCCTGGCACAGGACCCACATCAAGCTCACATTAAGTTAAAAACAAAATACACTAAAAACCTATTTGATAGAATAAAGAGTTATATTAAAAATGTTGGGCTATATAGTTTGCAATCCAATAAATTGAGATTTTTATGGCTGAAAGGGTTAACTGATAGAAGCAAACAGAATCTGTGATGTAATTTCCTATTGAGTTGTGATTGGATTTCCAGAGGGGAAAGGTGTGTCCAAGTCCTTTCTTCATCTCTGGGGGGTCAGCCACAAGGCTTCACACTCACCATGATGTTTTCCTAGGTTTAGGAGCCACCATGCAGGGCTCCTGCATATTTTTGTTTTTAACATGTAGTTTTTAGTTGTATTTTACTAGTTTAGGCTTCACTTGTTAATATGCTGCTGATATTAATTGAGATATGCACAATGAGTATAAATAAAGATGTTTTTATACTTTTAAACTACTTTTGAGTGTTTTTGAGTCTTTTATGCTAGAGAATATAAACTGGGGATGAATCTTGTGTGGATGGCTATTTTAAACTTGCATGCTGGAATTAATACGACTCTGCTGCATATGTATTTTAAATAGAAAACTCTGCTGACAAGTTCTGTGTTTTCAAAGGGGGTTAAAGCCATCCATTTTATTGTACCTGTTTTGCAAAGGTACTTCCAGTAAAGCACAGGGGGGTAACAATTTTATTAATACCCCATTTAAAAACACTAAACTGTTTTAACAACAGTTAAAACACATTAAAGCATAGTAAAAAGATAAAAGCATATTTTTTTGTTGTTGTTGTGCGCCTTCAAGTCACTTCCAATTTATGGCGCCCCATCACAGGGTTTTCTTGGCACGATTTGTTCAGAGGTGGTTTGCTATTCCCCTCCTTTGAAGCTGAGAGAGTGTAACTTGCCCAAGGTCACCCAGTGGGTTTTCAAATCCGTGTGGGGATTTGAACCCTGGTTTCCAGAGTCATAGCCCAACACTCTAACCACTATGTCACACTGGCTCTCCAAAACCCCATTTTAAATATCTTTCTGATATTGTAGTTTAAAACCCAAAGGACTGCTTAAATTTTCAAAAAAGTCTTTGCCTGCCAGGAGAAGGAGATCAGACAGGGGGCCAACTGAGCCTCCCATGGGAGGAATCCCATTAACTGGGAGCAGCCACCAAGAAGGCTCTTTCCCTAGTCCTCACCAAACGCACCTGAGACGGTGGCAACCTAGAACCTCCTGCATGTTAAACATATTCTCTATGCCTGAATCACAGAATGATGATATGATGACAATGATAATTTTGTTACATCTGCATCTCACTTTTCCTCCAAGGAGTGCAGCAGTATATGTGGACTTCTCCTCCCCATTTTTATACTAACAGCAACCCTAGCAGTATTGGCAGAAATTTATTTATTTATTTATTTATTTAGGTATTTATACCCTGCTCTTCAGCCACAAAGGCTCTCAGAGAATGACTGAAAGAGACTGAGCCAAAGTCATCCACTGAACTTCATGAACAAGTGCAGATTTTAACCTGGATCCTAGTTCAGCCCTCTAACCACTACACCATGCTGCTTTTCAGTGAACCAGAGTTGTTTTCCAGGTCATCTGGCTCAATAGAGGAAATCCAGAGCTAAAAGCCCTGATTTCCAACCTCTGCTCGAAGACCTCCAAGCAAGGGAGCTATGTAAGGCTTCATACCTGCTCATTTTTCTATTTACAGTGGACATGATTTTATTTATTTCATAAAACAGAGATGGAAAGAACAAGGTGCAAGGAAGAGCTATTATTTGAGATACTGACTGCACTTAACTGGAGAGTGCTAGAAAATCAATACGGTGCTCCTTCTCTAATTGAAAGCAATCAGAGCTTGGCTCACTCTTGTTTCCTCCTTCTTCTAAAGCAGTTCTTCACAATACACTGGAATACTCTGAACTGGTTCATCTGGGGAAAGCTTAAAGGATGCCCTTCTGTGGCAAGCACATGTCCTTCTGATTTCCTTAGAATTGAAAGGAATTAAACGTGTGTCCATGCACACACACTCAAAATGTATTTTATTCTTGAAGGAAGCAACAAGTAATTTTAGTAATATTTTCCTGCTGTGAGAAGTAATTTCTTCCTGCAATTTTCAAAGACTATTTGCAGTTCAGGACTTCTGTGCAAAATAAGTATGTGTGCAGAAAACCACATTTTCTGTGCATTAAACTGTATTTTCTGCATAGAAATATTGTTATGTGCAGAAAATGCTGTTTCCTATGCAGCAAATTATATAGGTGGGGACTCAGTCTGTGCAAACTGTATACATAAGGGTTTTTTTTTCTGCACAACAATGCTCTTTCCTGTGCAAAAGCAAAAATAAAAATACATGAGTGATTTTTATGCAGATCAAGTCCTGAAGTGTGAAGATTCTTGTCAGTCCATGTTTCTCCTTGGGAGGTTTCCTGACACTAAAGAAACACATTTTACACACACACATGTATCAGATGTCCTTAGATCCATTCTGTTCTAAGGGAAATGAAGACAATCTTTGAATTTTATCTTTGTATCCATCTGTCTATAGAAATAGATTTATGATAAAAAGAAAATGTTTCTGAAAAAAAAGAACAAGTTCCCTTGAGGAACTGACACAAAAAGATCTAAGACAAGACATGATACAGTCCTTTATGTGTTGTTTATCACCACTGTGAGTCATCACTACGTCAATCCATTGCAAATCGCAGAGTGCTGCTCCTGTTACTGCAACAACCCCAAATTGTAAGCTCCTTGGAACAGGGATCTGTCCTCTTACATGTTGTACAATGCCACGCACACACACACACACACTGATGGTGATATTTGTTGTTGTGTGCCTTCAAGTCTTTTACGACTAATGGCAACCCTCTTACAGGGTTTTCTTGGCAAGATTTGTTCAGAGGGGATTTGCCTTTGCCTTCCTCTAACACAGAGAGTGTATGACTTGCTCAAGGTCACCCAGTGGATTTCCATGGCGAAGCGGGGATTCGACCTCTGGCCTCCACACTTGTAGTCCAGCGCTCAACCACTATACCACACTGGCTCTCAATGATGCTACTGACCAACCAATTATAATGGATGCTCTGATTTATCCATACATCACAATCTGCAAACCTATTCTCTGGGCTTCTTAAAAAAATGGGTTGAACCAAGTGTTATGTGAATCTTCGTGGGACAGAATTAGAAAAACAAGATCAGTTGGTGGGAGAGGAGAAAAGATGGCTGATTGTTTGCACCTGGTGCAGGAAGGAAACACTATAAGGATGAATCTGGCAGTTCTTCTTTCCTGTCTTCAGACTAAGGATTTTATCAGACGCGGCAAACATGGTGTCATAACAACACCTAATGAACATGAAAGGGCTCCAATACCAGACAATGTTGTGCTCTCTCAATTATGTGTTGAAAATAAGGCGTTCTTTCTTATTGATGGGCCAAGCCATCAATAGATCGGCCATGGTGTTTTTTGGCCATGATTGCGAGTGTCTGAAACCACACCCCGTTCTGTTGGCACAATTCCAGCATCAATGGGCGGCCCTCACCAGAACACTTCCAGGTGGGAACGCAAAAACTAGCTATGGGACACTTCTTTTTATGAAGCTACCTGTGTTTCAGGCAAATTTTAAAGTGTGTTTCAGTGCTCGTGTGTATGTTTTGTTTTTTAATTTAGTTGTTTTAGACTTTTAAGCATGCTCAAATCTTCTCACAAGAACTGCCAAGATCACACTTGGCAGCGAATGCGGAAGTAGAGGGCTGCCTTTTAATGCTATTACGGCAACGTATGATATAAAGGGTTCTTTTGCCGGCAGAAAAACAGTGTAAAATACAAGGTGGCAAAAGAACATTTTTTGAGGCTTGTCTGATAAAGTCCTAAGTGTATTTACTAACTGTACTTTTAGAGGAATGGGGAGGCTGCAATATTGATGGCCAATGCCAGAGTTCTCATTAGGGGTGGCAGGGTGAGTGTGTATCATCCAAAACACATAGGTCATATGTCAGACTGGAAGGAAGAACACACCTTTCAACCACAAATGGCCAGCCCTGTCTTCAGTCACCATTCCAGCAAGCTGCCCCAGAAGGAGATGAAAGAGAAAACAAGGCCATCTCACTCATCCTCTTGAAAAACTGCTTGCTTTTATTCTCTCATCATCATCCCTTTCCCCCCTCCTCATGTTGTATCTTTTTAGTTTGTTAGTGTGTATTTAGAGGCTGTCTCTTTTTAACTGATTGTATGGATGCCAATCTGTGAGTCTTGGGTCAAAGTTTAGAAAAATGAACTGTAAGGTATAGAAGAATTCTGATCCTATGTCCGACATTACATTTGGCACATGCAATCATAACAGAGGAAAGAGATCATTGTACTTGAAAATGTATACCACCAAGTTCATCCTGTGTGGTTACAGAAGCAAACGGGGGAAATCCACACTTGATCAAATTTTCTAACCCCACAAGGGCTCTTATCATAGTGCCATACAAAGACAGTGCCTACTTTACTGGAAAGAGGTATCATTTTTATTAAACACAAGACTGTTCTCCAGAAAATCATTGTGATCCTTGCTTGAGGAACAAAGCGCATTAACTTTTTCATTAAATTTATTGTTGCATTTACCACTTGAAAGGGTTGATTATATATTTATGTGAGTGTTTTATGTACTAAAACGAGGAGCTAGAATAGGTTCTTAGCATGTGGCTGTACAAATTCATCTTATAATTCACCGGACTGTCAGGTGAACACAGGCAATTTCCATTTAAATTAGACCTGACTAGGTGGGACATTAGTCTTTTGCCATGCTGGGTAATTGTCCACTGGGGATTTCTTGGAAATCGTAGTTAATCTGCTTTCAAGATGCTGTGGGGGGAAAAGATGGCAAAGACAAATCGCTGAATGGATTGCACTTACTGGGGACAATACACCTAGAGTCAGAGAAGGAAATATGTGGCCCATCTATTTACACTCCCATCTCACTTTTAAATATGATTATAGCTATAAACAAAAGAGAGCGTGTTTACTTTCTACTTCAACTTTCAACTGTAATCCCATGGGAAAGAAAGCAGAATGGCTCAAGGTCACAGTTCTCAAAGTTGTGTGCATGAATTTTTCCTGGCAGCAGTGGCAGCATGGGGGGGGGCATT
Organism: Gambelia wislizenii; assembly: GCA_030847615.1. Taxonomy (NCBI): domain Eukaryota; kingdom Metazoa; phylum Chordata; class Lepidosauria; order Squamata; family Crotaphytidae; genus Gambelia; species Gambelia wislizenii. The sequence goes on from JAUMIR010000002.1 coordinate 222,661,038, forward strand.
CAGAGTGGCCAAACTGCACAGGGGATGCTGTGGGGGATATGTGTGTGTGACACCAGCCTTAGTGACATCACAGTCTGGGGGGGGGGATGCAAAAAATTACTGAAGGAGAATGGACTTCCTCTCTGATTCCTGTCCCAGTGGCAAAGATTAAGTGCCAACACCTTCCTGTCATTGACAGGAATCTTATTGGTGGCCAACCATCCATTTCATTTTCTCCAAGGCTTGTTTATATGGCAAAGCTATGCTGCCTGGACATGATTGGTTGATTGAATTTATATCCCACCTTTCCTCTGAAATGGGATTCAAGGCAGCTTACAATAAAAAGATCAGGCTAAAATATGAATTTGTTGTTGTTAACTGCCGTCAAGGCAACTTCGACTTACGGTGACCAAACTGCTTTACATAGATTGGTGCCACATTCAGGTTGGCCCTGAGAGAGCAGGAACTATCGTTCCTCCTGCTTGGCCACATCACTCACTCATGCTCTCCACCTAGCCCAGAAGAAGAGGGCAGGGAAGCAGGTAGCAATCGTGAGAGGATGAGTAACAGAGCCAAGGGGAACTGGCAGTCAAGTATGGGCTTCCTACCAAGGGGAGGGCCCAACAATGCTGACTTCTGAAGCTGTCCCTTTCTGTGTCTACACATCTGAACAGCAGAGATTGAGAGCCCTTCACACTGCACAATTATAGCACTATGCTTCCACTTGCAACTGCCATGGTTATCTCCTGTGGAATCATCCTGGGGTTTCTGGTTTGCTCTGAGGCAATAGAGGAGCTCCCTGGCTGAGGATTGGCTCCTGCAACTGTCAATCCCAGGATTTCATAGGATGTTGGATGTAGGTTGTTGCCATGGGAGTTAAAGAGGAATCATAGGGCTATAATTATGTGGTGTGAAAGAGCCTTGACAGATATAACATTTGATAGAATCCTTAATCAAGAAATTTTGGTCTAAAGTACATAAGACAATAATGGAAATACTACAGATTAGATTTCCAATGAGATGAGAGATTTACTTGTTGAACATGACTATGTGCTAGGTAAAGATGATGAAAGGAAGCACTGGAGAAAAGTACTGTACATGGTCTCTGCAACAAGAGTTGTTTTGGCACATACCTGGAAAACCAAGGAAGTACCAAGTTTAGAAGATTGGCTGTTGAAAATTGCAAATACAGTATGACTGAAAAGGACAAACTGAACTCAAACATAATCAAACACCCACAGAAAAAGTGAAAAATGACTAGGACCCAGTGGTTAAATATTGGTTGGAAAAATGGCCAATGAACATTGAGCTACTGTAACAGATCTCCATGATACCTGGAATTAAGAGAATTTAATATACCGTAACCCAATTAAAATATATGGAGTCAGCATACAACGGGGACAGAACTAGATTTAGCATCACAAGAAATAATTACTAGGAAAGGTAATGGACCAATTAGATAGATGTTGGACAAGAAGTCAAAGAAAAACAAAGAGAAAAATGTATAAGCCTGGATGAACACAGAGAAGTCCAAAGACGACAAGATATATTTAAAATTTACTATGGTATAAATAATTATAGTAGTTAAGTGGTAAATATGTGTAATGTTTGTTGTTCAGTAAATATGTGTATAATCATTATAACGACAATAAACATACAGTTGTCCCTTCATATTCACTGGGGTTAGGGACGGAGTACCACCACAAAAGTGAAAAAAAAAAAAGCAAATAAGTTAAGCCCCGCCCCCAACATGCATACTACACTACAGTATTGTAGACTCCACTCCTGCCAATAGGACTGCCAATACCTGCCACTACACAACTTCAGCCTGCTTTCTTACCTTGCACCAAAACTGTGCTGCCCATTTAAAACAGTAAGGTTTAAAGTAACGGGCAGTGATGTTTTAGTAGAAGTTACGAAAGCAAGCTGGAGTTGTTTTGTTGCCAGGACAGGAGGAGAGGGGAGGAGGGTGGGGTCTTGGAGTTTGAGCTAGTTGAGCAGCAGCTACAAACCACAAATATGCAAAACCGCCAATGTGAAAACCATGAATATGAAGGGACAACTGCAGTGTTAACATAACATTTGACAGAGTCCTAAGAGTGCTTCTGGATTAGGCTTTTATCCTACACAGTCACCCTACCTCACAGAAATACAAGGCATAAGTGTCCAGATCAGAGCTTGGAAAAGCTATTTTGGGAACTACAACTCCCAGAATACATCAATTGGGATCCTGAGAGTTGTAGTCCAAAAAAACTTGTAATCCTTCTGTACTTTCCCACTATGTCTTCCATCTTTTTTTCACTAGAATTTCCCCCCCTAAGGAAGACAAGGTATATTAGTGAGGTGTGCAATGCCTTTTTGATTTGTAGCATGATGACCCCTCTGTCTGGAAGCAGCCCAAGAACACTACAGTACTGTACTTCAAGTTCTAAAGGATGGAATTCATTTCTCTAAAAGGTAAGATCCAAATGTAATTGCATTCTTTATGTGGATTCCCTTGGGGTTTTCAGATCTACTTGTGAATCATCAGATGATAACTATTACATTTAATATGAAACAGATTGTAGCTCATAGACAGGGACTGGAAGTAGTGAATACAGTAAATTGTTCAAGCATAGATGTGCCTACCCCACCAGGAGGTCTGGATAAGAAATATATTTGGTGGTGGGTAAGGAGTCATGTGGTTGCTGAGACATCTAGTATAACTCCCTTCCCCCACAATATGAGTGTGTGCATGTGTGTACATGCGTGCCTTCAAGTCGGCTGTCGACTTATGGCAACCCCATTAATTTCATAGGGTTTTCTTAGGCAAGAAGAAGAGGGCAGGGAATGTTCCTTGCCAGTTCCTTTCTCTGAAATATAGCCTACAGCACCTGGTATTTCTTGGTGGCCTTCCATTCAAGTACAGTGGACCCTTGGTATCTGCTGGGGTTTGGTTCCAGGAAACACACGTACGTGCGTGCGCGCGCACACACACACACACACCCATGGATGCCTGAATGCATGGATGCTCAAGTCCCATTATATACAATGGTGTAGTAAAATGGTGTCCCTTATATAATAAAATGAAAAAAGCAAAGTTTGCTTTTTGGATTTTTTCCCCCTAGAATAAATGTACTGGTAGACCAACAGCTGTGAAATAATTTCCAGGTGGGTAGCCATATTAGTCTGTCACAGCAAGAACAACACCGTGGAGCACTGTGGCACCTTAAATGAAACTTGTTAAAACTTGAAGCCTCTAAATTGCCACTAGACCTATTTGTTGTGAATAACAGGATTAAAGCTGCAAGACTTGTGCAGATTTACTTGGGACTTTTTCGGACATTTAAAAAGCAACGCAAGCAGACTCGTCAGCTTGCGAGGCTGCTGCGCTGCAAAGTGTCAGTTTCGGATGACGCTGCCCTCTGGCGGTACTGTTGTGGTACCGCGGGGAGAGTTGAGCGTCATATTCGCTTGATTTTTACTCACGAAAGTTGATCGTGAGTAAAAATCAAGCAAATATGACGCTCAACTCTCCCCGCGGTACCACAACAGTACCGCCAGAGGGCAGCGTCATCCGAAACTGACACTTTGCAGCGCAGCAGCCTCGCAAGCTGACGAGTCTGCTTGCGTTGCTTTTTAAACGCCCGAAAAAGTCCTTGGAAGCAAATCCCACTGAATTCCCTAAGATGTACAACTTGGGGTGTAGCATGTGTGCATAAGATTGGGCTGTAAGGCAAGTGGAGTTGAGGGGAGAGAAGGAGGAGCAAAATAGGAAAATTAAGAACAGATGGATAAAACAAGACCATCAATTCCAAACTACCACCATCCCAAGCCTAGTTCACTGATAATAGGAAGCTGTTAGGAAGAATATGGGGGGAAATTTCTGTGTTGTATCTAGATACAGGTTCAATATCCCTTATCCAAAATGCTTGGGAACAGAAGTGTTTTGTATTTCAATTTTTTTCAGATTTTGGAATATTTGCTTGTTTGTTGTTAACTGCTGTCAACTTCAACTTCTGGCAACCCCACGGATGAGAGAACTCCAGGTCACCCTATCTTCAACAGCCCTGTTCAGGCCTTGCAGACTCAGGTCTATGTCTTCCTTACTGAGTGTATCCATCTGGAATGTAGAACTGCCCTTCCAAGTCCTAGGGGTTGTTTAGATGACCAAAACAAAAAACAAAACGGAAAAAAACCAAAAAACAAAACAACCAAAACTACAAAGAATGTGAGCAGAATGTGTTCAGATGAGCTCCTGCCAGGATTTGCCATATTAGGAAGGAGGAGGGCTGAAAACTCCAAATACAGTCGTCCCTTCACATTCGCGGGGGTTCCGTTCCGCGGACCCCCGCGAATGTGAAAAATCCGCGAATAATTACACCCCTCCCCCTCCCTCCCCAGGCCTTCGCGGGGCCTTCCTAGGCCCCGCGGAGGCCTCACCGGCCCTCCCTCCCACCCTCCCCGGGCCTTCGCGGGGCCTTCCTAGGCCCCGCGGAGGCCTCCCCAGCCCTCCCTCCCTCCCTCCCCAGGCCTTCGCGGGGCCTCCGGAGGGCCTCCGGGCGTCCCGCGAAGGCCTCCCCACCCCTCCCCAGGTTTTTCACGGGGCCTCTGGAGGCCCCGTGTCGCGGTTTTGGGGGGGCCCGGGGGGGCCCTCCCAAAACCGCGAATAACCGAAACCGCGAATGTCAAGTTCGCGAATGTGGAGGGACAACTGTACAGTAGTTTGCAATAACAGCATTCACTGTTTCTCGCTATCTTTTTTAAAAATTACATGAAAATGTGCATAACTGCACGTCTGAACAACCAATTCAAATAGGGGCACATTGAAGAACTCAAATGTGATTGGACGGACCTTGGCAGGGATGGGCTTGCAAGGAAGGAAGTGGCCGGAGCTGCCATTGCCCCCCACCCCCGTGAACGATTGTGTGCACAATTGTTCAAGCAGCAGAGCAAAAAAAAAAAGGGTTTTAAAGTGGAAAATCACTCTTCTGCATCTGTCATTTAAGGGTGAAAAAAGGGGTGGTGGAGGAAGGTTTTCAGCAGGAAATACACTCACAGCAACCATCTTTTCTTGGGGGACATGCTCCATGTGAACTGCAAACTTGGCTAATTTTTCATGCCAGCAATCTTGCGAATGAGTCGTGGGCACAAATAAACATTGCAGCGATAGGGAGGTAAGGTGCTATTTTTTGCTATTAATTCTCCCGTCTAGCTGAGCCCCTAGTCTTCTTCTCATTTCTTGACTACAGTCTCCATTCTGATTAATGACTCACCCAAGGTATGGACAATCTTGAACCATTTCAACGCCTTCATTGTCTACTTTGAAGTTATGTAAATAATCTGTGGTCATTATTTTGTTTTCTTAACGTTCAACTGTATACCTGCCTGTGCGCTATCTTCCTTGACTTTCTCCAGTAATCGTTCCATGTCTCTGCTATTTTCTGCTAGTAAATTAATCTACACAGCTTAATCTTAACATATCTCATATCTTAAAAGTTCATAATTGTTAATGTTCCTTTCTCCAATTTTCACACCTCCTTTCTCTGAATCTCATCCTGCTTTGCCAGAGCCCATTGAGGGAGAGGCTGGCTTCACACCTCTTTCTCCTCCAGCTTCCTCAGGTCTGCAGTGAAGATGTTCCAGCCAGGGTGCGTGCATGAGAGAGACTGTGGAAAGCTAAGTGAGGGAAGCATCTGCTCTCCATTATAACACCCCACCCTCCCATAAAAGAGTATCTTCTGACAGCAATTCAAATGATCACATGGTCACTCTTGATGACTGACTAAATAAAAAAAGTCTCCACCATTCACCCAAAAGCCTTGAGAGGAGGAAGTTTCATTAAATTTGGTGCCACTGTTTAAATGGCCTGGTCTTCCATCCCAGCAAATGACACCGCTGAAATAAATAGGATACAGAGCAAAGAACTCAAGCCTGGCAAATTCACATGGGAATCCTGATTACTGCCTATAAAGCACGGGAGAGTCAAAGAATCCTAGATATCTGAGGATGAACACACATATTACTGTCCACAGAAATCTTAAAAGAGTCTTGGCTATGGTATAGCACTGGATGTAGCATACAGGATTTTAGACTGAGGGGGAATCAACACAACACAAATACTATAATCCAGTTTGAAACTGGATTATTTGCATGGCTCCTTCCTATGGAATTCTGATTTGTAGTTTTACAAGGTCTTTAGCCTTCTCAGACAAAGGAGATTTTCAGACAGGCAAAAATCGCTCTTTGCCGCGCGAGCAGCCTCCCGAAACTGCTGCGCAGCAAGGGTCTTCTTCGGACGACGCTGTGCCTCTGGCGAAACCGTCCGTGTCACTTCCGTGAAGCTTGGGACGGCTCCGCGTCATATTTCAATCACGGAGGCTGCCCGTGCTTGAGCGATTTTTGCCTGTCTGAAAATCTCCAAAGAGTGCTGGTGCTTCACCAAAATACAAATCCCAGGATTTCATAGGACAGAGCCATGCAAATAATCCAGTTTCAACCTGGAGTATTTCTCTAGTGTGGATGCCCCCTGAAGCTCTCTGCACTATTTATTAATTCATTTGGCCTTCAGTGAAGAAAAATCTGAAACACGCTATGTTTTTCACAGAATCATAGACTTGGAAGAGACCACAAGGGCTATCCAGTCCAACCCCCTGCCATGCAGGAATACACAATCAAATCATTCCCAACAGATGGCCATCCAGCCTCTGTTTAAAAACCTCCAAAGAAGGAGACTCCACCACACACCGAGGCAGTGTAGTCCACTTCCAAACAGCTCTTACCCTCAGGAAGTTCTTCCTAATGTTTAGGTGGGATCTCTTTTCCTGTAGTTTGAGTCCATTGCTCTGTGTCTTAGGAGATTATCAGATGGTAAAAATATCCCAGGACAGGGATGACAGGAGATCGCTAAAAGGCTTACCTTTTAGACAACGTCATCCCTGTCCTGGGATGCTCCCATTCTGCTCCTGTTCTTCCCCCACTTCCTCTTATTCATGGAAAAAATCCGTGAATAAGAGGCCCGTTCCATTATTATAATGGGATGACAGGTGAGTGAACAGGAGCCCCGTTCTGCTCCCAGGATGACTACTGAACATGATGTCACTGGAAGGTCCATGCTGGACACTTCCAGGTGCGATCAGGACAACAAGGTAAGTTAAAAAAAATTTCCCCCTCCCCGGGTAGCTTTTATTTTATTTTTAAAGTATTTTTGGGCTTCGTTTACTTTTTTGACAACTGGGGGGGGGTTAATTTTGAATTTGCCGCTGCCTTTCTCTTGTGAGAACAAGGGAGATTTCAATTACTGGTTGTAAAAGCAGCATTTATGACCAGGCAGCAAAGGGAGGGGGAGCCCGTCCCTGTTGCGGAATGAAGGTAGTTGTATGAAACTTTTTTCTTTATTACGTAGCAGGACCATCTGATAATCTCCCTAGTCTCTGGAGCAGCAGAAAACGAATTTGCTCCATCCTCCGTATGGACTTTGTTCAGATTGTATATAGGACAGAAGATATGTCAAAAATAAAACTTAAGAAACATGATCCAAATGAACCTTGCAAAGGTAATGGTGGGCAACCTCTATTTTACTGGCCAGGTTAAGACCACAAGGGTATTTATTTATTTATAAACTCCCTTTTAGGGCAACAATGTGGGATTTCCTGCCAATACAAACTGTAGCTTTTAAGGAACAGTGTTCTTCAGGATCGCACAAGGGAAGGAAAGAGTTAAACCTGCCTCCCTGCCAGATGCCTGAGCTATTTCAATCTAAAGAAATTGGTGAAGACAAATTCAAAGACCCATTGAATGTCACACCCAGTTTAGCCTAAACTGAAGAGTGCAGCATACAAGGCCATCAGTCCTTCACCTTTCATTGCAGGATGTTGCAGACAGATCTAAAAGTCCTGGCAAAATTAAACTTTGCCCAAAAGAATTGGATAGCCTCCAGATAAGCATCCTTGATAAACTCCAGGTTCAACTTTTAATTTTAAAACTTTTTTAAATAGGTTTTTCTGGTCACTATTTTATTCACACAACAAAATTACATTACACACATTATTATCTGAAAGCTCAAATATATACATATCATACATTAATTTTAAAAGTTTTTGAAAGTGTGCATAGCCTCCCCTCAGCAAATTGGTTCAGTGCTGAATTTCTCATCATTAGGATTCATAACATTGGTCCCTTGGAAGTGAAAGCAAATGTCTTCGTGCCTAGAGATTAGAAACATATGCTGAGCAGATAGCTTTTGACTATGATCTGTGGGCAAAAGAAGGAAGTGGGAGCTTTTGTCTTTACATAAATGCCACACATCTGGAAACATAACCAAATTCAGGAAGAGAACAGCCAATAAAAATATGAGTGGGAGAGGGTAAAGAGCACTATTGACATGTCCTGCTGGTATAGAATCATAGAATCGTAGAATTGCAGAGTTAGAAGAGACCACGAGGGCCATCCAGTCCAACCCCCCTGCCATGCAGGAAATCTTGATCAAAGCATCCCACTAGTTCTACATGGCACCCAGAGCAGAAATCATGCTGCTCTCCTAGACTAAGGTCTATCCTCTTTTGTTCTCACAGTACTAAGGCAGGATGAATAGATGTTTGACTCTGATCTCCTGGTTCCTTCTCCAAAGCAAAGAGATGCTTGCAAGATATGCCTAAATGACAAATCCTTAGGGAAATATTCAATCTGACCTAGGAAAGGATTCAAGATTCCTCATAATTAATCATTTCAGTGTTTTTGATTACCTAAAAATAGCTAAAGCTGAACTTAAAGCATACCCTTTAATAACTACTAGTAGAAACATCAACTTTATCCTGAGAAAAAAGAATTTAATTGACCTATAAAGCCCTATACAGCTCAGGTCCAGGCTATCTGAAGGACGGTATCTTCCCAGATGAGCCTGCCTGAGCTTCAAAATCACCAGAAGAGGCACTTCTCTCTGTCCTGCAGCTGCTGCAGGGCTTATCTACACTGAGGATAAAAATACAGATGAAATTTGGATTATTCTGGCCTGGAGCTGCGCCGCATGAAATTCAGACTATACAGTTGCCCCTCCACATTTGCAGCTTTCACTTTTGCGGTTTTGCATATTTGCGGTTTGCTCAGGAATCACCCCTTTTAAATCAGCTTCTCTCCCTGCACACAAGGAAGAGGAGCGGATTTAAATGGAGTGCTCCCTGAGCAAACTGCACCCCCAACTCCCCGCTCTCCTGGGACTTGGCTCCATTTCGGGTGGAAAGCGAAGCCTCAGGAGAGTGGGGAGTTCGGGCCAATGCGCTTTTCAGCCACCACCACCCCGCCTTTCCCAAAGCAGTGATGGGGCTTTTCCAGCCTTGTCGAGGCTTTGGGAGGGTGAGGGGTGGCCGAAAAGCCTCTCGGCACCCTCCCTCCACCCCTCCTGACCTTCCCGAAGCGGATATGGGGCTCACAAGCTCCACAGCCACTTGGGGAAGCACAGGGGGATGACTGGGCAACCTCCCGCCTGCTTGCCCGCTACCCTCCCAACCTTCCCAGAGTGGCTGTGGGGCTTCAGAGCCCCAAAGACACTTGGGGAAGCATGGGAGGTGTCTGGGCAACCTCCCGCACACTCGCCCACCACCCTCCTGGCCTTTGTGAAGTGGCTGTGGGGCGTCAAAGCCCCACAAACATTTTGGGAAGTGTGTGGGGTGGCTGGCCACCCGCCCGCCCAGCCACCACCCGCCCTGGCCTTCCCAAAGTGGCTGTGGGGCTTCAAAGCCCCACAGCCACTTCGGGAAGTGTGGAGGGTGTCTGGCCACCCTCCCGCCTGCCCAGCCACCACTCTCCCCAGCCTTCCTGAAGTGGCTGTGGGGCTTCAAAGCTGTGGCTGGCCAACCCCCCAGCTGCCCTCCTGGCTGCCGCCTTCTCCGGCCTTCCCAAAAGGCTTCAAAGCCCCACAGCCACTTTGAGAAGCACGGGAGGTGGCCGGCCACCCTCTCACCCTCCCCGGCCTTCCCAAAGTGGCTATGGGGCTTCAAAGCCCCACAGCCACTTCAGGAAGCGTGCGGGGGGGGGGGCTGGCTGCCCACCATCCTCCCCAGCCTTCCTGAAGCAGCTATGGGGCTTCAAAGCCCCATAGTCACTTCGGGAAGTCCAGGGGGGTGGCTGGCCACCCACCCGCCCGGCCGGCACCCTCCCCAGCTCGAGAGCCCCATAGTCACTTTGGGAAGCGCAGCAGGGGGAAGGGGGAGTGGCGGCCAGGAGGCTTTTTAGCCACGCCCCCCCCACACTTCCCAAAGCGGCGATGGGGCTCAAAAAGCCCCGTCGCCACTTTGGAAGGGCTGGGGGGGGGGTTGCAGGTGGGGGGGAGGTCTTTCTTATTCCCTTTTCACATTCGTGAGGGTCTTGAGCCCCTAACACCTGCAAATGTGGAGGGACAACTGTATTTGGACTACACTGGCCCTGAGTTAAGCGCCACACGTGGCCAAAGCCTGAATCTGGACTGTTCATTGCTGGGCTTCTCTACACAAGTGAATCATCTGTATTGTTACTCCCAGTGTAGATAAACTGCCTGCTGCTGCTGCTGCTGCCTAGACAGGCACCTCCTTGCTACCACTGCCACTGGCGTTCAGTCACTCACTCTGAGGTCAGAATGAGGTGGCCAGCCACATGACTGCACCCCAGTGGTGATGGTGCTGAGGAGGGGGGAAATGGCAGTGCTTTCAGTGGTTGTCCTGCTTCTCCAACCCCTGAATCCAGTGTAGATCCTTTGTTCACACTTTGTTCACACAGTTTTTTCCAGTGTTTCCAGAAAACTTGGGTGAAAACTGCAAGTTTTTAAAACCTGGATTAAGATGGCATACCCTGAGTTTGGTATGGATAGGGCTGTATGTCATGGTGTGGCCTTATCACACCAATTTGGGGATAAGGCCGTATATCATGTGGCTTTATTGGGGCCAGATTTTGAGGGAGGGGTTCAGGTTTGTTCACTAGTGTAGGCAAGACATCTCTCATGTTTGGAGGGAACATGAGAAAGAGCCTTCTCAGTGGCAGTTCCCACATTTTCGAACTCCCTCCCTAGGGACATTAGGATGGCCCCTTCTTCGCTGGCTTTTCAGCGGCTGGTAAAGACCTTACTATTCCAGCAAGCTTTTGGGAACAGATGTTTAACAAGAGAAGGGCTGCTGTACTGTTTTTAATCTTTGTTTTAAAGTAAAATTTTAAATGGTTTTAATTGTGTTGTTAGTTTGATCGTAGAATCATAGAGTTGGGAGAAACCACAAGGGCAATGCAGTCCAGCCCCCTGCCATGCAGGAATACACAGTCAAAGCATTCCCAACAGATGGGCATCCAGCCTCTGCTAAAAAACCTCCAAAGAAGGAGACTCCACCACACTATGAGGCAGTGTATTCCACTGCCAAACAGCTCTTACTGTCAGGAAGTTCTTCCTAATGTTTAGGTGGAATCTCTTTTCATGTAATTTGAGTCCATTGCTCTGTGTCCTTGTCTCTGAAGCAGCAGAAAACAAGCTTACTCCATCCTCAATATGACATCCCTTCAAATATTTAAACATGGCTATCATGTCCCCTCTCAACCTTCTCTTCTCCAGACTAAATATGCCCAGCTCTCTAAGCCGTTCCTCATAGGGCATGGATTCCAGACCTCCCACCATTTGGGTGCCTTCCTCTGGACACGTTCCAGCTTGTCCATATCCTTCCTGAATTGTGGTGCCTGGAACTGGACACAGTATTCCAGGTGAGCTCTGACTAAAGCAGAATAGAGTGGCACTATTACTTCCCTTGATCTGTACACTATACTCTTATTGATGCAGCCTAGAATCGCATTGGCTATTTAGCAGCCTTTTCGCACTGCTGACTCACATTCAGTTTGTGATCCACTAAGCTCCCTTTCGCATGTACTACCATCAAGCTAGGTGTCACCTATCCTATATCTGTGGTTTTCATCTTTCCTGCCCAAGTGTAGTATCCTACATTTCTCCCTGTTGAAATTCATTTTGTTAGTTGTGGCCCAGCTTTCTAATCTGTTGAGGTCATTTTGAATTCTGATCATGTCCTCTGGGGTATTAGCTACCCCTCCTAATTTGGGGTCATCTGCAAACTTGATAAGTATGCCTTCTATTCCCTCATCCAAGTCCTTGATAAAGATGTTGAATAGCACTGGGCCCAGGACAGAACCCTGTGGCACCCCACTGGACATTTCTCTCCAGGATGAAGAGGAGCCATTGGTGACTACCCTTTGGATTTGGCCCATCAACCAAGTACAAATCCACCTAACAATTACATTGTCTAGCTCACAGGTTACTTACGTTTTTGTAAGAATATCATGGGGGACTTTGTCAAAGGCCTTACTGAAATAAAGATATACTACATCCATAGCATTCCCTTCATTTACCAAGTATGTAACTCTATCAAAAAGAGAGAAGATTAATCTGTCATGACTTGTTTTTCAAAAACCGATGCTGACTTTTGGTGATCACAGCACTCCTTTCTAAGTGGTTACAGACTGTCTGTTTAATGATCTGCTCTAGAATCTTTCCTAGTATTGATGTCAGGCTGACTGGGCTATAATTATTTGGGTCTTCTCTCCCCCCACCCCAACTTTTAAAGATGGGAACAATATGAGGAAGCACATTAGGAAGCTGGGAAATGAAAGGAAAACTGAACATATGGGAAATATGAGCACTAGATTGAAACATCATTGTTGTTAGTAGTGGAACCAGGGGTTGTAAGCCCAAAGTGTTGGGACTTTTTGATTCATCTGCCATTCCTCCTACAGTCTTCCTGTTATCTGAGCCATGGGGCAGGTGGATTGTTTTGAGCTGACCCTGCTATACCAGGGTGGGGGTGGGAGCGTTAGTCTTGAAAGGACAGTTGAAACCTGTTAACCATTAAAAAAAAAAGCCAAATGGTTTGAATGCTGGGGCTACAACTCTGGAGATCAGAGTTTCAATCCCCCCTTGGCCATGGAAATCCACTGGGTGACCTTGGGCAAGTCACACTCTCTCAGCCTCAGGAAGACAAAGGCAACCCCCCCCCTCTGAACAAGTCTTGCCAAGAAAACCCAAGATAGGTTCACCTTAGGGTCACCTTAAGTCAGATTGGTGGACACACAACAATGAAAGTCTTTAAAAAGACCTGTTCCTTGTGGAGATGAAAAGGGTGCTAGAATTGGTTTGTAAACTTGCAAAGTGGATTGACACAGCTGCCTTCACTTTTGGTCTGCCTTTTGGGAGCCACAGCTATGGGGATTTCCATGAAGAATATGTGCAATTAATTTGTTTTCACTGCTTTTTTAATTTCTTGGTTTTTTTAAATATGCACTTCAAAATGTATCACTGCAGCACTGAATATTTCTCATCGCCTTACTTAATGCTTCTCGTTGCAACAACAGGGAAAGTACAGTTCAACTGCCTGTTATTGCTATACCTCCTCCCTAGTTTTGTGCTCCTTTAGGTTCCAGCTCTGACTGGAAGTGTTAAGTTATTTTTAGAACCTTAGAAAGTTAGGGGTAGTTTGTCAGTAGCTCTCTGAATCCTCCAGATCATCCTATGGGATTCTGGGAAATGGAGTCCAAAAAAACCAACTTTCCCATGCTCTATTTATTTTCATCAGCCTTTCATAGAATCCCTCTTCCTGCCCTCCCTTCTTCAAGCTGCTAATTGCTTGCTACCATCCGTCCTCACTTCCTCTCTGACCTGCTCTCAGTGACAGCAAAAGATGGTCAAGCAACCCTTTCAACAGGTCTTGGAAGGGAGGGAGGGAAGGAAGGATTCAGACACCCGTGGGGGGCCCACTAATTGCTCCTACAAATGTTTTCTAAGCAGTAGATCATCTGATGCACTGGGCTCTGTCCCAGAAGCCAACCCAATTTATTTGTCATGTTTCAGCTATTTTTTCCGCTACTGCTCAAGCTGTGCATTTAATCATTTGGCAGGCAGGCAGAAAATGTTCCCAGACTCTGCTGACACCTTTTGAAATGCAATTAGTTCTTCTTACCTTGCTAAGGAGGCAGATTGACAGCTAAGAAAGAGAGATGTGAAAGAGGGGAAGCAAAGGGAGAGGCGGGGAGACCACAGCAAACAGAGGAAAAAAGAGAAAAGAAAAGAAGTAGCCAATAGCCTTTGGTGGCAGCTCCATATGAGAAGCCTAACAAACTAGCCACTGTCACCTAAATCCAACTGTTAGTCCCAGCTAAAGTAAACCTACTGAATCAAAAGGCATTTGGTAAATCAACACCTCTGTAAGTCCCATTGATTCAGTGGGTCTACTCTAGTTGGGGCTAATAATTGGACTTAACTCTGTATTTTCTCCTTGCATCCAACAGTGCAACTTCCTTTACTGAGATAGCCTGGGGAGACTGCTCAAACTTCTTATGATTCAAGATTAGGCCGCACAAGACTGGTCTTTATGTACAGATGACTACTATGAACCAGAGCTACACAGCAGTACAGCTTCAAAAGCACATGTGCTCGATACATGCATGGAGCTGACTGTGTATGTAGGTCACCCCATCAAAGTTAATGGAAGGAGAACAGCATTTGCACAACAGTGGTGCAACAGCTTGCACAAAGAAATAACACACAGGTGTGTTTGCTCTATTGCAAAGAGCTTGCTGAGCGGGGCTGAGAGGAGTCCAACAACTTTTGGAGGGCTATAGGTTCATATGCACACACATACACACTCTGAATGAGGAAATCCTTGTCAGAGGGGATGCTCTAGCATAGTAGATTCTATGCTAGAGTTAACTCTAGCTGGAAATAGAGTAAATGAATACAGAAACAAGTCTTGGATACTGAAGATCCCAATGTGCAAGATGTCTGTTTATATAAAATGGAAAATTTTGTACTGAGGCATACAGAGTCAGCGTGATCCAATGGATGGAAGACTTACGTAGACATGAATGGTAAAAAAAAATCATTTAAATACTTATTTTCATAATGCAATGTACCAGGTTCTGCTGAAGGAGGTTTATAGATATGTGGGAGCCAAGACAACTGGAACCAGACCTCCAAAGCAATATTCAACCCCTGATGAGGAATCAACTCAAAATTTGGGAACTGTTGCATTTTTGAAACAAAAACAAAACAAAAAAAGCAATCCTCAAAATCACACAACTGAAAATGACACTAGTTTTCTGGGGCTTATGGTCCCCAAAAAGTATATTTCCCAAGCTATGAGCCCCTTGGCAACTGTAGTTTTCCTCCCCACTTGATGACCCCATGATTGCATTGGATCATAAGGCTCTCAGCCACAGCGGGTGGGCATGGCTATGCTTCTGGGGATATCACAAGGCCACTGTCTGCTCACTGCTGTATACATCCTTGTATATGGGCAATTACCATATTGTTTACTACAGTGGTGCTTCTAACCAAAGAAATTCTCCTAAAACTCTGCTCTTTGAAATGTGATTCCAACTAAACCCCATAAAACACACATAAGCAGAGGTTATATCCACAGTCAATATTGCTTAGACCAATTTGAACAAAACCGGGAGGTAGCTGATCTCTTGTTTTTTTAAAAAAAATCAAGATTGTCTCCACAAGATCCTGCTCTGTCTCTAGCCATTTGTCTTAACATTTCAGTAAGAGGCTCCCCAAAACATCTAGTGAATACCTATCAATGTGTTTGTGTGTGTGTGTTGAGATTCTAAGGTCCTGTCTAAATGGTGAAAATAATCTTCATGGAATTCAAATGGAAGACGATCTGTCTATACAGACATTTGCATTGATATGTCTTATTCAGAAGGGGGGAAGCCAAATCCACCTTAAACTCTATCTGGGAAGCCTTCAGGGCTTTTCTCAGAGTTTTAAAAAAGCTCTGTAGGGGATGTGAATGTCCGGTCATTAAGACAGTTGCATTCACATTGCTGCGATGAGGCAGTGCAAGCTGATTGGCTGGACAAGCACGGGGGCAGGGCTTGCAAACAGGGAAGAGCGCTTCCTGCCACCATGTTGGATTTTCGGCTAAGCGAGAGATCAGTAAGGTGGTAAAAACGGCAATCTTTCTGTTTTCTCTTTTTTTCTTTCGTAAAGGCAAAATATCACTTGTGCGCACCACAGTAAATGTTTGTTTTTTTAAAAAAAATCAGTGGCAGTAGATTTAAAATGGCGAGTGATTCCCTCATGGCCGCCATCTTGTCTAGGGGTCATGTGAAGTTTATGGGTGCTGTAAAACTGTTAAAGACAGTCTGCAGCTGCTGCAAATTGCTGCTCCATAGATGGGATCTAAGATCCTCTGTAGCAAATAAAAATCAGTTGCATACTCTGTAAAGAACATGATAACCCCTTGCAAAGAAATTTCTTGTTATTCCATGAAAACCAGTCAAAGATTGAAATTCTTATTAACAGCTCTACAGCAGAGCTTCTGCCTGTACATAACCCAGGTCTAGCCACAGGAAATGACCAGAGAGACTTGGGGCTCACTCAGACAGGAAAATTAATTGTGGAAAATAGTGCATTACCTCACTATTGCGGCAGTGTTCATTTGTCCCCATGATTCATTCGCAAGATCACTGGCACGGAAAGCTATCTGAGTTTGCAGTTCACAGATGATGCCCATGCAAAAAGATGGTCGCTACAAGTGAATTACCTGCTTTATTATCTCCTGAAAAGTTCCCTCCATTTCCCCTCCCCCCCTTTTTTGCCATTAAAAGAGACGCGGAAGAGCAATCTTCTGCTTAAAAACATATTCTTTTTGGTCTGCCGCTCGACAATAGTGCTTGATCATGTCCCTGAAAAACAACAATGACAGTTTCAGCTGTTTCATCGCCGGCAAGGCCACCCCCACGCACATCCGATCAATCACGTTTTGACTTCCTGGATGTACCCCAATTCGAATTGGTTGTTCAGATGGGTTGTTATGCACATTTTTTCATACTTTTTTAAAAATTGCAAGAAACAGTGAAAGCTGTAATCGCGAACTACTTTGCATTTTTAGCCCCCCTCCTTTCAAAATATGGCAAATCCCAGCAGGAACTCATCTGGAAAAATGGTATTCTGCCCACATTATTTGAGGACTTTTTTCATTATGTAAACCACTCCTTGGTCAGGTATCCTCCCTGCAATAATAGGCTAGAGGACAGCAGGGGCCCTTTCACACTATGCAATTATAGTACAGTTGCCCCTGCACGCGGCTTTCACTTTCACGGTGCTGATTATTTGTGGTTTGCTCAGCAAGCACCCCATTTAAATCAGCTTCTCTCCCTCGCACACAAGAGAGGGGAGCCTATTTAAATGGAGCGCTCCCCAAGCAAACTGCGCCCAACTCCCCGCTCACCTGGGCTTGGCTCCGTTTGGGATGGAGAGCCAAGCCCCGAGAGGCCGGGGAGTTAGGGGCAAAGGTGCTTTTCAGCCACCACCACCCCACCCTTCCCAAAGCAGGGATGGGGAATTTCCATTGCCGCTTTGAGAAGCTGGTGGTGGGGGCTGGCAAACCTCCCCCCCTCCCCATCCAGCCAGCCACCCCTCTGCCCTTCCCGAAGCCACGGTGGGGCTCTCCAGCCCCATTGTGGCTTCAGGAAGCATGGGGGGGACTGGCAAGCCTCCCCCTCGCCCAGCCAGCCCCATTGTGCTTCAGGAAGGGCGGAGGAATGGCTGGCTGGGTGAGCAGGAGGCTTGCCAGCCCCCCCCCCCATGCTTCCCAAAGCAGCAAATGGGGTTGAAAAGCCTCATCACCACTTTGGAAGGGCAGGTGGGGGGGCTGTAGGGGGGGGAGGCATATTTTTAATCACTTTTTTTCACATTTTCGGGGGTCTTGTGCCCCTAACACCCGCAAATGTGGAGGGACGACTGTACTTTGATCCCACTTTAACTGCCAAGGCTGCATCGTGTGGGAGCCTGTGGGTGGTTTCTAGTTTGCTCAGAGGCACCAGATGAGCTCCCTGGCTGAGGACTGTAAAGGTCCCTCCCTCCATTGCCATTCCCAGGATTCCATAGGATATTGCCATGGCAGTTACAGTGGAACCACAGTGCTATAATTGTGCAGTGTGAAAGGCCCTCAGAGGATATACCTCCTGAACGCTTCTGGTCCAAGTTTGCTCACTGGTTCAAGACCAGCACTTGCTACCTGCAGACCACCTTCATCTTTGTTCCTGTTTTGCCATCAGCTGCGTGTGAGCCAAGTATGGAAAATGGGCCCCATACCAAGTTGTGGGTTCCAACCTTTGCACCCTTTCTTCCATGAATGGCAACAACTGTCTTTAGTTGTGGTTGTTTTAGTTTGGCTATACAGTATAACCACACATGCCAAAACCACACGATCTTGCAGGTGTTTCCAGAATCCAGAACTGTAGCAGTTTGACACCACTTTAAATGCCACAGCTCCATTCTACAGAATCCTTGGATTTGTAGTTTGGTAAGGCACCAGAACTTTCTGACAGAGAAGGCGAAATACTCCTCCCTAAACTGCAAATCCCAGGATTCTGTATGGCATTTAAAGTAGTTAGTTAGTTAGTTATACCCTGCTCTTCAGCCACAAGGCTATCAGAGCGGCTTACAAATTGTTTTAAGCAATAGCTATTTACACATCTACACTGAATTAAACAGTTTCCAATGCGTGTTAGCTAATTGCCCCCCCCAAGCTGGGTACTCAATTTACTGACCTACGAAAGGATGGAAGGCTGAGTCAACCTTGGAGCCTGCTGGAATCGAACTTGCAACATGGTGACTTGCAGGACTGGCATTTAACCACTGTAATTCTGTTACTATTATACAGAATTTCAAAGATACCTTTCTATCATTTGAATCCAAGGCAGAATATAAAATTTAGCACACACATACATACATGGGCCATTTCACATTGAAATCCATAAGTTGGGGAAACATTTGGACAAAGCCTGGCCTTTAAAATGCTACTGTTTGGACTACAATTCCAAGACTTGTCTAGCCAACATAACCATGCGGTGGGGGGATTCTTGGGACTGTAGTCCAAAATTGGTAGTGTTTACAACTGTAGACAAAAATGAGATGAGCAAAGGGAAGGTGGAAAAATCTTAAACACAGTAGAATTTTATGAGCCCCTTTGACTCTTTTGACATGCTCTGCCTTGTTCCTTCCCACGGACTGCATAAGAATTCAGCAGGAGGAAATGCTGGGCATTGGGAAAGCAAACACAAAAAAGAGAGGGAAAGAAATCAAACAGTAGGAAACAGTTACTGTAAGAGGAAGACAGGAGCTCTGTGTACTGTATAATTAATTCCTTGCCTCAATAACACCTGGAGCCTAGAGACTGTGCTCTATAAGGAGCCATTCTGCCATTTAACATTAAATTAGCACCTACAATGTGCTAGATCACATCACAAGGCACTCTCTGTGTTCTTGACACATCTCATTCCCCAAGGAGGCTGAAAATAACATCTTCTTCCTCTCCTGTTCTTCTGGGGGTGGAGGGATTGGAATCCCAGTTTACCACAAGCAGGGGCTGCTTGCTGAAGGGAAAAGGAAAATAGGGCAGAATGTCTTTTCTTTGCCTCACACTGACACCCTGTGGCCATTTTACACTAGTGCACTCATAAACTTGGAAAAACGGAAGAGGGGAAAGAAAAAGAAATGTGGCAGCACCTTTAAGAATAACAGGTCTTTATTTTCGCATGAGCTTTCATGGAAATAAACCTCTCTTCCTTGAGTGTACTGCATCTGAAGAAGTGGATTTATATCCACAAAAGCCCATGTGAAAATAAAAGCCAGTTAGTCTTAAAGGTGCTGCCACATTTCTTTTCTTTTTTTTAATGCTGCAAGAAACTAACATGACTACTTTCTTTGATAAACTTGAAGACTTTTGGATAAACATAGAAACTGTTCACACTGGTGGAACACACGACAGCTTGGGGAAAAGAGCTTATGTAGTTTGGCCTCAGGCTAATGTGGAGCCAGTCATGTGTCATGTGGAGGATCCAGCTTTTGTCATGCCACTGCAAGCTCACAATAAGTGGCATTGGCAATGATGTCCAAAGCTGAATCCTGCATTTAGTCAGGAATACACCTAATTAACTTCCTAGGTGTCAGGATATTGCGACATGCAGTAGATTTATCCTGTACAGAGCTGAGATGTAACAGTCTGCAGTTTGCAGCACTGTGGGCTACCAGCAGTTTGCAGAAGCTAGCTGGGTAAATGTATCAATATTTATTAGCTCACAGCCCTGGAGCACAGCTGGGCTGGACTGAGAGCTAAGCAGTCCTGTTTGGGATCTGACTGTGTAAAGATGTCCTTTTTAGGAGTGGGTAGATGTTTTTCTTCTGAATGCTGTACATATCTGTAAATATACTTCATTATGCCCAAGTAAAGAGAAGTTTATTTTAGACACAAGCCTGTGTCTGTGCCTTTATTCTTATGCTTCAAGGAACAACACTCTGCTGTTAATTTTTGCTGGCTGGACCTGTTTAGGTACCCAGTGTGTACTACAACCTGACACTAGGAGCCTGGGCAGAGAGGTGCCTAGATGGTGGTGTGAATAAGCCCCAGTTTTCCTTGTCTTAAGATCACTCTCAAGGCAGTGTTTGCATCAGCAGATTATATAACTAGAGATGGTATGATGTGATCAGAAGACATGGAAAAGGGGGTTGTGGGAAGAACTCAAGATCTAGGGCTGGTCTGTCCATGCAGAAGAGGTGATAATAGGGCCGGCTCTACCATTAAACAGAGTGAAGTAACCACCTCAGGGTGCAAAGGCTGAAGATGGCATTATTATTATTTTTGTTTGCTTTATATCACATCGTTCTCCCAAACTGGGGTACAAAGCAGATTACAATAGAAGTTAAAACAAAACAGCCACAACACAATGCCTGTTCCCACTTTGGACAGGTGAGCTGCTACACCACTCTTGGCACACAGAGCATGTGTGTCAGAGGTGTTTTAATCACACTGCTCTCCACAGATCACTGAGTACCTCCTCACTGCTCTGCCATCTGCCTCTACTGTGTTTGGCCCAAGAATCTGGGAGGTTTACACTGTTGAACAGCCATTTGGGAGGCTTCACTGCCTAGCAAGGACTCATACAGGGATTGCAATGCGGATGGGGGTTGCTGCTACTGCTCTAGCCCCAGGGCAGGGGGCAGGATCAGCTTTCAAGGCAGGTGACAAGTCAAGGGTACCAGCAGCGCAGAGTCTGATGTTGTGCAGTGTGCCTCTGTACAGAACAGCAAAGTTTAAGACTCTTCGTAGGGAGCAGTTGGCAAGTGGGAAGGAAAAAATCCATGGCAGTCAGCCTAGGAATTATTGATTTCTGTTTCATTGAAGATGAGTGCAAGGAAATGTAGAAAATAAGCTGCCTGGCAGAAGCAAAATGCCTGGGAAATGCAAAATCCTTCATTGTCTATGTGTGCATATTAAGTCCAATAAAAAACCCAAATTGACAGTGCAGAATTTATTTTTACTATTTGTACACTAGGGCTCCTGTATCCACTGATTCAATTATCCACAGGACACAAAACAGTGCACCTACTAAAGAGTCTTCCTAGAAAACGTGTCCTCTCTAGCCATTTTCTAGGTCCTCCAAGGCAACTTTATGGTATTTTATTTTCAATGGCGTTCACTATTATCCATGGTTTTTGGTACCCATGCCCCCCCTCGAACCAATCCCAAGCAGATACAGGGGTTCTACTGTATGGCATTTAAGGAGAGTGCTAGAGTATATGACCTTAGGAAGAACTTCCTGACAGTAAGAGCTGTTCGGCAGCTGCCTCGGAGTGTGGTGTAATCTCCTTCTTTGGAGGTTTTTAAAAAGAGGCTGGATAACCATCTGTTGGGAATGCTTCAACTGTGTACTCCTGCATGGCAGGGGGTTGGAATAGATGGCCCTTGTGGTCTCTTCCAACTCTGATTCTATGATTCTATGAAAAGCTAGCATTAAGGATCATTTTGTAAACCTAGCATCTTAAATTTGCATAAAGACTGGAGTATATATATACAAATACCTTGAAATAAACCCATTCTAAAAAAAATATATTTTAAGAATTATTTTTACTGCCATCGATGGGCACTGTGCTTGGTTCTTTATCACCACCCAAGAAACAAGGATGCATGCAAACCTTAGGACAGGGAAACAATGATCAAAAGAATAAATATTTGTAAAGGGAAAATGAGTAGTTTGACGGGACAAACTGACTGTATATGCTACTGGTTCCCCCACCCTTGCATCTGATGGCAGAAGCCATTGGATTTTGGAACATACTTTCTTGTAGTAAGAGGTGAGCATTTATACAAGAAAAAATACATCACAAGAGGAAAACATCACTTAAAAAGAGGGCAAAAAAGGCATACAGAAAACCAGACCTTCTTATGTTTCTTTAACTTCAAATGGGACATAGCCTGGACAGAGTTTTAAAGAAAGGATTCTTGCTAATTAGAGGACTGCCCTCCAAAAGTCCTTCAAATGGTGGACAGTCTTCAGCAAAGTGGGCACTTGACCTTAAGAGTATTGTTTGTGTTTCTTTTCTAGTTGGCTGCTAGCAATTTTCATTGTCTACAATCTCACCCTTTCCATCTCTCCATTCTTCCTTTAGGGTGGTGATTAGGCTAAAGGCATCCTCATATTATTTCTACCTCTGGGGAATCAAGAACACAACCAAAACAATTGTTGTGTGATATTGTTAATCAGTGTAGTTGTGTGTGCATGTATTTATGTGCCTTCAAGTTGCCTGTAGACTTATGATGACCCTGTGAATTTCATAGGATTATCTTAGCCAAAGTATACTCAGAAATGGTTTTGCCAGTTCCTTCCTCTGAAATATAGCCTACAGCATCTGGTATTCATTGGTGGTCTCCCATCAAAGTACTAACCAGAGCTGACCCTGCTTAGCTTCCAAGATCAGACAGGATCTGGCACCTATAGGGGGTAGCATGAATTTAATCAAGCATGCCCCCTACTGTTTCCTGAACAGGTGATGGGTACTACTTCCAATTGACTGAGCAGTACTACGGATACCAGGCTAATAATACCTCTGTGCATGGAAATCTCTTTGCATGAGCTACTGCTTCTTAGTTAGGTCATCCTAGAGTTTATATTTACTGTTAGGCAGAGTGAAGCATCTGCCTCATATGGCAGGTTTTGGGTGTCATCATAAAAGGGTAGCAAAATTATTACTTATTTAATTATTTATTGTTGTATTCTTACTGACAAGGAGGGTGATAAGTGAATGAGCAATTTCTTGCCTCACGTTCCAGAATAATTTGGGCTGGCTTTAGAGTCTATGTTCCTTGACTGAAGGGAGGGGGGCACCATTTGTTGTTCTACCTCAGGTAGCAGAATACTTGGAGTGAGTTCTGGTCTTTATAGAATTACAGCTACCATCACCTTCTATGTTACTTAGCAACAAAACAATGATGTAGCTCCACAAATACCTGTTCCTATCAAAAAGTGACATTTATGCACTACATCTCATTCTTTTATTACAAATTAATTACTCAGCTTGCTGCACTGGCAGTCATGGCTTTGAACCTTCACACCTTCTCAATGCAAAACACACGCCAAAACAATGCAAAAATCATCTATCCATTTACTGCTTTTCACCTTGACTATGCACACAAAAGAATCATAACCCAAACTCTACGTGAGGAAGCACCCATGTATTAACAAGTGTATACCCTTCAGTAGCCTCATCTGGTGTTCTTAATCACACCAACCCTCAATTAAAGTTTCACCAACTGTTGAAGCAGAACCATCCATCTATGAAATCTGACTTTGGAAAAAATTCACCTGACCACAATCTGCTTTGTGATAAGCGTTCAGGCAGGTGACACACATCAGTCATAATTATACTGACCTAATGGTCCCACTGTCATTTCTGATACTTCCTAAGCAAGACTATCTCTTCCAAACCTATGGGACTGCCAAGAAACAACTTGTGTTCAAAATGTTGAACAGGTGGCAAATGGTCTATGCATTTTGCTCTTTCCAAGCAACTTCCATCACAAACATTTCTTTTTAACCATTCAGCAATGCGTTTTCAACTGGGTAATCTCTGGCATTCAAACCTGATTCTTTCCTCTGTCTTGACTAGCATGAACATAATATTTCTTGTCTCCAGAGATACCTCTTAGAGTCCAAATACTCATCATCTTTGAAATGCCCTCAATATTACAGAGAAACTAATTGGATCTTCCAGTAATTTTGCTTTAACCCCACCACCACCACTACACCTACTGTCCACAAGCTGCACCTAGGTGACATGAGCAAGAAGAGACCTTGTCCATAGCTGAAGAAATTGCAGGCATGCACGACAGTCTCAGAATTCCATAGATAAGAAAGAAAGGTGACACTTTTTACCTGGTAGTAGTAATCCACATACTCTGTCTCATAGCACCGAGGACCAAGGCTTTCAACAGACAAAGCATCTTTCAGCAACTCTTCACAGCCTTAAAAAGAAAGAAAACCAAGAAAGAGGCGTAATTAATTAGTATGGCTTCATTGGAATAATTAAAGGTTCAAATACAGGTGTAGGCCTCAGTTAGAGTAAAATGAAGGGTGTTTGGGATATGGTGATAATCTGGGTTGTTCAGTATTAGGCCATAATAAAGTCATCACTTGAATCCACAACCTCGAAAAGTCACTTTTGGGATGGCAACTTCTAGAACCTGACCCCCCCTTCAACCATCATGCTGGCTGAGTAATTCTGAGAATTGCATTTAAAAAGTAACTTTTCCAAGTTATTCTTAGGTCTTGTCTATACGAGGGAAAAAATACGAACATATTCGGAAAGGCAGGTGTTCGCAACGATGGGAGCGGCCTGCACTGCCAAAAGACACCCCCAAAACTCCTCATGACCCCTAGCCAGCTGTCTAATGCACGTGATTTACTTGCAATTTTAAATCTGCCGCTGCCATTAAAAAACAAACAAACACAAAACCAGTTTCTCAGGGTGTACACAAGCAACACTTCATATTTACAAATAAAGAAATACCAAAAAAGAGTATAGATTGCCATTTGATTGACTTACCTTACTTAGCCAAAAATCCAACATGGCAGCCACAGCTGCTTTCCCTCTTTGCTAGCCTTGCCCCATCCTCATCCAGTCAATCAGATTGCACTACTTGTTCGTATTTGTGCGAGTGTGAGTGTTCAAATGATCGCACATTCACGTGTCATATGGAGCTTTAAAAAAAATCCATACGAAGCCCTGGATGTGGTGCACACGGACTTTTTGGTGGATTTTGCTGCCCCCCTTCCGAATGATATGTAATTATGCAAATGGCCGTTTGAACAGATCACCATACGTTCACATGATTTTTGTATTATTTTGACCATATAGACAAGTCCTTAATGTGCCGTAGTTTTCAGAAAATGTGGCATAAACCCTGTAATGATTGCCATGTTATTGCACTATGTGCTGGTATGCTTATAGCTCTGTTAAAAACAACAACACACCTCTGCTGTTTGCAGAGTCCAGGTTTTTCCACCCTACCAATGTCTGAAGGGCAACTTTTGGCAACTTCTACTCAGGATGCTGGGGCAGCAAAACAAGCTCTTTCTCCTCAAGAGTAGGGGGCTCTCTTTTTCTGCTGTCTATCTCTGCTTTCAGATGAACTAGGGACTTACTTTTTTAAAAAAATTATATTGGGCCAGCTAATGATTCTAATGGGTACTGGGTAGAATGCCTAAAATCTGGATTTAATCTGGCCAGTCTCATCATATGGAAGCCCTGCAATATGAACCTTGGAAAATGCCCCTCCCCACTCTTGAAATCTCCACTGAACTCACAGTTCTGCAGAGAAGAAAAGACATCAAAGAAGTAAAATTATAACATATTTGAGGACAAAGTAAAAGTAAAAGTGTGTGCGTGTGTGTAATCTTCGGCCCCTTTAAGACTGACTGATTTATAATTTAGGGAGAGCTTTTGTAGATATCAAGCCACTTCCTCAGTTCATTTGCATCGGAGGAAGTGGGCGGATATCCACAAGAGCTCATGCTAAAATAAAAAAGTCTCATAAAGGCTGCTAGATTCCTTTCTCTCCATGTCCCTTTTTCTTTCTGCTACAACAGGCTAGCAGGGCTACTTCTTCGAGGACAGACTTTTTCATTTTCGAAAGAAAATGGTGCCTATGTTGCCAGTCCCCATCTCCTCCTCTCTGCCTTACTGAAGGAAATTTCAAGGGAAGGAGAGGAGGAGATTGGCTTGCCTTGATGCAAGTTGAATGTCTTCTGTACCACTCACAGGGGAATATCACAGTACACTGTTATAGCACTGTTATTCCACTTTAGCTGCTCTGGCTGCCTCCTGTGGAATCCTGGGATTTGGAGTTCAGGGAGGGGCACTGAGCATTTTCAGCCAGAGGGCTCTTAGGCCTCACTAAACTACAGCCCCCAGAATTCCACAGGACGCAGCCAGAGCAGTTAAAGTGGAATAATAGCACTATAACAGTGTATAAAGTCTGTATTCCTGCCAGCTGATCCTTTCCCATTTCCGAGGCCTCTGTGAGGGAGGGCAGAGGGGGGGAGTGAGAAGCCGCCATTGCTCCTTATTTTTTTGCACCCTCCCATTAGGACATCACTGCCCCTATGATATCTGAGGAAAGGGAGACAGAGCTGATATACAGTTAAGCTACTCTACAAAAAGAGGCCAACAGTGGGGGGAAATCTAGCTAGGAGAGCCTAAGGAATAAAAAGTAAAAAAACCCAAAAAAACCTAGGAAGCAATTGGAATGCAGGCAGTGAAGCAAAAAGAGCAACTCCAGCCATAAGAGAATTCCAAAGATAAGGACTGACAGAGCAACACCAGGGAAGGCTGGCTTCTGTTTAACAAGGAGGCAGGAACCAGAAGAACAGAGGAGGCAGGAGGGAACAGACCACTGAAGTATGCTCAGACAAAAGATAAGGCACATCATGATGAGAAAGAGATACATTTAAATTTGAAAACACAAAGAAGTAAATGAAAACCAAAGAAGTTCATGAAAGAGAGGAGTAATGCGGTCAAAAGAGTATCAGGGAAAATAAACCACTAAGCAGCTTTCTCTAATCTAGAGATAAAGAAAAGGGGGGGGGGTTCCTACCTACTGCTTTTGAGACTAATACAGAAAGGAGCAACTTTTACCCCCTTGACATTGTTGGACTGCAACTCCCAATCTGCCTGGCGGTGGATGGTAGGAGCAGTAATCCAAATGCACGTGGAATGCTACAGGTGTCCCCAGCCTGGGCTACCTTGTATCCCAGTGTCAATCAGTTTTCTTGATCATTCTTCATGGACTGAGGGCCCACCCACTTTCAAAGGCATAGTGAGCAGTTCTTTGCCCTCCAACTGTCCTGATCCGGCAGAGACTACCCCAACTCATCTTCTGCAATCCCAATTTTCAGCTGCTTTTACAATGTCCCAGTTACTCTCTCTTCCTCCCACATTCCTCCCTTTGTCTTTAGCTTTCTTCCATGACTGTAAATGGAGTTCGAAGTGCAAAAGTAGTTTGCATTCAATTAACTCAGCAGAGGGGAGAGGAGAGGAAGGGGAATCTTGCCCTTCCTGGTAAACTCAGGCAAAAGCAAGCTGCTGTAATCTCTCCCATCTTGCTTGCTCTTCCTCATAAATAACATTTGCAAGCTTGAGCACATTTTGAGGTTGCTTGGTCACACATGTCCCTGTTTTCATCCGTGAAATATTGGAGGATAAGCAACTCCATTTTCTGTCTGTCATGTAACTGCAGGAGTCTTGATCCAGACTGGGATCATAGTTTGGGGGCAGGGGGGTCCATTTGCCTCAATGGGGGGTCCCAACCCAGGATCAGATACTTTGTTCTTTTGTTTTGTTCTTTTTTCTTTTCTGCACAAATGTGATTCTAGGCTACATCAATAGGAGTATAGTGTCCAGAATGAGGGAAGTAATAGTGCCACTCTATTCTGCTTTGGTCAGACCTCACCTGGAATCCTGTGTCCAATTCTGGGTACCACAATTCCGGAAGGATATTGAGAAGCTGGAATGTGTCCAGAGGAGGGCGACCAGGATGGTGGGAGGTCTGGAAGCCATGCCCTATGAGGAACGGCTTAGGGAGCTGGGTATGTTTAGCCTGGGGAAGAGAAGGTTGAGAGGTGATATGATAGCCATGTTTAAATATTTGAAAGGATGTCATATTGAGGATGGAGCAAGCTTGTTTTCTGCTGTTCCAGAGATAAGGACATGGAGCAACGGACTCAAACTACAAGAAAAGAGATTCCACCTAAACATTAGGAAGAACTTTCTGACAGTAAGAGCTGTTCAGAAGTGGAATACATTGCCTTGTAGTGTGGTGGAGTCTCCTTCTTTGGAGGTTTTTTTAGCAGAGGCTGGATGGCTATCTGGAATGGCAATGGGGTTGGACTAGATGGCCCTTGTGGTCTCTTTCAGTTCTATGATTCTATCATGTCCTAAAGCAAATGGATCACTCGGGCCCTGATCTGGTTTAGGGGGCTGGAGAAGGTTAAAGTACCCCACCCACCCACTATGGTCCAAAATCCATCAAGTCCCCTCATTCAAGACAGTGACATTGACTCTGGGTAGAGCTTATCATTCTCTTAGCTGTTTTTGGATTTGCTTGCTATCAAGCATGTTAGAGCTAACCTGAGATGTTTTGAAAGAAGCTAACTGAAGAATCCAAGATAAATATAGAAAGTTAATTAATTCCCAGGTGTACTCTCGGTCCTCGACTCCAGAAGAAGCCAGGTTATTTTAAAATCAGTGGGTGATTGTCTTTAGCTATCCTGTGGTGCTTTCTACCTCTGCTGAAACTGGGAAGGTTACAATAACCTTATAACCTTTCTTTTTCTCATTTATTTCCAAGTGAGAGCATGTATTTTTGGCCGTGGCATTCGCACATTGTTATTCCCAGTTGTCCAACGGAAAAGAGATGTCAGGAAAAGCATACCTTGTCAAATTATGCAGATTATTCATTCTAGGCTTCAGGTGGAGCAAGAAAGTAAAAACAGGGCAGTAGCTCTGGGGGAGAGTAAGAGACAAAAGCACATCCGGTTGCTTAGGCAAAAAGAAAACCTCTTGGGAAATGAGAGGCATTTTGACAGAATAATCTAATCCTTGGATGTGGGAAACCTTATCGTCTTTCTCTTGGCACACAGGCAAGTGATAATAGAGAAGAGGACCAAGGAAGCAGATGTTGAATGCATTATGGTCCATTCTGAGGAGCATTTTTCAGGTGACATTTTTCCTAATGCTAAGTAACGGTTGTGAGAAAGGAAGAAAAGAATCCTGCTAACAAAGGCATACATTCCTTTTTAAGAGCTGCCAACAAGCAAAGAATGTGTAAGTACTGGAATTTGAGGATGTGAAGCCTGATGCAGGAGTGGAGAATGCTTAGCTTTCCATACGTTTTTGGCCTATAACTCCTGTCAGTCCCACCCATCATCACCTATGGGAAGGGAGTGTGTGAGCTGTAGTCCAGAACATCTGAAGGACTTACTCTCCAACTTTGCACAGAAGAAAACTGGGACACATTTGGACAAGCAACATCATGCTGTGGTCAAGAAGTTATTAATGCGAAGAGCACGTAAGCTAAGAGAAAGTGCAGTAGTTTGCCTTTGCCTGAGTATACAGGGAAGGGCAAGATTCCTCCTCTCCTCTCTGCTGAGTTAACTGAGTGCCAACTACTTTTGTGCTGAAAACTCAGTTTGCAGCAAATGAAGTAAACTGAGGACAATGGGGAAAAGTGGCAGGAGGAGAGGGAAACTTGGACATTTTAAATGGGAAAACAGAGGATTAATCGCAATAGCAGTAGCTTAGATATTTATATACTGGTTATCAGTGCCAAAGCACTCCCTAAGCGGTTTACAATGTGCTGGCTAATTGCCCCCAACAAGCTGGGTACTCATTTTACCAACCTATGGAAGGATGAAAGGCTGAGTCAGCCTTGGAGCTCTCTGGGATTGAACTCACAAAGTTGTGGCTTGCAGTACCAGCATTTAACCACTGCACCAACAGGGCTCCCCTTAATTAGGATTCTCCATGCCAAGTCAGGACAGTTGGAGGGTATGGGAGGGCTGAAGGTACTTCACTTCAGTATTAACAGCAAGGCCTTCTAAAGCAGGGTGCCAAAATATCTAGAAAAAGGCAGATTTAGAAATTTTGGGGTGGGATGATTTCCCCAAAGTAGGATAGTCCCCATACCATATACAATAATGTGAGAACAATCACTAATTATTCTCCCATTCTTCTTCTCTAGTGTTTGAAAGAGAAGGGCCAACATGGGAGCAAACCTGGCAGTGACATCTAACCTGGAGGACCATTATCTTGACTCTTGAAGTGTAAGGTACTTGACTGATTAGGTGGACTGTGGTGGCCAGGATGGATTTCCATTCTGTCTCAGCCAAAATCTGGGAAGGGATTCTTGGTGCCAGCAAAGGCAGAAGCGTTTTGGGACTGGGATTATACACTGGGATTATAATGGTTTAACAGTCCAGAAGTATCACAACCAGCCAACTGTGGGGTTCTAAAATCACCAGCTGGCCATGCTGGAGTCTCTGAAAGAATAAGGGTCTCTGAAAGATGTCTCTAGGACAGCAGTGGGCAACTACAAAGGGGAAACTGTTAGTATGCCCTACTACCCCTCCCTGTGAGATTCCATAACTGGACATATTGGACACTTTTTGGGGTCACATTGGCCTTAGACAGACCAGAGGTCAGTCAAAGGTTACAATGACCTGAGATGTGTCTAGAAATGTAATGGTGGGAAAGCCCAAGGTAGGATTGAGCAGAAAGCCCCCATAATGGGTTTATACTAACAACCAAGACTTTAAAGGGATATGTGCTAATCCTTTCTTCCAGCCCTGGGTGTTTCAGGCAATAATTCAATCATGCAAACAAGTGACCATTCCCCAATCCATACCCTACAGAAATCTCCCCTCAGACCCCCTCCTGTCCAACCTTATGAGGTTGTGGCAAGCCCATCAAGCTTCTATCTCTCTGCAATTAAAGCAATCAGATGAGTTTTGGTTTCTTTTGTCTAACCTGTGGGAAAGTCATCCAAGTTTTGTTATTACTAACTCACTCCTCCAAAGCACAGAATACAGTATAAATATTAGAACCCCAACTATAGCAATGTGTGCCACACTGTACGGACCTGGCTACTCTCTTTCTTGGCGCTCCATGGATTGGCATCCCTTGTGCCACCTTCAGACATATGTCTGAGTATCCTGACTGTATGGAACTCTCTTCTCCTTGAGACTGGTAACTATCACCCTATCTTCCTGGACTTCTCTCTCTCTCTCTCTCTCTCTCTCTCTCTCTCTCTCTCTGTTCATCCATTCCGTCTTACTCTGCTATAGCCTTGTATGGTCCAGATGAACATACATTTTGTATGTTAGTTTACTTTCTGTATTATTCTAACAAAATACTTCATTTTACTTTAACTGGAGCCTCCTCTAGTGTTAGTACTGGTATACATAGGTGGATACCAAAGTTACCCTTCTCTCATAGGCCTATCTGAGCTAATAATTCTCCCAAATGTTGAAGGAGATTTGGCATCACAGGTGGGACTCTTAACATACTCCCAATCTCTTAGCGTAACACAGGAATCACAGCATTACTCTTGGTGCAACTGTTTTCACCCTAAGAGCAGCTCATCTTCACCCTTTTTCAGGGGATTGTAGAGGATAGTCAGGGCATCCAAAACACTGCATTTTTGCAACATTTTGCATTATTTAGGTGCCAAAAAAATCAGTTGAATTCCTTTTGCAGTCTGAGGGCTTTTGGGGGTCTCCTGGGGGGCTGGAGGCTGCAAAAAGGAACCTCAGGCTGCGTGCATCACTTTCCACTTTCCTCACCCATGCTCTGGAGGTTCGTGCAGTAAAAAAGATTCAGAGAAGAAAATGAGGGTGTCATAGCAGTCCAGCAGAGTGATAGCATATGAAGAACTGTGCACACTTGGCTACTGTTTGGGGGCACTATTTATACCCAATTTAGTATCCTGAAGGAATGTTTGAGTGTAAAACAATGTTTGGATGTGTTTCCCACATTTAAACAAAGGAAATCACAACTTTGCCAATTGCCACTAATGGCTGACATATGAAGACTGATGGGTTTATATATCCTTATTGTGGGATAGGAAAGGTGTGAGGGAAGACATTTGCAGGGATAATGGGTGTTCCAGTCAATGTTTGTTTTGGGGAGAGACTCACTGCCAGGAGTGTCCAAGAGGGGATTAGCACATTCCTGCCCTGGTGGCGCAGCAGTTAAATGCCAGTACTGCAGCCACAACGTTGTGAGTTTGATATTACAGGTCTCCTGGTTGACTCAGCCTTCCATCCTTCCCTAGGTCAGTAAAATGAGTACCTGGCTTGTGGGGGCAATTAGCTAACACACACTGTAAACCATTTAGAGAGTGCTTAGCACTATAAAGCAGTATAGAATGTAAGTGCTATTGCTCTTCTACCTTGATGATTCTGATCCTAAGGGGATCCACTTAATTCCATCTTGGCATGCCTGTTGGGAATTTCCAAGACATCTTTGTTAGGTCCTGGATGACCTTCACTTGAACCCACTTTCAATTTGCCCTGGTCTACCTAGACCTCATAAGAATGTCCAGTATTGCCAAATTATGAATTATTAGACAGAGGGGGTATATGGCAGGTAACAGGCTCACACATCTAGCACAGTATTAATTGTAACTTCAAGATACATGAAGATAATAAGTTTTCATGTGGTAAATTCCAGAACTGGACAAGGAGCTATTTATGATGACAGAATTTACTTCCAATATTGCCCACTTTTCCAAGGCCCCAGGAGGAAGGAGCTTAAATGAGGGTAGCCTGATAACTATTAAGCTGGTTTTGCAAGCAACCGCTCTTTGTTTAACACAACAATTATTATAATATATTTCTAAGTGTTTTTCTCCCCTTTACAGGGTTCCTTCCATAGTCCTGTTGCAGAAAGTAATTTAATTTTCTCTTCATGTTCTCATTAGTCTTCAAGCTGCCTTCTACCAAGGTGTCTCAGGAGAGTCTTTAAAGCATAAATGAGTTTCACACATGCTGCCAAGCTCACCACAAGAGACCAAAGTGAGGGGCAGGGTGGGGTACATTCATTAATGTGTTATTATCAGAGAGAGAGTGAGAGAGAGAGCACTCAGACAAGCATGTGGTATACAGTAACATACACAAACTGGTGTAATGGAGGGCATCCGTCACTGTAATTTATCACAGCAGCAGTATTTACAGCCATCCATCAAACTCTCCTTTCCATAATACACTAAACATAGCCTTGTGGCAGTAATAAAGCCACCCCTTTATCTAAAGGCCTATGAAAGGTAACAAAGGTCTCATCGCAATTCATTCCACTCCTGTGAAGGAAAAGAAGGGGCCACTGGATTGGCAGGCATCACCATGTCAGGTGAAAATTCTGGCACCCCTTAGAGCAGCCTTCCCCAACCTGATGACTCCCTGCCAATATTTTGGACTACAGCTCCCATAAAACTCAGCCAATGGCATTGCAGTCCAAAACAATGGAAAGGCAACAAGTGGTGGAAAGTTGCCCCACAGTAGAGTTGGGTGGCCACTGGGGGTTTTGTGGTCATGCCTCTTCCATCTGCATACAAACCCTGGAACTTGAGGGGCTGCACCCCCATTTTCTCTGGCTTGAGGGAGGGAAATGCTGAAACAGCCCCCTGAGGGGGATGACATAGACAGAGCCATTTAGGCTCTGGAGGCTTCTGGAGACAGGATGGTCACATTAGGCAACACATGTTTTGTTAAGAGGCTGGGGGTACACCATTGTTACATGGGGACCAGGGGTCACACTATTGCCACTCCTAAATCCTTGGTAGAACAATCTAAGGTTCATTTGTCAATTCAGATAAGGTGTGGCTTATCCATGACCATCCCATCTTTTATTTTACAGGGAGCCTGAGAGGTTTGAATAGAGAGCACGATACAAATGGGGCGAATGTACTGACCCAGGCTAGCCTGAGACACATATACACATGTTTTCCTAATGCAGTCATACACTTGGCTGACAGCCTAGAATATGCCATTGTGTGGAATTAATGAATCACCATTAAACAGAAAGAAGGGAGAATTGTGACATTACCTTCTCTGTACTGTGAGATGTGCAAATGAGCATCTTGTATCTAGTCAAGGAGAAGGAAGGAAGGAAGGAAGGAAGAGGAAGAGGAAGGGATGGATTGTCCATGCATACAGAAGTGCACAGATGCAAACAGAAGGCTATATCATGTTCTAAAAGCAAACCAACCAAAACATTGGTAGAACCCCTATGGGAGGCTTCTGTAGCGGTCTGATTTTAATGAGAAGTCTGATGGCTGCTGAAGTTTCCGTCTCCAGAAAACAACAAAACTAACAGCCAATACACAACTGATTGGATGTTTAACGTGTGTGTGTGTGTGTGTGTGTGTGTGACAGAGAGAGAGAGAGAGAGAGAGAATGACCTCATCATAGCTCCATGATTATGAAATCTAGATACTGGTACCTGAAAATTGACATGCGTACTAAGGAGATCCTAGGGATGGGCATTTCATGATTATTCAGTTGTTTAAATGCATTTACAGTCAACCCTCTGTATCCATGGATTCTGCATTCACAAATTCCACCATCCACAGCTTGAAAATATTTTGTTTTTAAATTCCAAAAAGCAAACCTTGATTTTGCCATTTTATATAAGGAACACCATTTTACTACACTGTTGTATAAAATGGGGCTTGAACATGCATGGATTTTGGTATCCACGGGGGTCTTGGAACCAAGCCTTAGCAGATACCAAGGGCCCACTGTACTAATTTTAGTTAATTTAAGCTAGTCTATACCTGAAATACCAACTTCAGTTACTAGGTGGCAGGCTTCTTTGATTGCAACAGAACTTGCAATCAGGCCTGGCATATTCATTTCTCTGGGGGGCTTCTAGGCAGTTCCATGTGAGCAGAAAAAAGGTAGAGAAAACAATATGCCCAGTACAACCGCTGCCCTCCCCACCAATCTTCAAATGTTAAAGGTGTATGTGGGTGAGAGAAAAAGTCTTGCTGCCTTTTAAGTGATGGGCAGTAGAGTAAACACAGGGGGAAAGCTTAAATTCCTCTCATGAAAGGAGGGAAAGTCCAGAGAGAAAGAAAAGGGTTAGAAGTTTGTGAAAGCAAAGAGAAAGAGCAGCGGGGTAAGTTGACAGAAAGAATGCCAGGGGAGATGGATAGGTCAGGAAAGAGGATGACTCAGCTGGTGGGCAGATGGGACTGAAAGAGCACCAAGTTGCAAAATACTGCAAGACCTTTCCATGTGAAACTGAGGGTAAAAACAAACAAAATAAGGAACAAAAAGCTTCATGATTCATAACAAAACCAAATAAAAATAGACACATGGAAAGTTAACACATCTGCTCTAATTTGAATTAAAGAGTCCTTTTAAGCATAAATTTACAATACAAAATGAGACTGAGACAAATGTGCCCTAATTAGTCATACAAATAATACATCCATCATTGAGGCAAGGTTGCTTGCAGCTCCATACCTAGTGCAGAGTTAGTCACAAGCCTGGGAAAAGTAAAGGCAGCTCATGTACCTTTATTGGTTGTACTGTTGTTGCTGGTTGTGGTTGTTGTTGTTGTGTACCTTCAAGTCATTTCTGACTTATGGTGACCCTTAGGTGAACTTATCACAGGGTTTTCTTGGCAGGATTTGTTCAGGGAGGGTTTGCATTTGTCTTCTAATGAGTCTGAGAGAGTGAGATTTGCCCAAGATCACCCAGTAGGTTTCCATGGTCAAGCAGGGATTCAGACCGTGGTCTCCTGCTAGTCTAATTTATCTAAAGGGCAACAGTAGAGAGCAGGTTGCTCTCTAGTCCAACACCCAGACCACTGTACCATGCAGGCTCTCAATGGTTGTGCAGAAGAGAAAATTTCAGCAAGCATTGCTTGCTAGCTGGTTACATGACAAGCAAGCAATGCCTACTGAAATTCCCTCTTTCACACAACCATTAGAGGTACAGGAGCCCTCTCCAGTTTTCCATGTGGCAACTCTATTGAGGCAGAATGCATGGAATGGTCCTTGTAATAGTGTGAGTCTGCAGCTGTGGTGGTGAGGAAAGAAATGTAGTGATGATGTAAAATGGCAAGGTACTCCCAACTTAGGAAATCAGAAGTTCTAGTGACCAAAGACTCAGGCCTAGCTGAGTTGGGCTTAGGGTGGCTTTGCGGCCATGTAAAAGCCAGGAGAAGCTGCGAGAAACCATTGTTGCTGCTAGAGACAGGCTGAGTCATTCTAGACGGTCTCTTTGCACTCAGCTGCAACCACTGCATTTTGAACATTTTGCCACCTTTCTCTCCATTGCACTCCCAATACTGATATTCTCACTACAGCAACCTGCTCTTTACTGTTGCCATCTAGATACAGTTAGACTACAGACTCACAGACAGGATAGCAATTGGCTGTGCTGGCTAGTGAGGATGGGGGCTGTAATTTATTACATTGGGGAGGGGGGCAGGTTGGGGAAGCTTGAGGGAGCATCTTTCAAAATTAATGTCTATCTTTGCCAGTATTGGAAGCACTAGTTCCCCTTTCCTTTTCCTCTTTGTTATTTGCTTTAATAAGCATCTGTGAACATCAGACTGGTCTGGAGAGAGAATGTTTCACAACCTCTAACCTTGTACTCTTAGGAAATATATATATATATATATATATATATATATATATAATCACAGGCCACCTGGAGGCTGACTGGAATATGCAAATAAAAAGCATTCAAATTTATAGTTAAATTTGTAGCTAATTTTAAAAATCTATATTTGTAGCTAAAAGTCCCTTTCATGTCAAAAAGGAAGATACAGTGGGGCCTCAATATCCACAGGGATTTGGTTCCAGGAGCCCATACGCATAGCAAAAAATGCAGATGCTCAAGTCCCTATTAATAAAATGGTGTAGGGCAGCAGCGGAGGCAGCAGCAAGCCCTGGTTGTTGGGTGTGCCACCAGGTGCACATTTTTTGGGGTTTCGCCTCCTCCAGGGGACACATCAGCTGCCTGCTTCTGCCTTCAAGGCAGCAGTGGCTGCAGTACTTTTGCTTGTTCTTTCGCAAGGCAGAATTGGGCAGCTGGTGGGCTCTCTGGAGGCAGAGGAACGTGAAGAATGTGTACCTGGCAACATTCCTGGCAGCTGGGGCTTGCCGCTGCCTCTGCTGTTGCCTGACACTATTTTATTAATAAGAGATTTCTAAGGGAGATCTCCTGTTTTTTCTAATACTGTACAGGTCAACCCCTGTATCTGCAGGAGATTATGTTCCAAGACACACATCCCCCCGGACACCGGGCACCTGAAACTATGGATAATAGGGAACCCTATTATTTTCAATGAGAAAAATGCCAGAAGTTGACCACAGAATCATATTGGAGGATCTAGAAACGCCTGGAGAGAACCTATTTTTTGGAAGTAGGTAAGTGAAACCATGGATACCAAATCTGTGGATATGGGGGTTATCGGTTATCCTGTACTGTAGTCTGAATCTCCTTGCTCCTCCCTCCTCTTCTTTCTGATAAGAAAGAGGAGCAGCCCCTCCTGAAGCATGAATTTGGGCCAAGCACTACGCTTGGATTCCTACCATTTCACAGATCTCTCATCTCTCTGCAGACTCGCAAATGTGTTGTGTAAAGTACAGTACAGCTTTTATGTATAGTACTGTAGTAGTTTGAATCCGTGGTGGGCTGAATCTGCAGGTTGTGAGCCCGCAGGTATGATGGGCCCACTGTAGTTTTCTCTGTACAGTACTGTACTTCAATCTGGGATGGGGAAAGGGAACTTTTAGACATGACCACTAGAGGGAGATCATCTTCCAGGTTTTTAGAGTGTGCGTGTGTATTAAAGCTGGTTAGGAAATAAAACAGATACTATACTTTTTAAAGATTTACAGATGTATTCTGGCATCTTAAAGACTTACAGATGTATTAAGGCATCAACATCCATGGACATCAGCAAACTTAAGCAGTTGCATAAAGTGTAATCATGAATTACAAGGGGTGGAAGACATGAACTGTACACAAGGTGGTTACAATTACTGCACTAGAACTGGAGGAAGGGAGGGCATTTTCAACACAATCCTGTGTATGTCTAATGAGAAATATGGTCCAGTGAGTTCAGTGGGATGTACTGCACATCCTCCAACATTTTACAGGTAAAAACTAGGATATGTGTGGCCAAATATCAAAGCCTGGTCAAGATGGCAAAAGATATTAGTGAGGAAGAACACAGAAGGTAGGAGAGGGTGCAACAGTTTGCTTTTGCTCAAGCCTACTGGGAAGGGCAAGATTCCACTCCCTGCTCTCTCCTCTGCTGAGCTAACTGAATGCAAACTACTTGTGCACTTTGAACTCAGTTTGCAGCAACTGAAGTAAGCTGAGGGCAAAGGGGCAAAGTCGGAGGAAGAGAGGGAAGCAGAGGCATTTTAAAAGCAGCTGAAAAAGTAGGATGACAAAGGATTAATTGGGACTGTCCCTGCCAAATCAGGACAATTGCAGGGTATGTTACTGTGAGGGAAGAGCAGGTAGAGGTGCAGCCCTTTTTGTTGTAAAATTTTCTGTGTCCTTCATATCATATTCACTGAATCTCTGCAGATATTAGAACATCATTCCCCAATGGGGTGTTCTCTACACATTCTGGACTACAATTCCCAGCATACTAATAACTAGCAATGCTGTTTAGGGATGATGGGAACTATATTCCCAAACATCCATGGGTCACCAGGTTGGAGAAAGCTGCATTGGAACCAATGAGATCATAAGGACTGATTGTAGTTGAATAGAATAGAATAGAATAGAATAGAATAGAATCTTTATTACGGTCATAGACCAGCACAGGTAAAAAGGGGATACAGAATAAAGGTAAAAACACAGGATAAAAACAGGCTAAAAGCAGTATTTAAAATATTAGCTCCAGTATAACAAGACTAGGTTGATACTATTCTAGTTCAATTTCTCAGTGACATTCCTGAAATGGGTGTCTGCAGGATGAATGCCCCAAATTGGCATCAGCTTCCTCCAGAGACTCCCTTCATATACAGCTCAAGCAAAATGGAACAGGAATGAAAGGAAAGATTGAGTGTCTGATACTTGGTGTGATATACTCACTCTACTTATGGAGGTTCTATATAGCCATCATTGACAATAGACATTGCAGAGCTTGGACAAGTTACTTGTTTGGATCATACCTGTCAGAATCCCCCATTCAGCAATCACTATAGATGGACAAAGGTATGGAGAATAAACTCAATTGCCTTCTGAAGCCATCTGTACTAACAGTTCATCAATCTATTATGTGGCCGATGTAGATTAAAGTCTTGTAGCAGATTAAAGCTAGAGGCACATCACGCTATGCTCCAAAAGGAGAGAGATGTATTATCTCAGTCAGCTCCCAGAACACTCTTCCTTGCAAATGCACAATAGCTTACTGCTCAGTCTTGCCTCCCTGGACCCAGCAAGCAGAGAGGAAGAATGCTGCTCCATCTCAGCCCTTTCTGTGCCTGCCAGCTGTAGCATGAGATGGACCAAGGAAGCTCAGTGGTGATGTCCCTGCCCATATGTTGGAAAGGAGGAGGGCAGAATCTATACTGCACAGGACCTACCTGTCCTAAACAACACATAGAAAGAGATACAACCAACACAGTCCTTTAATTTTTCAAGGGACATTTTAACCCATGGTGAGGGATCTCCAGATGCTGCACTCTAAACTCTCAGCAGTCCTGCTTAGTACAGCTGCTGGTAAGAGATCAAGGGAGACATAATTGTTTGGATGACCAAAGATACCCCAACCCTGTTATAGCATTTTTCAAGACTTATGAGTGTTCCCCACCACACTGTTTGGAAATACAGGTCGACCCTTGTATCCATGGGGGATATATTGCAAGACACCCCCCATGGATACCTGAAACAGGGGTGATAGGGAATCCTATTATTTTCAATGAGACAAACACTGAATGTTGACCATAGAATCACATTGGAGGACCTAGAAATCCCTAGAGAGAACATATTTTTTTCAGACTGCATAAGTGAAACTGTGGATATCGAATCCATGGATACAGGGGTTGACCTTTACCTACATTATTACATCATTACTAGTGTCTTGGATTTTTGTGTTTGTTTCTATTGAAACTGCTATATAAAACTTTAGAACACAGTATAGTATGGGTTAGCCAGGATTTCTTAACCAAATCATGCGCTTCAGTTAAAAATGATTGGACCTGTAAAGCAAGTCATAGCATGATAGTACTATCCTGTGGCTAAAGAAAGAGTTGGCCTGGACAAAATGGTCTGGCACTCATGGAGGACAGTCCCTGGCAGTTTGGGGCACCTTACAAACTTATCTGTACTTTTATATTGATTTCTGCATACATTGGATATTATTTCCATGAGGCTAGTGTGTTTGAGAGTGTCTTGTCACTCCTGTGCCCCAATGATTCACAAGGATAGATCCAGAGCTGTGGCACTTTACAGTGGTTATTCTCCCTTCAGTTTATGAATTTAGCTAGGGGTGGCTCAGAGTTTAATTTGCGGTGCCCAAACTAAGGAGAGGAGAACCAGCATGCTATAGTGGTTTGAGCATTGGACTATGACTCTGGATTTGAACCCTCACTCAGTCATGGAAACCCACTGGGTGGCCATGGGCAAATCACCCTCTCTCAGCCTGAGATGAAAGCAAAGGCAAAACTCCCACTGAACAAATCTTGCCAAGAAAACCCTGTGATAGGTTTGCTTCAGGGTCACCACAAGTTGGAAATAACTTGGAGGCACACAGCAACAGCAACAAACTAAGGAGAAAGAAGGAGGAAGGGAGAAGGAGAAGATGGAGCCAGCCTTGGGTATATAAATTCTGATTGCACAGACAACTATGTGATTTCAGTAGGCCTTCCATCTATTCCCTTCAAGAGCAGATCATCAGCATTATTCACAGCATGTGGTAACAGTTTTTGCCCTGCCTTGGGTATTAAGAGACAGAGGAACACATTGGTCATTTTCCTGTTCCCACTCCCTGGGGAAGGCTTGTGGTTTTGTACAGGGGGCCTCTAGGCCCCATGTGCCCTCCAAGGCTATTTTGGAGCATCCCTTCATGGGGGGGATGCTCAGTATGGGCTAATGTGTAGAGTCTGCCACATTTCCTGTTGTTCAGTGAACAATTTTCTGCTGATCACTCTGCTGAATTTGTACATTAAACATTAAATGCCTCGGCAATGAGGGAGAGTATTTGCCGCTAGGTACCAAGGGTGCAACATACCACTGATTTTGAAGGGAACACTGTGTAAAATTGTCATAGATCATTTGTTTTTAGCAGCATCCTGAGGACAAAATGTTTCCCTTCAGCAGCAATTGGTGCTACAGCACTAAGCACGTACCTTTCTCCCCTACTGCCCTGCACAGCCCTGTTATTCTTTCCATTATTGTATCTACACCAGGACAGAGATGGAAGCATTTGTGCCTCAAGGTTAAACACTCAAAAAGTGAGCATGTCAAACCTATGGCCTTTCCTCCCACTGAGACTTCTCTTCAGGGAGGTTCCCAAAGCTGCTGAAGCAAGAGCCCTCCTTAAACCTTCTTGTACTCCATACTTTAAGCTCTTCACATGAAAGCTTTCCTGCAGTTTTTCATGCATGCATATGGTTAAGCTGTGGAGTTTGCTGCCACAAGCTGGAGTAATGGCCAAATGCCTGGTTGGCTTTAAAAGGGGACTAGCCATATTAATGGAGGACAAGGCCATCAATGGCTGCCAGTCAAGATGACTCTACATTACCTCCAGCATCAGAGGAGGTTTGCTTCTCAGTCCTAATTGCTGGGGAGCATGAGATCTCCCACCCTGCTTGTGGTCTTCCCACTTCCTACTGGTTGGTCACTATGTCAACAGAATACTGAACTAGATAGGCCTGGTCCAGCAAGGGTCTTCTTGTATTTGTAACTGTATGAACTGGGTCAGGAAGTTGGGGGGGGGTTATATAATTTTTCTGTTCTCTCATACCATTCCCCCAACAGCAGCTCCTGTATTTTCTCCTTCCAGGTGCTGTTTGCCAACCAAGAGTGGGGGAAAGATAACTGCTTTTCCCAGAGGGGTAAACAGCAGAGTGCGTTGGGAGCGGTGGTGGTGCATGCAGTATAGATTGGGAAAACAGCATGAGAGGAAAACGTTGAAGAATTAGTCCTCTGTTACCATTAGCCCTTGCTACTCACAAGTGTTAATGGGTTTGGCCAAAATACAGCATGGTGTTGGACAGTTTCAACACATAGGGTGTTTGGTGGCTCTGATGTCCATGGGGCAGAGAATCGGTGCAAGCTCAAACTTTACAGGCATTATTCAAGGTGACAAGCTTATTTTTGTGGTAGGATTCAGCACCTTGGACAGCCCAGAGCATATTCACTGCCTCACTGAAATCAGGATTTCCAGATGCCACAGACATTGTGAGAGAACACACCCTGCCTTTCCTCGCCTCCACTGAAGCCCTCTGAGCTGCCTGAACTGCAGTCCCAGAGGGATTTCCAGACTGCTGGAACAGGCTTTTCTGGTGCATGGGATAAGGAAGGCTGTCGTGAGAAGAAGAGATCACCCCTCTTGCTGGATTCTGCTGTTCCACCAGTGGAACTATCTGTTGGCTCTCTTGTGCATCCTGCAAAACATGCAGTGACAAATGTAATAACTAGACCCACTGAGATGCCAACTGACAGCACTGCCTGAGCTGCTTGTCCCCAACAGTAGCTAAAACCAGCAGAATGCTGTAGCACAGAACACTCTAGCAGTATTTGGCAATCTGCTACTGACCAACCTTGAAATGAAACACAGACACTGTTGGATTCTCCCAAAGTCCTTGGAGGCTCTTTATCTTCTTGTTGCAGAATATATACATGATATAAACACTCCTTTGACTATCTCCAACAGTATATAGTAACTACTCTCATACACAACAACTCACCAACGATCCACTATCTACAACCCACACAGACTCTGGGTCTCAGCAGACTGATATACAGTGGTGATTATGCTGGGCTAGCACCTGGTGTTCCATGC
The DNA here is from genome assembly GCA_030847615.1 of Gambelia wislizenii. Classification (NCBI taxonomy): domain Eukaryota; kingdom Metazoa; phylum Chordata; class Lepidosauria; order Squamata; family Crotaphytidae; genus Gambelia; species Gambelia wislizenii. The sequence continues at coordinate 222,703,900 of JAUMIR010000002.1, forward strand.
CCTTACAGCCGTACAAACTATTTTTCTACTTTGATTTAAAGGCACTGTGTTCCAACACTATCAAGTTAGATCCTGCCCTCTGTTTGTAGTACTGAAATGAAACAACACTTTAGCCTTATTTAGGTATTCAGTTGCTCACATGGTGAAGGGGAGAGTGGGAGATGCTTGCTGGCTTCCCACTCTCATACACTGCGTTATGCATATTCGAAATCCCCATAAAGTGCCCCCCCCCATTCCAGGCCTTTTCCTCCAATGTACTGAAAGACTACATGAGGGGATGTAATAAAGGGGGCGTTGCTAGCAAACGCATCCTCAGTACTTCTAAGGACTGAACAGAGCTCATGCCCTTGAGTCTATGATAGTAGAAAATTACAATACTTACATGATAATTGAGGGCTAGAGTGGACAGTGAACAAAGGTTCACTGGAAGGGTTCAATGGATCACAGGTTCACCAGAAACTGGGGAAATGGCAAATAGCATCTCCCAGAACCTTTGATCAATTTTAGGTTTATTTAGACAATGGAAGGGGGTGTTCAGGCCTGCCTAAGATCTGAAAAGACTAAAAATAGCACTCAGGTCCTCAGAAGTTGCCAATCCCATATCTAGGTCTTCAGTAATGGTTTGGTCCAGTGGTCTGACTGAGTGCATTTAGTCCTGTAGCACTAGTGAAGTTAAAGAGCAGTGGACCTGATCAGTGCTTTAATAGGAGACAACCAGGAGCTCCAACTCTAATTGGCCTAAAGGACAAAGATAAAGTTAAAGATAAAGGTAAGTACAGAGGGCCTTCAGTATATTCTGGGGTTTGCTTCCAACACCCATCCCCCAGTGGATACCAAAATCCATGGATGCTCAAGTCTGGTAAACAGCAAGGTTTGCCTTTGGGATTTTTTGGGGAATATTTTTGAGCAGTAGTTGGTTGAATGTGGATGCCAAAACCGAGAATAGGGAGGGCCAACTGTATGAGGATAAGGATGAAGATAGTGAGAGTGGCAATGGCAAAAACAACAATGATAACAATGCCTACCTTTGATAGCAAACACTCCATGACAGAAATCTTTGAAGTTGATCTTGCCTAAGTCATTTGGATCCAAGTATTTGGCAAATTTTTCCACCTTGGGGAAAAAAAAAGATAAAGCATTAGATAGTGGGCAATATTCCACCCCCCAGAAAGGGGAGGTTAGGGAGAATTTGTTGTTTTTTTTCCTCAGCAAGAATTTTCAAAAAGGTATAAGGAATTATCTGAGTTCTGTTCATATACTGTAGTTCTAACAGTTCATAGAGTCCCAACTCCCATGTTGTTCATGCTGAAGAACAGGAATACAAAGGGAGCAGAAATGGGAATTCAAGTATTTTAACACTGTGAGCATTTATCGTAGATTAAAAGTATCTTTTGTCCTCCCCCTGCATTGTCTGAGAGTTATCATTTAAAATGTTGATGACAAAAGAAAAAGGGTGCAGAAGAGCTGAGTTGCTGGCAACCTCCTGAAGGCTGCAATGCTTATCAAAGACTAAGAGAGCCAATGGTGTTTATATGACCCAGCCTGGTGTAGTGGCTTGAGTATTGGACATACCAGAGTATTGGGATACCAGGGTCTGAATCCCCACTCAGCTGTGGAAACTGATGACCTTGGGCAAGTCATACCCTCTCAACCTCAGGGGAAGGCAATGGCAAACACCTCTGAACAAATCTTACCTCCAAATCCCTGTGATAGGTTCACCTTAGGGTCCCCATAAATCAGAAATGACTCGAAGGCACACAGCAGCAACAACAAATGATTGGCCCTTGTAACCCAACTGAAAGGAGCTGCAACTGGCCAGTGCACTTGCAATGCACACATACTTGGTGAAATGAGTACAGGCTTCAGCTTCAAATGTCATGTTGCATACCATAGCAAAGGTGCAGGGGAGTGTAAGTCTCTGCTAGCATATTTAGGGGAGGCCCAGAAAAAGGTTGCTCCCTACCAATACACTGAAAAGCTAAGGTCTTGCTACTAAGTTCCTGCTTGGGGTGGGGGCACCCTACCTCCATATCATAACATATCAAGATCCACATGTTTTAATTTGAGACAACTGGACATTGTGTGTGTGTTATGTTGCTGTGTGTGCATATATGCACATACAAGGCAGGAGGAAATATGGATCAACTTCTGGAAGTGTAATAGAGTAACAGTAAGATGAGGGTGGGACAGAAAGCAAACCAATTGCATTTCAGAAAGCAAGAAATGGGAATATGAGCATTTCGCTGCAGAGCAGGCCTAAAAAAATGAGTGGAAGACATCAGCAGTTGTTGAATCCTGACATGACCTAGATTCTCAATTTTCTCATTTCTTAAATGTGAGCAAACCCACCAAAGACTTCTTAAAGGTCTAACAAATAAAATGGTGAGGGTGGCTTAGCTGTATGTGTGTGTGTGTGTTTTTTAATTATTATTATTTGGTTTTAATATGGGTGGGTTATAGTAGTGCCACTCAAAGTGGTGGTCCCTAGGCCACTGCTGGTCCATGAGCCATCAACTGCCAGTCCCTGAAGAATTTCCAATGAAAGAAATAAACAGTTGTACCCACTGAGTACAGGTATGGTACCAGACCATGACACATTAGGAACAAATAAATTCTGGTCCCCCACAAAAGAGAACTTTAGAAGCACTGGGTTCTAGGACACTGCCCTTTCTCCATTGCTGAAAGAAACAACAGCAACAACACAGACACAAATGTGAACTAAAGGTTCTGTTGCATTATGTCAGGCTCATCCCTGAATTCTGGGGTTTGGAGTGGAATTAATGGAGGACCCTGACATGAGGCTGCCTTTGGCTTGTTTTCCTTGCCTAGGCCTCTGGAGGTTTTGGAGAGGGGCCAGCCCACCTTCTTGGCCTGGGAACGCTGCTTTCCACCGCGGCTCAAGGTCAAATCTTCCAGGTGCAGGCCAGGCCATTCCTCCTCCCTACGTGCCATTCTCACGCTGTGGGGGTTTACCTGGGGGTTTGTTCTAGCTGTATTCAGTTTCGGCTTTGTTTCATGTTCCTGACACATGATTCCTTGCCAATAAAGAATTTTATTGAGTGAAAGCGAGCGTGTGTGCTTGGTATATCATAATAAGCCGAAACTGCTCTTCACTACCTAACCCTTTTTGAGAGGTTCTACCCGCAATGTCGGATGACGCGGAGGCTGGAACTGAGGACGGAGAAAGATCTGGCTGCAGGCGGTGGCCAGGGAGCCGGAGCACCGGGGGAGGGTGCCAGCGTGTCATGGGATGCTGCAGGAGTGCCTGAGGATGACTGGAGCCAGGCCCGCCGGAGGGCGGGAAGGCTTATGCATCTCTTCGACCTGATGGAGCTGGGAGCCAGGCAAGCCCTGGGGAGGGGCAGCCTGCCACTCTCTGACACTCCAGTGCGAGGAGCTGGAGTGACCATGGGAGCCAGCTGGCCCTGGCTGGACGACCGAAGCTGGGAGGAATGCAGGTCCCATCGGTGGGACAAGCCCCTAGCCGAGGGGCACCAAGAGCCGGGGGTATGGTTTTCGCTGGCAGAAGTAGGAGCTGAGGTCCAGCAATTGAAGCAGCAAATGGAGGTTGTGCAAACGAGCCTCCTAGAGATCCTGCAGAGGTTACCTCAGCCACCACCTGCCCCAGGTGGGGCCCAGCCTCCCCAAATTGAACCAGTGCCAGTCCCGGTACCCGGGGGAGGGGACCCTGCCGTGCCTGCTGGGGTCCCTGGCCTGCCAGCTCCTGGACCAGCCCCCCCTGGAGGAGCTGGACTGGTCGAGCCACGGGAAAGACCCTGGGGCCTAAAGCACCAAGATTTAAAGGCGACCTTTGATGGAGATGCAGCGAAGCTACCATACTTCCTTACCCAGGTGGTGGGGTTTATGTCCCAGTGGGATGAGGAGTTCCAGACGGAGGCTGAGAAGGTGCAGTATGTATCCAACCAGCTAGAGGGAGAGGCGGCGCAGTGGCTGGTGGGGCTTTATGACATGGGAGCCCCAGAATTAGGAAACTTCCATGAGTTCATGCTGGCTCTATGGGCTCAATTTGAAGACCCCCTGAGAGTGAGAAGGGCCCGCATGGACCTCCGGCAACTGAAGCAAGGTTCAAAGTCCATGGCTGAGTACGCCGCTGAATTTCACCACCTGGCCAGTCAGGTGCCCGACTGGACGGAGGCCATAAAGGTACAGTTCTTCCAGGATGGGCTGAACGCAGACATCCTCGAATGGGTATCATTCAAGGGGAACCCCGAGACCCTCTTGGGATGGGTATGGCTTGCTGGAGAAGTGGAGACGATGAGGCGAAGCGTCAAGCTGGCTTGGTGCCAGCAGGGATCCAAGGGGAAGACCACGGGGTCCACCGGGAAGAAAAGTAAAGCAGCCCGCCCAGGCGGAACCACGACGGGGGAGTCGGAGAGGGAGCAAAGGATGAGGAAAGGCTTGTGCTTACACTGTGGAAAAGGGGGCCACCGCATAGCTGAATGCCCAGAGAGGAGCCCTCGGGAACCAGCAGCAGCCGAGAAGCCCCAGAGGAGTGAGGGGAAGTCGACGGTACTGAAGACCCCACTCAAGTCCAAGCCCAAAGCAGCGGTACGTGCCTTGGTACCAGGCCACGCAGCAGGGGAGTCTTCGGAAGAACCAGATGACAGCAGATCTTCCTTTTCTGATGTGGAACTGGCAGGAAATGGCTCCAGCCCGCCCTACTAAGCGCCCGAGGGCAGGCTAATCCTGAAGGGCACCCGGATGCTGTGGTGAGTGGGGTGAAAAGCCCTTTCTTCATAAAAGCCAAGTTAGGGGATGGAAAAGGGGGGCACCCGGAAAGTAATGTTAATGGTTGATTGTGGATGTACCCAAGTCGTAATGCACCCCTCCCTGGTTAGTGAGCTGGACATTAGCACTATCAAGCTGGACAAGCCAGTGTGGCTGTATCAGATGGACGGAGGGATGATGAAGGGGGGGCCCTGCAAGGCGAATGACTGGTCCAGTACACATGAGAATGGGGAATCATCAGGAGGAGCTTCAATTTGTGATAGCCCCAGGTTTAGTTGCCACTGCAGTGGTGGGATTAAACTGGCTAAAGTTCCACAACCCCATCATAGACTGGGTAAAAGAGACAATGACTTTTGTAGATCCAGTGTGTGTGCAGGAGCACAGGGTGGGGGAAGCTTCCCCAGCAGGAGGAGTCCCTCTAGAGGCCAATTCGTGGAACTGCACAACTGCTTTAGTCCAAGGGGAGCTGAAAGGGTTACCGGTGGAATACAAGCCATGGCAGTTTGTATTTGAGGAGAGGGAGTGTGACATTTTGCCACCCCTTTGACTGTGCCATTGAGATACTTTCCGAGACTAAGCTACCCAAACCCAGGATTTATTCCATGACGCTGGCTGAGATGGATGCCCTCCAGGAGTTCATAGACAACAATTTGGCTTGGGGGTTCATCAGGCCCTCGACCACACCTTTGGGGGCCCGTTTTGTTCAGGCGTAAGACAGATGGGAGTCTTCATCTATGCCAAGATTACAGGGGGTTCAACACAATCAGCATTTCTAATCAGTACCCCCTTCCCTTGATGAAGGATATACTGGCCCGTTTGTCCAAGGGGAAGATATTTACCAAACTGGACTTGAGGGAGGCTTATTACAGGGTGCGAATCAAGGAGGGGGATGAATGGAAAACTGCCTTCAATTGCCCCCTGGGGGCTTTCAAATTCCTAGTAATGTCTTTTGGATTAAGTGGAGCTCCAGGAATTTTTCAGAACCTAATCAATGATGTACTGAGAGAATTTTTGTACAAGGGTGTCTTGGTGTATTTGGATGATGTACTGATTTATTCTGAAGATTATACGCCCCATGTGAAACTGGTGAAAAAGGTACTTGCTAGACTGGGGGAGAACCATCTGTATGCTAAAATGTCAAACTGTGAGTTTCACCAAAGCTGTTTAGATTACCTGGGGTACCGCATCTCAAATAAGGGGATAGAAATGGACCCGGAAAAAGTAAAGGGGGTGTTGGCATGGGAGGCCCCTAGGACCAGGAAGCAGCTGCAGAGCTTCCTTGGGTTTGCTAACTTTTACCGGTCCTTCATCCCTGACTTTGCTACGGTAGCCCTTCCACTGACTGATCGGTTAAAAACCAAAGGGGGAGGGGAGAAAACCCAAAAGGGAAGGGGGAAGGCTGAGAAACCTCCCCAAAAGATTGTGTGGTCTGTCCAATGCCAACAGGCCTTTGATAAGCTGAAGAAACTCTTCACCTCTGAACAAATTCTTAAACACCCCGACCCCTCCCAACCTTTTGTGGTCTAAGTTGATGCTTCAGATGTCGCAATGGGAGGGGTGCTGTCGCAACAGGGTGAGGAAGGGGAGCTTAGGCCGTGTGCATACCTGTCCAAGAAATTCAATGAGACTGAGCGAAATTGGCCTGTGTGGGAAAAGGAGGTGGGTGCAATCAAGCTGGCCTTAGAGACTTGGTGCCACCTATTGGAGGGATCTTCCAAACCTTTTGAAGTTTGGACAGATCACAAGAATTTAGAAGCTTTGACCACCCTGAGGTGTTTGAACCCCAAACAGGTTCGGTGGGCCAGTTTCTTCTACCGGTTCAATTTCACCCTGAAGTTTATCCCGGGAAAAAAGAATTTCCTAGCTGACGCTTTGTCCAGACTCCCCCAACATGACAGCAAATGAAAGGAGGTGATTGACACAGTCTTCTCCCCCTCCCACTTGGGACTAGCAGTCCTAACGTGCAGCAAGGTCAAGCGTCAAGAGGCCCAGGCCAGCCCCTCTTTGGGGCCAGGGCTTGACCCTAAGGCAACTGGAAATGCCGTCCCACCAGCAGGAGCTGCAGATTCCAGTGGGGCACCGGCCACGCTGGTGTTGGCACCTTCTCCCCCCTCCCGGGGTGATGGGGGTGGGTGGCAATCCCAAATGGCGATGGCCCTTCCCACGGACCTGTGGTTTTGGCTCACCCAGGGGAGGTGGCCCTCCGGGAGGGTCTGCCTTGGAAGGGGGAGCACCTATATGTCCCAGAGGCCATGCGGTCTACCATTCTCAAGCAATGCCATGATGTTAAAAGTGCTGGGCATTTTGGATATGTAAAGACCTTGCATTTGGCCCAAAGGCAGTTTTGGTGGCCAAAGATGAGGAGGGAGGTGGAGGAGTATGTCAAAGGGTGTTCCACGTGTGCAATGGCAAAAAGGGGGACGGGAAAGCCAAAAGGCTTGCTGCAGCCTTTGCCTACCCCGTCCAAGCCTTGGGAGGTCATCAGTATGGATTTCATAAGTGGAATTACCAGAGAGTAGGAAAAAGACTGTTATTTGGATGGTGACTGACATGTTCTCGAAACAAGCGCATTTTGTGGCCTGCAAGAAGCTCCCAACTGCCCCCCAGTTGGCCAGGTTGTTTATTCAACACATTTACAGACTACATTGTACATTGTAAGAGGCCATGTTCTGGAATAGTTTCTTTCTGACATTTTGCCTGCATCTGTGGCTGGCATCCTCACAGAATGGTTGGGTAGGTACCCAACCATTCTCTGAGGATGCCAGCCACAGATGCAGGCAAAACATCAGAAAGAAACTATTCCAGAACACGGCCTCACAGCATGGGAAAAAAAAAACACAAGGAAAATCTACACATATACCTATTTGAAAGTAATCATTCGGGAACACAAAATAAAAAAAAGATGAATGTGAATTGAATTACTGGCATTGTCTCGAGGACTGTCATGCCCCTGAAGGGTTAAGAGGGCTGATGGAATGTATATACACAGTGTATATACATGCCATCAGTTCCACCAGCAAAGATTTGTAGACATGTCAGGGAAGTGACTGTTTTCAAGGTCTAGGGCAGGTCTATTTGACACTGGCAGGGACAATTATGTCAGTTTAGATACGGTGCTGCGTTGGCAACACTGTGAAGTGTCAGTTGCTTTCATTCATTCTATTGATTATAAAAGAAAATTGGTGGCCAGTTGTTTTCCTTTTTTAAAACAACACACACACACACACACACACACACACAAGAATTTCCTTACTAGATTATACTAAAGGCCAATCGCTTGTGGTGGTCATTCACAAGTGGACCATGCAGCTGGCCCTTCCAAATTTTCATGGAGTTCCTATTCACTGATCACTAATATCATCAGCAAACACCTGCCAGTAAAAAAGTATTCTTTTATCATAGTTTTCTATATGTTTTTTTACTTTTAAACATAATTTCTGCCTCACTTTTCCTATTCAGAAGTATGACTAAAGATGTTTTATGACCATTAAAATCACAGTGACACACACACACAAAAAAAAAAACAAAAACCCAAGGGTTTGGAATTGTGAGGCTCTCCAGATATTGTTGGACTACAACTCTCAGCAGTCCTAGCCAATATAGCCAACAGTAAGGAATACTGGGATCTGCAGTCCAACAACATCTGACGGATTGCACTGCATGATTCCTACCCCTGTGATAAAACCAGAATATCAGACAAAATACTGGAGAAGCACACATTGGACAAAACCTTTCTCCCTGTAAAGCAAAAGCCTGCTTTTTTTGGTGGGAGGAGGCAGAATGTTTGCTGGCCAGCAAAAGGTGATTAAAGGGTCATTAGGCATCTAAACTAAATAGGAGTCCTACCAGTTGGGTACAGCCATTGAGAAGGCCCTTTCTATTATTCCAGCCCAACCGATGCTCAAGCAAGACACAAAGAAGGGTCTCTCTACCAAATCTCAGGCCAGCTAGTGTGGCAGGAGGCTGTCCTTCAGGTGTTCTGGACCCAAGGTATCCAGGGCTTTGAAGGCAATCAGCCACATTTTCAGTTATGCCCCAAAAGAAACTGTCAGCTAGTGCAGTTGTTTCACAATATGTGAAACTTGATCCTATGCAATGTAGTAGCCACATTCTGGCCCTGTTAAAGTTTGAAAATATTTTTCAAAGGTGGCTCCACACACTGACATTGCAGCAGTCCAGCTCAGACATAACTAAGGCATAGCCAGAACTGAAATAAACTTTAAACCAATGATTCCCAAACTCTAGTCCTCCAGGTGTTTTGGATTTCAACTCCCAGAAGCCTCAGCCATCTTGACCAATGATCAGGGATTCTGGGAGCTAAAGTCCAAAATACCTGGAAGACCAGAGTTTGGGAAACACTGCTTTAAATACACACACACACATGCATGCACGCACACCCTAACGATGTGGGTAGGAATATAATATTTGCTTTAAAAGACAGGATTTTAGGATTAAGTCTCTTCCCCCCACCCTTGTTTGGAAAAACTAATTTCTGTAGCAAGTCTGAAATAAAAACACAATCATGTCCAAACTTAATAACAGCATCTGGCTGAGGCTTCTTAAGAATAGGATTCCAGTTGGGTGGAATTGTCAGCAACGATCAGCAAAATAGAATAGCAGTTCAGAACCATGGACAGCTGTCAGTGTTAAAGAATTCTTTCTTAAACACCAAGCCTATCAGAAGTGCAGATGTTCCTGGCTGTGACCTCCTAATCCTTTTACATGTAGCACTCCAGATGTTGTTGGACTGCGCCTCCCAAACAGCATAGGGAATGGTGAGGATAATGAGAGCTGTACTCCAACAACTTCTGGAGGGCCACATGATTCCCACCCTTTTTTGGAAAGGGATAAGTGCTCCGTTTTCAGATCTCCATTGGCCCATGCAGGTATATTGAGTTCCCTGTCTATTGCCATCTTTACATGTGGTATTAAATGTTCATACACAAACACATGAGTGGGAGCTGGGTGTGTTATGTTCCACATGGGGAAAACCCTCCAGAATTCAAACTTATTCTTACAAGTATGATGCTGAAGAGTTCATTTACACAAGGGTACTGATTGCTCAGTCACAGTTAGACTACATCAAGTGTTGACTTGCCTTTGTGTAAGAGCCATCACAGAAAAATCACCATATAGATGAATGCTCATCTCATTGAAATACAATGGTTTTTAACAGCAGCGTTTCTCATGTTCCACCAAATAAGGGAGTGACATAGAGATGGGCACCTTGGCTGTGTTTTCTTCAGAGTGCATTTGAAATTAACGGAATTATTTCCCTCTCCCTCCTCCCTGCAATTTGGAAATAGCAGAACATGGGAAGGTTGATTTTTTTGGACTACAGTCCCACAGAATCTGGCAGGCAGAGTGCCCTATGGTGAAAGGAATTGTAAACCAAATGGTCACCTTCATCAACCCATTTCCAAAGTCAATACGAGGTTCAGAACCCTCCCCAAGCCTTCATAAACCCCCAAACACTCCCTTCCCACCAGTCTCGCCATCCTCATAATATCCTCCTCACCTCCCCTTCAAGATATGCTAAGTGTCAGCAGGGGCACATAGGGAGACCCAAAGAGGGAGGTTTGCCCTCTCTACCTCCCTCTCTTATGCTAGGAAGATATAGACCAAGTGGCCCATGGGAGACGGCATTTTCCCAAGAGCTGCTCATTGCGTTCTTGTTTCCACTCCTCCAATAACTCTTTAATTTTGGAGAAATCAGAGCATGTGAGGGAACTGGGAAAGGATAGTGGGAACAATAGAGGTGAGGAATTCTTCTTTTTTGGACTCAGGTCTGAGGTGATCTTCCAAAGGCCTGAGCTCAAAGAAGCATGCCACATACACAGAAGACATTAGTTTAGAAATGTGTGAGGGAAAACCTATTATCAGGAGACAGTAGCAGGACTCAATTGCTAATGAGGATGACATTCCCTCCAGTCAAGTCAACCAGCTGGTTTATCTCAGGCCCTGCAGAACAGTTACATATACTGGTACAAAAACATTAGGTGGGGTATGTAGGGATGTATGCTGTAACTCAGCCACCAGATAAGACTTTGGGAGGCTCCGAAGACTTTCTCCTGAGACATGAAAGGGAAAATTTCCCCATGGAGAAAAAGGAAAAACAAACTAGAAAGAATGAATTGAAATGAAACCTTCTTTGTGTCCTAGTTTTCCAGTCTTCAGGCTGCTTATATTTATTACTGAACTGCAGGGACAGTTCTCTTGCTAACGAAAGCAGTAAATCTCCAGTATGCAGGCAATAGCTGTAGACTGAGTAGGGGAAAAGTGCATCCCTCCACATTTATGCTCAAGGGTCCTGGAGGGGAGCCCAGGCTGGTTACCTTTGAACCTCTCTGAAACAGGTTTCTATTGCATCCACTCCCACTTGCAATTATGCCATTTTCACTTTTTTTTCAGCATGCATATCTACACCTTTTGCTACAATTGGGACTACAATTTTCCCCAATCCACCTGCCAACATGCTCAGTATTTTTTTTTTTACCACCAAACCACATCTCACTATGACAAAGAGAGGAGGCCAAGGTTCCTTAGAACTAGGGTCCCCTGCTCCCAGATTTATAAATTCACTTTTAAAATTTTTTAATGTACAGGCAAAACAGGCTTTACAGGGCATGCAGTTTTCACAGCAATAGCAACCCAGTGCCCCAAAACAGAAGACACTGCTTCTCTGTATGCACTCTTGGGACTCAGACAGCACAAACAAATTTACCGCCCCCCCCACCAACTTGCCACTAAGCCATGTAATCTCAAGGCAGCCTCAGAATAGCCCAATTCCCCACTATTGCCCACTGGCCCTCACCTGGCTTCACTAGCCATAAAGGAGACTCATCCCTCACCTTTGCACAACAAGGTTTAGAACACATTGTTACTTACCTACCCTGATAGCCCCATCTTGGAATATCTAATAGTTGGTGATATTTAATAATTTGACTTAATGTGGCCATCCACGTGCTTAGCAGGTAAAGCAGGTACCCCCTGATACTAAGGCTGGATTCACGTATAACCAAGGGAGGGGACTTTGGAAATTCCCCAAAACCAAATACGTCAGAACGTAACACCTGGGGGTGAGTCATTCACTAATCCACTCAATGATAGCAGAGTCCTTGATACTTGTAAAGTGGGTCCTTCCGTCCCTCGTCCCCTTCCAACCAAAAACCTTGCTTGCTCCTATTCAATTCTAAATGTATCAACCATTAATGATCATTAACTCTTCCAGAGCACCCATTGTCTAGTCCTGGGAACCTCTGAGAAACATTATATTCCACTCAACATCCCATCCCTTCAGGGGAATTATTCCATATAAATGTCACCCTAAAACACCACCCAAGTGTGCAAGAAGTGTGCCCTGCTTTCCAACTTCACATTAGTTTGTGTCACCAGTCTATCATCTGGACCTCTTCACTGTAGGTGTATTCACAATCTCAGCTCTGCAGGATCGGTATAGTATAACCTGCTACCCCCTTACTCTCTTCCTCTATCCAAATACTTCCTACTATCTTCAATAGCCTTGTCTGAGTGTCTGAAGCCTGAGTGTTTGCGTGAGTGCTGTGGATATTAATTTCCAATAAAGATCATTTAATTGTACCCTTTGGCTTAGAGTCTCCTCCGTTACTACTGATATACATAGGTTAAAAGATGCTGCCGCTGCCCAGCCTTTCGCATGCCAAGTTGAGTTAATTAAATTCCCCAGATTAATATTAGGACATTAGAGGGTCCCCCATGGACCCCCACAACACATTTTGGGCAACAGCTGTATCAAAACACATCCCCACAGAACTGGGAAAAAGGCATCTCCAGAAAGTTCTGACAAGGACTGCAGTATACGCTTTTCTTAATTGGAAATATCCAAGCAAATGGCCTCAGTTAGTACACGGAGCCATTTATTCATCCTCAAGCTTCAAGGAGCTGATGGTTATCTCTGGGTGGCAGTAGCTAACATGCCCAACTGTGTTCCAGCATCTTCCCCAGCACAGAAAGAAGGCACAACCCTTGCAAGCACAGAAGATGCCAGCACAGAACATGCCAGCACAGAAAGAAGGCGCAACCCTGGCAAACAGCATTCCTGATCCCAGAGTTACTCCCATCCTGCTTGTAGAGGAGTAGGGGATCATCAATAAGCCATTCCCATAGTGTGTACTGTTTCAAGGGTGCAACACAGGTCCTCGGGGAAGGCCTTGTTTCTGAGTCATTGCGTGCAAAGCCAAGGCGGGGGCTCCCCTTTAACAAGTCTCATCCCTAGCTAGTGGGGAGGGGAGCAAAGGTACAAATCGAGGCCAAACCCACACTCCTGCCAAAGATGCTTCCTATGAAATCCTAGGATTTGTAGTTTTACAAGGTTTTTAGCCTTCTCTGCCAAAGAGTGCTGGTGCTTCACAAAAACTACAAATCCCAAGATTCTATAGCAAGGAGCCATGGCAAATAATCTAGTTTTACACTGCATTATTTGTGTAGCGTAGATTTGGCTTGAGAAGACACACTCCTTCCACAGCTGTAACCAAGGCTGCGGGAGATTAGTCTGAATTCCCCATCCAAGATGCATGTAATAATTATAATTATAAACTTATTCTATCTGTCTATCTCCCTCCTTTCTCCCAAAATTGGGACCCAAGGCAGTTTACAATTTAAAAACACAGTACATACAAAAAAAAGGTAAACATTAAAATGAGATTAAACTATTGAAAATATTAAAATGATTTATAACTACACTTAAACAGGTAAAATACTATTAAAAGATAAACAGCAATTAAAACCATTCAGTCTAAAACAATACAGCGCTCTTAGCCCATTCTTTAAAAACTTTCCATTTTAAAAGCCTTAAAAGGTCTTTGCCTGCCAATGGAAGGACAGCAGGGAGGGGGCCATTCTGGCCTCCCTGGGAAGGGAGTTCAAGAATCTAGGGGCAGCCAACAAGAAGACCCTCACTCATGTCTCCACCAACTGTTCTTGTGATGGTGATGGGACTGAGAGAAAGGCCTCTCTTGATGATCTCAGGGCTTGGGCAGGCTCAATTGGAAGATATAGTCTGCCAGATAGCCTGGACCATATATATGGGTAGAGCTTTACAGGTCATAAACCTGTATTGTGCCCAGAAACAAACTGGCAGCCAGTGGAGCTGTTGTAACAGGGGAGTAATGTGGTCTCTGTAACCTGCCTCAGTTAACACTCTGGCTGCAGCTCTTTTTGTATTAGCTGAAATTTCTGACCTTTCTTCAAAGGCAACCCCATCTAGACTGCGTCACAGTAGTCCAAGCAGAATGTAACTAAGGCAGGTACTACTGTGGCCAGATCCAGTATCTCAAAGAACAGGTGCAGTTGGCACACAAGCTTTAAATGTGCAAAAGCACTCCTGGCCACTATGGAAACATGGTCCCCCGGGTTCAAAGCTGAATGAAGGAACACCCCAAAACTACAAACCTGCATCTTCAGGGGGAGTGTAACCCCATCTAACACAGGCTGAATCCCTATTCCCTGATCTGTCTTTTGACTGACCAGGAGCACCTCTGTCTTGTCTGGATTAAGCTTCAATTTGTTTGCCCTCATCCAGTCCATTGCTGATGATAAGATGCTGGTTTTGGACCAAAACAGCTTCCTTGGGTTGGTAATTGTATCAATAATATGGCAAAGTGGTGACAGGTTGAAATCCTCACTCAGCCACAAAACTCACTAAGTGACCTTGTGACAGTCACTGTTTCGTAGCCCCACCCTCAGTTTCACTGAATGTTTTGTGAGGACCAAAATCTAATGCTGGGGGAAGACAGACACTATGTATGTTACCTTGATCTCCTTTGCAGAGAGCTGCTCTCTGTTTGGAATATATACAAACTAAATAATAATAAGAGACTAGTGATCCAGGAGTGCCCTCATGGCTGTGAGTGCAGCCGACTTTGCCAGGCCTGTGCTTTTTTTGCCCACAGTGTGAGCCAGGGAGGGCCGGAACAAGAAATTTTGCCTGAATCAAACACTTCCTTGATACATTTCCCCCTGCTGACTCACTGCTGCAGCAACAAGATTCTCAATGTTGCTTGTAACTGGAAAAAGCTTAGTGAAGTTCTTCTTGTTAACTACAGCGCCTAGAAACTCCTAGCCACTACGACCTGGGGGGGGGTAGTCCAAAAAAAGCTCTGCAACCAAAGCCCACATTGGCCCACACAAGGCAGAGGAGAAGGGCAGGCAACTGTGGGAGCCACTGTTTTGCTTCTCTGGTACTCTTGAAGCTAGTTGTTGTTATTGTGTGCCTTCAGGTAGTTTCCAACTTATGGCAACCCTAAGATGGACCTATCACAGGATTTTCTTGGCAAGACTTGTTCAGAGGGGGTTTGCCTTTGAAGCTGAGAGAGTGTGACTTGCCCAGGATCACCCGTTGGGTTTCCATCGCAATATGGGGATCTGAACCCTGGTCTCCGGAGTCATAGTCCAGCACTCAAACCACTACCCCATACCAGTTCTCATTTTAAAGCTATTGACACTCTTAAAGTTATAGGTGGACTATCTCAGCTGGGGCCTAGTAACCATAATACAATAGGGCTGAAGCCCCAAAGCTATGCTCCTCTTGTCCAAGTACCAACCTATTCATCTCCTCCTGCCTCTGCCTCCCTGACATCTCATTTTTTTTGCCTGAGGAGTTTGCTTACAGAGAACATATTGGCTGTGACAGGTTACATAAGGCTTCCTACTGTAGCTGTGGCTCTGGGTTCTCTTTGTTTTTCCTCCTCCTACTCTCTGTACTGAAAAGGTACATGACTTGGTACTTGTGGCAACTGACTGGAATTTTTATTTGGAGAAGAGATTCCCTTCAAAAAAGGAGACAGGTAGCATCACAATAGCCTTTGCTGGTAAAGAATTACTGCTGACAACAGGCCAGAAAAGCCTATCTGAAAGTACTTAAAGGCACAGTCTACAGCTCTTTATTGCTTTCAGCAAATTACTTTGTGTTTGCACCCTTACGGATAAGTAGAATTGATCTCTTGGCATGTCTTATTAAAAAGAAGATGAAAAGGGGGAGGGCTAAGAAAAGCAAGTGAATACAGTTTTCATATGTATAAGATAAGAGCAAGTGGAACCAGCAAGAAAAATGAAATGTCAGCCAGTCTGCTAGGCATGCCCTTTTCCTGGTTATTCTATTTCATCCCATCTCCCTTCTCTCTTGTTTTCCATTCTCTCCTTCCAAGAGTTAGGCAGCATTCCATGCCCAATGAGCATGCTCAGTCTTCACCAAGCTGATTCTGTGTCCAGTCCCTTTGCTCTAGGGATTTTCCTCCTTAAAGATTGGATGTGCTGTCGTTTTGCTAACACCCACCCCCTCTGTGAATGGTGCTCTTTCAGCTATTTGCTTGCTGTTAGTATACAGGATGGTCACTCTTGGACCCCTTTCACATTACACAATTATAGCACTAGGATTCCACTTTAACTGCCATAGCTCCATCCTGTGGAATACAAGGATTAATTTAGAGGAAGGGGGGGCACAGAATGCTAAATAGCTCATGAAATGACAGGTCCCAGGATTGCACAGGATGGAACCATCACAGTTAAAGATCAAAGGTATGAAAGTGGCCCTTACAAACTGAGGTCTGCTAATGGCACAGCAAGTCTACTCTTCGTCCTCACCACCAGTCACTCACTCTCCCTTTGCCTCTGGGCCCAGTCCTTAATAATGCTGCCTAGGAGGGAAAGGTAAGTGAGTTAGCAGACAGCAACACACATAAGAGTGACATGTGGTTCTCCTTGGAACCAGGGGTAGGAATTACAGGGCCCTCCAGGGGTGTTTGGACTACAACTCCCAACAGCCCTAGCCAGCATAGTCAGTGGTGGTGAATGTTGGGAGCTGAAGTCCAACAGCATCCAGAGATTCCCATGATTCCTTCCCCCTGCTCTAGGCCATAGGGGGAATATATGTAAGAGGGTAAAATATAACAGCTGCAAAACCACAGGTAATGAGCTGTGGGCCACTTATTTATCTATTTTACTTTACGACACCTAGACCCACCTACATAATATTTTCCCCAGAATGGTTTGTAATGCCTGTTAAGAAGAGAACAATAAGATGCACAATAAACTAATAGACACTAATAAGCAAATAACAGAAATATCAATTGAAACAGCAGAGTGAAAACTTCATTTCCTGTGAAAGGCAGGATTCTTCTACTATGTAAAATAAGAATTATGACATTGTCTGACAGTGCAATTCAATAGATGTCTCTTCAAAAGGAAGCTCCATCGAGTTCAGCAGAACTTTATTTGCCATCAAGTCTGCTTCGACTTATGGCATAACAGTGCAATTCTATATATGCCTAATTAGAAGTAAGTCCAACTGTCTTCAGTGGATCTTACTCCCAGGTAATTGTGTAAAGGATTGCAGTGAAAGAGTAATAACTTTGAAATGTAGGTGTAGGCAGGTACCTGATGATGCCAGCCTTAAAAAAGATGATTGCTCTAGTAAGACTGAGGTTTCAGTTACAAGACAGTTTTTATTGCGGTAATTTGCACTGTATCGCTGTTCCGCACCAGTACTGCATCGTTCACATTAATTATTGCTTAATTGGTCTATCGGTTTAGTTTTCAGCTTTTTTCCGCTTTGATATTCACACACAGTCTGAGGCGGGGTGTGTGGCCTCCCAAGCACATCCTCTGATTACCACAGGAATGCCTAGTTTCTATTCCTATAGCATGGAGTGTCAGCCATGCTATACACACACACACACAAGCTAGTTTGGTATTCTTCAGCTGGCTGCAGCCAAGCACGAAGAGAACAAGGAGTGAGGGAGGGAAGGAAAGGAACGGGATCTCATCAGGGGAGACAAAGAACATTCACACACAGAGACTGAAAGGCTACCTTGGAATTCTTCAGCTGGCTGCAGCCAAGCACGAAGAGAACAAGGAGTGAGGGAGGGAAGGAAAGGAACGGGATCTCATCAGGGGAGACAAAGAACATTCACACACAGAGACTGAAAGGCTACCTTGGAATTCTTCAGCTGGCTGCAGCCAAGCACGAAGAGACCAAGGAGTGAGTGAGGGAAGGAAAGGAACGGGATCTCATCAGGGGAGACGAAGAACACTCACACAAGAGACTAAAAGGCTAGCTTGGAATTCTTCAGCTGGCTGCAGCCAAACACGAAGAGACCAAGGAGTGAGGGAGGGATGGAAAGGAACGGGATCTCATCAGGGGAGATGAAGAACACTCACACACAGAGACTGAAAGGCTAGCTTGGAATTCTTCAGCTGGCTGCAGCCAAGCACGAAGAGAACAAGGAGTGAGGGAGGGAAGGAAACACACACACACACACAAGGCTGGCACTCACAGTCTTTTCCGTGGCTGGAAACAACAGTGGATGGATCTTTCCTCCATCCCCTCCTTGTCCAAACCCCTCCCTGGTGAGTTCAACCAATCATGGCAAAGCTCTGCTGTGAATGTATCGGAAAGATTGCTGGTAATTCACACAGCACTTAGTGTAATGGTTGTTCAGAGTATCGAAAATGCGCTACTTTTCAAAAAAGTAGGGGAAAGTCCCGAAATCCTTTCTTGTGTTACTAATGGGTTTTTGTGCCCCCCTCCTTTTGAAAGAGGCGACTTTGTGGCGCAATGCATGTAAACAATTAGGAATCTTGGCAAATTCTTCACGGTTTTTTTTCATCGTGTAACCAAGCCCTGAGTTTCAACAAAGGAAGCTGATGTTAAAGTGGAACATCTGGCAGGCTGAGCAGGGTAGGGGATGGTCAGACTCTCCAAAAATTCTAGATACATAACAATTTTCTGTGCATAATATCTAGTTCCACGTTTGATACCTAGCCACTTTCTGCATATGTAGTAAAAGGAAAAGAGAGGAAACCCCTGTTTTATATATCATTTGCTTCCAGATGAACCAGTGTTAGTATTGGTCAAGAAAGA
The DNA here is from genome assembly GCA_030847615.1 of Gambelia wislizenii. NCBI lineage: Eukaryota > Metazoa > Chordata > Lepidosauria > Squamata > Crotaphytidae > Gambelia > Gambelia wislizenii. The sequence goes on from JAUMIR010000002.1 coordinate 222,722,546, forward strand.
CTTGAGTTCACAATTTTTAAAGGAAGCAAGATGCTTGCAAATTTAGTGATTCAGGGGCATTTACCTTCTTTCTGCCTGGCTGATCACACAGTGATATTGTGAGAATAAAACGGTGGCTGAGATGCTATCTGTTTCTTCTTAAACTTTTTGGAGGAAGATCAGACTAGAAATGTAAGAAATAAATTTTGCATGCTTTGTTTCATTTCACATAGCCAGCTGGTTGTGTTGTACCAGCTGCCAGACACTGGATTAAACTTTCAGGATGTATTGTGGGAGGAAGGAGGGGACTTAACGCTTGCCACCGAAGCTTAACATGGTGACTAGTGAGTGAGTGAGAAAGGCTGACAGAACTGGGATCCATGGGATTTTCAAGTGCATTTCCCATGGACACCTCCTACACAATGCCTATGGATATTGGCTCTCTGAAGACAAACTACACAATAGCTAGAATGATTAATTAAGCATTGATGTAGGCTATAAGTAAAAGACATGTTAGATTTACTTTAAGCAAAGTCTTAAAATTAAGCTACCAAAATGGGGGGAAATTTCTTGGCTTGGAGCAGAAAGAATAAGGCCTGAGCAGGGTGTGGGTGGCTTACCCTGCCATTTCAGGATGAGGTGTCCACTCTCTTGCTCAGACCACAGACTCTGATAAGACCTAAGTTAAGCTGTACATAGTATCAGCAACACTGGAAAAGGAATGTCTAATTCATACAAGCTTGTTTTAGTGGCCCTGACTAAGATGTAACACATATGGGAAAGGAAGTAGCCTTGTCACTGGGTCAGCCCGCATGACTGGCATTTTATGTTACCAATAAGACATGATCCTTGGCCATAGAGAATATGGACTGAAATTGTTGGTTCATTCCTTCCTACCCCTTTTCTCATGTACTGTAGATCATCAATGCATTACAAGGGCTAACTGAGGCATAAGATGCTTCTAGCAAAATAGCTCCTAACTCTACCAGTCAAAAGACATCATGTCAGCCTCTTCCTCCCTATCTTTTTTTCATGGACGTTTTAATGAAGTAGACACACACACAAGCAGAGCTTTTGTTAATGCAGTGATGTGTGTGAGGTGGAACTTGTTAGACCCTAGCTGAAATCTCACTTTAGCTGCAAAGACCAGTGATGACCTTGTGTGAGTCACCATGCCCCAGCCCTGACTGTAAGCTGATGGGGAGCATACTCTCCTACCTTATATGGCAGTTATGAGGATTACGAAAAACTGAGTGAACAGATTAGATATGCCAGTCTTTCCCACCCTGATGCCCCCTAAATGTTCTGGACCAAAAAGTTTCATCTTCTGTGACCATTGGTCATGCTGTGACATGGCAGCTGCAGTCCAAAATTTCCCTGTGAAGGTCACCAGAATGAGTAAGGCTGAAATCTGCCATGTAAAGGTTGCCATTTCAGATGCGAATGCAATGCAAAAGTCACAAATAAAATTCAGAGGTCTGCCACCATGCCAGCCATGTTATGAATCTGACAAAACAAAGAGGGAAGAGGGCGGGTTGTGTCCTTCATCACAAACCAGGTCACACACAGCTTCCAAGAGGTGCCCTGCCATACTTACATAACCAGAGTCCCCAGAGAAATCACAGTGGTAAATGTACTTGCAATGGGGTGGGGTAGGGAGGAGAGTGTGTGTTATGTTTTCCTGTCTTCCCTTTCAGAGATAATTTCTGCTGCTGGGATATGCCCCAATGGCTCTCATGATATCAAAAGTGACAGCCCTCCGCAGCAGCTCTGTGTCCTCATGCCCTTTACCTTAAGCTTCCTTTGGCTTTCTGAGAGGAAATGTTCCATGTCTATACTATTTGCACATCCTTCCCCAAACAGATGTCCTCCAGATATGTTGCATGCAAGTCTCATCATCCCAAGTTATAATCATACTGTCTGAGGATGGAGGGACTTGTAGTCTTTCCCTTCTTGAGGGTGCCAAGTCAGGGAATGCTGTCCTAGCACAAGGGTTTTCAAGCCTAATTCTACTGAGGACCTCCTTCACCCACTGTGGAACACACATTTGGTCATCCTTAGCTATGAACCTGGGGACCTTTCATACTACACAGTTATAATTCCACTGTAACTGCCATGGCAACATCCTGTGGAATTGGCAGTGGAGGGAGTGGCCTTTATCCTTAGAATCCCTACCCAGGGAGCTCCTCTGGTGTCTCTGAGCAAACTACAAGCCCCAGGATTCCATAGGATGCAGCCATGGCAGTTAAAGTGCAACCCATAGCGCCATAATTGTGTAGCATGAAAGGGCCCCTAAGTAAAGATCAGTTAGTGCCAAGCATGATCTAGAATGCTTTGGCTTCCAACCTTCCAACACCAGATCTGTTGACCTTCTGGATTCAAGAGGATGAGCACCATGGCACCTGGGACTATAAAATTGCCACCTTCATTGATGCATTTGCTCCCTGGTGTCAGGACAGATGCTTCTAATGAATTTGGGCAGTGAGAATGGAGGGATGTCATGCATAGACCATTGTAGAAGGGAGAACTGTTACCACCCCCATGTCATTGAAGTGCGGCTCCCAGAAGCCCTTGCTAGCATAGTGACTAGCATAGTGACTAGTGAGGAAAACTGGGAGCTGCAATTCAACAACATCTGGAGAGCTGCATGACTGCTACCCCTGGCATGTCATTCAGCTCTGTTTGGAGGAGAGAACTGAGAAAGGATCGACCAAGAACATTCCTTGAACTACTAGAGCTGGTCACATGATACTCCCTAGCCCCCAGCAAAAGGACCAGGCGTGTTTCCCCACATGAAGAATTAGGGTAATTGCTGTCAGAGGCCCCAAATTCTAAGTAGCCACCCTGCCATGAAACCACAGAACCCCTGCATAGAGGAGCTTCCTCCCTCCCTCTCCAGAGTTCAGGTTTTTTTTTTTTAATGTTGACTGTGTCTATAATTGATTAAGCAATGAGATAAGAAGGAAATGAAATGCCAAAAGTAGAAGGTATGATAATTTCGGTAAAGTTTCTGTTGTTGTTTTTGTTTGAGTACTAGGATTCCAGGATTTGATTGGAATCAGGAGAGGCCCAGCCTCCTTAATGTCACCTTGTCAGAGAAGAACAAGATAATTGTGGCTCAAACAGCAGGAGCCTCTCAGAGGTGTCCTTCAGATGAGGCAAAGGCTAATAATTACATTGAAGTGGCTCAACCTATTTGGTTGCTTCCATGTGTTGGTGCCTCAGTAAATGGGGATGGGAAACATAAGGGCCCCAAAGCCTTGGTGACCAGGATGGAAGAAAGCCCTCCATCTTGTTAGAGGGGATGGATTGTGAGAGACTGATATTGGAATGAAAGACCTGTTAGAGCTTTTACTCCAGTCACAGAGGAGGTGCCCATTTTGGGATGATGAGTTTGAAAGAACCAAATTGCAGGCAGAAAAATAAGTTTAGAATCCTCAACAGAAGGAACATTTATTAAGGACATATAATCTTGCATAGAAATAGCCTAATTCTTTCTAAATTAATCTAAAAGAGAAATAGATGGGAGGGAGACATGTTGTGGCATGTCCTCCCTCATCAAATAGCAGATGGGAAGAGAATGGAGGGATTCAGTCTGGACCGGTTCTTCTTCTTTTACAACAGAAGGCAGTCATTTATTCAACCCCGACTAAACCAGACAATGTTATCTGTTTTTGGGATAGATGGCTGATGGAGAAAGGAAAAGCAAGAATGAAAGGAAGATAAAAGATCCTACTCCCTTTCGTCAATGCCATCTCATCCCTAGTGGACAAGAGAGCAGCAAGAACAAGTGCAGAAGCTGCTGTTTCTTCCAACACATCTGTCTCTTTTCCATGCTCTTAGCATGTTGCCTATTTGATAGGACTTGCATATCCTAAAGTCTGGTGACAATGGTGGGTGTCACTAGAGCAGCTCCAGACCTGTCAGTCAAGAGAATTCTTTGGGAAGATGTGCCTCTCAGTCTAATCTTCTGACACGATGGGGTGCTGGCAGGCCGCCTCTTGACCCTGAAACTCTCCTCAGCAGGATTCCAGCTCACTCACAACCTCCCCTTGTTACATCTCTTACCATTCTCAGCTGTTCGGGGTCTTTTTGTAGAGTTGCAGCAGCTTTGCACTTAAAAATTAAAATAATTATCTGCCAAGAAAAACTGGAATCCATGAAAAATGTGCAATCTTGTTCATGAAAGCATGAACTCCTGGTTCTTCTGCAATCAACCTTTGGGAAACCCTGTCTTACCCCAGAGAATGGCTATCACAGCAGGCTAACAAGCTGAAAGAAGAGACCATCCTGAATGGCACTGCAGTCAGTATCTTCTTCCTTTGATTCTTGGCTTGGGATTTTATTCCGTTGGCAAGAATTCTCTGTTTTTCCTCTCTCTCTTTCTCCTAAATCCATGCTTCTTTCTGTCTCCCTTTCTCTCTTTAAACACAGTCTAACAAGTCCTCATACATAAACTGAGGAGATTAGTTGGCTCCTGTTCTGGTATGCCACTTAGTATCTTCTGTCTTGATCCTGACAATACCCTGAAGAAGCCATCTTGGCTCAATGGAGCTGAGGTAGAATTGGCTAAGTGACTTATCAACAAAGAGGAGAAGTCAGCTATCCTAAGCTGACCTAAGACACTTTGCTGCCTGAGATGACTAAGATCCCAAACCCCACTTACACATAGTGAGGCTGATCAGACTGGCCGTTGAGTCTTACTACATCACTAACAATGGGAGCACATCCCTCACTTGAGGGCAACTTGCAAAGGCATGCCACTTTCCTTGTTCTGGGGTGACTACACAAGGTATTTCCAATGATGGCTGGGGGCTTCCATGTCGATGAATCCATTATGGGTTTTAGCCTGAATTTGAAAGAAACCCTCCTTTATTGAAAAATACTTTGGTGTTTGGAGTCAAACCTAGAGCAGATTCACCCCTCCACTAACATGGAAGCTACCAACTGCCAGTGTGTACATCCAATCCAAGGATAAAGATATTTCTGAAGATAAAGAGTCCTGAGAAAGGGACCTTGAAATTACCTATCAACAATTGGCACCTATTGACAGACTATGGGGGAATACTGTGAACAAGTGACTGATCAGAGGCAGAGATCACCTTAACACAGTATTCCCCACTAGAGTGGGGGGGAAATGCGTATCTTTTTAAATCCACAGTACAGTATATTCATTTATAGTATCTACATTTATGAGTTAACATTTCTACATTTGTAATTTTAAAATTGTGGCAATTATTTCTACATTTCTATCTGTACATTTAAACAGGTCCATGCAAATTTTGTGCAAATCTTCTGCGGCTGTACATTTTTTTTTCTTTTGTGGCAGAGTGCATGTGGCCATCCAGTTCCTGTGTATCAGTGCCATCTTAGCAGTCTAAACCTGTGTCAAAATGGTGGTAGTGAAAGACCGAACACCATAGCACCTGTGGCAGTTGAATAGTTCTGTTGCTTCATAAACTAAAGCTTGCATACGAATTTGGTAGATTATTTTACAAATCCTGGTAGGTATCTCTCTCTACACCACACACACAGGCTGAACCTCTGCTAATGGAGAGATGAGTTCCTGTTGTGAATCGTAACTTACATTTGTGCATCTTTTATGAAGCATCTTAGCCTGCCATGGGATTCTTAAATATGCACCTTCTTCTCCAACAAGCGAAGAAGCTTGATGGTGTTATGTAACTCAGTGTTTGCTTTCTATTACGAATTCTGAGGGGTACTGCAGTCTCGTTAATCATTAATGAGTTGAGAGTCAGCTTTGGCAAACATCTGCAGATGAGTGCTTGGACTGCTTAGCTTAACAGAGGGATAAAAAGAGAGAAAAGAGAGCTGTGTGGAGCTTCTTTTTGAGTTAATAGGATCTTCTGCCATCTCTTCCCCTGGAGATGGGGATTTAGGTGATCCAATGGCTGTAAGAAAATCTGAGTTCTTGCTTTACTTAAGCCCCTAGTTCTCTTTGTTATTGGCACAGTACCCAATTGGGTCTGGAGACTCTGTTTTACTCAGAAGTAGTTGTTTAATTATACTTGAGTTTGGCCAGTCAGTAGATTCATCCACAAACTCCTTATCCAAAGGGCCACCCTACTGCAGGGTTAAAAAACAATCCAATTCCCCCTTCCACTATTTTTGAGCAAGAAAACAAAACAAGGAATACATCCTTGTAGTACAATGCATTCTTTCATTTTTACTGCAGTGCATTAGGTGAATGTCCAGTCTAATTCTATACTTGTCTACTCAGAAGGAAACCCCATTCAGTTCTGAGGCATGTGTTTCTGTGATCAAGGTTTGTTTTTGTTTTCCTTGTTTAAATGTTGTGGACTTGGCTCTCTGCAATTTATGACTGAGGCTGGCCCTACCATTGTGTGTGTATATGTATATACCTTCAAGTCACCTGTTGACTTATACCAACTCCATGAATTTCATAGTATTTTCCTAGGCAAAGAATACTCAGAGGTGGTTTTGCCAGTTCCTTCCATGGAAATAAAGCCTACCGCACCTGGTATTAATTGTTGGTCTCCCATCCAAGTATAATCAGAGCTGATCCTGCTTAGCTTCCAAGATTAGTCGGGATGTGGTATCCTTAGGGTATTTAGGCCTCTGGCCCTACCATTAGGCAGAGCAAGTTGGCTACTTCAGGCAGCAGTTTTGCAATGTCATGAAATAGTTGCAATCTGGTCAGGTGTTTCATTTGTTATTGTTTTTGACTGCCCAGGAAGGTGAGGGGCACTGGTGTGATTTTCTGTCTTACATGCCCAAATAACTAAGCTTTGTGTACTATGCATCTCAACCTGGGTGGGTGTGGGTGCCATTTGCTGCATGACCTCAGGCAGCAGAATACTGTGAATAGACCCTGTTTATATTACACCAAGCTGAACACAGTCCATTGACCTTTGTTGCTCCTTCACCACCATTTTGCAATAATGGGAAAGCCAGCTGCAGTAATAGGATGTTTTAATGGTGGATATGCTTTCATTTACAGTTGGGCCTCTATATCCAGTACCCAGCTTGTGGGGGGCAATTAGCTAACACACACTGGAAACTGTTTAATGCAGTGTAGATCTGTAAATTGCTATTGCTTAAAACAATTTGTAAGCCGCTTTGATAGCCTTGTGGCTGAAGAGCGGGGTATAAATAAATAAATAAATAAATAATATCCACAGATTAAAAAAGGCATTTTAATTTTTACTGTAGTGTTTTTAACTTGTAAATTGTTTAATTCTTTTAAAAAATGTTATATTTATAATGTGATTTTAACTTTGTACTGTTTTTAGCTTGTGTTGTTTTTATAATGATGTTAGCTGCCTTGGGTCTCACTGGTGGGAGAAAGGTGGGATAGAAGAGAATATAATAATAATATGGCATCCCCAGATTCCATGGCTTGAAAATATATATTTTTTAAAAATCCAGGAAGTAAACCTTGATTTTTGCCTTTTTATATAAGGGACACCATTTTATATGCCATTGTATGTAATGGGACTTGAGCATCCACAGATTTTGGTATCCATGGGGGGTGTGGTAGTGTACTGGAACCAAACCCCAGCGGATACTAGGGGCCCACCCACTATACTTCCAAACTCCCCTTGCTTACTAGTTGGCTTAAAACCTTTTAACCTTGGAATTAATTAAATTATCAGCTTCTAAACATGAAATAAAATGAAAAATTATTCCTACAGCCATTTGCATTCAATAAACTTCCTGATGGTGAAATTAATAATCAGGCACATGAGGGCTGTCTCAGATGTGGCACCACAATTGTGGAGTATCCTCCTCTTGCAGGCCTGATTGGTGCCAGTGCTGGTTTCATTTGGTGCCCAGTTTCATTTGGGACCTCAGTGATTTATTTCAAATGCACTGATTTACTTCAAATGCATTGATTCACTTCAAATATCTTAAATCAGTTTTGACTTGTTAATATGTTTTAATATGGTTTTAGCCTGTTTAAATTATTTTTATTGTTTAAAATTATTTAAAGCTGTTAGTATTGATTTCATCTGTATGTGCTGCCCTGATAGATACACACACACATAGGGTAGAATAACATATCTAGAGGAAGGGTGACCAAGATGGTAACAGATCTAGAAATCTATTGTCATGAGAAACAACTTCTGAAGCTGGGTGTGTTTAGCTTGGAGATGAGAGGACCGAGAGGTGACATAACAGCCATCTTTAAATATTTGAAGGGATGCCATGTAGAAGATGGAGCAAGCTTGGTTTCTTCACCTCTAGAGACTAGAAACAATGGATTCAAATTACAAGAAAAGAGATTCCACCGAAACATTAGGAAGAACCTCTTGATTGTCTTCAGCACTATTTTTAGTGGACAAGCAGGACAGAAATCAAATAAGTAAGTTGATAAATCCCCTGATGGGCTGCCCATCCATATTGGTGGGCTTGATTGGGTTAGGGTTGGCAGCCAATTTTGCAGGCATAAACTGCAGATAATGTAATGATGGAATCTCGCCATTGGGAGGGTGATAATAGAATTCCAAAAGCAAAGTTTACTGTACAAGGTCACAAGATGTCTTTTTTTTTTCACACCTCAAAAGGCAGCTACAATGAATGCTGACATTGTGACTATAGTGTTAAAGTGACTATTCTAAGATGTGTGCCTCCCCTCCACCCCAAGCACTGGGGAATTCATTCTGCCAGTGTGCTCTAATGCCATCCAACCTCCCCATCTCACAGGCCATAAACAGTCTATCCATTTTCTTGTGCTGCTTTGAACCTTTTATGCCAATTGGATGAAGTCTTGTTTTAATTTTTTTCTTACTTCAAATATTGCAATGCGCAATAGTTTTTACAAATGCCACTTTTCATAAAAACTCACAGAGGAGTGTGATGGTAATGCATTTAATACTGTATGCACAAAACCAACTGAACCGTCCCCAACAAAGCTTTGAGCATTGTTGGGGACAGCAGACAACAACAGCAGAGTTTCCCAAATTAATTGATGGATTAATTCCCCATCTACTCTGAAAATACTGGAAGAAACATCAACCTATGAATTGAAAGTCTCCTGTTTCCAACATGACAGCAAAGGGAGGAGTATCTCAATTTGGCAGGGCATCACAAAGCACTGAGGCTACAACAGCAAAAATGCTACTTCTCATGGAGACCAATCTAAATTTTAATTTATGGTGACCAGTTAAGAACATAAGAACCATGTTGGGTCAGAAGCAACAGCCACTCAGATTCCAATGGGAAGCTCACTATCAGGACATAGGTATGCAGTGGCAACCTTCTGCCCATGGCCCCAGCAACAGTGATTCAGAGGCATACTTCCTCTAGTAGTTATATATAACCATTGGGAGTAGTAGCTATTGGTGGCCTTTTTCCTCCCTGAATATGTCTCATCTCCTTTAAAGCCATCCAATTGGTGAACATTGTTTCATCCTGTAGGAATTACGTATACAGCTTAACCGTCTATTGTGTGAAGGTGTACTTCACACAACCATTTGTTCTCCTGAACCCCTGGGTTCTACCACTATGAGATAGGGAGAAAATACTTCCTATCCACACTCTCCATAATGTCAGGTATCTCTATCATGCCTCCTCTTGTACGTGTTTTCCCCCCTAACCTTAAAGGACACCAAGTGGTACTTTATGCTTTCCTTGTAGCAGAATTGCCCCAGTCCATTTTTCTCCCCTTCTGCATTTGGTGGGATAGATGGTTTTATATGAAGAATAATGGGAGTGAATGTAAGGAGAAGCAGACTACCAGAGGACAGCTTGGGAAGTTGTATAGAGTTCCCACCATTTGAACACCAGAAATCATGAGAGTGGATTCAGTTTGGTTTTAGTCTGCCATTGGAGACAAAATATGCAACTGGGGTGTGTGTGTGTGGGGGGAACTGTGCAGTTGTGGCAAATGCAGCAGCAAGAAAGCAGGGAGCACATCTTTTCAAAGCAGTCAGATTAGTGAGGTTGGAATGCAATGCACTTGTATTTCCCTGTTTCGGTATGAACATTTGCCCTGTTCTACCTCCCTAATGGATTATCTGATGCTTAGGCCATGCAGGGTTTATGTATTCTCTTCCTTTTACAATATCTTGAAAAGAGATGCTAACACACACATTCTCTCTCCCCACAGGCTTCGGCCCTTTAGAAGAAGACTGGCATACAGAAATTAAGCAGGCATTACTTTTCACATCTTTTATGGCACAATCCTATTCACTGATCTCAATCCTATGAAGTAGACAGAGTCCATGAAAGCTGCTACAAACATCTTTCTCTCAGTTAGTCTCAGAGATGCTACAAGATCCCTTTATATACTGAATCCTTTTGGTTAATTCCAAGTAGAGTAAACCAACTGAATCAACTGTTGACATGAGAGTCAACAGGTAAGTACTGTAAATCCCATTGATTCAACTGATCTGTTCTAGTTGGGACTAACAACAAGATCCAGACCATTGTCTTCTCAGGTGTTAAGGACTACTGAATTCAGAGAGGTTTCTTGCCTGGTTAGTGGTATAGGATGGCAGCTTTAATTTCCACGCCAATAAAAGCTTTGTTTGTTAAATTTCTGCATGCTGGGTTGCAATTAAAAGTAGGGAAGTAGGACCACTAAAGCTACACCACCACAGCTGGTAGTCTGTGCGAAGCACATATTAACAATGTTCTCAAGTGAAGTCGAAGGCTTTAATGGCCGGCATCCATAGATTTTCCTTGGGTTTTTTCTAGGCTGTGAGGCTGTGTTTGTTTCCAGAACACAGCCTCACAGCCCAGAAAAAAACCCAAGGAAAATCAATGTTCTCAAGGCTGCTCTTGGATGGCAATAAGGTTGCTTTCTTTCTTCTGGTTTGTTTGATTTAGTAGAATTTAGCCAAATGAATTGGGAGTACTTGCTCTAATCTTGCCAGTGCTAGCTGCAAGTGGTGGAATAATTCATTATTCTTGATTTCTCAAACTTTCTACAGCATGAGGCGCTAACAGTGGCAAGAGGTTGCTTGCTGTTAGTGAGTGGACTAGCATTCATTTGTCAGGAACACTTAAGAATTAGCCTCTAAAACACATGTGAATGGTGTGGACTCTTTCTGATGAAACCTAATAGTTCACCTGACTTGTGACATTGGACTTGATTGGCCAATAACTGTCCCTGAATCCATTCCATATGTGTTGTGGGGAGCAAGAGCAGGCCTTCCATGCCTCCAACATCCATGGTTGTCCAGGCTGAGGAGGTGTAACTTTTGAACAGGCCTATGCATGCAAGCTCCAATTTTGCAGTTGTTTCCCAGAATTTATTTGGAAATTAATGAGTTTTACAGATGACATAGGGTCTGCTTGAATGCCATGCCTCCATGAGAATATGAGTAAGGTGCACCAGGTAGGGAGGGAAGTTATAAAGATGGGTCCAAGACACTTAGCTACTCAAGGCAAAAGACAAAATGGCACTGTTCCCCATTCCATGTACAGAAGCAGAATGGACTACTAGCTGGATTTTACTTCAGCACTGTTGAAGGGGAAAGCATTGTCTGAGAAGAGCAGATAAGCTAGTGGGAGTCAGGACCATTTACATGGCATCTGCATTTCTGCCCTGTATTACTTTTCTACCACATGTCACCTCACAGCATCTGCCACAGGAAGTGGCTGCCTCACTCTGCCTAATGATAGGGCTGGCCCTGTAGTTATGCTTCAATCACACATGTGGAATGGATCTGGCACAAAGCATACTCCACTCTGCTCAATGTCTTCATACTGAATTTCCCCACAAATGGCTTTGTAATGAATTGTGACAGAGTGCAGCACATCATCTAGGCCTCGCGCTTTTTAAGAACAGTGAAACCGTTCTGCCCTTTTACACTTGAACCGTACAGCTTCCTGCTGCAGAGAGATGTTTTATGAGAGTCATAACCATAATCTAGAGAATTTGAGCCCTGCAGATAAATTTACACTGTCAGAGTTCGGAAGTTGCCAGCTGCTTCATGTCAAGCCATGCAGGACAAAACATGCATGAGCAGTCAAAGCCTCTCCAGCCATCCTGACTAAAGGCTTACTTGTGAGAATTGCTAATGGGAACAGGGAGAGATTTGATTTATTAGCATTGGTTCTCAGGAGACAATGCAATAACGGGATTAAAGTTACTTTGTAACTACTGGATAGTTATGCAAAATGAGGTAAATTTTGAGGTGGGGTTTTGTTGTATGTGGGGAAATAATCATTGTAATGTAAAAGCAATCTTGTGTACCTCATTCACAATCTTAGATAAGTCTAGGGTTTTTTCCCTGCATGCATTTTGTTCTCCCAAAATTCCCTTCTCTTACTTCACTGGGCACTTCTAGCCAACTAGAAGTGCTGGGTGATTCACACATGACCTAATTTGAATTTTATTGCTTTTGTGTAAACTTTTCCTTCTGAATCTGACTCTCCATGAGAATGGAGGTATCTTTGCCATCTTGAGTTTTCCTGTAACCATGCAATGATGCATCGGAACCCAGCCAGGCTGTAGGCTGAGTGAGTTTTTATTACTTAAATATCTTCAGTTAAAGACCTTTTCTTAAGTTTGTTTTAGTATGTAGATTGAGATTGATATACCTTCAGTAAACTTTGCTTTGCATTTTTAAACTGACTCCTTTGTTTTGTAATGAGTCTAATTTAACTGGGGGATCCCAGATCTCTGAATACACTTTCAAATGATAATTGAGCTTAAGTCTGCTTCTTAACCGCACTCTGCATAAAGCGTGAAGTCAAAGGTGACTGAATGATTTTAACTCCTTTTTAAAGGAAATAATTCTTGTTCTTTTTAAAGGACTAGATCCTGCAATTTTTTAATGCAATTTTATTTTTAGACTCATTACCTCCCAACAGGTTTCGGGGACAGAATGTAGGTAAGGCTATATGGCTGTAGATAATTCAATTGGATCTTGTGACTGATGTCATCTATGTTTTGCTGCTGTCTTCTTAGGCTGTGGTTCCCCAGGGTAATTGTGTTCTTACAGCAAAAACAGTAAGGGCACTTGTGATACCTTAAAGCTAGCAATGAGAGACAACCTGTCTGGTCATTAGAGTGTGGTCAAGATGGCAAAAGTTATTAACGAAAAAGAACACACAAGCTAGTAGCAGTTTGCTTTTGCCTGAGCCTACTGGGAAGGGCAAGACTCCTTCCCTTCCCTCCCCCTCCCGCCTGCTGACTTTACTGAGTGCAAACTACTTTTGCACATTTGGAACTAAGGCGTTGTCCATACAGTAAAAAAAACCCACAAGTAAATGGCATGCAAGTGTACAGCGAGCCATTTAAACAGCCGTTCGCACAAATGCATGTCATTCAGAAGGGGGGGCAGCAAAAATCCACCGTAAAGTCCGTGTGCGCTGCATCCAGGGCTTTGTACGGATTTTTTAAAAAGCTCCGTATGACATGCGAATGTGTGATCGTTTGAGCACTCACATCTGCACAAATACGAACAGGCAGTGCAATCTGATTGGCTGGATGAGGATGGGGTGTGAGGCTAGCAAAGAGAGAAAGCAGGTGTGGACGTCATGTTGGATTTTCAGCTAAGCGAGGGTCCAGTAACTCAATCAAATGACAATTTTATACTCTTTTTTAATTACTTTATTTGTAAATATGAAGTGTTGCATGTGTGCACCCTGGGAAAACTGTTTTTTAAAAAAATTGGTGGTGGCAGATTTAAAATCACGAGTAAATCACTCGTCTTGCAAATGCCTGCCTTTTCAAATGTATGCGTATTTCCCCCCCTCGTATAGAGAAGACCTCAGTTTGCAGCAACTGAAGTAAGCTGAGGCCAAAGGGAGAAGGGGAGAGGAGGAGAGAGAAAATGGCACATTTTTAAAGCAGCTGAAAAAGTGTGATGACAAAGGATTAATTGGGATTAAGATTCCAGCCAAATCTTAACAGTTGTAACTCAGTTGTACTTACTTCTGAACAGTCACAAACAGGACTGCACTGCACAGTATCAAATACTTGTTCACACTATCAACAGGGATTGATGCCAAAGTCCTAGGTGTCAGCCAATACAGTATTTCTGCTATTTAATCTTTTTAGTTGTATTGGGATATTCTTTTTATTAAAAGAGCCTAAAGCTTAGATGAAAAGGAAAAGGGGGGAAATAAAGAAATTTAGCAGCACCTTTAAGAGTAATTGATTGATATTTTAGCATGAGCTTTCATAGATATCAACCCACTTCCTCAGATGCAATAGAGAGCAATATTAAAACATCAGGTTATTAAGCATCTTTATACAGTAACAACTGTATAAATATGTTTAATTACCTGAGATTATTAATAACCTCCCTTTCCCTTTTATGCTGCAACAGGCTAACATGACTACTCCTATGAAGCTTAGATAGATGCAGCACATTTTCCCACTGCCTTTCTCTGAAATCAATACAAAATTGCCCTGGTGATATCCTTAAGCATGATATATTAAGCATCAACCACAGTTGCTCAGAGCATGTGATTCATATAATAAACACCAAATTAAACACAAATGAGAATATATCTCTCTAGTTGGAAAGCCAGCTCCCCAAGCTTTACAATGGACAGACAGACACACACACACACAGACACACACAACCTAACACATTTTTCCCAGTTGAGTTTTTAACACCATTGCTAGTACTGCTTTTTAAGGAGTTTAGTTCCGTTGAAGAAACTTTTCCAAGCCCTCCTTTGAATAAGGTTGCCAGATTGGAATCTGGAGAGGACTTTGTACCTTTAATGATTGTGTAGAAAAGGGAATTTCAGTAGCTTTTGCTTGTCATACACAAATTGCTAATGTCCATGGAAATTCCACATGTGTCACGGTCTTACTTTGGGGGATTTAAATTTGTTTGGCATGTGAGAGGTTGCACAACTGCAGGATCTTTTAGCCAGTGTATACCAGTAGTAACTGGGAGACAACGAGCCAAAGAAAATAAATAATCTTAAAATCTTTATTGGAAATGATTTAAAACTGCATTTGCACCACATTCATTCATCCAGAACACACAAGACTATCAAAGAAAAGTATGAGGCATCTAGATAGAAGGTTTAGATTTAGGCTTTGATGGCAATACTGTACCACTCAGGAGAGAAGAACTGCTCATGAGTAGCAAAGTGAAGGTAAATTACTCTTGAGTAGCTTATGAAGTCAAGTGGTAAACAGTTGCAGAGAAGGGGAGGGGAGGGTAGAAGCCAGGAGTAAGTGTAACAGAAGCGGGAGGAAAGAAGCCTTTGTTCAGCATAGAGAGGTTCGGAAGGAAAGAAAGAGTGAGTAGAGAAGGGGGGGAGGGGTACTGGCAGCCATGGAGACAGGAGGAAAGTGAGTTCTGAGCGTGCTGAGATGAGATTTTGAGGCCTATTTATAGTCAAAATCTCCTTTGAAGGAGCAATTTAGAGAGAAAGACAATTGTTTATCAAAAGATTCCCATGTTATAGCAAAAGGTCTCTGGACGAGTTAGCGCTGTGGGAAAAGGATAGTTTTCAAAACTGATGGATGACAGACAACCCTTTTTGGGATGCAAATGTGGAGATAAGAAAAACAGGCCTTACATAAAGATGAGATTTCCAGCTAACATTTTGAAGTGATCCAGAGGTCCTCCTGGAGATGCTCAGGAAAGACACGACACTATTATTGCAAGCTTCAAAAGAGTTCTGTTTCACATTCACCTGAGGTGTGAAACTTATTGAGGAATCTAAGGTGGCCTAGCCTCCAGGCATGTACGGGCCAGTGAGCATGAGCTTCAGCCTTGACTTAAAATCTCCCGTCAGCCTCACGGAGGACGTGATATTAAATATATATTAATTAAATGTTTATCAAAAGGCACAGAGTGGAAGCTCTCATTGCACAACCTGCTGAAATTCCCTCTTCTACAAAGCCATTAAAGATACACAGTCCCTCTCCAGTTCTCACTCTGGGAACCCTACCTTTGAGCAGCAAACAATGTACAGTAATCATGGGGGCAAGTATTCTCAAGGTAATGCTCTTGTCCTGAGATTCCTCCTCCTTCTCCAAGGACTGGGGAAGAGGGTCCAGGCCCTCTGGGAGCAAGCACTCAGTAAAAAGGACCAGGGACAACTGTGTAATCCCACATCAAAGCCCAGAGCAGCCAACAAAGATCAGAGGTCAAAAGCAGGCAGGTAACCAAGGTCAAAAAGAGGTCTCATGACTATTCTTAGCAGCAAGTTGATCAAACTGAGGAACCACATCTGAAGGAACAGTTAAATATGCCCAGCCAGGACCCTATTGGTTCACCAGATCACCTGGTATTGCTGGGCCGATACACTGCAGTATCCCTCTTTCATCACTCTCTGCGTGGAGCTCTCATCTCTTTTGTCTGGAAGGCTATGTTTGGGACCTCCAGGGTTGTAAACCTATGCACACATTCTGAAATAAGCTCTGGTCAATACATTGAGAATTACCACTGAGTAAATACACACAGAATCTGGTTGCACTATGAGTGGCGGTTAAACTCTGTCAAGCATTGACCTCCATAGCAGACTAGTACCAACCTTGTCTTGCCTTGATGTACTCGAGCTATACAATCTGAAATGCTATTTTTAACCTGTGCTTTTATCCTCTTTTATTCTGTACCCCCTTTTTACCTGTCCTGGTCTATGACCATAATAAAGATTCTATTCTACAGTAGGACCCCCTTATCCACTAGGGATTGGTTCTTGGGGAGGGGGAATACTGAAAACCGTGGATAATAGTGAACACCATTGAAAATAATGGAACTTCCGGTTTAAAATACCATAGAGTTGCCTTGGAGGACCTAGAAAATGGCTACAGAGGACACATTTTCTAGGAAGCACACTATGGTAGGTGTGCTGTTTTGTGTCACATGGATAACTGAATCAGTGGAGTCTGGAGTAATAAACACCTGAGGCGATTCACAAAAATCAGTGTGTACAGAGCCATTGTACTGTCTATTCTCCTTTATGGGTCTGAAACATGGGTCACCTATCGCCAACACTTATGACTCCTCGAACACTTTCATCAGCGTTGTATACGCACAATCCTAAATATACACTGGACTGACTATGGGACGAATGTTGCTGTCCTTGAGCAAGCAGGGATCACCAGCACTGAGACCATGATATTGAGAACACAGCTGCGCTGGGCAGGGCACGTTTCTAGGCACCATCGCCTAGAAGGGCACCATCGCCTCCCAAAAATAGTACTCTACAGTGAACTCACCACGGGTCAGTGTAAGAAGGGCGTTCCAAAAAAGCGATACAAGGACTCCCTGAAACAACACCTCAGGCTCGGCCAAATTAATCACCAACAATGGTCCGCTCTGGCCTCACCTTGGGAGGCATGGAGACGCACTATCCACAATGCTGCAGCCTAATTTGAGAACTCACGCCGAACAAGTCTTGAAGAGAAACAACAACGCAGAAAGAATCACAACCCAGAAACATCACCCAAGGAGACCCTCTGCTGTGCTTTCTGCAACCGGATTTGTTTATCTCGGGATTGGCCTTTTTAGTCATCAGTGCGCTTGCAGAAAGCGCGGGATGAGTCCTTCCTGAATCTTCGTTTGCAAAGAAAAGCTAGAGAGACTGTATTCTAGTTGCACTATATATATTTACCAGTGGAGGTGGTACTGTGAGAAGTCTCAATATACTTAACTATCTAAACCAAGGGTTCTTAACATAGGCATCCATGCATGGCCTTCAGGGCCTCTGTAAACTAAGTGAAAGGAAGAGGGAAAGATTTCTTTCATTTTCTTTCTGTTACTTTGAAAAAAATTGGGTTTAAATTTCCTAAAAGCACTATTGGAGAAATAATTACAGGCATACCTCAATTAACAAAACCTCTGACAAAGAAGCTCCTTTTTACAAAGTGTTTTCATGGGAGCTCCTCCCCCTTTTCTTTTCTTCTCTCTGGCTGGAAGTTTTTTGTAGCATTGTCATTGAGAGAATAGTGAAGGAGGGCTGAATTAAAACAAGATTTCAGTGCCAGGTTACAGCAGCATGTCTACAGTAAAAAAAAAAATGCAATAAAGCTCGAGCTGGGAAAGAATGGGATCCTACTGTAGCTGATCCTACTGTAGCTGTGTGTCCTTACAAACAACAGGCTGCCTCCAGAATCATTTACTGAGGCTGTTGAAAGAAAGAAAAATAATCACAGGATACATTTTGGAAGAAGCTTTCAAGTGGTGTCTAGAATATTCAAAATGTTTTGTTTACTTACGCAAGGTTTACCTGAACTGGTAGTTTCATTTTACATGTGCCTACTATTAGATCTGAATAAAAAGATTCACTGAACCATGCTGAACTGCCCTTCTTTTTTGTGGTTTAGGAACCTATCCCTATTCTTTCCATGTTATTTCTACTCCTGGTATGAAAGTTATTGACAAAGGAGCTTATCGCACTCCAAAGAAAAGCAGCAAGGCAGCAGGAACATTCCATCTTTCCTGCTGCCTTGCTGCATAGCATCCTTGTTTTTCCATTCTGGTCCCATAAGGGCCTGAAATAAAACCATGCCTTTTTGCTAACCAGAAAAACCTGTTTGCAAAAAGGCACCATTTTAGCTCGGTCCCCCATGGGACCCGGACAGAAAAACACTGGAAGAACGGTGGCATCATGCGATAAGGCAGCAGAGAAGACAGAACGTTCCTGCTGCCTTACCGCTTTTCTTCAGGGTGTGGTAAGCCCCTTAGAAGTAAAGCCCAGGAATATATCAACTTTGTTAACTGAGGTATACCTGTACTTATATCTTGAACCAGGGGGCAGAGGATGGGTGGGATTCCTACCTCATTTCTGATGTGTCCCTGCTACTTGTTACCTTTTTGTGAACAGAGTACTCTTTCTGATAGATGCAGGAATAAGGAGACCAGATACAATAAAGAGACCACACATATACAGCTGGGCTGTAAAGGGCCACTTTTATTAAGCTATGACCTATTTAACCCCTTTCTGAGAGATCTGCAATAGGGGGAGCAACCTAGTGTGGGAATCGTTGGGGCCAGGAGGTCAACACCAAAAACTCCTCCCCAATCTCCCTTGGGCAAACACACCTGAACCCCAGGGAGAACCCATAAGCTGGGTTGCTCTCCAGCCAGCCCGTATTAGGAAGGCCGACCCAAAAGTCCCTCCCCCAATTTGCAGAAATTAAAGGGTGTGTTTACCCCTCAGGCCAGTCTCAAAGGAGGTAACTTTCCCCACCTCTCAGTTCACAGGAACTAAAGGGGCAGTTCCAGATCACGTCCGAAAAGGGGGAGGTGCCAAAGGTGCACACCAAACTACCAAATCTCCCTCACACCTGCCATAAAAAAGGAGCAAGCATCTGCTTAGCCCCTTTCCCCCACCAGATTGGCCAATAGGGACCACCAACCCTTGCAGATCTTCCAGAAAAATTAAATTCCCTACAGCTGACAGGGGAATCCCATTGGCCCTATGAAGAGCAGGCTTCTTAATTAATCGATCAAACAACAAAAAGGAGGAGGTGGAGGGCGGCTGAGTTTAAATACCCTCTGGCCCTACCCCCTGCTCTCCAACCGACAGCGCAGGCGCCAAGGCCACACTAAAGGCCACACTAAAAGGAGTTTCCCTCAGAGCAGTTGTGACCACACTGGGGACCCTATTCTCTTGGCAGCATGGGCAGGGTAGTGGTTGAGGCAGGAGCAGGGAGAGTCTGCAGCCCAAATTGCTGTTCCTTCTGGATGAGCCAATGAGCTTTCTGCAGTTTTGCATCGCTCCCCTTCAAACCCTTTTTCATCTCTGTTTCCCCCAGTCTCTCACATTACCATGAAAGGAACATGATGTACCAATGATGACCATTATAGTGTGCAAATGAATTGGGGTGTATGCATATGTGTATACAGAGAGAATGAGTTTGCATGACCTGAGTAGGGCTGCTTTAGAACAGGACTCATGTCAGTCACTCATTCTTAAGGTTGCCATAAATCAAAGCTGACACAATACCAAACAACAACAAATATACACACATCTGGTGAGAACCAGCATTGCGTAGTGTTTGAGTGTTGGATTATGATCCTGGAGACCAGAGTTCTAATCCCTGCTTGGCCATGAAAACCCAGTGGGTGACCTGGGCAAGTCACACACTCTCAGCCTCACAGGAGGGCAATGGCAACTGCCCTCTAAACAAATCTTGCAAAAAAAAAAAGAAAAAGAAAAAAAAAGCTATGATAGGGAAGCCTTAAGGCTGCCATAAGTGGAAACAACTTGAAGGCATACAACAACAATAATGGCAAAGTCACCTCATATTTTCAGTCAGAAGGGTAGCCGAAGGAGATGATTCAGAGCTTATTTCTAGTTTCCTTCTTTTGGCTTCCACAGTATTCAGTTCTCTACTGAGGTTCTCTTTTTAAAAGAAAAGCAGGCAGTGAAGTCAAAGCAATGGTCTTGGCATACATCCCATTGTTGGGAGGAAGGTGACTCTAGCAGGTGACAGCCTTAGGGGAGCAAAATCAACATTCCCTTCACATCAGAAGGGTAGTACTGTCTGATCTCATCCTTGCTGAGCTGCAGATACCTGTTATTTCCCAACCAGCTTTCATCCATTCAGCTGCAGTCTCCATTTGTCAGCCACAAGAGACAAGTAGGACTTATAGCACTCTTCCAGGAATGCTCTTAACTTGACCTTGCCTCCAATTGGCCTACTAACTGCAGCAGACCCTGAAAAGAATGGTGGCTTCATAATCCACTGGTGCAATGCACTACATAAATCAGCTTTAATGGAAGAACAGAAGAGTTGGCAATATCTCCAATGTGCCAGAATTTAAACTCCAAGAGGAATGAAGCCACTTCTTTAAAACCAGTGGTTTATCAGGCTGTGAGTCCTTCTAGACTTCCAGTGCTATCAGTCAAAAAATATAGTGTATCATTTCCTTGGGCTACCCTTCTGACTGAAGATATGAGGTGAATATGCCATATATGCGTGCATGGATTTGTTATTTGCCATCAAGTCATGTTACCTACCCTGATAGCCCCCATCTTGGAATATTTAACAATTCGCTATATTTAATAATTCAGCTAAGATGGCCATCCATGTGGCTACAGGTGAACCGGCATCTCCCAAATACCAAGGTGGGATTCATGCAAGACCAAGAGAAGGGCCTTTGGAAATTCCCCAAACCAAATGCTCAAGACTCAACATTTGGAGATGAGTCGTTCCCTAATCCACTCAACAATAGCAAGAGACCTTCATGCCTGTAAAATGGGTCCTTCCTCTCCTTCTCCTCTCTAACAAAAGACCTCACCTGCTTCCAATTCAATTGTAAAAACATCGTCCATTAACAATTGTTAACTCTTCTGGAGTACCCTTTGTTTAGTCATGAGAACCTCCAAGAACCATTGTATTTCACTCACTCTCCCAGCCCTTCAGGGGAATTATTTCATATAAATATCACCCTAAAACATAACCCAAGTATACACAGATTCCTTTTCTGTTGACTCCATGTCAGTGTGTATTGCTGGGCACACAGTTCATCTTCCTCTCAACTACATCAGACTGTGTAGCCATCCCATCTTCTGGACCCCTTCACTGTCAGTTTACTTCGCAATCTCTGCTATGCAGGATTGGTACAGTATAACCCACCATCCTCATACTCTATTCCTCTATCCAAGTACTTCCAACTGCTTTTGACAGCCTTGTGTGAGTGTCTGAAGCCTGAGTGTTTGCAAGATTGCTGTTGATATTAATTTCCAAGAAAGATCATTTAACTGTACCTTTTGGCTTAGAGTCTCCTCTTATTACCGGTATACATCGGTTAAAAGGTCCCGCCATTGCCTGACCTCTCGCATGCCGAGTTAGCTAAATTCCCCAATTTAATATTAGGACATCAGAGGTTCCCCACAGATCCCATGTAATTGGGGTAACAAGTCAGTTTTGACATATGGTGACCTAATGAAAAGCTGTCTTCCAGGAGCCCTGGTCATCAACAACCCTACAAGCTAACAGGTACTGTGAGCTATTCCACCTTTTCCTCACTGACAGACTTTTTTTTCATAATAAGAAAGGCTGAAGAAGCAGTAGTAAATCACAAAACAGTTCCAAAGGGAAGATGACACATGGAAGGTGGACCCTGCAGTAAGTTTCTGTGTTTGAGGAAGGGTAATTACTGAATTAAAATCTCCCTGGGAAATACTCTTGTGTTCCAAGATGCATGAGTGATTCCTCAAAAGCTCATCAGCATAGAAAGGAAGTGCCAATATTGCCTAATGAACACAGTCACCTGTAGACCTAAGCAGCTGAGATTGTTTGCATTGACATCTGAGTCTTCTAGGCTATGGTACCATGATTTTGTGATTTGGGATCAATAATAAAGCTAGAAGACCAACTTCTCCCTCCAACAACACTCACACATGCACACATACACATTTAAAATCCATTAGGAAGACAGAAATGAGCTCTTCATTGAACCCATCCAGTTACTTTTTAATGGCATTCTTAAGACCAAAATTTCAGAGATGTTTGTTAGTCAGGGGTTAAATATAGGGAGATAAAATGAGCTACAGATTTCTAACCTTACTCTAGATTAGAGATGGGAATGGTGCAGCTCTCCACATGTTGTTGGACTTCAACGCCCAGTAACCTTAGCCAACACAGCCAAAGGGCAAATTTTCTCTCTCTTCCCACTTTCTTTCTTTGCTTTCTTTCTTTTTGGGGGAGGGGTTTTTGTAGTGCTATAGTACAAAAATACAATTTCATTGATCCACTGATGCACTAAAATTCTAAAATGATAATAATAATTTTAAAAAGAGTAAAGAGCAAAATATATTTATTTTTGTTCTGATCCTGTTTTGGAATTAAAAAGAAGCCCCCGTGAGGATGAGAAGAAAAGTCTGGGACAACAGAAATGTTTTTGGATTTTGTTTTTAAACCGGCCGTATACCAACAAATACCACAATCTTGAGACACATTTGCCCCATCTGGAAGAGCCCATAGACCCTATAAAGTAAGTTTGGACAGCAGTAGTATAAAGCATTTTAATAGTACAGAGCATTGCAAGGATGTGGGCTGGATGATAATTGCTGGTATGTTTATTTGTAACAGGAAGGTCCTCTGGGGCAATGTGATTTCATAATACATGTTGCAATTATATAACAACAGGTGTTATGAGATAGTTATGTTTAAATGGTTAAATAAGATATTGAAAGTAGGGATGAAATGCCATAGCTAAATGTTATGTAAAATTTCTCAAAGCAATGCTGTTTAAGCAGCAAACTGTTGTACAACAACAGGTCTCTCATTCAAACTTTAAAGAGTCTACTCAACACTGAGTTCATTGACCTCGCACCCACTGATATCAGGACAAGTGAAAAGAAGAAAGACATCCTGCACCTTTTCTAGTTACGTGGGAGAGAAAATTTCAGCAAAGCAATGCCATAATCACAATAAGTCAACATGAGTTTCAGAGAAACAAGTCATGCCAGACTAATCTGATTGCTTTTTTTTTGATAAAATTACCAGCTTGGTAGATGAAGGGAACGCTGTGGATATCGCATACCTTGATTTCAGTAAGGCCTTTGACAAGGTTCCCCATGACATTCTTGCAAACGAGCTTGTAAGATGTGGGCTAGACAAGTTAACTGTAAATGGATCTGTAATTGGTTGACCGGCCGAACCCAAAGGGTGCTCAGCAGTGGCTCCTCTTCCTCTTCAAAAGATGTGACCAGTGCAGTGCCACAGGGTTCTTTCCTGGTCCCAGTGCTATTCAACATCTTTATCAATGACTTGGATGAGGGAATTAGGGGCATACTTATCTACTGTAATTTGCAGATGACAATTAGGAGTAGCAGCTAATACCCTAGAGGACAGGATCAAAATTCAAAATGACCTGGATAGACTGGAGAGTTGGGCCAAAACTAACAAAATGAAATTCAATATGGAGAAATGTAAGGTATTGCACTTAGGCCGGAAAAACAAAATGCATAGATATAGGTTGGGGGAGACCTGGCTGAATGAGACTACGTGCGAAAGGGATCCAGGAGTCCTAGTAAATCACAAGTTGAACATGAGTCAACAGTGTGATGCAGCAGCTAAAAAGGCCAATGCAATTTTGGGCTGCATCAATAGAGGTATAGTGTCTAGATCAGTGATGGCGAACCTATGACACGTGTGTCAGCACCAACATGCATACCCATTTCTGATGACATGCAGCCGCTGAGGTGGTTGCATGCCGAGAAGGATGTTTCACACACACACACCCCTCCCTAAAGTGGTGATCGGGGCATCGAAGCCCTGGTTGCCACTTTCCTCCACCACCACCCCGCCTCCCTAAAGTTTTTTCCTCAAAGTGACACACCACCCGAGTTATGCTCAGTTTTTTGGCAAAGTTTGACACACCAAGCTCAAAAGGTTGCCCATCACTGGTCTAGATCAAGGGAAGTCATAGTGCCACTCTATTCTGCCTTGGTCAGGCCTCACCTGGAATACTGTGTCCAGTTCTGGGCACCACAATTCGAAAAGGATATTGACAAATTGGAGCGTGTCCAGAGGAGGGCGACTAAAATGGTGAAAGGTCTGGAAACCAGGCCTTATGAGGAGAGACTTAGGGAGCTGGGTATGTTTAGCCTGGAAAAAAGATGGTTAAGAGGCAATATGATAGCCCTGTTTAGGTATTTGAAGGGGTGTTACATTGAGGATGGAGCAAGCTTGTTTTCTGCTGTTCCAGAGACTAGAACATGGAGCAATGGATGCAAGCTCCAGGAACAGAGATTCCACCTCAACATGAGGAGGAACTTTTTGACAGTAAGAGCTGTTCGGCAGTGGAACGCACTCCCTCGGAGCGTGGTGGGGTCTCCTTCCTTGGAGGTCTTTAAACAGAGTCTGGATGGCCATCTGTCAGGGATGCTTTGATCGTGATTTCCTGCATGGCAGGAGGTTGGACTGGATGGCGCTTGTGGTCTCTTCCAACTCTACAATTCTATGATTCTAGAATTTCATGCAAGCCATGCCAGCTGAAATTCATCACGGCACACCACTGTTAAAGGTGCAAGAATGCTGCCCTCAGTTCCATCTTGCCACCTGTCAGGATTGGTTCCTGCCATTACCTGTTCCTGCTATTTTGAGTGTTTTTGTGTAACCTTGCTGTTAATTGTGTTTTCATATTTTGTGCTTGTTAATGAGTGTTCTGTGGCAACTGTGGAAGGGAGTATAACTGTTGCTAATGGGATTGGAGTAATAAGCTTGCAGCTGCAGTCAGCTTGAAAAAATGGGATGGATGTTGCATGGAAAAAGGAGGTCAGGGGATGATGGATAACCAATAGTATTGAAGCCCACCAGATTTTATAGATTGTAATACATTTTTAGTATACTGTTTGCCTTCTAAGTTTCCAATTTGAGCAGCAACCTTGTATAATATGCTTTCTGGATTTCTGTACCAATAAAGTTTTCTGATCAACTCTGAAACATCTGGTCACTGTGTCTGGGAATGCAAGTACATGACACTACCCCACCTCAGTAAGCTTATAGAATCATAGAATCATAGAATTGTAGAGTTGGAACAGACCACAAGGGCCATCCAGTCCAACCCCCTGCCAAGCAGAAATCACGATCAAAGCATCCCTGACAGATGGCCATCCAGCCTCTGTTTAAAGACCTCCAAGGAAGGAGACCCCACCACACTCCGAGGGAGTGTTTTCCACTGCCGAACAGCTCTTACTGTCAGAAAGTTCCTCCTTATGTTGAGGTGGAATTTCTGTTCCTGGAGCTTGCATCCATTGCTCCGTGTTCTAGTCTCTGGAGCAGCAGAAAACAAGCTTGCTCCATTCTCAATGTGACATCCCTTCAAATACTTAAACAGGGCTATCATATTGCCCCTTAACTGTCTTTTTTCCATGCTAAACATACCCAGTTCCCTAACTCTCTCCTCATAAGGCATCCATTTAGATTAAGAAGGTATTCCTATACTACCTCTTTACTTATTCTGTTCTGGATTTCCCCTATTGTGTCCTCTGTTCCATTATTCTCAGGTTGCTCACCCTTTTCTTTTTCTGAAAACACTGAGGCAAAGAAAGTGTTGAGTAATTCTGCCTTTTCTTTGTCCCCTGTTAGCATTTTACCATCTTCTCCACATAGTGGCCCTACCATTTCCTTCTTCCTTTTGCTGTGGACATACCCCCCCCAAAAAAACTTTTTATTGTTCTTAACCTCTCTAGCAAGCCTGAGCTCATTCTGTGCTTTAGCTTTTCTGACTTTACTCCTACATGTGTTCGCTATCTCTTTGAATTCTTCTTGGTGATTTCTCCCTTTTTCCATTTCCTATACATGTTCCGTTTAAAACTTAGCTCCGTTTAAAGTTCTTTAGTCATCTTGAGACACCTCCCATTTTTCTTCCTCATTGGTACTGTTTGAAATTGTGCCTTCAGTATCTCCCTTTTGAGAAAGTCCCATCCGTCTTGAGGTCTCTTCTCTTTTAGTATTCCTGACCATGGGATCACCGCCAGTATTTCCCTGAGTTTATTGAAATCAGCTCTCCTAAAGTCCAGAATGCGTGTCTGACTATGTCTGGCTTCTCCTTTCTGTTGTATAACAAACCCCAGGAGAACATGATCACTCTCACCTAAGGATCCCACCACTTGCACCCCATTAACCAGGTCATCTCTGTTGGTTAGGATCAGATCTAAAATAGCTGACCCCCTTGTTGCCTCTTCCACCTTTTGGACCATGAAATTGTCTTCCAGGCATGTAAGGAATTTGCTAGACCTTGAAGTTTTGGTTGGCTTAACCAGGCTTCATTCTGTATTTCAACTGTTGTAAAGGTTTGCCGAATATTTCTGTGGTTTTTTAAAAAACACCAAGTAATGGAAGCGGTGCATCCCCAAAACCCTATTCACATAAAAGAATCTCTATCAGACGTAAGATAAGAGAGCATCAAATCAATACAAGGATGGATGCAATTGCATTTCAGTCCTGTAGACTGCAAGCAAAGGTTGTCAAAGGTAAGCTTTTCGGATACAAAATGTACTTAAGATAGAAGGAGGCTTCAAGCCAGAGAGTTTTCTATTAGATTTATTGGATGAAAGCAATATATTGAGAAAATATGGAAGACTTTTGCAATATTTGATTATGGCAAGAATGGTGTATGCACTGTAAGAGCTGTTCAGCAGTGGAACACACTGCCTCGGAGTGGGGTGGAGTCTCCTTCTTTGGAGGTCTTTAAACAGAGGCTGGATGGCTATCTGTTGGGAATGCTTTGATTGTGTATTCCTGCATGGCAGGAGGTTGGACTGGATGGCCTTTGTGGTCTCTTGATTCTATGATTCCATATAGAAGAACCAACTCTATGATTCTATATAGAAGAACCAAGAAATACCTTTGGTGGAAGATTGGACAGTGACGATATTTGAATTGGCCAAAATGGACAAATAAACTATGCTGTTAAAGGAAAAATCAACAGATAAGTAAGAGCGGAATCCATTTTGAGGTATATTCAAGAAAGAGGAGAAAGGGTAACAATTAGCAGGTTTTGAAATTTGAAATATAAAAATGTATACATATATAAGAAAGGTACATATAAAATTGGGATTTATAAATTAAGTGGAATTATAACCAATTGATAAGACCAAAGGATAGGAAGTAGGAAGTCATTTTTAAACTAAATGTGTTGTAATGTTGTTTGATGTTGTGTGGGGTTGTGGTGGTGGGAAGTGCTGTATGTGTAGATTGTTTTTGTTTTTAATGTATATTGTGGCTTATTTATTATTATTATTTTATATTCTTGTTAACTTTTATGGGAAATATATATAATGTAAGCTCTTCCAGTTCAAACAGAATGTTGTTGTATGCCTTCAAGTTGCTTCCAACTTATGGTGACCCTAAGGCAAACCTATACGGGGTTTTCTTGGCAAGATTTGTTCAGGGGGGTTGCCTTTGCTTTCCTCTGAGGCTGAGAGAATGTGACTTGCCCAAGGTTATCTAGTGGGTTCCATAGCTGAGCGGAGATTCGAACCCTGGTCCCCAGAGTGAATAGGCACAGGTATTACATTTAGCAGCCACAGGCCTTTTTTCAATTCAACTGAATTTTGTTACTGTCTTCAAAGCAACCTACATTCTGAGCGACATGTACCCTCTCTGCACCAAGAGGGATAGTCTAGTTAAATTTAAGATGGCATAGCGCTGCAGTGCCTCTTATAAATCATGCAATAGCTTTTCAGGCTCCAACCTGGAAAGATTTCTGTGTGTTTGATTTCATGCCACAGAGAAAATTCCAGCTTTGATGCAAACAAATTTGATGTGTGAGTGTTCCTCTCTTTAAAATGTTAATCAAATCGCTCATGGGATAGTTTTTGACCTTTTCATTGTGATATTTGTTTGACTTTCTCCTGCCCACTAAAGTGTTAGCATGAACTGCATTTATAGACTGTTGCAAAAATGGGATGGCAGCATAGGCAGCGGAAAAGACACACAAGGAGAACAAGCCATAAAAAAGAAAAGGAGGATGAACCCAGATGCATACAATATACAACACGTTAGGTCAATGGCTCTCAACCTTTGGCCCTACAGGTATTTTGGACTCCAGCTCCCAGAAACCCAAGCCAATATAGCTAATGGGCAGGGATTCGGGGAGGCCAAGTCCAAAACATCTAGAGAACCAAAGGCTGAGAACCACTGCATTAGGCAAACTGTATATATTAGATGTATGTTATCCATATAAGTGCAGGCTTTCCCAAATTAGCGCCCTCATGCTGGCTGTGGATGGTGGGAATTATATCTCAGTGCACCTGGAAGACAACAGGTTGAGGAGGGCTGAAGAAGTATGATGATACAAGGAGCTTCGACAGCTACAACATTGTCTACATTGTTCCTTTGTGGGCTGGTCCCTATCCGTTTCAAAAAGTCTTCCTTATGAACATATGTCACATGGCCTCTGCCACCATGTTATACGGTCTTCCCTCTCTCTCTGTGCATTCACACCAGGACAGAGTTGGGAGGAAAGGCTCGTGTGTTTGTACAATCTGAGACACACTCTCAAGGGTTCCTCTAACCTAGAAATCCCTTAGAACTATGTCTCTCTTCAGGTAGACTGCCACCACTTCTTGATTTTAGATTTAAGATAGAAACGTGATTACAAGGAGATAATCACATCAAATATGCTTTCCAGCCTTAAATGAGGTTTACCAACTACCCCTCCCTTCTGTTCCCAAAGAGAGAGAAAAAGACTTTATAGTGAAGTCCTGAGCAACAAGCACATGCTATGGGGTTGTTTTTTTATATAGAAAATGAAAAGGTTTTTATTTCATTGTTCAAGTAAGTAAGCATTTAAACAGAAATCATATCATGAACAAAAAGGCATTTTTGCCCAGGCCAGTTTAGAGTTACAAGATATAGCATTCAGAATTACATTCAGAGGAGATTATCACACTACACTGTTATAGCACTATTATTCCACTTTCACTGCTCTGGCTGCCTCCTGTGGTCTCCTGGGATTTGCAGTTTAGGGAGGGGCATTTAGAACTCTCAGCCAGGGAGCTCTTAGGCCTCACTAAACTACAAACCCCAGAATTCCACAGGGGGCAGCCACAGCATTTAAAGTGGAATAATAGTGCTATAACAGTGTAGTGTGATAATCTCCTGAGTCAGTCATGGAATAAAACAATAAATCATAATCTAACACAAACTAGCAAAGCAATTTTTCCCTAACTCTAAGAAAAGTTCCACTCCCATGCTGGAAGATTCATTCAAATCAGTCTGTGTTCCAATTGGGGTCTAGGCCTCATGGTGGCCTAGCTCAGTCTCTGGTGTGATGGATGTCCAGAGCAAACGCAGGAGGTCTGCTCCATTTCAGACCCCAAGACCATGTGTCCTCAAACAAAGGACTGCATCTCTTCAAAACTCCATTGGCCAAATCTGATTGGCTCATCATTGCCAATCTGATTGGCTCTCCAGTCAGGCGATGTGATGTCATGTTTAACAAATGAGCGTCCCCCTCCCACTTCTCATATCCCCTGGTTTACCTGCTTCTGAGACAAGAGAAGTGTTTACAGATACTGGGAAATCTAGTTCCGGCAGATGTAGTTCTGGCTCCGTGATGGGAGTTGTAGTCACTCCATCATGACAACATAGCTCAATCAAACTCCAGTACAGAACTCTAGTCTAAACTTCAGTGTGGAATCAGTTTATGAGAAATAAAGGCAGAAGCACAATCTGTTGTTGTACATGCTCTCTCCCTTACCAGTGATAGCAGACAAGACATACATTCCCCTTTCTCTCTCTGTATTTATATTATCTATTAGGATAATGTTGCCTAGAGATGCACAAAAATTAGATGTGTATCTCCTGGTAGATCTCATGCTGTTTTTCAGTATATTGGCAAGGGTTCTGAGGTAAAACTGTTAATACACTTCAGTTGAGTTCTGCCTTAATCAAACTTAGAATACATTTCATGTAACAAGTACTAGGTACAGGTTGACCCCTGTAACCATGGGACTGATATCTGCTGTTTCACTTATCCACATATGAAAAAATATCTAGGCATTTACTAGGTCCTCCAGCATGTTTCTATGGTATGCTTCCATAGTCATTCATTTCAATAGGGTTCACTATTATCCAAGTTTCACGTATCCATGGTATGTCCAAGAATGTATCCCATGTGGATACTGGGGTAGGGTGTGACCTGTATTTCCCAAATTTGAGCAGCCTTGTCAAAAGCTGGCAAGGATAATTCTGGATCATTTTCAGGTGCATAAACCACAAAACCTTTAGGGGACTTTTGTTTTAGGACTCTCAGGGGTTGTCTATATGAGGCCAAAAGCAGTGGGTTGTTCTGCAGTAACAGCAAGTTGCAGCAGCTGCAACTTGTCTTAATGGTGTTACATCCCCCATAAACTTCACAGCCCTCTAGTCAAGATGGTAGCCTCAAATGAATTACTTGTGTCTTTAAATCTGCTGCTGCCAAACTTAAAAAAAAACCCCAAAAACTCTAATTCCACGGTTCGCATAAGCAATATTTCACTTTTACACAAAAAAAAAAAAAGAAAGAAAAGAGAGAGAGAGAGAGAGAGAGAGATAAAGCATTCTGTGAGGAGTATTTTTGCCATTTAGACAACCCCTCTGCTTTAACCTTTCCCTTCTCTTCTTGCTTGTCCTGCTTGTTTTCACTCTTTCTGTTTCGATCTTCATCTTTTCAAGCTCCCATGGTGTTCATTTCCTCTCCATTTCTTGTTGTCTCTGCTTTTCTCTTTCTTCTGCCTCAAATTTCATTCTCGCAGATTCTCTGTTAGTTATGTATTTTCTATTTCTTTCATTTTCTTCAGCCTGAAATCTCCTTTTCCTTTCCTTTCCCTCTCATTCCAAGATTTTAATCCCATTTTACTCCCTCAAAAGCCTCTAACTGAACTGGATCAGTGGTTGAGAATTCTGAGTTTTTACTTATCCCTTGCCTCACCAGTACTCGGAATTGGCTGCTTAATCAACATTACCGTTAATTCCTCTACAGTTTTTCCTTCATATGTCAGGTCCAGTACCTTCTACCTCTCAATCTTTCTTTCTTTAAATATTTAAAGATTAATATTTCTTTAAAGCCCAAATTTCTGCCATTTTCTTCAAACACTTCTATATAAAACATACCGTTTGAAACAATCTTCTGTTTAAAGTACAACTTCTGCTTGGATTACACATCTGTTATTAACCACTTTTTTGGTTGCAATATACACTTTGCTTTGTATTATACACTTTGGCTCGTCTCCCTCCACTACCGCCAACTGTGTGGGTTGTCCATCTGTCCCACCACTGCTACCAAATGTGAAAATCTTCTCCTGCCACACTGCTTTGGCATCTAATGTGGGGATCTTCTAGATGCCCTAATGGTTCCTGTATGATATTTTGTCTCACTAGACACCATCACCCTTGAATAACTACTACCATCACAGACACTGTGTGCTCACTCATATTCCTAAATTTGACACTCACTCCCAAACCTAACTATCTGACCTGAATCTAACTAATTTCTGTCTCTGACACTGACTAGTTCTCCTGGCATCTCTAACTCATACTCCTAACAGTCCAACTATCATACACACCAGCCTTTTAAAAGCTCATTCAAACACTTAGGGGTCATTTATATGAGTCCAAAAGAAATGGATTGCTCTGCAGTAATAGCAATTTGCAGCAGCTATGAACTGTCTTAATGGTTTTACAGCCCCCATAAACTTTGCATGCCCCCTAGATGATGGCTGTGAGTGAATTACTCATTTTTAAATCTGCCACCACCTAACTTTTTTAAAAAAAGAAAACTGTTTACCATGGTGCACAAAAGTAATATTTCATGTTAACCAAAAAAAAAAAAAAAAAGAGAGAGAGAGAGAGAGAGAGAGAGAGAGAGAATACAAATCGCTGTTTTATCACATTAGCGGTCACTCACTAAGGCAAACATTCAACATGGTGGCAGTGGGCACTTAGAATCATTGAATCATTGAGTTGGAAGAGACCTCAAGGGCCATCCAGTCCAACCCCCTGCCATGCAGGAAAATACAATCAAATCATTCCCGACAGATGGCCATCCAGCCTCTGTTTAAAAACCTCCAAAGAAGGACATTCCACCACACTCCCAGGCAGTGCACTCCACTGCTGAACAGCTCTTACTGTCAGGAAGTTCTTCCTAATGTTTAGATGGAATCTCTTTTCCTGTAGTTTGAACCCATTGCTCCATGTCCTAGTCTCTGGAGCAGCAGAAAACAAACTTGCTCCAGCCTCAGTTTGACATCCCTTCAAATCTTTAAACATGGCTATCAGGTCACCTCTCAACCTTCTCTTCTCCAGACTAAATACACCCAGCTTCCTAAGCTGCTCCTCACAAGGTATGGCTTCCAGACCACCCACCATCCTGGTCGCCTTCCTCTGGACTCATTCCAGCTTCTCAATATCCTTCCTGAATTGTGGTGCCCAGAACTGGACACAGTATTCCAGGTGAGGTTTGACCAAAGCAGAATACAGTGGCACTATTACTTCCCTTGATCTAGAAACTATACTCCTATTAATGCAGTCTAGAATCACATTGGCTTTTTTAGCTGCTGCATCACACTGCTGACTCCTGTTCAGCTTGTGGTCCACTGAGACTCCTAGATCCTTTTTGCATGTACTGCCTTCAAGCCATGTGTCACCCATCCTATATCTGTGCATTTCATTTTTACTGCCCAAGTGTCTTACATTTCTCCCTGTTGAAATTCATTTTGTTAATACTGGCCCAACTTTCTAATCTGTTGAGGTCATTTTGGATTCTGATCCTGTCCTCTGGGGTATTAGCTACCCCTCCTAATTTGACATCATCTGCAAACTTGATAAGCATACCCTCTATTCTCTCATCCAAGTCATTGATAAAGATGTTGAATAGAACTGGGGCCAGGACAGAACCCTGTGGCACCCCACTAGTCACTTCTCTCCAGGATGAAGAAGAGCCATTGGTGACTACTCTTTGTGTTTGCTCAGTCAACCAATCACAAATCCACCTAACAGTTGCATTGTCTAGCCCACAGGTTACTAACTTTTTTGCAGGAATTATCATGAGGGACCTTGTCAAAAGCCTTACTGAAATCAAGATACACTACATCCACTGCATTCCCTTCATCTATCACGTTTGTAACTATTAAAAAAAAGAGAGATGAGATTAGTTTGGCACAACTTGTTTTTGAGAAATCCACGTTGACTTTTTGTGATCACAGCATTCCTTTCTAACTGGTTACAGACTGTCTATTTAATGATCTGCTCTAGAATCTTTCCTAGTACTGATGTCAGGCTGACTGGGTGGTAATTATTTGGGTTTTCTTCTGCCGCCCCCCTTTTAAAGATGGGAACAACATTTGCCCTCTTCCAGTCTGCTGGGACCTCTCCTGTTCTCCAGGAATTCTCAAATATTATTGGCAGTGGTTCTGAGATTACTTCTGCCAGTTTTTTTAATATGCTTGGATGAAGTTCATCTGGCCCTGGAGACTTGAACTCATTTATACTGGTCAGGTATTCCTGAACTACCTCTTTACCAATTCTGTGCTGTATTTCCTCTACTGCATCATCTGCTCCATCTTCCCCAGGCTAAGCAAACTTTTCTCCCTTTGGAAGAAGACTGAAACAAAGAAAGTGTTGTGTAGTTCTGCCTTTTCTCTGTCCCCTATTAGTCTTTCGCCATCTTCTCCATGCAGCGGCCCTACCACTTCCTTGTTCTTCCTTTTGCTATGGACATAGCCGAAAAGGCCCTTTTTATTGTTTTAAACCTCTCTAGCAAGCCTTCCTCTCCTATGGGAAAGTACAGTGATGCGAATGTGACTGTCTTAACAAGCAGGATTGCGCATCCCCTATGGAGCTTTGAAAAAACTCAGGGAAAAGCCATGAAGGTTCTCTGGTGTGGTTTTTGGATTTTTTGCTGCTCCACTTCCGAATACGGCGCATTGATGCAGGTTCCCATTAAGACACCTCGTATTCCCAGCAAATTCTATGAGGATTATTTTGACCATTTAGACGGGACCTCGGTCAATCACCAGTTACTCCCAACATTCCATACTCTCACCCCTTCCTGAGAGATCACTTACCTTATTACTTTTACTATGCGTACACTGCACACATAGCCAAACCTTACCTTAATTACTCTATCAAACACAATTTTTTAAAACAAAAGTCCATAACATCAGAGATATCTACCACATCTTGTGAGAATGAGTTCCACACTTTAACTACATGTTTTGTGGAAGTACTTCCTTCTGTCTGTACTGAGTTCCCACTATTCAGTTTCAGTGGATGACCCCAGATTCTAGTGTTATGAGGCCAGGAGAAAAGCTTCATTGAGGGAACATCTGACAACCAAGCAGTATGAAAGCTGAGAAGCCCACCATGACAGCAGGGGAGTGACAACCCTCCCCTAAGTTGCCCTCATCATCTGACTTCCAACTTCCCAAATTTCCAGATGTTTCAGATTCCCACTGGCCTCTGTTTTTCATAAATCCAGCAATGGTCAACCCTACTATTAGGCAGCATAATATCTTGGACAAGCCCTGAAACTGAGGGTGACATCAAGAGATTCTTGTGGATTTAGATTGCATTTCAGAGTTGAAGAACGAGTGCCTCTTTTCTGATTTATGACAAAACCCATGCCCTAGTCTGTCTTAAAGCAGAAGTGAGAGCATTGAGAAATGAGAACACTGCAGGGTAGTATAAGGCAGGAATGCGAATCATGTTGTCCTGTAGATGCTGCAGTGCAATTCCCATCAGCCTTAGCCTACTTAGCCAATGTTGAAGGATGCTGGGAGTTGGGAATCCAAGAACATCTGGAGGGTTGCATGATTCCAACTCCTGTTGTAGGGTCTACAAGAACGAGAACAATGATACTTCCTTGGAGCGAGTGGCTCTGTCTTCTTTGCTTTTCCTCTCCACTCATTCACATTTCCGTTTCCTAAAGCCTTATCCCACTACACTTATAGCACTGTTATTCCACTTTAACTGCTGTGGCTGCCTCCTATGGAATTCTGGGGTTTGTAGTTTAGTGAAGCCTAAGAGCCTTCTGGCTGAGAGTTCTAAATGTCCCTCCCTAAACTGCAAATCCCAGGAGTCCACAGGAGGCAGCCAGAGCAATTAAAGTGGAATAACAGTGCTATAACAGTATAGTGCAATAAGGCCCACAACCAGCCAAGACTTCCTCTGACCATGCACATAGGTACCCTGAAGGTATATTTCTTTTCATGCCCCTTCTAACCCTTCTCCTTCTTTGCTTTAACGATCTTTGGGCAACAAGGGGAACACTCCCTGACAGCCTTGGATTAGCTGTCCATGTAATTCTGTTTCTAACAGCTCCCTGAAGGCACCACAAGATTTGCACTTGGGTTTCTTCTTCCGTTCTTTCTTGGCAACCTCCTCATCCTCCAAGCCTTTATATCTCCACAAAATCAATTACAGCCCCCCTGCTTGCTTGTTAACAAAATCCACCACTTTCTGCTATTAATTGAAAAAAGAGGGAGGGAGGCTACTTGAAAGCCTGGCTACACAGATGACTCATAATCACGGTGTCTCCGCAGCTGTATACCTTGCCTCCCCTCAAGAACACTGCAGCAATATGCGGAGTGATGCAGAGAAATGAACCCCCTCTCCCTCCTCCTTCCTTCTCCCGCTCCCAGGGTTGAGCTGAGGCTAACGAAAACATATTGTCCCCTTTCCCAGACACAGCAGCAGATCATAATGTATAATTTCTTTTCCCTGCATGTCCTGCTGTCAGCCTTTGATCAGTGACCCACAATTCATCTGTATCCATTCTACCTTTACTTATATATTGGGTGTTGTGTACCATGGAGCCAGCATGGTGTAGTGGAGACCAAGGTTCGAATCCCTACTCAGCCATGAAAACCCAGTGGGTGACCTTGGGCAAGTCACACACTCTCAACCTCAGAAAACCCTGTAATAGGTTTGCCTTAGGGTAGCCAAAAGTTGGAAACAACTTGAAGGCACACAACAACAGGGTTTACCATATTGTCATGGAGCTAGGGTATACAGAGTCAAAGACCTTCTGACTTTTTGATTAGCAGGGACAATGACATTCTCTGCCACCACCTCCCACCTGCAGATGGATTCCCTCTGAATTTAGGCTACAAATGGATTTGTGGCAACATGGATACAGTTGTGAGTTATCTCTGTTGTAATACAAATTATGGTAAG
Organism: Gambelia wislizenii; assembly: GCA_030847615.1. Classification (NCBI taxonomy): domain Eukaryota; kingdom Metazoa; phylum Chordata; class Lepidosauria; order Squamata; family Crotaphytidae; genus Gambelia; species Gambelia wislizenii. The sequence goes on from JAUMIR010000002.1 coordinate 222,759,063, forward strand.
GTGGCTTGTTCTTGAATTTTAAACCCATTAACATGTTGGAATATCTCATCCTGATGATGAACAGTGCTAGGACTGCTTTCTTAAGATGGATCAATGCAGATGCCTACATTTTGAAAATTTTCTTAGGGGTGCATGGCTGGGGCGGGTGCTACCATGATGAATGGCTACACTTCACAATTTGCCATTAGCCTACTGATTGTGTAGTGGTGAAGAATGGGAGTTGTAAGCTGGGTATTTCTTGACCCAACAAGGCCTCACAGAGTTGTTGTGTAGACAAAAATGGGGATACTGTGGACTTCAACAGACATAGCAAAAATCACATGATTACCACGTCACAGTAGCATGGATGGTTCCTGCTATCACATGATGTTGTCATGTTCATGTGGTCAAAACTGTGCTCCAGCCACAAATAAGGCATTGCTTTTAACTGATGGGACAAGCTGTCAATAGCTCTCAATATTGCTTTTTTTCACAGTATTGAAGAGTATGCGAAAACACATCCCACTGTAATTGCTAGATTACAGTGTGAATGGGTGGTCCTCTTTTCCCCTCCCGGGAACCCTGGTGGTGCAGTAGCTAAATGCCAGTACTACAAGCCACAAGGTTATGAGTTCAATGCCAGAGGGCTCCAAGGTTGACTTAGCCTTCCATCCTTCTGTAGGTCGGTAAAATGAGTACCAGGCTTGTTGGGGGAAATTAGCTAAAAAACATTGTAAACCACTTAGGGAGTGTTCAGCACTGATAAGCAGTATATAAATGTCAATGCTATTGTTACTGCTATTGCTCCCCATTCCCGGTGAGAAAGGGTAAGAACGTGAAACTATCCACAGAATACTCTTTTTATGAAGTGTCCCAGCTTGTTTGCATGCTTTTAGGTTTGTTTAAGTGTTTTTGTGTTCACTTACTTTGAAAATTAAAGCGGGGGGTGTTTTTAAGTGCTTTCACATCTTCTCACCAGAACCACTGTAATTTCGCCCATGCTAAATCATGGAAGTAAAGTCTCATTCTTAAAGTGCTAGTGGTGGTTGTGAGATAATTCTGTGGTGATTCTCTCGTGCAGTTACAGCAATGTGCGATAATAAGTGTAGTAATGCCACTATATTTCTGCTTTCCTCATACAGTGTTTTTAGACACTAGTCTGATAAAGCCCTGACCTTTCTAAAGAAGAGAGGTGGGTTAAAACTGTTTTGCTTTTTTTTTTAAAAAAAAAAATCCAACCAAAGATACAGAGTTGTTGTCAAGAATGATTATGTGAAGCACCATTTAAAGGCGAATGGTCACTGTATTCCACTGAGCAGTGCAGCTTGATTTGCCTGGTGAGGGTCTGAAAGGTGTTGTGGCTACAACCTCATTTAGGCCACTGTTGTCTACTCTGATTGGCAGAAGCTCTTCTATGCCTTAGACTAGGGGTGAAAAATCTGTGGACCCCCAGATGTAGCTGGGCTACCACTCTTACCACCCTTGTCCATGCTGGCTAGGGATGATGAGAGCTGAAATTTAACAACAACAACAACAACAATAATAATAATTAGTTATATCCTGCCCCTCTGCTAAAAACAATTGGGGCGGCTTCCAACAATTAAAACATTATAATAATGACTAAAAACACCACCCACACCCACCCTCCCCCATAAAAAGACATTAAACACTATAAAATTAAAACCATCTAACTAAAAACAATATATACATGATTTTTAAAAAGCCAGGAGACGCAGCTTCCTGAGGCCGGGATCTAATCAGGAAAGGCCTGCCGAAAGAGATCCGTCTTTAGTGCTTTTTTAAAGCTACTCGAACTCGTCAGCTGATGGATCTCGTTCGGCAGGCCATTCCATAAATTGGGGGCGATTACCGAAAAGGCCCTCTGGGAGGTTGCAGACAGTCTAGATTTTTGTGGCTGCAGCAAATTCCTCCCAGAGGACCGGAGTACGCGGGGAGGATTGTATGGGAGGAGGCGGTTCCGGAGATAAGTTGGACCCAAGCCATTTAGGGCTTTAAAGGTAATAACCAACACCTTATACTGGGCCCAGAAACTGATAGGCAGCCAGTGGAGAGATTTTAATACTGGAGTTATATGGTCTCTCTGAGATGTTCCCGAGACCACTCTGGCTGCCATATTTTGTACCAGCTGAAGTTTCCAGACCAAGCATGAGGGCAGCCCCATGTAGAGCGCATTGCAGAAATCTAGACGAGAGGTTACCAGTGCGTGCACCACAGTCTCGAGGTCCCTTACTTCCAGGAAAGGGCGCAGCTGGCGTATCAGCCGAAGCTGATAACAAGCGCTCCAACAACAACTGGAGGGCCCCAGTTTCTGCCATTCTCCACCTTGCTTCCCGAGGTCCTTGGAACTGCAGGTGCCAGGGACTGGGCACAGGACCCTCTGCAAGGAAAGCATGTGCTCTGCCACGGATCTATGGCCCCTGGTGTGTTGCCCACAAAGGCAGAGGAGATAGGAAATGCTGCCAGCCTCTTAAGATATGTGAAGTGTCCTCATCTTCATTTTCCTTGTGCCACAAGATGGAGCAGGCTAACTGCTGTTTAAGAGGAAGAGGAATTACAGCATCCCACCCTATTTAGGCCAACAATACCTTTGGAAACAAAGAGAGCTCCATGTCATGCATCCTGATTACTCTTGTGTGCCTGTGCCTTCAAGTTGCCTGGTGGTTTATGGTGTCTCCATAAATTTAAGCAGATTTTCTTATGCAAGGAGTATTAAGAGGTGGTTTTGCCAGTTCCTTCTTCTACTAGCATCCAGTATTTGTTGTCCATCTCCCATCCAATTACTAACCACGGCTGCAAAGGGACAAGTGAGCTATGATATCTTTGCAAAGGAGAAGAAAGGAGAAGAAAAGGATAGCTAGTGGAACTGACAGACAGCAAATAGCAAGAGTTATGGACTAGTTTCTAGTTTATTACACACAAACACACACACACAGTGTACTGCTACCTTCAGTGTCTCAACTAGAATGACCTTGGGCCTGTCTGAATGGTGAAAATAATCCTCTTAGAATTTGCTTAGAATCCTACCTGTCTTAAGGAGATCCCGCATAATTCCACTGTATTCAGAAGGAGGGAGTCCAAATCCACCATAAATCCCAAAAGAATAGCCCTCGGGGCTTTCCCCGATGTTTTTAAAAAACTCCATGGAGAATGTGCATTAGTGATCATTAGGACAAGCGATCGCATTTATTCACATATCCCAGATAAGCAGAAGTAGAAATCTGATTGGCTGGATGGAAACAGGGGGCGGGCTCCCCTGAACTGCCATCTTGGATTTTCGCTTTAGCAAGGGAGTGATCATGCAACAAAACATGCTTTTCTTTTATTTTTAAAATTTGTTTTAGGAGGAATATTGCACTATTGCACTTCCGCACCTTCAATGTGCTTTTTTAAAAAAAAAGTTTGGTGATGGTGACTAGCGAAAATGAAAACTGAAAAAAGCTGAAAAAATGAAATTGCAGCCACATCTTGAATTGCAGGCATGCCCACTGGGACAGCAAAAGCGGGTAGCCTTGCATGCTTGCAATTTTGCCAAACACTGTTAGGACAAGGCAATCCTGCTTCGAATTTGCGTGAGTACACATCAATTCACATTTTTCCCCTCGTATAGAGGGGCCTCTTGAGTAGAAAGGCAAGATCTATTTTTTTTTGTTTTTATTTCCAAAAATATGCATGATAGTGCCAGTGAATTAGTGCAAAGCTAGTAACATGGGTTGTACCCTTCATCCTTAACTAGGATATACAATCAGTTAAAGCATTCCCAGTGGGAGATGAGGGATACTAGCACCTCACTTCTCTGTGACTCATCCTTCTTTTGAATGTCCACCAAAAAAAAGAGAGGAGGCATTAGGAAGGAAGAGGCTGAACAGAATAGCTACATGATGTCTTTTGATTGATATTACTAGGAGCTATCTAGCTAGAAGCACCTTATTCATCAGGTAGCCTTTGTAAAGCATTGATGGTCTGTATGAAAAAGCGGTGGGGTGGGGAGGAATAAGCCAGCTATTGCAGTCTATATGTTTTCTTGCCTAGTTGCTTGAACCAATTTCTTAGTTTTCCAGAAGCATCCAGGCAAATTATTATTTATAAATCTGGACAGAGCACTGCATCACTCCAGGGCTATGTAGGCAATTTGTGCTCCTTTGAAAAGTCCTTTCCACATATATAAGTTATTTTTACTCAGTAAGATCCAAAACGTCAACAGAGATAATAAACTAATTATATGTGAACAAGCCAGAGAGTGTATTATGTCTCTTAATGAAGTTGCACTTGACGCCAGAGGATGCTGCTGATGGCCAATTGTGTGTGGGGTGGGGGTGGAGGGGGAGAAGAGAAAATACAAGCAATAAATTGTTTCCAAGGGAAGCCAAAATGATGATCACCTTGGAACCTGACAATTCAGATTTTTCCCAAAGAATTGCAAAGGTGTGATTCATCCACTCTCTAAATCTGGATAGCACATTAGTGATGCATGTGATGCAAATCAACAATAATGGATGTTGTTTACAGAACCAAAAAAATGCACATTAATTGCATTTGTGTTGCTTTCACTCTGAGCCTGCTGAAGGAACCAGGCACTCAACTTAGTGATCTGTCAAGTTCAATCCAGGGTGCTATTCTGGACAAGATATTTATTGTGCAAATGCCTTGCTTCATTTACAAAATTTTACAGGGGGTCCAGATGGAAATGCCTTCCAGTTTTAACCCTTCCATGCTTCTCCATCACTTCTCCCATCTGACTTCTTTCTATAAGGTGGAAAACAATGGAACAGCTGCACAATGCTTTTTTGACTGGGAGGTAGATAAATCTAGCAGGGACGCATGCACACAGGAATAGGAAATCCAGGACTTAGGTAGGTTTTTTTAAAAAAAAAGAGGGAGTAGAAAGGCTGAAAGAGGTGTTGGGAGAATCCAGGGAGGGACAGAATTCCTACTCAAGGAAGCCTATGCCAGCAACAAAGTACTGCTCTGTTGGCAAATCAAAGACCAAAGGCCAGGCTTCTGGCATAGGACAGTTGCAAAATGTTTAACTCTGGCCTTCACCATCCCATTTGCAAAAAGTGAATTCGGAGGATTTTTCTGATGCTGTTCAGGGAAGAATAGCAACAAAATGTGTTCCCACTTCTAAGGCAGAACAAGGCATGCCAGCAGAACTCCTATTTCATTGTCCAGGTGGGGTGCCAACCCCCTCCTACAATGCCCTGTATTGAATGCTATGAATGCTGTATTCTAGGGGAAACAAAATGGTGAATGAGTCACGAGCCCAAAAGACCTGTCACTGAGACACCATCTGAGGCTCAGAAAGAAAGAAGCCACTACAGCCAACAGCAAGCCAGCTTCTAAACCTATGGATAAATTGTAATCTTCTGTTGCCCCCTTAACAAGGAAACAACCATTCTTTGGTGAGCCCAAATTCCACTCCCCTTCTGAAAGGTAGAGGTCAGAGATTCTTAACCTCCCCCCCCCCATATCCATGGCAAGGCTTTGGGGGCCTAGGAGCTGAGCACAAAAGACATTGGCTGGAATCCTGTTGGTTAGTCCCAACTAGAGCAGACCCATTGAATCCATTGTTGAATGGAACGTCAACACACAGGTAAATCCCACTGATTTGAGCAGCACTACTCTAATTAAAGAAATAGGATTTAAGCCACCATTTTCCTTTCTTTGAAAATAGTGTTGAGCAGCTCCCATGTTTTAATTGCATTCTCAAAGGGGTTCACGTCCCCCAAATGGTTAACCACTGGTTTGAGTGGAAGTCTTTGGCAGGAACATTGGTCTTTGTAACTCCCACTAGCAGAGATCAGACAAATTATTTTGGGAGACTACAAGGCCCTGAATTTCTCAACCAGAATAGCCATTAGTCATGCTGACTGAGGGATTGTAAGAGGTGTAGTCCCAAAATATAACTTTTCTAAGCTCTGCCCAGTATATATGCCTGGCTTAAATAAACCACCAGCTATTTGATGTTTCAACTGATGTTAGGTACCCCATGCCTAATGACTCAAGCCAGCAGATTAATCAGCTAAAGCTTCAGTTGACTGAAGGACATACTTACCTATGTGGCATGAAGATAAGAAGCCAAATATATGCTTTCCTTCTTATAATGGGTGGTAGCTTTTGTTCCTTCCTCATATGCCACTTTATACTTTAATATCTGACCTTGAAATCTGACATTCCAGTCCCACAATGGACATAACTGATGTCTTTTTATTTAAAGCAGCAAGGCGAGAGGAAAACTGAATCTAGACGTAGCATGGAAGGGAGGAAGTTAATCCTCTATTGTTTGACAGTTTGTTTGGATAATTTGTCAATACCTGCATTGTTTTTTCAATCAATATGGCTGTCTTAGCTGCTATTTGGTCCTACTGGGAGAGAAAAAACTTTATGGGTGCACGCACACACATGCACACACTCTTACAATAAAGACATAAACCCATAGAAGACATAAGCCCATATGGACACACAGTAAACAGCAGTTCTCTCCCTCTCTCCTGCTAGCTCACGCTGTCTGTCTAAGAAAGTGAATGTCAGAGAGATTTTCTGGAAGAAAACAATGCAGAGGGAAGGATTAAATCCTCTCAGTTTTCTGTGTCACCCTCCCCATCTCCCATTACTTTTTGCAATAGAAAAAGATGTGGGCAATTTCATGTGAAGGATCTGATCTGTGAAAGGCACCTATGTCCATCTTGTAGCAGTATGTGAATTTAAATGTGATGAATCACATCATTTAAGATTGCAGATGATTAATTGATGGAAACATTCTTCAAGTCTGTTGACAGGTTGAATTACCACAAGCTATCAAACCTCTGGAATGGGAGGTTTTGTGATATCCTTCACTGTGTTAATTCAAAAGCTCTGGATAGTTAATCTTCCGTTTCAGATCCTTGAGACGTCATTCTGAATATTTATCACACAATTTAGCATAAACCCAAAGATAGAGATAGCTCATACCATCAAGCTGCATTAATTTTTGCACACGTGCAAATACGCACACATTCAGTGGCCTAAATCTCCGTGTCCTGAATGGCTGTTTTCAAAATAAAAGAGGGAATAAAAAAGAGATTAGTTGAAAAGACTGGAATGTTTAAGCAAGCAACCAGTGTTGCTTTGCACGCATATGCGTCAGCATCAGGTGAAGCCTGATCCCACCCCATCTCTTTTTGAAGATCACTTGAGAATGTTTGTGCTGTCTGGTGCAGTGAGTGACCCATTTAACCAAGATTTCACAAGCCTCCACAGGAATCACAGTTCTGCTTTATGCAAAGCTCTAAGTGTTAGGCAGCAAGTGTTCCTCAGACTGCACACAGAGAGGGAATAATAGCATCTTTGAAAAAGCTGTAAGAGCAGAAGGCACAGATAATTGAAAATAAGGAGGTTGGGGAGAAATAACTACTGGTGTAAAGGAGGAACCCCATCAAAGAAAAGGAAACAGGCATCCATACTACTTGAATATTTTTATTTTTCTTCGGCTTCCTCTACAACAGGGATGGCCAACTTTGTGATGTTCTGGGAATCATCCCTCAGCATTGGCTAAGCAGGCTAGAACTGACAAGAGTAGCAATTCTGAGTTCTTATTTGTGGTCATTAAGACCAGTGACAGGTAAGTTAAAAGGTAAACAGCTGGCCTGAGCTCCAAAAAGTCTACCAATAAGTATCCTAATTGTATTATTTTTTGTACATATGGAATGCCAATCTGATCACCTGGAATACTGTGTCCCATTCTGGGCACCACAATTCAGGAAGGACATTGAGAAGCTGGAATGTGTCCAGAGGAGGGTGACCAGGATGGTGGGAGGTCTGGCAGCCATGCCCTATGAGGAGCGACTTAGGCAGCTGGGTATGTTTAGTCTGGAGAAGAGAAGGTTGAGAGGTGACCTGATAGCCATGTTTAAATATCTGAAGGGATGTCATACTGAGGATGGGGCAAGTTTGTTTTCTGCTGCTCCAGAGATTAGGACATGGAGCAATGGGTTCAAACTATAGGAAAAGAGATTCCACCTAAACATTAGGAAGAACTTCCTGACAGAGTTGTTCAGAAGTGGAATACACTGCCTCGTAGTGTGGTGGAGTCTCCTTCTTTGGAGGTTTTTAAACAGAGGCTGGATGGCCATCTGTCAGGAATGATTTGATTGTGTATTCCTGCATGGCAAGGGGTTGGACTAGATGGCCCTCGTGGTCTCTTCCAACTCTTATGATTCTATGTAATAATGTATAACTGTTTGATGTTTGATGGCTCTCTAAACTGTATGAATAAACTTGTTGTTGTTGTTGTTGTTGTTGAGTAGCAATTCAATGACATCTGGAGAGCTGCACCTATAGATGTCTGCTCAAATATAAATCTTATTGAGTTCAAACAAGCTTACTCTCAGTTGCGTGGGTGCAGAATCATAGTGAATGGCTGGAACCCTATTAGGACATCCAGATGCTGTAACCTCAGGTTTTTTTTCTGGGGGTTATCCTTTTTACATTCTTGTGTAAGGAATTATCCAAGACGCCCTTTTACAAGCAATTCCACCTTCACTGCAAAGCTCACACGTGGACACAACTTCACTCCCTCATGACCTGAAAAAGCAATTGGAATGGCCTGAAATGCCCACGAAAAGGTCCATTCTACCTCTGTTGTTCCAGGTTCTTTACATGTCCTCAGCCTGAAGCTGGTTCTCGATATGGGTGTAAGCCAGGGGGAGATGTAGCAGAGAGCTGCTGGAGTGTGTGAGAGTGTTTCCTGCAATGTAGCTCCAAAGGTTTTTTCCCAAGCAGGAACAGCATCATCTGCAGGGGGTCAAGGTAGCTATGTTTTGTCATGCCAGCAAATGAGTGAATTCATAATGAGGCTTTCACATTTTACAATTAGCATAGGGCCTAAATGCCCTGAAGGCACCAGATCCCATCTGATCTTGGAAGCTAAGCAGGGTCAGTTGGGAGTCTGCCTGCCGCTGGCTATATTTCAAAGGAAGGAACTGGCAAAACCACCTCTGAGTATTCCTTGCCCAAGGGCCCATCTAAACAGTGAAAATACCCCTCATGGAATTCGCTGGGAATCCTACCAGTCTAAACAGGATCCAGCACCAATCCACACTATTCAGAAGGAGGGCCCCCCAAAATGGAGGGCCACAACTTGCATACCCTTGCTACAGTGGAAGTCAAAGAAGGAGGGGGAAAAATTGAGCCAAGTTTGGAACCTTCTCCACTTGCCTTTGCTAGGATTCCTCCTTTATGCCAGTTCTTTAAATGGTAGCACTTATGTTGAAACATGGTTTGCATTTCTAGCTGAAAACTAAATGTTGCAGGGCAGCTGACTATGCAGCCTTTGTTAAAGCTCATTGTATCTCACAAACAGAGTGAATGCAACATGACAATCAAATGATGAACTTTTTCAATGCTATACACGTATTCTAATAGTAATCTGGACAGGAAAAGACAACAATATGCTCAGTTCTTGCACCAATGTGGACCATATTGCTAAAGAGGCTGTGGATAATCCTGACTGCTTTGACTCTTTTTCTTTTGGTGCTGGAGTGGTTGTTTATTCCTGAATATGCTGGTTGCTTTGCTTTGCTGCATTCTCCACATTAAGTAAATAAATGAAATATTATTTTTTTTAAAAAAGAGGAGTAAGCACAGCTGAGTTCAATGCAACTTACTCCCAGATAATGATGCATGGGACTGTAGTCATGTTGATCCTATAAATTTATTTATTATTTTATTCATTTATATCCTGCCAATGGGACCCAAGGCAGCTAACAACATCTTTAAAGCAATACAAATTAAAAACAATACAAAAGTTACAATTACATTATAAATATAAAATTTTAAAAATAATTGAACAATTTATAAGTTAAAAACATTAAATAGTAAAAATATTAAAATAGATTAAAAACTGTGTAAAAGACGACTTCCTCTTTTCCTACAGCCTTCTACTTTGCTAAGTATTATTGTCTTTTCTAGTGAGTTATGTCTTCTCATGAAATGGCCAAAGTACAACAGCTTCAATTTAGTCATCTTGGCTTCTAGGGAGAGTTCAGTTTTATTTGCCTTAGGACTCATTTACTGGTCTTATTAGCAGTCCATGGTATCTGTAGAACTCTTCTTCAGCACCACATTTCAAATGAGTTTATTTTCTTCCTCTCACTTTTCTTCACTGTCCAGCTTTCACAACCATACATAGAAATGGGAAATATGATGGCATGGACAATCCTCACTTTAATATTCATTTATCTATCTTGACACTTCAGGATCTTGTCTAGTTCCTTCATAGCTGACCTTCAAAGGCGTAGTCTTTTTCTGATTTCTTGACTGCAGTCCCCATTCTGTTACTGGGGTTTAATTCCATTCTGAGTATGGAAAATCTTGAACTATTTCAATGTCTTCATCATCTGCTTTAAAGTGATGTAAATCATCTGCAGTCATTATTTTTATTTTCCCAATGTTCAACTGTAAACCTGCCTTTACACTTTGTTCCTTGACTTTCTAAAGTAATAATTTCAAGTCTCTGCTATTTTCTGCTAGTAGTATGGTGTCATCTACATCTCTTAAATTGTTGATATTCCTTCCTCCAGTTTTCACACCTCCTTCCTCCGAGTCTAGTCTGGGCTACTTGGTGTATGCAAAATCCAATTTAGGAGGGGCCTGGTGAGACATCCCACTAATTTCTTCAACAACAGTAGTTAATATAACCAATGTGCTTCTTCTCCATAAATAATACAGCTATCTTCTTTCTATTATATGTACAGGACTTACAATATAGGCTACTTAGTGTATGCAATATGCACTTTTGGGAGATTAGTGGAGCACTGTTGTCATGATGGAGTGACAACTCCCATCATGTGCACCTCCCATCATGGAGACAGAACTACATCTGCCAGAACTACATTTCCCAGTATCTGTAACAACAACTTCTCTTGTCTCAGAAGCAGGTAACCCAGGGAGTATGAGAAGTGGGAGGGGGACCCTCATTTCCTAACTATGACATCACTCCATTGACTGGAGAGCCAATCAGATTTGACAATGCAAACCCAATCAGATTTGGCTAATGCATTTTGTGTTTCTGGATTCCTTTTTCTTTTGGGGTTTTTGGGGGTCTGAAGAAGCAGACCGGAGACACATGGCTCTAGGGTCATCAAAGAGCTATACGGTATCATGAAGTCTGGGGGTGCAGACTTCTCATATGCTCTGAATTTCCATCATGAGAGACTGATTACTATGGACTTCATAAATGTGAGTTACAATCTTCTTAGCTTAGGAGAATGTCTAAGCTAATCAAGGAGTGGTGGCGGCTACTGAAGAGAGTTCCTAGGGATTTCTAGACTAGAGGAACCCCTGAGAGTGTGTCTCAGATTGTACAAACACACGAGCCTTCCTTCCCCTCTCTGTGATGGTGTGAATGCACAGAAAGGAAGGAGGGTTCATGTCACAACTGCAATAATTAACCAAAGCAAAGATGAGTACTTCTGCTAGTAAAGAGTACATAATACATTTTTTCACTAAACTAAACAAATGTGCCTCTGGAAGATCTCAGGTAGGAGGTGAAGATCTATCATGACCTGCTGTCTGCTCTTAGCATTTGATATTCAGAGGTACGGTATATAGTGCCTCTGAAGACAGAAGATCCCGTTAGCCAGTATAGTTTATAGTTTATAGTAAGTGAAATACCACTTTCTCCAATACTGTGCCTTTACTTTTTTGGACTACACCTCCTAGCAATGCCCCAGCTAGGCACTGAGCAGAAATGCTTGTATTCCCACAATAATGGAGCAGCCATAATTATGCTCTCTACCACTATCTGCTGTACACACTATCTTTCATGTACTTCAGAATTGGAATTTTGGGAACAGGATCTCTAAAACAAATGGGGAAGCTCTGATGAGGGAGCATATCTTCCTACCTTCTTCCTGGCTCGTTTTAGGCCACACACCTCTTTTCAAGCAACATATAAAACTGTCTCGTAGTTGTTACATTTTAGACAGCTAAAAGGTTGCTGAAAAAGAAGCTCATCTCCCTACCTCCAAATTCCTACATGTAGCAAACGTGTGTAAATGAGCAGGTCATATAAAAAACTGAGGCTAGACTGTCAACAGAGAAAGCAGGAAAGAAAGGATCCCAGTTTGCCAGCTTTCAGCATTAGCTTTTCCTCCATACACTCCTATTGTCCCAGGGCAATCAGGTACAATTCTGATTAATCCTCCGTGGTCTCATTTTTTCTGCTCCTTTTAAAATTTCGCAGTTTCTCTCTCCTTCTCCTACTTTTATCTTTTGTCCTCAGCTTACTTCATAGAATCATAAGAGTTGGAAGAGACCTCAAGGGCCATCCAGTCCAACCCCCTGCGATGCAGGAATACACAATCAAAGCACTCCCGACAGGTGGCCATTCAGCCTCTGTTTAAAAACCTCCAAAGAAGGAGACTCCACCACTCCACTTCAATTGCTACAAACAGAGTTCAAAATGCAAAGTAGTTTGCACTCAACTCAGCAGTGAGGAGAAGAGGGGACAGAACTTTACCTTTCCCAGAAGGCTCAGGTAAAAGCAAACTGCTGCAACCTCTCCTAGCTTGTCTTTTGCCATCTTGAGCACACTCTGATTTCAGTTGGCCACACATGAAATGTTGGAGGGTATGTTTTTCCATTTCATTTCTGCACACAGATGCATGAAATATTGCCATGTGATCTCCAAGCCCCTTTTTGTACCCCCAAAGCCCTTCCCCAGGAGTTCCAGGAGGCTCCCCAACATCCCCCATTTGATTTTCTCTCCCCAGCTGAATGGTTTTAGCTAATAAATGTTTCCTATTGACCCATACTGGAAAAATAAAAATAAAGAACACATGTCAGTTTGTGTCCCTATGCTCCTCCTCCCTACCCCTCCCAAACTCTGCAAAAACTGGCCATTCTTAGGCCAAATCCCTGAACCTGAAGTGATGTGGCATCACTTCTGGTAGTGTTGGGAGCAAGGATGTGGCCCTTGGGAGGGGGCATGGGGGCAGTGGCCCCTTTGCAGTTGTCCACCCTGTTCTACGGTTTTAACAGAAGAAAATTTAGAAGCAACAAGCCACAGATTCAGTGGCTTTGATGCATGCCACTGTCATGGAGCATAGAGCTGATGATCTGAATCCTGTTGATTGTCTTCACTAGAGTAGACCTACTAAATCAATTGAATTTATGGCTAAATCAATAGCTCATCATTCAACTATTGATTCCACAGGTCTACCCTTCCTGGATCATCACTAGGACTTATCTTTCTATGCAAGCACAGCATGGAAGGGGGAGCAAGGATGAGAAGGGCCTGGCATATCAGTGTGGTGTAGTGGTTTGAGTGTTAGATTATGGAGATTTTCAGACCGCGTTTTACCGTGGCTCATGCGGGAGGAGCTTCCAGGAGAGGGACGGCGGTCTTGCGCGGCAGAGGGTCGTTTTTGGATGCCGCCGTCCCTCTCCCGAAACCATCCGTGTCACTTCCGTGAAGCTTCGGAAGCCTCAGCGCCATATTTTAATCACGGGCAACCTCCGTAATTAAAATATGGCTCTGCGGCTTCCGAAGCTTCATGGAAGTGACACGGATGGTTTCGGGAGAGGGACGGCGGCGTCCGAAAACAACCCTCTGCCGCGCAAGACTGCCGTCCCTTCTCCCGGAAGCTCCTCCTGCATGAGCCATGGTAAAACGCAGTCTGAAAATCTCCTATGACTCTGAAGACTGAAGTCAAAATGGTGAAAATAATCCTCATAGAATTGGAGGAGAATACCTTTTGTCTCAATGGGATCCCACAACATTTTGCCGTATTTGGAAGGGGGGGGGCCAAAAACGCCATATACTCTGTGGAAAAGCCTTTGCGGCTTTTTAAAAAAAAAAACAGCACAGGAAATTCACATTCCTGCTCATTGTGACAAGCAATGCAAATTGATGCACTTTCCTTATACAAATGAAAGTGGAAAGATGATTGGCCAGAGCCTGCCTGCAAGGCAAGCTCCCAGAACTGCCATTTTGAATTTTTGTTGTAGCAGTCATGCAAGAAAATAGCCTTTTAAAAAATGTGCTTCTTTGTTAAAGCAGAACGCTGTACTTCCACACCTTGGATATCGTTTTTTCCAAAAACTGTTTGGCAGTGGTAACTCGAGGTAAATAAAAACACAAGTAGTTCACTCATGCCCATCATCTTGATTTGTAGGCATGCCCATTTGAACAGCAAAAGCGGATAGCTTTGCATGCCTGAGATTTTCAGAAAAACCCATGGAGACAAATAAAAGCTGCTGCAAATTTGCATTACTGCGCACCAACCCACATTTTATTGCCTCATATAGACAAAGCCTAGGGTTCAAATCTCTGCTTGGCCATGGAAATCCACCGGGTGACCTTGGGCAAGTCACATTCTCTCAGCCTTAGAGGCTAAAAGCAAAGCCCCTCTGAACAAATCTTGCCAGAAAAACCCAGTGATGGGTTTGCCTTAGGGTTGCCATAATTCAGAAATGGCTTGAAGGTTCACAACAGCAACAATGCCAGGTGTTCTGGATTGTGCAGAAAATGTCTGGTGCTATGTGGTCAGTGATATGTGATAGACCCTTAAATAAGAAAGTCAGAATCATCCATAGTGTAGTATTTTTAACTTCTTTCTATGTATGTGTGTGAAAGTTGGACAGTGAAAAAAGCTGACAGGAAGAGAATCAACTCATTTGAGACATGGTGCTAGAGGAGAGTTCTGCAGATACCATAGACTGCCAAAAAGACATATGAGTGGGTCTAAAAGCAAATCAAGTCTGAACTCTCCCTAGAACCAAAATGAATGAATGGAGACTATTGTACTTTGGGCTTATCATGAGGTCCTGTGACTCACTGGAAAATATGTTTGTAAAAGTGGGAGGCAGGAGGAAAAGAGGAGGACTGCACTACAAGTGGATAGACTCAACCAAGGAAGCCACAGCCCTGACTCTGCAAGACCTGAGTTGGGCCGTTGATGACTGGGGCCCGTGGAGATCTCCCATTCAGAGGGTCACCATAAGTCAAAGTCAACTTGATGGCAAACAACAACACATTGTGGCCAAAATCAACCCACTGTTTCTTCAGTGATCCCTTTAAAAAAAATGTCACACAGCTCTGTCCTCCAACAGAAGATAGCAGCCATGGAGTTCAGGACGCACCATTGGGAGACTCCTGCCACCTGAGGCAGTTCCTGTCTCCTTAATTGTAGGGCCAACCTTGGGTCTAGCCTAGAGAAGCAACCATGCCAGAGAATTACACTCTACCTTTTCATAAGCTACACTTTTTCCAAGCTACACTTACATTTACTACAATTACAGTTTACACTTGCAACCTATTTCTCCTCTTACTTACTTACACACACACACACACACACGTACAGAGACACCATCAATATATTGTGTGCATATTTACTTGTTTTTGACTGCTCCAAAGGCTCCCCTCACATCTCTGGTGTGTGTGTGTGTTATGTGCCTTGAAGACCCCTGTTGATTTGTGGTGACCCCATGAGTTTCATAGGGTTTTCTTAGGCAGGGACTATTCAGAGGTGGTTTTGTCAAGTCCCCTCCTCTGAAATATAGTCTAAAGGGTTGGGCCTGCTTAGCTTCCACAATCAGATGGGGTCTGGTGCCTTTAGGATATTTAGGCCCTGTCTCTGTCTTATTCTCTCTGAAAGGTAAACCGCAACCAAGCACCAGCTTATGGAAAAGCACCATGAACACTGCACATTGCTAAACAACCGGGCAGAGTTTACCAAGAGAGGTTAGAAAAAACAGTAGTCTTTTTTTCAACAAACATCCAAAGCAATTTGTAGCCACGTTATTGTATTGTATCAGCTCCATTGAGCCGGGCCTCTGCCAGGCTGGTTGCATAAATCATTTCTGTTTCTTTCCATTCAAAATGACTCTGGTGAAGCCCAGGCTTCCTGCTGAAGGGAACTAATTTGATGCACAAATTACTATATTGAGAATAGCAGTGGGGGAATTAGGCCAGCTAGGATAAAATCATTGACAGACACTCACTTATAATAAATATGCAAGTCTATAAAAGAAACATGGAGACAGAAGTGCCAGACAAAGGGTGGGAAAAATTAAGGGTCTGTTGAGCCGCCTTGGGTCCCATTCTGGGAGAAAGGAGGCATATAAATCAAATAAATAAAATCCTTCCAGACCAAGTGTTCATTGTGCAAATCACCCTGCCTCATGTTTGGAATTTTCCTGGGGAGGGGGGACTGACTTGTAACCTATCTGTGTTCTCCTACCCCTTCTTCCTGTACCCTAGAAAATGCTTGTTACACAGGGAAAGACAGACTGGCTGCATGCCCTCCTCGGATTGTTAGCACTTGGAGGTGACTGTCTAGAGGTACCCTCAGTGTCTTGGAAATATATTTGGGGCCTTGGAGCCTTGCCCTTAACCTGCTGTATCTCTTAGGGTTGGCCAGCAATTTTCCTCCACTCTGGTCCTGTCAGGACTCACTCCTCCTTTACCCACCCAGTCCTACCTTAGAATAAATGTTCACCTGAGATCACTTGAACACCTCTGCTTTCTCTGGCTCTGTCCTTCTAGCACAGGAATGTGTGCAATGAATAGCCCTTGCTGTACTGCAACTCCCATTATCCTTTACCATTGGCTATGCTGGTTAGGACAGACGGGAGTTATACTCCCACAATATCTGGAGGACCACTTGTTTCCCACCCTTGTGCTAGAGCTACAGGGCTCACCATCCCACAGCATTTGGAGGATTGTGTGATTGCCACCCCAGTGTGAGAGGTATTGAGCTCGCTGTTCTATCCTTGTATTAGAAGAACCAGGAAATAGCTGCTGGCAGCATTGGCACTTCCTCCTCAGCTCTGTTCTGTTGCACCTTGCCTTGCTATCTCTGAATCCGTGTTTCTGCTTTCACAGCATCTCTTCCCTGTTTGCTTAGATTAGAGGACCAGTGGGGGGGGGGAGTATGGCCCATCAGGTGTTGGGTAGTAACTTCCATCAGCTCTAGCCATCCTAGCCAATGGTGAAAAATGCAAATGGAGTTGCAATTCAACACAATCCAGAGGGTGGCACTTTGGCCCCTTTTAAATTAGGGAAATCACTTAAAACCTGTGGCTCATCTATATGAGCCTCCCCCCAAATGGATTGCTCCATTGTAATGTCAAATCACAGCTGCTACGATTTGTCTTAATGTTGTTGGGGTTTTGCCCCCATAAGCTTCCCGAAGGGGAATGTGGCAGCAGCAGCACGGAGGGCACCCATGGAGAGGGGGGAAGAGGAGATAGAGCCATCCTCCTTTCCCTGACCTCCCCTCTTCCCTCTCCCCATAGCTGCCCTCCCTGCTGCTGCCAGGTCGCTTCTGTCAAAGAGAGAGAGAGAGAGAGAGAAAAGAACAGAATCATGCCTGTGCACCCATGACCAATCAGGAGGTCTGTTCTGCCCCCTCCAGGCTGCACAACAATTTGTGTAATTGTCTTAATGGTCGGGGATGTGCATTTCCCTCTGAGTTTTTTTAAAACTCCAGGAAAAGCTGTGAAGGCTTTTCCTGCAGAGTTTATGCCAGTTTTGGCTCCCCTCCTTCACAATATGGTGAAACAACACGGACTGCCATTAGGACAGGTTGTCTTCTCCTTGCATTCCGTGAGGAGTATTTTTGCCATTTAGACAACCGCCTGGCTTGCCTTACCTACCACTCCCACTAAGATTGGCCACTTTACCACAGACCACACTTGGCAGCCCATTGGTAACTGCAGGTATGCACAGTGCTTGTGTCCAGGTCAGAGTGGAACTAATTTATAGTTCAAAAGGGGGTCTTCGATCAGGGGATCTGAACCATCCCCATTCATTGCCTCTCTAGCTTTCATCACTCTAAGGACCCTGGTAACTGATGGGATACTTCTTGTATGGATCTACTGTACCTCAGGGCAAAGCAAGCCACAGGAAACTCCCACCCATTTCTACCAAGTGTTTCTACCAAGGCTAAATGTGTTGTCTTTGTATCAGCAGCAAAAAAGTCCCTTTTTGGAAGTACTTCTGCTCTAAAACAAGGCACACGGGGAGAGCATACTTTGTTTTAAACCAGACTTCTGTTCCCACAGCGCAAATCTGCTTTAAAATAAGATGTGTTCTCCTTTTTTCAAACTGGTTGTTGGTGATCCTATGAAGTCATCTATCATCAACAGCCCTGCTCAGGTGTTGCACACTCAGGACCATAGCTTTCTTGGTTGAGTCTATCCATCTGGAATGTGGTCTTCCTCTTTTCTTACCGCCTTCTATCTTGCCAAGAATCATTGCCCTTTCTAGCAATATTCAAAGTGGTATTTATTTATGAAGTGGTAGTACTTCAAAATAACAAGGGGGCTTCCCACTGGTACACCACTACATTTCAATGGCTGCAGCAATTGGGCACCCCCTTGATGCTCCCAGGTGGGGCAGGAAATTACCCCCCAAATGTGCAGAATGTACAAAAGATGTTGACTCTTGCCTTAAGTCATTGACAGAGGTCCTTTGAGTACTTTCTCAGTGCAAGATTCAGAGGATGGCCATAAGAAAGGGTGTTCTTGGTGGTAACTTAAGTTGCCTGACCCAACCACATTGTTATTTTTCCAGTGCCAGGGTGAGGTTTTTCTTTTTCTCCCCTTTAAACAATAACAATATTTTTAAAGTATTTTAGACCTAGTACTTTAATCTGTTTGTGGTTTTATTTTACCCTTGCATCCCCCCTCCCAAATTTTACTGTGCTCTGTTGGTATGTGATTGTAGGGGGTTTTATTTTCATACTCTGCTGGATTTCAGTTATTTATTGTGATTTCTTCTGTCTACTTAGTATGTTTTAAATTGCTCTACAGTGCCTACCAGAGTAGTTGAAGAGGTTTTAAATAAATAAAAAGTATGGTTGTTGTTGCAGCCTCTTCCCTTCTGATTCAGACTGAGAACTATAATTCTGAGAAGAGGAGGAAGTCATAGAGAGCCATGCCGACCTACTCTTGGGCTCACAATACCTCACCATGGGATGTGGACAGATAACCTGTAAGGACAAAGCTCAGTGCAATCTTCCTTCCATAATAATCAGTTTCTGTTTTTCAGAGGGGGGGGACTTTCTGCACTTGTAATTACCCAAATGAAGACAGCAAATGTGTGTGGATTAAAAAGGATTTGTCATTTTGGATTAACAGGGATCAAACCACTGCTCCTTCAATGGCTCCCTCTAGATATTATGAGCACTCTTTGATCTTTCTTTCTCAACCCACCCCCCTTCTCTCTTAGATTTTAATTGTTTTTGCAAAGATACAAAAAAAGGGGGTGGAATAAAAAGCAGAAAAGAAACAACACCAGTTGACAAAGGCATTAATTAGGATCAAACACTCATGCAGTCTATCTGCCCCCCAAAAAAGATCCGAATAGAAACGGGGACTAAAAGCTCCAGTATAAAATTTAGATAGAACAGTAAGACATTCGAATAAGCGGTAAGTGTTTGTCTTTTGTAAAATATGTATAAGTCTTATAAGACTTAAGTTTTCCCAGGAACCCTTTGGTTTACCTTGAAGTAGGGACCTTATGAGGGCTTGGAAGAATGTCTGCTAGTCAGAACAGACAACACTGAGCTAGATGGACCAACAAATTTGAGTGTAAAGTAGCAAAATATGTACCCCCCCCTCACAATCCAACTATTTTATCACACTTTCAGCCACTAAATGTTAGGTAGCAATCAAGCTGGTTCGTACCCTCCAACATTTCACAGATAAAAACAGGGACATGTATGGCCAAGCAACATCAGAGATCGGTCAAGATGGCAAAAGTTAATAAAAGTTATTAACACACAAGCTAGAGGAGGGTACCATAGTTCGCTTTTACCTGAGCCTACTGGGAAGGGCAAGATTCCCTCCCTCCTCTTCCCTCTGCTAAGTTGATAGAGTGCAATCTAGTTTTGCACTTTGAATTCAGCTTGAAGAAACTGAAATAAGCTGAGGACAAAACAGGAATGTGGGAGGTGGAGAGAGAAACTGGGACATTTTAAAAGCAGATGAGAAAGTGGGCTGACAGAGGATTAATTGGCACTGTCTCTATCAAACTGGGAAGTTGAAGGGTATGGCTGATTTTGTTTTCTATGGGCCTTGATTTTGGAAGGCCTTGGCTTGCACGTTTTTCCTAGATTGGATCAAGGATCCATCAGAGATGTATCCTGCCAGCCAGAATCTGGTAAAAATCAGCACCATCTCTTAAAGGCATATGGCCTAAAAGACAAGGGGTATCTTCAAACTTTTCTGTGTCACCTTTGTATAAAGCCTGCTATTCCCAAGAGATGGAAATAATACAATATATAAATATAAAATATCTATAATATCTATTTACAACTAGTTTGCCAGATGAGACAAGAATTCCCCAAATAAGAGAAGGATATCCAGTCACTGAGAAAGGGAAACCCCATCAAATGCTTTTCCTCTCCTCTCCTGCAGTGTCATACACCGCACATGCATAACCACCAGCACTTTCTACATTCAACTGCATCACACATTTCTGCCACCTGAAGAGAAAAGCAATAAATTCCGAGTCTCACATTTTCTTTCTGAATGCTTAGTTAGTTAGTTAGTTAGTTATACCCCGCTCTTCAGCCACAAGGCTATCAGAGCGGCTTACAAATTGTTTTAAGCAATAGCTATTTACACATCTAACTGCATTAAACAGCTTCCAATGTGTGTTAGCTAATTGCCCCCACAAGCTGGGTACTCATTTTATCCACCTACGAAAGGATGGAAGGCTGAGTGAACCTTGGAGCCCGCTGGAATCGAACTTGCAACTTGCAATGTGGTGACTTGCAGTACTGACAATACATTCTTCCCTTCTTTTATTGCAGATTTGATCAGAATTATGAAAAGCATTATTTTTTAATGTGATGCCTTGTTAGGAAAAAAAACCAACCTCAGGAAAACCGACTGGGAAGACTACAGGCAACTACGTAGCTGCTTTGAGATTCCTTGCACTTTAGGATACATTTGTCTGTGCAGAAACACATGTGGTTTTCGGCACAGAAACATGTTTTTTGCAAAGAAAAAAACACACATATATTTCTCTTCAGAAAATGTGTTTTCAGTGCAGAAAAACATGTGTATTTCTCCTCAGAAAGTGTATCCTACAGAAACACCCTTCTTAAGTGCAAATTAGAATCAGGAATTGTGTGGAAATCTTTGCATTGTCATTCTGCCGGGAGAATATTGCTTCCTTTCTTCTTTGCCCCTGCATAGAAACTAAGCTTGTGGGGGTGGGGGGAGAAGACCCCAAACACTCACACACTTCTTCTAAATGGGAGAGGAGCAATTCTTCCTGGGCATGACTTCCCTCCCAATCCATATCCTCTACTTGCAACAACCCAGCTTATCAAAAAAAGGGCCAATATCTGCAAATGGAACCATCTTCTAAACCCAATTGCTCAGGATGGTGGTGGGTGGGAATTTTCAGCAAGGATGTATTGGTGGTGGTCCTAACATTGTTGGCTTGTGAATACCTACCGTCAACTATCACTTTCCCATCCTTAAATATCTTTCCAGAAAATAGGTTACTGGGTGCCTTCAAGTCATTTCTGACTTATGATGATCCTAAGGTGAACCTATCAAGGGGTTCTCTTGACAAGATTTGTTCAGGGGAGGTTGGCCATTGCCTTCCTCTGAAATATGCTTTTCTCAACATAAAGGGAAAAAGATCCTCTCTCCTGGGCTAGATGGGCCAACATTCTAGGCAATATCATGTGTCCATGTAGGATTTAGTGTAACTATTAACTGTGGAGAACAAATATTTTCTTTTGACTGCTACTTAGCAGATGTACCACTATTTAGAAGATGCTGCTCTCATGAAATACACAACTGGTCTATCAAACTATGGTCTTTTCATGTGGGAAGAAATGGAGTTCAGCTTCATCTAAGAAAACACAGGGCTGGTGACTGTTATTATAACCAAGGGTACATAAAGCCTTTGATGGCATGGTGTACAAATTAAGGCACTTGAAATACAAAAATCATGACTGAACCACTTCTTGGCTTCCCTTTGGATTTGGATGGATTTATCTTTTAACTGGACCAAGATAGTAAGCTTTCCTGGCACTGCAACAACTGAGACGGCTGCCAAAGAACTGCATGAGATGAATGCATCCTTCTTTGATCTGTGCCCCTACTGGAAATGCACCCAACTGCTCTGAAACTATAACAAGAAACTAATTATTCCATCACTGTGAAGTTGCTGGAAACATGCTCACTTGGGTTATTTTTACCACTCATTTCTGTATGTCCTCTTTAAAAAATAAAATAAACTGAGAGGTTTATATTCTTAACAGCTTCTGTTTGCTCTCACTATTGCTCCAATGTTCAAAAATGGAAAACCAAGTCAGATAGGGAACAGTCCAAAGCTATCCACTATACTTTGTTGACTCTATTGTTGTCACTCTAGCTCTCCCCATTAAATGTGTATTTATTGCACTTTTAGACTACCCGGAATTTTCTGGGCAGCATGCTGTATAGTAAACAATCTGAAGTATGAATAATGAAACCATGAGTAGAGGTAACACATAATAAAAGCAAGACAAAACTAACAAAAAATGAATAAAAATACTACAGCATATAAAACCAGAGTAAAACCAGAAGCATAATAAAAGACTGCTAATTTCTTTTCTTTTCTTATTTAAAAAAGTTCTTAAAATGCCTGGGAGAGTAGAAAGGTGTTCACTTGGCACCAAAAAGACCATAATGTCAGTATCAGCTGAGCCTCTCCGGGGAGAGCATTCTACAGATTGGGTGCCACCACCTCTCTTGAGGCAACATACATCTCTCCTCATTTGGGAGGGACACTTGGAAGAAGACATCAGATGACAACCTTGGGGGACCAAGTAAGTAAATGACCGACAAGAAAGAGCTGCTTCTTTAACTAACTCGGCCTTAAGCTATGAGGGTCTTTAAATGTGAAAGCCAGCACTGTGAATGCTCCTGAGTAAAACAGACAAAAAATTTATCTGATAATGGAGATCATCTGCATGCTATATGGCTTATTTATGTAGACTAAGCATTTAACAGCAAGCAAAAGAATGTTTTCCAACAGATAAAACACAAGTCTGTTAATATGCACACAGACATGGAACAGCTGTGTTTGTACGTGCACCTCAACAACGTGAGGTAAAAGTGAAGGCATCATCCATTTCAAAGTATGATGTGGCTTTAGCTGGGAAACATATTTTCATTTTTAATGTTCTGCTATACCAGTTATAAAAACTATGATCACCAAACTGAAACACTAAGCCTAAGCAGGTGAAATTGAAACAACATAATTTACAGCATAAGCATGACATGCTTTACTTAGATGTAAGTCCCTTGGAATTAAATTGGACTTATTCCCTAATGGGTGAAGGGCTACAGCTTAGACCACAAAAATGACTTTCCTTGTATGAATCTGATACTCATTTGAGCTATTTGGAAATGGAAACTTCCCATAAAGATAACAGGGGCAGCTATGTTGGCCATAAAACAAACCACCATCCTTCAAAAAAAGATCTAAAATCCATCTTGAGATAGTTCTTTTTTTTTTTTTTTGTCCAACCAAAAGGTATAAAAACACATCACACTGGCTTTCAAAGCTTCACAGCCTTCTTTATCAAGCAGAGATGGTAAAATGGCACTGAGAGGAAACAAAGTGACAGGGTTGTGATTCTGGTGGCAGCTAGGCTCCCTTGAAAGTGAAGATCAATGCACTGCAGCTATGCATTCAGACTCTTCAGTACACCAGAGAACACAAGGATTTCTTGGAAAGAAAAGAGGGAGAATTGATTCTACAGAACCAAGAGTGGAACACGCTCCGTCGGAGCGTGGTGGGGTCTCCTTCCTTGGAGGTCTTTAAACAGAGGCTGGATGGCCATCTGTCAAGGATGCTTTGATCGTGATTTCCTGCGTGGCAGGGGGTTGGACTGGATGGCCCTCGTGGTCTCTTCCAACTCTACAGTTCGATGATTCTATGATTCTACATTCTGCTTTGGGTGTTAGAGGAAGTGTATGTAGATGGAAAGTACCCCCTCCTCCATGGCTGAGTGGGGACAAAGGCAATAAAAGAGAGGCATTTTGGCATTTCCATTTGAAGTTACAAAGCATTCTTCCTCTATGATATTGGTGGTTGTTGTGTGCCTTCAACTTATTTCTGACTTATGAAGACCCTAAGGTGAACCCTTCATGGTTGTGGGGAGGATCTTTGCCACTGCCTTCCTCCTAAGCTGAGAGAATATGCCTTTCCCAAGGTTACCCAGTGGGCTTCCATGCTGAGTGGAGATTTGAAACCTGGTTTCCCAGAATCCCAGTCCAACACTTAAACTACACCATGCCGGTTCTCCTCTACAATATAGCTGCCAATTATTTTTCTGGCAGGGCTTTTGTGCCTTTAACATCTACTTGACAAGAAGAAACTCAGCTTGTGAAACTGTCCTATAATTCCATCCTTATGTCAAGAAGAGTTCCACTTGCTAAATGTCTCCTGGTGAAGCAGCTGCTTAAAAGGTGCAGAAGCCCTGCCAGAAAAAGGTGGCTACCCTAGCAATGAACTTACCATAACATACACATTTTCCTCAGTAGCACTGGCTAAATCAAGGGTGGCAATCATGTAGCGAGCTAGCGAGAGGTTAGTTGGTTTCTGGCATGGCAGGTGGGCGGAAGGTTCCAGCGTGACGGAGCTGGTGGGCTGGGGGGAGGGAGGGAAGGAGAAGGCGAGCTCGCCTTCACTTTCTCTTCACAGGTGGGCGGATGGTTCCAGCATGGCAGCGGGCAGGTGTGTGGGAGGGAGGGAGGGAGGGAGGGAGGGAGGGAAAGGGAAGGGTCGAGCTGGTGGGGTGTGTGTGTGTGACAGAGCTGGTGGGGGGGAGGGAGGAGGTGAGCTCGCCTTCCCCCTCCCTTCTCCACAGGAGGTTAGGGGGTTCCAGTGCTGCAGGTGGGCGGGTGGGCGGGCGGGCAGGTGGGGGAGGGAGGGGTCAAGCTTGCCTTCCCCTCCCTTCTCTGAGGTGGGTGGATTCAGGCACAATGGAGCTGGTGGGGATGAGGGAGAAGGTGAGCTCGCATTCCTCCCCTTCTCTGTGAGGGGTAGGGGGTTCCGGTACGGTGGGCAGGTTGGGGAGGGAGGGGTCAAGCTTGCCTCCTCCTCCCTTCTCCGGGGTGGAGGTGGGGGTTCTGGCATGGTGGGTGGGCAGGAGGAGGGTCCTGGTGTGACAGAGCTGGTGGGAAGGGTGAAGGAGGAGGCGAGCTCACCTGCCCCTTCCCTTCTCTGCAGGCGGGCGAAGGGTTCCGGCACAGCGGGAGGGGGAAGGAGGGGTTGAGCTTGCTTTTCCCCTCCCTTCCCCAGGAGGGCTCCAGTTGGTGTTTGCTATTATCCGCAGATTTCACCATCTGCAGTTGGGTCTGGAACTAATCCCTGTGGATACCAGGGTCCTACTATAATGAGACCAGACACAAGAGATTGGTTTATAAATGGGCCACTTTATTTAAATCTAAATATGGTATTTACATTTTTCTAGAGAGCTGCAATGTGGGGGAGACAACCTAGTGCAGGAGCAGCTGGGGCAGGAGGTCTGTCCCCAGACCTTCTCCCCAATTTCATCTGGGCAAAGCAGCTGAGCCCCAGAGAGAATCCAAAAGCTGGGTTGCTCACCAGCCAGCCTGCACCTGGAAGGCCAACCTAAAATTCCCTCCCCCATGTCATAGGACTTAAAGAGGGGGTTTAGCCCTCAGGCCAGCCCTAAGGGAAGTATCTTTTGCCACCACCCCAGTCACAGGACCTAAAGAGGTAGTTCCAGGGACCTCCCTTCACCAAAAAGTGGTGCTGTAGGTGCTCACTGAACTAGACAATGTGACTGTTAGGTGGGCAACTTCAACAGCAAAGAAGAAACCCTTAAAATAAACAAAGTTTGGCTGCCAGTCCTGAAAAACACCAAAATAAAAACTCATCACATGCAAATGAACTCCACCCAGGGACAGGGGGATTTCCAGCAGACAATGGACCATTAGCCAAACAGACACTAATCCTCCTTGCATATCTCCCCCCAGGAACTAGCCATTCAATACACAAATTTACATATACTCCCCAACAGGGACTCACAGTATATAATCCACACACACACACACTCCTACCCAACCATTCTCTGAAGATGCCAGCCACAGATGCAAGGAAGCGTCAGAAGGAAACTCTTCAGGAACACAGCCTCACAGCCCGGAAAACCCCCCACAGAAAACCAATTACCCTCCCTTCCCTCCTCCTCCTGCATTTCACTTTGTACCGTTACAATGTGCACATTCCTTGCTTCTTACATGCTGCCTCTCCTTTCCCTTGTGCCTAAAAAGCAGGGGCAGACTTGTTTCTCACACAATTTCACAGAAGAGTGCCTCCACATTTTGCCCCATATCATGGTTGTTACAAAGGCTAGAGACTTACTTTAAAAAAATACAGTAAATGAAAACTTGGGTTCTAGTCCAGATGATGATCCAAATGGGTGCCAGGTGGCATGTCTAGAATCCAGGTAAAATCCAGACAAGTTGGGGTGGAGTAGGGTATGGCAGCCCTATTTGGTATGTTACAAGAAATTATAGAACACTCAAAATAAGAAGAAGCCAGTGTGGTGTCATGGTTCATAGTGGTCTGTCGAATAAGGAGATTCCTACCTACATCATGTAAACCTACTGGGTGATGTTGGTCAGTCACACTCTATCAGCCTTAGAGGAAAGCAGTGGCAAACCTCCTCTGAATAATCTGAATAAAGCTTATGATAGGTTTGCAATCAGTCAAAATTGACTTGAAAGTACACAACAATGAGCAAAGCCTAGTAGACTACAATACAAGGCCCAAAAATCCTTGGCTGCTCCCTCTCATAAAACATACCACAACCCCAGCCCATAAATAGCATCCCATGAGTCACAGAAGAATTTCTGTTTTAATCATGAAATCACATTTTCTGTTTTTCTAAAATTATATCATGGCCTACACTGGAGCTTTTCTACCATGCATAGAAGCAACCCACACACTGCTATTTTTCCATAACATGTAACATCTAGCATGAAGAAGAGCCCTGTAAAGCTTCCTGACTGTTATGCAACTATTATTCTGTGACTATGGGCTTCTTCTTCTTTTGCCCATAAAAAAAAAACTAATGAACAATGTGGCAGTAACATTTTTGGACTAATAGACCAATGCATTTTAAATTTAAAAGTTGTTAAAAATGTTTTTTCTGGTCTTTTTCACTGCAAAATCATGAATTAATAGTGCTGATGGTAATACTGTACTACCTGACTACTAAGGAAGGCTTCTTGAATATTATCAATTGCCAGAGGCAGTGTTTCCATGTTGGAATCATTTTTACCTTGTTTTTGTTCATCAGCTTCCCTAGGTGTAAATAAATAAAATAGTCTACTGCCTCACTCAGACTTCAGAAAGTCCTTGTCTATTCTGGAAAACTAGGGACTGACTGGTGGCCTTTAGCCTTTTTTGGTCCCCTTTGTTTTGATCTCTTTCTGTTTTGGTGTTCCTGGTTTGTATTTATAGCCAAACTATCTATGGACATTATCATACAAGTGTGTATAAACGCTTCAATGTTGCAATTGAAGAAACTGGAAACATAGCAGCATGATTACATTCATTTTCACACTTTGTTGCGATTGTGCAACACTACCACTAATGGAATATTGCAAAATCATCTGCTAGTGGTTTAAGAATGGAATTGAAGTTTGTGCTATTGTAACACTTGTTTGTGCATTGTGTTGGAAAAGCACTCCATTGCCGCTTTGAGATGGCCTCCGCATGTGCCTTTAAAAAAATTCTCCTCCTTCTGCGATTTCACAAGAATGCAGTTTCAGCCATTATTGCAAGAAGACACCATTTCAATTAAACAAAAAAATAATCAACTAAATTAACAATTTTTAAAGATGTATCAAGAAAATGTGACAGTTCCTTAAAAGGAGGTCCTCTTCACACTCTCTACCAGAAGTTGATTATGTGTTCTCATTGGGAATGGGGAGGGAAAAAGAGGGAAGAATGCCCGCTCACACTGTAATATTGGAACTACAGCAGGGATGAATTATCATACACTCATCAATACCGGGAAAATAGCAATATTGACAACAATTTATGGATTTTGCCCATGAATGCAAAGGTGTGCCACAGTAATGGTTGGAGCATTCAACAACCACAGTATAAAGACAATGTTGTGTGATAACGGGAAGCCATTACCACTACTATCCCAGTGTAATTTCACAATTTTAGCTTTGTGTGATAAAGTCCTGTGTCTACAAACACTATATCTTTACTTTAGTTCCCACTGCCCTTGGGATCAATGTTCCTGATCATTATGATGCTCTGTCCCTCCCTATGCCTATGCAAAACGAATTCTGGGACAGGTAGTTCTTCAGGGCATGCCACATAAGGAAGCACACATTTCTTTCAAGGCCTCAGTAAATTGTACCATACATGTTCACATAGACATACACACCCTACTTAAGTCTTGCTAATAAGAAACCATATTTACGTATCATCACTGAGAAGTTCTGTTCAAATAAGAATTTTGCCTCATTCCATGTTCTTGCTTAAGTTTTCGGCAAAAAGGGATTCTCTAGACAAAACTAAACAGTAAAATGTGTTTCCAGAATTCCATTTGGAGGCAAGTCTTGGATACTACAGTGGGCCCTCAGTACCTGCTGTGGTTTGGTTCCTGGATTCCCACTCCACCCCCCGTGGATACCAAAATCCATGGATGCTCAAGTCCCATTATATACAATAGTGTAATAAAATGGTGTCCCTTATATAAAATGGCAAAAATCAAGGTTTGCTTTTTGGATTTTTTTGGAGGGGAGTATTTTTGAACCATGGTTGATTGAATCCATGGATGCAGAATCCATGGATACAGAGGGCCGACTGTACCATGTTACAATTCCTCTTCTACAGCTGGTCTTGTATTCAGCCTATCCAGTAGGTTCAGGAAATTGGGGATGCTGGCCTACCATATGTAGTAAGCAAAGCAATTATTACATACATCAGGGATGGGGAAATGTAGCCTAGATTCTGTTTAGTCCACAACTCCATTATCCCTCACCAGGACTGACTGACACTGAAGGGCAATGTAGTCCCACAACATCTGTAAGGCCACACATTCCCCCCCTTTACACAGCATTAAAATTTACTCATTGCTCAGTTTACCCAGTCATAAGTTTACAAGGCCATAATGTTAAATTGGCACCCTCATTCCAAAGATGTGGAAGAAAAGGGAGGTTAAATTACTTCTCCTTTCCTGACTATCAGAAAACACTGGTCGAAACACCAAAGAGTAAATGGATCCATCAATTCAACTTTTGGAAGACATAATGGAACCCATCCACCCCAAAATACAAACACAGTCATGGATGTCACTGTTACCCAAACTCTGCTGTAGTTAACAGCACAATATTACAGACACTTACTTTGAAGTAAGCTCCACTGAATAAAGGAACTCCCTCTCTGACTCTACACTCTACTGAGTAAACATGCACAGAACTATACCCTAAATGCTTCCTACGATTAGGATTGTTGTTGTGTTTAAGTAAAGCCAAGAAAAATTAATCCTGAAAGGTGGAGAGGGAGAACCCCTTCTCTGTTTATTCTCAAGTGAATGCTTTTAATTATATTTTGAATAGGAAGTAATAGAGACGTATGATATTGGGCATTCTATTTACTGCCACACTGTTCTTGTAAAACCATACATTACAAGAAATGTAATGTAATTAAAGGAAGAAGAGAAGTAAGGAGTTTAAATGAAAGGAAGGGATAAGAGATCTAGAGTAAGGGAAAGGAAAAGAAAGGAAAGGAAAGGTGAAGAAGGTAGAAAAATGGAGATAAGTGAAGAAAAGAGACATACCAAATTAATTAGGGAAGATGACAGACAAAGGGAACAACACAAAATAGATAAAGAAACTGTAAGGGTGAAGCATTGTGACCCCATGAGACAACAAATGAGAGCTAATGAGAGAAAACTAATACTAAGGGACAAGGAACACACATAAAAATGAGAAGAGAAATTTTGAAATAGGTGAAGTGATATGTATTGTTAAAATATATTGTTATATATGGTTATAAGATGACAAATGATATGTACTGTTAAATCATTGTATACAAAGTCAATTTAATACAAATTGTATAATACTTTGGAAAACTGGATAAAATAGAAAGGAAGTTCAAACAAGCGAAAATACAAAAAAAAAAAAAAAGAAATCAGAAAAAAAAACCATACATTACATGGCCAGCAATTGTCTCTGACATTTCCTGTTTTCATTCATCTGTCTAATCATTCCATCCTTCCTCCAATTAATTGAGTACGCCAAGCTCTTTCTTGTTAAAACACACACACACTTCAGCTGGTAATGATGCAGAGACCATCCTATATTATCAAGTACTGTATATTGTTTTGAATTTCATGTGAATTCACTTTCAACATTTTGCTCAATGAAGCTTAAGGAAGCAAAATGAATTGGTGTAACAAAGTTGCTACTCTAATATGGAATCTGATAAGTACAAGTTTCTGGAAACTGATAGGGACATCTAGCCAGTTCTAGTTCTGGACTACAATTCCCATCGGTCTGAGTTTGCATGGTCAATTGTGAGAAAGTGTCGGAGTTCTTGTCTAAGATGTCAAAAGGGCCAAATGTCCCCAGAACATGGACACAGAGAGTGAGAAGAATGCAGAACTATGGAATGTCTGCCTAAAATGGCCAACCAGAATAGAAACCCTTTTAATTTATCCCAAGCTCCTATGAAAGAACAAAGTCTTCAGATACATGAATGACAAGCTAGCAGGACACCACACATAATCATTTGTTTAACCTTCTTATGTAAGTCAATACATTCTGTGTTCCATGCTCCTTCTATCTGCACCTTGATTTGACACTGTAGAAAATACGGGATGAGTCCTTCCTAAATCTTTGTTTACAAAGAAAAGCCAGAGAGAGAGAGAGAGAGAGAGAGATTTTAAGAATTTATATTTTCAATATTTTAAAAATACAATTGACTTGATTACATTATTGTTTGATGTGTTGTTCAATGCCTCAACAGTTTTCTATAGAGCCATGAAATCAGATACAAATTTTAAACTGCGTGGGAAGTGTTCTTCAGATGTCTGGACTAGTATTCTCAAAGTCCATTACCACTGGTTACAGCTGGCCAGTGCTGATAGGAGTTGCAGCCCAAGACCTAAAAGGCCACCCACCGCCCACCCTTGTTTTAAATAATTATTGAAATAGCTAGCTTGCAGTTGGATGGGGCAAGGGTTCTTCTGTTTCAGGATGGCCTTGTGACACTCCTTCCCTAGGAAAGCTTGACACTTAACTACCTATATTCGAGAGCACAGATCAGAAAAGCTTTTGTTTGGGCCACAATTCCCAGAGTTCGGAAATGTTACTTTAGGGACTTCAACTCCCTTTCTAAGCTACAAATCCCACTATCTTTGCTTGCTGGAAGATTCTGGGAGATGTGTGGGGACTCTCCAAAATATAAACCTATCTATTCAAGTATTTGGTATGCATTCCTGCTTACTCCCTCTGGAATGGTGACGTTATATACTTCATTGCTTGAATGAATGTCTTCAATCTCTTTTAAAATTATTACAAAACAAGAGTAGCCCTTTAATGAGTTGAGTCAGCTGAGAAAGAACCGTGAATGTATTTTACTTTGCTATCCATGGAAAAGGAATCCCCACCACCACCACTGATTGTCCTTGTTATCTTAAAGTGATGGTGGTGAACAAAACTAGTGTGCAAAGCTGATGTCATAGCCTGGGAGAGATCAAAACAGCTTTTGTTAGCAGCCACCATCTTCCCTGAAATGTTAATTGTACAGCTTGGTACATTTTGTTGCAACTCATCTACATAATGTACTTTCCCAAACTTCAGAGAAAAAGAAAGAAATTTCTAAGCAACAGAATCTGAATATCTGCAGGAATTAAATTTCAGAATATCTATGAGACCAATCACAGTGAAGAATAGAGACTAGTACACTAGAAAATGAATGTTGTGAGACATAAAAGAAAGGAGCAACCCTATAAAATGCTCGTCATTATGCAAAAAAACAGATGTTCAGCCTCAAACACTTTGTGCTTTGTCTTCAGTAGAATGCACAATGGATGACCGCTCTAGTTCTGTTTCGAAATATATATTTTTAAAAATATATATATCCAGAAGCTATTTTTGTTACATGGTAGCACAAAACAGGAGAGTCAGAGGAACAAAGATGCTTGAGAAAGATGTATGAAGAACAATAGTTAACAAAATAAGCCAAGATTATTAAAAGATTTTGCTTTGCAGTGGTTTTAATCATGTCTATGTGCCGTGCATGCCTTTAAGTCGCCTGTTAACTTATGGTGACTCCAAGAAGTTCACAGGGCTTTCTTAGTCAAGGAATACTCAGAGAAGGTTCACCAATGCCTTTTTCTGAAATGCAACCAACACTACAGTAGCATCGCCCGTATCCACTGATTCGCCATCTGCTGATTCAATTATCCATGGATGGTGACAGCAGAGTGTGTGGGGGAGGAGGTGAGCTCATGGGAGGGGTGCAGCAAGATAGGCAGGAGAGGGTGGGAGGAGGCGAGCTCACCTCCCCCTCCCTTATCTGTAGGGGTGGATGGGTTCCGGCACAGCGGGTGGGTGGGTGGGCGGAGGGTTTGGGCGGGTGGAGGAGGGTTCCAAGAGGGAGAAGGCGACCTCACCGGGCAGTTCCGGCATGGCGGGTGGGCGAGCAGAGGGTTCAGGTAGGTGGGAGAAGGGTTCCATCGCAGCAGGTGGGGAAGGGAGGGAGGAGGCAACCTCGTGAGGGGGCTCCAGCGCAGCAGGTGGGCAGGAGGAGGATTCCAATGCGGTGGTGGTGGTGTTTCCTATTATCCGTGGATTTCACTATCCGCGGTGGGTCCCAGAACCAATCCCTCACGGATGCGGGGGTCCTACTGTCCCTGGTATTCCTTGGTGGTCTCCATCCAAATACTAACCAGGAGTGGTCCTGTTTAGCTTTGAGATCAGATGGGATCTGGTGCCTTCAGGATATTTAGGCTTTAATATGCAGTATACTTTGATTAAATTAACAACCATAAATTGTCTGTGGATTCATTTCAAACTGTTTGAATCAGAACCATGCCACCTTCAGCACTGGCCTGTGGACAGCTCCAATTTAAGTCCAATTTAGAAATACAGTACTGTATATAAGAAGTACTGCAACTAGAGTTCCACCTCTTTGCCTTGGCAGTGTGGGTAAGTTTATTTATTTTTATTGTAAAGAAGCCATGCAAGCTACAAACAAGAACAAAAAAGCAAGGAGGAAAGGGTGTTCAAGCTCTTCTTTTCCCATCCTTTTTCCACTGAAGATTGGACCACATCATATTGATTTCCAAACTGAAAGAGGAAGGTACCATGGGTACCTCTAAATATTCTCTCCTGCAGACCATCTCAGGGAAGACAATTTTGAAAAACTGAAAGTAACTCCCCTTCTTCCAGCTGAGGAACCCCTCCCTTCCTTCACAGAAACTGGTAGTCTGCAGATGCTATTTTTGGTTTAAAAGAAACACTGAAGTAACATAGAAATAAATGTGTTAAGTCTTAAAGCTGCTATAGTTCTTGTTGTTTTATCACTACAGATTAACACAGTTGCCCCATTTGGAAAACAGTTTGCATCTAGTTTGGTTCATTTTCAACGTGGACTGGATGGTTAATCTGTTTCAATGCAACACAGTGATGTCACTTCAGTTGTGTCAGGTGTGGTAGTGTGCCTCCTCCCAGTGGTGCAGGGGCAAAAAAATGGCACCTCCACAGTTGCCCACTCCTGCTCTGTGAGAATCACAGCTAAGATTTGAGAAAAGAGGGGATGGTGGATAACATAATCATCTCTGTTAATCAATAAGTCCTAATACTTTGACCCCACGTATCCTGCCTTCACTGCCCACTGGGTGTACACGCCCAGGTTGCCTCCATAGACCTAGATTGATTAAGCAAGATTGATTGTCTCAAAGGGTCTACCCGTCAAGTACATGGGTATTTCTGGGCCACTCCCCAGAGGCCAAAGAGATTGCCTCATATCACATTGCACGCAGGTGACACAGTCACAGACCAATCTGCCCTGGAAGCTCTTGACAGCAAACACAGGGTTCAAGATCCCTCCCCTATTCTTAGGATCAACTTTGGGGGGAAATGGATGACAAAACTTTATATGCAGACATCACTTTACATAGGTGGGAACCTTATGGCCCTCCAGATGTTGTTAAACTGCAACTTCCAGCATCCCCCACTCTGAGCTATCCTTACAAGGGCTACTGAGACTTTTAGTCCAACATCTTCTGAAGGCTGCACAAATTCTACATAACAGGCTACCAGACTGCTGAGACTCCAGTCCACCTTTCCAGTCTCATGATATAACAGAATATGCAGCCATAAACACTGAACAAAACACCAAGAGCCAGAAACAAAGAATGGCAGCAAAACCTAAAGCATCCTCAGAGCACTGCAGGTGACAAAGAACACCAACCCAGCCCCAAAGCCTTGTAGGAGCATGCCATCTTACCTAACCTTCAAGAAAAGAGTAAAGCCTGACAGGCACTTCCTTGAAAACTGGACTCACCGTCTGCAATCTGAGGTGTTTGCCTTTAAAAGCACTGGGAAAGCAGCAAAGGGTGCTGCAACTGCTTGTGCCTATTCCTCCTCTGTTCCTTTTGCCTGCTTTTCTTTCACACCTCCAGTGGTGATCAGGACTCCATGCTGGCCCTATACTGGGGGGAGGGCAAGCAGCTAGGTGACAAAGAACAAAAGGAGGAAGGCTCATTCTTCAAGTTGCAAACTGACCACCTTGTAGGAGAGGGAACAGTCTATGACAGGTGTGAAATGTGTGCTCCCCCAAAGTTGTTGGAGTACATCTCCCATTATCCACAGAATAACAAATGGTGAGAGATCATGGAGTTGCAATGCAACACCATCTGGAAGGCCACATGTTCTTCATCTATGCAGTATGGAGTGCCATTTTGTTTGGCCTTTTGGGTGCCATATATCTTTTTTTTTTTTTTTTGCCAACAGCCCTCCTTCTTTACAGAAAGATTACCCCTCACAAAGGAAGCTGAAAGCTGTGTGTGCACAACTGTGGATACTGTCAGGGTGGACTCCTTGGGACTACTGAAGAATCCAAATTCTTCTCCAGCAAGGTAGGGAACCTCTTTCATCCTGAAGGCTAATTCAGTTCAGGGATTTTTTTCCCAGAGGGTAGCATTCCAGTGGTGAACAAGGCCAAAAGCAAAAGGGTGCAAACTACAAATGCCAGTATATTTTCCCTTAAAACTCTTACGTCTGTAAATAAAGCTTAGAAGAGAAATGTCAGCTTCTTAGAATAAAGGGGAAACTGTACAAAAGGCGGGAAATCATCAAATGATAGTATGATGGCGATGGGAACATGAATCTATGGAAATCTCTCTCCTGAGGGCTAGACTGAGACCTCAAGTGGGCCACATTACACAAGGGTGTGTGGACTGTGCTATGACATCATCACAGCATTCCTTCTGTCCTGCACACTGATTGGTGCCTTCCCCAGTCACTGGGGGTAGAGCAGGGATACAGCCCCTCTGGCCCTCTAGATGCTTCATGCAACCACCCTCACACTTCCATACTATTAACCAGACTGCGTTTCTGGGAGTTGAAATCCAAAATATCTGGGTGGTGGAAAGTTCTGCCCTGCTAGTGTAGAGGGAGGCTATTGATGAACACCACAGAAAGGTTCTCTGGGTGTCTTTTGGTGTTGCTAGTTTATTTCTCGTTCCTACTGGTACTGTACTATATTGCTTCCCACTTTACAGCTGTGAGTGCTTAGAGTCATGGCCTACATTACATATGTCAGCACTATTACTGCCAGTAGTGTGGGACAATGGTATTGCTCTGTCATTCTTAGTTATTCTTGACTCCATTAACTCCACAAACACTAATCTTTCCCCTCCTCCCAAAAGCATGCAGCCTGTGGAATGGTGTGGGCAACTGTGGAAGTGATGAGAGCCACCTCCCCCTCCCCGAAGTCCACACCAGCACACCCAACATAGCCAGAAATGATGGGAGAATGGGGTTGGTTCTGTCTTTGGCTGGTTTCCCACCAATTGGGGTGGTGGTGGTAGTATTGGGGGTCTTGGTAAGGTCAAGGGCAAAACTTCCTTCAGCTTCTGGGGGCTGCAAAAATGGGCCACATTTTGAGCCCCCTGCTTTAGAAAAAGAGATGATGATGATGATGACAATGAAACAACAACATACAACTTCTCTGTTGCAACAGCTCCATTGGCTGCCAGTTCATTTCTGGGCACAATTCAAAGTGCTGGTTTTGACCTATAAAGCCCTATACAGCATGGGTCCAGGTTATATGAAGGACCGCATTTCCCTGTATGAGCCCAGTAGAGCTTTAAGATCATCTGGAGAAGCCCTTCTCTCTGTTCCACCATCTTCTCAGATGCATTTGGTACGAACAAGGGAGAGGGCTTTCTCAGTGGCTGCTCCCAGACGGTGGAACTCCCTCCTCACAGAGAAGCTAGGATGGTCCCATCTTTGATCTCCTTCCAGTGGCAGGTTAAGACATTTTTATGCCACCAGGTTTTTATGAACCAACAAGGGCTGGGCTAGTGAGGCTGAGTGGGGTGGTTTTAAAAAATTTTAAGGTTTTTTTTTTTAAGATATTAGTTTTTACTGTAATGTTTTTAACTTGTAAATTGTTTATTTTTTAAAAAAAATATATTTATATTTATAATGTGATTTTAACTTTGTACTGTTTTTAGCTTGTATTGTTTTTATAATGTTGTTAGCTGCCTTGAGTCTCATTAATGGGAGGAAGGCAGGAAAGAAATGAATAAAACAACAACAACAACAACAACATCTCCTCCTCCTCCTCTTCTCCATGCTATTGTACATAGGAAGTTTATGTTATCCAAAATGGTTCCTTACCACTGTTGATACAAACTCACTTGTTGGTTTATGTAGCAAGATGTACTTAGCTGGTGAAAGCAGAGGAGATCCTCTGGTTAACTAACATTGGCTGGAATCCTGTTGGTTAGTCCCAGCTAAAGCAGACCCACTGAATTTATAGTTGATTGCTGAGTCAACATTTAAGTAAATCCCATTAATTTAATGGGTCTACTCTGGTCAGAACATTTAGGATTTAGGCCTGTGTCTGTTGAAAGTAAGAGGTATCCAAACTTCCCCTGGCTCTGATGTCACAGGCAGCCATGAGAGATCCCACAGTCCAGAGTAACAGGTGAAATGCACTCTGATGGCTCGCTATAGCCTGGGGGCTGTGAGTGAGGAAAGACAATGTATCCAACAACTAGATTGTTAATAAAGGCATGAAAAGCTATTATTCATAGGCTCCCATCCAATCTGTTTCCAGAGTTTGTCCTACAACATGCTTTTGCTTCCAGCCAAATACAGATGGGACCTAATTAGGGTTCCCCAGAAGGCAAGGGGTTGGTTGGTAATGGAAGACTGGTGTTCTGCACAATATTATATAAATATTATTGAGTGGATAATATATGTGATAAGGTAAAGTGTTGTTACATGTTGCATGGACTAGATACATTAAAGTAAGTGAATCCATTGGAAGTGTGGGAAAGCATGGAAAGTTGGAGGTCAGTGGTGATTGGCTGGGAGTTTGAAAGATTGTTCAAAAATGTGGTGGGGGGGACAGTTAAGGCAGTTAGAGTAGACAGTCAGAACAGCTAAGTCTGGCGTAGCAACTTGGCCAGTTTGGAATTATGCTGGGCTAGTTAGAATAAGTAATGGTAACCATTAAGATAGAACACTTTTTGTAACCATATGCTTCCGAATCAGAAGTAATTGTGGACAGTTGCATTATCTTCTGCTTAATCTTTCACTAGTGCACACATGAAAATGCCTCTTGGGCCTCTCTTGTTAGCTAAGTGATATTTGGTTATGAAGTCAGACACTTCAGTATCTGTGGAAGCAGTGGAAACAAAAGTGGTGAGATTATCTTTGGTGATTGTTAGTGAGACTAGAGTAAAGAAATCTCAAGGTCCCAAAGGTGATTGTCACATGAGGTGGCAGGAACAAGTTAAACTGAGCGCTTGCAGTTGGCAGCAGTTTAGATAACCATAAGAAGGTTATCACAAAGTGGTTGTACATGCTATGTATTATTGCTCCATTACCCCATTCCTTTCCAGACCAGAGAGAGAGAGAGAGAGAGAGAGAGAGAGAGAATAAGAGAAGGAAAATTACATTGCAGTGACACCTTAGGCCGACCAAAAGGCCTAACAAAGTATCACAACAATGTGTGTATGAGGGGGGGTGTATGCATGTGGCATTTGCTGTATTTTGTTTCATGGCCAACATGGCTACCCCAGATGTACAAGTTTTGATGGTGATTATTATTATTTCTTACCTGCCTCTCCCTATGGACTGAGGCGAGGAACAACAGGTTAAACACATAACCCTGGTTAAAACAGCATATAAAACAAATATATATTAAAAACAATCAATATATACTTCAGAATTCATAATTTAAAAATCATTTGGACAGACATGATTGAAGAGACTAGTCTTTACTGCTTTTTAAACTCAGACAGTGTATCAAACTGATGAATCTCCCCTGGCAGGTCATTCCACAATCTGTGGGTAGCCTAGAGAAAATATCCTCTGGGTAACAGTTATCAGCCTGTTGGTTGACTGAAGTAAATGCCCCCCAGATGGCCTGAGTGTATGGGGTGAATTATATGTGAGAAAGTGATCCTGTAGGTCAGGGGTCCCCAACCACTGGTCCCTGGACTGGTATCAGTCCGTGGTCTGTTACGGACCGGGCCACACGTGATGTATCCAATTGGCAGTCAGCTTCAGCCTGGCTGCCTGGTTGCTGCTTTTTGCAAGCTCTGTTCTCTCCCCTTCCAGCAGCAATGTTTGAAAGGAAGTGAACAGAGCTTGTAAAAAGCCTTGCAGAACTTGCAAAAACCTTGCAAAAAGCCTATCACACATGTGCCATGAGGCTGGCTTGGCGGAAATCTACAGCAGCCTCTCTCTCAGCCTGGTTGCCAGGTTGCTGCTTGAAGGGGCAGAGAAGAGAAGATACAGCAAGCTACCTTCTCTTCTATGCCAGGCAGTAGCTGCTTACTCCATCCTCCCTCCAATAAGTCAAAGCGATCTTTTTGTATTTAAAGACATCCCCACTGTTTTTATCTGGGAAGGACTCATTTTGGATATTAGGTTTGAAAAATGTTTATCCTTCCTGGCGGTGGCCTCTGGTTCCAATGCCAGCTGCAAAAGGAAAGCAGGAGCCGGCTGGGATTCCCCCCCTCCCATTTCTAAGCAGCTCCCTCAACAGCTACTGCCTTCCCTTTGCCTTCTGTGGTGGTTTTTAGTGACCAAGTGTCTGGAAAACCACTTTGAAAAGGGAGAGGAGAGGAGATTCCCCCTTTGCCCACCAGTGAAGTGCAGCCCACAAGAAATTCCTTGAAATTGAATTTTGCCTTTGGACAGAAAGAGGTTCCCTTGCAGAGAGCCTTATGGCGATGGGTACTCTATTTTTAACTTTTCTATGTTTTAAAATGATTTTATATTGTTTAATGTATGATCTTGAAAATGGCAATATTTTAATTGTACTTTAAGTTTATTGCTATGCTTCAAAAATGTTTTATTGTTTGTGAGTCACCTTGGATCCCACACCAAAAGAAAGATGGCATATAAATGCAATAAACAAATAAATAGTTCTAGAATCTATTCAGTATATAGTGGGTAAACTTTAAATGGGGTCCAAGAGGAAAAATTAGGATAGAAGGGCTCTTCATATAAAGGAGCTCCTGGATCCTTTTGAAGGGCCCACATTTTTGGATCCCTCTGCCCCCCGGTCTGTGGAAAAACTGTCTTCCACGAAACTGGTCCCTGGAGCCAAAAAGGTTGGGGACCACTGCCATAGGTCTCTCTCTCTCTCTCTCTCTCTCTCTCTCTCTCTGGCTTTTCTTCACAAACGAAGATTCAGGAAGGACTCATCCCACGCTTTTTGCAAGCACACTGATGACTAAAAAGGCCAATCCAAGATAAAGAAGTCCGGTTGCAGAAAGCACAGCAAAAGGTCTCCTTGGGTGATATTTCTGGGTTGTGATTCTTTCTGCATTGTCGTTTCTCTTCAAGACTTGTTCGGCATGAGCTCTCAAATAAGGCTGCAGCATTGTGGATAGTACATCTCCAAGCCTCCCGATGTGAAGCCAGGGCGGACCATTGTTAGTGATCAATTTGGCTGAGCCTGAGATGTTGTTTCAGGGAGTTCTTGTATCGCTTTTTTGGAGTGCCCCTCTTACGCTGACCCATGGCGAGTTCACCATAGAGTACTATTTTGGGGAGGTGATGGTCCTCCATCCTAGAAATGTGCCCTGCCCAGCACAGCTGTGTTCTCAATATCATGGCCTCAATGCTGGTGATCCTGGCTTGCTCAAGGACAGCAACATTCGTCACATAGTCAATCCAGTGTATATTTAGGATTGTGCGTATACAGCGCTGATGAAAGCGTTCAAGGAATCGTAAGTGGTGACGATAGGTGACCCATGTTTCAGCCCCGTAAAGGAGAATAGACAGTACAATGGCTCTATACACACTGATTTTTGTCCTTTGCCTTAGGTGTTTATTGCTCCAGACTCTTTTGTAAAGTCTTCCAAATGCCTTTGCTAATCTGTGATCCATCTCTTTTTCAATCTTGGCATCAGAGGAGATGATGCTTCCCAGGTAGGTGAACTGCTGAATGGACTTGAGCACAGATTTGCCAACGGCAATGTGGGGATGGTGGTGTTCGTCCTGTGGTGCAGGCTGGTAAAGAACTTCCATTTTCTTCAGGTTGACTTCCAGCCCAAACAGCTCTGCAGCTGTTGCAAAGCAGGATGTTAGGTACTGCAGAGCTGCTTCTGTGTGGGCAACAAGGGCAGCATCATCAGCGAAGAGAAGCTCATGGATTAGATAGTTTAGAGTCTTGGTGCGAGCCCTCAGACAGCTTAAGTTACACAGGCAACCATCAGTACGGTAGAGTATATAGATGCCATCTTCTTCTTCAAGCTCTGCCATAGCCCTTTGGAGCATCATGCTAAAGAAGATTGTAAATAAAGTTGGAGCAAGAACACAACTTTGCTTCACTGAACCTAAACCATATAGGACTTTAAAGGTAACCACCAACACTTTGTACCTTGCCTGGAAACTAACTGGTAGTCATGG
Organism: Gambelia wislizenii; assembly: GCA_030847615.1. Taxonomy (NCBI): domain Eukaryota; kingdom Metazoa; phylum Chordata; class Lepidosauria; order Squamata; family Crotaphytidae; genus Gambelia; species Gambelia wislizenii. The sequence goes on from JAUMIR010000002.1 coordinate 222,800,232, forward strand.
AGTGATTTTAATATCGGTGCAATATGCTCACTTCTAGAGATACCAGTAACTAATCTGGCTGCCTTGTTTTGAACTAACTGAAGTTTCCCAACTTGACACCGATGTAGCCTAACGTACATAGTGTATTGCAGAAGTCCAGCTTTAATGTTACCAATGCGTGCGCTATCATCTTCAGATCCTCCAGCTCAGGGGAGGTACACTGTGAACTCATGGCAGCCAAATACCACTTAAATTACACTTCCATGCTAATCCAGTACTATTAAGTCGCCTCTGGGATAGGACTGGTGATCAACAAATACATCCAAACTAACAGCTAAAACTGAGGCATAACATTTAGCAATTTTCCCTCTGCAAAAAGAGATGTGCAGAGACCAAAATGATTCATCTTTAGAATTTTTCCATTCATAGAACCCTGAAATAATAAGAGCACTATCGTCCCAAAACAAAAGGGGGGAGCAACCCCATTCCTCACTAAACCACAGGATTGTTGTAAGATTAAAGGGACTAATAGCATGCCTGTACAAACATGCAAAATAATATCACACAATAAAGTTTTTAAAAATCAAAAACCTATGGCATAGGTGAGTAACAAGTAAGTCATATTTAGTCTTAAGTTTTTGTCAAAAAGACACCAACATTCTGTCTTCAAAGATGCTGTTGACAAACCTTGGGTTAACAAATCTCAAATAGGTAATAGAATGGCTGTTGCAGTGACCCACAGCCTATCAAATTCAGTTACTATACAGTTATTGAATACTATTCTTGACTAATCTACAGCAGCAACAGTGAAATAAGAGGGCTGACAACTGATTGGAAAAACTACCCTGCCCTGCTGCTGTGACTTTAATAGCAGCTTACCTTGCAGAAATCAACAACTGAAGCTTCTCATGGTCTGGAGATAAACATTATTACCTCAACTCTTACAGATCGAGCCCCTTTTATAAGCAGAAAAGAAGGGACCACTAAGAAGTTAGCAATGTTACAATATGTGCAATACAACATGACCACAGAAGGACATGACAACCCCTTTCCTCAAAGGTTGTAAGGCTAAATGGACCAATAAGGTAATAGTACAAACACAGAAATCTTATTTTATTTATTTATTTATGCAATTTATATGCCACCTTTCTCCCTAAGCAGGGAACCAAGGCAGCTCACAAAACAATTAAAACCACAGGTAAAAGTAATTAAAATGAATTTAAAACAAGTAAGAAAAGAAAAACAGATTAAAATGTTTTAAAAAATTACCATACAGTAAAGCTAAAAAGTACAGCTTGTGTATTGTACTATGTGTCAAAGCTATGTAGTATATACATCCTACCATTCAGTGAGCCAGAAAGGTGCAGTGGTTAGAATGTCAGACTAGGATTGGAGAGATGCCAATCCAGATCTCCTCAGTTTGAAGTTTAAGGGGTAGTCATTTTAGACTGCTTTTAGGAGTTTTTAAAGAGTGCTAGCTGGACCCGGCATACCATATGCCATTCTCCCGGAATTGTTGAGGTTGACTTGACCTGTTGCCCTGCCACCACCGCCACCAGTTGATTGCCTGGGTCCTGTTGCATGTGAGCCAGTTGACTGCCTGGGTTGCTGCCGCTGCCAGTTCACTGCCTGAGTCCTGTCGCAGCTGCCACAGCAGCATCCTGCCGCCACCACCACTGCCAGTTGCCTGTCTCGGTCCCATCACAGCCCTTGAGTAACTAAGTGAGAGCATGGAGGGGCCCTTGTGAGGCTGGGGGTGTAAATGCAGATTGAGTGGCAGGAGTGGATTGTGAGGTGGAGAGGGAATTTGCATGTGGGTGGTGATTGGTTGGGTGTGTTTCCTGAGCAGCCAATCAGCACACTGGGAGAGGAAACATACCCAGGCCTATTGTACATATCCAAACCTTTTATAGATATATATTTTAATGTGTTTTTTAAAATGTTTTTCTCTTTGTGTTTTTTAATTGGTTTTTATTTGTTCATCCCCTTGGGAGCCCTTGTGGATTGGGAGACAATACAGAAATACTTTAAATCAATAAAATAGCCTTGCACCTATTGCTGTCTCTCAGTCCATCCTGCCTTCTGTGGCAGCTGGCTGTTCTCACATTGGTGAAGTGGTATATTCACCCCAACCTTTGGTTCAAACTTTGAAGGCGTTATCTGAGGTAGTGAACTTATTTTAGGGATAGGGTTCAGCACCTTGGCTAGCTCTTTTCAAGTTTAGATTTGAATTTGTTGCTCCACTGACATGGAAACTATCAGCCACCACTGCCATAATTTACAGGACTCTTGTGAGATTAACTCCTTGGGGAAAGTTCATGATACAAATATAATATAATAAATTCCCTCCACACAAACATGTAACTCAGATCACTGAAAAATAGTACTTCTTTCAGGCTTTTCCATTACATGTCCTTGGTCCATACTCTCCATCAGAAGAGAGTTATCTAATCTTATTTTCAGATAATGCCTGGCTCATCTTGCTATCCTGAATCCCTCCCCAATTCTTTGTACCCTTTCCCAATATTCAGGTTAAAAGACACTATTAAGATCTGTTTCCCTTCAGCAGAAGTCAGTGCCAGAAAGCCCATGGTCTCGCTAAGCAGATGGGAATTGAATACAGCAGAAATGACAGCCAAGATGCAAAGTGGGGAAAAGATTTGATACAAGAAACCTTTACATGGGGCAGAAATTTAATACGTGTCAGCTGCAGAATGGTAGAAGGATCTTCCACCACTCCCACCCATATTGGACAAAGAGGTATTCCCCAACTCTAAATGTATAGAACTACTTTTTCCGTGCAGCCATCATGGACACTGGCTATGCTGCTGGGGATGGTGGAAGCTGTAGTCTGGCCAATCTGGAGGGCACCAGATTGGGGAGAGCTAGACTATGAGATCACTTTGTCTTCTGTCTATGCAAATAGATACACTCTTACAGAAATGAGCCAGTACTCAGCATTAAGGCTTCCATTTCAGTGTCCTGACCGGCTATGTATTCCAAGAGGAGGAAACCAGGATGCTTGAAATGTTGTCGAAGAATGCTTACAGCATAAATACCCTCTTGTGATCTAAGAGCTGTGCCGTAGTGTATCACTCCTCCTGGCTTGCCATTCTAGGAACTGACTCCCAGTCCCAGGCATAACCTCTTCCATTTCAGCTCAAGTCTTACCAATAGTCAAAAAGCTCATCCAGCTTTTTACTCTTAACTAACACTCCACTTCATCATGCACCTCTGCATGAAACCAAGAAGCCAATAATCTCCCCACCTGCATCTCTCCAGCTTCTAGGGTGGCCACATGAAAATGAGGACAGGGCTCCTGTGCCTTGAATAGTTGTGTGGCAGCAGAGAGCATTTAAACAGGTGCAGCCTGTCATGCAACCCTACTCAACAGGCTAACAGGACATAAATACTTTCCACTCTGCAAGCAACTGTCCTGCCTGAAACCACAGTGCAGCTACCTACATTCCATTTTACTTCACCAGTTGCATTTGTTGTTTTTAATGACCTACTCCATTTCATTAGATAGTGAATCATTCAGTTTCATTAGATGCATGGACTCACTAACCAGGCATCCTTTAACAGATTAAAGGTTAATCATTTGCACTTTACATGTCATAGAAGTCTGAACTTTTCAATCCACTTAGGCTAGGCTTGCCCAGTGAAATAAAGCACAGAGCCTCTGTCCCTTTAATGGTGGTGCAGCAGAGCAATTTCAGCAGGTGTTGCTCCACCTGCTGATATTCCCTCTTCTAGGCAAGGTTCTAAGTCAGTGGTCCCCAAACTTTGGTCTTCCAGATGTTTTGGATTCCATCTCCCATAATTCCTGACTGTTGGCCATGATGGCTAGGGCTTCTGGGAGATGAAGTCCAAAATACCTGGATGACAAAAGTTTGGGTATCACTGTTCTAGATTAACCATTAAAGATACAAGAGTCCCGTCCCTTGCTTTCCCTAGTAACCCTGCTTGGTTGCTTCTACTTGGTTCCTTTTTCCAAGTTTAAAATAGGGATGAAGAACAGAGTTACAGTTAAAAATTCTCAAGATAGGGCAGCAGTAATGGGATAGGAGAAGATTGGATGAGCAGGAGGACTTTTAACTGGTGGGCTTTCTTCTTCCATATAGGTATTTAAGGGAACATCACCCCAGGCCTTGTTCCTCTGCAGTTTCCTTACACCCAGTGCTGATTATCAAAGTGTTAGCCACAGAGTTGCCAGGTGAAATAAGGGACAAGGTTTCAGTCCCTTTAAAGATTGCATAGAAGAGGAAATTTTAGCAGGTGTAGCTTGTCATAAAAGCAACACCTGCTGAAATTTGCTCTATTATGCAATCATCAAAGGGACAGAAGCCCAGTCCCTTATTTCAACTGGCAACCTTAGGTTTGTCTCCTCTTGGTTCCCAGCATGTCTTGCTCATCGCACCCTTACAGCTTAACCCTATGGGCTTCTTTGCAAGGAAAAAAAAAACTTGGTAAGGTATAAGGACCTTTGCATGGGGTGACCAGTTGAAGGGCTCCTGTGCCTTTTAAGTGATAGATACATGTGAAGACATTTCACTGACTGAGGTGAAAGACATGATGGCTCCCCTTCCTCATTCTAGACTGCCAGTTGAATCCCCCATACCGAGTTAGTAAGCTAGTTTATGAGACACAGGAAGGTTGCATGGAAAACACAGCTCTGTACCTACAACAACAGTGAACAGGTAGGGAATTCAGGAGTGGCAGTTGGAGGCTGCCTATGGTGGTTGCCTCACTCTACCTAATGGCAGGTCTGGCCTTGAGAGTACTGGATATTTTAGCCAAGCCAGCATTTTCAATATGGTGTCAGCATATCTCAGTGACAATTTATGCCTATATGAACACACCTAGTTTTCTACATCATTTCTGGGAGATCTAGTTCAAATGGAACCATCATTTGAAATACAGTAAGCTGTCACAAGAAACAGCTTCTCACTGCTCTGTGACACCAAGACAATGAATCTCTCCCTTGAAAGAAGCTCACCTGGCTCCTTCCTTGTTCAGTTTTAAGCATCAGATCAACACTCTTTTTGCAGAGCATATGAGATTGCAAATGAACATTCTTTGTTCCCCACAGAGTTCTACCTGTCTATCTTTGTACAAGCAGTGATTGATTGATACAAGCAAGAACTATAAAAAATTTATACGCACACTCACACACATACACATATTCATCCTATGGACAATGTTTTTGGTTCTACTGTGCTGTTCTGCTTCTGGTGGGTATAAGTGCATTTCATATTTCATGATATAAACCACATTATGGGTCATTATAATCAAAAGGTAGTACGGACATATATGAAAGTTGCAGCTGCCAAATTGTCATCCTTCATATTAATGTTAGAAGTACCGTACATCTTTGCATCTGGTCACCTTAGCTTTGCATGGGCCAGACAATTACCCATTTTTTTTCCACTGAGGAATACAGGTGGGATATAATTATTGAATGCAAAACACGTGTCCATTCTTTATTCCAATGTAAATTTCCATGTAGATTACCACCTTAGATTTTCTTTAAGGAAGGGGAAAACATTATCCAGGTGTAGCTCATGCAGACATTTAAAAAAAAAAAACCCTCCCAGATTTTATCTTGATCATCAGACTTAGTTACAGAAGAGGTGACATTTTTGTAAACAAGGTTCTAAAAAACATTGCAACTACATAATCAGGCAACATGCACAAGAGTTAGTTTGTGAAACCATTTTTTAAATCCCATTGTTAAACTCTTTATTCTCAAACCCATTATTCTGCATCCACACATTTTCATATTTATACAACACCCAGTACCCTGGGGCAGGAGACCCATGATGCAAGCAAGAACTAGCAGTATATTGCAAATAATAATTGTTTCTGAGCATGTTTGAATCAGACATTCAAGTGAAAGCAATGAATCTCAAACATTCTCAAGATGGCAACTTTAAAAACTGAAATATTATCACCCATGGAAGCCAAAGGCTATTTTAGTGTCATTACTTTTAAGAATGATGTCTTGTGGAGGCTGTAGATTGTAAACCAAACCAATCCCATCCCAAAAGAAACATCTTCAATACTCAAACCAGTTGTAGTATATCTAGTTGTTCCATTCAGTCCCAAAACTGATTGTGATCTACAAACCAGCTACTCTAGATTTTCACATTTTAGCTTTCTGAGGATTGCACTGTAATGTTTCACTCTTCAAGCCTCTAGCTTTAGAATAATCCCACTGATTTTAGCTGGCTACTACAATATAATAATTATTTGGCAGTCTCAGGGCTCTAAGCTTTGTACTATCTTTCGTTTCACACTGTAGTAGAACTACAGACCTTGATGCTACCGCTCCAAGATCAAAACAGTTTCAGCAAGTACATATAAGCCCCTGCTCACATTTTCATAAGTCTTTGGCTAAACTAATACCAAAAGAACTCAAACATTCCCACTTTATGTGTCACCCTCTCTAATACCACTTTAGAGAAAGCAAGTGTGTTCTGTTTACGTACAGGTAATAAAAGCCATAATTTGACCTGTCAAGCGTTGCCCTACAGATACTGACATTCTTGGTGAAATTGCTTATTGGAACCAGTGAAATTCTAGCAAAATCAGGAAAAGGGTGTGTGGAGGAGGAAGCAGCAGGAGAGACATGTACCAGTAGAGCAGAGTGGGGAACAGGGATTTTTTTTTTAAGTCCAGAAGCCAACTGGAAACATATAGGGGTTGATGACAGAATAAAGGCACATTATCTGCCCAAAGACCAACATCTGGCACAAAGAGCACTTGGCTAAGAAGGAAACATGCAGTGGTCAATTAGAAGCCAGACACCAATGCCCACAACAGTTACACAGCCTGATAGGACTGCTCTGAAGTGCCAGGCACACTACCTCCCTGCCCAGGGCTACTGGCCATGCCCTGCTACCACATGCAAGATTTCAAGGCCATACACTACCTATAAGGTAATTTGGAGGCCTATGGAATGAAGGAGATGGCTCCTATGGGGCTCCTGAGATTCCCCACGTCTGCACAAGTGTGTTGCATTCTGTGGCACTTCCATACATCTCCTGTCTCTGGCATGCAGAGCTTCAGCCATAAAGTCCAATGCTACAGAGCTGGTAGTAGACTTGCCACCATCTCAGTTTCATAAAGTTATAGTCTACTGTGGGACTTTACTAGTATCATCATCATCATCATCATCATCATATTTTATTTCTATAGTGCCATCAATGTACATGGCGCTTTACAAGAAAAAGAACAACAAAACAGTTCCCTGCCCTCAAGTTTACAATCTAATGAAGACAGGATACAAAAGGAAAGGGGATGGCAGTAGGGAAAGGGATTAAGGCTAGCATTCCCTTCTCTCCCTTCTTGGCCAGGGCAATTGCAGTTGGGGTGGAGGGAGGGCTGTTCTGCTTCTGGGCTGAGGCAAGACAGAGTTGTGCCTGCCTTCTTCTGCATGGGGCAGGAAAATACTGTATAATTTCTAAGCACCTGCCTAATACCCAAGAGTAACAGGGACATCTTCAAATTTCAAAAGGAGATTCTTGAAACATTCAAAAGAGCTTTGTCACAGTAAAAGCTGTTAGGCTACCTTGCAAGGTGACAGAATCTTGGCTGGAGTTTTCTAAGAAGAGGTTGGATGGAATGTTTTTGCTGCAGATTCCTGTAGCGGCAGAGACTGGACTAGATGACCCCTGGGATCCCTTCCCTTCATGTGAACTATCTGAACTGTAATCCTCCGGGGTTCAAGCCAGCACAAAAGCCCTTCCTTCATCTCAAGTAGGGGGGGTCACAGCGGCTAAGGAGAGGGGGGAGCCTTCTGCACATGATTAGGTGCATGCTGTTACTTCTCATACTCCAGCCAGGGCTGAACCCTAGCATTGCACAGCATTTCTGAAAACAAACACACAAACAAAAACCGAGGTCTGTTCTCTGCCCGGAGGAGCCCAGGGGAGAAGGGCTCTCTGGGACTGGGACCCAAAGGGATCTCCCACAAAAGGAAAGGCAGTTCTTCCTTGGCTCTCCTTTCACACACAGCCGGACTGGAAGGGGCCCCTGAAGTCTGGCCCACCCCCACTTCTCTCCTCCCGTTGGCGGTGCCCCCGCCCCTGCTGCCTCCCTTACCTCCTCCCCTTGGCCGAACTGCAGCCCGAGGGTGACGAAATGCTCCACCCGGATGAACCCGTCGGCGTCCTCGTCGCACACATCGAAGACTTCCTTGAGCTTCCGCAGAAACTGCATCAGGCTCGGCGGCTCCCCGGCACCGACGCTGCTGGGCTCCATGGCCGGCGCCCTGGCCGCGGCGGCGGGGATTAAGTGGGAGCCGCGGGCGACAGGCTCCTGCAACCCCTCGCCCCCGCTGCAGCCATGGTCGCTCCTACTTGCTGGGGCGGCGCGGGCTGCTCCTGCCGCTGCCTTCAGCCCGGATTGCCAGCCAGCCAGCCAGCGGCGAATGACATCAGCAGAGGGAGGAGAGAGGCCGGCGGGGAGGCGCCCAGACAATGGAGCGCAGGGAAGAAGGAAGGATGCACATCAAAGGGAAGAGGCGCGCCGCCGCCCAGCCCCAGGGGGACCGCCAGGGACCACCGCCCCGGGAGGAATCCAACCGCTGCGCTGCCCTCCCTGGTTTGACTGACAAACAACGAACCCGGATTAGAAAACTGCTGGATGGGCACAACACGAGCAGCTGCACCTCTTGACAGGCCACAATGCAACGGATTAGTTGCCTCTTTGTTTTGCTTGCGTGTTGGTGGCCTTTCTTGGCCCCTCTCCCTTTCCCCCCAAATGTGCTGACTCTCTTCCTCACAACAGCCCTGTGAGGTAGGCCATAGAGACCGGTCCACCACGCTCTCGCCTCTGCACAGTACATTCAGGACCAGTTTAAGGAATTTTGGGGCTGCCTGCAACACTTTATTTGGGGGGAGGGGCATATGTTTATCTCAGGTCAATGTAACCTAACCTATTCACAGTACAGGATATTCAGATTATTACTAATAATGTTTTTGCAGGAGGAGGGTTAAAATGGGGCCCCCTGCAATGCTTCATTTTGGGAGCCCCCTATGTTTATCTCAGGTCAATGTAACCTTAATTCAACCTAAGACATTCACAGTAAAGGATATTCAGATTATTACTAATAATGTTTTTGCAGAAGGAGGGTTATGACAGCCCACCCCCCACAATGACAGGCCCCCCTGCAGCTACAGGTGCTGCAGGGCCCTTAAACCAGCCCTGAGTACATTCAATCCTTTATCACACTACACTGTTATAGTGCTATAATAATAATAATAATAAAAATTATTTATACCCCACCCCTCTGTTAAAACAATCAGGGCGGCTTACAAAAATTAAAATACAATACAGATAAAAATCACTAAACACCCCCACCCCCACCCTCCCCCATAAAAAAATATTAAACAAATATAAATTAAAAGCAACTGTCTAAAATCACCTTTATTCCACTTTAACTGCTCTGGCTGCCTCCTGTGGAATTTTGGGGTCTGTAGTTTAGTGAAGCCTAAGAGCTCTCTGGCTGAGAAAGCACAATGTTCCTCCCTAAACTGCAAATCCCAGGATTCCACTGGAGGCAGCCAGAGCAGTTAAAGTGGAATAATAGCACTGTAACAGTGTAGTGTGAGAATCAGTCATCAGAGTTAATACACTTTGCTCCCTTGTCTTGTCACTGAACATGAATCAGAATCTTCATTTGCTAAAAGCATGTGCGGAAAGGGTGGGAAAATTGACCCTAGAGAAGACTTTTAAAGGGTGTCAAGAAGTGGTGTAGGACAGTGGTTCTTAACCTCTCTCTCTCTTTTTTTTTTTTTACCAGCAGCCCCCTTTAAATATCTTTTGTTGCTACAGATCCCCAAGACTTAACCATAACAACACCTAATAATAATAATAATAATAATAATAATAAATACAATTACACCATCCATGAACCTTCCCTCAGGGGCACTACAGGGGGAGGGAGGACTTTTCTCCTGCTTCTTCCTCCAAGTTTGTGGTTGGAGTGGATTGAATGGCAATGCACAGGCCAAGCCAGCCAGCCAGGTTTTTTCTTGGCTTCTGTCACATGGCCACTCCACTTCAAGGAGAAGGTGGGCCAAACAGACTTCAAGCTTTCATGGACCCCCTGTGAGGACATTGCGGACCCCTGGGGGGTCCTCAGACCACTGGTTAAGAACCACTAGTATAATGTTTCCAGACTGAAAACCGGAGAGGGCTCCTGTGCCTTTAACGGTTGTTTAGGAGAGGGAATGTCTGCTGGCCCTGCTTGTCATGCAACCAGATAACAAGCAACACCTGCTGAAATTCCCTCTCCTGCACAACCATTGAAGGTATAGGGGCCTTCTGTAGTTTTCACTCTGGCAACACTAAGGTGAGAGAGGCTGCAGTGTAGTGGTTAGTGTGATGTCCTAAGGATTGGAAGAACTTTTTTCTGTAAAATTTTAAAAGCCAGTTTTCCGTTTTCTTTATAAATTTACAGACAACAATGATAGATAGTAACTTACCAAATCCAATAGCTTGCACCATATTAGGAAAGCACAAATTTGACAGTGTTGGTTTCTTTTACTGGTAACAAAACTTTTTTTTTTTTTTTGCATCCCTAAATCAAATTTGCTATACCCAGGAGGAATATAAACTATTGAAAGTCAAGGTGACCATAATATCTCAGGTGCCCAGAATAACTTACAGCACACTCCTATAAATGTCTATTAAAAATAAGTTTCAAAGAGAGCACCATGTTAGTCTGTTCTATCATAAAAACAATGAGGGCAGGGGAAGGAATCTAGTGGCATTTTTTAAAACCAGCTGCTTTTAAAAAATATTTTTTAAAAAATATTTTTTTTAGCACAAGTTTTCATGGATTACAGTCCACTTCATCAGATGTATTGACTACAGGGTTTCTTAACCCCAGGGCTCTACAGGAGCTAGCAGAGATTCTTTGAGAGATTCACTGAAATAGATTGAAAAATTTTGAGCTATAGATCCAATCATTTTTATGCAGGGGTTCCCTGAGACCTGAAAGTTATTTCAAGCGTTCCTCCAGGGTAAAAAGGCTGAGAAAGGCTGAGTTACCTAGTACTGGATCTATAGCAGAGATGAGCAAAGTGTACTCTGCAGACCATATATGATCGCCAAGGGTATTTTCAACACCAGAGGTTCCCCAGCATCCACCAAAATGCATCTTTTTTTTTACCAAAAATAAAAATTAAAAAAAGAGCCGAGTGGGTATGGCAGCCAACTTTGCCATGTTCCTTTCCCTAGCTATTAGAGACTTTGCTTTCCAAAGAGCAAGAAAACCAGAAGTCAACTAGATTATATTTAGTTGCATTAGCCTAAATACCCTAAAGGCACCAGATACTCTCTGAATCTTGGAAGCTAAGCAGGGTCAATCCTGCTTAGTACTTGGATGGGAGACTGCCAACAAATATCAGGTGCTATAGACTGTATTTCAAAGGAACTGGCAAAACCACCTCTGAGTATTCCTTGCCTAAGAAACCCCTGTGGAATTCATGGGATTGTGGTAGGTTAACAGGTGACTTGAAGGCACATACTATACATACAGTATCTAACCAAAACAACAGCAACAGATGCCAGAATTTGGTTTAGCATTAACAGATGCCAATATGTTCAAGCTAAACCAGGTGCTCATATCCCTCTAAATGTCTTGTCGGGGGCAGTGCCTATTAATTCTCTGTCATGCTATTTTTTAGCTGCTTTTTAAATGTCCCAGTTTCCCCCTTTGTCTTCAGCTTATTTCAGGTGCTGCCAACTGAGTTGAAAGTGCAAAAGTAGATTGCATTCAATTAACTCAGTGGAGGAGGAGGAGAGGAGAGGTAAAATCTTGCCCTTCCCTGAGGCTCAGGCAAAAGGAAACTGCTGCAGCATTTCCTGACTTGTGTGTTCTTCCTCAATAATAACTTTTGCTATTTTGACCACATTCTGACCTTTGGCCATTCTGACCTTATTTGGCCAGTTTTCATCTGTGAAATGTTGAAGGCTATGGTCTGAAGGTTAATGACCATTGTGACAATGGTCCTTTTCTGTTTCTCATTTCACTCTGATCCCATTCCCTCACCCGAGGCTTAAGTATTGTATTCTGTTTATGCATCTGAGTGAATTAGCCTATGAAAGTGTATGCCAAAAACTCGTAAACCAGTCTTAAAGGTGCCACAGGATTCCTTTTTCCTATCCATTCCCCATAATGGGCCCTCCAGCTGTCTTGGTCTACAGTTTCTGTAAGCCCTAGATATCATGGCCAGTAGACAGGGATTATTGTAGTCCAGAACAGCTGGAGAGTTTGATGATTACAGGGAAGAGCTGGGATTGGTAAGATTCTGGCTCTCTCCTCTTTTAGAACTCTGGTCATGTAAATGTTGATTAAAGCTTTCCAAGCTGGTGCTGGAGACTAATAAAACCCAGCTACCTGAGCGCTTGGAGTCCAGCCAGGATTTCTACAACCTGCTAGCAGGAGCCTGTTTGTTAATGAGTTCATATGGCCATTACAGCCCTTTTAACATCTCTTGTAATTTCTGTGAGTGATGTTTCAGAATGTATTACTTTGACTTTCAAAGCCAGTCTTTCCTCTTCCTCCTTTTTTCTAGGGATATTAACTCTTAAGTTTGTAATAAAAGTGCATTTTATGGATATCTTGATTCCAATAATAGTTATTCCATTTCCACGTTGTAAGCCTGGGAATTCTGAACTGGAAGGGAGCAGGGAATTGATCAAAGTCCCATTTCACTAATACAGGACTTTGTCAGACGGGCTTTTTAATCCGTGGCAGGCTCGAAACAGGGTCGAGAATGGGTTTCCCTTTCCAATGTCATGCTCCCAGTCCCGTGCTGCCCCTGTGCTACTTCTGTGATACTGTATTAATGGGGAATAGTCATGAATAGACCACCCATTCCATTTCTGTCTCAGAATCACGGGTGGTCTGAAAGGCGCCCCGTTTTTCTCCCATTATGGTGGCGCAATGCCATCTACAGGGGGAGGTCTGTGCTGAAGACTTCCGGTCGAAATTGGGACATCAAGGTAAGTGGCACCCTTCCCCCCCCTCCCTGGGTTACTTGGGATTTTTTAAATCTGTTTTTGTGCTTAGTGTACTTTTAAATTCTTTTACTTTTATTTTTAATTTTCCCATGCGATCATTCTCTCGGGAGAACGGGCGGGATTTGTTTTCCAGGTCATAAATGCAGCTTTATGATGGCTGCATTTTCTCCCAGCAAGCCGAGAGGAGGGGGGCTGTTTCTATTTCGGGAAAAGGTAGGTGTCTGAAACTTTTTTATTTATTTAATTGCAGGGATGGGAGTGGGGCGGGAGGGTGGTTAGCGAGGCAGAAATGGGGTAAAAGTCCCTGTCTGAAAAAAAATCAGTGCTTTTCTCTACTTTATACCAAATATAAATCCCCCCAGAACACAACACTTCATTTCTAACAGATGCCTCACCTGAACTATAAAATATGTTTTCCTGACAGAGTGCAAAATATTAAACACATAGTAATTCAGAATTAGTGTTTACATTGTTTGCTGCAAGAAATGTTGAAATGTCATGTGCATTCCCCATTCCATTCCCAGTCTTATCTTTACTATTCTATGTGCTCTTTGGACAAAGTTCAGGCAAGCTGGAGACTTTCCCTCTTCCTTCCTATGCAAATACCTTCTGCAATCACTTGGTCACTTTAAGCATTTAATGTTGCGAGGCAAGGAGTCAAACATGGCTTTCCAGGAGTACATCTGTCCATTCACATCTGTCCTGAATATTGTTGCCTCCATGTTCTGCTGGCTTATGCCACACACTATGCCTTTCTGCTCTTTTGTACCTGTACTTTGTGTTGTGGCATCCAGCTCAGCTGTAACAGATACTAGTTCCAGAAGATGATTACCAAGGAGATTTGAAAGATTGGGAGTCTTTTCCCACCTGAGATTCTCCAGATGTGTTGAACTACAATCTCCATCATCCCTAGTCAGCATCGCCAATGGCCAACATATGTGGAAGGCCCCAGCTTTTGAAAGGCTGGGCTAATGGACAGAGTGATCAACTCGAATCAAGGATTCCTGCATTCAGATTCTTAGTTTATGTCTTGGGTTCAAATATCACTTCATTGTTTGGCCACACTCTCAACATTGGATCCACTATAACAGCATGGCTTCCAGTACAGGAAGGAACCAGGCAGATTTGGACCCCATGAGAGAATAATCTAGGTCTGAAGAAGCAGTAGAGACTAGTGAGAGGGGAGAAATAGCTACATAGCTATGTGTTTTTGGGACAGACAGACTACAATGAGATTTTTTCCCCCTTGAACTTTTATGTTTAGTGATTCTGGTTACCTCTGCTAAGAGCCTACCACACTGAAGTACATTTCCTACAGAGGTAGGTTAACCACATGCATATGCTGTTATATAAGGAAGCAGAAACCTTTCCTTTCCTGACATTTTTCTGAGGAGACTTCTGAAAGAACTGCACATCTTTGCTGATGATGACAAGGTGCTGAATGACTGAAGTCTGACAGCCGCCAGTCAGTTGGTTGAAAACGCTAATGAGATCTCTGAGACAGCAAGGATGGGAAAGCTGGATGGTGCTGCAGAAAGTGCCAGTGGGTGGCAATGCAGGGGTGTTCAGTTATGATTCCGGTGTGAGATGAAGGATCAAAGAATGGAGAGGCTCGGGGGCTGGGGGGAGAGAATTAATCTGAGAAGAGAAGGCTGGGCACAGAGAAAGTGAAGATCTTTTCCCTAGTGATGTGAAGAACATCTTTTGGTTTGGAATACAGTTACTGTAAATCACATAGGCCTAAATACAATGGCTACTCAGTTACAGTAGGAACCAATATCCACGTTTCAGTTATCTGTGGGACACAAAACAGAACACATACTTCTGTCTTCCTAGAAGATTTTCTAGGTCCTCCAAGGCAACTCTATGATATTTTAAACCCAAAGCCTCATTATTTTCAATGGTGTTTGCTGTTATCTGCAGATTTCAGTATCCACGGGTGGCGCCTAGAACCAGTCCCCTGCAGATATGGGGGTCCTACTGTAGTATAGACCCACTGAAGCAATGAAAGTTACCTAAGTGTTGACTTACCATTCAGCAATTGATTCAGTGGCTTGACTCCAGCTCGGATTTAAGCCACAAACATTAAAGGTAGTCATTCTGGTCCATTTGGAAACAATCCAAATGGAACAACACCTTTATTAGGAGTTAGGCCAACTCAGATTTTCACCATTTTTTAGCCTGCTTTCAACTTTCTCACAACTCCTCTTCAGTCTACACATTAAGTAAAACAAGCAAGAAATAAAGGAATTCAGGCTCTTTCTCATGTGGTATTATATATCCTTTTACCTTCATAAGAACTTTATCATATGAGTTTAGCAGGGAGAGAATGAAAGGCTCAAAGCCATCCAGTACATTCATGTCTAAGGCAGGATTCATATTTTAAACTACAAGGCACTGCATCATCCTAGCGCCCACATAATGTAGGCTAGAAAGGGGAGTGGATGATGATTTAGGCCAGTATTTCTCAAGCTGTCTGATGTGGTAGACCAACTTCCTCCCCCCATTCCATCTTGGTGTCAGGGACTGGTAGCATATTTCTGCCTAATTATTATTATATTCACATAATTTTTCCTGAAACTTGCTCTGGACAAGCAGCCTCTAGCATTGATTTAGGCAATGCTTTTGAGAACAACCAAAGGATGCTCAACCTGTCTGTACTTGTCAGGGCCAGTATCAGTGCTTGACATTCTGGGCACCTGTCAAGGTCAATAAGCCAGCAAGGGAACTTGGCTCCCCTTCTTCCTCCTTTCTGTTGCTGCCTGTTCCCCCAGTTTATCCAAGCGTATGGCCAGTGGAAAGAACAGTGGCAGAGGATTTCAGTAGCTTCTCCTTGTCTTCTTTGCCTCTTGGACCCTAAGAAGGCGGCAAGTGGCTATAGAATGGGCACAGAGGCATCCTACCTAAGCTTGCCTCCAAATCTGGATCTGGCACTGGTGTTCCTTCACTGTACAGCTGTCCCTTCATATTTGCTGGGGATTGGTTCCAGGACCACCACCCCCATGGATACCAAAATCCGTGAATACTCAAGTCCCATTATATGCAATGGCATAGTAAAATGGTATCCCTTATATGAGATGGCAAAATCAAGGTTTGCTTTTTGGATTATTATTTTTTAAAGAATATTTACAAGCCATGGATACAGAGGGACAACTGTACTTTCAAATACAGTAAAGGATTGCGGGGCTGGGATACACGTGAAGCTCAGACAGTAACAGACAGTGCAAAGAGATATTTTTGTTTCCTTGCTGTTTCTATGGGCTTTTCAGTTCTGTCAAAAAGAACGAATCCAGTGTTTCTAAGGGACTAGGAATGCTTTAACTGCTTGAGTGGAAGCCACTCCACAACCACTGTTTGGAAATTTTCTGCAGACTTATAGGAGATAAGATGAATAGATAAGATAGGAGGATATACATGTATATAGGAACCTAAGGAGCTTTTTAGATTGAGAGTGCACCTCATGGTTATCGCAATCTGATATCACTTTAACTGCCACAACCCCATCCTAAGGGGTTATGGGATTTGTAGTTTGGTGGTGTATTTTGAATTCTTTTCTGGAGAGTGCTAGTCCATTCCCCTGAACTGCAGCACAAGAACTCAAAACATTCTATAGACCACACCAAAGTACAAATCCCAGGATCAGTGGTAGTTAAAATGGAAACAAACTGCTATAACCATGGAGTATAGATACCCTCTAAGGCCTAAATCCTTTTGTTAGTGCTGGCTAGAGCAGAGCTATTGAATCAATGGGATTTACCTATATGTTGACTGGCCATTCAACAATTGACTGAATGGATCTGTTCTACTTGAGAGTAACCAACAGGATGCCAGCCTGAGTCAGACTATTTGTCTATCAAATACTGGAGTATTGTCTACTCTAACTGGCAACAGTTCTACTGGGTATCAGGCAGAGAAGGGCTTTCCTCTTTCTCACCCCTGGGTTTTTTTGGGGGGGACATTTCCAGCTGCGTGGAGAAAGTCACACAGATTATACAGAGAAGCTCCACAAACATAGAATAATCACCACATCATAAGAACTGCCAAATAAGATAACATAAAGTAGGCTCAACACAGTAAGCATAATGTATGTTCTGGCCCCAAGATAGCAGATTCCAAAGCTTCTCATGAATGTACATTCATATACAGAGAACCATGGAAACTCACATGAAAATCTTAAGAACATTGCCTTAAGTAAGTTATAAATCATACCATTTTCCTAATCATGTGAATCAAAACAAATTATGCCTTGGAGAAAAGTAACATTATTACTGTATTGTGAAATAATGATATTTCAACTGAAAACTGCAGGGAGATATATACAAGGAACTTGTGCAACCATTAATATTTCACAGCATAGAATTTCTTTAAGTGATGGGGGTACAGCCTCTTTCTTAAAACAGTTTGCATATTCCCACCACATTGGAAGGAACAGAGGTAGAATAGTGGTCAACTCAAGCAGTATCAGCACTACCATTGGGCAGTATGGGGCAGTCATCTCAGGAAGCAGATGCTATGTGGTCAAAGTGGCAACCCCTTGACTGTTCCCTTCCATTGAAAGACAGAGCTGTGTGTGTCACACACTCTGTCCGAGGGATCCTAAAGTAGCCTGCTGCCTCATGGATGAATGTGTACCATTGTTGTTGTTAACTGCCATCAAGGTGACTTCAGTTTATGGTAATCCCATCAATGAGAGACTTCCAAGTCACCCTCTTATCAACAGCCCTGCTCAGGAACATGACTTGTTGGGTCTATCCATTTGGAATGTGGTGGTCTTTTCCTACTGCCTTCTACCTTACCAAGTATTATTGTCTTTTCTCTCATGAGTCATGTCTTCTCATACGGCCAAAGTATGACAGTCTCAGGGGTTGTCTAGCCAGTGAAAAATCTCCTCATGGAATTAGAGGGGAATTCCTTTGGTCCTAATGAGATCCTGCAGTGATTCACCATATTCAGAAGGAGGGGGCCAAAAACTACAAAAACTATGTGAAAAAAGTCTTCAGGACTTCTCCTGAGGGTTTTTTTTTTAATGCGGGGAAAATGGGCATGCTCTCATTAGGACAACCAAATCACAGTGCAGCGCATTACCAGATGAGAGCGGAAGTGGATAGCTGATCAGTCACACAAAGGCGGGAAGCAGGCTTGCTGGCAATAAAGTGTCTAGAACTGCCATTTTGGATTTTTGTGGTAGCAATCATGTGCTTTTTTGTGATGCTGAGGTGACAAAACAGCTTTTAAAAGCTTTTTTAGGCAGAAGATCACACTTGGGCACCTTAGATTTACTGTTTTCTAAAAAATACTGTTCGGCGGCGACGGCAACTTGTGGAAAATAAAAATGTGAGTAATTCATTCATGGCCACCATCTTGATTCACAAGCATGCCTCCATGTGAAAATTGAACATGGATAGCTTCACATACTAGCAATTTTGCAAAAAACAAAACAAAACAAAACAAAACAAAACCGATGGAGAGAAAAGAACGCTGTTGCAAATTTGCAATAATACACTTCAATCTGCATTATATCGCCTCATTTAGACAAGCCCTCAGTTTAGTCATCTTGGCTTTTAGGGAGAGTTTGGGCTTGTCTTGCTCTATGACCCATTTATTTTTCATTTTAGTAGCCCACAGTATCCGCAGAACTCTTCCCCAGCACCATATTTTGGAGATTATCAGATGCTTGAAAAAAACGCCAAAGCTCGCAAAAACAATGTCACTGTAACAGGAACGGGTCCTGGTTCCGTGCATGTCATTCTCCAGGCATGCTTGCTCCATGCTGACGCGATGAAAAAGGCATTGTTTTTCATTAGCAGGAGTTTCCATTAGAGCCACCTTTTTTGTTGTGACAGCACGGAGGGAGGACGGAGCAAGCACACCTGGAGGATGACATCGTGCAAAACCAGGACCTGTTCCCATTACAGTGACATTTTCACAAGCTGCTTTGGGGCTTTTTCAGGTGTCTGATAATCTACTTCAAATGAGTTGATTTTCTTCCTATAGCTTTCTTCACTGTCCAGCTAGCCAACCACATATAGAAAATGGGAAATACAATGTCATGGACAAGCCTTAGTATTTTAAATGATATATCTATATACTTCAGGATCTTGTCTAGTTCCTTCATAGATGTCCTTCCAATTCCTAGTCTTCTAATTTCTTGACTGCAGTCTTCATTCTGTTTAATGACTGAGCCAAGTTATGGGAAATCTTGAAGTATTTCAATGTCTTCATTGTCCGCTTTAAAATTATAAATAATCTGTGGTCATTATTTTTGTTTTCTTAATGTTCAACTGTAAACCTGTCTCTGCACTTTCTTCCTTGTCTTTCTTCACTCTTTGCTATCTTCTGCTCGGAGTATGGTGTCATCTGCATATATTAAATTGTTGATTTTTCCTTCCTCCATTATACTGAACACTATACTGTTAAAAAAATATTATTTTTCAATTATAAATACTAAGAAAACAGGAAAGAAGGAAGGAGAAAAAGAGCAGGAAAGGTGGAAATACAAAAAATTATTATGATACATGCATGGGCTAGGCACAGAGATGAGTATAAGATGACCATATGTCCCCCAAAGGTACCTGCTTGATACATGTTCATACATAGATAGAGTAATAAGGTTCTCTGGCTATTGAATGATGTATGGCTAATATTTTCTTTCCAACCACAGATATAAGTTTTTTTACATGCACATTTTAAGGGCAATCACATTGACTATCCAAAGTCACGGGAATATGATTTAAAAGTACTGTACATAGGAATCTACAAATATCAAATGTTCCTGCTGAAAATGTTGAAGTAAGTTTCAACTGTTAATCCAGTGTATTTGTTGGATGTGGAAGAGTGCCATTTTGTCCTTTGACATAGGAGATTATCAGACAAGAATGCAAAAAGTGTTCCTGTTCCACAATCTCCAATCCCACTCCTGTCCCAGCACAATAACCCTCCCCACTGCACTTACCTTCTCTTCCATCGACAGGCAGCCCAGGAATGAATGGAGCTCTAATGGAGCTCTATTCACTTCCTGAACTGAAATCCCATCCATTCTCGCAAGAAGATGCAAGCATGGGAAATTCAAAAATAAAAACGAAAATACACACACACAAAAGTTACAAAAAACACATACACACATTTTAAAACTTCTAAGTAAACCAGGGAAGTTTTTAAAAAGTGTGTCACTTACCTGGATGTCCCAGTCTCACCCAGAAGTGTTCTGGCAGGACCGCCCATTGACACTGCATTCACGAGAGTTAAATGCCTGAGGTTTCACACGCTGGCAATGCTGGTACCAAATCGCAACAGGGGATCTATTGACAGCTCGGCCCGTCAATAGAAAGAAATGCCATAATGACGTCAGCGGAACGCAAAAGGACAATGTCGTCTGATATTGGTGTCCTTTTGCGACCCTCTGGCATCATTATGGCAGCACATTAGCCATGTCTGATAATCTCTGTAGTCAGAAAAATGCCTGGAACTGGCCCAGAACTCCAGTTACAGATTTCTGAATAGCATTAAGAATGGCAGAGTGGAAGGTAGCGAATCTGATTCACAGTCAGCCTCTCATAGCCAATCTTGCCTTGTGAAGGAGAACTTGCCAGTGGATCTCATACTGATTAGTGAAGAGAAGATGACATTTGGACTTTCCATTTCAGATGACAAAATGCCTTACATCTGCCTTGAGTTTTATATTTATTTATTTATTAAAATTTTATTTGCTCCTTTTCTATTTAAAAAAAAATCCAAAGTGGTTTAAATAAGGCCAATAATTAGATTGTACATGTCGACCCCAATAGCCACAGGTATCTGTGGTTTCACTTATCCACATCTGAAAAAAAAATGCTTTCTCTCTAGGCATTTTCTAGGTCCTCCAGCACAATTCTATGGGATGCTTCTGCCAGAAGTTGAATCAGAAGTCATTCATTTCAAGAAAGTTTGCAATTATCCATGGTTTCATGTATCCACAGTAAGTCCAGAAATGTATCCCCTGTGGATACCGAGGGTGGGAGGGCAACCTGTACATCTTGTAGAAAGCACAGAATTTTTTTTTTAGTTTGTTTAGAAATAACAATTGTGTGGGTAGTGGATCTGAACTGGGACCACCAAAAGAAATATCGGCTTTAATTCAGTATTGCAGTTTATGGATTCATTAATTCTGTTTTACTTAATTAAAACTGATATTTATTTTGGTGGATTCATATCTGATTCATGTTCACAAAGACTATGTATTCATGATTGTGCCTCTATTGCCATGATCATAAAAGTCCCCTAATCCTACCTTAAGAGCCACCAGTAAGTGGTGGAAGTCTAATCCTGTCAGTTGGGATGCAAAAGACTGACGTTTCCACCCATTTTGTCCAGTGATCTCTGTTGCAAGGAGGAGTTTGGACACGGATCCTACTTCTTATTGTCGCACCAGAGATCTCTGGAGAAAGGGGGATGGAAACGCTCAGGCTGTTGCCCCCAATTGACAGGAGAACAGATTTCCATCGCTTGCAGTGGCTGCTTCCCATTAAGGCAAAATTGGGGAAGTGGGGACAGAAGGCACTACTTAGTTAAGTACACGCAAGTAAGTAGCCAATCTAGAATATCAGCCATTATACGTATATTTATGATATTTTTTTTCATTAAAAAAAAACTCCCAAAACTGTTACTTGCTTCCCAATGGTGGTATATGCCATAATGAACCAGTAGGGTGGTTTGGGGCATTATTAGGACCATGCCATAGGAAAAAAGGGTCAATCCCCTCTCCCCCAACTACCTCCTTATGTGTTATGATCCCAATCCAAACCATAGTCTTTTATGCATGGCTATTCTCAACAACAACCTCATACTTATCATGGGAGGTTCTGTGCAAGGTGAAACCCACTAAAATGAATGGCTACCCATTTCCCACTCTAATGCTGCCCCAGATCTTTAACTTGAGCTAGCGACCGCCCTGCTTCTCTTCTGTTAAGATGTGGTGGGAATTGGAAAATGCTTTTGACAAACCTGGTGCTGGTAAGGATTGCTACTCCACCTCCACCACATCCTGAAGTATTAATTGTTGCCCTAGTTGCTTACTGATATATCTGTTTCACTATCTCCTTGTAGTTTTCCATGCACACATCATTCTTTCACAGCAATCAGGTTATTTTTCCTAGCAACATCATTTCTTACCAATCATACTGGTTTCCTAAGCCTTAAGAATGTATTGTCTATTCAGACATTCCACTCAAACAATAAAAACACACAAAGAAAACTGACAAGCAGCAGCCTCTGTCAGAGTCGTGTAGGTATATTACCGATTTTTGTATGTTTGCTACGTAAACTAACTCAACTGGGGTGGGTGGGGGCTTTCAATTGATTGAAAGAGATATTAAATACGATTGTAGTGCCATCAGTGTGCATATAGTATTGTCAAAATAACATGAGGGGAAACAGTCCCAGTCACATGGAATTTACAATCACACTCTGATATCTATCTGTGACATCACATTGGGTCTTCAATAACCATCTAATAGATTGATACTTTCAGTACAGATATACGTCAATTAACAAAGTAGAAGTGTTCTTGGGCATTACTTCTTTAACAGAAAGTTTGATGCTGGAAGTAAGACTCTCTCTCTGGCTTTTCTTCGCAAACGAAGATTCAGGAAGGACTCATCCCGCGCTTTCTGCAAGCACGCTGATGACTGAAAAGGCCAATCCGAGATAAACATGTCCGGTTGCAGAAAGCACAACAGAAGGTCTCCTTGGGTGATGTTTTCGGGTTGTGATTCTTTTTGCGTTGTTGTTTCTCTTCAAGACTTGTTCGGCATGAGTTCTCAAATAAGGCTGCAACATTGTGGATAGTGCGTCTCCAAGCCTCCCAATGTGAGGCCAGGGCGGACCATTGTTGGTGATCAATTTGGCCAAGCCTGAGATGTTGTTTCAGGGAGTCCTTGTATCGCTTTCTTGGAGCGCCCCTCTTACACTGACCCGTGGCGAGTTCACCGTAGAGTACTGTGTTTGGGAGGCAATGGTCCTCCCTCCTAGAAACGTGCCCTGCCCGGCGCAGCTGTGTTTTCAATATCATGGCCTCAATACTGGTGATCCCTGCTTGCTCAAGGACAGCAACATTCGTCACATAGTCAGTCCAGTGTATATTTAAGATTGTGCGTATACAGTGCTGATGAAAGCGTTCGAGGAGTCGTAAGTGGTGGTGATAGATGACCCATGTTTCAGACCCGTAAAGGAGAATAGACAGTACAATGGCTCTATACACACTGATTTTTGTGCTTCGCCTCAGGTGTTTGTTACTCCAGACTCTTTTGTAAAGTCTTCCAAATGCGCTATATGCCTTTGCTAATCTGTGATCGATCTCTTTGTCAATCTTGGCATCTGAGGAGATGATGCTTCCCAGGTAGGTGAACTGCTGAACGGACTTGAGCACAGATTTGCCGACGGCAACGTGGGGATGGTGGTGTTCATCTTGTGGTGCAGGCTGGTAGAGAACTTCCGTTTTCTTAAGGTTGACTTCCAGCCCAAACAGCTCTGCAGCTGTTGCAAAGCAGGACGTTAGGCGCTGCAGAGCTGCTTCTGTGTGGGCAACAAGGGCAGCATCATCAGCGAAGAGCAGCTCACGGACTAGATAGTTTAGAGTCTTAGTGTGAGCCCTCAGGCAGCTTAAGTTAAACAAGCTACCATCAGTACGGTAACGTATATAGATGCCGTCGTCTTCTTCAAGCTCTGCCATAGCCCTTTCGAGCATCATGCTGAAGAAGATTGTAAATAAAGTTGGTGCAAGAACACAACCTTGCTTCACTCCATTAGTTATTAGAAAGGGGTCTGAAAGAGCATCGCCATATCTGACTTGACCACGCTGGCCCTCGTGTAGCAAGATAATCATTTTAAGGAATTTGGGGGGACATCCTAGTCTTTCCAGGATCTGCCACAGACCTTTTCTACTTACAGTGTCGAAGGCTTTGGTGAGGTCAACAAATGTTACATAGAGACCCTTGTTCTGCTCCCTACATTTTTCTTGCAGTTGTCTAAGGGCAAATACCATGTCTATAGTACTCCTATTGGCTCTGAAGCCACATTGGCTTTCAGGAAGAAGTTCTTCTGCAATAGCAGGAACTAATCTGTTCAGGAGTATGCTTGCAAGGATTTTTCAGCAATAGAGTAAGAATAACATAAAAGGAATGGGAATGGGTTGTGGCATCACAAAAAAAAAAAAAGAAGAAGAAGAAGAAGAGCAGTTCAGTATATTTTAGTAAGCTTTTTTATCCAAAACCTACAACATGCATTTGTGAAATGAAACAACCAGATCAATTATAATCTGTACATAAGTAAATAAAAGCATATTGAACCTCCTGGAGATACCTGAAGGATTCACCCCAGATGCATCCAGGGATTTCCCTCCCCACTTTTACCCACCTCCAGTTTCCATATTGGTGACCAGACTTATAGATCTATGCTTTCTTAACATGCTGGGGGCAGCTGGTGAGGAAGGCTTATCTGCCCTCTCCTTTTCTCTCTGTTTTGCTGTTCATTCATGCTTAGTAAGGGATTCTGGAGCAGCTGCTGTTTACCTTGCCTGTTGTAGGCACACACACACAGCTACAGTAGGATCAGCTAGAGCAGAAGCCCGCTGTTTCCAATGCTGCTGCAACCTGACACTGAAAGTCTGTGTTTCTCCAGCCCTTCTTCACCATCTTCCCAACACTGATGCTGCTAAGAAACCTCCAGCTAAACAGAGGACAAACAGAAAAAGAGGGGGAGGCTGGGTGGATGTAAAAAATAATTGTAAACAGGAACTTCTTTGACAGAGGTTTTGTTAATGAAGGTATGCCTATACTGTATTTAAAATGCTGTACAGCATCAGGGACTTGCAGTCTCCTATGTTCACACATTTCCTCCTACTATACCCCCCAAGTGATGACCAATGTGGCCAGGCTGATTGGGGGGTTCTAAGAGTCTGAAAAAGTAACTCTTCTAAGCTCTGGCACATACAAAGATGTCATATATTTCCCTACAAATGTAAAATCACTGAGAATCAATCCCTTAGGGTTTGTGTGTGTGTTTTGTGTGTGGGGGATTTACTGTACATCTCTCTCTATAAAACACTTGGGTATGTTTCCTTTCCCAGCATGTTGATTGGCCACTTAGGAAACATACCCAACCAATCCCCTCCCTCCTCTCACTCCCTCAGCCAATCACCACCCACATGCAAATTCCCTCTCCACCTCACCATCCACTCCTGCCACTCAATCTGCATCTACACCCCCAGCCTCACAAGGGCTCCTTCCTCCTCTCACTCCCAGTCACCACCACATGTAAAACAATGCAATGTTTTTTCCTAAAACTAGCTGGACCCAGTGTACCATACGCTGTTAAAAAACTCCTCCCAAAATGCCCAGTCGACCTCATGACAACCCTGTAAAGTAGGCTAGTGGGTTTAACTCACCCCTCCACCAAACTCAGCCCTCCCACTGCCAAACTTGCCCCCCCACCAACATCAGCCCTCTAGCCGCCAAACTTGCCCCCTGCTGAACTTGCCCCCAGCTGTTTGCCCTCCTGCCGCCAAACTCCCCCCCTGCCGAACTCACCCCCCGTTGACAAACTCGGCCCTCCCATCACCAAACTACCCCCTGCTGAACTTGTCCCCTACTGCCCAACTCACCCCCTGGCAAACTCAGACCCCCCACCAGCAAACTTGGGTCTCCAGCAAACTTGCCCCCCACTGCCACTGAACTTCCCCCCACCAAACTCGGACCCCCAGTGTCAAGCTGGCTCCCCCGCCACTGAATTCCCCCCCTCGCCGCTTGCCCTCCCACCGCTGAACTCTCCCATTGCCGAACACTCCCCCTGCCACCAAACGCAGTCCTCCCACCACCGAACTCCCCCCCCCCGCCGGTTGCCTCCCGCCACTGTACTCCCCCTGCTGAACTTGCCCCCCCCCACCGCCACCGAACTCGCCCCCGGCAAATTCTCCCCCCTGCCCCTGAATTCCACCCCCGCCACCAAACATTCCCCCCACACTGCCCCCCTGTGCTCCGGCACATGCCATGCTACACATACACACACACCCCACATCCCCCCATGCTACTCACACTCCCTCTGCAGCTACCATGTTTACAAAGGCTTTCAACTTTCACATGGTCCTGCCCCCAGTGTGCTGATTGGCTATACAACATAGCTTTGATTGGTTGGTCAGTTCCCTAAGCAGCCAATCAGCACACTGGAAACAGCAACATACCTAAGAGCAATATATAGATAGTACCATGTAGTTGAACCATGTGAAAGGAACGCTGCCGCAATCACTGCTCCATGATGCAATCACTGCTTGAAATCTCAGCAGGGCACATAATGGCGTATGTTACGCAGGATACAGCTATACTAGTAGGGCTTAGATTTTGCGGGGTGGGGGCTTTGAGGGATCAACAACCATGTGCAACCATGATACAGGGTGGGCTGTATGTGATGGCTATAGCTGTAGGGCTGACTCCACTTGGGGCTAGATACAAAGCAGCCCTGAAGAAAAGCAGCATCTAGATGGATCATAATGTGTCATCTGCTGTATTAGTCACTACCAGAAATATCCTCCACTTGGATCACATGCTTTGTGGAACAGAGAATATAAGGAAGGAGAAGTGCCATCTCGGCTCCTGAAATATCACTTCTAATAGGCTTGTCATCTTTGCTTCTTAAAGGTTATTGACTGGAAAAAAAGACATTTCACTGCAAAGCCCTCTGGTGTCTCTAACACTTGCCCAATTTTCATCTGAGCCAGATGTTATTCAATCAATGTCACCCCTACTTATTTATTCAATGTGGAGCTGGTGTCACGATGGCTTGTGTAGAAAAAGCATTACCCGAAAGCTGGATGACCTTATCGGTTGTAATTTGGGTTGCCTTCCAACATGCAGTAGTGATGTCTTTAATGCTTTCACAGGCTGGGCTCACCAGGGAACACGTATAACATTTGTGAAGGAAAGATTAGCAAAGGAGGCATCATTTTTCATGTTGTTCTAATTCCATTCCTTCCCCAAACCAATAATATTAGCTTCTGGCCCTAGGACATTCTAATTAAGGTCTGGAGAGTTAGGGTCCTTCAACATTTCAAACAGGATGAGGTTAGCTTTTTTATTACCTTACTCTAAACACTCAGAATTTCCCTCAGACCAAAGTGCTTTTTCATAATTGGAGCTCCACTCCAAACCCAGCATCTGGGGTGTCTACAAAAAACACACACACACACACACACCCAGTTAGAAAGCTGCCTAATGCCAAGTCAGACTGTTCATCCATCTAGCTCAGTATTACCTATACTGATTGGCAGCCATCTGCTCTCCAGGACTTCAGACAAGGACCTTTCCCAGTGCTTCCTAGCCATGCTGGGTCCCTGGGTATTGAACCTGGGACACCTGATACTCTGAGGTTGTCCTTCTCTCCACAGCCTAAGTTCCTGTACAATACAATATGGATGTGGCTATTTTTATTGTCAACCAGGAAGGGATTTCACAGGGGGAACCTCTGGCAGTAATGGACGAAATTGTCCTCATGACAAAGGGGTGGGCGGGCCAAAGATAGCAAGCACTGGGTGAGAGGCATGAGTCTAGGGTTACCAACTGACCATTAAAAAAATTTAACTGTTTTGTTCTTATGCCTTTAACAGCAGCTTGATATGCAATCATCAGTAGTGAAAGCTTTTCATAGCACGAAGACAAGTGAGCATGCTTATTCTATCACTTGTGAACACCTTGTATAGATAAACCTGCTGCTAAGGGCAGGGCTACCAGTGAACAGCATCAAGTTCTATTGGGATCGTATAGCAGGGGTGGGCAACCGTGGCCCTCCAGATATGTTTGGCCTACAGCTCCCAATAGTCCCAGCTAGCATGGCCAACTGTTAATTGAGTATGGAAGCTGCCCACCCACCAACTGTCCCAGTTTGGCAGAAACAGTCCCAATTAAGCCGCTGTCACCCTATTTTTCAGCTGTTTTTAAAATGTCCCAGTTTCTCCCTCCTACCCTGCTTTCCCCCTTTGTCCTCAATTGCTGCAAATTGAGTTCAAAATGTAAAAGCAATTTGTGCTCAGTTAACTCAGCAGCGGGGAGAGCACCTTGTCCTTCTCAGTTTGTTGTTGTGTGCCTTCAAGCCATTTCCAGCTCATGGCAACCCTAAGGAGAACCTATCATGCGGTTTTCTTGGCAATATTTTTTCAGAGGGGGGTTGCCTTTGCCTTCCTCTTAGGCAGAGAGCATATGACTTGCCCAAAGTCACCCAGTGGATTTCCAAGGGTGAGCGGGGATTCAAACCCTTCTCCCCAAAGTCACAGTCCAATGCTCAAACCATTATACCACGCTGGCTCTTGTCCTTTCCAGTAGGCTCAGGCAAAAGCAAACTGCTTCAGCCTCTCCTAGGTTGTGTGTTCTTCCTCATTAATCACTTTTGCCAACTTGAACACACTCTCATGTTACTTTTCATATGTGAAATGTTGGAAGATATGGAGCTGCACTTCGAAAACTCCTGAAGGGCTACATGCTGTACAGTCCAACTTACAAGCTTCTGGTTATGCTGCTTAGATATTAGAGAGAAGCAGGATGTGCACAAGGAGTTCAATATGCATGGATCTAACTAACAAACCAAGAGGAACCAGAAGCCTAAGTAGCAGGCCAGGAAAGCTGCCCAGAGGGGCCTAGGAATGGAGGATTTTGACATTCCAAGGAAAAACAGCAAGAGAACATGTCAAATAGAAGGAGGCATCCAAGAATAGAAGGGAAACTAGGGAGATTATCAGGCAGGAATAAGAAAAGTGTTCCTATCCCACAATCTCGTATCCCACCCCTCTCTCAGCACAATAATTAAAAGTTTTAGACCTACCTTAATCACATGTGCCAGGCAGCCCAGGAGTGAATGAAATGAATGAAATCCCGCCTGTTCTCTCAAGAAGATAAGAGCATGGGAAATTCAAAAATAAAAAGCAAACTAATAAGAGAAAAAGTGACAGCAAGCACAAAAACACACTTTAAAACTTCCAAGTAAACCAAGAAGTTTTTAAAAAGTGTGTCACTTACCTGGATGTCCCAATCTCACCAGGTAGTGTTCTAGCAGGGACCTCCCATTGATGATAAGATTTTGCCAGCAAAACGGGCATCTTTTCAGTTGTACAAAACATCCATGACAGAAACGGAACGGGGGATCCGTTGATGGCTTCTCCTATCAATAAAAAGTAGTGCCAGCAGAACGGCAGCAGAATGGGAGCATTATGAGAGGGGAACAACATCATCTGAAAAGGAAGCCCTTTAGCGATCTCCTGTCGTCGTGGTAACACTGTTTTTAGAGCATCTGATAATCTCCTAGGAAAGAATAAAAGAACAGAGCTAAATCAGAAAGAAGATTACCACCAGGAGGTCACATATTGATCTAAAATAACCACCCACATTTTGGTCTTCAGGCCTTTAATTTAAAAAGATGCAGAACTTAAGGAGTCTGTGAGCAGACAGAAGTGTCCTATCCAATGTTAAATATTTGAAGTTTGCCATTTTGCCTGTACAATGGACCCTCATTATCTGCTGGGGTTTGGTTCCAAGATCCCCTGTGGATACCAAAATCTGTGGATGCTCAAGTCCCATTATACACAATGCCGTAGTAAAATGGTGTCCCTTATCTAAAATGATGAACAGCAAGGTTTGCTTTTTGGATTCCCCCTCCCCCAATATTTACAAGCCATGGGTGGCTGAATCCGTGAATGCAGAACCCATGGATATGGAGGGCTGGCTGTGCATGCCGTTTAATGCACTGAGAAATGTGTGGTCCTCAAGACGTTGTTAGGCTCCAGTGCCCATCAGTAGATCAATGGCCCATGGTCAGGGATAATGGGAATTGCTGTCGAGCAACAGCTGATGGCCAATGGATTCTCCATCCCTGCTTTAATTCCCATAATTTAGACCCATATTTTAGGCCACAGCTGCCCAACAGGGAAGAATATCTGAATTATTTTCTATTTGGGACGCAGTGAAATCTGGCAAATATTCAGCATCAACATATCAGGCCCCCTTCGCACATCTTACCCAAGCTACAGGGGGCCACTTTCCCATGGTTGAACACTTGAGGAAAAAAACAGAATGGAATAGTCAGAAGGGTGTTCTTTGTTACATTCACTTGTGCACTCTTGTTTCCTTGTGTGTTTGATTGCTACTGCTTAACAAATTGTAAGCCGCTCTGATAGCCTCGTGGCTGAAGAGCGGGGTATAAATAACAAATAACAAACAAACAAACAAATAAATAAATAAATAAATAACTTAATCCAGACAAGACAGAGGTGCTCTCCTGGTCAATCAAAAGGCAGTTTCGGGAATAGGGTTCCAGCCTGTGCTGGATGGGGTTACACTTCCCCTGAAGACACAAGTTTGCAGCTTGGGGGTGCTCCTTGATTCAGCTCTGAGCCTGGAAGCCCAGGTATCAGCAGTGGCTAGAAATGCATTTATACAGTTAAAGCATGCGTGCCAGCTGCACCATTCCTTAGGACGCCAGATCTGCACATGGTGACACATGCCTTAGTTACATCCCGGTTGGATTACTGTAACACACTCTACATGGAGCTGCCTTTGAGGAGTGTTTGGCTGCCACCAGATTGCCAACAGGAGCTGGCTACAGGGATCATACAACCCCCTTGTTACAGCATCTCCACTGGCTACCAGTCTGTTTCCGGGCACAATTCAAAGTGCTGGTTATGATCTTTAAAGCCCTACATGGCTCAGCTCCAGGTTATTTGAAGGACCGTATTCTCCCTTATAAACCAGCCTGGGCTCTTCGATCTGCTGGGGAGGCCCCTCTCTCCATCCCACCACCCTCCCAGGTACATCTGGTGGGAACTCGGGAGAGGGCCTTCTCAGTGGCTGCCCCCAGGCTCTGGAACTCCCTGCCCAGAGAAGTCAGATTGGCACCCTCCCTGCCTTCCTTCTGAAGCCAAGTAAACATTTTCTTGTTTTGGCAAGCCGTTGCCAACCTTTGCTAATGGCAGTGCTGGGGTATATGTGAGTGTTGTGTATGTGTTTTTAGAGTTTTAGCTGTTTTTAACTTTTTAGTTGTTTAATTGTGTTTTAATTTTTGTAGTTTGCTGATTTTAACAATGTATTTTTATTGTATGCCACTTTGAGCCCCAAACTGGGGAAAAAAGCAGGATAGAAATGATAATCATAGAATCATAGAATCATGATGATGATGATGATGATGATGAATCTGACATCTGGATTTCAACATTCCTGGACAAACAGTATGGGACTTACAGGTCCACAGCCCTTGAAAAAGTGAATTACAGTAGGACCGCTGTATCCATGGGAGATTGCTTCTGGGAGTTCTATGGATAATGAAATCCGTGGATAATAGTGAATGCCCCCATTGCAGTTCCTGCCACGACAGCGATCGGGGGGGGGGGCGTTCCCAGGGGCAAAGGGAGAAGGGAGGTAAGATCCCTTCCACCACCACCCCCGTCCACCCTTCTGCTGTTGCCATCTGTGGATAATAAAATCAGCGAATGGCAAATCAGTGGATGTGGGGGTGCTACTGTATAAAGGAAGACTAGAAAGTAATATAGCTGAATTGAATTACCTGTATATTCACACATTCCAATCCATTAGCAGAGGCATGAACAGGGCTGGTTTAAGGGCCCTGCAGCACCTGCAGCCACAGGGGACCCTGTTGTTGGGGGGGGGGCATCGTAACCCTCACCCTGCAAAAACATTATTAGGAGAAAGGCTTCTGACCCTCACCGTGTTGGCCACCAACCGGTCACAGAAGGTGGTATCCACCGTGGGAGGGGCTGCGGCAGGGAGGCACCTTCACCCCCCACCCCTCCCTCTGACGCCTCCCTATCCAGGAAGAACAAAGGTTGTACTTTGAAATGGGAGAGGAAAGGAAAAGCGCCTGGCGAGGTCAAGTTTCCCAAAG
This sequence comes from Gambelia wislizenii, assembly GCA_030847615.1. NCBI lineage: Eukaryota > Metazoa > Chordata > Lepidosauria > Squamata > Crotaphytidae > Gambelia > Gambelia wislizenii. The sequence continues at coordinate 222,832,155 of JAUMIR010000002.1, forward strand.
GGGTGGGGACGGAGACAGACGTGTGAGGTCTGGGGGAACTGTTTCCCCTGGAACGACAATGACCGCCTGAGGGAAGAGGTAGGTAAACTCCAAGAGGGGTGGCGAGGGACAAGAGTGCCTGGCGAGCAGAGAAGCTGAGGCGGAGGAGGCTGGAGGGCCACCTGAGGGAGCAGAGAGAGAAGCCCAATGCCAGCGGGAAGAGAAGCCCTCTTGGCGGCAGCCCCTGAGAGGATGGAGGAGGTGCTAACGGAGCTGTGTGTTCCATGCATTACAAGGGTTTACTATTTGTTATTTTAAAACTCTTAGCTTAGAAATGAGAGTATCTAGACTGTTTCACTTATGAAGAAGAAAAGGACTCCCCACCCTACGTTTCCTTTAAAGCTATTTAATGCCAGGTCAATAGGTTTGCCAAGTGGTCTAAGTGGGGTGAATAAGGCCAACCTTCAAGCTAGACAAGAGAACTAAATCATCTCCAGTTTCCAATTATTATTATTATTATTAACTGTGTATATTTGTTCAAGAACCAAGCAGAGAAATATTCAAAAATGGTCAATTGCTTTTCAGATAAAATGAAGTATCAAATTAACTAATTAAAATCTAATTAACTCACCAAAGCAGCTGGCAGGTACCTGAAGGACTTCATAATCTATCACACTACACTGTTGTAGCACTATTATTCCACTTTAACTGCTCTAGCTGCCTCCTGTGGAATTGTGGCGTTTGTAGTTTACTGAGGCCTAAAAGCTCTCTGGCTGAGAGTTGTAAATGCCCCTCCCTAAACTGCAAATCCCAGGATTACACAGGAGGCAGCCAAAGCAGTTAAAGTGGAATAATAGTGTTACAACAGTGTAGTGTGATAATCTTCAAACTGACTCTTTACCAGAGACTGAAAGACAAAAGAAGAATTCCTATACAAGTATATTTCAACAAGAGCTGGGAAAGAGAGGAGGACATTCAAACTGGTGTTCACCAGTTCACCAGGGACATTCAAACTGGTGAAGTCAACAGCCAGGGATGACCTGGACTAAGAGGCCTTTCTGTAATAGCTGTGGAAAGGCAGATAGCACGTTCCTTAAATATTGAGAAGTTAGTGAATGTGTTTGCTGTTCAAAAAGCAAGAAAAGTGTAAGATTTAAGTGAGCAATTTTTTTAAAATTCAAGAAGCTAGAAAAGCAAAGTCCATTTTATAAATGTTGTAATTTTAAATTATTTGATACAAATTTTATGTAAACTGGTTAAAGTAATTTTAAAAGAATAATTCAGGATATACATTGTATTTCAAAATTTACAACATAAAATTGTAAAAGTAAGAAAGGACAAAATGCATTAAATATACTAAATTGGACTCAGCTCTTTCTTTTCCTGATTTCAAATTCTGCATGCTGAAACTAGTGTTTTGTCATTTTGATTTAGTGTGAATTGGCTAGTGTTTTGAGATTTGTTTAAGGGCTAGTTTACACAGCAGATTTATTGCGGCAACTTGCGCTTTAATTCTTTTCCGCATCTGTGCCAGTCAGGTTTTTTTTTTCTAATTATGCCGCTTTTTCGTTCAGACTTGAAAAATTGTGGGGGGTGTGGCCTCCCAAGCAGACAAAGGCTGTATGGGGAAGGGCATAGACCCTCCTTTGAAGCCTTGCATTTCCGAGCTAAAGACTCACAGACTGCCAAAATAGCAGGGGGGAAGATCAAAGAAGTGGCTCTGTCTCTGTCTCTCCCTAAATCTGCCTGTAAATGAATTCACTCCCTGAAGTGAATTCATGAAGTGAAGGGAAAGACCTTGCTGCCATGCCGTGGATCCTAAGGTGAACCTATCACAAGTTTTTCCAGCACGATTTGTTTAGTCAGGGTCCACAGACTTGCAAAATAGCAGAGGATTTTTGACTCTCCGTCCCTCAGTCCCCCCTCCCGCCTCTCTCTCTCCCTCCCCCAAGCAGAGCTGACAGATGGGAACTTTATGACTGAAAGGTCTTGCGAATCCTTTTTCTTGGCAGACCTGCAAAATAGCAGAGAGGATTTTTCAAAGTTTCCTGATCGCTACTGAACGCAGTCCCTCTCTTTTAAGCCTGCCCCTTACATCATAGCAACCAATCACAGTAAAGATCTGCGGAAGCCCTTAACGGAATGGTAGTTTACACTGCCAATAAAGCGCTACATTGCAAATATACCGGCAAAAGTAGCGACATCCCCTGGCACGCTATATTTGGGTGTTTTACCTTCCCCCCTTCTGAATGAGGTGATGCTGTGCTGCGATCCGTGGGAACTATGAGCTATTTTAGCAGTATATTTAGAGGAATATTTGCCCGTGTAAATGACACCTAGGAGAAATTATCTGCTTTAAATATTAGGAGAGTGTTGCATTAGAGTGTTTTATAATATGTTTGTACTTTGTTTGGCTGAGGAAATCTACACTAATATTACATTAGTGCCTATAACACAGTTTTTTAAACTAAATTATTGGTGACAAATAATGTAATAATCTGAATATCCTGGACTGTGAATAGGTTAGGTTACAGTGACCTGAAATAAACATGTGCCCCCCCAAAAATAAAGCATTGCAGGGGCCCACAAAATTCCTTAAACTGGCCCTGAGCATGAACTAAGATGGCTTTGTGGTGCACTACATGTATTAATACAAGAGTCCTCTCTGTTGCACGTGTAACAAAAGGAATCTTCTCAAAAGTTTTGGACCAAAGGAAACTGAGTTTTGGTAATCAGATTTATTGCTTTCACACAACACTAACTGACCACTAAAAAGATCTAGAAGAGATGTTATCACCTGATGCAGCCCTTTGGAAATTTAGGGCAAGGGTCATGATTTGCATCTTTCTGGATCCTATTACATTCTGCGCCACTCCCACAACTGTGTAAGTATGCTTTATAATCTGAGGCTTTATAGCATTCTGTATTGCACCTGAAGAAGTAGATTTATAACCATGAAAGCTCATGATAAAATAAAAATAAGTTAGTCGCAAAGGTGCTGCTGTATTTTTTTATTCCCTCCCCCCTTTTTTTCTTCTTCTCTGTCCCTTCCTCCTTTTTCTGCTACAAGAGACCAACACAGCTACTTCTTTGAAAATGACTTTAAGGATATTTGTTTCACAAGTGATGCTTCTCCCTCCCCTTTCTAGTGCAACATACTAAGGGGGAATTCATGATCTACATAAACTCCCAGCTACAGGACATCACTCATGACTCATGTCACAAGGGAGATACATGCATTCCCTTTTAAACGTGCCACCTACAGCACTGAGGGCACAGTGGCATTGACAGCTAAAGCCTTTCTTAATAGCATTCAGCTGTGGTCCTCATCTCTCACACCTAGATCTACCTGCTGAACCTTTAGCTTTACATTCTCCCCTTTACTCCAAGCTCTTGATTTATTCCACCCTGGTCAAGCGAACCGAATGCTAGATTTAGACCAGGCCAGATCTTGCTTTGAATCCCTACCTGTCAGGAAACTCACAGAGCAACCTTGACACAGTCATCTTTCCTTGGCCTAACCTCATAGGGTTCTTATATGGATAAAAATGGGAGGAAACCCCAAGAGTGATACCCTAAGTTCCTTTGAGGAAGGTGCAGATGCAAATGTGAGAAACAAATCTCTCCCTACCCCACTCCATTGCTTTACCATTTGATGACTAAGAAAAATTACACCTATAAAATGGATAATAATAATAATAATAATAATTTATACCCTCCCCTCTGTTAAAACAATCGGGGCGGCTTACAAAAATTAAAATACAATACAGATAAAAATCCCTAAACACCCCCCACCCCCACTCTCCCCCATAAAAAAATATTAAACAAATATAAATTAAAAGCAACTGTCTAAAATCACATTTAAAAACAATAAATACAATAAATAGCCAGCAGACTAAAAGAGGCCAGGATCCCCTGAGGCCAGGATCTAATTAGGAAAGGCCTGCCGAAAGAGATCCGTCTTTAGTGCTTTTTAAAAGCTACTCAGGTTTGTCAGCTGACGGATCTCGTTCGGCAGGTCATTCCACAATTTGGGGGGCGATTACCGAAAAGGCCCTCTGGGAGGTTGCAGACAGCCTAGATTTTTGTGGCTGAAGCAAATTCCTCCCAGAGGACCAGAGTGCGCAGGGAGGATTGTATGGGAGGAGGCGGTTCAATGGATGACTAAAATTATGTCAAATTGCATGTATAATTTCAAATAATAATACCAAAGGAATCAGGGAAGATGGAAGTGTTGGTGGCGGACAATGCCATGGGCAAAAGCTGAGGTTCAGTAACCCTTGGTTGCAATTTGCCACATATCTGGTCATGCATCAGCAATATAACATATCAATACGCCCTTTGAGCTGCTATGGTCACAGCATTTTAATTCCATGTAGATAATCTGCTAGGACAAACCATATGAATGTCTTTACTCATTCTGATAGATACAAAAGACATCATGAAGTAGCCTGCACAATCCTCTTTGTTAACTGAACCAAGACTGTTCCTCTCAGTTTAAAGTACGTACTATACAGTAGAGTATTCCCATGATATTTAAAGTACTCTTACTCCACCAAGTGGCCCAATAGTTTACTGCCACTTTATCACAGTTGTGTGCCTTTTTGACTTATGGCAAACTTAAATTGAACCTATCACAGGGTTTTCTTGGCAAGATTTGTTCAGAGGAGGCTTACGTCTGAGGCCAAGAGAGTGTGACTTGTCAAGGTCACCCAGTGGGTTTTGATGGCTGAGCGGGGATTTGAGCCATGGTCTCCAGAGTTGTAGTCCAACGCTCAGACCACTACACCTCACTGACTCTCGCTTTATCATTAGCCAGATAAATAATAGCACTGCTTAGTATCTGTGGTAGTCAACCCACCCTGAGTAGGCCCTGCGGATGAAGATGAGAATCTGTTCGCTTTGTGGTTTAAATTAAGAGGTCCACCAAAGATACATGCCCAGGCAAAAAGGCAGATGCACAGAAGGCAGATTGCATCTGATCCTCTGTTTGTGCTTGGTCAAGGATCAGTGCAAAGTCTTGTATGGGAAGATGGAAGAAACTTGTACAGTAAATAGCTGTACTCATGTCCCCATCTTTCATCTGTCCCTTAATCGGAAGATTTATCACAATGCCAGTTCCTTTTTTGACACTATTCCAGCCCTACCCTGCTGTGCCTGTGTTAATGTTAACATGGGGCAGAGCTTGGAAGTAACACATTATAAGTTACATGCAACATTTTTCTTTTGGTGTAATGAGGGGGAAATGAGGCTATTATACTCCCCAATGAGAATTTTGATATGAATTTTTCCTTCATTCCCCAAATTTCTAGCATTGCAGAGACTGAGACACTGAAAACTGTTCACAGACACAACTCTTGTATTTTCTGTGTTCACATTCCCTTGGTATGTTTACCTACCCCTTTTCTTTAGATGCCTAAATTCTGTTTCTAATTGCTGAAGGAAAATATCATTGGGGAGGCAGAATACGTATTGGAAGGCAATGCCCCTATTCCCCCATTTCCATTTTGCTACACCCCTGGCATATTGTGAGTACTTTTGCAAAAGCATGTAATGGCTTATAACCCTATACCTTTTTTTAAAAAAGTGTAACAAGTAATGGCTGTGGTCTTGCATCTTGCAAAGGGTAACTTTGCAATGACGAAGCTATGTCACTGACATGATACACAACCATGTTAGTGAATTGCAATGATGCACTACAGGGTACTATACAAAATATCCTCTTGTGCAAGAGGGTCTCTCTTTGAATAACGTGTCCCATTGTGCATCAGAAAACGTTGTGCTTTGGAACCATTGTGGGACTGTAAACAATAGAAATGAAACTAGACCAGGAATACTAATATTACATAGTAATATTAAGTAGCACTCAGTTGCATGTGGCCGGCGCTGTTTTTGCAATAGTCCCAGAGATGTAGCTATGTCTCTACTCCCCTCCTATGAATATGAATGTTGTGCAACATCACAATTGCCCTTTATATGATCATAAGTCAGTTCACAATGCCATAAATATCTAACAAGACACCAGCCTTTATTTACTTGTTACTTTTGAAGGGAGGAATCATTTGGTAGGATTTTTCTTGCCGTTTTCCAATTTTTGAGTTAAATTAATAAAACAACTGGAAAAATAGCACATACACAGTGTTTTACTAATAGGTTACTTAAAGTAATAAATAGTGGCCAAAACAATAGTTCAAAAATCATACATAACACTTTATGAAAAAGACATTCTAAGCTCTGAGAGAATACTAGTAGAGTGGACCGTATAAGACTGATAGGCATTGGAGGATGAGAAGAGCTGTGTAGTGCCCCAAACTGTATGCACCCTCATGCAATAGATAAGCAGGTGCCTCATTGTGCTAAGCAGCCAGCAGCTTTTCAAAGACCCAGGAACATACTCTGCTCCTTTCCCTTTCCTGTGGTTCTGTGAACACAGAATCTGATGGCTTTACCAATAGGAGTCAAAATAAAGTATGTTTACAGATATTGCAAGGTCTCTCAAAATGAGATTAAAAGGAAAAGGGAGGGTGTGAAGGAATCTAGCAGCCCTTGATTTATATTTTAGCATAAGCTTCCATGTATATCTATCCACATCCTCAAATGCACTGATAGAGTGATAGTAAAGTCACAGGTTTTTAAGTATAGTTGTGGGCGCAGGGTAGAATGTAGTAGGATACCAAAAAATGCTAATTGTTACTCTGGCCATAAATCTTCAAAGAGCTGTGTGAGATGATACAGATTTTTCAACTGGCTGGTAGTATTCTTTAAAGCAGTTTGTTAGGGAGCATCCACATTAGAGAAATAATCCAGGTTGAAACTGGATTATTTGCATGGCTCCTTCCTATAGAATCCTGGGATTTGTAGTTTGGTGAGGCACCAACGCTCTTTGGCAAAGAAGGCTAAAGACCTTGTCAAACTACAGATCCCAGGATTCCATAGAAAGGAGCCATGCAAATATTCCAGTTTCAAATTGGATTATTTGTGTTGTGTGGATTCCCCCCTGAAGTGTGAAAGCAATAAATCTGCTTTATTGGCCAAAAGTCAGTTCCCTTGGGGTCAAAACTTTCTTTGAAGAGATTCTTTTTATTATATGTGCAATTGTGAGGATTCATGTATTAGTATATCTAGTATGCCAGGAAACAATTATCTCTGTTCATACATAGATTGGAAGTTGTGAATATATTCCAACTAAAGAGTGTTTCTTTCTAATCTTCCTTTGAATTTTTTTGTTCAACAACTGCCACTTGCAAGTCCCATATTGTATGTCCAGAAAGTGTGAAATAATCTGCATATGGTTCTGTGGTATTGCCAATTTAAATGTCAGATTTGTATCTGTTTATCTTCTTGCATAAGGATTGTCCTGTTTATCCAATGTAAGGTGAAGAGGAACTTTGTTGACATAGGATTGCATATATTATATTGGAGGATGAGCAAGTAAATGCACCTTTGATATTGTGGGTGACATTATTAGAACCTGTAATGTTGCTGCCAGAGTAGATGTGGGGATAAAGCTGGCATCTGGGTTTGTGGGTCTTGTCCCTGTATTATAATGAATGTTATATATCCTATTATAGGTGAGTAACTGTTTAAAGTTGGAAGCTGTCTGTAAGCCAGCAGATGCCTGCCACCTAAAGCTTGTGAAAGCACCACATTCTTTTCCAGAACTGTTGTGGCCCACTGACAATGTGTTTGAGTGATCTCAGCTGGAGGCTATAGGTGACACTCGTGGTGTTGTGTCATTTTCTGTGTTTGGTCTGCCTTGTAGTATATAGTTCCTTAGTACCAATCTTACCTTGTTGATTTGCTGTTATATCTCCTTATGCGAGTATTGTAACTTGAGAAATTCCTGCTGCAAATCTGTGAGTTCTAAGTCTCTGATTGTTGGGTCTGAGTAAAGGCAGTAATATATTCTAGGTGGAAGTCAGAAGCATGTAAGCATGTGTAGGGATCAATGCGTTTTCAATATACTGTGCTATTTATAAGTCCACTGTCCAATTGCAAAGTGGTGTCAAGAAACTGAATTTGTTGTGTAGATTGTTCCAGGCTGAGGATGACAGTAGGGTGGAAGCTACTGAAGTCCTGGTGAAACTCCTCAAATGATTCCTTTCCATGGATCCAGATTATAAAGATGCCATTAATATACCTCAAGAAGAAAAGGGGTTTCTGGATCTATGTACCCAGGAAGTGTTGTTCCAGATCAGCCATGGATATATTTGCATATTGTGATGCCATTCAGGTGCCCAGAGCTTTGAAGGCATATTTTATTTCCAAAAGTAGTAATAGTTCCAAAAGCAAAGTAGTTATGAATGAAAAGTGGCCAAATTGGTTGGCTAGGTGTGCTGTAGCCCCATTCAATACGGTTTTCTTGGTAGATTGTAGTTCATCCTTGTGTAGCATGTTGCTGTACAAGGATCCCACGTGGCTAGGATGGTGTTATCTGAGAGGTTGTGGGTAGACTGTATTTTCTTCAGGAAGTCAGTAGACTTCTTCTTTTGCTTCACACAGTAGATTCCCCCTTTCTCTGTCTCTTTTTATGCTTCAGCAGACTAACACAGCTGTTTCTCTGCTCTCAAAATGAGGTATTTATTCAAGAAGGTGCAAAAAATGGAAATAGTCTGTGTATGCTTTTCTCAACCCATTTATTTATTTAGACATATTTGTGTAGTCTTATTGCACATAATTTGATTTCCCTCTAGTTATTAAAGAAGATAACAAGCAGGGAGAAGCAGAGATCAACCAGCAATTCAGCCAGGGTTCTGAAACTTAAGCAAGTATTGTCCAAACATGTCCAGGCAAATTTCCATAGCCATCAGTGCTAGAAACTTGCCTTTTACAAATAAAAATACTGAAGGCAGAGTTCTTCAAGTTGAAGTCTGTATTAAATACTGTTACATGGTCTTCTGTGCTTTGACAAAATTGCAGTATACCCAAAGCTCTAAATGTAATTTCTTTTTAAAGAGCAACAAATATGTAGCAAAGGGCATGGCAGGCTGTTAGGTTCCTGCTGTCTGAATTTAAAACAGTACTAAAGACCTATCTCTTCCGGCAGGCCTATCCAGTTGATTTTAATCTATGATTAAATTTCCATTTTAATGTAATGTTTGTTTTATGTGTTTTTATCTTTGTCTTTTAATTATTTTATATTATGTATTGCATTTTAATTCATATTATACCCCGCCTCAAGTCTTGGGGAGAGGCAGGTAAGAAATAAACAAATATTATTATTATTTATCATAAATGAAGCCACCAGGACTGTTGAATGGATCTCAGTTGGATTAATAAATTTACATCCCAAACCTGGAAAAATGGTGGACTCAGGGATTATGGAAGATATAGGCCTCCAAAAAGGGCAGCTTGAGAGCAAGGCAGAAACTCTATTTTGAAACCACAGTGATATGTAAGTGTAAATATGCATGCTGAATGCATATGTAGAAGAGCCAGCTAGGCACTCCTCCTAAAGTCATTAAAACCATATATTCAGCTTGAAGCCTATGCTTTAAAAAGCTACTCCTTTAGAATTCATATACAAAATGCAAATGTGGTTTCATCCCCAGAGTTTTATTGGTATTTGGAGTCATTTAAAAGACATGTATTAAATACATGTAGAAGGAAGTGACTAGGTTTCATTGCCAACATACTTTCAGTTGTGTTTTCCTGGAAAGTTTAATTGTTCAAAAGATGTGTCGTCATTGAAACCTGGGACTTCCCAGCTACAAATTGTATCAACTTCCCTACTAGCGAATAAGAAGAAAATGCGACAGCCATTTGGTGAGCAAAGTTTTTATATTTGTCTTCCCCATTTACTTCATTTTTCTGTTACATTTTGTGAAGCCATGGGGTTGTCTGCTCCTTATTCATTATTATTCCTAAGTACAACCATCCCTGACTTAATCCTATCAGCTCTCATTTCTCCATAAGCCTAAATTCCTTTTTTGTACTGCAGGGGAGATCTGTTAAGAGTGAAAAACTAGCCAGAGGTGAAGAGGTGAAGATGGCCTCTCTCTCTCCCCTGCTGGTCCTGTGTTTGGGACCAACACAGCCACCCATCAAAACCACCCCTGTGTGTGTCATTTGGGCATAAGCCTATAATCCTAAGAATACTTTTCTTTTAAGGAATGGAAATCTTTTAAGGAAAGGATGCAAAGCCCAAACCTCCATTTTAGCTCAAATTGCAACTGAAGGAACTGTGATCTGGAAATAAGGTCAATAAAACCTTCCTCCTGAGTCTATACAAAAGTATAGACTATACTTTAAAGCATCTACACTATACAAAGTGTTTCTTGGATTGTGTATCTTAAAATTGTATGTAATAGCTTGTACTGTCAGCTTGTAGATATATCCAAATCATTAGCCCTATTTTCTGTCTAGTCCCTCATCCTTCTCCCCTCCACAAAATAAAAATGACCAGCCAGTTCACCTGTGTGTACTTTACCTGGACATGCATAACAATTTTGCCTAGTAGTTGTGGTGAAAAGGTCTTCTCATCCCATTGTGTTTGGACAGAAGGCTAACAATAAACCTACTTCAAGTAGTATATTTCATAGCCTCAGTATATACGAAATATATACTAACACAGAAAATTGCCTGTTAATTTACAGCGAACAGTGTTGTCTGACAATGACCATCTATCCACTGTTTCTCTCTTAAGTTCCAGGGCTTAAAAAATGTGCCATTACTCTAGTTGATCAAAAGCTTTTCACCTTTCATGAAAGAGGTAACAGAGAATAAAGCAAATCTTCAGTGAATTATTTATCACACTAAAAGTCAGCAGGGTAATGCAGGGGTAGAGAATCACAATTTTATATGTATAAAAGGCAGCATGTCTTCATTTCCTTCAAATGCCTTGCATAGTACCAGATAGCAGAAAGACACATTAGATGCCAAACAGCAAATGTTCCTCCTACAGCAATGTGCAATGAGTGTGAGGCCACACTCCAACAGCGTGCTGCAATTTCATTGGGAAGCCAAACCAGCAGGCTCCAGTTTTGTTAATGGTTTTGGTGTGTCACCATCCTCACCATTTTCAATGCCATATCACCTTGATCAGCTGGCACCTAATACGAGAAGGGTAAGACAAAATTAGCAATTGCAGATATTTCTTCAGTTAACCACAACACATAGCCCAAGGTGTTGTCCAGATGGTGAAAATACTCCTTGTCGAATTCACAGGGAATACCTTTTGTTCCAATGAGATCCTGTGGTGATTCACCATAGTCAGAAGGAGAGGGGCCAAAAAAGCCTTCCCTGGGCTTTTTAAAATAATGTGTGGGGGATGCACATTATCAACCATTTGCACACCTGATTCGAATCACAGCACATTCTTGGAGAGGAGAGGAAGTGGAAATCTGATTGGCTGGACATGCACAAGGGGTGGGCTCACCGTCTGAAAGTGCCATTTTGAGTTTTGCGGTAGTAATCGTGCTTTTCTGCTGCGCCGAAGCAACCAAAGCACTGCTTTAAGCTGGAGGTTGCACTTGCATACCCTTTACTTACAGTTAAAAAAAAATACAGTGCAGCAGCGGCAATTTGTGCAGGATAATAATGTGAGTAATTCATTCGCAGCCACCATCTTCATTCACAAGCATGCCTCCGTGTGAACATCAAACACGGACAGCTTCGCACACCAGCGATTTTGTTTAAAACACCATGGAGGTAAATGAACGCTGCAGTGAATTTGCATTAATGTACAGTGATCCACATTATATTGCCTCATCTAGACAATATCCAACTCCCAAAAGCAAGAAACTCTGTTACAGTGTTGCTCATTCTAGCTTAAAGACAAGGCAAAGAGATCACTTCAGACTTTTCCAGACTATTTTTGAGGAGGGAAGAAGAGACAGGAAAAGAAGGAAGAAATTCCAAGGCCAACTATTTTCAAGTACAATCCAACAGAACCTATGCACTTTTAGGCCCTGTGATTTCAGTGGCTGAGAGTTCAACTCATCCCATACCATTCTGACCAAATGAAAGATTTCTGCTTACTGTGGTCTGAATTCTTGAATAGGAATGATCTAATCATCATGTCTGCTCTGGCCTTCTACTTCTATGTTATACAAAGCAGTACTTTGCTATCATTCTGGCCATATAAAATATTCATTTGTACCCCCTCCTCTGTATACTGTTGTCCATTCATATTCGCTGGGGTTTGGTTCCAGGACCCCTTGTGGATACCAAAATCCATGAATACTCAAGTTCCATTACATGCTCTCTGGCTTCTCTTCGCAAACGAAGATTCAGGAAGGACTCATCCCGTGCTTTCTGCAAGCGCGCTGATGACTAAAAGGGCCAATCCAAGATAGACAAGTCTGGTTGCAATAGCATAGCAAAATGGTGTCCCTTATATAAGATGGCAAAATCAAGGTTTGCTTTTTGGATTATTATTTTTTAAGAATATTTTCAAGCCGTGAATACTTAAATCCGTGGATACGGAGGAACAACTGTATATAACATATTGAAAGTGATTTTTGCCACCCCAGAGTTGCTAGTATTTTTAATAAGTAGATAAGCCAATAAAATATTTAATTCTCACACATTCCTTAATCTTGGAAAAACCAGGATGGCTATAAGAAACTTTTCTTTTTGCTTTACTGCTGTGAGACATCGTATTAGAGCATATGTGAAGATTCTCCATATAAACTTCTGCACCTCTCCTCGCAGGAATATAGCACTGGCTTTCTACCATCTATTACTGCTACCTACAGTTTCTTAATCATTGCAATTAATTGACTGTAATAGAAACATTCAATCATGGAAACTTATTTTTAAAAATATTCTGATTCCCCCCCCCTCCTAAGACACAGAAGTGAGCTTACCATGTGTCCAGCCTTCAAAATCCAGAAGAAGTCTAAGTTATCATAGGACTTATGGAAAGCGGCTGTCTCTGTGGATTCTGGGCAGGCATATAATGCCTGCCATTTCTGCGCACTGAATTTTTTCAGCTTGGGCCACTTCAGTTTCCGGAGCCATGCTTCTTGTCCTGAACGTATATGCAAAAAAGATAGTCAACCTTCTCAAAAACAATGCTTGTGAGAAAGACCAGCATCCAGTTCTGCCAGGCATCACAATAAATAAAAAAAAAAATAGAAAGAAAAACCTTGAAACAGAATTAGCTGGTCATGTAATCTACACTTCTGTCCCAAGGCAGATGTCCTCATCCTTCATCTCTTCCCCATCAGCCTAATAATAAATCCATCTACCCTAATTCAAGCCACAAGGTGCCTAAATACCTTTATGGCATCAGATACTGTCTGATCTTGGAAGCTAAGCAGGATCAGGCCTGGTTAGTACTTGGATGGGAAACCACAATGAAGACCAGATGCTGCAAGCTATGTTTCAGGGGAAGGAACTGGCAAAACCACCTCTGAGTATTCCTTGCCTAAGAGAACCCTATGACATTCATGGGGTCACCGTAAGTCAACAGGCAACTTGAAGGCACACACACAATTCAAGCCACACTGCAATACAAGCAGGTGGCAGATCATAACACCATGAAAATAAATTATAGTTTACACTGAAAGCATTAACAATTTAGAAAGCATTAAATTGTAAGAGTTAAGATTTCAGCATTAAAAATTTAAAGTCTAATCTCAAAATGTATTATAGCCTTGTTTGGTTTTGCCATCTATTTTAAGGCATCAATGTTAAAGGAAAATATCATTATAAGCCACTTATAGAACACTCACTCCTACTTAGGCAGCTGTTAGATGCAGCTAAATTTTGATTGCCAGCTAGATTTTGATATTTGATAGATACTGATGATTCCTATATATCAATTTCCAATTATTAACAACCATGTTAATACTGTACTTGGCAACTAAGCTACTCAAAAGCCATCTGTTACTAACTATTTTCTAATATAAAATCATAAAAGCAATTGAAAAATTTCATTGGATGCCAATTATCCAATATACCAGTAAATACAGTTGGCCCTCCATATCCATGGACTCTGCATCCACAGATTCAACCATCCATCCATGACTTGAAAATATCCCACCCACCAAAAAAAATTCCAAAAAGCAAACCTTGATTTTGCCATTTTATATAAGGAACACCGTTTTACTGTGCCATTGTATATAATGGGACATGAGTGTCCATGGATTATGGTATCCATTGGGGAGGGGGGGGGTCCTGGAACCAACCCCAGTGGATACCAAGGGCCCACTGTAAGAGTGGAGAATTGATTTCAGATAGCACCCAAGAAGATTCAAGTTGCAAACTCAACACAATCCAACACAGCTCGTAGAGCAGCAATCTCAAACATTCATTTTAATGTTTCAAGTAAGTGCCAAAGAGTGTGTGTGTGTGTGTCTGTAAGCAGGTAAGTAACTGTATTGTTTTAAATTTGGGAAGCCATGCTGAATATTTGTAACAAAAAAAAAAAAAAGCCAGCCTAGAAATGCTTTTAATCAAGTAATACAAAAGCAAGAGCTGAAGCAAGCTCTGCATTCACACAGACATGTTACATTACTAGAGATATTTAAACTTCCAAATAAGTGTGCACCTTAGCTCTTGCTGAAGAATTTAGAGGTAAATATGCATAAAAATAAATAAATCTACTGAGAGACTACACCTGTGGCACCTCCCCTCTCCTGTCTCCATTAACATTGAATAATTTGGTAAATGCTGTGAGAGGAACACTTTAATATCAAAAGGAACCAAATGTTCTATAGCAGACTCTTAAGTAATTGGTCTTGTTTGTAAGCAGTTTTAAATTATGGTTTAGTGTTAAATAAACAAGCATTAGGCTTACAAGTTGTCCAGCTCCCACCCCTGTCATTTTCCAGTGTGCTGTGGAGGCAGCAACATTATGTTTCCATTTAAAACTAACTGGTTTAATACGCCAAGATACGAATAAGGCTTGTGCTATGACATAACCACCTCATTCTGTGGTATCACTAAGGCTGGTGTCACCTCTCTCCCTGATGGTGTCACTTGGTGTGGTTCAGCCTATCTGCACCTCTAGTGCTGCCACTGACCTCATTTCATTCCCTAAATGCAATACACAAGTCTCCAACCAATCATAATTTTCTCATTTTGCCAAAACAAGGAAACCATGGATGCCTGTTTGGAACTAGGATCTTCAAGCTATGGTTTAAGATCCTGGTTTATTGGTCCATGAATTAAAAACGGAAATCAAGGATTCAGATTGCTACCTCATTGGCTGCATAGGAGGAGTACAGAGGAAACAGGGAAGGAGAGAATGGGTGAGCCCAAGGTTCAGGCATGTAATATGAAACTATAGATTAGTTTTACATTCAAACTGAAATGTGGTATAGAACATGGGTACTGAACGTGGCAACCAGAAATGAAGGGGTCACATCACTGGCAAGAAGATGGAATATTGCAGAGATTTCTAAAAGATGGTTTGCAATTGCTCAAGGATTTCCATTATATGATCAGTGAGTCATTTAACACATACCTGAGCAAATGGTATGCACATGTGACTAAGTAAAACGTGGATGGGAATTTATAGTCAGAGGCTCTCACGTCCACCCTATCTAACCCTATCCATGAAGTATAATTTCTCCCATCATGAAGCCCTTGGGACATTTCTCACTTCTCTAAGGGATCACCAGCATTGAGACCATGATATTGAAAACACAGCTGTGCTGAGCCGGGCACGTTTCTAGGATGGAGGAGCATCGCCTCCCAAAAATAGTACTCTATAGTGAACTTGCCACGGGTCAGCATAAGAGGGGCGCTCCAAAAAAGCAATACAAGGACTCCCTGAAACAATATCTCAGGCTCAGCCAAATTGATCACTAACAATGGTCCTCCCTGGCCTCACATCAGGAGGCATGGAGACGCACTAACCACAATGCTGCAGCCTTATTTGAGAACTCACACCGAACAAGTCTTGAAGAGAAACGACAACACAGAAAGAATCACAACCCAGAAACATCACCCAAGGAGACCTTCTGCTGTGCTTTCTGCAACCGGACTTGTTTATCCCGGATTGGGCTTTTTAGTCATCAGCGCGCTTGCAGCATGCTTCCTGAATCTTTGTTTGCGAAGAAAAGCCAGAGAGAGAATGGAGAACACCCTTTCATCAATTTCTTGTTTCCTTTTCTCTTCTAGCTACTTTTTCCTCAATCTACTAACTACTTTTGTTCCTTGCTTTCTTGTTTTCATAGTTCTGCTGTAGTTTCTGCACTTCCCTACCTCACAGAATTCAAGCTTTCCTATTCTCAGCTTGTCCTTATGGTGCTCACGTAATCCTAAAATCCAGGCCAAACTGCCAATTTTTCCTTTCCTTACAGAAGATGGATTGTGAATATTCTGTTGCTGATCACAGTGTTTCCTGAGCTCATAAAATATCCATTAACATTCTAGCCACTTCTGTCATGCATTTCTGTCATCCACTAACCACTTCTGCCATCCAAATGACATTTGGCTTTGCTGCTACAAATATTGTCTAATACAATATTTGCAAAAGTAAATAATCATTTTTAGTCTTCCAAAGTATGGGTTAAGGGATCAAGAGTCTTAAGAAGAACTTAATATCTATCTACTCCATTCCCCACATATGAGGACTTGTGAAATTTGTGGTGGTAAACTGCTTAGTGCATGTAAAGCATTAAATTACAGTAGGACCCCCATATCTGTGGGGAATTGGTTCCGGGCCCCACCGCAGATAACGAAATCCACAGATAATAGCAAACACCACTGAAAACAATGGGACTTCCGGTTTAAAATACCATAGTTGCTTTGGAGGACCTAGAAAATGGGTAGAGAGGACATATTTTCTAGGAAGACTCTATGGTGCTGAAACAGGCTGAAACTGAAACCGTGGATAATTGAATCCATGGATGGCAAATCCGCAGATGTGGAGGTGCTACTGTACCTCAACACAGAGAAGTTAAATCCCAGTTTCCATTGAACTCACAACTAAATCAAATGCACTAGTGTAGAACAAATTATTCCTTCTTCTTTAAGTATCTCTACACCATGGGCACAGGGTATAGGATCTCTACTTCATGACATATAGCTTTATTTTTTTATTAATATCTAGCAATATTGCCATTGATGACCCACTCTCCCATGAGGAAATAGCCTTACCTATTGTAGAAACAATGAGATCCAGTTGTCCATTATAGACAGTGACATTGACATTGGCTTCCAGCAAGTCATCCACAATATCAATTGCATGCTTCATGAAGTCTTCAGCCATGTTCATGAACACGTTTTGGGATTGGCCTAGAGCAGAACGGCAAAAAATTGAAAGGAAAAGTTTCTTTGATCATTTATAACAACCTGAAGCACAGAGCCAGTTTGGTGTAGTGGTTTGAGTATTGGAGACCAGGGTTTAAATCCCCACTGGACCCTGGAAACCCACTAAGGGCATCTCCACGCTGCAGAGCTACAGCAGTTTGACACCGGTTTAACTGCCATGGCTCAATCCTGTGGAATCCCAGGGCTTGGAGTTTTGTGAGGTATTTAGCCTTCTCTGTCAGAGAGCTCAAGTGCCTGCCTCCCCAAACTACATATCCCAGGATTCTACTGGATGGAGCCATGGCAGTTAAAGTGGTGTCAAACTGCTATAATTCTGTGTGTGGATACACCCTAAGTGACCTTAGGCAAGTCACTCTCTCTCCGCCTCAAAGGAGGGCAATGGAAAATCCCCTCTGAACAAATATTGCCAAGAAAACCCTGTGGTAGGTTTGCCTTAGGCTCACCATAAGTCGAGGCATACAACAGTAACAAAGCATAGACAGCATAATTTCCAATTCATTACTCTAGGCCATGAGGTATCTACCTCAGTGTGGTTTACTACTGAGCAGAAAAATCATCACTCTTTTTAAATGGGGGGAAGAAATGAAAATAGCTATTTGCATAGATTTATGTGAAGTCGAAGGCTTTCACGGCCAGCATCCATAGGTTTTCTGTGGTTTTTTTCTGGGCTGTGAGGCCGTGTTCTGGAAGAGTTTATTCCTGATGTTTCACCTGAAGATGCAGGTGAAACATCAGGAATAAACTCTTCCAGAACACGGCCTCACAGCCTGGGAAAAAAACCCACAGAAAACCTATGTATAGATTTACTTTTTAACAACAACAGTGTGCAGATAACCAATCAAAGTGCCTCTCATTTTCTTATGCAAGCACAATTGCTCATGGGCTTTGGGAGGGAATTTGGATGAGGAGGACTCTAGGATCATTTTCACATTACAGTCAGCCCTCCAGGTTTACTGGTTTGACATCTGCAGATTTGATTATTTATGAGTTTGCCACCATCAGTCTCCAGCCACCGCCCCTTAAAGCCAAAGCCGCTGCATAAACATTCACACAACAGTAAGGCCGGTTTAAGGGCCCTGCAGCACCTGTAGCCACAGAGGCCCCCGTCATTGTGGGGGCAGCATTGTAACCCTCCTCCTGTAAACACCTTATTAGTAATAATCTGAATATACTGTACTGTAAATAGGTTAGGTTAGGTTACATTGACCTGAGATAAACATATGGGGCCCCAAAAATAAAGTGCTGCAGCCCCCCCCCCAATTCCTTAAACCAGTCCTGCACAAGAGCCTCCAGCTTCAGGAGGGGGGAGAACCAGCAATTGCTGCCATTACAGTCGTGTGCAAAAGAAAGTACACCCTCTTTGAATTCTATAGTTTTACATATCAGGACTCAATAACCATCATCTGTTCCTTAGCAGGTCTTAAAATTAGGTAAATACAACCTCAGCTGAACAACAACATATGGCATAGTACATCATGTCATGATTTTTTCAACAAAAATAAAGCCAAAATGGAGAAGCCGTGTGTGAAAAACTAAGTACACCCTTACTGCTTCCATAGGCATAAGATGCTAACTAGCAGATAGGTGCTGCTAATTAAATGCCCTTGATCAATTGATCATCAGCAAGTGTAACCACCTCTATAAAAGCCGAAGTTTTAGCAGTTTGCTGGTCTGGAGCACACAGGTGTGTGCTAACACAATGCCAAGGAGGAAAGACACCAGCAATGATCTTAGAGAAGCAATTGTTGCTGCCCATCAATCTGGGAAGGGTTGTAAGGCAATTTCCAAACAATTTAAAGTCCACCATTCTTCAGTGAGAAAGATTATTCAAAAGTGGAAAACATTCAAGACAGTTGTTGCCAGTCTTCCCAGGAGTGGACGCCCCAGCAAATTCACCTCAAGGTCGGACCGGGCTATTCTCAGAGATATTGCAAAAAACCCAAGAGGCACATCTCAGACTCTATTGGCCTCAGTTAGCATGTTACATGTTAAAGTTCATGACAGTACAATTAGAAAAAGACTGAACAAGTATGGTTTGTTTAGAAGGGCTGCCAGGAGAAAACCTCTTATCTCTAAAAAGAACATGGCAGCATGGCTTAGGTTTGCAAAGTCACATCTGAACAAATCACAAGACTTCTGGAACAATGTCCTTTGGACAGTTGAGACCAAAGTGGAGATGTTTGGCCATAATGCACACCGATGCATTTGGTGAAAACCAAACACAGCATATCAGCACAAACACCTCATACCAACTATCAAGCACGGTGGTGGAGGGGGCGATGATTTGGGCTTGTTTTGCAGCCACAGGACCTGGGAACATTGCAGTCATTGAGCTGACTATGAACTCCTCTGTATATCAAAGTATTCTAGAGTCAAATGTGAGACCAACTGTCCGATAGCTAAAGTTTGGCCGAAACTGGGTCATGCAACAGGACAATGATCCCAAGCACACCAGCAAATCTATAACAGAATGGCTGAAAAAGAAAAGAATCAAGGTCTTGCAATGGCCCAGTCAAAGTTCAGATGTCAACCTGATTAAAATGCTGTGGTGGAACCTTAAGAGAGCTGCACATAAACAAATGCCTGCAAACCTCAATGAACTGAAGTAACGTTGTCAAGAGTGGGCCAAAATTCCTTCACAATGATGTGAGAGACTGATAAAGTTATACAGAAAACAATTACTTCAAGTTATTGCTGCTTAAAGGTACTGAATCATAAGATGTACTTAGTTTTTCACACATGGCTTCTTCATTTTGGCTTTAATTTTGTTAAATAAATTGTGACACAGTGTAATATGTGTTGTTGTTTATCTGAGATTGAATTTACCTAATTTAAGACCTGCTAAGGAACAGATTATTGTTATTATGTCCTGATATGTAAAACCATAGAATTCAAAAAGGGTTACGGTACTTTCTTTTTCACACAACTGTAACCCCCTCCCGACGCCTGAGTCTGCTGCATTAATGTGCACAGAACAGCTTCGGACATCAGGAGTGGGGAGCATCAGCGATCACTGTCATCATTGCCAATCCCCTCCTGACATCTGAGGCTGTTGTGTGAATGTGCACAGAACAGTCTCTGACATCGGGAGGGGGAAGCACTAGCGATTGCATTGAATAACTTTCTCCTTATTCAAAGAGATTAAAATAACTGAGCATGAATACATTCACATGCTTTCTTAAAACTATCCTGACAAATCCTTTAGCAGTCTGCCTGATTACAGATCGCAACTGATACTGTGTGAGAATGTAATTTTAGCCCCCTCACAGGAGAAGAATGAGTCACAGACGTGTATTCTATTACAGAGGCTGACTTCATTATTTTCTGAGCAGCCTGGAGAGTAGGAAATATTGTTTGTCTTACTAGATGGTCTATAGATATAGTCTAAAAGATATTACAGTACCTCCCCATTTCACATGGTCTGGAATTATTTTGAGTTTCTTTCTGATGGGACCATTCATCAAGTCACTCAGCTTGTCTTTACTTTGATATTGAACATGACGCTGGAAGAGTTTTACTGAAGAAGAAAAGAGAAAGAGAGAAAGAGTTTATGAGAGACGCGTATTCGTTTATTCAGAGAGAGGACACCTTTTATTTAAAAGTCTGATGCTTTTCCTTCAAAAGTTTCAAGAGGGGTTTATAGCATAAAAGTTATATATTTTTTAAAGCTTCAAAATAAAATAAGGGAAGGTTTTTGTAGCACAACTAGCCAGGGAGAAATAGAACATTCTATCATCAACAGCAGAAGTAAACTAAAAGGCAAATAGAAAGAGCTTCATAATGAGAAACAAGATTTAGCACCAGGCAAGGAACCTGGGCCACCTTCTCCTCTTCACATAACCCAATACAGCTCCTGTGCCAAAACCTAGACTTTGTATAGAAAATATGAGATTTCTAACCCAATGTTTTGCCACTCAATGTGAAGGTAGGGGGGAAACTTGCAGAAGACAAACAGAAGACATGTGTCTCTCTATGTGTGTGTGTGAGGAGGGGGGTTCCTACACTATTTTATCCACCAATTCCCCCCTTAAATCTCTCTTCTCTAACTGCCTTTCCAAGAACTGGGCTCTCTGAGACTTGAAAGCAAACCAGCAGGGGCAGCTTGTGGCTGCAGGAACACTCTCTGCCCTCTTCATCTCTGCAGCTTTTCCTCTCCCACCTTCCTGTCTCACTTTTACCACAGCAAGTCACAGAACTGGGGAAGACTTCAAAGGCCTGGAAACCAGGCCTTAAGAGGAACAACTGAGGGAGCTGAGTATGTTTATCTCAGAGAAGGGAAGACAGACGCGATATGGTAACAATCCTTAAATATCTGAAGGGACATTATGTAGAAGATGGAGCAAGCTTGTTTTTGGCTGTTCTAGAGATAGAACACAAACCAATGGATTCAAGCTCTCTCTCTCTGGCTTTTCTTCCCAAACGAAGATTCAGGAAGCATTCGTCCCATGCTTTCTGCAAGCGCACTGATGACTAAAAAGGCCAATCCAAGATAAACAAGTCCGGTTGCAGAAAGCACAGCAGAAGGTCTCCTTGGGTGATGTTTCCGGGTTGTGATTCTTTCTGCGTTGTTGTTTCTCTTCAAGACTTGTTCGGCGTAAGCTCTCAAATGAGGCTGAAGCATTGTGGATAATGCGTCTCCATGCCTCCCAGTGTGAGGCCAGGGCAGACCATTGTTGGTGATCAATTTGGCCGAGCCTAAGATGTTGTTTCAGGGAGTCTTTGTATTGCTTTCTTGGAACGCCCCTCTTACGCTGACCCATGGCGAGTTCACCATAGAGTACTATTCCGGGGAGGCGATAGTCCTCCATCCTAGAAACGTGCTCTGCCCAGCGCAGCTGTGTTCTCAATATCATGGCCTCAATGGTGGTGATCCCTGCTTGCTCAAGGACAGCAACATTCGTCACATAGTCAGTCCAGTGTATATTTAGGATTGTGTATACACAGCGCTGATGAAAGCGTTCGAGGAATCGTAAGTGGTAGCAATAGGTGACCCATGTTTCAGAACCATAAAGGAGAATAGACAGTACAACGGCTCTATACACACTGATTTTTGTGCTTCGCCTCAGGTGTTTATTGCTCTAGACTCTTTTGTAAAGTCTTCCAAATGCACTATATGCCTTTGCTAATCTGTGATCGATCTCTTTGTCAATCTTGGCATCTGAGGAGATGATGCTTCCCAGGTAGGTGAACTGCTGAATGGACTTAAGCACAGATTTGCCGACGGCAATGTGGGGATGATGGTGTTCGTCCTGTGGTGCAGGCTGGTAGAGAACTTCTGTTTTCTTCAGGTTGACTTCCAGCCCAGACAGCTCTGCAGCTGTTGCGAAGCAGGATGTTAGGCAGTGCAGAGCTGCTTCTGTGTGGGCAACAAGGGCAGCATCATCAGCAAAGAGGTACAAAATTCAAGGTACAATAAAAGAGATTACACCTTAATGTTAGGAAGAACGTCTTTACTGTAAGAACTGTTCAACAGTGGAATAGACTGCCTTGGATTCATCTTCTTTGGAAGTCCTTAAACAGATGTCAGGTGGGCATCTTTGAAGAGTGCTTTAGTTGTGTATTCCTGTATGGAAGAGGCTGAACTAAATGACCTTTGTGAACCCTTCTAACTCTAAGATTCTATGGTTCCATATATATATTTCATCAAGAAGATCCTGAGGCAATTCACAACAGGGTAAAACAATAAGATCCAATCGCTAGTGACATTGGAAGGGGCATCTACAGTACCGCATTTACTTTTAGGCATCCGTTTCAGATTCATCTCTTTTACACAGGGCTTTTCCTGCAGTCTGAGCCTGCCACTTACCGTCTTATTGCTGACTGGCAGAAGCAATTACTTCATTGCTGCATTTCATGTTTATATTTTAGTTTTGGAATTGCCATTGTGTTCACCATTTTGATCATGATGGTGAGAAATGTTATATGAATGTGTGAAATAAAATAACAGATAAATAAATAAGGGTGCTGAAAAATATTCTGTAGATCCCAGCCTGCTTAAAAAACAATAGTTTCCAAGACACTCTGTGGAGAAGAGATAAGTGCTAAACCTGTTTAACATCTATGGAGTAGGGATGCCCTTGATCTTCCAAATAAAAACTCCAGTACAAAGTGATTTCTAGCAGCAGGATACACCCTTTAAAAGAGGGTGTTTCCCACAGAGCAATCTCTCTCTCTGAACTTACAGAAGGGGAATGTTTCGCTTCCTGGGGATGCCACAGCTGCCTTTGAAGGAGTTTCCTGAGTCAGAATGTTATAGAAATTCACACCATTTGTATTCTAGAAAAGAAGAAAGAACACAGTGAGGATGCCTGGGTTAATTAAATCTCAGAAGAAAACACCACTGCACCTCAACATAACCCCCTTCTACCCAAACTCTCCTGACTTCAATCCAGTGCCCAGACCACAAGATGTAAAGGAGAGCAGGATTCTTGTGGTGTAGAAGATGCCACTGAGTTACATGCAGTTTCTCCTGTCCTGGTTTGAGAAGTCAAAATGTCATCATTTACACAAGTGTTAAAAAGGAACAAGAGCCTTGTATCCAGTCCTCACTCTGTCTGCGCTACTAGATAATTGACTCTGGGGAGAGAAATCCTTTCTGCTCCTCTACTATAGGTATGGGCAGCTGCTATGGGGGCTACACCCCCTTGAAAAGTTCTTTTTTAAAGAAAAATATTTTCCTGCTAAAATTCTCGCCCACAGCATGATAAATTTTGCCATTGGAGGGGGGCAGGCTGTTTTGACACCAAGAGGGGCCTTTTAAAACTGCCTAAAACCTCCTCCCTAGGGGCCATGAGAGGCATTTTTAGTTTCATCATTTCCCCCTATTTTTTTTAAATTCTGCATAGGCTGGAGGGGGAATCTTTGAGGTTTTCCAAAATGGTCAGGGGGGCTGCCTGCAATCTGTGCACTTTGCCCACCCTTGCTCTGATATTTGAAGGAGTGAAGGTGTCATCAATCTGTAAAAAAGCATTAGGTATTCCTCCCCTCCCCCAGCTAATATGCTCACCTAAATTCACAGCCAAGCAGTCCCCTTACCTCTTCTATGATATCCTCTGCCTTACTCCAAAGCAAGGTGGCCAGTTTGAATTCCTTTTTATTCATCGCATCCAGGATCTTTTTAGCAGCAGTAGTCACTTCTTTCAGACCTTTATCATCAAGCAAAGACTGCAGTGCACACGTGGAAAAAAACACAACAAAAACAAGAATCAATATAGCATATAATGTACAATTACTTTCCGATGAGGATGAGTGGGTATCTTGCCATGCTGCCTCATTTGCAACACCAGCAGAGAACATTTATGTAAGTATTTTAAATACATTATCGCTAGCTTGTATACACTACTCATTAATTTGGACAAATTAAACAATGAGAAATCACTGGAAGTAACTACTGTGGGTTTTATTTCACTTATCCTCTGTAAATTAAATGGGAAGGAGGGGCCTAACTGCAATGAGCCTTCTATTTTCAGATTCCCCCGCCCCATTTGTATTGTATACATTGCCCTGTGGCTACATCAATAAATATTTATTGTATCCTATGGCAAACACTTTGACAATAATCCTACCAATTGCTGGGAACAAACAAAAGAGGGCAGCTTTTAAGCTTTCCAAGAACATCTGGCTGGCTGCCTTTGGAAGACAGGAGTCCTGGATTAGATGTTCCACCCCAGCAATTCTCATGAAAAGAAAACAAAAAGATGCAGCATCTCATACCACTGACACAATAAATACTTACCGTGCTGTAAAGGTAAGGCCCCCAGGAGAGCACTGAATCTAAAGGACACAAAAAAGAAATGTCACAATGCAGTAAACCTTTTTGACAGTAGGACTGGACACTGGGCATAATCCACTAGGACCCCTGCTTACACTGCCCATCTTTATTTGGAAGAAAGTGCAGCTGGACGGGAAGGGTAGATCCAGTACTTGATCCCAATCCAGATTGGTGGACCATGCCAGTTTCCTGTTAAAAACTGCCACTCTGGTTCCGCACACGAAAGGGCACTTGTTCCAGTTGTGTCTTTCTCCTGCCTCATGTCAATCATTTCTATACATCAATATCACCTCTCTGTAGTTACACTGAATCCTTTCCCTGGCAGACAGAATGAAAGCATTTCAACTGTGGGCAGGGAGGTGTGTGCCTATGACATATGTCAGCAATGAATGACAAGGTTGACTTGGTGACACCCTCCCATGAGCTTTCAACCAAGGATGTGTGTGTGTGAACCTCCCTACTGACAAACTATCTTTAAATAACCTCAGCAAACAGTGGCTTATAACAGCGCTTCTTCCCAGGCTATCTGATGTGGTGGAGTAGCATTTCCCCCCATAATGTCTCAGGAATCAGCACCATATTTGTGATCATTGGCCGCAACTGTTTCTTTCTTTTCTATAAACTCCACAGAGGAGTAGCTGATGGTTTGTGGAACAGCACTGGTCCATGGACCACCACTTTGGGTAGCATTTGTTTATATAACAACCTGGCAGTATTGCCCAGAGATTGTAGAGTCTTACTGCAATTTGGGCCAAAGCCAAAGGGAACACTTTGCTGTGTTGCCCACTACTTTCACACCCATATTGCAGGTTGGGCTGAAGGAATACTGTACAAACACCTCTAGAGTGCAGTTTGTTTCTCCCAGTTGCAAGATGAGCTGAGAGAACAGATTACACAGCAGTTTAGTGTTAAGATTGTACCATTCAGTCCCACACAGAAGCTTCTTGCTCTGCTGACTTTGAAGCAACTATTGTTTTAAATGAGGGATGGGCAAATCATGGCCCAGGGGCTATATGCAGCCTTCCAATAGCTCTACCCCCACTTCACCCCCCACACTTTTATTGAAAAAGGTCCTTGCACCTGTGGGCATGGCATTTTTGCCAGGTTTTTGGTCCCCCACCTATTGTTTTAGGCCTAGGAGGTTCAAAACTGAGGGCTTGTCTAAACAGTGAAAATACTTTTCATAGAATTTGAGGAGAATACCTTTTATCCCAACAAGATCCCACAGTGATTCGCCTTATTTGGAAGGAGTGGGGTGAGAAACTCCATTTACTGCACCGGAAAAGCCTTTGTGGCCTTTCCCATTTTTTTAAAGTGATGAAATGCGCTTTAGCACTCATTAGGACAACTGATTCGCTTTGTTGAGCATTCTTGGAGAGGGTAGAACTGGAGATTAGATAGGTCAGACAGGCACGGGGGACAAGGCAGCACCTGGAAGCACCCTGTTGGGTTTTCTCCCTAGTGAGCGTGCATTTTTTTGCTGCACTGAGGCGTCCAAAAAAATTTTTAAGCAGAAAGTTGCACTTGCGCACCTTTGCTTTAAAGTTTTTTTTAAAAACTGTGCAGCAGCAGCAACATATAACACATAATTTAGGGCTGCCATCTTGATTTGTGGGCGTGTGAACTTCAAATGCAGATTGCTTCTCAGCCTATCATTTTTGCTGAAAGACCGTGGAGACAAAAGAATGCTGCTGCACATTTGCAATAATGCGCAGGAATGAGCCTTATATCCTCTCATCTAGATTAGCCCTGAGAGTGAGGTTGCAAGGGACCTTTTTTAGGGGTGGAGAAGGGTTGTAGGGAGGAGTCTAGGCCTCCCCTGTCTAGCTGCATGTGGGGTGGGGGTGGGGGACTGTCTGACTATGAAACCTCAGGAAAGCTGTCTATTCCTGTTTTAAATGTTCAAGAGCAAAGAAAAAATAAAATTATACTAGCTATACCCGGCATAACATATGCCATTAAAAAACATCCCCCAAAACGCCTGGTAGACCTCATGACAACACTGTAAGGCAGGCTGGTGGATTTGTACATTCCTCCTCCCACTTCTCAGCATCCCACACTTTTCCTGGAATTGCTGAGGGTGACTTGCTCTCTTGCCTTGCTGCTGCCGTGGCCGCTGCCAGTTGACTGCGTGGGTCCTGTCACAATGGCAGCAGCAGCATCCTGCTGCCCCCTCCAGCTGACTGCCCGGGTCCCATCACAGGCAGCCTGTTGCTCTGTCAGTTGATTGTCTGGATCCCAATCTGGGCCACAAATTGAGTGACAGGAATGCACTGTGAGGTGGAGAGGGAATTTGCATGTGGGTGGTGATTGATTGGGTGTGTTTCCTGAGCAGCCAATCAGCACACTGGGAAAGGCAACATACCCAAGAGAATTATATAAACAGTTGTCCCTCCGTATACACAGATTTAAGTATTCATGGCTTGAAAATATTCTTAAAAAAATAATAATCCAAAAAGCAAACCTTGATTTTGCCATCTTATATAAGGGACACCATTTTGCTGTGCCACAGCATAGAATGGGACTTGAGTATTCATGGATTTTGGTATCCACAGGGGGTCCTGGAACCAAACCCCAGCAAATATGAAGGGACCACTGTATAGATTTTGTAGACCAAAGACAGACCCAAGTTAGGAGAGAGGGAGTTCTGTCTTGGATGCTGCCTTAAGTTTTTCTAGCCCTCTCACATGCACACTAGAGATATGCTACAATGGTGCCCCCCCCCCCCAGTGATGGTGGCAGGATCCCACTTGTTTTGTTTAATACAGAATAAGGAGAGAAAGGTTTCAGTCATTACTCTGTACATTTACCAGGAAGTAAATCCCATTGAACCAATGGGACTTACTTCCGAGTAGGCGGGCATAGGATTATCTTGCAAGTGGCTTTTCATGACCCTCTGCCAATAATGTTTATCTCTTTTGCCATCTTCAGAGAATCATTTAACATACTCACACATATGCACATGAGACGCAAAACTCTTTCTTATTGGGAAAAGACATTTCTTTGAAACATTACAAAATGGATGACAAGACCGCATTCCCTCTCCCTCTCCCACACACAAGATATTCTCCAGCCTCCCTAACCCTAACCCTAAACATACCTAGAGGAGAAATCCATGAATCACCCAGGGCTACCCCAAGAAAATTGCACTTTATTGTTCCAGCTTGAATAGCCTTTGGGGAAAAAAAGAAAGAGAGAGAGAGAATATGTGACTTTGTGTCCAGTTTATGACAGTGCAGGACAGAAATACATATAATTTTAAGTGTGGTCAAGTCAATTTTGTGGCATTGTTGCCTTCAAGAGCACATGCACTTTCTTTTTTAGTCTAGAAGCAACATTTAGAAGATTTTTTAAAATCTGTTCTGCAGTTTGATGTAGTTTCAAGTTCAACCAAGGAAGAGCAGATTCTTCAAATGGTGCATAAGGAACCAAGAGTGCCCTGTGGAAAGACTCTTGCCATTTTTGCTGAAACAGACAAACATAGCCATCACCACACCCCAGGAAATGTCTTCAATTGGTGCTGAATGTGTTGTGGAGAATGCTTATTAGCAAGCATCTATGCCATGTCATCAGCAACTTCACACACATAAATTCCTGGCATGGTGTCTTTTAATTAATTTAATTTAAGACTTACTTAATTTAATAGGATGAAGGCTCAAGGCGCAGCTCAAGGTCTCAGCATATACTTGAGCCTAACTAGATTCAGCACGGGGAATGCCCGGTAAAGACCCTTGGTTGAGACCCCAGAAGCTCTTGTCAGTCAGAGAAAAAAATACAGGCACACCTCGCTTAAAAAAACTTCTGAAAAAGAAGCTCCTTTTAACAAAGCTTTTTAATGCCTGCCCAGCTCCCCCTTTCTCTTCTTGTCTTCTGTCTAGCTAGACACTTTTTAGCAGCATCAGCATTGGGAGGCTGGTGAAGAAAGGATGTAGAAATACAAACTTTGAGTGTTAGATTGAAGCAGCATGTCTATCGTAAAACAATGCAATAGAAGCTTGAGCTAGGAAAGAATGGAATTCTACTCTAGCTAATCCCACTTTAGATGTGTGTAACAGGCAAGGTAAACAGCAGCTGCCTCTAGAATCCCTTACTGAGTGAGCATGAACAGCAAAAGAGAGAGAGGAAAGGGGAAAGCAGATAAGCCAGGATCACCAGCTATGCCCAGCATGTTAAAGAAGAATAGAGCTATACGTTTATCCACAAAAATGGAAATCATGAAGAAAGTAGAGGCTGGTGAATGGGAAAAAAAAGTAATTTCTTGATGCATTTTGGAAGATGCTCTCAGGTGATCTCTGGAAAGTACAAAATGCATTGTTTACTTATGTAAGGCTTACCTGACCAGGTTGTTTCATTTCACATGTGCATAGTGTTTGTTTTGGATAGAAAGTCTGCTGAAACATGCTGAACTGCTCTTTTCTTTGGAACCTATCCCTACGCTTTCCATGTTGCTTCTGCCTATTGGTAACAATTTTTTTTGTTTAAGAAATCATGCCTAGGAACATATCCACTTTGTTGACTGAGAAACACCTATACTAGGCACTAGGCAAGATAAACCAATGACCTGACTTGATATAACACAGTTTCACATCACAAATGCATATCACACCTACATATGCATATGCACCTCTTTAAAATAACAGTTCAAAGGCAGCCAGGCAGGGGAAAAAATAAGTTTATGGTCTTGCTCACTTGCTGATCCAGTGTTCAGCTCGCTGGTATGCATTTCTCTGCCAGCCTTTTCCAACTTGATGCCCTCAAAATTTCAAAATTACTAGATAAAGTGTAATTGGTGCTTTGAGTGCAAGGCTGTAGCAGCATATCTATCATAAAAAATGCAGTAGAACCTTGAGCTGGGAAAGAATGGGACTCTGTTCCAGCTACCCAGATTCTAGCTACTCATTCAGATTCTACTCTGAAAGGAGTTCACAGGCCACCCTACCTCCCCATTTCCTTTTTTTATCCTCAGGAATCTTACCTGTAGTACCTCAGAGAACCGTCTCCCTTTCCCCGCCCTTTCTTTAACTTCATGAATCTCAGCAGCAATGCCTCAAAGAGCCCTGTTCTGTTTTCTAGCTCTTCGATGTTTTCTGATGAGCTTATAGCCACCATTTTTTTGTTTCTATGAAGTCTCCCATTTTTAATTTCCATGTGAAACTTGCCACTTAACCTTAGGCAGCAAGCAAGCCTTAGTCAAAATCTGAGCCATTTAGCACAATGTCCCAATCAGTTATGGCTCCCACAGACATGCAGACATTCTCTTTTATTATTATATAAATTTATTACCCCCTCCTCTTTCTTCCAATGAGCTCAACATAGTGTACATGGGTCTCCTCCTCTGCATTTTCTTCTCACAACAACCCTGTGAAATAGGTCAAGTTAAGGAAGAATGAACAGCACAAGGACAGCTAT
Organism: Gambelia wislizenii; assembly: GCA_030847615.1. Classification (NCBI taxonomy): domain Eukaryota; kingdom Metazoa; phylum Chordata; class Lepidosauria; order Squamata; family Crotaphytidae; genus Gambelia; species Gambelia wislizenii. The sequence goes on from JAUMIR010000002.1 coordinate 222,862,543, forward strand.
TGAGTCTCCCATCTCCATGCAAAACTTGAAACTTGATCTTCCAAGTCCTAGTCCTATACTCTAAACTCTGTATCACACAGACTGAGACTACAAGTGAAGAATCCATGGGGAATACATGTGTTAGATCTCTCTCTCTCTCTCTTCTCCCCACCTGCAGACTGTTGCTGAAGATACATCAAAACAGGCACACTGTCAAGAAAGAATCCATTCTTTTTAGCAGGAAAGAATTTGCTTTACCTTGTGAAGTTCCAGAGCAATGGCAGCTGCCATTTTTCCTCCATAAGACTCTGAGAAGATGTAGAAAGGGATTTGCTATAAAGGAAAGCAACACAATCACATTTAAGGCTTTGAGTGTTGGACACTTTTTTCACCTTCCGTAAATTAATAAATAGGCCAGTTTTCATCCTGCCTAGTGCCCATAAATACAACAAAAGCAAATGAGCAAAGATGAGAAACATCCAATAAAATCAGTTATGAAGGACAGACTATGGCTTGGGATGTAAAAAAGAAGGTTTTAGTACAGAAACACATCTTTGACCTAACACATTTCATCCAGGAAATGTTTACATGGCCTTCTTTAGGAGCAGTTAAAATTGGAAAAGGGACAAAATATGTACATCAGTAAAATCATATCTTATTTAAACTTACTAATGTATGTGTTTTGCCCTCTTCCCTTTTTTTAAACAACCCCTAAAGAAGGCCATATACATATTTCTCAACAGAAACATGTTGAACTAATTTCTGGAATAAATCCTTCTCCTTTTACACATCTTCAGATAGAGTCCATTAACACTACAGCAAATTCTGAATTATTCTCAGGAGCAAGACAGAAATACAGAGCCCTGGTTTCCTTTCTCAGCCATAAGAGCAGATAAGGGTCTTCTTCATGTTTCTATCTTGTTTCACCCCAGATATGTGTGGCAAGTGACAATGTTAACTAAAAAAAGAGTCATGTGTTGAACAGTTATTTTATCTTATCATGAACTCAGAAGATCTGGTCCCTTTCAATTTATCCTCATAGCAACAATGTAATATGAGCTATTGACTCTCAGTATAAGATCGCCCAATAAATGGAATGGCAGAAAAAGTAGGTATGTTAATTCCCATTTCACTCAGATGCTACTTCACATTGGCTTTCAATTAAGGAAGAGGAAAGCTGGGGGTGGGGTGGGCAACCGTTATGAAAAAAGAGGAAACAAACCAAGTGCGGTGCATGGCACTGAATTCTCACTCCCTGTGAAATCCTAGGGCTTGTCTATATGGCAATAATACTCCTCACAGAATTCGAGAATACAATTTGTCTTAATGGGATCCCACATCAATCTGTCATATTTGAAAGCGGGGGGGGGGGAGCAAAAACTTCGCAAGAAAAGCCCTCGTGGCTTTCCCCAAAGTTTTTAAAAAGTTCCATGGGGAATGCACATTCCCACTTGTTGAGACAACTACAGTAATTCGCTTTGGTGTGCATTCCCAATAAGAACGGAAGTGGAAAGCTGATTGGTCAGACATGCACAGAGGGTGGAGCTTGCTAACAAGGCAAGTGCCTGAAACTGCCATGTTAGATTTTCGCCATAGGGATTGTGAGCTACAGCCAGAAAATAGCCTGTTTGTTTGTTTGTTTGTTTGCTTGCTTGCTTGCTTCTTTGTTAAAGCAGAAGATTGCACCTTGGATTTAGTTTTTAAAAAATAAAATAAAATCTGAGTAATTAACTTGTACCTGCCATCTTGATTCACAGGCCTTAGAAGACTTCTGTAGGCTCATAGGTTTTTGATCTTTTTTTAAAAAAAAGCAAAACTGGAAACTTAAAATACAAGATGGAGAAGTGGAGATTACAAGGCAGAAGCACTCTCCTGCTTCACTACAGATGTAGGGAGCTGGAGTGGTTGGTAGCGAAATGTTCAACACATTGATACATCACCCATTTTGCCTTACTATGACAGAGAGAGAGAAGAGCTGCAAGCAACTGTCATTATGTGTAAATGGGTCTCAGAATGACACATGCTGGGTACTTGATGCTTATGTGGTGCTATTCCAATGGGCTCCCTGTAGTAATAGTGGAAGCAATAGCTAGTAAAACTTTAGAGGGTTTCTGCCATGGGAAAGAAAGCCACCAAACATACTTACCTGGAATTCTGTCTTAGACTTGAAGAACTCTCTAAGAACTGCCATCATATCTGATGTGACCATGCAGAGATCTGTGGCATATGCAAGGGTATCATTCACATAACTGTACCCCGTGCCAACAGGGTTATCAACAAACAGGACACTTGCTGCCTGCAGCTGCACCACCAAAAGAAAGCAGAGAAAACCTTAATTCATACCAAAAACATAAACACAAGGAACAGCCATGTAGTTAAGTGCAGCTTTGGCAACACAGAAAACATGGCTATGCATTCAGTGAAAAGATACCTTCCAGAGGTTTCCACATATACCCTTTCAGTTTAATTTTAGTGGCTTTCAACAGCCAGATTCAAACTCCCCATAGTGCTTATGAAGTAAAGAAATAAAACAGTATTGCTGTTTTACAAGTACAGTCATCCCTTCACATTCACAGGGGTTAGGTTCTCCAGACCCCCGCGAATGTGAAAAATCCGCGAATAACAATTGCCCTCCCCCTCCCCCGCCAAAGCAACCACAGGGCCTCCGGAGGCCCTATAGTCGCTTTCCCCCGCCTCCCCCTCCCTCCCAAGGCCTTCATGGGGCCTCCGGAGCGTCTCCAGAGGCCCCATGATCGCCTCCCCAGCCCTTCCCACCCCCTCCCCAGGCCTACATGGGGCCTCCGGAGCGTCTCCAGAGGCCCCATGATCGCCTCCCCAGCCCTCCCCACCCCCTCCCCAGGCCTTCATGGGGCCTCCGGAGCGTCTCCAGAGGCCCCATGATCGCCTCCCCAGCCCTCCCCACCCCTTCCCCAGGCCTTCATGGGGCCTCCGGAGCGTCTCCGGGGCCCCCGTGAAGGCCTCCCCGGCCCTCCCCACCCCTTCCCCAGGCCTTCGCGGGGCCTCCCCAGTGCTCCCCAAGGCCCCGCGGAGGCCTTCCCAGCCCTCCCCCCTCCCTCCCAAGGCCTTCGCTGGGCCTCGCAAGGCCCCGTGGAGGCCTCCCCGGCCCTCCCCGCTCCCTCCCAGGGCTTTCACGGGGCCTCTGGAGGCCCCGTGTCGCGGTTTTGGGGGGCCTGGGGGGGCCCTCCCAAAACCGCGAATATTCAAAACCGTGAATGTGGAGGGACGACTGTAGACTAATCTCAGTTTTTTGGTGCTGGTTTATGGTATACAGTTGAATCATAAATACAAAGAAAATAAAAGTGAATGCTCATAATATGCCCCTTTTCACACATTGACTTTCAGTCAGACTTTGGAAAAATTACTTTTTTGGTGCATAGCTCCTGGAATTCGCCAGCCCCCAGTGGCTGAGTGGTTCTGAGAACTATACTCTAAAAAACTTTTCCAAGCTCTGCTTCTAATGTATTCAAGAATAAGCCCTTGGGATTTCATAAACTTTGAAGACAGACAAAAATAAACCAATGAAAAATAAATGTGAAATGACACCCATGACCTTTATACCAGCATAAAAGAGAAAGCAGCAAATGAAGTTTTTCCTGTATAGAGATAAGTATTGAAAAAAGCTTCACCTCCTAAATTCCTCTTTAAATTCCTCCTGTGAAAGATGTAGGAACATTGTCAGTTTAAAATATGACAACTTTTGATGGCACATATGGGTGCTCGATGGAAGTACGTAGGATCCCAAAATGTGTGAACTAAACAGAAACAGGGTGCATCCAGACTGACTGAAAAATCCCAGATTTTATTCCTATTCTTTCCAATTTTATAGTGGGTTAAAATAAACTGACCTGGGAAACTGGTATAAAAAGTCTCTGATCATACCAGGAGCTGACAGAAAATATTTTAGGATAAGCAAAGTGTGTATTGATCTCCAAAATAAAATCGGAAAGAAGAGGAACAAAATCTGGGACTTGCTAGTCTTTTTAATCAGTCCAGATACACCCACAATTTTTTTTAAAATGTTGCAAACAAAAGCATCATTGAGAAATTATGATCTGGAAGAGCCCTTCAGTTTAAATAGCATAGAATGCACTCAATCTGCACCCTTCCTTCCAATTTAAGTACCTAATTATGTGAATGAGGATGGCTAACAAAACTGACTAGCAAAAGCTGAATTTTCTCGTCATGAACCATGACACAAACGTACCCAAGTTGTCCTTCTTGGCTTCAGATCAACATCTAAAGGGCCAATCTCTTCAAAGTTCCCATATCCACAGCCTGAGGCCCCAGGACCTCCCTACAAAACCACACAGATGGGAAAGGAAGAGGAGAAAACACATACATCAGAAAGTATTTTTTTATCTTCACAAAACCTCTTTGAAGCAGGCAAGCACTGTCCTTTTTAAAAAAGGGAGGAAGAGGTATCTCCCAAGGCTACACAGTCAGTCCATAGCTGAACCAGAAATAGCTTTCCTCAGAAACCATGACAACGTGCTATGCTGCTTTCAACATGCAGAATTACTATGGACTTTTTCAGACAGGACTTAACGTGCAAGAAGACTCCGGAATAGTTATGATGCTGTCACGTGGCAGGGAGTCCATTTCGGACAACACCGTCCCTCTCTCGGCATCGTCCGTGTCACTTCCATGTATGATTGGAGGCAGCCGCACCATATTTTACTCACAGGCAACTTCTGTAAGTAGAATTTGGCGCGGCTGCCTCCAAACATACACAGAAGTGACGCGGACGATGCCGAGAGGGATAGCGTCATCCAAAATGCATCCCCTGCCGCACAACAGCATCGTAACTATTCCGGAGTCTTCTTGCACGGTAAGTCCTGTCCGAAAAAGTCCTATAACTGTTAAGTCCTTTCCCTTACCTATACCACAGAGAAATTCAACAGGTGTTGTTTTTTCACAGCCTAAACATGCAGGGATGAGTAAAGTTTTGTTGGCTGAATTCAAAGTACAAGAGCCCTCACACAGCAATACTATCTCACACAGTACACACCTCTCAGAGGTCTCCTAGGCCAGAGGTCAGCAACCTTTGGCTCCCTTGATGCTTTAGACTACATCCTCCATCATCCCTCCCCTTTGGTCATGCTGGTAAGAGTTGCAGTTCAACAATAACTGGAAGGCCACATGTTCATTATACAGTATCTAACAGTCCCATTTGTATCCAGAAGTGGCAAACAGAATAATCGGGGCACATGATCAAGCCCAGTAATCTATTTGTAAGACTAAAGTACATCTGTAAAATTGCTTTCTCTACAGCAGGTTTGGAGAACATTTGGTTCTTCAGATGTTGCTGGCCTGCAGCCACCATAATTTCTCAGCCTTGGCTATGCTGGCAAGGGCTCCCGGGAGTCACCATCCAACAACATCTGGAGAGCAACAGTTGTTGTTGAACAAAGCTCTTCCGTAGCCACAGTACAGGTCTCCTCCCATATCAGCAGAACCAATATCGCAGTTTCAGTTATCCACTGCTGTAAAAAATAGGGACATATACCATAGAATCATGCTGGAAAATGCCTAGAGAGGTGTCCTCTCTAAAAATCACTACTTCCTCGAACACAACTCTGTGGTATGTTTGTACTGGAAGTCCTTTATTTTAATAGGGTTCACTATTATCTGTGGTTTCATTTATAAGCGGTAAGTGCAAGAGTGTATCCCCACGGATACGGGAGGTGACCTATACTACAGTTTATAAGAAATTGTGCAGTTATTCTGACTCCTCTTCCCCAAGTCCTGCTTTTAACAAATTTTCTTTTGTAAGAAAAAGGAAAGATGGAAGAGAGAGTGGGAAAATCCAAGTATCATTACACTTGAGAAATGTCCTCTGGATCTCGTTGACTCCTGTTTGGAAGCAATCCCAGATTTCCACACTTCTGACAATAAGGGAACATTAATTCCAGGCAAGGAGTGGGGCAGCAAGAAGACCTATAGAGACTTGACATTTCATTTCTTCATAGCTAAAGCTATCCACCACAGTAAACTGCTACAAAAATTAATCCAGCATCACTCTACCACAAATTACCCACATATCTTGTATAAACTTACCTGAAGCCACATGATTAGGGGGAGCTTTGTGAAATTCTGGGTAGGATTTTCTGCATAATACAACCACCAGAACATACTTGCATTGCTTCTCACAGGAACGTACCCCCATGCCTGTTTTGGTTCTTTGGGGTCCTTTAACAAATACCCTAGAAGGAAAATCACCAGATACTGTACTTCACAAAGGTTTGGCATTCATTCAACATTCCAAATATGGACAAAACTACAATTGAAAAATTGTTTGCTGAAAACTCCAAGGATTATGGCGTGAAGGAATTTTGACATCCAAGGACAACTGGAAGCCATGTTTATCTGACTGTTAAGATACACAACAGAGACATTTCTTTCTTCTGCATGGTTTAGACAAATCTCCTTGGACAAATTATTGCCTGTAATAGGTAGTTCCAGACTGAAGCATTTGCCTGCTGATACATTGCTAGAAAGATGAGGACAACCCTGAAAAGGCTAGAACAAATTTATAGTCAAAACTAGAAAGTTAAAGAATGTTTGTTATTTTCTTGTCCTCAGTGAGAAAGGCTATCTTAATACATTAAGACACCCTGTGAAGAAAATGGCCAACAACTACAGTACACAATTTTTCACAATTATGGACTTTTTCTGCAAGACCACTTGTGTATCCCCCACCACAAAAAGAGTCCTGATGTATGAAAAACCATAAAAAATGCATAAAAACTCTCAGTCTTACCATGTGAATAGAAATAATTTGAATTATGTGTTCTTCCTTGTAAGCATTTTTAAAAAGCAATGATTTACATCCTTAGTCAAAACTACACAGATTTTCCCCCCTCTATTCCATAGGTTCAGGTTAGAGGCCTACAGGTTTATTCATAAACACATTCAAGGTTGAAATATAGAAAACATATTTCCTGCCTCCCCCTCTCTCCTTGGTTTGTAATAACTACTGCAGTCAGCACATAACACATCATCTTTTTGTGTCATTTACAAGGATTTGGACCTTTAATACATAGTACATAAGTCTATTAAATTGTGGACAATAGTCACTCAGGGCATATAACTTGTGGCAACTGGAAATATATGTATTTTTCAGGAATAACAACATAGGATGGGAAAGAAGGTAAGCTGTGTCTGTGTCACCATCTGTAAGACACCACAGCATTAGTTAATTCTATTCTCGTAGTGGCACAAACATGGCAACATTAAGGTCCAATATTGCCAGCAAGTAAACTGCACAGCATAACAAAGATATCATTGCCACAGTCCCCTCCTTCATTCAGATGGCTTGTTTTAATCGCTTTGTAACTGGCAGGAAGCCAAATAGTATAGTTCTTCCCTAGTAGAGAAAGCAGCATCTTTTCAAAGGCATGGAGACCATCTGATTGCCAGTGTTGCTCTCCTTTGCATCACAGGTGAGCAAAGTACGTGCCTCCAGATGTTGTTGGGCTACAATTCCCATTGACACCAAGTAGCCAATGGTGAGGAATAATGGGAATTGCAGTCCACCAACATCTGGAGAGCTACACTTTGCCCACCATTGCTTTACTCTTTATTTGGCTATTAGTTCACACCAGCTTTTATTTCAGAGAACACTCTAGACAGAGCTGTTTTGCTTCAGAGCAGTGGTTGCCAACCTTGGATCCCCAAACTTCAACTCCCAGAATCCCCCTGACTATTGGCTTGCACTGTTGGAAGATGAAGTCCAACACCATCCAGAGCCCTCATTTGGGAACCAAGTGGACAATGTTATCAGTAGGCACCAGCACTAACAACCCTGTATACAACAACACTTGGTGGGCCATTATCACAGCCAGGTGCCAGATGATTCATCCATGCTGCTAGCAGAGGAGCTGGATGTGATTGTGTAAACATTTGTGAAAGACAACTGTCTATCCACAAACCTCCAGTTAAGAAAAGCTATTACATGACCTCCATCCCAGAGCTATGTACATTCATACAGATGTTATCTTACAGTATCACTCAGAGGTATAAGGAGATTGGTGTACCTATACCCAGGATATTGCACATCATTTTAGGCATCCCAGTCATAAGTACTGTTACTGGGAGATAAGCTCCACTAATTTCAACAGGATGTAGCTATGAAGGAACTTCATTCCTGTCTTCTGAGAGCATACAAGATGCCAAGAAGAGGAGACTACGGCCTGGTCTAAACATGCAGCAAAACTAGGATGTGGGGGGTTCTACTACTTCTGATGGCAGGCGGAAGATAACATTTTCTGAACCATGCTCCCCCTTCTCAGAACTTGCATTTTATTTTTAAAAAATTTTTTTTTTAATTTAGTTAGTTATTTATACCCCGCTCTTCAGCCACAAGGCTATCAGAGCGGCTTACAAATTGTTTTAAGCAATAGCTATTCACACATCTACACTGCATTAAGCAGTTTCCAATGTGTGTTAGCTAATTGCCCCCACAAGCTGGGTACTCAGTTTACCGACCTACGAAAGGATGGAAAGCTGAGTGAACCCAGAAGCCCTCTGGATTGGGGACAAGCACCTCAGACAGTGCTGACAGTTGGCTTCTCAGTGGGTCTAGTTTTTGTATTTGTCACTGCACGCCTTACAGGACATGAAAGAGAGCCAACAGTCTGAAGTACAAGATGGCTGGTATGTACACAAGATAAGATTCCTTCACCATGGTCACACCCCAGCTTTTCCATCATCCTAGTAACAAGTAATTTTGGAGGCTCTTCATTATAGTTAAGGCCAACACTAATATGAAACTCAATCCTAGTTAAAACACAGTGGTTGGAAAACATATAGGGCAGTGGTTCTCAGTCTTTGGTCCTCCAGATGTTTTGCACTTCACCTCCAAGAAGTCCTTTCCTCTGTGATCAATGCTCAGGAATTCTGGGAACTGAAATCCAAAACATCTGAAGGACCAAAGGTTGAGAACCACTGATACAGGGGAAAGGGAGCAGCTGGAGGATGTGATCCTGACCCCTATTTTTTTATGCCTCCTATGGCTTAAGGGACTGAGACTACAGTGGGTGAACAAGCCCTTACAGTATTACTTTAACTTTCATGCAACATTAATTTATGTTCAGTACTCGTATTCTCTTAGTTCAAAGTATTTTTCTCCCTAGGGTCTCTGAGATTTTTAATTTAAAATGTATTACTCTAACATCCCTGCTTGGCCATGGCAACCCACTGAGGGGCAAGTCACACTCTCTCAGCCTCAGATGAAAGCAAAGGCAAACCCCCTCTTAACAAATCTTGGCAAGAAAAGCCAGTAATAGGTTCGCCTTAGGGTTGCCATATGTTGGAAGTGACTTGGAAAGCAAACAACAACAACTCTAATATATTTATAAAAAATAAATTAATAAAATTAATAAAGTCTTATAACAAATACATACTTCATTTATCCTTCATACATCCTTCAACATCCTTCAAGAAGAAATATAGCACATCAGGAAAAGGAATCTCTCTTAGTTCTCTCCCTATTGTACAGATTTATTCTAGTATTTTATTTTTGAACATAGAGGAGACTGCAGCTGCCCACACTGAAAACTCCCCCACCCACCCAAATATCCTGCAGTCCAAAGAGAAAAGTCCATTCTGGCATATTCTCCTGTGTGGAATTAACCAATCTCAAGGTTTAACCCCATGACTCCCAATATGGAACTGGAAGTTGCACTAAACACAGAATAAGCCTTCCTCCTGAGCAAACATACATAAACAAAATGAGCAAGTAAGGTGCTATACAAAGACAGACAGACACTTTATTTTGGCCATTGGCCAATAAGATAAAATAATAAATACAATCATAAGTTTTAGTAACAACTGTTAAAAGCAAAAACAGACAGCAGAGTTTAGATTACTCACATCAGCCACTATTTCTGACCATTCGGGGTCATAACTTGCACATAACACAGAAAAACTTTGCTACTTTGAACATAACCATTTGCTCCTGATTATCCAACAAATAACGCAGATAGAAGGCATCAGAATGACCCGGGAATTTAATTAGCAGGGGGGTAATCATCTGTTGTCTAATATCTCTATGAAACTGACCATACATGAGAACATGAGCTGTGGTTTCTACAGCACCAGTGTTGCAAGGTGCTATAGACTACCAGAGCCTCCAGGAGCTATAAGGAAACTTCAATGGATGTGATCTTTCTTACTTCTTCAAAATCTGCCAGAATTCCCTTTCCTGTACAGCTATGCAAGGTTATATCAATATTCTCCTTCACATCTTCACATTCCTCATCTGTTCGTAGGCCCAGCATAAGCCATAGGCAAAATGGCTATCATCTTCCCATTGGCATACCATGACTACGGCTACTAGCACCACCCCAGAAATCTATCTCTTTAAGATATGGGTGAAGAATATTTGGTTCTCTGTATATTTTGAACTAAAGCTCCCACAATCACTTGTTGCTGCCATGCTAGCTAGTACTAACAGGAGAGGAAACCCAAAACATCTGGAAAGCCAAAGTTTCTGCTTTTAGATAGTCTGCTCCTAATCCTATTGTACATTTTGCTTGCTCCAGCAGGTAGCTTTTATTGTGGTTAACACTAACATTTTGTTAAAAGTTTTTTTAAAAAATGATGCACATCCAAACAGACCCTATTTTCCTTTCCCTTCCCAGTGGAGAGAGAGGACAACACTGAGACAGCCGAGCGTGGAAGAGTGGCTTTTAGACTACAGCTCCCAGAATCATGCAGTGGCCACGCAAATTGGGGGAGTTCTGCGAGTTTAAGTAAAAAATAACTTTTCTAAAGTCTGGGGAAAGGATGAGAGTGGGCAGTATCACAAGTGTTGGCTCACGTGCAGAAAGAAAGTCTTAAACAGAACAGAAGCACCTCCAGGTTTCACTCTGGCAACACACAGTTAGATAACCATGGGTGTAGAAGAAACCATCTCCTCTGTAAGAGCCTTGCTCTGTTTTGTAGGTTTGCAATCCACTCCCCTACAGCTTTCATAACCTTTCACCAGCTGGGCACTCTCCTCCAGAACTTACGCCACAGTAGTTCTGCTGAAGCCAATGCAACTACTCTCTGAGAGAGCAGTGTCTCCAACCTTGTGTAGGTGGAAAGCCATGGTTGTGGATGAACCACTCCCAGAAAACACTGCCACCTCTGCCTGGCAAGTAACAGCTTCCTTGGGCAGCAATTCAACAGGTGCAGTACATAACTAAAGATTTTTGGTGGGAATAACTACTCCCTGGTGAATTTATATACCAAATTATTTGCCTTTTCAGAGAAGGATTGCTGCTCTAAGGCAGGAGTGAACAGCTATGGCCCTCCACATACTTTTGGCTGAAACACTCAACAGCCCTAGCCAGCATGGTAATGGTGAGGATTATGAAAGTTGCAGTCCAAAAAATAATCTAGAGAGCCAAATGTTGCCCAGCCCTCCTTTAAGAGAAATACAGTTATACAATTTATTTTTGTACTCCTCAACATTTCATCCCATTTTATCTTTCAAACTGTTACCTATCATGAGCTTAGAAAAAAAGGTGAATTTTTCCTGTGTTAGATCTGGTAAAGAGAACTGCTATTTTTCTGGAAAACTGTTTTTGAATGATGATAACAGATATGTTTAAAACAGCTACATTTCGTGTACTAGCCTTGCAGTTGTGGACAAACATGAAAGGAAAAAATGTGAATTGTTGTTCTGTGCCTTCATGTTGTTTATGACTTATCTTATGGTGACCCTAAAGTGAACCTATCATGGGGTTTTCTGAGGCTGAGAGTGTGTGACTTGCCCAAGGTTCACCCGGTGGGTTTTCACAGCTGAGTAAGGATTTGAACCCTGGCCTCCAGAGCTGTAGTCTATATGAGGATATTCTCCTGAAGTTACTATGAACATTTGGGGTACGATGGCTGCCTGCTTCATTACAATAAACTTGGTGTGCCCATTTTAAAGAAGCATTTGAACTAAAACAAATAAGTTTTAAAAATTGCTATCAAAATAACTGAATGTATATTTTGATCGACAGCCAACATGGCATTGTGGTTTGAGTGCTGGACTAGGACTCTAGAGACCAGGGTTTGAATCCCCACTCAACCATGGAAACCCACTGGGTGACCTTGGGCAAGTCACATTCTCTCAGCCTCAGGGGAAGGCAAAGGCACTTCTGAACAAATCTTGGCAAGAAAAACCCGTGATAGGTTCACCTTAGAGTCACCGTAAGTCAGAAACAACACGAAGGCACACAACAGCAAATATTTTTGATCAGTTTGAATGCTTAAGCAGCTAACTAAAGGATTGAACACTGTAGCCCTCATTTCTTTATTAAAAGCCACAGGATTCTCAGCTCCAGGCTCAGAATCAAAGCAGGTGTCCAAAGGGCAGCTATTCTGACTTAGTACAGGAGAAGAGATCCTGATAGGATGCAGGAGAGAAATAAACCTGGTACAAAAGACACCACCCTGCCATTTTTTATATCAGCATGAACATAAGTTTTAACTGCTGCAATTTTTTTAATGCAACAAGCCAGGACTTGCAAAAAAATAAATAAATAAAAGAAAGCCCTCACCCAGCTATCTGTTCACCCAGGCACCAAGGGAAGGGGAAAATGAGTCTGGAAGAATAAAAGGAACCAATCCCATTCACGCAGAGAGTTTAACAAATGGCTAATTCATTCAAAAACTGAATTTAATTCAGAAATTGGTGGGGGATCCACAGGGGTCTAAGTGTTCTGCAGTTTCTCAAAGGCAGCAGGAACTCTGTATAAAAAGCAGATTAAACCAGTTGATTTAAAAGCACAGTTCCAAAAAAAAATGTGTTGGTGAACCCTAGTTAGAGAACCGTGACACCTATCAATTTAACTGCTGCTGAACTGGAGTGCCCTCTCCTAATAGCTTTTAAAAGAAACACACACGATTTGGAATGACCAGTTCCCGTTAAGACTTACCTGAACTCAGGGTCAGCAGAGAGAACAGCAGAATCGCAGGCTGGCTGGGCAACATCTTTGCAAAAACCTAGCCGTGTTTTCCTGGATGGAAATCATATGACTCCAGTTCGTTGTCAGCTGCCTCTGTCTGCAAGGGGGAAGTGGTGAACTCCTTATATAGAGGGAACCGGCAGCCCTGGGGCGCCCTCTTTCTTTCTTTCTTTCTTTCTTTCTTTCTTTCTTTCTTTCTTTCTTTCTTTGCCTGGCAAGTGCAGCCAAGCTATTTTGGCAGCCAGCTCCCCAAAGCTTTGTACAAGATCATTTTGCACGGAACACGAATGTTTCACGCTGTAAACTGGGCAAGTGGCAATTAGCAATGCGAACAGGTTGGCACCGAAGGAGGACCGCATGGTGTCGAAAATGCAGAGGTGTTGAGGAAACTAGCAGAGAGCCGGCTATGCAAATAGGGAGGAGAGCTGGGGGTGTTTCTCACATGCAGTGTTGTAAGACCAGTTTCCTGTGCTGTTGGATAATAGCCTTGAATTGCCTAATTGGTTTTGTTCTTTTGTTCTCAGCTTTGACACCCAACAACAACAACAAAGAGTGGAGGATCTGGATTTAAAACAGCTTTAGACCCTTGCTGGCTAGCCTTTTTGGCAACTGGGCCATGATCCCAAAGTGCAGGAAAAGACCACTGCAATGCATGGTGCACCATCAGGACTGGGGACAAAATCCCCAGGGTCCAACCTCTAGGTTGCCTGGGCCTCTGGGGGCCTGGGGCAGTGAAAAACCATGCAAAGTGTTCCAAAATAAATTGTAGTTATCTCAACAGCCCAGAGCGTGGCTATAGTTCAATTGCTAAATTTAGGGAGCAGGGCTTGATCATGCATTTTGCCTTAGGCCCAGTGCCAGTTCTCACCACCCCTGAGCATTGAAGCATGCTGTATATTCTAGTTCCTAACACCCACGCTTCCTGGCCATACTCCGTTGCTGCAAGAATTAATATGCATATACTGTACTGCACACGCAGACACACACTCATCTCTCCCCTATCATTTGTTACTGAAAACAAAGTCCCCCCAAAATTAAACACAGGCACCTCCAAATTGGCACAAACTTTTCCTAGGCCAAGACATGTGAACAGCCTGTACTACCCCCCAAGAAGCATGGCAGCAGCAAACAAACCTCACAGCCAAAACACAGAAGATACCATCAGACAGAACATAAGCACAGCAGCAGGGCAAAGTGACCTGGCAAAATGAAGGAAAAGGATGCCGCTAGTCCCAAGTGGTGGTGCCAAACTTCCCTCTAATTACAGTGTGTTCCATCAAGGAAATACTCCTGGCAGCTGCCCTCTCTCTCTCTCTCTCTCTCTGGCTTTTCTTCGCAAACGAAGATTCAGGAAGGACTCATCCCGCGCTTTCTGCAAGTGCGCTGATGACTAAAAAGGCCAATCCGAGATAAACATGTCTGGTTGCAGAAAGCACAGCAGAAGGTCTCCTTGGGTGATGTTTCCGGGTTGTGATTCTTTCTTCGTTGTTGTTTCTCTTCAAGACTTGTTTGGCGTGAGTTCTCAAACAAGGCTGCAGCATTGTGGATAGTACAGTACTTCTTCATGCCTCCCGATGTGAGGCCAGGGCGGACCATTGTTGGTGATCAATTTGGCCGAGCCTGAGATGTTGTTTCAGGGAGTCCTTGTATCGCTTTTTTGGAGCGCCCCTCTTACGCTGACCCGTGGCGAGTTCACTGTAGAGTACTATTTTTGGGAGGCGATGGTCCTCCATCCTAGAAACGTGCCCTGCCCAGCGCAGCTGTGTTCTCAATATCATGGCCTCAATGCTAGTGATCCCTGCTTGCTCAAGGACAGCAACATTTGTCACATAGTCCAGTGTATATTTAGGATTATGCGTAGACAGCGCTGATGAAAGCGTTCAAGGAGTCGTAAGTGGTGGCGATAGGTGACCCTTGTTTCAGACCCATAAAGGAGAATAGACAGTACAATGGCTCTATACACACTGATTTTTGTGCTTCGCCTCAGGTGTTTATTACTCCAGACTCTTTTGTAAAGTCTTCCAAATGTGCTATATGCAGCTGCCCAGGGACAGCCTCAACCTACAGGCAGCAAAAATCCTTCTCCAGCCTGGTGCCCTCCACACATTTTGCACTATGGCTCCCAGGAGTCTTGATCATTGTCGATGCTGGTTGGGCCAAAATAGCCAGACAGCACTAGGATGAGGAAAGCCATTCTAGGGCATGTTTTGAGGAAGTTCATGATGGAGACATCTTGCTGATGTTAAACAAGCCTGGATGTGCTCAGTACCTGGATGGGAGACCATGTGGGAATCCCAAGTCTGCTGCCTTAAATCCCATAATGGAGGAAAAGCTGGATATGAATGTACTCAATAAATTGACTGTGTTGCATGCAATCACGAGCTCATTCCACCACCAAAACCCCCAGCCAAAAAATGGCAAATGAAAGACAAAGGGAAGGGACTGTGCTCTCCTAGAACACTACATTTGGACCAGGTAAGCACATATTACATTCCCAGCCCTCAAACCGATCTGGAGGTTATACTTCTTTGAATCTCCCAAAGATAGCACTATAAGCTTTACTATGATTTGGATGCTGTCAAACAATACTAGAGACTCATCACATCTAATATTTGCTTCACTATAAATAGGGGTAAACCCCACACCACCCCTATCCGCAGGGGTTTAGTCCCCAGATACTGCAATACTGAAAACCACATATAATACCAAACCCTCTTAAAATAAAGGTACAAACATACCATAGGGTTGTGTTGGAGGACCTAGCAATTCCTAGAGAGGACACCTCTCTAGGCACTTACAGCACAACTCTATGGTATGTGCCCCTATTTTTTTCAGCCATGGATAACTGCAACATGAAAACAGTGGGCATACGTCCATCCCAAAAAATTCACATGACTAATCTGTTCAGAGAAAGAGGAAGGAATGTGTGAGAAAGGGAGACCTGTATATCTGTTTAAAACTAAAGAGATTTACTTACATATTTTCATGGTGCCACAAGATCTTTTAAACATCCCAGAGACAGTCTAAACATATCTTTCTGTTTCTTGTTTACATTATTTATTTGCATGCTGCTGTGATGAGGTGAGGCAGTATGTTTTTTTGGTAGATAATTTACTGGCCTTGGTTCTATGATCAGCCCTCAGTTTATATCCTGTAATTTTTAGGGTTGCCAGCTAAAGCATGATCAGCCCTGGTTAGTACTTGGATGGAAGACTGTGAAGGAATACCAGGTGCTGTAGGCTATATTTTAGAGGCATTGTTCTTAGCCTGGGTTCTGGGGATGCTCAGGAGTCCATGATGTCCTCACAGGGGGTCCGCGAAGGCTTGAAAGTTGCTTGGCCCATCTCCTCCCTGCAGTGGAGTGGCCACATGACAGGAGTCAAGGTAAAGCCTGGCTGGCTGGCTTGGCCTGCACATTGCTCTTCAATCCGCTCCAGCCACAAACTTGCAGAAAGAAGCAGAAAAGTCTTCCCTCCCCCTCCAGTGCCTCTGAGGGAAGTTTAATGGATGGTGTAATTGCATTATTATCAGTGGTGGTGGTGGTGATGGTGGTAGTTTTAAATCTTGAGTTAAGTCTTGGGGGCCCACGGCAACAAAAGATATTTAAAGGGGGTCCCTGGTAAAGAAAAGATTAAAAACCACTGTTTTAGAGGAAGTAACTAGCAAAACAACCTCTCAGTATTCCTTGCCTAAGAAAACCCAGGGTTCCAGTTAGACGGTAATTTTTGTCATGGGGCATCCTGGGATTTCTTGATCCCATATTCGTCCCTCCCTATTTACACGATTTTTGTCTCTGAACTGGATATCCCGGGATAATTGTTTACATGGCATCCCATCCCGTGATATGTACCTTCTCCCACTATATACTACCCCGGGTTGGTTTGTTTACATGAGTTTACGGTACCTGACATACTTCCTTTAGAGTTCCGCACCATGAGCAATGCTATTGGCTGGCTCAAATGTTTTTTCAGGCTTCTGGTTGGGGATGAGGGGATGATTGAGTGTTGCATTGGGGATGAGGTGCTGAGGTGCTGAGGGGAGGAATCGGGGAGGAACTAAACTCTGTGCTTTCCTTTAGAAATGAAAGAACACCATTTAAAGCCAGCTAAACTGGGGGGGGGGGAACGAGCGATCAGTTGATGCTGGGGAGTGTGAGAGAGATCAAGCCCAAGCCAGTACAAGCCGAGTGCAGGGGGCAGAGGCTTGCGGTTGTCCTGTCTCTTTAAAATGTTAACCCTTTAAGCAGAGGCAGCTGTGGAGTGAAGGTTTCAAGCCAGTGCAGGGATCATAAGGGGAGGACACACAAGGCATTTTGAAAGACCCAGACACTGGCATTTTTTACTGTGCCTTGTGGGGGGGATGAATGAATGTGTGATCGTCTGCTCAGACGCTGGCATTTTTTACTGTGCCTTGGAGGGGGGGTGGATGTTTGATTATCCGTTCAGACCCAGGGAGGGGATCCATGCAGGGGATTAATGGGCAATCCTCCGCCCACAATCTCTTTATAATTTACTCTGTCTTTAAAATTTAAACCCAGCATGCAGTAGAGGAACAGGTTAAAGCTGAAGGGTTTGCAGTGTAGAAATCCATTGAACAGGGTGATTTAGTATACGCACGCACACACAAACCTTCGTGCAGCTGGAAGGGATGCCTTCGTTTTCAGCTGGTGAGGCTGAATCTGTTGAAAAGGTGACTGACCCCTCCTTTTCTGGTCGCTGATTTCTGAGCCCACCCCCAGTCACCATTTCCGGTCATCACCTAGTACCGAGATAGCTTGTCCCAGGCTGTTTACATTTCCGATTTTCTGAATCCTCCCGTGACTTTTTTAAAAACCGCCACAAACCGCAGGACTGGAAGTCCTGCAGATTGTGGGATAAAAGGTGCCCCCCCTTCCAAAAATCACGTGCCCGACCTGATGTACGTGTAAACAACCAGGGTTTGACACAAATTCTTCCCACTACATTTTCATCGTGTAAATGGCACCCAGTAGAATTCATGGGGTCGCCATAAGTCAACAAGCAAATTGAAGGTGCATGCATGCACACACACAGCTTTTAGCTGCCCTTGCTTCTAACAGCTATTGGACAGACAGACTTAAGATATGATAGTACCATCATGTGGAAAACTTTATTGTTGCACATAAGGGCATTAAAGAGCAAGCCAGTTCCCCCCTCCCTTCAGTCACCTGGCAAATCACCTTAAAGCAGCCATTCTGGAAAAAAGAAACATCAAACTGAGATCAGAATGAAAGACTGCTGACTAGTTCAACTCATTAGGAAGTTCTAGTTTCTCACCAGAGGTTATAATCAGTATAAAGGTTACTTATCACTTTTCATGGATTAGGTGGCTTACCTACTGCTAAGATGTTTGTGTATCAGCAGTAATTTTGTGAATGGCCAGTGTTAATAATGTAATTGTCACTATTGTCACTATCAACACCTATGTCCTTTTTTCCTCACTGTCCACAGTCACCACCTACAACCTACTTAAAAGTACTGTATATATACCTAATGTTTGTGGTAAAACTTCATGCATCTGATGAAGTGGGCTAAAATCTATGAAAGCTCATCCTATAATAAATGTATTTGTCTTTATTTTGTCCTGGAACTCTCTGGTTTATTTTATTTTATTTGGCAACTCAAGGAGACTCAGACAGAAGTGGGTAGAATCTTGGCCTTCCCAATAGACTGAGGCAAAAGCAAACTGCTGAAACCTCTCCTAGCTGGTTTGATCTTCCTCATTAATAGCTTTTGCCACTTTGACCAGACTCAGATGTTGCTTGGTCACACTTGTGCTGAATTTAATCTGTGAAGTGTTGTAGGGTATGGGACTGAAGTTTCCATCAGTTCATGCCAGTACAGCCAATTCTGAAGGATGATGAGCACTGCCATCAAGTAGCATCTGGAAAAGCAATTTTTTTCTAGCTTTTGACCTCACGTCTCTTCTTTCTCTCCAGCGGAAAAATTCCGCGCCGCTTCCGAGAGGGGGCGCTGGCGGGTGAGGCGCCGGCTCCCTCCTCCTCCTCCTCTTCCTCCTCTCCTTTCTCTCGCTCGCTGGCGCGTTCGCTCTTTCCCCTTTTTGGACCCGTGCGGCGCCGTAGCGGTTCCTGCGCTCGCAAGATGGCGGCGGTTGCGGCCGTTGGCGGCGGTTGCGAGGCGCCCGTCCGGCTGCGGCTGGTTTTCGATTACCCTCCCCCGGGAACCCCGGCCTGCGGGCTGTGCTGGCTGCTGCTGGAGCCCAGCCAAGTGCGCCTCATCACCGACCTCATCAGCCTCATCCGGGAGAAGTTCGGCTTCAGCCGCCACGCCAAGCTCAGCCTCTTCCTCGACGGGGCGCTTCTGCCGCCCACCGAGAGCGCGCGGCTGGTGCGCGACAACGATTCCCTCCGGTAGGTCGTCGGAGCCCGGTCGGCGGGAGGGACTGGGTTGGTCGGGGCCCCCAGGCAGCTCCGTCTGTGGGGATACAACACTTGACTCGTGTGACCTTAATCTCTCCCCCCGAAAAAGGATGATCCACATGAGACAACACAGAATCAAATTAGGAGAATGGGTGACAATCAAGTTGTTGTCTCCAGTTGTTGTTGTTGCACCGCAGCTCCCATCAGCCCCTGGCTCTAGCATAGCTAATGGTGAATGAAGAGTGCTGGGAGTTACAGGAGGACAACATCTGAAGGATTGCATGATTCCCACCCTGTTCCAAGGAGAACCGTTAGCCAAAGGAGCCTTGCATTTCTATAACCAGAAACTAACCATTCAATTACACAAATTTACATATTCTCCCCTACAGGGGTTCACAGCATATAAACCCCAGACATACCCCTACCCAACCATTCTCTGAGGATGCCAGCCACAGATGCAGGCGAAACGTCAGATAGAAACTACCAGTATTCCTCACAGCCCAGAAAAAAACCCAAGGAAAATCTATGAGAACCTAATTGTTTGGTTTTGTTCTACATCAGTGGCTCTTAACCTTTTCTTTACCAGGGACCCCTCCCCTTTAAATATCTTTTCTTGCCATGGATCCCAAGACTTAACTCAAGATCTTAAACTGTAACAACATTAAACCTTCCCTCAGAGGCACTGGAGGGGAGGGAAGATTTCCCCCCCTGATTCTTCCTGCATGTTTGTGACTGGAGCGGATTGAATGGCAATGGGCAGGCCAAGCCAGCCAGTTAGCCTTCGCCTTGGCTCCTGTCACACGGCCACTGCACTGCAGGAAGGACCTAGGCCAAGCAACTTTCAACCTTTTACGGACTCCCTGTGAGAACATTGTGGACCCCTGGGGGTCCCAGACCACAGGCAAGAACAACTGGTCTAGAGCAGGGGGTAGGAAAAATCTCTGTCTCCAGATACTGGACTCTCTATTATGAAGCCTGTACTCTTCTTTGGATTAAAGATTAGATTTCATTGGAAAATAAAAGAGAGGAACCTCTCTCTATTCAACCAGGTAAATCAGGTAGAAATGAAGGAGAGGGACTTCTCGGTAGTCAGCATATGTAATGGTGAGGGATGCTGGGAGCTGTAGTTCGACAATAGCTGGCCAGCCATATGATTCCCACTGTGGTGTAGACATTGGGCTTAATGCAGAGACAGATAATCGTGATCCTTTGC
Source organism: Gambelia wislizenii (assembly GCA_030847615.1). Classification (NCBI taxonomy): domain Eukaryota; kingdom Metazoa; phylum Chordata; class Lepidosauria; order Squamata; family Crotaphytidae; genus Gambelia; species Gambelia wislizenii. The sequence continues at coordinate 222,883,097 of JAUMIR010000002.1, forward strand.
AGGCAACTTGAAAGCACACACACACACACACACACACAAACACAGATGTTCTTGAGACTATGGGTGCATCTGCATTGTAGAAATAATGCAGTTTGGCACTTTAACTGCCATGGCTCCATCCTACACAATCCTGGGATTTGTAGTCTTGTGAGGCACCAGCACTCTTTGGCAGAGAAGGCAAAGAAAGTGCTTGCAAAACTACAGATCCCAGGATTCCATATGATGGAGCTACAGCACTTAAAGTAGTGTCAAACAGCATTACTTCTACAGTGTAGATGCACCCCATGTTACGTTGTGTGCCTTCAAGTTGTTTCTGACTTATGGCAAACTTATCACAAAGTTTTCATGGCATGGTTTGTTTTGAGAGGATTTGCCATTGCCTTTCTCTGAGGCTGAGAGAGTGTGACTTGTCCAAGGTCACCCAGAGGGTTTCTATGGCTGAGCAGGAATTCAAACCCTGATCTCCCGGAGTCCTAATCCAACATTAAAACCATTATACCAGGCAGACTTTCATGATGGGACAACAGCTTCCATAATTCCTTAGCTATGTCGGTTAGGGCTGATGGTAAGCCAATAAATCTGTAGGGCCACTAGTTGCTTTTCCTTGCTTTAACAGTTTTTTGGTGTGCAGTCATCAGTAAGAGAGTTTGTTTAACTCCACACCATGAAAAGCTACATTTTCTGATTGCATCAGAGGTATAGTAACAGACTTGGCTGCCTTTTTCCTGCTGGTTTGGGAACTCTGGTTCATAGCTGACATAATTGTTCTAGAGACATTTTGGTTTATGATTGCAGTTTGATCCTGTGTAGCACTGGGTCTTTTTTTAAACAAGCTGTAGTACAGTATTTGATTATACCTAACTCTGCATGTGATTAGACTGCTTGGGACTAAGTTTGAGTAGCCTGAACACAGTTATAGCACTGCGTGAAGGTAAGGTACACATGCCACCTTAATGCAGAGTTGGGGAGAATGTATGAAATTAAGTTATTCATTCTCTGCAGTGTTCTTTAAGGCTGCAGTCCTAAACACACTGGAAGATAAGCTCTGCATGTAGTCAAGATTTAAAAAATGCCCTGTAATAACTGAGGAACCAAGATCTTATGTAGTGTAAATTCATAAGTTGCAAGGAGATAGTTCTGCCAAGATCTCTACGATTTCTTTGCTTTAGTCTTTGTAGAGTTAAGAGTTGGTTAAAATTTGGTTTTCAGTTTTTCTGTGGAATAATGTGTAAATGATGCTGTGTTGTTAGAATTTACTCTTGTATGTTGAATTTGACAGAGTTAAATTGGAAGAGGTTATTGGAGAAGATAGCTACGATAAAATTACCAATGGTTTCAACAACATTTCAAAAAAACAGAGAAAACGACACAGGCAAAAGTTGGAAACAAATGATTCTGAAAGTGAATATGAAGAGCACAGAAAAAGGAAGAGGAGTAAACAGCACTGTAAGCATCCTTCCAGCCAGGAAGAGAGTGCTGCAGATATTTTGGACTCTGCATCACTTAAGAAAAGGAAAAAAGCAGTGGCTGAATTAGAGTGTATTACAGATGGCAAGAGTAATGACAATACTTATTCCAAGAAGCTTAAAAAAAGGGATCACAGAGAGAGAGATCAGGAGGAAGAAGAACACAAAAAGAAGCAAAAAGCAAGGACACTTGAAGCAAAGAACACTTTACAAAAGACCAAAAAGACTTTCACTTTGAGTCCTAGTCAAAAGACCACAACAAAAATCACAATAGCAAAACCTGACACCAAGAATGATGGATCCTCAAGTGAATCTTCTACTTCATCATCAGACACTGATGATAGTACAGCAGGCACAAAACAAAAACACACACTCAAAACTAAGGTGGCATCACAATACGTAAACAAGTCACAACTAGCATCTCCTGTTACATCTGTGTCTCCTGGTAAGCTTAACGCTAAACAGAAAAAGATAAATTCTCTGGAGACAGCAAAAAGTAAGAAGGCCAGGAGCCAGTCCTCTAGCTCAGGAAGCGATTCTTCTTCAGAGGAAGAGGAAAATCAGCAAAGTGGGAACCAGAAAAATAATCGAGGAACTGGAACTGACCAGACTTCAAAGACAAAAGCAAAAACCTCCTCTTCTGAGTCTGATAGTTCAGAATCAGAGACGTGCATTATTAAAAAGCCCAAGATGAATGCTGCTACAGTCAATCAGCCCTTAGGAGGGAATGGCAGCCAACAAATGCTACCTGCCACTTGTGAACTAGGTATAGGCTCCAGTGACAATAAAAGGGGGCGTGGAAGAGGAGAGAGCCCCTTTTGGAGAGGGCCAAGGGTTCGTGGATGTCGGGGGATGTTCCGAGGCCGGGGCCAGGGAAGGGGAAGAGGAGAAAACACTAACTCATTCTATAATTACACCAGTAAACACCAAAAAGAGCAACAGTTAAATGAAGCAGCAACAAACACTTCAGTCATTATCCAGGTGAGTCCAGTTGTAACTCTTTGAATTTGTCCCCAAGGTGTTTGATGGATCTGGTGTCATAACAGATTAAGATGACTTACAAAACTAGAAGCAAACTAGTACAAAATAACCATAAATGTAATTGTAGGATCTGCACCCCAAATTATTTACATGCAGGCATCCCAACAGCCAAATTCCATCCCCATGAGGTATGGTTGATGCCATGTTTTATGAGTTTTCAATGCCAGTTGAAGACCTACTTATTCAGTCAGGCTTTGGACTGAATCCAGGTCGCCGTGTTCTGTAAATGCTTTTTTTAATTCTGTCTGTGCAGTCCTCTGCTTTTACTGTGTTATTGTTTAGTATGGACTATATGATTTTATTGTGTTTTCTTTTATTATTTAGGATTATTCTATAATAAAAAGGAGTAATAACATGAATGAAAAATAAGAGAACACATCTGAACATGGAAATGGTTTGTCTGCCTGCATATGGCATTTTTTTCTTGTCATATATTGGCTGACATCCTCTTGGTTAGTGCCAACTAGAGTAGACTTATTCTGTCAAATATTGAATGGTGAATCAACTCATAGGTAAATGTCACTGATTGATTGGGTCTACTCTGGTCAGGACTAACTACAGAAGGCAGGCCTTCATCTTTTGTGTAGCACTAATACTGTTTATTGAGTGTGTCATAATGACAGTTTCTTTTAACCATTGCTTCACAGAATCCTGTGGAAGTTCCAAAGAAGGACTATAGCATACTACCATTGCTAGCTGCCCCTCCACAAGTAGGAGAAAAAATTGCCTTTAAGGTATGAAATCTTTTTTTAAAAAGCACTTAAACCATGTTTCAGTTGTGCAACTATAGCAGATCATGAAGCACTAATAACGTTAGGAAGAACTTCATAGCTGGTGTGAAACCATGGGGTAAGAGGTTGTATTAGAATATTTAGATGAGCGGGGGTATATTAAAACAATATACACTTGGATTTGGCGAGTTCTATCCTTAAGTCTCTAGCCTTTCAAGCATATATGTTGCTTATAAATAAGCTAACTGTGATTCTTCAAAGCTGATATCCTTGCTTTCATATGTACATATATATCCTAAGTGAAAACTAACACCACCAACACTGGTGTCTTATGCAATTAGATTAGTGGTTCACCCAGCCCAATACTGCCCATCCTAGTTACTGGAGTTCATGCACCTGAGATACTTTATTGTGAGATGCGAAGGGTTTAGTTTGGAATGTTTCTTGTCTGAGCCAAAGCTCCTTTTCTGCCAACATGTGGATCAGCTGAGATTTGCCCTTCCTCTTCTTTGGAAGAATTAATCATGTGTGTGAGCTATCTCTCCTTCCCTCTACCCCTAGATTTATATTTTGAAAGTCCTTTTCTCCCACTTATATTTTATGGGCCCATTTATGTACCATACTTCAGTTATATGTACTTTTGGATTGGATGAAGGATATGTAGCCCTCCAGATGTTGTTGGATTGCATTTCCCATACAGCCAGTGCTGAGGAATTGTGAATGGTGCTGTCTCGAAGCATCTGGAGGGGTGTGCCCCCAACCCCCCGCTTTCAGGCAGGGGTAGGAAAAATGCACCTATGGGCTGCATGTGGCCTCCAGAGACTTCCCTGAACACCCCAATATTTTTTTTTCTGGGAAGTCCCCCACAAGATCCCTAACAGCCTCAAAATCCCTTAAAAGTTGCCAATAGTGGGAAGTAAAGTTTTTTCTTTGCTGTTACAGTCTTGAGTTCTTCAAACAGAGTAGGATGAATGAACATAATTCATTGTTAAAGAGCAATGGAGCATGCTAGACTTCAGAAGCTGAATATCAAAAGCCATTAATTAGTTGACCTTTTAATAGTGTCATCACTGTAGATGGCAAGCATGTCTGATGCCTAAACACTTGATTTTTCTTTCTTCAGCTGTTGGAGCTAACGGAAAATTACACTCCTGAAGTATCTGATTATAAGGTATTGCTGCCAACTTTTTTTTTCCTACAAATTACGTAGTAGTATTTTAACATAGCCATTTCTCAGTGCTTATTTTAATGGTGGTTAACAATCTAAGACCTGAGTAAGACCAGGTGTTTCTCTTTTTGTGGAAAAGCCCACATATTTTACAAAAAAGAATGCAAAAGAGTCATCACAAAATGTGAGAACTCCCATAATTTCATCCACTGGAGCCCTTCATTCTTGCATGCAATAAATAAATAAAGGGACAGACTTTTGTTTCCAATGCAAATAATCCAGAATAATAACTTTTCTAAGCTCTGTCAGATACATAAATGTATTTATCTGTAAGACTGGTGCCTGGAAAGGTAAGATTATCAAGTGCTGGTAGAGCTGGTTTTGCCCAACTGTAGGAAAATCTATGTTTTCCCTTAGGACTGAACAGCTGAGAAAAGATGCATTCAGGGAATGCCATTAGAAGGCTCTCTACCTCTGTTTGCCTTGCTATTGAGAATCAAGCTCACTATCTTTGCTCCTATTATCCTGGGTTCTAGTTCTTGGTCACATTGGAGTTTCAGCATTGAGAACTGGCTTGTGTATGTAATCAAGTGATATTGCTTTATACTGTTCTATCAGACTTTTTTTTTTTTTTTTGCAAAAAGACATAGACAGATAAATTAATCAAATTATGCTGGACTTATATATTTTTTTTCTTCTGTTTTGGAAGGAAGGAAAAATTGTCAGTTGGAACCCTGCTAACAAACAGTTAGAACTGGAAATTCTTTCTTTTTCATCTGGTAAGTATTCTGCAGCTTCAGAGTTGAACATGAAAATATATTTTACTCTTCTGAAGAATTCAAAGACATAGCTGTGTTAGTCTGGTATATCAGTATTGAAAGGGATTTTGCAGCACTTTAGAGCCAGAGAAAGAAGTTGTAGCATAAGCTTTTGTAGACTTGGTCTACTTCTTTAAATTCCCTTCAGGTGAAGAAAGGCAGCTTTCTAATGTTAATATTTCTAAATTTACATAATTGTGGCTTTAAGTACAAGTTATTTATGCAGAATTGTTGGTAACTGCTGGGGCATTATGAATACAGGTATACCTCAGTTAAGAAAGTTGATGTGTTATTAGGCTTTACTTCTTTAACAGAAACTTTAGTAGTAGAGGCAGAAACAACATGGGAAGAATAAGGATAGTTCCTAAACCATTAAAAAGAAGAGCAGTTCAACATGTTTCAGCAAACATTTTATTCAAACTATGAAATTATACACATGTGAAAGGTCAGATGAGCCTTGGATAAGTCATCAAACATTTTGAACCTTCTAGTGACCACTTGAAAACATTTTCCAAAATGCATCCAGGGGTAATTTTTTTCTTTCACCGGTCTCCCGTTTCCTTATGATTTTCATTTTGGTGACCAAGCGTATATATGTGTGCTTTTAAAAACTTGCTGGTTGTAGCTGGTGGGGCAGGCTTATCTGCCTTTTCTCTGTGTTCCTGTTCACACATGCTCAGCAAGGGATTCTGGAGGCAGCTGCTGTATACCTTGCCTGTTGTACTGAAGCACACACAGCTAAAGTAGGATCAGCTATAATAAGACTCCCAGCTTTATTGCATTGTTTGCTGCAGACATGCTGCTGCAACTTGACACTGAAAGTACAGTATATGATTCTCCAGCCCTCCTTCACCATCCTCCAAATGCCAATGTGGCTAAAAAACATCCAGCTAGATAGAGGATAGGAAGAAAAGGGGGGCAGGCATAAAAAATACTTTGTAAAAAGGAGCTTCTGTGTCAGAGGCTTTGTTAAGTGAGGTATGCCTATATCCTAAAGCTAATTTTTATTTTGTTGTGGGTTTTCTAGTTGCAAAAGAGCCAGGAAAGTTTGATCTGGTTTACCAGTCTGCAGATGGAGCTGAAACAGTAGAATATGCAGTCTCTCAAGATAGAAAGGTATGTTAGCACTTCCTTGAAATTGCTTTGCAATAGAAGAACAGAGCTTATGAGAGTGTTACATCTTTGAACAACAGGTTTCATGCTGGCTGGGAGATTTGTGAAACTGCATTCCAGAGAAGTAATTTCCAATCCTGAACACATTTTGTTACCTACCATGTTTGTAAGGCAATCCAGTCTGATCTCAATTGCAATGTCTGCATGTAGCGCAGGGTTGGGCAAAGTGGGCAGCATGTAAGGCTGTTTTTATGGCCCCAAGTTTCATGTTTTTACCCCTTTTTTTTAAGTTGCCCCCAGATGCCCTCTATGAAATTGAGGGGGCAATTTTACCACCCTTCAGGCCATTGTAGGCTCAGGAGAGGCCTTTAAAAAAAAATCAGGAAGTTAATTAGAAGTGAATTCCAGATCATTTCTAGCTATTAAAAAAAGACCTTTCCTGAGCCTACAATGCCAGGAGGGAGGGGCTGATGAGAATATCTCCATTCCTTAGAAAGTGTTCAGGGGCAGAAGACTTTCAAAAATGATTAGACTACTTGAATAACAAATAACTGTAACCGCTGGTTATTAAAGGCTTATAATACACAAAAAAATCCATAAAGAGTTGTTTTTGATTTATCTACAATTTAGAATAGATAGTATTTCCCCTTTACCCACCAGAAAGATCAGCATTAGTAGAGGTAAGAAATTATAGCTGTCTTCTTACTGCAGGGGAGATCCATTGTTAGTCAGTGTATTGTGTTATGATTGTAATTGTTATTTAGTTGTTAAGTTTTTCTATGTTGTTATGTAGGGAGAGGGTGAGTGATGTATATAGCAAATTACGTTTATTATATTATGGTTTTTTGTTATCTATGTTGTATATGTTAATGTGCATATGATAATAAAGATATATATTAAAAAAATGTTGTGGGGGTGTAGCAACCTTCCAGTTTCCTGGAGGCCAATGCAGCCTCCTGACTCCTGACAGTTGCCCACACCTGATGTAGATATTCACCACCCTCGGCTGCATAATTTATCTACATTGTTCAAAAGAGATCAGAGGTGGGGAGCATTTTTCAGCATGGGGGCTGCATTCCCTCTAGAGCAGTGGTTCCCAAACTTTGGTCCTCCAGTTGTTTTGGACTTCAGTTTCCAGAATTCCTGACTGTTTGCCAAGTCAGCTAGGACCTCTGTGAGTTGAAGTCCAAAACACCTGGAGGACCAAAGTTTGGGAATCACTGCTGTCTAGAGGAACTCTTCCTGAGGTTCATGCCATCTTGGGATGGGACTGAAGCACAAAGTGGGTGAGGCCAGTATCAGAAATCACCTGCCTGCCTGTTTGCTGAGATTAGAAGAGTAGGATGAAGTATAGTGCAGGAGTTTCAGCTCGCTGTTAGCAACAGGGAACCAGCAACCTGTATGGGGATTGCTGTGAAGGAGACATTTGAACAATTCCACCCTCTTAGTGATTTTCATACAATGGCTGTTTCCCTGCAGCTGTTAGTAGGAGGGGAAACTATAGATTGGTTCTCACTCCCCAGCTTATTAATGTGGAGGGAGCAGAATAGTGACTGGCAGAAGCTGAAAAGTGGGCAGAGCAGACTGGGGATCTGTGGGCCTCTCTGTATATGTGGTAGTGTGTTTTCAGACATTTAATAGAAATTCACGTTGGTGATCTAGTTGCCAGAATTTCCTAAGAATATAGTTTTGTGTTTTGTGTACATGCATTAAATTTTACATTAAATTCTATTGTATACATGCATTAAATTTTGTATTTTCCTGCGCCATCAAAGTGGCTTTTAGTCACAGACTAAAACTGGAATGAAAGACAGATTTGTCCTCTAAACATTTGTATTATAGATTGGTATTGTGCAGCTCCTCTTCTTTTGTGCAAATGCATGTTTTTAATATGTGTTTTTGTCCTGGCATTTAAAAGTTTTTAATGCCACTGACACTGTGTGTGTGTGTACTTGTGCCCATGATGTATCATATACTTTTTCTCTTTCAGATAACTGAATGTTGGGATGCACTCATTGAGCCAAGACTAATAGTTGCTTCTTCTGATAATGAATCAAGCACTAAAAACGGAAACCCCTCAAATGTGAACTCACAGGTCCCATGTGTAAATAGCTTGTAAAGTACTTTCTTTCTGCACATTGCTTTTTTTTTAAATAAAGATTTTTAAAACTTAAAGAAGCCTAAAGACTAAACAATTTGCCATTAACTAATATTTTTCAAAAACACTTCCTTCTTAGGTGCCATTGTAAGCATCTTCATACTTTCCTGGGAGTAAATCTCAAGTAGGACTTACTTGTCAATAAGCATGTACAAAATGGACTTTAAAAGATCTCCCGCTACATAATAACAATCACTTATCTGAACTGCACTTTAATGCTTTTTTCCATTGGCTACTGTGGGAGATGTATTGGTTACAAATTCAGTAAACTAACAAGAGGACAGAAACTGTTTATCTTTCCCAGCTAGTTGGTTGTTGAAAGATTGCCTTATTGGTTTGGCCTAAGCTCTGTTTTGACCATTTTGTTATGCATTTCCAGCTGAGCTTCTCGATCTTGCAGATGTTACACTGTTGTTACCTTTGGTGAGATTGGGATGCTTCTGCTCTTGGCTGTGAAATTTGGGTTCGTTTCATGTCTTAAACTCTGTAGTATAGGAGATTCCTCAAAAGTATTGCGCATATGGGCCAGTTTTGCATTAAGATATGCAACTGGTGCATCACTATGGACACTGGACTATACTTTGCACAGCAATACCATTTCAACCATTGGCATGTGAAATAACCAGACAGCCTCATCAACATTGCTCTTTCTTATGTTATTGTTACCACATGTGACCGCTGACCATGTGGGATCAGTCTGGCTGTGGCAACCATGCCACAAAGGTAATGCAGTATGTTGATACAGGAAACAGGAGTGGTGGCAGATCAGCAAAGAAATCCTGAGAAAAAGGGTGGGCAATTTTCTCCTGTAAAAACAACTAAAGGCCAATCTTCCACCCCACACCACCCCAGAAAGATGAAATACCTCTGCTTTCCTTTTAGTCACTTTCAGAATGATGACAGGAAGTGATATTGCATCACTTCCTTACACCATTTTGAGAGGGACTGCAAAAGGAAATGGGCATATAGAGTGTGGTATGGTGTTCTGAGGTGTTTGTGGGGGTGGGGATAATTTGTCAGTTTTTGTGTATTTGGGGAGCAGAAAGCATGTGGGGGGCTTTAGGTATGGTTTGGGAGCAAAAATTGCCATATTTTTTTTTAATTTGGGGAGGTGGGGGCTTCAGTGGTTGCATTCAGGTCATAGGCTGCAATTTGCTCACCCCTGCTATATAGGCTTACTCAGAAGAAAGCTCTACTGAGTTCTGTGGAACATAGTCTAGTGAGCATTGGATTGCTGCCTAAGTAATATAATACTGTATAGGGAACTAACATAATACAGAGGGACCAGAAACAGCTATAAAAAGCAACAGTAGGACTAAAGATAACAATTGCACAGATTGCTCTGTTAATAAATACTAAGTAACTAGGAATGCAGTCTCTTGGAATGATCATGGTTGCCATATTTTTAGCCAGAGAAATGTGTTACAGTTGTCCCTTCACATTCACGGGGGTTAGGTTCCACAGAACCCCGCGAATGTGAAAATTCTGGGACTAATGACAGCCCTCCCCCGCCCTCCCGAAAGTGGCAATGGCACCTCTAGAGGCCCCATTGTCGCTTTCCCTTGCCTCCCCATTCCCTCCCCAAGTGGTGACGGGGTCTCCAGAGGCCCCGTCGTCGCTTTCCCCAGTCTCCCCTCACGGCAAACCGCGAATATGCAGGACTGCAAGTATGGAGGCCGCAAATGTGGAGGGAGGACTGTATTTCCAAATTTGCTGGCAAGACATTTAATTAGTGAAATAGTGCGTCAGAATAACCATCTCAGAGAAATGGCAAATACAAGTGAAATAATGACAGGCAAGCCAAGGCATCAGTGTAGACTGTAGTACTGGAATTTTATTAAAATGAGAGGAAACATTGTAAAAGAGTAGCGGTATAGCGTGCTAGGCCAACTAATCATAATTAACAAACAGGTATTTGAATAATAGTCACATTGCTGGAAGGCAACCACCATATATGAGAGAGATGTGATGCCTTAAAGATAGAATATATGATATAAATACCAGTGGCTGTTGGAAATGGGGGCAGGTGTGGATGAAAAGGTGTTCTCTGTGTTTTTTTTGGGGGGGGGTTTGTGAAATAAACAAAGATGATTCATGCTGGCAAATGTTTTTGATTGTGGTACTGGAAATAAACCATACATTGTGAAGACAGGCTAAAAGGTGGCACTAATTCAAAGCAGACTTGCCAATGAATGACAGTAGTAGCTAAAATTATTTAAGTGAAATCTTGCAAAATGAATACAGTACTCAAAGGGGGAAAAGTGATTGATTTAAAAGTCTAGGAAGTTTCAGAAACGCATGCCTTAGCATTCACTATATGAGCTGAGGAAAAAAAGGAAGATGATTGACATCATGGTTTTTGCTGTACACTGAATACTGTGAAGTACAATGGTACGAACAATAGTAGCCATTGCGGGGGGGGGGGTCCTTGATCTACTTTTTTTTTTTAGCCCTTCTGTATGTTGACTGCAGTAGGTATATTTCATGAAAAAAATGTTTAAAAAGTGGGAAACTGTGCATTTAACACTTGATCAAGATGTACAATACTGTTGTCTACAAAAACTATAGAGTGTTGATCAATCATATTGTCAGCTGCAGACCAAACTAGTCCATATTACTCCTAATGAAAATCTTAAGGTTGTGTAACATTTGAATAAGATGCTGTTATATCAGCACAGCTTTTGCAATTAAAAAAAAAATTAGCTGCAGTGGCTATGCTGTGAAGCAGTGAATTTATATCCAGAGGAAAACACCTGGATGCTGCCTACTCTGCAGCTTAAACATCACAGTCTCTGAAACAAAAATAGTTGCTACTGATGATATTGTCTAGGTTTATTGCCGCCACCACCACCCCGCTGCAACAAAGCAATACATTTCAAATGTTAAAGTGGCATTTTGTGACAAAGGTTAAAAATGGAGTGGGGACGGCACATACAAGCTTGCAGGAAAACTATGCAGAGCTGGTATCTCACTGCTGGGAGCAGCGGTGCCTAATGTCTTTCCTTTAGAGTTTTATACTTGGACATGCATAGTGTTCTGAGTGTTGATATCTATGTTCTTTTGCTCCCGCCTCCCTCCATTTCTTTCCTCTGTGACTCAGGTTTACCTTCTAATGCTGGTGACCTTTGGTCACTGGACTCCCGCCTCAGATTTCCATCAAAAAAGGTCTTTTGATTCTCTGATGATTTTGTAGCTCTTTTTTATCAAAAAAATTGAGAGATCTTTTAATTGTCTTGCATGGCCTTCTTTAAAATCTCACTTTTTAAATTGCTTGATGTATACAGTTCTCTTTTCTGTATCCCTTACCCTTGATTCTCACTTCCTTGAGCTGCTTTTTGGCATATATTGGGTGATGTTTTCACAGTTCTGAAAGCTTCAAACTGTGATCAAGCTACATATCTTTTAAATTTATACAAATAAGAATCTCAGCCCTGTCAGAGAGGACAGCTCTTTGCAATGAATCTGCCCTGTGCATTGAACCAAATCCAAATTGTAATCCAAAGGAATGCACTGGAGCCACACAGGGAACTGGGTGAACAGGAAATGTTGGTGTTAATTCTGTTGTATTGTACTTTCAAGTAATTTCCAACTTGGTGTTTTCTTGGCAAGGATTATTCAGAGGGGGTTTGCTGTTTCCTTCTTTGAGGCTGAGAAATTGTAACTTGCCAAGGTCACCCATGGTTTCCACAGCTGAGCAGGGGATTTGAACTCTGGTCTCCAGAGTTCTAGTCCAACACTCAAACCACAAACACCATACTGGCGGCCTATTAAGCCTGACTGCACTCTAAATACTTGACTAAATTTAGCTTAGCTTCTTAATCAAGGAGGATATCTTACTATTCACAGGTGTGGTTTACTTTATCACATTCTTATTACTCATTCTTTGCAATACTAAGTATCGCAAACACCCAGCTGAACATATATCTACAAACAGTACAAGCTAACTTGTCACTAAACAGTATAGACTGATTGTAGTATCAGAAAATACAGTGACATCTGCTGAACAGTGAAAACGTCTTTTTAGTGGACAGTTCTCCCTTTCAGCTAGGGTTCACCATGGTCCAGTTGATAAATTTGTTTGAATGTTATAAGAGTTCGTAACAAAAACATATCTCTAAGCATGTGGTGGGTGTATTTTTCTCACCACTTGTGGAAATGGAATGGTGCCTTATACATTAATATTTTCTTCCAAAGCATATGTATGGGCATGTAATAATAAATCAGGGCAGCTTACAAAAATTAAAATACAATACAGATAAAAATCCCTAAACACCCCCCACCCCCACCTTCCCCCATAAAAAAATATTAAACAAATATAAATTAAAAGCAACTGTCTAAAATCACATTTAAAAACAATAAATACAATAAATAGCCAGAGAACTAAAAGAGGCCATGATCCCCTGAGGCCGGGATCTAATTAGGAAAAGGCCTGCCGAAAGTGATCCGTCTTTATTACTTTTTAAAATCTTTTTTGATCACTGTCCATGTGTCAGGAATCTAATATGATGGAGGAACAGTTGCTGTAAAAAAAGTGTTTCACATATCCTCACCAAGCAGCAGTGTTCTTGTTATTTTTCACGTCAGCTGCAGGGGCTCAAGTGGGCCAATTAATCCCCCCCCCCCGCAGCTGTTTCCCTGAATTTCTTTTCCACCTGATAATATTCTCTGGTTCTTGGAGGTTCCTGAGTAAATCTGTCTCCTCATCTGGCTATTTGAGGATTCTCCTACTTTCTAAGGTATTTTCTGAAAGCTTGGGGCTCCCATAACATCTTTATCTCTCCTCCCCCATTTTTTCCTTTCCCTGTTTGGGATCTAGTCCTGTCAATACTCACTACCAGAATATGCTGTTGGTGGGAGTGATCACTCCCTACCTGATAAGTACCGTATGTGTGCCTTCAAATTGCCTGTGGACTTATGGTGACCCCATGAATGTCATAGATTTTTCTTAGGAATACTCAGGTTGTTTTGCGAGTTCCTTCCTCTGAAATATAGCCTACAGCACCTGGTGGTTGTTGGCAGTCTCCCATCCAAGTACTAACCAGGGCTGACCCTGCTTAGTTTCCAAGATCAGGCAGGAGCTGGTGCCTTTAGGGTATTTAAGCCTCTTCCTGACAAGTGTATATTCAGCAAAATGAACATGATGGATTGTGCAATGCTATACAGTATACATGTTCTCCCCAGGCTAACCAGAGGACAATAAGAGGATCATAAGCACAGAAGAAGAGCCTTGCTGGATCACACAAGAGGCTTAACTAGTCCCTTGTTCTGTTCCCATAATGGCTTTTGGGATGCTCATAAGCAGGACTGATGCCAAGATCCTACATGCCCACAGCTCAGCATAAATGACCACCAACCAAGTTATGTTCTGCTTGTATTATGCAATCCATAATACCATCACTATGCAATGCCTGTGGATGACTGGTCAATGCACATGGCTGACACCCAGTGCGCAACAGCAGTGCAGAATACAAAGAGGCAATGTGCCAATGGCGGGGTACACATGGGTCAGGTTATCACTGTATTTTCTGCATGTTTAAGTGCTATTGCACTTGCAGTGGTTCCCCATGTGGAACTCCACTTCCACTGCTAGATATGACTGTTGCACATTGTCCACAAAATCCACACTGCATACCTGGCACAATTTACACCTGTGGATGTCACTAACAGGATGCCAGCCAATGAGTGTATTGGCAGTCTCCCATTTGTGTTCCCCAGCATCTGGGCCATCAAGACAAGTACATTCCTGTACAGGTCAACCCCCATATCCACGGATTCAGTATCAATGGTTTCACTTACCCACATCAAAAAAAATACATTATCTCTAGACATTTCTAGGTTTTCCAATGCAATTCTATGGTCAACTTCTGGTGTTCATCTCACTGAAAATAATAAGAGTTCCCTAGTATCCATAGTTTCAGGTATCCATGGGGGGGGTGTCTTGGAACGTATTCCCTGTGGATATGGGGGTCAACCTGTACTACAATTTTGTTGCTTTCACACAATCCCTCTACAGCAGGGTTTCTCAACCCTGGAACCCTAGGTTTCTGCCACAGACCATGATTAAAACAACAATATATTTTTTAAACTGTACTGTAGCTATAATAATTTTTATGCAGGGGTTCCCTGAGACTTCAAAATTATTTCAAGGGTTACTGCACGGTAAAGAGGTTGAGAGAGGCTGCTCTACAGTGCGGGCTGACATGTGAATGGGGAAATTGATTCCATGGAGAAGTATAGCATTGCCAGTTCTAGCTGTGGGTAACTGTTGTGGTAATAGGTGACCCATTCACATGTGCAAGGCATCTGCTGATGTAGGGATTCATTCTGGGCTTCAAAAAGTTCCTTTCTTGAGCTACAATTTCCAGGGCATTGTGGGAATCGTAGACCAAAAAAGGAACTCCCCACGGTTCTGAGCATTCTAAGAAGGAAGGAATGAAACCCAAGGAAAATCTATTCCAGTAGCCATTCTCTGTCAAGCTTCTTAGTCCCTCTCAAGCTGGCCGGGAACAAATTAAATGTAGGCATGCTGGTTGGAGATCCCAACAAAGTCCCTGGCATTTTAAAAATTATGATGCTGCTAAGAATGAGTCCCAGTGCATGCTAAGTCCACACTACACCAATAATCCAGTTTGATACTGGATTATTTACCATGACTCCCTCCTATGGAATTGTAAGATTGGTAGTTTGGTGAGGCACCAGCACTCTTTGGCAGAGAAGGCCAAAGACCTTGTAAAACTACAAATTCCAGGATTCCATAGGAAGGAGCTCTGGCAAATAATCCAGTTTCAAAGGGGATTGTTTGTGTAGTGTGGATTCGGCCTCCTCAGTGTTATTTCTTTAGAAGGGAGCATCGATCCAGAAACGGGCGGCAGCCTCAGACCTGCCTGCCAGACAGAGCTGCTCCATTGAAGTGAACGGGGCTTCCTTTTGGAACAAACATGATCTTGCCCCATGAACCACAAAGAAGAAAACAATCAGTTGTGGGGATTAAAAAAAAAAAAATTATTGGGGAATCCACATGACACAAATAGTCCAGGTTGAAATTTGTGGAATCCTGGGGTTTGTGCAGGGCTGGTTTAAAGCACCTGCGGTGTCAGCATCTGCAGGGGTCCCCATAGTAGTAACCCTCCTCCTGCAAAAACATTATTAGTAATAATTAGAATATCCTGAATATCCATCATTGTGGGGGGGCCCATAGTAGTAACCCTCCTCCTGCAAAAACATTATTAGTAATAATCTGAATATCCTGAATATTCATCATTGTGGGGGTCCCCATAGTAGTAACCCTCCTCCTGCAAAAACATTATTAGTAATAATCTGAATATCCTGAATATCCATCATTGTGGGGGAGGCATAGTAGTAACCCTCCTCCTGCAAAAACATTATTAGTAATAATTAGAATATCCTGAATATCCATCATTGTGGGGGTCCCCATAGTAGTAACCCTCCTCCTACAAAAACATTATTAGTAATAATCTGAATATTCTGTACTGGGAATAGTTTACGTTGAGTTAGGTTATATTGACCTGAGATAAACATAGCCGCTGCCCCCCCCCCAAAAAAATAAAGCATTGCAGGGCCCTCCAAAATCCCTTAAACCGGCCCTGGGTTTGTGGTCTGACAAGGTCTTTCGCCTTCTCTGCCAAGGAGTGCTGGTGCCTCACCAAACCACAAAACCCCGGAATCCATAGGTAGGAGTCATGGCAAATAATCCAGTTTCAACCTGGACTATTTCTCCAGTGTGGATGCCCCCGTCATATGACACACGCGTGTAGACTACGCCCCACCCCACGGGGTTTGGGAGCGGGCGAGTGGGTGGGTGGGTCAAGCTCGCCCGCGCACTTCTCTCAGGGCCGCTTCAGCAAAGTTGGCCTGCACATCGATTATTGACGGGGAGGGCGAGGCGGCGGTGGGTCGGCTTTGCCAGGGCTCCTTGCTCTCCCGGTGACTCAGTCTCCCCCACGTGATTTCGGAGAAGCCGTGGCCGTCCACCCTGGAGTTTCGCTTTCTGTTCTGGCCGCTTTAAAAGCGCCTCCTGGGCTGAGCGCGGCGACGCCTCCATCTCTCCCTCCCTCCCTCCCTCCTTGACTGACTCCGGCCATGGCTGGGCTGTCGCGGGCGCCCTCGGCCCCTTCGCTGCTGGGCTTGGAAGAGGAGCTGACCTGCTCCATCTGCCTGTGCCTCTTCGAGAGCCCCGTCACCACCCCGTGCGGCCACAACTTCTGCCTGGCTTGCCTGGAGCTGACCTGGGCCGGCCTGCCGGGGAGCTTCAGCTGCCCTCAGTGCCGGAGCGCTTTCGACAGCCGCCCCGAGCTGAAGAAGAACACCGTCCTCTGCCGGGTGGTGGAGCAGTTCCAGGAGCCCCGGGAGGCCTCGTTGGCCAAGGCGGCGGCGGCGGCCCCTGAGGAGCGCAAGGGCCCCCCCAGCTCCCCCGCCGTGGCCTGCGACAGCTGCCTGGGGGCCGAGGCGGCCAAGACCTGCCTGACCTGCATGGCCTCCTTCTGCCTGGAGCACCTGAGGCCTCACCTGGAGAGCCCGGCCTTCCAGAGCCACCAGCTGGCCCTGCCCGTGAAGGACCTCCAGCAAAGGAAGTGCCAGGCCCACGGCAAGCTCCTGGAGTTCTTCTGCAAGGAGCACGCCAGCTGCATCTGCTGCTTCTGCCTCGTCACCCACAAGACCTGCCCCACTGTCCCCCTGGCAGAGGCCAAGCAGGAGAAGGAGGTGAGCCCGGCCCTCCCAGCCCTTGGGCGCAATGGGGACCCTGGCTCCTCCCGACACAGGCAGGCCCAAGGGTTAAGAGCAGCAGGGAAGAAAGCTTTTCTCTTTTCAGGGGGCATCCGCACTAGAGAAATAACCCAGGTTGAAACTGGATTATTTGCCAGGGCGGCTTTGTACGGAATCCTGGGATTTGTAGTTTGGTGAGGCGCCAGCGCTCTTTGGCAGACCTGTTGTAAAACGTCAACTCCCAGGATTCCATAAGAAGGCGGGCTGGCAAATAATCCAGTTTCAACCTGGATTATTTGTGTCGTGTGGATGCCTTCTCATGAGTCCACCACCTTCACAGGTGTGGTTGGTGAGGAGGACTCGGGACAAAGCCTTCTCCCTGGCTGCTTCGGGACTCTGGAAATCCTTTCCACAGGAGGCCGGTTGGCCACCTCCCTGCTCTCTTTTCCTTGGCGGTTGAAGACGTAATTTAGGCAGGTGTTTGAACTGTGAATTTTAATTGGTGTGTTGCTTTTAATGTTGTGTTTTTGTTTTTATGATTTTATATTTTTAATTTGTGTGTTTTTAATAGCATTTTAACAATGGTAATTTAATTCTTTTTGTAACTTGTGATGTTTTTGCTGTATTTTTTAATGATTGTAAGCTGCCTTGAATCCCATCTTGGGAGAAAGGCGGGATATAAATCTAATAAATAAATAAATAAATAAATGAGGCAATGGGCTCAGGCACCAAAAGCTGTGGGAAGGGTCACAGCAACGGCGGCTTCCTCCCCAGCTGTTCTGTCCAAGACCCTTCCTTCCCTTACATGATTTGGTGCCAGCCATGTACCAAAGTTTTGTGGGAAGCCCCACTCAAAGTGTTGAAATAAGAGTCCAACTGCTGGCCCAGATGGCATCTCTGCATAGAATTTGGAGGTGGGAGAGTGGGGAGTTGGCATCATGCCTTTTGACCCAGGGTGTGTGCAGTATGCCTTGGGCCCGCAATCCGCAATTTGGGCCCGCAATTTGCTACAGCCGTGCATTTAAGCTGTTGTTTACTGGCTATTGGCAATGAGTTGCATATAGGCAAAGAGCCAGTATGATATAGTGGTTTGAGTGTTGGACTAAGACTCTGGGAGACCAGGGTTCAAATCCCCACTCAGCCGTGGATACCCGCTGGGTGACCTTGGGCCCTTCACACTCACCCAGCCTCAGAGGAAGGCAAAGGCCACCCCCCCTGAACAAATCTTGCCAAGAAAACCCTGTGATAGGTTCACCTTAGGATCACCATAAGTCAGAAACAACTTGAAAGCAATAACAACAGTGAAGCACCGTTGGCGAAGGAGGCAATTCCTGTCATAGAAACCAAGCTACTTGTAACAAAAGTGGGCTGATTTATGAGGCTGATACTGTGCTGATGTTGGAAGCTGCTTGACCTCTGGGAATTGGTGAGGAGGCTAACCAATGGATTTTCTGCATCAACAGGGCTGGACTAGATGATCTTTGAGGGACCTTCCCACTTTGTGATCTTAGGTTTGTACTCTGCCTGCTAGGAGGGTAAAAGCATTAAGTGTCAAGATAATCAGAAGGAAATAGTGGTATAACAGAAGAAAGCTAAGGGAGTGAGTGGATCATTACTAGGATATCGCCAGCCAGTATTGCCATACAGTAGGATACCCGTATCCACTGATTCATTTTCCACTGATTCAGTTATCCACAGGACACAAAACAGCACATCTACTAGAGTCTTCCTAGAAAATGTGTCCTCTCTAGCCATTTTCTAGGTCCTCAAAGGCAACTCTATGGTATTTTAAACCGGAAGTCCCATTATTTTCAGTGATGTTCGCTATTATTTACGGTTTTCAGTATCCACGCTCCCCTCAGACCCAATCCCCAGTGGATACGGGGTCCTACTGTATTATATGTCTCCAACTGGTGTGAGAAGGGCAAAGGTATACAGTACAGCACATCCACAGGTTTTAAGGCTACAGGTCACACACACACTATATCCACAGGGGATAACGTTCCAGGACTTACTGTGGATACATGAAACTATGGATAATAGCAAACCCTAGAAAATGGCTAGAGAGAACATTTTGGGGGGGATGGAGATAAGTGAAAACATGGATACCAGTCCCGTGGATACAGGGGTCGACCTGTATTTTATTTTATTAATATCCAGCCTTTTTCCTTGCCCAGGTCCCTGTACTCAGCTTGATATATTAGATAGTAGTTACCATCATCTGCAGACAGCTTGGCTAGTGGCATTATAGGAGTTGTGGTTTAACACATCTTCAGACTGCTAAACTGGGAAAGATTCTGCTGAGGAATTTATGGATTTTAGGTTGAGGTAGAAAGAAGCAACTCTATTATGATATACTGTACTCTACTGTAATAGAAAGCTTAATTTGGCTTGATTTTATGACACTCTGCTGTCTGTTTTTCATGACTGAAATTGACTGTTATGCAGTGTCAGTTTTTATTATGAACTGCATTGCTTAGGAAGCAGGATACACCCCAGCCTTATCTGAATCCAAGAAGCATAACTTTTGCCACCCTTTAAAAAAAAAACTAAGGACTTATTAGCTGCAAATGTGACCTTTTACCCAGAATCCTGAAGCAGAAATCGTCTCTAGCTAGAGCATATAATCTTTTGTAAAGAAAGGGGCTGGAAGTGATAGCCCTGCACGAATAAAAATGGCTGATCTGTGCTTTAAACTGAGACCTCTTTCTCTTTTCTTACAGTTGCAGCTGAAGAAAAGATTGACAGAACTCTATGCACTAAATGAAAAAGCTTCACAGTCCTTGAATCAAGTTCGGGTGCAACAGAAACAAATCAGTGTAAGAAACAACTCTCTATCCCTATATTTCTGAAAAAAAAAATGATTATATTTTTTTGAAAGCTGTTCTAAGTGACTTGGGACCTGGGTAGGTGAAAGACTGCATTCTGTCACATGTGCTTGTCTAGCCATGTGGCACCACGACACCTGAAGAGAGAGGGGGGCACCTCTCTTTTGCACGGTTGCCCTGTTTGTGCAAGGGGAGCAGAGGCTTTCTTGGTTGTGGTGGTGTTTGTGGAATGGCTTCTCTAGAGAGGTAATGACTTCTTATCGTTTGGTTTCAGCCTGATTTATTTGTCAGCTGACTATAGGTTTTCTCTGTTGTTTTATTGTTTTATTTTTAACTGAGGTTGACTGCTGTTTACTCTGGCCTAAATCCAATTGTTACTCCCAGCCAGAGTAGGCTCACTGCATCAATTGCTGAATGGCAAATCAGCCCATAAGTAAATCTCACTGATTCAGTGGATCTACTTTAGCTGAGCCAGTGTGGTGTAGTGGTTTGAGAGCTGGACTAGGATTCTGGGAGACCAGGTTCAGATCCCTGCTCAGCCTCAGTGGAAGGCAATGACAAACCTCCCCTGAACAACTCTTGCCAAGAAAACCCTTTGATAGAGTTGCCATATGTCAGAAATGGCAGGAAGGAGGACAACAACAGCAGCAATAACAGATCTAGCTCAGATTAGCCTTTGGATTTAGGCCTCTGCTTGTACCTAAGTACATCTTTGTTTGTGTGGGTGTGTGTTGTTCCTTTGTTGTGAGTTGTCTTGGAAGCATTATTGAAAGGCAGTTTAAAGATCTTCTAACACACTTATTCTGATGCAGGCTTCTGTAGAGGCCACATAGCAGAAAAGTTACTATGGCCAGAGTGTGAAGTTTGCATATAGACTCTGTATTTCTTCTTTAGAAACATGGGTGGTTGTTTATATGGTGAAAATCCTCCTCACAGAATTCACTCAGAAAAACAAGCTGTCTTAATGGGATCCTGCATTGTCTCACCATGTTGTGAAGGAGAGGGGCCAAAAAGAGGAAAAACTATGTGAGAAAAGCTTTCATGGCTCTTGACTTCTTTAAAAAAGTTCCAGAGATATGTGCATTTTGCTCATAAGACAAGCAATTGGACAAAGTTTATGGGGGCTGTAAAACCATTAAGACAGACTTGCTATTACTGTGCAGCGGTCCATTTCCCTCCTCTTTCATGTAGACAAGCCCATGTTCTCAGTTTAATTAAGCTCATACATGCTGTATTTGTTTTTTTCACAAATGAAGGGGAAGAGCAATGGACATAATTCATGGGTGGCCTCCCAGAAATTGATCATCCCATCATTCTCTGAAAGTGCCATTCTTAAGATTGGTTTCTACTCACCTTCTAGAAATTGGCTGTAATGAGGCCATTAAACCAAGGATGAATTCAGGGATGAATTCTTCTTGAGCTAATAATGTAACTTCTTTTGGAGAGGTTAGTTGATCCAATTATATTTCATTCAGAAGGTGCCTTGGTATGTGTAAATTAAGTTTCAGCTGTTCTGATAAAGGCCAGTCACTATGAGCCATGCATTTCTTTTTTAAAAGATGCTTAAGCCAAAGGTAGATGTGGCTAGTTGCTCTTGAAAAGACTGAATTTCTGTTTTTGTCTGATTAGTCATTTGGCTATGTGGGGCATAACATCAGTCTTCAGTACCTTGGGTCAATTCATGTTGATACAGATATTTTCTGGTTCCTATAGAAAAGATTTGTGACTCACAACAGGGGGATAAAAGAAGTATTTATTTTAAATCCATATGTGGGATCTGTAAGACAGCAACCAAATGCTGTTGTTTGACCCTACCCCACACTCCTGTCTCCCCAAACCCACCTCCAGTTTCTTCTTGATTCTTAGTGGACACCTCCCTCCACATTCCATGCATCCCAGAAGTATCCACATTTTTCCTTTCCACTTTTGTTGCAGAGGGTTACATTTTTATTTTTACCAATTTTCCGTATACTTAAGTGGCTCACTATCTTGTTTATGGCTTTTAAAAATGATTTTAAATTGATTTTACCTCTATGCCACCCTGATATCTTGTGAAATAAGGCAGGATATAACTGTTTTAAGAAAAGAAGAGTGGTGTGTTTCAGTTTTCACATCAATAAGCACTGACTCACTGAATTCACTGTTTGGCACAGACTGTATGTGTATATTTATTGCACAATACTGTTTGTTCAGTCAGGAAAAATCTGCTTAGTATTCACCTTGAACTTCCTCCTTGATGATTTTAATTCTCTTGATACAGAACAGTGGTTCTTAACCTGTGGTCTGGGGACCCCCAGGGGTCCTCGATGTCCTCACAGGGGGTCCACAAAGACTTGAAGGATGCTCTGCCCACCTCTTCCCTGCAGTGGAGCAGCCACATGATAGGAGCTAAGGCTACGGCTAGCTGACTTGGCCTGCATGTTGCCCTTCAATCTGCTTCAACCACAAACTTGCAGGAAGAAGCAGGAGAAAAGTCTTCCCTCTCCCTCCAGTGCCTCTGAAGGAAGGTTTAATGGATGGTGTAATTGTATTGTTGTTATTACCAGGTATTATTGTTATGATTTAAATCTTAAGTTACGTCTTGGGGTCTGTGACAACAAAAGATATTTAAAGGGGATCCGTGGAAAAGAAAAGATTAAGAGCCACTGATATAGAAGATCAAACTGTGTTAGTATAAGTGGGAAAGGGAGTCAATGTTTGAACCTGGCACCCCATTTGAACTTGATTTCCATACAGTTTTCTGTCTTTCCAGGATATAGCCTCAAGGAAGTTGGATTTACTGAAGTCTGAATTCCTAGAAATTACAGCTTTAATTCAAGCAGAAGAAGAAGAATCTGTGAAGAAAGTCCTCACAGAGGAGAAAAGGGTCCTGGATAAATATGAGTTTGTCTATAAAGTTCTTGGCAAGAAGAAAAGTGAAATCCAGGGGGAGAGAGACCAAATCGAAATGGCCTTGTCAGAAGATAATGACATCACTTTCTTAAGGGTAATTATCAGCTTCATTGAACTCCATTCACTTCTGAACAGGCAGTTTAAAGGTTCTTCCCTCTGTTCATAGAGTTGCTTCCTCAGTAAGACTATCAGTTGTTTCATACCAGCTAGAAATAGCCTTTTGTACCCACAGCTGACTTCTTTCATGGATAGAAAAATAAACAGTAATTCTGTCTGCCCAACAGGAAGGTTCGTTCTTGCGGCTATTTCTTATTTAAGGTCCTCTCACCCCCAAAACCTAGTATACATGACCACATACTAAAATGTCACACTCCTGGCTAGATGCATACACTGGGAAACTTTGCACTTAGAAGTGGATTCCCAGCAAACGTTGAGTCCGTGTTACTTACTAGCTGAACTACCTAGCATTGCTTGGGAAAATCATTAACCATTGTTAATGATTGTTCAGTGTCAACTGCTCTGGGAGATGACTGCCTGTCCCTTTGGGTAGTCAAAAGCTCCTTGTGTTGAACATCAATCTCAATAGTCCTTGAGAGAATATATGTCTCCCAATCAGCCACTGAACCCACTACTACAGTTGTCCCTTCGTATTTGCTGGGGTTTGGTTCCAGGACCCCTGTGGATAGCAAAATTCGTGAATACTCAAGTCCCATTATATGCAATGGCATAGCAAAATGGTGTATAAGATGGCAAAATCAAGGTTTGCTTTTTGGATTATTATTTTTTAAAGAATATTTTCAAGCCATGAGTACTTAAATCTGTGGATACCAAATCCGTGGATATGGAGAGACAACTGTATATATAAATGGGGGGAAAAAAGTCCCAGCCCCCCACCAATCTATGCCACATACACTATACAGTTAGGTCCAGAAATAATTGGACACTGACACAAGTTTTGTTATTTCGGCTGTTTACCAAAATAAATTCAAGTTACAGTTAAATAATGAATATGGGCTTAAAGTGCAGTCTCTTGGCTTTAATTTGAGGGTATTCACACCCAAATTGGAGGAAGGGTTTAGGAATTGCACTCTTCAATATGTAGCCCCCTCTTTTTCAAGGGACCAAAGGTAATTGGACAAATTAACACAATCATAAATAAAATGTTCATTTTTAATACTTTGTCAAGAATCCTTTTTAGGCAATGACTGCTTGAAGTCTGGAACGCATGGGCATCACCAAACACTGGGTTTCCTCCTTTGTGATGTTTTGCCTGGCCTTTGCTGTAGCTGTCTTCAGCTGTTGTTTGTTAGTGGGTCTTTCTGCCTTAAATTTTGTCTTCAGCAAGTGAAATGCTTGCTTGATCCAGTTGAGATCAGGTGATTGACTCAGCCATTGCAGAATATTCCACTTCTTTGCCTTAAAAACTCCTGGGTTGCTTTCACAATATGTTTTGGGTCATTGTCCATCTGTAAAATGAAGTATCGTCCAATCAACTTTGCTGAATTTGGCTGAATCTGAGCAGACAGTCTATCCCTATACACTTCAGAATTCATCTGGCTGCTTCTGTCACATCATCAATAAACACTAGTCACCCAGTGTCAGTGGAAGCCATGCATGCCATCACACTGACTCCACAGGTGATGCGGTATGCTTCAGAGCCGTTCCAAGCTTTCTCCATACTTTTTTATTCCCATGATTCTGGTACAAGTTGATCTTAGTTTCATCTGTCCAAAGAATGCTGTTCCAGAACTGCGCTGGCTTTTAAAGTTTTTTTGTGCGTGCAAAGTCTAATCTGGCCTTTCTATTCTTGAGGATTATGAATGGTTTGCATCTTGTGGTGAACCCTCTGTATTTGCTCTCATGAAGTCTTCTCTTTATGGTAGACTTGGATAACAATATGTCTACTTCCTGGAGAGTGTTCTTCACTTGGCTGGATGTTGTGAAGGGGGTTTTCTTTACCATGGAAAGGATCCTATGATCATCCACCACTGTTTGTCTTCCATGGACATTCAAGCCTTTTGTGTTGCAGAGCTCACCAGTGCATTTGGTTTTTCTCAGAATGTACCAAACTGTTGATTTGGCCATTCCTAATGTTTCTACTATCTCTCTGATGGATTTTTTTAAAAAAATTGGCAGCCTAAGGATAGCCTGTTTCACTTGCACTGAGAGCTCCTTTGACCGCATGTTGTGGGTTCATAGCATCAGCTTCCAAATGCGAATGCCACACCTGGAATCAACTCCAGACCTTTTACCTCCTTAATTGATGAAGAAATAATGAAGGAATAGCCCACACCTGTCCATGAAAAAGCTTTTGAGTCAATTGTCCAATTACTTTTGGCCCCTTGAAAAAGAGGGGGCTACATATTAAAGATCTGTAATTCCTAAACCCTTCCTCCAAATTGGATGTGAATAGCCTCAAATTAAAGCTGAGAAACTGCACTTTAAGCCCGTATTCATTATTTAACTGTAACTTGAATTTATTTTGGTAAACAGCTGAAATCACAAAACTTATGTCAGTGTCCACTTATTTCTAAACCTAACTGTATGTTAAGTCAGACCATTCCAACATTCCCTACCTCATGAGTGAAAATCCATCTAGCCCTTTATATGTGGTGTGGTGCAAACAGATAGAAATGTATTTTTTATTTTTATAGATTGGTTCCTCTTTCATTCAGCGAGGTTTAGGAAGTGTACCTTGCTCTCTTCCTCTTCACGTTCTCCTCAAAACAACCCTATGAGTTAAGTCATGCTGAGAATGAAAGAGAGAGGGGTATTTGTGTCCAATGTCACTCCGTGAGTTTTGTGGCTCACCACTGGAAGCAGAAGATGAATCTCCCAAGTTCTAGTCCCAAGTCTAACACTGCAAGTATGAGCCATGTGGCTCATTCTGAGAGAGAATCTGCTACAACAGGCAAGGGTGGCAGCTTCAAGCATGACATTTTATAGTAGTGTTTAGGGGGTTTGTCCCTGCTGTAATGTGTATGCATTTAGGAAATATGCCATATATAAACTGACCTGTGCAGCCCAATCCTAAACTAGAACTTAATTAATTTTGGCTTTATTTCTACTAAGTGTGTTTAAAATTTTAGCCTTAGCTTAGCTCTCCCTGTCCTTTTTTTTTTTTAACATTTAGAGAAGAAAAGGCCCACTTGGTACTGAATGTTACTTTGGCTGTCATACTGCAGATGGACATGGCATTCTGTGACTGACAAGCTAGAAAGAGCCAGACCTCATGAAGGCTTTTTTTCTTTCCACAGAAAGCAACAAAATTGAGGCAGATGCAAATCAAAGATGTTTTCATTCCCAAAATAGATTTGGATCAAAAGTTGACACATGCTGTTTATCAAAAAGCTTTTGGCTTGAAGGAAAATGTGAAACAATATTTGACTCAGCCTACAGAGAAGAAAACAGAAGGTGATTTATTTATTTAAGGAATATGTCTTTTACTTACTTTTAGCAATTTGTACATGCATGCATATTATACTAGCTTCAGTTAAAAAATAGGAATGGGTGTTGTTTAGGGCAGAGGACTGTCCAATACAGTACCTGTTCAGTGCCAACAGGGCATTTCTGTTGTTGTTTGTTGCCCTGTGTGTAATTATAAGTGTGTTCTATATAGATCTGGTATCAACTGATCAGGCCTAATCCTTTATATCTGTGTTTGGTTGTCCCTTACTAGATCTCCTCCCTTAACTTTGTTCCCCTTAGTTTTAGCTGTTTTCTGCTATCTGAAAGGCCATATCAATGCATTTCATTCTGCCACTCACCCTTCCATTCTTTATCCTCTTTTAAAGTTACTGTTATTATGTTCCACAATAAAATTCAGTTTTCATTTATCTCAGTGGTTGGATTATGTGCATTGACTGTCTGGATAGAGATTATGATGATGATGATCTTTTATTTCGATAACGCCATCAATGTACATGGCGCTTTATAAGAAAAAGAAGAACAAAACAGTTCCTTGCCCTCAATGCAGCTCAATACAACATATGTTGAATCCAGAACTGCATCAGACTTGCTGTTTATGGGAGAAGAAAGACACATGCTTAATTCTGTTCAGAAGACTTCATTTGGAAGATAGAAATGCAGTAAATATCAGCTACTTACTACAAATATATTGGGTTGGATCAAGAGTTGTGCCAAGCAAAACTGGATACTCTGGCACCAAACTATGTTTTGGAGCCTTCATTGGATCCTGGATTCCTCCATATAGAAAGAGCTGTATCTGTCACACAAACATACCAGTCAGTTTTTAAAGTTACACAGTGGTTTTCTTTGCTTTTGATCCATATGGCATTACCTGCTGACAGATATAGTCCCATGACCATATATGTTGTCCCAGTGATTTCAGCTTCAGATCCCTAGGTTTAAGGCTGATTTCCACTGGTCTAAAGCCTGCTAGCTATAAGTGAAGCTGAGTTAAGGTTATGCTGTCAACAGGCAACTTCATGTTATATGCAGATCTGTGTATGACAGCACCAAATGTACACATGTACACCCTTTGGATTATTACTTGCTTGCCCCTGGACTCCCCATGTAATGATGCCAGTTATACTCATAGATACAGATATATGTATGCTTTCCTTTCAGGAAGCTCACAGTGTAAGTCCAAACAACAGACCCAGTTCTTGCAGTCTGGAAAAAAGAACACTGCATCAAGTAAGTAAAGAAGTGAAATGCATGGCCTGAACAGTAGCACATATATCTCCAACCCTGTTTAAAGTGTGACAGAAGAATAATTTCTTGTGGTGTCCATGCAAACTTCTTTTGTCATGTTGTCCCTGTCCAAATAGCTTCTGCAACTTCTTGAAGTGTGCTTTATCTTGCAAACTATGTTTATCCAGAGATGATGCTACAGCATCTGCATACCACTGGCTGTGTTGCCTCCTCCATTGCTTTTTCAGAGTGTATGGGGGCTAGATTTTGATATTTAAGGAAGACTGTGCCTCTCCAGGTTGTAGTGTCTGAGCACAGGCTAAGCAATTTGAATTCTAAAGTCTAGTGTTGGGGTGAGGAAATCTAAAGTGTTTGGGATTAGAGCTTGAAACTTGAGTTGAATAAACTTAGAGGTTCCCCTCCCCTTTAAATTTGATCTTGTTAAGATTGAGATCGTTTGAAATACGTAGAGAATTCTTGGTAGAATTAACATTTTTATTGCCTCCACTCTGCCAAGCAACGTTAACTTTAACTTCTCCCATTTCTTCATTTCTGATTTTATTAGTTCCCATAGTTTATTATAGTTGTTTTCTACCAAGTCCATATTTCTGTTAGAAATCCAAATGCCTAAATATCTTGCTTTTTTCACCAGTTTACATCCTGTCATTTTTCCTAGTTCTTCCTCTTCTTTTCTTTGCATATTTTTAGTTATTATAATCGTCTTTTCCTTGTTGATTTTGAATCCAGATAGCCTACCAAAATTTTCAACTACCTCCAATAATTCATTAATGTTCTGTTCAGGATTTTCTATGATTAGTGCCAAATCGTCTGCGTAGGCCTGGATTTTATACTCTTGATCTGAGATTCTCAATCCTGGTATGTTACTCTCTTTTTGAATCTTATGAAGCAAAATCTCTAATGTCGCTATGAAGAGTAGTGGTGAAAGTGGGCACCCCTGACGGACTCCTTTCTGAATAGTTATTGACTTTGTCCTGTTACCGTTTATTTTAATACGGGCCTCTTGATTATCATATATTCTTTTTAAATTGTTGATCATAAACTGGCCTACTCCCAATCTTTTAAATACCAGTATTAGAAAAGGCCATCTGATGTTATCGAAGGCCTTTTCCGCATCTGCGAATATAAAGGCAGCCTTCCTTTCGTTGTTTCTTTCATAATATTCAAGGGCGTTGATAATTATTCTGGTATTATCTGAGATTAACCTACCCGGTAGGAAGCCCCTTTGATCAGAGTGTATCACTTCCACTAATATTGGTTTGATTCTATTAGTTAGCATTGTAGCATAAATTTTATAATCCGTGCACAGTAAAGAGATTGGGCGGTAATTTTTAACATCTTTTTTATTCTTCCCCTCTTTCGAAATGACAGTAATGTTCACAGAATTCCATGTTTCTAGGGTCCCTTCAGTAGCTATTTGGTTGATTGTTTGCAAAAGATTAGTTGTTATTTCTTTTTCAAATACCTTATAAAATATGGGAGTAAAGCCATCTGGGCCAGGTGATTTCCCAATTTTAAGCTGTTTTATTGCTGCCGCAATCTCTTCCTTTGAAAATGGGTCTGAAAGGTAGGTTCTTTGATCATGTGATATTTCAGCGTATATGTTCTCATCAATGTATTTTCTAGTTCTATCTGATTGTCTTCTGTATATTGTTCTTTATACAATTTCTCATAATAATTATGGAACGCTTCCTCTATGTCCTCTTGTTTTAGGAGTATTTATGTCCTCTTGTTTTAGGAGCCTGAAATAACTGTAGATCTTCCTAGCAACCCACTCTTGTTATCTGGAGCAAGTTGAGAAGCCAAGGAGAACTGTTTCTGCAGAGAGGACCAGAGGGATGTGCTTACTTTTGACAGTGCACAGTGTACTATGTACAGTTGCCCCTCCACATTCGCGAACTCGGCATTCGCGGTTTTGATTATTCGCGGTTTTGGGAGGGCCCCCGGGGGCCCCCAAAACCGTGACACGGGGCCTCCGGAGGCCCCGTGAAAACCCTGGAAGGGAGCGGGGATGGCCGGGGAGGACTTCGCAGGGCCTTCAAGACCCCCCGGAGGCCCCGTGAAGGCCCTGGGAGGGAGGGGGGAGGGCCACGGAGGCCTTCATGGAGCCTTGGAAGGCTCCGTGAAGGCCCCAGGGAGCGAGGGGGGAGGCCCGGGGAGGCCTTCATGGAGCCTTGGAAGGCTCTGTGAAGGCCTGGGGAGGGAGGGGGGTGGGCCACGGGGGCCTTCACGAAGCCTTGGAAGGCTCCGTGAAGGCCCCAGGGAGCGAGGGGGGAGGGAGGGGGAGGGCCACGGAGGCCTCCACGGAGCCTTGGGAGGGTCTCCGGAGGCCCCGTGAAGGCCTTGGGAGGGAGTGGGGGGTCCGGGGAAAGCGACTATGGGGCCTCCGGAGGGTTGCTTTGGCGGGGGAAGGGGGGCAATCAATATTCGTGGTTTTTTGACATTCGCGGGGGTCCGTGGAACCTAACCCCCACGAATGTGAAGGCTCAACTGTATTTGGCATTGCATGATAATAATATGTTGGTTAGGTTCTCATGTCACAGTAAGATAGAGTTTTTTTTAAAAAAATTGGCATACTGTGAATGAGCAAGCATGCTGGTACTGGCCATTTGATTGACTCTGGTTGGCTCCTAAATGTAATGGACTAGATCAGGGTGGGCACACTCTGGAGCACTGGTCGATTTTTGGTTCGAGAACACTACAACCATGCAAGTGCAGCCATGATTTTGGTGACCAGAATTGGCAATATATCACATCCAGTCACCTTTTGGGCTGTTTGGTTGGGGGTGCTTTTGGAGAGAAGAGCCCCCCAAGCAGCATGTAGTAGCCCCACAAAGGCATTTTTATACTGAAAATGTGGGGGGAGGGGTTGGTCAAAGAACAATTATTTTTAGCTACATAAAACACTTTTGGGGGTGTCATGGCCTTTAGTAATATCCACATGTAGGCTACACAGATCCTACCCCTGGAGTATATGGGGTCTCCTTTGGATTCTTCTGGGTAGCTCTTGAGCATTTTGTTGTTAACTGTTGTCAAGTCTACTTATGGCGACTTCATGAATGAGAGACCTCCAAGTCGGGTGACATAGCTTTCTTGGTTGAGTCTATCCAGCTGGAATGCGGTCTTCCTCTTTTCCTACTGCCTTCTACCTTACCAAATGTTATTGTCTTTTCTCTCATGAGTCATGTCTTCTCATGATATGGTCAAAGTACAACAGACTCAGTTTAGTCATCTTGGCTTCTAGGGAGAGTTCAGGTTGGATTTGCTCTTGGACCCATTTGTCTTTTTTAGCAGTCCACAGTATCTGTAGAATTCTTCTCCAGCACCACATTTAAAATAAGTTGATTTTCTTCCTATCAGTTTTCTTCACTATCCAGCTTTCACAACCATACATAGAAATGGGAAATACAGTGGCATGGACAATCCTAACCTTAGTGTTCAATGATATATCTTTATACTTCAGGAATTTGTCTAGTTCCTTCATAGTTGCCCTTCCCAGTCCTAGCCTTCTTCTGATTTCTTGACTGCAGTCTCCATTCGGATTAATGACTGAGTCAAGGTATGGAAAATCTTGAACTATTTCAATGTCTTCATCATCTACTTTAAAGTTCTTTAAATCATCTGTGGTCATTATCTTTGTTTTCTTAATGTTCAACTCTAAACCTGTCTTTGCACTTTCTTCCTTGACCTTCTTCAATAATTGTTCCAAGTCTTTACTATTTTCTGCTTGTAGTATGTTGTCATCTGCATATCTTAAATCATTGATGTTTCTTCCTCCAATTTTCACGCCTCCATCCTCTAAGTCTCACCTTGCTTTACGTATGATATGTTCAGCATACAAGTTAAATAGATAGGGCAATAGAATGCAGCCTTGCCTGACCCTCTTTCCGATTGGGAACCATTCTCTTTCTCCATTTTTTTGTTCTAACAGAGGCCTCTTGTCCTGAGTACAGGTTACGCATCAGGACAATCAAATGTTGTGGCACACTCATTTCTTTAAGAGCGATCCATAGCTTTTAATGCTCTATACAATTGGAACTTTGCTGACAAGTAACTGAAATAATGGTAGTATCTCCTTTAAGAGGCACCCTGGGTAGCAAGTAGTTGATTCCTGCTCTGTAATAGGTGGAATGATGCGAGTTTCTTTGCCATGGTAAGTATGGCCTGGTTTTGCAGCCCTTTAGAAAAAGCCATGTCTTTTCATTGTCACAGTCCTGCTTCCTGAGCTTTCTTTGTTTGTGTTTCAAAGATGCTCCAAAAGGAGACGGTGTTTCATCTAATACTTTACTGGAGATTGCTGTAGAGGAGGCTGCTGCTGCTGTTGCTGCTGAAACTAGTGAGTGCTGAGAACAGTTTGGTATGATAAATAATACTTTTGTTCTCGTTTGCACAAGTAATGGAGCTGTTGAGGTGTAAAAGAAGGCAGAAGGATTCCTAGGATTAGGGTATTTGACTATAAGACTAGAAGCTTCTTTCTCTTCACTCTCAGAAGGAAAGAAGGAGCTGGAGAGCAATCACTCTGTGCCTTAGATGCTGTAATTGAACCTATTCCCCTTTCCCAGCTCTGTGATCAGGTAGAAAAGAGGGAAGAGAACACTGACCTTTGGTCATTAATCTTCATATATTATTTATTACATTTTTACCCTGTTTGTCTTCCTGTTTGTCCTTGGTCATTTTAGTGTGCCTCAGTATATTGGTGGCTGAGGAGCAGGAGATGGAGGGAGCAGTTGCCCTCATGTCCTGCTCATGAGCTTCCCATAGGCCTGTGGTGGGCCACTGTGTGAACAGAATGCTGGATGAGAGAAGCCTGTGTTCTGATGGTTCCACATGGCTCTTCTTATCTGTGTATCTCCACCACCATATAGGATAAGTAAAGATAGGGATGGGCAACATGTGGGTTGTGGACCACTGTGTGCCTTCTGCCATTTTTTTATTTTATTTTATTTTATTTTATTTTATTTTATTTTATTTTATTTTGCAGCCCACACTTAGGCTGCTTCAGCAAGTAGCTGCAGGAGCAGGTACCTTGTTTTAGCATGAAAAGCTGTGAGTTTGACTCCCTTCCCCACTCTCCTCCTTGTCCACCCCATCACTTTCAGGACATCTGGTAACTTCTTAAAGGCTGCACTCTGGTAATTTTAAGTTCTTGCAGCAGGGAAGGAGTTTGTCCTTTGTTTCTGGTACTCTGCAAATTCATAGCATACAGCCAATTACTATTTACAGTATGATCATACAATCCAAAATGTGGTGGCCACTTCACTTGCTTGTATGCAGTCATCCTTATGAGCCTGCTACTCATCTGGCTCATGACCTTACAGAGTACAGTTGTCCCTCCACATTCGCGAACTTGACATTCGCGGTTTCGGTTATTCGCGGTTTTGGGAGGGCCCCCCCGCCCCCCCCAAAACCGCGACACGGGGCCTCCAGAGGCCCCGTGAAAGACCTGGGGAGGGGTGGGGAGGCCTTCGCGGGACGCCCGGAGGCCCTCCGGAGGCCCCGCGAAGGCCTGGGGAGGGAGTGAGGGAGGGCCGGGGAGGGTGGGAGGGAGGGCCGGTGAGGCCTCCGCGGGGCCTAGGAAGGCCCCGCGAAGGCCCGGGGAGGGTGGGAGGGAGGGCCGGGGAGGCCTCCGCGGGGCCTAGGAAGGCCCCGCGAAGGCCTGGGGAGGGAGGGGGAGGGGTGTAGTTATTCGCGGATTTTTCACATTCGCGA
Source organism: Gambelia wislizenii (assembly GCA_030847615.1). NCBI lineage: Eukaryota > Metazoa > Chordata > Lepidosauria > Squamata > Crotaphytidae > Gambelia > Gambelia wislizenii. Next base: position 222,916,419 of record JAUMIR010000002.1, read on the forward strand.
ATACAAAACAGACCTTATGAGCAAGGTTTCCGCAAATTGATTTATGAGCCCCTTCCTTGCCAAAATTTCATGATGCAATTGAACTACATATTATGTGGGGCAGAGTTTCTTTCCAGGTTCTGTATACTTTTATGGAAGAAGCTTCTATGTAAAGTGGATGACTGCTGATTTAGTTGATGCAAGAGTTTTGCTCCTCTGTCCACTGTGTTATTGTTGTGGTTGTTATGTTTTCCACCCCTTTTGGCTGTATTTGTCTTAATTTGACTTGGGGGTAAGGATGGGTCTTTGTACATTGCTCCCTATATGTCAGCTCCACTCCTTTTCACGATCTAAATCCAATTTGCTAGTTAAAGTTTCAGTAGGTGCTTCCAGCAGTCTTTTAACTTTAATTACTGTTGCCCCTTTCATTTTATATACTGTTCTAAAATACTGCATTCTGTTCACTAGCAAATACATTTTTTTTCTTTTCTTTTTTACAGAACAGAGAAGGAGACCCACTAAGCGCAGTAAGTTTAGTCCTATGAAAGTGAAATCTCTCTCCTCCTTCCCACTGATACATATTATAAAATCTGAGGAAAAGGGAATCTATCTTTACAGATTATTTTCTGAGCGTATAGATAGGAAGGAATTCATCAGAACCCTAGTAGGGTTGGTGGGCTGGCCTAGCAGAAATGATGAAACTATGGTCTGGTACAGAAAGAACTGGCTTCTTCATTTTAACCTTTGAGGAAGAGTTACTTCCTTCATGGCATTTGCCTCATTTGAAGGGAATGTGAAGATGTCCTTGTGAGCTTCCTGTGTCACACTCCTCTCACCAGCCCCAGTACCCTGAATGTGTTGGAGAGCAAACTTCTACAGTGGCTAGCCTGACTGCTTTCGTGTAGGCTCCTCACACAACCAGGGTTTTGAATGGCTGAGAGGGACCCAACAGGAATGCAGAAGGTTCCACCCTCCAGTTTGTGGAGGGCAGTGGCACTGGTGATAGGTGTGTGACAGTGGGCGTAGAGGTCCATCCCCACACTCCCCCCATATGAGGAGTAAACATATATATAGGATTTCTTTGACTCCCAGATCAGCAGCTGAGTCCTGGGTCAGGCTCTGTCTCCTGGGCTCCATTTCTCACATGTAAAATGGGAGTAACTAAAATACCTCAAGGACTTCATACATTCAGCATTTTGCAAAGTGAAAGGATTAATCAAGTGTCATGGTAAATGTACAGTTTACGAGCTTCTGTATTTCTAGAGAATATACTATATAGTTCTAGTCTTCCTGCTTCCTCCCTCCCTCTCTGTTATCAAAACTGTGTAAGTGTCATGAAGAAATTGGTGAGATTAAACAGTAATAGAGAATACTTTTATTTCCCACCTCATTTGTGGTGCGAACAACACAAGGTTTGATATGGGCAGGCCACCAGAGGGAGTATTAGAGTCAGATGATGGTAAAGTGAAGCAGGCATGAACATTTAGATGGGGGTGGGGGGGTTGTTTGGTCAAAAATGCATATTCGCCATACTAATATGGGCAAATAAGATCACTTCTTTGTATCTGGGGTTTAGTTATTTTCTTTATATACTGCCTTCCAATTAAGTTCCCAAAATGGTTTCCATTTTTTTAAAAATAGACAAGAATTAACATCTGACATGCAATGTATCACTGCAGTCCTGCCTTGACTTTTCATCAGCCAGGAAGTCTCTTGAATCTTGTCTGCTAGGTGTGTTTAGCTTCTAGAACATTAGGAGGATGATTAAATGATGATTAAAACACCTCTTTCTCCCTTCTGTCTGGTGCCTCATTGGGTCAACAGTGGCCATGGGAGATAAATGGAGAAAGTGTTCCCTCCTCAGAGATATTACTGAACAGTTGGCTCAGGGAGCAGAAGTTGTTAATGTCAGGAGTGAGGGTTTCTCCTAAGCTGGGTAGATGTTATTCAGTGGCTCCTGGGGATGGGCCCAATCAGAGGGCTGGAATGGTGTGTAGCCCTAAGTGCATTATTCTATATCTTCCAGTGGTTTGGGAGGTAAGCCCTGCCAGGTTTACTTCTGAATGGCTGTGGCTATGTCAAGTATCAGCTTCCCCAAACTCATACAGCACAAGTTTCAGAGTCCATCAGAAAACGTTATTGCTAGAAATTCAGGAAGCATACAATACAAAGTCTTTGCTGCAAATGGACACCTAATGCATACACTCTAAATTAAAAGCATTTTACAATCACCAAAATCTGGTGGGCTACAAGATCATTGGTCATCCATCATCCACTGACGTAAGCATTCCTTAAAGCTAAACCACCTTTTCCCCAGGCTTTAGAAAACTGTTATTTGCAGCTGCATTATTATCTCTCCTTTCCCAGGCGAAATCCAAAGAGTTACACCTACATCCCCCACACAAACTGCCAGTCCCATTATTCACCAAGGCCACAGGAAAATGAGTGAAAATGGCAGGAACAGGAGCCAAGGAATCTGATCCTCACAGGCTGGATCTAGACTGTAGAAAATGTTTGGGCAACCTGGATTTCAGAGTTGTGTAAATATTTGCAGGTAGCCAAGCTAGCTTATTTAGTGTAGTATTTGAATATGCTCTTCAAGCAGATTTTTACAAAAATGCACACTGTTATTATCATCACCTGTCCTCGTCTTCTTTATTAATCCTCAGCCTTTTCTCCAAGATCAGGACTCAACTGCATCTCACTCTCCCCCTCCCCTCCTGTTTTCTTCCCTAACTGCAGCACAGAGTCCCAGCCAGAGAGGACGCAGTTCCAGCAGGACCCTGCCAGAGACTCAGTCGGGGACTCTTGAAACCTTTTTAAATAAATCAAGAGAGGGGCTTTTGGAATGTAAGTGCCTAACTCAGAGACACCGAATCTATTTTCCAGCATCCCATCCCATTCTTCTCAACACTGCCATATTCAGCTGGACTGGGAAGCAAACCAGAGTAACCCCAACTTTTCAGAGGGGCTCAGGCAATCCAGGAAATTACAAGGCAGTTAGCTAAATGCCCATCCTGGATAAGTTGGCAGATAACATTATTAAAGATTAAATCATAAAACATATAGAGCAGGTGTGCTGGGCAAAATGTAGTCTCCAGATGCTGTTGGTTTCCAACTCCTATCATTCCTCACCATCAGTTTTGATGGCAAGGGATGATGGGAATTGCTGTCCAACAACATCTGGAGAGTCACAGTTTGCCTATCCCTGTTTTAGAGTGTCAGTAATCATGGGGATAGTAGGCATCCTATAGATGTTGTGTATTTGGGTTTTCATAAAGCTTTTGACAAACTCCCTCCTCAAGCCCACTGAGTAAACTTAGTAGCCATGGGAAAGGAAGATAGGTGCTCTATACAGATCAATAACTGGTGAAAGAACCAGAATAATAAATGTAGAATTCTCATAGTGGTGGGTCCAAAAAAGTGGCATTCCCAGAGGCTCTGCATTGGGACTGGTGCTTTCTAACTTACTCAATAAGTGGCTTGAAGTTGGGATGAGCAGTAAGGTGGCCAGATTTGCTGGTGTTACCAAATTAAGATAGTAAAGCCAAAAAGGGATTGCAAAGAAGTCCAAAATATTCTCTCCATGTGGGGGAATAGGAAACAAAGTGGTAAATGAGGCAATTGCAAGTAAGCAGTGCACATGGTAGCCATACATACACATGCATATGTAGTGACTTGTGTACTAATGGGATCTGAGCTAGTAGTGAGTGGCCAGGAAAAATGATCAGGTGGCTGGAGAAACTCCCCTGGAAGGAAAGGTTACAACATTTGGAGATTTTGGTTACCAAATGAATGTGTGTAAGGCTGGCGGGGGGGGGGGCAGGGGACACAACGGAGGTTTAGAAAATTATGCATGTTTTGGAGAAAGCATGTAGGGAGAAGGTTTTTTTCTTCTTCTCAAATCCACAACCCTGGGGTCATCCAGTAGAACTGAGTTGTTGATAATCTGGGATGGATTTCACATTGCCTAGAATCAGTGCTGCTACTGTTCCCCTATTGCCTTAGGTAGGCATATTTAGGTATAGCGCTTTGGTCTACTGACTTCTCTTCTGTGAACTTATCTTTCCCCAGTTGCTACAAAATTTACTCTGGATTTCAACACAGCCCATAAGAAAGTGGTCTTATCAGAGAGAAACACCAAAATGTCTGTGTCGGAAATCCCCCAGAATTACGGCCACCACCCTCAGCGCTTCACCTACTGTTCCCAAGTGGTAGGCTTCCAGTGTTTCAAGAGGGGCATCCATTACTGGGAAGTAGAGATGGAGCGCAACAACTTCTGTGGAATTGGTGTCTGCTATGGCAGCATGCCCAGGCAAGGAGCTGAAAGCCGCTTAGGGCGCAATAGCAGCTCATGGTGCATCGAGTGGTTCAATGCCCGGATCTCAGCCTGGCACAATGACATTGAGAAGTGCCTGCCCAATACCAAGGTGCAGAAGATTGGCGTTCTCCTGAATTATGAGGGTGGCTTTTTGATTTTCTTTGGTGTTGCTGAGAAAATGACCCTCCTCTACAAGTTCCGGGCGCAATTCACAGAAGCCCTCTACCCGGCCTTCTGGATCTTCTCCAGTGGAACCACCATCTCAATCTGTCAGTTGAATTGAAGGATCAGGCAGATGACCCTTCCTAGCTTGTACAGGACATCCTTATGCTAACAGCCCCTGTCTGTATTAGAGCCCAGTTCTTTGTATAGCTTTTTGTTAAATTTAAACCAAAGTTATATATTCTGAAGTTCTGTGCTTGCTTTTTGAAAGTTCCAAAGCTGTCAAATCAAGGCCATAGTCCACTGCGAACAGCACTTAACCAAGCCTCTCTGACATGGCCTTGGACAACTTGGGCTTATGACAAATTGCTTGTGAAATTCTTGGTGGACAGTAGTCAGTGGGCACATGGCTTATTGTACCCTCTTAGTTACCCCTGAGAAGGGGCAGGTGAAGGCATATCAGAGCAGAAGATTTCTCTGCTTCTGCCCAACCAGAAGCACAGGGTGGCAATCACTGTCTCTCTTGCTTAGCCTGCACTGTTCACAGTTCTTTGCACCTGCAAGTGGGTCTGTGGATCAGACATGCACTCAGTCACTCACTCTCTTTCACTTGTATGGATCAATCTTCTGAACAGTTTTTTTAAAAATAACTTGTTCTGATGTTTGTGTAGTGAAGTACAAGGGAGCTGTGTCTTGATCAATGAGACCAGGACTGGTGCATGAAAGTGGTGGGACTTGCCTTGTATTGAACATTGTTGAATTCTACTGCTCAAGAGCAAAATCTATGGTGTCTCTGTCACTGCCTCTGTTGTCTAGGCTGCACCACTGATAGTTCTTTCCATTGGCAAGTGGATGACAGGCAAGGGAACCCATGGGAACAGAGGAGATAAATGTATTGGCAGCACTACTCAGTGGTAATGAGGCACTTTGAAGCTAATACTTTGAATTCAGAAGCCTCCATTGATTACCTGTGGTGTTACAAAGACCTCAACTGCTTTTCAAATGCTTTGAAGGTATTTTCCTTTGAGTATCTGAAGAGATAGAGAAGTCCCTTTATGCTGTCTGATATGTCCCCTCGTAGCTTAATCCAGTGCTTCATAGTTCTGCAGACTTAAGAAGCTGGAGTTATTGAGGGCTTTGAATAATTGGCATGCAATGACAGGGAGTCTGATTTGGATGTGCTTTAAGGATACTAAAACCCACCACTATCATCTCAGCCATTTTAGGTGTACTCATCTGTGTGGCTGCTTCAGAGGAACACTTTGTTCTCCTGTTATTTAAGAACTTTGTAGGACTCTGTGACTCTACTGTGGTCCTTGGTAATCTTTTTGAATACCAGGAGGATGCAGTAAGTAGGAATGGAGAAGGCTAGTCTTGGAGCATAAAACTTTAGGACAAGATTGGAGCTCTACTTTGCTCCAATCTTTGTTGGAAGTGGTTAGCTCCCTCTCATTTGCCACATGCAGGCCTCCAAGTGTAGTCTTCAGTAGCATTTGGCTTTGAACAGATGCTTAAAAATCACTTGGTTGACTTGCAAAAGTGTGGAAAGCCTTTCAGTGTCAAAAAGGTAATCATGTTTCCAGTCAATCCTTCCTTCCCAGTTGACGTTTCAGCCTTAACATGTGAACTGTTAACTATCTTAACTGTTAACAATACTAACTATCATTAAAATGCTGGGCAGCCATCTGAGAAAGGGCAAAGGAAACTGGTGGGCTGTGGTCTCTTGGACAACTTTCTTTTAGCCTTCTTGGATCTGATCCACCCCTCCACACACACTTTGGAACCTGATACAGGATGGTTCCAGCAGTTGTGCATCCTGAACGATCAAGGACAACTTTGTTGCATTCCTCTCATTAAAGAGGACCAACAAATCAGAGGCACTACTAAGGTTATACCAACTAGTATGCCTTGGGCTGTGCACTTGTGGGAAACATTGTCTTCCCTTTCTTGGACCAGAGCATAGGGAACACAAAAGATAGTTGACCCAAATGTGCTCCACTTTTCAGGAATCACAAAGTGTAGGGAAGCACACACAAGAGAAAGGTAAAATGAACTGGGTAAGGCTGATGGCATAAGCAGGAAACTATCAAAGGGCAGCATGATTGCTGTAAGTTGGTACAAGTGCTTAAAGTTAAAAAAATAATAATCAAGCCATGGGTTCCTTCCTGTCCTCAGCCCAGTCTTAGGATACTGATGGGGAAAGATTTTCTGTCCAAAAGCTGGAATGGTGCACCTTGAGGTACTGTGCATGTGCATTAAATGACTTATCAACATTCCTAAAATCTAAGGCTCAGGTTGGCAGAACTTGGGGGAAAGCACCCTGGGGAGCTTCGCAAAATGCAGTAGAACAACAGAAAGACATCTCAGAATTACTGCCTAGATGATTTTGGAAAGCAGCAGCACGATGGGGGCTGAGCTGAAACTGAGCAGGGTTTTGAAGCAAAATGGGAAACTATTAAAAGCAGTAAAACATAATGTGACATGAAGCAAAAACAATCCATTGTGTTGATCTTTTAAGTATATGGAGATGAGAAAATTATTGAGATGGAGATCTCATAGGCTCTTCCCCAATACAGTAAACTTGTCCTTAGTGTTTAGAAGCTACAGGGTCCTATCATCCCTATGATGAGCCTTACAATATTTCTTGTAGGATCTGAGGACTTTTTCCTTCATAAAGAAACAATTATTGTTGCTCTCTGTTTCCTGGTAAGGTCTGTGGGCTGTTCTATAGAAGTGCTTTTGGGAGCACTTTTGCCCAAAGAGAGTTTCTTTAAACTCTCTTCCTACAAATGATCATTGGGATTTTGGCACACTTTTCTGTGTGTGCTAAAATAAATATAAAAATATATCTCAGAAGATACAAGGCACAGTGGATCCAGTTTCTCTTACCCGAAGGTTGTTGGATCTGGGATGTGTTCACTGTGTCAACTTAGCTGGCATCCAATAGTCTTTGTGCTATGGTTGTGATAGATGTTTCCGAACAAAAGTTATACTCTTGACAGTTATCATCTTACAGTTATCTTACAGTTATACAGAAACATATCTCATAAGAAAAAATAATATTGCTTTATATCATGGCAAGGCAAGACTGTGGAATAATTGGCTGTGGGTATGGTTGTCCTAAAGTTAAAAATTCTGCTTTTGCTGGACGGGAGTCAAGCCTTTGAAGTCCATGATTCTCTGGCTCAGTGGCACACCACTGTGTGATCTGGGTATTTTTTCTGACTAGTTGAAACTCTTTGCATAAAAAGCAATGCTCTTTCATGTCCCTGTGGACATGACTACATAGTTAACTCTGTTATGATGATCTAGGAGGTGATCACAATTTGCAAGCTTTTCTGCATACAGAATGGGTTGAAAACAGTCTCAGGGTTGCTGCTAGTGGAAATGATTTCAGTATGCAGGGATATTTGGACTGAAACTAAATAGAACGATGAAAATTTAAATGGTTATGCCTACATGCTTCACAGTGTAATCTTGAAAATGATGTATGAAAATCTACAGACTATTTAGTAAACATCTCTATTTCAGATTGTAAACAACATTGATCTGTGGGTGGTTTTAAGAAATTGAGACTAGGGAGATTTTCACACTGGGGCCAAAAGCCCCGTTTCTGTCCCGTAAGCCCCTCTCCCATTCCTGCAATGGAATGGAGGTAAATGTTCACACACTTACCTGCATTCTGCTGCAGGAATGGGCTCCCTCACTCCTTGCCGGCTGTAAATGCAGCCATCGTAAGGCTGCCTTTACAACTAGACGGCTGAAATCCTGGCCATTCTCGTGAGAGAACGGCCATGTGGCAAATTCAAACATACCCCCCCCATGTCAAAACACAGGAAAAAAAAAATACAAGTAACCCTGGGTGGGGGGGGGGAAGGGTGCCAGTTACCTCGATGTCCTGATTGTGCCCAGAAGTGCTCGGCACGGACCTCCCCACCGCAGCTGTCATTCCAGAACAGGAACGGGGCTCCTGTTCGCACACCCATGGTTCCGTTTTTGCAACAGAACAGGTGGTTAATAAGGACTTCTCCCCCGTGAGTACAATATCATGAGGAGATAACCGAACTGTCATGCTGAGGGCACGGAACAAGGTGATCATCATCTGAAAGAAAAATCTTTCAGCGACCCTGTTCTGTGCCTGCAACAGAACAGATTGCTTGTGTGAAAATCTCCTAGAAGTAAATAGGGGGAAAAAAGGGGGGGTCTTATTTTTGCTAATGTCTTGTTTTTGTTTTGTTTTTTCATTCGTTACCAGCCTTTTGCTATCTCAGACTATGACAAGTGTAATGTATCTGAGGCCATCCAGCCTGCTTATGCAGCCCATCAAATCTCATTCATTGAAAGTTCAATAAATTTTGATTGTTATCATTATCATGGTGTCATGTTTGTGGAAAATGTAAGCATATTTCCTCTGCATGGGATGAAAATGTGACATAGATATATGTTAGTTCCTAAATGTATTAACTTGGAAGAAAGCTTAATTGAATCCAGTTGGGCTTTCCTCAAAGTGAATATACTGATGATGTGGAAAAGCTAAGGCTATAGTAGTAAGAATGTAAAAATAATTGAATTCAGTGGGACTTAGTAGTGAATGAAAACATGCCTAGGATAGGCATGTACAATTGAACTGTGAATGGGAAAGTCATTGATCCAGATCCCATGAATGCCACTTATGGCCTGATGTGGACATAAACCATTGGGAGTGCATTTTGGGCTTGTGTACTGCTTCTGCTTGGGTATCATTCCCACCTATCCAAATTTTACCTCACCATTTCATAGTTTTGTCTGTAATAATTTCCCCACTAACCACACTGGGTTAGTTTGTTAGAGGATTTTTAAATATAGCAATATTCACCCAGAGATCTCAATAATGAATCACAGACATTACTGCAGTTAGAAGTAGGTGTTTCACTGAATCATAAATAAAGCATTCAAACGTTGCTTAATTCCATGCTAGTGGAATCATTTGGCCTTTTAGATACTGCACTGCAACTTCCAGCATTTCATAACATGAGTAAGCTGGTTAGGGCAGCTTGGCCTTAACAGTCCAACATCTGGAGGGCCACATAATTCCTACCCCTGCTTTATGTGGATGCATGCATGTGTGTGTGTGCACACACACACACACGGGATTTCCATGGCTTCCACCACCCCAGCTCATCACCTCCCCTTCTGCTCTGTCTTCAATTGAGTGGCTGCTACTTCTCAAAGAATCAATATGTCACTTAAAAACATGTCACAGTGTGGTCATTGTAAGGTCCCCTTTCAAAGTCCATGTCATTTAGACTTTCATTGGCAGCTATTTTGTCCCATTAAAAGTTCAAGACAGCAATTTGTGAATCCTGCTCAGCCAAGTAGAACTGTGAAAAAAGGAGTTATTTTAAAAGTCAATTAATTGTGGTCTATTGGAGCCCTCTGCATTTGCTTTTTCAGGCCTTGTCACAGCCCACATCTGTCAGGTCTGTGTTTCCCAGGCTGCTATCAGATGCTGTTATGTTGTAAATAATGGGTTTATTCAGGCTCTTTATCCGACTTTGTGTGGTAGACACATTTGTATATCATTTTACGGTGTAACAATTCCATTTACATAAAATATAGGCAATTATGTGAGCAAGTCTAAAAAGCTGTGGGAGGGTGGGAGGATCCTGCATTAAAATAATAAAAGCTAATTGAAAAGAATAAGATAATTTAGGAGAAAAATGGCAACACTAGAGATTCATGGTTTCAAAATGATTCAAGATCATTCAGCCCCAGATGTGTGCACGCGCGTGCACGTGAATGCCCACAGCTTAAAAATTAACACTATTTAAAATATTCTTAATGTTGTTTTAAATGCCACACCATTTAATTAATAAAAAGTTTGTTTGAATGAAAGCATTTCTATTGCTTTCTCTTGAAGTTAATGATAAAACATCCACTCACTAGTGGATAATTTGTAAATGAAATGTGAGTTTTTATGCTTGGCACCATAATTGCTCATCATTAAGCAGATTTTAAAAAAAGCTTTAACTGCTCTGAAGGCAATATTGACTTCTTCTATTTTTAATCTGACTGTGTGATCCATTCTTTAAAATTCAAAGTACTTGTATGATTGCCTCACTTGACTGCGGATGGGTGACATGTTTCAGAGGTGTTCTCTCATATATAAAATGGGTGCTTAGTTTTTGAAAGCAGAGATAATAGCTCTTTTTGTAAACCTTACTTTTTTGTGTGGACTCTGGTATTTCAAGAATTTTTTTATGTCTGGTTAATAGTTGTTGTTTTTTTTAATGAAACCATTGGAACAAAAATGCCTTCAAGTCATTTTTTATTTACAGTGGGGGTTTCTTGGCAGGATTTGTTTAGAGGAGGTTGCCATTCGCCTCCCTGAGGTGGAGAGAGTGTGAGTTGCCCATGTGCTCCCATGGCTGAGTAGGGATTTCAACCTTTGTCTTCCAGTCCTAGTCCAGCACTCAAGCCACTTGTCATGTACTCTTCTTCAGACTCAGTAGCCAGAAGCTTCAGGGTTAAACAGTGAGCTTTACTACTAACAGAAATCTAAAGAGTGAACTATACAACAATGTTGCTTCAAATAAAGTATAATAGCATTTACAATCATTCATTGGTTACCCAAATATCCACACTTCCCCTTCCACTGTAGTATCCTCCCAGCCATTTGTTCCAACAGAACCCATCCTCTCTTGGCTACTCTCAGCACATCAGTTTATTACCATTTCAAAGGAATGCAAAACATCAAGTGGTTGCACAGCACACAGAGTTAATGGCAGGAAAAGGTGGCTTTATAACCTGATCTGACCATTACATTATGTTGACTCTGAATACTGCAGCCCTAAAAACTGTCTGAGGAAGTGTTTTAAGAATCCTAAACATCTGCAGTGTCCTTTACCAACAAGTTTTGCTTCCCCCCCCCCTTCATTTTATTGGGCCACAAAAGGCTAATGTCAGATAGTGTCCTGAAACTTTGAATTCTCCAATGAGGTCAATGACCATGGTGAGGAGTTTTTAACTAGATATGATGGTGGATCATACACATTTGAATCCAGGTATTAGCTAATCACACAGAAAGGAAAGTGAGGTGGATTGTATGTACGGTAAATGGAAAAAGAAAGTTATAGTAGTGCTACATAAGGAGGTACATTATGGCATATCTCTACCCTCACTATTTGCCTGCACTTCATTCTACACTGACCTTGGCTTTGACATCTAGAAATAAACCCATTTGTGATAGCCTAGGGCAGGATGGAGAACTGACTGCCCTTCAGTTGTTTTGAACTACAACTCCAGTAAGACCTTGCCATTGGCTTCTCGTCCAGGATTGGTGGGTGTGATGAAGAGGGGATTTCCACCTCCTGCCCTGCTACCATTTTGTGATGCCCGGCCTCCACATCACAGCCAAACTATGTCTCCCAGTGGAGACATAGCATAAGCACTCAGGTGTGGCTATGTATTCCTGGCTATATCCCCTTCTCTGAGAATCACTCACACCAGGTTGGATGGTTCTTGTTAACAGAACAACATTTATTGTCAAATGAATAAACCATGTAACTGTATAAACAGGTTATTGGGCCTGCACAAACATTCGCTCATTATCTAAGGCTTTAACTGACTTGAATCATTCAAAGTCTCATCTCAACTTTTTAAACTGAAAAACTCACTTAAACTGAAAACTTTCCTCATTCACTCTCCCTTTATCTCCTCCAGAAGCCCCTCCTCCTTCCACCTCCTCACAGAGGATTGGGTCTTGGAGTGCCAGGTCCTCATTGGCTCTCTGGCTGTCCGTCACAGTGGGAATTATCTTTTGAAACATCTGGAGGGAAGTTGCTCCTGGACTAGGAGGAAGTAGGTAGCAAGAGTAGAGGTTCATATTTCCTCATCCACCTGTCTTTAAAAGAGGGAGACTGGATCCCCTCTGCCCCACATCCTGTTTTCTACCTATTTGGGGAGATCTACTTTTAAAACACATGGAGTTTCCAATGCAGCGTGTCTAACCTGACTTTCTACTTCATGTGTACATGCACCATAACAGCTGTTATTTTGTGCAGATATGACACAGTTTCCATGTGGAAGAAAAAATATGTATGGAGATGGTGCAAGGCTGTGCATGTTTCTGTTTTGCTAGGATTAGCTGGAAATTATGCTGATGCTTGAAATTGCTTTCTTGTATTTCCACATAGCAGAATACATCCATGGTCAACTTGTACTATTTGTTCTCCTATGCAGAGAGGTACCATGTGTCAACCAAGCCTAACAATTGCGCTGTGTTAAATTCTGGCCTTTGCATTTGTACCACGGATTCAGTACCTTCACTGTAACACACACAGACTCTTTTCTCTGAAAACACACAATAAATACATGCAAGGTTAAGACCCTCATTTGTAGCTGGTTTCCAAGATACCCTCAGCTCAATGGTGGCAATCATGAGGACCTCTAGATGTTACTGGACTGCAACTCCCAGCAGCCCTAGCCAGTGGTTAGGAATGCTGGGAGTTGCAGTCCTGCAACATCTGGAGAGCAACACTGTGGCCATGCCTGTCTTAACCTGTCCCTGCATGAATGCTTTCCAAACATTTGAGACAAGTATTATGCTTAACCCTGGGAAGTAGCTGGGCTCTGCTGTCAGGGCCACTCTGGTTGGGCACCTGCCAAGGCCCAGCACCTAACAGGGTCAGGGGGAGCTCTGTCTTAGAAGCCCCCGTGTTGTTGCCTCTTCATATCCCCCAGCATGGGTACCTGTTCAATACCCCTCCGTGCCCTCTGCACAGCTTTGTGAATTGGGTCCAAAGGGAGCAAAAGCAGAGAGAAAAGAAATAGGCCCTTTTAATCCCATTTGGCCATTCCAAGGTGATATTTTTTACAATGTCATTTCTGTACAGCTGTGCAAAGTGCTGTGTACACTGCTGCCACTTAAAAGCACATGCAAAGTACAGGACCACAGTATGGAATGAATATGGCACCTGAAACAGCCTAGCCCAGGAGTGGGAAATATGTGGCTCTCAATAATGGTCTGCAATTCCTGTGATCCCCCATGACTCTTGTCTACATGATGAGAGACACAGTCCAGCTTCTGGAGGGCCACATATTCCCCACCTCAATCTAGTATGCGTAACATAACTGAACTTGGAAGTAACCAACTACAAACAAGCTACTTATAACGAATCCTTTCCCTAAACAACAACATTGTGTTATGATGGTAAGTTAGCAAGGGTTAACTTTGGTATTGTAAGTGCAACTTTTTTTAGTTAATGTTATAGTTTGAAGGTACAACTTAATTAACTGATGGAAGAAGAATATCACATGGTTCAAGTGCTGATCCCATGCTTTGTTGTGAGTGTTGAAGTGTCAGTGAGGTAGATGGCAGGAGAGAGTGTGTTTTGTACCACAAGCCAGCAACTTGTAACATTCAGATTTGAAAATAAGTGACACAAAGTTAGTGGGGGTTTTTCGTGATTCTAATAATAATTAATAAAACTGTTTCATTGGACTACAACTTGGCAAGTTTTACTTATACAGCACCTGTACGTTTTCGGAGATGCAACAGTACAGAGACTTCTTGAGAAATCCAATGTTCTCTGCCTACAAAAGGAGCAATTAGTTTTGCATAGAACAGGGACAGCTGGACCTCAACAGAAGTTACTTTTCTGTTGCTAATGGAGTTGAAATTTTATTACCATCTTTTATTGCTCTTTGTCTAAAATCCTCACAAAGCCAATAAGGAGAGTGGCCTCTACCTGCATTGAAATCTCTCAATACCATCTTAACTGACATCTCACACAGAATGTAGGCTTGTGACCCATCATCACCCTTTCCCCCCTTTGCCTGATGAAGAAGCCATGAAACTTTGAAAGGTTGCATAATGTATTTTATGCTTTGGAGTTAGTCCCCCCCCCACCAAAGGTATTGCTGCTTGTGGATTTAGGAAAGCAAAGAATTACATTTAATTTTGGAATTATAACAGTAAGTATGTTTTCAGCTCTTGGTGAAATGGCTGTAACAAAATACTTCTTCCAATGAATTTTCCAAACTATGTATGAGGAGCTTACAATGAATCATGGTACATGCTAATTTGGGTTTCAGATACCATATTCGCCTCATGAAAAATGGAACACTACAAAATGGCAGTGTTCTACCAATGTTGTCTTCTGCAGTAGGTGCCTGTATACTTTAAGTGGCAGCCAGCTATGTTCATTTTTGCCTGTGTGTACAAAAGCAGTCTACAACGTAAAGTACAAGCAAGAACTCATGCCCCCAAATATTTTTTAATATTGCCACAAGAACATGGAAAGGAAACTAACAATGCATTTTTGTGTGTGGTTGTATCGTCAAGTTGTCTGTCAATTTATGATGAATCAATGATTTTCACATGGTTTTCTTAGGCAAGGAATACTCAGGGATGGTTTTGCCAATTCCTTCCTCTGAAATATAGCTTACAGCACCTGGTATTCGTTGGTGATCTCCCATCCAAGTATTAAGCAGGGCTGACCATGCTTAGCTTCCAAGATCATATGATAGGGCCACTATGTGGAGAAGATGGCAAAATGCTAACAGGGGACAGAGAAAAGGCAGAATTACTCAACACCTTCTTTGCCTCAGTGTTTTCAAAAAAGGAAAAGGAGGACCAACCTGAGGATAATAGAACAGAGGACACAATAGGGGAAATCCAGCTCAGAATAAGCAAAGAGGTAGTACAGGAATACCTTCTTAATCTAAATGAATTTAAATCTCCAGGACCAGATGAACTACATCCAAGAGTATTAAAAGAGCTGGCAAATGTGATCTCAGAGCCATTGGCAATAATCTTTGAGAACTCCTGGAGAACAGGAGAAGTCCCAGCAGACTGGAGGAGGGCAAACATTGTCCCCATCTTCAAAAAGGGGGAAAAAGAGGATCCCAACAATTATCGTCCAGTTAGTCTGACATCAATACCAGGGAAGATTCTAGAGCAGATCATTAAACAGAGAGTCTGTGAACATTTAGAAGGCAATGCCATAATCACAAAAAGTCAACATGGGTTTCAGAGAAACAAGTCATGCCAGACTAATCTGATCTCTTTTTTTGATAAAGTTACCAGCTTGGTAGATGAAGGGAACGCTGTGGACATTTGCAGATGAGACCAAATTAGGAAGAGTAGCTAATAACCTAGAGGACAGGATCAAAATTCAGAATGACCTGGATAGACTGGAGAGCTGGGCCAAAGCTAACAAAATGAAACTCAATACGGAGAAATGTAAAGTACTGCACTTAGGGCGGAAAAATGAAATGCATAGATATAGGATGGGAGAGACCTGGCTGAATGAGACTATGTGCGAAAGGGATCTAGGAGTCCTAGTAGACTACAAGTTGAACATGAGTCAACAGTGTGATATGGCAGCTAAAAGGGCCAATGCAATTTTGCGCTGTATCAATAGAAGTATAGTGTCTAGATCAAAGGAAGTAATAGTGCCACTCTATTCTGCCTTGGTCAGACCTCACCTAGAATACTGTGTCCAGTTCTGGGCACCACAATTCAAAAAGGATATTGACAAATTGGAGCATGTCCAGAGAAGGGCAACTAAAATGGTGAAAGGTCTGGAAACCATGCCTTATGAGGAGAGACTTAGGGAGCTGGGTATGTTTAGCCTGGAAAAATGACGGTTAAGAGGCGATATGATAGCCCTGTTTAAGTATTTGAAGGGATGTCACGCTGAGGATGGAGCAGGCTTGTTTTCTGCTGCTCCAGAGACTGGAACACGGAGCAATGGATGCAAACTCCAGGAACAGAGATTCCACCTCAACATTTGGAGGAACTTTTTGACAGTAAGAGCTGTTCGGCAGTGGAACGCACTCCCTCGGAGCGTGGTGGGGTCTCCTTCCTTGGAGGTCTTTAAACAGAGGCTGGATTGCCATCTGTTGGGGATGCTTTGATCAAGATTTCCTGCGTGGCAGGGGGTTGGACTGGATGGCCCTTGTGATCTCTTCCAACTCTACAATTCTATGATTCTATGATCAGACAGGATCTGGTGCTTTTAGGGTATTTAGGTCATTTAAGTAAAACCTACTGAGTTCAATGGGTCTCACTGCCAAGCAAGTGTATACCGTATATAGAATTGGCACATAAAATCAGCTTGTATAGATTTCTTCATGAAGAGTTGGAATCAGGGAGTGAGGCTGTGTTCATAAAAATGCTTAACGTGGGTTATTTAACACTAAGGAGATTTTCACATGGGGAAATTATTCTCCGGGGAGATTGGGACAGAAATGGGGCTGTTCTGGAAGCAACACTGCGTTTCGCATGCCCACTTCCCTCTCCTGATCTCCCATCATCCTGAAGCTGTGCTCGTTCTATTTCCCTCTCGCTAGATTCCACGATTTTTTATTAACGAGAGTTCGTCGTTAATAAATAGAAATAGAACAAGCACAGCATGAGGATGACAGAAGATCAGGAGAGGGAAGGGGGTGTGCGAAACGCGGCACTGCTTCCAGAACAGCCCCATTTCTGTCCTGATCTCTCCAGGGAATAATTTCCCCGGGGGTGAAAATCTCCTAAGAGAGAGTTTAATTCCAGTAATAACATAATACATAGGCTGCTAGATAAAATCAGCAGCTGTACATAGAAGGGTCCCATTTTGTTGCAGTTGAAGTAAGAACTCTTTCATAGGAGAAAAGTGGGATTGAATTGCACAGTCTTCTGTTCACAAGCCTAGGTTTATAGGGTCAGCCACAGTCATTCAAAAGCTCATTAAAGATTCATAACACTGTTGTGTCTTCCAGCGACTTCATGATAGAGGCAGTGGTGGTGAGTGTCTGCAGCCATTGCACTTTAAAAAAGAGGTTAAAACAAAGCACTACAGAGGCTATGAGGCCATTGCCCAAAACAGCAGACCTGCAACTCCTCAATTTCTATATTTGCATCAAGTAAACTAAAATGGCTGCTGTGTGCCAGCAGTGCATGGCCCCCATATCCTGAAGCAGGCCCCCAGGCCAGGATCTTTGGTGGGCCCCCTACCTACTGCTAAGGTTAAGGGCAGCAAGATGCTCCACAGCAGTGGCTCTTATTCTTTTCTTTACCACAGACCAGCTTTAAGTATCTTTTGTTGCCATGGACCCTCAAGTTTTAACTCAAGATTTAAAACCACCACCACCACTACCATCATCCCTGATAATAATAACAATACAATTACAGTACCCATTAAACCTTCCCTCAGAGGCACTGGAGGAGGAGGGAAGATTTTGCCCCTGACTCTTCCTGCAAGTTTGTGGCTGGAGCAGATTTAATGGCAATGCACAGGCCAATCCAGCCAACCAACCAGCCTTTGTCTTAACTTTTGTCCTGGCAGCCTTCAAGCCTTCATGGACCCCCTGTGAGGATATTGTGTCCCCCTGGGGGTCTGTGGACCACAGGTTAAGAATTGCTGCTCTTACAGGATTTAGGTTAAAATTTAAAATAATTCAGTTTAAATGATGACACCAAAGTAATATTTATATTTATTAAAAAAAACTAAATTGATTTACATTAAAAAATGTACAATAAAATCATGCTACCCCACCCCCACCATGGGGGCCCTGTAGCAGTGTGTTGTGGGTTTTCCTTCTCATGCACACAGAAGACCATGAGATGGTACAGAGGAACCTGCACTGCAAGGCTGTGTATGTTTGTGGAGCTCTGTTCATTGTGGGGAAATGTCAATTTGAGCAAAAGCCTCTGAAGATTGAAAACACAACATCCACTCACAAGGGCTTCATTTAGTTAAGTGAAGGATACCACTTTGCATATTCAAAGAGATACTGGTTTTATTTAAGAAGACAGTTCACATGGAAGTTCTCCAGCCAAGTACATAGTACCCTCCAGACTGAAGCACTACTTGGAATTAATGATTTATTTGTTACATTTAGATCCTGCCTTTCCACTAATCAGCAGATGGTTGCATATGTGGCTCTCCTCTTGCAATTTTAGAGGCTTGACAGTTGTTTTTCAGTCTTTTTCTTTTAATTTGCAAGGTGCTTTACATTCTTTATCGTTTGTTCTTGCAACAGCTCTGTGAGGTAGGTTGCTACTATTCCCATTTTTACACACTGGGAACTGTGCTGAGAAGAATTTAACTTGCCCAAGACTTGAGTCTCCGACAAAGATGAAACCTGAAGTTAAGTCTTTCTGATGCAAACCAGCCCTCACTAGTTGGCTTGAACACATACATTTAAATGTTCCAACTGTGCCAAATCTGATGATCAGTAGCGTTCTTCTATACAAAACACACACACACACAACAACAACCCCCAAAACAAAACCATTCTGAAACCAGTTTTCTTGGTCATGACAGATACTACTTCATCAGTCCAAATGAAACTCACAGGGATTTGCTCCTTTCTCTCTGGCTGTTTGATAGATAGCTCCAAAGTCTTTAAATCTTGGGGCACAACCCAACCAAGCTTCACCAAAGTGTTCATTGCCTGTGAATAGGAAGTCCCCTGTCCCTTTCTTCACCTTACACTGCAGCAAGGTTTTGATGGCCCCTCGCCATTCGCCGGTTGCTTTATCTTGCTGAAAAATCTGGTTTTTCTGCCTGTAGACTTGCTGTACATTTACATCAACTTGGGAGATGTGATTCTCTGGATCATGTGTAACATTTTGGATTGATCCTCTCACCACTGAATAAGTTAAATTACACAGAAATGGTTATTTTAAAGATAAGGTGCTTCTTTACTAGTATTGCTACAGGAAAAGGTGCATATCGCTGCGTAAACAGTTGCCAATGTTTGACCAAAATTCCTCCAACATGGTTGATGCTGTTAAGGCATCAATCAGAGTTTGAAAGAGTTAATGTTTTGGACAACTGCTCCCAGAATCCTCCAGACAGGATAATCAGTGGCTTGGGGATTCTGGGAGCTATAGTCTAAAACAGACACTTTTCCAAGCTCTGGGTCTAACAATATATTACACAGGATAATTATATTTTTCTTCTTCAAAAAGAAGCCAAGAAGGTCTGATTTGGACTGAGGATACAATAGGGAGGTTCGGCTCTCATGCTCTTTTCCCAGATTAAATTGTTCTCTCCACTAAGTCACTTTTTTTGTGTCTCTGTGTTGTCTTCTCACCAGATATTTGCCATTTGAGCTGGGAGAACAGGATTAGGGCATGTAGCTAAGAGTTTATCCAAATTCTCACCCACCCAACTGCTTGTGGTGGCTTCCATGTCAGTGCTGGACTCTTATTATGACTAGTTTTAGCATTATCATCATTATGACTAACTTTTAACATTTTAATATTCTAACATTTTAATATATTTTAATATCTTAAATGATAAAGTATCCTAATTACTCAAGCTTTTAAATACAGTACCCATTCTACTTCATAATGATTTGTAGCACTCTTCCTATTGTACTCATATTTTATGTATTTAACAGTGAAACCTGTTTTTATTATTGCTCTGGTCAATGACTAATAAAGATTGAATTGAACTGAACAGTGCTGAACTCTAAGCCCAAAATTGGTTCAGAACCTTGGGTAGCTCCTTTAAAGCTGGAACCCAAACCTGCCCCACTGACATAGGACCCAACAGTTGCCACACCTGTTCCCTTTGTGTAGAAGATGATCCCACGGGGAGTTCCAGCCGCAGAATTCTAATGAAACGTGTAGGTTAAACCTGACTGAGAGCAGAGAGTTATGAGAGATAAGAAGAAATGTGTGACTCTTGGAGTGGTATTTTTCAAATCATGTTGTGTATGTTCATGTATGTGCACACATATTTGAAGGGTTTAGAATGGAACATCACATACACATCAAGCTCCATTCTACAGTATTTGTAATGATGTACTAAATTGGCTGGGAAACAGATGACCCTTCAGACACTGTGGGATTGCAACTCCCATCAGTCGTAGTGAGCATTCACCACATACCAAGTGGTAAATTCCTCACCAGGTTAGAAACTAAATCAAAACCTGGAGTCCTGAGGGCAGCATGCAGACGATTGCTGCAATATTTCAAGCATGTATTCAATTCTTCCTGCCAAATATCCTTTAATTTTTTTAAAGGCTACAGCTGAATTAAAAGCAAGTCTAATTGCCCCAAACATGATTGGCTAGAAAGCCTTTCCCAGACATCCAGTTCTCCACCATTTTCATTTGCAGCACCCCCAAAATCAAATAATCAGTTTTTATGCAGAATAAAGCATCAGTTTAAGTCTTCCCCTTTGGGGATAATTATCTCGCTCATGTCAAGGGCACAAAGAACTTCTTTTGGAAGATTTCAGGAACTTCCTTGGATAATCCAATTTCCTGGAGACGCTAGCCTTTTAGCATAACAGATGTCCCCTGCTTTCCTTCCCCCACTCCACCCCCACCTGGCTTTGTGTGAACATTTTCAACCAGATGCAGTCAAGTCTATTGACAAGCTGTAATGCCCTTGTTCCTCTTGCTCTGAATTGCTCTCGCACAGTCCCTGGTCGAGTGACTCAAGACCTTCCTCTTAAGAAACCCACAAAGCTCCAATTCACTTTGAGGGTCATTTACACTTTCATTAGTAGCTATTTTCTCTCATACCCACCCCCACACAAACACCCTCTAGTGATGATAGGGAATGGTGAATTCAGGACAGGGATGTCAAGCTGTAAATAGAGTCCACTCAAAGGGCTATTTCTTCTGGTCTGTTGGTACTTTAAGTATAAATGCTCCCCATTGTATGTCCTTCAGCATCACATCTGTCAGTCTCTCATCTCTGTGTGTGTGTACTTGTGTGTGAGGGCCTAGCAAGGAGGAGCGTGCCTTGCTTGAGACTAAGCAACTTCATCAAGTTAATACAGGGGGAGCTGATCACCTCAGCAAGGGAGAAAAGAATGGAAACAACCAGCTAGCTTTAGAAACCAGCTGTAGGTAACTGCTGTATAGCTAGTGAGTTTATTTGTCTGTCTGCTAGGGATGTAAACCTTGGCTTATTTGCTCCTTGCATGCAAGAAAGTACAATGTAAGCAGTATTCTTTCTGCTGCACAAGGTTACAAGACTTTGGGCACAGTTTTCAACCAATGGTCACACTTCAGGATGACTTTGGGAACAATTTGCACAGAAATAATGTGCAGTTTTTCCACATAAACCTGTGTATTTTATGCAAATAAAATACACTGTTTCCTCTGCAGAAAACACACCTTCTATGCAGAGAAAACACATGCAATTAGGGGCAAAAGAATTGTCCCAGAAGAGGTTGTGAAGTGTACAGAATGTTACCACTGCTCACTTTTCTTAATGGGTTGTCCCAAGGGTTGACACATCTCTTTTCACCAAGGATATAAAAAATGATGAATATTTTAAACGTCCCTGCCATCTACTGGTAAATGGAGGTTGTGCTGTTAGAATATCTATGACCATCCCAAGAAGTACTGCTGCCTGAATTAGAGAAGCAAATGGTGCCTCCCCATGTCTGAATGCATAGCACCTAAAGCCAGCCAAGTTATTTTGGCCTAGGAGGCAGAAACTCCCAAAAACATCAATACCTCACCTGACAGTATCACTGCAATAATAATAACATAAATAACTATTCATTCTCCTTTCAAAAACCCCCCAAATCTGCTGCCTGAAGTATCTGCTTCACTCTGCCTATTGGTAGGACTGGCCCTGAGTATAGTGAGTATCTTTAAAATGGTCTATTTCCAGGCACAATTCAAAGTGCTGGTTTTATTTTATTTATTTATTTATTTATTTATTTATACCCCACTCTTCAGCCACAAGGCTATCAGCTTAAAACAAATTGTTTTAAGCAATAGCAATTTACAGATCTACACTGCATTAAGCAGTTTCCAATGTGTGTTAGCTAATTGCCCCCACAAGCCGGTTACTCATTTGACCTTTAAAGCGCTATATGACTTGGGCCCAGGTTATCTGAAGGCCCATTAGAGCTCTAAGATCATCTGAAGAGGCCCTTCTCCCTGTCCCACCACCTTCTCAGGCTCATTTGGTGGGAACAAGAGAGAAGGCCTTCCTGGTGGTTGCTCCCAGACTTTGGAACTCCCTCCCTAGAGAGGCCAGGATGGCCCTGTCCTTACTGTCCTTGTGTCGGCAGGTTAAAACATTTTTGTGCCATCAGGTTTTTACTAACTGATGAGGGTTGGGCTTTTAAGGCTGTTCAGTGCTATTTTTAAGGTTTTCTAGGTTTTGTATATAGTCTTTTAATTCATTTTAATATTTTTAAGGTTTAATATTTTAACTTGTACATTGTTTAATTTTTAAATCTTATATTTATACTTTATTTTGCCTTTGCATTGTTTTAAATATGATGTTAGCTACCTTGAGTCCCATTATCAGAAGAAAGGCAGGATAGAAATGAATAAAACAACAACTGTTATTATTTACTCACCAAAATCACTGCTGCAAATGGCCATGAGAAGTTCCACATTGTCACAAGGGCGGCACATGGCTGGACAATAAAGATATCAAAGAAAAGATTAAAGCCTCTTGAGTTGTCAAGTGGACTCCTGAATAGGTTATAGCCAGACAGCCTGGTTCAGTGAGCTGCCCTGAAGTTTTGGGGAAGCCAACAGCATCTGGATAAAGCTCAGCATATAAAGAAGCTTCTTAGAGCAGAACTCTAAGAACTGTACAGTTATATTTCTGCAACATCTTCATCATGCAAAGTGTTCCCCAATTCTTATTTCCTTGAACCCCAAAGCAGACCTGAAGGACAGGTCTTCAGATCATGAAGACCAACAATGCCCACAGTCTTTGCCACCTGTATCTTGATAATCACATCAGATGTAACTTTCTCCAGCATGCAATGCACAGAGTTTTTTCTGCTGTGGCAACCTGGTTATGGAATACCCTCGTGCTCAGAGGCCTGATTGACAATAACGATTACGTCATTCTGGTGCCAAGTCAGAACATGACTTTTAATTATTATTATTTTTAAATTGAAAGCAATATCACTTTACAAAATTCAGCAGAAGAATATACTGTAAACCTGGCAGCATCCCTTAGCAAAAGATCAATACATTATTTTAAATTGTTCTAACTGGTTTTAACTTTTTTTGAGGTTTTAAGTGATAAATGATTTAATATATTTTTAGTCTTTTAAAATCATTGTTATTCTTAATTATTGTCCTAAACCGATTTTATTGTAAATCACACTGGGATTCTCAGCTATAGGTAGGGATATGAATATATAAAGAAAGAAAGAAAGAAAGCCACCTGGTCAGTCATATTTTAACAGCTGCTGAGAGATGGGGAGGATTCTAGCATTTCTCTGCTTCTCTATATTTCTGATCAAGTGGGGTTATGTGTTCCCTGGTCACCTGTATTCATGCTACCATCTCATTTGTTCTAGGATGCCATATAATAGTTTAGGAAAGGCCTGGGCATTTTAAACAACCCATGCTAAGACAGGGATGGAAAATCTTGTAAGTTGAGGTGGGCAACTGTGGCCTTCTAGGTGCTGCTGAAATGCAGTGTTCCTCAGTCTCAGCTACCATAGCCAATGGTGAGGGATCATGGGAGCTGAAGACCAACTACATCTGGAGAACAACATGTTCCTGACTCTTATTACTAGTGCTTGAAAAAGGAGTCTAAAAGTCACACACCTCTGAATCTGTTCAACTACGGAGATTATCAGACAACCTAAATATCCCATGACAGGGATGTCAGGAGATCGCGAAAGGGCTTCCCTTTCAGACGTCGTCGTCATGGAGTCGTCATGCTCCTGTGCCCCTTCTGTTCCGCCCACACTGCTTTTAATTCATGGGCCAAGCTGCGAATTGACCCATCATTCCATTTCTGTAATGGTATGAGGGGTGAGTGAAAAGGTGCCCCGGTATGCTAGTGCAATGCCAGCCACAGTGGGAAGTCCGTGCCAAACACTTCTGGGTGCGATCAGGACAAGGAAGTAAGTGACACATTTTTTGTACCCTCTCTGGGTTACTTGTATTTTTTTAACTGTGTTCTTTGCTTGGTGTAACCTTTTTTACTTTATTTTGCTTTTTATTTTTGAATTTGCTGCACACTCGTTCTCTCATGAGAATAATAATAATAATATAATAATAAATTTTTATTTTTAACCCGCCCCTCTGCTCAGCAACCGGGGCGGCGTACAACAAGATTAAAACATCAAGTTAAAACAATCCCTCCCCATCCTAACCCTCCCACAGAATGGCCGGGAACTCAAACCAGGACGTGAATGGGGCTCTGTTCGATCTCCATTCACTCCTGGGCTGCCGAGGGGACAGGGGTGGTCGCAGGATAGTGTAAGTTTGAAAAATGGGGTTATTGTGCCGGGGCAGGGACAGGAGGGGAGCGGGAGATAATATGGCGAAATGACCCTTTTTTTGTCCTCATCTGATAATTTTCTACGTAAAGTGTGGTTGATTTGAGCGGGAGGCGGTGAAAGCAACTGGAACTCCTAGACAGGAGCAAAATGATCCAGGACCTTTGCTATGACACAAGGGGAAGGCTTATCAAAAGCCAGAGGTCCTCGGTCAAAATCTGCCCCATTTCGTGACATACCAACCTTGAACGAGGGTGGGTAACAGTCAGGTGTTGGGGTACCACATTTGCCTTCCATGGTCTTTAATGGGTCATACACTCACTACACCTCCACCTCTGAAATTGTTTCTTTTTTAAATGGGCTCCAAATGGAGGACAATATTGTCACCACCACCACCCCTACACATTTTAGGTCCAGGAGAAGTATTTGTGCAACAGGATGTCAAGTTCTAGTTGACTTTTTGTTGCAAAAATAGCCATAGCTATGAATTTACTGAGGGTCAGTGTTGAGCATTGGACTATGACTCTGGGGACCAGGGTTCAAATCCCTGCTTGGCCATGGAAACCTACTAGGTAACCTTGGGCAGTCACATTCTCAGAGGAAGGTAAAGGCAAATCTCCCTCTGAATAAATCTTGTCAAGAATACCCTGTGATAGGCTCACCTTAGGGTCACCAAAAGTCTGAGACAACTTGAATGCACACAACAACAACAACAACATGTATCTGTTAGATTTGTTGTTGTGATGTGCCTTCAGGTCAACGTCAACTTATGGCAACCCTATGATTCTTTGGTAAGGTTTACTGAGAAGGAGTTTGCTATTGCCTTCCTCTAAGATTGAGAAAGAGAGAGTGTGTGACTTGTCTAAGGTCAACCACTAGGCTTCTATGGCCTAGTGTGTAAATCCATGTAGCAGGGATTTGAACCCTGGTCTCCTAGAGTACTTCTCCAACATCCAAACCTCTATACCACAGTGCTAATTTTACTAAAGGGTAAACATTTGTGTTTTTTAAAAATTATTGTAGTGTATGTTTCTGTGTCTCTGTATTAAGCAACTTGGAACTTTGCAAAGTGGGAAAGAAATTAAAATACTGTAAAGAAGTAATAATTACATGCAATGAAACGGGTTACTAGAATGAGCACTGGAGCAGATGTCTCTGATGCTTCAAATCTGACTTGTGTGCTTGCCAAAAACCTGTGTTTCTGGCAGGCCACTCCTTTAGAGCAGGAGTCACAATCCTAGAGCCCATAGGTATCATAAAGCCTCCAGGACTGGTTTTGCAGCTCTAGGGCCCCTCATAAAACCCTATGGGACATACAGTGAAAGAAATAAAATATGTATGTGAAGGTCACAATGACTAAGCAAGAGCAATTATGAAGCTACACAGGTGAAACTGCTAATGTAATCTAGAAGTCCTGAGAGCCAAGGACAGAGGTACTGAATGCAGATTGGAAACACCTGAGAATCATTAAGTGTACAAGGTGAAATGTTGAAATACATGGGTTGGTCTTAAGCATGGGTGGAACTATGTGGACCAATCAGAATGGAAGTACACACCCACTGGGTGGAAACTAATTAGTGGGTGGTGATAGACAATGGCTATAAAATTGCAATGTTTGCCAATGTATTTTTGTGGTTGAGTAGAGGTGCAGTAGTTTGGTGATATTGTGGAGTAGTGTGTAGAGATTGTGATTTGTTGACCATATAGTATATTTATATAGATGAATAAAGTAGGTTTTATATAAAACTACTGAGTTGCCTGAGTGAATCCTGGAGACGTTTTGGAGACACCTGGAGAAGAGTGAGAAGGCTTGGAGAGTTTGTCAGGATCTTCAGCCTATTCTCTGAAACTCTGCTGCTTTGGGGAAAAGCATTAACCACTGATCTAAGCTGGTTGGCTCTGCTGCATAACAAGGTGGTGAGTTTGAGCCAGAGGTGAAGAGCTACAACTCCCATCATCCCTGACAAGGGTTATGGGCCCAGTTACTAGAGCACCCAGCATCCACAGAAGCTGAAATTTCCAGAGAGTGGAAGAAAGCTTTGTGAACGATAGATCAGAGCAAGCTGTTTGTGCTGCACTGATAAGCCTCGTGAGTAAATCATTTTGTGTTTTGCTTGAGCCCAGATGGGTCGGCTGTGCATACTCAGAAGGACTGTGTCAAATTGAGTCACTGCACAAATCAAGATGGAAATTCTAAAGTTTAGTAAATTAAATAGAAACAACTACTCTACATGGAAGATTTATGCCCAGTCTCTACTAGTAAAGGAAGGTCTGTGGTCAACAGTTGAAACAGGGCTGGCAGCTGATGCTAATGCAGCCACTCAAGAGAGAGATAATAAAGCAAAAGCCTGTCTTTATCTCATGCTTGAAGAAGACTTAATTAATGACGTCAGAGATAAAACGTCCGCCAAGGATGTGTGGGATACCTTGCAGAGATTACACACTCCTTCAACTGCTTTTGCAAAAATGCTATGGTCTAAAAGAATATACAGGCAAAAGATGGCTAAAGGGCAGTGTGTGATAGAACATTTAAAAATAATGCAAGATTTGTTTGTGCAAGCTGAACTAAGGGGAGTGCAAATTAGCAAAGAGCAGCAATGCTACATTTTAATAGAATCGCTAGACTCTTCGTGGGACAACATAACGAACAGCCTGCAAAACCTGCAGGAAGCTGAACTTAATAGAGACTTAGTTGTGGCCAGAATACTGGAAGAGAACCAGAGAAGAATGTCTGAGCAGGGTGACTCAGCAAGCTTAAAGACTGTGCCAAAACAACGAACAACTCCTGACTGGCAAAAGCAGGAGGAAGCAGCTTCTACAAGGGAGCAACGGAGGTGCTTTTATTGTAAGAAGATTGGTCATCTGCAGAGACATTGTAAACATTTTGCAGCTGAGAGACGCAAGCAAGCAGAGAGCAGATGGCAGCCGCGGCAGTATCAAAAACAGTCCAGACCTCCATTTTTGAGGGACAGTGGTAATAAAAAGGGGGTTGCAACCATGATTAAGGAAAAACAAAATGCAAATTCTAAATGGCTAGTTGATTCAGGAGCCACATCTTTGATGTGTAATGATATAAATTTGATAAGTAATAGAAAATCAGCTAATGTAAATGCTGTAGTTTTGGCTGATGGGAAAGAGCTAAGTACTGTAAATCAAATGGGTACTGTGTACATTCCAGGGCTAAAAGAGAATTTTAATGATGTCTTACATGTAAAGGAGTTAGAAAATAATTTGTTATCAGTAAGCAGATTAACAGAAAGAGACTACACAGTCATCTTTGAAAAGAACATGTGTAAGATAAAACTGAATGGGGAATTGCGTGGCATAGGTTTGAAAAAGGACAAACTTTATTATTTGGAGGACAATATTGATAGCTACAGGGCTGAAGAAGCTAATAACATAGAAAATATTCCAATCCACAAAGACTGCATACACGAGCTTCACAGAAAATTCGGCCATGCAAGCTTCAAATGTTTAAAGAATTTAATCAGTATGTGTCCAGATTTAAAAGTTACTGAATGCAAAAACCACTTAGATTGTACGGTATGTCAACAGGTAAAGGTCAGAGCTTTTCCAGTAGCTAAGAAAACAAAAAGAATTGCTCAAAGACCATTTCAGTATGTACATGCAGATGTCGCCCAAGCTAATTGCTTGTCCTTAGGGGGAAGCAAGTATTTCCTAGTAATTGTTGATAGGTATACAAGGTTTGCATTTGTGAGAATAATGAAAAACAAATCTGATGCTGGGCAAAGTTTAAAAGCATGGGTAAGAATGGTGGAAAGACAATTTGATAGCAGAGTAGGCACCATCATTACTGATAGAGGAGGAGAATTTTTAAATAATCAATTGTTTAACTGGTTTCAAAAGGTGGGGATAAGGCATGAAACTACAAACCCTGCTTGTCCTAGTGAGGATGGGTTAGCAGAGAAGAAAATACAAGATATAAAAAGAATTACTGCTTGTATGATGGCAGATGCAGGGGTGAAAGATAGTTTTTGGGCAGAAGCAACTTTGACTGCAATACATATCAGTAACAGATTGTATCATTCAGAAATTGAAGACATTCCCTACAGGGTATTGTATGGGAGAATGCCAAATTACAAGTACTTAAGGGTTTTTGGACAATTTGCTCATGTTTACACACCTGCTTGTTTCAGGAGGAAAGGAGAACCCAAAAGCAAAAGGCTTAGGTTTTTGGGGTATTCTGGAAATAGCTACAAGTTTCATTTGGGAGGAAAACAAGTGCAGTATTCTAGGTCTGCAAATTTTGAGAGACATGCTGGTTGGGACAAACTGCATGCCAATAAAGAAGTGTTTTTGAGGTTAGGGAGTTCAAATGAGCCAAAAGCACAAACTGAACCAACCTCAGGAAACGGAGGGGTTTCAGTTAAGCAGGAAGCATCACCTAGCAGCAGTGGTAGTTCTTCTGATGATGAGATAGCATCTAGGCCTACTACTACTCGAATGACTGAAGACAAGAGATTTAGTCATAGAACTACAACTCCCAGTAGAGAAAGTGAGGATGAAAGAGACAGAACAGCAGATTTTATTCCCAGGCGTAGTCATAGAGTTAGAAAGCCTCCAGATAGGTTTGTTGTGACAAAGGCAAGAGCTTGTTTAGCACTAGAAGAGCCTGAAAGTTTTGAAGAATTGGAAAGTTATTCTAGTGAAGAACAGGAAAGATGGTTTGATGCAATGGATAATGAGTTTGGTTGCCTGGTAAATAAAGATGTTTTTGAAATTGTTGACAGACCCAAAGACAAGAAAGTAATTGGTTGTAAATGGGTATACAAAAGGAAAGAAATGCCAGATGGAAGTATTAAATATAAAGCTAGGTTAGTAGCTAAGGGTTTTGCACAACAGCAGTATGAGAACTATGATAAGACATATTCTCCAACTGCAAAGCCAGAAAGTCTGAGAATGGTTCTAGCAGTAGCAGCAAAAAGGAATTTAGTTGTAGAACATTTTGATTTTGAGACAGCTTACTTGAATGCGGTTTTGAATGAAGAAATATTTATGGAGCAGCCACAAGGTTTCGAAGAAAATGGTAGTCAGAGAGTATATAAATTAAAGAAAGCGTTGTATGGTTTAAAACAAAGTGCCAGAGCGTGGAATCTGTGCATCAATGATGAGCTAGTTAAGCTAGGTTACAAGAGGAGCATTGCAGATGCTTGTGTTTATAAAAAAGGAGACATAGTATTAGTGATTTATGTAGATGATTTGTGCGTAGCAGCAAAGTCAAAACAGGAAATTGAGTCAGTAAAAAGAGAATTGTCTAAGAAGTTTGTTTTGAAGGACTTAGGTGTATTGAAGTCTTATTTAGGTATTTGCGTTGAATGGACAGAAGAAGGACATTGTTTATTAAGTCAGAGAAATAAAATTGAAAGCCTGATTGAAAAGTGTGGATTACAGAATGCAAAAATAGTAAGAGCTCCAATGACAACTGGTTTTGTGTCTGAGAAAACAACTAGAGCGTTTGAGGACAAGACTTTCTTCAGAAGTATAATAGGATCTTTACAATTCATATCTTGCCACACCAGACCAGACATTTCCTATGCTGTAAATGCATTGTCTAGAAGGGTTAATGATCCAAAAATTGAAGACTGGACAGCGGTAAAACATTTATTGAGATATTTGAAAGGAACCTTAGATAGGAAATTGATTATAAGAAGCAGTAGTTCAGATCTAGATTGTTATGTAGACAGTTCATTTGCATCAGAATTAGGAGACAAGAAGTCAGTTACAGGAATGATAATTAAATATAGTGAAAGTCCAATAGTTTGGAGAAGTAGAAAACAAACTAATATAGCGATAAGCACAACGGAAGCAGAATTTGCTGCTTTGAATGAGATAGTAAATGAGGTACAGTGGATTAAGCAATTGCTAAATGATTTAAATGAAAGTTACAAGATACCAGTGGAAATTCTGGAAGATTCACAGTCATGCATAGCGATGGCTGAAACTGAAAGTTTGAAGAACAGAACAAAATATGTTGGTGTAAGATATCAAAATGTGCAAGACATGGTTCAGAAGGGTGAAATAGAATTGAGATATATAGAAACACAACACAACATAGCAGATTTGTTCACAAAAGCATTGACAGTAGAAAAACATGAAAGGCTGACACAAATGGTTGGAATGACATTGTAAGACACATACAATATTTTATTTCGGAGGGGATTGTTAAGGAAAATGCAACATGGGACATACAGTGAAAGAAATAAAATATGTATGTGAAGGTCACAATGACTAAGCAAGAGCAATTATGAAGCTACACAGGTGAAACTGCTAATGTAATCTAGAAGTCCTGAGAGCCAAGGACAGAGGTACTGAATGCAGATTGGAAACACCTGAGAATCATTAAGTGTACAAGGTGAAATGTTGAAATACATGGGTTGGTCTTAAGCATGGGTGGAACTATGTGGACCAATCAGAATGGAAGTACACACCCACTGGGTGGAAACTAATTAGTGGGTGGTGATAAACAATGGCTATAAAATTGCAATGTTTGCCAATGTATTTTTGTGGTTGAGTAGAGGTGCAGTAGTTTGGTGATATTGTGGAGTAGTGTGTAGAGATTGTGATTTGTTGACCATATAGTATATTTATATAGATGAATAAAGTAGGTTTTATATAAAACTACTGAGTTGCCTGAGTGAATCCTGGAGACGTTTTGGAGACACCTGGAGAAGAGTGAGAAGGCTTGGAGAGTTTGTCAGGATCTTCAGCCTATTCTCTGAAACTCTGCTGCTTTGGAGAAAAGCATTAACCACTGATCTAAGCTGGTTGGCTCTGCTGCATAACAAGGTGGTGAGTTTGAGCCAGAGGTGAAGAGCTACAACTCCCATCATCCCTGACACGTGTGTGTGTGTGTGTGTGTGTGTGTGTGTGTGTGAGAGAGAGAGAGAGAGAGAGAGAGAGAGAGAGAGAAGAATGTGAAGTACTGCTCTTGAATTCTTTAGGAGCAGCAACTTCTGTCTAGAGGAAGGTGTGAGAGGGGCTCTCACTTTGTTTTGACAGAACTATCTTTTTCCTTTGTTTGATATGAGGGCCAGATCCCTAGAATTTGCCCACTCCCCTCTGCTTTAGTAATAGGAATGACAAATACACAAGTGATAGTAGTGCTAGCCATTAAATGAAATTTTCTGCTGACAGAGCAGTCTCACTGCTAGCTACAGAAAGCTCCAGCTTCACACCATGTGAGGCATCCACAGGCTGACAAGGCTCATTTTGACAGGGCAACAATGAGGGAGGAGTACAGTTTCCTCATCTCTTCTCTCCCTGGGATGTTTTCTTTTTCACCCGGTACCTCTTGCTAAAAGCAATGGAAAAGAACTGTTCTACGTCAGAACAAAATCCAGAATCCACAAATAAGCGATACCTTTATTGGCCAACCACACTGCAAAAGGAGTTAAATTTTACTGTCCTTTGTCTCAAGACCACATGGCCAAAAAGTAGGAGTGGCCTCTGCCTGCATGAGATTCCCTCACTTGAACAACAATACAAAACATCTGACGCAACATGTAGGTCTGTCGCTGCAACTTCATCACTTTTCTTTCTTTCTTTTTAAACATACTTTGCCTGATGAAGAAGCCAGTAGAGCTTCAGGAGCTTGCATCATGTGCTTTGCAGTTTGGTTGGCCAATAAAGATATCACTTTTTTGATTCTGGATTTTGTTTTGCTACTTGACCAACACGGCTACCCCTGAAGCTGTTCTACATCAGGTAACTGATCTGGCCAGGGACTGGGATCCACAGCCACAGCTTCTCTCCCTCCCACTTCTCATGCTGGAGTTTTCATGTCAGAGGGACTAACCACTAAGGACTGGGAAGAGGGTGTGTGGGTGGGAAATCCAAGGCTTGATTTCCTCCTCCAATGATGGACATCTCTTTCTTTCTCTCTCTCTGTCAGGACCAGGTCATAAAGCAACCTTTTCCTGCCATGGGTTGTGTGTGCTACATGACTGGTTGCTGTTTTGCATTCCTTTGGAAATGGTAACAAGGAGATATGAACAAATGGTTGGGAGGTGGAAATAACAATAGTTGGAGTAATGCTAGGTGAGAAGTGAGGAGGGCAGACACTGGAGCAGGCAATTAATGCCTGCCAGCTTTGCCTGATTGTAAATACTTTTTAATTTACCACTTTTCCTTTGAGCTTCATTCGAAACAACAAAGTTGTAGTGTCTTTAGATTTCTGTTAGTAGTAAAGCTTACTGTTTAACTCTGAAGCTGTTGTCTACTGAGTCTAAAGAAGGTGGGTACGTGACAGTTTGCTTTGAATGAAGCTCAAAGGAAAAGCAGTAAAATAAAAAGTATTTACTGGTCCTGATGCGCTCTCTCTCTCTCTCTCTCTCTCTCTCTCTCTCTCTCTGCCCTCTGAGTGGAAGATCTGACAAACCATATGGCCTTCAAAACTATCCCATGGCCATTAGATGGCTTGACAGGCTGTGGCATTACTAAGGCTGGTGTCACTCCCCTCGGTGTCACCTGGTGAGGTCCGGCCTCTCTGCACCCCCCTAAGTGCCACCACTGTGGGCAGGCATGCTCACTTATAGCCTTGAAGAAATGGCAGGAGGGCTTTTTGGTATGATTAAGTGAGTCTGAAGGATGGGCCCTCCACTGTGTCCCACCAGTGGTGGCAATACAAAGTGGGAAGACATGGGAGAGGGCCCTCTCAGTGGTGGCACCCCGATTTTGGAATGGCCTTCCCTTGGAGGCCTGACTGGCACCAACGTTGGTTTCTTTCTGGTACCAAGCCAAAACATGGCTCTTTCTTAAAGCCTCCAGGGACTAATTTATTTCAAAGTATACATATATATGGTTTGAACTGTTGCTTTTAAAGTGATTTTAGCTGTTACTATTTAGGATTGTCCTTGAGCAAGCAGGGATCACCAGCATTGAGGCCATGATATTGAGAACATAGCTACGCTGGGCAGGGCACCTTTCTAGGATGGAGGACCATCGCCTCCCAAAAATACTACTCTACGGTGAACTCGCCAAGGGTCAGTGTAAGAGGGGCGCTCCAAAAAAGTGATACAAGGACTCCCTGAAACAACATCTCAGGCTCGGCCAAATTGATCACCAACAATGGTCTGTCCTGGTCTCACATCGGGAGGCATGGAGACGCACTATGCACAATGCTGCAGCCTTATTTGAGAACTCACGCCGAACAAGTCTTGAAGAGAAATGACAATGCAGAAAGAATCACAACCCGGAAACATCACCCAAGGAGACCTTCTGCTGTGCTTTTTGCAACCGGACTTGTTTATCCTGGATTGGCCTTTTTAGTCATCAGTGCGCTTGCAAAAAGCGCAGGATGAGTCCTTCCTGAATCTTCTTTTGCGAAGAAAAGCCAGAGAGAGAGAGGGAGAGAGCTGTTACTATGCTTTATATGTTTTCATCTTGTTTCAATTATTTATGCTTTTAATCTGGAAGTGTTTTAAATTCTTTATATTGTATGCCACCCTGAGAGCCTATGATAAATACTGTGATAGAAGTATTTTGATAAATAAAATTAGTAAGTGAGTGATCAGTTTGAGTTTTATTTCTCTGAAAAAAAATTGTTTCCTTTTCTCAACATCTGGAGTTTTCTCTTTTATTTCTCCTCCCTGCTGCTGTTTTTGATAACAAACTTGCTAACTATTTTTATACTTTAGGCCTTTAGAATCATAGAGTTGGAAGAGACCACAAGGACCATCTATTCCAACCCCCTGCCATGCAGGAATACCCAGGCAAAGCACTCCCGACAGATGGCTATCCAGCCTCTGTTTAAAAACTTCCAAAGGAGACTCCACCACACTCTGAGGCAGCATATTACACTGTCAAACAGCTCTTACCATCAGGAAGTTCTTCCTAATGTTTAGGTGGAATCTCTTTTCCTGTAATTTGAACCCATTGCTCTGTGTCCTTTTCTCTGGAGCAGCAGAAAACAAGCTTGCTCCATCCTCAGTATGACATCCCTCCAAATATTTAAACATGGCTATCATGTCACCTCTTAACCTTCTTTTCTCCAGGCTAAACATACCCAGCTCCCTAAGTCACTCCTCACAGAGCATGGCTTCCAAACCTCCCACCATTTTGGTTTAACAGTTTTAACATTTAACATTTATATTTTTGTTCATTGTAAGATGCCCCAAAGACCAAGAATAAAACAATATCAAAATACAGTAGGAGCCCCATATCTGCTGGGGATTGGTTCGGGGGGGGGGCGTGGATATAAAAAACCATGGATAATAGCGAACACCATTGAAAATAATGGGACTTCTGGTTTAAAATACCATAGAGTTGCCTTGGAGGACCTAGAAAATGGCTAGAGAGGACACATTTTCTAGGAAGACTCTATGGTAGGTGTGCTGTTGTGTGTCTCGTGGATAATGAATCAGTGGATATGGGGGTCCTACGGTACTGACATGTTAAGATACTCAACACCCTTAGATAGAGAAAGAATAAGACAATTCCTTTCTAGGCTTACCTTCTACAAGGGCCATTTTCTGGGGGTCTGGGCCTGTGGCACTTTGGTTGCTAAGCAATTCATACTGGAAACTGGCGGTCTTGCGGCTGATGTCCCTCTGAGGGCTGGCCTGGAGGAAGAGGGCCACCCGCTGAGGGGTCGGGGTGCTGAAGCAGGACACGTGATGAAGGTGGGGTTCCTCGGTGTCACTCACCAGCAGGTGCAGCTGCCCGTCTCTCTCCACATAGATGTTGGCTCCTTGAAAGTTGCTGGACGGCTTGATGCATATGGTGGTGTGTGGAGCATTGGAGAGATTCGGCTCTAGGATGACGCGGAGGGCTCTTGCTGGGTACATCCATTCCAGGAAGCCCTCAGTGCAGCGGAGGTGGACCTGCTCCACAGTACGGGAGTGGGGCTCCCAGCTTAAACCACTAGAAGGCAACGGGGTCAACAACCACGATAAGTGGGACACAGTGGGAGAAGAGGGAGGCAGAGAAAGGCAGACCTAATGAAATTTCCCACTAAGGTTGCCAGGTCCAGCCATAGCCCCTACAAGGGGGGGGGGCTGACAGGGCTCTACTCTAGGGGCCCAGGATTAGGAGGGGCCCCCTGGTGTGATATTATTGTAAGTTTTTATTATGTAAATCCATTTAGTTTTTTAAAAATAAATATAAATATTACTTTGTTGTCATAATTTAAACTGACTTATTTTAATTTTTATCCTAAATCCTGTAGAGCATCTGGCTGCCCTTAACCTTGCAGTAGGTAAGAGGCTAGCCAAAGATCCTGGCCTGGGGGCCCACTTCAGGATGTGGGGGGCATGGATCCAGCCCTCAGGGGGACCCCAGGTGTCTAATTGTAGCATCACCACTGCTGAAGAAAGATGTAACAAAATGTCCTGACGTTGAGAGTCACCATCTTGTTCCATGCCTTGAGCAATAACAGGTCTAAGGCTCATCTTCAGCTGTACTCACTAACTAGGGGTGCATGTGTGGAACTAGGCATTGGGCTGGAAATCGTGAATGCAGGGCTGAATTGATTGTCCAGAGCTTTTACCAGAGGCAGAGACAATTGCCCATTCAGGCCTATAAAG
This sequence comes from Gambelia wislizenii, assembly GCA_030847615.1. NCBI lineage: Eukaryota > Metazoa > Chordata > Lepidosauria > Squamata > Crotaphytidae > Gambelia > Gambelia wislizenii. The sequence continues at coordinate 222,952,637 of JAUMIR010000002.1, forward strand.
ACTTAATTAGATCTCACAGTGAGCATGAAATTGGTCTGAATGTTTATGAAGAATCAATGCATCTAGTGGTGGCTGGTGACTCGCAAGTCATAAGGTGGTGAATTTGCTCAGGGTTTTAGCCCAAGTTTTAAAGAAGCTATCCAAGATGCTGAAGTGTATTCACATCGATATCAATAGTTCCTTCAAAGTTTAGACTAAATCCCAAAAGTGGATTCACAGCTACCCGCTGCCAGAGCATGCATCACTGGACTGGAGCTATAGCTGGCATGGAGTAAATGGATTGCCCCAATTATAATGTCAGTCCTTGAATCAAAGGAGATAAGAAACTACAGATAAGTCTTTTACTTGAAGCAAACATTAAATGTGCATCTAATGGGTGCAAGTTAAAATTGTTAATTATATCACCACCTACATGTTTCAGAGTTCAGACTAGAACATGGTCACTTTTATTTAGCCAACAAATGCATTCAGCCTGTTGTTCAGATGAAAATGTGGAAGTTTCAATGTTTTGAGTTCAGATATGTACTTGATATGTTCTTAAGCTGAATGACATTTTAAATTTCTTTGTGTAGGTATACCACACACTTAATTATTGCAAAACATCTGGTCATTTTTGAGAAAAAAATTAAATTGATGTTAGTCTGATTGGTTTTAATTGAGAGCAGTGACTTTAAATTACTTCTACTACAACTAATAGGATGTAAAAGTAATGTTGGCAGGACTAGAGCCTTACATTTGCAGATACTTTAAAACATAGCTTAATGCTCGTATATAAAATTTAAATTCATTCAATTCACTTCAAAAGAACAGCAATTATTTGTAAATAGTAATAACAATGAGGGCATAATCCAACTAAATGAAGCATTAGTTTTGATGGGAAAGTTAAACCTAGGGCCCATCTACACAAGGGGAAAAAATCCAAAATCCAATTTTTTTTATTTTTTTTAAATCCAATGAGAAAAAAACTATTCCAGAACATGGCCTCACAGCCTGGAAAAAAACCCCAAAGAAAATCAATCCAAAGTACCTCATAGTATTGGCATCTCGCAGCAGTAGCGACATGTCTAAATGGTTTTTCTGGTCTCAGAAGCCCCCATAAGCCTCGCATTCCTGATGGCGGCTGCAAGTGATTTACTTGCATTAGTTCTTCACCACCACTGTTTTTTAAAAAAAGTTGTGCCAAGGTGCGCTGGTGCAATAAAGCAGATTTCCCAATTTTATAAGAAAGCAAAAGAGAAAATATTCATTCTGTTTTATCACCTTAGCGTTAAGGCGAAAAAATATTCATTCTGTTTTATCACCTTAGTACTAAGGCAATTGCTAAGGTGAAAATCCAAAATGCTGACAGTGGGGGCTTGCTAGCAGAGCAAGCCCCCTGCTCTCACCTGGTCAATCAGATTTGTGTTTCCCTTCATTTTTTTAATTGTTTGATAGTCCAAATGAGCAAAAATGCACAGCTCCCTTGCAGTTTTTGAAAAAGTACGGGGAAATCTGCAAAGGCTTTTACCCTGTTTTTGCTGTTTTGGGCCCCCCTCCTTCCAAATAGTGTGGATTGGCGCTGGATCCCGTTTAGGCAGGTAGGATTCCCAGTGAATTCCATGAGGGGTATTTTCACCGTATAGACGGGTCCATAGTTAGATTTGTCCGAAGGAAACTGATTTGAACTAAAAGTGGCTAGATGCTATAATTTTTATTAAATTTGAAAGCTCACCTCCCACTTTTGTGCTACTTTTCTAACATTTTAGTGGTTCTACTAAAAGGAATGACCCTACTCAGAATTTTATTTGGCTTGTGGGCCATGCAACTACAGTACTTTGTTTTAATTTCATTTGTATTGTACACTTTAATGCCCCCAGGTTGAAATACAGTAATTGCATTTGTTATTGTGTGCCTTCAAGTCATTTCTGACTTATGGCAACCTTAAAGTGAACCAATTAACAGGGTTTTCTTGGCAAGATTTGTTCACAGGGGGTTTGCTTTTGCCTTCCTCTTAGGCTGTGAGACTGTAACTTGCCCATGGCCACCCAGTGGGTTTCCATGGCTGAGCTGAGAATCGAACCCTGGTCTTCCAGTGTCCTAGTCCAACATTCAAACCACTACACCACACATATCCTACAGATCCATTGCAGGGCACTGAGAATTTGAATTGAAGTCTTGTCTGCCTAATCAATTGCTCCTCCGACTATAATTAGGGGCATTTGTAAAACTGAAGTCACAAACAACATGTAGTAACCTGCTTTGCCCCCTCCCCATGTATGTGTAAGAATAGCTATATCCATGTTCATTTAAGTAAGAATATTCTCTCTTGGTCCTGCCACCATCACAGTCTTGCTTGGTGAGGACACAGGAAAAAGCCATCTCAGTGGCTGCTCCCACCCTCTGGAACTCCCTTCCACAGGAGGCTCAGCTGGCCACCTCCTTGCTCTCCTTTCCCTGGCAGGTGAAGGCCTTTTTGCTCAAGCAGGCTTTTAATGAGTAATTGCTGGCAGTCAGCACACTTAGGGAGGGGTGGATGGGTAGCCTAGTATTAACTTTTCTATTTTTTAAATGATTTGATATTGCTTAATTTCTTCTTTTAAAAAATGAAGATCATTTAATTGTATTTTAATTTAATTTAATTTGTTAAGCTAAGTTTTGTTTTACTGTTTGTGAGCCACTTTGGGACCCCCACCAGGAGAAAGGTGGCATATAAATGCAAGCAAGAAAGCAACCGATCAATCAACCCATAAATCTACTACTGCTGAGCTGAACGATCAGTTTGCATGCACACAGGTTTCTGATCTGTCCCATCCTCCGCAGCAGCGAATTTGACTTTGGAGGAAAAACAAGGAATAATCCACACTACACCAAGAATCCCGTTTGAAACTGAATCATTTGCCATGGCTCCTTCCTATAGAATCCTGGGACCTGTAGTTTAGAGTGGCACCGCTACTCTTTGGCAGGGAAGGCTGCCAAAGACCTTGCAAAACTACACAAATCCTAGGATGTCATAGGAAGGAGCCATGGCAAATGATCCCGTTTCAAACGGGATTTTGTCTAGTGTGGACCCGAGTCAGATTCAGTAGGTAAAGCCCGGGGCAAGGCATAGCAAGGGGTTGGACTAGATGGCCCTTGTGACCTCTTCCAACTCTACGATTCTGTGTAACCAGCCAGCAAGAGGGCGACGGATGGTGCGGTCAGTCCTGGCGGGGTCCATCTCAGACCCCGTCTCTCTGCCAGCGCTGGGATCCCCGTCTTCCTCTGCCTCCCCCCAGCCCCGCTCTTCCTCCCCGAGTCCCCCGTCCGGCCGCTCACCTCCCCTTCCAGCTGCAGGCGGCGGCGCAGGGTCGGGGCTGCAGGAGGCACAGCAGCAGCAGAGGCGGCAGCCACAGCCGCGGCCAAGGGAGCACGGAGCGGCGCCCCCTGCGTTCCCGCCCCGGGGCCATCAGCGGGCTGGGGACCGCCTCGGCCAGAGCCAGCGCCCGCGCCCAGCCACGGCCAGGCGGCCCAAGGGGAAGGGCGGCGCTGGAGCAGCAGCAGAGGCAGAGGCAGCGCTCTCTCCCCGGCCAGCTCTTCCCAGCCGCGTTGGGAGTGAATGGCGGGGCCAATCCCCCTCTCCCCCCTGCGTCCGTTCGTCCGGGCTGGAGGGATGACAGATGTCCCCCTGGTTTGCAAGCCCTCCTGCTTATGCGCCCCCAGCAGCGCCATCGCCACCGCAACACGGCGTCAGAGAGCCCGGGCAGCCTTTGTTCCACCGACACGGGGGAGCTCCAAGCAGGAGGGGCCCGCCTTGGATCCCACTCACTGGGCGTTGGACCCCGGCTTGTTTCCCCCCCCCATGCCACCTCTGTTCTTTATTCCTTATCTCAGTGGCTCTTAACCCTTTCTTTACCAGGGACCCCCTTTAAATATCTTGTGTTTCCACTGACCCCCCCAAACTTAAGTCAAGATTTAAAACAACAACAACAATAATAATACAATTACACCATCCATGCAACCTTCCCTCAGAGGCACTGGGGGGGGGAGGGAAGACTTTTCTTCTGCTTCTTCCTGCAAGGTTGTGGCTGGAGTGGATTGAATGGCAATGCACAGGCCAAGCCAACCAGCCAGCCTTTGCTTTGGCTCCTGTCATGTGTCTGCTCCACTGCAGGGAGGAGGTGGGCCAAGCAACTTTCAAGCCTTTGCTGACCCACTGTGAGGACATCACGGACCCCTGGGGGTCCCTGGACCACAGGTTCAGATCCACTGATATACTACAATATATACAACTTGCTCAGACTTGTGTGCAAGCTTAATCACAAGTAAGCTGCAGAAACAGAGTAGGGCCCTCCCTTTCTGTGTTCAGTCAGTGCACTAACCCAATGGAGTTTGCCCCCAATTAAGTGTGTATGTATGGTGTGTGTGTGTCTTCCTATTTCAGTATGAGTCTCTCCTCCCTGCTGTTGTGTACCTTCCAAGTCGTTTCCAACTTATGGCAACCCTATCACAGGGTCTAACTGCAGGAAGGAGGTGGGCCAAGCAACCCTCAAGCCTTTGCAGACCCCCTGTGAGGACAGTGTGGGCCCCTGGGGATCCATGGGCCCCAGGTTAAGAACCACTGACTTATCTAGTGTGTCTCCCGCATCCTTCACAACCACAAAGAGTCCCAGGGTAGTTGGCAACCAAATCAAACCGATGTGTCACAAGCATTCGATACAAATCTGTTTTTTTTTTTTTTTTTTTTTTGAAAAACAGCAAAAGGTGGCCAGGAGAACCCAGTCCAACAATACATGGATAATGCATGGACATTTTAGAAGAGCTTCAAAGGGAGCCTTAGGATTTCACCTCTTGAACGAAGATCCAGAGAGCGCTGAGTGTGGAGCACTGTCCCCCACTCTCCACCAGAACAGGCTATAGGAGTGTCCAACAAGTAGACGGAACTGCTTTTTTGTGCCTTTTGCCAGTTACACAACACAAATTAAGTTTGGTCTTTTTCATATGCGAGGTAATACATTCCTTTTTTAGGGGGGGGGGGTTAGTCCCATGTCCTCAAGAGTATAGCTAAAGGGTGGGTAAAAAAAGGGAATCCCTCCCCCTTCCACAAATTCAGTGAATTAAAACTTCAGATGGACATTCAGAAATACAATTTAAGTACCCAAAGGAAAGGTGCAGGCAAAGTAACCAAAAGGGAATGGGAACACAGCAAATAGAAGAGTTCCAAGCATCACTCTGCAGTGCTGGGAATTTGAGGATGGAAGGTTACATTTATTGGGAAATTATGTAAGGGCAATGCCCTCATTTTGTCTTCCCCCATAGCTACACCCCTGTACATCCTCAGTCTTGAACATTACTCCTACAAGAGTTACATTTGGTTATAAACGGTTCTTTGATCTGCGCTCTATGTCACACCAATTTACCTTCACACAAATATGCATCTGATGAAGTAGACTCCGTCTATGAAAGCTTATGTTACAAACTTCTTTCTCTCAGGGCTTGTCTACCCCCCAAAAACAAACAAACAAACAAACAAACAAACAAACAAACGAGTGTCCCACAGTAATGGCATTTCGCAGCAGCAGCAACTTATCTTAACAGTGTTTTTACCACCATAAGCTTCACATGCAAGATGGCTGTCACAACTGATTTACTCGTGTTTGTACTTTGCCACTGCCAAACCTTTTTTCAAAAGATGTCCAAGGTGTGCTAGAGCGCTAGAGCCATTTTCCAATTAAACAGGATATCAAAACAACACACACACCCGTTTTATCTCCTTAGTGATCGCTTGCTAAGGTGGAAATCCAACATGGCGGCAGTGGGTGCTTGCCCTGTTAGCAAGCCCCACCCCCATGCTCGCCCAGCCAATCAACTTTGCGCTTCCTCTCCTATGGGAATATGATTCGTATCAAATTGCTTGTCCCTGCAACCAGGCATGCACACCCACTCACTGTTTTCCTGTGTTGTTTTTGCCGTTTTGGGCTCCCCTCCTTCTGTATACAGTGGATTGATGCAGGATCCCATTTTAAAAAATATTTTTAACTTTTATTGAATTTTTGGGATTGTTAACAAACATTATTTTTACATATATACATATAATACACCCAAACTTAACACAAAACCATTAGATATCTATCAAGTCGATTATCCCAATAACCCAAATACTAATATTTCTTCCTTGCCCTCCCTCCCACACCCTCCCCCCAAGGGAACAAGTTGTTATTTATTCAAAATCCCTCTCCTTTGATGTGGAGAATCGTATTAATTGTATCTCTTATAATTTTGTACCCCTCCTCTTCTTTAATTATTTCTATTAGTTTATTCCATTTCCTTAGCCACTCCTTTCAATTGTCCCATATACCCCATTCTTCTTTCTAATATAAAATCAAACATATATTCTGAAACATAATATTACCATCTATCCAAAGTCCATTTTTTGTTCTTCTTTCCATCCAAAAGCTCTAGTTGCATGAACTGCCCTCAACATTTGTTTTAGCAAATACTCATCATCTCTACCCAATCCCAGAATTCTTACATTTAGAGTCATACAATTTTCTTTAATTCCAAAGTTTTCCCTATTATACTATTTATTTCTTTAGTTAATTCTTGCCAAAAATTCTGCACCTTACAGGATTCCCACCACATATGTATATATGTACCTTTACCTCTACTTCCACATCCATGCCAACAGTTTGGTGACATATTTTTTATTATATAGGATAACTGCTGTGACTTTCTATACCATCTGCTAATTAATCTCAACTGCTGCTCCCTTACTTTAGTATTTTTAATCTTAAAATGCAGGATCCCATTTAGACAGGTTGTATTCCTAGCAAATTCCATGAGGGGTATTTTCATGGGGAATTTACCAGTGGATTGCCTTCTCGCTTATTAATATCTGCCTTCCTGTCTGGCTCCACCTTTGTCCCTTTTCTTTGTTCCTTTGCCAAATGTACAAGGTTATGACATTATTGTAGCTATTTGAGTACAAGAGGATGGGGGCTGGCACAAGATATTTTGCTGCCTAAGGCAGAACCACAAACATCCCCCCCACTCTCTCTCTGGCTTTTCTTCGCAAACGAAGATTCAGGAAGGACTCATCCTGTGCTTTCTGCAAGCGCGCTGATGACTAAACAGGCCAATCCGAGATAAACAAGTCCGGTTGCAGAAAGCACAACAGAAGGTCTCCTTGGGTGATGTTTCTGGGTTGTGATTCTTTCTGCATTGTAGTTTCTCTTCAAGACTTGTTTGGCGTGAGTTCTCAAATAAGGCTGCAGCATTGTGGATAGTGCGTCTCCATGCCTCCCAATGTGAGGCCAGGGCGGGCCATTGTTGGTGATCAATTTGGCTGAGCCTGAGATGTTGTTTCAGGGAGCCCTTGTATCAACTTTTTGGAGCGCCGCTCTTACGCTGACTCATGGCAAGTTCACCGTAGAGTACTATTTTCGGGAGGTGATGGTCCTCCATCCTAGAAATGTGCCCTGCCCAGCACAGCTGGGCCCTCTCCCTACCAATCAAAATAATACCCAAGGGTGGTCAGAGAGTCCCACAAGAACCCCACCTTGGCAATAAAAATACAATAGCAATAAATTACAAATGTAATTCTTACTGATCTGGGCATCTTCCACCAAGCATACAGATGACAACTCAGTTCCTTGCAATAGCTTTGTAGAGTGCAAGGCACTTCTCAGTTTCATAAGGTGGTGTTCATCCCCTCTTACCTGATCACTGATTGGAAACAACAGCAGAAGAAGCTTGTGGGAAATAGATGTAAATCCCTGGAAGCAAAAGGGTGGTACACTTTCACTGTGTAAGAGACAAGCTTCTTACACAGGACTCAGAGTGAGAAGGAAAATGTACATACACACTCAAGCATGGCAGGTCTCTTTTATAGTGGTTTACAAAGATCTGGGGCTGATCCTAGAATTCATCCTCTGCAGATGATCACTTTTTTCTTTTTAGCCTTTAACCAGCTTATACCTAGCACTCCCAATAGATACTTGCCCAACTTTTCATAGAAATCCTTCAAGCAATGTGTTTCGACTAGTCTGCTCTAGTAGGGACTAGTAAAGCTGTGCTGGCTCAGGGTGGTGGGAGTTGCAACTGGAGGGCATCAGGATGGGGAAAGTTGCTCTAGAATTATCTACTCCCTTTTAGCTGAGTATAAACTTGCCAGGCGTAGCTGTCAACCTTTCATGGCACAAAGGTACATGCAGGAGCCTAGGATAGCCTGTTTCTTGTATTTATCTTTTTGCTCAATTTCTTTTATAGTGGCCATTTTCTTTTAGTGTAAGGGTAGACAATGTGCCAGCCCAGGACAAGGTGCAGCCCCCGACACTGTTTCTGTAAATTTCTGCACTGTTCAGGAGTAATGATTCATTTTTCAAATAGCAAACAGCCCCGTCTTTTTAAAACCAGAAACCGACATGCCCACTTTCAGGTTTTATTTATTGCTATGTTTTGGGCTTTTTTGATCCAGAAGGGGAAAAAAAAAGGGGTTCATGGACTGGACACACTGAATTCGTCCACTCCTGTTTTAATCTAATCCAACTCCCCTTCCTTGTAATTGACTACCATGGAAGGGGAATGCCATCCTAGCAAAAGTGAGTTTCAGGTAACCCCACTTACAAGGAAAGATGCCTCATTGAACACAGGGGGGCTTACTGCTGAGTAATAGCAGGGATGGGTTTGCATTGTGTAAGCAGGATGAGATTCAATCACCACTAAGTTCCCTCCCTGAGGCTCATATGCATTGCTGGCTTTTTTATCAGGCAACTGTCCACCAAGTCACCCACAGCACCCAGGCCTTGAAATTACTCTGCAGTGTGTGAAATCTTCACCACCACATTTGCCACAACTGTCCACCAAGTCATCACATTTGCCTCAGGGCGTTTGTTGTTCATTCGAAGCCCCTTCTGTTCCACAGGACCTCTCTTCTCCACTATTCTGGCTCTGGTTGATGGCTAATGAGGAGACAACCTCCTTTTTGTCTTAAAATTACAAAAAAATCTTAAAGTGATTAATAAGAGTTTCTCACTGCACTTTAAGAGCAAACAAAACCAAATCTTGTCAGCACAACCAAAGCGAACATTGAATGATTGATGGAAATTCAATGGCTTTAACTTTTGCTTTCAGGATGACCTTTCAGGGGTCCTTGCACAAGAAAGCACCAAGGCCCTGCGATTATCATGCTAAAAGCCTGCTCAGTGCCTGCCAGTAATTAGATTTCTATATGCATTGCCCTTCCTGGGCTTCAATGTGCAACATGGGGAGCTGCTCTTTTGCAGGTTCGAAGAAGCGAGGTTCCTTTGGGGCCGCCCTTAAGCGTGGAATTGGGATTTTGCACTTGGGCTCCAACAATGGATCTGCGCACTGTTGGGTGGCACATGCTCAGCTCTGTATGCTATTGTTCACCCCCCTTCCCCAATAAGACAAGGCACACAGGCAGCAAGACTTTTAGGGCCATCTGTTGCCTCATTGCCAACAGAACATTCTCACATTGTCCACAGCTGCACCAAGAGGTGGGAGTGGCAGCTCCAATCAAGAGCCTAGACGCTTCAGCTCTGGGGGGAGCATTGGACTCAGCAGACACCACCATTTTCTGCCACAGAAAGAGGTGCTTTTAGAGGCCAATCACAGTGAATAGGAGAGTGCAAATCACGGCACATTATATACACATAGAAACAAAAAAAACCCCTTCTATATTCAGAGTGTAGGGGTGCAGGTGTGGAAGGTGGTAGTCTATAAAATGTCTGAAGTTGCCTCAGGTAAAATGACAGTGGGGTGGGACAGAAAAAAAGTGAAATGGTAATATTATTTCAAAAACCATTATTTAAAAAAAATATGGAAAAAGAATGTTCTTGGACCACAGCAGCCAACAACCTAAAAAAAAAAAGCCTTTGAAAAGAAAATGTTATCTGGGAAATCTCCTCTAACTTTTTATTTTAGAATTATTCCTCTGGAATAATGGCCACAGGTTCCTAAACTGCAGACTTGGAACAGGCATAAAATTGCCACTGCATGTGTTGTAAATGCTACTACCTGAGAATGGGTGCTTCTGAGAAAGAACAAATGATTTTTCTTTGAGCAGAATTAAAGTTTTTTTTTAAGGTGATATGGTATACCTGCTTTGCAGCATGTGAAAAGTGCTTTCCCCTTAAAACTACAAGCAGGGTAAAGCCATAGTGCCATTAAGCAAAATGCTCCCCCTCTGAAGGGTTTTCCTTTTGATCTCTAAGTAAAGCATCTGAATGGCATGTCATGGCAAAAAAATACTAATTTTCATAGTAACAACCTGGTATGGGACCTCAGCCACCAGGGAATGGGAGATGTCTGAGAGAGAAAAGAGCAGCCAGGCACTGCTCCATCATGCTTTGGCCCAGCAACAGGCGAGAAGACCAACCAGCATCTGCTGGACTTAATCCACTTCTTTACTTCCATTCCCTTTTTCTCCTGTGTTTCATCTTATTTAGATTATAGGCCTGAGGGCAGGGAACTGTCAATTTATCAAGTTGTAAGCTGCTCTGGAAGTCTTCTTGGCTGAAGCATGGGATATAAATATTCTAAACAAAGTGGAATGCCCCATAATACCTTGATGCTACTGTTACTAAAGCACACCCCAGTAATCAACATTTACACAGAGCTCTTTTAAAAGGACAATTTGATTGAACATAGAAGAATCATGGTTTCTTTGTAAATATCAATTTTGTTATACAGCTCAATAAACAGCAAATGACAAATGAATTTAAAAAGTAACTAGATATTAAAAGACACTTGTTTCAGAATGGGGAAGCAGAGGCTTGAGGGAGGCATATTTACACAGGCCACGGGGACTCTTAAGATCCAATTGCAAGGCCTGGGTTGGTTTGCAAGAGGCTGGATTTAGACCCCAGTGTTCCAAAGGTTAAGGCTAAACAGTTTGGTGTTTCTGGGTTGCTGGGAAGAAAAGGGAGGAAGAGGTTCTGAAGAAGATTGGGTTGGTCAGTAAGCTTTCAGTAAGCTGACAGACACACACTGAAACACACACACACACACACAGAGAGAGAGAGAGAGAGAGAGAGAGAGAGAGAGTGAGTGTCATGGAGTGGAAAGCTGCCAATTTGTAAAGAAAATCCTCCCTGAAGTCAGATCCGGATCAGCAAAGATTACCTTCCCTTGGATCCAGTTTGAGCTTTTTGAAGTGAAGCTGGAGAACACATTAATTCTACTTAGAGTGCTGCAAAGAAAGGGAAATCTTTGGCAGAAATTCAGCAATGGAACTTAGGGTCTGTTATCCCAAAAGACAACATTTGCTTGGGTTAGGGGTGCAGGACCCTCATGAAAGTGGGAAAGCTGCAAATATCTCTAGCCCCCCCCCCCCAGTCATGCTAGCCTGGGGAGCTCTCTGCTTGGAACCCCCTGAGCTAGCTCCCCTAACCACTATCTTGAGAGTCCCTCTGCCTGGGGATCTTCCTGAAGAGTGCCACCTAGAGGTCAAAAGCTGCCACCACCCATTGAGTTAACTAGTTTACCTGATGGTTGAGTTTGCAGATATCTGATCGCTGAATTGAAGGATAATGGGAGATGCAATCCCCCATTATCACACACCCCACCATATTTAACACACCCAAAAAGTATGATCTGGGGATTCAACCCACCGTGGCTGCTTTCAAGGTGGCAGGGTTCCTTCGCAAGACAGAAGTAGGCAACTTGTAGGGCTTGCCGCCACATCCGCTGCTGCTCTATGCCATTTTTATTAGGGATTTACAAGCCTTGCCACATGTTTGCAGTCTCGCTCAGTCTTGTGAGGTTTATAGTCCCTATTAAGAATGGCATGGGGTAGCAGTGGAGGCAGCAGCAAATGTGAATAAATCTGCACAAATTAAACCTGCAAATGCAGAGGGCCAACTGTTTATCTTGTCTTTCTCCAAAGATGGGTTTCAAGGTGGCTGACCATAATTTAAAAAGATGAAGCTAAAACATTCATTTATAAAAGTTAAAAAGAATTAAACAAAATTATCAAAAACATAGTTAAAACAGTTAAAAACACTTAAAACATATTTATCAATAAATTTTTATTAAAACAGCAATAAAAAAAGGAAAAGGAAAAAATTCTGTTCATACAGAAAATCATGAAGGTGTATGAAATGCATAATAATCATAATCATCATAATAAAATAAGTACATAAAATAAAACGGAACATTGGTACTCACTGTGAAGGTTCCTTTTCAGCTGTTGTGGGGAGGGTTTCCTTCAGTCTGGATTGGCTCCTCCCTCACACGATATAGGCAGGCTAATTAACCAATTAGAACAAAGACCACCACCTTGAGGAGGAGGACAGCCCCAACCTTCCCAACTACAAAAGCAAACTCCAGCTATACCAATTAACACAAATGAACTACAACAATTGCCACAAAAAAACAAAACAAAACTGAAGGGTGGGAGGAATCCCTCCCCACAACTGCTGAAAAGGAATCCCTCCCCACAATGTTCTGTTTTCCAGCAGTGTGGGGAGGGCTTCCTTCAGTCTGAGACCTACACAAGTGGTCTCCAGAAGGGATGGGAAATGTATCCTCAGTGCTTAACCACCTGCTGCAACACCTGTCTACCAAAAGACGTGTCAGCAGAAGCAAACTTATCTAGGCAAAGAACTATGTGTATATGCTAGCTGTAGACACAACCGCAACCAGCAAACCACTGTAGAAGAAGACACTTGACGTCCCTTCGAACCCTCAGAAAAGGAAACAAACAAGCTATCGGATTTCCTGAAATCCTTAGTTCTTTCCAGGTAAAACTCCAGAGTATGCTGAACATCTAGTTCATGCCACTCCTTTCCAATGGAGAAGCTGGACGTGGACAAAAGATGGCAGGATCAAGTCCTGAGCCCTATGAAAAAGTGAATTCACCTTGGGAAGAAATGAAGGATCCAAACGAAGCGTAAGAGAATCCTTATGAAAAATGCATAACTCTTCTCTAACAGATAGCGCTCCCAATTTGGACACCCAATGTGCCGAATTGATAGCAATAAAAAATAACTACCTTGAAGGTAAGAAATTTTAACTCCAATGACTGAAGTGGCTCAAAAGTGCCTGTAAAACAACATTAAGGTCCCAAGAGGGGAATTGATGAACCACTACCGGTTTCAACTGTGAAACTCCTCTCAAAAAAACTCATAATATGTGGATGAGAAGCCCAAGGTCCCTTGGTACCACTTCTCAAAATAGAACCCAGAGACGAAACATGTCTCTTCAGAGTATTGGCTGCCAGACCCTTGTTAAGCCCCGCCTGGCGAAAAGCCAAGATTGAACCCACTGAAATCTTTTGGGGGTGAATACCTTCACTCCTGCACCACCTATAGAAAGCTCTCCAAGTAGATTCATACTGGTGGTGGGTCAGCGTGCAGCCAAAATGGTGTCCACCACCTCGGCTGCATATCCCTTCACTAACAACCGTCCCCTCTCAGTCTTCAGGCATGCGGCTTGCGTCTGGATGTAACGGCCCATTTTGATGAAGCAGGTCCTTCCGGCCAAGCCTCCCCCACCTGCAAGTTGGCTATGTCGGAAAACCAAAGTCTGTGAGGCCATTTAAGAATGACCAGAAAAACCTACACCTTCTCCAGCCTAATCTTTCATAAGACCCTGGACAGAAGAACCAACGGGAGAAAAGCATAACATAAAACCTTTGGCCAGGCTATCATAAGAGCATCAAATGCCAATGCATCCTTCGTCCAAAACCTGGAGACAAATCGAGGAAGTTTGTGATTTTCTGGGGACACAAACGAATCCAGCCAGGGACAGCCAAACCTTTGCACTATCATGTGGAACACTAGGGAATTTAGACCCCACTTCCCCTGGTCCACACTCTGCCTGCTCAACCAATCTGCTTGGAGATTGAGAGAGCCCTCAAGGTACTCCACCTGTATCGATAGGTGTACCTCCCCCAATTGAAAAGTAAGGTGGTCTCAGCTATCAGGGAGTGGGAACGCGTCCCTCCCTGTCTGTTTATGTGGGCTCTGATGCAGATATTGTCCATTTGAATGAGGATGTGAGAGCCCGGCACCACAGAATGGAATTGAAGGAGTGCCAGACGAACTCCACTTAACTTCAATCAACTGATACTGTGCCTGGCTTCCTCCCTGAACCACAGGCCCTGGGCTATCTGACCCCTGCAGTGGGTCTCCCATCCCCTCAGGCTGACATCTGTAGTTACCAAAATTCTCCTGGAATCCTGAATTGGAATCCCCTCGACCACATCGGATAGCCACCAAGTTAGAGATTCCTTCACACGAGGTGGAATGTTCAAGAGGAGAACTTGTTTGGAGGCAATCTGTTCCTGAAAGGGTAGAAGGAACCACTGCAGGACCTGAAGATGAAACCTGGCCCAAGGCATGGAATCTATGCAGGCCACAAGAAAACCCAGGAGCTTAGCCAAGACAGATAGAATGGAGGACTCCTGACCCAGAACTCGAAGAATCAGAGCCTGGACCAGAACTTGAAGAATCAGAGCTTGGAGATTCTGTCTCCTGTCCTCAGGTAGAAAGACCCTGTACATCTGAGTGTCTATGATGGCCCCTAAATGTTGAAGTCACTGAGATGGAACCAACTGGCTGTTTTCTCTGTTGTTCATGGAGCCAAAATGCTCCAGACAACAGATGGGGGACTGGAAATGTTGTAGAGCCTTCTGATAGGAAGATGCCCAAATCAGGAGGTCGTCCAAATAGGGATGGACTTGGACCCCTTTCTGTCTGAGCTAAGCCATGAGGGCCACTAAGATCTTCATAAATACCTGAGAAGATGCCGAGAGCCTGAATGGCAGAGCCCTGTACTGAAAATTCTCCTCCTGGTAAGCAAAACGAAGGAAGTGACGGTGGGAACATGAGGATAGGCTTCCTATAAATCCAGCGAGGCCAGAAAATCTCCCTCCTGAACACACTCCAGGATAGAACACAGGGTTTCCATTCGAAACTTGTGTTTTGCGACCCAAGGATTGAGCTCTCAAAGACTGAGAATGGCTTTCCATTCCTTGTTCTTTTTGGGAACCAGGAATAGGTGTGAATAAACCCCATGGAATATCTGATCTTGGGGCACTGGTTCCACAGTTTGAATCTGAAGTAGATGGGAGATCGCTTCTAGCATAAGGGGGTGTTTTTGACTGGCCCTTGAACTGAAGGACTGATGAAAGACTGGTGGAAGCATATACCTCCTGACTAAATCTATGGTGCATCCTTGTGACACTGTCCTGATGTCCTGTTTGACTTTGGGCTCCCCCTGAGGAAGAGTCTCCAGGATGTTCTTGGTCTAATGGATAGTGGCTCTCATAAACCAGGACATGGCTGCAGCTGCCCTGATGGGCAGAGCAGATGCCTCATGAGCCTGTCTCAAAAAAACCCTTCTTTCTTGTCCTCGGGGGTTCCTTAACTGGTCATCACCATCTCAAGGGAAAAGCAAATGTGAAATGAGGCCTGCCACTGGGGCATCAATGGGGGGCAGTTTTAATTTCTCTATAATATTGGAAGGAGAAAATAAAGCTTCCTGGCCAGGGCCTGAGCAGAGCAAGAAGCCCCAGGGAATACCCATTCTCCTTCCAGGGACTGAGACAAAATCTCAGGAAAAGGGACCACAGAATGATCTAACTTAGGTTGAGTCCTAATCTCAGGAACACCCCCAAGACTGTCCTCAGGAACGTTGGGCACAATCTGAAGACCAGTGACTTCTCCACCTTCTTAAGAAGAACTGAAAAAATTGAGGGACCAAAAAGCCTGGGAGATCATTGTTGAGGAAGATACTCATCCTCCTCTGAGGACAACTCCCCCTCCTCCCTGTCAGAAGCAACCTCCAATTGCTCAGACCCCTTCTCCTCCGAAGCAGGAGGTACAGTCCTGGCAACTTGCGCCATAGTCTTACCAGCTCGCGAAGAGCCACAAGGCTTCTTCTTTTGTAAAGGAATGGCATACGTGCCAGAAAAATGGCACTTTAGAGCCTTGCCTGCTGCTGATGAATCATGGTGGGTTGAGGTTCTGCCCCTTGCAAAAGGGGGTGAAAACAATGAGGCCTGAGCCAAGGAATCCAGTGGGGCCACAGCCTCCTCTTCTTCCTCCTCCTCCTCCCCAGCTCTAGCCATGGCAACGGCCTGGTGCGCAATGAGCACGATCCAGTCAGCCAGCTGTGGTGGGATCTTGCAGCTGTTGAATGCCAAAGGGGGGAGGGGGCTGGGAGATCCCCCCTGTCCAGGCCCCCCAGCTGCAATGGCCGTTGCGCCACCCACCACCAGGGCTGTGTGGTCCAACCCAGAGACCAGGTCCCCATCATGTGCCCACATTGCCATAGCGATCATTGCGGACCCTATCTCAGGGCGTCCGGAGAGGTCTGAGAGGTCCTGATCCGCTCTCCCTCTGGAGAGCAGCAACCTGTCTCCAAGCCCCAAGCCCTTGTCCGAAGAGAGGTCGGAGCATTGACGATCAGCCAGTTTAGATCTGGCAATCAACCTCTTCAAGGCTGTAGTGAGTAAAATTTGCTGGAGCTCCAAAGCCCAGAACCATACAGCATGAGAGACAGGATGGAACTGGGAAGGTTGGGCTGTCCTCCTCCTCGAGGTGGTGGTCTTTGTTCTAATTGGTTAATTAGCCCTGCCTATATTGTGCGAGGGAGGAGCCAACCCAGACTGAAGGAAGCCCTCCCCACACTGCTGGAAAATAAACATCGTTCCATCAACCTGTTTTCCTCTTGTATGCATTCTTTCCTATATAATTACAATTAGTTGTTCAAGGTATTTAACTGTATTGTCTGTTCTTTTTAAAACTTTCATTTGTTAACTCAGCAAGCAGGGTAGCTTATATATTCCATCTATTTCAATAAACATTGATATCTATTTCTAAATTTGATCTACATATTCATTTAAGTCATTACAGTTAACTTAATGATGTTCACAGCTTTTACCCTTAAGTTTACAGCTATTCAGTCTCTCTCTCTCTCTAAAAACACTTAAAACATATTTTAAAATAGTTTCAATAAAAGATTAAAAATACAGCACACCTCTTTACACATACACAACTACTCCATAATTAAAATTCAAAGGACACCCTAGATAAAAGCGTCTTCACCTGGTGAGAACAGGGAGGTGGCCAACCAGACCTCCTGCAGAAGGGAGTTCCACAGCGTGGGAGCAGCCCTGGAGAAGGTTCTCTCCTAAAGCCTCACCAACTGCGCATGCAACAGTGGTGGGACTGAGAGAAAGCCCTTCCTGCAGATCTTAACACTCATGCTGGCTTGCATAAGGAGATTCGGTCTTTCAGATAGTCTGGACCCAATGTTCTCCCAGTGCCCCCTCTGTTTCCACCCCATCCCCTGCTGCCATTGTCCCTGATCCCTCCTGTTACTGCTCCCCAGCTTCCTTATGAACATTTCCATATATATGCTTACCTCAACCTGCACCTCCCTGCCATGGAAGGAGGAGGCAGGGAAGACAGTAGCAGCAGCAGTGGTTCCTCTAGCAGCCACTTGCTCTTCTCCTTGCTGAGACAAAAGGATTTGGGGGAAATGGGAACCAAGGAACAGTAGGGTAAGGAATTGGGAAGATTGTCTGTGTCACAACAAAAGTGATTTTCCAGTTCTCTCTTTCTAAAGTGCCTTTGCTCCAGTGAGCATTCAAAACAATAGCCAAGATTGTGTTTCTCCTAACCCATCTTGACAGTGTGAGAGAGCCCCCTCTGGCAGAAGAGGAGCTGTTGGCACCATGTTGCTCATTCTCTCCTCTACCTTCTCGTAGAGCAGGGTAGAGCAGGCAGCACAGAGGTGCAGAGATCTGAGGGAAGGACAAACTGAGGAGGTCCTTCAAGCCACAACTAGGATTTAGGAAAGAGAATAGGTTGACAAGATTCTCTGGCTAAACACTGGGTTCTGTGAGCTATGAAATAGTGACATGTAGTTAGCTTGATGAGCTAAGAGGGACTTCAGATTAATGATTTTGACAGTTTCTTCATTGGATGATCACAAGAACCTTCTTGCAAAAGTGAGAGCAGCAAAAAACCCAACCCAACCCAACCCAACCCAACCCAACCCACCCCTTATTGCAGAGACAGAAACAGGAGGCAGCTCAGTAAGCCAAACACTGAACTCTGAAGTACAGAATTTTTATACTAATTTACAGTGGAAAACTTGATGTTTGTCTGCTTTTGTCATTCTCTTGCTCCAGACAACATTTTTGCCAATGGGTGGGAAAAGAATAAAAGAATAGCTGAGATATCCAGTTAGCTGTGCTAGACTAACAAAAGAGAATAATGGTCATGGGGACATAGACCAGAATCTAAAGGTTGGTTGTGTTGGGGGAGCGCTTCCTTACACAAGGAAGTAATGAATGTCTCCTTGTGCAATGACTTTAAAACCACATATACAGGCATAATGGGAGCTTATGTCACTAACAGGATTCTAACCCGGGACCATCATTCTGTGTAAGATGATTTCCCTATCTGCTGAAATAAATTAGTCTTAAACTGGAAATAAATTGGTTAGTTACCAGACTCCTTCCCTCTTTAATCTCTATCAAAAGGCCATTATTGTCAAACACAGTTTCCTGTTCTAGGTAAAGCTTTCAGCCTAGGGGTATTCATGCTTCATATCTAAAGGATTTCTCTCTACACCTTGGGAGTATACATGTAATAGGGATTATTTGGAGGCTATATTCTTACCATTTTTTTTCCAATGAGTGATTTTTCAATCATCTGGCTATTTCTGACCCCTCTTCACCAAATAGCTGGCTAACCCCTATGTATCCTGGGAGACCTTCCGTCTTTCAAACGGAGTCCAGTTTAACCAGCAATTTAATATAAAGCACATAAGTATGTACATATATTTTTGCAGGATGCTGTACAGGTACACACCATCTACCAACAGTATGTATTATTATGGACCTGCTTTACTACATTGGAGGAGAGTAGCTTGCTTGTGTGCATCTCTCCCTTGCCCCTCAGGCAGCCCCTGAATCCCTCTCACCCCCCAAGGTCTACAAACATTTGCTGCCAAACATGTTTTATTTTATTTCTTTATTTCATTGTAAGGTGGGTTTTTTTGTTCTTTTTACATGTTATGGAAACAGATCCACATTCAGATTAGTGTCTCCTCCCAAGAGAGAAGACAACATTGATTCAAATCCACACAACATTTCCTTCACTCCAAATTTACACAGAGACACATTCCGATTAACAGAAACAACAGAAAATTTGGGAGATGTCCGTATAGTATTAAAACAGGGGTTCTTAAAAAGAGTATTTCCAAATCAAGAAGCAGATATTCTTTACAAAAGGTTCCTTTTAACACATTTTATCCACAGTCATAGAAAGAATGGGTGGGGGGAGGGAGGGAGCGGGAGCAGAATAAGTCAAGTCTATGGCTGAATTTTTAGCCTTAGGTAGAGGCTTGCCTAATGTTCTCTAACAAGTCCTTGACTGAAATCAACATTTGCCTGGAAACATTCCAGCAGACTGTTAGGCCTCATTTCTAGTAAGACACGGGAGAGGTGTATGTTCACAGCCATACAGAAAAAAATAAAATAAAAAATGGAGGGAAGTCTCCTGGAGAAACACTATCCACAGTGTGAGCGCCTATTGTTCAGGTACAGTTTGGCTACTTCATCTGACATTTGTAAGAACTAGGCATTATTCACTACATTATGCCAGCTCTTTTGAATACAGTAAGCAGAAGCAGGTTCAAAGGCTTGCTGCTCTTAAACTTGAAGATTGCTCACACCTAGGATTGCCCCTATTAGAGGGCTCCCAAGCTACTCTTTAGGACAGACATGTGAGTCATTTACAATAGGCCTACTTTGCAATGACAACTCATATTTGCAAATAATAATAAAATAATAAAAATAAAATAAAAATGGAACAGAAGTTACCTACAACGAGAGCACGTTGACAAACTTAACAGATTGGGGAGACTTGAGAATAAAACTATCAGTCACAAGAATGGATTCCCTTGAAGGTGTGGTTATCACTTCACCAAAGCTCCCACAGCTGTTTTGATGCCACATGGATTACCTTTCAACCCACAAAAGGGATTAGATATCAAATCTCAAAACAGGTCAAACCTAGGATGTACTTTGGAATGGATACAAGTTTCCCCCCCTACTTGTCAGCTATAGTTTATGTGAGGGTTTCAGAGACAACTGAAACTGTAAGGAAGTTGCAATAGGGATAGTCACTGTACCATACAGTACAACTTCACTCAATGGGAGTTACTCCCAGGTAAGCATGTATAGGACTGTAGACTATATTTGTGGTTTGGTCCAATCTTAGCAACAAGAGTAAGTATGGGTGGGTGGGGACTGTAAGCACTATACTGGGACCATCTAGGCTTTAAGATAATTAACAGATAATACACAGCCATGGCATCAGAAACTCTTTTCTTGTCCTATACCACAGCTGGTATTTGCATTCTCTAAAAACTTTCACACATTCCTTGTGTTTAGTTAATTGAATGGAAGAGAACTCAAATCAACGATCAAGCGATAGTTAGGAGGTTCTTGACACCGCAAATCAAAAGCAGATTCCCCCCACATGAAGTACTGATTTCTGCTGAACTGGATTAAAGCAGCTAGGACTTCCATGGAAAGACTGTAACTAAAAATCACTGGAATGAGGAAAACCACTACAACCCAGAGTGGAAATATCTGAAGCAACAGAAATTACCTGACAAACATGCAGTGCTTGCACCAAAGAACAAAGAAACAAAAGACCTCATTTGTAGTGGCGAACCACATGACAAAACAGAGTTATCATTCAGTGCAGACTGTATATCACATGAAGCTAAATCCTACCCAGCATAATATACATGATTAACATGTTATGCCACAAACCACAGGAATGTCAGCTTCAACTTGTCTGGTGTCTTGGGTTTATGCTGAGAGTTTTCCAACAAGCTGCGAGGCCTTGTGGGAGAAATTTTTCTCACAATGACAAGGCAAGCTGGACTACATGTTACATAGGGGGAGGAAGAGAGGGTGGTTGTTAATGAACATGCAGCCCTGCCCTTAATTCTTTCTAGGAGTTAGCATATTCTCTTCATTAGAGCAGAAAGGCTAGTTCTGTCCCAGTCCAGCTGATCTGTTCTAGGCACAAGGACTCCAAGGTGCAGAGCAGGTCTCCTGGTCTGCAGAAGGTTCCCTTTCTTTCAAAAGAGGGAATCAGCCAGCACACATGTCTCCATGGTCGCACACTGGTTCCTTCCACCCAGATGAAGGAGAGTCTTCCTGCTATAGTAGCCCCACATGTGAAGCAGGGCACCCAACTCTGGGGTAAAGCACAGGCTCGCCATTATAAGCTCTGCTTAGTGGGGTTTGACTGGGAGGCAATTTATTCTGTTTTAGGCTAGAAGTTCCTAGAAGTTTGCCATTACGTGACCTGTAAGTCTGATCCTCAGTACTTGTGTATCACCTTTTGCAATCCTGGCAAGTTCTGCACTCTTACACTCAGCATACAAGGAGTCCCGTTTCTTTCTTACCCACCCACCCCATGCACTTTTTGTGCTTGATGACATGCAAACAGGGGACATGAATGTCATTATCAGCATTATCTCCCAGATAAGATTAAAACTACTTGAACAGGGAGGGGAAAGAAGCTCTATGAAAAGCACATAGATAACAAGCCTGATTTTAAGTTAATTTAAAAACAAACAAACCATGAAAAATCTTTAGTTCATACAGATGTATGAATGCTGACAACAGTAGGTAGAATTACATTTCCCATTGCCTTTGGCTTTCACAATCAGATTACAAAGCATCCTGTACAAGAAAGGATCATAACAATTAGTCTAAAAAGAAGGGAACAGTACAAGATCTGGGTTTCAGGCTTCAGTGCATCAGCCTCTTTAGTTCAGTAGCAAAGTATTTCATACAATTCAAAGATTTCCTTTTTGAAAACCTAAGCAGCAAAATCTAGAAAATGCATGTCTGAGTATTCTTCTGACTCTTGTCCATAATGTAAAGTTCCATTAGCCTGAGCCCATGATCTATCTGCCTTGGGGTTGTGAAGGCTAATGAGACCTTGAAGCCAGTTCACAGCATGGGCAGAAAACTATTGGAGGACCTGATCAATCTACTCTGCCTCCCCCCCAGGAGATATGTAAACAATATTAGGTTCAGTACCTGGGGTGGGAAGAGACAGGCAAAGTTCAAACAAGCAGCAAGCACAAAGCAACCTGAGTGTCATTTGAGATAGCACAGACGAGAGAATATGGCCACATCACCTTTGTGCACACATTAACAGTTATGTAGCATTCGCTTCAGGATAGTTACTGTCTGCTTCCGTGTTATGACAGAGGCAAAGGGACAGCAATCCCCTTGACAGATTCTGGCACAACTCTAGTTTCTGTTTAGAGCAAGAGTAGGGAACATGAGCCCTTTCATACAAGGCAATTATAGCTCTATGACTCCAGTGTAACTGCCATGGTTCAGTCCTATGGAATCCTGGGGTTTGCAGTTTAGGGTTGAGTACATAAAATTATCATCCAGAGAGATCTAGTGCCTCACCAAACTACAGGCCCCAAAATTCCATAGGACACAGTAATGGCAGTTAAAGTGGAATATTGTGTTATAATTGTATAGCATGAATGGGCCCTGGGCAGCCCTCCAGATGTTGCTGGATTGCTCTTCTAATCATCCCTCATCATTGGCTATGCTGGCTAGGGCTGATAGAAATTTCAGGTCAATAACATCTGCAGGGCCCCATGTTTCACCACCCTGGCATAGAGTTAGGTTGGCACTTAAAATCTTGAGGTCAGCAGCCAAGAGCAAAATATGCCCATTGCACTCACTAATCAGACACCACAGCATCCAGGTGGTTAGTGCTCCATGCAGAAACAAGGACGGCTGGGAGAAGCCAGGCACATAGATTGCCTGGATCAAATGGAATCTCTCCATGCTGCCACTATTCTGGATGCTGTAGAGACTACACAGGATGTGCAATACAGTCTGTCACTTTGCAGTGTAGTCATCATGTGGATGCAACTTCCAAGTGGCTTCTAATGTGGCAACTGAGATACATAAACCAGGCCAAGAGAAACAACTGCATGCAACAGGGATGCCAACCAGCCACAGAGTCATTTAACCAAAATCTCAAGTCAGGAACTTCTCTGAAAAGACTAATTTCTTGTGCAAACTACTTCAATGTGTAATTAAATATAAGCAAAACAAAAAACAAAACAAAACAAAAACAAAAAGCAAAACATTCAAAAACATAAGTGCTTCATTAATTTACCTATAATGTAAACAGTGAGGAATCTGTGTGCAATCTGTTCAAATGTAAGCTGGAACTTGGTAGCTAAGTGCCCCCTTTTGGTCAGCTGCAGTGCTTAGAGAGATTTCTAATTCTCAGAACTTTATCACATGAAGCTGCAATTGTGGAATTACACCAGGATAGTAGCAGCAATGGTTTTACATGATCGCACAACGTCAGTTCTATCTCATTGCTGGTTTGTATTCCAGGTGTTTCTGTAGCACACCGCTTCCTTGATGGGTAAACCCCATCAATGGCTCTCTATACTGCTGCTATGCCAGTATTCCCCTTTGTGTGATAAGTCCCTTCCACAGCAGTAGCAATATGATGGAAGTCACATGGCGTGATGCTCCTCCTCCTCTCCCCCTTGTTGTTCCCAAGTGGCCAAGTTTGCTTTTTCTCTGTGCCTTTCTTTTTTTTCCTTTTTCTTTTTCGTGGTGATTGCTTAACTATGGGGAAATGAAAATGATAAAATATTTGTTTATCATTTCTCAATGATAATTTTTAAAATAATTTCCCCATAATTACAGAATCATGGAAAAATTAAAAGAATAAAAATAAAATAAAAAAGAAAGGCATACATGCACTGACGGAGGAATTATGCCAAAGCAGCACAATTGCAGCACACCTGCATAACTGAAGAACAGTTTGATCATGAATGTTTTCAAACAGGTATGTTCCCATTTGTTTCACTGCATGAAAATAGGCTCATGTGATAAAGTCCCCAGTGTAAGAATTCTGGTCAAGGTTCAGTAGTTCAACACAATTAAAAATCATATCATATTATAGAATTATACCCTACAGAATTTGTTCTACAGAAAATTTACAGAAATGCATATATAAATTAGTCAGGAACACATACCATGTCATACAAGAGCATCGTGACTGGTTTACCCTTTCATCAGTTTGAAAATCTTCCATGTGCAGTTGGGCACTGGGTGCCCTCCTGTATCTCCTATTGTTCTTTTGACATAATGTGAATGATAAGCAGCATGAATAGAGACACCAGCCAATGTACATATTCATGCTAGACTATGGGCATAACTTGAATTGAAGCCTTAGACTCTTGTATTCCTTCCTCCTCCTCCTCCAGTGCTGCTAGGAGAAGGACTTTCACATTGCTGAGTTTCAGTTTCAAGGAATCTTGGCTTGCCTTTAAATAGGAACCAGTGAACATGGCTTAGGACAAGCTCTTGTCAGTCTCCCAACAAGGTACAGGTTGAGTCTCCCTTATTTAAAATGCTCGGGACAAGAGGTATTTTGCAATACTTCAGATTTTGGAATACTTGCATATACATAGAGACACCTTGAAGATGGGATCCAAGTCTAAACACAAAATTCATTGATGTTTCATATACACCTTATACACATAGTCTGAAGGTAATTTTATGCACAATATTTTTAATAATTTTGTGCATGAAACAAAGTTTGTGTACATTGACCCATCAGAAAACACATAAAACATAAAATGCCTTGTCATATTAGTGCTCAAAAAAGTTATGGATTTTAGAATAGTTCAGATTTTGGAATTCTGAATAAGGGAGACTCAACCTATACTTCAAAACATTGTTTCTGAAACTAGCTAGTTTAACTAACCAGAGTTTATAATAAACCACAATGTGGCTCATAGGTAACAAGAAGCCAGGAATAAGAAAAAACTAAACTCTAAAGATATCCCAGTCCCAGCATATGAGTGGAGTGGAGTACATGAGTTGGAGGTTTCATTCACACTTACTCTGGCCCATGCGCACAGATCTAAACCATGGGGAATGAGTGGTGCTCCTTATGTTGCTGGACTGCAACTCCCCACAGTCTATCACCAATGACTTTGTTAGCTAAGACTGATGGGAAATGTTGTCCAATAAAATCTGGAAGACCACATGGTTTAGAGTTCTGTGCTAATCAGCACACTGTTTCCCTTGAAGTATGTTTGGTACTGGGGGGAAGGCGAGCCTGAGAACTAGAAAGTATACTTTATCAAATACTAGGAGGCAGGTGTGCTCACTGTTTCATTCCACACAGAAGATTATCTGATCAGAGGGTATGATCCAGGCTTAAACAAGGTTACATTTCAATTCTGCACAGTCCAATGGTTGCTGGAGTAATTTCCTCAACAGCTAGATGGAAGTCACTTACAATTGAACTCAAAAGCAGGAACTTCCATTACAGTTCTGACATACTGAAGTGCTCTAGATAACAGAAGGATAAAGAGTTAAAAGGGCATTGTCTCCTCCATTGTCCTGAGCTAACATTAACACTTTCTTTAGCAGGAAAGAACAAAGAAAATCTAGTAGCCTCCTTTCAAAAAATGGTCCACTTACTTTTATGCCTATGTAAACACCAAGACACTCATAATACTTAAATAAAGTATAAAAATATAAAGGAATCATTCAGAGAAATGGAAAAGAACTTAAATAGCTAGATCTCTGTTAACTTCACATTAAACTTAACATCTACCTAACCTATTTCTTGGTCTGTTGTGCTCTCACACTGATAATGACTTTTCATACACTTTTAAAACTGTTCTTACTAGTTAAGTATGTACAAGAGAATGTTATAACAACTTCCAATGAAGTGTAAGCAGTGAATAAGGGGACACTGCATCTTCTTTCAGCAACCATGTCTCAGAGAACAGATTCTATCATGTAGACAATGAAACACCAATGCTTACCAGAGAGTCTTATTGCCATGACATCCCAACAGTAAAAGTCCTTGACCAGAGGCTTTGCTTCCATGGACCCTCTATACACAGAAACCTAGCTTGTGCAACAGAAGACATTCATGGATTCAAATGGTCTTTGCAGGATGCATATCCTAGCAAGCTGTTAGGTATACAGATGCAAAGTGTCCCAAGCACAGTGTAAGGATATATCTACTTGATGAAAAAACAATTACCAAAAATATATTACTATACTTAAGAAGAAAATAGTTCTGCAAAAGCCCTAGACATATCACTCCTGTCACCTTCAGTAGGTAACATTTGGTCTGTCTGTACTACATAGTAAGCTACATGAAACCAAGAAACTTGTTTTCAAACTGTCAAATAGCCATTAGTTGCTAAGAGTTCAAACCTGCCTGGTTTATCAAAATGTTTATAGACACTTTCCCCTCACTCAAATGAGTGAGACAGTCTTAATTTAAGCCATAGAGACAATTGTTTTATAACTTGGAATTATATTACCTAAGTGGATAACATGCATCAGAGCTATTAAGCACAAAATGAAGTGCCAAAAATGGGGCATCTCTTCCCTAAAGCGATGAGGAAAAAATTCAGTGTTCGAACCAAGGGCTTAATCTGTCAGAAACCTGTCCTGTATAAACACCACTGAGACAGAAATTTGGGCGTGGAGAGTTCCTATGGATTGTGATCCCAGGCAAAAACAAAAACAAGAAACAATATGTGACCTAAGAAAGCTTAAATCCAGGAATAGATCCAAAATTCCTATTGGTTGAACTTCTTGGGCCTCCTGAAAAGCTGAAATTGTAGGGTTGGAGGACCCTCTTGAACAGTGCAGAGAGAGCTGGGGAAGGGGAGTGGAGCTGGTTTTAAGGGAAAACTTATCAGAAAGTGCCTACTACCATTCCTCTAGCAGAAGCCTCCATTGGATTGCAGGACTTTTTCTCATTTGTAGAGTCTAACCCAGAGAGGATCCATAATGTTCTCATTTGCTGCTGGGTGTTGTGGACAGTTTTGTTTACTAATTCTTTGAAATTCAAAATCTCATTCCCCTCCATTTGTTTCAAATACACGTACTGTAAAATCCTCTGCTTATTAAACTTTGCGAATTCTGCCAGCAACTTAGGGCTAGAATCTTCTGGGGGATGTATGCAGACATGACTCTCAGTTACACCTGTGTATTTTTGGGCATGTTGCAGAAGGAGGTACTTTGGATCTCCTTGCAAAATGGGGACACAATGGTAGCTGAGGCTTGTGGCACAGCTCAGTCCCCTTAGCTACTGATCAACTGGCAGAGGTGTACTCAGAAATGTTCTAACTGCCCTTGAATACCTGGGGAAGAAGGAGCAGCCTTACATGGCCCTCCCACAAGTAAGTGATGATGGAGATATTCCTAAGACCTCCCCGTCACCCAACTGCTGTTACATACCTAAGGGTGTACTAGGAAAGAGAGAGCAGACTCCACATCCAGATGATATTGTTAAATACACTGAAAGAGACTTGTATTCTGCCAATGTGCTTACTGGATCACAGCCTGTATTTCTCTAGGAAGATTGTCATGCCCACTCTGTATGGGAGTGGGAGGGGCAGCATGTTATATCTACATCAGGCTTAACAGTTTTACTTACATAGCTGTTGTTTCCAATATCCACAGCTACTGCCTCCCATTACCATGATTCAGAGCTGAAACACATTCTTTTCATTTCTGATTATTCAGTGAGGAAGCACAATTAATGTACTGGTCAACTATTTATACTTCCAATATTGGGTTATGGCCAATTAGATAAGGAATTTTCCAATCAAGATCTTTTTCTCTCTCTGCTCAGCATCTAAGAACCATAAATTGCTGTGGAAACAGACTGTACAAGTTCTCAACAGAAGCCAATGATTCTTCTGATGACAGTGAAGTTGGCTGTGATCTAGTATAGACCCAGAAGCATTAGGAGTGTCCTGTGGACTCAGACACTCTTCTCTTCTCAGATGCAAACTCCACAACCTCTTTCACCAAAGGACTGGTGCTGACATAACACCTTATCACAGTTAGCTCTGAAAATGAGGAAATTTGTAAGTGAGAGAAGTCACACCTGAATGCACAGGTGAGGCAGGTGAACTCTGCAGCATGATATTATGTCATCTTCAAAACTAGCGCTATGAAATGACAAATGGTAACCGCTTGGCAGCTATTCCACAGAACTATATAAGAATTCTGAGAGTTTGCCAAAAAAGAAATGTTGTCTGGGGTGGGGAGGGGTGGAGAGTCACTTTCAGGTGACCATGAAAGTGCCTCTCTCTGGTGCTCATCCCTACTTCAGCATGATAAAATACACCAAAGCAAACTTGTAAGCTGAACCTAAGCCTGGGTTAGCTTTCTTCAGTCATTAAAAGCATGGCTTGGTTAATTGTCATGCCACAGATAAGTACAGAGATGGCATGGCCTTAAGAGGTCTACTGTAGACACAATATTTAGCACAAAGTTCTTCAGTGAAAGTCAAGCTGTATTATCATTACCAGCTAGCATATGAAAACATGCCAAGACTTATGTATCCTCATCCATCTGATCTTTTGCCAGCTCCTGTTCAGATACACTGGAGACTTCATCATCATCGTCTGTCTGTTCACCTGAGTGATAGAGCATCAGTGCAAGGGTCTTGTGAGTTATTGTTACTGTGCAGGGACCTTGGGCCCAGGGCTCTCCATCCACCTGCATCGGCATCTTGGAATTCTTCAAGATCAGCTGGAATTAAGAAAAAACAAGAGGAACCTCTATGGAGATGGTGTTGCACTCGCAACAGCCCACGAAACCCAGTGGTACTAACTCTGTGTAAGCCAAACTGCCCTTTCGCAACAAAAACACAGACAAAGGCAACCAAGATAAAACATGGCTGAACACAAAACCACACTCGCCAGCAAAGATGCGATACATCACCATCATGCAACACATATGTTTCTGGCTCTGCTCATCTACTCTGGCCAGCTTGACGAAACAACAAACTGAACTGAATTGCAGGATCCATAAGATAAATGCAGTCTTTAAGATGGTCTCCAAGGATGTGGCTTGGGAATGAAGAGGCATGAAAAGGCCCCTTTCCAGGATCGTTCTTTTACTTCTATGCTAAACACTAAAGTGCTGAATCAAGAACATGTAAAGCAGCCATGTGGGTGTGCCCTATCAACCTGCTCCAAGGCTTGTCACCTTACCCTCACAGTATGGGCCTGACCCAGCCGGATGGGATTGGCAAGCTTCACTTGAATTTGTGCACAGTGGAAGGAGCCATTGACCCCGACAACTTCCAGTAGTCCATCATCATGCCTGAAGCAGAAAAAAAATGGATACTATATTAGTATTCATTACTAAGAAAGCCATATTAGATATAACATTAAACAGGATTTCTAATTAAGGCACTGGACACTTACTACAGTAAACAGCTTCAAACAATGGTTTGAATCCAGTATGTGGCACCACGAGGGCCAGACTATGGGGCACATAATCCCATATGCCACAAAGCTCAGCAGGTTTGAAACTAGTAGTTTGGCTGTGGCCAAGAGTGGCAACACTTTACATCATTTTTTCCTGCTTAAAACATGGAAAAGATAGCGTACAGTGCAGAGCAAAGCTCTAGCCATTGGCATTCTGGCCCCATGAAGATAGTGGGTTTATTTACTCTGCTGTGCACCCAATTTCTTCTGTGTTTAAAAGAAAAAGCAAAGTGTGTGGGGGTGGGTGGGTGGGTGGGTGGGTTATGTAGTTTTTTTGCTGCTGCTACAAGCTAGTAAAAGACTTGGGAGAACAAGCTGGGAGGACCCTTTTATTTCCTTTGTAGGAGAAAAATTGTTTACAGAGCTCATTAGATTGTCTAGCATGCCAGAAACCTCTATGAAAAGGTCAAAAAGGATTTGAGAGTTGTGTTGGGGAAGGAGAGAAAAGCCATGATGGCAGAGCAATAGCAGGGCAAGCAAGGGTTGGGAAAGCCTCTTGCCTAGTGATGTCTCAATGATGGGTCCAGTACAAATGACATAACAAAGCAGTACAGTGGGTCCTTGGTATCTTCTGGGGTTTGGTCCAGTCACCCCTCCCCGTTGGATACCGAAATCCATGAATGCTCAAATTCCATCATATACAATGGTTTAGAGTTGCTGTCCTTGAGCAAGCAGGGATCACCAGCATTGAGGCCATGATATTGAGAACACAGCTGCGCTGGGCAGGGCACGTTTCTAGGATGGAGGACCATCGCCTCCCAAAAATACTACTCTACGGTGAACTCGCCACGGGTCAGCGTAAGAGGGGCGCTCCAAAAAAGCGATACAAAGACTCCCTGAAACAACATCTCAGGCTTGGCCAAATTGATCACCAACAGTGGTCCGCCCTGGCCTCACATCGGGAGGCATGGAGACGCACTATCCACAATGCTGCAGCCTTATTTGAGAACTCACGACGAACAAGTCTTGAAGAGAAACGACAACGCAGAAAGAATCACAACCCAAAAACATCACCCAAGGAGACCTTCTGCTGTGCTTTTTGCAACCGGACTTGTTTATCTCGGATTGGCCTTTTTAGTCATCAGCGCGCTTGCAGAAAGCGCGGGATGAGTCCTTCCTGAATCTTCGTTTGCGAAGAAAAGCCAGAGAGAGAGTACAGGAGTGGGGATCCTTTGGCCTTCTAGATGTTTTGGACTATAATTCTCATAATTCCACACTACTGGTCATGCTAGCTATGACTTGTGGGAGTTGTAGCAGGCCAAAGGTTCCCCACCCTTGGTGTAGTAAAATAGTGTCTCTTAATAAAATGGCGAACAGCAAGATTTGTTTTTTGGACTACCTCCCACCAATATTTTTGAGTGGTGGTTGGTTAAATCCATGGATGCAAAACCCGTGGATATGGAGGGCTAACTATATTGACTTGGTACACCATCCCCTAAATACATGAGCCCCCAAACATATCCAATTCCATACAGATTGTGTACCACACAACAGCCTCTTACCTTGCCAGAGGGTAAAGCTCATCTCCCATTCCTTCCCACAGTCGGCAGCCACCTCCCCAGTAGGCAATATTCAGCACTATGATCCCTTCCAAACTGGGCAGGTCGATTCTCTCTCCATCCAACTCTAGCTTTAAAGATATACAAGAAAGGTCTATGGGCTTGTCAAGAGGAGCCAAACAGCCATTTTGTGAGGAATCCAAGTGCTTCAAGACAACCTGATTTGATGACCCAACAAATCCTTGCACATATGATAATGGGGGTGGGGGGATGAGGGCAGGCCAAAGCTTTCAGTTATTACTGACTGTAGCAACTTCACCCTCTCTCTGGAAAGACCCACCACATCCTTTTGACTTCCATCTGCTCAGGTGGCCAACAAGCCATCCTCTTAGTGTACTGCCAATTTAAAGAATCCTAGATGCACACTGTGTCATATCCTATGACCTTCCAAATATCAAAGTATTTCCAATGGGGAAAACCAACAAATTAATTATGAAAAGCAGAAATAGCCTTACCTCAATCTTTTTGTTCAAATCCTTACATTCCTGCACTAAACAATCTTTGGTTCCATAGAAAAAATAAACAGCCTGCAAGGGGGGAAAAAAAGGGAGAGGAGCAAGGGGCAGGGAGAATTTATTGTGAAAGACAAAGACTGGACAAAGACTGGAGCGGCTTCTTCAATTGACCTGGACACCAGAGTTCTAGAGACTAATGGTTAATATTCTCAGAAAGAGGCAAACTTGAAACACCAATCTTTACAGTTCTTGTTCTATTACAAAACAATTAAATATACAGTTGTCCCTCCACATTCGCGGGGGTTAGGGTGTGAGACCCCCGCGAATGTGAAAAAACCACAAATAAAAAAACTAGGTCACGCCACCGTCCTCCCATAACCTCCACTGCTTCTCCCCCCCCCAGGAGCAGCGACGGGGCTACCCAAGCCTTGTCGCTGCTTCCTCCCACCCCCTCCTGCCACCCCCAGGAGAAGCAACGGGGCTACCCAAGCCTTGTCGCTGCTTCCTCCCCCCTCCCCCCCCCCCGGAGCAGCGATGGGGCTACCCAAGCCTCGTCGCTGCTTCCTCCCACCCCCTCCCACTCACCCCAGGAGCAGCAACCTCGTAGCAGTTTTTTGGATGGCGCAGGGGCACTCCCCAAACCGCGAATAGTCAAAACCGCGAATCTTAAAAGCCGCGAATGTGGAGGGGCAACTGTACACCTAAGTTTCAGCTCTTCAATAATAGATTACCATTCCCCTGCATATATTAACAAAGTAACATCAGTGAAGTCACTGTATCCTTAACCATTCTTAAGAAAAGGTTGAGTATCCCTTATCTGAAATGCTTGGGATGAGAAGTGTTCTGGATTCTGGATTTTTTCAGATTTTGAAACACTTGCATATATATAATGAGGTATCTTGGAGACGGGACCCTAATCTAAACATGAAATTAAATTATGTTTCATATACACCTTATACACACATAGCATGAAGGTAATTTGTACAACATTTTAAACAATTTTGTGCATGAAATAAAGTCTGTGTACACTGAACTATCAAAAAGCAAAGGTGTCATTATTTCAGCTACCTATGTGGACTATTTTGGAGTATTTCAGATTTCCAGATAAGGGATACTCAACCTGTAAAAGAGTGGAAAGCACCACTAGTGCTGATATCACTTTTTAAAATATTCATATTAAGCCTTCTTTTACCTGGCGGTTAGCTGCATTTCCAAGAAGACCCCACACAGTCTTTGGATTTAACCATGCACAAAAGCCAATTTGGCAGAAACCTCTTGCTAGAATGTCCTAATTTAAGGGCATCTGCATTACACAAGCATGAGATCTCATCATAGCTCAAACACTTCCAACATTAGTATTGGAAATCTATACATTCCATTAGATGCTCAGTTCCATTGATAGACTATAACATTTCTCTTAAGTTCTGATACATTGAGAAAGAATGAGTGTCGTGTGTGGGAGGTGGTGGGAAATCTTCAAAACCCAAAGCCTGACAGTATTAGTTAAAGCAGGAAATGGCAACTGTGGTGGGTGCAGAGGCCAATTTTCTGCTCCTGAGTCCCTTTGAGGGCATCATGGATTGCTTAATTCCACCACAAGGTTAAAATTAAAACCAGAAGTGGGTAGAAGTCCACTTCTGGTTTTGAAAAACAGTTAAAAAAAGGTTCAAAAGTGTAACGGGGTCCTGCTATTAATTTAAAAGGTGAATTCCCACAGCTGGAGGCTTCTACACGAGTCAATTCATTCTTTTGGGGAACCACAAAATGGTCCCTCTAGAGAGACTAGAGCAGCTGAGGGTCACAAAAACAGCTTTGGAGGGCCTCTGGGCCACATTTTGCCCACCCTGAATTAAAGCAATCTGTCTTGCTAGAAAAGCAGTGGGATTTAAATTGGTCACAATTAACCTAAATACTACCAGTTTCAATGGGACTACTTTTTATTATGACTAGCAAACTCAGTAGATTTTTAAAAAGCATATTACACACTGCAGCTTTGATTAGATATCTGCTTAACTTAAATGGAACAGTTTTATGTGCTTGCAACTAGAAGGTGTAGCTTAGAGCAAAGCAGGAAAAATGGAGCCCTTATCCCTATCAGACTCCTGGAACATGCTTTTTCTAGCTCTAAAAAAGGAAGCAACGTAGGTAGGTAGGTGCACAAATTGCCTCTCCTGGAAGCTTTCAGAGCAGCAATTTACGTTTGAAACAGGTCGTGGGGTTCCTCAGCACAGTTTAACGTAAGAAATGCCACATTTTTTTTTTTACATTTGAAATTGGACTTCCAGTCACTTCTATTTTTTCCTTTTATGTTATATCTGGCAATCTCTGCAGCCTGCTGGGGAGATCACAAGAACACAAAATTGGCCCCTAGACCTATCACAGTTGCCCAACCCTGACTCAGAGGAAAAAAAACTCACAAAAGATTTCTCTGTAGTGACCCAGTTCATTGGGATGCAGCAAAAGTTGGTTTTACACAACATACCTTGTTAATGATCCTACTGGAAAACAGAGAGGGCGATTTCTCACGATGCGTATGAAAGTTTAAAGCCATGAGAGCATCTGGCCCTATGGAAAAATAGTTGTTCATTGTAAAGACCTGCAAAAGGAAGGAACAGCAGTCATGAAAAATCCTGGCAATACTGCAAGAATAATGAGCCACAGGTAGGGAATCTGTGGCCCTCCAAAGGCTTTGGACTCCAAATCCCATCTGTCCCAGGAAGCATGGTCAAGGATGATGCAAGCTAAAGCCCAACACCTGGAGGACCACAGGCTTTCCACCCTGTAGCAAACAAATAAAAGGTGTTCATACACTTTGCCATCAGACCACACCAGGCCTTTTTAAGGAATGATCTTTGCACAAATATTAAATCATCTCTTATGAGAAATGTGACAGAGAAAGCATTTTTAAAAATGTATCATAATACAGTGATTTTCTATAGGGCTACTTGAGACAAAGTTGCATGGTGTACTAGCTAATTCTGAGGAAATATCCACAGGATGAGACTAAACAATACATAATGGCCAAATGTTAGGAATAAGGCTAAACCAGTGCCATGTAGTGAATTGCTGGCCACTGCTATGAATCTTCAGATGTCCGCTGGGATGCTCTGCATCAGGCCTGGGCCCAGAAGCAGGTGAAAGGCCCTCCTTTCAGCCCAACTGTCACTGCCCTGTCCTTGGAGGGAGAGAAGAAGAGGCAGGCAGAACTCCATCAGGCCTGAGCCCAGAAGCAGGTGAAGGCCCACCCTCCAGCCCAACTGCTACCGCCCTGCCCTTGGAGGGAGAGAAAAATCAGCAGTATCTGCTGGATTTAATCCCTACCCCCACTGCCATTCCCTTTTCCTTATGTGTCATGTGTTATTTAGATTGTAAGCCTGAGGGCAGGGAACTGTTAAATTGACCATTTGTAAGCCACTCTGATAGCCTTTGTGGCTGAAGAGCGGGATATAAATGCAATAAATAAAATAATAATGCATGCTCATGGTAGATCTGAATGTTTTTGTTTATTTGTTTAATGTTCCACTGGGTCTAGTATTCACAAACAATATGAAGGAGGAAACTTGTATCTGAACTGTACCATCTCAAACATGAGATATACCTACATGTTGACTCACCATACAACAATGGATTCAAAGAATTCATTCTAGTTAGGACTAACAAACAGGATGCTAGCCTATGTTTGTTAACTAGCAGCCCCACCTTCCACTCCAGATCCCATGCTCCATCAACATATTTTAAATGCACAAAGCAAGAACAGACAGACAGCTAAAGAATATGAGGCAGGGTGGTCATAGCCCCCTGAGCTACTGGCTGGTAGGGGTTTAGCATAGGACAGAGCTTCAGAGGACCCAGTCACACCCAAAGCTCTATAGGGACACACCTGTCATTATGGCATCACTGGGGGCTCCATTCCAGTAGGGGGTAGGGGCAAAGTGAAATACACAGGGCCAGATGTAAACATTGCTCATTTCTTTTTATTTATTTATTTATTTTTATTTATTTAGTTATTTATACCTCGCTCTTCAGCCACAAGGCTATCAGAGCGGCTTACAAATTGTTTTAAGCAATAGCTATTTACACATCTACACTGCATTAAACAGTTTCCAATGTGTGTTAGCTAATTGCCCCCCACAAGCTGGGTACTCAATTTACCGACCTACGAAAGGATGGAAGATTGAGTGAATCTTGGAGCCCACTGGAATCGAACTTGCAACGTGGTGGCTTGCAGTACTGGCATTTAACCACTGTGCCACCAGGGCTCCCCCCAGTCCAACAGTTTTGGGACATGCAAAACCTTGCTAGACTGCAAGACAGAGCTTATTTCACTTCCAAAACTTCCCAGGATTTAAACAACTCCTTATTTCAGCTCTCTAATCAATATGCAGAGACAAGGGCAGAAGAAGATCCACCACGGAGATCCTTTACAGGCTGAATTAGGCACAAGATTTCCCTCTCCTGAATTAGAAGAATCTCAGTGACCAGCAGACTCAGGATGGATCACCAGCAGTTGTCCATCCATAACCGGGATTGACTTTCTGCACACCTCCAAAGTAAAATCAGTTTATTTGCTACCTATAAATGTTAATCGTTTCCAGATCATACCTTTAGTTTTCTTAAATTGTAGTATCCTTTATTTGTTACCTGAACCTTCCATCTAAAAGGGGTGGGGGGAAAGAGAAAAAGAAGTCATACATTGGCATACAAACTAAACAAACTGACAGAAAAAAAAACCCTAATATAAGCAACAGCTGAAACATTAGGAATTACAGTTCACCCTGCATCTTGAAACTGGTATTAAAATCCAGTCACTCTTTAAAGTGTGCTTTTAGGGACCCATGAAGGGTCCTGAGCAAACTCCTCAGATCTCCAGCCCTACCATTGCAACAGCCACAGAGGAACTAGTGTGCAGGCAAGGTCTGACAGGTTCTGCTTCAGCTGTGACAGCAGAGGAAGCAGTGGTACTGTAACCTAAACACACATGGAATGCTTTATTGTCCCTGTTGCCCAAATATTCATTCTGGTGCCTGGGATTCTGGAAAACATTTCTTGCCTCTTGTGGCTACACTAAGGCCAGGTTATCTTCTGCAGCCACAGTGGTACAAAGTTGGCTACTATATTAATGATAAAACCACCCAGTTAGTTTGTAGACAACTGAAGGTGCTTATCTGAACCTGAATGACCTGACTCCAGAGCATCTTTAGGATTCCCTGCTGTATGGACCTCACTGCTCCCTTCACCCCATACACTTGGGTAACCTGACCAGACCTGTACTGGTCATAAAGAACTGAGTGCAGGGCTTTCTTCATGCTGACTCTTTGCATATGGAATTCTTTCAGGCTGGAAAAGATATTCGTTTCATTCATTTGATTTAAATTTAACATCTCATATGTGCTGGAAGGCCCTTGAGGATAAGAGTTGATGTGCATGCTCACAGAAAATGGCAAATTACTTCTGGGCTGTTGTTGTGTTGATTATGTTTTTAGTTCTTCCATGTTTTAATGGTGTTCATATACTTTGATGTAGTTTTAAGTTGTAGATGTTTTTTTTATTATCATTGAGAGGGTTCTAGCATATAAAAGGGACAAATGTATTTTTAAAGCATCTATAATAACTCTGTCACCTATACCTAAGTCTGTATTAATCTAAAGACAGAGAAAGAGAGATTAACGCACTCACTCACTTGCATATATATATTGTGGCTCTGTAGCACCTAAAACTATGATCATGATCCAGCTGCAGTTTTCCAAGCCAGCAGTACTGCCACACTTGTGCTGCCATTGGCTTGGATTAAAATTGAAACGTCAGGTTCCTTCAAAGCTGCTTACTAAAGGATTCTCTGATCTCTTATCATCATGAGCTTTGCTTCCATGGGCAGCTGCTTCTTCTGTGATCTCTTACCCTTTCTACCATTAAGCTGGGCTGCTTTCTTCCCCCTGCTCCAATTAATCTGTTTTTGCTACATTCATGATAATTACCAATAGCATAATAACATTTGGACAATTCATACAGAAATCAAAGCACAGATATACTGTGCTTTGTGCTGCAGAGAACTCAGGATAGATGTCAGAACTCAAAAACCCCCACTTAGTTTCCTATGGGAATATTTTATAGAGGCTCAAGGGATAAGATTCAGTGATCTTAGGGCTCGTTTACACGGCAGGTTTTATTGCGTTAAGTTGCGCTTTAGCGCTTTCCCACATCAGTGGTGGGTAGTTTACACGGTGTATGTTTACACAGCTATATTTTGTGGCTCTCTGATTTTTTCCGCTTTGAGATTCACACAGCCAAATGTGCTGGGGGCATGGCCAAACATTGGAGAGGAGACAAAGGAATGCCATAGGAATGTCTGCCCTGGCCCCAACTCCGTGTGCTTAACAGCTTAGAGGCAGTCACTCTTTGCCTCTCCCCCACCCCCAGCTCCCTGCCCACAAATCAAACGGAAGGTTTTTTCTCCTTGCTTAACAGCGTTTTCTAGCCAAATAAACAGACTGTCAAAATAGCAGTGCAACTCTGCTGCAGCCCTTAGTGAAATGGTTTCTCTCCCTCCCCCAAGCACAGGATCACAGCTGACGAACGGAGCTTTACCTACTTGCAAAACAGCAGAGAGGAGGAGAAGGAATGCTCCCTGACTGAAAATTGTTGGGAATCCTTTTTGTTTGCAAACTGGCTTCCAAAATAGCAGAGAGGATTTTTCAAAGTTTCCTAATCACTACTGACTCTCCCTCCCTCCCTCCCCCTCTTTTAAGCTCACCCCTGCATCATAGCAACCAATCACAGTGCACCTCTGCTGTAGCCCTTAGCGGAATGGTTGTTTACACTGCCAATAATGCGCTACATTGCAAATATACCAGCAAAAGTAGCGACATCCCTTGCCACGCTATATTTGGGTGTTTTACCTTCCCCCCTTCTGAATGAGGCGATGCTGTGCCTCGACCTGTGTGAACTATGAGCTATTTTTGTGGTATATTTAGAGGAATATTTGCCCATGTAAACGCACCCTTAGAGACTTTCTGCTTTGCAGCTTACCTGTCCAATTTGATTCCATCGGCATCCATGACATTGCGCATAATCTGCTCCACTGGGATCTCTCCGGCATATCCAGCACCCCAGCCCAGGGTGTTGGACAGATCGTTACCTGTCCCCAAGGGTAAGATCGCCACCTGCGGGATGTACCGCTCTTGCCCCTGCCACACAGAGGGATTTGTTCAATCATAAAACTCTTGCTTGTATGTGGCTGCCTGCATTCAGCCTCCCCACATTTAATCCCAGAATTTAAAAGACAGCTTAAATACCATCAATTGAAAATCTGCTGCAAGGATTATTACTGAATGGTACAGCTGGGGGTTAATAAGAGCAGATGGCAAAACTACAGTACATATTAATGACAAAGTGTAAAGCAAGGAGCATTTTCCTATAGAGTGTTTTACATCTGTTTTAGGGGAGATGAGGGGGTGGAGTCTTTGGTGGGAGCTGGAACTGGATGCTCACGGGCAACCAAAAGCAGGGATTCTGTAACAGAAAGATAGGCCTGCAATCTGTCTTCTGTGCCTGGCTGGGCTTCAACTTGGTAAGTTAGGAAAGAATACTTTTCCTGCATGATGTCCTTAATACCAGCATATAACCAGAAGTAGCCCCCTCACTTTCACATAAGTGAAAGTTAGGGACAAACGTGTTCAGAAGGAGCGTATGATTTGCCAGAAAATTTAAACTCCATTACCTCCCTGTTGACAGATTAAGCAGAGCAAAATTTACAGAGAAAAAAATAATACTGGAAATACAAACCAGTACCATTTAGAACAGCTGTGGGTAATAGGGTGCGATGGGATTCCAGATGGGTTTTGGCTCACAGCAATCATTAGACCCAGCCAACATAGGCAATAGTGACAGATTATGGGAGTTGGAGTCCACAGTTGCCCACCCTGATTTATAGAAAATGTGTTGCAGAATTGAACACATATGACAGCTCTAAAGATTTTCTGTACTTCTGGCTATGCACCCAAAAGTTACTATGAAATACTTAAATATGGCCATTCATTAGTTATATAGCCCCCCGCCCCATACGTGCAGAACCAATATCTGTGGTTTCAGTTATCTGCGGCTGAATAAATAGGGATGCATGTGACAGAGTCATGCTGGAAAAGGCCTATAGAGGTGTCATCTCTGGGAATTGCTAGGTCCTCCAACACAACTCCATGGTATGCTTGTACCAGAAGTCCTTTATTTTAATAGGGTTCACTATTATCTGCAGTTTCCAGTATCCATGGTAAGTCTGAGACCAGAGCCCCTGTGGATATGAGGGGCGACCTGTACATATGAAAGGCACAATCCTTTGCTTTAAAAAGAAAAGAATAACAACTTGTCTTCCCTGAAGAAGAACGGAAGCTGCCTTATATGGAGTTGGACCACTGGTCCAAATAGCTCAGCACTGTCAACGCTGACCGGCTTCAATGGCTTTCCAGGATTTCAGGCAGAATTCTTTCCTACCTCTGCCTGTAGAGCCTTGGTATTTCCACAGTCTCCTAAGTGTTAACCTGGCTTGACCTTCCTTAGTTTCTGAATTCAGACAAGATGGGTGTGTTCAGGGTAGCTTGACAATGCTGATAAACTATAGCAATATCATCAGGAAATATAAAAAGGTAACCACACAAAATGTTCTTAAAAACATCTAAGAAATGAACAAAAAAAGGTTTACTGGTAGTGTTTTATTCAATATTATATAGAGATCAATATTTTTGTTCCACGTTTTATTGATAGAAGGGCTATTTGTTATTGAAGTGCTGCTGTTTATCAGTTGTTGTATTTACTGCTGTTCATTTGATACTCTGTGTACTTCCTTGGACAGAATCGGTGTACAAACAGATGATGATGATGATAAAAGAATAGGAAGACATATTTGTAAAAATGCTGCCCTTTAGTAATTAAAAGCTGGCAGTAAAAATCTTGATTTTAAATCTGAGCTTTTTAACTGACACCTTGTAGAGGAAAAGGAAAAACAAATACGGAAGCAACTGAAAAGGAGTGCATTATACATTTAGGCTGGGAGCAAATGATAAACCCACTTCTTGGGTTGTCTAGCATGCAGTACTCAGTAGGGTGTGCTTTGAATCAACTGAGTCTAAAGAAATCAGTAGAGAAGTGGGAAAAGAGGGTTTGCCAAAACACTCTAGAACACCATACCTTAATCTTCATGTCATCAATTGCATCCAAGACCCAGCCTACTGTGCCATCACCACCACAGACTAGCACTCTAGCAGAATTGCAAGGCAGCCAGGTGCAAAGCTGAAGTGCCTTTGCTGGTGTTGTTTTGGTCAGTTCAAAAACCTGAAGAGAGTTTAAAAAAATAAATTAAAAAAAAGAGTTTATTGTTAAGGTGGGAGCCATTTTACTTCACAGTTCAAATGCTGCCTCTGCTTCAAGAAAGCAAAGCAAAGATCAGATGTGTTAATTCTTGAGACTATTTAAGATGCAGTTTGTTTGTACTGACTTTCAAGAACTTGGCTTG
Organism: Gambelia wislizenii; assembly: GCA_030847615.1. NCBI lineage: Eukaryota > Metazoa > Chordata > Lepidosauria > Squamata > Crotaphytidae > Gambelia > Gambelia wislizenii. Next base: position 222,993,502 of record JAUMIR010000002.1, read on the forward strand.
CTGCTTTGAGTTTCTGGGAAAGAGAACTAAGAAATCCAGCAGGAATCTTGAAAAACAGTAGGCCACTGCATCCTGTGCTATCCACCCTCCTGCACTGCTGAGTCCAAGTAACAACACAAAAGGGAAAAGTGGCAAGCATTTCAAAAAAGCAAGTTGAATTTTCTAGCAGAGTCTTAAAGGGGAACAATGTATGGGGGAAGGACAGAATAACAGTATCTGTTTCTTCTCCTCTTAAACACTTTTTAGATTTCCAATAAAGTGTTCTGTTCTGCAGTTTATAGCCAATTTAGAAATGAGGGCCCTTCTGTGTAACCATTCAAAAAAAGTGCTTCAATAGAACTGCAACCACTATGCAACACGCACACTCAGGAGGTTTCATGTTAAAAAAAAGTGAAGCATCTAGCTCACAAGTGCTACAACAATGTATTGCGCATTCTTATTTATTTATTTATTTATTTATTTTTGCAGAGGACAGACTTGCTGCCTTTTAACATTTTGTTAAACCCTATGAGGCACTGACCAACTTCCAAAATAAGTGGAAATGAAATGTCATGTTTGAGCAGCGGCAGCACTGTGCTGCTCCTGGGCATGTACAGAGCCATCAAAGGTGACCCGATAGCCATGAAAATTAAACAATCAATTCCACAGAAACTCAAGACCCAGTAAATTAAGACAACGACTCAGTTGGCTGATAGTATAGAGCAGTGTTTCTCAACCAGGGTTCCCTAGAACCCTAGGGTTTCCCAAGAGGTTTCTAGGGGTTCCTCAAGAGACTGTGATTGCGGAGGGGGGTGGGGAAGGAAGCCATAGCAGTATATAAAATAATGTTTATGCAGGGGTTCCCTGACACCTGAAAATTATTCTAAGGGTTCCTTCAGGATAAAAAGGTTGAGAAAGGCTGGTATAGAGTCTGTGAATGTGAAATTGTCTCTGGAAGAAAATATCCCGCCCCCACCTCCTCTTCCTTTTGAAGCATAGGCATAATGGAGAAAACAATCCAATTAGCTAGTTAGGCCACCTGCCGTTTCTATAGCAAAGGCAGCAGTAACCGCCTTAAGAGAAAACAGCTTGGAATAGAAATACGCTTTTGTATCTGAGCTAGGCACAACAGCATAAGGCTCCCTTGATGAACTAAAAAAAAAAAGACTGTGAGAATATTATACATTATCTCCTTTTACACATTCTCAGCTTGAGCCCTGGCAATAGAAACAAGGTTCTTTAGCTTAAATTAAATGAGGTTAAGAGAAAAGAGAAGATGCAAATGCCTGACCCCTGAACTGTTTTCTTTGAAATAGGTGCCAGTTTTGGGGAGGGTTGTGTGATGTTCTGAGTTTTGTTTAAAAAGAAGTTGTGTTTAACAGAGGAACTATGGTAAAGTATGGTTGTTTATGTGATACCACAAGCCAGCGTGGTGTAGTGGTTTGTGTATTGGGCTAGGACTCTGGAAGACCAGGGTTCAAATCTTTGTTCAGCCAGGGAAACCCAGTGGGTGACCTTGGGCAAGTCACACTTTCTCAGCCTCAGAAGAAGGCAATGGCAAACCTCCTCTGAACAAATTGTGCCAAGAAAACCTCATGATAGGGTTGCTTTAGGATCTCCATAAGTCAGAAACTACTTGAAGGCACACAACAACAAATGGTTATGTATGTGATATACAGTATATGCAATAAGGTAAGTGATCTGTTGGGAGCGGTTGAATGATGATTGGCCAAATGTTTGAAGGGATGTTAGGACACTTAGGGATTATTTAAACTTGGGACAGTTAGATTCAGCTAGGATTACGGGGAGATAGTGACGGAATTAGTGAGCTGTATTAGAGTCAATTAGGATTTATAGGCATTTAAAAAGTGACAATAATAAACAAGTCTTGAAATTCTGTAAACAGAAGCTTCTGTACACCAAATAATCTTTAACTGTATGTTGAACTTCTGTTTAATACATTATTCTTTTATTTTACACATGTGCCTTTGGGGACCTCTAAAATAAGGCTACTGGAAGGGCTGAGTTCAGATACAGGGTGTTTGTGGTAGCAGTAGCAATCCAAGGGTGGTGGTGTCCAGTGGTAGGATTACAGGAAGTGTTGCACACAGGAACCATGAGGACATCTAGAAGGTCCCCACATTTAGTGCCACTGCAGTGGAGGTGTGCGGAGGCCCCTAAATTTGGTGGCAGTGGTGGGGCAGGTGGACTACCCCACAGGTTGTCTTTCATCATTTACAGTCTATGAAGGGGAACCAACAATGACAGGCTCCTATACAGCTGTGGACATCTCTGCTTGCCATATGCTCTGTTTTACACTTTGGAATGACACTGAGATTTTTATTTTAAAGCCAAATAAATGTTCTCTCCCCTTTGTTTTCATTTTTAAACATGCCATACATGAACAGTTGGATTTCATTTTCTGTAATTTAAAATTAGAGCTCTTGCCCTGATCTTTTTAAAATTTGAATATGAATAGTAAGCTGGTCAATAAACATTTTGAAGGTTTGTAACTTTTGTGAGGATAAATGCAAAGCTACAGTAGAATCCTGCTTATTGATCAGGTTTAACACAAACATGCATACTTCAAATTTAGTTCTAAAAACTGGACAATGTTCTTGAGAAAACCATCAGCCTATTGTTGTTATTACTGCATTCTTATTTTGCCTGTCCTCCAAAGAGCTTATGGTGGTATGTAGAATTCCTTCCCTTCAGACTCAGAGCTTGGACATAATAAATCTCAAGTAATGACATTTCCTCTCACATGTTACTTTGGGGATGAAAAAACTTTCTAATGATGTTGGTTATCAAGGATGACATGATCCCTCATAATGTCATTAATTTTTTTAGTGTAACTAGTAACCTTTACCCAAAATAATCCCTCAAAAGCAGGAGTGGCCAACTGTGGAAGGCTAGGGGGCTACATTATTCCCCTAGGAGACCTTGAAGAGCCACAGCACACTCCCCATTAAAAACAAAAAAAAGTATTTTGGCCCCCAAAGGTTATCTAGGGATCTTGGATGGGGCCCATTTTCACTATGTTTTTTAACAACAAGAATGAGTAGAAGATACTTCCTGATCACTTCCTGTTTAGGTCTAAGCTGGCCCAGGGGTCTACCAAAACGTAATACAAATGCACCTCACTCCCTTCTGAGGGCATTTGAGGGTGGGGGAAATGGTTGACCCGGGGGGGGGGATGTGTTGGAAATTTCTTCTACACATTTAGAAGGCATTTGGGACAGCAACAAAAAGTCTGCCAATATTTTTTTTACCCCGGGGGAGCACACGCAGCCCGCTGGCCACACTTTGCCCACCCCTGCCCCAAAGCAATGTCTTAGAAACGATGAAAAATGAGGTATCATGAGGTTCTCTGGATGTTTCTGGACTACAACTCCCATTAAGACTTAGCCAGTGTATCCAATGGGGAGGGATTGTGAAAGCTGCAGTCTAACAATATCTGAAGGGCTGCGTGATTCCCACTCCTGCTCTAATCATTATACCATGCTGACTCTTACAGTGAAATCCTATCCATTACTCAGGAATAATACATATGTTCAATGGAGTTTACTCCTTAGCATATTTAGGATGCAGCCTAAGGTTGTTGGAAGGATGTGTTAAGCTACATTAACAGAAGTTTGATTTCTTACTTAGACAACAGTTTTGCTTTGCCCTCCAATTTCACTGAATCAACAGTTACCTGAATTGGGTTTAGCAAGATTTTAAACTGGCCCATCAATGTTTCCCCCATATTGTTTCCACTCCGAGTATTAGCCAGAATGATCAGAGGAGTCCAATTTTTCCCACAGGAGGAAGCTAGCTGCAGAAGAACAAAAAACAAAACCGCAAAAAAGTTCTTACATTTATGTCTGTATAACACAGTGTGGAGGAAAAGGCACTGAATGCTTTCCCTTCCTGTCTCTTCAGTGCATTGCTGGGAAATTCATTTTCAAGTTGTAATAGAGACACCATATCCTGGCAATTAGCACAGAAAGAATAGCTAAAACAGAACAGGTGCCTTTGCAGTTTACATAAAAACAGATTTTCCATTCCCATACAATGCTTCAGGGGTGATATGTTCCATTTAGGTGTGTGTTGGCCACCATTAACTGACTTTTTCAAGCACTGTTGGCACCAAATTGGTCTAGTGTTACTTTAATCATAAGCAGATTTTAACATGAGAGTCCTAGACTATAAACTTGGCACTGAGAAGACAATCAAGATGGCGTCAAGGGAGCCCTCCTGAGAAGGCTAGTTTGTAACCAGGGCACAGAGCTTGGAAGAGTGGCCACATTAGCTTGGAGATTCTGGGAGCTGTAGTCTAAAAAAGGACTGTTAGGATGCCACCACAAAAAAGGCCATCTTACGAGTAGTTACATTTTGTACTGGCGTATCCAATACTCTTTTTGTAGGGCTTTTGCTTCCTTTCAGTATCATTTGAATGCAACACAAAGCATGGGGCCTCTCATACTACCTAATTATAGCTCTATGATTCTATTTTACCTCCCATGGTTTCATCCTGTAGAATCTTGGGATTGGCAACTGGGGAGGGACCTTTAGACTCCTCAGCCAGGGAGCTCCTCTGGTACCTCTGAGTAAACTATAAACCTCCCAGGATTCCACAGGAGGAAGCTGTGACAGTTAAAATAGAATCATGGTGCTATAATTGTGTAGTGTGAAAGGATCCCATGTCAAGGGTATCCATGCTTCTACTTCTTTCCCCTTGGTTCAATAGGTCTTGGTCAGAGCATGGAATGGCATGAATGGAATGGCTGTGGCTTGCCAAGATCACCTTAATAAAACAAAAGAACCCTCCCAACCTGCTGTATTTTCAACATGTACTTCCATATCCATGGCTACACAGGAATAAAGCAAGGCTTACCTTCCCATAGTCAATGTGTTTGTCTTTACGCATCTGACTGACATTGAATAAATAATATGGGGGGATGATGAGGTTGCGAAATTCTCCCAGTTCACAATGCTCATTCTTCAAAGAGTTCTGCATGCATTCATCATGCACTGTTTGCTGACACCAAACACACCTGAAAAGAAACAAAACTGACTGAACTCAATTGTTGTTGTTGTTGTTGTTGCTGTGTGCCTTCAAGTCGTTTTCGACTTATGGCTACCCTAAGGTTTTCATGGCAAGATTTGTCCAGCGGGGGTTTGTGTTTGCCTTCCTCTGAGTCTGAGAGAGTGTGACTTGCCCAAGGCCACCCCCTGGGTTTCCATGGCCGAGTGAAGATTTGAACCCTCATCTCCAGAGTTGTAGTCCAATGCTCAAACCACTACACCATGCTGGCTTAAACTCAATTGACAGGAAGTTTGCCTACACGATTTAAAAAAACTGACCCTCCCTCCGAATCTGGTGCAATTAGTCCACGCACCTTACGGCCCTATTTGCACCACATTTGGGACATACCACCTTAATCCAGGTTTTAGAATACTCACAGTTTTCGTTGAAGTTTGCTTGAAACTCCAGAGAAAACTGTAGCGTGAACAAACGCATCCCCCCTGGATTTGAGAGGTGGGGAGGAAGGATAAGCACTGCTGGGGAACTGCCATTTCTTCTCTTCCTTGGCACCACTTCCTCATTCTGAAGGAGTGGCCAGCCCCACCATTGCCGGTGATCCTAAAGCCAATCATTCTGGCTTCAGAGAGAGCGACTAGTGGAGCACAATTGCTTTCTCTGAGGTCAGAAGGAATGGCCAGCTGCAGCTCTGGGCAAAAGTAGTCTAAATTTCATCTGGATTTTTACCCACAGTGTAGATAAGCCCTAAACTGTTTTATTTCCAGACAGCTACTGAAAATTTGACATTTTCAGTAGGCTTGATGAGACAAAATAGGTGGACCTACATCCAGCATGAGGTAGCCATCAACTTAAAAAAACAAACCCACAACTCCCTGAGTCTATTGTCTCCTTGTTTATCTCACTTCACAAGTAGTCACACAGATTCTGAACAATGTAGCAAATTTCCCCCTCCCTTTCTCAAGTGTCCTACTCATTTCTACACTGTCTCCAAGATTCCATCTTGTACATAATTCAAAGAGCTAGTTATAAGAGAAAAGGAGAAATCCTAATCTAAAATGCCAAAGCCATCACATCACCTAATACAGCTGAGGTAGACAATTTCTCTTCCAGGTGCCACATTTTGGGTCTAAGGAATCAATGCAGGGCCCCACCAGACCAAAACCAACATAAAAGAAAAGAAAAAGAAACCAGAAGATTTATTTCTGGCTTAATTTTTCTCCCTTTTGGTTTGTTGGGAAAACACCGGGTTTTTTTCAGGCTGCAAATGGCCCAGGGAAGAGGTTGTGAGCAGCCAATGCATGGGCTATGCTTTGCGTACCTGCTGCTAGAACCTTTAAATGTCTCCATTCCCATTTCAATTCAAGAGCCAGGGCCCATTCACACTAGACAATGATAGCACTATGATTCCACTTCAGCTGTCATGGTACCATAATACGGAATCCCTGGGCTTGTATTTTGGTTGGAAACACTAGAGCTCCCTGGCTGAGAATTCTAAATGCTTCTTCCTAAAATGAAAATCCCAGGAGTCCATGGAATGAAACCATGGCAGTTGAAGTGGAATAACAGTGCTATAATTCTGTAGTGTGAATGGGCCCCAAGTCCATGCAGATACCATGACTTCAGTTTAAAGTCAGGTTTGCCTCTCTTATCCCCTTTACCCCACAACAGTCTTTTATTATATTTTGCCTGATGAAGAGATTTGGAGATCTCAAAACCTTTTACTGATTTTTGTGCCCTTTCTGTTGTCCTAATAAAGATAATGAAATAAAAATAAGGATAAATACTAATATGGTTTTTGGCACTCTAAAGCAGACAGAAAAAATACATATTAATGCATTAGGTTTTCTTGCTGGGAAAGGCACATTGCGTACTTTGGTACAAACTTATTAATATTAAAAGATTGTGAAATGCTACATATTTAGGACTCACAGAGTGAATGAGGTCCTCAATTCACACTGAACAAGCTAGGCTACTAAGAGGAAACTGTTAAGTCAAGCTTGGCTGAAAACTTAAGAGGCATTTGGCATAGTGACTTAAGAACCACAGGGGGAAAACCTTTCAATAATCCAAGAGAAACAATTCTTAGAAGCAACCATTTTGCCCTCCAAACCACAGATGGGCACTTTCCTAGGGTCTGCAGTCGCCTGCTAGAATCCAGGAAAAGGTTGACACTTTCCTTTGAAAAGAAAAGAACAATGTTTATTGCCTTGGGTATTGCAGAAAATGTACATATCAGCTAGAATGTCATAAGTTGGAAAACAGATAAAAACCCATTCTAAAAGGAAAGAGTGCTTGAAGAATGTTATAGCAATAAGTCGCAAGCAGCGAGATTTTAAGAATAAGAACAAAGGGGCAACTCAACAAATTCACCGCACTGTAACACATGAGAGTTTCACCCACGCTGTTTGCCAGGGCACAGCTGCCAAATGGCAAACGTGCACCTGCCCTCTTCCCTGCCATCTCAACACTAGACATACAGTTGTGTGGCCAGCAAAACCACAGGGCAGCAGTTTCACAGCTGCACTGGCATTTCACTTTGCTTCCTGGCTGTTTAAACTCTATAGAGTCAGAAGAGGAGGTTGAAACACAGCTACGGAGAAGAGGGATGTTCTTTGATACAGCCTGGAGGTACTCATTTCAGGAGGAGGAGGAGAAGGAGAGAGGAAAGCATGAGAGTTCAGTGGGGAGGGAGAGTATAGAAGTGATGAAAAGAACAGTTAAGTACTTCTGCTAAACTCCCCTTAATGTCCCTTTGCCTCAACTAATCAATCTTTATGCCCAAGAAAGGTAGGTTGACATTGGCTGTGTCAGAGCCTGGAAATGTTCTCGGTTTAGACTACAATCACCAGAATCCCCCAGCTAGCATGGTCACTACACAGGCTGGCTGAGGAGTTCTGGGAGTGAAAAGGAGTTAAAAAAAATTATTTCCACCTGCCATTCTTTGGACTATGGGCAAGGTGTTCTACCATTCACCTGCCAAAAAGATGTCATGTTGCCTTTGCAGAGAGTGGGGATCTTAGGGTCTGTGTAATCAAGACCCAAATACATTAGTGCTGAAGCAGGAGCTAGACTTAAGAAATCAGTTTGAGAGAGTGAAAAACCAGCAGCAGTGATAGCATGGACTATTACAATCTGCCAGAGAGGTGAGATTGCTATTCCCTATATCCAAAGTCAATTGTAAAAGCTCTTGCTGCTATTTTTAGTGGCCTCAGTGCTAATCCAATTGTAAACTAGAATGGCTGGGGCACCCTCCATATAGCTACACCAGCATTCTGAATAGGCAATTATTTCACTGCTGATTAAGGACTTGACATTCCTAATGACAAATTCTAATTTTGCTGCACAGCTGCAACATTATTACACAACATCTACTAAGCCCACTTTTAATATATTAGGCTTGTTACAAAGCTCTTTAAAGCATTGCCATTTGAGCAATGCTTTGCCCAGAGCCTGGGCTTCCAGTACCAGGGACTTCACTTGGCAACAGCCCTTAATCTTCTGAGCATGTGCAAAGAAATATTTCCTCAATACAACTCAGCAACCACAGCTTGCCTCCTCCAATCTGGTATTAGGGGCTCAGTTATCATACCAGTAGGTACAGCGTATGCCCCAGGAATGTTGTTTTTGCTTATTTTTTAAAAAAATCCATCCATTAATTCAAAAATGCCTTTCACATTCATTCAATATTTTTAATCTTTGCCTAGAGGCACAAATATTCTCATCTTATGTCTCACCAAAAATGAGAAAGCAGAGCCATTCCTCCTCTACCCACCACCTTTGGGCTCCTGAGTGGATTCCAAGAGGAGGCGTGTCATGTAAGTCAGTGGAAAAGAATTGCCAAAGTATATTTCTGTGCCTGCTACAGTACCTGTAAGTTACAAGCACAACACCCTGCCCCACGTGATATCTTGAGAGGCCTACTCAGTTACAACTGACAATGTGCTTCGGCAGAGATGGGGAGCGTTTGGTTCTCCAGATATGTTGGACATCAATTCCCATTAGCCCTAGTCAGCAAAGCCAGGGATGGTGGGATTCTGGCAACATCTGGAGAGTTATAGGTTCCCCATTCTTGAGCTAAATCAATTCTTTGTCCTATATGTAGCAGTATGGAAGATAGCAGATTTATTTCAAGAGTATCCTTTCCTGATGCTTTTAAAGAAAGATGACTCTGTCAGTTCTTGTATTTTATAACCAGGTGGCATGCTTGAAATTTATTGCTACAAAGCTTTCATTGAGAAGCTTTTTTTTTTTTTTAAGTAATTCATTGGAGGATATTTGTTTGTTTTTTTAAAAAAAGCTTAAGAATATTGAGATGCATGGATGGATGACAACAAAGTGGCATGCCCCATACTGTAAGTATCACAAGACAGAGAATAATAGTGGATGCTCTGTCTTGAGAGCCAGTAAAAAATTACAGAAAGGTAATGCACAGACAGCAATTTCATAAAAGACCTGCCAGAGGCTCTCCAACCCTGCTTTTCACCAATAAAATGAGAACAACCATCAGGACTGTGGGTACAAATGATCCCATGACTCTAGGTGATATGGTACTGGCCAAAGTTTCCATGTTCCTCCCCAAGAAGAACTCAAGTCTCAATACAGTAAACCTGTGGTTCTTAACCTGTGGTCTATGGACCCCCAGGAGGGCACAATGTCCTCACAGGGGGTCCACGAAGGCTTGTATGCCAGTACAGCAAGCCACCACGTCGCAAGTTCGATTCCAGATGGCTCCAAGGTTCACTCAGCCTTCCATCCTTTCGTAGGTGGGTAAACTGAGTACCCAGCTTGTGGGGGGCAATTAGCTAACACACATTGGAAACTGTTTAATGCAGTGCAGATGTGTAAATAGCTATTGCTTAAAACAATTTGTAAGCCACTCTGATAGCCTTGTGGCTGAAGAGCGGAGTATAAATAAATAAAATAAAAATAAAATAAATAAAAAATGAAGGCTGCTCAGCCCATGTGACAGGAGCCAAAGCAAAGGCTAGCTGGCCTGGCCTGCAGATTGCTGTTCAATATGCTCCAGGCACAAACTTGCAGGAAGAAGCAGGAGAAAAGTCTCCCCTCCCCCTCCAGTGCCTCTGAGGGAAGGTTTAATGGATGGTGTAATTGTGTTGTTATTGTTGTAATTATTGTCAGGGTTTTAAATATTGAGTTAAGTCTTGGGGAGCCACAGCAACAAAAGATATTTAAAGGGGGTCCCTGCTAAAGAAAAGGTTAAGAGCCACTGTAGTAAACAGTTCCTGCACTGTTTCCTTTGTTTGTTTTTTAAAAGGAGGAAGAGAGGTAAATAGTGGGTGACTAGATATCAAAGGAAGACAGCAAGTTTCCTTTCTGAGTTTTACAGAAGAGGGTGTTTTGGCATGTAGGCACAGTTTTCCTAAACCTCATGTGACAGGTTAATAATCTCTATTCAAATCCCCTCTTCTGGATAATCAGAATACTATTTTATTCTCTAAAATACAGCTCTGTCCATCTAGGCACCCTAAAATGAAAAAAGGTCACATATGTAGGGCTACAGATGTTGAAATAAGTAAATAAATGTGGCTTTCATGATGTATGAAGAGATTACAGGTGGTCCAGCATCTGAAAAGGCTGTTGTGTTATGAAAAACAGCCCGTGAGTCATAAAAAGTAAGAGAAAAACATCATCATTGCATTAGAACTTTATACCACCCAGCCACCCTCAGGGAAAAGAGATGCACATCACCACAAGTAGGGAACAGATTTACCATGAAAAGATGCCTGCAGAGCAAGAAGGGCTTCACAGAAGAAATGGGGACTACAGAGCAAGATGAAAGCAACACACCAGATGGAAGTACCTCTACCCAGAATCACCTCTGTTTGCTTGGTGGGCACTCACTGAGTAGGCTGGTGATCTTAACAGATCAGCAACAGAACATGACAAAATAGAGAACTACACCCTACATGTATGCACATATATACATCAATTAAAATAAACCCTTGTGATGTTGTGTGTCTTCAAGCTGTTTCTGACTTATGGTGAGCCTAAGGCAAACCTATCATGGGGTTTTCTTGGCAAGACTGGTTCAGAGGGGGCTTGCCTTTGCTTTCCTCTGGGGCTGAGAGTGTGTGACTTGCCCACAGCACCCAGTGGGTTTCTGTGGCTGGGTGGGGATTCATACCCTGTTCTCCAGAATCATAGTCCATGACTTACTCATTATTGGTTCACACTGAGCCATGACACTGGTTCTGTTATCCTTGTTGAAATTATTTCTAGCTTATTTTAACTATTTTACTTTTTAATGTTTACAGTATATTTGAATTAGAGTTTATTTAAGGGATTGGGGAGGGGGAATGTGATTTTACTTTATTTTTAAAAAGCTATTTAAAGGAGCACCACAAAATTCTATCAAAACCGGGAGGAAATTGATTTTCATTTTCAGATGGTTCTTGCTCCCAGGGTCATCCCAAGGAAGTATTACTGGGTGCAACTCAAGCATCATGTACCTTTGGTTCTACTGGTTTCACAGCAAAGTGGAATCATATACTAGGACCAAAGCACATTTACAGTGAATCCTAAATTAGCTAGGAAGCGAGCACTGGTGGAGCCTGTGAGAAAGATCCATACAACTTGCTCATTTATTCAAATTTCTAGCCCCAGGGCTGGGAGTCTTTGGCCCCTCAGATGTTTTAGGCTGCAACTCTCACACTCCCTTTCCATTGGCCATGCTGGGTGGAGCTGATGGGAGAGGTAGGCCAAAAGATCTGCAGCTCTAAAGGTTCCCCACTTTGTTCTAGCTCATCATATTACTGAGACCTGGGTACACAGGAAGCTGCCTTACACTGAATTACATTTGGTCCATCCAGCTCAGTTCTGACAGCTCTGACTGACATCCCCTCTCCGGAATTCTGTCCTAGCCTCACCTGGAGATCCATGGTGGTCTCCTGCCTACGTACGTCCAAAACCACACAAGATGAAGTGTGTTCAGTCTGGTACGGTAGTATTAAAAGGAAAACAGACCTTGAAAAAGTTACTTTTTGGACTATAAGTCCCAGAAACCTCAAGCTAGCATGGGCAGTTGCCACACTGGTTGGAGGATTGTAAGAGTCATATTTAAAAAGCAGCTTTCCATACTTTGAGGGAAGCTTATATAGGACATGTGACATTAGTTAAGCCTCAGGCACATCAAGGGAACAATCATAATACTTCCACCCTTGAGTTATCTTAAAATTGCTATCAGATTTGTCCTCTCTTAATTACCTGTAATCACACAGCTTGGGCTGGGTACCACACTGCTGCTTGCACACAACACAGTAGCTGCACAGTGGGACATTGCCTCGGATCCACTGGTGTACCATAGACGTTCGGATGCCCCCTTCTCCCCTCATCATGATCTCTTTGCAGTGGAAACGACGATCAGCCTTCTTCAGGCACGCTTCGTCGACACACAGCCCACAGCAGTTGCAGAAGGCTCCTTGGAGGATGTGCTGAGCGCAGACGCAGCAATAAGTTGGCTGGCTGAAGAGGTCGGTGTCCTGCCAATCGTGCTTGCTTTTGCGCAAGATGTCCTGCACTTGGCCTTGTCTCCGAGATCTCCGGAAGCTGCACCACAAGGTGAGTAGTACTGGCACCATCACAGCACACAGAGTCCAGAAGGCGAGGCTCCATTCTGGAAACAGTCCTGAAGGGGAGATAGGTGCTTTGGTTTCAACCCCTCCCATCCTTTTGGTATTTCTTATCTGCCCTCTGGATGTTTGAAGCCTGAAATGAAGAGGCTCACCTGTAGTAGGCTGTAGAAGAGATCTCCTGCTATTATAATCACAGTCCATCAACAACTTGGCTCAGCAGTAGAAAAACTAAGGATACATGTTCTCAATGACTTTATCAACCTAATTAACACTCTCCTTGCCTCTTCTTCATCAGGCCTTGAAGCACAAGCCTCACTTTTCCTTTTATTTGTGGCATGACTACAACTATACTTAAGCATCCATTTCCTGCTATCAAACACAGCCTTCTTTGAAGCACCTCATAAAACAGCAGACTTAGCCACTAAATCCCTATACAACCAACACTGTTGACATATCTCTATCTCCTGTCTTATTAACCTTGTTTTTCCAGAAGTGACATTCCCCCAAATTCATGTTATAGTGGCAGTTGTGTCCACTATCTTGCAAGAACTCATCACTTCAGGTAATCTCCAAAGGCAAACAATCCAATGCAAACCCACCTCAACTACCAAAAAAAAAAAAAGCCTACAAGACAATAATCAAGCCCATTCACCACAAATAATACTATCTTGTTTCTCTTGTTGCTATAGATAATGCTACCTTGTTTCTTACTCTGTGCTCACACAAACCCAAGAACAATTAATGAAGCATAATTCAGCCTCCATCCTGATTTCCAGTCAAGATAGGACAAGAATGAATTTCTATCAGAGTCTGTGCATTGCCGGTCAGGATGTTGTAGCAGCTCTCAATTAAATCATCTGAAATAAAAACAGGTTATTTTGAGAGGGAGAAAGACACCTGTCTTGCAGAAACACACTTTACAACTATCAATACCACACATGCAACTTGGGGGTACTTTCTTCTCTCCATCAAGCTCTGCCCCTCACTCAGCTCAGAACCACATATATCCCTCACCTGACCAGATTGTTTAGGTCTATCTCTTATTATTTTGCCATTCCTTTAAAATGTGGGTGGGTGAGAAGAAAGAACTTGTGGCACTCCAGATGTTGTTGAATTGCAACTCCTATCATCCCCAGACAACATCATCAATGGTGAAGGATAATATGAGTAGCAGCCTAGTGCTATCGAGGGGGGGGGCACACGCTGCCCTGCCCCTGGTAAAAGGGGGTATGTATAATGGGCCCATCAAGTGACAGCAGCATGAAATCTCTTTTGTATAACTCTGTGGGTGGGGAAATATGTGGTTGCGGCAATGCAGCTCCCATCAAGCCAACGCAGCCAAAGGTGAGGGGGTGATGGGAGTGGCAGTACCCACCACATTGGGAGGGCAGCGCACTTGTCCCTCTCTGCTTCGGTGTGCAGCATCTACCTTCTTCCAATAGCCCAAACGAGGGCCGGTTTAAGGCACCAGCGGCGTCAGCATCTGCAAGGGCCCCCATCATTGTGGGGCCCTGTAGTAACCCTCCTCCTGCAACAACATTATTAGTAATAATCTGAATATCCTGTACTGTGAATAGCTTAGGTTGAGTTACCTGAGGACACTGACCTGAGATAAACATATGGGCCCCCTAAAATAAAGCGTTGCAGGGCCCCCCCCCAAATCTCTTAAACCGGTCCTGTGTAACCCTCCTCCTGCAAAAGCCATGTTAGTAATAATCTCAATAAAGCTTAGGTTGAGTTAGGTGACATTGCCCTGAGATAAACATATGGGCCCCCCAAAATAGAGCACTGCAGGGCCCCCACAAATCCCTTAACCCGGTCCAGGGACCGCTGCCTAGCCCCGGAGCAGTGATGGGGACCCTCGTGAGCCCCTCCTCAAGCAGAGTCCCCCCTTCCTTTCCTTTTCCCCCCTCCTCCCTCCGGGCCACACACACGCCCCCTCCGCTCTCCTTACCCGGCCGGCGCCTCCTGCCTTGTCAATCGCCCTGGGCGCCGCCGGGGAGCCCAGGCTCAGCGGAAGCGGAAGAGGCCGAAGCCACCGAGCAGCGTGACTCGGAGCCACCAGGAGGAGGGGGAGGGGCAGGAGGGAGGTTGCTGAGGGGGTTGCTAGGAAACGGGGAACCAATTGCCAGCCGCCGGTCGGTCGCGAAGGGGGCGGGCAAAAGATACTGGCCTGTGCGAGGGATGGATGGGCAGGGAGCCAAGCCGCCGCCGAGGGGACTTCAGGGCAGGAGGGAAAGGCAGGCTGGGGAGGGAGGGAAGCCATCAGGACCGGTTTAAGGGATTTTGGGGGGGCCTGCAATACTTTATTTTGGGGGGCCCATATGTTTATTTTAGGTCAGTGTCACCGAACTCAACCTAAGCTATTCACAGGACAGGATAGTCAGATTATTACTAATAATGTTCTTGCAGGAGGAGGGTTACACAGGACCGGTTTAAGGAATTTTGGGGTCCCCTGCAACGCTTTATTTTGCCCCCCCCCTATGTTTATCTCAGGTCAATGTAACTCAACCTAAGCTATTCGCAGTACAGGATATTCAGATTATTACTAATCATGATTTTGCAGGAAGAGGGTTACTACGGGCCCCCCACAATGATGGGACCTCCTGCGGATGCTGGCACCGCTGGTGCCTTAAACCGGTCCTGCAAGCCATAGACTAGGCCAGTGGCTCTTAGTCTTCTCTTTCCCAGGGAACCCCTTTAAATATCTTTTGTTGCTGCGGACCCCCAAGACTTAACTCAAGGTTGAAAATCATAAATAATATAAAATCATCATCATTATCCAGTTACACCATCCATGAAACCTTCCCTCAATGGCACTGGAGGTTGGAGATAAGACTTTTCTCCTGTTTCTTCCTGCACGTTTGTGGCTGGAACAGATTGAATGGCAATGTGCAAGCCAAGCCAGCCACCCTTTGCCTTGGCTCCTGTCATGTGGCCACTCCATGGCAGGCAGGAGGTGGGCCAAGCAACTTTCCAGCTTTTGCGGACCCCCTGTGAGGACACTGAGGCCCCCTGGGGGTCCACAGACCCCAGGTTAAGAGCCACTGATATACGATATACACAAGTAAGCTGCAGAAACAAAGTAGGGCCCTACTATCCCATGGTCAGTCAATGCACTAACTCAATGGGGTTTGCTCCCAATTGTGTGTGTATGTAAAGTGTGTGTGTGTCTTCCTATTTCAGTATAATTCTCTCCTCCCTGTTGTTGTGTACATTCAAGTTGTTTTTGACTTCTGGTGACCCTAAGGTGAACCTATCACAGGACTTTCTTTTTTAAAAATATATATATTTATTTCATAAACATCTTCAGATTTACAATTTTTACAATCACCATACATTCTTATATTGATTCTCAGCATTTCCCTCTTTTATAAGACATTTACATCTTCTGTTTTCCCTTCTCTTGCCTTTTTTATACACGTTCACTTTTCCAATTCCTTCTGCTATTCCAATCCATTCTCTACTCTCTTTCTGTCACATTCTCTTACCCTCTCACTTCTATCATGGGATTTTCTGAGGCTGAGTGTGTGTGTGACTTGCCCAAGGTCACCCAGTGGGTTTCCATGGTCAAACGGGGATTCAAATCCTGGTCTCCAGAGTCCAAACACACAAACCACTACGCCATGCTCAGCTTCATGGTTAAGGTGAGAGCTGAAACGTGGCTTCCCAGCTGCCACCTCACAAAGTTTGCTCAGAAGTATATGTGAACCTCAGAGTGTAGACAGGGGCACTACAGACTTAAATGCTGAGATGTGGCAGTTCTGTAAACTTTTGTTGTTGTTATCTACCATCAAGTCAACTTTTACTTATGGTGATGCTATGAATGAAAGATCTCCGAGCTGGTCATCAACTATCCTGCTCCGGTCCTGCAAACTCAGGGCAACCGCACTTTCCTTGAATGAGACCTTCCACCTGCAGTGTGGTCTCCCTGTTTTCAAACTGTCTCCCACTTTACCTAGGACTATGAATTTTTCCAATGAGTCACATCATATCATGATATGTCCAAAGTAAATTTACTTACTGGAAAATAAATGGAGTCATGCTTTCGAGTAAATGTTGGTACTGGGCTCCAAGATGGAATCCTTATTAGTGGCCGGTGACTCCTGTGCCAGTGGGGTGGTGAATCCATTCCAGGTTTTGGCTAGTGTTAAAGTTGCTCTCTATGGTTCCTTGGTTCAGCATTTTGGAAAGTTCTAAAGCCAGGATTAAAACCTGCACTGGATTCACCACCTACTGACATGAGAACCATTAGCTGCCTCGAAAGTGAGTGGATACAGTCAGAGTTTGCATAAGTTTATTCATTTATTATTTATTTATCTTGCCATTTTTAGACAGTCCTAAAATCCACTGTTCAAGCAACCAAATACTGTGTCTAACATGTTCCGAAAGAAAATTTGAAAATATGTTCTTCCTATGGGCATTCAAAAGGAATGTCCCTTTGTTTGACGATACTCTATTAAGGAGTGAGAGTCAATGTGGTGTAGTAGTTTGGGTGTTGGATTAGGACCCTGGAGACCAGGGTTCAAGTTGCCACTCAACCATGGAAACCCACTGAGTGACCTTGGGCAAGCACATTCTCTCAGCCTTAGAAAAGGTAAAGGCAAACTTCCCTCTGAACGAATCTTGCTAAGAAAACCCTGTGATAGGTTCACCTTAGAGTTGGTAAATCCGAAATGGCTTGAAGGCACACAACAACAACAGCAACAACATCATGTTGATTTTATCCAGGTGGATGGCTCCTAGCACTACCAATCAGAAGACATTGTTTAGTTCTTGGGCCTTTCCCTTCTTAAAAGGACGAGGAGTAAAAAAAAAGACAAGATAAAATGTGTGATTAGACAGAAGTGGTGGGGAGACATCCTCATATGGAGGATAGTGCAAGCTTGTTTTCTGTGGCTCCAGAGACTAGGACATGGAGCAATGGACTCAGACTACAGGAAAAGAGATTCGACCTAAACATTTGGAAGAACTTCCTGAGGGTATGAGCTGTTCAACAGTGGAATGCACTGCCTCAGAGTGTGGTGGAGTCTCCTTCTCTGGCGGTTTTTAAACAGAGGCTGGATTGCCATCTATCGGGAGTGCTTTGATTGTGTATTCCTGCTTGGCAGGGGGTTGGACTAGATGGCCCTTGTGGTTTCTTCCAACTCTATGATTCTATGATTCTAAGGCTTGTACCAATGGAAGATGTCACTATTTGGATGAGAATGTGAAGAAATTATGTGATAGTCAAAAGCCCATATGATCAGTGACTGGGACTTGGGAGATTTTGAGCTTACAAGTTGCAAAAGGTAACTTCAGATGTGGGCTTGCACAAACTACCATTTTTATAGCATGGAGATTGCACAGTAAAAACCTCATCTGGAAGCAGCCTGCAGATTTACTAAAACGAACTAGACTGAAGAAAGGAACAGTTGTCAATAGCTCATAGTGTTTGTGCCCTAGATCCTGGATCCTCTCTTTTGAAAAGTCTGTGGAAATTAATGCACTTAGATTCATTTTCACAACACAAGAAGGTGATGAAAGTCAAAATGGTGAGAAGAATTTGTTTATTAGAAAGAGGCAAGGATATTATATCCTATGCTGTTTTGGAACCCATCTGTTGGAATCAATGGCTTATCATGATTCTGTTGCACATATTTGTATTGCTTGAGCTAAGTATGTGCACACATAATTTGAGACAGCACAAGCTGTGCTTAGCACCTTTCTGGCATCGTTTTGCTTGTTTACTTCTGTCTTTTTTGAGCTTTGCTCCCATTTTTTAAAAAAGAAAGTTGTTGAAGCGTTATGCTGCAAAGAAGGCCTTTCTGTTTCCTTTCCCAAGGAATAGATTAGCACTGAAAGAATGTTGAAGCCTACAATAGCCATATTCAAAACCCTGGACCAGATGTCCTCAACACCATACTCTTAAGTCAAAGTAGTCAAAGAATAAACAAACATCTGTGACTGACGTAGCTGCTTCTCAAATACGCTAATACCTTGGTCAGGGTAATTCACTTTGTAGGAGCAGACCAAGAGACAGCAGAATCAAAATGAAGACAGCTTTTGTTCTAATTGTGACCCTTCTAATCATTTTCATAGGTAGGTATTATTGTTAGGTGGGGTATAGGGTGGGGCTGTGGGATATGTACTAACCTATCTGAAGCTCTTACAGATAGCAAAGTGGCTTGTGTTATATTGTATTAAAATTTTCTCCATGGTTTTGATTAAGCATCAACAGGGTAATGTAACCTACTCCCAGGTTTCTATGGCAGGTTTTTAGAGTATAAACAAGAGAAAGTCCACAGTGAGCAATAGTGGCTTAGTGCTGTGCATGTTTACTTGGGAGTGAGCACCACTGGATTCCAAAAAGCTTTTGGCCTGAAAGAGATCCAAAACAGGGACAACAGAAATCAATCAGCAGCATAGTAACTATTAGTCTAATCCCCATTTTGTACATAGGACTGCTACTTACTGAATATAGTGGAACCTACATTTGAATAAATATATTTATAATCACAGTGTGCTGCTCAGTCCTATGTCCTCTTGGGAGTGTATGGGAGTAACTGCTTTTGAATGCAATGGACTTACTTCTTTGCAAGGCTGTACAGGGTCCTTTTATTGCATTTGAACTGGGCTTTACTGGCCTTTTTTTTTAAGCTGCCATTTTTACTATGGCTCTGTCAGTATCTCATGCATTTTCTTTAGCTTGATAAAGCTTCCTTGGTTAGGAAGGTCTTTATCTTGCCTAGCAGTCCTACCAGGATGTTCTCCCTCCTGAAATGAATGAGAGCCATGTAAAAGCATTCCTTCCATTCCTCCCAGTGGGGCATGCATGGTAGGAGAGGGATCATAGTGGGCTGTGTGCCCAGTGAAAATGGAGTGAAGCTGATCACAAGCAGACGGTGCTGTTATACTTGATTCATTTTGCAAAGAGGTGTGTTCTGTGTTGGTTTTGTTGACTTTAATTTGTCGAATTTATAAGTAAGCTCTAGTTTATTATTAAAAATGGTTTCAGATTGCACTCATGCCTCCTGGAATGCAATATCCTCTTGAGAGGATGCTGTAATGAAAGAACACTTTGTGTATTGTAGTAGATATGCACACAGAGTATGTATACATAGATATGCACACACGCCTTCCAAACATTTTCTGCAGTACCTGAAAGCCTAACTATCCTTGTCAATTTCACATTTTTTAAAGATGCCTCACCAATATTACCAGAAAAAGAAGCCAAGCAGCTTTTGAGAACCCGTCGTGAAGACAGACCAAGAAAACCTGGTTTCCCTGATGAACCAATGAGGGTGATTTTTACATTTCATTTAAGTCACATAATTATTTGTGGTGGCTTTTTTTGTATCCCCTTTTCTGCTGTTAATAGGACAGTCTAAGTAACCATTAATCAGTACAAAATATAGATTTTGTCAAAATGAATTCAAGTTGATCATTTCTGTGATGCCATGATTAAAAGTACCTTTGTATCCTTGTGCCTCCTCCACACCCATTTCCAAATATGGGAATCAGTATTTATACATGCCCACCTCTCCATTCTAATAGATGGGCTCAATTTTCAGTTCAGACTGCAATCCTGTACATACCTACCAGGGAGTAGATCCCATTAACTCAGTAAGGCTTACTTCTGAGTAGATACCTGTAGGATAGCACTATAAGAAAGTGGCATTCCATCTTCAGGAAGTAGCATTTTTAATATGATTTCTTATTGAATATGTATATTAATATAAAAAAGTGAATGGGAGCTGCATGTAATAAATCCTCTACCTGCATTTATTTTTTTAAAAAAAAAATATTGTTCATTTATTATTAAAATGTTTATATCCCAGCTGCCCTATATCAAATATCTCAGAGTGAAATAAGTCTAAGCAATTTAAACCGTAAAAGATAAATGTATCAAATAGATAGTTTGAGAACTATCACCCCATAGATAATTTATAAGCCAGTGTGGCATAGTGGCTTGAGCACTGGATGATGGCTCCAGAAACCAGGGCTTGAATCCCTGCTCAGCCGTGGAAAACCCCCTATGAACAAATCTTGCCAAAAAAACCCTGTGATAGATTTGCCTTAGGGTTGCCATAAGTTGGAAACAACTTGAAGATACACAGCTACAAAATATGTTAAACAATATGACAAGTTAAAAAACTTGTACCAACTGGATAAAATAATTAGGCCCTCAAAAGCTTTAATAAAAAGTTGTATTTTTACTTGGAATGAAGCTAGCGTTGGTGCCAATTAGGCCTTCAAAGGCAGGGCATTCCACAAATGTGGCACCACAGCAGAGAGGGCACACTTCCGCATTCTCCACAGTATGTTGCTCCTACTGGTGGAGCACAGAGGAGGGCCTCTACAGCAGACCACATTCAGGTGTATATAGGGACGGGGGCTCCTTCAAGCGTTGAGGTCCCAAGCTGTTTAGGTCTTTAAACGTCACCACTAGCATCTTGAATTCAGTTCAGAAGTGCAACGGCAGTCAGTACAATTCCTTTAAAATGAGTGTTATATGGTTTCTGTGAGATATTTCACTCAGCAACCTAGCTTTTTCACTACCTACAGTACAGGGGCAGCCCCACTTGGTACATATCACAGTAGTTTAATTGGGAAGTTTCCAGTACATGAACTATGGTGGTGAAGTTTTTCCTGTTCTGGAAAAGCAGTGGCTGGTGGCTCAGTCAAAGCTTGTTGCAGGCACTCTGAGCCAAAGAATCCACCTGGGTCTCTAGTGATAGAGTGGTATCTAGGAGTATTCCCAACCTGCACACCTGCTCCCTCAGGGGAAGTGTAACCTCATCCATAGCAGATGATTTATCCAGTTCCCAGACCTGAGAACCACCAACCCACAGAGCTTCTGTCTTATTGGGTTTCAGCTTGGCTTCACTGGCCCTCATCCAGGCCATTACAGCATCCAGGTACTGATCCAGCACTTGCACAGCTTTTGCTAACTGTAACAACAAGGAAAGGAGGACTCATCAGCATGCTGAGGGCAGCTTCACCCCCAAACCATAATGATCTCACCCCCAAACCATAATGACCTCACCCATTAGATCTATACGACACTATATGGTGTCAAATAGATATTAAACAGTATGGGGGAGAAGATGGAACCTTGTTATATCTCACAGCTCAATAGCCATGGGGCTGAAGAGGAATTCCCCAGTGCCAGTCCTGAAGACCGGAGTGAAAGCATTGTAATACAGCACCTCTTACTCAAATCTTATGGAGCTGGTCCAGTAGGATACTGTTTATCAATGGCATCAAAAGTTGCTAAGAGATCAAGCAAGATCAGCATGAATGTGCCCTCTCCCATTTTCTCTATGAAGTAGGCCCAGTCACCACATACTTGGGCACCTTGCCCCCAAAGAGGACATTAGCAATGGGATGGTAGTTCTCAAATGCCTCTGGATCCAGGGAGGTCCTCTTCAGAAAGGGCACAATGCTGCCTCCTCCTCCTCCTCCTCCTCTTCCTGTATTGTATAATATGATATAATATAATATAGTTTTCAATGCATCAGGCACCCCACTCTAACAGAAACATTTACTACCTTGTGGATCCACTTAGCCAATTCATCTCTATTTGATCTTATTAGCCAAGATGGGCAGGGGTGGACTGATTGAAGTGTCTTTCCTGTGTCATCAGGCTAAACCTGATCCCCAGGAACCTAACCAGATGGAGCACTAGATATTTTTTTTAGACTTGGCATCACTTGTGGCACCAGGCCCTTTCTGATCTTGGAAGCTAAACAGGGTCAGCCCTGGTTAGTACTTGAATGGGAGACTACCAATGAATACCAGGTGCCTAAAGCTGCATTTCAAAGGAAGGAACTGGTAAAACCACCTCTGAGCATTCCTTGCTTAAGAAAACCCAATGAAATTCATGGGTTGCCATGAGTCAACAGGTGACTTGAAGGCACATTTACATACCTATGTTAGCTGTTGTTAAGAGAGGCCATACTAAACCATAACATTACTTTTCATGTTGCTTCTAATGTGTGCATAAGGCCACAGTCCAGGGCTACAGTTCAGAGTGGGAATTGTGGCTGCATGCAGCTAGCTAGAGTGGGGTTCTTCCCCATTCCCCATTCCCCAAGTTATCCTACCCCCTTTAAAATGCATTTTTGGCCAAAAATATCCTTGAGGAGCATGGTTCTGTAACAAATAGGTGTTTCAGGGTCCACCTAAAAACTGCTGAAAAACAAACTCACTTTCAGGTTTGAAAATGTCCCTTCAGTGTTGGAAAACAATAGGCATGTGGCCTACATGGGGGTGGGGGTCCATTCACATTACACAATTATAGTGCTATATTTCCACTTGAACTGCCATGGTTGCATCCTGTGGAATCCTGGGGTTGGCAGGTGAGGGAGGGGCATCGAGAATTCTCAGCCAGGGAGCTCCTCCAGTGTCGCACCAGACTGCAAATCCCAGGATTCCATAGGATGTTGCCATGATAGTTAAGGATTCATAGTGCTATAATTGTGCAGTGTAAAGGGGCCCAGGGTCAGGAAGACCTAAAAAGGGCCTCTGACCCTCTCTGCATGTGTTCTTCCCTGCTATGGGTGCTTATCTGGCTGTAAGTCTCACCAGATTCAACAGGGCTTCCTTTGAAGTAGACATTCATTGGATTATTTATTTATTTCATATTTATATCCCTACCGTTATCATAACATCTTTGGGCAGATTACAATAAAATCAGTTTAAGCACTTCAATTAAAAAAAAAAACAATAGAAAAAACAATGAAATCATTGAATAATTTTAAAAATTGAATGGTGCAGTAGAACATTTATTGTTCACGTGTTTATTTTAAACATGTCTAAGCTATATTTCAAGACAAAGTCCTCCCAAAATAGAATTATGGGTAAAAATACGAGAAAGGGATATTGACCAAAAATAAATAGATCAGTCCCACTGTATGTGGTGGCTTAAAAGCCTAAAAATCTCCATTAAACAAGTGGAACTTACAACAAAATGCCCCAGTGAGAGGTGACTCTTTTCAGCATGTCAGCCAGCCAAATAGTAATGCCATATTGTTGTGTACTCTATTCTAGTTCCCCTTTCCACAATTTTTCTATTCTTCCTAGTCAGTGAGTATTTGATGCTAACAGAATGCTCAGTCCTCATTTTTGCTATTTTTAGCATGGGGGGCACTCCTTAATTTGTTCGAAAGTTCCTTTTTAAAACCTCCATCATCCCTTGGGTTCCCTTGAGTCTTACTGATGCCTCTTCTGTGTGGGCTGAACCCGGTGTCAGCAATGCCTGGTACGGTGCGGCAAATGTCAGGTTCCAATACCAACCATGGGCATCCCTCTCTTTTTGTCTCTTTGAGAAAAAAGAACAACACATTTTATTAGGTGAGTATCAGGGCAGCAAGTGTCTGTTCAGTGCTGTGATGCAAATAAGCTATGCTATTGTAGCTGTGAAGCTACACTGTCCTAGTAAAATGTTTTTTTAGAGGTAGGCAGGCAGACAGGTAGGCTGGCTGGCATGACCATCCCTGCTATTGCATACTGTCCAACACTTCACAGATGAAAACAAGGACATGTGTCTCCAAGCAACATCAGAGTGTAGTCAAGGTGATAAAAGTTATTAATGATAAAGAACAAAGAAGCTAGAAGAGGCAGCAGGAGGTTGCTTTTGGCTAAATCTCCTGGGAAGGACAAGATTCTGCCCCCTCCTCTCCTCTGCTGAGTTTGCACTTTGAACTCAGAGCCTTACTGCACTCCAAAGAAAAGCGGCAAGACAGCAGGAACATTCCATCTCCCACGCTGCCTTACTGCATGATGTCATTTTTCTTTCCTTCCGGTCCCACAGAGGACCAAGGTAAAACCACATCTTTTCACTAACCGGAAGAACCTGTTAGCAAAAAGATGTGGTTTTTTACCTCAGTCCCCACAGGACTGGAACAAAAGAACGATGGAAGAACAACGATGTCATGTGGTAAGGCAGCGCGGAAGACGGAACATTCCTGCTGCCTTGCTGCTTTTCTTCAGAGTGCAGTAAGCCCTTCAGTTTACAGTAACTGAAGTAAGCTGAGAATGAAGGAGGAACATGAGAGGAGGAGAGAGAAGCTGGGACATTTTAAAAGCAGCTGAAAAAGTGGGACAGCAGTGGATTAATCAGGACTGTTCCTGCCAAACTGGTACAGTTGGAGGCTATGCAGTTCTGGTATGGGTAGTGCCAGTATAAATATCTACTTAAAGATCTCTACATACAGAATGAGGTTACTGTTAGCAAGAAAGTGTAGTACAACCATCTTGTAAATAATTTAATGGAAGGACTGGAGGAGGGCACTGCCACCACTGTGTTTTTTCTAAGAATTTTTCCTTTCCACAGGAGTACATGCTTTACCTTCAGCAGTTGGAGCAGAGATCTGAAGAACAGTTCCTTGAGCACTGGTTGAATCCACACTGCTACCCACATTGCAACAGGAATTTAGTTCATCCAGTGTAAATGCTTGTGTTGTTTTCCCCAATGACAGTAAGCATCCTTCTGATATTTCCCCCACTATTTCTCTCAGAGCACTATTAGTGATCTAATGGATAGTTGAATTTTGTTACTTTTACAGTGCAATGGTGTTTTCATAAATGCACAATTTTAACATTTTCCCGTACTTCTTCCCAGATGATTCTTCTTGATATGGAGAAAGAATAAAAGAAAAAAAAAGAGAAGTCTACATGCAAATGGAAAGGATCTCATATAGCATTTTTTGTGTAACCAGAGCATCAGAAGTCTTGAGAATTTTGACACTGCCCTGCAATCTAGCTGAGCATTTTTTAAACCATAAAGTAGAGCTTTATTTTTTTATTAATCTGCATAGACATGCATTTGAAAAACTCGCCAGGTCTTAGGTGGCAATACTATATACACCTATCTGAGGGTAAGCCTCACTGAAAATATTAGGGCATGTTTCTGAGTAGCCATGTTGTGCTGTACATTACTCTATGAATCATTAACTTAGGGTTTTCTCATTTAGAAGTGGTAGATATAGTATAAATTCTTAGTAATTTTACCATTATGTTAAAAAGTACATTATAGTCCTTTGAAGTGTGGGCAAATCAACCTATATCACTAGTGATATAGGTAGAACTTGTAATAACTAGGGATATAGACATTCTGTATTCTGGCCAGTTTGCTAAGAGTGCTATCCTATGCATGCTCATAGAATCATAGAATCATAGAATTGTAGAGTTGGAAGAGACCACGAGGGCCATCCAGTCCAACCCCCTGCCACGCAGGAAATCTTGATCAAAGCATCCCCGACAGATGGCAATCCAGCCTCTGTTTAAAGACCTCCAAGGAAGGAGACCCCACCACGCTCCGAGGGAGTGTGTTCCACTGCCGAACAGCTCTTACTGTCAAAAAGTTCCTCCTAATGTTGAGGTGGAATCTCTGTTCCTGGAGCTTGCATCCATTGCTCCGTGTTCCAGTCTCTGGAGCAGCAGAAAAGAAGCCTGCTCCATCCTCAATGTGACACCCCTTCAAATACTTAAACAGGGCTATCATATCGCCTCTCAACCATCTTTTCTCCAGGCTAAACATACCCAGCTCCCTAAGTCTCTCCTCATAAGGCATAGGTTTCCAGACCTTTCACCATTTTAGTTGCCCTTCTCTGGACATGCTCCAATTTGTCAATATCCTTTTTGAATTGTGGTGCCCAGAACTGGACACAGTATTCTAGGTGAGGCCTGACCAAGGCAGAATAGAGTGGCACTATGACTTCCCTTGATCTAGACACTATACTTCTATTGATACAGCCCAAAATCGCATTGGCCTTTTTAGCTGCTGCATCACACTGTTGACTCATGTTCAACTTGTGGTCTACTAGGACTCCTAGATACCTTTCGCACATAGTCTCGTTCAGTCAGGTCTCCCCCATCCTATATCTATGCATTTCATTTTTCCGCCCTAAGTGCAGTACTTTACATTTCTCCTATTAAATTTCATTTTTGTTAGCTTTGGCCCAGCTCTCCAGTCTATCTAGGTCATTCTGAATTTTGATCCTGTCCTCTAGGGTATTAGCTACTCCTCCTAATTTGGTGTCATCTGCAAATTTGATAAGTATGCCCCTAATTCCCTCATCCAAGTCATTGATAAAGATGTTGAATAGCACTGGGCCCAGGACAGAACCCTGTGGCACCCCACTGGTCAACATCATGTGGGAACAAATTTAATCTAGCAGGATTTAGGACTTTATCACACAAGGGTTCTATTGTGGGACTAGAGCAGGATAGTAGTATTATTGGAGAGTACTTACTGCATGATATTGTCCTTATCTCGTTTGTGGTGTGTGCTTCAGTCATTTCTGAACCAATAATGCTGCTATCCTGCTAGTCCCCCCTGTGTAGTAATCTCTCCCTTTTCAGAAGTGGAAGAGACAGCTGTCATATGGCATATTCTCCTCCTCTTCCCCTCTCTTCCCCTTTCCCCATGCTATTGCCATGCCAGCCAGCAATGTCTTCCACTTTTAACTTTTTTTTCTTTTGCTTCTCTGATTAGCTGGTCTGATCTTGCTTCTCTTGCCCTCCCCATGCTGCTCTTTCATCGCCCCACCCGATCTCACTTCTGCCCTCTCCATGCTGATCTCTAACTCCTCCCCCTCCCCCAGAGGATCTCGCTTCTCCTGCCATCCCCGTCCTGAGGGCAATAACAGGGAGGAAGTGGACAGTGTGGAAGGGAATGTGCACCACCATACCGATATTGGAGTGGTGGTGCAATAATTATTGTTCCCCTCTGGCTATGTTTCTGTTTACTTCCCCAGTGGGATTGCTGTGAGATGACTGCCTTGTGCGATAAAGTCCCTAAGTCTGAGGAATCAGGCACAGGAGTGAGGTACATAGGATTGGGCCATGATCCCTTTACCATCTGCCTTATGTTTTTAGCCCATGAAAAGTATTCTGTTTGCATAACCTGGTCTGTTGCCCAGTGTACTTACCAGTGAATCCCACCTAGTTTAATGAAACATACTCCTAAACAAAACATGAACAAAGTTGCAGTGTTAACTAGTGGTGTCACTAGGACTGGTGTCACCCAGTATGTAACTCATGGTGTCATCCCCATGGACTTCTTTCTGTACCAGACCATACAGAAACCTTAGTAATCCCAGCAAGCTACACAATCAGTGCATCATGCATGACTTCAAGGGCCACCGAAAACCTACATGTGGGAAAGGAAGAATAAGGAAGGCTTGCCTGGCTAAACATGGTTCCAGGGATATTTTTATTAAAAAATAATAAATTTCTGCACAAAGACAGCACAAAAAATTTATAGACAGTCATTTTGGTGCCACTCCATTTAATGGCATCACCCGGTGCAATCTGCACCCCCTAGTTTACCATGGCTGCCAGTGGAAGCCAGTTTCATAGAAAGAGAGCAGAGAGTTGAGGGAAGCAAGATGGGTAAGAATGTTACTGGTTCAAGAAAATTTGACACAGAGCTGCTCTTTATGGTGGCAATATTTGTCTTAATGGATAACTTGCGCAATGTAAATGGTAGGTGGGATGGTGGGAGAGGAGGCTGATTTGGTCAGCATGTTGGTGGTTCCCACCCCTTCCCCATGCTGTCTTCCTGATTTGGATTTGGTCCCCTGTGATAACTCTAGAGGAAAGTGAAAAAGAAAGACACTGGCTAGCTCTTTCTGGGAGGTTATGTGTTTTTTGGCCTTTAGTTTTGCCCTATGATATAAGCACGTTTCAGTGGGAGAGATTTAAGGAAGAATTAAGCATATGCTTAACTTGCTTATGCAAACCAAGGAGACAGGTTGTAATTCCATGTGGAAGTAAGCTCCACTTACGTCTGCATAAGCACATGGGACTGCAATATTGGAAATAGACTGCACTATTTTACTTTGGCTAAATAATGCTCTTGGAATTTTATTCTCTTTTGAAGCAAAGCAGTAATCATTATCAAGAATGAGGGTATGTTTGCATGGCACAGACAGCTTCTCAAATATTTGGGAATACATTGAAAAAAAATGTTTCACCAGAGAATATACATAGAACATATACCAAGGCTGCTCCAAAATACAAACCAAATAACAGCATTTCTGCAGTTTTACCAAATACTTTGTAATTAAATGCAACAATTTGCTCAGCATTCACTTTATGTTAATTGCTTCATATAATGCACATTTGAAACAAAGTCTTTTTCTGTTGTTCCTTCAGCGGGTCAGACAATGTAAGTGTTTATTTTTTTAATTATTATTATTTTTATTCACCATCTAAAATCAAATATATAAAAACACATAATTACATACATACATACAAACATACATATAAAAGACAATACATTACAATACATCAATGTTTACATTACATACGTTAGTCCTTCCTTTTAACAGGTTTTGAACTTGTGTCTTGTTCTCTTTACTGTCCTTCCAATTTATCATACAAATATTTCCTTCTACCTTTACTGCTGTATTTTATTATTCATATTCTCCTATATGTCTATTCCTGTTAACATATTCATATTGTCATTATTTGTCTATCTCCTTAATTGTTACCACACAATTTTATGTAAGTGTTTATAAAGAACTGTGATGGCAGATTCATTTATATATGTGATTTTAATAGTCACTATCAGAATAATTTCTTCAGCCTGATCTTGTTTCCACAACAATCCAGCTGGGGAGTTGATTTGTCACAAGATGGGCAAAACTGTGACCCACAGATCATATGCAGCTTCCAAGGGCTTTTTCATGGACCCCCAGACCTTCACCAGCCTGCCAAAGCCTTCCTGAGACCCTGCATCCCTCTAAAATATAACTTCTGATTTATCAGATCATGGGTGTATATACACCATCCAGGATACTCCGGCTCCCCCATTACCTCAACAAAAAGGACAGGAGTCCACATAGGAATGCTGGCCCATCTTGCATCCACCATTTCTGCCATTTCCCTTGCTGTCTTGGAAGGCAGGAAGGGGTCCTGCAACATGTGACTGAAGTCCTCCTGCTTGTGACCAACCTTGGTCACATGCTGCAGGAGCCCTGCCTGACATCCTGGAGAGCTAGGTGACATCCTGAAGAGCCAGCGAGCTGGCAGTGGCAGCAAGGGCCGGTGTGCCGGATGGGCTCTTGTGGACACATGGGGCCCAATCCAGGTTTTGGTCAGTGGTAACAGATTTAAATGGGTATTATGCTATAATGCTTTATTGGGCCCTACCATGGCTTGCCCCCATCTCAGCCCCATATCTGCCCCGGGGATGGTGAGGACTGCCTGGTGACAGAATGGGGAAAATGCCCTGTACCATATGAGAGATTATCAGACAGGAACAACAACAACAACAAAAAAGCATTCCTGTCCCACAATCTCTGCTCCCACCCGTGTCCCGTCCCTGTCACCCCACAATCACCTTCCCCACCACACTTACCTTCTCTCCCATCATTCCGGCAGCCCAGGAGTGAACGGAGCTCTAACGGAGCTCCATTCACTTTCTTGATCGAAATCCCGTGGATTCTTGGGAAAAGACACAAGCGTGGGAAATTAAAAAAGAAAAAGAACATGAAAAAAAATTATAGCAAACATAAAAACACATTTTAAAAGGCAGACGTAACCCGGGGAGGGTCATAAAAAGTGTGTCACTTACCTGGATGTTCCGATCTCACCCGGAAGTGTTCTGGCAGGGACCACCCATTGACGCTGGTATCTCGCTAGCAAAATGGGGCACCTTTTCACTCATAGGAACATCCGTGACAGGAATAGAATGGGGGATCTATTGATGGCTTCTCCCATCAATAAAAAGCACTGCCAGCAGAACAGCAGCAGAACGGGTGCATAATGAGGGGGGAACAATGTCATCTGAAAAGGGAACCCTTTTGCGATCTCCTGGTGTTCGTGTAA
Organism: Gambelia wislizenii; assembly: GCA_030847615.1. Classification (NCBI taxonomy): domain Eukaryota; kingdom Metazoa; phylum Chordata; class Lepidosauria; order Squamata; family Crotaphytidae; genus Gambelia; species Gambelia wislizenii. Next base: position 223,023,925 of record JAUMIR010000002.1, read on the forward strand.
TGCCACTTTTAACGCGTCTGATAATCTCCATGGACTGCAGGGCTCTGAGATGGGGGGGGCAAGATGGGGTATTTAGCCCATGTAGATAAGCCTGATGTGTAAAATACAGATTGCAATGAAGTAGGCAGGGCATACAATGGTTTGCAAGGATATACCTCACGCAGAAGATATACCTCACCCAGAAACCTTTCTCTGTTTTAGGCTCATTGTAAGCTGGACCTTAAGCAGAAAATCCAGCCACTAGCCCAGGGATGTGGCTCAGGGTGGGAGAGGAGACAAAATGAGGTTATTACCTCTCCAAATGAGAATTCTGCTGTCTAGATGAATTTTTCCTTCAGTCCTCAAATTGCTTGTTCCAGAGAGTGAGACACTGAAAACTGTTCACGCCTAGAACTCTTATATTTGCTGTGCTTGCATTCCCTTGGTAATTTTGCCTGCCCCTCTTCTCTGGATGCCTAAATTGCACTTGTAAGTGCACAACTGGAAGTTTAAGTTACTGCAATGCTAGACATTTGAGGAGTGAAGGAAAATGTCATTGGGGAGGGGGAGAGAATTCTTAGTTGGAAGGCAATACTCTCACTTTACCCCATCTACAGCTATACCCCAGCAGTGGCCTTACCTTGTTATGAATAGAGTTACTCTCCCACTTTTTATTGAATAACTCCATGCTTTTTATGGTGAAGGATTCATCACTCAATGAATGGAATACATATCTTGCAGGCAGAAATACCCAGACTTAGTCCCTGGCATTTCCAAGTTAAAAAGATCAGAGAGATAATCTGAAAGAAACCCCAGAGACCATTTGCTAGTCAGAGGAAGTAAACTGATAAGGTAGATGTGTGTGTGCGCATGCACACACACGCATGCACATGCACACACACACACACACACACACACCTTCAAGTTGCCCATCAAGTTATGGTGGCCCCATGAATTTCATAGGGTTTTCTTAGGCAAGAAATATTCAGAGATGGTTTTGCCAGTGCCTTCCTCTGTAATATAGCCTACAGCACCTGGTATTCGTTGGTGGCATCCCATCACAATACTAACCAGGGCTAACCCTTCTTAGCTTCCAAGATCAGATAGGATCGGATGCCCCTAGGATATTTAAACCTTATACATATTCTTACCTGGTCCAAATTCTCCTCCAGACATATGTCAAAGATGTTTACTTCCCTTGAGTCCCAACTCTGAGAAAATGGGAAGATGTATGACTCAAAGAGATAAATAAAGCTGGAAAAATGTCTATGTGGAACAAATATTTTTTTAAAAAAAATGACATTAAAAAGTAAGTGTGACACTCACCACAACTCAACAATTAACCACCCATACTCATACCTCTAGCAGATGTATCTCTGAAGGGATGTGTGCTTGCAAAATATGTCTTTGGAAACCCCATGGTGGGAGAAAGTTGTTTGAGAAGGGACAAGGTTTTCCAAATGATTCAAGGGTTATAGCAATAGGAAACAGACAGGACCCAACAGAAGACACACAGGAATCTTGCGTATCTCACTCTGATATGTATGTATCAAGGACAAAGTTGCTTGGATTTGCCACCATTTGGAAACAACAAATACAGATCAGTTAGTGGAGCTGTTGAGAGCACTATAACTTCCCGTTTTTAAGCACTCAGAGTGTGGGCAAGGTGCTTGGCCAAGTCTTATCAAGACCAACATCCTTGCTGACTATATCTAGCAGGGAGGAAATGATTGGTTGAGTCTTGCTGTTGTGTGTTTTCAAGTCTTTTCTGACTTATGGAGACTTGTTGAGTCTAGGAAGATGTAAACACCTCATTGACAAGGGTGAATAGACCCAACTACATTAAAGAGGGTGTGGCATGACCTCTTCTAAAAACAGCTATCTTGGCCCTGGAAGATTTCAACAACTCTTGGCAGGGGGTGGGTGGATGGGGCTAACATCCTCTTCTGCGGCAAGGTGCCTGAGGGTTTTTTTGCCAGCCAATTCCAGTCACTTTTGGATGAAAATGATTTTCTAGATCAATGTCAATTGGGTTTTAGGTCTGGTTTTGGCACTAGAACTGTCTTTTTCACCCTGTGAGATGACCTTTGCCAAGAGAGATAGTGAATGTGACTCTCTCAGTCCTGGATTTTCCAGAAGCTTTAAGTACTACCAGCCATTGTAACTTTCTGGAAAAGCTCTGTGAGGTGGGAATTGGTGACACTGTTGCCTGTGCTTCTGTTAAGAATGGCCATTTCAAGAGTGTTGTTATAGGGAATTTCTGCTCCATTTCATGGCATCCTTACTCTGAAGTGCCATGGAGAAACCACGGGATGCCCTACTTTAACCTCAGCCTACCCCATGCCTGTGGTTGGTGTCTACATGAAACTGCTGAGTAAGGTCATTGATGGATTTAGAGGGCAGTGTCATTACTTTGCAGATGATACGCAGTCCTCCTCCTCCAATCAAATCCAGGTGAGGCAGTGGAGGTACTAAATCAGTAATGGGGTGCTTGAAGGTGAAACAAGGGCCATTCAAGACAAATGGAAGTACTATTAGTGAGTGATTCACTTGTCCAGAAGTGCTCAGCTTGTTCTGGAAGGAGTTACACTTTCCCATAAGGATCAGGTTTGCCACCTGGGGTGCTCATTGATTAATCATCATTATTAGAGGTGGAAGTGGTCTTTTGAAGCTCAGAACATCTTTGGCCACCTTAGGCTCATATGCCAGCTATGCTATTGTCTGGACAGAGATAATCTGCCTCCAATGATCCATGCCCTGGCAATCTTACATTTTGAATTACTCCATTGTATTCTATGGGGCTTGCTTTTGAAAATGATCTGGAAAATTCAGATGATACTGAAAATGATGGATAGTGGTCTAGCTCTGTTTGGCAGATTCGAGACATGACATGCATGAGACTGTTGCCAAATCTTGCAGTCTAGACAGTACAGGACCGCCTCTTACATCAATATTTAGAAAAACTTTCCTAGGCACATTGCCCTGAAGTACAACAGCCAACAAGAAGATAGAATTATCTGTTATGCTAAGTATTTTACATTAGTAGGGATGAGGAATCTCTAGCTCATGTGCCAGATGTGGAGCATTGGCTTCCCTACTCAGAAAATGCAGACTGCTCCTGCTGTTATCTTTAATCAGAAATGGCAGTGCTGCTCATAGATGCAGATTGCAATGGATCCCTGGCCACATGCATTTTGCTCTAGGCTCACTGCATCAAGCATTTGGGCACCTTAAGGTTATAGAGATAATCCAGTATTTTCATACATGAACATCTTTTTTTGAGGTTTCTTGCATCTGGGATGGTGGGGTTTGGTGAAATAGAGATTGTCACAAGAAGACTAAGGAGATTTTCAGACAGGCAAAAATCGCCCCTTGCCGCGCGAGCAGCCTCCCGAAACTGCTGCGCGGCAAGGGTCTTTTTCGGACGACGCTGTGCCTCTAGCGAAGCCGTCCGTGTCACTTCCGTGAAGCTTGGGACGGCTCCGCGTCATATTTCAATCACGGGCAGCCTCCGTGCTTGAAATATGGCGCGGAGCCGTCCCAAGCTTCACGGAAGTGACACGGACGGCTTCGCTAGAGGCACAGCGTCGTCCGAAAAAGACCCTTGCCGCGCAGCAGTTTCGGGAGGCTGCTCGCGCGGCAAGGGGCGATTTTTGCCTGTCTGAAAATCTCCTAAGATAGTATGTAGAGTGAAGATATCACAGGAATGCCTAAAACACTCAGCCATCAGAATGACAACAATTAAGACGGAGTGAACTGTGAATGTGTGACAGATTCACTGAAAACATGACCAGTTTCATTCTGCCCATGAGAAACTTTGTGGAAAGACTCAGGAGGGTCAAAGCAACAGCACTGGATCTGAATACTACCTTCTTTGGGGGACTAATCCAGACAGGAACACAAGAAGACTCTGCGTATATTCTCATTTCTCCCTCTGTATTGATAACGGGAGAAAGAATTGTGACAGATGCATTTGAAATAATTTTTTTTTAGAATACTGTATCTCAGCTTTGCATTGCTATCCTTTAGCTACAACATAACCAAGTGGTAAATCTTACTGTGTTCATAAATCAGCAAAGGTGAAGGGAAATTTATAACCCCTGAACAGGAAATCTTTTAAAGTTATTTGTCCACTAGATGTCACTGTTCCTGCATGCAAATAAAATACTGTATATCAAGGTTTCCACAAATTAGAAAGAAACAATGGTAGGAACCCATTGGCTGTAAAGTAACACTTATGCTTGGAAAAAAATATAACCTATCCTTTTTTGGTAATGGGAAATATCATCTTAATTTTGTTTGATAATGTACCAATACTTTGGTGCAGTGATCCCAAGATATATTAAACCACGAAGCTCCATTTTCAGTTACCACCTCCACCTCAAAGTGATTTGATTTTGTAAATCCCTCACTGTAAACCATAAATGAATGTTCGTTTACAAGACCTGAATAGTAAGGAGTACATGATCTCTTGTCCTGTAAACAATTACTTCTGGGCATTTACACATGTTTCTATTGGAATATGGTCTTGGCAAATCAGATCTTTCTTTGGCATTTCAAACATTAGCTTGTTTGTGCTTCACATATTATTACTATGGGCCTGTCTTACACTGTAGAAATACTACAAAGTAAGAACCTTGGGCTTTAATATCAACAGCCCATTTCAAACACAGGCAGTTGTTATTTCCTGGTAGCTACGCCTACTTTTTTCCTTTGCGAGAAATTGCAGGTACCTTAAAAAAAAAAATGTTTCCAACTTATGTTGACCCTAAGGTGAACTGCTCTTTGCCTGGTGCCAAAAGAACATCAGGATAGGTATCTGGTGAGCTTTCTGGGGGATGGCATTCTATATATGGGTTGGCAAGTATTTATAGGTCTTTTCTCACATCCTCCAACATTTCACCAATGAAAACATGGAAATGTGTGGCCAGACAACATCAGAATGGGAACATGATGGCAGAGTTTATTAATGATGAAGAACAGACAAGTTAGGAGAGGCTGCAGCAGTTTGCTTTTGCTTAAGTGTACTGGGATGGGCAAGTTTCAATTGGAATCTAGTTTGATGAGGCACCAGCACTCTTTGGCAGAGGAGGCTAAAGACCTTGTAAAACCACAAACCCCAGGATTAAATAGGAAGGAGCCATGGCAAATACTCCAATTTCAAACTTGATTATTTGTGTAGTGTGGGAGAATAACAAAGTAGCAGTCTTCCTTTAAAAAAATTATTGAATTTTAACAAACATACAAACATCAATAAACGTTGACAATCAAATAGCAAACAGTATGCACGTGAGTGTGGGTCAGTGAGTATTCAATAAAGAAAACTGTAAATGGACCGTCTCTGCTTCATTTGTTATTATTCCCCCATATCATTTGGGGCTTTAGTCAATATTTCCTTCCAAAGTGAAGTCTGTTGCAGCAAAGGTTGCATCTGCAGCGAGGCATTGTTAACATACTGAATGAAAGGAAACAATTTCTCTTTAAACTCTACAGTATTTGGCTACTGTGACTGGTTGACCTTCTGGTGGTATCAGTGAGTTTTCCCATTAACCATATCTCCCAAAACTCCACCAATTTTCTAAGGTGAGGTCCCCCATTTTCCAGTTTTTGGCAATTCCAATTCTGGCAATAGCAATCAAAAAGGTGATGTCCTCCTTATATTTCAGTGATTTGTTTTCATCCAAGAACGTGGAAAGTAACAACAGAGCAAGGCATGGTTTTATTTTTTGATTTGTGATTTTGGAAAAAGTGTCTATAATTGTGGTCCAGAATTTTGCATTGGTGAACAGTTAGCAGTCTTCCTTTATAGCAGTGGTTCTCAAATGTTTTTCCTCCAGATGTCTTGAACTTCATTTCCCAGAAGACCCAGCCAATATGGCCAATGGTCAGGAATTCTGGCAGCCAAAGTCCCAAACATGCAGAGAACCAAAGGCTGAGAACCACTGCTTGATAGGTTTATCCACTGTTCACTGCAGAATTGATCTTCTGCCTAGTTTGGCAGGATTGAGATTCCTCCCAAGCAATACAGCATACAATCTGATATCAAAATATGGAAATATATAAACAATAACAATATCTATTAACCCCTGGGGAATCTCATAAAATCATAGATCATAGATCAAGCTGAACTCTTTGCATAAAAATCTAAACAGGAACTTTCTCAACCTTTGAGCCAATACTGTTTGCAGATTTAATCTTCATTACATTTATTTATTTATTTGATTGGATTTATATGCCACATCTAACTCTAAAACTGGGAGTGAAGACCAAAACCAGAAGATGGAGTGAAACCTGTAATTAAAACAGAAAACAAATTCACATGTTAGAATACGGTTAAAATAACACACAGTTAAAACCACAGCCATAAAGAAAAAAACAGCATCATACCTGGTCAGTTGTGAAGGGCATGTCTAAATTAAAAAAAGGTTTTGCTTGGTGACAGAATGATATGAGGAAAGGGGGAAAACTCATGTGGTGTTCTGGAAAAATTCATGGAATTGTATAGGCCATTTGTCAAGACATCCACATGCACTGGTAACCTCCCGTCTGGATTTCTGTAATGCGCTCTACATGGGGCTACCCTTGTGCTTAACTCGGAAACTTCAACTAGTTCAGAACATGGCAGCCAGGTTGATTTCTGGTGTTTCCAGAAGAGAGCATGTAACACCTGTGCTAAAAGCTCTCCACTGGCTGCCTATTCGTTTCTGGGCACAGTACAAGGTGTTGGTTATAATCATTAAAGCCCTGCATGGTTTGGGTCCAACTTATCTCCGGGACCGCCTCCTTCCGTACGACCCTCCCCGTGCACTTCGGTCCTCTGGGAGGAATCTGTTACAGCCTATGAAAACAAGGCTGTCAGTGACGTCCCAGAGGGCCTTCTCTGCTGCTGCTCCCAGATTATGGAATGGCCTGCCGGACTAGATCCGTCTTATTAACACCTTGGACAGCTTTAAAAAAAGCTGTCAAGACGGATCTTTTCCGGCAGGCCTTTCCTGAATAACTATCCCGGCCCAAGACTCGGCTGTCCTCCCTGAGCTGTAATCAGATTTTTTTTTTTTAAAAAAAACTATTGTGTTTTAATCTTTTTCTAATTTATATATTTTTAATTTACTGTATGTTTTTAATCTTTTATAGTTTAATATTATTTTAAGGGGGGGTGGGCTAGGGTACTGGGACTATGGAGTTTTTATATTGTAAGCCGCCCCGATTGCGTTGCAGAGGGGCAGGATAGAAATAAAATTTTATTATTATTATTATTTATCACACTCATATCCTTCTAAGTAGGCCTTACTGATCGTATCAGATATAACCCAAGTCACCTTTGTAGCTTCCATCACTAGGGTTTCTGGTTCAGGATCATTCCCATGCCTTGAGGTTTCTGGACCAAAACTTGAGACCTAGGGTTGGCCCTTGGTGATGTCATTGAACATTATGCATTAAGTACCAACCACAGTTGCAGAAAGGTTGTCATTCAAACAGAGAGAGAGAGAGGGAGGGAGAGGGGAGGAAAAAAAACATATTTTCCTGTTTGGAAATTAAAACTAAAATTTTAGCTAAAGGAGCTATTCCCAGATCAAGGTGAAACAAGAGGATTACTCTTTCTCACTTACTTAAGGAGATGGGGTAAGGAACATTTAATCTAGCCTATTGCTACTAGCCAGATGATAGATACAAAGCACAGTGGAGGGTGACACTCAGCACTGCAGTGATTGGAAGGGAAGGAGGAAGCTAACTAAATAATACATATAGACCACTTGGGGTGTATCCACACTGCAGAGCTATAGCAGTTTGACACCACTTTAAGTGCCATAGCTCCATCCTATGGAATCTTGGGGTTCGTTTACACGGGCAAATATTCCCCTAAATATACTGCAAAGATAGCTCATTGTTCTCATGGATCACACCACAGCATCGCCTCATTCAGAAGGGGGAAGGTAAAACACCCAAATATAGCATGACAAGGGATGTCGCTACTTTTGCCGAGTTATTTGCAAAGTAGCGCATTATTGCTAGTGTAAACAACCATTTCACTAAGGGCTGCAGCAGAGCTGCACTGTGTTTGGTTGTTATGATGAAGGGGTGGGTTTAAAAGAGGTGGAGGGAGGGAGGGAGATTCAGTAGCGATTAAGACATTTTGAAAAATCCTCTCTGCTATTTTGCAAGTCTGTGTGAATCCAGTTTGCCAAGAAAAAGGATTCCCAAGACCTTTCAGTCAGGAAAGATCTGTTCCCCACATAAAGCCCTCCTCTTTCTCCTCAGCTGCAATCGCTGTGTCTCTACTTGGGAGAGAGAGAGAGAGAGAGAGAGAGAGAGAGAGAGAGAGAGAAACTTTTCTCTGATCTTCCCCTCTGCTATTTTGGCAGTCTGTGATTCTTTATTTAGCAAGAAAATGCAGGCTTCCAGTCCTTTCAGTCGCGGAGGATCTATCCTCCTCCCCATAAAGCCCTCCTCTGCTTGGGAGGCCATGCCCCCACACCTTTGCCAGTCTGAACCATAAATTGAAATAGAAAACAAAAGTAACTGACTGGCACAGCTGCGGAAAAGAACCAAAGCGCAATTTGCCGCAATAAATCTGCCGTGTAAATGAACCCTAGGGGTTTGTAGTTTTACAAGCTCTTTTGCCTTCTCTGCCAAAGAGTGCTGATGCTTCACCAAACTACAAATCCCAAAATTCTGTAGGATGGAGTCACAACTGTTAAAGTGGTGTCAAACTGCATTACAGTTGGCCCTCCATATTCATGGATTTGATATCCATGGATTTAAGTATTCGTGGCTTGAAAATATTCTTAAAAAAAATAATAATCCAAAAAGCAAACCTTGATTTCCCCATCTTATATAAGGGACACCATTTTGCTATGCCATTGCATATAATGGGACTTGAGTATTCACGGATTTTGATATCCATGGAGGGTCCTGGAACCAAAACCCAGCGAATATGAAGGGACAACTGTACTTCTACAGTGTGGATAGGGAGCTTTGGTGGCGCAGTGGTTAAATGCCAGTACTGCAAGCCACAAGGTTATGAATTTGATCCTAGGGGGCTCCAAGGTTGACTCAGCCTTCCATCCTTCCGTAGGTCAGTACCCAGCTTGTTGGGGGGCAATTAGCTAACACATTGTAAACTGCTTAGGGAGTGCTTTGGCACTGATAAGCGGTATATAAATATCAATGCTATTGCTATTGGATACATTGTTGGAGAGTCTTTGCAAATTGCAGCAACCAACCAATTAAGCCTTGCAAATTACGGTAAACTGCTGCTCTCCCATCTGAGCTGGAGATCTGCGCACAGGTCTTTCTTCTTGCCTGGAGGTGAGCCCCCCCCCCAAGTGGAGAATTTGTACTTTGTCTCCCACCTGGAGATGACCCACACAAACTGGAGACTTTGAGCCAGACCCTAAGATCTGGCAGCCCTATGCATAACTATATGGGTGGGAGGGCAGTAGGCATGGATTACACGAAGGCATTTGTTTCTCATAATCAGTTCTATGATATTTTAAACTTAGATTGTGTCACTGAGGGCAACCATTTCCAGGTTCCAACCTGCTCAAGCCTGTTGCTACAGTTAGGCCGCAGATGCCGCATACACCTGGGGTTGCTCCCTTTTATTTATTTTTGGGGACTGAGGAGATTGTGGCATCATTACTGAGGTGCTCCCAGCAGTAGGGAAGGCTTTTCGGCTGCCAAGAAACAAGGGAAAGCCACGAGAAGCTGTTTGTTCTGGCCAGGAATGTAAGCAAAAGGAAAATAAAACTAATTAGAGAAGGGCTAGCACTGAGGGGGAGAGGAGTCAGAGGCCTAGCCCTCAATCTCTCTTTCTCTCTCCCTTTCACCCAGGTACGGAGCCTGTCTTGTCTGCAAGGAAGGGAGCAGAGTATGAAAACAAGGGTCTTCTATTGCTGTTAATTATGGAAGAATACTAGCATGATAAATTTTAATTTAGAGGTCCAATGGAAGACCCTTTAATTTACTGGGAAATGACAAGGTGTCTGTGGCCAACGTGTGTAAAATTTACTCCTTTCTACCTGAGTTACATGCCATTGGATATTTACTCTGAGTCTGAGGATGTATTTACTATTCATTCAGTGTCACAACCGATCAAAGGAGCTTACTCAGGATAGGTTATGCTGGTGTCTCATGCTTCTAAATATGAAATGTCCCTGACTTTAGAAGCAGGGGGGCGGGGCGGCACAGGGACGTTATTTCTAAATGTTTTACAAAGAAACACATTCCTGGAAGCACACTGGTAGGTATTTAGGTTTAAATAAGGACACGTGAATTTTGGCAAGAAAAAAACACACACAAAGATAAACCAAGAAAGTTTGGAATATTGTTCATTGAATGGAGTGACTAATTGTTTTTTGTGTGTGTTCAACTTATGGCGAACCTAAGGCAAACCTATCATGGGGTTTTCTTGGCAAGGATTTCTTTAGAGGTTTGCATTTGTCTTCCTCTGAGGCTGAGAGAGTGTGACTCACCCAAGGTCACCCTGTGGGTTTCCATGGCTGAGCAGGGATTCAAACCATGGTTTCCAGAGTTGTAGTCCAACACTCAAACCATTACACCATGCTGGCTTCTAGGAATGACAAATTAGATGGCCTTATTTTTCCTAACTAAATGGATAACATCTTTGGTCTCTATGCCTGCTGTATCTATGAACTGCAAACTCCAACTTGTACAGCAAAAAACCTTATATCATATACTGTATATTGTATTCTATAATATTTATTTAGTGAAGGTTTTAGTACATTGCTAACTGTTGGTGTGGTATTTCTCCTCATGCACTTTCCAAGTAAAAAAATGTGGTTGTGCTCAATGGCAATTTCCTCTTGAGAGCATTAGTTGCTCTAATTTTGTTTCGGAGCAGAAACATGTGGATATCGGTATACATACAAAACTTTAAAAATGTCAGTGCCACGCTCGCCAAATATGGATGCCAAGGTCCCTTTGGCACCCTTCCTGCTGCCAACTTTGCCTATTTTCCACCCACTTGGCTCAAGTTGTGAAAACCAGAGATCAATCCTCTCCCTCACCTGAAGGACCCCAAAGCACCCCTGATAATACTTCTGACCTACTGTTCACAAACAGTGCAATTTTATACATTCCTAAACAGAAGTAAGTCCAATTGGGTTCAGTGGGACTTAGAGATTATCATACTACACTGTTATAGTGCTATTATTCCACTTTTACAGCTCTGGATGTCTGCTGTGGAATCCTGGGATTTGCAGTTTAGGGAGGGGCATTTAGAACTCTCAGCCAGTAGCCACTACTGTATACTACAAACCCCAGAATTCCACAGGGGGCAGCCGCAGCATTTAAAATGGAATAATAGTGCTATAACAGTATAGTGCGATAACTCCCAGGTAAGAGGGCAGAGGTTTGCAGCCTTATTGGAGAAGAAATTCTTTTGGATCCAGCAGGAAATAGATTCAAAGAAACACCGGGAGGAATGGACTGTAATTTTTACTGGATTGGGGCTGACAGGTTTACAAACTAGCTGTTCCATTCTGTGGGATCTTTTTTTTTTTTTTTTTTAATATCCTGTTAATCTTGAAGAAAGATCATGTGGGGAACTTTAAATGTTGTGGCCTAAACTGAATAAGGAGGCATTTAATTCTCCCAACAATTTCTCTCTTTCTTTCACACATGCATGCACACACACAGACACAGACACACACACATGAAGGAAAGTGGGGTACATGAAGAACTATACTGTATAAAAGAAATGAAAGGGTGACAGATCCATTCAAGGAAGAGCCGTATGAAGATGAACCTCCAATTTTAGAAAGTGAAATGGAAGCTGCACTCAGAGCGCTTGGGGGAAATCAATCACCAGGGTCAAATGGCATACCAATAGAGCTGCTTCAAGGTACAGTGTTATAGTGCACTACATTGTTATAGTGCAATTATTCCACTTTAACTGCTCTGGCTGCCTCCTGTTTTTATTTACAAGGGAAAGCAGCCCCCACTTGCAAACTGGGTGTGGGGGGCTATAACGTTCTGTCCTTTCGGGGTCCCCATCCAGGTTGTTATTACACCTACTAACTTTTAAAAAGTCACTCATGTAATGGCTTATTGTGCGATTAGCAGCTTGTCTAGTTTGGCCCTAGGATGTAAGCATGCCAAGGACAAGATCTTCAGAGTTCCTGGGACACCTCTCAGTGCCTGAGCCTTGTGTACTGCTAGTTCTCAAAGCCTACTGCTCCTCTGGATTTTGGGCAGAATTGATAGCACAGCACAGCACAAGCACCAGCATTTTTCAGAGACTCACAGAATTGCATCCTTTTATGCTGGAAGGCTGTTAATTCACATATTTCAGCAAAAAGCTCTTGTTTGCACCAAACCCAGATAAAACATACCTTCTTGATTTCTGTAGGACTGGGCCAAGACATTTTATGGCTGATGAAAAGCTGCAACACACATAAGCATGCACACACACACACACACAGAGCTGATAAGAAGACAATGTGTATAATCTTGAAGCTGGTTAAGTTATTTGACATTTGAGGCAGAAAATCTCAGAAATACATTTCTCATTCTTTGTCAGTTAAAATACAACAGCAATAGATTTCATAACTACCAAATAATACCCTTTCAGGGAGCCCTAAATTAGCTGCTTTGAGGGGGCTGCCTCACTCTGCTGGCCCTGGTTTTTTTTTTTTTTTTTTGCAAGAAAGTATCATGTGACAAGAGGCTGAATTGAAGATTATGGGCTCCTCCACTTCTTCTAATGTAGTTCCTTGGGTTTTGCCAGTTGTTGTCACCTCCATATCCATACATCCATTTGTTCTGTTCTTTTGGTGGGGGGCGGGCTGTTGGATCTGCACTAGGGCTCTCGAAGGTGTGTGGTTTTTTTTAACTTTGCTAAAGTGGTCCTATGGTTTGAAGGGCAAATTTTCCTCTCTGTAGTTTAAATTTTCTTTTAAAATGTATGGAATTATAGTGCCATTATAGTGCCAGAATGCCATCTCCCTTGATGCCCTATAGCACTATCTCTCTCCTCTCTGGCTTTTCTTCGCAAACGAAGATTCAGGAAGGACTCATCCCGCGCCTTCTGCAAGCGCGCTGATGACTAAAAAGGCCAATCCGAGATAAACAAGTCCGGTTGCAAAAAGTGCAGCAGAAGGTCTCCTTGGGTGATGTTTTTGGGTTGTGATTCTTTCTGCGTTGTCGTTTCTCTTCAAGACTTGTTCGTCGTGAGTTCTCAAATAAGGCTGCAGCATTGTGGATAGTGCGTCTCCATGCCTCCCGATGTGAGGCCAGGGCAGACCACCGTTGGTGATCAATCTGGCCAAGCCTGAGATGTTGTTTCAGGGAGTCCTTGTATCGCTTTTTTGGAGCGCCCCTCCCACGCTGACCCGTGGCGAGTTCACCGTAGAGTAGTATTTTTGGGAGGCGATGGTCCTCCATCCTAGAAACGTGCCCTGCCCAGCGCAGCTGTGTTCTCAATATCATGGCCTCAATGCTGGTGATCCCTGCTTGTTCAAGGACAGCAACATTCGTCACATAGTCAGTCCAGTGTATATTTAGGATTGTGCGTAGACAGCGCTGATGAAAGCGCTCGAGGAGTCGTAGGTGGTGGCGATAGGTAACCCATGTTTCAGATCCATAAAGGAGGATAGACAGTACGATGGCTCTATACACACTGATTTTTGTGCTTTGCCTCAGGTGTTTATTGCTCCAGACTCTTTTGTGAAGTCTTCCAAATGCACTATATGCCTTTGCTAATCTGTGATCGATCTCTTTGTCAATCTTGGCATCTGAGGAGATGATGCTTCCCAGGTAGGTGAACTGCTGAACGGACTTGAGCACTGATTTGCCGACGGCAATGTGGGGATGGTGGTGTTCGTCCTGTGGTGCAGGCTGGTAAAGAACTTCTGTTTTCTTCAGGTTGACTTCTAGCCCAAACAGCTCTGCAGCTGTTGCAAAGCAGGACGTTAGGCGCTGCAGAGCTGCTTCTGTGTGGGCAACAAGGGCAGCATCATCGGCGAAGAGCAGCTCACGGACTAGATAGTTTAGAGTCTTAGTGTGAGCCCTCAGACGGCTTAAGTTAAACAAGCTACCATCAGTACGGTAGCGTATATAGATGCCGTCGTCTTCTTCAAGCTCTGCCATAGCCCTTTGGAGCATCGTGCTAAAGAAGATTGTAAATAAAGTTGGTGCAAGAACACAACCTTGCTTCACTCCATTAGTTATTAGAAAGGGCTCTGAAAGAGCATCGCCATATCTGACTTGACCACGCTGGCCCTCGTGTAGCAAGATAATCATTTTAAGGAATTTGGGGGGACATCCTAGCACTATAACTCTTTTTAAAAAGGGAGAAGAGAACACATTGTTCTGATTTATCTTGAAATTAAAAAGATACCACTTGAGGGTGGGCATAAAATGTTGCCAGAAAATAGTCTGGGCAACAGGAAAGTCATTCGAATATTCTCCCCACCCCCCAAGAACTACAGCAAAAAATACCACAACTTCTGCGTATTCCCTACACTATTTCCATGATTGTGAACTCGCCACGTGTCAGTGTAAGAGGGCGCTCCAAAAAAGCAATACAAGGACTCCCTGAAACAACACCTCAGGCTCGGCCAAATTGATCACCAACAATGGTCCGCCCTGGCCTCACACCGGGAGGCATGGAGACACACTATCCACAATGCTGCAGCCTTATTTGAGAATTCACGCAGAACAAGTCTTGAAGAGAAATGACAACGCAGAAAAAATCACAACCCGGAAACATCACCCAAGGAAACTTTCTGCTATGCTTTCTGCAACTGGACTTGTCTATCTCGGATTGGCCTTTTTAGTTATTAGCGCACTTGCAGAAAGCGCGGCATGAGTCCTTCCTGAATCTTCGTTTGCGAAGAGAAGCCAGAGAATCTGTAGGAGATGTGATTAAGAGTCAGTTACAGATGTATAACTCTATGATATGCGCATTTGCCCTACCTTGGGGACCCCCATATTTCAGCCCTGGATGACCCCACATCTTTAGAGCCACACTGGGAGTATGACTATTGTACTACAGCTGCAACAAGTGATGAGGACAGTGTGTGGATGTTAAAACAAATGTCATAGCTGTTGGTTCAAAACTAGGAACCATTTTTTGAATTCATGATTGCATTTACAAATGCATAGCCTAGAGTTACACATCTGTAACTGATTCTTATTCACAACTCCTACAAATTCATGATCGTGGCAATAGTGTAGGGAATATGTAGAGAACACAGAAGTCCCTCCATCCTCTCTTATTTGCATCAGTGGCTGCAAGCAGCAAAGGTCTGTTCTGCTATTGATCAGCACACAGCAGACTGAAGTTTCCACCCTCCTCTTGCCAGTGATTTCTGGTGTGAGGAGGAATTGCGATAGGCATTCTGCTTTTGATTGTTGCACTGGAGATTGCTGGCAGGAGGGGTGGGTGGGTGGAAATGACAGTCTACTGTTTCCCCCAATTGACAGGAGAACAGACTTTTATCACACGCAGTGGCTGCTACCTGTTAAGGCAGGATTGGGGGTGGGTGGGCCAGGAGGCTAGAATCCTGGCCCAGGTTACTGATGGCATGTTGTTGTTGTTGTTATCTTTTATTTCTATAGCACCATCAAGGTACATGACGCTTTACAAGAAAAAGGACAACAAAACCATTCCCTGCCCTCAAGCTTACAATCTAATGAAGACATGATACAAAAGGAAAGGGGATGGCAGTATGGAAAGGGATTAAGTTCAGCATTCTCTTCTCTCCCTCCTTGGCCAGGGCAGCGGCAGTTGGGATGGAAGAAGGGCTGTTCTACTTCTGTTGAAGTGCCCCTGTGGTTTTGCATTTCCACTATGAACAAGCAGGGCCCTTCAAGCTCCAGTTTTCATTGGCATGTGATGCATATTGTGATCAATAAAATGAAATGCACATTCAGGTCAGTTTCTTACACAAGGCCATACACTAAATGTATTGCAGCCAACATTTTATAAATCTTACTTTCACATTCTTATGACTTGGCAGCTATGTCAGAAGCCCCTTGCCAGTGTTAGTTTAGACTGAACCCATAATCCGTTATATATCCCATTTCTTCCCAAACGTAGACTGTTTTGCAAATAGATATCTCTGCTTGATCATGGCCTGTTCCATTCTTTTCCATCTTGGAATAGGTTCTGTAAGTAGTATGGAGGTAAGATTCACCTACATGAGAGTTTGGAAAAGTTCCTTTTTTGAAGGATAATGACCAGAATCTCCCAGCCAGCATAGCCACTGCCCAACACAAGAAACTGCAGCAGAACCTCAAAGCTCTGCTCAATCCAGAGATTGCTGCAGCACTTGCTCAGGTATGTGGCACTGCTATTACTGTGATCTTCAGGCTCTTCTTCACCCAGAGGGAGAATTTAACCTACCCTGACCTTTGTTTCAAATAAACCATGTATAAAACTGGAGCTTTCTCTCTCAATGTGCTGCTGAAGAGACAACCTGCGGCTAATTGACCAAAATGTCTCTTGTCTCTTGGCTTGTCTCTTCTACACTAGGCATGGTTCCTGTAAAAACAGAAAGCCAACCCCTATGTAGGGATATCTCCTCTGCTTCTATTTTTTTAAACATAGCCAGTTTTGAAGAAAACAAAAGCTTGGCTTCATGTCAGCAGCATCCCTATAAAGTGAAGAAATAAATCCAAGAAGTATCAGTTCGGAATTGGAACTAATATTCAGACTAAATAGCATTCCAGGTGATATTTTCTAAATCACACCAGCTGTGCAATAAAGAGTTTTCAGGTGGTCTTCATTGTACTCCCCTGCCCATGCTTTAAAACAGTCACCATTTAGAGTCTCACAATGGCACAGGAAGTTTGGCTACCCAGAAATCTGTAGCTCTAGAAGAGGTAGGTGTGTGAAAGTAGCAGTGTGTGTGGTGTTAATATTTGGTATTTCTGGTTTTACAGCATGAGATGGCTCATTCCTCTTTGATCCCATTTTACTGTTCAAAGCTTTAGAGCTTCTTTGGGACTGAAACAAATATATATTTCTTTTTATTGTATGTTATACAATAAGATGTTATACATCTGTTTTTGCTGAAGAGAAAAAATTCAAATATTAAACTGGCTTTGGGGTAGTAAATGTTTCAGACATAGCAATTTAACTGGTTCTTTTCTATTGTTAAATTACTATATCAGAAAATAAATACAGTATAGCTGTTGGGTCCTGCATTGTGACGAGTGGAATAATGGCCAGTTGTTGTTGTTGTTGTTGTTGTTGTTATGTGCTTTAAATTTGACTCTTACTTATGGCAACCTTATCACAGAGGTTTTCTTGGCAAGATTTATTTAGTGGTTTTTGCTATTGCTTTCCTCTGAATATAGATGTGATGCTCCCACCAACTATTTCTGTGACAACTCACAACAAAGTGGTCGAGAGCAAACTTCAAAGTGCCAGCTCTACTTTACCTCAGGGTTCAGCATGGCCGCCTCTTTACCCTCTGTTAATTCCACCTCAATTCCTATTGTTCCCTTAGCACCTTCTTTTTGAACCAGGAATATACCCTTAAATGTGAGGGTTGTCTGCTATGGTAGCCTGCCTTTTCTTATCTATACTTTGAATGAATGGACCAGAGTCTGTAAGTTGAACAAACAACATAGGAGAACTTTATTAAAGGGAAATAAAATATACAGTAACGTGGAATCTTGTGCTTTAACAGATCTTAAATCTCTATAATATTCTCCCTTATCCCTCAGACTCTTTCTCTATTTGCCCACTTAATCTTCTCATACGCACTATTAACCTCTGCACACAAAATATCTCATCCAAACCTCACCCATACACCACAACACCTGGAGTCCTTCACCCCAGTCACTGTCATCAGCAGGACTCAACTGAACAACTCATCTCCTCTAGCTAACTGTCATGCAACCTTTAAAGGTACAGAAACCCTTCCCATTTCAGTTTTCTGCCCTGGAATTGGTTCCTGACACACTCCTCCCATTTGCTCACTTTTCTGCCAGTCACAAGAGGTTACAGTGTCTGGTATTCCCTGGTGGTCTCCCATCCAAGTACTAACCAGGCCTGACTCTGCTTAGCTTCTAAGATCAGACAGGATCTGGTGTCTTCAGGGTATTGTGGCTGCCAGGATATGGATTTCAAGTTTCAGTATGGCTTGGTTGTCATTGGTGGAGAGCAAGAGACCTGAAAGAGCAAACTCGCTCTTCTAGGCTTATGCAGTGTGACTCAGACCCACTGGACTGGACTGCTTGGTAGAATATCACACTACACTGTTATAGAGCTATTATTCCACTTTAACTGCTGTGGGTGCCTCCTGTGGAATTCTGGGGTTTGTAGTTTAGTGAGGCCCAAGAGTTCTCTGGCTGAGAGTTCTAAATGCCCCTCCCTAAACTGCAAATTCCAGAATTCCACAGGAGGCAGCCATAGCAGTTAAAGTGGTATAATAGCACTATAACAGTATAGTGTGATAAGTTTGGCAATGCGATAATGGGGCTCCTAGGGAGAAATAATGTTTGGGTTTTCAGAGGGGTGCTCATGTTGCTTTCTGAGACACAACAACATTTGCATGCTTAGCATTGTATCTCCTCCCCCACTCCAACTCTTCCTCTGGCACCTACCTCAAATCTGCTCCAAAGGGATGAAAGGATCCTCCAGAGCAGAACTGGGAGGTGTGGGGCTGAAGGAGAGGAAGGGAACTTGCAGAACATTGGATAAAACTTATGATCTCTGGTTTAGATAAGTTGTGTTTGGATGTGTTAATTCTAGTTTATTAAGAAAAAATTAATATGGCTTCAACACAAGTCAATCTTGCAGTGGGTTTTATTAGACTGGGGTGAGGTCTGTGAGCCACATGCAGTCCTGAATCATTTAAGGCAGGGTAGCAGAAAAGTGGACCACGGGCCCCATGTGGTATCCCAAGCCCCCCCCTTTATTCACCACTCAGGAGTGCAGATTTGCTCAGAATGCCTCCCCCATCTCTGATAAACCATGGCTTCAGTTACATGACAGTTTTTATTGCAGTAATTTACGCTTTATCACTGTTTCGCAGCTGTACTGCATCGTTCAGATGATATATTGCTTAATTGGTCTATCAGTTTATTTTTCAGCTGTTTTCTGCTTTGATATTCACACACAGACTGAGACGGGGGCGTGGCCTCCCAAGCACATCCTCTGATTACCACAGGAATGCCTGAGATGAACATTCACACACACACACAAGAGAGACTGGAAAAGGCTTGCTTAATTCTTCAGATCGCAGCAGCTGGGCACAAGATAGCATGGAAGGAGGGAGAGAAGGAAAGACACACACACACAAGGCTAGCACTCCAGTCTTTTTCGTGGCTAAGCGCAAGACGGAGAAGGGAAGGGATGCGATCTCAGGAGGGGAGACAAATATCATTCACACACTGAAAGTAGCAAGGTGGGAGGGAGAGAAGGAAACACACACACACACAAGGCTAGCACTCACAGTCTTTTTCGTGGCTAAGCACAAGACAGGGAGAAGGGAAGGGATGCGATCTCAGGAGGGGAGGCAACGATCATTCACACACAGAGAGACTGAAAGTAGCAAGGTGGGAGGGAGAGAAGGAAAGACACACACACACACAAGGCTAGCACTCACAGTCTTTTTCATGGAAACAACATGGAAACAACATGGATCTTTCCTCCATCCCCTCATTGTCCACACCCCTCCCTGGTGAGTTCAATCAATCATGGCAAAGCTCTGCTGTGAATGTATCGAAAGATTGTTGGTAATTCACACAGCACGTAGTGTAATGGTTGTTTAGACTATCGAAAATGCGCTACTTTTCAAAAAAGTCTGGAAAAGTCCCGAAATCCTTTCTTGCGTTACTAATGGGTTTTTGTGCCCCCCCTCCTTCTGAAAGAGGCGACTTTGTGGTGCAATGCATGTAAACAATTAGGAATCTTGGCGAATTCTTCACGGTTTTTTTTCACCGTGTAACCAAGCCCCTAGAAATTGCAACACCAAGTGACTTCTGGTTACAGTTTTTGGCCAGTTGGGATGGGTAAGCCTACCTTGGCAGCAAAAACTGGCTCTTGCCTCTACCACATTTGCCCACCTCTGTCTTAAGGGCCCAGAACTGAAAGTAAAACTCAATCCTGTGCTAGGCAGCTGAGACAAAGGACTTTATCAAACCATCCCTCCTAAACCCCATTCTTTTGCTGGCATCACTTTGCCATTTTTATGCTGGCAAAAGAACTCCCCATGCCACACTTACCTTCTATCCCAGCAAAAGGCTTCCGCAGCAATGACAGAGTAAACAGAATAAAAACAAAAATAAGATAGTAAAGGTTTTAAAAAGTACATAAACACACTAACAAAGTCCCACCTACCTGGATGTCATGATCTCACCCGGAAGTGTTTTGGCTGGACTGGCCATTGACATTGCATTCATGTCATTACAATGGTGTGTGGATTCAAATGCTGGCAATGCTGGCACAAAAGCACTAGGGGAGATCTATTGATGGCTTAAGCATCAATAAAATAGGATGGGTTTTTGACAAGGCATAAATGTGCACCCTTTTGAATTTATGTGCTGTTATTATGACACCATATTTGATATGCCTGATAATGTCCAGAGGCATCCTGCCGCACTCCACTTGCTACCAAGATTACTATTTCTTTGTGTTCCTCTTGTTTGGCGTAATGCAGCAATTCATGCTGAGAAGAAGGGCTGGCTTTGTGCATAATGCAAGTGGACAATGGCAGTCCAATGTCCTCTACCAGTAAAACTCTCTAGACAGTCTTCAGGGGCAGCTCCACGCACAGTTTCTTCCAGTGACAGAGGAGAGGCTGAACCTTTGGTGAATTTGTTGTTGTTGTTAACTGCCACCAAATGAACTTCGACTTGTGGCCACCCTATGAATGAGAGACCTCCAAGTCACCCTATCATCATCAGCCCTGTTCAGGTCTTGCAGACTCAGGGCTTGGCTTCCCTGATTAAGTCTATCCATCTGTAATGTGGCCTTCCTCTTTTCCTATTGTCTTCTACCTTACAAAGCATTATTCCTTATACAGTATATATATATATATATATATATATATATAAGATTTCCATATATAAAAAAACAGAATACTGGCAATGTGTAGGACAACAAGAAAAAACAGAAAAAAGACAAGAAAGAGGGGGAAAAGATACAGAAAGAGAGAAGAAAAAGCAAGCAAGATAAAAGTGACTTCAATCTTCTCTTCAGCAGTTATTAATATTATATTAATCTATAAACCTTCAATGCTTCTCTCATACATTAAACCATCAATCTCCTTTCTATAACCCTTGTTAATAATCAAAATAAAAATGTGTTTATTCATATATATATATATATATATATATTCCCTACAGAAAGTCAATAAAGCATTTATATATATCTTTATCTGGAGTAATAAACACCTGAGACGAAGCACAAAAATCAGTGTGTACAGAGCCATTGTACTGTCTATTGTCCTTTATGGATCTGAAACATGGGTCACCTATCGCCACCACCTACGACTTCTTGAACGCTTTCATCAGCACTGTATACGCACAATCCTAAATATACACTGGACTGACTATGTGACGTGCTGTCCTTGCGCAAGCAGGGATCACCAGCATTGAGGCCATGATATTGAGAACACAGCTGCGCTGGGCAGGGCACGTTTCTAGGATGGAGGACCATCGCCTCCCAAGAATAGTACTCTATGGTGAACTCGCCACGGGTCAGCGTTAAGAGGGGTGCTCCAAAAACAACAACAACAAAACAAACAAACAAAAAAAACCACACGATACAAGGACTCCCTGAAACAACATCTCAGACTCGGCCAAATTGATCACCAACAATGGGCCGCCCTGGCTTCACATCGGGAGGCATGGAGATGCACTATCCACAATGCTGCAGCCTTGTTTGAGAACTCACGCCGAACAAATCTTGAAGAGAAACGACAATGCAGAAAGAATCACAACCCAGAAACATCACCCAAGGAGACCTTCTGCTGTGCTTTCTGCAACTGGACTTGTTTATCTTGGATTGGCCTTTTTAGTCATCAGCGCGCTTGCAGAAAGTGCAGGATGAGTCCTTCCTGAATCTTCGTTTGCGAAGAAAAGCCAGAGAGAGAGATATATCTTTATTTAAAAATATTAGTGACCTTCAACTACAGTACAACCCTGTATCTGCGGGAGGTACGTTTCCTAATTTACTGTGGATAGCAAAAAACATGGATAGTAGCAAACCCTATATTTCTGGCGGAAGCATACCATAGAACCACACTGAAGGACCTCCAAATGCTTACAGAGAACACCTCTCTAGGCATTTGGAGGTCCTCTAGTGCAATTATTTGGTCAGCTTCTGCTGGAAGTTAACCATAGAACTACACTTGAGGACCTAGAAAATGCCTAGAGAGAACATATTTTTTCAGATGCAGGTAAGTGAAACCACATGTACCGGTCCTGCAGATACGGGGGTCATACTTTGTTACTATTATTCCTCCCCAACCAAAGTTAAGCAAAACCATGTCACTTTGCCTCTTACCTATATACACTTCTGTTAAACTAATCGAATTGACTCCTTCAGTTTCCTATTAAACATCAATCTATCATAACATCAGCTATGTCTCCCAACCATCCACAAAGACAGTTTATATTCTTCCCCTCATTTTTATTTTAGATCAATAGTTGCTTTAAGATAATTATTTTTCTTTCTTAAGCTATCCTTAGCTAATTCTCTAGATTCACCACTCTCATATTCATGTCCATTTTAAATATCTAAGTCACCTTTAACAACCTTTTAAAAAGTAATTTCTTATTTCCTTTATGTTAAATCACCATCAAACAACATGCCCTAAATCAACATCTAAAACCAGAAAAGCCAATCCTTATTTCTATACTCTTTCCTACTTAAATTCCATCTTTGGTTTTTTGCTGAACCTTTGCAGTTACAGAAATGGAGAATTGTTCTGTAGATTATAATAAACCTGAGAAGGCTGTATCCTTCCATGAGAAACAATCCTGTTAAGTCTTATCCTTTTTATCATCATTTTTCCCCTTCCAAAAATCTAGTTAACCATCAAATGTCATCATTTTCCTTTCAAAACCTTCCCCATATGTCATTCTCCCCTCTGTGTTTGATGCTGTTCCTCTTTTCTGTGTCTTCACCAATGCGGCCAATATTCTCCCTGGATAAGTCCTCCAGGATCATTTCTGAACCTCCAAAATCATCTTCTTCTGGCTGCATCTGATGTTCACCTCCATCTGATGTTATTTCTTCATACTCCAAACTGACTCCTTGTTCCTCTTCCATCCAAAATCTGATTGATTCCTCTGATTCTCCCATTGCGTCTTCCAAATCCTTGACTTCATTCATGTTATCCATCAATCTAAAATTCAAACTAAAGTTCTTAAAGTCATTTTTCATTAATTTGAATTCCTCCAGTATCTCTTCCCAAATTGCTAAATCACCATCTTCCAGAGGTTGCATCATTGACATTCTTCTATTAAACCGAATCTTGGCATATAAAGAGTTAACACTTTTGTCTCCACAAGGACTCCTCCACTACAATGTAGCAATGGCATAGCCCCAAATTTACTTGCCCTTGTTATTCAGATTGCTTTCAGAAAGAAACCTCTCCCAGTCAAAACAATTCCATGTTCTCAAAACAAATCAGTTTCTTTCTCTAATCCATTTTTACTTGTGATGTATATAAAACCAACCAATCTTCCAGTTTTAAAAAGTTACTTTCACCATTTCATATTGTTATGTCTTTTAGCCAGTTATGAACTTATTTTTTTCCTATTCCACACAATTTTATTAGACTTTTCCAATCAGCAATCCTAGACATTCTTAGATGTAATCCTCAGCATCTCTTACAGTAACATGAAAGGCAGACAATTCACCAAAGCATTGATATAACCACGAGATTGAAGATTTATTTTTATCCCTTACATCCAAATATTAGTAAAGAAATAGTTAAAAAAGAAAGTGTGGTTGCTGGCTTAATGTCCATTAAAGCTTGCATATAGCAGGATGAGCTTGCTGGATTTGTCCCACAGTCCCCCCGCTTCGCTCCTGATTAACTGCAACAGTCCCTGCGAGCTTGGTGAGGTTTTCACACCCTTGTAGGTGATCTCTTTGCCCTTGTCTTAGGAGAGAATCACTAGTTGGAACTTGCATCCAAACTGGTTAGTGTTGCTGCTTTCTCTTTTATTTCACAGAGTCCCATGAAAGGAATGGCAAACCAAACCTGGAAGTCTACCTTACCAAGCATTATTGTCTTTTCTAGTGAGTCACTCTTTTCATTATATGTCCAAAGTATGACCGTCTCAGCTTAGTCATCTTGGCCTCTAGGGAGACTTCAGGCTCAATTTGCTCTAGAATCTATTCATTTTGGTGAATGACTTCTTCCATTCCAGCATCACAGGACTTGCTGGTGCTGCCGCAATTCAGAGTCAGATCAATGCACAGATGTGGCTTCTGTGCTTGCTTTCACTCCAACTTTCTGCCTCAGGTGTTACAGGTTAGCAATACACTCCCCCTCACCTGAAAGCAATAATAGATCAACATGCAAGAATGTTCCAAGTGAAACAGATGGAAAATAATCCAAGAACCAGGGTGGCCTCTATTCCCTCTGAATAAATTTCCAAGGCTTAATAAAATTAAAAGGCTTTAGCTAGTTTCTTGAAAATCAACATGGCAAGTACTATGCAGCTGTTCCCTGCTTGTGCAAGATTTGTTTATTTCTTCTGTCTGCAACTTGGTTGTTCATTCATCAGGAGTAGAACTTGGAGTTTTATAAGCAACTCAAGAACAGATAGCTTGGACAGGGCAGGCCATGTTGCACATTTTGCTTGTTTATTGCAGTATTTCCTGCAGACATGCTGCTACTACCTAACACTAGAAATCTGTGTATCAGTCCCAGTCCTCCTCCCCCATGCTTCCAGTGTCAATACCCCCCCCCAACTCTTCCAGATAGATACTAATGAGGATGAAACGGTGGTGGTGGTGGTGGTGGTGGGGAACAGGTGTAAAAAGCCTTTGTAAAAAGGAGCTTCACTGTCATAGATGTATTAACTAAGATATGCTTGTACTATGGATTTCTTCAAATGCTTCTAAAATTGGCCATTGTCCTAAATAGTATACTGGCATGAATGGATGGATGGATGGACTGACACACAGATAGGCAGTTCTTTTATCTTCTCCCTTGCAAAAAGAAAAACACCGTAACTTCCCACTTCTGGGGAGGACAGAGGAATACAAATCACAGATTCCAGAAATCAGTGTTTTAATATGAGGTTTTAATGGTCTATTGACTGTAACTGAAGGTGGTACTGAAAGATGGATCCCAGAGATGATTTCTTTTTCTTCTTCTACTCTTCAGGTTGGCCAGAACTGTCTACACAAGAGGTTTGGCAATAATTCTCCAGCATCTTAAAAGCTGCAATAATAAATATGATTCAAAAAACAACAACACCATGACCCAATATTTAACAGCCAGAATAAAAGCTTGGCCTCAAACACTCAGATATCTTCCCTGCATCTACTTCTGTCCCCTTTCTGAATCCAAAACCCACCCCTGCAAACAGACAAGTCATCGTGGCAGGGCTGCAAGACGTCTGGAGAACGTGTACAAACTTTTGGGCCTTCAAGGTACTTGTGCAGAAGAGGAACGTGACTAGACAGATGAGAAGGACAGGAAGTACTAGGAAGCAAACAGGAAACTGCCCACCTCCAAAACACAAGCAGTCCTCTGTGCAGCCTGCAAGTAGGCTGCAAAATCTGAGGAGATGGAACTGACAGTTACATTTATAATTAGCATCATTGGGCTAGGTACTATATAGGAACAAAAGGCACCTTTACCAAGAGGCTTAAAATTCAACAGCGAACTAACTTCCATATAACCAACTTGTACTACATGTACACCATAAGCAATGTGGCAATTAATATATACAGTATCTACGGTCATCATAATGCTGTACAATATGGGAATAATGTAATTGGTTATAACTTTTCCAGTGTGAAAGCACCTTGAAAACTCCATGTAATGAGTAAGGATAACATAGCAATGAACTATCTTTTAGCCACAGTTCAAGGAAATTTAAATTTAAACCTCAGGAAATGAAATATTGATACACTGAGAAACTGTTGTTGCAACAGGTGTTACAAGGACTTTACAACATTTTGTAAATTAAGAAGTGCCACATAAATCAAAGATTTTCATAACAATATACAGTCGGCCCTTCATATCCATGGATTCTGCATCCATGGATTCAACTATCCATGGCTTGAAAATACAGTAGGACCCCCGTATCTGCAGGGGATTGGCTCCAGGTCCGGCCGCGGATAACGAAAACCATGGATAATAGCGAACACAATTGAAAATGTGAAGTTGAAGGCTTTCACGGCCGGCATCCGTAGATTTTCCTTGGTTTTTTTCCAGGCTGTGAGGCCATGTTCTGGAATAGTTTCTTTCTGACGTTTCGCCTGCATCTGTGGCTGGCATCCTCAGAGAATGGTTGGGTAGGAGTGTGTCTGGGGGTTTTATGCTGTGAACCCCTGTTGGGGAGTATATGTAAATTTGTGTATTTGAATGGTTAGTTTCTGGATGTAGATATGTAAGGAGGATTAGTGTCTGTTTGACCAATGGTTGGTTGATGGGCCATTATCTGCTGACACTCCCCTTGTCCCTGGGTGGAATTCCTTTGTAAATGTTGAGTTTTGATTCTATTGTTCTTCAAAATTGACAGCCAGATTTTGTTTACTTTTAAGGTTTCTTCTTTCCTGTTGAAGTTGTCCAGGTGTTTGTGGATTTCAATAACTTCCCTATGCATTCTGACATGATAGTTGCTGGCCTGGTCCAGAATTTCTGTGTTTTTAAACTTTCAAATGGTGGAAGTGTCATCCACATATCAGAACCATGATGGAAAAAGAGATGGAAGGAACACTGCCATTCTTGGATCTCCTACCCAACCATTCTCTGAAGATGCCAGGCACAGATGCAGGTGAAACGTCAGAAAGAAACTATTCCAGAACATGGCCTCACAGCCCGGAAAAAAACCAAGGAAAATCTACCATTGAAAATAATGGGACTTCTGGTTTAAAATACCAGAATTGCCTTGGAGGACCTAGAAAATGGCTAAAAAGGCCACATTTTCTAGGAAGAATCTGTGGTAGCTATGCTGAAACTGAAACCACAGATAATTGAAACAGCTGATGGCGAATCTGCAGATGTGGGGGTGCTACTGTATTTTTTAAAAATCTAAAAAGCTAACCTAGATTTTGCCATTTTATATAAGGAACACCATTTTATTATGCTATTGTATATAATGGGACTTGAGCATCCATGGATTTTGGTATCCACGAGGGGTCCTGGAACCAAACCCAAGTGGATACCAAGGGCCCACTGTATACATAACCCCAACATGAACAGAAGGCTGGGTAGAAGCTTGGCCTAAATACTTTATTGTTCCTGTTGTGTCCAAGAAGGAAGAGTGGGACACTGGTCATGAGAAGCAGGGTTGCTTGTAGATCATGGATTTGTTTCCAGTATGTCTGAGGAGGTGGCCTATCATAGAATCACAGAATCATAGAGGTGGAAGCACAAGGACTATATAGTTCGACCCCTGCCATTAAGGAATACACAATCAAACCACTCCTAAAAGATGCCCATTCAACCTCTGTTTAAAGACCTTCAAATATGGGGAGTCCAACACCTTCCTGGGGAAATCTATTCCACTGTTGAACAGCTCTTACATTAAACAAGTTCTTCCTAATGTTCAGGAATCTTTTCAACAATCTCTTCTTGTACAGTACCTTGAATCCATCCATTTGTGTTCTAGTCTTGTGTTCTAGCTTGCTCCATCTTCTATATTGCATCCCTTCAGATTATAGCTATCACATCACCTCTCAGAGGCCCTGCTTGCACTGCAGAAATACAGCAGTTTGACACCACTTAATCCACCATAATTCTATCCTATGGAATCCTGGTATTTGTAATTTGGTGAGACACCAGAGTTTTCTGATAGAAAAGGCTAAATAACCCACAAAACTACAAATACCAGGATTCCATAGGATAGAATTATGGTGGATAAAGTGGTGTCAAACTGCTATATTTCTGCAGTGTAGACAGACCCTCAGTCTTCTCTTCTCCAAGCTGAACATAGCAGCTATCTAAGCTATTCCTTATATGGCTTGGTTGTCGAACCCATGCTGTAAGCTGTCCCTTTCCATTTGGCTCATGCCTGAGTTTGTGCACTGAGAACTCCACAATCTAGAATTGCTCAAATTGGGTGGGATTATTGTGTTGGGCGTAACTGCCCAGCAGTTGCTCAAATTCTGCTGGACAGTTTCCCAGCTGCTCCCACTGCTGTAGCTTACATTGCTAATTTAAAGGACACAATTTCTCCCCCTCCCCTTTCCTTCATGCCTATCCTACCAAAGGATGATAAAGTTGTAAGAATTAAAATCAGCACTGGTGATAGCAATCAATATATCCATCCCAAAATTTATATCCCAAGAAAGGTGGGAAAATGTGCCAACTCTTTTTTTACTGTTGGTATGGGTGAAAAAAAAAATCCTTCCCAGACTTCAAAAGTATATCCATAAGTTTGTGGTAACCTTGCACAGGGGGTGGCATGGGTGAATCCAGTTCTCTACCTTGCCAAGGGGTTGTCTAAATGGTAAAAATAAACCTCATAGAATTTGTTGGGAATCCTACTTGTCTAAATGGGATCCTGTATAAATCCACAGTATTCAGAAGGAGGGGGGCTCCTACACAGCAAAAACAACACTGGAAAAGCCTTTGTGACTTTTCCTGTAGTTTTTTTTTTTTTTAAATAGAGAGGGAGGTGGACATTCCTGCTTGTTAGGACAAGCGATTTATTTTGAATTGCTTTCCCATTGAACTGGATATGCAAAACTGACTGGCTGGGCAAGCATGGGCATAGGGGTGGGGCTTGCTAATAGGGCAACTGCCTGCTGCCGCCATGTTGAATTTTCACTTTAGCGAGCAATCTCTAAGGTGATAAAACAGGGTGTTTGGCTTTTTCTCCCCTATCATTTTAGCTCGGAAAATCACCCTATGGCTCCAGCACACCATAGACAAAGTTATATATACAGTCGTCCCTTCACATTCACGGGGATTAGGTTCCACAGACCCCTGCGAATGTGAAAAATCTGCAAATATTGATTGCCCCCCTCCCCCGCCAAAGCAACCACGGGGCCTCTGGAGGCCCCATAGTCGCTTTCCCCTGCCTCCCCACTCCCTTCCTAGGCCTTCCTGGGGCCTCCGGAGACCCTCCCGAGGCCCCATGGATGCCTCCCTGGCCCTCCCCCTCCCTCCCAAGGCCCTCGCAGGGCCTCACAGAGGCCTCCCCCTCCCCCCGAGGCCTTCGCAGGGCCTCGCAAGGCCCTGCAGAGGCCTCCCCGGTCCTCTCCCCTCCCTCCCAAGGCCCTCGCAGGGTCACACGGAGGCCTCCCCGTCCCCCCCTCCCCCCCAAGGCCTTCACGGGGCCTCGCAAGGCCCCACGGAGGCCTCCCCCTCCCTCCCCCTCCCTCCCAAGGCCTTTGCGGGGCCTCCAGAGGGTCTCCAAAGGCCCCGTGGAGGCCTCCCCAGCCCTCCCCGCTCCCTCCCAGGGCCTTCACGGGGCCCTCCCAAAACCGCGAACAATCAAAACCGCGAATGCCGAGTTCGCGAATGTGGAGGGGCAACTGTATATATATATATATGTGTGTGTGTGTGTGTGTGTGTGTGCGTGTATATATATATATATATATATATATTTGGAGCTGGCAAAGTACTAATGCGAGTAAATCACTTGCTTCTGCCATCTGTTACGTGAAGCTTGAGGGAGCTTCTGGGGCCAAAGCCACCATCAAGACAAGTCGCTGCTGCTGCAAAATGCCATTACTACGAGGTACTCTGTCCCCACCCCCACCTGCATACAGACTAGCTCCAAGAATGTCCCAAGCCTCAAAACAGGTCTGCCCAAATCCCACACTTATGAGATATGACTGGGGCATTTCAAGATTTGGCCAGCCAAAATTTCACATGGCTTCTATGTCAGTGGAGCAGTGTATCCATGCCAGGTCTTACTACCAGGAATGGATTAAAGGAGCTATCCAAGGTGCTGGATTGTCTCCACAAAATAAGTCCAGCGCCTTGCATTGATCTTTAAAGTTCAGACTCTGGAATGGATTTGCTGCCTCACCAAGCTGGGGAACCACCAGTTTCTGCAGGTCAGGATTACCCACCATCCTGAGATCCTGGCCTTGAAGATGCCTAATATTGAGAGGCCCTTTCCTTGGCTCCTTTATCCAGCAAAACCACCCTCAGTGAGGATGGTGGTGGTGGTGGTGACATTTCTGCTGAATGGCACAGGTAATGTCTTAATGTAATTTCTTTAACAATCCTGGCTGCTTCAAAATGAAGCAGGGAGGTAAGACTGCATCAAAACCCAAAGGAGATTTTTTTTTTTTAAAAAAGGTTCCTTTCCTTGGGTGGATTCTTCCTAAA
Organism: Gambelia wislizenii; assembly: GCA_030847615.1. NCBI lineage: Eukaryota > Metazoa > Chordata > Lepidosauria > Squamata > Crotaphytidae > Gambelia > Gambelia wislizenii. Next base: position 223,054,368 of record JAUMIR010000002.1, read on the forward strand.
TTCCTGTGTCTGCCCTGACCCCTTCCTTTCTCCATTCTAAAATACAAAAACAATTCCCTGAAGAATTTAGCTGGAGAAAAGCCCCCCCCCCTCCGCTCCTCAACCTATTTTTACCTGGGAGTTGCTCTGAGTAGGAGTTTCAGAAGCAAAAATGGGGCCTCTTTCCTATACCCCCCCAAAGCCTGCGCATAAATAAAATAAATATATTATTATTATTGTATTATTATTATTTTTATTATTATTTTCTTTTCCAAATACAGTTGTTCCTCCACATTCACAGATTTGACATTCATGGATTTGAGTATTCACAGCTTGAAAATATTCTTTAAAAAATAATAATCCTAATAGCAAACCTTGATTTTGCCATCTTATATAAGGGACACCATTTTGCTATGCCATTGCATATAATGGGATTGAGTATTCACAGATTTGGGTATTCACGGGGCGGGGGGGGGGTCCTGGAACCAAACCCCAGTGAATGTGAAGGGACTACTGTATACAGTTGTCCCTTCATATTCACTGGGGTTTGGTTCCAGGACCCCCGTGGATACCAAATCCGTGGATACGGAGGGACAACTGTAATTGTAATGTGTAACTTCTAATTTTAGTATAAAGGTGTAAATACAGTTGTCCCTCTGTATCCACGGATTTGGTATCCACGGCTTGAAAATATTCTTTAAAAAATAATAATCCAAAAAGCAAACCTTGATTTTGCCATCGTATATAAAGGGACACCAGTTTGCTACGCCATTGTATATAATGGGACTTGAGTATTCATGGATTTTGGTATCCACGGGGGTCTTGGAACCAAACCCCAGCGAATATGAAGGGACAACTATATAATATTTACTGGAGAAGAAAAGAGAGTGATGACAGCATATTTAGATTAAGAGGGAAAATGTAGCAGTGTTAGGATAGATAGTTTTAATTTGGTATTAAGCAAGTAAAGAGATTGGAGAAAAATGTTTGCTTTATTGTTGTGGCCTTTTGCGGTGGGGTGGTATTCTTTTGTAGAATGGTTTTTATTTCAATAAAAAAATCCCCCCCTTTCCTCTCTTCTGTCATTCCTAGGCCCCCCTCCTCCTGGCCGCCTGCCTCCTGCCTTCCACAACAGGATGCTCTCTCTTTCTCTCTCTTTCTCTCTCTTCAGTCCTTTCTCTCGCCCTTCCCTCCCTCAAGTCGAGGTGCAAACAAACCCGGAGCCACTCTGTCTGCCAGCCGGGCTCTCCGCTTAAAGAAACAGACAACCATTTCTCACCGAAGAACACTTAGGTAAACAATAATATTTTTTTTAACGCCGAAAGCAACCGGCCTTTCGGCAGCTTGAAGTCAATGTGTCTAGTAAACCCCAAACTAATTTTAGGAGGATGGCCAATCTCGAGGAGAGGTGGCTTCCCTCCCCACCGCCCCAGCAATTTCATTTATGTTTGTCAAACTCTGTGGCTACAAACATTTGCTGGTCTGGGGCCACCAGGAGGCCAGGAAGCAGGTTTTAAAAATAGCCCCTTTGGGACTTGTGGGGTGGGAGAGGTTTGAGGGGATGGCCAGTAAGACTCTCAAGAGAGGGTGTGCCAAAATTAGGCCTGCAAGCACATTGCTTGATAATACAGGGTGTGCCAAAAGTCATGCCCCATAGGCAATGTATTACAGCAAAACCCACCCTCATAGGCAATTTATTACAGATATTAAAGTTTCGAATTGATTGCCATTTTCTTCTCCATGCTTTCTTACTTGGACAGTGCATGATCTTTGAACACTTCTGAGTAAAAATAAATCTTATTATTATTATTATTAAAGTAACAGTTTCTCTGATATTTGCAAATTCTACTGGGATGCCCCCCTGTAGATGATCTGCCTTACTTATGGGGCATGAGTTTTGGCATATCCTGTACATTACACAGAAGTACAGAGCTTAGCAAAGTGATGTTGAGGGGACTACATCTCCCTAAATTTCCTAGCCAACATGGCTGGTAGATTCTGGGAATTGTAGTTCCCTGAAACTCTGCAAATGCATTACACACATACAGATATTTATTCTCACAATGGCTGTGTTTGAATATGAAGCTGTTCTTTTAACGTGAGGAGAGAAAGCTACAGTGGGCCTATGGTTTGCACACTCCCTATCTTCCTTCACTGCATTGGTGAGGAGGGGATCAGAAGCTTCTACTTCTGTCATCACCTTTAAGTGTCACACTGTTTGAAAAGCTAGGAAAATATAACAAAACCAGCAAATAAATGGTGAACTGTGGCTTATCGAACCAAATCAGCTTTGCTATAGCCCATGGTTTGACACTGGGTTATTTCATGTGAACCATAGTTAAGAGTAATCACAATTTTTGGGGGGTTCTGAGGACTTGACAAAATGTAGTTAATTTAAACGCAGTGTGAAGCCTTCTGAAAGCACATAAGCCCGAGGCTTTCACAGATTGTAAAAAAAATCTGTTTTGAATGACAGGTGCCAGAAATCCCCCAGCCAATATGGCCGTGCTGTGATTTGCTCTCATCATATTAAACTATCTGAACTGGCAATCATTGCCTGTTATGTGTGTGACATTATGGCTAGAGTCAGGTTGTGACTTTTCTGTTTGACATACTGTGAACTGATGCAAAAGCTCTGTGTGGTGATGACCAATTCTCACAGGATTACTGTTCTGAAGCAATAAATATGCTTTTGTAAACTTCCCTTTATATAGTGAACTCATATCATTTAAGGGTTAGGCTTTGATACCAGGCAGTCTTAAAGTGGGCCTAGAGCTGTGTCATTACTAAGGCTGGTGTCACCCTTCCCTCCGGCAGTATTGTTCGAATAGATTGCCATTTTCTTCTCCATGCTTTCTTACTTGGACAGTGCATGATCTTTGAACCCTTCTGAGTAAAAATAAATCTTCTTCTTCTTATTATTATTATTAAAGTAACAGTTTTGGCCTCTCCACACCCTCCTAGTGTTACCACTGGCCCAGAGACAACTAGAAATCACATTTATTTTGTGTCTGTGTTTTTAGGTGAGGGAAACTACTAATTAACAGCAACCAAGTGGTAGTAGCTTGCATGGAGAAGTCTAATGAGCAATAGATGTTATGTACAGTAGAAGGCACCAGATCTTGTCCAACCTTGGAAATTACAATGGGGAGCTGCCAGGAAATACCAGGTGTTCTAGGCTATATGAAAAATGGAAAACTACCTCTAAGTATCTATTGCCTAAGAAAGCTCTATGACATTCAGGGAATCACTGTAAGTGAACAGGTGACTTGAAGGCATATACTGTTGCTAGAACAGTTGGACCCAATATCCATGGTTTCAGTTATCTGCAGCTGAAAAAATAGGGACATATACCATAGAGTCATGCTGGAAAATGCCTAGAGAGGTGTCCTCTCTAGGAGTTGCTAAGGCATTCAATGCAACTCTATGGTATGTTTGTACCAGAAGTTCTTTATTTTAATAGGGTTCTCTATTATCCACAGTTTCTGGTATCCATGGTAAGTCTGGGAACCTAACCCCCGCAGATACGGGGGTCTGACTGTACTACCAGCCACCATTTATGCTGTTATACTTATCCATCCCCTTTAAAGTAAAGCACATTTTATGAGCCTAAGAACACTGTTGGATCAGACCAAAGGCCTATCTAATGCAATATTCTGTTCCCATGAAGGTCAACCAGGGCCTTTTACACTAAACAGTTATAGTTCTCTGGTTTCACTTTAACTGTCATGGTTCCATCCCATGCAGAGATTGGCAGTTTAGGGGCCTTTTAGAATTCTCAGCCAAGGAGCTCCTCTGGTGTCTCTGACCAAACTACAAACCCCAATAGGGTTGCCAGTTCAGGATCGTGCCAAGCCAAAACCTGAGACCTAGGGATGGCCCCTCCTGATATCATTGTTCTTAGATCAAGGTGAAACGAGGAGATTATTCCTTAGGGAGAGAGGAGAAGGAACATTTAATCTAACCTACTTGCTTCTAACCAGAAGGTGGATGCACAGTAAAGTGGAGGGTGAGTCCTGGCACCACAACAGCTAGGAAGAGGAAGCTAACTAACTCAATACAGTACATAGACCCTCCCCACTCCCAGAGAGTCTTTACAAGTTGCAGCAAGAAATCAGTGAAACCTTACAATTGTGCCAAGCTGCTGCTCTACTAGATAAGCATGATATTTGCACACAGCACTTTCCTCTTTCTGGGAGCTGAGCCCACCAAAACTGGAGAATTTTCACCCTTGCCTCCCACGTGGATATGACCTATAAAAACTGGAGACTTAGGGCAAGGCCCTGAGACATGGCCAAGATCCCATAGGAGGCAGCTGTGCCGCTTTACAATTGGAACCACAGTGCCGTAAATGAGTATAGTAGGACCCCCATATCTGCAGGGGATTGGTTCTAGACCACCTGCGGATAATGAAATCGGTGGATAATAGCAAATGCCCCCTTTGTCATTGCTGTCACTGGAAGCAAACCTGGGGGAGAAGGGAGGTGAGTATTTTCCACCCTCCCTTTCTGCCTGCCATTGCCATCATGGGAGCCATCCTGGGGCTGGAAAGGGAGAAAGGAGGCAAGAACTCTCCCCCTCCCCTCCCCTCCCCTCCCCTCCCCCCCATCCACAGACCCCCTGCTGTCACCAACCATGGATAATTGAATCAGCGGATGGTGAATCACTGGATACAGGGATGCTACTGTAGTGTGAAAAGGCCCCATGTGCCCCGTGGGGAATTTCACAAGTGGAACAAGAGCACACCTACACCCTTCCTTTCATGTTGTTTCCTAGGAACTGGTGCTGGCAGCCAAATTTCTTCTGATACTGAAGGTAGCATACAAGCATCATGACTCGGTAACATTGATGCCATTATTCTCCATGACTAGTCCTCTTTTAAAGCTGTCCAAGTTGATGGCCATCACTACATCTTGTGGAAGTGAATTACACTGTTTCACTATAGGCTTTATGCTCTAAGTGAGGTTTTGCCCTCAAGATGTAGGCAATGAACAGGAATGAATTAAATAGTATTAAGGTATACTTTGGTCTTTTTGTATTTATATTGTGTCATCAATGTGCCTGATGTTTTTACAGAGTAACAACATGGAGACAGGTCCCTACACTGGAGAGCTTTCAGACTGACCCTTGTATCCGCGGGGAATACATTCCCAAACTTGCCGTGGATACTGGGAACTGAAGATAAACACAAACCCTATTAAAATGAATGGCTTCTGGCCCAAGCATGCCATAGAGCTGCACTGGAAGACCTAGAAGTGCCTAGAAATAACACCTCTCTAGGCATCTTTTAGGTCCTCCAGTGCAACTCTGTGGTCAGCTAAGCATACTAGAGCATCATGCTGGAGGACCTAGAAGATGCCTAGAGAGACCATACTTTTTCAGACGAATCTGTGTATATGGGTCCCGCAGGTCTGTATAATTAAATCTGTATAATTAAAAAATGGAACTGGGAGAAGAAGAGAAGATGGAAAGGAGAGCTAAAACATACAAATGGGAGGAATATACAGTACATCCAATATAGTTACACTAGCTGGACTCAGCGTACCATACACTGTTAAAAAAAACTCCCCGAAAAACACCCCATAGACCTCACAACAACCCTGTAAGGTAGGCCGGTGGATTTAAATTCCTCCTTTCCCTTCTCAGCATTCCACACTTTTCCCAGAATTGCTGAGGGTGACTTGCTCTGTTGCCCTGCCCCTGCCACCACCACCACCAGTTGACTGCCTGGGTCCCGTCACAGGCAGCCTGTCACCACCACCAGTTGATTGACTGTGTGGGTCCCAATCTGGGCCACAGATTGAGTGACAGGAGTGCACTGTGAGGTGGAGAGGGAATTTGCATGTGGGTGGTGATTGGTGGGGTGTGCTTCTTGAGCAGTCAATCAGCATACTGGGAATGGCAACATACCCAAGAGAATTATATATATAGATGCCCTGTAGCTTAGTTTCAGTAGGGAATGTGAAGGAATAAGAGGTTGTGCTGAAGGGTTCCAGAAAAGGTGGGCTTTGAGGAAGGATTTGAAAGAAGAGAAAGAGCGAGCCACATGAAAGGTTTCAGGGAGGCAATGCATCTATGCATTTGTTAGGACCAAGATCTACTGAGTCTCTGATATTTGTACCTAGTTCTTTAATCATATCATCAACCAGCACATAACCATAAGCCAAGCTGATGAGGTTTCATGTAAGCTAGGGATGGGAGCCCAGTGTCCTTGCAGAAGATGGTGAGCTATTCCTTTCCTATCATATCTTGCCACTGGCCATCAGGAGGGCCATAAGCTCCTCTGTACTGATATCTCTGCAGCGTAGAGAAATGACTCCCCCCCCCCGCCCAATCTACACCTGCCAACCTGTTCCTTTGAGTTGCCTGTTAACTTATGGTGACCCAATGAATTTCATGGGGTTTTCTTAGGCAAAGAATACTCGGAGGTGGTTTTGCCAGTCCCTTCTTCTGAAATATATAGCCTACAGCATCTGGTATTCATTGGTGGTCTCCCATCCAAGTACTAACCATATAGAGTCTTTAATGCATTTTAATACTTTTAATGATTGATGTTTTAACTTTTAAATTGTTTAATTATTTTAAAATTTTTATATTTATACTATTTTTTAAACCTTTGTATTGTTTTTAACTTTTATTGTTTTAAATACAGTTGTCCCTTCATATTCGCTGAGGCTTGGTTCTAGGGCCCCCTGTGAATACCAAAATCCATGAATACTCAAGTCCCATTATATGCAGTGGCATTGTATGCAATGGCATTATATAAGATGGCAAAATCAAGGTTTGCTTTTTGGATTATTATTTTTAAAAGAATATTTTCAAGCAGTGAATTCTTAAATGTTGTTAGCCTCCTTGAGTCTCACTGTTGGAAAAAAGGCAGGATATAAATGAATAAAATAAATAAATAACCAAAACAGACCCTGTTTAGCTTCCAAAATCAGATGGAATCTGGTACTTTAGGGTATTTAGACCCTCTACCTACCACCCTACTACTCCCAAAAGGTAACTTTCCCAAACTTTGAATAGAAGCAATATAAACCAGTATTCCATCAGGTCAAAGACCTAGTGCCAATATGAACTGGTGAGGTTTGGTGAGGATCCAGTGCCCTACATTGTGCATTCTGGTGTGTAGGGATTTAAGCTTGCTTTGACATCAACTGCAAAAATAAAATGAAATAAGAGTGACCCAATACTAGGTGCTTCCAGAGAAGACTTCTATTTTATATGGCCCATCGAAATTTACCTCCTGCAATTCCCATTGTCTTCCATTTGTATACCCTCCTGTTGTCTACTCATGACTTTCTCCACCTTTTTCATTTCCACAGAAGAGTCAGTTAACAAGGGAGAGATGTAAGTCTGCTGCAAGTAGAGGTAAAGTTGTCAAGTGAAATACAGGACAGAGCTCCTGCACATTGAATGGTTGTGTAGAACATGGAATTTCAGTAGGTGTTGCTTGTCATGCAAGCTCTACCTGCTGAAATTCGCTCTTCTGCAAAGCCATTAAGGGTACAGGAGCCCTATCCTGTTTTTCCCTTGGCAACTCTAAAGTATAGGATAGTTTGATCCTTAGGTCAGGTGGGGTACTGGGCAGGCCAAACCTCTTCCCTATTTTCATATTGCTGACAAAGACATAGGGATTGTTTAGACGATGACAAAATCCTCAAAGAATGCAGGCAGAATACCTTTTGTCCAGATGAGCTCTTGCCGGGATTCACCATATTGGGAAGGAGGGGGACTGAAAACGGCAAGTTGTTCATGATTATAGCTTTCACTGTTTTTTGTGATCTTTTAAAAAAAGTATGCAAAAATGTGCACAAATGCTCGTCTGAACAATTCTAATTGGGGCACATCCAGGAAGTCAAAATGTGATTGGTTGGATGTGCGTGGGGGTTGGTGTGCCAGTGACGAAGTGGCTGGAGCCACCCTTGTTGTTTTTCAGGGACATGATCGAGCACTATTTTTGTTAGGTAGAGCAAAAAAAAGTTTTTAAGCAGAAGATTGCTCTTCCGCATCTCTCATTTAATGGCAAAAAGGGTGGGGGGATGGAGAGAGCTTTTTGGGAGATATTAAGCCAGGTAATTCACTCATGGCCACCAAATTTTTTTGCAGGCATGCTCCATGTGAACTACAAATTTGGATAGCTTTCCATGCCAGTGATCTCACAGATGAATCGTGGGAACAAACGAACACTGCTCCGATAGTGAGGTAATGTGCTATTTTCCACAATTAATTCTCCTGTCTGACTGAGACCATAGGAAAATGTATGTCAAAGAAAATTTCTCTACTGTTAATGAGTCTCGGAGAAACTTGCAAGAAAGCACAAAAGTTTCTCAGTACGCACAGTTCAAAAATACGGTACTCCTTAGGAAATTAGAAGGGTTACAACAGAAGGTAGGTGTAATGTTTGCAGGAGATCATTCCTTGATCCAGGTCAGACTTGTTAGAATGTCCTGGAGCAAAAATAGCCAGTTCACTCTAGGTTTTCTGTTGGGTATCTGGGAAGTCTAGAACAGTTGGCTTGTGGCCTTGGACAGAACAATAAAGCTGACATGTTCTAAATATCTGAGCAACCTTCATTTTTATTCCAAGAAGTCCAGGCATCTGAATACTATAGTGGTTGGTTCTGAGACTTCCCACCTTCTGTGCTGTAACACAAGGCTCCATGATTTGTGGTCCTGTCTTATAATCTTCAACTGTCCTAACTTGGCAAAAACAGTCTGAATTAATCCTCTGTTGTCCCATTTTTTCAGCTGCTTTTAAAATGTCCCAGTTTCTCTCTCCTTTTCCTCCCACTTTTCCCCTTTGCTGTCACCTTACATCAAATGCTGCAAACTGAGTTCAAAGTACAATAGTAGTTTGCATTGAATCAATTCAGCAGGGGCAGAGGAGGGGAGGGGGCAGAGTGTTGACTTCCCAGTAGCCTCAGGCAAAAGCAAACTGTTGTAGCCTCTCCTAGCTTGCTTTTTCCTCATTAATAACTTTTTTGCCATCTTGACCCTGCTCTGATGTTGCTTGGACAAACATGTCCCAGCTTTCATCTGTGAATGTTGGAGGGCATGCTGTCTCAGTCATGTTGATTGAGTCTTCACCCCACATGAAACATGGTGAAGTTCCAAGAAATGCAGGAAAATCTCTTGCTCCCCTTCCCCCATACTGTTGTCTCTAGAAACTGGGTGGGATATGTGAAACAGGCAGCTTGAGCTGACTGGACAAGCTGTGAGTAGGTGAGTTTGGTGTACAGTGTACAGTTGTCTCTCCATATTCACGGATTTGGCATTCACGGATTTAAGTATTCATGGCTTGAAAATATTCTTAAAAAAATAATAATCCTAATAGCAAACCTTGATTTTGCCATCTTATATAAGGGACACCATTTTGCCATGCCATTGCATATAATGGGACTTCAGTATTCACGGATTTGGGTATTCACAGGGGGTCCTGGAACCAACCCCCAGCGAATGTGAAGGGACAACTGTATATACTATCAAAATGAAAAAGGTTATGTTGCAGAAGCAGTACTTGGAAAGAGTAAGCGTGTCATGGATATGGGAATGTGAGATCAGATGAGAGTTTCTGGGGAGGGAGTCGTGGGTGGGGAAAGCTTTCCACCTATCTATTCTCCCTTGCAGTGCTGGCCCACAGCTTGTTTTTGTTTTGCATCTGTTCTCCTGAGCTGGGCTCTGAGACTAGAAGTGAGTCTGCCTGGAAAAACCCCCATACTTGGTGGGGAAACTGCAGGAGGAAATTAGTGGGCAGGAGGAAGGTTTAGTATATACTGAACCTCACCTGTACATGACTGAGAGCTGGCCCAAGGCATGCTGTTGTCTGATGCAAAGCCCACATCCAACTCCTCTTGTGGGGTTGGCACTTAAACTGGCTGCACCATTCAGGCACCTTTTCTGGCCTTTATCTCTCTTCTCTGACAATAGGGCCAAATGGAGCAGGAGATTTCATCCTAGGGCCCAATTCTGAAATTGGCTTCTATTTGCAGACTAATATGGCCTAAATACCCTAAATGCACCAGATCCCAATCTGATCTTGGAAGTTAAGCAGGGTCAGCCCTGGTTAGTACTTGGATGGGAGACTGCCAATAAATAGCAGGTGCTATAAGGAAGGAAGGAAGCAGCAAAACCACCTCTGAGTATTCCTTGCCTAAGAAAAAAACTAAGAAATTCATGGGGCTGCCATAAATTGATAGGTGACTTAAAGGCCTTAATCTGTAGGCTCACTATCTTTTTAATCTGGCTCCCTTCCTGCGTCTTTACCAACATGAGGAAATAAAAGGGCTGAAGCTGTTTGCATCAGTTATTCCCACTCCATGTGCGTGATTTATGTGTGGCTGTTGTTACAGGAAAGGTCAGCCAGTCTGATTACATATCTCCCATGTCTCATCTACTTTAGCCAGGAAACGAAAGTCACTTTTGCTGGAATTCTGCCTTCTGTGTTTGTATATATATGTGTAAATGCCAGGCTGTGCCAAGGTTTTTTGTTTTTGTTTTGCCTGACCCATTTTGGAAGCAAGCACTGAAAAAGTAGATACCATAAAAACATCTACCTTTTCACCATTCCTTAATCATCTTGACTGTTGGTTGGTTTATCCTACACAGATCTGTTGATGTCCCTTAATGAAAAGGAGCAGCCAAATTATTTTGACAGGGATGAGGAGTTGCAGAGACACCATATGGGTGGAATACTGGCTAATTGCATCACATCAGTGACCTCTCATATACAACACAGTTTCTGTGTCATACTCCCTGTGTAATGGAAAGATGCATGGGGCAAAGCAAAAGAGGAATTGAAAATGTTTGTGTTCTCTCTTTGTGCAACTGTGTCTTACTGTTCCTCCTCCTCACACACCCCACGCAAATAACACACCATTTCCTAAGCTATCCAGAGCTTGCTGGCCTCATGCTAAGCAACCCTCCCCTTCTGTCCAGTATAGGAAACCAGCCTGATTCTGCCAAACTTGGAACAGTTTTTCTACAAATAGTTGTCTCTGTGCTTTTCACTCCATTACAGGCAGGTCACTGCTTGGGATGATTAGTGTAGATCAGAAGGCTTTGGAGTAGGTCTTCTGGAAAGCAAGGGATATCAGCCAGGGGATGAGCTACTAAGCTGCCTCCACAATAGCAGGTGCACTGCCTCCTTTCCCAAAGCATTTACATAGCCAAGAAAGTGCCTCTGGATTTTGGCACCCAGGTAGCTGCCCAGTCTGTTTCTATGTCTGGTCTGTCTCACTAAATACACATACACACCATCCACTGATTTCTTACCAATAGTAAAGTGGATAGTTAGATGGCTAGGGATCTGGAGGCCTGGCAGCTAGAATGCATGGTTATCAAGGAAGACCTCCCCATACTCTTAAGGCAATAATCGGGGTGGTGGTGGTGCATAAATGAATTAGGGTGTAGCTACACTACACAATTATAGCATTTCTAAATAGATTAGATTGTATTCCTTTTCTTCCTATCACTAATATACTTGGTGAGATCGAGAACCTCCTTTATGAAAAATACCCTTAAAGTATGGAAAGACAGGCAAAGGTGGTTTGGCTCCCCTTCCTCAGGCTTCCACTTTTGTATAGCCTAGAGATGTGGACACAATATAGGCGAAGGAGATCAAGCCATCTATACAAACTGTATGATTTATATGTAGGACCAAGGCCTAAATACAAGATACAAATTCACCATCAATCAGAGTGTTTATCAGTTCAGTTGCTACAGTTTTTTTCATTTGAGTGTCATGGGCCAGGACTCAGACTCCGAGGATGAAGAGAACCCTGCAGCTCACCCTGTGGAATGGCAGCCTCTGGAGACACAGAGCCAGGACTCACCTGACACTGATCCAGCACAGGTACGATTGCTGCAGCTGAAACTATCAGAGGAGAAGACATGGCCCCCAAGCCTGCAGACCTGGTGAGCTGAGAAGAGAGTAGGACAATGACATTTGATGAGGCTCCTTGCCAAACAGCAGGAGAAGCGCTCTTAATCACAGGCAATGGGCTTCAGCCAATTTAAGCGACAGCTTTGACTTGTGTTTCCAGCTGGAAATAATGGTTTGATTTCTGCCTCTAGCTTGGCATTCCTATGTTCCTGCTCTAGACTTCTGAGACCCTGACCTTTGGACTGGCTGACAACCCTCCTTGACTCACAGAACTTCGGACTGGCTTGACTTCTGCTTCGTGTCTCCCTTGCAAGTGCACCCTTACAGGCAAGAACGCTCTGAGAGACTTCTGTTGATTTAGAGCCCCTGCCTTTGCTATCTAGGAGAGCCCAAACTTAATTGCTGCCTCCCTAGCAATGATGTTGAGTGTGCTGAAACCTGAACTGGGATATTCAACCTCTAATACATCTGTTAAAGAATTTGGTATAAAGTTGCCGACTCCCTTTGAAGAGCTTATTATTACATTGTTGGATTGAAGTTTTAGATACAAAATCTGTGGTTAATTCTATCTGCAGTTGTCTATATTTCCACAAAGTTTATGGAAATATGGAATCCATTTACAGTTTACCCTCCATATCCACGGATTCTTTATCCATGATTTAACCATCCATGGCGTGAACATATTCCAATCCCTCCCTCCAAAAGGCAAACCTTGCTGTTCACCATTTTATATAAAGGGACACCATTTTACTATGCCATTGTATACAGAGTGGCCCAAAAGTAGGTATACAGTTCTCTTGTCAACTGTTGTTCTGACTCCACCCGCACATCTTCTACTCACACATTCTCTCCCCCTCCCCATCAATGTTTCTAAACAACTGTATACCTACTTTTGGGCCACCTAGTATAATGGGAGTTGAGCATCCACAGATTTTGGTATCGGTGTGTGTGTGTCCTGGAACCAAACCCCAGTGGATACCAAGGGCCCACTGTATATCTCAAGTTTCTGACTTAACAATGGATCAAGTCCCACCATTAACACACATGGCATGGTAGCTTTTTTAAAAAAATCAAAAGAATATTTAATATAAGGGCTGTTATGAAGTAGGTTATCTAATTGAGACAGTAGTTATGTAATTCACTGTTAATGTAATTTATAATAAAATATATTTAAAAAAATGTAGTTGTCATGGGGTAATAAAATAGTTTGGGAGATGTATTTAAATACTAATAAGCAAACAAATGTGGAACCAACAATGGAATAAATTTTCTATATATTCTCATTTGACTTAGGGCTTTATCAGACTATCCTCCATAAAAGTTATTTTGCTGGCATATTTTGATGCATTTTTACCAGACTACCTTAACCAGCGTCAATGAAGCTTCCCCGGCAGTAACAGAGCACAAATGGGGCTCCGTTTACTTCTGGGTTCCTGATCTCGTTGATTCTCTCGTGAAGATGCTAGCACGGCAAACCTGAAAAAACAAAACAAAAACACAAAAAGTTCACACAAGCACAAAAACACACTTTAGAAATCCCGAGTATACTGGGGTGGTGGTGGTGGTTTCCACTACCTGGCTGTCATGATCTCAAGCGGAAGTATTTGCCCGTTGATACTGCATTCATATGAGCACAATGGTGCAAGGATTCAAACACTGGCAATGTTGGTAACAAAGCAGAATGGGAGATCGGTTGATGGCTTGGGCTGGTGATGGCAAACCAATGACACGTATGTCAGTACTCACACGCATAGCCATTTGTGTTGACACGTGGCCGTAGGCCCCCTCCCCCCTCCCACAATCGCACCACCTTCCCTAAAGTGGTGATCCGGGCTTCAAAACCTCACTTTAGGGAGGGGGGGAGGAAAGTGGTAGGCGGGGCTACGAAGCCCCGATCGCCACTTTATGGAGGTGGAGGGTGGAGCCTCCCCCCCCACCTGGCCACCACTACCTCTGAGGCCTGCTGTGCTTCCCTGGAGCTGCCTCGGAAAGGCTGGGGAAGGTGGCGGGTAGGTGGGCCTCTTGTTTGAGCCCAGGGCACCATGTGCAGCTTCTCCAATGGAACTGTCCTAAATAGCTCTGCACAGGGGAGCTGCCAAAAGAGGGAGGGGGAGAGAATGTGTGTGTGCATGTGGCGTTGTGGGGAGGGGGAGTAAGTGCTGTGAAGGGAAGACGCCGAGGGTCTGGGAGCCGAGGAGCTGCTCATGTAATCACTCCTAGGCTAGCCGGCAACACATGCTCTGCTCCATGACTAACTCAGACTGCCTCCTCGTCTCCAATTCCGCCTTGCTCCCACACTTGCTACCGTGCCCCCCAGCCTTCCTCTACCTTCAGCAGGTAAGTCCACCTCTTTTATATCTTTCCCTGCTTCACTCGTGGGTGAGGTATCCCCCCCCAAATAAACCCATGGGTCAGAGGGAGGCCAGGGGAGGTGGGGGGGAAAGTATTTATTTATTGAAATTAAATCAATACTCTGGAGGCCCCATCACCACTTTCAGGAGGCTGGGGGGGCTGTTATTATTTGTGGATTTTTCACATTCCCGGGGGTCTTCGGAACCTAACCCCCACGAATGTGAAGGGACGACTGTACATTTTGATTACTCAGTTGTCACATGAGTTGTGACAACTCATTAATTATTAATAAACAATTAATAATATTGTTGATTAAACAATAAATATCACGAAATAATGTTTTTTTCTCAAAGTGACACACCACCTGAGTTATGCTCAGTTTTTTGGTGACGTTTGACACACCAAGCTCAAAAGTTTGCCCATCACTGGATTAAAACGTACACCTTATTCCCTATACATGACCACGAAAGGACAACGTCATCTGGTATGTGCGCCCTTTTGCAAACATTAGGCGTCCTTATGACACCATATTTGCCGCATCTGATAAAGTCCATATACTAAGGAACAAATGATTAAGCTCATTCACAGATGGTACATGTGCACATGTGCCTTGTGGTGACTGCAGTAATTCCATAAAGTTTTCTTATGCAAGGAATTCTCAGGGATGGTTTTGCCAGTTCCTTCTTCTGAAATATATCGTACCGCACCTGGTATTAATTGGTGATCTCCCATCTAAGTGCTAATCAGGGCTGATCCTGCTTAGATCCCAAGATCAGATGGGATCTCGTGCCTTGAGGGTATCTATACCCTAAGACAGTTAAGTTGGATTTCGAAAGGCTTAAGCTCTAACCTCTGTAGATGACAGGAAATGTTAGGCTGTTACATGCCATGGGGTGAGCTTGTTTCTTGATGGCAAGCTGTGCTTAAAAAGATAGGTACTAATACTATCCCAAAAGATTGATGCTGATCTGGCAATGGGTCTCCTCTCACTGTTTTGGAAAACAAATGAAACCATCCCGTATAAAGAGCTAATTGTTGTTGTTGTTTCTCTTCCTCCTCTTGCCACTACTACTGCCGCTGTCACTACTACTGCTCCTCCTTTGCCTAGCTCTCTCTCTCTCTGGCTTTTCTTCACAAACGAAGATTCAGGAAGGATTCATCCCGCAATTTCTGCAAGCGCGTTGATGACTAGAAAGGCCAATCCGAGATAGACAAGTCCGGTTGCAGAAAGCACAATAGAAGGTTTCCTCGGGTGATGTTACCGGGTTGTGATTCTTTCTGCGTTGCCGTTTCTCTTCAAGACTTGTTCGTTGTGAGTTCTCAAATAAGGCTGCAGCATTGTGGATAGTACATCTTCATGCCTCCCGATGTGAGGCCAGGGCGGACCATTGTTGGTGATCAATTTGGCCGAGCCTGAGATGTTGTTCCAGGGAGTCCTTGTATCGCTTTTTTGGAGCGCCCCTCTTACGCTGACCCTTGGCGAGTTCGCCGTAGAGTACTATTTTTGGGAGGCGATGGTCCTCCATCTTAGCTGTGTTCTCAATATCATGGCCTCAATGCTGGTGATCCCTGCTTGCTCAAGGACAGCAACATTCGTCACATAGTCAGTCCAGTGTATATTTAGGATTGTGCGTAAACAGCACTGGTGAAAGCGTTCGAGGAGTCGTAAGTGGTGGCGATAGGTGACCCATGTTTCAGATCCATAAAGGAGAATAGACAACAAGTTGAGAAATAGCATAGCATTGGACAGATGCAGTGATCCCCCTCTTCACAGCTGGAAGAATGGACTCTAGTCACTGGCCCTTATGGAATGGCTGACTATGTTAGTTTATAAAGACCAGCCACATAACTCATTCTGTGTAATATGCCCCATTTATTAATTATTCTAAGTGTCACAGTGGTTTGTATTGTCTACCTCTTTCCCATAGTGACCTCTGTAAATATTTATTTACAGGTTTCTGAGTAATGCAACTCTCATGGGTTACTTTGGAAGCTATATTTCTTATATTTGTCGCCATGTTGATTGCAGTGCCTCTTACATTTCTCCTTATGTTTCTTCTATTTTTTTTTGTAACCTCATAAAACTTTTGTAATAAGAAAAGAAAGATCTCCCTCTCCCCCCTCCACTTTACCCCATCATTTGCAAATGCCTTCGTATCTGGCTTGGCCTTTAGCTGAAGATTATCCCTGTAGCGTAGCATTCATGAATGATTGCTATGTAAGCAACCCCTCCCACATTTGTATGTCTTTTATGCAGATCTTGGAAAGTTACTTTTTTGGACTGCAAGTCCCAGAATCCCCCAGCCAGCATGGCAAGTGTCTGTGTTGGCTAGGCTATTTGGGGAGCTGTAGTCCAAAAATGTAATTGTTCCGAGATCATTTTTATGCTATCCAGGGCTAACAAGATTGAAGAAAGCCTTTCCATGTAACCACCTGGGTATGTTGACTGTGTAGGACAAGTCCAAGCATGGTGGCTCCCAGTCTGCAGCAAGCTAGCAGGATTTAGCTTTCAGATTGTGTTGGCAAGTGTCATTTCCCCTGTTCTTGCCAACACACAGTGGTGGGGTGTGTGTGATCAGATTGCCATGGGTAGGAGCCATTGCATGCTGGCTTTTAAAGTGTTTTCTTTTCTAGTGGCTGTTGGCTGTGTAGACAGGCTGGAAGCCAGTCATTTAATGGTTACAGTGGGAGAAGAAGTCTGGACAGCTCTTTACTCAAAGTGCAAATGGTATGAACCATGCACACAGCTTTCAGGACAAAAAAGAAACAGAAAAAGAAAAGAAAAACCATGAAAGCAAATAGGCCATGTTTCTTTTGAATGTTATCACACAATTTAGGCCCTAATTGGTTGTGGTCTAGGGTTTTAGCCAAGTACTTTAAGAAAGACTGTGAACTTGGCATAATGGTATATTTAACAAATAACTTTACACCATAAGGCCTGAGAGCAATCCATGGGTTGGAGTTCAGGGTACTTCCTTGCTTTGGAGTGGTTTCACCCAATCTTTTGGGTAATTTTCAGAAAGTTATTTTGGGGTGAATTGTTTTGTATCATCATGCAAGATTCCTTTTTGTTATTATTTAATGTGCTG
Organism: Gambelia wislizenii; assembly: GCA_030847615.1. Taxonomy (NCBI): domain Eukaryota; kingdom Metazoa; phylum Chordata; class Lepidosauria; order Squamata; family Crotaphytidae; genus Gambelia; species Gambelia wislizenii. The sequence goes on from JAUMIR010000002.1 coordinate 223,071,671, forward strand.
GTTAAATAATACTAGGAGAGGTTGTTCGCTGGTTTCAAAATTCTTATAACATCCAGCTTTGCCTTTCTATATAATTTAATTGAGATGCAGGGATAGTGTCCTGAAATGGCAGTTTTAAGACCATCTTGGACTGTGGGCAAATAAACTGAAACTGGATTCAGACAGTTTCTGAGTGCTAATCTCTGGGACATAGGTAGAACTGAGGGTGTCTGTGTCTGAATGGAGTTTACACTATGTGGAGGATGGAATTAGAATCTAGATGTCTTCTTGCTGTGCGCATGGATGGCCAGGTGGTGAATATAAATAACCAAGAGTATGCTTTAATAGTTACATCAAAGAGGATAGGAAGCCTGGTGATTCGTATAGTCATTTTTGCCTTGACTTGACACTGTTTTCTGTGTCGCTTTTGAGGACAGTTTAGGGCACTAGCTACATGTTGCCCCCCTCGAAAAAAAAAGGGGGGGGAGAAAAAGAGGAAATGTATGACAAAGAGAATAAAAGGTTACACAAACTTTATATACAAATTTATATGCATAGGTGCCAGTTTAAAAAAGAATGACTATAAAATTCAATACCAGAGTGATGGAGACTGTGTGATTGAGTGACTTGTATGTTTCTTCTGTTAGTTGCCCATGCTTTGTTGCCTTAAGATGGTGGTTATACCTTCTGACGCTCTGCATACTTGGGGCCTTGGGTAGAGAACTTTCCTGCTATATCACTTCCCCTGGGCTTTAAAATCACCCCAGGAGGCTAACAGTGCATTGCTCCCAGCAGCTCCACTTGGCACTAAGACTATGGAGCTGTATTCTTCTGGAGGCTCAGGACGGGAAACATCCTTATATACCTCATGGTGGGTGGTAAAAGTGTTCTGTTTCATTTGGCCTGAGGCTGATTGTAAAGCTTGTAAAATGTGGGGTAGACAAGTTAACTGTTCAATGGATTTGTACCCAAAGGGTGCTCAGCAGTGGCTCCTCTTTGTCTTGGAAAGATGTGACCAGTGGGGTGCCACAGGGTTCTGTCCTGGGCCCAGTGCTATTCAACATCTTTATCAATGACTTGGATGAGGTAATTAGGGGCATACTTATCAAATTTGCAGATGACACCAAATTAGGAGGAGTAGCTAATACCCTAGAGGACAGGATCAAAATTCAGAATGACCTGGATAGACTGGAGAGCTGGGCCAAAGCTAACAAAATGAAATTCAATACGGAGAAATGTAAAGTACTGCACTTAGGGCGGAAAAATGAAATGCATAGATATAGAATGGGAGAGACCTGGCTGAACAAGACTACGTGCGAAAGGGATCTAGGAGTCCTAGTAGACCACAAGTTGAACATGTGTCAACAGTGTGATGCGGCAGCTAAAAAGGCCAATGCAATTTTGGGCTGTATCAATAGAAGTATAGTGTCTAGATCAAGGGAAGTAATAGTGCCGCTCTATTCTGCCTTGGTCAGGCCTCACCTAGAATACTGTGTCCAGTTCTGGGCATCACAATTCAAAAAGGATATTGACAAATTGGAGCATGTCCAGAGAAGGGCAACTAAAATGGTGAAAGGTCTGGAAACAATGCCTTATGAGGAGAGACTTAGGGAGCTGTGTATGTTTAGCCTGGAAAAAAGATGGTTAAGAGGCGATATGATAGCCCTGTTTAAGTATTTGAAGGGATGTCACGCTGAGGATGGAGCAGGCTTGTTTTCTGCTGCTCCAGAGATTGGAACACGGAGCAATGGATGCAAGCTCCAGGAACAGAGATTCCACCTCAACATTAGGAGGAACTTTTTGACAGTAAGAGCTGTTCGGCAGTGGAACGCACTCCCTCAGAGCGTGGTGGGGTCTCCTTCCTTGGAGGTCTTTAAACAGAGGCTGGATTGCCATCTGTCGGGGATGCTTTGATTGTGATTTCCTGCATGGCAGGGGGTTGGACTGGATGGCCCTCGTGGTCTCTTCCAACTCTACAATTCTATGATTCTATGATTGGCTGGAGGCTTGTTGAAGGTGGAGCCTTATCTGACAGTCTTTCTTGGTTGATTGCTATGTTTAGCTAGCTATGCATTTCTTCTCCTCTGTTGTTTTTCCTCATTATTGTGCTTTTAACAAAGGTTTAGCACTATCATTAAAAAAAAAAACCATTTGGTTTTTAAAATCTTATTATTGGACACTGCATTTACACCCTGCAATGGTTCTGTAGTCTTCTCAACAGGGGACAGTCCTCTGTGTGAAGGGCTGTCAAGGGAAGGTCTCCATTTGAAAGTGTCTTCTGTATGAAAGGCCATCCAGTCCACATCCAATTTAAAGATAAAGAACCATGAGAAGAGGGAGACCAGGGAGGGGGTTTCTTGTAATAGCTCATCGACAGTGAGCACTTGGGCAGCAAACTGAGCAGGCACATGCATTACCTGGGACCCTCTTGCAATGTGCTATTATAACACTATGATTCCACTTTAACTGCCATGGTGCCATCCTATGGAATTCTGGGATCTGCAGTTGAGGGAGGAACATTTAGAATTCTCAGCCAGGAAGCTCCACTGGTACCCCTGACCAAACCACAAAACCCAGAATCCCATAGGATTGCAGCCATGGGAGTTAAAGTGGAATCATGGCAGTTGTGGAAAGGGCACTGTCATAGCCCAGGACTCAGGCTCTGAGGATGAGGCAAATACTATAGCTCAACCGATGGAATGGCAGACACAGGACACACCAAGGCAGTACAAACCTGAAACTGATCAAACATTGGTGCCTTCAGAACAGCTGGAACAGTCAGATGAGAAGGCTCAGCCCCCAAACCCGTAGTCTTGATGGACAGAAAAGAGAGCAGAGCAAAAGCGTTTCCTGAGGCTTCTTGTCAAGCAAAAGGAGAAGGTCTCTTAATCAAGATCAGCTGGCTGCAGCCAATTTAAGTAACTGCTCTGACCCACGTTCTCTGTGGGAACCAACCGACTATTCTCTGGCTTTGGTGTGAGTTCCTATAATTCTGCTTTAGAATCTCAAAACCCTGATGACCCTATTTGACTCTTGGACTGGCTAGTGACCCTGTTTGGCTCTTGAACTCTTGGATGGGTTTTGACTTCTCTCCTGCCATTCCATGGCAAGTAAACCTTTCAAGGCAAGTTTGTCCCCAGTAACTCTGTTTAATTTACTACCCTGCCTTATCAGCAAGAGCTTGGAGTGAACTGTTCCACCCTAACAATCATCTGTGGGAGGGTAGGGGCCTGAATCAGGCACCTGGTCACATTGTTCCATAGTTTTATATTTCATTTCCAATTAGAGCAGTTATTTATAAATACTTATGAATTAGCACGCGTACTAATTCAAAAACAACCAAACGTATGCATTGCTTTGGGTACTCTGTCATATGGAGATAAAGTCCAGTGGCATTCATAGTAAGTCTTTCCCTCTAATGGTGCCACAAGCATGCATCAGCATGCTTGACAATTTCCTTAAAGGGTCAAAACCAGGGATGGGGGTGAAATTGATTCACATTCTAATATGACTTTTCCTAACTTCCAATTTCTGGATTAACACATGAATTAGAATGCGAGTTTTCTTTGGTTTTCACTTTTCTTTAACTGTTTCAGTGGAATATTTTGATTTAAAAATGCATACAAAAATATCAACCTTCAGGAAAATTACATACCCAAATGTTTGGCAGGGACACTGCTTCCAAAGATGTGCATGTTGAACAAAATTGCACATGAAAAGCCATACAATTTTTGTGCAGACTTAAAAAAACCCCCTACATTTTCAATACAATATGGAAATGGGAATGAGCAAACTCATTTTTGGAAAAAAGTGTTATAGAAAGCAAAGCAAAGAGCTACACCTAACCTTACTGATAAGGTATGTACTGCAAAGAGTACTATTAGCCAGAATGAGTTTCGTTTATGAATAACATCCCTCCCATTTGAGATGAGTGTCCTGTATTGTGGCAATTTTAAGCCCCTCGGATTCCTGAGGGATCTCATGAATCACGGTACAGACAGGAGAGCTGATATAGGTAGAGCTATGGCACAAGCCAGGAGTACATACTGTAAATTAAAAAGATGAGGATGAGATGGGGCTCCTTGAATGGGTCCTTTCACATGACAGACTTCTCCTAGAATCAGAAAGCTTTTGTTGGAGCAAGTAAGCTTTTACAGAGGCCTGAAATAAATGTATTTTTCTTAGCACGGAAGGGTCACACTGAGTAGCTAGTAAAAACTGTGTAAGTATTTGTTAGAGCCAAGCCAAGGGGACTTGCTAGAGGGCAAGAGAGTCAGGCAAAAGAACATAACATTTGCAATTGCGGTGTGTATTGGCACATGTGGTTTTGAATGTTGCATAGTGTGTGGAGCATTATTATGGGTTATTTATAATTTAAATGTATACCCTGCCTTTCTACAAAATGATGCCTAGGCTGGGAATATGTGTCTTAGGAAGTGTAGGCATTGCTATAAACAGCACAGCTATAACTCTTTAGGGGCCACAGTTAGTATCCCTTTCATTCTCAATCTTTAAAACTGATGATGCTCAGCTTCTTTGCCCTTGATCAAGACTGGAATCACAAAATAATTGTCTAATACAGCAAAGTCAAGATGTGTTGACTTTTCACAGGAAACTGTGACGTCAAACTGCTATCCTCATCCTCATGATTGTTTTCTTCTCCATCATCATTTATATCCTTCCTTTCCCCCAGAAACAGGGGCCCATTCACACAACACGATTATAGTGCTATTATTCCACATTATCTGCTGTTGTTGCAACCCGTGGAATACTGGGGTTTATAGTTTTGTCAGAGGCATCAGAGGAGCTCCCTGGTTGATGATCCTAAAGCCCCTTTCCCTAAACTGCCAATCCCAGGATTCCACAGGATGGGACCATGGCAGTTAAAGTGGAATCAAAGTGTTATAACTGTGCCCTGTGAATGGGCCCAGAGTTCACTACACTGAAGCCCAAACATTGTCAGAATTGAGCCAGAATGTTGTGAAGCCCAGCCAAAAATGTCAGCTACAACTGGAGGAGACAGCATGGACATTTTTCTTAGAAAGATCTAGACTGGGGTGAGGAAGATTTTTCAGCCTGGGGCCTAAATTTTGACTTGGGAAGAGTCTTGGGAGTTGCATCTCAGCAGTGGTTGAGATTAAAAGCACAGGGTAGGCTGAAGGACAGAGTAAATAGACCAAAGCAAAGTGAGGGAGACAGATATAGGCTGGAATCATATTGGGCATTTACGAATGCAGAACCAAGTGTTATGCATTCAAGACTGCTTCGTATTCATGATATCTGTGTATCATCTTGTTTAGGGGATATGTTCTGACCATCCTCCAAACCCTGTTTATCAGTCAGAAGCCAATGCAGTCCACAGGGGTTTGTTCCCCTGTTACTCAGGAAGTAGTTGAATGACATTCTCAACCCTGTCCCCCATGTGAGTGATCTCTGCTGCAAGGGGAAGGGGTTGTGACAGGGATCCTGTTTCTGCCTGTCACCATGGAGATCACTTGCACAAGGGGAATATTATGCAAAACTCTGCTGACATCAGAGCCACCAACTGCTACTGCCTGCAAAGCACAGTTCAGTTCCTTTAATACAATCAGTGATGGGAGATAAGAGGGTATTGAAAGTTTAATCACTGATTGGAGATAACAGTAGAAGCATCCCCTAGCTAGACGGCACCTTCCCATTGTGCTGCAGTATACAGCATAATGAATGGAAAGTTGTCCAAAGAAAGTGAAGGACTTTTTCTCTCCTGGGTGCCAGTTAGACAACAAAAATTGTCGCGGGGCTTACCATGACTTCCTGATCCCATATCCGTCCCTCGCTGTTTATACGATTTTTGTCACTCTTTAGGAAATCCTGGAAGATCCCATGATTGATATTTACACGACAAAAGTTTTTATTGGTCCTGCACTGTTATATCCCGTGCTTTTGCTGTTTACACATGTTTAGCTTACCGGGATTTTTTTTTTTTTTTTGGCTGTCAATCAAGGATGCAATTGGTCGTGTTTTCACAACCACAGTGACGCACTTCCTTTAGAGTTCCGCGCCACGAGCGATGCTATTGGCTGGCTGCGGGGAGAGAGAGGGGGCAGACACTTGTGTTTGTCCTGTCTCTTAAAAATGTTAACCCTTTAAGCAGAGGCAGAAGGCATTTTGAAAGACCAATAATGTGATCTTTCGCTCAGACGGAGGAACAATTAAACCATGTCCTTCCTTTTGAAATCAAGCTGAGTGGGGGGCGGGAGAGGAGAGGCTTGGGTTTCCCCTTGCCTCTTTAAAATGTTAACCCTTTAGCTGAAGAGTAAAGATTTCAAGCCAGTGACAGACAGGCATTTTGAAAGACCCAGACACAGGGGGGGGGGAATAAAAGTGTGTTCATTCACTCAGAGGCTGGAATATTTTACTGTGCCTGTTCAGACCCAGAGAGGTGATCAAGGCAGGGGATGAATGGACGACCCTCTGCCCACCACAATCTCTTTGTAACATGCAGTTGAGGAAGAGGTTAAAGCTGAAGGGTTTGCAGTGTAGAAATCCATTTAAAAAGGTGATTGAGTACACACGCGCATGCACACACACATCAACCTACGTGCAGCTGGAAGGGATGCCTTTATTTTCAGCTGGTGAGGCTAGATCTGTTGAACGGGTGACTGACCCCTCCTTTTCTGGTCCCTGATCTCTAAGCCCGCCCCCAGTCACCATTTCCGGTCATCCCTAGTACCGAGATATTTTGTCCCAGGCTGTTTACATTTCCGATTTTCCGAATCCTCCCGTGACTTTTTTAAAAACCGGCACAACCTGCGGGACTGGAAGTCCCACAAGTTGAGGGATAAAAGGTGGCCCCCCTTCCGAAAACCACATACCCGACCCGATGTACATGTAAACTGCCAGGGATCGACACGAATTCTTCTCGAGACATTTTCATCATGTAAATGGCACCTTGGGCAACTCTTTTTCAGCTCAGGAAGGAAGCTGTGTAGGAGCTGCAGGTGATGCAGAACAGGGAGAGCTGCACTACTGGCTCTGCCCTGATATTGTGTGGGTGCCTCTGACACCCATCTACAGATTCCCAGAAATACTTGCGTACATGTCACTGTCAGGGAAGCCCCATAATGTTGGAGTGAGGTGGGCCATATGATGGTGACACTTCCCTTTAATCAAATGCCTCCCTTCATGCCATTAACAAACAAAAGAGCTTCAGATAGAAGCTGATCCAGCAATCCTAACTACTGATCAAGGCTCATGTAAAGATTTGGCCCCTTGGGTTTGAAACAGAATGGGAAAACCCAGGATCAGGTGCCAACATTTTTTAAAAAATGACTATTTTTGCAGTCTGTACAAACACCAATTTTAGCAAGCAAGCAGAGTCCCCTCCTCCTAGGTTTTCTCACCACCGTTGTCATTCATCCACACCCTTGAGATGACTGCCTTGGGCAAGAGCCTGCCTCATTTTTTACCCTGGACTGAAGAAAAATTGGGCACAAGAAACCGGAATAATCCTGGATTACAGGCAGAGTAATAATCAAAATGTCCAGCATTTGGGATTAGCTATGATTTAGCTGTCATCTGATGAAAAGACAAGGATGGAAATTAGCCAGTGCCTGGGATGTCTTGCAAAATGATTGAGAATGTTTATACTTCCTAAGCCCTTCAGCTGGCTAAAATCTCTACCTCCCAGTCTGGATCTGAGTTCTAGACCTTCAAGAACTGCTGAGATAATGCTTTGCTGACGACCACCAACAGCGGTTGGATGATTTTCTCCATCCAGCTCACTGCCAATGGAACTGAATTCTTACTTTCTTACTCTGTGCCAATGGAACCAGACTTTGGAAAGCTCTAAATTTAGTCAGCATCAGCATGCCTGTTTTATTTTCCCAGAGTACCGAAAGAAATCTTATTCGTACTCTATTTATAATTATCCCTAATACATTTAATTTTCTCATTTCATATGCTTCTTTCATAGGCAAAATATAAGAAAAGGGCCCATTTATTCAAGACACCAGGAGCCCTTTAATACTGAGTATAACTCTATGTCACCGCGTTAACTGTTACGGCAACTGCAGTTCAATTGCAACTGTTACGGCCTATTGCAGTTCTTGGAGGGGGGTGAGGTTGTAGTTTGCTCATAGGCACAAGAGGAGCTCCCTGGTTGAGGATTCTAAAGGCCCCTCCCAGGATTCCATAGGATGATGCCAACCTGATTAAAGTGGAATCATAACATTGTAAATGTGAAGTGTGGAAGAGCCCTAAGCTGATTATCCATTATGGAATGTCCCTGCTACATTAGTCAATGATTGTGTGTATTTCTTTACTTCAAATGGGTTGTTCTTCTTTAAAAATATTTGGGCTTCCCTAGAGCAGGGGGTGGGGAAAGTGCAGACTTCCAGATGTTGTTGGATTGCAACTACCAGCAATCCTCATCACTGCCTATGTCTGCTGGGAATTGCAAGTGAGTTAAAGTTGTGTAGTGGTTTGAGTGTTGCACTAGCATTCCAAGAGACCAGGGTTTAAATCCCCATTCAGCCATGGAAAGCCACTGGGTGACCTTGGGCAAGTCACTCTCTCCAAGCTTCAAGAGAAGGCAATGGCTAACCTCTTCTGAACAAATCTTGCCAAGAAAACCTCATGATAAGTTTGTCGTAGGGTCAACATAAGCTGGAATTGACTTGAATGTATATAGCAACAATATCTGGAGACTTCCTCTTTGCATATCTAAGGGCCTAGACCAGAAACAAATATCTCTCCTTTTAATGTCCACATATTTTTTTTTAAAAAATGTCTTTATATTAACACAGAAAGGTTTGATAATATAAAACAACATATAGGGGAAAACTACTACAACAAAATACAAATATAGCAACTAAACTAAAAAGAGAAATAACAAATGACATCCAACTTTCTAGTTAATTGTTATAGTTAACCATTTACCCACTTCTGCTACATCAATAAACTTCTACATAACATTTGATTCTACTATTTTTCAAATCCTATTACTGATAATCGCTTAGGAAAACAATTATTAATTTCCAGTCTTTGTTAAAACTACTTAATGACTTCTCTGATCAAGGTGCTCAATTTATCCACCTCTGCAAGCTCATACAATTTCATCACCCAATCTTCTTGTGATGGAATAGCTATATCTTTCCACTTCAGTGTGTAGAGTAGTCTGGCAGCAGTAATCATATACTGAATTACTCTTCCACACTTCTCCTCGATCTGTTCATCCATCAGACCTAGCAGAAACAATTCTTGTTTCAATTGAAATTTTAATTTCAAAAGGTCCCCCATCAAGTGATAAATTTGAATCCAATATTTTTTCGCTTTAGTATATGTCCGCCACATATGATAAAAGGTTCCCTCTTTTTGATTACACTTCCAGCGAATATTAGTAGAATCTTTATACTTCTTAGACAATCTTTCTGGTGTTAAATAACAGCAATACATTATCTTATAGAAATTCTCTTTAAGATCATAACTTAAAGTAAACTTTAAACCGCTCATCCACATTCTTTCCTATTGATCTATTTGTATATTATGACCAATATTCTGAGCCCATTTTATCATACATTTTTTTTAACCTGTTCATTCTCCATTTCCATTTTCAACAATAACATATACATCTTAGCAATTAAATGCTCTTCATTTGTATGCAATCGTACTTCAAATTCTGACTTAGTTCAAAACCATATAGTTTCTTGTCCAACTTAAATCACTCAAATATTTGTCTATACAAATACCTTTGAAAATTACAGCCATCCAATTCTCCACTTTTTTTTCATTCCATATTGCCCTTTTTCTATGAAGAAAAGATCTCGATAGGTACCTAATACCTAAACCTAAACCCTAGAGGTGAATGGAAAGGCCAAACTGCATCAGGTGATACCATAGGTGGGGGAGAGTGACACCAGCCTTAGTAACGCCACAGTACCTAAATATTTTATCTTTTCCCTCAGTTTTAAACCCAGTTTTAACCACTAAAGCTCCAGAGGACTTTCCAAAATAAATAAATAAATAAATAAAATCACCAAATAATCATTTCTTCCACATGTTTTAAAAAGTGTGTTTTCCCTAAACCTAATAAATCCTGAAGGAGATTGCCATTAACTATACTGGGGAGGGGGTGGAGAGAGAGAAAGATGGAGGGAGGATAGGTCGCTTAGTTCTGAACAAGACAAATAAAACAAATTACAGTTTGAGGGGACTGAACAGTCACATTGAATGTTGTGACTTTAGTTACATTTTCGAATCTTGGAATGGCAAGCAACTCTTTTCTCTTCCAGTGAGGATTTAGCATGCTCCTTTGCACGCGCCTCGGTAATAGGGCGGGGAAAGAAATTCAGAATTCTTGGAATACATTTAGAAGTCCTTTAGCCTCTTGATCCTTTGCTAGAATTGGGAGCAGTGAAAATAGACACAAAAGTCCAGCCAAACCAGTGTATTTGTGTGAGCTCCTTGTTGTGCAGCTTTCTGCACAACAAGGCAGAAAGCTGCATTTTTATAACGGTGGCTATTTTAATATATCATGCTTCTCGTCACTGTTGCTTGCAACATTAGTAACATGAAATATTGTACCTTGGAACTTCTCTAGTTTCTTGCAGTGACAACAGCAGAGCTGCCTCATAGCAGTTGGCCCATTCTGCAGGCTAGCTGGACTATTGATCTTTAGAATTCCTTAGCAGAAGGGCCAAGGTAAGACAAAAAGCCTGTTCAAATCTGCTTCTCTAGAGTGTCTCCTACAAAATGGCACAAATGTTTGCTATTAGACAGGCACAGAAGCTAGTAAACTATTCCCCCAAATTCTTTTATCCCCTTGGGGACCTGTGGTAAGGGATGCATTGATGCTTGTCGAGAGACACAGCATCTAGCAATAAAACACCCATGATTCACTGCATTTCATTCAGCAGAATGACTTCGGCAAAGATAACAGCCAATACAGTTTATGTGTGAGTGAGAGGCTAAGAAGAAAGAATATAGCAGTCTTATGGCATGTGCTATTTGCTAATAAGGGAGAAAGAATTTGTATAAATTTTATATTTCACGTTAGGGTTTGGGTCCCCCCCTCCATTTTTCACAGACCATGTTTCACCAATGAGAATTCCTAAAGGGGTACCTGTATTCGTCTATTGCAGCAAAAATAATAAAGAGCCGTATGGCACCTAAAAGACTAAAAAAGTGTTACTACTCAAGAATATTGCTCAGCATTAATCTCTATATATAATTCTCTTGGGTATGTTGCCTTTCCCAGTGTGCTGATTGGCTGCTCAGGAAACACACTCATCTCACACCCAACCAATCACCACCCACATGCAAATTCCTTCTCCACCTCACAATGCACTCCTGTCACTCAATTTGTGGCCCAGATTGGGACCCAGACAGTCAACTGGTAGTGGAGAAGGGCCACTTGTGACAGGACTCAGGTAGTCAACTGGTGGTGGTACTGGTGGCTGCGGTGGCAGGGCAACAGTATAAGTCACCCTCAACAATTCCAGGAAAAGTGTGGAATGCTGAGAAGGGGGAGGAGGAATTTAAATTCACTGGCCTACCTTACAGGGTTGTTGTGAGGCCTACCGGGTGTTTTGGGGGGAGCTTAATGGCGTATGGTACATCAAGTCCAGCTAGTACTGATATAATTAATACTTTGTAATTTATAACATATATACCTTATATTGTATACAACTCTGTATATGGAAAGGAATATTGGCTCTACAATTATAAGTAATTAATGTTTCCCTCTCCATTGATTCCCCCTTGTCATGGGAGAGAGGCTTGCGTACCCTAATTATGTTTTGAGCTATGCTGGTGGTGGCATAATAGCCACCGGTAGGGTCTCCCATGCCAGACAGGTCAAAACCGAAGGGTCTGACAAAGAGCATCAAAGGGCAGGATGGGCTATCTAACCTTATGGCAATCATCCTAGGAGAAGGAAAACTCTAATCCCAAACCCGGGCAGATGGTGCTCGTCCAACCCTGTAAGGTCAACCATCTAAGAGAAGGAAACTCTAATCAAACCTACGGCCCGAGGACCTCGCTGTTACCATCCATGCTTGCAAGGCCAGCAGACGAACCTTTGGTTTAAAGGGTGAGGCCAGTTCTGTGCACGCTGCGCTCCACCAGAAAAATCCATTGCACAGGCTCAAAGGACAAATCCAGTTCCAAAAAAGCCCTGCAGCGATAGGCGAGGGACGAAATGGCAGGTGTAAAGATGCACTGGAAGCTGCAGACCCAACCCTGCATGCAGGCGGTTCAGGACTTTGGTCACTCGAGGCTGACCTGGGAGATGACAGCATCCTGAACGACCAAGCAGCCTTTTTTAAGGAGAGGACTGCTTGCTCCATATGGAGAGGGGCCTAGAAAAGGTGGCCTAATGAAAGCTCATCCCCAACTACCTGGTTGGCTAGCCGCGGCCAATGGGAATCTTCTGATACGGTCAAACCAAGGCAAAGAAACAAAGGCACACACCAGCTTCCAAAGGTAAATAAACTGACATTTGCATGCTGGAACATCAGAACCATGCAAGACTCTGAAGATAGTGGACGGCCTGAGCATCATTCTGCCCTAATAGCCCATGAACTATCACAACTTAATATTGACATTGCTGCTCTTAGTGAAGTTCGTCTCCATGAGGAAGGCAGCCTTAAAGAACATGGCGCCAGCTACACACTTTACTGGTCTGGCAAACCCAAAACTGACAAACGTCTTTCAGGAGTAGGCTTTATGATTAAAAACTCCATTGCCTCCAAACTCGAAACCTTACCAACAGGACACTCTGATCTCATTATTTCCTTACACCTCTCACATGTTGCTCTCTTTAGTATATATGCCCCAACTATGCAAGCCAAACTTGTAGAGAAAGACAAATTCTACACAGACCTATGCCAACTCATACAAAAAGTCCCTGTAAAAGAGAAAATTATTATCCTTGGTGACTTCAATGCCAGAGTAGGAAAGAACTCCAAAGCCTGGAAAGGTGTCTTAGGCAAGCATGGTGTTGGAAATTGCAATGATAACGGACGCCTCCTGCTAGAGTTCTGTGCAGAACAACAGCTGACTATTACAAACACTATCTTTCAGCAGAAAGATAGCTTGAAGACAACCTGGATGCATCCCCGATCCAAACATTGGCACCTCATTGACTATGTTCTAGTCTGCCAGAGAAACATTCATGATGTCCGTCATACCCGAGTGATGCCCAGTGCAGAATGCCAAACAGATCATCACCTCGTCAGATGTAAACTAAATCTTCATCTTAAGTTCAAACCTAAGAGGGATGGCATCTTAAAGAAGAGACTAAGTCAACAATCTTCAACAAGCTACCATGAGAGACAACTTCCAGACAAACCTGCAAACAAAACTTGAAGACCATCCTACAGATCCTTCTCCCACAGTGCTTTGGCAACATATCAAAAACAGTATCCTCCAGTCTGCGGAAGAATCCCTCGGGTTCTCCCACAAGAAAAATCAAGACTGGTTTGATGAAAACAACCAAGAGATCCAGGAGCTGTTGGCAAAGAAGAGAACTGCTCACCAGGCATACCTCGCCCAGCCAACTTGCCATGTAAGAAAAGCAGCTTTCCGTCTCACATGTAGTCTCTCTGGCTTTTCTTCGCGAACGAAGATTCAGGAAGGACTCATCCCGCGCTTTCTGCAAGCGCGCTGATGACTAAAAAGGCCAATCCGAGATAAAGAAGTCCAGTTGCAAAAAGCACAGCAGAAGGTCTCCTTGGGTGATGTTTTTGGGTTGTGATTCTTTCTGCGTTGTTGTTTCTCTTCAAGACTTGTTCGTCGTAAGTTCTCAAAAAAGGCTGCAGCATTGTGGATAGTGCGTCTCCATGCCTCCCGATGTGAGGCCAGGGCAGACCACTGTTGGTGATCAATTTGGCCGAGCCTGAGATGTTGTTTCAGGGAGTCTTTGTATCGCTTTTTTGGAGCACCCCTCTTACGCTGACCTGTGGCGAGTTCACCGTAAAGTAGTATTTTTGGGAGGCGCATGTAGTAAACTTCAACAAAAGTTCCGAGACATGCTGAACAAGTGGTGGATCAATATAGCAGAAAAGATACAACGCTGTGCAGATCTGGGTGATGTTAGAGGATTTTATGAAGCTCTTAAAGCAGTGTTTGGACCTACTTATCAGGTCCAAAGCTCCTTATACAGTACAGATGGCCAAACATTAATTACTGATAAAGCCTCCATTCTGAATCGATGGGCTGAACATTTTCAAAGTCTCTTTAGTGCCAACCGAGTAGTCCAAGGCTCAGCTATCCAACATATGATACAAAAACCGATGAAAAATGAATTGGACATAGCTCCCACTTTGGAAGAGACCCTTAAGGCCATACAGCAGATGAAAAATGGCAAGGCAGCTGGAATTGATGGAATCCCACCTGAAGTTTGGAAACACGGAGGTCATGCACTCCACAATAAATTCCACGAACTCCTTGTGAATTGCTGGGAAAAAGGGAAACTGCCACCAGATCTCTGAGATGCAGTCATCATCACCCTATACAAGAAAAAAGGAGCAAAATCCGATTGCTCAAACTATCGAGGCATAACACTGCTCTCTATTGCTGGAAAAATCCTTGCAAGGATACTCCTGAACAGATTAGTTCCTGCTATTGCAGAAGAATTTCTTCCTGAAAGCCAATGTGGCTTCAGAGCCAATAGGAGTACTACAGATATGGTATTTGCCCTTAGACAACTGCAAGAGAAATGTAGATAGCAGAAGAAGGGTCTCTATGTAACATTTGTTGACCTCACCAAAGCCTTTGACACCATCAGTAGGAAAGGTCTGTGGCAGATCCTGGAAAGACTAGGATGTCCCCCCAAATTCCTTAAAATGATTATCTTGCTACACGAGGGCCAGCGCGGTCAAGTCCGATATGGCGATGCTCTTTCAGACCCCTTTCTAATAACTAATGGAGTGAAGCAAGGTTGTGTTCTTGCTCCAACATTATTTACAATCTTCTTCAGCATGATGCTCCAAAGGGTTATGGCAGAGTTGAAGAAGACGATGGCATCTACATATGTTACCGTACTGATGGTAGCTTGTTTAACTTAAGCCGTCTGAGGGCTCACACGAAGACTCTAAACTATCTAGTCCGTGAACTGCTCTTCACTGATGCTGCTGCCCTTGTTGCCCACACAGAAGCAGCTCTGCAGCGCCTAACTTCCTGCTTCGCGACAGTTGCAGAGCTGTTTGGGCTGGAAGTCAACCTGAAGAAAACGGAAGTTCATTACCAGCCTGCACCACAGGCCATAGGCAAATCTGTGCTCAAGTCCATTCAAGCAGTTCACCTACCTGGGAAGCATCATCTCCTCAGATGCCAAGATTGACAAAGAGATCGATCACAGATTAGCAAAGGTATATAGTGCATTTGGAAGACTTCACAAAAGAGTCTGGCGTAATAAACACCTGAGGTGAAGCACAAAAATCAGTGTGTACAGAGCCATTGTACTGTCTATTCTCCTTTATGGATCTGAAACATGGGTCACCTATCGCCACCACCTACTACTCCTCGAACGCTTTCATCAGCGCTGTATACGCACAATCCTAAATATACACTGGACTGACTATGTGACGAATGTTGCTGTCCTTGAGCAAGCAGGGATCACCAGCATTGAGGCCATGATATTGAGGACACAGCTGCACTGGGCAGGGCACGTTTCTAGGATGGAGGACCATCACATCCCAAAAAATAGTACTCTACGGTGAACTCGCCATGGGTCAGCGTAAGAGGGGTGCCCCCAAAAAGCGATACAAGGACTCCCTGAAACAGCATCTCAGTCTTGGCCAAATTGATCACCAACAATGGTCCGCCCTGGCCTCACATCAGGAGGCATGGAGACGCACTATCCACAATGCTGCAGCCTTATTTGAGAACTCATGCCAAACAAGTCTTGAAGAGAAACGGCAATGCAGAAAGAATCACAACCCGGAAACATCACCCAAGGAGACCTTCTGCTGTGCTTTCTGCAACCGGACTTGTTTATCTTGGATTGGCCTTTTTAGTCATCAGAGCACTTGCAGAAAGTGCGGGATGAGTCCTTCCTAAATCTTCGTTTGCGAAGAAAAGCCAGAGAGAGAGAGAGAGAGAGAGAGAGAGAGAGAGAGAGAGAGTGTTTCTCTCTATTTAAGATCCTAACTATCAAATACAGAGTTTGGAAAAAAATGCATACAACTTATCCAAAATGCATTTGTTGTTGTGTGGCTTGAAGTTGTTTCTGACTTACAGTGAACCTAATGTGAACCTACCAAAGGGTTTTCTTGTCAAGCTTTATTCAGAGGGGGTTGCCATTGCTTTCCTCTGAAATGCAATCTCAAGAGAAAAGTGCCAAAATATCAGCATGTAAGCAGCCTCCAATTCCATGGTGATGAGAAATGCAATTTAAGCTGAGCTCTAAAATAAATGGGAAGCCTGTGGGAATAAAAAAAGTGGGGTCCCCAAAAGTTTTTCACCCAAACAATGTGATAGGGATATCTTTCTAGGTAGGGCATCTCATTAATTGAACCATCACCCTGGAAATTGCCCTCTCCTTTGTAGCCAGTTACCACATCTCACTTAGAATCATAGAATCATAAAGTTGGAAGAGATCACAAGGGCCATCCAGTCCAACCTCCTGCCATGTAGGAATACACAATCAAATCATTCCCAACAGATGGCCATCCAGCCTCTGTTTAAAAACCTCCAAAGAAGGAGACTCCACCACACTACGAGGCAGTGCACTCCACCGCCAAACTTGGTGGAGGCACACAAAGAAAGGCCTTTGACAAAGAGCACCAAGGCCGAGGTAAGCGTATGCAGTGGAAGCTGGTAGTTTTCATCTCAGTGGGTTGGTGAATCCATCCCAGAGGCCAGCCTGGACTTTAAAGGAACTATCCAAGGTGCTGAACCTATTTCAGAGATATAGTTCAGCACCTTGGATAGCTTGGACTCACTTTGCCACAGACATGGAAGCCATCAGCTGCCAATGGGTACATGCAGGTCAAGTGCATCACTTATATGCAAAATCTATGCCCACACAGTGCCTCCACGGGGCATCACTAAAAACTCCATAAAAGTTGCTTTCTCAATGAAAAACAGGATGTAATAAATATGGTACAAATGAAATAACAAGTATGTCTGATTTATAAAGGTTTGTATGTGTACAGGGTATTTACATGATGTCATACAGAAAAGTGTTCCCTCTGTATGGATTTTATAACATACTGTATAAATTACCCTAAATTTTCAGGGTTCTGAACTTGCCCCTTCTCTTTTCAGCTGGCTTGCTCCTGGTGAAGTCAGATCCTCCTGACAAGCTTCTGCTCCAGGGGCCACTTCAATACTTGGAAAAGTTACTTTGGGGAGGTATCAATTCTCCAAATTGCTGGAGGATTTTGGACGTTGAAGTCCCCAAAAGTCACCTTTCCAAGCTCTGAGATGGCTATCAAGTCATTAGCAAGTTTGCTTAAAAAAAAAGAAAGAAAAGAAAAAAGAATCAGCTACTGAAAACTATATTGGGCTCAGTCTGACACATTCTTTGCCATTGAAAATGAACGTAGCTGAGATGTTGGTTAATTAATTAGTATAAACATGACACCATGAGCATGTAAACAACAAGCCAAACTCTTTACTTGTGTTGGGTACAATGTCCTTAGCATCATGTTTAAAGAGAAATACAACAAAATCCCCAATCCTTGAAAGAGTGATACCTTTATTGGGCCAACTGAAATGCAGAAAATACATCACACAAGCTTTTGAAGCTTCATTGGTTTTTTCATCAGGCGAAGATGTTTAAAATAATACAGGAGAAGAAAAGTGAAGATGTTGCAGGCCTCCTGTTGTCAGTTAAAATGGTCTGGAGGGATCTCAGCACAGGCAGAGGCCCCTCCCCTTCTTGGCCATGTGGGGACTAAGGACAGAGGGCAGTAAAAGGCAGGTAATAAAATTTCAACTCCATTAGCAACAGAATATGTTTAAAGTGTCACTAGGCGTTCAGTAACTGGGAGCTGGGGAAAAGTTCATGCTGCCATGTTAATGATGTGCTCTTGCCCATTAGCAGCAGCAGTGACTGAGTTTAAATGGCATTCCCCTCATGTGGAACCTTGCACAGGCGAGATTTCATTTGCACTCCCAGCAGTCCATGTAAACCTGACCTTAAAGCTGCTTAATGATGAGCTAGATTGCAACTCTTGCTAGATTGCTACAGTCTAGCTCTCCTATAGTAAATCCACCTATATCACTTCAATTTGCCCAATATAAATAGGCCCAAGTAGATGTATGGACTTCAGTTAGGGCAGGAGTGGTCAGATTTAAATGCAAAAAGCAAATGAAAAAAGAGAAGAGAGTAGAAGAAAAGTGTCTAAAAGGCAAAGTCCCCTTCACACCAGGCAATTATATCACTACTAGCTGTACCCAGTGTAACATACACTGTTAAACTCCCCGCCCCCCCCCCAATGCCTGGTAGGCCTGCTGCTGCTGCCGGTTGACTGCCTGGGTCTTGTCACAGGTGGCCTGCCACCGCCCCCAATTGAGTGTCTGGGTCCCACTGCAGTGGCATCAGCAGTGTCTCACCACCGCCAGTTGACTGTCTAGGTTAGTGATGGCGAACCTATGACACTCGTGTCAGCACTGACACGCGTAGCCATTTCTGATGACATGCAGCTGTAGGCCTCCTCCCCCCTGCCTGTAACCTCACCATCCTCCCTAAAATGGCGAGCGGGGCTTCAAAGCCCTGGTTGCCACTTTCCTCCACCCCCACCCTCCCTAAAGTGGTGATTGGGGCTTCCAAAGCCCTGGTCTCCACTTTTCTCCACCCCACCCTCCCTAAAGTGGCAACCAGGGCTTCGACGCCCCAGTCGCCACTTTCCTCCACCACCACCCAGCCTCCCTAAAGTGGCAATCGGACCTTCGAAGCCCTGGTCGCCACTTTCATCCCCCCTCCCACCCTCCCTAAAGTGGCGATCAGGGCTTTGAAGCCCTGGTCCCAATTCCTCCCCCCTCCCACCCTCTTCAAAGCTGGAATCTGCAAATATGCAGAACCGCAAATGTGAAACCCACAACTGTGGAGGGACAACTGTAGTTGCAAATGTTTCATCCTCCCCTATTAGACACTCTGTGCCAGAGGTCTGTAGGCCAAAACAACAGAAGTCCAGCACAGAGTGTCTAGTTCTGGGAATTCCGGTTAAGCCAGGATCTTTGCCCTCACTTCTGTCAGCAGAAATAATGTTTTTTCCTCAAAGTGACACACCACCTGAGTTATGCTCAGTTTTTTTTGGCAAAGTTTGACACACCAAGCTCAAAAGGTTGCCCATTGCTGGTCTAGGTCATGTTGCAGCCCATGACTGGTGAGCGGCTGAGGGAGTGAGAGGAGGGAGGGGCCCTTGTGAGCCTGGGGGATGCAGATTGAGTGCAGATTGAGTGGCAGGAGTGGATTGTGAGGTGGAGAGGAAATTTGCATGTGGGTGGTGATTGGTGGGTGTGTTTCCTGAGCAACCAATCAGCACACTAGGAAAGGCAACATACCCAAGAGTTTTATATATATAGAAGATGATTACACTTTAACTGCTATGGTTTTATACAATGAAATCCTGGGATTTCATTGGCACTAAAGCTCCCTGGCTGAAAATTCTAAGTACTTCTCCCTAAACTACAAACCCCACGATTTCATAGGATGGGACCATGACAGTTAAAATGGAATCATAGTGTGATGACTGTGCAGTGTGAAAGGATCCAGGGAGAGGAAGAGAAAAACAAGAGCAAGCCAGGTGAGGTAAGAGGGGACAGTACCAAAGGACATAGCAAGCAAGGAAAAACAAAAACAGAAGTCAGGTGCTGACTGTAAAAGATGTAATTATTGAAAAACAGCTGATGTATTTTCGAAACCAAGGTACTGTGCCTTCTTCATCAGCTACAAATATAAATGTAAAGATCAATCACAGCACAATGCCATTAGAGGTAACGATACATTCAAACACAGGAACTGATAACGACTAATATTTAGTGGGTAGTACATGTTCAGAAGTGCACACTTTTGGTTAAAGCCTCCCCCCTTCATGATCATACTCATTTACTTACTTTGTTGAAAACACAACCAATAGCAACCGCAATAGTAAGCTTTATGGCACAGGAGAGTGAGAAAACACAGGCCAGAGTGTCTCTCACAGGGGTGAATGTTCCGGAAGGGAGAGGGGAAGAGGGGTGGAGGCAGTGGCAGCGTTTTCAGTGATTGGACTCAAGGGAGGAGCATGAGCAGAAGAGATGAGCTCAGCAGCTGGAAAACTGCCACAGTTCGACTCTGGGACAAATAGAGAGGAGGAACACCCCTGTTCAGTGGTGCTTTTGACACCCCTGTTGTGGCCACTTCAGCAGGAAATGGGGAGCTGTCAGGGGAGGGAGGCACACAAATGGCTTTCAAGGACAACATGTGCCCTGTGAGCTGCAGGTTACCCACCCCTAAGTTAATGGGTAGTAATGATTTCTAAATTTGAACCTATACATATACATTAGCAAATGAATATTTATATGCAGAGCTGGACTCTCTTTTGTCATCTTTTTTTGGTGATACATTTCCACTTTTTTTTTGTTTTTTTGTTTGTGGCAATGCATAAGTACCTATCCTAAACCCAAATGTTCACCCACACTGAGGACAGCTCTGGAGGAAAAAAACAAAAACTTGCCACATAATTTAGACTGGTACTTCACAGGCTGATGTGTAGGAACAGCAGCTATCCCCCCGCCCCAATGTGTCAAGAACCAGCACTGTGTTCATTGGCTTCAATTGTTCTTGGAAACTCACCAGGTACTGGCAGCCAATGGCTCAGGGACTGGCACTGATTCAGGGACCCCCACTTTGAGTAGCACTGATTTAGACAACAATTCCTGGCTCCATGTGTTTTCCTTGTTGCCTCTGCCTTTTGCATTACAATTCTGGTTCTTTGCTTGTGTAAAGAATATCTACATGGGACTTGTAGTAGATATTCTTGGCTTAAGAAGCCTGTAAAGTATATCCCCCTGTCTGTGTGCTAGCAATCTCTGCAGCCTCCCCAAACTATATATCTCACAATTCTTTGGAAGAAACCATGGCAGACCTGCCTTAAGGCTTGGCTTAAGGCTGGCTAAGGCTTGATTTAAAATCAATATAATTTATTATCACCTGCTGGAGATGCTCTAGCTGGTGATCCTGCACTGAGCAGGAAGTTGGACCCGATGGCCCATAGGGCCCCCTCCAACTCTATGATTCTATGAGTGTAATATGAAAGAATCCTTTGAAAGCTTTGCTTGCATGATAATGTTCAGATTGTTTCTCTTACGCTCCACCCAGTAGAGTTATGAGTTAGCCAGGAAGACTTGTAGTCCTAGATTTTTTTAAAAAAAATCCTGAAACATCCTTTCTCCTCTGACTTTCATAAATCTGGTTGTTTATTTGAAGTTTGAAGTTATTTGAAGGATGCTAATTTGATGAAGTAGATGAAAATCTGAGAAATGTTGCCTTGACTTGGAGGGTTGTGAGCAGAACCAGTGTTCTGGCATCTTCCCCTCAATAATCCCCAGGCCAGGGTGATATTTCATCTCCATTTGCCATTTGCTTCTGGAGCCCCTATGCACATTAAATTCCATCTTGTATCCAGAGAGAAAATGAGCACAATGTCTTCTGCAGGCCTCTGTCCACAACACAAAACCACCTAATAATATGTCTCAGTTCATCACAGTTTGGTGGTGTGTCTGCTTTAGGGAGACTAACAGGCTGGGAATAGCAAGGACGACACTGGCCAACACAGAGGCACCTTGGCAGGCCTGGGAGGGGAAAAACCTGCCCCCTCACTCAGTGCCTGGCTCCAGTTGACATTTGGATGATGGCTAAATTCCCCAGCAGTTAAAAACACACACAAAATAATTGGAAAAGAGAGTAAGAGTGGAGAATATTAACTGCCTGTTTTGCTCTCTGGACCAGAGAACTTCCTACCATGTGCTAGGTGGAGAGTTGAACAAGAGCTCGTTGTAATTCCGAGTCCCACGTCGTGCTCTTCTCAAGCCTAATTAGTTCACAGTAGCAGCAAGTCAACTAAGGAAAGTTTAATTTAAGCCAGAGATCACCAGAACTCCACCCTGGAAGCTGGTCCCAGTGCCAGCACAGCACTGAGCACTGGAACATCACCAAGAGGCATAGGATTAACCTGTCTGCACTCTTTCTCAAGGAAATCCTGCTAGCACCTTTCCCACCTGCTCCTCCTTTACAAAGAAAATCAGTGAATGATGGCTTGGGGCTCATCCGCACAGGACAGAATACACCAACTCCCCACTGGCGTATGCAGCCCACAGGTCATACCCGTTCCTCCTCTGTTACTAGCATGGAATGGGAGGAAGTCCAGACCGCTACGCTGGCCTATCCCTGCAGCCACCACTGCTGTCGCCCATGTCCCACTCCCTGCAGCCAGGAAGCCAGCCCTCAGCGCATGAGCAAGGCCACCTGCATGTGACCTGCCTGGTCACATGAAGCGAGCCTGCTTCCTGGCTGAGGAAGAGTGATGGCAGGCGGCAGCTCCAGTGATAGGCTGGCGTGGTGGTCTGGGCTCCTGTGGTCATATGGGGTCCAATCTGTTTTTTTTTTTTTTTGCCAGCTGGAGCAGTTTTTCACAGGTATTTTTAAAAAATGGCATAAAGGGCTTTATCCTGTCTTGGCCCTGTTTTTGCTCCAGGGGTCATTAGGATTGCCCGGTGGCAAAACAGGGCAAATGCCCTGTGTCATCTGGATTGCAGAGCTCAAAGATGGGGCCAAACTGGGGTAAATTGGCCGTCTAGACAAGCCCTGAGGCAACATGGGGTGGGCTGTATATCACTTTTCATGAATATTTTGCTCCTCCCAAATAAAAACACCCTCCTTTGGGTGACTGGAGGAGGGGGCTGAGAGCATCCAGTCATAAACTATGTGCAGGACAGAACTTGGGAAAGTTACTTGGGTGACTAAAATTCCCAGATATTCTCAGCTGGTAGAACCACTGGGAGTTGTAGTCTCGTAAAATATCTGCTGGACTTGTTCTCTTCCCACACTGCCATCCCCTTTTCCTTTTGTGTCACGTCTTAATTAGATTGTAAAACTGAGGGCAGGAAATTGCTTTATTGTTCTTTTAAGGGTTGTCTAAATGGTGAAAATACTCCTCATAGAATTTGAGGAAAATACAATTTGTCTAAATGCATTCCTGCATCAGTTCACCCTATTCAGAAGGAGGGGTGCCAAATCTACCAAAAACTCAGAAGAAAAGCCTTTGTGGCTTTTCTGGAAGTTTAAAAAAGCTCAGTGGGGAATGCACATTTCCGCTCATTGGGACAACTGATTCACTTTCATTTGCATTCCCAATAAGGGCAGAAGTGGGAAGCTGATTGGTCAGATGTGTGCAGGGGGCAGAGCTTGCTAACAAGGCAAGTGCCTGGAACTGCCATGTTGGATTTTCGACTTAGCGATTGTGTACTGAGGTAATGAAACAGCCTTTAAAAAAATTATTTAGGTGGAATATTGCACTTTCGCACCTTAGATATGCTTTTTAAGAAATACTGTTTGGCAGCAGCAACTGGTGAGAATATACTGTAATTCACTTGCACTTGCCATCTTGATTCACAGGCATGCCCGTTGGGACAGCAGAAGTAGATCAGTTTGCATGCCTGTGATTTTGCAAAACAACCATTAAGACAAATCGAAGCTGCTTTGAATTGGTGTTAGTGTGCGTTAATCCATATTTCCTCCCCATCATATAGACAACACCTTACTTGCAAAGTGCCAAGAACAACAATAATTTCCTAAGCTCTGATGGGAAGGGAAAGAAGAGGGAACCCATTTCCATTTCCTTTGCAGTACAGAAAGACCAGCATTTTGAAATGGAGGTGGCTGTTTACTGGCATTTAGTGCAGCTGGGATAAAATGGGAGTTATGTTTTCAGATTTTGTAGCACCCACCAGAAGCCAGGCAGCTACGTTTTGCACCATCTGTAGCTCCCAGACAAGTCTTCAATGAAAGTCCTATGGAGAGTGCCTTGCAGTTTGGAGGCAGCTAATGCATGGCAAGTCTGGCCCCTCCAGATAGGGCTGCTGGTGGTATACAAGACAGTTTGCAAAAAGTACTCCAGGCCACAGCTGCTAGTTGTAACTCATCAAACAATGAGGAGTTTGGGAGGATATCCATGCTGCACACCTGATCTTTAAGGGAAGCAGAACCCCATCCAAAACCTGTTCTGCACTACTGTCCAGATCTTCTGACCTCCCAGCCCATGTCTTTTCTAAATGATGTTTCAGCTTGGTTTCCTTCACTCATTCCAGGACCACACCCAGACCTTTGCTTAAGAGTTCCATGGCCTCCGTTGGATTCTTAAGTGGAAAAGAGATGTAGCTGCAGCGTAGAGCTGTGTGGTAGCTGGATAATGAAATCCATTCCTCCCCCACCTCTCCATGGCTTCATGTAGATTAAAGAGGGAAAGAGAGAGGTATGGGGTCCCACAAGTCGAGGACAGTATCCATTAAAATTAGCACACAGTAATCTATAAAGGAAGGACTGGAACCACCATAATACTGTGGCTCCTGAACTTAGGGCTGCTGCCACACTGCAGAAATAATCCAGTTTGACACCGATTTAACTGCCATGGCTCAATGCTATGGATTTTTAGGACTTTTAGTTTTGTGAGCTATTTAGCCTTCTTTATCAGAGAGCTCTGGTGCCAGAACAAACTAGAAATTCTAGGATTCCATAGGATGGAGCCATGATAAGTTAAGGCAGTGTCAAATTGCATTCTTTCTGCAGTGTGGCAGCAGTCTCAGTGGAACAGTCAAGATAAAAGGATGCAATTTTGAATGAATTAAAATGCCAGTGAGCAGACTAGAAAACCTGCAGCCCCAACATCCCTTCCTTGGTACAATGGGGTAGCCAGTGAGTTTTTTAAAATCTTGTAACCAGGTCATAACCTGGGGCTGAGTGGCTATATGTAAGTTCCTTCAAAATTAGCACCCTCTCTAACACTGTACCTAGAAAAGGGAATGTCTAGATGACAATTCAAAAGGTGGCTCTGAGTGTTGTTTCCTCATTTGGCATTTATCATTGGGGAATGTGAAAGATAGTAGTAGATACCTCAAGCATAGTAATTACATTGGCAAGGCAGAAACTGAACAACAACCAGTCCCATGATCACCCACACAGGGGCTAGCAGAGAAAGAAACAAGCAAAGGGAACTTACTGCACTCCAAAGTAAAGTGGAAGTGCAGCAGGAAAGTTCCATCTTCCGTGCTGCTTTATTGCACAGCGTCGTCATTCTTCTGGTGTTCTGCCATTCCGGTCCCATGGGAGACCAAGGTAAAACTGTGCCTTTTTGTTAACAGTTTTTTTTCTGGTTAATAAAAAGACATGGTTTTACCTCAGTCTCACATGGGACTGGGACAAAAGAACAAAAATGTCATGCAGTAAGGCAGCACAGAAGACGGAACCTTCCTGCTGCACTGCTGCTTTACTTTGGAGTGCTGTTAGCTCCTTAGTCTTTTCTTTTTTGTAAAACATATACATGTAGCTTTACTTCCCATCCTTCCCATCATCAAAATACTGTACATGGTCTAATGGAGGAGAGAGAGA
The DNA here is from genome assembly GCA_030847615.1 of Gambelia wislizenii. Classification (NCBI taxonomy): domain Eukaryota; kingdom Metazoa; phylum Chordata; class Lepidosauria; order Squamata; family Crotaphytidae; genus Gambelia; species Gambelia wislizenii. Next base: position 223,097,226 of record JAUMIR010000002.1, read on the forward strand.
GAACAGAGAATGGCTGTGATGCGGGAATAGAATGAACGTGGAGGAGCAAACAAACAAGAAATTTGCAAACATGCCACTAGCAAGTAGTGCTAGTTGCAATGGTTACTAACACAAACATTTGTAACATGCCTTTCTATGATAAAATCAATCTCAAGGTAGCTTACAAATAAAAAAAATATAAATCATAATTTTAAAAAACCCACAAAAACAAACAGGAGCAAAACAGTCATCATAAAAAAACATATCAACAGGAGGGCTCTCGGTTGACATCACCCTGTTGCTAAACCAAACTGTCTTTGTGGCAACATGAGATCACCACCACCACCACCACCACACCTGATCCTTGACTGGCTGGGATCATGCAGCTACCAAGAAGATGATGTCTAGAGAGGAAAACAGAGCTGATGACACTGAAAAGGCTGACAAAAAGGGCAGTCAACAGCAGCAATAAAGCATGGAAAAGGTGAATTTTTAAGAGACCAGTGGGTAATGTCTTGTCCCTTCTTTAAAAACAAAACACCCTTTACAACTGAAAGGGTTCACTTATTTGGTGCAACTCTAACATTCATAGCAGAATAAAGTATTGCATCGGCCATGTCTTAGAAGATAAAATTATGGCCAAGCCCAGGCTGACTCATAAGGGTGCTTTGTTGTTGTTGTTGTTGTTGTTGTTGTGCAGTCTGCATGAGTTAACCTAGATGAAAATGTTTCCTCATGCACCATGTTATTCTCTTCATTTCCCCCCTTTTTATACTGTTTGGAATGTGAGTTTGCAAAATATCTCTGTCTGGATCCTTATTAAACGTGTGTGGGATTATCTTTATCTTAGAGGTGAGATTGATCAATGAATCTGGCCAGTTTTCATAAATGAAAAAGCTGTTTGCTTGATGGTGTGAATTTATCCCATGATAAACTTGAAAGCATTTATAGACTACACAATATGGTTTTATAACATATTTATCTTGGAAATTCACCCTAAGCTAAAGGTGCTTTTTCCAATCTGGTATTTTCTACATGTGCTAGACTCCTGTCATCCTCAGTCAGCATGACCATTGGGAACTGTAGTCCAGTACATCTGGAATGTACGAGGTTAGAGAAGTCAAGAGGAAGGTTTGGGGCATGTATTGATTTCTTGTTATCAGAACAAGCAGGCCTGCTGTCCAGACTGAGCAACTTATCGCATGTGGAAGTAAAATGGAAGTGCAGCCGGATAGTTTCACTTTCCGTTGTGCCTTACTGCATGATGTCGTTGTTTTTCAGTAGTTCTTCAGTTCTGGTCCTGTGGGAGAAGTTATAAAAACAAGTATTTTTTCTAACTGAAAATATCTGCTAGAAAAGAGACTCAATTTTACTATCGTCTCCCATGGGACCAGAACTGAAGAACTACTGAAGAATGATGATGACATGTGATAAAGCAGAATAGAAGGCAAAACAATCTGGCTTCACTCTCGCTTTACTTCCTTGTGTGCTAAGCCTCTGAAGCTGCAGAATAGAGTTTTTGCCATCCTGGCAGTCAGGTGGTGCGGGAGACCTAATCAAATTTTCTTCCTCTACTGGTCCAAAGCCTTTTTCAGGTGTGCTTACTGCACTTCCAGACCTGCTGGCTCTTTTGTTTCTTCTTGTCTTCTGCATGTCCTGCAGTTACTGGATCTTTCAGGGTTTAGCTATAGGAATTTCTATTCTGACATTGGCTTATTGTCTAATATACCCTCCAACATTTCCTAGCTGAAAACTGGGACACATGAGAGGGAAAGGGAACAAGGGATATTTCTGCATGTCTTGGATCTTGACCATGTTTCATGTGCGTTCAAGAAACAATCAACATGACTAAGACAGCATACCCTCTAACATTTCACAGATGAAAACTGGGACATGTTGTGGCCAAGCAACATCAAAGTGTGGTCAAGATGATGAAAATTATTAATCTGGAAGAACACACAACCTAGGAGAGGCTACAGTAGTTTGCTTTTGGCTGAGCATACTGGGGAGAGCAAGATTCCACCCCTCCCCTCCTTTTCCCCTTGCTGATTTGAGTGCAAAATATTGGAATGTGTATAAAATACACTGTTTAAAATATCAGGGTATATTTTCCCTGTTTAAACATCCACACTGTACTTCACACGTTAGTGGAGAATACAGCCAGTTTAGCAGAGTTTAATGTTAACGCAGCAGCATCTAGCGTCAGAATGTTAGCATACATAGCTTATTAAATAACCAAACACCCTTTGTCTTTTCCCAAGTTGTTTAACTACCAAAATAACCACTCAAGACTCAAAAGTTAGTTTAAAAGGTACAAAAGCTTCATTACTCACAATTTAGAGAGCTCATTCTTGGCAGGAACAAAAACTCCATCAAAACAAACTATAACTAGTTCAAAATACTTAAAAACTACATTGTTACAAATCTATATTCAGGACACCCCTTTCAGGGTCCTCTCAGTTCAAAGGGCCATGCAGTTTGTTAAGGATCATGGCTTCTGGAACAAAGAAGAATACTCAGACACTCCCCTTCATCCCAGATTGCCCAATAGCAAAACTTCAGGAAGTTACATCAGCTCATCTCATATGCCTTCTCAGTTAACCCTTCAATAGCAAAACCATTTCCACTTATTGGACTGCAAACTATATTTTCCAACACAAAATACTTTTGAACTGAACTTGCAAGAATTGAAGTAAGCTGAAGACAACGGGGGAAATTGGGAGAAGAGAGAAACTGGGACACATGGCCACAATTTGCTTATGAAGTGTGGCCATGAACCCCTCTTCCCATCTTTTTGACCACCTAGTTTTTCATTGCTTCCGACCAGCATATTCTTTAATGAGCTGCAAGGCACAGCTCTTGCTACACCCTTTATATGAAAAATTGTGATTGCGTCTAAAAGCAATGCCAAGAAAGCCCCCCCCCCAATTAAAGTGAACATTGCTTGCCAAAATGTCTTAATTTTGTTGCACTGCTGCAGTATGTGGAAAAAGTCAGCTTGTTGTGGATTATATTTCAAAGCTTTCATCTACTTAAGTCTGTCACCCTTCCCTCCCCATTCAATTTACTTCATTTTTGGAAAGAAAAAGAGACTACTGCTGTATTTGTTTTCAAGACATTTTTCTGAACCACACTATAAATGTTCTGGCCCTGATAGACCAGTGGTTTTTAACCTGGGGTCTATGGACCCTCAGGGGTCTGTGATGTCATGTGATGAAGGCTTGAAAGTTGCTTGGGCCATCTCCTCCCTGCAATGGAGTGGCCACGTGACAGGAGCCAAGGCAAAGGCTGGCTGGCTGGCTTGACCTTTGCATTGCCATTCAATCCACTTCAGCCACAAATGTGCAGGTAGAAGCAGGAGAAAAGTCTTCCATCCCCATCCAGTGCCTCTGAGGGAAGGTTTAAAGGATGGTGTAATTATATTGTTATTATTATTAGGGTTTTAAATCTTTAGTTAAGTCTTGGGGGTCTGCAGCAACAAAAGATATTTAAAGGGGGTCCCTGGTAAAGAAAAGGTTAAGAACCACTGAGGTAGGAGGGCTTTAAAGTAATCTTTCTACAAGAGAAGTAATTTTAAAGCACCTGATTCAGCAAAAATTGACCATGAGATTGTGGGGCCGACTGGTAGCATTAGTCTATGTTGCATCCTCACCTGCCACTAAGAAAATCAAGAATAGGAGATGGGGACCCTTTTACTGCCATCAATGCCTATGGAGTCTGAAACCTCCCAAGAGCAAGGGGAGGGGCCATTGAGAATAGAACCCTGTGGTACTTTTTACCCTCCTATGGAAAAGATGGAGCCATAGTGATGGAGCTACAGCTTCCACTCCCCCAACTGAACTGAAAAGTCAGTACTGAAGTATTAGTGCTCAGTATGATGGTCCTCACTAGTGGCATCTGCAAAGGCAGCCCCAAACTACAGGCAGCTGTTTTGGTTCAGATCAATAAACCAGTTCTATTGGAGCCAGCATGGTGTAGTGGTTTGAGTGTTGGACTATGACTCTGGAGACCAGGGACTTTATCAGACAAGCATCTAAAAAGGCTGTAATTCCACTACTGAGGAAAGTCAAAACAAGGGGCATTATTGCAGTAATTATTGCAAGTTGCAGTAACTGTGTGATGCTCACCATGGAATTATCACACAAACATCACTAGTGGCTTAAGAACGGGATTTCAGCTTGTGCTATAGTAACACTTGTCTTTTGCCTTCTAATGACTTGAGTATTAATGCTTCCTGCTTCCCAGTGCATGTGCCTTTGAGAAATTTTTTCTCTTCCTGGATTTTGCATGGGTGAGATTTCAACTGTTCTCGCGAGAAGATGTGACATGCTTAAACACACCAAAACCAAATACACAACAAAATAATTTTACGAATAAACACTTAAACATAAAAACACACCAAGCAAAGGCAACAGTTCATTAAAACAGTGTCCTGTTGGTTCTCTTCACATTCTCCCCTCAGAAGTTGAATTATGTGTTCTTGTTGGGAACGGGGAGGGGGAAAAGAGGACTGCCCATTCATGCTGTGATTGTGCAATTACAGCAGGACATGATTTTGCACACTTGTCAATACCGCAAAAAGGGCCATTGATGGGTTTTGCCTATCAACAAAAAGTTACATGTAATTAACAAATGGACCATGGGAGGATGACAACATCATGCAATAACTGGAACCCATTTGTGCTACTATTCCATCATAATCATGCAATTTCAGCCTTGTGTGATAAAGTCCCAGGTTTTGAATCCCTGCTCAGCCATGAATACCCACTGGGTGACCTTGGGCAAGTCACACACACACTCAGTCTCAGAAAACCCCGTGACTGGTTTACACCATCATTCTCTGAAGATGCCAGCCACAGATTCAGGTGAAACGTCAGGAATAAACTCTTCTAGAACATGGTCTCACAACCTAGAAAAAATGGACAAAAAAACTATGGTTCACCTTAAGGTCACCATAAGTTGAAAACGACTTGAAGGCACACAACAGCAACAATAAGTTTTTATCTCCACCTGAGCAGAACTTTTGTAAAGCTAATAGGTCTTAACTGGTTATTCAAGAATAAGTTCTTGAAGTTTTTATCTCTGCCAGGAACAGGTCTTTTGTAACACTATTAGGTCTTAATTGGTCATTTAAGAATATGTCACCCCCTGATAGTTTGGATTATAGCAGGGATCACTCACAATAATACATTGCTGTGGCATCACTAAGGCTGGTGTCACCACTACTACCCCGGATGGCATCAGCTGGTGCAATTCAGCCTCCCTGCACCCCCTTCAGTGCCATTACTGATACATTGTTGTTGGAAAAATCTATCCTCTCCCCGACTCTACTGTGTGGATTGGACCCAAGCTCAGAGGAAGCCAATCCAGGGTGGAAGATGCCAACACTCCTTCATATCGAAAAGTCCTGGTGCTTTGACTCTGTCAGCCCTGGTGCCACTACAACACTGTCTGAAAGTAGATGCTACACTGCACACATGCAGCTCCTTGCCTTTGCTTTAGATCAAAGCCTCTGCAGGGGAAGGCAAAGGACAGTCCTCCAGATGTGGCTGGATAGCAACTCCCATCAGTCCTGGGCAGTGTAGCCATTATGGTGAGGAATTCTGAGAACTGCAGTCCAAGAAGAACTGAGGGCTGCAGTTTCCCCTCCCTGCCTTACTCCCCCCCCCCGTGTGCTTCCACACTAGACATTTAGTGTGGAATTGGAATGCTTTTCACATTCCCTTTTAATAGACATTAGAGGACCATGAAGCACCAGCCTTCAATCATTTTATTAGGGGTATTGATTGCACAGAGGGTTCTACTGACCTTTAAATGAGCTTGAGTTGAAACAGCCTTCAGGCTTCCTGGCTCAATGCTGGAAAGTTCATAATGGTGTGAGTGGAGATGATGAGGAGCCAATGTGTGTGGCCCTGTGGGCCCCCACAAGTGTTGATATGTCCTGTCAAGGATTTAATGCATGAAGAGAGGGTAAAGGCTCCAGCGGGCATGGAAAAGAGGTGTTTGCTGTGTGCTTGCAACACATTCCTGGAGCCAACACTTTTAACGCTGGAAGTGGAGAAATGTGTATGTAAACACACACCGGCTGGCCAAGGCTTGTGAGATTTGTGTTTAGCATGATGCATATGCAGACATACTTATTCCTTCCAAAGATGATGTTATTCATTGCAGAGACACTGAATAGATGGGCATGGTGGAGCCACCACATTTTGTATCTTGTGAAACAGCTAAGAGTGAGCAAGTGGAGCAAAGCAAGAGATGGTATTTGCAACCATCATGTCTGGCTCTCTGTGTGGCTTCCTCACTCCTTCAAGAAGCCAGTTTCCCACTTTTGGAATCAAAGAACTAAGCCCTTAAGAAGTTTATCCCACTCTTCTCAGCTGAGAGTATCACATTTCTGAAATGTCACACTGAACCATTCATCAGCCAAAGATGTAGACATTCTGTATGAAGAGGCAAGGGGCTAGATTTGTGCTGAACACCTCTTAATCAGATTTATTCTTGTGTGCCTTCAAATAGCCAAGAGTGTGTTTTGCTACTCCATGTCTTAAGCCAGCCATGGCTGCATGCTGGTGAGGCAGACTGTGATGCTTAACAGATGGACTTTGGTTTGCAGAGCTGTGAATAAACACATCACCTAGACTGTTGGCCCTCCATCTTTTGTCCTCTAGGTGTTTTGAATTTCAGCTGGCAGAGTTGTTGGCCATTGTATATGCTGGCTAGAGCACCTGGGAACTGAATTCTCAAAACATTCTGAGGACCGAAGGTTGAGAATGACCAACCTAGACAACATCACAGACCTGACCAGGGTGTCAGTTACACAGCAGTTTTTACCACGGGGAGAAACGGGATTTCCTGATCCTGAGTTCATCCCTTGTTGTTTAGACAATTTTTCCCTGGATGAGTAATATCCCAGGACTGTTGTTTACATGACAATCTTTTCCATGAAAAAAGCAAGATCCTGAGACATAGTATCCCGTGGTTTTGTTTGTTTGTTTGTTTGTTTACACGGGAAAAGGTTCCGGGATTATTATTTTTTAGCTGTCAGTCAAGGATGCGATTACTCATTTTTTCACAACCTCAGTGACGTATTTCCTGTGGAGTTTCCCACCACGAACAATGCTATCGGCTGCCACATATGTTTGCTCAAGTGTCTGCATTAGTCAGAGAAGGAAGGCGAAGGCAACCTCTGAAAAATGCCTGTAAAAAAAATCCCCTGATGGGCTTGCCTTAAGGTCTCCAGCTCCGTTTAAATGGCTGTAAATCCACAGAGGTTACTGCAAAATAAAATTTGTTTGTCTTTAAGAACCCACAAGAATCACTCTTGAAAACCAGGAGCTGTAGGCTATATTTCAGAGGAAGGAACTTTTAAAGTCACCTAGGCAGCTTGAAGGTGTGTGCGCACGCACGCACACACACACGCATGTGCCTGATTTGCTTTCAGCTGAGAGGGAAGAGAGTGGTTTGCAATCTACTGAGGGACACACACACACACCTGCACGCGCCTGCTTTGCTTTCAGCCGAGAGGGAAGAGAGTGGTTTGCAATCTACTGAGGGACGGACACACACACACACACACACACACCTGCGCGTGGCTGGAGGGAAGTTCAGGAGGGGAAAAGAAGTGAGTGGTACACACATGCGTGCACTCCTGGAAGGAAGATCAGGAGGGGAAAAGAAGCGAATGGTACACACCCACTCCCACACCCACACACACCCACGGGCCTGGAAGGAAGATCAGGAGGGGAGAAAAAACCAAGTGGTTCACAGTGAGAGAATGCATTTAAAAAATACATGTCCCTTTAAAAGGAAGATTGATGGCACAGGTGAACGGGGAGCCCCAAGCTTGGCAGTAAGAGAATCCATTTTAAAACAAAAGCCTCCATGCAGGGGACGGGGAGGGTGACTGAGCCCTCCTTCTCAGAACTCTGAGCCCGCCCCTGGACACCTCAATTTCTGGCCAGCACCTACTCCTGAGATAATTTGTCCTGATCTGTTCACATATCCGATTTTTTGCAACCTCCCAAGGCTTTTTTAAAAACATGGGACAAACCGTGGGACGCAAAGTCCTGCAGGTTGACGGATAAAAGGTGGCCCCCCTTCCGAAAAGCTCAAGACCATCACGCAGGACGTGTGAACTACCAAGAATCAACACAAATTCATCTCACTACATTTTCGTCGCGTAAACGGTGCCCAGCTGAGTCAGGTGACTCAGGAAACCAAGGCAGTCCTACCTGGTTGTATAAATTTCTAAGGTCTTTTGGCCTACTCCTCAGTCTGATTAACCAGTTTCTTTGGGCTTTCTTGGCTAGACAGAGCACATTACCTAGTCCATGTTTCTATGAATTCTGCTTCTGAAACCAAAATGTTCACCTGCCTTCAATTACTCTCCTTACCCTCTGCCCCACACATGGGAGATTATCAGATGTGGAGAAACGTGGCAAAAAAACCATATCCCAAACCACATCAGAAGAATGCGACAAGAACAGAAAGGGCGACATTATCAGATGCCTGCATCCTCAGCCATTCCAGGAGCGTAGTGCTGGCGTGGGTGAGGCTTCACTTTTTTATTGATGGGGCTATGCTGCCAATAAAAAGGGATGCCTTATTCATGCCCACGCCATGCCCCCGGGACACTGCGACATCATCTAATAATGTTGCCTGTTTCTGTTCTCATCACATTTTTCTGATGTGGTTTTTGCTGGGTCTGATAATCTCCATGGTTGGTATCTTAACTAGGGCTCTTACTTTGTTGTACTTGGATGCTGACTCCCCCCCCCCCCCCGAATCTTGACACTACCTAGATTCTGAGTCAAGAACAGATAAATTTTTCAACCTCTAGAAATGTTGCATAATTCAAAGTGCTGGAGTTCACCATGAAAGCACAATGTGGCTTGGAACTGGGTACTTGAAGGACCTTTCCCCCTGCCCAACATATGCTCCTGCCCCTGCTCTGGGATCATTATCTGAGGTCCTTCTCCTTTCTGACTTGAGCCGGATGAAGACTGTTGAGAAGGCCATGGTGTGCTGGTCTTTGGAGAATTCTTCCCAGAAGGATTACTTACCTGGCTCCCATTCTAATACAGTATAATTAGCTGGCCCTTATGTCAATCACATAACCACCTCCTCCTGCTCAGAGAAAGACTGTGCTCAGTATTGATTGGCTGGCCTTTGTGTTAGTCTCATAAACCTACCTTTTCCACTTCTCCAGACCTGTTTTAGAGAGCCCATGTGGTGTAATGGTTTGAGTGTTAGACCATGGTTTGAATCCCCAATTGGCCATGGAACCCCTTTCCCCAGGTGATCTTGGGCAAGTCACACTCTCAGCCTCAGAGGAAGGCAAAGGCAACCCCCCCTCTGACCAAATCTTGCCAAGAAAACCCTGTGATATGTTTGCCTTAGAGTTGCCATATGTCAGAAATTACTTGAAGGCACCCAACAACAGACCTGTTTTAAATGGCATAATAATGCAAGGCTCCCCAAGTAAAGCGGACAGTAAAAATGCTTCATGTGTGTGTGTGTGTGAGAAAGGAAAAACCTGACATTGGAAAAGGCATCTTTTGCAAGACATCCCCCCCCCCCAAAGATGTGCACTATCCTTTTTGAGGAATGGCAGTTTCTTAACAGTCTTTTCCTTTATTCTGAGGAGCTCTTTCTGCTAGTAATCCACAAAGAGCTTCCATTTCCCCCCTTACTCAACTACACTATGCATGATACCATGCTACATTCCATGTAAGGAGTTTTGATGCTGTTGCAGGAGGAGGAAGAATCCTCCTCACTATTGCAAGATGGGAACTGCAAACCTTTCTGCAATATTTCCTCTCCCTGAAACAACCAGCAAATTTGTCCCTCAAATTTGAGGGCACCATTGTTGCTCAGCCTTAATTGTATGCAGCCTAGTTTTCTATGTGCAAAGATATGGGTGGGTGGGTGCTAGGCTAGGGGAATATTCCATCATCTAAGCCCCCTCCTCTCGCAAGTGGAAGTCATATACTCCATCCATGGGATTAGAGCTACATCTGTTTTTTTTTTTTTTTTTTTAGAGCCAGGAATGAGTTGGCCTCCCCTCTGTCTTCTCGGGTTCTGGCAGGCATTGCCCACAAGCCTTTAAATGCATCTTCACAGCAGTAAGGGCCAAATAGTGAACATTGTTTTTTAAATGAAAAGGTAAGTGAGAGGGCCTTGGGGACTGTGGTGCACCAGCTTTGGCAAGTTCTCCTCATGGTGGCTGGCCTATCTCCAACTTTGTTGTGGTTAGTCAGGTCTTTTCTTTAGGCAGCTGAGTTCTGCACACAGTTTTGCTCATGCTGAGCTTCTCCTCCTGTGCCCCACCCCTCAGGAACCAGGGCAGCATAGTGGTTTGTGTGTCGGACTAGGACTCTGGGAGACCCAGGTTCAAATCCCTGCTCAGCCACATGGAAAGCCAGTGAGTGACCTTGGGCAAATCACACTCTCTCTCTTGGCCTCAGAGGAAGGCAACAACCATCTCCTGAATAACTCTTGCCAAGAAAACCCTAGGATAGGCTTGACTTGAAGACACAAAACAACAACAACTCCACCCCTCATGGCATGGACACAGGCCTCCCGCTTATGAACATCACCCTCTTAGTGGGTGTTTGATAGTGTGGGTTGAATGTCAGTGAGTGAGTGGCGAGGGCTTGCTTTTCCTAACAAGTGTCCCTTGAAATGCCGCTCCTCTCTTCGAAATGGCCAGAGGCAATCTGTAATGTTTATATTCACAGTGTAAGTTGCCCTTTACACACACATGCACGTACATATATAATGAACATACACAGCCAAAGACTGCCCAGAAGAATAAATGACTAACCAGAATATTTTTTTAATCAGTACACAAGTGAGATTCAATGATTTATGAAGAAATCTTGGGTCCCGTCAAATGGAATTTTCCCAAAATAAATTCATGTAAACAACTTGCCACAAAGAGGCAGTCAGAGTAGCTTGGAATGTGTAAACAGCTTTAACAGTTGAGAATATAATCTCCTTGATGGCTGGACCAGTCCGCAAAGATTCATGCAGAGTATCCCCCATAGCAAACCACCGTTGGCTCCAGCCGTTCTGACATCATAATACCACCCATTTCTTGAGCTCCCCACCCCTCTTTTTCCCTTGAATGTTACTCTCTTGCATTTCAGAAAGGCCAACACTGCTTTGGCTTCCAGAGCCGAATACATCCCCACTCAACATTCTTTATTTCCCAAAATGCCAAGATGGCATTTCAGACTGCAGTGTGGCGGTAGTAGGGATTATGCTCCTGTAGAGAGAGGTAAAAATAACGCCCTTCTCACTAAATATAAAGCCCTTTTAACTGAGCTCCTATCAAACAGGGGGTTATTAATATACTATCAATATACTCCCCCCCACCAGTCAAATGTAAACATGCCTCTGCCAGCCTCTTAGGGTTTTATTTCCTTGGTCTCACTGTGAAAGGTGAAATCACAGTCTTTGATAGATTATATTCCAAAGGTGCCAGAGAGTCTTTTCAGAAGCTTGTGTTGCAAAGGAATTTGCTATGTGTATCAACTCATCGGTGTGAGTTGTTCAAACTTCATTCAAATCAAACTAAACCACAGGTCTGTTGACTTTCCAAACTGAACTTGAAGCATGTCTTTAAAAGAAGAAGAAAAAGAAAGAGTTGTACCACTTAATTTTTGTTTTGGAATGGTTAGTTATTTTGCTTTCATCCATAATTTAAAAAGTAACACAGCATGGGTAGGGTCCATGGTGTGAAGGAAAGACAGGTGAGCAGAACTGCCAAGGCCCCCTGCCTGTGAAAGGACAAGGGTTTTTCCCTTGCGGAGATTCAGAAATGAGCTGTTTTCTGCGAATACCGTATCTGCTGCACCATGGAGTAACTCATGGAATCCATATGCCATATTCACATGACCATCCTCTTTTACCTGGACAATCTTAAGAACCTGAAATCTCAGTGATAGAGGTAGTCCCTCCATTGATATCAGAACTGTTCTAAGCATAACCAGCATGGGGAATTTATCACCTTGTGAGGAGAAGCACAAAAATCAGTGTGTATAGAGCCATTGTACTGTCTATTCTCCTTTATGGATCTGAAACATGGGTCACCTATCGCCACCACCTACGACTCCTCAAATGCTTTAATCAGCGCTGTATACACACAATCCTAAATATACACTGGACTGACTATGTGATGAATGTTGCTGTCCTTGAGCAAGCAGGGATCACCAGCATTGAGGCCATGATATTGAGAACACAGCTGTGCTGGGCAGGGCACGTTTCTAGGATGGAGGACCATCGTGTCCCAAAAATAGTACTTTACGATGAACTTGCCATGGGTCAGCGTAAGAAGAGCACTCCAAAAAAGTAATACAAGGACTCCCTGAAACAACATCTCAGGCTTGGCCAAATTGATCACCAACAATGGTCCGCCCTGGCCTCACATCGGGAGGCATGGAGATGCACTATCCACAATGCTGCAGCCTTATTTGAGAACTCACGCCAAACAAGTCTTGAAGAGAAATGAAAATGCAGAAAGAATCACAACCCGGAAACATTACCCAAGGAGACCTTCTGCTGTGCTTTCTGCAACCGGACTTGTTTATCTCGGATTGGCCTTTTTAATCATCAGCGCACTTGCAGAAAGCTCAGGATGAGTCCTTCCTGAATCTTCGTTTGGGAAGAAAAGCCAGAGAGAGGGTTTGCTGGCATAACCTTTGAGAACACAAGGGTCAGACCTCATGCATGATCAAGGAGCAAAGTAGGACTGTTGGGGGGCATATCCTCTTTTGACCTGTGTTAAGTCCAGAATAAATCACTTCATGGGGAAATTGTTGTTCAGGTTTATGTTTGTCCAGTACAAGTCACACTTTGCTGCAGCAGTGCAGAATCTGCCTCACTGTTGTTTTGCTGACTCTGCCACTAGTTGTTGCTGTTGTTATTATTATGACCCACTAGTTTATTATTATTACTTCTTATGGACATAAAACAATTAGGCACTGAAACAGAACAGCAAAACAGATGTGCCTACATCCACAAGTGTACAATTTAAAACAGCAGAAATCAGAGGTGGGGGAGAGAGGGAATTAAAAGAATAGTGGAAGAAGGACATTATTTCAGGGACTTCTCTGTGTTTTCCCTCATGGCAGGTGTATCATCACTTCCTCTTACCCTACCAGAGTTCTTTCATATATGCTACTGAGTCCAATTATGAGTCCAACTATGAGAGTATGCTCAGTAGTGCAAAATGAAGCTTGGTTTCTCCTTTTCTGTTTTCATGCCTGAGGACAGAAAATTGAAAAATCTTTTCAAAAGATAGATAAAACACATCTAGGAGGCTCAGATTCTTTTCCAAGTGTTATTTAGCATTCAGGTAAATCTGATACACAGAGAGGGAAAGTCTATCATAATGCTTATTGAGCAAAATTTGCAGAGATGCAGGAGACCTTCAGAGCTGGCAAAAAACAAAACAAAACAAAAAAAAAACAAACCTACAAGCTCAGGGTCCAACTAAATTATACATTTAGACTGTTTTTAGAAAAAGAGCTCCCTCAAGAGGCAAAAGATACCAGTTTGTCATAGACTGTGATTGTTCTCAGCAACTCATTTTGCATTTAGCGTGCTTTTTATGTGGTTGGACATCAGAAAGTAAACATGAGCATCTCTGAGGAAATTTACTGTGGAAGATTAATTGCAAGGAATACATATGTATGCATTCTTCTTAATGTCTAGTTAGATCCTCAGTCTTTTCCTTCATAGAGAGTGCCTTCTATGCCCATAGGACTATAAAAAAAGGATTATTGTTTTATTTTTATTGGATGAAACTATTATACTCTTAAGAACTACAGCTAAACCCTGTAGTTATATTGCTGGGACATACAAAAATTTGTAAGGATGGCAGAAGAATATGGTGTATGTTAACTGCTGCTGTTATTATATCAGGTAAATGAATGTTTGCAAACATCAAATATATCCCCAACAGAGCGATGGTGGTGGTGGGGAGTTCTGTATGCTCATGAACAATATATGAAGCTATAGGACCTAAATACCCATAAGGCACCAGATCCTGACTGGAAGCTAATCAGGGTCAGCCCTGGTTAGTACTTGGATGGGAGACCACCAATGAATACCAAATGCTGCAGCCTATATTTCAGAGGAAGGAACTGGCAAAACCTTCTCTGAGTATTTCTTGCCAAAGAAAGCCCTATAGAATTTATGGGGTTACCAGGCAATTTGAAGGCACATACAGTCGACAAGCAATTGGAAGATAGGTTTGCTTAGGGTTACCAAGCTGGAAACAACTTGAAGGCACACAGCAAGAAGAAGAAGAATGTTCAGAAGTAAAAGAAATTAAAGGTTATTTTTTAAAAGAAATATTTCAAAGTAATAGTGAAACAGATACCAATGGGCAGTGCAATCCTGAATGTAGGAAGCAGTGGCTGCAAGGGTTAGGATTAGGTACAAGCCTTTTCTACTGGCAAAACAGTCTTCCAATCTATAAAATCTGCCATCAGAATGAACTGTCAGCATGCCTGATCTGGTGGCAGAAGAGCCAAAGAAGGGTCAAGAAAGAAGCAAGATAAAGGAGAAGCTGGGTGTTGGTAGGTCCAAACATCCGCTATCCCAGACTCACAGCCACAATGCAGGTTCAAAGTTAGGCCAGGGCCTGGACAGTCCTAAGTAATTTCCAGCACCCCTAGGATGAGCAGGGTCTGAATTCAGCACAGCTTTAGCAAGCCAGGATAATGTGTTATAAAAATCAAATAGCAATTTTTTTAAAGCCTCGGTTAAAAAAGAAGAAGCCAAACTCTGATATTTAAACAATCTATTTGTTCACATACAAGCATGCAACATTACAAATAACCTACACATATAAGACAACTTGTATTCAGTAGCAACAAAAGTAAACACCTTTCATCCCTCTTAAAAAAACACAGACTTCCCAAGGAGACCATTTATACCAACCTGAGGTTAAAAAAACGAAACAAAAACACCCATGTAAGCAGGTGAGCAAGGACCGGGTGGGGAAAAATTATCCCAGTGCAGGACTGAAGGTCAGTCTACGGTTGTGCAAAAAAGAAGTTTACTCACTCACTGGCTAAAAAGAAATGTACAATTAGGTCCACTGGAATGAAGTTGTCTTTAAGAAAAGTTGCATCTATCAAATGCATAGGGGGGAGGGATGACTAATGTGGATGTCATAATGGAGCTGACCCACAAATGAATGCTTAGATCCAAGGTGAAGGGTTAAATACAGTATAGGAACCCATGGACATTGCTCAAAGTGAAACCAACAACCGAAAATGAGTGGACCAGCAATGGTGATACTGCGCTAAAACAATTATGGCATTGGGGGGGGGGACCAAAATTATTCTTTCAGAGCAACAAAAAACATATGTTTCTTCATTCCAATCTTCTGGAGATACCTTGTAAGCTAAAATCCAATCTGACTCCCTCCTGACTAAGAGTTTTACACTATGTTGATGTAGCTTCTCTGTAGCCCCAAAGAAGAAATCATGACTAGTGTGGTGGGATCTTAGAATCACAAAGGCATAGAGTTGGAAGGATCCTGATGGTCATGTAGTCAAATCTCCAGCTAGGGCAGGATTCTACCACTGAAGCACCTTTGAAAAGTGGCCATCTAAGCTGCCATGAAAAGCCTCCAACAAAGGAGAGTCCACCACCTTCAGAGGTAGTCTGTTCCATTGTCAAACAACTCCTACCATCATTAATTCCTTCCTAATGTTCAGTCAGATAATGGTGATGCTCTCCAAAATGTCCCATCAAAGGACACCTATGTTCTTTTATTCCTCTTTTAAGGAACTTTGAAGTCTGGACCATATAGATCTTATCACATGGGCATCCAATGGAATATGTTACATTAGTCTGCCTCAAGATGTAAAGTGATATGACAGATATACCCTATGATGGAGTAGATTGTCAAAAGAAAATAGATCCTGTGTACATTTATAGTAGATTCATTGCTTCATGTCTGCAAGGAGGATAACCATGTGAATCTGCACCTTCGAATATAGTAGATTGTTGAGATGATTTTTTAAAAAAGTATGTGCTTGGATGAACCACCCAACCCCTGAAGTTCTTGCTTCTCTTGCAAGAGATTATAGTGATTTTCTCTCACAATATTCATCAGTAGATATCCATGAGAGCCAGTGTGGTGTAGTGGTTTGAGTGTTGGACTGTGACTCTGGACACCAGGGTTCAAATCCCCATGCTGCCACAGAAATCCACTGGGTGGCCTTGGGTAACTTTCTCAGCTTTAGAAAAAAGCAAGCCCCCTCTGAACAGTTCTTGCCAAGAAAACCCTGTGATAGGTTGCCGTAAGTTGTAAATGACTTGAAGGCACACAACAACAACAGATGCCCATATCTATGTATATGATGTTGCAAAGATTTGCTTAGAGAGGTAGATGTCATGGACAGCTCCCAATACAAGCATTTCTTGCCATTTAACATCCATGGACTACATGCGGTTCATGGCTTGCCTTACCTCTCTTTATAATGGTAAAGATTTAAGTGCTTGGCATGGCCAGAAATGGATGATTCTTTGTGGAGACCAAATGGTGTGAATTCAGCATAACAAAGGTGTGTGTATGTCTGTGGAGGGGGTAACAGGTGAGAAGAAAGTTATAAATATTTGAAACAGCTAATGAATGAAAGGCATGCCAAATTTGTCTGTTTTCTAAAACTTTTATATCATCGCTTTTCCTTTTGCCCTTCATTCTAAGCAACAATGTTGAGCTAGTTACTCTTTAGAAATCCTGTTTAGTAATAAAGCTTACGGTTTTAAATCTGAGGCTGCAGCTTACTGATGTTTAAAGAAGACTGCTCATGACAGTAAAAGGACAAGTCAGTTTTCTCAGCTGCAAATGGAAACCAGGCCTGTCCATGGCTAGTCCAGTGCAAAGGTGGCAAAGATAGATAACAGATGGGTAAGAGTTGATGAGCACCTTCAAGGCCTCTGCTCTCCCTTTTCCTGGTTCTTTAGCTTTAAACCAGACTTGGACCAAACAGCCTTTAATGCTGCTTCACAGAGGATCCTCCTCTGATAGCCCTTCAAAGATTACATTGTCCTCTATAAAACAGGACACACAGCCACCCTACTTACAGTATATTCATGGCCACTCTGAGGCCTGCTCTTTAGATACATAGAACTGAACTTCTTTTTTGTCTGCACAGGCAGTCTAGTTCATGAAAGTGTGGCCAAAAAAAGGAAGACCATCCCATCCCCCTCCCAAATGAATTCATATGTTTCTCTGCGTGTTTCGATTCCAGTGCAAGAGATCTCTCAACCAGTAACTCACAATCACCAGTGTGGCACTGAAAAGTCTACTCCTGCCACTCTTTAAAGAATCATATCACAGCATCATTTTGGCAGGATGGAGCTCCCAGAGATGACTAGATTCCTGTTTATACCATAAATCATTCATGGAGTCTGCCTTCTGTTGTAAGTTTCTGTTTTTAACACCCCAGCATCCTTCTGTGAAAGAAAAATGTCACCTTGTAAATCATTCTCAAACTGCTCCAATGATGAATGGGCTGTCACAATACTGCTGCTCCCCCAAGCCCACCTGGAGAGAGGCAGGCAGCCTTTTCCTTGCCACCGGGTGTCACCATTGTCCCACATTTTGACTCTGTTTGCTTAGCTTTTGCGATGTGTGTGGACTCCAATAAAGGAGCCTTCTCCACCTCCACCTGCACAGCTTTCTCCAACTGAGGAGTTTCCAGACATGGCTGGAGTGCCACTCTGCATACCCCTCAGCTGGTAGTACAGCACATCTTGAGGGCATATCAGGTTGAAGAAAGCTATTCTAGCAAATGCTACAGCAAAGTGTTTATACTTCTTTATTTGATTTATATCCTTCCTCTCTCTCAAAATGGGACCCAACACAGCTTGAAAAGTTTGAGAGTCTTCTAAAATGAAGTTCATAGTGCACTCTGTTCAGCATATTTCCTGCTACCTTGAAAATGAATATGGAGCTATTTAAACTTGAAATAAAGTATTACGTCAGAAGTGTACTTACCAGGTTGATTCCTAGATCTCAGTGCTCCATATGGGACGTAATTCCAGTTTGATTTACTACTACTATTACCACTACCACTACACTTCTTCTTCTTCTTCTTTACAGAGGACCCTTGAAAATAACTTGGAAGAATTCTGAATTGGTAACCTGAAAAGTAACCTGGAGTTTTAAAAACAAATGCCTTTAATCCGATTGTTAGTTCTGACTAGGGCAGAGCCATTGAATTAACAGGATCTACCTTCATGTTGACTCACCACCCAACAATTGTTTCAATGGGTCTACTCTAGTTGGGATTAACCAACAGGAATCAAGCCATAGTTGCCTCCTGCAGTCCCAGGAGGGTTGCTCCCTGTTCCACATCATCTGGTATTTGCAGTGGAAGTGGGGGGGGGTCTATTTACACAGCATGAAAACAGGTGCAGAGGGCCTATCTAGATCAAAAGTGCATGGGGGGGGGGAAGGAGTGAAGCCTTGCTAGAGTTCAACCTGGATCAGGATTTCCCCCTCTCCAGCTGCTATTTCTTTGAAAAGAAATTTACATGCAATTGCTAATTTTGTGACTTATCATTGCCTACTTGGGCCCTTAGTCTGATCCACAGAGTGACTGAATGAGCTTCACTATGCTTGGGGGACATGGACCTGTGCCATTGCCTTTCTGAATTGATGAAAGCTTGCAAGCAGAGCAGCTAGTAATATTACTCTTACTCAGTCTGACTGGACAGCAAGTGATCTCAGTGCAAGAACTACATTCAGCTTTTCCCCTCCCTCCCTCCCCTCCCTGCTCACCCAACCCCCCTGAATCCATGGAAGGCTTGTTGGTAGACAAGAGACACATTACACCACCATGTGGGAGCTCTGAGCTCAGTGAGGCAGACGGCAGAGGCAAAGATGATGATTCCAGACTTTGCAGAGGTGCCAATCAGTCTGCCTTGGCCAATTCATAGGACTGTATGGAGGTCAGGCTTCACAATTTTCCATGAGCCCAAATCCCCCCTCTTTAAAAAAGAAGTCCCCCCCTGCTTGATGGAAAGTGGAGGAAAACGGCTGTTGAGAGGGAGAGAGGGATGAGGAGAGAAGCCAGTGTACTTTAATAAGCTATGCCTTGGTGTGATGGATTTACAGTGGATTAGCAGCGATATGGAGCTCAAAAAGTTGGAAAGGCAAGGGGCTCCTGTTGTAGGAACTTTTGAGGCTGCCTTAATGCCAAGCCAGACTCTTGGCATATTTCATTCAACATTGTCTGCTGCCCTGACTGGTAACTGTTTTCCAGGGTCTCAGGCAGGAAGGAGTCTTACTCAGCCATATCTATAGGGGCCAGGCCAGGGATTGATCCTGGGTTTTCTGCCGTGCAAAGCATGTTGCTCTACCACTGAGCTGCCCCCCTTCTTCCCTAGTCAGGCTATTCAGGACTGGTATCATTCATGCTCCCCCTTTTGCCAGGACAAAAATCCCACCTGGATCTGTTCAAGCACACTGAGAAGGAGATTTCTCAGTGGTCCTCATCAGTGGAGAAGTATAAAGCAAGTGGCTATTGTTACCGCACCTTACAGCCCCTCTCTATAATATTTCATAATTTGGCAATATTGAGATACTTCACAAGGTCTAGTAGACCAGGGTGGACCAGAAGTGGGGTCAGGTGAAGGTCACCAGGACCTAAACCAAGGTATTGTGGAAAACTACCAACAGACATGCTCAAGATAGGATTAAATGGAGTCCCTAGTAAACAAAGCCATCTCTGGGGTATGTGCTAATCCCATTTTGGAAGCATTGGCAATGAGTCATCCATCACAAACAAACAACCACTGGAACATCCATTATTCTCAGAAAGCCTCTCTTCACACCTTTTCCTATCCTGCAATGAGGGATAGGAAAATTCTAATATCTCAACAATTCTAAATTCTAATATCTCAACAACAGTATTACCAACAATTAGCGAACTCACTGTTTCCCTTGTTTAATGGTTCTACACTCAAACACCCCTTCAAGACACAAAATCAGGTATAAATATGTCCCCAGACAATAGCAATGTATGCTACAGTTAGATATCACCATTCTCTCGGATCACTGTACCACCCTCAGATCCAATTCTGAGTCTTCTCTGCTGCACTAATCAGGACTGGTAATTATTGCCCAAACTCCCTGAATCTATTGCTCTATCCAATCTTTCTGCCCACACTCTTTGCTAGCTTTGTGTGAGTGAGTGTGTGCATGTGAATGCTTCTGTGTAATTTTCCAATAAAAACCATTTTATTTCATTTTAACTCAGAGTCTCTATAATTAGTACCAGGATACATAGGTGCAAAGGTGCCACAAGTTACTCAAACTCTTGCAGCCATTCATTTGAGCTATTATAATTACCCCAATTAATAATGTAATTTTTTGCATCACGAGTGGATCCCCCACGGACCCCCACCAATTCAGACAACACTATTGCACAGTACAGGACTGTTCAGGCCACCTTGAATCCCATCCTGGGATAAAGGCAGGCCAAAAATAAAATAAAATAAAATAAAATAAAATAATAAACAAATGTTATTTGCTCGTTCTTTTTTTAAAAAATTATTTTCCTTCCTTTCTCCCAACACATGATCCAAGCTAGTGTACAATGTTTTAAAAGCACAGCACCATTAAAAAAAACTCTTAGTACAAAAGTTAAAACACCATTAAACTAAATTTCTGTTTAAAAAACACAAGTTAAAAACAGCATTAAAATGCTTTAAACACAATAAAATAAAAACACTGCACCCCCTATTAAAAGCTTTATCTGCCACAACACTCTAAAAACCAAAAGCTTCCTTAAATAAAAAGATCTTTACCTGCCAGTGGAAAGACAACAGGGAGGGGGCCAATCAGACCTCCCAGAGAAGGGAATTCCATAACTTGGGAGCAGCCACCAAGAAGGCTGTCTTCAATGAAGACGAACCAGATTGTGCTAGTAGTGGTCCTGAGCAACCAGGTGATTCATTCACCCACACCCCATCCCTGTTCCAGCCCACTCTTTTTTAGTAAGGGTTGTCCATACCATTAGTTTCTTGTCATTGTTTGTGAACAATCTCCCAGCTCTTATATTTACCTCTCTGGAAAGGTAAACTGCTGTGTTGCTTTTCACAGATGTAGGGTAACACTGCGAATTTGCCCCAGTGAGTGTATTTGATAAGTATCATAGAATCATAGAGTTGGAAGAGACCACAAGGGCCATCTAGTCCAACCCCTTACCATACCGGAATACAGTCAAAGCACTCCCGACAGATGGCCATCCAGCCTCTGTTTAAAAACCTCCAAAGAAGGAGACTCCATCACACTCCCAGGCAGTGTATTCCACTGTCAAACAGCTCTTACTATCAGGAAGTTCTTCCTAATGCTTAGGTGGAATCTCTTTTCCTGTAGTTTGAGTCCATTTCTTCCTGTCCTAGGGGCTTACCATACTCTAAAGAAAAGCAACAGTGCAATAGAAATGTTCCTTCTTCCTTGCTGCCTTAGCGCATGATGTCATCATTCTTCCATCCTGGTTCCATGGGGACCAACGAAAAACCCGTTAGCAAAAAGACATGGTTCTGCCTTGGTCTCCCTCAGACCAGAACAAAAGAACACCATAAGAACGACATCCTCATGTGGTAAGACAGCATGGAAGATGGAACCTTCCTGTTCTCCTGCCACTTACTTTGGAGTGCAGTAAGCCCCTTAGTCTCTGGAGCAGCAGAAAGCAAGCTTGCTCTCTCTTCAATATGACATCCTTTCAAGTATTTAAACATGGCTATTATGTTACCTGTTAACCTTCTCCTGGCTAAACATACCCAGCTCCCTAAGCCGCTCCTCATAGGGCATGGCTTCCAGACGTTTCACCATTTTGGTTGCCCTCCTCTGGACATGTTCCAGCTTGTCAACAGCCTTCTTGAATTGCGATGCCCAGAACTTGAAACAGTATTCCAGGTGAGCAGAATAGAGTGGTACTATTACATCCCTCAATCTAGACACTATACCCCTATAGATGCAGCACAGAATCGCATTGGCTTTTTTAGCTGCCACATCACACTGTTCAGTCATATTCAGCTTGTGGTCTACTAAGACACTTAGATCCCTTTCATATAGACTGTTGTCAAACTAGATGTCAGCCATCCTATATCTGTACATTTCATTTTTTCTGCCTAAATGTAATACCTTACATTTCTCCCTCCCTGTCTCCATATTGTTAATTTTGGCTCAGGTCTCCAATCTGCTATGGTCATTTTGGATTCTGAGCCTGTCCTCTGGGGTATTAGCTACCCCTCCTAATTTGGTTTCATCTGCAAACTTGATAAGCATGCCCTCTATTCCCCCATCCAAGTCATTGATAAAGATGTTGAATAGCACTGGGCCCTGTGGCATCCCACTAGTCGCTTCTCTCCATGATGAAGAGGAGCCATTGGTGAGCACCCTTTGTGTCAACCAGTTACAAATTCACCTAACTGGATTTAAAAAGTATGTTTTGTTTTAAAAAGGTTTTAATTTAATGAGCCACATTTAGCTTCATTTGCATTCAGTTAATTTTACCTTTTGTTTTAATTACTTTCATGTTCATAGTTTCATTTCCATGGATTTCTAGTAAGTCCATCCTACCTCTTGCTGCCTGCAACTCTGCTATTTCCCAGCAAAATCCCTTGAATTACTGCAAGAACTTCTGGGATCCTGCAGCACAGCCTTATTTTAGAGAACTTGCCAGTGAAAGCTCTTGTCCCCGTATATCTCTCCACAGATTTTTTTTTCAAACACTGCATGAGACACAAAGCACTGTATGATTCTTTAAAGAGATAGGTATCTCATTATATACATTTAAAAAAAAAACATTTTAGAGGCCTCGCTGCTTTTCATATTTAATCTCTGATCCCAGGCTTGGCATCTGTTTCTCCTTTCAGTCAAGAAAATGAGGAGACTATTTACATATTCTTAAGGCTATATCTCCAATTAAATCTTTTTTCAGAGCGGCACTCTCAGCATTCAGTATTAGGTTTCTTGGCAGACAACTATCTTTTTCTTTTGAGATTTATTTATTCAGTTCGCCTGTGCATCTAGAGTCTCCCAACTTACCATCCCATAATTAGAAAAAGGATCCTACCTCAGACATCTCCAAACTTTCCTCCAAAATCTCTTTTGCCTTGATTCATTTATTTATCTACTTCTTTATTGATGTGGTTTTCTTGTCCAGCGTTGGCATCTGTAACATGGTACGTAGTGGTGCCACAATATAATTCAATCTGGTGGAGTAATTCACATGATTATCTTTCCGAGCTGACATCAAAAATAGGACAGCAAAGAAAAAGGAAAACTTAAAATGACCGAATACTGCCTTTATTACTTTAAGTACTGCCTAATAGGTAAAGTGATTGGGTCCCATAAATATCATAGCTGTTTTCTTTTGGATGGCTAAAGGCACTCAGAAGAGGAGGATTTTCCTGTGGAGAACTTCTTATCATAAATACCTTTGGTGTGTGTGTGTGGGAATCCTAAACATATCTGCTTCTAAACTTGTGTAATAATTTCAATGAGGTTTTTTTTAGGAGGTAATACCTCTGAGTATTCTTAGGTTAAGAAAACCCTATGAAATTCATGGGGTCACCATAAGTCAACAGGTGACTTGAAGGCGTGCACAAACACTTAAAGATTTGAGATAGCATGGTGTTGTGGTTTGAGTGTTGGACTAGGACTCTAGGAACCCAGAGTTCAAATCCCTACTCAGCCACAGAAAACCACTGAGTAACCTTGGGCAAGTCACACTGTCTCAGCCTCAAAGGAAGGCAATGGCGAGCAGCCTCTGAATAATAAATCTTGCCAAGAAAACCCTGTGAGAAGGTTTAAGTTGAAGTCAGCTTGAAGACATATAACAACAACAACAACCTTAAGGATACTGAAGGAATCCATTCTTTGTAAAATCTGATATGAATTGACCTGATCCACAGCTCCTGAACGAATGTATGGAGAAGACCCCATTAAGAATAAACAGCTAGGCTAGGAGGCCAGACATATGACACAACTCTCCGCTGCTGGCCTTCTTTCCTTTCTTGCCTTTGCTCTCTGCACTCTCCTGGCTTCTGGGCTCTGGGTCTAGTACCTGTGCAGTACAATACCACATGACCCAGAGCCTGCAGTATCAGTCTTCTCATGTGGTTTTGCTGATGGCTGCTGCCTTCAGCAGAAGAAGCTGGAGGAATCCAGGATCTGCTGCTTCAAGCAGCCCAGCCAGACGGGACAATTTCCAGCCCCTTCAATCAGGAATTTTCCTGGTTTTCTGGGACTAATGGCAAGCCTAGTTCTGAGTAGGGTTGCCATACCTCCTGTATAACTAGGTTTACCTAGGATCTAGGAATGCCACCTGATGCTGATTTGGACCATCATTTGTCCCAGATTCCAAGCTTTCATATTTTTTTTAAAGTAAGCGTCTAGAAGCCAAGATATAGGGGAAAATGTGGAAGTACTCTTCTGTCAAATTGTTCTGCAAGAAACAAGTCCACCCAGGAATTTAAGGCATGAGGGAACTGAGAGCAAGTGGTGTGACTGCAAGAAGCAAGTGAGGGATGCATTGTGAGGGCATGAGGTGGGGTGAGGGAAGGAGCAGAAGAGATGAGTGAGCAAGCAGTACAGGCCGTGGAATGCAAAAGGCAAGCATGGGAGGCATTGCAAGGGCACAAAGTAAGGCAAGAAAAGGAGCAGGAGAGACGGAAGAGTGAGTGTTGTAAGCAGCAGAGTGCAAGAAGCAAGGGAGGGCACACTATGAGGATGTAAGGTAAGGTAAAGGAGGGTGCAGGAGAGAGAGGAAAGTGAGCAGTGTGAATTTTGGCACTCCAATAGCAAAGGAGGGATGCTACACAAGGACATGATAAATGGTGAAATGGTAAATGCTATTCTGAGGGAAGAAGATGTTGGGAAAAGGCAAGAGGAGAGGGTAGATAGAAGCTTATTGAAGTAGTTGCTTAATGTGAATCTTTAGATCTTTGGGAAACGATAAAGAAAAGACTTACTCCAGATTTATTTGTCTTCTTGGAGGATGGTATTAGCATTTGAACTGTTTACTCAAGCACATGTATTCAAAAGCATTGAGAGGTAGCCGCTTTGGCCATGCAGCAAAACAAAACAAAGTCCAAAATCCCCAGAACAGCAATACATTTGTTGGCCAATGGACATGCAAAAAAACATATGATCCAAACTGTTGAAGCTCTACTGGCTTCGTCATCAGGCAAAAGATGTTAAAAAATAAGGAATGAAAAGCGAGGGTGTTGGAGTCACAGGCCTACACTTTGTGTGTGTGGGTTGCCATCCATTTTTCATAGATGGCAAAAAGTACAGATCCATGAAAATACCACAAAAGGCCCCTGAGCATGATTGCCATCTGATTTACAGAGCAAGATGCAGAGTAAAATATACATGGCAGTAATAAGAATGATAAATGGCAATAATAAAAGGGGGAAAGACATAGTCTGATTTCCTTCAGAGATATAGACTCAATATATTATTACAACTACAAAACAACTTACTTTAACTATCTTTCACCTATTTGATTTTCATCAAAATGTACATACTAAGCAGCACATCTCTGCTAGGATGTCTGTTCTCCCACCCACTTTTTGTTTGTTAATGCCAGTTAAGGTCATGATGATAAATGTACTTTTTGCATTTACATTCTCTCCCAGCTCACTAATTACATCCTCCCACTCCAACCATGTATATAAATAATGTCTGCTGACTGAGGCAACTCTCCATGTGTCTGATGAAGTGGGTTACAGTCCACAAAAGCTTGTGCCAAATAAAACACGATACTGCTGGGTAGATAAGGGTTGATACTAGATCCTGTTGTTTTGCATGCAAAGAACTAACATAGCTACCCCTTGAAAATGGAGGTATTCCTTGGTGTGAGGGAGGGGGGAATAAATCAAAATAAGTGCCAATCCAATGTAGCAGATGTGTTTCCCCTCCCACACCTTCCTTGTACTTCTCCTCAACACAATTCCTTTCTACACCCTCATCCTTGTAGCTACTGCTTTGTTTCCTTGATAGAGTTTACACTGTAGAGGTAAATTGTATTCTTCTGTTATGCACATTTAGCTTAGTACATTAAATGCTGCTAAAGGAGTTAAATTTTACTACCCTTTCAGTCAGTCGCCACATAGCCAAAAGGGGGGGGGAGTGGCCTCTGCCTGTTATGGGCCAGGATTCAGACTCAGATTCTAAGTCTGAAGAAAAGACTTACGCAGCACTCTACGTTGAAGATCTGCCTCAGCCTGAGGAGGAACAGAGCCGGGACTCACCTGCAGCTGATTTACAGAGGACACAGCTGTGGAAACAGCATGGCCCTCAAGTCCACGGACCTGGCATGTGGAGTGGAGAACACCACTGGAAATTTCTCTGCATATAATGCAAATAATGTAAATATTATTGTTCTTTTATGTGGTTTCCCTCTCCCTATTAATTCCCCCAGCAATCCTGTAAGGTAGGTTTGTTGAGAGTTAATGGAGGTTCATAGTCACATCATTAATTCCATGTCCAAGCAGAGACTTGAAGTTGGCTCTCCCTGTCCCAAGTCCATCTCTTTAAACATTATAGGTCAACCCCCATATCCATGGATTTGGTATCCATGGTTTTGTTTATCCACATCCCAAAAAATATGTTCTTTCTAGGCATTTCTAGGTCCTCCAATGCAATTCTATGGTCAACTTCTGGCATTTGTCTCACTGAAAATAATGGGGTTCCCTATTATACACGGTTTCAGGTATCCACGGGGGGCATCGGAACATATCGCCATGGACACAGCGGTTGACTTGTATCCTATACAGGTTCTCTCAGATAAATTGTAACTGTAAAAATATGGCATGAAGTTTAAAATGTAGTGGGAGGGAAAAGTATCTAATTGAAAAAGAGCAATTTGCACAATTAGATATCTAGATTTAAGGAAGTGGAATATGATAACCCTAACTCTGAGGCCTGAATACTCAAACTATTTCTTTTCATTTTGTTGCATGCAATGAGAAGGAAATACAGTAATAGAAATCAGCACCCAGGCCTTCCTCTGAGGCTGAGAGAGTGTAACTTGCCCAAGGCCACCCAGTGGGTTTCCATAGCTGAGTGGGGATCCAAACTTTGGTCCCCTGGAGTCCTAATCCAGCATTCAAACCACTAGACCACTCTGGCTCTTACTCTGCTTCCCTTATGTAAGCACTTTTTACAATCTCGTGGAAAAGCTCAGTGTGAGCCAAGTAAACCCAAATCCTGAGTGTTCCTATTTGTGTAAACACTTGTAAAAAACTTTGCACAAGTTTGTAAAAAAACTTTACACATTCTTCTACACAAGGAAAAGAAATGCTCCAAAAAAGGCTCCTCGTGATTAACTGTTTCCCACCTCAATAAATTGCTTCTCCACTTTAAAAAAGAAAAGGCCTCTGAGCTTTTGGACTCACCACAATTAATTACTTCTCTGTTTTAATGAACTATATCCCAGCTTTGAATGCATCTCTTTAAAATGTCCCTTGAAATCCACATCCCCATTTTAATTTGAATTCACTGCCACATAAGTTATTGTTACTGCCCTACATACTTGCCTCTACAGTGGTTTGCTTGAGAATATCAGAGGGTGATCTCTGTGTATGGATTATGCTGCCAACTTTTAGCAGAAATATATTTCCTTGAAGGTTGTGGGGTGCAAAAAGGTGTTGGTGCCATATGTAGCCAGTGATGGCACTTTCCCCATCTCTGTTTGAGATATTCACATATCCTCCAATTCTCCTGGTTTGGCACGGATGGTCCCAGTTAATCTGCTGTCCTGCTTTCTCAGTTGCTTTTAAAGTGTCCCAGTTTCTCTGTCTTCCCACTTTCTTCCTCAATTATTTCATTTGCTGCAAACTGAGTTCAAAGTGTAAAAGTAGTTTGTACTCATTTAACTCAGCAGGGAAGAAAGGCAAGGAAGGGGAAAGAATCTTGCCTGTCCTAGTAGGCCCAGGCAAAAGCAAACTGCAGCAGCCTCTCTTAGCCTCTTGTGTTCTTCGTCACCAATAACTTATGCTGTCTTCTCCACACTCTGATATTGCTTGGCAAAAAAGCTCTCAGTTTTCATCTGTGAAGTGATATTGGAGGATATACATTCTATATCCTGTTTCTTCCTTCACCAATTTTCTCATCCTGCTCCTAGGGCTGCTGACACACTGCAGAAATAATGAAGTTTGACACTGCTTTAACGGCCATGGCTCAATGCTGTGGAATGCTGGGATTTGTAGCTTTGTGAGATATTTAGCCTTCTCTGTCAGAGAGCTCTGGTGCCACAAGAAACTACAAATCACAGGATTCCATGTGGTGGGTCCATGATAGTTGAAGCCACGTCAAACTGCATTATTTCTGCAGTGTGTCAGCAACCTCAGTCTCTGGCACTGCACGGAACAAAATCTGCTAATTTGCTGAAGATGTCACAAAACAGTGCTAAAGCATTTTCTTTTTTCACTCATGGAGCCAAGCCACAAAACAGGGCAATAAAACAAACATGCAGGCACTAATAACAAAACATAATAAATAGAAACCCTTCCTAATAAAAGCACAAGAGATGTGGAGGGAAATTTGCTTCACTGAGGGTTTTGTGTGTGTGCGTGTGTAAAAAAACAGATTTACATAATCCACACTTCCTAGACCAAACATAATGGATGCAAGTTGCAGTTGAAAATCCAATACATTTCTGGGCTTGCAGTGCATTCCACAAACAAGAAAAAATGCATTTGGCAGCATGTGCTTATTTGACAAAGCTACGAAAAACCCCTGCATGCGATTTTGACATGCACACAAAGATATTTTAGTCCAGTGGTTCTTACCTGTGGTCCATGGGCTCCCAGGGGGCCACAATGTCCTCACAGGGAGTCATTGAAGACTGCTTGGCCCACTTCTTCCCCGTAGTGGAGTGGCCACATGACAGGCACCAAGTGGCTTGGCCTGTGCATTGCCATTCAATCCGGTCTAGCCACAAACTTGCACAAAAAAGCGGAAGAAAAGTCTTCCCTCCCCTCCAGTGCCTCTGAGGGAAAGTTTAATGGATAACGTAATTGTGGTGTTGTTAGGTATCATCATCAGTATCAAGTATTAGGTATAATAATAATAATAATAATAATAATAATAATGGTTTTAAATCTTGAGTTAAAACTTGGGGGTCCACAGCAACAAAGGATATTGAAAGGGGGTCCCTGACAAAGAAATGTTTAAGAACCACTATTTTAGTCAATGTGGGGGGCTAAGGTATATGTACTGATGCATCTGGCTGAACAATGCACACAAAAATACCTACAGATTCTTCTTGCACTTCAGCTAACACCAGGACAACACTTCCTGAATGAACTGCAGTCTCTGAGCAACCTTTAAGAGCAACCCACAAACATATACACTGCATTGTATTAGTCTGGAAGAAAAGCACGTCAGGCCCTGATCACCTTGGGTCCCAGGGGTGGGCAACTGTGGAAGCCCAGGGGGCTGCACTGGTCCCCCAGGCAGGGCCAGTTTAAGGACTTTTGTGGCCCCTGCAATGCTTTATTTTGGGGAGCCCATATATTTATCTCACGTCAATGTAACCTTAACTCATCCTAAGCTATTCACAGTACAGGGTATTCAGATTATTACTAATAATGTTTCTGCAAGAGGAGGGTTACTATGGGGGCCCCCACAAAGATGGGGCCCCCTGCGAATGCTGACTCCACTGGTGCCTTAAACTGCCCCTGCCCCCAGGAGACCTTGGGGATCTGCACCTCTCCACTGCACCTGCTCCTGCAAGAAAAAATGATCCCCAAATTCCCTCTAGGGGGCATTTTCACCATGTTTTGGGGGCTTCCTGGGCCACTTTAGGCCCAGGAAATGCTTTTTTAACAACAGGAAGTGAGCAGAAGTAATTTCCTATCCACTTCCTATCTCAGAAAAGGCTTCTCCTGGGCCTAAATTGGCCCAGGGAGGGTGCAAAATGTGATGGATTGTCACTCTTTGCTCCCAGTGGACATTTTGAGGCATTGTGGGACAAAACCTTTTTTTTAAGAAACAAAATTTTGCAAAATTTGTTTTTGAGTCCTGGCAGGCCCAGAGGGTGCTCTAAATGTGATGGAAATGCTCTCAATACCTCCTGGAGAGCACTTGGAGCTTGCTGGAACAATCCCCCCCCCATTGTTTTTGCCCTTGGGGCCCCTGGGAGCCACAAAAACAGCCTTGGAGCCTGCATGTAGCCCACAGATCACACTTTGCCCGTCCCTGTTGTAGATGCTTCTTAACCCCACCCACATCTTAATACCATCCACATTACCCTTCAGCATCTTCAGCTGATTGATCAGCTTTTTCTTCTTAAAGATGAAAGATGTGACCAGTGGGGTGCCACAGGGTTCTGTCCTGGGCCCAGTGCTATTCAACATCTTTATCAATGACTTAGATGAGGGAATTAGGGGCATACTTATCAAATTTGCAGATGACACCAAATTGGGAGGAGTAGCTAATACCCTAGAGGACAGGATCAAAATTCAGAATGACCTGGATAGACTGGAGAGCTGGGCCAAAGTTAACAAAATGAAATTCAATACGGACAAATGTAAGGTACTGCACTTAGGGCGAAAAAACGAAATGCATAGATATAGGGTGGGGGAGACCTGGCTGAACAAGACTACGTGAAAGGGATCTAGGAGTCCTAGTAGACCACAAGTTGAACATGAGTCAACAGTGTGATGCGGCAGCTAAAAAGGCCAATGCAATTTTGGGCTGCATCAAGAAGTATAGTGTCTAGATCAAGGGAAGTAATAGTGCCGCTCTATTCTGCCTTGGTCAGACCTCACCTAGAATACTGTGTCCAGTTCTGGGCACCACAATTCAGAAAGGATATTGACAAATTGGAGCATGTCCAGAGAAGGGCAACTAAAATGGTGAAAGGTCTGGAAACCATGCCTTATGAGGAGAGACTTAGAGAGCTGAGTATGCCTGGAAAAAAGACGGTTAAGAGGTGATATGACAGCCCTGTTTAAGTATTTGAAGGGGTGTCACGTTGAGGATGGAGCAGGCTTGTTTTCTGCTGCTCCAGAGACTGGAACACGGAACAATGGATGCAAGCTCCAGGAACAGAGATTCCACCTCAACATGAGGAGGAACTTTTTGACAGTAAGAGCTGTTCGGCAGTGGAACACACTCCCTCGGAGCGTGGTGGGGTCTCCTTCCTTGGAGGTCTTTAAACAGAGGCTGGATGGCCATCTGTCAGGGATGCTTTGATCAAGATTTCCTGCGTGGCAGGGGGGTTGGACTGGATGGCCCTTGTGGTCTCTTCCAACTCTGCAATTCTATGATTCTATGATTCTATGATTCTTTGGAGGAACAGGCAGCTGGCAACTGTCACATATGATTTAATATAACATTCTTTCTTGATTATCTATCTGGTGAAATCTATTTACAAACTTCAGTTGCTCGAAATGTTAGGATTTTGGCTGCTAAGAGGCATAGCTTCATAGAATCATAGAGATGAAAGAGATCTCAAGCGCCATCCAGTCCATCCACCTGCCATGGAGGAATAGACAATCAAACCATTCCTGACAGATAGCCATCCAGCCTCTGTTTAAAAACCTCCAAAGAAGGAGACTCCACCACACTACGAGGCAGTGTATTCCACTTCTGAGCAGCTCTTACTGTCAGGAAGTTCTTCCTAATGTTTAGGTGGGATCTCTTTTCCTGTACTTTGAACCCATTGCTCCGTGTCCTAGTCTCTGGAGCAGCCGAAAACAAGCTTGCTCCATCCTCAGTATGACATCCCTTCAAATATTTAAACATGGCTATCGTATCACCTCTTAACCTTCTCTTCTCCAGGCTAAACATACCCAGCTCCCTAAGCCACTCCTCATAGGGCATGGCTTCCAGACCTCCCACCATTTTGGTTGCTCTCCTCTGAACTTGTTCCAACATGTCAATATCCTTCTTGAATTGTGCTGCCCAGAACTGGACACAGGATTCCAGGGTCAGCATTAGGGTTAGAGGTAGCATTAGGTTTAGGGTTAGAGTTAGAGTTGGGATTGGTTAAATGGAGAGTGCTAGTATCAGGGTTAGTTTTACGGTTAGGGTCAGGATAAGGGTTGGTGTTAGGGTTAGGGCTAGGTTTAGAGTTATGGTTTAGGGTTCAGATTCAGGTTATGATTAGGCTTGGGATTCATGCAAGGGAGAGAGTTAGGATTAGGGTTAGGATTAGGGTCAGGGTCAGGGTAAGGGTTAGGGTGAAGTTTAGGGTTAGGGTTAGGGTTGGGATTGGTGCAAGGGAGAGTTAGTGTT
This sequence comes from Gambelia wislizenii, assembly GCA_030847615.1. Taxonomy (NCBI): domain Eukaryota; kingdom Metazoa; phylum Chordata; class Lepidosauria; order Squamata; family Crotaphytidae; genus Gambelia; species Gambelia wislizenii. The sequence continues at coordinate 223,129,507 of JAUMIR010000002.1, forward strand.
AGGGTCAGGGTTAGGGTCAGGTTCAGGGATAGGCTTGGGATTGGTGTAAGGGAAAGAGTTCGGGTTCGGGTTACTGCTAGAGTTAGGGTTAGGGTTTGGATTTGTGCAAGGGAGAGAGTTAGGGTTAGGGTTATGTCTACACTTAGGTTTAGTGTTAGGTTTCGGGTTAGTACTGGTGCAAGGGAGTGTGTTGTAGTTAGGGTTAAGGTTGGGGTAGAGCTAACCCAAACCCTAGTGCTAGCTGTAGGGTTAGGGTTAGGTTTAGGGTTAGGATTGGTGCAAGGGAGAGAGTTACAGTTAGGGTTAGAGTTAGGGTTAGGGTTAGCCTTGGGATTGATGCAAGGGAGAGAGTTGGAGTTAGGATTCTGGTTAGGCTCAGGCTCAGAGTTAGGGTAGGGTTAGGGTTACGGTTTAGGGATAGGGTTGGTATTAGTGCATCGGAGAGAATTAGGGTTAGGGTTAAGGTTAAGGTTAGTTTTGGGATTGGTGCAAAGGAGAGTTAGGGTTAGGGTTATGGATAGGGTTGGGATTGGTGTAAGGGAGAGAGTTAGTGTTAGGAGTAAGGTTAGGGTTAGGGTCAGGGTCAAGGTCAGGGTTAGGGTTAGGGTTGGGATTGGTGCAATGGAGAAAGTTAGGGTTAGTTTTGGGATTGGTGCAAGTGAGAGTTAGTGTTAGTGTTAGGGTTAGGGAAAGGATTGGGATTGGTACAAGGGACAGAGTTAGGTGTAGGGTTCGGGTTCGGGTTCAGGTCAGGGTTAGGGTTAGGGTTATGTCTGTGATATACCAAGCACACATGCCCGCATTCACTCAATAAAATGCTTTATTGGCAAGGAACCGTGTGTCAGGAACATGGAACAAAGCCGAAACTGAATACAGCTAGAACAAACCCCCAGATAACCCCCTACAGCGTGAGAATGGCATTTAGGGAGGAGGAACAGCCTGGCCTGCACCTGGAAGATTTGACCTTGAGCTGCAGCGGAGAGCAGCGTTCCCAGGCCAACAAGGTGGGCTGGCCCCTCTCCAAAACCTCCAGAGGCCTAGACAAGGGAAACAAGCCAGAGGCAGCCTCATGTCAGGGTCCTCCATAAATTCCACTCCAAACCCCAGAATTCAGGTGTGAGCCTGACATACCGCCCACCCGAAGATAAACCCCCCCTTTCAGCCCAGCTTATCAGGAAAGCGGGCATCGAACTTTCGCAATAAGCACGGAGCATTCACATGTTCGACACTGACTCACTCAGCATGCCCTAAAGGCAAATGTTTCCATTTTACCAAATACTGCAAGCCCCCCCCTGTGAACCCGAGAGTCCAACACTTCAGAAATTTCAAAATGCTGATGTTTGTCAACCAGGATAGGATGGGGTGCAGGTCCTGGGTCTGGATGATGACAGTCTGGAGGGTACGCCAGCTCGAGCAAGCTAGAATGAAACACAGGGTGAACATTATGGTACAGTTTGGGCAGCGACAGTTCAAATGCCACAGGGTTTATCACTCTAGCAATAGGAAAAGGACCTATGTACTTGGGCCCCAACTTCTTTGAAGGTTGGGGGCTTTTAAGAAACTTGGCGGACAAGAACACTAAGTCCCCTACGGCGTACTCTGAGGTGGGGTCCCGTTTCTGGTCAGCATGATGTTTGTATCATGCTTTTGCAAAGTCCAAGGCCGAAACAACTTTTGGCCAGGCATCTTTAATGTTTTGACTCCACTGGGTCACTGAGATGGGGTCCTTGGAGGTCACCTCCCCTAGTGGTAGAGGATTAAAGTCTTGTCCTGAAACAGTCTTAAAAGGAGAGAAGCCGGTGCTCTGGTGAGTGGTGTTGTTATAGACGACCTCCGCAAAAGGCAAGAGGTCCACCCAGTCAGATTGCTGGAAGTTCACATAACACCTCAAATATTGTTCCAGAACCTGATTAGTGCATTTGCTTTGTCCATCACTCTGGGGATGATGGGAACTACTGAGCCCCAACTTGACTCCCAGAAGGTTTGTGAACGCCTTCCAAAACTGGGAAGTGAACTGAGCCCCCCGGTCAGACACAATCTTAGTAGGAATCCCATGTAGCCTGTAAATGTGTTGAATAAACAACCTGGCTAACTGGGGGGAAGTTGGGAGTTTCTTGCAGGCCACAAAATGCAGTTGTTTCAAGAACGTATCAGTCACCACCCAAATAACAGTCTTTTTCCTACTCTCCGGTAATTCCACTATGAAATCCATGCTGATAACTTCCCAAGGCTTGGACAGGGTAGGCAAAGGCTGCAGCAAGCCTTTTGGCTTTCCCGTCCCCCTTTTTGCCATTGCACACATGGAACACCCTTTGACATACTCCTCCACCTCCCTCCTTATCTTTGGTCACCAAAATTGCCTCTGGGCCAAATGTAAGGTTTTTACATATCCAAAATGCCCAGCACTTTTAACATCATGGCATTGCTTGAGAATGGATGACCGCATGGCCTCTGGGACCGCATGGCCCTTCCAAGCCAGACCCTCCTGGAGGGCCACTTCCCCTGGGTGAGCCAAAAACCATGGGTCCTTGGGAAGGACCGATGCCATTTGGGATTGCCACCCACCCCCATCACCCCGGGAGGGGGGGGGAAGGAGCCAATGCCGGCATGGCTGGTGCCTCACTGGAATCTGCGCCTATAGCTGGTGGGACGGCATTTCCAGCTGCCTTAGGGTCAAGCCCTGGCCCCAAAGAGGGGCTGGCCTGGGTCTCTTGACGCTTGGCCTTGCTGCACGTTAGGACTGCTAGTCCCAAGTGGGAGGGGGAGAAGACTGTGTCAATAATCTCCTTTCATTGGCTGTCATGTTGGGGAAGTCTGGACAAAGTGTCAGCTAGGAAATTCTTTTTTCCCGGGATAAACTTCAGGGTGAAATTGAACCGGTAGAAGAAACTGGCCCACCAAATCTGTTTGGGGTTCAACTGCCTTGGGGTGGCCAAAGCTTCCAAATTCTTGTGATCTGTCCAAACTTCAAAGGGTTTGGAAGATCCCTCCAATAGGTGGCACCAAGTCTCTAAGGCCAGCTTGATTGCACCTGCCTCCTTTTCCCACACAGGCCAATTTTGCTCAGTCTCATTGAATTTCTTGGACAGGTATGCACACGGCCTAAGCTCCCCCTCCTCACCCCATTGTAACAGCACCCCTCCCATTGCTACATCTGAAGCGTCAACTTGGACCACAAAAGGTTGGGAGGGGTCGGGGTGTTTAAGAATTGGTTCAGAGGTGAAGAGTTTCTTCAGCTTATCAAAGGCCTGTTGGCATTGGTCAGACCACACAATCTTTTGGGGAGGTTTCTCAGCCTTCCCCCTTCCCTTTCGGGTTCTCTCTCCCACCCCTTTGGTTTTTAACAGGTCAGTCAGTGGAAGGGCTACTGTAGCAAAGTCAGGGATGAAGGACCGGTAAAAGTTAGCAAATCCAAGGAAGCTCTGCAGCTGCTTCCTGGTCCTAGGGGCCTCCCATGCCAACACTCCCATTACTTTTTCCAGGTCCATTTCTATCCCCTTATTTGAGATGCGGTACCCCATGTAATCTAAACAGCTTTGGTGAAACTCACAGTTTGACATTTTAGCATACAGATGGTTCTCCCCCAGTCTAGCAAGTACCTTTTTCACCAGTTTCACATGGGACGTATAATCTTCAGAATAAATCAGTACATCATCTAAATACACCAAGACACCCTTGTACAAAAATTCTCTCAGTACATCATTGATTAGGTTCTGAAAAATTCCTGGAGCTCCACTTAATCCAAAAGGCATGTCTAGGAATTTGAAAGCCCCCAGGGGGCAATTGAAGGCAGTTTTCCATTCGTCCCCCTCCTTGATTCGCACCCTGTAATAAGCCTCCCTCAAGTCCAGTTTGGTATATATCTTCCCCTTGGCCAAATGGGCCAGTATATCCTTCATCAAGGGAAGGGGATACTGATTAGAAATGCTGATTGCGTTGAACCCCCTGTAATCTTGGCATAGACAAAGACCCCCATCTGTCTTATACCTGAACAAAACAGGGGCCCCCAAAGGTGAGGTCGAGGGCCTGATGAACCCCTGAGCCAAATTTTTGTCTATGAACTCCCGGAAGGCATCCATCTCAGCTAGCATCATGGAATAAATCCTGGGTTTGGGTAGCTTAGTCACGGAAAGTATCTCAATGGCATAGTCAAAGGGGTGGCAAAATGTCACACTCCCTCTCCTCAAATACAAACTACCATGGCTTGTATTCTACTGGTAACCCTTTCAGCTCCCCTTGGACTAAAGCAGTTGTGCAGTTCCACGAATTGGCCTCTAGAGGGACTCCTCCTGCTGGGGAAGCTTCCCCCACCCTGTGCTCCTGCACACACACTGGATCTACAAAAGTCATTGTCTCTTTTACCCAGTCTATGATGGGGTTGTGGAAGTTTAGCCAGTTTAATCCCACCACTGCAGTGGCAACTAAACCTGGGGCTATCACAAATTGAAGCTCCTCCTGATGATTCCCCATTCTCATGTGTACTGGACCAGTCATTCGCCTTGCAGCCCCCCCCCTTCATCATCCCTCCGTCCATCTGATACAGCCACACTGGCTTGTCCAGCTTGATAGTGCTAATATCCAGCTCACTAACCAGGGAGGGGTGCATTACGACTTGGGTACATCCACAATCAACCATTAACATTACTTTCCGGGTGCCCCCCTTTCCCATCCCCTAACTTGGCTTTTATGAAAAAAGGGCCTTTTACCCCACTCACCACAGCATCCGGGTGCCCTTCAGGATTAGCCTGCCCTCGGGCGCTTAGTAGGGCGGGCTGGAGCCATTTCCTGCCAGTTCCACGTCAGAAAAGGAAGATCTGCTGTCATCTGGTTCTTCCGAAGACTCCCCTGCTGCGTGGCCTGGTACCAAGGCACGTACCGCTGCTTTGGGCTTGGGCTTGAGTGGGGTCTTCAGTACCGTCGACTTCCCCTCACTCCTCTGGGGCTTCTTGGCTGCTGCTGGTTCCCGAGGGCTCCTCTCTGGGCATTCGGCTATGCGATGGCCCCCTTTTCCACAGTGTAAGCACAAGCCTTTCCTCATCCTTTGCTCCCTCTCCAACTCCCCGTCATGGTTCTGCCTGGGCGGGCCGCTTTACTTTTCTTCCCGGTGGACCCCATGGTCTTTCTCTCAGATCCCTGCTGGCACTGAGCCAGCTTGACGCTTTGCCTCAGCGTCTCCACTTCTCCAGCTAGCCATACCCATCCCAAGAGGGTCTCGGAGTTCCCCTGGAACAATGCCCATTCGAGGATGTCTGCGTTCAGCCCATCCTGGAAGAACTGTACCTTTATGGCCTCTGTCCAGTCGGGCACCTGACTGGCCAGGCGGCGAAATTCAGTGGCGCACTCAGCCACGGACTTTGAACCTTGCTCAGTTGCCGGAGGTCCGTGTGGGCCCTTCTCACTCTTAGGGAGTCTTCAAATTGAGCCCGTAGAGCCAGCATGAACTCATGGAAGTTTCCTAACTCTGGGGCTCCCATATCATAAAGCCCCACCAACCACTGCGCTGCCTCTTCCGCTAGATGGTTGGACACATTCTGCACCTTCTCAGCCTCCGTCTGGAACTCCTCATCCCACTGGGACATAAACCCCATTACCTGGGTCAGGAAGTATGGAAGCTTCGCCGCATCTCCATCAAAGATCGCCTTTAAGTCTCAGTTCCTTAGGCCCCAGGGTCTTTCCCGTGGCTTGACCGGTCCAGGTCCCCTGGGGGGGGGCTGGTCCAGGAGCTGGCAGGCCAGGGACCCCAGAAGGCATGTCAGGGTCCCCTCCCCCGGGTACCGGGGCTGGCACTGGTTGAATTTGGGGAGGCTGGGCCCCTCCTGGGGCAGGTGGTGCCTGAGGTAACCTCTGCAGGATCTCTAGGAGACTCGTTTGCATAACCTCCATTTGCTGCTTCAATTGCTGGACCTCAGCTCCTACCTCTGCCACTGAAAACAGCACCCCCGGCTCTCGGTGCCCCTCAGCCAGGGGCCCATCCCACCGATGGGACCTGCATTCCTCCCAGCTTCGGTCATCTGGCCAGGGCCAGCTGGCTCCCATGGTCACTCCAGCTCCCCACACTGGAGTGTCAGAGAGTGGCAGGCTGCCCCTCCCCAGGGCTTGCCTGGCTCCCAGCTCCATCAGGTCAAAGGGATGAGTAAACCTTCCAGCCCTCCAGTGGGCCCGGCTCCCGTCTTCTTCAGGCACTCCTGCAACATCCCCTGATGCGCCGGCACCCTCCCCCAGGGCTCCGGCTCCCTGGCCGCCGCCTGCAGCCAGGTCTTTCTCTGTCTGGGTTCCAGCCTCCGCATCATCTGACATTGCGGGTAGAACCTCTCAAAAAGGTTTAGGTAGTGAAGAGGAGTTTCGGCTTACTTTGATATACCAAGCACACATGCTCACATTCACTCAATAAAATTCTTTATTGGCAAGGAACCGTGTGTCAGGAACATGGAACAAAGCCGAAACTGAATACAGCTAGAACAAATCCCCAGATAAACCCCCACAGCGTGAGAATGGCATTTAGGGAGGAGGAATGGTCTGGCCTGCATCTGGAAGATTTGACCTTGAGCTGCGGTGGAGAGCATTGGTGAAAGGGAGAGAGTTAGGGTGAGGGTTAAGTTTAGGTTTAGGGTCAGGGTGAGGGTGAGGATCAGTGTAAGGGTTAGGGTTAGGGTAAGGATTAGGATTGGTGCAAGGGTGAGAATTAAGTTTAGCCTTAAGGTAACGGTTGCGATTAGTGTAAGGGTGAGAGTTATTGTTAAGGTTAGGGTTAGGGTTACGGTCAGGGTTCGGGTTCGGGTTGGGATTGGTGCAATGGAGAGAGTTAGGGTTAGGGTGAGTGTTATGGTTATGGTTAAAGTTAGGGTTAGGGATAGGGGCAGGGGTAGAATTTGTGGCAGGGTTAGGGTCAGTGTCAGGATTAGGGTTAGGGTTAGGTTTACAACTAGGTTATGGTTAGGGTTAGGGTTGGGATTGGGGAAAGGGAGAGAGTCAGTTGTAGGGTTAGGGACATTATCAGGGTCAGGGTTAGGGTTAGGGTTCTGATCAGTGCAATGGAGAGTGATAAGGTTAGGGTTAAGGTTAGGATTGGGATTGGTAGAAGGGAGAGAGTGAGGGTTAGGGTTAGAGTTAGGTTTGGGTTAGGGTTAGGTTCAGGGTGAGGGTTAGGGTGAGGGAGAGGGTGAGGGTGAGGGTAGGGTTAGGGTTAGGGTTGGGATTGGTGCAAGGGAGAGAGTTTGGGTTAGGGTTAGACTTGAGACTGGTGCAATGGACAGAGTTAGGGTTAGGGTTAGGGTTGGGATTGGTGAAATGGAGAGAGTTAGTTTTAGGGATAGGGTTAGGGTTAGTCTTAGTGTTAGGGTTAGGATTAGGGTCATGATGAGGGTCAGGGTTGGGGTTAAGGTGGGAATTGGTGCAATGGAGAGATGTAGGGTTAGGGTTAACATTATGTTAAGGGTAAGGATGAGGGTTACCGTTGGGATTGGTGTAATGGAGACTGATATGGTTAGGGTTAATGTTAGGGTTATGGTTAGGGTTGGGCTTGATAGAAGGGAGAGAGTTAGGGTTAAGTTTAGGGTTAAGGTTAGTGTGAGGATTAAGGTTAGGGTTAAGGTTCGGGTTAGGGTTAGGGTCGCTTTCAGTGTCAGGGCTAGGCGCAGGGTTAAGGTTGGGATTGGTGCAATGGAGAGTGATAAGGTTAGTGTTAAGGTCAGGGTTAGGGTTAGGGTTGGGATTGGTGGAAGGGAGAGGGTTAGGCTTAGGGTTAGGGTTACTGTCAGGGTCAGGGTTACTGTTAGTGTTAGGATTAGTGTTAGGGTTAGCGTTAGGGTTAGTGTTAGGATTGGTGCAATGGAGAGAATTAGTTTTAGGGTTAGAGTTATGGTCAGGGTTAGGGTTAGGGTAAGTGTTACGGTCAAGGTTAGGGTTAGGGCTAGGGTTAGAGTTATGATTTAGGTTCGGGTTACTATTAGCCTTGGGATTCATGCAAGGGAGAGAGTTAGGATTATGGTTAGGCTTAGGGTTAGTCTTAGGGTTAGGGTTAGGGTGAGGTTTAGGTTTAGGGTTAGGATTAAGTTTAGGTTTAGGGTCAGGGTGAGGGTCAGGAGCAGTGTAAGGGTTAGGATTAGGGTAAGGGTTAGGATTGGCACAAGGGTAAGAGTTAGGGTTAAGGTAACAGTTGGGATTAGAGTAAGGGACAGAGTTATTGTTATGGTTAGGGTTAGCATTACAGTCAGAGTCAGGGTCAGGGTTTGGGTTCGGGTTCGGGTTGGGATTGGTGCAATGGAGAGAGGTTTAGGGTGAGTGTTATGCTTACGGTTAAAGTTAGGGTTAGGGATAGGGGTAGGGGTAGAGTTTGTGTCAGGGTTAGGGTCAGTGTCAGGATTAGGGTTAATTTTACAACTAGGTTATGGTTAGGGTTAGGGTTGGGATTGGGGAAAGGGAAAGAGTCAGTGTTAGGGTAAGGGAAATAGTCAGGGTTAGTATTAGGGTTAGGTTTAGGGTTGGGATTGGTGTAATGGAGAGTGATAAGGTTAGGGTTAAGGTTAGGATTGGGATTGGTAGAAGGAAGAGAGTTAGGGTTAGGGTTAGGGTTAGGTTTGGGTTAGGGTTAGGTTCAGGGTGAAGGTTAGGGTGAGGGAGAGGGTGAGGTTGAGGGTGAGGGTAAGGGTGAGGGTTAGGGTTGGGGTTATGGTTAGAGTTAGGGTCAGGGTCAGGGTAAGGGAGAGGATGAGGTTGAGGGTAAGGGTGAGGGTGAGGGTTGGGGTTAAGGTTAGGGTTACGGTCAGGGTTGGGGTTAGGGTCAGGGTCAGGGTCAGGGTTAGGGTTGGGATTTGTGCAATGGAGAGAGAGAGGGTTAGGATTATTTTTAGGTTTAAATTTAGGTTTAGGGTTAGGGTTAGGGTCAGGGTTAGGTTTGGGGTTGGTGTAATGGAAAGAGTTAGGGTTAGGGTTAGGGTAGGTTTAGGGTTAGTGTTAGGGTTAGGACTAGGGTCAGGGTTAGGTTTGGGATTGGTGCAATGGAGAGTGTTAGGGTTAGGGCTAGGGTAAGTTTAGTGTTCGTGTTTGGGTTTGGGTTTGGGTTATAGTCAGGGTTAGATTTCAGATTGGGGCAATGGAGAGAGTGAGAGTTAGGGATAGGGTTAGGGTCAGGTTTAGGGTTAGCGTCATTGTGAGGGTTTTGCAATGGAGAGTGATAGGGTTAAGGTTAAGGTTAGTGTTTGGGTTTGGATTGGTGCTATGGAGTGAGTTAGGGTTAGGGTTAGATTTAGGGTTAGGGTTAGGGTTAGGGTCACGGTCAGAGTCAGGGTCTGTGTTGGGGTTAGGGTTGGAATTGGTAAAATTGATAGTGATAAGTTTAGGGTTAAGCTCAGGGTTAGGGTGATGGTTGGGATTGGTGTAAGAGAGAGGGTTATGGTCAGGGTTAGGTTTGAGATTGGTGCAAGGGAGAGTGAGAATTAGTGATAGGGTTAGGGTTAGGGTTAAGCTTAGGGTTAAGGTCATTGTCAGGGTTAGGGTTAGGGTTAGGGTTGGGATTGGTGCAATGGACAGTGGTAGGGTTAGTATTAAGATTAGGTTTAGGATTAGGGTTTGGATTGGTGCTATGGAGTGAGTTAGGGTTAATATAAGGTTAGATTTAGGGTTAGGGTTAGGGTTAGGGTCAGGGTGAGTGTTGGGGTTAGGGTTGTGATTGGTGCAATGGAGAGAGATAGGGTTCAGGTAGGGTTAGGTTTCAGATTGGTGGAAGGGAGAGTGTTAGGCTTAGGGTTAGGCTTAAGGTTAGGGTTAGGGTTAATTTTAGTGTTAGGGTCAGGGTCAGGGTTAGGGTTAGGGCTAGGGTCAGGGTTAGGTTTGGGGTTGGTGCAATGGAGAGAGTTAGGGTTAGGGTTAGCGTAAGTTTATTGTTAGTGTTAGTGTCAGTGTCTGTTAGGGTTAGGGTTCGGGTTATGGTCAGGGTTAGGTTTGAGATTGGTGCAATGGAGAGAGTTAGAGCTAGGGTTAGGGTAAGTTTAGTGTTAGTTTTAGTGTTAGTGTCAGGGTTAGGGTTAGGGTTCGGGTTCGGGTTATGGTCAGGGTTAGGTTTGAGATTGGGGCAATGGAGAGAGTGAGAGTTAGGGATAAGGATAGGGTTAGGGTTAGGGTCAGGTTTAGGTTTAGGGTCATTGTCAGGGTGAGGGTTAGGGTTGGGATTGTTGCAATGGAGAGTGTAGGGTTAGGGTTAAGTTTCTGATTAGGGTTTTGATTGGTGCTATGGAGTGATTTAGGATTAGGGTTAGGGTTAGATTTGGGGTAAGGGTTAGTGATCGACTTAGGGAGACGGTTAGAGTTAGGGTTGGGGTTCAGGTTGTGATTTGTGCAATGGAGAGTGATAGGGTTAGGGTAGGGTTAGGGTTAGGGTTAGGGTTAGAGTTAGGGTTAGGGTTACCGTTGGGATTGGTGTAATGGAGAGTGATATGTTTAGGGTTAACATTAGGGTTATGGTTAGGGTTGGGCTTGATGGAAGGGAGAGTTAGGGTTAAGTTTAGGGTTAAGGTTAATGTGAAGATTAGGGATAGGGTTAGTGTTAAGGTTAGGGTTACGGATAGGGTTAGGGTCAGTGTCAGTGTCAGGGTTAGGGTTATTGTAGGGTCATTGTCAGGGTCAGGGTTAGGTTTAGGGTTAGGGTTGGGATTGATGGAAGGGAGAGGGTTAGGGCTAGGGTTAGGGTTAGGGTTAATGTCATGGTCAGGTTTAGTGTTAGTGTTAGGGTCAGGGTTAGGATTGGTGCAATAGAGAGAATTAGTTTTAGGGTTAGGGCCACGGTCAGGGTCAGGGTTAGGGTTAAGGTTAGGGTTGGGATTTGTTCAATTGAGACAGTTAGGTTTAGGTTTAGGGTCAGGGTCAGGGTTAGGGTTAGGGTCAGGGTCAGGGTTAGGTTTGGGATTGGTGCAATGGAGAGTTTTAGGGTTAGAGTTAAGGTAGGTTTAGTGTTTGTGTTAAAGTTAGTGTTTGTATTAGTGTTAGGGTTAGGGCTAGGGTCAGGGTTAGGTTTGGGGTTGGTGCAATGGAGAGAGTTAGGGTTAGGGTTAGTGATTGGGATTGGTGTAATCGAGAGAGATGGGGTACTGTTAGGGTTAGGATTAGTGTTAGGGTTAGGGTTACGTTTCAGGTTAGGGTTAGGATTAGGGTTAGGATTGGGATTGGTGCAATAGAGAGAGTTAGGATTAGGGTTAGCATTAGGGTTAGGATTGGTGGAAGGAAGAGAGTTAGGGTTAGGGTTAGGGTTAGGGTCAGAATAAGTGTTAGGGTTAGGTTTGGGATTGGTGCAGTGGAGAGAGTTAGTGTTAGGGTTAGTGTTAGGGTTAGTGTCAGGATTTGGTTAGAGTTACCTTTGGGATTGGTCCAATGGAGAGCGGAAGGGGTACTGTTGGGGTTACGGTTAGGATTAGTGTTAGGGTTAGGGTGAGTGTTAGGGTCAGGTTTAAGGTTAGGATTAGGATTGGGATCGGTGCAATCAAGAGAGTTAGTGTTAGTGTTAATGTTAGAGCTAGGGTTTAGGGTTAGGGTTAGGGTTACGGTTAGGTTTCGGGTTAGGGTTAGGTTTGCGATTAGGATTGGTGTAATGGAGAGAGTTAGGGTTAGTGTTAGCATTATGTTTAGGATCAGGATTAGGCTTAGGGTAAGGGTTGGGATTGGTGCAATGAAGAGAGTTAGGGTTATGGTTAGTGTTAGTGTTAGGATTGGTGGAAGGAAGAGAGTTAGGCTTGGGGTTAGGGTTGGGGCTAGGGTTTAGGGTTAGAGTTAGGGTTAAAGTTAGGTTCTGGGTTAGGGTTAAGGTTAGGTTTGGGATTGGGATTGGTGCAATGGAGAAATTTAGGATTAGGGTTAGGGTTAGGGTTTGGATTAGTGGACGGGACTGAGTTAGGGTTAGGATTAGGGTTAGGGTCAGGGTCAGGGTTAGGGTAAGAGTTAGGTTTGGGATTGGTGCAATGGAGAGTGATTAGGAGGATTAGCTAATACTTAGGAGGAGTAGCTAATACCTAGAGGACAGGATCAAAATTAAGAATGACCTGGATATACTGGAGCGCTGGGCGAAAGCTAACAAAATGAAATTCAATACAGAGAAATGTAAAGTACTGCATTTAGGGCGGAAAAATGAAATGTATGGATATAGGGTGGGAGAGACCTGGCTGAACGAGACTACGTGCGAAAGGGATCTAGGAGTCCTCATAGACCACAAGTTGAACATGAGTCAACAATGTGATGCGGCAGCTAAAAAGGCCAATGCGATTTTGGGCTGTATCAATAGAAGTATAGTGTCTAGATCAAGGGAAGTAATAATGCCACTCTATTCTGCCTTGGTCAGACCTCACTTAGAATACTGTGTCCAGTTCTGGGTACCACAATTCAAAAGGATACTGACAAATTGGAGCATGTCCAGAGAAGGGCAACTAAAATGGTGAAAGGTCTGGAAATGATGCCTTATGAGGAGAGACAGAAGCTGGGTATGTTTAGCCTGGAAAAAAGATGGTTAAGAGGTGATATTGTAGCCGTGTTTAAGTATTTGAAGGGATGTCACGCTGAGGATGGAGCAGGCTTGTTTTCTGCTGCTCCAGAGACTGGAACATGGAGCAATGGATGCAAGCTCCAGGAACAGAGATTCCACCTCAACATTAGGAGGAACTTTTTGACAGTAAGAGCTGTTCGGCAGTGGAACACACTCCCTCGGAGCATGGTGGAGTCGCCTTCCTTGAGGTCTTTAAACAGAGGCTGGATTGCCATCTGTCGGGGATGTTTTGATCAAGATTTCCTGCGTGCCAGGGGGTTGGACTGGATGGCCCTAGTGGTCTCTTCCAACTCTGCAATTCTATGATTCTATGATAGGGTTATGTTTGTGTTTATGGTAATGGTTATGGTCATGGTTAGGGTTAAGGTTAAGTTTAGGATTAGTGTTAGTGTTAGTTTTAGTATCAGCGTTGGGATTGGTGCAATGGAGATTTAGGGTTAGGCTTAGGGTTAGGGTTACAGTTAGGGTTAGGGTCTGTATTAGGGTTAAGGTTGTTATTGGTGAAATGGATAGAGTTAGGGTTACTGTTAAGATTAGGGTCAGGATTTGGGTTAGAGTTACAGTTGGGATTGTTGTAATGGAGAGAGTTAGGGTTAGGGTTAGGGTCAGGGTTAGGGTTAGAGTTAGCTTTGGGATTGTTGTAATGGAGAGATATAGGAGTAGGGTTAGGGTTAGGGTTAGGGTTAGGATTGGTGAAAGGAAGTGAGTTAGGGTTAAGTTGAAGGTTCAGGTTATTGTGAGGGTTAGTGTTAGTGTTAGTGTTAAGGTTTGGGTTAGGGTTAGGGTCAGGGTGTGGGTCAGGGTCACAGTTAGGTTTAGTGTTGGGATTGGTGAAATGGAGAGAGATAGGGTTACGGTTAGGGTTAAGGTTAGGATTAGTGTTAGGGTTAGGATCATGTTTAAGGTTATGGTTAGTGTTGGGATTGGTGTAATGGAGAGAGTTAGGGTTATGGTTAGTGTTAGGATCAGCATTAGGGTTAGGGTTAGGGTTGGGATTAGTGCAATGGAGAGAGTTAGGGTTAGTGTTAGGGTTAGGGTTAGGGTTAGGGTCAGTGTTAATGTAAGGGTCAGCATTAGGGCTAGGGTTGGGATTGGTAGAATGGAGAGAGTTAGATTTAGGGTTAGGGTTACGGTGAGGGTTAGGATAAGGATTAGAGTTAGGTTCAGGTTTAAGGTTAGTGTTAGTGTTGGGATGGGTGCAATGGAGAGTGTTAGTGTTAGTGTTAGGGATAGGATTTGGGTTAGAGTTAGGGGTGGGATTGGTGCACTGGAGAGAGATAGGGGTAGGGGTAGGGGTAGGGGTAGGATTGGTGGAAGGAAGAGAGTTAGTGTTAGTGTTAGTGTTATGGTTAGGTTTGGGATTGGGATTGGTACAATGGAGAGAGTTAAGATTAGGGTTAGGGTCAGGGTCAGGGTAAGAGTTAGTGTTGTGATTGTTGCAATGCAGAGTGATAGGTTTATAGTTATGTTTATGGTAATGGTTATGGTTATTGTTAGGGTCACGGTTAGGGTTAGGATTAGTGTTAGTGTTAGCATCATGGTTGGGATTGGTGCAATGGAGAGAGTTAGGGTTAGTGTTATTGTTAGGGTCAGGGTTAGGGTTAGAGTTAGGGTTGGGATTGGTGTAATCGAGAGAGATGGGGGTACTGTTAGGGTTAGGTTAGGGTTAGGATTAGTGTTAGGGTTAGGGTGAGTGTTAGGGTCAGGTTTAAGGTTAGGATTAGGGTTGGGATCATTGAAATGGAGAGAGTTAGGGTTAGTGTTAGTGTTAGAGCTAGGGTTTAGGGTTAGGGTTAGCGTTAGGGTTAGGTTTGAGATTGGGATTAGTGCAATGGAGGGAGTTAGGGTTAGGGTTGGCTTTATGGTTACGGTCAGGATTAGGGTTAAGGTTAGGGTTGGGATTGATACAATGAAGAGAGATAGGGTTAGTGTTAGTGTTAGGGTTAGGATTGGCGGAAAGAAGAGTGTTAGGGTTAGGGTTGGGGTCAGGATTTGGATTAGAGTTAAAGTTTGGATTGGTGGAATAGAGAGAGATAAAGTGAGGGTTAGGGTTAGGATTGGTGGAAGGAAGAGAGTTAGGCTGGAGGGGAGGAGCCAAGCTTCCATGGCGTAGGAAGATTTCTCCAGAACGGGTGCTCAAGGTAATGGAATTAAATCTATAATTTCCCCTCAAAAAGGCATGAGGAGAGCTTTGAGGGAAGATTTATGGCTGTGAATCACTAAGGAATGTTAATGGAAGAGAAAACTGCAGTTCAAAGAAGCCTAAAGTAAACAAATAGTTAGTTTCATTTTTGCCCAATAGTGGAGCTGCCTAACTAAAAAGAACATTTTGCTAATACATCACTAAGGTTGGAGGACGCAGCGAACAATTGTAGACAAACGAAAAGGATGATTTAACAGGAGAAGGAATAATTGATCTAACTGTAGAATAAGTGGAAAGATTTAAAAAAATAATAAGTGGTGGAGGAAGGAGGGGCCATACACAGAAGGGGAGGAACAAAAGTTTGGAGTGTTCTGATTTTCTTATGTTTTAAAAAAGAAGAAATGTTGCAGGAAAAAGTTGGTTGAGGCCACAAACATCAGATAAGCCATCAGATAGGTCTCACAAGAGGTTGGAAAGGATTTGTTTGGAAACACAGAATAATAAGGGTGAACCAGAAGGGTTAAGTATGGAAAAGGGAACAAGCCCCAAAACAAGCCCCCAAAAGAGTGGTCTTTCAAGTGCCTCTGCCCCTGATCCTCTATCCCCAAGGGGGAGGGAAAGAAGGGGAGAAAGCACAGAGGATATTAAAACTCATATGGATTCTCTCTTTACAAAAATGATGACAGAATTAAGAGAAGAAAAAAAGAGAATGTTTTCAGAGTTTGCAAGTATAAGAGAAGAAATGCAGAAGGAGAGGAAAAGATCTGAAGAAAGATTTGTGGAAATGAGTACAAAAATACAAGGAATACAAGGAGATATTCTTAATATAGTAAAAGAGAACAAAGAAATAATTAAAACCCAAACACTTCAAAGCAGTCAGATCCAGGATAATATGAAGAAAATCACGGTTATGGAAAAAAAATGATATACATGCATGATTTTCAATGCAGGAATAACTTTAGAATAATGTTCCTGCCAGAATCTGTGGGGAAAGATCAAGGATCTAATCTGAAATCTGAAGTGTTGAAATGGCTACAGCAAGTGACCCCAACTGTGAAATGGAGGGATGAAGACATTGAGTGGATCCATAGAGAATTGACAAGAAGGAGAAATATGTTGCCAAGAGATGTTATTGTTAGAGTTATTAACTACAATAACAAGGAGGAATTGATGAGAACAGTCAAGAAATACCCAGAGAGACTGAAGTATGGAGATGTAAGGGTGGAATTATATAATGACTATTGTCCACAAACAGTAATTTGGAGAAAATCGATGAAGCCCTGTATTGCTACTCTTTTGAAAGCTGGTATAAAATATGCTTGGGGATACCCAGCATATTTTTGAAATTTGAATGGGCAGGAAAAAGATATAGAATGGAAACGCCAGAAGATGGACTGTGATTGTTGGAGGAGTTGGGAGTATATAAGAAGAAGTATGGAGCTGATGGAGGAGCAGACAGCAGAGGAGGAAAAGTTTAGACAGATGAAGAAAGCAGAAGGAAGAGGGAAAAAATTACAGGGGAAAAAAGAGGGGAAATGTTTTTATTTTTTATTTTTTATTTGTATGAGCACTCGGGGGAGGGAGTTGTTCTGGGACAGTGGATGATCTCCTTGCCACTCCTCACCTGGAAGACCTGGGGGGTCATGAGCAAGGCAATTTGCCTTGGGAAGACAAGGTGGGGAGGTAAAGAAGGGAAAGGGGGAAGGGGGAAGGGAATGGGGGAAAATTGGGAAAGGGTGGGTATGGGGAAGGGAGGTCACTTTTTGGAGCCAGAAGATCTTATAGAAAATGTAATAAGGGATCTAATGGTTAACAAATTAAAGATATCAACCTTAAATGTTCATGGCCTTGGCACGGTAATAAAATGAAAAAGGACTGAAGCATTATTGAAGAAGGATCAAGCGGATATAATATTTTTTGCAAGAGACACATCAAAAAAGGGAAGGAGTAAATGAATTGAAATTGAATTGGGTAAGAGTTTATGAAACAGCATACAGGAATTCAAAAGCTAGAGGGGTAGCAATATTAATAGCAAAAATGTAATTTTGTTATTAAAAAGGTGAAAAAAGATGAAAATGGTAGATATATTATAATGCAAGGTGAAATGGGAGAAGATAAATATGTTCTAATGAATGTATATGCTCCAAATGAAAAACAAGAGGAATTTTACGAGAAAGTATTTAAAGAAATGGAGAATATGCAAGAACAAAATATTGTTGTAGCAAGAGATTTTAATATGCAAATGGAAAGAATAAAAGACAAATCAAATTATTCATTAAGGGATAAATATGATAATATTACAAATTTAAATAAAATAATAAAAAGAAAGGGGTTGAAAGATGTGTGGAGACTGGTAAAGGGAGATGAAAGGAAATATACATACTTTTCAATGGTACATAAGAGTTATTCAAGAATTGATTATATTTTTGTATCAAAGAATTTGATTGATAAAATCATAAATTCAGAGATAGAAAATATAAAAGTAACAGACCATGCCTTGGTCAATGTGGAGATTATAATGAAGAGAGATTATGAAAAGGTTAAAAGGTGGAGGTTGAATACAAAGATTTTAAATTATAGAGAAATAGTAGAAAAAATTGAGCATGAATGGCAAGAATTGTGGGAATTAAATGATAAAGAAGTATCAAAAGGAATTTTGTGGGATACTATGAAAGTTGTGACAAGGGGGATATGCATAAAAGAAACCTTTAACTTAAAAAAAGGCAAGAAGAAAGAAAAGGGAAATTAGAAAGGGAAATAGAATTATTGGAAAATATATATTAAACAAGGAAAAACAAACTTATATTGAGTTACGAGCAAAGAGGGAGGAATTGGATAAAATGGAAGTAGATGAAGTACAGGAAAATTTAATTTATTTAAGAAGGGAGTATTTTGAATTTAGTAATAAAAATTCAAAAATGTTGGCTAGAACCACACAAAAGAAGAAAATGGAAAATATGATAAATGGGATTAGAGATAAAACAGGTAAAATGTGTAGAACAATGAAGGAAAAACTAACAATATTTGAGGAGTTTTATAAAGACCTGTACCAGTCAGAAAATAAATCAGTGGAACAAATAGAAAAATATGTAGGGGAAAATTGGAAGATTAAAATAGAAGAGGAAGATAGGGATTTATTAGAAAAACCAATTATGAAAATGGAAGTAGAGGAAGCAATAAACAATTTAAAAAGTGGGAAAGCTCCAGGAATGGATGGGTTAGGACCAGATTATTATAAAGTATTTAAAAAGAAGCTGATACCTAAATTATTAGAATTATATAGTAATATAATAATGGGAGATAAAGTCCCTTCATCATGGCAACAATTATTGATAATATTGATATCAAAGCCAGATAAGGATTTGTTGGACCCTGGATCATACAGGCCTATATCATTGATAAATCAAGATGCAAAGTTATTATCAGCAATAATGGCAAAGAGAATGAATAGTTGTTTGTATAAATATATATTAAAGGACCAATGTGGATTTGTGAAAGGAAGACAGATGTCAAATTTAATAGGAAGGGTGTTAAATAAAATACATATAATTGGCAAAACAGAAGTAAAAGCAGGGATATTAGCATTAGAAGAAAAGCCAGAGAGAGAGAGATTTAAAGCTTTTGACTGTGTGGAATGGCCAACACTAAAAATAATACTGAAAGAATTTGGAATGGGGAAGAGGTTTAGAGGATTAATAGATCAATTGTAATCCCATAATACAGCTATAGTGATGGTTAATGATGGAATAACAAGAGAAATAAAAATAACGAGAGGAACAAGACAAGGTTGCCCACTTTCTCCAATATTGTTTGCAATGGTAATAGAAATTCTAGCAAATGTGATAAGAAATGATAATAGTATAGAAGGAATTGGAGTAGAAACAAAACATAAGATAAGCTTGTTTGCTGATGATACATTCTTAACAATTAAGGAACTGATTAACGGAATAGAAAAAGTTAAAGAACATTTAAAAGTATTTGGGGAGATGACAGGCTTACAGGTTAATTGGAATAAATCAGATATGATGTTGTTTAACTATACTAAGGAAGAAGAAAATGTATTTGTAAAAGAGAAATTAGAAGTAAGATTAAAAAGTAATATTAAGTATTTAGGAATAAATATTACAAAAGATTTAAAAGAATTAGAAGAGAAAAATATTATGGTATTAAAGAAAAAAATGGAAAAGAAGTTGGAAGAATATAAAAATATTCAATTATCATGGTTTGGAAGAGTAGCTTTATTTAAAATGAAAATATTACCTAAACTAAATTTTTTGTTTAGAATGTTACCAATAAAAGTATCAGAAGTAGAATTGAAAAAATGGCAAAATATGCTGAATAAATATTGTAATGGAGGGAAAAGGACAAGATTAAATAAATTATTTTGGTATATATCACAGAAGGAGGGAGGACTTGGTCTTCCCAAAATAAAAGGATATTATGAAGCTAATCAATTGAGATATGTTATAGAAGGAATTGTAGGACAGGGGGATTTAGAATGGTTAGAGATAGAAACAGGGAGAATAGAAAAGAGAATATGGAGTATATTTTTTTGATAATTTTACAAAAAAGGAAATTAAAGGAATTGAGAACCCATTTCTGCAAAATATATGGGAAATATGGTATAAATATAAGAGAGAATTTTTGCCTATTGATTCAGTATTAACACCGGTTATAATGGACAAAAAATTCCCAAATAATTTGAAGGAAAAAATGGGAAAGGAATTAAAGAAAAGAGGACTAGATAAAATAGAGGGATGAATGAGAAAGGGAGTATAAGAGAGAAATTATGTGGAATGAAAATTTCATGGTTTAATTGCATACAGTTAGAACAATGGATTAAAAATTGGAAAAAGAATCATAAAGAAATAAGGGCATTTACAAAATTTGAAAATTTGGTGAAAAAAGGTGAAAAGAGGGATGATAATGAAAGTATGAAAGGTATTACAAGTGAATTATATAAAATATTGATTAAAAATAAGGGGAAAAAAGACAAAGGGGAATATTTAAGGAGAATATGGGAGGAAGATTTGAAACAAAAAACTGGAGATCATGAATGGGATAAGATATGGAAACAAAGACATCTAAAAATATGTTGATATGGATAAAATAAAATTATTATAAAATAATATGGAGATGGTATTTGACACCAGCAAGATTGCATAATATAGATAAGAATAACTCTAAATATTGTTGGAGAGGTTGTCAAGAAATAGGTACATATATGCATATGTGGTGGAATTGTAAATTTGTACAGCAGTTTTGGGAAGTGGTTTTTATAGAAATAGAGAATATTCTGAATAGAAATATAGAAAGGAAGCCGAGCATAGCATTGATGTCAATTTATAATGAAGAGAATGGGAACCAAGCAGAAAAGGATTTAATAACAAATTTATTAACGGCAGCAAGATTAATTATAGCAAGACATTGGAAAATGCAAATAAATGTACAAGTGGAGGAGTGGTATAAAGAAGTGTGGAAGATGGCAATAAATGATAAGTTAACATGTAGACTCCAAGTAAGAAGAGGAAGTTGGAAAGAAAGTGACTTTGATAAAATTTGGAATGTATTTGTTAAAAAAGTATTACAGACAAAAGATGGGAGGTTACCTCCACGAGAAGAAATGAGATTCTGGAAAGATTAGGTAAGGGATAATGGCTCCGGTGAAGGGGAGCATTGAGGTGGGGGGGTAGGGGAATTAATATTTTTGAATAGAATTATAATAAAGAATCTATGTTAACTTTTGAAACTAGTTAATAGAAAAATTGTGATTTTATAGTAATTTTATGTGTTATAATAACTAAGTATTGATTAGATAATATAATGTATGATTATAAAATTAATAAAAATATATTTTAAAAAAGGAAGAGAGTTAGGGTTAGGGTTAGGGTTGGGGCTAGGGTTTAGGTTTAGGTTTAGGGTTAGGGTTAGAGTTAGGTTCCGGGTTAGGGTTAAGGTTAGGTTTGGGATTGGGTTTGGTGCAATGGAGTTAGGATTATGGGTAGGGTTAGGGTTCGGATTGGTGCACGGGACTGAGTTAGGTTTAGGATTAGGGTTAGGGTCGGGGTCAGGGTTAGGGTACGTGTTAGGGTTGGGATTGTTGCAATGGAGAGTGATGGGGTTATGGTTATCATTATGGTAATGGTTGTGGTCATGGTTAGGTTTAAGATTAGGTTTAGGATTAGGGTTAGTGTTAGTGTTAGTATCAGGGTTGGGATTGGTGCAATGGAGAGAGTGAGGGTTAGGGTTAGGGTTAGGTTTAGGGTTAGGGTTAGTGTCAGGGTCAGGGTTAGGTTTAGTGTTGGAATTGGTGCAATGGAAAGAGATAGGGGTAGGGTTAGGTTTAGAGTTAGAGTTAGGATTGGTAGAAGGAAGAGAGTTAGGGTTAGGGTTAGGTCTAGGATTTAGGTTTCGGGTTAGGGTCAGGTTTAGTTTTAGGTTTCGGGTTAGGGTTATGGTTAGGTTTGGGATTGGGATTGGTGCAATGGAGAGAGTTAGGATTAGTGTGTTAGGGTTAGGGTTGGGATTGGTGCACTGGACTGAGTTAGGGTTAGGATTAGGGTTAGGTTCAGGGTCAGGGTCAGGGTTAGGGTAAGTGTTATGGTTGGGAGTGTTGCAATGGAGAGTGATAGGCTTATGTTTATATTTATGTTAATGGTTATGGTTATGGTTAAGAGTAAGATTGTGGTTAGTGTTAGTGTTAGTGTTAGTATCAGGGTTGGGATTGGTGCAATGGAGAGAGTTAGGGTTAGTGTTAGTGTTAGGGTCAGGGTCAGGGTTAGGGATAGAGTTAGGTTTGGGATTGGTGTAATATAAAGAGATAGGGTCAGGGTCAGGGTCAGGGTTAGGGATAGGGATAGTGTTAGGGTTAGGGTTAGGGTTGGGATTGGGATTGGTACAATGGACAGATTTAGGATTAGGTTTAGGGTCAGGGTCAGGGTCAGGGAAAGAGTTACTGTTGGAATTGTTGCAATGGAGAGTGATAGGGTTATGTTTATGTTTATGGTAATGGTTATAGTTATGGTTAGGGTCAAGTTTAGGGTTAGGATTGGTGTTAGTATCAGGGTTGGGATTGGTGCAATGTAGAGAGTTAGTGTTAGTGTCAGTGTCAGGGTTTGGTTAGACTTAGGGTTGGGATTGGTGTAATGGATAGAGATAGGCATAATGTTAGGATTAGGGTTCGGGTTACGGTTACGGTTATTATTAGTGTTAGGTTTAGGGTGAGTGTTAGGGTCAGGTTTAAGGTTAGGATTAGGTTTGGAATTGGTGCAATGGAGAGAGTTAGTGTTAGTGTTAGAGCTAGGGTTTAAGGTTAGGGTTAGGGTTAGGATTAGGTTTGGGATTGGGATTAGTGCAAAGGAGGGAGGTTTAGAGTTAGCATTATACTTATGGTAAGGATTAGGGTTAGGGTTAGGGTTAGGATTGGTGGAAGGAAGAGTTTTAGGGTTAGGGTTAGGGTCAGGATTTGGGTTAGAGTTAAGGTTGGGATTTGTGCAATTGAGATAGATAGGGTTAGGGTTAGGGTTAGGGTTAGGGTTAGGATTGGTGGAAGGAAGAGAGTTAGGGTTAGGGTTGGGGCTAGGGTTTAGGTTTAGGTTTAGGGTTAGGGTTAGATTTCAGTTCCAGGTTAGGGTTAAGGTTAGGTTTGGGATTGGGCTTGGTGCAATGGAGAGAGTTAGGATTACGGTTAGGGTTAGGGTTAGCGTTGGGATTGGTGCACGGGACTGAGTTAGGTTTAGGATTAGGGTTAAATTCAGGGTCAGGGTTAGGTGAAGTGTTAGGGGTGGGATTGTTGCAATGGAGAGTGATAGAGTTATGGTTATCTTTGTGGTAATGGTTGTGGTCATGGATAGGGTTAGGATTAGGATTAGTGTTCGTGTTAGTGTTAGTATCAGGGTTGGGATTGGTGCAATGGAGAGAGTGAGGGTTAGGTTTAGGGTGAGGGTTAGTTTTAGGGTTAGGGTTAGTGTCAGGGTCAGTGTCAGGGTTAGGTTTAGTGTTGGGATTGTTTCAATGGAGAGAGAAAGGGTTAGGGTTAGGGTCAGGGTCAGGGTTAGGGTTAGGGTTAGGGTTGGGCTTGGTGCAATGGAGAGTTAGGGTTAGTGTTAGGGTTAGGATTTGGGTTAGCCTTACGGTTGGGATTGGTTTAATGGAGAGACACAGGGTTAGTGTTAGTGTTAGGGCTAGAGTTTAGGTTTAGGGTTAGGGTTAGGGTTAGGGTTAGGTTTTGGGTTAGTGTTATGGTTACGTTTGGGATTGGGATTGGTGCAATTTAGAGTGTTAGGATTAGTGTTAGGGTTAGGGTTGGGATTGGTGCACTGGACTGAGTTAGGGTTAGGATTTGGGTTAGGGTTAGGATTGGTGGACGGAAGAGAGTTAGGGTTAGGGTTAGGGGTATGGTTTAGGGTTAAGGTTAGGGTAAGGGTTAGAGTTAGGTTCCAGGTTATGTTTAGTGTTAGGTTTGGGTTTGGGCTCGGTGCAATTGAGATAGTTAGGATTAGGGTTAGCATTAGGGTTAGGGTTGGAATGGTGGATGGGACTGAGGTAGGGTTAGGATTAGGTTTAGGGCAGGGGCAGGGTTAGGGTAAAAGTTAAGCTTGGGATTGTTGCAATGGAGTATGATAGGTTTCTGGTTATATTTAGGGTAATGTTTATGGTCATTGGTAGGTTTAAGATTAGGGTTAGGATTATGGTTAGTGTTAGTGTTAGTATAATGGTTGGGATTGGTGCAATGGAGAGACTTAGGGTTAGAGTTAGGGTTAGGATTAGTTTGAGGGTTAGGGTTAGTGTCAGGTTCAGCATTAGGGTTAGGGTTAGGGTTGGGATTGGTGGAATGGAGAGAGTTAGATTTAGGTTTAGATGTAGGGTTAAAGTTAGGGTTAGGGTTAGGGTCAGGGTCAGGGTTAGGTTTAGTGTTTGGATTAGTGCAATGGAGAGAGAAAGGGTTAGGGTTAGGGTTAGGGTTAGGGTTAGGGTCAGTTTTAAGTTTAGGGTTAGGGTTGGGATTGGTGCAATGGAGAGTTAGGGTTAGTGTTAGTGTTATGGTTAGGGTAAGGATTTTGGTTAGAGGTACGGTTGGAATTGGTTCAATGGAGAGTGATAGGGGTAGGGGTAGGGTTAGAGTAACGATTGGTGGAAGGAAGAGAGTTAGGGTTAGGGTTAGGGTTAGGGTTCGGTTTAGAGTTAGGTTTTGGGTCAGGGTTAGGGTTAGAGTTAGATTTGGGATTAGTGCAATGCAGAGAGTTAGGGTTAGGGTTAGGGTCAGTATTAGGGTTAGGGTTAGGGGTTGGATTTGTGCAATGGAGAGAGTTAGCGTTAGGATTAGTGTTAGTGTCAGGGTCAGAATTTCGTTAGAGTTACGGTTGGGATTGGTGCAATGGAGAGAGATAGGGGTAGGATTAGGGTTAGGGTTATGATTGGTGGAAAGAAGAGAGTTAGGGTTAGAGTTAGGGTTAGGGTTATGGCTAGGGTTAGGGTTAGGGTTAGGTTTCAGGTTAGGGTTAGTGTTAGGTATGGGATTGGGTTTGGTGCAATGGAGAGTGTTAGGATCAGTGTTAGGGTTAGGGTTGGGATTGGTGTACTGGACTGAGTTAGGGTTAGGATTAGGATTAGGGTCAGGGTCAGGGTTAGGGTAAGTGTTATGGTTGGGAATGTTCCAATGGAGAGTGATAGGCTTATGTTTATTTTTATGGTAATAGTTATGGTCATGGCTAAAGTTAAGATAATGTTTAGTGTTAGTGTTAGTGTTAATATCAGGGTTGGGATTGGTGAAATGGAGAGTTAGGGTTAGGGTTAGGGTTAGGGTCACGGTCAGGGTTAGGGTTACAGTTAGGTTTGGGATTGGTTTAACGGAGAGAGATAGGGGTAGGGGTAGGGTTCGGGTTTGGGTTCTGATTTGGGTTAGGGTTATGGTTAGGGTCAGGGTTACAGTTAGGGTTAGGGTGAGTGTTAGGTCAAGTTTAAGGTTAGGATTAGTGTTGTGATTGGTGAAATGGAGAGAGTTAGGGTTAGTGTTAGTGTTAGGGCTAGTGTTTAAGGTTAGGGTTAGGGTCAGGGTCAGGGTCAGGGTTAGGGTTAGGTTTAGTGTTGGGATTGGTGCAATAGGGAGAGATACGGGTAGGTTTAGGGTTAGTGTTAGGGTTATGGTCAGTATTAGGGTTAGGGTTAGGGTTGGGATTGGTGCAATGGAGAGACTTAGGGGTAGGGTTAGTGTTAGTTTCAGGGTCACGATTTGGTTAGAGTTTCAAATCAAAATCCAACCCCCCCCAACAAAATTATACAATCATATATATAAAGTTCAAATTTACATTACAATTTCCAATATTTCTAAAATTTTACATATTAATCTACCAATATAATAATTAGTATTACTCATTATCCTTACTACAATTATTCATAAACCTCTATCTCTCTCTATCCCTTCTTCGTAAAAAATTCTTTCACATTTAAAAACAAAAAATAAGTTATACAATTATTTGAAATAACTTATAGTTTGATTTAAAATTCAAATTATATCAATACTCCTCATGTTATGGCAGGCATTGTCTCTCCCAGCCATGGCCAGAACTTATTCCATCTAACAGAAGGCATCCTGCCTCATTCTGTTTCACTTATAGTCTTTATCTTATTCATTACAAAACGTACGGCAATATTTACATCCACTTGGGTTTATGTAACTAACTCTCTCTTTCTCTGAATAACCAAAGCCAATAATACATATAAATTTACCAGTCTGATGGTGGACCAAGGAACATCCCAAAACAAATCAACAAGCCCCCTCCTATGTCCTCTTTTTCTTCCCGCCCCCCGATATCGACGTGGTCCTCTGACTCCAGACTCCGGCTCCAGTCCGGATGCCACCGCTTCCCAAGGCTGGCACGCCAAATCTGGCCAATCCAACGCCGCAGCTGCCTTTTCCCAAGTGTCCTTGGCTGCTGGGCAGTCCTTTATAAAGTGTTCTGTAGTCTCTCTGGGTGAACTTCCAGCAACCAAAAGTTGTCTCTGACACAAAAGTCTAGCACATATCTGCTCTGCTTCTTTCAGCCACGGCTGGTTGCCCTTCAAATAATACATCTAGTGATAAAATCTCCATCGGATGTCCCACAGAACAAAAGGGACTCTCTGGTCTGTGAAGCATTTGATCTTCTGTGGCGGTTCTTTTAGATATCCAGACAAGTGGTCCTTCTTGGTATCTTTTTCCAACTGTGGCTGAAAGAAAACCACCCTCACCATTTCCCAGTATACAAAGCGCTTCAAGGCTTTCACAGATCCCACCTGGTTCTGAAACCACTCCGCCAAGATGCCGTTTTGCCGAATCTGCCCATATACCTCCCCGAGGAAATTGGGGCCAGCATGTCTCATTGCGGCTGTCACCTGGAAAGGCACCGGCTCCTCCCTCCACCATTTCTCAGCCCAACTCTCCGTCACCCAATGTCCTGCAAAAAGAGCGACCCACCCTTCTAGGCTAGCTTGCTGATAAAGCCATTGGCTGCATTTTCCAAAGTTCTGGCTGAGAAAAACAGCCAGAAACTTCAGACGTAATGCAGGCAGGTCCAGTCTTCCTTGCTCTATTTTCCTATAGGCCACGGCCCAAGCCAAGGGAAAAGCGGCCGTTCCCCAGAGAAACTGGAAAACCTGTTTCTCCGCTTCCTTTAGCACATTCAGGGGAGTTGGATAAACAGTGGCCAAATTCAATGCCAGAGGCATGATGTAAGTTTTTACATACACTGCCTTTTGATAAATATTCAATTTCCATGGTTTCCATTTATCAAAGTAGTCTTTAATCTTATTCAACCAAAGATGCCAATTCTTTTCCCACTCAAAAGGTTTTAGAGAAAACAGTAAACCTAACATTTTATAATCCTCTAATTTCTCTGGTGTTTCATTTTCATGTTGTGTATGTTGATTCATCATTACTACCTCTGCGGGCGAAAGAAGTAAGCTATTTTCCTTTCTATAAAATTAAATCAAATGGCTTTTCTGTAAGTTTATCTGGGCCCCCGAAGCTTGCTCATATCCATCAAAAACAGTCATAACTGACGCTATCTCTTCCTGACTGTTAAGAAAGAGAGAGACGTCATCCACGTGGGCTGCGTATTTCACCCGCTTAAGGGAAGACTCTGTGGGAAAAGACACAATTCCCCCGCTGGGAGGGTGAACCCTCAAACCTGCGATATTTTTCTCAGCCTGGATTTGGCCCAGAACGGATTCCAGAACCAGGACGTAGAGGAGGGGGCTCAAGGGGCAGCCCTGCCTCACACCCAAATCCACCCTAATCGGCCTCCCCCTGTGCCCATTGATCTGAGGAGTCACCTGCGCCTTCAAATACAGCAACTGCACATACCTGACAAAGCGAAGGGGCAGCCCTTTCCTCGCCAGCGCTTCCCACATGAACTGATGGTGAACTCGGTCAAAAACTTTAGTCTGATCTAGCAACAATATTTCCCCCTCCCATTTTCCTTTTTGGGCCAAATAGAACACCTCTCTGAACAAACATAAGGAATCCAACATGGAACGCCCTGGAACTGCACTGGTTTGGGAGCCTAAAACAATCTTTGGAGCTAATTTTGCCAATCTGTTATTTAAAACCTTTGCCACAATTCAAAAATCTACATTTGTTAAAACGATGGGTCGCCAATTTTGAGGCAAAGTCAAATCCCCTTGTTTGGGAAAGAAAATCAAAATACCCTCATAAAATGAATCTGTCAAACTTTGTCTAGACAGAAGTTCATTGATGACTCAGGTCGGGGGGGGGGAACCAACCACCAAGCAAAATCTTATAAAAACTCCACCCGAGTCCGTCCAGACCCGGTGCAGATCTGCCCCTTCCCTAGACTATAACCTCCTGAACTTCCCGCTCTGTCACGGGAGATGCTAATTCATCCCTGTCCTCCTGAGTCAACCCTTGATACATATTCTCTAATATATTTTGAGGTACTTTATCAAAAAACCCCTCAATTTTCTCTCTGTCAATTCTTTTGGCTGCATAGAGATCCCCGTAAAAGTCCTCCATCATGCTCAACATTCCCCTCGGGTCGCGCCTCACTGGATCCTGCTCACAAGGCCTCAACCCTCCCATAACCACTGAGGCTTGGGGTTTTTTTTTTTTGCTCTAGCCCATTCTTCGACGTCCACCAATGCTCCCTTGGTCCTAAATTCTTTATAATTTTTCTTTTTCAGTTTCTGTTTAATTTGAAAATCTCTAATGACTCCTCTAGACCACTCCAATAAATTCTGATTTACTGGGAGCCCTTGATTTTCTTTATGATGACATTTCAAAAATTGGTATACCGCCAACTGATAAGTCTGCAAATCCTTCCTATTAATAACATATTCATAATTTTGACAGGTCTTCTTAATCACTTTTTTTGCTCGTTCCCACCAGTCTGACAGTTCTCCAACATACAAATCCTCCAAGGTCAACATATTTGCCAAAGTGGCCGCAATCTCTTCCTTACAGGTGGTGTTACCGATCGTCTTTGGGCGAAGCCTCCACAGGGGTTTTCCTCTGGGGTAAATCTCACCCAAAGCAAAGTCCATATTAAGATGACGTGGTCCGACCACGGAGTGACCGTCAGTTGACAACTCAAGGTCTTTAATTCTGCAGGGGCTCTAATCCTATCCAACCTACTCGCTCTGTCTTTTTGATACCAAATAAATTTCCCACCCTCCAATAATTTATATTTATCCATAAATGCTGCTGTACAAGAGAGAGGGGAAAAAACCAACCGGTTCCTCACTTCCAAGGCTTTATCCTTCAAATTACAATCTGAAAAAAAGCTTTCTAACAGTCTCCTCAGGTGTTAAAACAGGTCTTTTTTCCAGTTTTATTTTTTTCAACATAATTTGAATAATCTGATAACTTACTCCTATTATTAAAATCCCCTACGATCAACAAATGTCTATAAGTAGAACAATACCCTTTCAACTGCCCCCAAAATTTCTTCCGTTGCACTACGGGGGCATAAAGGCCACAAAGCCGAAAAGGTCTCTTTTCTCCCTTCCCATCCCTTAAAATCTCCACCAAAGTAAAATCCACAATCAACAACCTGCCGGGCAAGGCCTCCAAAACAAAATAAACATGTAGGTCCTGTCTAGCTTTAAACAACACCGCCACACCTGCCTGGTGTTCCTCCCCATAAGACCAAACGGAGGGGCCTTTGGTCCACAATTTCTGCGCCTGTGAACATTGCTGTTCATTCACCAGGTGAGTTTCCTGTAAAACCACCATGTCGTGCGGTATCGCTGCCAACAGAGGAAGGATCTCTTTTCACCTTTCAGCCATTCTCAGGCGTCTCACGTTCCATGTGGTGATTCTAAGGGAAACCATTATTAACCTTTCTATAAAAACATCTAAACCCTAACTTATAAAAAATAAATATCAATAATATAAACAATAACATTTGTTATAACTCATTAATTTTCTTTCCCAAACAAAAACTGACATTAAAATTATATTTCATAATTTATGTACTTAATATAATATTAAATCACAATTTTATTGCTCCCGATTCTATATTCTTTACTTAATATCCTTCTTTCCAAAAAAAAAAAGGCTCCCAAACCATTGCAGTCGACTCTGTCAAAAACTACTCAGTCCAGCTTGGCATCTGACATCTCTGGTTCCACCTGGCTCCTATCTACCTCCTCTGGGGAACCCGAAGGCATAGCCTCACCAATTTGGGGTATGGGTAAAAGGGGTGAGGAAAGAGAGGGTTCGGATGGTAAAAGAGACTCTGGGAGAGGAAACAAGAGGGAGGGAGCAGGGCAAGAAGGAGATGGGAGTGGAGGAAGCGGACAGGGCAGGGCATCAAAAGGACCTGGGTAAGGGGGGAATCACACAAAGGGGGAAAAGAGGAAACTGCATGAACACTGGGGGTCTCCACCACCCCACCATCGGGCTGGTATGTGAAAAATTCTGCTTCTTCCGAAATGAGTTGCGGTGAGCTGACAAGTGCTGCATTGAGTCTATCTCCTGTCACCATTTCTGTTTCTGTCCCTCTTGGTTCAGCTGAGCCCCCAAACCTCCCACCCGGGAGCACAGCCGGCTGTCCCTCTGTCACCAGTCCTCCCACTTCCTTACCCCCACCCTCCTCCCGGTTCCTCTCCTCCTCCCGCCCGACCACCCTATTCCTCCCTATTCCTTGTCCCCTGCGCTTTGGGCTCCTCTGATTCTTCACCAAAGGGCCTTCCATCTCCTCCACCTGTCCATCTCGTACCCCTTCCACAGCCCTCAACAATTCTGTGTTGGCAAGTTCCTCGGTGACTGGCCTGGTCTCCTCCTCCTCCTCTGCAAGGAGACTGAACCGATTGTGACCTCCAACTACCCGTGGTTGTAGCCTATCCTTCCCCCAAGGGCCGGCCTCCTGTTTCCAAGTCTTTCCTCTACACACCATGTTCCATTCGGCATCTCCCATTTGTCTGTCTGCCCTACACTGTCCTTCCCCTATTACAGCCCCTGGACCATCATTTTTCTCCCTATTGTCCTGCCTTTCTGTGGGCAATAAGTCCTCTCCCCCCCTTCTCAAGGCCTCCCTCAAGACCCTCATCTGTTCCTTGGCCTGGGCTCTTTCTTTCCCAGTCCTCGCTACTTGCTGGGCTTTCTCAAAAACTCTGGCATCTTGTTGATTGTAATACGCCTCAGGACACCAAAAATAAGTGTGACCTAATTCTCCACAAAAGTTCCACCTGATGCTGCTGTGACAGGCTGCTGTCGGATGGCCTCTCGTGCCACATCGTGAGCACAAGGGAGTGGTGCAAAAACATCTCTGGTGATCATAAGACCCACACTGGAAACAAACCGGAGGCTGTCCGCTGTACCTGGTGAGCCCCCTGTCAGCCCCCAGGAAAAAATATTTTGGTATCTTTCCGTGTCTATATTTGGGGTCTTCATTTTTAAACGAGACCACACACCTGTATTCTCCTGTCCAATACCCCTGCTCATCTTCCTTTTTATCAGGCCCCATCAATACGGTAGCATATTTGGACACCCACCTCACGACGTCTTGGGTAGGGATGGTGGTGGTTCTGAAACTAATGGTCAAAACCTTTGTATCGCCCCCAAACAGAGGAAGCATCTCATATTCTGCCAACAATTCCGGACTCAAATGTCTCACCCTCCTGCAGCTCATCCAAAACTCTCTATACACCCTTTCGGATGCTAAGCAGACATCTATTTCCTTAGATCCCGGCAACTGAATCACTGCCACAACATCCTCCCTCCGGGCCTCCAAAGTTTCCTTAAGGAGCCTCTTTGAAATGTATGTCCTCGATCCTTTTTCAGGATCTGACCCCAGATATCTAAAACACACTACAAAACGTACCCTGGGGTTCCTTACATCAGAAGCTTGGTCAAAAAACCTGTCAAGGTATTCTTCTTCATCTTCAGTCAAGCCTGAAACATTAAAAGGTCCCGTTCTAGCATTGCCACTGCCCCGTCCCACTATATTAGCATAGGTCCTCCTTCCATGACTTTGCTCTTGCGGTTTGTCACCCGGCACCGCCTGGGGCGGTCCGGGAGGCAAAACTGAAACTTCCATAATTGTTATCGGTGGGCATACCGACTCCCCCCCTCCGCTTTGTACATCTGTCTGGCGGAGGGTTTAAACTCACGTTTTCTCCTCTTATGTCCCTATTAGTATTGAAGTCCATTCCAGGCCTTGTCAAAAGCCGGCTGCTAACAGTAACATCCGTGTCTTCCAAACCCCTCTTTTGTCGCACTCCTGGCTCTGTCTCTTTCACACCAGTCGTCAAGAAGAGGATTCTTTGTTCTTCCTGAGAAAGAAAAACACCCAGACCGGCAGCATCTTCCATCGAGGTCACACCAGACCCCCCATCCTAATAATAATATAATAAATTTTTATTTTTAACCCGCCCCTCTGCTCGGCAACTGGGGCGGCTTACAACAAGATTAAAACAACATTTTAATCTTGACCCAACAGACCCAGTCCCAAACCAAAGCCATCTCCACCCACTCTAGCCACCGGGCCCAGTTCTAAATCCACCCGATCTGCCCAATCCTGCTCCCATCTCGGTTTCTTCTTCAGTCTGTTAGGGGCACCTTGATCAATGTCGGAACCGCTAATGTCGCTCAGTGTTCCTTTATGGCCCATATTTCCCCCACCCTCCCTTTGTGTCTTTCCCCCTTCCCGCACCATTTCCCTCCTCCCTGTCTTCTCCCTCCAATCCTCACCGGTTGCTCGGGGTGGCACCGTGGCGCTCACCCCCAGGATAGGACTCAGGGCCAAACGTCCCATAGGGCTCTTTCCGATCCGGCTCCTCATTTCCGTCAGGTCTGTTCTCATCTGCCTGCCCATCTTCTCCCTGCCTCTCCTGGGTCTGGTTCCTGTTGCCCTTTCTTCCATCGGATCGAAACCCGACTGCTTGGCGATCATTCTTCGTTGCCGTAGGTCTGCCACGACGGTCAAAAGCCACTCCATCAAGGCTTCTCTAGACACCATGTTTGCTTTATTGTCTACCTGCGCCCAAACCAGAGGGATCTGGTTCTCTGGTGCACATTCCCAAATCCTATGAATCTCTTGAAAAGTCTTAATTAGTTGGTTCTCCATTAGCCAGTCTGGTAAAATAATGACTGATGACTTTGGTTTCCTGGCCAATAGTAATTGCTGGACAATCTCCAAGGTTAAGGTTCTGATGTAGGCCACTTGCTCCGGGGAATCTGGCACCCGTAATCCCAAAAGTAAAGATTTCAACAAAGGAAAACTCTTCTCCAAGATTCCCCAAAGTTTGTCCCTGCTATACTTTTTAAAATTGGGTAGGTGTTGTTTGGATGCCGGCAGGGCAATGTGAGCCACAGCATAGCCCCAGAGCTTCAAAGTATCATACCTGTTAAAGTCCTTTGGTAAAATAATATCCATCACTTTGTCCCAACGCTTGTGCAAGCATTCTGTCCAGGCTGCTGAATTTTTTTCTTTCTTGGGAAAGGATCCTTTTTTTGGAAGCCTCTGAAAGCATTCTCTCCTGATCTGTCCCTTCCTTCTCTTCCACACTTTGGAAATCTGTATCATATTGGAGGATTAAATACTCCTTTGTGACTTGTTTTTCCAGGGAGAGGCCCTTGCCGCCTGCCTTCGTCTTCCTCTTAGGCCTCTCCCTCTGGGCCTTGTCTCCAGTGCCATCCTCCTCTTCCTCCTCCTCACTGCTGCTCTCCGTGGAGTCTTCACTGGTAGCGAGCAGGGAAGAGATGCCAGAGCACTCCATGCCACTCTCCGCGACTCCAAGGGAGGGCCTTCCAGCCTCTCTTCTTCCTCACTCTCAAAATCTATGAGGTCAGAGAGCGTAGTCCCGGCAGGCTGCCCACCACTCGCCTCCTCCTGGGCCCCTCCAAGTTCCTGTCCTTTGTTTTGGTGGGACTGTGCCTGCTTTCTTTTAAAAGCAACACATGGGGATAATTCCTCTTCTGAGTCCTTATCTGGCTTCAGAGGAGAGCGATCCCTACTCACACTCAAGCCCTCCTCCACCAATAAATTTCTACTTTGGAGCTTTTGTATCCTGTCCTCCCTAAGTTTTCTGGGTTTTAATTGCTTTTTCTCCTGTTTTGTTTGCACAGCAAATTCTTTTAATAACTATCTTTTCCATTCTTTAAAAAGCTGTAAATTCTTCCTAACATCATCACTGCTTTCATAAATGATGTCTACAATATCCAAAATATCCTGAAACTCTTCCTGTGTTCTTTCCCCCACTGGCTTCAACAACAGGGTCCTGCCTTTCTCATTAAACTCTTGCACGAGTTCTTTAATCTCATCCACCCCTAAATGTACTCTATTTTGCATTTCTCTAAAATGTGGGTTTTTCTGTACAAATTCTCTGACTTCCTTTGGCTCAGAGAGAAGACTATCTGACTCCAATTCCTTGCTGCCTTCTGTTAGCTGGAAAAAAATTCCCAGTTTCTCTCTGTTTAGGATATATGTTTCCTGGGCCTGGTCAAACTGGAAAAAGTCTTGCAAAAACTCCTCCACGCTAGCCAAACACAGGGTCTTCCCTCCCCTCCCCTCCTGGGCTGCTTGAAGAACTCCTTCAGGGTCCAGCAGCACAGAGTCTGCTTCTTGCATTTCTGCTTGCTGAGTTGGTGTGTTTGTTGCAAGGCTCCCTGTTTCCCTATCAGGCAAAGGAGGGGGTGGTTCCACCATGGCCACACATTCTGTCTGCTGGGACCCCTTCTCTTGACCCCCAACATTCACACTGGGTCCCCCTTGCAGTGGGTCTGTGCTTCCTTTACAGGCAGTTTCTCTTTCTGCCATGGCTGCCATGCCCAGCTTCTTCAGAGCTGGTTCAGCCATTTTCTCCTCCCCCCTCTTCTCCTTCCTCCTCTCTCAGGCTTTCCACTTGAACCAGTTCCTTTACTGGGGTCTTTAAAATTTCCTTCCCACTCTTACAAGGCAGCTGAGATCCCCTTTCTTTCTGGAAACTCAAGTCCAGAGCATTCAGTTTGCTTTGCTTTGCTTTTCAATGGCAGCTCCTCTTCTGTCTTTCACTTTCGGTTTCCCAGCCAGGGAGGCCTCCATTTTCTGCAGGGCCTCTGCAGGCTGTCCAGGGGGCTGAGTTTGATCACCCCCAAACCCCTCAAAATCTTGGTTTTGTGGTTCCATTCTCGAACCCCCTGATGCTCAAAGGGTTCCCCTGCCCACCCCAGTCATTGGGTTGCAGCATTTTCAGCGGGTGCAATGCAATCCATGGTTTTGCTGCCAGCAATTGAGGAGCCGTAGAAAGCACAACCTCCTCCTTCAATGTCAGCTTTAGTGTTTTAGGGTTTAGGGTTTTAGGGTTTTAGGGTTTAGAGTTTAAGGTTTTAGGGTTTTAGGGTTTAGGGTTAAGGGTTAAGGGTTTAGGGTTTTAGGGTTTAGGGTTTTAGGGTTTTAGGGGTTTTGGGTTTTGGGTTTAGGGTTTTAGGGTTTAGGATTTTAGGGTTTAGGGTTTAGGGTTTTAGGGTTTAAGGTTTTAGAGTTTAGGGTTTTAGGGTTTAGGGTTTTAGGGTTTTAGGGTTTAGGGTTTTAGGGCTTAGGGTTTTAGGGTTAGGGTTAGGATTGGTGGAAGGAAGAGAGTTAGGGTTAGGATTAGGGTTAGGGCTAGGGTTAAGGGTTAAGGTTAGGGTTAGGGTTAGAGTTAGGTTCCAGGTTAGGGTTAGGTTTGGGCTTGGGCTTGGTGAAATGGAGAGAGTTAGGATTAGGTTTAGGGTTAGGGTTAGGGTTGGGATTGGTGCACTGGACTGAGTTAGGGTTAGGATTAGGGTTAGGGTCAGGGTTAGGGTTAGAGTTAGGGTTGGGATTGTTGCAATGGAGTGTTAGGCTTATGTTTATTTTTATGGTAATGGTTATGGTCATGGTTAGGGTTAAGATTAGGGTTAGGATTAGGGTTAGTGTTAGTGTTAGTATCAGGGTTGGGATTGGTGCAATGGAGAGAGTTAGGGTTAGGGTTATTGTTAGGGTCAGGGTCAGGGTTAGGGTTAGAGTTAGGTTTGGGATTGGTGCAATGTAGAGAGATAGGGTTAGGGTTACGGTTAGGGTTAGGGTTACGGTCAGGGTTAGTGTTAGTATTAGGGTCAGGGTCAGGGTTAGGGTTAGAGTTAGGTTAGGGATTGGTGTAATGGAGAGAGATAGGGTTAGGGTTAGGGTTAGAGTTAGGTTCCAGATTAAGATTAGGGTTAGGATTGGGATTGGTCTTGGTGCAATGGAGAGAGTTAGGATTAGGGTTAGGGTTAGGGTTGGGATTTGTGCATGGGATAGAGTTAGGGTTAGGATTAGGGTCAGGGTTAGGTTTAGGTTTAGTGTTTGGATTGGTGCAATGGAGAGAGAAAGGGGTGGGGTTAGGGTTAGGGTTAGGGTAAGGATCACGGTCAGGGTCAGGGTTAGGTTTAGTGTTTGGATTGGTGCAATGGAGAGAGAAAGGGGTGTGGTTAGTGTTAATGTTAGGGTTAGGTTTAGGGTTAGGATTAGGGTTACTGTTAGGTTACCGTTAGGGTTAGAGTTAGGGTTAGGGTTAGGGTTAGGGTCAGGGTCAGGGTCAGGGTTAGGGTTTGGGTTCGGGTTCAGGTCAGGGCTGCATTAGGGTTAGTGTTTGGATTGGGTTAGGGTTAGGATAGGGTTAGGGTTGGGATTGGTGCAGTGGACTGAGTTAGGGTTAGGATTAGGTTTAGGTTCAAGGTCAGGGTTAGGGGAAGTGTTAGGGTTTGGATTGTTGTAATAGAGAGTGATAGGGTTAGGGTTAGGGTTAGTGTTAGGGTCAGCGTTAGGGTTAGGGTTAGGGTTGGGATTGGTGGAATGGAGAGAGTTAGATGTAGGGTTAGGGTTAGGGTTAGAGTTAGGGTTAGGGTTAGGGTGAGGATTAGGATTAGGGTTAGGTTCAGGCTTAAGGTTAGTGTTAGGGTTGAGATTGGTGCAATGGAGAGAGTTCGTGTTAGTGTTAGGGTTAGGGTTAGGGACAGGATTTGGGTTAGAGTTAAGGGTGGGATTGGTGCACTGGAGCGAGATAGGGGTAGGGGTAGGGGTAGGATTTGTGGAAGGAAGACAGTTAGGGTTAGGGTTAGGGTAAGGTTTGGGATTGGGATTGGTAAAATGGAGAGAGTTAGGATTAGTGTTAGGGTCAGGGTCAGGGTCAGGGTAAGCGTTAGTGTTGTGATTGTTGGAATCGAGAGTGATAGGTTTATGGTTATGTTTATGGTAATGGTTATGGTTAGGGTCAAAGTTAGGGTTAGGATTATTATTAGTGTTAGTGTTAGCATCAAGGGTGGGATTGGTGCAATGGAGTGAGTTAGGGTTAAGGTTAGGGTGAGTGTTAGGGTCAGGTTTCAGGTTAGGATTATGGTTGGGATCGGTGCAATGGAGAGAGTTAGTGTTAGAGCTAGGGTTTAGGGTTAGGGTTAGGGTTAGGGTTCGGGTTCGGGTTAGGGTAAGGGTTAGGTTTTGGATTGGGATTGGTGCAATGGAGAGAGAGGGTTAGTGTTAGCATTAGGGTTAGGATTGGTGGAAGGAAGAGAGTTAGGGTTAGGGTTAGGGTTAGGGTCAGGGTTAGAGTTAGGGTTAGGTTTGGGATTGGGATTGGTGCCATGGAGAGAGTTAGGGTTAGGGTTAGCGTTATGGTTAGGGTCAGGATTAGGCTTTGGGTTAGGGTTGGGATTGGTGTAAAAAAGAGAGTTAGGGTTAGTGTTAGTGTTTGGGTTAGGATTGGTGGAAGGCAGAGAGTTATGCTTAGGGTTAGGGTTGGGGCTAGGGTTTAGGGTTAGGGTTAAAGTTAGGTTCCAGGTTAGGGTTAAGGTTAGGTTTGGGATTGAGCTTGTTGCAATGGAGAGAGTTAGGATTAGGGTTAGGGTTAGGCTCAAGATTTGGGTTAGAGTTATGGTTGAGATTAGTGCAATGGAGAGAGATAGGGATAGGGGTAGGGTTAGGGTTAGGATTGGTGGAAGGAAGAGAGTTAGGGTTAAGGTTAGGGTTAGGTTTGAGATTGGGATTGGTAGAATGGAGAGAGTTAGGATTAGGTTTAGGTTCAGGGTCAGGGTAAGAGTTAATGCTGGAATTGTTGCAATGGAGAATGATAGCGTTATGTTTATGTTTATGGTAATGGTTATAGTTATGGTTAGGGTCAAGTTTAGGGTTTGGATTAGTGTTAGTATCAGGTTTGGGATTGGTGAAATGGAGAGAGTTAGTGTTAGTGTCAGGGTCAGGATTAGGGTTAGAGTTAGGGTTTGGATTGGTGTAATGGAGAGAGATAGTGGTACTGTTAGGGTTAGGGTTAGGATTAGTGTTAGTGTTAGGGTTAGGGTTAGTGTTAGGGTCAGGTTTAAGGTTAGGATTAGGATTGGGATCGGTGCAATGGAGAGAGATAGGGGTAGGATTAATGTTAGAGCTAGGGTTTAGGGTTAGGTTTCGGGTTAGG
Source organism: Gambelia wislizenii (assembly GCA_030847615.1). NCBI lineage: Eukaryota > Metazoa > Chordata > Lepidosauria > Squamata > Crotaphytidae > Gambelia > Gambelia wislizenii. The sequence continues at coordinate 223,167,060 of JAUMIR010000002.1, forward strand.
GTTAGCGTTAGGGTTAGGTTTGGGATTGGGATTAATGTAATGGAGGGAGTTAGGGTTAGGGTTAGCATTTTGGTTACTGTCAGGATTAGGGTTAGGGTTAGGATTGATGCAATGAAGAGAGTTAGGGTTAGGGTTAGTGTTAGGGTTAGGATTGGGGGAAGGAAGAGAGTTATGGTTAGTGTTAGGGTTAGGGTCAGGATTTGGGTTAGAGTTAGGGTTAGGGTTAGGGTTAGGATTGGGGGAAGGAAGAGAGTTAGGGTTAGTGTTAGGGTTAGGGTCAGGATTTGGGTTAGAGTTACGCTTGGGATTGGTGTAATAGAGAGAGATAGGGTGAGGGTTAGGGTTAGGGTTAGGATTGGTGGAAGGAAGAGTTAGGCTTAGGGTTGGGGTTGGGGCAGGTGTTTAGGTTTAGCTTTAGGGTTAGGGTTAGAGTTAGTTTCCGGGTTAGGGTTAAGGTTAGGTTTGGGATTGGGCTTGGTGCAATGGAGAGAGTTAGGATTACAGTTAGGGTAAGGGTTAGGGTCGGGATTGGTGCACGGGACTGAGTTAGGTTTAGGATTAGGGTTAGGGTCGGGGTCAGGATTAGGATAAGTGTTAGAATTGGGATTGTTGCAATGGAGAGTGATAGGGTTATGGTTAATTTTATGGTAATGGATGTGGTGATGTTTAGAGTTAAGATTAGGGTTAGGATTAGGGTTAGTGTTAGTGTTAGTATCAGGGTTGGGATTGGTGCAATGGAGAGAGTGAGGGTTAGGGTTAGGGTTAGTTTTAGGGTTAGGGTTAGTGTCAGGGTCAGTGTCAGGATACATGGAAGGAAGAGAGTTAGGGTTAGGGGTAGGGTTAGGGCTAGGGTTTAGGTTTAGGGTTAATGTTAGGTTTAGTGTTAGGTTTCGGGAAAGGGTTATGGTTAGGTTTGGGATTGGGATTGGTGTAATGGAGAGAGTTAGGATTAGTGTTAGGGTTAGGGTTAGGATTGGTGCACTGGACTGAGTTAGGTTTAGGATTAGGATTAGGGTTAGGGTGAGGGTCAGCATTAGGGTTAGGGTTAGGATTAGGGTTAGGTTTAGGGTTGGGATTGGTGCACTGGATTGAATTAGGGTTAGGATTAGTGTTAGGGTGACGGTCAGGGTTAGAGTAAGTGTTTGGGTTGGGATTGTAGCAGTGGAGAGTTATAGGCTTATGTTTATTTTTATGTAATGGTTATGGTCATGGTTAGGGTTAAGATTATGGTTAGGATTAGTGTTAGTGTTAGGGTCAGGGTCAGGGTCAGGGTTAGGGTTAGGGTTAGGGTCAGGGTCAGGTTCAGGGTTAGGGTTAGGGTTAGGTTTAGCTATAGGGTTACGGTTAGGGTTAGCATTAGTGTCAGGGTCAGCATTAGGGTCAGGGCTGGGATTGTTGCACTGGACTGATTTAGGGTTAGGACTACATTTAGGGTGAGGGTCAGGGTTAGGGTAAGTTTTAGGATTGGGATTGTAGAAATGGAGAGAGATAGGCTTATGTTTATTTTGATAGTAATGGTTATGGTCATGGTTAAGGTTAAGATTATGGTTACGGTTAGGGTTAGTGTTAATGTTAGTGTTAGTATCAGGGTTGGGATTAGTGCAATAGAGGGAGTTAGCGTTAGGGTTATTGTTAGGGACAGGGGCAAGGTTAGGGTTAGAGTTAGGTTTGGGATTAGTGTAATGGAGAGAGATAGGGTTAGGGTTAGAATTAGGGTTAGAGTTAGGCTCTGGGTTATGGTTATGGTTAGGGTTGGGATTGGGCTTGTTGCAATGGAGAGATTTAGGATTAGGGATTGGGTTAGGGATTGCGTTGGGATGGGTTAGGAGACAGGGTTAGGATTATGGTTCAGGTCAGGGTCAAGGTTAGAGTAAGAGATAGGGTTGGGATTGGTGCACGGGACTGAGACAGGGTTATGATTAGGGTTAGGGTCAGGGTCAGGGTTAGAGTTAGGGTTGGGATTGTTGGAATGTAGAGTGATAGGGTTATGGTTATGTTTACGGTAATGGTTATGGTCATGGTTAGGGTTAATATTATGGTTAGTGTTAGTTTTAGTGTTAGGGTTTTAGGGTTAGTTTTAATGTTAGTGTTAGGGTTAGCATTAGGTTTGGGATTGGTGTAATGGAGAGAGATAGGGTTAGGTTTAGGGGTAGCGTTAGGGTTAGAGATAGCTTCCGGGTTAGGGTTAGCTTTGGTATTGGGCTTGGTGGAATGGAGAGAGTTAAGATTAGGGTTAGGGTTAGAGTTGGGATTGGTGCACGGGACTGAGTTAGGGTTAGAATTCGGGTTAGGGTCAGGGTTAGGGGTAGGGTAAGAGTTAGGGTTGGGATTGTTGCAATGGAGAGTGATAGGGTTATTGTTATAAGGTAATGGGTATGATCATTGTTAGGTTTAAGATTAGGGTTAGTATTAGTGTTTGTGTTAGGGTTAGTGTTAGTGTTAGTATCAAGGTTGGGATTGGTGAAATGGAGAGAGGTAGGGATAGGGTTAGGCTTAGGGCTAGTTTTAGGGTTAGCTTTAGTGTCAGGTTCAGCTTTTTGGTTAGGGTTAGGGTTGGGTTTGGTGGAATGGAGAGAGTTAGATTTAGGGTTAGGCTTAGGGTAAGGGTTAGGGTTTGGATTGGTGCACTGGACCTAGTAAGGGTTAGGATTAGGGTTAGGGTCAGGGTCAGGGTTAGGTTCAGGGTCAGGGTCAGGGTCAGGGTCAGGGTTAGAGTTAGTGATAGGGTTAGAGTTAGGGTCAGTGTCAGGATTTGGGTTAGGCTTAGGGTTAGGGTTGGGATTGGTGCACTGGACTGAGTAAGGGTTAGTGATATTGTTAGTGTTAGTATTAGGGTTGGGATTGGTGCAATGGAGAGAGTTAGGGTTCGGGTTAGTGTTATGTTCAGGGTCAGGGTTAGGGTTAGAGTTAGGTTTGGGATTAGTGCAATGGAGAGAGTTAGGATTAGGGTTAGGGTTTGGGTTTGGTTGGTGCACAGGACTGAGTTAAGGTTAGGACTAGGGTTAGGGTAAGGTTTAGGGTTAGGTTCAGGGTCAGAGTTAGGGTAAGGGTTAGGGTTAAGCTTAGGGTTAGGGTCAGCATTAGGGTTAGGGTTAGCATTGGGATTGGTGCACGGGACTGAGACAGGGTTATGATTAGGGTTAGGGTCAGGGTTAGAGTAAGAGTTAGGGTTAGGTTTGTAGCAATGGAGAGTGATAGGGTTATGGTTATGTTTACGGTAATGTTATGGCCATAGTTAGGGTTAAGATTAGGGTTAGGATTAGGGTTAGTGTTAGTGTTATTATCAGGGTTGGGATTGGTGCAATGGAGAAAGTGAGGGTTAGGGTTAGGGTTAGGGTTAGGGCTACAGTTAGGTTTAGGGTTAGGGTTTATGTCAGGTTCAGCATTAGGGTTAGGGTTAGGGTTAGGGTTGGGATTGGTGGAATGGAGAGAGTTAGATTTAGGGTTAGTGTTAGGGTTAAGGTTAGGGTTAGGCTCAGGGTCAGGGTCAGTGTCAGGGTTAGGTTCAGTGTTGGGATTGGTGCTATGGAGTGAAAAGGGTTAGGGCTAGGGTTCGGGTTCGGGTTCGGTTTAGGGTCAGCTTTAAGGTTAGGGTTAGGGTTGGGATTGATGCACTGGAATAAATTAGGGTTAGGATTAGAGTTAGGGTCAGGATCAGGTAAGTGTTATGGTTGGGATTGTTGCAATGGAGAGTGATAGTCTTATGTTTATATTTATGGTAATGGTTATGGTCATGGTTTGGGTTAAGATTATGGTTAGGATTAGTGTTAGTGTTAGTGTTAGGATCAGGGTTGGGATTGGTTCAATGGAGAGAGTTAGGGTTAGGGTTAGGGTTGGGGTTGGGATACTGGACTTAGTTAGGGTTAGGATTAGAGTTAGCTGAGGGTCAGGGTTAGGGTTAGGCTTAGGGTTAGTGTTAGTGTTAGTGTTAGGGTCAGGATTAGGGTTTGAGTTACTGTTGGGTTTGTTGCAATGGAAAGAGATAGGGTTATGGTTATGGTTAGGGTTTGAGTTAGTTTTGGTGGAAGGAAGGGAGTTAGGGTTAGGGTTAGGGCTAGGGTTTAGAGTTATGGTTAGGGTTAGATTTATTGTTAGGTTTCGGGTTTGTGTTATGGTTAGGTTTGGGATTGGGTTTGTTGGAACTGAGAGTTAGGATTAGGGTTAGGGTTAGGGTTGGGATTGGGGCATTGGACTGTGTTAGGGTTAGGATTAGGGTTAGGGTAAGTGTTAGGGTTGGGATAGTTGCAATGGAGAGTGATAGGATTATGTTTATTTTTGTGGTAATAGTTATGGTCATGGTTAGGGTTAAGATTAGGATTAGGATTAGGGTTAGTGTAAGTGTTAGTGTCAAAGTTGGGATTGGTGCAATCGAGAGAGTTAGGGTTAGGGTTACGGTTAGTGTTAGGGTCAGGGTTAGGGTTAGGGTTAGGGTTAGGTTCCATGTTAGGGTTAGGGTTAGTTTTGGGATTGGTCTTGGTGCAATGGAGAGAGTTAGGATTAGGGTTAGTGTTGGGATTGGGATTGGTGCAATGGAGAGAGATAGGGGTAGGGGTAGGGTTACAGTAAGGATTGTTGGAAGGAAGAGAATTAGGGTTAGGGCTAGCGTTTAGGATTAGTGTTATGTTTGGGATTGGGATTCATGCAATGGAGAGATTTTAGGATTAGGGTTAGGATTAGGTTTGGGATTGGTGTAATGGAGAGAGATAGGGTTAGGGTTAGGGTTGGGATTGGTGCACTGCACTGAGTTAAGGTTAGGGTTAGGGTTAGGGTTAGGTTTAGGGATAGTTTTATGGTTACGGATAGTGTTAGGTTCAGCATTAGGGTTAGGGTTAGGGTTGGAATTGGTGGAATGGAGAGAGTTATATTTAGGATTAGGGTTAGGTTTAGGGTTAAGGTTAGCATTCAGGACAGGATATGGGTCAGTGATAGGGTTAGGTTTAGTGTTGGGATTAGTGCAATGGAGAGAGAAAGGAGTGGGGTTAGGGTTAGGGTTAGGGTTAGGGTTAGGGTTGGGATTGGTGCACTGGACTGAGTTAGGGTTAGTATTAGGGATAGGGTGAGGGTCAGGGTTAGGGTTCGGTTAGGGTTAGGGTTAGGTTCGGCATTGACCTTGGTGCAATGGAAAGAGTTAGGATTAGGGATTGGGTTAGGGATCGGGTTGGGATGGGTGTACGGGACTGAGACAGGGTTAGGATTACGGTTTGGGTCAAGGTCAAGGTTAGAGTAAGAGTTAGGGTTGGGATTGTTGCAATGGAGAGCAATAGGGTTATTGTTACATTTACGGTAATTGTTACGGTCATGGATATGGGTAAGATTAGGATTAGGATTAGGGTTAGAGTAAGTGTTAGTGTTTGTGGTAATATCAGGGTTGGGACTGGTGTAATGGATAGAGTTAGTGTTAGTGTTAGTGTAAGTGTTAGTGTCAGGGTTATGGTTAGAGTTAGATTTGGGATTTGTGTAATGGAGAAGGATAGGGTTAGGTTTAGGGTTCAGGTTAGGGTTTGAGTTAGGTTCCGGGTTACAGTTAGGGTTAGGTTTGGGATTGGGATTGGTGCAATGGAGAGAGTTTGGATTAGGGTCAGGATTAGGGTTAGGGTTAAGGTTAGGGTTGGGGTCAGCATTAGTGTTAGGTTTAGCATTAGTGTTAGGGTTGGGATTGGTGCACTTGACTGAGTTAAGGTTAGGATTAGAGTTAGGGTCAGGGTCAGGTTTAGGGTCAGGATTATGGTTAGGGTTAGGGTTGGCGTCAACATTAGGGTTACGGTTAGAGTTACGTTCAGGTTCAGGGTCAGGGTCAGGGTTAGGGTTAGGGTCAGGGTTAGTGTTAGTGTCAGTGTTAGCATTAGTATTAGAGTTAGGGTTAGGGTTAGGGTTAGGGTGAGCATTAGGGTTAGGTTTAGGGTTAGGGTTGGGATTGGTGTACTGTACTGAGTTAGGGTTAGGATTAGGGTTAGGGTTAGGGTTAGGTTTAGTGTCAGGGTCAGGGTTAGGTTTAATGTTGGTATTGGTGCAATGGAGAGAGAAATGGGTGGGGTTAGGTTTAGGGTTAGGGTTAGGATTAGGGTTAGGTTTAGTGATAGGCTTAGGGTTGGGATAGGTGCAATGGAAAGAGTTAAGGTTAGGGTTAGGGTTATGTTTAAGGTCAGGATTTGGGTTAGAGTTAGGTTGGGATTGGTGCAATGGAGAGAGATAGGGGTAGTGTTAGGCTGAGGGTTAGAGTAAGGATTGGTGGAAGGAAGAGAGTTAGGGTTAGTGTTAGGGTTAGGATTAGGGCTTGGGTTTTGGGTTAGGGTTAGGGTTAGGTATAGGTTTAGAATTGGTTTTGGGTTTAGGGTTAGGGTTAGGTTTGGAATTGGGATTGGTGCCATGGAGAGAGTTAGGATTAGGTTTAGGTTTAGGGTTAGGGTTAGGGTCAGGGTTAGTGTTAGGATTTGTGCACTGGACTGAGTTAGGGTTAGGATTAGGGTTAGGGTAAGGTAGGGCAAGTGTTAAGGTTGGGCTTCTTCCAATGGAGAGTGATAGGCTTATGTTTATTTTGATGGTAATGGTTATGGTTATGGTTATTGTTAGGGTTAAGATTATGGTTAGCATTAGGATTAGTGTTAGTGTTAGTATCAGAGTTGGAATCATGCAATGCAAAGAGTTAGGATTAGGGTTAGTGTTAGTGTTAGGGTCAGGGTCAGGGTTAGGGTTAGAGTTATGTTTGGGATTGGTGTAATGGAGAGAGATAGGGTTAGGGTTAGGGTTAGCGTTAGAGTTAGGTTCTGGGTTAGGGTTAGGGTTAGGTTATTGATTGGGAGTGTTGCAATGGAGAGAGTTAGAATTAGGGTTACATTTACGGTTAGGGTTGGGATTGGGCTTGGTGCAATGGAGAGTGTTAGGATTAGGGTTAGTGTTAGTGTTGGGAATGGTGTACAGGACTGAGACAGGGTTTCGATTAGGGTTGGGGTCAGGGTCAGGGTTACGGTAAGATTTAGGGTTTGATTGTTGGAATGGAGGGTGATAGGGTTATGGTTATGTTTCCGGTAATGCTTATAGTCATGGTTAGGGTTAAGATTATGGTTAGGATTAGTGTTAGTGTTAGTTTTAGTATCAGAGTTGGGATTGGTGCAATGGAGAGAGTTAGGGTATGGGTTTCTGTTAAGGTCAGGGTCATGGTTAGGGTTAGAGTTACGTTTGGGATAGGTGTAATGGAGAGAGATAGGGTTAGGGTTATGGTTAGGGTTAGGTTTGGGATTGGGATTGGGATTGGCCTTGGTGCAATGGAGAGAGTTACGATGAGGTTTAGGGTTAGGGATAGGTTTGGTATTGGCGCATGGGACTGAGTTAGTGTTAGTATTCGGGTTATGGTCACGGTCAGGGCTAGCGTAAGAGTTAGGGTTGGGACTGTTAGAATGGAGAGTGCTAGGGTTATGGTTATGATTATGGTAATGGTTATGGTCATTGTTAGGGTTAAGATTAGGGTTAGGAATAGTGTTATTGTTATTGTTAATGTTACTATCAAGGTTGGGATTGGTGAAATGGAGACAGTTAGGGTTAGGGTTCAGTTTAGTTTTAGGGTTAGGGTTAGTGTCACGTTCAGCATTAGGGTTACGGTTAGGGTTGGGATTTATGGAATGGAGAGAGTTAGATTTAGAGTTAGGGTTATGGTTAGGGTTAGGGTTAAGATTAGGGTTAGGGTAAGGGTCATGGTCAGGGTCTGGTTTAGATTTAGTATTGGGATTGGTGCAATGGAGAGAGAAAGGGGTGGGGTTACCATTAGGGTTAGGGTTAGGGCTAGGGTCAGGGTCAGAGTTACGGTCAGCTTTAAGGTTAGGGTTAGGTTTGGGATTGGTGCAAAGAAGAATTAGGTTTTAGGGTTAGTGTTATGGATAGGGTCAGGATTTCAGTTAGAGTTACGGTTAGGGTTAGGGTTATGGTTAGGGTTGGGATTGGGTCACTGGACTGAGTTAGGGTTAGGACTAGGGTTAGGGTCAGGGTTAGGGTTAGGGTAAGTGTTAGGGTTGGGATTGTTGTAATGGACAGTGATATGCTTATGTTTTTTTATGGTAATGGTTATGACCATGGTTAGGGTTAAGATTATGGTGAAGATTAGGGTTAGTGATATTGTTAGTGTTAGTATCAGGGTTGGGATTGGTGCAATGGAGAGAGTTAGAGTTCGGGTTAGTGTTATGGACAGGGTCAGGGTTAGGGTTGGAGTTGGAGTTAGGTTTGGGATTAGTGTAATGGAGAATGATAGGGTTAGGGTTAGGGTTAGTGTTAAGGTTAGAGTTAGATTCTAGGTTAGGGTTAGGGTTAGGATTAGGTTTAGGTTTGGGCTTGGTGCAATGGAGAGAGTAAGGATTAGAGTTAGGGTTAGGGTTGGGATTGGTACACGGGACTGAGTTAAAGTTGGGATTAGGGTTAGGGTGAGGTTTAGGGTTAGGTTCAGGTTCAGGGTCAGGGTTAAGGTCAGGGTTAGGGTTAGGATCAGGGTCAGCATTAGGTGAACGGGACTGAGACAGGGTTACAATTAGGGTTAGGGTCAGGGTCAGGGTTAGAGTAAGAGTTAGGGTTGGGATTGTTGCAATGGAGAGTGATAGAGTTATGATTATGTTTACGGTAATGGTTATGGTCATGGTTAGGGTTAAGATTAGTGTTAGGAGTAGAGTTAGTGTTAGTGTTAGTATCAGGGTTGGGATTGGTGCAAATGGAGAAAGTTAGGGTTAGGGTTAGGGTTAGATTTAGGGTTACAGGTAGTTTTAGGGTTAGGGTTTATATCAGGTTCAGCATTATGGTTATGGTTAGTGTTGGGATTGATGGAATGGAGAGAGTTAGATTTAGGGTTAGTGTTAGTGTTAGGGTTAAGGTTAGAGTCAGGCTCAGAGTCAGGGTTAGGTTCAGGGTTGGGATTGGTGCTATGGAGAGAAAAGGGTTGGGGTTAGGTTAGGTTAGGGTTAGATTTAGGGTCAGCTTTAAGGTTAGGGTTACGGTTGGGATTGGTGCAATGGAAAGAGTTAGGGTTAGGGTTAGTGTTATGGTTAGGGTGAGGATTTCGGTTAGAGTTACGGTTAGGTTTAGGTTTAGGGTTAGAGTAAAGATTGGTGGAAAGAAGAGTGTTAGGGTTAGGGTAAGAGTTAGGGTTAGGGCTAGGGAGAGGTTTAGAGTTAGGTTTTGGGTTAGGGTTAGGGTGAATTTTGGGATTGGGATTCGTGGAATGGAGAGAGTTAGGATTAGGGTTAGAGTTAGGGTTAGGGTTCTGATTGATGCACTGGACTTTTAGGATTATGAGTACGGTTAGGGTCAGTGCAGGGTTAGGGATAGGGTTAGGGATAGGTACACTGGACTTATTTAGGTTTAGGATTACGGTTAGGGTGAGGGTCAGTGTGAGATTTAGGGTTAGTGTTAGGGTTAGGGTCAGGATTTGGGTTAGAGTTACTGTTTGGTTTGTTGCAATGAAAAGAGATAGGGTTATGGTTAGGGTTAGGGTTTGAGTTAGGATTGGTGGAAGGAAGGGAGTTAGGGTTAGGATTATGGTTAGGGCTAGGGTTTAGGGTTAGGGTAAGGGTTAGATTTATTTTTAGGTTTCAGGTTAGGGTTATGGTTAGGTTTGGGATTGGGTTTGTTGCAATGGAGAGAGTTAGGGTTAGGGTTGGGATTGGGTCATTGGACTGAGTTAGGGTTAGGATTAGGGTTAGGGTCAGGGTCAGGTTTAGGGTAAGTGTTAGGGTTGGGATTGTTGCAATGGAGAGTGATAGGCTTATGTTTATTTTTGTGGTAACAGTTATGGTCATGGTTAGGGTTAAGATTATGGTTAGGATTAGGGTCAGTGTTAGTGTTAGTATCAGGGTTGGGATTGGTGCAATCGAGAGAGTTAGGGTTAGGGTTAGGATCAATGTTAGGGTCAGGGTTAGGGTTAGGGTTAGGCAGAGGCTTAGGCTTAGGGTTAGGTTCCATTTTAGGGTTAGGGTTAGGTTTCGGATTGTGCTTGGAGCAATGGAGAGAGTTAGGATTAGGGTTAGGGATAGAGTTGGGATTCGGCTTGTTGCAATGGAGAGAGATAGGTGTAGGGTTAGGGTTACAGTAAGGATTGGTGGAAGGAAGAGAGTTAGGGTTAGGGTTAGGGCTAGGGCTAACGATTAGTGTTAGGTTTAGGTTTGTGATTGGGAATTGTGCAATGGAGAGAGTTAGGTTTAGGGTTAGGGTAAGGGTTAGGATTAGGTTGGGGATTGGTGTAATGGAGAGTGATAGGATTAGGTTTAGGGTTACAGTTAGGGTTGGCCCTGGACTGAGTTAAGGATAGGGTTAGGGTTAGGGTTAGTTTTATGGCTAGGGTTAGTGTCAGGTTTAGAATGAGGGTTAGGGTTAGGTTTGGAATTGGTGGAACGGAGAGAGTTAGGTTTAGGATTAAGGGTAGGGTTAGTTTTAGGGTTAAGGTTAGGGTTAGGGTCAGGGTGAGGGTCAATGATAAGTTTAGGTTTAGTGTTGGGAATGATGAAATGGAGAGAGAAAGGGGTGGGGTTAGGGTTAGGGATAGGGTTAGGGTTAAATTTAGAGTTAGGGTCAGGGTCAGCATTAGGGTTAGGGTTAGGGTGAGGGTAAAGGTGAGGGTTAGGGTGAAGGTGAGAGTGAGAGTTAGGGTTAGGCTTCGGATTTGTGCACTGGACTGTGTTAGGGTTAGTATTAGGGTTAGGGTCAGGGTCAGGGTTAGGGTTAGAGTTTGGGTTAGGTTTAGTGTTAGTGTTAGGGTTAGGGTTAGGATTAATATTAGGGTTAGGTGTAGGGTTAGAGTTAGGTTGCGTGTTAGGGTTAGGGTTAGGTTTGGGATTGGGGTTGGTGCAATGGAGAGAGTTAGGATTAGGGTTAGGTTTAGTGTCAGGGTCAACATTAGGGTTAGGGTTAGGGTTAGGATTGGGATGTGTGCACTAGGCTGAGTTAGGGTTAGTATTAGAGTTAGGGTCAGGGTCAGGGTTAGGCTTCAGTTAGTGTTAGGGTTAGGATTTGGGTTAGTGTTAGTGTGAGTGTTAGTGTTAGGGTTAGGGTTACGGTTAAGGTTAGGGTCAGCATTAGCGTTAGGGTTAGGGTTGGGATTTGTGCACTGGTCTGAGTTAGGGTTAGTATTAGCATTAGGGTCAGGATCAGGGTTAGGGTAAGAGTTAGGGTTGGGATTGGAGTAGTGGAGAGTGATAGGCCTATGTTTATTTTTATGGTAATGGTTATGGTCATGCTTAGGGTTAAGATAATGGTTAGGATTAGGTTTAGTGTTAGTGTTAGTATCAGGGTTGGGTTTGGTGCAATGGAGAGAGTTAGGGTTAGGGATAGTGTTAGGTTCAGTGTTGGGGTTAGGGTTAAGGTTAGGGTAAGTGTGAGGGTTAGGGTGAGGGTGAGGGTTCGGGATAGGTTCAGGGTTGGGATTGGTGCACTGGACCGAGTTAGGCTTAGGATTATGGTCAGTGTCAGGGTTAGGTTAAGTGATAGGGTTGGGATTGTTGCAATGGAGAATGACAGGGTTATGTTTATTTTTATGGTAATGTTTATGGTCATGGTTAAGGGTAAGATTATGGTTAGGATTAGGGTTGGTGTTAGTGTTAGTATCAGAGATGGGATTGGTGCAATGTAGATAGGGTTATGGTAAATTTTAGGGTAAAAGTCAGGGTTAGGGTTAGAGTTACATTTGGGATTGGTGTAATGGAGGGAGATACGGTTAGGGTTCGGGTTCGGGTTAGGTTTAGGGTTAGAGTTCGGTTCCGGGTTAGGGTTAGGGTTAGTTTTGGGTTAGGGTTAGGGTTAGTGTTAGGGTGAGGGTTAGAGTGAGGGTTAGAGTGAGGGTTAGGTTGAAGATGAGGGTGACAGTTAGGGTTAGGTTTAGGGTTGGGATTTGTGCACTGGACAGAGTTAGGGTTATTATTAGGGTTAAGGTCAGGGTCTGGGTTAGGGTGAGAGTTAGGGTTAGGGTTAGGATTAAGATTTGGGTTAGGGTTAGGGTTAGGTTTGGGATTGGGGTTGGTGAAATGGAGTTAGGATTAGAGTTAGGGTTAGGGTCAGGGTCATCATTAGGGTTAGGGTTAGGGTCAGGGTCATCATTAGGGTTAGGGTTAGGGTTAGGATTGGGATTGGTGCACTGGGCTGAGTTAGGGTTCGTATTAGGGTTAGGTTAAGGGTCAGGGTTCGGGTTCGGTTAGGGTTAGGGTTATTGTTAGTGTTAGTGTTAATGTTTGTTTTAGGGTTAAGGTTAGGGTAACGGTTAGGGTTAGGGTCAGCATTAGGTTTAGGGTTAGGGTTGGGATTCGTGCACTGGACTGAGTTATGTTTAGGATTAAGGTTATGGTCAGGGTCAGGGTTCGGGTAAGTGTTAGGGTTGGTACTTTTGTAAAGGAGAGTGACAGGGTTCTGTTTATTTTTATGGTAATGTTTAAGGTCATGGTTAAGGTTAAGATTATGGTTAGGATTAGGGTTGGTGTTAGTGTTAGTATCAGAGTTTGATCAGTTCAGTGGAGATAGTTAGGGTTATGGTTAGTGTTAGGTTCTGGGTCAGTGTTTGTGTTAGTGTTAGTGTGAGGGTGAGGGTTAGGGTTACGGTTAGGGTTAGGGTTAAGGTCAGGGTCAGGGTCAGGGTTAGGGTTAGGTTTAGTGTTAGGGTCAGGTTTGGGATTGGGATTTGTGCACTGGACTAAATTATGATTAGGATTAGGGTTATGGTCAGGGTCAGGGTTCGGGTAAGTGTTAGGGTTGGTATTGTTGTAATGGAGAGTTTAGGATTAGTGTAAGGTTCCGGGTTAGGGTGAAGGTTAGTTTTGGGATTAGGGTTATAGTTAGGGTTAGGGTTAGGCAGAGGCTTAGGCTTAGTGTTAGGTTCCATTTTAGGGTTAGGGTTAGGTTTCGGATTGTGCTTGGAGCAATGGAGAGAGTTAGGATTAGGGTTAGGGATAGAGTTGGGATTTGGCTTGTTGCAATGGAGAGAGATAGGTGTAGGGTTAGAGTAAGGATTGGTGGAAGGAAGAGAGTTAGGGTTAGGGTTAGGGCTAGGGCTAACGATTAGTGAGGTTAGGTTTAACGTCAGGGTCATGGTAAGGGTTAGGGTTAGCGTTCCTGCTCGGGGTTGCTTTAGGGTTAGGGTTAGGGTTAGGGTTACTCTTAGGCTTGGGGTTAGGGTTTTGTCTCATTGTAGGGCAATGTTTTGGGTTAGGGTTAGGTTTAAGGTTAGGGTTAGGGTTAGGGCTAGGGCTAGGGTTAGAGTTAGGGTTAGGTTTAGGGTTAGGGTTTGGTTTAGGGTTAGGGATAGGGTTAGTGCTAGGTCTGTGGTAAGGGTTAGGGTTTGGTTTAGCATTAGTGTTAGTGTTATGGGTTATGGGTCAGGGTGACAGGTTAGGGTTAGGGATGGGATCAGGGTCCAAGCTTGGTTTAGCACTATGGTTAGGAATAAGGATATGGTTAGGGTAAGATTTAGTGTTAGAGCTAGGATTAGGATTATGGTTACAGCAAGGTTTAGGGTTAAAGTTAGTGTTAGGGCTCAGTTTATGCTTAACGAGTTAAGGTTGGGCTCAGTTTAGGGTTGGGGTCAGAGCTAGAGTTATGGTTAGGATTAGGGCTAGGGCTAGTGTAAGCATTAGGGTTAGTGTTAGTGTTAAGGTCAGGTTCAGGGCTATCATTAGGGTTAGGGAAAGGGCTAGAATTAGGAATAGGGCTAGGGCTTGTCATAGGGTTCGCGATAGGGTTAGTGTTTGAGTTGGGGTTAGGATTAGGATTAGGGTTAGGGTCAGAGCTAGTGTTAGGTTTAGGGTCAGAATTAGGTTTAGGGTTAGGGTTAGGCTTACAGTTTAGGGTTGGGGTTAAGGTCAGTTTATCATTAGGTTTAGGGCAAGGGCTAGCATTTGGAATAGGGTTAGTGCTAGGGTTATGGCTAGTCTTAGGTTTCAGGATAGGGTTATGGTTAGGAATGCTGGAGGGGAAAGAGTTATGGTTATGGTTAGGTTTACAGTTAGGTTTACGGTTAATGATAAGGCTTAGGCTAGGGCTACCACTATGGCTAAATTTGGGTTTAGGGTTAGGGCTTGGGTTAAGGGTTAGGGTTAGGATTCGTGCAAGGGAGATCCTTATGTGTAGGGTTAGGGTTACGGTTAGGCTTTGGCTCATGCTTAGGGTAAGGATTGTGGTAGGTTCAGAGCTTGGGTTTGGATAAGGCTTAAGGCAAGGTGTAGGGGTAGGGGTAGGGCTCAGATTAGGGATAGGGCTAAAGTTAGGGTTAAGATTAGGGCTAGGATAACTGTTAGGGTTAGGGATAAGATTAGGATAAGAGTCATGGTTAGTGTTAGGGTTAGGGTTAGGGCTAGGGCTAGGGTAAGGGTTAGTGTTAGTGTTAGCATCATGGTCAGGGCTAGTGTTAGGGCTAGGGCTATAGTTAGGAATAGGGATATGGTTTGGGTAAGGGTTGGGGTTATGGCTATGTTTAGGGTTAGGGTTAGAGTTAGGATTAACATTAAGGTTAGGGTTACTGTTAGGGTTAGGGCCAGGTCTAGGGCTAGGGCTGGAGTTAGGGCTGTTTAGGAATAGGGTTAGGGTTAGGTCTAGGTTTAGGGCTAGATTAAGGGTCAGGGCTAGGATAAGTATTAGGGTTAGGATCAGGGTCAGGGCTAGGGCTAGGGCTATGGTTAGGGTTAGGATTAGGGTTAGGGTTAAGGTCTGGTTCAGGAATACCATTAGGGTTAGGGCAAGGGCTATAATTAGGAATAGGGCTATGGCTATGGCTGCTCTTTGGGTTCTGGTTCTGGTTACAGTTAGGTATGGTGGAGGGGAGTGTGTTATGGTTAGGGTTAGGTTTACGGTTGGGGTTAGGGCTAGGGCTACGGCTAAGTTTGGGGTTAGGATTAGGGCTACGGTTAGGGTTAGGGTTAGGCTTTGACTCATGCTTAGGGTTTGGGCTTGGATTAGGTTCACAGCTAGGGTTTGGGTTATGGTTACGGCAAGCATTAGGGTTTGGCTTAGGGCTAGGGTTAGGGTTAGGGTTAAGGCTAGGGTTAGAGCTAGGGTTCAGGTTAGGGTTGGGGTTAGGGTTAGGGTTAGGGTTGGGGTTAGAGTTAGGGTTTGGGTTACGGTTACGGATAGGGCTAGGGCTAGGGCTAGGGTTAGGGTGCAGGTTAGGGTTGGGGTTAGGGTTGCAGTTAGGGTTAGGGCAAGGATTAGGGTTGGGGTTAGAGTTAGGGTTTGGATTACGGTTACGGTTAGGGCTAGGGCTAGGGTTAGGGTTAGAGCTAGGGTTAGGGTTAGGTTTGGGGTTAAAGTTAGTGTTTGTTACGGTTAGGATTTGGGCTAGGGCTAGGGTAAGGATTAGGGTTAAGCTTAGGGTTAGGGTGAGAGCTAGAGTTAGCGTTAGGGTTATGGCTAGTTCTGGGCTAACAGGGTTAGTGTTAGGGTTAAGGGTTCGGGTTAGAGTTTGTGTTAGGTTTAGGGTTATGGTCAGCTTTAGTGTTAGGGTTAGGGTTAGGTCTAGGTCTAGGGTAATGGTTAGGCTTTGGGTTAGGGTTACGGTCAGTTAGAGTTAGTGTTAGGGTTAAGGTCAGGTTAAGGGCTATCATTAGAGTTAAGGCAAGGGCGAGGATTAGGAATAGGGCTAGGGCTGGTCTTTGGGTTCAGGTTAGGGTTGCGGTTAGGAATGGTGGAGGGGAGATTGTTATGGTTATGGTTACAGTTAGGGTTAGGGTTAGGCTGAAGGTTAGGGTTGGGTTAGTGTTAGTGTTTTGGTTAGAATTAGGGTTAGGGCTATGGCTAGGGCTAGGGTTAGGGATAGGGTGAGAGCTAGGGTTAGGGTTAGGGTGAGGTCTAGGGCTGGGTTAACCATTAGTGTTAGTGTTAATGTTAGGGTTAAGGGTTAATGTTAGGGTTAGGGTTAGGGCTAGGGTTAGGGCTAGGGTAAGGGTTTGTGTTAGGGTTAGGGTTAGAGTTAGGATCAGGGTCAGGGTTAGGGCTATGGTAATTGCTAAGGTTAGTGTTAGGGCTGAGGTCAGGTTGAGGGGTATCATTAGGGTTAGGGCCAGGGCTAGGATTAGGAATAGGGCTAGGATTAGGGTTGGTGTTATGACTAGGGCTGCCTCTACGGCTAAGGTTGGGGTTAGGGTTTGGGCTAGGGTTAGAATTAGGGTTAGGATTGGTACAATGGAGAGAGTTAGGCTTAGGCTTTGACTAATACTTAGGGTTAGGGCTAGGGTTATGTTTAGAGGGGGGGTTTGGGCTAGAGTTATGGCAAGCATTAGGGCTAGGGTTAGGGCTAGGGTTAGGGATAGGGCTATGGTTATTGTTTGGGTTAGGGTGAGGATTAGGTTTATTGTTAGGGCTATGGTTAGGGTTAGGGTTAGATTTAGGGTTATAGCTAGGATTAGTGATAGATCTAGGGTCAGGGCTTTGATAAAACATGGTTTAAAAATATCTAAGAAGAGGAAATAATAGAGGCAATAAAAAAATTGAAAAGAGGCAAATGCCCGGGGCCTGATGGCCTAACAGCCATATACTATAAAAATTCATGGAAGAATTATTAAAACCATTACAAAAAATGATGAATGATATCTTATAGAAGAAACAGATTCCCAACAGTTGGAAAGAAGCAAGAATAGTGTTATTACCTAAAGAAAATAAGGACCCAAACTTAATGGAAAATTATAGGTCGATTTCATTATTAAATGAAGATTACAAAATATTTGCATTGATATTATCAAATAGACTAAAAGTGGTATTGCAAGATTATCTACATAAAGATCAAAATGGCTTTTTACCTAAAAGACAAATCAAGGACAATGTTAGAACAGTTATAAATGCAATAGAGTATTTAAATTATCATAATGAAATAAAAGGTGCACTAATTTTTCTAGATGCCGAAAAGGCATTTGATAAATTAAATTGGCAATTTTTATTGGAAATACTAAAAGAAATGGAAATAGGAACCAAATTCAATGAATGGATACAAGCAATATATTTGAATCAAACAGCAAAATTAATATGGCCACACAACTGAGACAATAAAAATTGAAAAAGGTCCTAGACAGGGATGTCTGCTATCCCCCCTACTATTTATACTGACCCCAGAGATTTTGAACTCAGAAATAAGGAAAGAGGAAAAAATTTGAGGCATTAAAATTAAAGAAGAAGAATATAAATTAAAGGCCTTTGCCGATGATTTAGTTATTTTAATAGAAAATCCCACAAAAAGCATAGACCCACTGCTGCAAAAAATAGAGGAATTTGGTAGATATGCTGGTTTCAAAATTAACAAAAACAAGACAAAAATTGTGGTAAAGAATATGGAGGGAAGAGAAAAAGAAGAATTAAAAGAAAAATCAGGATTTGAAATTGTAAAAATGGTTAAATATTTGGGAGTGAATATAATGGAAAAATCACAAGATCTATTCAAATATAAATATGAAAAGATTTGGAAAGAAATTAGTAAAGATTTAGTTAAACGGAAAAACATAAACTTATCACTGATGGGGAAAATCTCAGTGATTAAAATGAATATTCTACCGAGGATACTCTACCTATTCTAAACCATGCCAATTAATATTTCTAATGAAACATTTGCTAAATGGCAAAAGGAAATAACCAAATTCATATGGAATGGGGAAAAACCAAGGATTAGAATGAAACTACTGGCGGACATAAGAGTAAGGGGTGGCCTAAGTTTACCGGATTTAAAAATATACTATGAGGCGGCAGGCTTGACATGGGTGAAACAGTGGATAGAATTAAAAAATAAAAGAAATTTAGATTTGGAAGGCCATGAATTAAAAATGGGATGGCATGGGTACCTTTGGTACGGGAAGATTAAAATAAATGCAGAATTCAAAAATCATGCCATCAGAAAATTGTTAATAAAAATATGGAGCAAGTATTAAAAGAGATTGAGTCCCAAAGTACCTGGATGGCTATCCCCACAGGAAGCCTTTTGCAAACGTGTATTAAGGATAGAAAATTGGATAAGATATAGAGATATTTTAGAATTAAGAGAGGGAGTGTGGAAAATTAAAGAGAGAAACTGGAGGAAGAGGGATTTAAAATGCATTGGCTGAGTTACTATCAATTAAAGGCTAGAACAAAAGAAGACTTAAATTTGCTTCAATATGAAGGTGAAAAATCTGAGTTTGAAAATATATTATGTTCAGACGAACCCTATGAGATTAGTAGAATATATAGACTATTGCTAAAATATAATCTGGAAGAAGAACAAATAAAACAATGTATGGTAGGGTGGGCACAAAATTTAGGACATCAAATATATATGGAACAATGGGGAGTGGTTTGGAATCAAGGGCTGAAATTTACGTGTTCATATAATTTGAAAGAAAATTTTTACAAAATGATGTTCAAATGGTATCTATCCCCATCGAAATTGGCTGAAATATATAAAGGGGTATCAAATTTATGTTGGAAATGCCAAAACCAAATAGGTTCTTTTTTCCACATGTGGTGGAAGTGTAAAAGGGCTAAGAGATTCTGGTTTAAAATTAACAGGTGGATAGAAAAAATATTGGGGGCTAAATTACAAAAAAGACCGGAATTATATTTATTAAATATGGTGAATCTAAATGATAAAATAGAAAAAAAACATAGAAATTTAATCTGTTACTTAGTTACTGCAGCAAGGATAGTTTATGCAAGAAAGTGGAAAACCAAAGAAATACCTTCTTTTCAGGACTGGATACAGAAAGTTATTGAATTTGCATCTTTAGATAAACTCGAATTTAGTGAGGAAGAAAACAACTGACATGTATAGGAAAACATGGGAGCCGGTTATAGAATATGTTAAAAAAGAAAATGGAGAGATAGCCATTAGATATTTGACCTTTTGATTACTGTCTTCTAATTAATGTTATTAAAGGAAATTAATATATTATAATATACTATATTTCACTAGATAAAAATTATGTGATTGAAGAGAGATGTTTGAAAAAGTTGACAATATAAATGTGAAAATGGGAAGCATATTGAAAATTTAAATGAAAATAAATGAAAAAGAATGTTGTAAATCGTGAGAGATATGGAAAGGGAGGAGATATATAAGTATGAATTGGGAAAACACACTGAGAATAGCGGGAAGTCAATTTTAGGGGTGGGTGGGTAGGAGAGGGAGATATCTGATGTTTTACGTTAGTCTTTTTCTTCCTTTTGTACTTTTTTCTATTTTGTCTTTTAGTCTGTTTTTTTATGTTAGCTAATAGATGTCTATATATGTCATTATATGTTCCTAGTTTTGCCTTTGTTCTTTTATATTTGTAAAACTAATAAAGATTTATAATATCCAATAAAACATGGTTTAGGATTCATGTTAGGACTACAGCTAGGGTTAGGGTTAGGGTTAGGGCTAGGTTTAGTGTTTGGGTTATGGATTAGGGTTAGGGTTATGGCTCGGGCCATGGCTTGGGTAAATCATGGGTTAGGATTCATGTTAGGAATATAGCTAGACTTAAGTGCAGTGTTAGGTTTAGGTTTAGTACTGGTGCAAGGGAAGTGTTATTGTTAGGGTTCTGGTTATGGGCAGAGCTATGGGTTTGGGTATTTGTAGGGTTACTGTTCTGGTTAGGTCAAGGATTAGGGTTTGGTTTTGGGTTAGAGGTAATGTTAGGGTTAGAGCTAGGGTTACTTTTAGGCTCTTGGTTGATTTAGGATTAGGGTTAGTGTTAGGGTTAGTGTCTGGTTTAGGGTTTTGGCTTTGGTTAGGGCAAAATTTAGCATTAGGATTAGGTTTAAGGTTAGGGTTAGGGTTAGAGTTAGGGTTAGGGATAGGGTAAGGGTTAGGGTTAGGTTTACAGTCAGGGCTACATTTAGGACTAGGGTTATGGTCAAGTATATGGTTATGGTAAGGGTTAGGGTTGGGGTTAAGGTTAGGGTTAGAGTTAGGGCTAAGGCTAGGGTTGGGGTTAGGTTTAGGGCTATGGTTAGGGTTAGGGTTAGGATTCGTGCAATGGAGAGAGTTATATTTAGGGTTATGGTTAGCCTTAGGCTTAGGCTCATGCTTAGGGTTAGGGCTAGGATTAGGTTTAATGCTAGGGTTTCGCTAAGGGTTTTGGCAAGTGTTAAGGCTAGGGCTAGGGTTAGGGTCAAGGCTTGGTCTGGGTAAGGTTTAGGGTTAGGTTTATTGTTAGGGTTAGGGTCATGCTTAGGTTTAGGGGTAGGGGTAGCTTTAGTGCTAGGGTTTGGGTTAGGGTTGTGGCAACTGCCTGTTTTTATTTTCACATTTGCGAGGTTGTTCCCCCAACCTCCGCAAATGTGGAGGGACAACTGTGGGATAAGGAACAAAGACAAAATAGTAACTAGCCAAGAAGAAATAATAAGGTCATTTATTGAATTTTACACTAAACTCTTTGAACAAAAAGAACAAAAAGAAAGGGGAAAGGGACACATAAGAAAAATGAAACAAACCTTCCAAAAAATTAGCGAAGTGCCAAAGAAAATCCTGAACACGTCAGTCACAATGGTAGAGATATCAGAAGCAATTAGAGGATTAAAAATGAATAAATCACCTAGCCCAGATGGATACACAGCACTATTTTATCAAAAACTTGAAGATGAATTAAGCATGCCACTTTACCTTACCTTTAATAATATAGAAAAGAAGGGTATACCTAACTCGTGGTCGAATGCTAATATAACTTTGATATTAAAAGAGGGGAAAGATGGGAACGAAATGACAAATTATCATCCCATTTCTCTCCTCAATATAGACTATAAACTATACACAACAATCTTGGCACAAAGATTAAAGAGAATCCTGCAGGATGTAATCCATGAAGACCAAACAGATTTTTGCCTGAGAAATAAATAAATCAAAATATAAGATTAATTCTAGACCTAATAGAATATTATGACACTCATGACAAAAAAATAAATAAAATGGTTTAATATTTATCAATGCAGAAAAAGCATTCGGTAATATTAACTGGGATTTCATGTTAGAGGTATTAGAAAGGATGGGAATGGGAGAGAAATTTTGCAAAAGAATAGAACAGATCTATAAATGCCAAACAGCACACCTCATTATTAATGGTGAAAAATCAGAAACTATCAAAGTAGAAAAAGGAACTAGACAGGGTTGCCCCATATCTCCACTGCTGTTCATATTAACACTAGAAGTATTAAATAACAACATTAGAGCTGACATGAATATCCCAGGAGCTAAAATGAAAGGTTTTACATATAAATTGAGAGCTTTTGCCAGTGATATGGTAATAATCATAGAAAATCCATCAGAACAAATAACAACTCATGAAGATGATGACAAGATTTGGAAATTTTGCAGGATTCAAAGTGAATAAAGAAAAAACAATAATCTTAACAAAAAACATGAATACACAGGAAGAAGAGGAATTAAGAGAGAAATCAGAATGCAAAATAGGAAAATAAGTTAGGTATCTGGGAATATGGCTAACAAAGAGAAATGGTGACCTATTTGAGAATAACTATAAAAAAGTGTGGGTAGAAATGAGAAATGACCTTGATAAATAGGGAAATTAAGATTGTCATTATTAGGAAAAATTGTGGTAGTAAAGATGACAATCCTCCCTAAACTATTATGGTTAGGGTTAGAGTTATGGGTTATGGGTTAGGGTTAGCGTTAGGGTTATGGCTAGGGTTAGGGATAGGGATAGGCTTTGGGTTAGCGTTAGAGTTAGGGTTTGCATTAGAGTTAGGGTTAGCGTTAGGGTTAGGGCTAGGGTAAGGGTTAGGGTTGGGGCTAGGGTTAGGGTTACAGGTTTCAGTTAATGTTAGTGTTAGGGAGCTGGGTATGTTTAGTCTGGAAAAGAGAAGGTTAAGAGGTGATACGATAGCCATGATTAAATATTTGAAGGGCTGTTATACTGAGGATGGAGCAAGCTTGTTTTCTGCTGCTCCAGAGACTAGGTCATGGAGTAATGAACTCAAACTACAGGAGAAGAGATTCCACCTAAACATTAGGAGGAACTTCTAGCAGTAAGAGTTGTTTGGCAATGGAATGCACTGCCTCAAAAAAAAAAACACACCTTTTTTGGAGGTTTTCAAACAGAGGCTGGATGGCCATCTGTTGTGAGTGCTTTGATTGTGTGTTCCTGCATGGCAGGGGCTTGGACTGGATGGCCCTCATGGTGTCTTCCAACTCTATGATTCAATGGTTCTAGTAGTATTGGGGAATGGGCGGTACAGAATAAAATCTAGAGAAGAATTAGAAACAGAAGGACATGAAGTGCACTGGTTCTTCAATAGACATCTTACTGAGGGGTTTAAGATGGATAAAAAGTTGTACAGTTTTGAGGAAGAAAAGTCAGAATTGGAGATTCAACTGTGTTGAGATGATGAACACCTGATTGCGACAATGTATAAAATATTGTTGTTTATGGAAATGGAAGATGAATAAGTTAAGGAATGTATGATAAAGTGGGTATAGACTATTGGTACCCAAATACAAATGGACCAATGGGAAAGGGTCTGGTCAAAATCTTTGACATTTACTTTGAGTTAGGATTTGAAAGATATTTTTAATAAAATGATGTATAGGTTGTATTTGAGTCCAGAAAGGTTGTCCAAAATGTATAAAAATGTTACAAACAAGTGTTGGCAATGTGATCAGAAGGACATTTTACCACATGTGGTGGCCATGTGAAATAATGCAGAGGTATTGGACTCAGATCCATCAGTTGATAGAAGACATTTTAAAAATAAAATTTCGGAAGAGGCCTGAACTTTACTTATGGGGAATGTTGGATAAGCAACTTCAGGGGAAATATGGAAGAATCCTACAATATATGATTACAGTGGCTAGACTTCTCAAAGATGAAAGAGTATTTCTGTTTTGACAAAAGAAGACCGGGTGTTGAAGATGCAAGAATGTGTTGAAATGGACAAATTGACAATGTTGGTCAAGGAAAAATCCTTAGTAAAATTTAAGAGGGATTGGGTTGTGTTATAAGGTTTTTGAAACAACAGTGGGGAAAGGTAATGCTATTGTCATTTTTGAAATAGTAGCTACATTTATTTAATAGAAGGATTGATGGGATAGCATTTGTGACATTATCAGATGCTCTAAATATGGTGTAATAACGATGGCAGGAGATCGCTAAAGGGCTTGCATTTCAGACAACGTTGTTCCCTTGTCATGCTCCCATTTGGCTGCCATTATGCTGGTGCTTCTTTTTATTGATGAGCTAAGCCATCAATGAATCCCCCACTCCATTTCTGTAACAGAATGTCTTGTGACTGAAATGGTGCCCCATTATGGTGGCGCGATGCCAGCATCAATGGGAGGTCCATGCCAGAACACTTCCAGGTGAGATCAGGACATCGAGGTAAGTGACACACTTTTTTGTACCCTCCCTGGGTTACTTGTAATTATTTAAGTATGTTTTTGTGCTTGGTGTTATTTTTACTGTAGAATTTTTGTTTTTAATTTTTGAATTTCCTGTGCTCTCATCTTCTCATGAGCAGCCGGGATTTGAATCCAGGAAGTGAAAGGAGCTCCGTTTGAGCTCCATTCACTTCTGGGCTGCCCTGCTGTGGGAACGATGCACAATTAAGGTAGGTTTGGAAAGTTTTCAGTTCATTTCGTTACAGGGATGGGAGAGGGGTGGGAGAGGAGATTGCGAGATGGGAACACTTTTTTTCGTTCCTGTCTGAAAATCTTATAAGAAGTACAAGTAGTGTTTTCATTCATGTTAACCTTCTGGAGGGAATAACGTAGTGGGTAGGTTTTGCTAGTTGCTTAGTTTTGGTGTTGTTGTTTTGTTTTGTTCTTTTGAATTTTTTTATATTTGTAAAATTTGTGTGTTCAATATATGTTTGTGTGTATATATATATATATATATATATATATCACAAAACACATTGGGATAAATAAAAATATCATTTACTGCTCCTTAGAGAAACTTCTTGCCATTTGGCAGATGATTCCCTTTTCCCCCTTTGGAAGACAATGTCTCCTCCCATGTCTTACCAAAAAAACATTATAATTAATTTTTGAAAATAGTCCTTCCCCATCACTCCTTGTGCGTTTGAGAAGTCATGCCTTGTTAATCACTGTCAGTTTTTTGTAAAAAAAGAAAAAAGAAAAAAAAGGAACAGTAATAACAGGCTTCCTTTTTTGCTCTTTCTTTCTTTCTTTCTTTCTTTCTTTCTTTCTTTCTTTCTTTTGTGCTTAAAAAATTCTTAGGATTGATAAAAGATTCATGTAGAACATGAAAAATTCCACTCAAAGTGTCCTTAAAAATTAACAGGAAAATGCTATACAGAATTCCACCCTACTACATGTCATCATTCCTGCACATGATGTTACTTTTGAAAGGTCAACCCTGTTATGCCCTTGTTTCAAAAAGGTAACTTGTTACAGATAACCTAGGTGTGTGGACTTGCTTCTTTACAAGTTATTTGAAAAACACTAGTAGCAGTCCAAAACAAGGCCTCTTACTCAAATGTCTTGATTCCTTGGATCCATTTCTGGCTTACCCATTCACCAGTCAGGAGCCACTTTGCTGAAGCAAAACTTATACTCACCCATACCTTCCCCCACCATCCCTATCAAGTTTTATCTGCCACACTGCAGATTAGAGAGGAGGCCACAGTTCTGTCCCAGAGGGGAAGATGTGATATTAGAACTGTTGATAAAAATGCCACGACTTTGCTTTTGTGGGACATGATGTCATTGAAATGAAGCGATGGAATCGCAGCCTTATGTTGAGCCGGGTGTATATTATTCTAAGTAAATGAGATCTTTTGAAAGCTGATCTTATTGTTTTTAATAACTTGAGGTTGTATAATTCCCTTCTCATGTTAGAGCTTCAAGAAATATTTCTCATGTTCAGTTTTTACTCTCAGCCCAGCCCTGGCAGCAAAGGACTCAGAGATGGCTATATTGGAGTAATCCTTTTCATTTCTCATTCCAGAGACGTTGTGCTGTTCACATGATGTCATCATTGTGTACGTTTGCCTTCATTAACTACTGGTGAGTCATGATTATCATGGCTAATAGAAAGGGGATTATCTCTTAATTAAATCAGAAGGGAGGGTGCTTTTGTTTATTTTTCTCCCCCCCCCCATGTTTCTCTTTGGTGGTTAACCCTTTAATTCACTAGGCACTAGGTTGTGTCTCTGTGTAAATAAGATCTGTATACTCTTAGCCAACAAGTCATCTTCAGGCTTTCAGTCTTATTTTATGGTTGGAGAACTCTGGAGCATCTCATACCCTCCAACATTGCACAGATGAAAACAGGTACATGCGTAGTTAAGCAATATTAGAGTGTCATCAAGATGGCAAATGTTATAAGCGAGGAAGAACACACAAGGTACGAAAGGCTGCAGCAGCCTGCTTTTGCCTGAGCCTAATAGAAAGAGCAAGATCCCCCCTGTCTTCTCTCATCTCCTCTTCTCTCCATTCTCCCCTGCTGAGTTAATTGAGTGCAAACTATGGCCAAATCCACACTACACAAATAATCCAGTTTGGAACCGGATTCTTTGCCATGGCTCCTTCCTATGGACTCCTCCGATTTGTAGTTTGGTGACGCACCAGCACTCTTTGGCAGAGAAGGCCAAAGACCTTATAAAACTACAAATCCCAGGATTCAGTAGGAAGGAGCCATGACTAATAATCCAGTTTCAAACTGGATTATTTGTGTAGTGTGGATGTGGCCCATGCTTATGCTTGAACTCAGTTTGCAGCAACTGAAGTAAGCAGAGGACAAAGGGGCAAAGTGGGAGGAAGAGAGGGAAGCGGGGACATTTTAAAAGCAGCCCCAAAAGTGGGATGACAGAGGATTAATGGGGACTGTCCCTGACAAACTGGTACACTTGGGTGGTATGACATACAGGTGGCCCACAGCTGTTAGATGTTTCAAAGTGCTTCACAGTCTTGAAAGAATTTCATGCTCCTGTTCAGTAAGGCAGAATCATTATATCTGATGAGAACACTATGGCAAAGCAAGCCTGATTCTTAAATTGCAAATTTTGGGGCCCTAATTACCCCACCATAAAGCCTGAGTGGGAAGAACCAAGGAGAAGGGAATCTTCATACACTGGCAAGAACAGAACAAAGAGGAACATATGCAGGCAGCCCTCGACAGTACAGCAACCGCACAGACATTTTCATGTAGCATTATTTTAGCAGTGTCACCATTCTACCCAGGTAACAATGACCCCAGATGATTTACAGAGCTTTAAAGTGGATGACGAAGACATCAACATAGTCAAAGACATTCTATATCTTGGCTCAGTCATAAATCAAAATGAAGACTGTAGTCAAGAAATCAAAGGAAGACTAGAGGCCCATCTGCACAAGGGGGGGAAATGGAGTACCTTGTAGCAATGGCATTTCATAGCAGCAGTGACATGTCTTAATGGTGTTTTGGGTGTCAGAAGCCCCCATAAGCCTCACATTCGAGATGGCAGCTGCGAGTGATTTACTCGCCTTAGTTCTTCACCGCTGCCAATTAAAAAAACCTCAAATGTTGTCCAAGGTGCGCTGGAGCGATATAGTGATTTCCTGATTTAACAGGAAAGTAAAACAAAACAAAACAAAACCCTGTTTTATTGCCTTAGTGATCGTTCGCTAAGGCGAAAATCCAACATAGTGGCAGTGGGCGCTTGCCCTGTTAGCAAGCCCCACCCCCACTCTCACCCTGCCAATCAGCTTTGTGCTTCCCTTTGAATTGCTTGTCCTTCACTTGTCCTAATGAGTAGGAATGAACGCGCCCCTCTCTGTTTTTAAAAAAACTACAGGAAAAGCTGCGGAAGCTTTTCCTGCGTTGTTTTTGCCATTTTGGGCCCTCCTCCTTTCGAATAGTATAGATTGGTGTATGATCTCATTTAGACTGGTAGGATTCCCAGTGAATTCCATGAGTTTTTTTAAAAAAACTTTTTAGACAACCCCTAGGACTTGGAAGGGCAGCTGTGAAGGAACTAGACAAGATCCTGAAGTGTAAAGACATCTCATTGAATACCAAAGTCAGAATAATCCAGGCCAACATATCTCTGATTTCTTTTTATGGTTGTGAAAGCAGGACTATGAAGTAAGCTAACATGAAGAGAATGCATTTGAAATGTGGTGCTGGAGAAGTGTTTTGCCGATACTATGGACTGCTAGAAAGACAAATAAATGGGTCCTAGAGCAAATCAAGCCTGGACTCTCCCAAGCCAAAATGACTAAACTTTGGACATATCATGAGATTGTACTTTCAACAGATCATGAGACAATACCACTCATTGAAAAAGATGATGATGTTTGGTAAAGTGGAAGGCAGTAGGAAAAGAGGAGGGCCATATTAGAGGTGGATAGATTCAATCCAGGAGCTACAGCCCCGAGTTTGCAAGCTCTCAGCAGAGCTGTTGATGACAGAGTGCCTTGGAGGTCTCTCATTCACAGAGTCACCATAAGTTGAATCTGACAGCAATTAAGAACAACAAATCTTTTTTTAAAATTTCAGGGACGAAATCTGAAGCACTTTGAATTAAACTTAGCATTTTTGCCCACTAAGGAGATTTTCACAGGGGGAATTTGTCCCATTATTGGGATGGAAAAGGGTCACTCAAAGATTTTCCTTTCAGACACGTTTACCCTGTTCCATGCCCACAGTGTCACTATTCTATTTTCTCCCCATGATATAGTATTCATGGGGAGAAGTCGTTACTAAGCACCTGGTTCTGTTTCTGTAATGGAACATGGGTGTGCAAATCAGATTGCCATCTCTGTTCTGGAATGACAGGGATGGGGAAGGAGCTCCATGGCAGGCACTTCCTGCCACAGTCAGGACATCCAGATAAGTGCCACCCTTCCCCCCCCCTGTTCCTTGTTTTATTTAAAATTTATTTTTATATTTATTTTCTTTCTTTGACAGCTGGGGGGGTTGTTTTTGAATTTCCCTCCCGCTCGTTCTCTCGCAAGAACGAGCGGGATTTATCCCGGCCGGTTGTAAAGGCAGCCTTACAATGGCTGCATTTATGGCCAGCTGGCAAGGATAGAGGAGGCCCGTTCCTGCAGCAGAATGGAGGTAAGTATGCAAACATTTGCCTCCATTCCATTGCAGGAACGGGAGAGGAGGTGGCAGGACAGAACCGGGGCTTTTGGCCCCGGTGTGAAAATCTCCTAAGACCACTGGGTGTAAAAATGGTTTGTACATATTTTATCCTTTTCCCACCCTTACCTATGCTTTAGTGTGTCACTAGCACCACCTCGATTTATGTTTTATTCATCACAATTCTGGTAGATTGTTAATGACTTAATATTGTATTCTTTTTTAAAAAAAAACTTATATTTTTATTTATCCAGAAGCTTCTTACATCATCATACATTATACATGATACTCAGTACATACTACTTAGTACCTAATCTTATGTCTATCATAATCTTAACATTTTTTATACTTCCACAGCCATGTTTCTTCCTTCTTCATTACATATATTCTTCATTATCATGCATATAATACAATCCATCAAGAATTTTCTTTCCTATGACTTCTCCTCTTTCTTCTAAATGCTTCCCTTATTTATCTAGACGCTTCTTACATCTACAAACATTATACCTGATACTCAATACCTACATACTACTTAGTACCTAATCTTATGTCTATCATAATCTTAACATTTTTTATACTTCCACAGCCATGTTTCTTCATTCTTCGTTACATACATTCTTCATTATCATGCATATAATACAATCCATCAAGAATTTTCTTTCCTATAGCTTCTCCTCTTACTCCTAAATGCTTCCCTGTTTACCTTCTCTCCCTCTTGACTTCCCATGGTTGCGGGCCCAAAGGGTTTATTCATCTTAACTTCTTTCTCTGTCTTTGATCCTTAATTGCATTTCCAATCTGACTTATGCATCTTATAGCTTATTTCCTTATTTTGTGTAATTTGTCATATTTTCTAGACTTACTCTTTTACTTTTGTGACTTTCTGGAATCCTCACCTTTGCCCCATTCCTCTCAGATGGGTTAAGTTTTTGCTCTTTTATGCAGATAATCAGTAACCAGTTTCCATTCCGCTCTCACTTCCTCTATCTTACCATCATTTATTAACCGTGTCAATTTATCATTATCCTCCATCTCTGTCAACTTATCTAAGCAGTCATCTATATTTGGCCCATCTTTTGCTTTCCAAACCACAGCTATCTTTAATCTAGCCGCCGTTATTAAATAAAGCATCACCCTCCAATATTTTTTCTCAATCTGGTTCTCTAGTATCATCATTATGTTTAACAAATATAACTTAGGGTCTAATGTAAACATAACTCCAAATATCTTTTGTATGACCCCATGCACTTTTATCCAGAATATTTTTATCTTATTGCAGCCCCACCACATGTGGAGTAGAGACCCCACCTCCTTTTCGCATTTCCAACATTTTTTATTGTTTGATTTATATATTTTACTTAATCTTACTGGTGTAAGATACCATCTATTAGCTATCTTTAAGAAATTTTCCTTTAAGTCTTGATTTGCTGTGAAGCTACTAGTTCTTTTCCAGGCACATTCCCATTCCGCCAGAGTAATAACTTCTCCTAAATCTCTGGCCCATCTTATCATAGATTCGGTTATCAGATCTTTTTCTAACTCTCTTTCAAGCAATAACTTGTAGGTTTTAGCTATTTTACCTCTTCCTTGTTCACAAATGATCTTGTCCATTTCATTTTTCATCTTTGAAAACCCATATGTTGCCTTATCTTCTCTGAATCTATGTGTCAGTTGGGCATACGTTAGCCATTGCGTGTTGTATCCTTGGGTATTTAATTAATCTCTTGTTTTTAAACAGCAATCTCCATTGGACCATTTTATCAGATCTTCGTAAGTCATCCAGTCTTCTTTTTTTGTCCATCTTACTTGGAATGCTTCCACCGGTGATACCCATAAAGGAATATTTTTGTAGAATTTCTGTTTTACTTTATTCCAAATTTTCAGTAAGGGTCCTCTCATAGTATGATTTTCAAATTCTTTGTCTGCTTTTACTTTGTTGTACCAAAGATATGCATGAATGCCAAATTTCTGGTTTCCACATTCCAAATTTATTGCTTGTTCGTTTCTAAGATTTATCCAGTCGCTAACCCAATTTAAACCGCAGGCCATATAGTATAATTTGAAATCTGGGAGACCCGTACCTCCTTTATCCTTTACGTTGATTAATGTTGTCCGTTTTATTCTGGGTTTACGTCCATTCCATATGTAATTCTTTAGATCCTTCACCCATTCCTGAAAGGGTTTTTCATTAACCAATATGACCAGGTTCTGAAACAAGAAGATCATTCTTGGCAAGATATTCATCTTAATCATTGCTATCTTCCCTAATAAAGATAGATTCAATGTTTGCCATCTTTTAAGATCCTCTTTAATCTGGCTCCACGTTCTTTTATAGTTGTTTTCATACAATTGCCTGTTTCTTTTAGTCAGCCATATACCCAGATACTTTACTTTAGTTTCAATCTTACAGCCTGATTTAGCTCTTAGAATAAGTTCTTCCGATTTTGTTAAATTCTTAGTTAACATGACTGTTTTCTCTTTATTGATTTTGAAGCCTGATATCTTCCCATATTCAGTTATCATTTCGAGTGCTTTTCCGGTGTTGATTAATGGGTCCTGTATTATTAAGAGTAAATCGTCAGCGTAGGCTAACAGTTTGTATTCATGACCTTTCAATCTTAATCCCGGAATTTCCTTTTCGTCTCTGATTTGACTGTTCAGGACTTCCATTGCCAAAATAAACAGTAAGGGGGACAGAGGACATCCCTGTCTAGTTCCTCTCTGAATGTTGATTGGTCTGGATTTTCCTCCATTTACTAGTACTTGTGCTTTTTGTTTTTTGTATATCTGATCTATGCATTGGTAAAATTCAGATCCTACACCAGTCTCGTCCAATACGATCTTCATGAATTCCCATCTCAGACTATCAAAAGCTTTTTCAGCATCTGCGAAGACTAAGGCTACCTTCTTATCGTTATTTTTCTCATAGTATTCCAAGATGCTTAGAGTTAGCCTTATGTTATTCGCCAATGTTCTTCCTGGGAGGAAGCCATTCTGGTCTGGATGTATAAACTCTCTTAGTACTTCTTTCAATCTGTTAGCTAGAATCGTTGTGTATATTTTGTAGTCAACATTCAGGAGGGAAATTGGTCGGTAGTTCTTTACCTCCGTGTTATCTTTCCCTTCTTTTGGAATCACCATTATTTCTGCATTTTCCCAGGATTCAGGGATGCCCTCCTCCTTTATTTTGTTAAACATTTCATGCATGTGTTCTATTAGGTCTTCCTCAAAGATTTTATAATATTCTGCTATGAAGCCGTCTGGGCCTGGAGATTTGCCCGTTCTCAAATTTTTAATTGGCAAAGATATCTCTTGTATCGTTATTGGTTTTACAAGTGTTTCTCGTTCTGTTGTCATCTTGCCAATCTTACTGTTTTTTATACTTTTTCTTATCTCAGTCTCTTGAGTTATTTCTACGTTTTTTTTCTGAATATAGGTTTTCATAATATTGTTTGAATTTTAAGCTAATATCCTTCTGCGAGGTATATGTTTTGTTGTCGTCTCTAATCAGTGTGATAAGTTTCTTATCGGATTCTTTTTTGAGCCTGTGTGCGAGCCATCTTCCCACTTTATTGGCGTTCCCAAATAATGTTTGCTTAACACTTTTTAGTTTGTATGCCATTTTTTCTATTATTTCCTGATTTAGTTCTTTCTGTAAACTTTTTATATTTCTTAGGATCTTATCGTTTCCGGGTTTTTGTCTTAGCCTTTCTTCGTCCTCCTTCAATGCTTTCCATAATGTCTCGGCTCTCTCTTTTCTCTGTCGTTGTATCTCTGCGCCTCTTTGTAGAAACAGGCCTCTCATAGTTGCCTTAAAGGCATCCCATCTTACTTTACTGGAAGTTTCTCCAATCTAATTTATTTCAAAATATTTTTTTTGTCTCTCTCTTTATTTTAGCTACGAATTTCTCCTCCTTTAGCATTGCTTCTTTCATCACCCATGTGTATTCTTTCTTTGTAACATTTAAGATCATTTTTAATGGGTTATGGTCAGATAAGATTTTTGGCAGAATATCTATATCCTTAATTCTTGTACTTACAGTTGTCCCTCCACATTCGCGAACTTGACATTCGCGGTTTCGGTTATTCGCGGTTTTGGGAGGGCCCCCCCTGGGCCCCCCCAAAACCGTGACACGGGGCCTCCAGAGGCCCCGTGAAAGACATAGAGGGAGCGGGGAGGCCCAGGGAGGCGTCCACGGGGCCCCCGGAGGCGCTCCGGAGGCCCCATGAAGGCCTGGGGAGGGGTGGGGAGGCGATCCTGGGGCCTCCGGAGACGCTCCGGAGGCCCCAGGAAGGCTTGGGGACGGGATGGGGAGGGCTGGGGAGGCGATCCTGGGGCCTCCAGAGACGCTCCGGAGGCCCCAGGAAGGCCTGGGGACGGGGTGGGGAGGGCTGGGGAGGCGATCCTGGGGCCTCCAGAGACGCTCCGGAGGCCCCAGGAAGGCCTGGGGACGGGGTGGGGAGGGCTGGGGAGGCGATCCTGGGGCCTCCAGAGACGCTCCGGAGGCCCCAGGAAGGCCTGGGGACGGGGTGGGGAGGGCTGGGGAGGCGATCCTGGGGCCTCCGGAGCATCTCCGGAGGCCCCAGGAAGGCCTGGGGATGGGGTGGGGAGGGCTGGGGAGGCGATCCTGGGGCCTCCGGAGCGTCTCCGGAGGCCCCAGAAAGGCCTGGGGACGGGGTGGGGAGGGCTGGGGAGGCGATCCTGGGGCCTCCGGAGACGCTCCGGAGGCCCCAGGAAGGCCTGGGGACAGGGTGGGGAGGGCTTGGGAGGCGATCCTGGGGCCTCCGGAGCATCTCCGGAGGCCCCAGGAAGGCCTGGGGACGGGGTGGGGAGGGCTGGGGAGGCGATCCTGGGGCCTCCGGAGCATCTCCGGAGGCCCCAGGAAGGCCTGGGGACGGGGTGGGGAGGGCTGGGGAGGCGATCCTGGGGCCTCCGGAGCATCTCCGGAGGCCCCAGAAAGGCCTGGGGACGGGGTGGGGAGGGCTGGGCAGGCGATCCTGGGGCCTCCGGAGCGTCTCCGGAGGCCCCAGGAAGGCTTGGGGACGGGGTGCGGAGGGCTGGGCAGGCGATCCTGGGGCCTCCGGAGACGCTCCGGAGGCCCCAGGAAGGCCTGGGGACGCGGTGGGGAGGGCTGGGGAGGCGATCCTGGAGCCTCCGGAGACGCTCCGGAGGCCCCAGGAAGGCCTGGGGATGGGGTGGGGAGGGCTGGGGAGGCGATCCTGGGGCCTCCGGAGACGCTCCGGAGGCCCCAGGAAGGCCTGGGGACGCGGTGGGGAGGGCTGGGGAGGCGATCCTGGAGCCTCCGGAGACGCTCCGGAGGCCCCAGGAAGGCCTGGGGATGGGGTGGGGAGGGCTGGGGAGGCGATCCTGGGGCCTCCGGAGCATCTCCGGAGGCCCCAGAAAGGCCTGGGGATGGGGTGGGGAGGGCTGGGGAGGCGATCCTGGGGCCTCCGGAGCATCTCCGGAGGCCCCAGAAAGGCCTGGGGACGGGCTGGGGAGGGCTGGGGAGGCGATCCTGGGGCCTCCGGAGCATCTCCGGAGGCCCCAGAAAGGCCTGGGGACGGGGTGGGGAGGGCTGGGGAGGCGATCCTGGGGCCTCCGGAGACGCTCCGGAGGCCCCAGGAAGGCCTGGGGACGGGGTGGGGAGGGCTGGGGAGGCGATCCTGGGGCCTCCGGAGCATCTCCGGAGGCCCCAGAAAGGCCTGGGGACGGGGTGGGGAGGGCTGGGGAGGCAATCCTGGGGCCTCCGGAGCATCTCCGGAGGCCCCAGAAAGGCCTGGGGACGGGGTGGGGAGGGCTGGGGAGGCGATCCTGGGGCCTCCGGAGACACTCCGGAGGCCCCAGGAAGGCCTGGGGACGCGGTGGGGAGGGCTGGGGAGGCGATCCTGGGGCCTCCGGAGACGCTCCGAAGGCCCCAGGAAGGCCTGGGGACGGGGTGGGGAGGCGATCCTGGGGCCTCCAGAGACGCTCCGGAGGCCCCAGGAAGGCCTGGGGACGGGGTGGGGAGGGCTGGGGAGGCGATCCTGGGGCCTCCGGAGACGCTCCGAAGGCCCCAGGAAGGCCTGGGGACGGGGTGGGGAGGGCTGGGGAGGCGATCCTGGGGCCTCTGGAGCATCTCCGGAGGCCCCAGAAAGGCCTGGGGACGGGGTGGGGAGGGCTGGGGAGGCGATCCTGGGGCCTCCGGAGCATCTCCGGAGGCCCCAGAAAGGCCTGGGGACGGGGTGGGGAGGGCTGGGGAGGCGATCCTGGGGCCTCCGGAGACGCTCCGGAGGCCCCAGGAAGGCCTGGGGACGTGGTGGGGAGGGCTGGGGAGGCGATCCTGGGGCCTCCGGAGACGCTCCGAAGGCCCCAGGAAGGCCTGGGGACGGGGTGGGGAGGCGATCCTGGGGCCTCCAGAGACGCTCCGGAGGCCCCAGGAAGGCCTGGGGACGGGGTGGGGAGGGCTGGGGAGGCGATCCTGGGGCCTCCGGAGACGCTCCGAAGGCCCCAGGAAGGCCTGGGGACGGGGTGGGGAGGCGATCCTGGGGCCTCCGGAGATGCTCCGGAGGCCCCAGGAAGGCTTGGGGACGGGGTGGGGAGGGCTGGGGAGGCGATCCTGGGGCCTCTGGAGACGCTCCAGAGGCCCCAGGAAGGCTTGGGGACGGGGTGGGGAGGGCTGGGGAGGCGATCCTGGGGCCTCCGGAGATGCTCCGGAGGCCCCAGGAAGGCCTGGGGAGGGCGGGAGGGAGGGCCGGGGAGACCCCCGCGGGGCCTAGCAAGGCCCCGCAAAGGCCTGGGGAGGGAGGGAGGGAGGGCCGGGGAGACCTTCGCGGGGCCTAGGAAGGCCCCGCAAAGGCCTGGGGAGGGAGGGGGGAGGGGTGTCGTTATTCGCGGTTTTTTCACATTCGCGGGGGTCCGCGGAACGGAACCCCCGCGAATGTGAAGGGACGACTGTATTTCTTTTGCTACCCAGTACATATCCAGCCTTGACCAGCTTTTGTGCACCTCTGAGTAGAATGTGTAGCCTTTTTCCTTATCTTTCTTATAGGGCCATGCATCAATTAAATTCAGTTCTGACAAAATCTCTTTTCCAGTCGTTGGGAGGTTTCCTTGTTGTTTCCTTTGGTCCCCCGATCTGTCTCTGGCTGCGTCTATTACTCCATTAAAATCCCCGGTGATTATGATATTATCACACTCTAATTTTTCAATATCCTTCTTCAGCTGAGTGTAGAATTGTTTTTTCCTTACCAGGGGTGCATACACTGCTATCAATATAATCACAAAATCTGTCAGCTTTATCTCCACACCTAGGTAGTGCCCTTCAGAATCTCTCAGAATTACTTTTGCCTCGAAGTTAATTTTTATATAGAGTGCTACTCCGTTTTCCCCCCGTGTATCTAGAGAGTAAAATAATTGTCCCAGATTCTTGTTTTCTAAATATTGATGATCTCGTTCCTTTATTCGAGTCTCTTCCAATGCTATAATATCCACCTTCTGCTTTTCCAAATAATAGTTTACCCGTTTCCTTTTGTCTGGGGTATTTAGTCCTTTCACATTCCAAGTTAACAAAGATATTGCCATATTGATATCTATTCACAGTCTTCCCAATAACTCCCCTCTTCGTCTGATTCTTGTCTGTTTTCTCTTTCTTCCCGATCCGAGACTTGCTCTAATCCTTCTATCTCCTCTTGCGGTACCTCCTCCATTTCTTGTAGATTTGGTTCATCATCCATGTCTCTTACATCTGATCTTGACTCTTTCTTATCATAACTATTCCTTTGAATTTCTCCTTTTCTTTTTTCTCTGCTCAATTGCGATCTCATTTGCTCTTCCTCCCCTATGCCTTTTTTCTTTCTTCTCTTCCTCTCGAAGTCCTTATCTTCTCTGTCCATTCTTTCCAAAAATTCCTTGACCTTCTCCACCGTGTTTATTTTATATCTTTTTTGATAGTAGCTAAAGGAGACTCCTTCAATGCATTCCCATCTATAATTTATACCTTTCCTTTGGAGTCTTTGTGTCAGAGGTCTATATTCCTGCCTGCGTCTAAGTATTTCGGGAGGTGTGTCCTTAAAGATTTGTATATCATTTTCTTCTATTACCAGTTTCTTTACATAACTTTGTTGGATTATCTCGTCTCTTATTGAAGATTTTGTGTATGTGACAACCACATCCCTGGGAAGTTTTCTTTCCTTAGCAACTTCTGAGCTTATTCTGAAGATTTTATCCATGTGTTGCAATAAATAATCTTCCGACATACCCATGAAATGGGCTAATGGGGGAATTATTCTGTCAAACAAATTTTCTCTTAGTTTTTCTGGAATTCCTCTCAGTTTTATACATCCTTCTCGATATCTCAATTCATGTATCAAGCTAAGATTTTTTTCTTTCTCCTGTTCCGCCGTCAAATTTTCTGGTTCTCCAGCATTTTCGTCTTGCTTTTTACCTCTTCCAACTCTGTTTTAATCCCTTTCATTTCTCCAGTAAGTTTATCAAGTCATTTACCCAGTCTTTCAATGTCTGATTTTAATTCTTTCTTCATGTTTTTAAATTCATCCTTCATTTCCTGTTTAAATTCTCGTAATTCCTGTAAGATCTGCGCAATAGCATCCGTCTGCTTGCTCAGCATTTCAATAGATCCTCTTCTAGTTAGCGTTGTTTGCGATGTAGTGTATGCCCTTGATCTAATCCCTGATGCCATTGTTCAGTTTTTGCTTCCTCCTGCTTTAAGTACTCCCCTTCTATTGTATCTTTTTCAAATCTTACTAAATTTCAAATTCTTTCTTCCAAATTCCAGTTTCTTTACCCTTATAATCGTTTGAAATAGTATTTTAGATCTTTTAAATGTTTTCTTACTCAAATAATTAATTTACGCTCGGTTAGTACTCATTCAATTCTTAGATTCACAGTCTTTTTTCCATTTAGTACCCACTTAAATAGTTTCCCGTGTATCTATAAACCTTTTACACTGAATTACTTATTTTATCAACTTATACAACTTATGGGCACTATTCTTTTTGTCTATTACATTCAATCACCACTATAGAGCATTTATCAAATACCATCAATCAAATTTTAAGTCACAAAATAAATTCCTTTATCCTAGTTTTTAATCCTAGATCACTAATACCATCATAAACATTTGTCAATATAGTCAGTGACTTCTGTGTCTTTTACCCTCAGTCTGAATTTAGACTCAATAGAAAATAAACTACCACTTGTAATTCAGTTCTTTACTTATACTAGGGCACTAATGCAAAGCAGTGTCATAATTTTTGTCAGAACAAAGGAAAAAAAGAAAAATTCGCATCACATTACAGAGTCTTATTTTCTTAAACCAAAAGAAAAACTTTTAGTTAGTTACTTTCAATTTCATACAAATATGTAGTTTGGAACTATCCAGTTAAATCGTTGTTCTAAATAAGAACCTCAAACTTATTCTCTATCATACCGCAACGTAGTCTATACAGATACTATATGTATTCTCCTTCCCCCGCTCTCAATCACTTTTCTATTTATGGCACCCACCCCTTTTCTGTTTTCACCAGGCCTTCGCCTTCTCTCTTTTACGTTCACTTTACGTTTACTTCACCCATAACCTTCCAAACCTCCCCAACTTCCACCCTCAAGGCTTTACTGTTCTCAAATCCAACCTTTCTTCTGCTTTCTCCAACAAGTCACCTTCACTATTGTCCTGTCCCGTTCACTCGCTTCTCGGCCTTTCAGATTCCCACCTTCTGGCTTTCCTGTTCTCAGTCTCCATCTCTTCTCAGTTTCTGTCTCTTCTCTGTCTCCGGGGATTCACTGCTGCGCCCCTTTTCCTTGCTCTGGACTCTGGTCTCTAGGACTCTAAACGCCACTCTGGGCTTTTATTCTCAGCCTCTCTCTCTCCCCTGTTGTCTCCAGGAGGTTCACCTTCGGAGCGTCTCGTTCTTTCTTTCCCCACTCTATTCGGTATCTCCCGCCTCCAGATTTTGCTGTACTCAGTCTCAGTCCTCTCCTCTCTCAGCCTTCAGCTTTCACTCCTCCTGTCTGCAAAACTCTGGTCTCGTCTGTTTCCTCCAGGAGGGGTTCGCCTTCTCTCCGTCCCGTTCTCCTCCCTCTCAGAGATCAGAGACTCACCCCTCTGGTTTTATTGTCCTCCGTCTCTGTCCGGTCTCTGTTCTCTCCGTGGGGCTCGTTCTCCCTCCGTCAGTTCTCCTTCTCCAGACCCTCCGACCACCTCCTCCAAGCTTTACTCCCCGTCTCTATCTCCTCATCTCTCCGTCTCTCTTCCACCCCACTACTCCTCCTCTGCTTTTCGTTTCCCACCTGGGGGGGAGGATTCCTTACTCACAGCACATTTGTCTCCATCTTCTCTAATTTGCTGGCAAACACTGTTACTGTTCAAAACCCCCTCCGACCACTTTGGGTACGCAATTAAAACTTCAGTTAAATGAATTGAAGCTTTTAGGTCGTGGGCTTGCTGGAGACTCGGAGCTAACGCTCTCACTACGGGACTGAGGCTACCGTGCCCTTACCCCGCTGTTGTCTCCGACAAGGTGTCCTAGTAGACCACAAGTTGAACATGAGCCAACAGTGTGATGCGGCAGCTAAAAAGGCCAATGCGATTTTGGGCTGTATCAATAGAAGTATAGTGTCTAGATCAAGGGAAGTAATAGTGCCACTCTATTCTGCCTTGGTCAGACCTCACTTAGAATACTGTGTCCAGTTCTGGGCACCACAATTCAGAAAGGATATTGACAAATTGGAGCGTGTCCAGAGAAGGGCAACTAAAATGGTGAAAGGTCTGGAAACGATGCCTTATGAGGAGAGACTTAGGGAGCTGGGTATGTTTAGCCTGGAAAAAAGACGGTTAAGAGGCGATATGATAGCCCTGTTTAAGTATTTGAAGGGATGTCACGCTGAGGATGGAGCAGGCTTGTTTTCTGCTGCTCCAGAGACTGGAACACGGAGCAATGGGTGCAAGCTCCAGGAACAGAGATTCCACCTCAACATGAGAAGGAACTTTTTGACAGTAAGAGCTGTTTGGCAGTGGAACACACTCCCTCGGAGCGTGGTGGGGTCTCCTTCCTTGGAGGTCTTTAAACAGAGGCTGGATGGCCATCTGTCGGGGATGCTTTGATCAAGATTTCCTGCGTGGCAGGGGGGTTGGACTGGATGGCCCTCGTGGTCTCTTCCAACTCTGCAATTCTATGATTCTATGATTCTAAGGTGTTAACCTTATCTCGGACCTCAGCTTCTACCGGGCACTCACACCGGTCCCAGTACTCTGTCTTCCCCGACCAGAGTACCTTGAAGGTTATCAAACTAGATGTTAGGTAGTTTAAAACCCTCAAGCAGTCCCATTTGGAAGTCTAGCCTGCGGAGCCTCATCGCAGGTCGACCGTCATCTCCGCCCACGGAACCAGAAGTCAATATTGTATTCTTAAGATGGATTTATCTGTAATACCCTGAAATCCATTTTTTTTGCATGTAACTGCAGCTTGTAAAAATTCTTTTAGAAATTTAGTACCTCATAGGTCTTTTGTAATTTCATCAACCAGTTGTATTCTGAAGCTACTGGAAAAAGACCAGAACAAACACTAGCTTCCCCAAGGCTGCTTTCCTGCTCCTAGCCATGCACTTTAATTCATCTTAATCAGAGGGTGCCAAGGTAGTGTGCCTTTAATGTATAAATCTTACCTATCAGCCCTGGCCTGGAGCTCTGTTTTGTCTTCTCTGTCCATTTCAATACATTTCCTTCAGAAACAGAATGCAACACAGAGCTGTGAAAAGGTAAAGGTAAGGATAAAAGATGGACAAAGGATGTATTTTTACACTCACTGCTCTAAACTAAGGACTTTATCAGACCTCCCCTATTATTGTTTTTTTGCTGGCATATTTTAAAATGCTTTTTATGCTGGCAAAAGAACCACACCTACCAGACCTTACCTTCTATAAAGAGGCAGCCCAGACACTAATGGAGAGTGAATGGAGCTCCATTCACTTCTGCGCTCATGAGCTCTGTGAATCTCGTGAGAAGACACAAGCATGGGAAATTTTAAAATTTAAGTAAAAATAAAAGTAAAATAAAGACACAAAAAGTTAATACAAGCAGACACACTCTTAAAAAGTCCCAAGTACATGGGTGTGTGTGTCATAAAAAGAGCATCCCCTACCTGGTTGTCCTGATCTCACCCAGAAGTGTTCTGTCATTCACACTGCATTCATGTGAGCACAATGGTGCAAAGTTTCAAATGCCGGCAATCTGGCCAAAAAGCAGAATCCCTGGACCACATTTTTGTCTATATACTCCTTCAGAGCTTCCATCTTGCTCAGGGTCATTGAGTACAATGTGGACTTCGGGAGCTCTGCTCCGGGGATTAGTTCAAGAGCACAGTCAGAAGACTGGTGTGAGGGAAGAATGAATTGAAGGTTGACTTTCCATGTGAGCCAGAATTATACCTTCTAAACATGCTCCATAATGTAGATATTCAAACACAAAAATAATATTGGAGGATACTTCTCTACATGATTTCAGCAGCAAGTTTAGTATATGCAACGAAGTGGAAAAAGATATACCATCAATGGAAAATTAGGTAATAAAGCTGTACGATATGTATGAGAGGGACAGATTAACAGTGATAATGGATGAAAGGAAAACTTTGAAAAGTGTTAGAGATTGGTGGATAGTTACACCCCATGGAAAGAAAGGTGGGGGGGATGTAGCAATAACTAATATAGAAAGTTAAGCACAAATAAAAATAAACAAGAAATACTGAGACAGGGAAAACAAAAGGAAAAAACTGAATATAAGAAAGAAGGAGAGAAACAGAGATGAAGAAAATCAACACACAAATTAAAGAAAAAGGAAATTTATTTTGTTACATGCAAATATAGTTTTTGTAATCTTGTTGTTGTGTCTTTTATGTTTTATCTTTTTCTTTTTACAGTCGTCCCTTCACATTTGTGGGGGTTAGGTTCCACAGACCCTTGCAAATGTGAAAATTACGTGAATAATGACTGCCCTCCCCCTCCCCCACCAAAGTGACCACGGGGCCTCCGAGTCCCCATAGTTGCTTTCCCCCGCCTTGCCCCTCCCTTCCAAGGCCTTCACGGGGCCTCCAGAGACCCTCCCGAGGCCCTGTGGATGCCTCCCCGTCCCTCCCTCCTCCCACCCAAGCCCTCAATGGGGCCTCCGGAGAGTCTCCGGAGGCCCCATGGTTGCCTCCCCATCCCTCCCCCTCCCTCCAAGGCCTCGCAAGGCCCCACAGAGGCCTCCCCCTCCCTCCCCCTCCCTCCCAAGGCCCTTGCGGGGCCCCGTGGATGCCTCCCCAGCCCTACCCCTCACTTCCAAGGCCTTCACAGGGCCTCTGGAGACCCTCCTGAGGCCCTGTGGATGCCTCCCCAGCCCTTCCCCCTCCCTCCCAAGGCCTTCACAGGGCCTCCGGAGAGTCTCCCGAGGCCCCATGGTCAGCTCCCAGGCCCTTCCCCCTCCCTCCCTAGGCCTACACAGGGCCTCCAGAGACCCCCCCGAGGCCCCGTGGATGCCTCCCCAGCCCTCCCCCTCCCTCCCAAGGCCTACATGGGGCCTCCAGAGAGTCTCTGAAGGCCCCATGGAGGCCTCCCCGGCCCTCACCCTCCCTCCCAATGCCTTCATGGGCCCTCCCCGGCCCTCCCCCTCCCTCCCAAGGCCTTCATGGGGCCTCCGGAGAGTCTCCAAAAGCCCTGTGGAGGCCTCCCCAGCCCTCCCCCTCCCTCCCAAGGCCTTCACGGGGCCTCAGGAGGCCCCATGTTACTGCTTTTGGGAGGGCAGGGAGCCCTCCCAAAACCACAAATATGCAAAACCGCAAATGCTAAGTTTGCAAATGTGGAGGGGCAACTGTAGGTGGTTGTTGGAAAAGTTATTACTGGATACTTCCGGTGTGACGGCATTGTGATCAGCTGCTAGAGGCGCGAGCTCCTGCCCTAGCCACTGCTTACCTCTGATCCTAGCCTTCCCATAGAGGGGAAGTTGTGGATTGTTCTCTCCAGTACGGGAGGACAAGGAGGGCTTGTGAAGGTTCTAGTACCAGCCCGAGTGTCTATTGTAACATCTAAGTAACTAGACGCGGGAAGGGCTGAGGGGAACGAAGAGCCAGCAGACAGAGGAAAGCAAACCATGGAGAAGCGGCTCTAACAACAAAAGGGCTATTTTTAACAATACGGGCAGCGGCCAAGTAGCGGAAAGAATTTGCAGTGGTACAGAGGTTTTTTTGACACTAACCAGCTTCTATTACAGTAAGAGTTAAAGTTCGAGCAGAGAAAGGGAAAAAAGGAAAGAAAGAGAGGCAAGAAGGTTCCAGGAGAGATGAAGTAAGAAGGGAAAAAAGTTACAAACTAAGACGAAGAGGAAAGGGAAAAAACCTACACCTTTAATGAGTACTGGAAACAGAGTGCTATGATTGCAGAGCTTCTCCAGCTTCTCCAACATCTAAGGACATTGAACTTAAAGAGCATAAAAGGAGCCTTTTCTTGCGAAGACATCCTTAATTTGTTTTGTCATAGCTGTTGTCATAGCTGTCAAGAGTTTTGAGAAGGACACACAGAAACAGAAGGAAAGAAAGTTATTTTGGAACTGAACTAGGTTTGAAACAGTTATAGCAATTGAAGTAGTTTCAGAGAGAACAGAGGGAGACGATAGTTAGAGCGACTTGTGAGAAGCGCAATCACCGGGACCTCCTTACATCTTATATTTTGAGTTTAATTGGCAGTCTGCTATTCAAAACTCTTCCTCTTGTGTAATTGGAAGAAAAAGGAACTGGAAGAGATAAGGTGGGAGAGGAGTACAGAAAGAGTACAGAAAGAGACAGTAAAAAAGCAATAAGGTTTACAAGAAGTAATAGAGAAACATAGCAACAGAGTAATAGTAAATGGAAGCAAGGAGGGAAGAGAACAGCTTACAATTTAACTTTTTCCACTAAACAGACTAAAGGATCCCAACTACATAATTTGTGGAAGGGAGAAGGAAGAAACATAAGGAGAACAAAGAAGTGGACAACATACAAAGAGAACAATATACAAAGAGGAGAGAAAAAGATTACAGATTATAGAGAAGAAGACAAGAAGAAGAAAGAAAGGGAAAAAGTGGTATAAACTTAGAAGAAACCTATTTGAACAGTTTGTTAGAGGCAAATAAGATTAACCAAGTATTATACACCATATATATTATATATATACCATATATATATTATTGTATACTATATACATTTTGGGCATGGTGGTTTTGGGGTAAAAACTGATGGAAAATTAAGGAAGTATAATTTGATTTTTGAGGTCAGAGGCTGAAATCAAATGAATTTAGAAGATGAACTATAGTAATACTCTATAGTAATATTCTTGGTTTTTCTCTTTCTCTGAAGTAAGGAGTGAATCAAATCAATTTAATTTAATTGAAACAGACCATATAGGTAACCAAGTGTTTCGTGGCATGAAATATCAGTTCTACTAA
The DNA here is from genome assembly GCA_030847615.1 of Gambelia wislizenii. Taxonomy (NCBI): domain Eukaryota; kingdom Metazoa; phylum Chordata; class Lepidosauria; order Squamata; family Crotaphytidae; genus Gambelia; species Gambelia wislizenii. The sequence goes on from JAUMIR010000002.1 coordinate 223,210,498, forward strand.
AATTTATATGGAGATTATAGATTATAGATGAAAAGGGAAATAAGAACTGTATATATTCATATTATTAAAAACATTTGAGAACTGTTTGCAGTAATCAACACAGAACTGATCTAGAATCACCTATAGTAATCAATTCAAAACTGACTATAAATAATTAGAGTGGTTTTGTATTTGTGGAATCTTTCTGTGATGAAATTGGGAATGATTCATTGGTAAGACTTGAGTTTATTAATACGGTGTACTAAATACTGGAATAATCTATATATATATTCATGTGCATAAAAATATACATACAGACATAATTATATAACAAACAAATACTGATAACAAACAAAAATATAAAGGAAATATAGAACACATATAGGCAAATAGCTGGAAAATAATAATAATAAAAATACAACAAATACAATAAAAACTAAAAACTACAAAAAATAAAGAAGAAAATTTCAAAGATATCATACATAGAAGAGTTTTAAAAAGTACATCGTATAACAATTGAGAAGTACAGAGATATAGAATAATGGCAACAGGAACAAGGAAGGCTACTCAGGCCCAGACACAAGTAATAACACAAAGGAGACCATCAATGGAAAGTCCCAGCAAAGCCACAGAATTTAGCTCAGTCATTTTAGATGAGATGAGGAAAGAAATGAAAAAGATGAGACAAGAAATCCAGGAAAAGATTAAAGAGATGAGAGCAGAAATGAAAGCCAACCTGAAGAAAGAACTGAACAACTTTGGGAAGAAATTGGAAAAATTAACAGCAGAAATGGACCAAATAAAAAAGGAGGTGCATGAAATACATGCCAGGTCACAAGAATTAGAAGAAACTACTACCACATTAACACAAGAACAACAATTGGAAAAGCATGCATTACTAATGAATGAATTGAGGCATAGAGAGAAGTGCTTAAAGATAAGGGGATTAATTGAGAAACAAAATGAAAATCTGGAAAATAGGTTGATTCCACCATTAGCTAACTTTATAAATATAACTCAAGAAAATTTAGAAGCACAAATAGATAAGATATTCAGGATCAGTTCTGTAGTGACAAAGGAAAGAAAGCTCCCGAGAGATGTTGTGGTATGCTTTACAAGAGCAAAAACAAGGGACAAGGTAATACAGAAAAGCTACAAAGAAAAGTTGAAAATTGGTGAGGAAGAGTCAAAAGTGTTCAAAGACATACCACCACAAGTTCTCAAAAAAAGACAGGAATACAAATTCCTGACGAAACTTTTAATGGAAAATAAAATAAAGTACAGGTGGGAGAGGATAGAAGGAGTAGCTTTTACATACCAAAGTAAAAGATATAAAATTAATTCAATACAAAAAGCTAAGTAATTTAGTAAAAAGCTAGCTAAAAAGAAAAAAAGGAATAAAGAAAACAGAAAAATTGTTAACTGAGAAGGGAAAGCAAAGTAAAAGGAAAGAAGAAGGAAACAAGGGAGAACTAGAAGATCAAGATTTAGAAGAGGAAGGAGAAGTAGGAGAGGATAACAAATTGGAAGATAACATAAAACAGAGACAGAAGAAGAAAGTGAGGAAGAAGAAGAAGAGGAAATCTGAATAAAAAACAAAATAGGATAAATAATAATTAATAGAACATAAAATGGATACAAAAATAATGTCGTGGAATGTAAAAGGCTTAAATTCAAGTCATAAAAGAAGACAAATTTTTCATTACCTAGAGAAACTAAGAATGGATATAATATGTCTGCAGGAGACACGTATAAGAGAACGAGATACCAAATATTTAAGAAATTCCAAATTAGGTCAACTTTTCACATCATCCAATATAAAGATGAAAAAGGGGGTTGCAATTTATATAAATAGGAAATATCTAGCAAAAGAAATATTTAAAGATCAAGAGGGACAGTATGTTGGAATAGAGGTCAAACTACAAGATCGAAGCATACTAGTAGTTGGCGCATATACTCCCATTCAAAAGCAAGAAATCTTTTTCAAGAAGCTGACAGATGAGATTGCAAATAATGAACAAGGAAGAGAAAATGAGAGAACAACCAGAAAATAAAAAACTCAAATATGAAATTGGTATATTAAAGAAAAAATGCAATCACAAACAATTAAAGAAATCTAGCAAAAAATGTGTTTGGCTAAGCAAAGACACTTTGAGTCAGCAAATAAACGTGATAAGTGGCTGAGCCAGAAGTTAAAGAAGTTAAGAGAAAATAAAATAATTACAGAAATGAAATATAAGGACAAGATTGTGACTGAACAAAAATTGATTTAAAAAATGCTTTCATGAATTCTATTCTGATCTATACAAGGAAAAGTCTATGGTTAGTTCACTTGAAGAAAAAATAAATAAATATTTGGAAGAACAAAAAATACCTAGGTTGATGGATATACAAAAAGACATACTCAACAAAAACTTTACAACAATGGAAATATCAGAAACTATTAAAAAATTAAAGTTAGACAAAGCACCAGGCCCGGATGGCTTTACCTCGATATTATAAAAAGCTAGAAGTTGAATTACTTCACCTACTACAGAAAACCTTAAACCAGATAAAAAAGAGGGGATACCTAATACATTGAAGGAAGCCTTCATCACCGTAATCCCAAAAGAAGGGAGAGATATTAGAGATCCAAGAAATTATAGACCAATCTCGCTACTGAACTTGGACTATAAGATCTTTACTGCAATTCTGGCACAGAGATTGAAAAACATTCTAAATGAGATCATTCATGAAGACCAGAGTGGGTTTCTCCCAAATAGATTTATGAAAAATAATTTGAGAACAGTACTAGATATTATTGAGTATTATGAGCCCCACAACGAAAAGAAATTAGCGATGATCTCCCTAGACGCAGAAAAGGCATTTGACAATGTCAAATGGCCATTCCTCAAAGAAGTCTTAAGTAAAATGAATATGTGGGATAACTTTAATAAATGGATCAATTTGATATACGAAGATCAAAGTGCTCAAATTTTGGTAAATGGTGAGAAGACAGAGAAAATAAAAATAAGAAAGGGAACGAGACAAGGATGTCCCTTGTCACCATTCCTATTTCTTATAGTAATTGAGATATTAAATAACAACATAAGAGAAAACAAGAAAATTAAAGGAGCAAGAGTCAAAGGATTGGATTATAAATTGAAGGATGTTGCAGACGACATAATACTATTTTTGGAAGATCCCTTAGAACAATTGGAAGAATTCAACAAAAGGTTGGAGGAATTCAGATTGGTATCAGGTAAATAAGGATAAAACGGCTGTTCTGACAAAAAACATCACAAAAAAAAAGAAGAGAGTCATATAGATGTTAAGTCAATATACAAGATTACAACTAAGATAAAATATCTAGGGATATGGATTTCAAAACGAAATGCTGACTTGTTTGAAAATAATTACAACAGAATGTGGTTAGATATAAGAAGGGATCTAGAAAAATGGTCAAAAGTTCACTTATCTTTCCTAGGTAGGATAGCTTCGATCAAAATGTCAGTACTCCCAAAGTTTATATTTTTTATTCCAAAATATTCCCATTATAATAAATCTGGGGTGCTTCAAAAAATGGTATACTGAAATATCAAAGTACATATGGGAAGGGAAAAGACCAAGAATAAAAAGAAAATTATTAACAGATTATAAGACCAGAGGAGGATGTGCCCTCCCAGATTTACAACTGTACTATTATGCATGTGCATTGTCTTGGATAAAAGAATGGGTATCTCAAGATACAAAATTGTTAGCCTTAGAAGGACATAACTTGGTGTTCAGATGGCACGCTTACCTTTGGTATAGCAAGAAAACAGAAAATAAGGGATTTGGCAACCATTACGTTAGGAGAGTGCTCCTAAAGATATGGTTGATACATAAAAAGATATTTTATAATAAAATACTTTGGTGGGTCTCAACCCAAGAGGCCTTCTTTGGAAAGTGGAAATCTGATGAACAAGGATGGTTGAGATATGAAGACCTAATAGTTCAGGAAACCCAAGAAATAAAAAAGATAAAAACCAAAGAACAATTGGAAAAAGCAGGTTTCAGAGTTAATTGGTTTCTACATAAACAAATACATGAGAAATTCAAGATGGACCTAATACTAGAACAGCTCCAACTGGAGAAAAATGATTTGGATAAGATCTTTTTTGACAAAACTAAACACGAAGTAGCCAACTTCTATAAGTTATTATTAGAAAGAGAATTGGAAATGGAATATGTGAAGGAACAAATGGTTAAACGGATGCAAGACCTGGGGCACAGTATTGAAATCCATAACTGGGAAAGAGCCTGGAGGGATACCCAAAAGTTCACGCTAGCCCAGAACCTAAAAGAAAACTTTATAAAAATGTTTTATAGATGGCACCTCACACCAGTTAAATTGGACAAAATGTATAATACAGGAGGGAAAAAATGCTGGAAATGTGATGAGGCTATAGGGACGCTTATCCATATGTGGTGGAGGTGCCCCAAGGTAAAAGAGTATTAGAAACAAATACATATTAAGATTAAAGAGATTCTAGGGGTCTGCTATCCATTAAAACCAGAGATTTATTTGCTGAACATGCTAGGAGAGGCAGAAAGAAATACAGTTGCCCCTCCACATTCGCGAACTCAGCATTCGCGGTTTTAATTATTCGCGGTTTTGGGAGGGCCCCCCCGGGCCCCCCCAAAACCGCGAAAAGGGGCCTCCGGAGGCCCCTTGAAAGCTGTGGGAAGGAGCCGGGAGGGCCGGCTAGGCGTTCACGGGGCTTTTGGAGACCCCCCAGAGGCCCCGTGAAGGCCTGGGGAGGGTGGGGGGAGGGTGGGGGGAGGCCTTCACGGAGCCTTGGAAGGCTCCGTGAAGGGCTGGGGAGGGTGGGGGGAGGCCGCGGAGGCCTTCACGGAGCCTTGGAAGGCTCTGTGAAGGGCTGGGGAGGGTGGGGGGACGCCGCGGAGGCCTTCACGGAGCCTTGAAAGGCTCCGTGAAGGCCCCGGGGAGGGAGGGGGGAGGATGGGGGGAGGCCTTCACGGAGCCTTCCAAGGCTCCGTGAAGGGCTGGGGAGGGTGGGGGGAGGCCGTGGAGGCCTTCACGGGGCCTTGAAAGACTCCGTGAAGGGCCCGGGGAGGGAGGGGGGAGGGTGGGGGGAGGCCTTCACGGAGCCTTCGAAGGCTCCGTGAAGGCCTGGGGAGGGTGGGGGGAGGCCGCGGAGGCCTTCACGGAGCCTTCGAAGGCTCCGTGAAGGCCCCGGGGAGGGCAATCCATATTCGCGGTTTTTTTACATTCGCGGGGGTCCGTGGAACGTAACCCCCGCGAATGTCAAGGGACAACTGTAATCTGAAACAATATTGGAGGATTATACTCTATATGATATCATTAGCGAGAATTTTATTTGCACAAAAATGGAAAGAAAAAACAATTCCCACTATAGAGGAGTGGAAGATCAAACTATGGGAAATGATGGATGCAGGTAGGCTGATAGCATTACTAAAAGAAAGAAATGTGGGGAAAAATAGAAAAGGAGTGGGAACCTATTATGCGTTTTTTTTTTTTTAAGATAAAAAGGAAAGGCTGGAATCAAATCTAGAGAAAGTAATGAAGGTAAAATGTCCAGAAAATGAGATAGTGAATTTTGGGGTTTCTTAAAGGTAAGATGATATAGCTTAGAAGCAACAGCAAAGATAGTCAAATAGGCAGGAAAAAAAGAGAGTCAAAAGTCAGACACGCATTCTTGACTTTAGGAAAGCTGATTTCAATAAACTCAGAGAAATACTGGGGGTGATCCCATGGTCAGGAATACTAAAAGAGAAGAGACCTCAAGACGGATGGGACTTTCTCAAAAGGGAGATACTGAAGGCACAATTTCAAACAGTACCATTGAGGAAGAAAAATGGGAGGTGTCTCAAGAAACCAGGATGGATGACTAAAGAAATATCAACAGAGCTAAGTTTTAAACGGAACATGTATAAGAAATGGAAAAAGGGGGGAATCACCAAAGAAGAATTCAAACAGATAGCGAACATATGTAGGAGTAAAGTCAGAAAAGCTAAAGCACAGAATGAGCTCAGGCTTGCTAGAGATGTTAAGAAAAATAAAAAGTTTTTTGGGGGGTATGTCTGCAGCAAAAGGAGGAAGAAGGAAATGGTAGGGCCACTACGTGGAGCAGATGGCAAAATGCTAACAGGGGACAGAGAAAAGGCAGAATTACTCAACACCTTCTTCACCCCAGTGTTTTCAGAAAAGGAAAAGGGGGACCAACCTGAGGATAAAAGTACAGAAGACACAACAGGGGAAATCCAGCACAGAATAAGCAAAGAGGTAGTACAGGAATACCTTCTTAATCTAAATGAATTTAAATCTCCAGGACCAGATGAACTACATCCAAGAGTATTAAAAGAGCTGGCAAATATAATATCAGAGCCATTGGCAATAATCTTTGAGAACTCCTGGAGAACAGGAGAAGTCCCAGCGGACTGGAGGAGGGCAAACATTGTCCCCATCTTCAAAAACAGGATCCCAACAATTATCGTCCAGTTAGTCTGACATCAATACCAGGGAAGATTCTAGAGCAGATCATTAAACAGAGAGTCTGTGAACATTTAGAAGGCAATGCCATAATCACAAAAAGTCAACATGGGTTTCAGAGTAACAAGTCATGCCAGACTAATCTGATCTCTTTTTGATAAAATTACCAGCTTGGTAGATGAAGGGAACGCTGTGGACATCGCATACCTTGATTTCAGTAAGGCCTTTGACAAGGTTCCCCATGACATTCTTGCAAACAAGCTTGTAAAATGTGGGATAGACAAGTTAACAGTTCAATGGATTTGTAATTGGTTGACCGGCCGTACCCAAAGGGTGCTCAGCAGTGGCTCCTCTTCGTCTTGGAAAGACGTGACCAGTGGGGTGCCACAGGGTTCTGTCCTGGGCCCAGTGCTATTCAACATCTTTATCAATGACTTGGATGAGGGAATTAGGGGCATACTTATCAAATTTGCAGATGACACCAAATTAGGAGGAGTAGCTAATACCCTGGAGGACAGGATCAAAATTCAAGATGACCTGGATAAACTGGAGAGCTAGGCCAAAGCTAACAAAATAAAATTCAATATGGAGAAATGTAAGGTACTGCACTTAGGGTGAAAAAATGAAATGCATAGATATAGGATGGGGGAGACCTGGCTGAATGAGACTATGTGTGAAAGGGATCTAGGAGTCCTAGTAGACCACAAGTTGAACATGAGTCAACAGTGTGATGCGGCAGCTAAAAAGGCCAATGCGATTTTGGGCTGCATCAATAGAAGTATAGTGTCCAGATCAAGGGAAGTAATAGTGCCACTCTATTCTGCCTTGGTCAGACCTCACCTAGAATACTGTGTCCAGTTCTGGGCACCACAATTCAAAAAGGATATTGACAAATTGGAGCGTGTCCAGAGGAGGGTGACTAAAATGGTGAAAGGTCTGGAAACCATGCCTTATGAGGAGAGACTTAGGGAGCTGGGTATGTTTAGCCTGAAAAAAAGATAGTTAAGAAGCGATATGATAGCCCTGTTTAAGTATTTGAAGGGGTGTCACGTTGAGGATGGAGCAAGCTTGTTTTCTGCTGCTCCAGAAATTGGAACACGGAGCAATGGATGCAAGCTCCAGGAACAGAGCTTCCACCTCAACATTAGGAGGAACTTTTTTACAGTAAGAGCTGTTCGGCAGTGGAACGCACTCCCTCGGAGCATGGTGGGGTCTCCTTCCTTGGAGGTCTTTAAACAGAGGCTGGATTGCCATCTGTCGGGGATGCTTTGATCGTGATTTCCTGCATGGCAGGGGGTTGGACTGGATGGCCCTCGTGGTCTCTTCCAACTCTGCAATTCTATGATTCTATGATTCTGTGAAAAACCCAAGCAATAAAGATTAGAGGAAGGAAGTGAAGGGGGGCGGAAAGGGGGTTTCCTCCTTTTTGCTATAACCCCAAATTTTGATTAAATAAGTTAAAAACAAAGTTACAAATGTAAGGTGGAATGTATAGATGATTGAATATGTGAAAAAATGTGTGATGAATGTGTAAAAAACACTATTGTATAGAATGAAATATGATATGGAGCATGTGTAAATGGAGAAAAAATAAATTTTAAAAAAGGAAAAGTTATTACTGTCTGTAATTTTATATATGGAAAAGTGTAATAAAAATAATAATGAACCCCCCCCTAAAAATCACCCCTTCCAACATATCCCATCTGAATAGGAACTTTTTCTGTTTATTTGTCTGAAAGTGATAGTCTTTTCTCTTACACAGTATTCTAATAGGAATCTCTTTAAGCACTATAATCTCCCTACCATCCTTCAGTCTGTTCTCAAAGTGCTGAAGCAAGACTTCGTCTCTTGTCTGTTTCAAGCACTCTTCTGACTTGATAAAAAATGTGAGAGTTTCTGTGTGGTAACCATTTAATATGTTAAAGTACAACTTTTCCCATTCATGACCCTTTAAACACCGTGAGAGGTGTTGAAGTAAAATGTTCATTTGAGCTCCATCCTCCCCTTCTCTTCTCTTCACTTGTGCTGTACATTTTGGCAGATTTGATATGCCTCCGTCAATGTTGGCAATGTTACTTTTTTGACTGCAGCTCCTACAATCCTCTGGTCTACTTGCATACATGTGGGCAGGTGCTGCTCATGGATCTGTCCAATCCTTTCAAGAGGGGCAGATGGATATTTGTGCAGGCATCAATTAGGTCTTACAGATACAAGGCTAAGGCAGTGTATGAATGAGAGCCAAGTGATCATGACTGTCATTCTTTAGTGGTATTGGGGAACACCTGGAAACACCATCCTAAACTTGACTGTATGAATAAAAACTGGGACCCATTGACTGAGTGACAGTGTGGTACCGTTAAGACAAAGCACATTACTACTCAAGCTCCTCACCTGTGCCACTTCACAAGCAACATGTGTTCCTCAAAACAATTTCTAAACCAGAGCTAAGAATTATACCACTCGCAGGTCACATATGGCCCTCGCTACTCCCCATCCCATTAAACCCAATTTTAAAAAAAACAGCTGGAAAATGTCTTTTCTGAATAAAGAGAACTTTTAAGAGGGGTGGGTTATCTCATATATACTTTTTTGGGTGGGGCACCCTGTAACAGCAAAAATACCATCTCAAAGTGATCCAAGGTGACGTTCACTTGCTGGAAATGTCACTTCTAGTTGCTGCCAATCCTGCTGGTGCAGCCTGCTAGGGCCAGGAGATGATGGCTTTCCAACCCTCATTGCATGCCCACTCCAGTTCTAAACCTCCTATGTTCCTTCAGTGATCTCACAAATTCCAACAGTAGTATTGAGGAAGCAGGCCACTGGGATGGATCCCCTGTCCATGTTGACCCCATGTTCCAACCCTTGGGCTCCTATCACTCACCCTTCCTTTTTAACCTCAAGATCTGGTACTCAGGCCTCAAAGTAACCACTGATCTGGACAAGTGGCTTCATTGTGGCCATATATGACTAGTTTCCCTTGTTAATTATTAATTAAAAACAACCAATAGAAAATAAAAACAGTAAAATTATGACAGATAAAATAAACATCTAACATTATGCTTGTTTCATATACAGTATATAGCAACACCTCAGTTTCAAACAAATAACACTTCTCCTTGAACTCTTTCTACAGTCTCTGTTTGCTATTCCAATCTTATCCATTCCTCTTTTCCTAACTAGCCCTAACTCATTTTCTACCTAGCAATCTCTCTCTGTCTCTCTGTCTCTGTCTCTCTCTCTCTTGTCCCTGTGTGTGTGTGTGTATGTGTCTTCAAGCCTCCTTGTCAACTTATGGTGGCCCCATGAATTCCATAGGGTTTTCTTAGGGAAGGATCGTTAGAAGTGGTTTTCCCAGTTCCTTCCTCTGAAATTTACAGCACCTGGTATTCACTGGTGGTCTCTTATCCAAGTACTAACCAGAACTGACCCTGCTTAGCTTGCAAGATCAGATGGGATCTGATGTTTTTAGGATCTTTATGTGCAGATCTGACTGGCCCTACCTAGCCATTTCACAGGCAAGCCTCTATTTCATATCCTTACCTCATAGACTCCCCTCACAGCATTCCATGAGCTGTGACTGGCTGGCTCTACCCAGGATTGCCCAGCTTCTTGCTTCACAGGCATACATTCAACCTATCATCACCAGTCATTATCATAGAATCATAGAATCATAGAGTTGGAAGAGACCATAAGGGCCATCCAGTCCATCCCCTTCCATGCACACAATCAAATCATTCCTGACAGATGGCCATCCAGCCTCTATTATTTTTAATCATTTCTATCCCCCTTCCCCTCAGAACTGGGACCCAAGGCAGCCTACAACAATTGAAACAGATACAGGTAAAAACTCACATCACTAAAAATATAACAAAAGTTAAAATAGAATTAAACAGTAAATAGAATGAAAAGCAATTTGAAAACATCGCCATTAAAAAGCAACAAGTACAAACAGTACAACATACTATTAAAAGTCCCATAAACAGTTGCTTCTCAAAGACTTGTTGAAACAAAAATGTCTTCACCTGTCACTGGAAGAACAAGAAAGGAGCCAGCCTGACTTCTCCAGGAAGGTATAGTTTTCAGCAGTAGAAAAAGAGGAAGGTTTCACTGTCCCTCTAACTTGAAAGTAAACTACAGCCTCAGTGGTAAGACAGCCCATGAAAGATGGGTGCATGCTGGCTAGGCAATATAAATTCTATTATCAATGTATTTTCATTCTTGTTATACCACATGCTATCAGTACAGGGATAGTATGTGGTATAAACACAGTTATCCACATGTATAGAAGAGCAAAAATGTGAAGGCTTCCTAAAAGGCCAGCTTTTGCAGCGGAGAAAAAAAGCTTGGCAAATAGTTAAAGCCTGAAGGCTTGGATAACAAATATTTGCCCCAGGTAAACATGAACAAATACAGCAGGCCTGGCTCAGTTTGCAAAATGTATTCAGGACACTAAATCCATGTTTTCTCCCCCCTCCCCCGGCACAGACTTTTGTAGAGTTGTTGCAAACACTTTGAAAGGATGCCCCGTGAGCAGTTCACAAAGCACAGGAAATCATCCCCAAGGAAAATCTGTGTAGTTTTCAGGGGAAGATACAAGTCCCCTTTAGTCCTATGATAATAATCGTGGTCTCTTCCAACTCTGCAATTCTATGATTCTATTCAGAGTGTGGTGGGGTCTCCTTCCTTGGAGGTCTTTAAACAGAGGCTGGATGGCCATCTATCGGGGATGCTTTGATCGTGATTTCCTGCGTGGCAGGGGGTTGGACTGGATGGCCCTCGTGGTCTCTTCCAACTCTTGCAATTCTATGATTCTATGACTAGGCAGAGTATCATCTTTTCCATCATCTTGAAGAGTAGTTTTAGAACTGTTCATTTGTTTGTGTTTATGTTTACAAAATTTATTCTCTCGCTCTCAAGTAATTAAAAAAGAAAATAATAATACTGGTTGCTCCCTCCCCCTGTATCTGCGAAAGCAATATTCATGGTTTCAGTTATCTGCAACTGAAAAAATAGGGACACATACCATAGAGTTGTGCTGGAAAATGCCTAAAGAGGTGTCCTCTCTAGGAATCTCCAGGTCCTCCAATGTAACTCTATGGTATGTTTGTACCAGAAATTCTTTATTTTAATAGGGTTTGCTATTATTCATGGTTTCATTTATAAGTAGTAAGTCTGCGAATGCATCCCTTGCAGATACGGGGGTGAACTATACAGTGCAAAGGCAATCTCAACACAATAGAAATATAGAAGCAAATAAAGAAAGCTGGCATGATAAAAATACAACACACAACCAGTACATGAAGGGAGGGAACTGTGCAGCCAGACTTGCAACTCCCAGCAGCCCTAGCCAGTGGTGAGGAATGCTGGGAGGTGCAGTCCAACATTGTTCCCCCAGAGTATACTAAGAGGTGGGGAGCTAAAATTGGCCAAGAAACAAAACAAGAGTTAATACCAAAAGAATTTAAGTGGGATTAAAGCAAAAGCATAAAAGGCCTGAGCCAACACAAAAAGCCTTATCTTGGCAAAGGAAAGAAAACAAGTTAAGTTGAAGTAGCACTTCTGCAGCATTTGATTCACACCACCTTTGATGTGCAGCTACTTAGAATAAGCTGGCTCTTAAGGTTCATTGAGATGTCTGGCCTGGATCAGCAAATAAGGACCCTGCTGTGCACAATGGTCCCAGCCACAGAGCTGGGGGGGGGGGGATTACTTTTTTAAACAAAAATCCCAGAAGCACCCAGCTAGCTTGGCCACTGGCCATGCTGGCTGGAGGATTCTAGGAGCTGTGGTCCTAAAAAAAAAAAAAAAAAGTAACTTTCCTCGCACTAGAGTGTGCACCTTTTCTAGGGGATTCAGAAACTCCCTATAGAAATAGTTCCGAAACCATCAAGTCATTCTTCACAGTGCCACCTAGTGGCTATTGTGTGGATACAAGCCATGCCAGGGATCCTGCTGTTGGACCAGACACGTTTTATCACTTGTTCCAAGACAGTGTCACACTTTACTTCATGTCATAATATGAAAGTCTCTCTTAGGATGTTCTTGCCAAAACTGTCACCTCTGCCAGAGTGGTCTAATGTCAGCAATGAGTTTGCATGCAGTTATTATTGACATTCAAACATCTCTTCAACCACAAGGACTGAGAACCTAGATCCCTCTGGACCCTGCCTTTAAAGGAAAACTGGAGTAGAGAACTGTGTCTGAGAGGTTTCTTTTATTTCTAGCCCACTTGAAAATGGGTGCGGATGAATGAAGGCAGAACTGAAAGTGGGATGAAAGGAGCTCCATAACATCCCAGATAAATGCTGCTGGTTTGATGTGGGTGAGACTTGCTGCTGCTGCCAGGGCTATGAGAGCAGGTTCAGGCCCCAGTTATTTTTTCTCTCCCCCCTCCACCCCAACTGTTCACCAACAGCAGATCTGCACAATGAATGGGAGCTTCTGGTAGTTGTATTTGGGAAGAGCAGGAGAGGGACTCCTAGCTATGCATAAAGGAAAGGAATCCGAAGAAGGAGCTTTTCTCTTGCTCTCCTCCCTCCCTTGTTTTTTGACTTCCTGTGTACCAAGAAGAGACGTTTGAGCTCTGCTGCCCAGAGTGGGCTCCTAATGGGCACACCCGCAGTGTTCCCAGCAGCAAAGAAGCCTGGCAGATAGGGAACGATGGGTGAAGGAGAAAGAACGGAAGGTTGCTGGTGTCTGAAGCAGCCTGGAACATGGCTGGGCTGGAGGTGGGAGAAATGTGCTCCCACTTTGGTCAGGTCATTTTGTTTGGTATTGTGGGAGTCTGGCCTCCTTTCCTTTCCTTTCCTTTCCTTTCCTTTCCTTTCTTTTCCTTTCCTTTTCTGCCCTGCCTGGTGGCACTTTTGAGCCTCTGACAGACCTTCTAAAATGGAATTTCAAATTTCGTGCATCATTTTTATTTACACGAGATTTCAAATTTTGTGTATCATTTTTACTTTCTGTGAGTAAAATTTTACACTGGATGTCAAAAAACAATAGATACACCTTAGTTCACCTCAGTACTTTCCATGGCCTTTGAAAGGGGCCACAAAATGGAAGGGGGAACTTTAAAGAACCATAGAATCATAGAATCATAGAATTGCAGCAGAGTTGGAAGAGACCACGAGTTCCTTTTTCCAGCCAGTCTTCTGTATGATGGATACAGAAGACACAAGCCTGACTCTACGGTATATAATTGTGTCATAAACATGCATGTCAATTTTCATTCTGATATCTTGGTATCCAAGAAAAATATCAAAAGAGTTATGATTGCTCTCCCTGTTCTGTGATCATGTCTGGGAAACAGGAGAGCTTGGGATCCAGCTGATCCAAGATTCCCCTTGACACACTGATAATCCAGCTCTGGAATGCCTCCATTTTGTCCTCTCCACCATCAGAGCATCAAGGGTGATGGGGAAATGGTGGGCAACTATTTTATTGCACCATCAAGGCAAAGCTTCCCAGCAGAATTCTCCCTCTCACCTGGGGCTGACTTTTCTCTCCACAATTGAAGAGGTAGATTGGCAAAACTCTCTGACTGTCCCCCAGGAGTCATGAGCTCCACCTTAAATCTGCATAAATTCACATCTTAATAAAACAATACTGCTGAAGGGGAGGAGAACCTTTACTTTTATATAATGTGCACAAAGAGGCATTTTCTCCTGTGTGTGAGAGAGAAGTAGGGATGTCTCTTCTATCCTTGTCCTATTATTAAACAGCATCTATTTAAAAAATAAGGCCTAAATCCCTGAAGGCATCAGACTCCATCTGATCTTGGACACTAAACAGGATTAGGACTGGTTAGTATTTTGATGGGAGACTGCCAAGGAGTACCATGTGCCATGGGTTATATTTCAGAGGAAGGCAACGGGAAGCCACCTCTGAGTATTCTGTGCCTAAGAAAACCCCATGGAAGTCATGGGGCTCATCTACATCAGGCAGGATGTGCTGGCTCCCCACCAGCATATCCTGCCTCTGGAGCTGGCCAGTTTTCCTCCCATTACGTGCAGAAAATGGGCTGGAGTCCACACAGAACACTGGCCCATTGCTGAAGCCACTGCTGCAGTGGCCACCATTTTCTCATGAATGTAGAAGCCAAGCAGGAGTCCTACAACTTGTGACTGCAGGCCCCTTGCATGTGTCCAGCCTCTGTCTGGCTTCCAGAAAAGCCAGTGAGCTGGCAGTGGCAGAGAGGAGTGGCATTCTGGGACGGGCTCCCACAGACATGTGGGGCCTGATTCAGTGATACCAGACCAGGTATTTTTTTAAAAAACATGGTAAAAGGCCCTATCCCATCTTGCCCTGGTTCCAACCCCATATCTGCCCTGGATGTCATTTGGACTAACTGGGGGCAGATCAGGTTAAATGCCCTGTGTGATTTGGACTACAGGGCTCTGGAACAGGGGCAAGATAGGGTATTTGGGCAGTGTAGACAAGCCCATGGGCTCACCATAAGTTGACAGGCAACTTGAAGGCATGTACTGTACACATATTAAAACATGTATTTTTTAGAAAAGAAAAAGAAAAAACCCTCTACTGCCCATTTAATCCAGAGTAATGCAGCTCCCATTTGTTGAAACAGGATTTTATTCTTTGATCCTATCAATCCATGGAAAGCCCTAGAGCAATTATGCACGGACTCTTTCCACTAGGTGGGGAGGAGGAACAATTGCAACCCTTGAAAGCTATGGTAAATGGCTACATCACAGTACAAGCAGAGGGATGCACTCAAGCGGAGTAGCATACATTTCTAGACAGGACTTGAAAACTCGAGAAGTAATTTAAGGGAACCACATTAAATACTCAAATGTTTAATGGGACCCATGTGTCCTAGGCAGAGAAAGAAAGCGAGAGAAATGTAGCAGAGGAAATCAAGGAGACAATATGTCTGTGGGACTTGTTCTAATTAGGGGCCACAGGGCTGGCAAGTATCATTCATTATAATTATAGTTAAAATCTTTAGCACAGCAGAGGCACCTCTGTATTGCTGTATAAAACAAAAGACACCCAGTTGTAAACTGAATTAAGACCCATAGAAGGGAGGTTAATGTCAGTCATTTGTGAATACTTAAGGGGGCACTTCACATGAATGCCTGGGTCTCCTTTATTACCAGCACCAATGTGTACTCTAGCTAACAGATGTCTGAAAATTTGTAGGGCTGGAGCAAGGAGGGGGGTACAGTTTGGAAGCTAGAAGGAAGGGGAGTCTCTCATTGTCTCCATCTTGTCTGATGCTTAACTCAGTAGATCTGTCTGTGCCTTTTAGCAGGGGTGGGAAAAAGGGGAGTTCAAAGAAAGCAGCAAAACAATCCAGGACATCAGAGCTCAGAAATAGCTGAACAGCACCCAAATGTCATCAGGCACTTCTCCATTTCTGCTTTGAAACAAGAGCAGATTGGGGTACTTGCTGCATGTGGGATGCTTGCCACAGGACTATTTCAAAAGCAAGGAAAGGGTCTGAGGAAGTTCATGTTGGCTTTGTGCTGCTGGCAGTTTTTCTGACACTTGTCTAATAAGACAGCACTAGACATGGAAGTTGGAAAATAGCCACACTGGCAACAATAATCAAGGCATTTCTCTAGGTGTTGAGTGTATATGTAGGCATTATTGCAGTAATTTTTGCAACAATTCCCCCAGTGACATCTGGTATTATTAACCCCCTGTTGCAAATATGAGGCTGAGACTGAAAGGTAGGGATTTTGTAACATCTACCTCATAAATTATTGGCTGAGGTTAGATTTGACTAGTGGCCATTTGTGGCTGCTGGGTCAGTGGAGTGGTGAATCCATTCTACGGTTTAATCTGAAATTCAAACAAGCTTTCCAAAGGGATGAATTTACTTTGGGGATAAGGTTCAGCACCTTGGATAGTATCTTTACACTTCAAGATAAAACCCAGAGCGCATTCACTTCCCTGTGAAAGCCACTAGCTACCACTAGTTTTGGATCAAGATGTTTACAGCTTACCTTTCTAGCCACCAGGTCCCATGAAGCTTCCTTGATGGATTGGGAGAAATCAGAATGGTTCTCTCCCAAATACTTCTCAGTCTTAGCTATGTTTTTGTTCTGAGGGATAAATATAGAATCCCTGTCGCTTGAGCTCCCTAGACAATAAGGGGGATATAAATAATGGTTTTTTTAAAAATCCTTTGACTGTTTACACAGAGGTAAATCAGTTTTACTATAACCTTACTCAATTTGCATTGGTTGAATCCAGATGCATAACATTATCTAAGTTGGGAAGGAAACCATATAACTTTAAATAAAACTTAGGGGCTTACCGCATGAGGGAAGAAGTGGCAGTGCATCCCAATAATAGTGCTGTCCACCTTGCAGTATCACACAACATCAGCATGTTTCAGCTGTTCTCCTGTTCTGGTCTTGTGGTAGACAGTGGTAAATGTGAGTCTTTTTGCTAACTGGAAAAACTTGTTAGCAAAAAGACTCACCTTTACCACCGTCTTTCGTGGGACCGGAATGGGAGAACAGCTGAAATACACTGATGCTGTCTGATAAGGCAAGGTAGGACACACTACTCTTGGGCTTCCATTCTGCTTCCCTTCCTTTGTGCAGTAAGCCCCTTTGAGTTCTACAACCATCCTAGGAGTCATGGTACTAGATTGCTGTCTGGTGGGGGGGGGGCGGGATACTTTGCAAGACCTACAATGCACAATTCAATTCTTTTGGAAAGTCAAAGGGGAAGAAGAAAAAAAATCAGAACCCACATTTTGTAGGGAGTTGTGGGTTCTTCCAAGCCAGAAAGCTTAGTTGTGTTGGGCATTTTGGCTATTTGGTTGACGTGGGAACTGTAGGATGTGGGGGAACCTACAGAAGAAAGGCTTATTTGTTTTTATACACCACTCTTCAGCCACAAAGGCTCTCAGAGAGGCTTACAAATTGTTTAGCAATAGCACTTACACATCTACACTGCTTTATAGTTCAAGGTACTCTCTGAGCAATTTACAATGTGTTTAGCTAATTGGCCCCAAAAGCTGGGTACTCATATTACCCACCTAAAAATGATGGAAGGCTGAGTCAACCTTGGAGCCCTGCAGAATAGAACTCACATTGTTGTGGCTGCAGTACTGGCATTTAACCACTGCACCACCAGGGCTCCCGTAATGTGATTTTTCAGTGTGTTACTTGTGAAAGGTGAGTCACAGCAAGAGGCAGGCAACACTACTAATGGTAGCCAGAAAACATGAAAACATGAATCTAAAGGATCCAGAAGAATGGCACAAGATAGGATATCTTTTTCTACTGCTTATGAAAAGAAAAGGTCTTAATCCCACTGTACACATTTGGATAAATGACATCCAGGCCTATCACTGTGTGTGAAAAGTGAGAGACCAAATTCAGCTCTTTTCCCTGGTTGATGCTATAGCTTGGGGATGAGCAGAAGGTAGATTGGGATCTATTATTAGTAGATATTTTGCAGTAGAATCTTTGTCTCCTGATTGTTTTTTCCTATCTCAGAGATGCTGCTGGTAAAGGACTGTGAACTCAGTGCCATTCTCATCCTGAAAACAAATTCCTAGGCTTGGAATGTTCAGTATTAAAGAGAAGGGTGTCTCTAAATGTGTGTCTTTTTGCATTTTGCTCTGATTGAAGACTTTTGGGGTTCTAGCTGCAGCAGCAAAAACAACAACAACATTGGTGTTACCAAACTTGAAGGTACCTCTGCTACGCCTGATTATCTGACAGGGAAGTGTCTGAACAGTCCTCACTGTTGCACAGAATTAAGGAATGGCATGGGCAGCAG
This sequence comes from Gambelia wislizenii, assembly GCA_030847615.1. Taxonomy (NCBI): domain Eukaryota; kingdom Metazoa; phylum Chordata; class Lepidosauria; order Squamata; family Crotaphytidae; genus Gambelia; species Gambelia wislizenii. The sequence continues at coordinate 223,228,733 of JAUMIR010000002.1, forward strand.
CAATGTGATTCTTCAATAATTTTCTTCTTGTAGAAAGCAAGAAGTAAGTTTAGCAATTTTCTTCCTGGTGCAAGAGGTCCTAAAAAACCCACTCTATTTTCAAAGACTAGTTGCAGCTGGGGACTTATTCTGTTGTTGCTTTGCATAGCAAAACAATATTTTCTGCACAGGAAATAGCTTTTCTGTGCAGAAAATGATATTTCTATACATAAATATTATTTTATGCACAGAAATATTATTTTCTGTGTAGAAAATGCTGTTTTCTCTGTAAAACCACATGAAAATTTTCTGCAGAATAAGTCTCCAATTACAGTATTTTTTGTGCAAGAAATGGCTTTTCCTGCATAGAAAATGCGGTTTTCTATGAAAAATAAACACATACAAATTTTGCATCAAATATGTCCCAAACTGTGAAGATTCTTTTCAATCCAGGATTCTTCTTATTGAGATTTTTCAACAGAGAAACTATTTTTTAAAACTATTTTTTGAATACTGTAGTTTTTCCATCCCTGAAATGAGCCAGTGTGGTGTAGTGGTTTGAGCATTGGACTACAACTCTGGAGACCAGGGTTCAAATCCCTGCTTGGTCATGGAAACCCATTGGGTGACCTTGAGCAAGTCACACTCTCTTGGCCTCAGAGGGAGGCAAAGGCAAAGCCCCTCTGAACAAACCTTGCCAAGAAAACCCTGTGATAGGGTCGCCTTAACCCAGAAATGACTTGAAGGCACAGAACAACAGCAATGGGCAGCTCCCACCTACATGGGTGGACTGTGAGCTGAGTGGGGGATAGGATGGGGTGCCTTCACCCCACCACAGTAGGATGAGATGCCTCCCCTACATCACACCATAAGCCAGCTCCCTGTTTTCCCACAGATCTTTCTTATGTACACAAGGAAGTTCCATTTAGTATCTGACACAACCTCTTTCTATGTGAGTAGTGGCAAAGTAAACACCTGAGGCGAAACACAAAAATCAGTGTGTATAGAGCCATTGTACTGTCTATTCTCCTTTATGGGTCTGAAACATGGGTCACCTATCGCCACCACTTACGACTCCTCGAACACTTTCATCAGCTCTGTTTACGCACAATCCTAAATATACACTGGACTGACTATGTGATGAATGTTGCTGTCCTTGAGCAAGCAGGGATCACCAGCATTGAGGCCATGATATTGAGAACACAGCTGCGCTGGGCAGGGCATGTGTCTAGGATGGAGGACCATCGCTAAAAATACTACTCTATGGTAAACTCGCCATGAGTCAGCGTAAGAGGGGCGCTCCAAAAAAGTGATACAAGGACTCCCTGAAACAACAGCTCAGGCTCGGCCAAATTGATCACCAACAATGGTCCACCCTGGCCTCACATCAGGAGGCATGGAGACGCACTATCCACTATGCTGCAGCCTTATTTAGAGAGCTCATGCTGAACAAGTCTTGAAGAGAAATGACAATGCAGAAAGAATCACAACCCGGAAATATCACCCAAGGAGACCTTCTGCTGTGCTTTCTGCAACCAGACTTGTCTATCTCGGATTGGCCTTTTTAGTCATCAGCGCGCTTGCAGAAAATGCGGGATGAGTCTTTCCTGAATCTTCCTTTGCAAAGAGAAGCCAGAGAGAGAGAGAGAGAGAGAGTGGCAAAGTGAAGGCAAGAAGAGGGGATGTTAAAGCAGCCTATCAGAGGAGGAGCAGCAAAAACAGCCACTATCACTGCTACCATCGTCTCTTGCTCCTCAAATGAGGTGGAAGCCTGCCTGCTGTGAACACTTTCTTGGCTGGTCTGGTTTCCCTCTCTTTTCCTCATTCAAACAGTGGTGGCACATAAGCTGAATTGCTGCCCAGCATTTCCTCTGAGGTGTCCAGAGTCTCCCATGGGCTTGAGCCAACTCAGGTTTGAGAAGACCCTTGGCAAAGTGTTTTCAGTGCTCAGTCCCTAGCTGATCTCTCTCTTTTTCTCTCTCACAAAAGTGATTGGATTAATCCCAAATACTAGTTTTGTGTGAGTGAGTGTGTGTGTGAGAGAGAATATTCTCACTCTGCACACTATTCATAATCTTATATCTGTATTAGTCAAACTAAAAGTTACCCCCCAAAAGGACCAATAAAGCTACTCAAAATTTTGCATGGTGTGTGTGTGTGTGTGTGTGTATAGTTACTGAACACATAAGGTGGTATCCCTGAACAGTCAAAAACTCCATTCAGCTATTAAGCCTAAAGTGATTGTGTCTGTTCCAACACTGGGAGGAAAAAGCCAGCTAATTCCATATTTCCCACATATTTTCCTCCTTCGTCTTCAATTTAAGCAAAGTTCAAACATTTTCAAAGGGATCGGCTGCATGTGACTTCCCATTCTGCTCTAGTTTAGACACAGCTTCTGCTTTCTCCCAAGGTTGTGTACGGTAATTCAAATCCTGGCAGCCACTGAAAGACAAGGCATTAACTTGGCTGCATGGTTAGGACCCCTATCTTTCACATATCCCAATCTAATGTCCAACCATTTCATAAGCATTTATCATGTGCCCCAAGCCCGCAAATCTAAACTCAGTAAAATCCTTCATATAGAAGATAGTGGAAATTCTGAGCATGTCATGATTTTCTTTTTTTCTGTACCTTCTTTTACTATATGGGTGAGGGATTCTCCCCACCACATGTTGAGGGCTGCATTTTCCTGTGTTGGGAATCTTCTAGTGGTGGTACTTGTGGTCAATGATGCCAATAAAGATGCCTCCTCAACATCAACTCCTCTTTCTTTTCACACTTCTCTCTCTTTGCCTAGAGACAGATTAGTCTGGAATTAGGTGGAGTGCCTTGTGTGATCAGGTTTAAATGTAAGAATTAAAAGAAAGTGACGGAAACAGACAGTGTCAGAACTACTGAGCAATGGAACTGATTTCGTTATACAAGTATGTAGAACTCAAAAGCACTATTTTTCTGGACAACAACTCCCAGAATCCCCCACCAATAGCATCAGTGGGGGATCCTGGGATATGTTGTCCAAAACTGTAATGTTTCCCAAAATTTGTAACTATGTAGTGTTGGTTCCCATTTGCCATGTGAGCAACTGAATGGACAGACATTTGTAAATTTTTTACAAGAAATTGATAATGATAGAAGAGCTTGGTTGGCAGCAGTCAGGCTGATACATTTGTCTTGGACAATGGAAAGTAACCCTTTGAACTTTTGCTCCATCAGTTTCTGAAAGGTGGTCTGCCTTTTATTTATGTTCCCTCAAGTGTGAGGAAGGGGGGTGCTAGAAGTTAAGGGAGATGAAGACACACATGATGTTTTAGCCATAGAGAATATTACAGTGTGACTGGTTAATTTTTTAAAAAACTACTCTCAATACAAAAGTGAGAAAGTATACCGTACTTAAGTTGAAGAAGCTGATACCTGCATAAGCATGGAGGCATGTGTTTATGTACGTGTAATATTTTCTCCATAATGATCTCCATTTCAGTCTTCGCATATATTCACAGTAGTCACTCACAACATTCACATCTGTTCTACACCCGCACATGCCATTTCCAAATGACTTTTATGCATTTAACATTCATATGAACAATGGAGCACTTTTGATAGAGTCAGTCTATGCCGGCTGTTGTTTAATCTTCTGATCAGTTGAAATGTTCATAGGTATTCTTTAACACCGCCATGCAAATGGCTGGGAAGATTTATTTCCATCAAGGAAAAATACCTGCAGATTGTATTGAAAAAACTGCAGCTTGCATTTATGTCCACTTCCTGTGCTTCAGTTTATCCCTGTGTGGGTGGCGGTAAATGGCAAATTTTTATTTTTCTGCAAACCCAGGTGTTCAGTGCTTTATTTCCCTACAAAAGCTTTCTCAAACCTGGTGCTTTCTAGATATAACCTGGCTGGTGATGATGGGCATTATAGTCCAAAACATCTGGAGGGCACCAGATAAAGGCTGCTCTAAAACCATAGCAAACATCTGGATAGATTATCCAGTGCTGGCACTGACTGCTCAGATAGACATATATAGATGTTGGGAAGAATGTGCTAAACCTAAGACTGGTAGAATCCTGGATGGGCCTCACTAGGCAAGTGAAGGGCAGTCTCTTTCCAGACTTTCAAGAAAAGAAATAACTAGGGACCCATCCATAGAACTTTACAGATGTCCTGCCTCAGGAATTGCAGGAGGGATGGAGTGTTTTAATCACGTGATCCTTTGCTTTCCCTCCCAACTCTTAAGAGTTAATTATTCACATAAGAACAATCTCTTAGTAGAGTAATGCTATGCCTAAATCCATTCCTACGTGCAAAAGGGATCTAGGAGTCCTAGTAGACCACAAGTTGAACATGAGTCAACAGTGTGATGCGGCAGCTAAAAAGGCCAATGCGATTTTGGGCTGTATCAATAGAAGTATAGTGTCTAGATCAAGGGAAGTAATAGTGCCACTCTATTCTGCCTTGGTCAGACCTCACCTAGAATACTGTGTCCAGTTCTGGGCACCACAATTCAAAAAGGATATTGACAAATTGGAGCATGTCCAGAGAAGGGCGACTAAAATGGTGAAAGGTCTGGAAACCATGCCTTATGAGGAGAGACTTAGGGAGCTGGGTATGTTTAGCCTGAAAAAAAGACGGTTAAGAGGTGATATGATAGCCCTGTTTAAGTATTTGAAGGGGTGTCACTTTGAGGATGGAGCAAGCTTGTTTTCTGCTGCTCCAGAAATTGGAACACGGAGCAATGGATGCAAGCTCCAGGAACAGAGATTCCACCTCAACATTAGGAGGAACTTTTTGACAGTAAGAACTGTTCGGCAGTGGAACACACTCTCTCAGAGCGTGGTGGGGTCTCCTTCCTTGGAGGTCTTTAAACAGAGGCTGGATTGCCATCTGTCGGGGATGCTTTGATCAAGATTTCCTGCGTGGCAGGGAGTTGGACTGGATGGCCCTCGTGGTCTCTTCCAACTCTACAATTCTATGTGTAGTCAGTGAAGATGGGAAAGGTGGGAGATCCTCTGCTTCGAGAAACAGTGTTAAAAACTCTTTTAATTTCAGTGGAACCAGTATGCCGATGACACCCAACTCTATTTCTCCTTCCCATCTGACTCCAGGAAAGTCTGTTTTGGTATTAAACCAGTTTTTGTTGTCAGTAATGGTCTAGATGAAGGTAAAAACATTGAAATTTAATCCGGACAAGACAGAGGTGCTCATCGTTAGGCAAAACACAGATCAGGGAATAGGGATTCACTGTGCTGGATGGGGTTACAGTTCCCCCAAAATCTCAGGTTCACAGCTTGTTCCTGAGGATGTCAGATCTGCTTTGGTTACAACCATTTGGACACCCCAGTGGGTCCAAAATGCTATGACCAGGTTGCTGACTGGGGCAGGTTATAAGGATCGTATAACCCCCTTGCTAAAACAACTCCACTGGCTGCTGACCTTTCTGGGCAGAATTCAAAGTGTTGGTTATGACCTTTAAAGCCCTACACAGCTTGGGTCCAAACTATTTGAAAATAAAGTCTCTCCCTTTGAGTCTGCCTGTGCTCTAAGATGTGCAGGGGAAGGCTTTCTCTTGGTACCACCAGTTCCACCCCAGGCACAAGAGAGAGCCTTCTCTGTTGCTTCTTCCAGGAGAGGCATTTTTTAAAAAACAGGAAGTGACTTCTTATAACTTCCTGTTTTTTTTTAAAAAAAAAACCTTCTTGTAGGCCAAAAATGGCCTGGAGGGCCCAAGAGCATGGCAAAATACCCTCCCAAAGTTATTTGGGGGTGAAAAAATTTTTGTGTGGGTGGGTGGGTGGGGTTGTGTTGCCCACCCTGGTGTAGAATAATGTGCAATGGTTGTGCTGTGTTTCATATCTAAAATGTATAAAATGTGTTTTAAGTGTGTTTTTAAATTGTTTTAATTGGATTGATTTTTTAAAATGCTTTTAAAACTTTTGTAGCACACACTGCTTGATGTTATTTTGTTATAACTTACACTGTAAGCCACTTTGGATGTAATAAGGGATATAAATCAAATAAGTGCATAAATACTAATTAAAATTAGACTCTGTATTCTGATTGCTGTATTCTGACTGAAGATTTGAACTGCCAAAGCAACTCAACATGTAGAAATAAACCCCTTATTTCAAGGATTATGCTATTTCACCAAGGGACAATGATGGCAGTTGTGCTTATGTTTCTGTGACTGGCATGACACAGTGCCATCTCTGTTATGACTCTAGCTTGCCCATTGCAGATACACATATTAACAACAGCAACACAGCCTCGTTTTTCATGAGTTGTGACCTTACAGTAAAGGTAGCATCTATTTTATTAGGAAGCAGCAGACCTAAGTCTCAGGCATAATTTCATGCTATTTTTTAAAAAATGAAAGTCCACTAGAGGGCATGGTATACTCTTAGAATCCCCATTCACCATCCCTTTTGAAATCAGCAAATAGCAAACATACTAGATTTGGGTTTGGGGAATGTAGTAGGAAGACAATATGAAGCATAGACTTTTTCCTGGACCAAATTGGCTAGAACAAATCACCTAAGCCATATTCACTATTTGTGAAAGACAGGTTCCAGGTGTTTTTTTCCCCTTTCAAATGTTTCCCAGATTAATAATGTGAATGATCCCACCCAGTCAGGGATCACTTAGTGAATGCTATGTTTCTTTATAGCCAGTCAGTTTTGGTGATGGTACAATATCAGTGAATGCAAATGAAGTCAGTTCAGAATGAGCCCAATGCTTCCTGAAGAGAGAAACCATTTTGCAAACCTCTGAGCAAGTCACACCAAGAATCAAGAATCAAGTCAAGAATCATCCTTTGACATTGTGTGTGTGTGTGTGGGGGGGGGGATAACCAGTGAGTAATTTGGACCCAGCCCTGTGGATAACTGTATATACGTGCTATGTTGTCTCGTGCCTGCCTGTTTTGTGATTGGCATCTCGACATGTGTTGACCCTATGTATGTGCATATTAGTAATGTGTGTACGTCATGTGCCACCACGTAACAACTTTGTAGTATCAGTGCACCACCACAAAACATAGGATGAAGGAAAAGGATCCTTTGTGTGCACCTTTAAACAGAGAACTTTCTCAAAGAGCAGTACTCTTGCAACAATGACATACGATGATAAAGTGCCTTTGAGGCCTGTGCTGCCAAAAGCAGTCCACTATATAAATGGGCAGCAAGCACTTTTGCTTAGGAAATGGAAGTTGCAGAAGGTGCCAGTGCTGATTTGCTGAAAAATCTGAGGCCCTTGAAAGGAGGACTTTGTGCTGAAACTGAATGTCATAAAATTTCAGTTTGGCCAAATCATTCAACGAAAAGCTTCATGATTTTCTTCCTCTCTGCTCTCTTGTAACAATTATCCACTTGAATCCAGAGAGAAGACAAAAGGGGGGGGGTACAGTTTCCCACTCCCCTTTACATACAGAACACTGAGGCATGCGTTGGCCTTTTCCAGGCTGGAAGGAGCCAAATGCTTCCTCTGTCGTTCCCTTGTCCTTCGTTTGTGTGCAAAGATGGTGTGAAAATTACTCCACTGAGCTGCTAAGCCGTCAGAAAGTTTCAAAGTGCTCTGTGGAGAGGAGGCCAACAGAGCTGTTGAAAACCCTCATTCTGTAAGGGGCTTTTTTCCTTTTAAAAAAATGAAGAAAAAGAAGAAGCAGCAGCTATGTATGTTGTGTTTGTGAGCCAAGGCTAGAAGCGCCAGGATGACTGAGGGAGAGGAAAAATAACCCCCTTGAACATGCTTGTATGTATTCTTCTCTCCAGTCATCAAGCAGAACCAACAAAGGGGCTGGCCTAGGCAACCTGCCACTGCTGCTGAAGCGGTGCCAGGTTAGTTTTATTTTAATTTTATTTCTCCCTCCTCTCCAAGCCCCAGGGCATTCTTATTCCAAAACACCAAAAGAGCATACCAGGTATCCCTTATTGCCACACTTCATACTCCCATAGAACAGGATGGGTGCATGTCATTTCAGCCACAGCGTTTCCTGGCAATTCCTTCCTATCTGTGCCTGCAAAAGGGAGGGGGGAGGTGTTGTCCCAGCACATGACCCTATTGAAGCTTGTCTACTTGTTACGGCCTTTTGAGGTTGGGTGTATTTTTCAGTAGAATGGTCTTATTCCAATAAAAAAATTCCTAATCCCCCCCCAAATTCCTATTTGCATGGGCTGGTCCTACCACTAGGTAGAGTGAGGTGGCTGTCTTGGATGACAGATGCTGCTGTGTGGGGAGCATGTGCACCTAAGTTTCTCCTGAGCTAGTCTGCTGTTCTCAGGTGTAGTGGAGGATGCTGTCCTGTCCAGAGCTGGGGGAAATTCTTTTTTTGAGGGGAACTACAACTCCCAGGATTCCCCCAGCCAGCAGAGCTAATGGCCATGCTAGGAGCGGGGGATGGTTCTGGGACCTAGAGCTGCAGTCTAAACAAATGAATGTTCCAAGATCTGGTCCTGTCTGTAGTACTGAATGGTGATTTCTGCTATCAGTCTGGTTATCTTTTGAACATAGTATGGGCACTAACAGATCCTGAGCTGGGCCTGACTGCTTGGTATCTTATGGTCTATGAAGACTTGACACATATTTGTTGCTTGGTCCCAAGTCCAGTAACTGCTTTACATTTCTGTCTTTTCCCTTATTGGTGCATGGGTATCATAGAGATTTCAGCATGCTTCCATTGACACTGGGTTGTGAAGTTTCCAGTACATCACTGAGAAAGTTAAATGAGTGAGTTACTTCAGAGCTGACTGCCCTGTCAAAGACATTTTGAAACACTATCTCCAAGAAATAACACCCCACTAAACTAGGGAGTAACTCAGAGCCTGTCTACATGGGCAATATACCCTGTCTTAGAGCCCTGCAGTCCTGATGAGGCAGGACTTTTGCCCTGTTCTGGCCCCTAGCAGTCCTCACCACCCCTGGGGCAGATACAGGGCGGGGGGGGAGACAGGGTAAGGCTGTTTACTGTGTTTTTTAAAAAATACCTGGTTTAATCTGTTCCCACCAGGAAGGAACAGATCAGGCCCCATAAATCTACAGAAGCCCATCCTAGCAGGCAGGCCTGTTGCTGCAGCTGCTGGTCTCTCTCGCTTTCTTCAAAGGAGGAAG